>OZ008353.1:7378197-10163197 GCA_963931975.1 Cataclysta lemnata | reverse complement strand
TGTAAAAATATCTGCTTTGGAATGTTTGAAATTTATTTCTACATTGCGAGGGTACCCGTTGGCTTACAACGTGAAGTGTAAAGGTTAGAAGAATTTCGGCAAGTTAATTAGTATCTTGGGTGGCCGAGCGGTCAGGCACCTGCCCGGATAGCAGCGGACGCGGGTTCGATTCCCGCCTCAAGATCATAATTTTTCGAAATTCTTTTTCTAACCCCCAAAATCTTTGTACTAATTTTTCTAACATTTATATAATGTTCAAATTAAAAATCGAATAGTTTATAAAGCAAACCCAAGCTTAACCGAACGCACGATATTTGTAAAAATATCTGCTTTGGAATGTTTGAAATTTATTTCTACATTGCGAGGGTACCCGTTGGCTTACAACGTGAAGTGTAAAGGTTAGAAGAATTTCGGCAAGTTAATTAGTATCTTGGGTGGCCGAGCGGTCAGGCACCTGCCCGGATAGCAGCGGACGCCGGTTCGATTCCCGCCTCAAGATCATAATTTTTCGAAATTCTTTTTCTAACCCCCAAAATCTTTGTACTAATTTTTCTAACATTTATATAATGTTCAAATTAAAAATCGAATAGTTTATAAAGCAAACCCAAGCTTAACCGAACGCACGATATTTGTAAAAATATCTGCTTTGGAATGTTTGAAATTTATTTCTACATTGCGAGGGTACCCGTTGGCTTACAACGTGAAGTGTAAAGGTTAGAAGAATTTCGGCAAGTTAATTAGTATCTTGGGTGGCCGAGCGGTCAGGCACCTGCCCGGATAGCAGCGGACGCGGGTTCGATTCCCGCCTCAAGATCATAATTTTTCGAAATTCTTTTTCTAACCCCCAAAATCTTTGTACTAATTTTTCTAACATTTATATAATGTTCAAATTAAAAATCGAATAGTTTATAAAGCAAACCCAAGCTTAACCGAACGCACGATATTTGTAAAAATATCTGCTTTGGAATGTTTGAAATTTATTTCTACATTGCGAGGGTACCCGTTGGCTTACAACGTGAATTGTAAAGGTTAGAAGAATTTCGGCAAGTTAATTAGTATCTTGGGTGGCCGAGCGGTCAGGCACCTGCCCGGATAGCAGCGGACGCGGGTTCGATTCCCGCCTCAAGATCATAATTTTTCGAAATTCTTTTTCTAACCCCCAAAATCTTTGTACTAATTTTTCTAACATTTATATAATGTTCAAATTAAAAATCGAATAGTTTATAAAGCAAACCCAAGCTTAACCGAACGCACGATATTTGTAAAAATATCTGCTTTGGAATGTTTGAAATTTATTTCTACATTGCGAGGGTACCCGTTGGCTTACAACGTGAAGTGTAAAGGTTAGAAGAATTTCGGCAAGTTAATTAGTATCTTGGGTGGCCGAGCGGTCAGGCACCTGCCCGGATAGCAGCGGACGCGGGTTCGATTCCCGCCTCAAGATCATAATTTTTCGAAATTCTTTTTCTAACCCCCAAATTCATTGTATTTGTTGTTTTCTGTTTCAGTAACGTCAAAAAGCAATACCATTAAAACACTATTGAGATACGATTGTGAGATAGGTACGTTAGCAAAATCGCCCCCGGTGTCGAGTCCTAATAAGGACTTTGGTACGGTGTTATAATAAACATGTTTTGTTTAAAAAGTGTTAAAATCTGATATTGTCTCTTTTTATCAATAGTTTGTGACCGTGAAAGCTTAAGAATTGTAATACTTAACACTGCTAATGTAAGAAATGCGATGAGCACGGATAATTGTTCTCGATTTATGGTTAGTTAAATGTTTTTGTATTAAGTTTGTATGTTCTAGTTAATTTAGTGGTTATTTATGTATGTATATTTGTCTATCATTTAGTTTCCATAACACGAGCGTTTAGGCTTTGGACTCGATGATAGGTAAGAATGTAGAAACATTTATACATATTATGATTACATGCTTAAATCATGCCTATATCGTCAAAGGGTTAGGCAGAGGTGAAATAACACCCACGTTTCGCCAAATAGGTTAGGTCCCATGTAGTCATATACGGAAATCGTTTTACATTGCTAGCTAGGTGGCATAAGAGGAACGTTGCTATGGTTGCTACCCATTACTTATTGCTGTCGTAACCCTTTAGTCGCCTTGTATTGTACGACACCCACGGAAGAGATGAGGGTGGTGAAAATTCTGCTCTGCCGTCACCACACGGCGCATATTACTATTATTTATTACGACAAGCGTAAATTAATCAACGCAACACGTGCAGACCTAGACCGTAGATAGAATCTCCCGGGGTCGGTCGTAGTAAATAGTTATTTGATAAACGTGAGTGCAAAGTTGCTTTTTAACCGCGTGCTCAAATATGATGACCGAGCTAGCCAGGGAATCAAAAGAGCACAAGGTGAAAAATCTTTGCACTCGAGTGCAAAGATTTTTCACTTTGCACACCCAGACATACCTAGAACATCCACTTAAACACACCCACTTATCCACCCAGGCACATCCACAGCATACACCCATCCACCCAAACACACCTGCAACACACACCCACCCAGAAACTTTCACAACGTCCACCCATCCACCCAGATACACCCATAACAAACACCCATCCACTCAGATACATCCAAAAAACACCCATTCACCCAAACACACCCATAACACCCAGACATCGCCCAGACACACCCATAACACACCCATCCATCCAGACACACCCACAAAACACCCATTCACCCAGACACACCAACAAAACACCCATTCACCCAGACACACCCATAACACCCACCCATCTACTCAGAAACACCCGCCACATTCATCCAGACACACCCACCACAATATTATTTTCTACTTGACTTATTAAAACCTGTAAGTATCTACCTAATAAAAATTACCGTCCCTAATGGGGTTCCGAGACCGTCAATCAGCTTGAGTCAAACACATGATTTTTTGCGTGTTTTTGTTCCGCTCCGTTGCTAGGTCAAACAAATCAAACAGTAGATCTGTTTGATTTTTAAATGCTTGACTCAAGCATCAAGCAAGCGTTGGAGACGATCGCCAAACTGATTGACCGTCTCGGAACTCCAAGATAACGTAAAAAAAAATGGCGCGCGCAAAGAAAATTACAAAAAAGTACAACACCAAGAAGGTTCCGAGTCTGAGTTATTAACAAATTTAAAAGGTTGCATGATGATAAGAGTGTTTGGCGCGTTTCGTGGTGTCAGTCAGATTTATTTTCACTAATTCAAAAATTGTTACAGAGTGGATTTTGTGCAGTGAAAGTGGTGTTATTTTGATGCACAAGCATCCGTGTTAATGTGCAATTATGCAGAATCATCGAAAATAAGTCTCATGATGTGTTTGATGTTGTGGTGAAGATCACTATAAAAAGTGGTTTTATCCCTTTCATCAAGCACTATCATTAACTCTGTTACCATTCAATTCGCGCCAAGCACTCCCTAGATGCGTTAAAATATGTGGCACCCATATTTTAACGTAAAATTCATTTCATTCATACTTTTCACCCACTCATTATTTCATAAGACTACAGATAAAATATTCACTAAAGACTTGGCTGTATGGGCTAGACCCTTTGCCTTCCCTAAAATATAGGGAGAATTAAAAAACAGGTTGCATGATAATTTCGGCACCGTAGAGGTACAATAAAATAGGTTTTGTGTTGTTTTGAATTCACAAACTTAATGCAGACGATGTTCTAAATTCAAATTTACTTTATAAAAACGGTTTTGCACTCAGACTCAGATAATGAAGAGCAAAAACGCTCTTTCCGAGATGGGGGGATGAAAAATACAATTTTCAAGAGGCAAATAATTTTGTCATTATTAAGCCTGCAAGATGCTTAATCTGGAGGATAATGATCCAAAGTCAAAGTATTTTATTGCACCATAGATCACAGATCTTAACAATGAAGAGAATCATAGCTACTACTATCAAGACGATAATATTTTAAGCTTAGGTACTTATCCTTGTATTGGCGATGTTCCTTTAGTTAATCAGTTAATTAACCTAAACGATTAAAAACAAAAACGAATAGGTCTATAAATTACAATAACGTACAGAATATGTCATGAAATTACAAGCAAAGAATACATGCTGGTTTTTGAGTCCACTAACAACACATTTGATCGGCGTGGTAATTTTTTAACACTGTGTTAATTGTTAGATTAAATTTTTAGTTTAATAATATATTTAAAGTTTGTATGTCTGTTGTATAAACTTAGTACCTAATTCTAATTATTTTCAGCGAATATTATCTGCACATACCTGCATAGTTCTGAAGTAATTAACTTAAGTTGCTTCACACTGATGTTTCAATGTAATAGTTTACAATTCACTCGCTACTCTCAATATCCTTTAGATACCACAACAGTGTAACAATTCGGGTGTCGGACCGACGAATAGGGACAAACTGCGCCCAATCATCATATTAGCCCAAGCCGGGATTCTCCCCCCTTTGTGTGATATCGAGGGCTCCTTAACGATATGCCATTAGGACTGTATTCGTTCGGCTCAGCTCAAAAGATTAAAGTGGCCCTAATGGCTCAGTGTTAGGGTGCTACACATCTGCAAGTGTGAGCCGAACGAACGATTGAAGTCAGGTACTACTTTTTATTTAGACCAAGGGCGAAAAAGTCAATTGTCTACTGTTTTTGGTCATTGCTATTGAAAAAGGATATCGACAAGGGTTGTCCTCCTGGACCCACCTTTTTCCCCAATCTCAGTTGTTACCAATATCCGTATTGCCGTTTACTGCCGCGTTCAGACACGTCAATCAACTTTAAGGAGTACTTTATATCAAAAAATTTCATTTTCATCCCACCATCTCGGAAAAGGCGTTATTGCTCTTCGATATCTGAGTGCAAAAGCCGTTTTTATCCTCTAGAGGTTAAAGTAAATTTGAATTTAGAACATCGTGTGCAATGAGTTTGTGAATTCAAAACATCATTATACCTATTTATTTCTACCTCCATGGTGCTGAAATTATCATGCAACCTATTTTAATTTGTTAAAAACTCAGACTCGGAACCTTCTTGGTGTACTTTTTTTGTAATTTGCTTTGCGCGCGCCATTTTCTTTTCACGTCATAAATTTGTTAAAACCTTAGAGTTCCGTGACGGTCAATCAGCTTGGCGTCAATCTTGCTTTAAACATTTTAATCGTCTACAATAATGCTTGCTTGATGCTTGAGTCAAGCATTTAAAAGCTTTTTAGGTTTGTTTGATTTGTTTACGCTAGCAACGGAACAAAAACATACAGAAAATCAACGTGCTTGACTCAAGCTGATTGACCGTCTCGGAACTCCATTAGGGACGGTAATTTTTATTAGGTACTTACAGGTGTGTCTGGATAAATTTTGCGGGTGTGGCTGGGTGGATGGGTGGGTGTTGGAGGTGTGTCTGGGTGAATGGGTGTTTTGTGGGTGTGTCTAGGTGAATGGGTGTTTTGTGTGTGTGTCTGGGTGAATAGGTGTTTTGTGGGTGTGTCTGAATGGATGGGTGAGTATTGTGGGTGTGACTGGGTGGAAGTTGTGGGAGTCTGAATGGATGTTGTGGGTGTGTCTGGGTGATTCGATATTTTGTGGGTATTTCTGGGTGAATGGGTGTTTTGTGGGTGTTTCTGGGTGAATGGGTGTTTTTTGGGTGTTTCTGGGTAAATGGGTGTTTTGTGGGTGTTTCTGGGTGAATGGGTGTTTTGTGGGTGTTTCTGGGTGAATGGGTGTTTTGTGGGTGTTTCTGGGTGAATGGGTGTTTTGTGGGTGTTTCTGGGTAAATGGGTGTTTTGTGTGTGTTTCTGGGTGAATGGGTGTTTTTTGGGTGTTTATGGTTAAATGGGTGTTTTGTGGGTGTTTCTGGGTGAATGGGTGTTTTGTTGGTGTTTCTGGGTGAATGGGTGTTTTGTGGGTGTTTCTGGGTAAATGGGTGTTTTTTGGGTGTGTCTGAGTGGATGTGTGTGTATTGCGGGTGTGAATGTTGTGGGTGTTTCTGGGTGGGTGTTGAGAGTGTGTTTGGGTTAATGGGAGGGTGTTGTGGAAGTTTCTGGGTGAAAACAGAAACTGTTGTGATTGTATTTTTTTTGTATTTTGCAATTTCCTCGTTGGGGGGGATGAAAAGTTACGTGTTGCACTCGAGTGCAAAGATTTTTCACCTTGTGCTCTTTTGATTCCCTCGCTATCGCTCAGGATTCTAATTTTTGAATCACTCGCTACGCTCGTGATTAAATTTTAGAATCCTTCGCTAGCTCGGTCATCAAAATTGAGCACGCGGTTAAAAAACAACTTTGCACTCACGTACAACAAATAACTATTAAATCTAGAGCTAGACCATAAAACCGTCAAGAAAAGCGACTAGTTTTGAATAGTTTTGATTTTTTTTTTGTATTAGTACTCATTAACGTTAATTGACGTCTCTGAGTGCGGAAGTTATGCCATTTCACTAATAGGGTTTCTGTTACAAGACTTCTGGCTTACATTGCATAATGATGTTAGAAACTAAAGTGCCTACCAAAAAATGGGTTACAATAGAGGAAACGACCATCTACGATAATTGTTATCACTGTATACAAAATGTCTTACAAAACCTAGATTTCAATAAATAAACGAATGTTCAATTAATCAACTATAAAAAACTTCTATACTAGCTTGAAATAGGCGTCTCTAAAATCTTATAATAGGTTCTATTTGAGAGTCAACTTCGACTAACATTATCTAATGTTGCAGATGTGTATGAGGCTTTAATGGATTGATGACAAATTATTTGACACGACAAAGGGGTGTGTTAACTTTTTTCAAGGCGACTTTA
Source organism: Cataclysta lemnata (assembly GCA_963931975.1). Lineage (NCBI taxonomy): Eukaryota > Metazoa > Arthropoda > Insecta > Lepidoptera > Crambidae > Cataclysta > Cataclysta lemnata. The sequence continues at coordinate 10,156,406 of OZ008353.1, read as the reverse complement.
ATACATTTTTCTTGGAAGAAGTAAGCCACGGAACAGGTTAAGTGCTGTTTCCTATTATTCGAACATAAAAAAATTATGAGTTTTAGGAATTATGAAGTGTCTACGTAGGTAGGTAATAGGTATGTACTAAAAGTACCTATGTGTATTTACCTACGTGATTATTCGAAAAAACCTCAATGAACATAAAGACTTCACCAAATTTTTTGTTAAATAGGTTTTTATAATTTTTTAATGACTTAATATTCTTGTTTAATTACTTTTATTTAAGCTACGGTAGCTTGATGAGGAGCTCGCTAGCTCAGTGGCACAGCGCACTTGGCCTGCGATTGCGTAAACTAAGCAATTTTGCTAAGGCCGGTCATTGGATGGGTGACCAAAAAATTATTATCTCGAGTTCCTCCGTGCTTCGGAAGGCATGTTAAGCCGTTGGTCCCAACTGCATCTACAGTCGTTAGGATCTGCCAGCCCGCACTGGGCCAGCGTGGTGGGTTATGGCCCAATCTCGTGTTGTGTAATGTTGCATCGGTCTTTTGATAAGGTGCTTTCAGTCACTTTTTATATATTAAAAGGGAGTGGACGATGACGTCTGGCCAATATAAAAGGAATATGTCACATTACCTACTGCATCAACCACATCAAATAACCAGGGAACTGGGGAGGAAGATAATTAATTCAGGATAGCAGTGTAGGCATACCTACTAAATATATATCTATAAAGAAGACCAAACTAAATAATCAAAAATAATTCATTAGAAACATTTTCTTATTTGCTCCATAATTCTAAGTAGATATAGATTTCATTAACATTATAAAACGAAGGTTACAAAAATATTATTACAAATAACTAATCGGTCGGATAAAATTCGAAAAATTATGTCCTGTAGGCCTATTCGCTAACTTTTTTTGACATTTGAAAGTGATGATCACCGAACTATTCACTTATCCATTGCTGTTTTCACAGGACAAGTGTCACAATAGCGTTATAGTGAAAAAGTAACGGATAAGTAAATAGTTCGCTGATCATCACTTTCAACTGTCAAAAAAAGATTGCGAATATGCCTGTTGCGGGAATTCATCTACATCAAATTTTCTTTTTCTTTGTAAGACGTTTTTGTCAGATGAATGCAAGTTGCTTTAAATGCACAAATAATAACCATAAAAAATCAAATACAAAATATTTTATATCACAACTAACCACAAAGTGGACTTTTCCGCTCGCTATGCGAACGGAAAATCCCATTTCCTGGCCAGCCCGCCTAGCATGACCATCGAAACACGATATGATTGCCATTTATATGATATAGCCTTTGAACTGTAAAAAATATTGAATTTTTGGCAGTTCCAAGCGACAAATGGCTATATTATCTTCATGATATATCCTAATCAATTATTCAATTGCCGTGTGTTGACGGCAGAGTAGAATACAATTGTCACCACTCCAAATCTCTCCCGTGGGTGTCGTACAAGGCGACTAAGGATAAATCAGTGATGAGGAATGGGCAGCAGCGTTCCTCTTATACCATCTAGCTATGTACCTACTGCGACTTTTGTGCCCGATAAATGGCTATAGGCTCGCCACCTGTTACATGGGACCTAACATAACTGGCGAAACGTGGGTGCTAGTTCACCTCTGCCTACCCCTTCGGGGATATAGGCGTGATTTATGTATGTATGTAATTATTCAATTCAGGCTTATTCAAGTGTTAAAATCCAATGACTTTTGACTGTTCAACGCGATAAATGGCTATTTTATATCGTGTTTGGGTGGACATGCTAGCCGGGCAGGGGGTGACATAAAACAATGATCTTACCCCGGTAAGAAAGCCTCAGATCGCATATTCATCACCCTCGCCTTTGGCTCGAGCGTCAAATACTTGGGATCTGAGGTATTCTTTGTATTAACGCCCTAGGTATATAATCTACTATTTTAGATTTAATAACAAATTTGTAAAGTTTATTTACTATTTTAAAAAACAAATTAAACAATGTTTTGAACTATTGGAGCTCGATTGAAGTCACAGAAAATTACCTACCAAGTATTGCCATTTTCAAACTTCCCGCTTTTTATAATTTCGTTCTCCTTTTACTATTAATGTAGGTAAACAAGAAAAAATTAAAAGCAAATAGTTAATTTAACTACTTTTTGTTCTCATAATGGAATGTAAAACTCATTACTAAATTGGAAAAACTAGATAAAAAAACCCACATAGAATAAAAAAACTTACACGGTTTCATTCCTATTTACTCCGAGTTTCATACCAATTCGGCATCGGAATTTTGATACTCTATGGTACTTATTTAGAGTACAGCTCATAGACTATATTGTAGGTACAGCTAAACGTAGTGTATTATATACTCTTTGGGTACAGCTGTGCTGTGACATTAAATTCGTGCCTATTCAATCATCAATTAAACATTTTAATTATTAATCATAGCTTGAGTTAAGATTGAAAGTGTTTCTGAATTTCCAAAATGAATATGTATTTTACTACGCAATAATTTCCTTGGAATCACTAGTGAACGGATGGCTAATTAACTCATGCTTGTCATTCAATCATATGTTACTAATTAGTGTTGTCAATGTTTGTTTACTAATGATACTTTCGGATAAACAAAAACCACTCGCATCTAAGTATTAGTTATGAATATTTCGGATACAGTGGGCGATTCCTCATCGAAACGACAAGAAAATGGCGACGCTTCCTCTAGTTCAGAGCGCCCACTCAAGAAAGCCCGTTTTGCGTGGCAAGTCAAAGGGAAATATCACCTGAGAAATGAAACAAATGATATTAATGCACCATCCTCGTCATTTGCGGACGATTCTGCCCGGGCTGGACCATCTTCAGATAATAGTGATAATTCTAACAGCTTTGTTGGTAATACAGAACAGAATCTTGAGATTTTAGGAGATTACCTATTAAAGCAAGATTTCAATACATTGGACTCAGTTATCACTGATACTGATAAATCTTTGTTAACACCTAGTACAAGGATAAATACAGACACATTACAATATCCAAGATATGTGAGCTCCTGTGAGAACAATAGAAATAGTGCTTCATTCACAAGCAGCAGCCAATGTGACAATATGTCGCTACCAATGTCTATGGTGGTATCAAACAATTATTGTGAAGATCAGTGCATAGCCAGGTGGCAAGCTAGACAGGTAACCAATTAAATACAAGATAAACTCTTAAAGTACCACTATCATTTTAATAACTAATTTATTTATATATCATTTTCTTGACACATTAATCATTATTTTCTCTTATTTCAGATGGCTAAAGGATTTGTGGATAATACCATAAATCGTGTGCTGGATTCTTGGACTAACCGACCCCTTCCACCAGACATGGACAGTTCACGATTTTTAGCCTTAGATGTGGCAGAATTCATAAACAATTTACCAGGTGACAACTCTATTGAAAATGAAGGCATACTTATGGCCATATCAGCACATGGTTTACAGAACACCTCAAACTCTAGCAGTAATGAAGAAGAACAAAACTACAGCAACAAAGATGAAACATTTTCATTGCCACCAAACAGCCCTATTCATCCTGAAGAAGTTTCCAATATGGAATCCATTAATAACAAACAAAATAACGATGAAGATCCATCCTCACAATTGTCATGGTCGTATTCCGATGAGAATATTAAAAAAGATGGTGAAATGACACCATTTTCTTTCTTTCCAGAAAGTTCAAATTCTTACCAATATTTTAGTGAGAGTGGTCACCTTCACACTGAAATAGATTATGAAGGTGATGAGACCTCGTCAAGTAAACATTATGACTTCATCGATGCAGCTGTTTCATTTGCTATACAAACCAAAGGTTTGACTGCTTTTGGTACAGATTATGGTTAACAATAACAAGTTTGTACCAACAGTTTTCCTGAAATAAAACCTGTGTATGATACCTTATGAAAACCTGGGATAATGCAATATTTGTCTATCACTCAGTTAAAAAATAAATAGAAGATATTAATATTTTAATTATATTTTCGATTTCAATATGTTTACAATATTTTATATCCTATTGTTGTCACCTACAAATTTTGAATCTTATTATATCTAATCATTATGATTTTTGGCTATTAAATTATAGAAAAAGTCTTTTCTATTAAGTATACATTAACTGAATGACTAGACTGAGCACAAATATAATTTGTTAAATACACCTACTCTACTTGTATTATGAGGGTGGTGCAAAAGGAATGCCTTTTGTGTGAATGATTATTAATTTTTATTTAGTTTCAACATTATTCTCACAATTAGTATTGTCATAGATTGGATTAGAAATTTAAGTGGCTTAATCCATAATATATGTACATAGGATCTGTAAAAATTTATGTGATAAAAAACTTGAATCCCATGATAAATGTCAAATTTATGTAAGTATAGAAAGTACAAAAGTTTCAGTTCATGAAACATATCAAATGACTGATCTTGGGCACAGGGAAATATATTTCATTTATTTACTTAATAATTTATGACAAAATATGTTGTTTAAATAAAATATGTGATTCACATAAATAAATCAACCATTATTATACATACTATTAGCTCAAATGACAATATTATTAGAATTACATTTCTTTTTACACTTATGTATACTTTTACCTCTTCCAATTTAAATTGTAACTTCTTAAATACCAGTTTTTATTTAAGTTTATGATTAAGAATCTGAATCTGATATTATTTTATTATAAGACCTATAGTTAACAACATTTCGCTGTTCTAAAAGTAATGGGACTACATAATTAAAACAATTGGTATAAGAACATAGATACCTCCTATTTAAAACTTGTTTTTACAAAACGAAACAAGTTGATTGCAAAACCAAAAACTCACTGTTAATTAATTACGCATTGGGATAAAAAATTTTCAAAGCTCTCATATCTGTTCTTAATTTAGTGTGACAATTATTCTTGATAAGAAATGTTGCTAATTATAACATAGATTTTAGTACCTACATAAAACTTGTATGCCATACTCAAATTACAGTCAATAAAGTGATACTCAAGTATTTTATTGAAATAACTACCACTCATGTCAAAAAAATATTGTTCTACCCAGGTACTAGGCGTTTTAAAATATTTGATTCTACCTATTTCAACGCGTCGGGGTTTAAAGAAATAAATGGCATTGCCAATATGTACTGCAAGAAACGCATACAAGCATAAATTAGTTTTATTTTGCATTTTACAAATGAAAATATGTGATTTGTAATAACTATTAAAAATTTAAATAGTTCCTGAAGTTAGCTAATATTAATTACTGACGTGTGGTGACGGCAGAGTATAGAATACAAATTGTCACCACCCCAAATCTCTCCCGTGGGTGTCGTACAAGGCGACTAAGGATAAATCAGTGATGAGGAATGGGCAGCAGCATTCCTCTTATACCACCTAGCAATGTACTGCGACTTTTGTGCCCGATAAATGGCAATAGGTTCGCCACCTATTACATGGGACCTAACATAATTGGTGAAACTTGGGTGCTAGTTCACCTCTGCCTACCCCTACGGGGATATAGGCGTGATTTATGTATTTACTGAATCAGTGAAAACTTCCCGATCTCGAAGGACCAATTTTAAGTTTCGTAATTTAATACGAATTGTATTTATTTTATAAGTGTAAGTTAGGCATTCATACATAAATGACGCCTAATAATCCCCGAAGGGGTAGGCAGAGGTGTATTACTTAAGTGCTTGATTGTTGATAGATAATCTTGTTGGTTGAAAATGCGATTTAATTACTACCTAACCTAGTAAAGAGGGGTAATAAAAAAAGAAAATTTCTTCATAACAATTTTATTATTGCTTGTTATTATTCACATAATACAAAATAAACTATGCACAAGTATAAGACCACTGACGTCACTATTAGACTTCATAAAATATACTTAAATACAACTTACTATCATTCACAACAGTTCTGTCGCAGAATGTAATACGTAAGTAACATTTACAGATGAAAGTAATATACAACAGAAGCAGTCTCCCGTGAACCAATTGTGATGTTCCAGCGGCTTTAGAATCATATTATTATTACATTTATGGCCGAATACACTAGATAAAAATTCTAATTTATTATTAACTGTACAATTTATCTGTAACATTCGTAGGTCGATTAAATTAAGTATATTTACAAGTTGGTTGGTAGACAATACCATGTATATTATTATGACTTGTATCTTTTTTGCAAGTTTTTTTTTTCATTACTTACAAAGCATTTGTAAAATTTAATTGTGCGTCTGGTGTAGGTTGTTACTGTGCTTTGCTACAGATAGGCTAACAATACAATGTTTTACTTTCTACTTTATATTCTGTTAATGGGCACTAGAGAGTTATCTAGTTAAAGGCTCACAAAAATTATCTTAACGCAATGTCATGGTGATAAAAAAATATAATCTTAAAAATACCCACTTAGGCAGGTAAAATATTGAATAATTTCACAAATGTGTAAAATATTGGTGTTGTCTAAAAATATTAAATAACCATTGAAAGTACAAATTTACTACTTACTTGCAAATTTTACATACCTTATATCCAACATTAGAAAATAAGTACAAGTTAAAATTATTAACGCATCCAGAATTTGATAAACGCAGCTTGACATAGTTCCTTAATTTGAACTGACACACATAAAATGAATAATTTTATTGACTTGAAAAAATATCTATTGCATCTACGGTTAAATACATGTGGATATTCAACATAATTATTTAAATATTTTCACAAGGGACTTTGTGCTTTACGTCAAACAAGTTAAAGTATATAATCAATTGGAGATATTGGACAGTTTTGTATAGTCTAAGGTGCTGTATTGACTGTTGTTAGTTTTTCATGATTGTAGTGAATACCATAAATAAAAATGGATTTTTTCTGCAGTCCCAAGTACTTAGTAGGTAAATATGTTACGGCCAAACCTCTTTTGACTTAAAGCTTTCTATTAAACTGAACACACGGATAAGGTAGTATAGTAATGTATTATCTCAAGTTATCTATAGTTCAGATGGTATATGGACGTTGTCTTGATTGATGCAGTCATTGCTACCCACCACTCCCGTCGGTTTCAGTCAGTTTAGGTTAGTATGATGCTCAATTTAATAAAAAAATAAAACTATGGCTGACCCCAGTCAAAAGTGGTTTTGGCTGTAACATTACAAATAGCGTTAATTAACAATCACCATTATATTTACGCCCGGCCCGGTTTTAAAATTCCATTCACAGAGAGAGATAGGCCTACCAGGGTTTGGTTACCAGGCAATCGCAAGCTTACTTCTATCTGTGGATAGGATATAGAAACCTACCATTTTTATTACACGGAAAATAAACTATTGAAGAGATGATCATCAATTCAGTTTGAATAAATTACTAATCATTCAGCTTTATGCCCAAAGAGGGTTGGTGTGAGGCAGGCGGCCGGCTGTGAAATCTGCCAAAAACTTTAGCAGCACGGATAAGAATGTTGTCGTCCCAATCAATCTCTCTGTACATCGATCTCTCGACATGGTCCTACCTTTCCGTCAATTTTCCATATATCACTAGCAACTTTCCGGTGTTAATGAATCAAAATGGAGCCGATTGCTTGATGACGTCTGACCTATTTGATTGGAAGTAACATACTGCGCCAACCCCAGATAAACTGGGAACAGGGCAGGAAGAAGGATCACCTTAATGCCAGCGTAACAGACGTTACAACTCAATCTACTATTTATTAATTCAATCAATTCATAAGTATCTGTCAAGTTTGTTTATATCATCATATCAAAGGAGAAATTGATTTGATAGAAGCCAGTCATATAAAGATAGATCTTCGCATAAAACATATTTGAAAAACCATTTTGTAAATATTAACTATTTCTTAGTAGGTAGGGACATTCAAAGTGAATACAATATTTATTTATTGCTATTAATACACAACGACATGGTCAAACACCTTTAAAGATACAAGTAACTATAAATTGCTTATCTGGCAACTCGTGCATACCAAACCACAACAAGTGGTCAATCTATTCGACCGAAATATATAAAAAAAATTTTGACAGCTTCTCTTACATTTGACACGACGGCCGGCATGCTGTTTTCGCTGTAATACGTCAGTTTCATACATATGTATTCTATTCGTTAGAATAGATTGGCCACTTGTTTCGAGCGGCAGAGCACTAAAGTTTTATTCCGCATTGTTATTATAGCTTAAATATCAAATCGTAACATAAAAACTGATGTTAAAATATTCAATGCAAATAATTATTTTGCTTACTTACCTAAAACGATGTTCTGATGGTTGTCTGTCAAATAATAATTATAAGATATATTTGTATGTTAGTATAGATAAACATTACTTTTGGTCACGATGAAATCCGATATAAAAACTTATTGTAAATAAGTACACATAAATGTTACCCACATATATTTTGTCCATGATAATTGGCGCCGGTATTATCTACCTAAACCCCAGCCATTATTGCGAGAGAAATGTAAACAATCTTAGATGTATTTTAATATAAATTACAAAAATAAAAATGTGTAAACATATTATAAGTCGCTAATCGGTTTTGATTTCCTTAAACGAATGATGTATTTTAAAATACATCTTTCATAATATTAAATGCATTATGTAGTAAAAGAAACATCAAAATTGTTTTTCTCTCTTGTTATATTAGAGTATAGTTTGAAAAGATGCCGATTAACAGATGCGTAAAAGTAAGTATTTTTCTTCTATACCAATCAATACCAAAAGAGTTGACATCAACGAGTTAACTTTCAGGCTCCTTAAACATTTGCTGAATTTTCAGTCCATTCAACTCATACCTGTGTGCTTTTATCCGAGAAACATTTCTGAATCCTTTTCAATCCTGACCTCTATTCGTTCCTATAATAGGTGCAATAATATACTGTTGTATAAATACGACCGTATGAAGGGTCACAATCTATTATACCGCGATTCTGTTACAATCCCATGCACTCAAGCAATTTTGCTCAACTTCGGCCTGTCTTATTAACACTATCCCTTCCATCATCATCAGTTAATAAATGCGAGGACTGTTTGAAAGAAGGTAAGGCCACTGGGCACTAGGGCAGACAGTTTTTGGAGAGAGAACAGCTTGCCCCTATATCGCTCGCTTTGAAGGGCAAATTAATTAAATATCGCCTTTTTTATTTTCGAATCTCCGTAAGACATCTACACGTAAATGTAAAAAAAAACACAGTAGCACCCGCAATGTCCACATTTTGCATATTACTCATTGGCATCGAAAGCCGTGTTAGGTCTAAAAATTTGTACTAAATTGACCTAAGTGCTATGCTAACTCACCCAAACCTTACTCCACCACAAATCCGTTCCATTTAGTCAGATATATACAAACTAACCAGTTATTTTATTATTGCTCACGAAATTGACGATTAGGTATTGCTATGAAATTTTTTTGGTAATTTCAATTTGTGATTGAGTTGGATGGGGCTGAGTTGTCATCACCCATGGGAATCAATAGAACCGCACATAAGATACATCTATTCGGTCATACTATCCAAATTTACAAAGCTGCGTGACGTCCACTAGACAAAGATTCTCTTCACTTCTCTTTTTTACCAACTTGGAAGGGAAACACATACTAAACATATCTTTGAAAGCATTAAAGATAATATACTACATATCCAAAATGAATTTATTGTCATGTCAAAAATATTGGCTGGCAATAGAACCTATTTTAATGAATATAAATAAGTCTGCACATAAAAACTGATATATTACGATTGGGAAGCATATAGTCATATAGATTTAATGTATAATTTAAAATATGTATGGCCTATAAATAACCACTGTTAATGATAATTTCACTCCATAAACTCTTTAGTGCCAAAATGGGAACACACAGGGACATTTATTAAGGCTCAATGTAATACAAATTTAACTAGCATAGAAATTTTAATGACAATAATCTTAAGTCAAAGTGATAACTAAACTTGTACTCACTAGACATTCGCTCACGAATGAAATGTATATTAAAACATGTGTGATGGCACAGGACTGGTATTCTCTAGGTGGATTCACCAAGAGAATAGATATCATAAAATATATAACATGATTATACAATTGTATAAGGCATTGGCAGTTTAATTCACAACTATATTAGACTATATTGAAAAACATTATTGAATATAAATTACGCTAGATCCTGTGCCATTTTCAATAATGCATAATTATAATGAATTCAATATAAATAAAATTACAAATCTCAAATATTTATCTCATTCATAATAATATTTGACTGTACAATACTCCATGATTTAGTTCAATATAGATAAGATTTATCATATATAGAACATTTACAGAATTAACCTCAACCAGTATAGCTTCACACAATTATGTATTTCAGAGGTAAAACAATTGTGAAACAACTATTCAACCAGCCCCAGTGTTTGATCTAATACAAAGTAAAAACAATTAACCACACGCTACCACAAATTAAGTCACAACCGCGTGAATCTGGAGCCAATTAGATATTTATAATCTCGATTCCCTTAAAAATATCTAAATATTTACATTCCTTATGTAGTTAGAGGTCTATGAATAAAAAATCTCCAAAAGTTAAAAAATTGACAAACACATTAACACTCTTATTTTTAACAAAGCGTATGGATTCATTTTATTTACAAGTAAGTAAAATAACACGCATAATGTTACATGCAAATTAGGGCACCGAATTAATAAGTACGTTGCTTATTATTATATCTGCCAACCTATCGTCTATAGCTTTCCTGCGAAGCACTATGGTGGCACCACTATATTAATTCAACAAATATCAACACAACTGCCTGAGCAGAGTGACCAAGGCAGCCAACAAGTAAAGCCAACCCGACACTGAATAAGGTGTATACTTTAATCAAATCTACTTGACTGTACACATATAGGTCACCATTTATAAGGCGGAAAGTGTCTATACTTAATATATGACCTAAGAGATATTTACAATATTCACAAAGACTAAAGCGGCACAAAATAGATATTGAAAACTCCTTGGGCTGCCTACATATTGCTGATATACAAGTTTGTCTATGTGCAGGCATTATTTTCCTATAGAAAAACTCACAAGTAATTGATTTATCAGATATGCCAAATGCAGGAATATGTGCAATGAATATCCCTACTAGTTGCATTTTCACATGATATTCCTTATGATTACAAATAAATAAATGACAACTGTATCAGACTAGACATAACAGGACCGTCTGCATATACAAATTTTCTCACAATGTCTATCAATTAGCTAGTAGTAATATGTGGCATTTACTTAATACAATTTAACTCAAGTCTTCAATCCATACATAATATAAATTTCTTAATTTTATGTAACTATCCAACATGAGATCTTTATTAACTACTCACAAACCAATATCTTGCCCAGGTGAAACAATTTACGAGTCCTAAGTCCTTTTTAGCAAATGAAGTGAAATAAATACTTGTGATGAGTTGACTCCTAGGGCCAAAGGGACTAGACCAATACCAATGTATGGCAAATATTTCCATTTGATTGTAAGAACTTATGTCCCATTATGCCTACAGCTTGTGGGTTGGTAAACTCAAATAGGTGGCAATAAGAGAGGGGAAGAAGGGGCGGCGTAGCGCTATGGCTTAAACTTCACCAGAGGAATATTTTTAGAATGTAGGCACTTGTCACACACCCACTCAGCATACACCTCCGCTGTTAACAATTGGAATGCTGGCTCTGTTAAACCAGTACAGCCCCTGTAATGCAAATAATAATTTATTTAAAAACAGTACAGTAAAGTTCTTTTCAATATAGAAAGAAATTTAGTTGGGTTTCACAAAATTCACTCAAAAAATTTAAGAGAAATAAATGAATGTAGGTAAAATTATAAACCACTCAAGAACCAATCAACATTTCAGGTAACCATCAACTAATATTTTCAATCATACATTTTATTTTTGTAGTGTCTGTCTATTTAAATGTGTTGTATGTGTTTGTGTGTGTAATTCAACACACTAATAAATAATAAATTGCTTACCTATGAAACCAAAAGTTACACCCAGATTCACATAATATTGCTTGGTCATTATCATGTACTTCTTTGTGACATACCCCACATGGGTAAATTGGTGGGGCATTTGGATTCTGAGGGTTAAATACCATTGGTTGATCAGGAGGGTATACTTTGCCTGCACTAACAGGCATTGGTTTTGGTCCAAACATTCCCACATTTTGAGGCATCATGCCAACTCCTTGTCCTCCTGGGCCACCCATAGCCATGCCACTCATGCCAGCCAATGGTCCACAACTTCCCATGTTACCGGGCCCTGGCCCCATTCCCATTGAACCATTTCCTCCCATTCCCATAGGCCCGCCGTGACCAATATGCCCACCACCATACGGAGGACCTGGGCCCATTGATGTCATCGGACCATTACCACCCATTGGTCCACTTCCCATAGCTGATCCCATCGGACTTCCATGTCTCATGGGGCCACAATGCCCAGGACCCATACCACCACTTTGCATTGGATTTGAGGACATAATTGAACTAGTGGGACCCATAGAGCCATTTGAACAGCTTGGCCCCATAGGACCGTTCATACGAGGTACATTCATACCCGGCCCGCCGCCACCCATAGGTCCATTCATTGGCCCATTCATCGAACCACCGCCAAGTGGACTGTGCATAGGCGGACCCATAGGACTATTGCTCATGTGACTACCAGCCATAGAGCCCATATTCATAGGACTGCCCATTGGTCCAGAAGACATTGGTGATCCCATTGGCATTGAATTCATAGGACTCATTGGACTTCCCATTGATCTAGAGTTTGGACCCATCCCAGGACCCATACTATGGTTGCTCATACCCATGTTTGGTCCACCCATAGGTGACATTCCCCCCATATGGCCCATGGGGCTCATATTACCCATTGGACTAATTCCTCCTCTTGGTGGCATTTGCTGTATCATTGGGCTCATACTATGAGGAGAAGGGCTCATGTGTCTCATAGGAGGGCCACCCATACTGTGCATAGGCCCCATCATCCCCATTGGTCCATTCTGACTCATCATGGGGCCATTCTGGCTCATCATTGGGCCATTGTGAGACACTGTCGAAGGGGAGTCATCAAAAGGATTGGATGCTACAATGGTATCTCCGTACCCTGTGAGTGGTGGAGGTAGAAGATCTTGTGCTGTTGGTGGGGGTTGAGGTGTGAGGGCATTATTGGCATTAGAAGTTTTTCTTCGTTTCTTAGGGTTACTTGGTGCTGAGACTGGTGGTGTTGGAGTATCCATAGGAGGCTTAAAATCTGGAGGTCCTAGTCCCGGGCCTGGCAGCCTGTAGGATGGCATCCCAGCCAAGTTATGACTCATGATGATTTTATTCGTTTTCAGCTCTGTTGACCATAATTATGTAGTAAACATTTAGAGCTCAGAAAATAGATTCGCTTATAAGGCACCGCATTGTCACGAGAAAGCGCAATAACGTGCCGGAAGACTGGTTATGTCTATTTCTGTAACAGAAAAAAATTACCGTAGTAGTTATTCTGCCTCGGCGCATCTCTTGGAAGTTGATTATTTAACAGATTTAAGCATGTTGCCAGGCATACACTGACATTATTGGCAATGACGGTTACGATTCGTAGAGTTCACCAAGATTTAGTAACCTGAATCGTAAAAGCCACTTTACAACATCAGTATTATAAGAAGTGTTGTAAAATATAATAGGGACGTTATTGTAGTAAAATGTAATATGAATACTTACAACATTATCAAAATACCATCAGAATAACTGATTATTTTTTTTGTCCTCTTCGAATCCCCAAGGCAGGCGTGCAACATATGAGAAAATACCCAAAGTAAAGCACTTTAGACGCCAAGTTATTGCTATTCACAAATAGTTTCTTGGTGGATTAATTATTTAACACACACGAATTACACTTATGACAAGAATTAATTATCCGTTGAAAGCATTTTTATTTACGACTCACAATATTCCAAACAACACACGCCACATTCACGATGTATTTTTAGCATGAATTTCACGCCAGGTGGCGCCACTACACAGATAGGTTTTAATTAGCAAAGATTTTAGAACCATACAGCCTAGATTATTTTTATATTAATACATTTATAAATCATTCGTATTAATCCCCAAACGGATAAATATGCATGTTAGGTCCCATATAATGATGGTAAGCCTGTGTAATGTATCGGGTACGCAAATCACAGTGAATTAATTTACTCCTTAATAGGTGATACAAACAGTGATGCTTTAATTTACCCCTTAACCCTTGTACATACGATACCCGAGGAAGAGATTAGGGGTGGTAACACTGGTGACTATTCACTGCTTTGCCATCATTACGCGCATTTAATTTTTATGAGAAACCAACAATCAAGATAAACTAGAAAATAAAAAAAAAACAAGTGCGTTAGATATCATAAATGCCGTTCAACATTCTTACACTTTTTTTAGTTTAAATAGAATGAACTCACTGACTTAAGAAAATAAAAACAGGTGTAGGCAATACATTCCTTTACCTTCATACATTTATTAAAAATAAGAAAAAGGAAATTAAAAAAAAATGGAGAGGTAAACGTAGTGTATTAAATACTCTTTGAGGGAGTGTTTGGCGCGTTTCGTGGTGTCAGTCAGATTTTTTTTCGATAATTCTTAAATTGGTGCAGAATGGATTTTGTGCAGTAAAAGTGGTGTTATTTTGATGCACAAGTATCCGTGTTGATGTGCAATTATGCAGAATCATTGAAAACAAGTCTTATGATGTTTTTGATGTAGTGGTGAAGATCACTATAAAAAACGGTTTTATCCATTTCATCAGTCACCAGCTTGAACTCTGTTACCATTCAATTCGCGCCAAGCACTCCCTAGATGCGTTAAAATGTGTGACACCCATATTTTAACGTAAAATTCATTTAATTCATCCATTTCACCCACTCATTATTTCATAAGACTACAGATAAAATATACACTAAAGACTTGGCTGTATGGGCTAGACCTTTTGCTTTCCCTAAAATATAGGGAAAACTAACGAGCGAAAAAAATGGAGAGTGTTTGGCGCGTTTCGTGGTGTCAGTCAAATTTATTTTCACTAATTCAAAAATTGTTACAGAGTGGATTTTGTGCAGTGAAAGTGGTGTTATTTTGATGCACAAGCATCCGTGTTGATGTGCAATTATGCAGAATCATCGAAAATAAGTCTCATGATGTGATTGATGTTGTGGTGAAGATCACTATAAAAAGTGGTTTTATCCATTTCATCAAGCACCATCATTAACTCTGTTACCATTCAATTCCCGCCAAGCACTCCCTAGATGCGTTAAAATGTGTGACACCCATATTTTAACGTAAAATTCATTTCATTCATACATTTCACCCACTCATTATTTCATAAGACTACAGATAAAATATACACTAAAGACTTGGCTGTATGGGCTAGACCCTTTGCCTTCCCTAAAATATAGGGAGAATAAAAAAAATTAACCTTATTACAAGTAAATAGAGTGGACTTTAGATTGTCATCACCATTATTTATTTATTTATTAACAAATGTCAATCAATCAATGAGGTTATGTATGGTGGTACTTAAAAGTTTCAAATTATACATTAGCCTTGTGATTTAGCCATTCAAACCAATTTAATTGTGCATTTAAACATGGCAATGAATAGATTATTCTGTAATCTCACTTTTACTACAACCACTATTAGTAGACGTGCTTTAGGAGTATGCGCTGTGAATTTTGCAAGTAAACCAAACATTGAAAAGCCCAAACCAGGATTGGGTATAGCATACAGAAGAATAGTTCATTTTCCTGAAAATTATACTGTGAAACCTTTAGAGGTTACAAATCTTGCTGGAAGAGATCCTGTTACAGGTCAGTCAAAGAGTAGAGAAGATACATAATTTATTTATATTATCTAATTCGATTCATTGTTTCTACCAGCCTAGTTCAGAAACACTCTTATTATATTGGTAACTTCTTATATAATGAAATAAATAAACTTTTACCTATTTATTATCTTCCCAATGTAAAATGCAAACTAACAATAATTAATTGACTATAATCCTTTACCTAAGCTGAAACGGGAACCATCCTGTTTCCCTAATCTGATGACTTTTCTGTTGTTTTAATATTATATTTGTATTGATCATATATTTGTTAGAAATCAATGTTTATTTGTTATTATTACCTGTATGAAGCTTTTTTTTGTGTTGATGTAATTTTACTCTTAAAGTTTGTACTCCTAACCTAATGACCCTAACAGAGGGGATGACCTGGTGGTCACCGCGTACCACATACCTATTTAAGGCACCAGTCCTTCACACATTAAGTTATAAAATTAAGGACTTTTTACTTGATTGTGATGGAGAATAAATATTTTATTATAATAGTTGTGCATTTTAATAAATGCAGGTAGAGTGGTAGCCAAAGGTATTGGAGGTGGCATCAAGCACAAATACCATTGGATTTCGTGGACAAGAGATGGCCCCAAGGAAGGTTCACCTCAAGAGGAGAAAGTTATACAGGTAAATAAATGTTTCAATAGCTTTATAATAGTAATACAAATACATAGCCTTTATGAGTCAGAACATTAAAATGCATTAAACTAATTATTGATAATATAATTAGTTTTATAATAATATTATTATACTTGTATTTGTGATTTTTTTTTAAATGTTAAATGATATTTATATAAAGATCATGGAAGATGGCTGCAGAACAGCTCACATAGCCCTAGTAGCTGTGGGAGATAAACTGAAGTATATTTTAGCCACTGAGAATATGAAAGCTGGCGACATATTGAAGACCTCCCGAGCATTGCCCAGAATACCAGGTCTGTAATATGGTGTTAATTACAATTGAAAATTAGTCAACAACATTAATTATCAAAAATAAATAAAATAACAGCTTAACAGCCAATCATTTTATAGTGCACGTTCTCTGGTACGTCTTAAGAGTACATGATTAGCTGTTAATTAAAATTAATTATCTAGTAACTGCTAAGCTCACCTTTTTGAGGGAGTTGAAACATTATTTATATCCATTCTTTATATATTAGTCACAGTCACTATATTACAATGTCATTACCCAAATATCAAGGAATATTTTTTAAAAACTTTAATGTTTTTCATTTAGGTCTTAATGCATTACAAAGACAACTACGGTCATTTAATCATAAATGTAATTGTAGCATAAAATTAAATATTTTGTCACCATTTATGCTTACTTATAATGTTACAGTTCGAGCCAATGAAGGTGATGCCTATGTATTAGGAGCTTTACCTACAGGAACTTTAGTACATTGCATTGAGAAAGAACCAGGTAATAAACCAGATAAATAAATATCTCTATCTATCTTTTAATGATGTAAAATCATCTACTGAATAATAATACTGAAATTTGCAGTATGATAATGAATTATCATAAGTACATTATTAATATTGTTGTGAGGAATGAGGTAGCATTCCTCACAACAATATTAATAATGTATGTAATCTTCTTCTCCCTGCCCTATTCCCTATCCTAGTCTATCTGGGGTCAGCGCAGTATGTTTCCTCTTCCATTCATATCGGTCAGACATCATCAAGCCATCCACTCCCTTTTTATTCATATCATCCATCACACCGTAAAGGTGCTAGTGATGAATGAGTGTATAGAAAAGAGACGGAATGGACCATGTCGAGAGACCGATGAACGGAGAGAGTGATTGGAATGGCAACATTCCAATCCATACTGTTCAAGGTTTTGGCTTAGTTTTTACAGCCGGCCGCCTGCCTGACATCAACCCTCTTTGGGAATGCTGTTGTCGATGGTTTGCTCTCCACCATTCAGGTGCCCAAGGTGCTTATTGGTCTACACCGGGCTATCTCCTTTAGTCGATTTTTACGACACCCATGGGATGAGACGGGGCAGGCCTATTCTATGTTATTTGTTCGCTCACAGGCCAGCATAGAATACTAGCACCACCTAATGTAATATATTACATTATATAAATATTATAATTTATTACTTTATAGTTTTAAATTTTGCATTATAATTTATTACAAAGTACGTTTTTAATATCATTATTAATAATGAGGTAGTACCATAAGTAATTAATTGAGAACAATGGGACACTTGTGACTGTCCACAAGTGTGTTATAACCCAAATAATTTTTTTTTTGTAAAATATACCAACATATAAAAGCATCTTATGATAAAGGCAGTTGAGATGCTCTTAAATATTAGTTGAAATGCATCTCCCCATCCACAACCATCACTTTCATAATGCATCCTACCTTACACAATCTATTCACCTTTTTTTCTGTCCTCTACTTCAACACAAATGATTTATAATAATCATCATCACCTGGCACAGGCCTTCCCTATGGATGGAAGAATATATGGAGAATGGGCCACAAGCAACCCACCACGATGGCCCATTGCGAATGGGTGGGTATTAACGACTGTAGTCTGGGCAGACGGCCTAATGTGGCTTTCGAGGCAATGAGGAACTTTAGATGATATAGTTTCGTGACTTCTATGCTAGCCTGGGAGCGAACAAATAACGGAGAATAGGCCAGCCCCGACCCATCCCAAGTAAAAGTCGACTAAGGTAGATTGCCCGGTGTAGACCAATAAGGACCTCGTGGCACCCGAATGGTGGAGGGCAAACCACCAACAACAGCATACCCAAAGAGGGTTGGTGTCAGGCAGGCGGCCGGCTGTAAAACCTAAGCCAAAACCTTTTGACACGTTTGGCAAGTCACGACAGTTAACCATCCAATGACCAGCCTTAGCGAACATTGCTTAGTTTACGCAATCGTAGGCCGAGCGCGTTAAGCCACTGTGAGCTACCATATTACTTGCTATAGTAAAATTCAGTACTGATATTTCTGTTTTTCAGGTAACGGTGGCCTCTACGTGCACGCTGCGGGCACTTACGGTACCATTCTTAGAAAACAAGATGACAGAGTCATTATACAGATGCCGTCAAAGCATCAGTTCAGTTTCGATCAGCACTGTATGGCAGTTGTTGGTGTGTATTTTTATTTAGATACATATAGCTAATATACAGGAATATAGCTAATATATGAAAAGTTGAGATGGGGCAACAAGGGTAGATACCAGATGCCGTGAAAGTTATCTTAAGAGACTCACAGCAGCATTCCTCTTATACCACCTAGCAATTTACTGCGATTTTATGTGCCCGGTAGATGGCAAAAGGCTCGTCACCTATTACATGGGACCCAAATTAAATGGCTGCCTACCCCTTCGGGCATATAGGCGTGATTTATATATGCTACATGCATATATAAATCACACTGCCTTAAGCCTTATAAAAAGTAATGCAATCAAATTTCAGGTCGACTCTCTAACGTAGACCATGGCAACACACCCATAGGGTCCCCGCAACGGAACAGATGGTTGGGCAATCGACCCAGGTCGGGGCTGTGGAAACGGAAGGACGGTAGACACGGCAGGAAGATTAGACCCCCGAAGCCCGTGAAGCTAATCCAGTTCAGCGACAAAAAGAAGGTTGCGCCTATAACGATGACAATGCAACCTTAGAGTGGATGTTTTTAGGGATTTATTGATAAATAAATAGATGTTATTGATTTTGTTGTTGGTTTTTACTGTACACGAATAATGTGCCCCTTTTACTGTAAGGACCAGCTATATATGCAGTGTGGTGACGGCAGGGTAGAATACAATTGTCACCACCCCAAATCTCTCCCGTGGGTGTCGTACAAGGCGACTAAGGATAAATCAGTGATGAGGAATGGGCAGCAGCATTACTTTTATACCACCTAGCAATGTACTGCGACTTTTTGTGCCCGATAAATGGCAATAGGCTTGCCACCTATATGGGACTTAACATAAATGGCAAAACGTGGGTGCTAGTTTACCTTTGCCTACCCCTTCGGGGATATAGGCGTGATTTATGTATGTATGTAAATATTATAAATACTTATTTTGTAAACATAGCAGGATAGTGATGTGACTCGATTGTTTTATTTCACCCGTACACCACTCGGGTGGATGAGTCGAGGCGCTCGAGTGGTTCTCGAGTTATTCGTCATTCAAACAGAAGGCTCATTCGAGAAAAGTTTAAAATTTCTTTTCACTCAACTCGTCGTCCTTCCTGATGTGCTCGATTCGTGTAGATTTATACCTATTTATCTAGGAGAGTGATGAGCGCGTGACTCGAGTCTATCCGAGTGACTCGGGTTAACTCGAGTCCGAGTCAACTGTAGTCGATATTTTTTTCACTCCAGTACCATTTTTACTGATACCACTCGAGTAAAAATGGGCTCGAGTCGCATCACTAGCAGGAACCCATTTCACGGTAAAGATTGTATGCTATAAAGAAAATGGTTGAATGAGGAGTTTATTCCCTGATTCTATTATCCCATGACAGATGATTTTAGATTTAGATGATTTCCCTTCAAGATATAGAATTTTTACTGTTGATTTTCTTTATTCAATGAGACCGGCACTTAGCCGACGCATATTCCAAAGAAAATGAAGTCAGAATTTTCCGATAAATTATCCTGAGGCGGGAATCAAACCCGTGTCCTTAGCAATCCGTGCAGATGGATGGATTAGCACTTTGTATATGTTTATTTAATTTTAATAAACAAAGATGATCTTACTAAAGAGCAATAAAAGAGCTATTTTCTCAAAGCTGCTATATTTCATGAATTATAATAAATATTACTTATAGACAACCCATATTCACAAATACCTATAATTGTAGATAAAATATCACAACATGTAAAGCTTAATGCAAAACATTTAAAATGTCTTCACAGCAGCGTGTAGCATTATAACCATCAGCTGGATTCGAAGGAAGCTTCAACCTTCATCTTCATCGTCGGAGATGGCTACCATCTGTAAGCCAAAAATACATCATAACTATAAACACTTATAAACACATCTAAGTTTTTTAATTTGAGGTTCATCATCAATACCATTACCAGCCCTTTAATATTTCCATAGCTGGGGCACAGGCCTTCCCTATGGATGGAAGAACATATAAAGAATGGATCATACCCCACTATGCGGGCCTATAACTGATTCGTTGGTATTAACGACTGCAGATGTAGCCAGGACTACGAGTTTAACGTGCCTTACGAAGCATGGAGGAACTCTTAAGATAAGGTTAATACCCCAATAAAAAATTAGTAACAGTCTACATACACAAATATAAGATTTTACACTTATATATAATTACTTATTATATTCATATTAAGTAGTTTTATTATAACAAAACTTGTGCCAAAACTTTTATCATCAGCTCAGGCGGGAGATGCCCACCTACATTTGGGTATAGGCCTCAAATTGATCCTTACTTTGCTTTGCTTTAAATCCGGCACGAAGGACCATATTTAGGGGATCCTTTCGGCTTATGACAACACCGGTGTACGTAAGGAATTATCTGGCGATTTCATTCTCCCTCTATACTTTTTGAAGCTCAAAATACTTTGTGTTCTTAAGGATGGATTTTTGTATGTCTCAATTGTTCCACGGGTGTATAATAGTAAATAGATGAATAAGAAACATTCTAACCGCCTCCGTGACCTAGTGGTTCGTCCTCCGGAATTAAGATCCAGAGGTACCGGGTTAGATCCCTACCACCACCTCATCAAAATCTGTTGCCACAACTAACTAATCTGTTCTTCTTCTCCCTGCCCTGTTCCCAGTCTATCTGGGGTCGGCGCAGTATGTTTCCTCTTCCATTCATATGTCAGACGCCATCAAGCCATCCAATCCTTTTTGATTCATATCATCCATCCCACCGTAATGGTGTTAGTGATGAATGAATGTATAGAAAAGAGACTGAACGGACCATGTCGACAGACCCATGAACGGAGAGAGTGATTAGAATGACAACATTCCATTCCATACTGCTCAAGGTTTTGGCTTAGGTTTTACAGCCGGCCGCCTGCCTGACACCAACCCTCTTTGGGTACGCTGTTGTTGGTGGTTTGCCCTCCACCATTCGGGTGCCCCAAGGTGCTTATTGGTCTACACCGGGCAATCTCCCTTAGTCGACTCTTACGACACCCACGGGATGAGTTGGGGCTGGCCTATTCTACGTTTTTTGTTCGCTCCCAGGCCAGCATAGGAGAGAACACAACTAACTAATCTGTTAACTGCATTATTGTGTTCCGACAATCATGACAACATAGTCAACCCCTCTGTAGTTGAGGGTTCCAGATGAAGCTCGATTCTATCTTCGGCCCTTATCATCACTTACTATCAGGTGTGATGAAGGGCAAGAGCTTCCCTGTCTAACATTTAAAAAAACACAATTACCTCAGTCATCTCCGCTGCCAAATGCAAATCCACCAGACCCGTGATCTCCTCCAAATAGATTCCACTATTGAACACTTTGAATAGAAACTCTATGCCCTCTTCCTTGTATTTATCTATGACGATGTCGGAGCAAGCTATGCACTGTTTGAATTTGGAACAGGTAGGGACAACCGTTTGGTATGAGTGCAGGAATCCCCGAACAGAATGTGGCACTTGCCCTAACACTCCTTGTGTTTCGATCGCTATTTCATCCATGTCATTTTTAGAAGGGTTGTATATCGCAGGCGCCTCTGCTCTGTAATTATGAACAATAAAGAATTTGGTGGTTAGAAAAAGAATTTCGAAAAATTATGATCTTGAGGCGGGAATCGAACCCGCATCTGCTGCTATCCGGGCAGGTGCCTGACCGCTCGGCCACCCAAGACTCATAATTTTTCGAAATTCTTTTTCTAACCACCAAAATCTTTGTACTAATTTTTCTAACATTTATATAATGTTAAAATTAAAATCGAATAATAAAGAATTTGTTAAAATATTTGGGACATTATCAAAATAATAGAATTAATTTTCGTGTGTGGTGACGACAGACAATATAATTGTTACGACCCCAAATCTCCCAAAATATCATACCTGGCGACTAAAGGTTAAGAAGCATTTCTCTTATGCCACCGCAATGTACTGCGATTTTAGTGCCCGATAAATGGCAATAGGCTCGCCACCTATTACATGGGACCTAACATAATTGGCGAAACGTGGGTATTAATTCACCTCTGCCCACAGGCGTGAGTTTTGGATAGATGGAGAATTCATTTTTATTTACCTCAAGGGGTGCTGAAGTAATGCGACGAGTATTTCGACTGCTAATGCTCCGGCTATGGCGGACACTCCCGGTCGAGTCACGGTGCATTGTTGATCAAGAGTGCGGTCTTTTAAGGACTGTAATAATGAAAAATTATTAGTAAAGACTCATGTTTTTCACATCGAAAAAAGGCGGTAAAAATTAGAGAACGTTGGGCTAAACTTAAATACTACAACAACTGGAACGGAAACGGAACGCAAGCGGAAGGAATGCGAGGGATGTGGTGTGAGCAAGAGGAAGAAGGTTCACTTGGCACCAAGATGGACGACACGTGAGTTTCATTTTTCTAAAATAAAATAACAAACAAAAAAAATAAAGAACAGAATACAACCCATCTTGTTAACATTAATGTATGTATTAGCGCCAAGCAATATACTGCGATTTACGTGGCCGATAGATGGCTATAGGCTGCACTTATTAGATGGGACCTAACATAAAAGGCGAACCGTGAGTCTTAAATGAATTAAAACTCACGTTTACTCTGGTTACCCATCATCACCATCACCAGCCTTTTAATGTCCCCACTGTTGGGACAAAGGCCTTCCCTATGAATCCCTATGGATTTAGGCCATAGCCCATCACGCTGGCCCAGTGCGGGTTGGTGGTACTAGCGACTGCATATGAAGCCGGGACCAACTGTTGAACGTGCCTTCCGATGTACGGAGGAACTCGAGACAACAAATGTTTAGTCACCCATCCAATAACGACTGCAGATGCAGCCGGGACCAACGGCGTGCTTTCTGAAGCACGGAGAAACTCGAGATAGTACATTTTTTATCACCCATCCAATGACCAGCCTTAACGAACATTGCTTAGTTTACGAGATCGCAGCTGAGAGCGCCAAGCCACTGCGCTATCAAGCTCCTCTGCTTAACCCTTCGGGGGTAAATATTCGGAGAAGCTCGCTAGCGAAGTGGCATAGCGCGCTTGGCCTGCGATTGCGTTAACTAAGCAATGTTCGCTATGGCTGGTCATTGGATGGGTGACCAAAAGTTTACTATCTCGAGTTTCTCCGTGCTTCAGAAAGCACGCCGTTAGTCCCGGCTGCATCTGCAGTCGTTAATACCCACTAATCCGCACTGGGCCCGCGTGGTGGGTTATGGCCCAATCTCCCTATACTCTTCCATCCATAGGGAAGGCCCGTGCCCCAGGAGTGGGGACATTAAATGGCTGGTGATGATGATGATGTAGTTACACTAGTTACAACAAAAATTGCCGCTTACTCACATTGCCCGGCGCCGTGACGTCATTACAAAAATAGCAGCCCAACTGTCCCCCTGGTACCAAAGCCGAATCCAAGTTCAATTCACCAGCTGAGGGGGAATTCCCGAGTCCATGTCTCATTACCAAGTAACTGTCGAAGCCGAGCGCTGCGTTTATTGCTATCTGAAATGATAACATGGAAATTGGAACTTTTTATATTTTCGAATAAATATCTACTTCCTGCTCTATTCCCGGTTTATACAGTGCAGCACGGCGCAGTATTTTTCCTCTTTCATTCATATAAGTCAGACGCCATTAAGCCATCCACTCCCTTTTAATTCATATCATCCATCACACTGGAAAGGTACTCGTGAATGAATATATAGAAAAGAGACGGAACGGACCATGTCTGACCAAAGGACCAACATCCCAACCCATACTGCTCAAGGTTTTGGCTTAGGTTTTACAGCCGGCCGCCTGCCTAAGACCAACCCTATTTGGGTATGCTGTTGTTGTTGGTATGCCCTCCACCGTTCGGTTGATCGAATTGAGGAGGCAAACCCAACGATTAACCAAATTGACGGTATTAGTAAAACTTTGGCTTTGGATGGAAATTTATTTCTACATTGCGAGGGTATCCGTTGGCTTACAAGTTACAACGTGAAGTGTAAAGGTTAGAGAAATTTCGGAAAGTTAACAAACGGTTGGCCGAGTGGTAGTGGTGTATATGTCGCAGTAAGATAGATAAAGCCGTAACAGTTATATCCCTAGGGATATAATTATATACCGTAACATAGTTATACGAAAGCGATTCATTACTATTTCACTAGGAATATAGTTATAAAACGGTCCAAGTTTAGTGACATACTTATATTACTGCACAAGTTACTGGCACTCGCCGGCCGCTGCCGCGGCACGCTCGCTTCGCTCGCTTGGCCCGTGCTGTTCGTTGGTTCATGTACGAACCTAACCTAACCAACTTATTAACAAACTCATTTCGACCTATCTATCGTATAACTATGTTACGGTATATAATTATATCCCTAGGGATATAACTATGTTACGGCTTTATCTATCTTACTGCGACATATACATCTGCCCAGAATGCTGAGGACACGGGTTAGATTCCCGCAACAAGACTACTTATAAATTTTCAAACTTTTTCTAACCGCAATTTTCTTTGAAATGAAATCATTCTTTGAAATGAAAAAACGCACACTTATCTGCGATGAACGCGCCGAAGTCAGCGGAGGCGTCGCACACCTATCCGCGCCGAAGGAGTCCAAAATAGTAGTGAATTGACAGATTTATCCGCGCCGCAGGAAACGAAATAGTACTGAAATGACAGATCGGATGACGCCATCGGAATTTTGTCCGACGATCATCCGAATTCTGAAGGTTTTAGTTAAATAATACCTTTCCGTGATGAGCGGCTATCAAAGTAGGCAGCCACCTCGCCTCTCTAGTATCCAGTAATAAGAATATGATGTCGTGTTCTTTGATCGCCTCAGTGATGACTTCTATGTTGGCTAAAGTCTCCGCTTTGAGCGAATCCCCTATGGGATGACCGGGCATTGGAATGTGCGCTGCGATGCCTTTGCTATGCTACAAAAAAAAAAGTAACTTACCACTAGGTCATTATTGCTTTGTGTCTGTTTCTATTAGGGTTTTTTTCTAACAACTTACCTAAAACCCTTCAAACAACTTGTTTAATAAAGTAAAGATTATTCTGCTTTATGTCAAACAGGTTAAGGTTGACAATCGATTGGAGATGTTAGACAGATTTCTATAGTCTAACGTGTTGTTCACGGTAAACAGTTTAGATTGTTTTGTAGAAGGCCAGTTTAAACTAATAACTACCTTTTTGGTAAATTGATGCTGCTATAATATTCATACACATTTATATTAATCATTTCATAATTAAAACAGTTTTAATACTCACGACAGTGGGGAGAATGAGTTTTAGGTTCTCTGCCGCCGCTTCAGCCTTCATTCGGCCTCCCCCGAGGCAATCGTGGTGATTGAATAAAACCTGCCTTGTTGGATTGGAGTAGGACACCTTTCCATTGTCTATGAAAGTAATATGGCGGAATCCCCATGCCTAAATTAAAAAAAAATTATTAGCAATTTGCTATTGCAAATTTTTTTCCAATTATAATTATAATAAAATTATTTAGTATTCGATTTTAATTTTAACATTATATATACATGGTAGAAAAATTTGTACAAAGATTTTACATACATACATAAATCACGCCTATATCCTCGAAGGGGTAGGCAGAGGTGAACTAGCACCAACATTTCGCCAATTATGTTAGGGCCCATGTAATAGGTGGCGAGCCTATTGCCATTTATCGGGCACAAAAGTCGCAGTACTATTGCTAGGTGATATAAGAGGAACGCTGCTGCCCATTCCTCATGACTTATTTATCCTTAGTCGCCTTGTACGACACCCACGGGACAGACTTGGGGTGGTGACAATTGTATTCTACTCTGCCGTCACAACACGGCATAAATCTTGTAACTTTATAAAATTATTTATCAAATTTATATATTTGATAAATAATTTTATTTTTGATGGTTAGAAAAAGATTTTCGAAAAATTATGGTCTTGATACGGGAATCGAACCCGCGTCCGCTGCTATCCGGGCAGGTGCCTGACCGCTCGGCCAACCAAGACACCAATTAACTTGCCGAAATTCTTCTAACCTTTACACTTCACGTTGTAAGCCAACGGGTACCCTCGCAATGTAGAAATAAATTTCAAACATTCCAAAGCAGATATTTTTACAAATACCGTGCGTTCGGTTAAGCGTGGGTTTGCTTTATAAACTATTCGATTTTAATTTTAACTTTATATAAATGTTAGAAAAATTTGTACAAAGATTTTTATTTTTCGAGATTTCGGTTGCGACCGTTGGGTACCCTCGCAACGTGAAGTGTAAAGGGTTGAAGAATCTCGGCAAGTTAATTAGTGTCTTGGTTGGCCGAGCGGTCAGGCACCTGCCCGGATAGCAGCGGACGCGGGTTCGATTCCCGCATCAAGACCATAATTTTTCGAAAATCTTTTTCTAACCATCAAAAATGAAATTATTTATCAAATATATAAATAAAATTAATAATACAGCCATGTGGTGACGGTAGAGCAGATTACAATTATTGTTGCTCCCAGGCGTCTCACTATTCTTGAAACGGTGCCGAGGAATGGGCAGTAGCATTCCTGTTATACCACCTATAGCAATATACATGTGCTAGTTTCATGGGACGCAATGGGACCTAACATAGTTGGCAAAATGTATGTGTTGGTACACCTTCTTTCAATTGTAAATAGGTGTGATTTATGTTTAGGCACGTAAATTAATACAATTAGTGTAGTGGCAGAAGGACCAAAAGCTCACTGAAAAACTTTGTAAAACACACCCAATATCTATTGTGAATTTACCACATTACATTTTAAATATATTTTATGTGCCTTACCAATAAATTTCTTGCAACCTGACATCCTAGAGTGCCTGCTCCAAGCAAAAGACACCTAGTGGTTTTCATCACATCAACATCAATATCTGGAACTAGCCTCCATTTCATAAGTCGTATATTCAGGTCCGATGAAGCATCAGCGAGTCTGAAAGATACATACATACATAAATAAATAACGCCTATAAGGGGAAGGCAGAGGTATTATCTGAAAGATGTTAAGTAAATCATATATAGACTAATAATGCATACCTAACCAATTATTTTATAGTAATAAAAATCTGCAGATTTAAATAGCCACTACAATGCTCTTTAATCACAGATTTTTTGAAATATGTATCCATATTTCTATAGATTGTAACTATATAACTACTGCGAGTTAGCTACTAGAAGTGATAATGGCATCATTTATGAAATAATGACAAGGAATATAACTAAAAAAATCAGGCTTACAATATAAATTAAAATATTATTTCAATATCCTATTTTAACAATTAACCACCATATTTCAACCTCTTATAGTCTGATACTGTTGGCAATGTTTAGGACATAATTATTATTTACGACAATTCCAACTTCGAATTGGGAGGCCCATAGATAATTCGAGTTAGATTTTGTTTATAAAATTAATTAGAGAACTACTTTACTAATATTTAAAGAACTTGCATTTAAATTCAAAACTCACTTTATCGGATCCATGGATGCTGACATGTTGGCAAGTTTGGGGCCAAAGTTGCCTTTATCATTTCTCTCCCAACCTACCCAACCAGAACTTTCTACTGTTTGAATATTCTGAAAATTAATAAAAAAAATTAATTACACAGTTTAGAGTATCTTAAGTATTTAAGTAGTATATTTAGGGCCTGTTTCACAATCAACAAGTAAGTTCTAAGTAGCTTACTTCGCAGATCATTTGACAATTGTAATATGAAATTTATGTCAATTGACCTGCAAAGTAAGCTACTTAGAACTTATTTGTCAATTGTGAAACAGGCCCTAAGAGTAGTAAAATAGAGTATTTTAAGCACTATCTTTATTTCTTGTAGATTGTTGAAATTGCAATGTGCATGTACGAATTGAATGCAAATGATAATTGAATAGCATGAATACACAACTCAACCAAAGAGAGACTGTGATTGAATGGGTACTTTCGTTTTCTTTGTTGTTTTTATTGGACCTGAATTCAATAACTAATTTATTTGCAAAATCCTTTTAAATCAGTGTTACATTATTTTATAGACTATTATTACAATTCACAATATTTTTCTAACTCTATTATTTTAAAACTACATTTCCTACTTCAATATTCTCTACAATATTTTGATATTAGGTGTTTAGAATTTAGAGAAAAATTTTATATATTACATATTATGTAAATTAATAATAGACATACCATTGATCCTTTGATAGAAAAAATAAGACTTTTTTCAACTGAACCATTGGGACTACATCTAATGCCAACTATGTGGATATCTTTCTCAGCAAGATTTGGACAATGATCATATATAGCAGCTATAAACAGACGAAGGGACCAACCAGGATTGATACCATTATTTGCATCAGCAAATCCAAAATATGTTTTGCTGAAATCTATGGTTACTTCAGAATCTGTTGCTTCTTTCCTTAAAACACTAGTCAAACGATGGACAAGAACATCATCATCTGTTTTTGTAATAACAAAGAAACACTTCTGTTCAATATCTAGAGATTTGAATGCTTGAGATAAATTTTCGAGCTGCCTATTATTAAAATGTGTTGATATATTTTTTCCTTTTCCATGCAACTTTAATGTTGGTTGACTTGGAGCGGGAAAAGCAAACCAGTAGAGGTAATGGAATTTTTTGAGATCCTGTAATGAAATTTTTTTATAAATACATAAGCAATATTATTTCTACTTTTTTTTGTGGCAACATGTTTAATTAATGCCATTTCAAGGATATTAGTCTATAGAAAAGCAACATTCTTTCTATATTATCAGAAATAAATAACCATAGACAGCTGGTATAAAAATATGTTAATACATAAATATTCATAGATATTATTTATACATATAAATAATTATATTTATCCCTGATAGGTAGGCCGAGATTTATTACCTTACATTACACCACATGTTTCAGGGCACAAATAATATGTGTGACGAGCCTATTGCCATCTATTAGGAATGTAAATCACAGTAAACTGCTGCCCTGGAGATTGCGGTAAATATGTGCTTTTAATATAAGTACTTAAATAGTATGTTTATTGAAGCCATTTATCCTTTTAATAATTCACTTAAAACTTACAGCAAAAGAGAGTATAATGAAATTCAATAAACTGGATGGGTTTTCAATCCATGATTTCTTCTTTATGTCTGCCCAAAGAGATTCACCTATTAAATTAAGAAAACTTGCTTTATCAATGGACTTGAAATCTTCAATAGTATTTTTGTTCATTAACTTTCCAGAAATATTTTGATAATATTGTTCCCGGTCTGGGTTTCTGCAAAATTGATTCAAGTATTAAATCAATATTATTTAGGATGAACACAAATTAAAGCTTTATAGAGAGCAATAGAGTACTTATAAGCACTGACAAAGAAAATATATTATCAAATCAATATTAGATTTTTTTTTCAGTGGTACAGTTCAAAAAGGGAATCAGAGATGTAATATAATGTTCTGACCCTAACTACATGGTTTAAATGTTCTAATCTTTAAATTTAGCTGCACATAATGACTATGTTTTAAATTAGTGTTCACTTGTATTTAATAGGTGTGTATAATTATCTGTGGAAAATTAATTGTGATACAATACATAATGTTTAAGAGAACATGTAATGTATAACCCTTAAATAAAAAATATTTTAAAAAAGTTTAATCATTTCGTCTTCTCCCTGTCATGTAGGCCTAGCATGGGACGGGGACAAAATCTCTCCCCACCACTTGAAAGTGTTTTGTCTCGGAATTTAGTGCGAGTTAGAGCGCGAGGAAAATATTTTCGTTTCACCGAGGAGATTTTGTCCAGGCCCGTGCTACGGAGGCTGTTCATCATAATATAAATGAGGCAGACCAGCATGAATAGAATATTACCTGTTGAAGGAAGTACCGTCGACTTCAAAGACAGTTCCAAGATCATCGCGATACGTAAAACGCCCATTAATTGGTTTAGTGTTTTCATCTAACTTATCAACATCGAGTTTCAACTCTGTTAACGTGTGCCAAAACGATGGATGAACAAAAGACATGAAAGGAACATATTGTATTATTTCTCCGTCCTCTACAGAACTCATTGCTAAGTATACTCAGATCCAATACTAAATAAATGTCGGTAGTTGTTTAATTTACTCAATAAAAACAGTAGGTATTCTTTTCATTTATCCACAACAAGTAAAAAATTTGGCATGTCACTGTCAGTCACCCAGCCTGCCCCTATAGCACGGGACGTGGTCAAAATCTCCTAAGGGATAACAAAATATTTTTCTCTCGGTCTAACTCCCACTAAATCCCGAGACAAAACACTAACAAATGGTGGGTGGAGAGAGATTTTGTCCATGTCCCGTGATGTCAACTGTCACCCATTAACAGGTTTGTCAAATTCCCCTTACAAAGGCAATGGAAACTACTCCATACAGCCAAATCTTTGGGTATTTTCTTAATTTACAATTCAGTATTGAGCATTAATGGTAGCTTTATCGGTAAGGTAGAGTGCGGGCCAGATAATTCCGCGCATCGTCAAAATTTAAACTAAAATTTCGACTCCTATTTTGTCTGTCTAGGAGTGTCAATGTTAGTTTCAAATTCAATTCAAATTGCAGAAGGGTCATAGGAAGGTATTCGCCCTTTAAAATACTCAAAACGAAAACAGTTTATGTTTATTGTCCATCAATATAGTTAGTACACCAAACAACAATTACAAAATGTTTGTTGTAGATTTTTACTGTAAAATTGATGTTTTTGAAGCGTCTATGCTGGCAGTTGAATTAAAAGATATTGTATTGCAACAAAAACAAAATACAATCAGTTATGTTGGATTGTCAATCACAAGAAATAAAATCACGTTTACTATGTCTATTGCACTTATTTTATTTTAGACAACTTTTTATAATTGTAAGTTTACTTCAATGTAGAACTCAACTTATTTTGGGGCACAGCTTAAATTATAGTGTAGATAATCGTGGGATCAAGGACTGAGGTAAGGATATAAATAATTTAATAAAAATTAAAGCACACCAACTAATTTATAATAATTTTATGTTATAAATAAAAATGCATACTATCTTGTATCTTTCAGGCTTATACTCAGAATGGTGATTAATTTATTTGATAAGAAAAACGACAAAATTTATTCGAAGTATTCGTCGAAGACTTGTAAGGGGGACAGCGTATCTAGCAATTTACTTAACACAAGTTTACATGCCGATGATACAAATAGCAATGATCCTAAAAACTGTAAGACTAAAAAGAAAATTAACGCAAAATCTCCATATTTAGCAGACCATGTGCGTTTATTTTCTAGAATAATGGAAAAGACTGTAAATAAAGGAGCAAAAGAGCCCTCGCACCATCCTGACATTGATATTTATAAAGCTAATTCAGATGATTTAAGGGGACAAAAATATGGCTCGAAAAAAATGAAAAAATCTGTTTTAACTCTTCCTAATGTTCCTTCTGTAATGCCTCAAGCATGTACTGTTAGCGATATTAATGATTCAGAATATTTAAACAGAGATGGGAATAAATTAAAAGTAAAAAAGAGATTTGTAGCAAAAAACAAAGGAAAAATTCTGAACAAAGCACACGAATTTTATGACAATGATGCCCAGTACTGCTCGCCAATGGACATAAATTTAGATTGTAGTTCCACAGACATAGTCAAGCAGTTTCCTGGAGATTGCAAGAGAAAGTCAAGCAATTTTTATCCTATAAGTAAGCACCGCATTGAGAAAGAATTTAGTGCCCATGATATGTGGACGGTCCTTAGGAATATTAATAGATTTCAATTCAGGCCTTCACCACCCATGTCAGACGATGATAGTATTAAATCGCCGAATGTAAAGAAAAAGAAAAACAAGAGGAGAAAACTCCGAAAGGATACGCGGTACCTAATACATTTTATACGGCTATAAGAATCCATACATAAATACGTAACGCCTTTCTCCCGCAGGGGTAGGAAGAGATCATATCTTTCAACTTGCTACGATCCTTACATAATTCTTTCGCTTTATCTGATCTCATAAATCTCTTCATGCATGCCCGTCGGTTTCGGGTATTTTTGACCAGGCTCTTCTTTAATAGACTTTCGACTTGATTCTGAAGGATCCGACTAGGCCTTCCCTGTCCCATTTCTCCATTCATTTCCGGCATATAAATCCTTTTTATCATTCTCCTTTCATTTATTCTTTCGACGTGACCAAACCATGCGAGCATCCCTTTATCAATTATATTTATTACGTCTTCTTTGAAACCACACCTTACTCATAACACACTTGTACAATAATCTATCGCTCACTATTACTCCAGCCATGCTCCTCAACGCTTTCATTTCACTGCATTAAGTCTACTTTCATGCTTCTTCTCCCATACCCCCATACCCAACTTTCACTTTCATACATTAATTTAGGGACAAGCACTCCATTATGAACAGCCATAAGAGCCTTTCTGGACACAATCTGGCGGCTCACAAAAGTGTGCAAGGCCCCGTTAATTAACCATATTAAAAGAATCCATAAATTGGCAAATATTGGGACATTTCTTTACAGTATCTAGTATTATTTATAATAGCTTTACTTTTCTAGCCGTGTAGTGACGGCAGAGTAGAATACAATTATCACCGCCCCAAATCTCTCCCGTGAATGTCGTACCAAGGCGACTAAGGATAAATCCGTGATGAGGAATGGGCAGCAGCGTTCCTCTTATACCACCTAGCAATAATAGTACTGCGACTTTTGTGCCCGCTAAATGCCCATAGGCTCGCCACCTATTACATGGGACCTAACATAATTGGCGAAGCGTGGGTGCTGGTTCACCTCTGCCTACCCCTTCGAGGATATAGGCGAGATTTATGTATGTATGTATGTAGCTTTACTTTTTCAGCGTTGTTGAAACATGTCGCACTGAAGAATATGCTTATGTCTCAAGCTTTGGTATTAATGACAGATCACACACAAATTCACATTCATCGTCTAGTTTTGACCGTATAACTGTAATAGATAAGCAAGATGAGTTCAGTGAAATATGTAAAAGATTTGAAACAAATGTTACGAAAACTAATAACTCCAAAGCGAATAATCGGCGGTTTTCTAATAACTTGAGAAATTCTCACAAAAATATGAAAATGGTTGATGACAAAGCGGATACTTCAAGAGAAAACAAATCTTTAATTGGTCGTAGAAAGAACACTTTTAACAATCGTAAACAAGATATCAATAAACCTAGTCTAGAGAATGGTGTTATTAGTACTCAAAATAACAGTGATGTAGTACGTGTACCTATCAATCAAAAGAATATTAAATGCTTTAATGAAAGAAACCAATATCAAAAAACTAAGATAATTCCTTTGCACTGTTTACAATCCGGTTCAAGTAAAGTATGTATCAACAACGATAGAACAGGTAAATTATACTGCTTTAACGTTTCTCACTATATTCTTACCAAAATCTAATTACTTTAAAAAATGTTAATTTATATATCTACGTTTTAGGTAAAAATGATGAATCAGCTCCAAGAACACAAGGCATAACGAAAGTTATTTTGAGTAAAGGTGATCATCACAAAGATGGGATATCTAATGAAGCCTTACTTAAGAGAAAACCCCGTTTAGCAATGACAATACCGAGCACTGTCGTTACACAAAAGCTTACTCAAACCGACATCTACAGACGGTTGGCAAACATAAAATACCCTATAGTTGTGCTAGGAAAAGATCATCTAACATCTTTTGAAGTTTCGGATTACACTCCACCACAATTCGAAGGTTTAGAAAAACAAATTTGGCCGTTTATGCAAGACTGGTATGATCAAAATATAAAAAATGCGCACGGCAAGCATAAACAAACTGTTGTTACTACAGGTAATGGTATTATGTTGTCATCGGAAAATAAACCCAAAAATATTCAAGACATTGGGGACAGGTGTGACCATCTAACATCAAACAAAAATGAGGTTAAGAAGAGACAAATTGATCCTAAAGAACTAAATTTTAGGACTTCACAATATTTAAAGGTACCTAAATCGAATATAAACATGAAAGACAAAATGTTAAAACTTTTGTATAAAAACAAATCAGTAAAAAAAATAGTTGAACAGCAAATTAATTGTGAACAGGAAGATTTCAAAGAAAAAGACGAAGATATATTGTTTACTCAAGCAAATAATATAAATAAAACAGACGCAAGCACTGAAATTACAGAAAAAAGTAATTATAATTCACAAAATAACATTAATAAGTTTAAACCAGATATAAAATCATTGCGAGGAAGAAATCCTAGGGCTAACGGTAAATGGGCAAGTGACTTTGTAGACAATGTTATAAGAAAAATTGACAGTGGCGTGTATTTCAACCAAGAACAAGAGTATATATCTAAAGCAACTTATAAGGAGCTCAAAGAAGCTTCAATGCAAACGACACAGACTAGCCAAGATATTGAAGAGGATAATATATATTCAGGCGATGAAATTGGTTTAGACGATGTTACTAATAAATGTACAGATCTAATGCCTTTAACGCCAGTAGATTACAAGAATTCTTTGCCAGGATTTGATGAAATTCTTCCAGAGCTGGAAGTAAAAACATTAAATAGAAATGAGATGTCAATCAAACATTGTACAACTAATATAGTTGTTCAGTTTGAAATAAAAATACCACCAGAGTCACAACAGAATTTAAATCCATTGACAAAATGTTCATCTTTAATACCACTGGCAATAACCAAGAGCTATACTAAGGTATTCAAATGTAAGACCACTATATTGAATGCAATGTTACCAGCTGAAATTTGCAGTATAATACCTACAATATTAAAGACATTAGTATGTGCAAGCAGATCAATGCCACCCGCTAATACGGCGCAGGTAATGCCTTATCAAAACGATTATAATTTATATACTATTTCGGAACTAACACGCAGTGGAAGTCTAGATTTGTTCAAGTATATAAAACCACCATTTATTGGATTTTCATCCACGTTGACTAAGCTTATGGCAGGAATGTATAAAAACAAATCGACTCAAATAATAAATGAAGAGAATTATACATTGAGCTTGGGTCGTAATGCTGTGCAAGGCTTGCTTGGCCCACTAGCGACAGCACTAAAATGGGTACCTTATACAATAAATTTCCTATCCATAAATTCAACTGATTCCAAAGGTTCTTTGGTTCCGAGACTACCAAGTGTTGGTAATTTTAGTGAAGAATCACCTTGCACTGCTTTAGAAATATACAAAAAACCACTAAATAGTAACAATGCCGTTATTTTAAACACCATGGACAATAATTCAGTTACTTGTAGCGTTACAAATCTAATGGTGCAAATGTGGAATCAAAATTTGAGGATTCGCTTTAAAATATCACCAGCTTTAGACACGTTCTATGTTAACAACTCCGTATTAGTAAATTTGCATGTAATTAATATTGAAAGAAAACAACCCAGAGCAATGATCGGTTTTAACAGTCTTAAAATGGATCACATAGATCCCAAATGTATTATACCTTATAATGTATCTGCTAATAACAAAGTTATAGCCAATTCAGATTACTCAAGAAATGGGAGAAATGGTTTATCGATTAAAGAATTTTCTACTAAACCAGATATTCATGACTTTAGTACGAACTCCAAAGCACGAAAGAAAAGTTTCATTAACCTTTATAAGAAATACAAATCAACCTCTAGTATTTCAGGAGAGAGACATAGCGCTTCTCTGGCTAAAATTACAAATTTAGACGACTTTTTTCAAATAATTGGGTCTGGCAAAACTATGTCGAGCATATTCGATGGAAATGTTGGGAAGAAAATATTGTCAGCTGTGTCAGAAGTAATTTTAGCTTAATATTTTTGCTTCAAATAAGTAATTAAGAGATAGATATGCTACTAAAACAATGCGCGTTTCAGATGAAAAACTGGATTACAGAACTAAGCCAAAGACAGGCTATGTTGGTGCTCTTGTTGATTAATAAGAAAGATACGGCAAACCTCACCAGGTTCCGACCGATACTCTTGCAAGGAATAGCAGTAAATAGAATTACTCGAGCGTCAGAACTTGATATGGAAATCGAAGTAATTGAAAGAGAAAACTTTAACAGCTTATGGCATGTTAGTACAAATATTTATACGTAAATCGTAGACAGTGGAGGTATTTTAAAATTTTTAGGTATCTGAGATGAGAACGTCTTACTGAGTGAACTTTTTTTTTGTGTGCAGTATGACGGAGTATCATATTTGCCTGATGCATATGAAAACCAAGACAATTTATTGGAAGAACTTTATTGGATTGCAAAGACTACTGTGAGTTTAATGAAACAAAGATATACAATATTTTTTTATGTTCATGATAAAAGTGTATATAATACCTAATTAATTGAAAAGTTCAACTTTTAAGTTTTGATTATTAATATTATTCTTTGTTCTTCATTCATTGTTCTTTCAGGCGTCTGATTACCAAAAGCCATTTAATGAGTCTTCTGAAAAACTATTAAAATCTTTATTGGAGAAGAGGAAAAAGCTAAATCCATCCTATCTCAGAGTAATGGCGCGCTATGTAGGCTTGGGATTGCTGAAACAGCCAGGAAGAAAATAATTTAGTACTTGTTGTATATTGTTCATCGCACGAATTAAGTCTGCCTATAATACATACATAAATCACGCTTATATCCCCGAAGGGGTAGGCAGAGAGAGGTGAATTAACATCTATAATACAATGTACGAAATTTGAAGTGTTGTATTTTGTAATGTAAAAATGTTTGGTTATTAAGTTAATTTTATATTATAAATTTTTATTGTTTAATTTACATTTATTTTATTTATACATAATTTTTCTGCCGTATGACATACTTAGGAAGAACTGGATAGCGCTATTATGCTGCGTTTCCATAGAAGC
This sequence comes from Cataclysta lemnata, assembly GCA_963931975.1. NCBI lineage: Eukaryota > Metazoa > Arthropoda > Insecta > Lepidoptera > Crambidae > Cataclysta > Cataclysta lemnata. Next base: position 10,118,464 of record OZ008353.1, on the reverse strand, counting down.
GGAGCTGAGCTGAGACTTACAAAAATTTACCAATGATATTGCTCAAATCACACATCATTTTTATGCAAGTCTCCGCTCAGCTTCTATGGAAATGGAGCCATATAGACACGTTCCCTGCCATCACCCGCCCCCGCTAACATCTAGACTGCCCCGTCCCTGCCACCGTCTCTTCTACCGCGGGAGGTCGCGGTACGAAGTTGTCGGACTATAGGTGTTCGTGCGATATCTGCCCTATGGCGTTGTCTCCTTGATCGAGAGAGTCGCGACGAGTCCGTGCTTCTATCGTCGAGTAATCTCCACGAACGAGCGATATCGTCACGACTCGTAGTAGGTAACGGAATCACAGCGTGTCCGCGGCGACTCGTAACGGAATCGTCGCATTTTCTTGACGACGCGTTGAGCTATTATTGAAAGAGTTGCGCTCGCTGCGAGATCGCAACGTTCCGCGGCGGGCGCGCCGCGAGTAGTGAAGAGACTAGTGCGAACATTGCCACTCGTCGCATTAACATTGCCGTGTGGAGACGCGCTATACAGGGCGTCCCACGGCCATGCCACACGGAGGGAAAGTATATTAAATATTGAACTTAGGATATTTTACCAAAAGAAGACATCATTTTATTTTTAATAATAAGTAGAACTGCATTCACAGATTTTTTTAAAATCGCCTACCTCAACCGGGAATCGAACCCGCCAAATGTGATAGAAAAATTACTTGTATTTTATAATATCGTTTGAAAGGGCTACTCATAAGCATTATTTTTTCCTAAATAACCTAGCATATTAAATGAAACTAAGATCATAAAATTTTTCATTTTATTTAAAAAATAATAATTTATCAAATGCTCAAAATGTGATCCGTTCTGTTGTATACAAATTCTCACTCTTTTGATAATTTCTCTCCCTGTCGATTGACTTATTTTTGCATGGTGGATGTTTGAAATAATACGTCTAAGTTCATTATGTAACTCCTGCACACTGTTGTACCGGTTCCTGTAACCTAAATCTTTTACATAACCCCATAAAAAAAAATCAAGTGGGGTTAGATCTGGGGATCTCGGTGGCCATCTAATTTGTCCAAAAGTGCCGAACCAGGAAGGAAAATATTCATTAAGAAACTCGGCTGTTCTCCTACTGTTATGAGCCGGAGCCCCATCTTGCTGGAATATGAGATTTCGTCGATCTGCATCAGGATGATTATTAATCTCATTTCTTAAACTCTCAAGTATTTCTAGATATCTTTCCGTGTTCAGAGTTCCTTCGTAAAAATGTATTAAGAGAACCCGGTTACTTACAATCCCACACCAACAGTTGAAAGAAAAACGCACTTGATCATTAGTCTCGCGGATTCGTAAGGGATTCTGTCTGGACCAAATGCGATTATTACGCCGGTTGTACATACCGTTGTTACTAAAGTTTGACTCGTCTGATCAAATAATGGTGTTCAAAAATCTCGTATCTCAAGTGGGTAGGTCTTTGAAATGATAATGTTAATTATTGGAAGCATGGCCAAGTCAGAGGAAATTTCCCTGAACAAAATTTTAAATAAAATGAAAAATTTTATGATTCATTTAATATGCTGGGTTATTTAGGAAAAAATAATGCTTATGAGTAGCCCTTTCAAACGCTATTATAAAATACAAGTAATTTTCCTATCACATTTGGCGGGTTCGATTCCCGGTTGAGGTAAGCGATTTTTAAAAATCTTTGAATGCAGTTCTACATATTATTAAAAATAAAACGATGTCTTCTTTTAGTAAAACATCCTTCGTTCAATATTTAATATACTTTCCTTTCCTGTGGAATGGCCGTGGGACGCCCTGTATACAGGGTGGAAAGTTGAGATGGGGCAGTAAGGGCAGCTACCAGATCCCTTGCTGCCACGCGAAAATGGTCTTAGGAGACCTCAACCAACTTTTTGAGCGATGACAATCGACATTCACATATTTTTGATAGAATGTATAGTCAGCGAGAAAATCGTCAGAATTGACAATTTTTTTTTTGATGCCAATCGATCCTATAGAGGATTAGGACAAAGGGTAAGGCAAAGTGGAGTTTTCTTAAGCATAAGATCCTACCCTACTAAAATGTATGGAAAACGTTTTCTTTGATTTGTGGGTTTTCTAGTACTCTAACTGCCGCACTCAGAGTCGCTTTAATGATCATTAAATGGCATTTAAGTAAACATTAAATAAAATTCCCTCTCAGAGTCAGTTAATGGGTCAATAGTGACGTTAATGATCACTAAATTTTAAGTGACCGATGACCCTTACTTAACTCTTATGTGACGTCTTTAGCGTCTTTTTGACATTTCAAAAGTAGGGTTATCTTTTGTTGTAATTATATTTCAGTGCATTTATAGTGATATTTTCAATAATTATTTGGATTAAATTACGATGAAGATTTTGTGAAGTTTACAGATTACGTAAGAAGGTTCAGAAAATCACAGCCTAGATTCTATTTACGTGGCTATTCTGATCCTTTAACTATGTGCTTGAATTACATGCAAGATACAGATTTACACTCCAGGCAGTAAAAAATACTTTACTCCCAATTTTGGAACCTGATTTAAAAAGCACCGACACAGGACAGGCTTGCCATTTGCCCACATTGCAGTATTTAGCAACTGGGATTTTTCAGGTTAGTATATTACTTTACATTCAATATTAGCCGTATGGTGATGGCAGAGCAAAATATAATTGTCACCACCCCCATTTCTCCCATGGGTGTCAACTACAAAACAACTGAAGGTAAACAGTGATGAGTAATGGGCAACAACAATCCTCTACAACCAAGCAATATACTGCGATTTACGTGCCCTATAGATGGCAATAGGCTCGCCACGTAATACACGGGACCATACTTAATTGGCGAATAGTGGGTGTTTAATTCACCTTGGTCTACGTTTCGGGATATAGGCATGATTTATGTATGTATGCATGTACTTTCAATATCTGTCATCACTGTCTATAAATTTATTTCAGAAACTAGGTGGTGATGTGATGAAATATTATTAGGTCAACAGTGAGTATCACAAATTGTCACCAAAGTGTCTATCTAAGCAAGAACAATGAAAGACTATGTAAAATTCCCTTCTACAGACGAAGACACAAACAGAATAAAGCAAAATTTTATCAAGCAAAGTCATAATTAATATTACTAATTGTCAAATTAAAATAATATAATGAAATTCTTTTATAAGCCTAATCTTTTTATTTTTCTGCTAATTCATTTTCATTGCTTGGGGTTTATTTTGTTTTTTTTGAATGAAACTAGTAGATTTAAAAGAAATATTTTATTTTGTGTTCCAATTTATTTTTAATTCCTTGAACGGTAATTTTCAAATTTCCAGAAGAGTTTTACTCCTCTCTTCCTCCATTTCAGCAGCAAATTTCTTTTTAACTTGATTCTCCGGGTAAAAAAATATTTTTGACTCGGTGTGTAATTATCAGTCTTTAGATTTGTTTGATAATATGGCCCTCATCGAATAATTATATCAATGTGATCTGAAAAAAGATTGGTATAATATCATTAATTTAAATCATTTTTCTAATTGCATGTTATGATTGAACTATATACACTAATAGCCACTTGCACCAAGTTTTACAATTTTTCTAAAAGTAACATAAAACAACTTGATTCATATCAACAAGTGCCCATTTTATATAAAACCTTATAAAATTTAATAGGTACCCATAGCAAAGTCTAGGTCAAACTCACTGTCCCAAATATTTTATACTGTTTTATTTTGATTATTATGTCTATATGGACAGCGCAATACCTATACCTATGAAGGTGATGAATGTGAATGAGGAGATGACAAGTGACAGAGAAGAGAATGGAAAAGGAGGACATACTGCACCGACCCCAAATAGGATGGGATAAAGTCAGGGCGATGATGGACAGCGCAATACCATCATTATCAAATGAGTTCTGCACTTCACATATAATTGAAGGTGCAGCCTGAATAATGATATTAAAGTAACTAAGGATAGGTTGCAGATAGATTACAGATAATTTATATAAATTGTTATATTTTCATAACAGTTTATTAGTAGAAAATAAATGTTACCTTCTTTACTGCTTAAGATAGCTCCTTGTTGTGGGGAAAGTGGTGGATTTTATGGACCATTTCCAGTTTTTAATAAACTCCCTCACTCTGTTGTTTTACAGGTCATGACCTTAAGATTGTCCCATGCTCTTTTTAATGTTATTGTATCACACTGCAAATTGCAAAGAAATATTAGTTACTTTTTAATAATGCACCTTAGAATATAGAATAATTCTATAATCTAAGCACAAAAAAATATAAGAAAATACTAATTACTGTGCACATATGCATTACAATTAAATTCCACTCCCGGAACGATCGAGCCCCATGCATGTAACAAAGAAATTATCAATACTTACCAAGACAATCACAGTACTAATCAATTATTTTAATGAAGATAGGGTTTGTGTGGCTTTTTCTTCTTCTTTTTTCTATGGCGTTTCCTATATGATTTCGCCAATATCGAGTGTGCCGCTCAGACTTTTGTATGTTAATGATTTCCCAGGCTGACTCCACTTGCAGTGGCTTTATCTATTTGATCGATTTTGATCACAAAATAAATAATTTGATATTATTATGTTTTTGTTTGGTATTTTCATGGAATTATTTAGGGTATTTCTTGTTTGTTGACATTGACTTTTTAATTTTATAATAAATGACTTTTGGTCCGGTGTGGCCAAATCTAAAAAGTTTTGGCATTTACAGTTCAAGTTTGATTAAATTAAATTATTATTATGGATTTTTACGTAAAAATTATACTAAATAGATATTAGTAACTAATTCTAATGGAAAACAATACTTTTGTGATATAAAAACTAGAGTAACTAATAATATTGTTTCAATGGCTTTTTGCATGTGGCAATTCCGCACTTACGGATAACACCGGATAACACACGCACTGCACTAACCTGACTTAAAATTGTCACATAACTAATCAATCAATTATTTTCGACTCTGAGAGGAACGGTCAATTAGATGTTTTAATGATAATTTGTAAAATACCCATTATCACTAATTTAATGAACGACTCTGAGTGCGGCAGTAAGTTACTAACTAACCTCAGTTGGTCTCAAAGAGTGTTTTAACCCTCTAACCCCGTATACAGAAACGCTACTCAAATTTTGGGGACTGCTTATCAAGTTAAGTGGACATTACCTGTCAGAATTTGTATGAAAATACGTCAATTTTAAGCAGGTCTCAAACTTTAAGTGGCGTTCTGTATTCGAAGGTATGGAAATGGGATCGATTGGCATAAAAAAAAAATTGTCAATTCTGACGATTTTCTCGCTGACTGTACATTTTATCAAAAATCTGTGAATGTCGATTGTCATCGATCAAAAAGTTGGGCGAGGTCTCCTAGGACTATTTTCGCGTGGCAGCAAGGGATCTGGTAGCTGCCCTAACTGCCGCACTCAGAGACGTCAAATAACGTTAATGAGTACTTAACGTCAAAAAATGACAATTCAAAACTAGTCGCTATTCTTGCCGGGTCTACGGTCTGGATTTGAATGAAAATTTTGACATTAAATACTCATTAAAGTTAATTGACGTCTCTGAGTGCGGCAGTTACTGCCCCATCTCAACTTTCCACCCTGTATAGTATATAGAAATACGTGGCACGACGATAATATCGCCGCGATTCTCTTGCTCGTGGAGACAGCGCCTTAGCGCAACAAATTCGTGCGTGTTCCAAGGCAGTACTGCCTCCCATTGAACAATGAAAAGGAAATTTGCGTCCCCGCCAGTTCACCCTTGATTGGTAATTGGTAGAGATGTTCCGACTAGTCGGTAAAGCCGACTAATCGGCCACTTTTGTAGTCGGCAAAAAGCGCCGCCTATCCGGCTTCGAACTTTCTATGTATTTCACCATAAAATGTAGATAAGAGTTAGTAAAACACCAGCAACCTTCTCGAGAATCGAGAAGCGAAATCCGACAGCTTTTTCACGAATTTTTGAAAAATTTGTGCTAAGGGTACTGATTAATGTTGGAACCCCTATTGATATTATCAATAACTAGTGGTCGCCCGCGGCGGCTTCACTCGCGTTGTTATATACCATAGAGCCTTCCTCAATAAATTGACTTGAATAATTTTTCAATTTGAACCAGTATTTTCTGAGATTAGCGCGTTTAACCAACCAAACAAACTCTTCAGCTTTATAATATAATTTATTATAGATAATTGACACACCTGACCATAAAGTGGACTATTCCGCCTGCTACGCGTATGGAAAATCTCACTTCCTGGTCAGGGGGTGACATATACTATCTCACCTCGGGCAATAAAAAAGGCCTCAGGATCGGATTGGGGTCGTATTATGAACTATATAAAAACCATGTTCATAATACGACCCCAGGTACTCGCATATCAGATCTAAAGCATTCTTGGTTAATCGCCCTTGGTATGTAATGTACTATTTCAGCGATTCTTTGTTGGTATCATCATCCCTATTCCTCTCGCACGGTGGTGGCCTTGCTTTAGAAATTTAATAAAAGAAACATATCATTTTACATTTTTTATTGGTAATGTATTTCACTTTTGTGGCGCACTTGTGTTGGAACTCTTTGAATCGCGCATTGAAGCTGAACGCCTGCGTTTGAGCTCTTCTTGACGACGAACCTACAAACATAGTTTGCCGTTATTAAATTGCATTAAATTTTTAGTCCAGGTGTCTTTTGACAACAATCATTCAAAATCAGTAGACATCAGCCAGCACAAAAGAGAACAGCATATCACCATCTTACCTAAAGATCCAATTTCCTCAGTGCAGTATAATAGTAGACTTGTTTCAACTTACTGTGCTCTTTTCTATTTTGGTGGATGTCTACTTATTATATTTGTCGCTGATTTAATACCTTAGCCCATATTAAGCATAAACCAAGGGGTAAGACACAGCACCTTGTTCTCACAGTTAAATACGATTCCCACACAAAAAGCATGGTCATATGGTAATAGCTGTGTTAGTGGGCAAAAAAAAAACAACATTATATATATATATATATATATATATAGTACAAATTGTTATTGAATGAATAATTTGATTCAGCTTTTAAATGGTCACCATCATTGAGTTGTTTTTTTTGCCCACTAGTTATTTCATCAAAATACATACAAGAGACATATTTTTATGTTAGTTACTGTAAATCACACTTCACCCTTATCATAAAAAAAGGCACACTTGAAATTGAAATAAATCTTGAACTGAAATAGCATTATTACTTATAATTGTATATCATAATGTTTATTTTTTAATCTTGTAATAAATGGTTGATACAAATTGCGGTCTGAATGCTAAAAGCTATCTCTCCCAGTCAACCATAAACATTATTTATTGATACAAATTCTTTGAATTCAATATACATTAATGATTACCCCATACTTTATTGAGAATAAGCCCAGAACCTTAAAATTTTAATTCAAACACAATTAATCACATCATTCACTCTTATGTTTGTACAGACAACAGCATATCAAACTACCACAAAATTTTAAATTTTCTCAGTTGACTTTTGGCTCTACTGCCTAAAAGATAAGGTTGACAATCGATTGAAGATATTTGACAGTTTTGGGTAGTCTGAAGAGCCATTGACTGTACCATCTCAATAAAGCAGTTATAAATATTTGGCCACACACAACACTAGCTTACCTTAGATTCCTTCTTTCTCTGTGCAAGCAGTTTAGCATAGTCATTCTCAGCAGCCTTACGTTTGACCAAGCGTTTCTTCTTGAGGGCTAGGCGGTGACGTCTACGCTGTAGCACCACGGGAGTTACTAGCCTTTGAATTTTAGGGGCCTGAAAATAATTTTTATTTCAATTTATATGTTATGTGAAAGAGATATGTGTATATAAATCAATTTCAGCCTCTGCCATAACCAAAATTATTTCAGGGTAGGCAGAGGAAATTACAACAAATATTTTAGGTAGGTAGGTAGCATGTAATAAAGCCTATTGTTCCTAAAATAATATTTTACAAATTTACAAATAAACTTTTGATTACAAAATGTACAAATTAAAGTTTAGTTGTATAACACACTGTAAAAGTTGATAGACATCCAGTCTAAGTCTTCTGCTCGGTGTTAATATATTTTACCCTGATGCTGCTGTTTCTAAGTCATATGAACATAGAACCAATATTAAAATCAGGGAAATTTTACTACCTTTGGTATTCATAACAACCAGTTAAAATAGGTACTGTAAATTGTAATATAATAAAAAATAATGTAATAATTACCTTGTATCTGGGTTTAGCATTTTCTTTGCCTTCTTTAGCTGGGAGAAGACGTTTGACAACATAACGACGAACATCATCTTCTTTGCTCAAATTGAATAGCTTACGGATCTTTGACGCACGCTTGGGGCCAAGACGGCGAGGTACATTGCCATCAGTGAGTCCAGGAATTTCCTAAAAATGGTATTTGTGAATATTTTATTTTATTATATTTATTTTATGAGTAACTCAATGTCTCCATATAAGAAATTAATATTAATCACTTTGTTTGATGTATACAAATGTCATTGAAAATATAATTTAGCAACAAAATATGTATAGCACCATTTACTATACCCTGCCGCATATAATTACCAAAGATTTGAAGATCTTGGAAACAGTAAGAACAGGGTGAAAATGAAATTATGATGAAGGCGTCTTAACAATATAAGCCAAATAATATTGTATTTTATCATAAGATTAATATAAAAATACACACAATAACCCTAGATAACTTCTATACAATATTAAATATACTCGTAAAATAATGTTTAAACGAAATAAAAAAAGTATTCTAACCTGGGCACCCTTGCGAACAATGACAAGGGCTAACACTGAGAGGTTGGCATCAACAATGCAGCCACGGACAGACTTTCGTTTCCTCTCACCATCACGACGTGGTCTATAGCAAGAGTGACCCTTGGACATAAGCAGACGAACACGAACTGAAATAAATCATAGCAGCGATATTAGTAAACATGACAATGTATAATAATAATAGCATATAGAAAACAATGTCTTTTGAATAATATCAATGCAAATGGAAGGTGTAATTACCGTTCGCGAGGACACCCTGCTTCATGGGGAAGCCTTGCTTGTCATTTCCGCCAGCAATGCGGAGAATGTAACCTTTCCATTCATCACCTAGCTGGTCAGCTTCTACTTCAGCGCCCATACGCTTCTCGTAGAAAATGCGAAGTTTGTGCTCATCCACAACTTCGAATAATTTCTGACATCCCGTTGCCGGGTAGGAGACGTTCAGCTAAAAACAAATTTAAGGTTATCCAACAATGACGGCATTGCAATAATCCACTATGATTTATAAATTAAGACACTAGGTTCACTATCATGAAAAATCTAGAGGACTATTTACACAAATTAAAAACTTAAAACAATACAACTCGCACTATCCACAACACGGAATCACTTCATCGTTAGGAATCAAGAAAATCATGGCAGTTAATAGTTATATCCCTACGTAAATGTGCTATTACAGTTTTTATTCAAATAATTTACACATTATTTTCGATAAATTATGTACGTTAAAATAAAATTTTAATTCAAAACCTTCATGACTTCGTTTAGCTCCTTTGAACGTCAGCCATGAAAAAGAACCAGAAATAATAAACTAAAGACTTTTGACAAATGAAATGTCAAAGACGTATAAGTTTCTGTTTTCCCTTTACAGCGAAGGCAAAAGTATATAGCCCATACAGCCAAGTCTATACAAGGTGCAACAGAGAGGTGCAGTCATATTTAAAGGGGTTATTCAGGCCATCAAACTGAACAACTTTCGCTAAGGGACCAAAATCGAAATTTCAGAAAAAATAAACACTCCCCCACACACAGATGTCATGGTTCTCGATTTAGTATACGGCAGTGATTTTTTTTCTGAGATTTCGATTTTGGTCCATTAACAAAAGTTGTTCAGTTTAATGGCCTTAATAACTCCTTTAAATATAACTGCACCTTTCTGTTATTACACCTGTGTCGCGACGAGATAACTGTGTGGTTACTATGTGGCTGTCTTATCTATCTTTACACCTAACGCAATTAAATATATTATGTACTACCAAATACGTATACACAATTTATAGGTTCAACAAGACACCACACAGAACCACACATATCTCTTAGTCCGCCTACAACCCACGCCAGCAAGGCGTACAATGGACTGAGACAGACTGCGATTATTCACACTTTCGGCATTAAACAATTAGAACATGTTACTAAACTAGTGCAAGTTATATCAGAGTTTCATACCTTATCCTGACTTGTCTTTAGTATGTTATATCTGCTTCGCATAGTTTAATTTATTCCCATCGTCAGTTGATATGATCAACAAGGCACCTGTACAAGGAAATTATAAGATAAATCTCTGAGTCGAGACACTAAGTATCTTCCTCGCTAGGAGTGGTACCTTATATTACATGTACGCACACATCAAATATTCACATTTACATTCACGTCGATTTTCAACATTATTTACATGACAATTAGTGATGGGCACAGGACACCTGCCGTATCCTGTTTGATTTTCGTAAAACCTCATATCATGGAACCAAGGTGTGTCGAGCTACAACCCCGTGTACACTCGCACACACTCCTTTTGGTCTCCCTGGATATTCCGAACAAATGCATTTGGAGCAAAACCCTGCGCAGTGCCCTCGAGCACCCGCCACTACAGCCCCCGATCAATGTTAGGACTGTAATGCTCGTAATATAGATAGGCCGTTCTTTCGACCACCCGCGCAGTGCCCTCGAGCAGTCGCCACTACAGCCCCTGATCAATGTTAGGACTGTAATGCTCGTAATATAGATAGACCGTTCTTTCGACCACCCGCGCAGTGCCCTCGAGCAGTCGCCACTACAGCCCCTGATCAATGTTAGGACTGTTATGCTCGTATTATAGAAGCCGTTCTTTCGACCAACTGATTATCATGAGATTAACACCTGCGCTATGCTCTCAGCATGGCGCCATCACTAGTATCGCTACCCACAAGTGGAGTCCGTGATGCTCTTAGTACTGGTAGGTCATTCTTCTGACTACTTAATCGACACGTGAAATCACACAATACATTTTAAAGAACAAGGTAATAGTTAATTAATCAACGAGAAGATACTTAGCTCTCATACTGCCGCACTCAGAGACGTCAATTAACTTTAATGAGTATTTAAAGTCAAAATTATTCATTCAAATCTAGACCATAGACCCGGCAAGAATAGCAACTAGTTTTGAATTGTCATTTTTTGACGTAAAGTACTCATTAACGTAATTTGACGTCTCTGAGTGCGGCAGTTAATCTTGGATCCATGCAGGAAACACACACACTTTGGCAGAGACGAACAGAAAAAGAAGTTTTCTTACTGACTTGGAAAAGGCCGCCGAAAAACAGATCACAAAGAAAGTACTAATTCAATGCTACTCACCATAGAATATAAGTTATTGTTGCCATATACAATATTTACTTTTCGCGACTTTGACTGACTTTCGCGACGATTTGTGTGTGCCCGTCGCGACATCCTGTGTACTCATTAAAATTGATGTAAATGTAAAGTCTATTTTTTTTATCTCGGATATTAAATTACATACATAAATCACGCCTACATCCCCGAAGGGGTAGGCAGAGGTGAACTAGCACCCACGTTACGCCAAATATGTTAGGACCCATGTAATAAGTGGCGAGCCTATTGCCACATATCGGGCACAAAAGTCGCAGTACATTGCCAGGTGGTACAAGAGGAACGCTGCTGCCCATTCCTCATCCATCACTGTTTTATCCTTAGTCACCTTGAATGACACCTATGGAAGAAATTTGCAAAGAGTATATAATACACTACGTTTGGGGATGGAACGACGATTGGAAATTTGGGGTACTGACCAAAGAGTATATAATACACTACGTTTAGTACTGACATTTGTATTCTACTCTGCCGTCACCACACAGATACTAAATTCACAGCGAGGAGTGTTTGGCGCGTTTCGTGGTGTCAGTCAGATTTGTTTTCGCTAATTCTAAAATTGTTACAGAGTGGATTTTGTGCAGTGAAAGTGGTGTTATTTTAATGCACAAGCATCCGTGTTGATGTGCAATTATGCAGAATCATCGAAAACAAGTCTTATGATGTGTTTGATGTTGTGGTGAAGATCACTATATAAAGTGGTTTTATCCATTTCATCAGTCACCATCATGAACTCTGTTACCATTCGATTCGCGGCAAGCACTCCCTAGATGCGTTAAAATATGTGACACCCATATTTTAACGTAAAATTCATTTCATTCATACATTTCACCCACTCATTATTTCATAAGACTACAGATAAAATATACACTAAAGACTTGGCTGTATGGGCTAGACCCTTTGCCTTCCCTAAAATATAGGGAGAATTTTAAAACTAACTAAACTAAATTCACAGCTGCAAATGTCATGTTTTATTGTTGTGAAAGCGTTGAAAGGTTGAAAGTTTTGAAAAGAATAATAGGTTGGGGAAAAAGTTTCTTCGTATTTTTTAAGAAAATTCAAAACATTTTTTAATAAAGTTTATATACTTACATTTATGTTATTTTTTGCTGAGTGGCTAAAGATGTGTGAGGTCTAGCGTTATCATGATGAAAAACCACACCCCTTCTGTAGGCCTATTCCCTAACTTTTTTTGACAGTTGAAAGTGATGATCACCGAACTATTTACTTATCCATTACTACTTTACTATAATGCTATTGTGACACTTATCCTGTGATAACAGCAATGTATTAGTAAATAGTTCGGTGATCATCACTTTCAACTGTCAAAAAAAGTTAGGGAATAGGCCTACTGTTGATTAATTCCGGCCGCTTTCTCTCAACTTCTTGCTTTAATCTCATCAGTTGTTCGCAGTAGAGTTCAGAATCGATGGTCCTGCCTGGTGGTAACAGCTCATAATGAATAATGCCCTTCCAATCCCACTACACACACAGCATCACCTTGTTGCGAGTTAACCCGGGTTTCACCACAGTCTGTGAAGCCTGACCGGCCTTTGACCACGACCTTTTTCGCACGTTCTTGTCGTACGTGATCCACTTTTCATCACCAGTTATCAGCTTCTTCAAAAATGGTTCGGTTTCATTACGTCGTAATAAAGAATCACAAATGAGTACACGGTTCATTAGGTTTTTTTCAGTGAGCTCGTGAGGTACCCAAATGTCGAGCTTTTTTATGTACCCAGTTTTTTTCAAATGCGCCAAAACCGTTTTGTGGTCAATTCCCAGTTCTTCAGCTACGTCGTAACTACTGACATGCCGATCTTGCTCCACTTTTTCAAAAATGGCATCCATTTTATCTGTAATAGAGCGACGTGCATCTTTGACATCAAAATTTCCGGATTGAAAACGCTTAAACCAAATTTGTGCTACTCTCACAGACACTGCACTAGGTCCATAAACATCGCAATTTTTTTTTGCGGCTTGCGTTGCATTTTTCCCTTTTTTGTAGTAAAATTTAAAAATGTATCGAATTTCTTCATTAGATTCACTCATCTTGGCGGTACGAAAAACAAATGAAAATCACACATTTTCCTAATTTGAATTTGGAATTATGTTCTTTAAAATTTAATCTTTCAATGATACCAAAACCAGCCAGATACAAATAGTATAGCCAAAGAGATTTTATTACAAGTTTATACATACTATAATGCGAAAAGACTTTTTCCCCAACCTAATATTTTTAGTAAAATTAGATTTTTCGCTTAAATACTTTATTAGGAAGTGAAATATTATATTTGTTTATTCTTAAATAAAAATATATAATAGTTTGGGGAAAAAGTTTCTTCGCATTTTTTAAGAAAATTCAAAACATTTTTTAATATAGTTTATTTACATTTAACTAAAGTATGTAGGTACCATTTTGTTCGATAACTTTTTGCCATCTTGTAGGTAGGGACATGATCCCATTGCTATAGAAATTTTGGTACTTCAGTAGGCCTATTCCCTAACTTTTTTTGACAGTTGAAAGTGATGATCACCGAACTATTTACTAATACATTGCTGTTATCACAGGACAAGTGTCACAATAGCATTATAGTAAAGTAGTAATGGATAAGTAAATAGTTCGGTGATCATCACTTTCAACTGTCAAAAAAGTTAGGGAATAGGCCTACAGGCACCATCATGAACTCTGTTACCATTAAATTCGCGCCAAGCACTCCCTAGATGCGCTAAAATATGTGACACCCATATTTTAATGTAAAATTCATTTCATTCATACATTTCACCCACTCATTATTTTATAAGACTACAGATAAAATATACACTAAAGACATGGCTGTATGGGCTAGACCCTTAGCTTTCCCTAAAATATAGGGAGAATTTTTAAAAAAAATTATGGTATGACATCAGTGGCTGAGTGGTTTGAAAGCAATAGTAGTTTGACATTTTGTTAGGGATAATTTTTTTAACATTTTTATTCCGTCATTCACTGCAGTTGGTGCAAAATTATTGTTTAGAAAATTTGCAGTGAATGAAAATACCTATATTATTTGCTCCTTTACATAGTTTAAAAAGTTTATTTACTTCATATCTATATCTAGAGAAATAGCTGTATAATAAGTGAAAATTCTGATCGATTTTCGCAAATTTTATAAAAATGAGTTACGAGGAATCAACTGAACTAACTCATCGTCAGCATGTTAAATATTTTATGAGGTTTCTTAATATTTTACCAGCGTCATTGTCTTCACACGATACAACCAGGTATCTATATTTATAACCTATAGCCTACTCATAATAATTTGTCCATACTTTAAGGGCTGCCTAATTTAAAAAGCTAAATTAGGCACTTCAGTAAATTACATACATACATACGTCACGTCTCTCTCCCACAGGGGTAGGTAGAGATCTCTTCTTTCCACTGGCTACGATCCTTACATAGGTACTTCTTTCGCTTCATCTCAATCTCTCTATGTTTGCCCGTCGATTTCGGGTACTCTTGACTTGGCCCTTTTTTAATAGACTCAGTAAATTAATATTTATAATTAAAACATTTTTAATTTACAATTAAAATTATATTTATTAATGTAAGTTTTATTCTTTAGTGCATATGTGGTTTATTTTTCTCTACAATAATTTGATACTTTCCGAGACGTAGGTCATTTCAATATTTTTAAAGGACAATCTCTTAGAATCTGAATTTTGTGTGTGAGATACAAAGTTTACAGATGTTTAGACTTGTATAAAGAAAATGTATATTTGTTGTTATCAACAAAATAATTATAATTTCAATAAGTGATATTAAATTAATAGTATATAAATTCATGTTTAATTTGACTAATCTGCTTCTTACAGGGTTACTATTGCATACTTTTCTGTGTGCGGCTTAGATGTACTGGGAGCAATTTCTTCTATTTCTCTAGAACTGAGATCTAGAATTATTGAGTGGATATATTTATTACAAATCAAACCTAACAAACAAAGTAAGTAGTGTCTATTAAGAAAACATAATTATCAACAATACAAACTTAACTTACTGTCTCTGGTTATGTTTTCAATATTTCATCTTTTTGTTTTTTATTATAGACAGAATTAAAGTAAATTGTGACATAACATATCATAAATAGTGGTTACTAGGTACAACTTCCTATACTATTGCTTGATGTCTGGTGGATTTCTAAGATAAACACTTTCTGACTTGATATATCCTTTAGCATAGAATTTGTTGGTTATCAAGCCAAGAAAATGCAAATATTTTTAATTTATGTTTTCGCCCTCTGTGGTGGTTCACCCACCGGAATGAAGATCCAGTTTGGTTGGTGGTAGGACTTCTTTGAAGTCTTCCTGGCTAGCTACCATAATAATAATGTTAACAGCGTTATTGTGTTCTGACAATGTGTCATAAGATAGCCAGCCCCTATGTGGTTGAGGGTTCCAGGTGAAGCTCGATTCCATCTTCAGCCCTTATTGTCACTTACCATAAAGTGTGATGAAGGGCAAGAACTTCCCTGTCTAACTAAAAAATGCTCATAATTCTTGTAATATCTGTGCTTATATTATTATGTAGTTAAGTGTTTTTTACTCAGTATTTTTATTTTAAATTTTATTTAATAAGTTTTAAATATTAAAAAGGGATTGCATTAATATCATTAATCTAGCATTGTTGCACAGCTAGTAATAAGTGCCTATCATCATGTATGTTCATGTATTACAATAATGAAAAATTTAAAATGAAATAATACTAAGCAATTAGTATTTTTTAAATTTTAAAATGTATTTTTCTACAACATTATTATCTTACAACATTAAATCCTAAATACTTCATAAAGTACCTTTAATTAAATTAATTTATTAGGTTTTCTTCTAAATTATGTTTAACATGAAAATTCTAATGTAACAATTTACATATTCATACAAGAGTACATGGAGGTTCCTTAGTATGTAGTATAAATTGAATATTATAATAATATTATTTGGTCATACTTCAAAACTACTGATTAAACATAGTTATGTGTAATATAATATTTAAGCTAGGTACTCAAAACATGATAAAGTAAGTCAATAGATTCAAGAGTAAATAGAGTTTGCTTGAAGTAAATTACCGTTTATCATTTGTACATATTGTAAAGTTAACAATTAATTATTTGTCTTAATAAAATTTAATGTAAGTTACTGCTACCTTAACCCAGATAGTTTTTAATCTCTTTAGGCATTTTATAAATTTATTTAAGCATTTTATAACATTTATGTTTACTGGAGATAAAAGGTATCCACACCGGTTACCTTATGTGGTTAATTTTATATTTTATAAAGTAGAATAATATTGTCCACCCTGAAACCTAGTATATATGTAAACTTTTCTTTCAGCAGGTGACATGTCGTCATGTGGTTTTCAAGGGTCATCAACTATTAACATTGATTTGAATGCAGCCAACAGCAATTACAGATGTGGTCACCTTGCTATGACTTACACTGGTCTTTGCATACTGTTAACACTGGGTGATGATTTGTCCAGAGTTAACAGAAAGGCTTTGGTGGCAGGTGAGTTTAAAAATCTCTCTAGGATAAGTTGCTCTGATTAGTTAATGGGGATATAACACAATGTTTTTTGTCTTCCATGCTGGCCTGGAAGCGAAAACATAATGTAGAATGGACCGGCCCGACTCATCCCATGGGTGTAAAAGTCGACTAAGGGAGATTGCCCGGCGTAGACCGGTGTAGTTGGGGCATCCGTATGGTGGAGGGAAAACCACCAACAACAGCATACCCAAAGAGGGTTGGTGTCAGGCAGGTGACCGGCTGTAAAACTGTAGCTGTATGGATTGGAATGTTGTGATTCCAAGCACTCTCTCTGTTCATCGGTCTCTGGCATGGTCCGTTCCGTTCCGTCTCTTTTGTATTTAATATATATTGTTTGATTTTCTATATTAGTGGAACTTTTTGGGGTTTTTAAATTTAACCAGAGCTTGTATAGTTGTTTTTTCAGCCTATTGGACAGTGTAAAGTGAAATATTGTTATAGGCGTCAAAGCACTTCAAACGGACGAGGGCAATTTCTCGGCGACATTGTCGGGATGCGAGTCCGACATGCGCTTCGTGTACTGCGCGGCCTGCATCAGCTACATTCTCAACGACTGGTCCGGTTTCAATATCAAAAAAGCCACCGATTATATTCTCAAGTCAATTGTAAGTATTATTAGCGTCATCATCATCATAGCGGTGTGGTGATGGCAGAGCAGAATACAATTGTCACCACCCCCATCATTCCCATGGGTGTCGTACAAGGCGACTAAGGCCAAAGACAGTAATGAGTAATGTGCAGCAGCATTCCTCTCATACCACCTAGCAATATACTGCGATTTATGTGCCCGGTAGATGGCAATAGGCTCGCCACCTATTACATGGACCCGACCTTAATTAGCGAAGAGTGGGTGTTCATTCACCTCTACCGCTTCGGATATCGGCGTGATTTATGTATGTATTTTTGTATGTATCATTATCACCAACCAGCCGTTTTAATCTCCCCACTGCTGGGGCACGGGTCTTCCCTATGGATGGAAGAATATGGAGAGATTGGGCCATAACCAACCACGCTGGCCCAGTGCGGGTTGGTGGGTATTAACGACTGCAGATGCATCCGGGACCAACGGCTTAACGTGCCATCCGAAGCTCGGAGGAAGTCGACCTTAGCGACATTGATTAGTCTACGCAATCGCAGGCCAAGCGCGCTATGCTAATGCGCTAGCGAGCTTCCCGTTATTAGCGTGTTAGTGTAAAATTTTCCCTTTACGTTAAGGTTGAAAATCGATAAGGATAAATCAGTGATGAGGAATGGGCAGCAGCGTTCCTCGTATATCATCTAGCTATTACCTACTGCGACTTTTGTGCCCGATAAATGGCAATAGGCTCGCCACCTATTACATGGGACCTAACATAACTGGCGAAACGTGGGTGCTAGTTCACCTCTGCCTACCCCTTCGGGGATATAGGCGTGATTTATGTATGTATGTTGAAAATCGATTGGCGAGGTGTGACAGTTTGTAGTAACCTGGCGTTCTGTTGACTGGACATCAAAACTAGATAGTGGTTAAAAATAAGACCCCAGTTGACCAACTTTCACTTTATTACAACAATTTCGGGACATGGGACATGTCATATACATGTCATATTTTACAAAGAATCAAAATGTTAAAAAAAATTCGAAAAGTTATAGTCTTGATGCCAGCAGTTGCCTAAACTGCCCGGATTGCAGAGGACGCGGGTTCGATTCCCGCACCGAGACTGTAATTCTGCGAACTTTTTCTAACCACAATATTTTTTGTATTAATTTTTTCTCAACATTTATAAAATGTTCAAATAAAAATAAAAATAGTAACGTCATATTTTGTTGAGCAGTTTTTGAAGATGGTTCTTTTTTCAGAGTTACGACTTCGGCATCGCCCAATGCCCCGAATTAGAGTCGCACGGAGGAACCACTTTCTGCGCCCTAGCCACTTTGAGTCTCACCAACCAACTCGACAAGTTATCCGAAGAGCAAAGGGAGGGCCTGAAGCGTTGGCTTCTCTTCAGGCAAGTAGACGGCTTCCAAGGTAGACCGAACAAATCAGTCGACACATGCTACAGTTTCTGGGTAGGGGCGTCCTTGAAAATATTAGACAGTCTACACATGAGCAACTATGGCAACAACAGAAGGTATGTGTACGAAACTCAGGACAGTGTCGTTGGCGGGTTTTCGAAATGGCCCGACACCTGCACGGATCCAATGCACACTTACCTGGGACTGGCCGGCCTGAGTCTCATTGGGGAGAATGGCCTCCTGGAAATAGTGCCTACTCTGAACGTAACCAACAGGGCATTTGAGCATCTAAAAACTTTGCACGACCAATGGGAAACTAAATCATAGTCAAATTGTGTCTTTGAAAATATTCACAAGGTGACGGGTTGCCGGTTCACTAATGAGACATGGCGTAGGTCGTTTTTAAATTTGGAACCCCTTGAAAAACAGCGCCATCTAGTGACAACGACAATGTAACCCATCATTATTGGAATAGATAGTTTAACGTGTAATTATTTTTGTTTGTTGCCAGTTATGAAATAAGTTTATTATTTGTTTGTGGTGTTTGCATCTCACATTTTATTTGTGATAGCAGCATTTTATTTGCTGTGATGTGGTAATAATCTACGCATTTAATTTTTATGTTAATATAGTCAATTCAACGGCTGTAATAGGGTATTCTGAAGTTATGAACTGTGAATATCAAAATGCAGACCAAATCTGAAGGTAATCTTTTATAGTTTGTATAATATAAATAATTAAGGACTAGTATGATTCCATTTTATACAATTGAGCGACTTACTATATTTAAGGAAGATACTCATGTCCTCGTTTTTATATAAGTCGTTATTGAATTCGACCAAGTAGAGAACATTGTTTCTGAAATCTTTAGGGTTGAGCCCATATTATAACGTCTAATAGATGAATAAACAAGTATTTGATCATATTGTTATAATTTTCATGGATTTTGGCCATTCATTTTTTATAATTAAATTATACAGTATTAATTTCAAATTTCATAAACAATGTTGTTTTTAATAATCACTTAGTACTTAAAGAGTTTTCTATGAATAAATAGGTGCTAATTTACTATGTAGTTTATGGCTTGCGATAGTGGTACAGTCAAAGACAACGATGTATCTGCCCTGCCTATTTCAACTGTTTAAAAAGTCGGTACGAATGGATCGATGTCTCATTAAATTTAGTTTAGTCGAATTTCAGAACTGGATGTCAATATGTATAGGTCTTGGTTGGTTTCAATGGATAAATCGTATACGCCTTACATAACAGCTGGCTACAAAAACACAACAATTATGCCATGTTGTTTGTATTATGGAATTATCTACGACCGCTAAATAAAATCGATGTACTATGTTCTACATACCAATCGTAGGTTAGAGGCACCCTCAGGCCTGTCGCTCCAAGCTCAGACTTGTAGCGCCCTGTGAGGCTCTCCGGGGTAGTATATCTCCCTCTGGGAGATGCCATATCCCCCTAGGAGGTGCCACCTTTGGAGAAATCCTTTCAGGCAGTGCTCGATTAGAAGGCTCGAGGACAAGGTCTTCGCTTTCCCCAAAAAAACCGTTAGATGCTGTAAAAGCCTCTGATCTGCTTTGTGTTTGTAGTACCAGCAAGATAAGGTTGAGAATCGATTGCAGAATTTTGACTACTTAGTCTGCAGCGCCGTCGACCGTTCCAGTAAACTGTATACAGTTGTAGCAATAAATTTCTATCCTATTTTGTCTTTGACTGTATTTCGACGTCAAACAGCGAACAACGACATGAATTAAAAATATGTAAAGCGTAAATTTTTTATGTAGTACAATAACGGTAAAACTCGCATTGTGCCATACCTTTTTACTAATGATGGGCTTTTGGGATGTTGCGTAGTTAGGATATATATTATTATGAAATTATTGCACAAATGAATGTTGCTAGAGGTTAAAAATATATGTATAAGATAGAAAATTAGTGGCAATGTTTTTACACTAATAACTATTATGCTTACTTTCTTGAATGTAAACATACAAAATTATCATTTTTATAAGCCATATTTTCACTGTCTCTTCAGTTCTCTTCTTGCCCTGTTCCTAGTTTATTTAACGTGGGTGCAGTATATATTCTCTTCCATTAATCAGACATCATCAGGACATCTGATCCCTTTTGATTTATATTATCCATCACACCGGAAAGTGCTAGTGATCAATGGATGTGTAGAAAGGTCCATATCGAGAGACCAATGAACGGAGGGAGGGTTTGGGATGACAACATTCCAATCCACACTCTACTCAAGGTTTTAGCCTGGGTTTTACAGCCGGCCACCAGCCTGACATGACTTTTTGGGTGTCCTGTTGATGGTGGTTTGGTCTCCACTAGTTGCTTATTTATTGGTCTACACCGTATCTTAGTCGATTTTTATGACAACCCTGGGGTGAGACGCTGGCCCATTCTACGTTGTTTTTCGCTCCCAGGCCAGCATGGAATGGAAGATTCACTGTCTTTCAATATTGTTTCGGAATTAGGACTACGAAATATTACGAGTATCGTCCAGAATTTGTAGATCCCAGACAACTATTTTAGATAGCTATTTTCCGCCTTTTTAATTATTTCTTAGTTCATAATGTCCGACTGTCTTAGTAGCCAATAGCTTCCAATTGTCAACTCCTCTTTTTGTAGCAGTTGTACCTACTTAGTTACCTACCCATTATCCATATCGTTTATTTTTTGATGAGCAACTTTTCCAAGTTTCAGAGGTAACAAAGAATGTATCATGTAACTTGTTGATAGTTATATCTTATCATTATAAATTATTAAATTGTTTCCTATGTGACCTTGCCCTTGTTTGTAATTTTTGAATTATAATTTATTTTCGTAACTAACGTAAAAGTCAGCGTTATATATACCATACACATATTGTCTTTGTTTATAAAATTACGAACTGTGTATTACATTCCATTATGGATGCCGAAGATATGTAGTTCTGGTGGTATTAAAGTTGTATATGTTATTGTGTTTGTCATGTTTCTTACAATATTCGTAATGCGTTTGATGAAGCACCAAAAACTCTTCTTCTCCGTTTAAACGTAGTATTATTCCTCTTCCATTCATATCGGTCAGACGTCATCAAGCCATCCACTCCCTTTTGATTCATATCACCGATCACACCGTAAAGGTGCTAGTGATGAATGAATGTATAGAAAAGAGACGGAACGGACCATGTCGAGAGACTGATGAACGGAGAGAGTGATTGGAATGACAACATTCCAATCCATACTGATCTAGGTTTAGGCTTAGGTTATACAGCTGGCCGCCTGCCTGACACCAACCCTCTTTGGGTACGCTGTTGTTGGTGGTTTGCCCTCCACCATTTGGGGCACCCAAATGGTGGAGGGCAAACCAAGGTGCTTCTTGGTCTACACTGGGCAATGTCCCTTAGTCGACTTTTACGACACCCACGGTATGAGTCGGGGCTGGCCTATTCTACGTTATTTGTTCGCTCCCAGGCCAGCACCAAAAACCGACACATAAAATCCTTTAAAAGCAATCTGATTTGGCTATAAAATCTTTTTTATAATATCCTGTATGAATTTTGTATACAAGTCAACTGTTAGGATTACAACCCCAGACTAATCGGCATAATTTATTTCTTACAATGATAATTATTTTGAGAACTATTTGATTGGACTGATTTAGTTTTTTCTTCTCTGAATGCGAATATAGGTAGGTAAACTCACAGTCATATTGTGTTGACATAATTATTATACCGAAGTGTTGTACGGTCAATATTTAAGTGGAATTAATTGTTACTGAGAGCTTATGGAGAACCCCTCCTTAATTTGATTAACTAAGGCAATATCAATGAAAATCGTATAGGCTTCTACGTAATTATCGTACTGCATTTGATAAGACCACTACAAATATAATATAGTTGCATTGTTTTGATCTTTTACGGTCCATTCTAGTTGCAGTTATAATAAAACAATCGTGTGCCGTGTGCTATAACTAATCATTGTTTTAATATTACTGTTATCTAATATAACTACCAAATCAATTATAATATACCTACTGACTATGTATTGATTAAGGAATTTAATTCAAAATATTGAATATTCTTATGGCTTTTTAAAAGTACCTATTGTTTTGTAATTTTGAAGGTAGGATGCATATTTATTTATAAATGAATATCCTACTATTATTCTCTCAGTGGTTGTTGAGATTTTTCTATATTATATTGTATACTTATTTTTACATTTATATGTTAAGAACTGTAAATTGTTTTTTAAAGAACTCGTATCAAGATATGGTGTCAATGGCTTCTCGAATGTACATTATTTATTGAGTTTTTAAATATAAAAAATATTATGAAAGTTCAAAAATGTGTTTTATTATTGAATGATTTAGATCTTTCAAAATCTATCTATATCTAATTGATGAAACCAATCGGAAATGTCAGTTTCGAAAGGAACGTAAAATAGTATATCGAACGACATCGAACCACCCACTCCCCTTGCATTCATATCATCACACCGGAACGTGCCAGTGATGAATGAATGTATGTATGTAGAAAAGAGGACCATATCTAAAGACAGGTGAATTGAGAGAGTAATTTGGATAACTACATTCCAATCCATACTGCTAAAGGTTTTGGCTTAGGTTTAACAGCTGGCCGTCTGTCTAACACCAATACTCTTTGGGTATCAATGCCGTTCTTCGTTGTTGTTTAACTTCGCGCGTTGTCTAGTAAACCACCCAAAACAGGGGCTTTATCGGTAGTTGCGGCGTCTTTTATCCTTGGAATTTGGAATCACACATACGCCTGCGCACTGCCAAAAATTAAGCCTGTACCTTGTAATCGTTATAGATTTTGTTTATGATAATATCATCAAAAATTACTCACACAAGGTAGATAGACAAAATACCTACCATTAGCAAAATTGATTACAGATTTAGATGGTTCGCCTATAAAAATAAAATTATTCTGATTCATGGGAGTGTTGCCTGCCATCTAATTTAAACAATTTTATGGAAAGCAAAAGGTACCTTCTACAATTCCCCGTTATTCCTAATCTATTCAAACAAAATGTAAATCGTGCTGAAAGGGTTTTAAATGCTCATTTTTATAGCCGTAGTTTATCGCCGCTGTCTCCTGAATTATTTCCCGTCACGTATCAAATGGCTTCTCAGATTCCTCGAACTCTGAAAACGAAAGGTCGCAGCGGAATTATTAATTCCCCTTGTAATTGCTTTCTAATAAGTTGTCGGATTCATTAACAGCTAATGACGTTGTTACGATGAGACCCGGACAGGACGGCGTGTCACAATGGAATTTAATGGAAATTGAAAACTTCCTTTTCATCAGTTTTCGGGAGATGGAACTTTCTTTTTTGTTTCGACCACCTTGCTTGGGATTTCTCAAAAGTTTCCGTTCAAAGAATTCTCACAAAGGACTCGTTGAGATCATGAAATTTATTAGATAAATACCTATCTACCGAGGCTCCGAAATTGGCTCGGTTTTACTGATATTAACTATTACGAATATTGAGATTTTGCAAGTGATTTCAGGCTTAGGTATTTAAGGGCAAAATTTATTGAAACACCGAATCTAAATTGTACTAATGCGAACAAATTAATTCATGATCAATATTTGAAATAATTTAATATTTGTGTTAACCGAATGTGCTTCTCTATGTACTGCAGTTTCAATCAATTTCTAGTTTCTGATCCAAAGAAACATGTGGTCATGTTTCTTCACGGAAAGGTAACGAAACATTCTTACGTCCATTAATTAAGCAAGAAAACAGATCGTCTAGATAAAGCTCTATAAATCTAAATGATGAATAGGTAGGCTTACGGCTCGGATTGGAATTGTAAATTGCTTATTTGTATGTATTTGCGGCCGGCGGGTGCTTGATAAAACGCGCCGTGACGTTTTTAGAGCCGGCTTGCGACTTGTATCGGGTCTTTGCTCTGATTAATAGATCTGTCAGCAGTTGTAAATGTCGCCGATGACGCCGTATCGCTAACGAAGTACAAATACTTGCTGGGATTGAAGTGTCATTAATTTTAACGACGCACACACGGGTTCGGATTGAATTTTAATCATATTTTATTCTTAGTATCTATATTTCTGACACTCACACTTATCACCTATCACGCAGTAAGTAGCATTAGCATTTATAGATTCTAGATTACGGACAAAATTTTAGCGCATTTGAGGCTGTGTAAGATGGAATGAAGACTAAAAGTTGTTTTCACTGAAGACAATGAATAGATACCTATATGTAATGATATTTTTTTCAGTTCCAACTGTAATTACTTTAACTGGCAATTGTTGGAGGTTTATCTATTGATAGATTCATCAATATTCCTATTTCAGAATTCTTCATTATGGCAAGCAATAACATTATCGAATTTTGTTAATACTATATTTTATTAAATATAAAATACTTATGGTGATATTTAAGATTGAAGTATGAATTCAATTTAAACACACCAAACAGTGAAGACACCAGACAAAAGGAGATACCTATAGAAGGCATACCTAACGTTGAATTTAATTTACAAACTGAGGAAATTTCAGAATAGATTGGCGTACCATCTCCAGAGCTTCAATTGTAAGCCGCGCCTGCAGTGCCTGGCGGGAGATAGTGTGAACTAATGCTCTCGTAAGTATGCCTGAGCCGCTACACTCTCTGTCTCTAATAATGTGTCTAGGATCCGAAAGTGAATGATAACTACCTGGGTCCCGAGCTTTAGGAATGAATGTATTTACTTGATATGTTTGCTCTATATTATATTGCTGAATAGGATTACGTTGCATTAAGTAGGTATTTATTTGTCGTACGCTCAGCGTTATAAGTTTATATCTTGTTACAATAATAATTTATACTTGTAGTGCAGTGGCTAATATAATTAATATAATACTTCACACACGCTGTCGTTCATCGACAGTCGTTGGTCCTACAGGGTAATAAACTTAATCTTCTTAGTTCTGAGGCTACCATTCATCATCATCACCAGCACTTTAATATCTCTACTGCTCGGGTAAGCGGCTAGTAAAGTAGCAAGTAAACGGCCTTACCCTTGGATAGAAGAATATACGGTGTATCCGCAATAACCTACCACGCTGGACCAGCAGTAGATAGGTATCTAAGAATTGCCGGTTTAGGTGCTTTTCGAAGCACTGAAAAACTCTAGATATTGGGAGTTATCCATCCAATGGCCATCCTTAGCGAAATTTGCTCAATTTACATAATCGCTAACGCTAAAGAACAGTTGATCTTATACTAATAAAAGTAACTTATAGGAAAAACTGATGATGATGAAAAGTACTATACTATAGACAAGTTTATAATCGAATCTGAAGTAGCTGAAGCTTTAATTTCTTTAGCTCTATTCCTTTTTTGAGGGAGTCTGGCTGCTGAGAGTCTCTCAGAGCCCTACGAATCGGCGAAGGCTTATAGGTATTTAACATAATCCCAATTTAATTTCGAATGTTTAATTTTGGACTATATTACGTGAGCTTACCCTCTATATTCAACCGGAGTCAATATTGTTGTGTAAACCATTTCGTAACCCAATATGGGAAGCATGTTTTAATACACTGCCTCCATTATTGGCTAGCAATTTCATGCTCCGTTGTTTCGCTTGTGAGACTCCTTGCAAGACGTTCCATGTTAATATGGAACCCGTCCTAAATCACAACACAATTATCGACATCGGTTCGATCTACGATTGAGTAAAGTGTTCGCTAAAGTCTGTTATAGGATGGGTGGCCAATATTATCTCGAGTTTCTCCGTGCTTGGGAAGGCACATTAAGGCGTTGGTCTCAGCTGAATCTGTAGTCGTTAATGCCAACCAATGGGCACTGGGCCAGGGGGGTGCTATAGCCTATTCTCTCGATAATCTTCCATCCATAGAAAGGCAGCAGTTGGTACATTAAAGGGTTGGTAATGATGGTGTAGGTATGTGTTACGCCCAAGATTGAGACCTCTGAAATTACGCACACTAATACAATGTCCATACATGCCTTGGAACATTCATAATCAAACGGACTCGTCAGATAGAATATCTGTATCTACGCTGGAATTTAACCGGCAGGCCTAACACGGGACGTGGACAAAATCTTTCTCCACCACTTGACTCTGTTATGTCTCGGGATTTAGAGTGAGTTAGAGCGAGAGGAAAATATTTCCTTTTCCCCGTGGAGATTTTGTCCACGTCCCGAGCTACGCGGGATGGCGGAATATTCTGTGGAAATGCCGATAAACAGTATTGCAAAATCGAGGGCTCTCAAGACTAGCGCTCGTTTCACTTGATGCGAGCTTATGGTACTTACGCACAATCCCAAATGTACCTATATGTAATAGTGCCAATGATAAACGGAATTTGTCTTTCCTAGTTAATTTGGTGACATATATGTTTGTCATCTGGCTATGGTCCAGATGACGAAAAAAAACAATGTGTAGGTATATAATCTAATTTATAAAAATCTAGTGTCACAGTGTCTGTTAAAGAGTGGTTTGACCGTATTCTGCTCGGCTGTCAGCAAGAGACACCAATAAATAATATCTAGTCTGAGTTATTTATGAATCGTACTAGGTATATAATGCATTAAATTTTATATACCTATCCCTTATTTGAATTTTGTAAAAGTACTGAAAGTGTTACACGGACAGTTAAGTAAACACTTATAAGTATTACATCTGAGATCTAAAGCACCAAATTACGAGAATACCACGATTAAGATAACGAAAAACTGTTTCTCGGTCACGTAGCGGCAGATAATAATTTAAATGTTTTCATAAGAGTCAACCACGAGCCAACAGTAAGCACTCGCTGTCTCTAAAACTAAAATTGAAAATCAATGGACAAGAAAGTCTAAAAATAATGTGCAGTAATATTTATAGGGGTTATTTAGGCCATCAAAATGAACAACTTTAACTATGGGACCAACAACAAAATCTCAAAAAATAAATATAACACTTCCCCATACAACATGACGTCTTAGAGCTTAGAGTGTGAGAAAGTGATTTTTTTTTCTGAGATTTAGATTTTGGTTCCGTAGTGATGGTTGTTCAGCACATTTCTGTTACACCTAGTATAGGTGCTGTGGTGTGACGGCTGAGTAGAATACAATTGTCAACACCCCAAATCTCTCCCGTGGGTGTCGTACATGGCGACTAAGGATAAATCAGTGATGAGTTATGGGCAGCAGCGTTCCTCTTATACCACCTAGCAATATACTGCGACTTTTATGCCCGATAAATGGCAATAGGCTCGCCACCTATTACATGGGACCTGTCATAATTGGCGAAACGTGGGTGCTAGTTCACCTCTGCCTACCCCTTCGGGGATATAGGCGTGATTTATGTATGTATGTATGTAGTATAGGTACACAGTACCCGCTTTAGGCAGCATGCCCGTTTTGGTCGCCTTCTCCTAAATGTCCGATTGTAAAGACATCGCTCTCATCAAACCGGTCAAAGATTTGCGTTCAGTAGTTGTGCATAAATAATCCTGTGCGGTACTCGTACAACGAGAGGAACTTTCAGTAATTACAATCATTACACTAATCGCCGCGTCTGTCGCCAAGTTGACGGTAAATAATTAACTTTGCCCGGCGAAACTTTCTTCGGGTCCGGCTTGTAATTAAATGCGCAGAAAAGGATAAATTGCTCATAATTATGACCTTCGCACTTTGGGCGACGACGATTCCAGTCTCGGCGGTTCATCTGGCGCATTGCTGGTAGAGGTGATAGAGAATGCCTTATGGCATTAAGTCCGCCATTTGTACCTTTCTTGTGTGCAATTAAGTTTAAATAAATAAATTGCTGAAGCTGACTGCTCCTCACCTCTTAAAGCTACCATGTGTATTCGTCATTAATATTGTAATTAAGTGCAAAAGTTTTATTTATATCATATCTAGATATATTTTTTATTAATCCTTTGCACATTTTTCATTCTTATTCTTTTAAGCTTCATCAGTTGTATTTAGATACTTACCAAGAATACAGGGCGTCCCACGGCCATGCCACACGGAGGAAAGTATATATAGGGCCTGTTTCACAATCGACAAGTAAGTTCTAAGTAGCTTACTTCGCAGATCGTTTGACCGTTGTAATATGAAATATATGTCAATTGAACTGCAAAGTAAGCTACTTCGAACCTACTTGTCGATTGTGAAACAGGCCCTAAATATTGAACGTAGGATATTTTACTAAAAGAAGAAATCGTTTTATTTTTAATAATAAGTAGAACTGCATTCACAGATTTTTTTAAAATCGCCTACTTCAACCGGGAATCGAACCCGCCAAATGTGGTAGAAAAATTACTTGTATTTTATAATAGCGTTTGAAAGGGCTACTCATAAGCATTATTTTTTCCTAAATAACCTAGCATATTAAATGAAACTAAGATCATAAAATTTTTCATTTTATTTAAAATTTTGTTCAGGGAAATTTCCTCTGACTTGGCCATGCTCCAATCCATCCAACAATTAACATTATCATTTCAAAGACCTACCCACTTGAGATACGAGATTTCCGTGGTGTAAGTACATGATAATAATAAAGCGATACATGAAGTGTAGTAGGTACTTGTATGCATTTCTTCATGAGCTCTTATTTATTTTTACTAATATCATTAAAATATGATATTAGTAAAAATAAATAATTCGAAAATGGAACACGTAAATTTTCAAGCGTCTGTTCTTTTGTTTATTGTGAGTTTCATTTTCGTTTATTAGCAATTTTTGTGTTAATTTACTTACCATGGCGTACCAAAATAATTTGGATTCAATAGAAGCATACTTTTTAAATCACAAAGACATTTCATTAGCTTTGCGGTGGTACCGCGAAAGATATCCCGATAGACGCACACCATCTCGGTATGTGTTGAAAAGAATGGTGGATAATTTAACAAATTTAGGACGTTTTGATCATCGCTTACAGCAACCACAGCAGCAGATAATAAACGTCAGCGATGATGAACTCAACATTCTGATTTACTTCAAAGCGTACCCGAAGAGTTCAGTGAGGGAAGGTGAAGAAGAAATTGGACTTTCAAAGAGTAGAATACATCGCGTTCTGAAAAAATACAAGTTTAAAAGTTATGTTGAAGGGCGATTAGTGCAAAAATTACGGATGGGAGGTGCTGAAAGACGATTTTATTTCTGCCAACATATCGAGAGACTCATCCTTGAGGATCAAAATTTTTTGAACACCATTATTTGGTCAGACGAGTCAAACTTTAGTAACAACGGTATGTACAACCGGCGTAATAATCGCATTTGGTCCAGACAGAATCCCTTACGAATCCGCGAGACTAATAATCAAGTGCGTTTTTCTTTCAACTGTTGGTGTGGGATTGTAAGTAACCGAGTTCTCTTAATACATTTTTACGAAGGAACTCTGAACACGGAAAGATATCTAGAAATACTTGAGATTTTAAGAAATGAGATTAATAATCTTCCTGATGCAGATCGACGAAATCTCATATTCCAGCAAGATGGGGCTCCGGCTCATAACAGTAGGAGAACAGCCGAGTTTCTTAATGAATATTTTCCTTCCTGGATCGGCACTTTTGGACAAATTAGATGGCCACCGAGATCCCCAGATCTAACCTCACTTGATTTTTTTATGGGGTTATGTAAAAGATTTAGTTTACAGGAACCGGTACAATAGTGTACAGGAGTTACAAAATGAACTTAGACGTATTATTTCAAACATCCACCATGCAAAAATAAGTAAATCGACAGGGAGAGAAATTATCAAAAGAGTGAGAATTTGTATACAACAGAACGGATAACATTTTGAGCATTTGATAAATTAATTTTTTTTAAATAAAATGAAAAATTTTATGATCTTAGTTTCATTTAATATGCTAGGTTATTTAGGAAAAAATAATGCTTATGAGTAGCCCTTTCAAACGCTATTATAAAATACATGTAATTTTTCTATCACATTTGGCGAGTTCGATTCCCGGTTGAATTAGGCGATTTGAAAAAAATCTGTGAATGCAGTTCTACTTATTATTAAAAATAAAACGATGTATTCTTTTAGTAAAATATCCTACGTTCAATATTTAATATACTTTCCCTCCGTGTGGCATGGCCGTGGGACGCCCTGTATAACATTACTCACAAATAATAGACTTCCAATTTTGGAGTTGAACACCAATACCGCTGAAGCTAAAAGAAAGTCAAATACTCTAGTCATCACGAGTAAACGTTTCCTAGTTCATTTATAAGTCGCTGTGTTGGGTTGTCCACAAGGATAATGAGTGTTTTTGCAACTTCACGGCCAGTGTTTTTATGTGAGCCTAAACTAATATCAGGCCTTTTATCAATTGCTTACTTATCCAAATAAAACTCGTATTTAATCTAAGGGTTTGCCGAATTTTCACCACGTCTACACTATGCTCAAGTTTTCTCTAAATGTTATTATGAAAAATATCATCACTGAATGGTATTGAAAATAATGGAAGTTATTTGATTACAAATGTGGAATATAACACTTTTTTGGAAAATTGTGAATTATTTTATTTTTCTCTTAGGTGTAAGAATTAATTCTTGTCATTATATATACATGAGAGTTAATTCTTGTTTTGAAAAATATATGTTTGCATCATAATATGCCCCGTAATGACCATTTTCGGAGATATTGTGCAAAGTTTCCACTCTGAAACTCCGAACGAACGAACTCACATCTATCCGTCTTTCTCACGCCACTGCGTGTTAAAATAAGAGCGACAAAGACGCAAAGACTCGATGGAACGAAATAAACTTCCAGAGTAACGCCTCTGGTTCGAAAATTGAGGGTGATGACAATTGTTATCTTCTGATGGTTAAATAAAAGTTTAAAAAAATGACGCACCTACAACAAAGGAGAAGCTCCCGTTAAATATCCCAGCACCTCCTATACAAGAACAGGTGACAATATCTGGACGTCGAATATGAAATAGCGAATGAAATTTTAGTTTATCGTTGCGATCGATCAATGTGCTCGCAATGCCATTGCCAGCTGGCTTGCGCTTTTAGTTCTCAGTTTGAAGATAAATCAATATTTACTTACTTTTGCAGAAGGAATACGACGGCAGGAAGAATCAAGAAGCAAAGCAATAAGATATTCTTATATTGCGCGTACATTGACATTTATGATTTATAAATAAGTGCCATTCTAAGAAGAATTAACTATAAAAATACATAATACGTACTGAAACCTACAAACTTATTAAACAAAATAAACGTCAAAAATACCAGAAACTTTAATTATAGAAATTCTGAAATCAAGATTACTTCTCTTAGCAGGTGTACCATACAAATTTTCAAACCAACTCAACATGACAATGTATGCATTGGCAATACAAAAAATATATTTAGGTCCAACTCGCAAAATCAAGAATGCCAATAATTAGTCAATTTCGTTTGCTACGTTTTAAGAGTAACTCTAATAAACCTTAACGTTAGCCCTACTCCTGTTTCAACAAGTAATAAAAGGCAACGTTTGTTTAAAAGGTCTTGAATGTGTTCAGAGAGAACTTTGTATTTTCACCTCCGACATTAGCTTCCTTTGAATGTTCCTTATTGATGTAAGTAGGGAAGCAAAATGCTCAGTCTCATTAGTGAGAGCTTAAAATCGCTTAGAGCTTTGGTTGTTTGCACAAACGTGTTTGAGCTTGGTCATGAGACCCCATTTGTACGATTTGAAATTTCCAATTGTTGTGAATAATTTTTTGACCGATTTGCTTATTAAATTTCAAACCACACAATTTTCTAATATTAGCGCTAGTCGTTAACAAGAATAGCATAAACTAAACTAAGGTCAATAACAAAAAAATATTGTATTCACCTAGGGACCATGTAATGTCAAAATTCTTCCCTTCGCAGACAAAACGATAGGCAGGTCATTTGTAGAATGTCAGTAAAAGTCGATATTCATTTCGCAATAGCCGTTACATTCCAATGTCGAATTCTGTATCGGATACACGTAGCTTTTTCTTATTCCTGACCTTTTTCAGTCACCTCGAGGCTTTGTGACACCTGATTCCTACTGACTTCAGCACCATTCTGTACGTAAACATTTTTGTGATTTTGCTGACTCACATACCTAGCTATAGATTTATTAAAATATCGGAAAGTACCCAAACCTTCAATATATTGTGCCGAAGCAACAAATTTACAAATTACTAAAGAAAAATTATCATTAGCTTTAATCAATTTAGGAGAAATACAATTGCCACCACACCTAATCTCTTCCGCAGTTATCGTACAAGGGGAGTAAGGGTGAATGAAACAGTGATGCAGAATGCGTAACGACAGCATTCTTCTTTTATATTTCCCTGGTATGCTGCGTTTCAAGTGCCCGATAGTTGGCAATAGGCACGCCCACAATTATGGGATTTTAGCATGGTTGGCGAAATGTGAGTGTAATGCACCTTCTCTTACCCCTACGGGAAAAATAGGCATGAATTATGTATGACTTATGCTAATTTGTCACGAAAATTAAAACTTAAAAGTCCGTTACTGAAAATTCAGAATGACCCATGGGGTCTGTCAAATATCTAATTTAAACTTTTAGGGTTCGTTTAGGCGGCTTTTCTGCCGTTCACACATTTTTCAAGGATTTGCATTTAAAATTTCGGTAGTTATTTACTTATAGCATTTTTTTTCTAAATACAATTGTAATTAAAATTATCACTAATTTATTTGGTTTATTGAGAGGTCATCATCCTACCCAGTACCCCTTAAATGCCACTTCCCCATAGCACTGGGGTACTGGCATAAGGATATAATAAAGAGAATGGGTCATACTCCATAACCAGTGCGGATTTATTAACTTGTCTTCCGAAGCACAGCGGAACTGTAGACAAATATCGTAGGCCGAGCGTGGTAAGCCACTATGCCATCGAGTTCCTCTCCTTATTAAGAGATAAATACTCTAAATTACTGCATTATCCATTAGGATTCCTTTCTAAAGGACCAAGTTCTGCAAAAAGCAGCCATCTATATATGGCGGGCCATAGTTGCAGAAATAGGTCCATTATTAGCCAATCCATTTTAAAATTTGGTAATAGCTATTAGTTTAACTACTAGTAGTTTGAGAACCATGTAATGACGGCAAAGCAGAATACAATTATCACCACCCCCATCTCTCCCGTGGGTGTCGTACAACGCGACTTAGGGTTAAGACACCAACGAGTAATGTGCAGCAGTGTTCCTCTTATGCTACCTAGCAATGTACTGCGATTTCCGTGCCCGATAAATGGCAAAGGGCTCGCCACCTATTACATGATTCGAGTAAGTATCAATCTTTCAGGTAAACAATAGTTTTGTGACTCCGAAGCTTTTCCAGTTGCAGAACATATGCAGCTGTTTTATTTTGGAAAAAATGTAATTCCATAACAGGAAACCAATTTTATTAAAACGTAGGCAATATGAGTTCGGGACAAAATTTGTAGATGTGGAATAGGTATTCTAAATGCAAATCTGGCGACATTAAACGGTGCACTCGGTATGGTATGACGGCAGGAGTAACTCCATTTAAATACGGTTAACGCAGTTACACCATAGTCAAGTGGCAAACAGAAGAGTCTGCAAAATCTGTACCAATAAATTGATTTATTTTTCTATCTTTTTGCCTATATGTATAAAACTATTACATACTAATTATAAACATCATTCGCCTGCCCTGTTCCCGGTCGGTGCAGTTATAGTTTTTTACTTCCATACATTTTAGTCAGTTGTCATAAAATCATTCGCTCCTCTGTACTTCATATAATCTTTTACGTAATCCATCCATTTTTATGTGGGCGTCTTTTTCCACTCCACCCACTATTTGCTCTTTTACTCACATGCTTGTAATCTCTTTTCATTACATGCCCATACAAGGACAGCTGCCTTCCTTTCAGCTTTTCTATCACGGGTGCTATTTTCATGCTCACTCTTATATACTCATTCTTTATCTAATCCATTCCTGTTACTCCACTCGCCCACGTTGCATCCTCATCTCAGCTGCAAGAAATCGCCCATCAATCCCTCTTCGGAATTACTGAAAAGTCTGAATTTCTAGGCAGTAAAATTTTATTATTTTTCCACTCTGGTCTGGTGTTTACTATGGTCATACTCTTCATTGAAGCAGTTTCAGTTTTAGTAACCACTCTAGATATATCTATCTGGAAATCATCTAAGATTTTAAAGTACTCGAATTATGTGTCGCAAACTAGACTTAAAATTCTCTTTGGATTGGTTACTTTCCTGTAGGGAGAGATAAGTAGTTCTAACACCAAGTGATAGCTTACAGTTATGAAGAGTGGGATCAGTTTTAAATTACTATTTTAAAGCATATTTTTTGTTCACCCATAAACATATAAATATCGAGTCCCTCCGTGTTTAGTAAGGCATGTTAAGCCCTTGGTCCTGGCTGCAGCAGACGTTAATGTTATAGTCGTTAAAGTTAATATCCACCAAACCTCACTTTTCTTTACATTTGTTCACTACAAGCGTCTTTCAGGTGCGATGGATGGTATAAATTTAAGGAGAGTGAATGGCTCAATAAGGTCTGACCAATATCAATGGAAGAGGAAATATACCACGCCGACCACAGAGACAGAACAAGAAGTTGTGGATCTTTAAAAAACAAAGACCGCGAAGCACCTAAAATAGGTAATAACATCAGGATTTTTTTTTTTCAGATACCAAGTTGAGTAGGCGAAGTTGAATATTTACGCGTAAGAAAACTTAAATTCTGCTTGAAGTTTGGTTTATGATATTTTAATTTATATTATCTATACAGTAAGAAAGTTTTAAACAATTCAAACCAAGTCGAGAACGATGGGCCATTTATTATTTCACTAGTTCACAGAATATTCAATAATAATGTAATAAGAAACAAAAAATCAAAAACATTGCTTTCAAATCCCGTTAAACTGAATCGAAGATAAGTATACCTATTAAACTTCACGACACAAATAGTTAAATCTGTAAGTAATAAAATTTTGGAAGCAATTTATTTAATAACATAGTACAGTTTTATGTACCTTATAATGATGGTATGTCAAAGGCATTTTAGTCTATTCAAAATACGATTTAGATTACGAGACGAATTAGATTACGAGTGTGTTAACGGAATGAAAAGACCGTGGCAAATTCAAAAAGTTTTTATATGTATAAAATAAAGTTTGATTCCGAGCAAATTGTAATGAGTCTGAGTTTAGGCTCTTAATAGAAATGTAAATGATTTTGAGAAGTTTTTACACAATTTATTATTACATAAGATAAAAATAAACATCGTCTTCCTTTAATTTTCCGAAGTCAGCGCGATTTTTCATGCAGCCAAAAATAACTTTTTCCTTAATACATCCCCGTACGTCAATACCAGCAAAAACTCTTGGAAATGTTTAAAATTAATAGCACGAAGACTCCAAGAAAGAAGTGCTTGACGTGAATTCTCTCAAGTTCGTCATTCCTCGCCTCCATGTGTCCCTTGGGTTTGCTTTGTTGAAAGCTCTCCGGCGAACGTTCTGACGGCACTTTTTCAAAACACGAAAAATGCATTTGTGATCCGTCATAAACGTTTCTTGCCGGGACCAGTGTACGTGTGCCAGCGATTATGTTCGCCAGGTTACTTCTGTTGTGGTCGGTAAGCTTAGAATAAAGACGTGGGTTTTGGCTTAACGGGCTCACTAAGTGGAGAGGTCTATTATTGAAATACTTCTAGGAAAGCTCCTTTTGAAAGTGGACTTGGGGTTATTTCTAGGTTTTGTTATTAATTATCATGTGACGGCCGGTTTGGTCGAAATGTCAGATCGATGGATATGGACCAAAGAAGCCCCGGGTTCAAATCAATGGGCCAAAGAGGCCCGGGTTTGTTACGAACACAGACATTTCTTCTCGAGTCTTGGTTGTTTATATTTTTTTGTAGTTTATTAAAAATATCTATATATTATTATTATTATATATACCTATAAACATTTTTCTTTCCTTAATAAAAATAGTACCGTGATATTAAAAACCTCAAGTATTTACAGTCTAAAATATTAATTAAAATAACAAATATTAAGTACAAGTCTCATAGTATAAAATATTTATTACAATAAATTACTCAAGATAAAGATTTTGGTGGTCAGAAAAAGAATTTCGAAAAATTATGATCTTGAGGCGGGAATCGAACCCGCGTCCGCTGCTATCCGGGCAGGTGCCTGACCGCTCGGCCACCCAAGATACTAATTAACTTGCCGAAATTCTTCTAACCTTTACACTTCGCGTTATAAGCTAACGGGTACCCTCGCAATGTAGAAATAAATTTCAAACATTCCAAAGCAGATATTTTTACAAATACCGTGCGTTCGGTTAAGCTTGGGTTTGCTTTATAAACTATTCGATTTTAATTTTAACATTATATAAATGTTAGAAAAATTAGTACAAAGATTTTGGTGGTTAGAAAAAGAATTTCGAAAAATTATGATCTTGAGGCGGGAATCGAACCCGCGTCCGCTGCTATCCGGGCAGGTGCCTGACCGCTCGGCCACCCAAGATACTAATTAACTTGCCGAAATTCTTCTAACCTTTACACTTCGCGTTATAAGCTAACGGGTACCCTCGCAATGTAGAAATAAATGATAGCAGCGGACGCGGGTTCGATTCCCGCCTCAAGATCATAATTTTTCGAAATTCTTTTTCTAACCACCAAAATCTTTGTACTAATTTTTCTAACATTTATATAATGTTAAAATTAAAATCGAATACTCAAGATAACTATAATTTCCATATTACCACGTAGGTAACATGACCTGAGTGCATCTGTAGTTGTTATTAAAAACTGTGGATAGAAGGAACACACACAAAGGAACAGAACATATAAGTCAAACCCTGAAAGCCTGAAGTGTAATTATAGCCACTATTCACTGAATTTAGTCAGACACTAATATAATAGGACACTATATCCTTCGTTATAGTTCAACTGAAATAAATTGTCAATATCAATATGTTTACTAGGGCTTTACAGGGGCTAAAAATACCTTCGTTATTTTCTACTAGTTGACGTAACCAAGGCTTTAGACTGAATCCTCTTTTTGGGTACGGGTCTTGTTTGATTGGAGAATTCTTTTTATTTTTACTTTAGAGTTTTTATGCTTACATCGAGAGCATTAAATTAAATCAATAACATTTGGTATGCATACAACATACTACTTGAGTTAATAGTAGACAGTGTAGTGCACAAAAGATCGTGCAAAACTCTAATTTACTTTAAACCTTAAATTACGTTTCCTAAAGTACTTATTTCGACAATTTTATTGACTGAACTGACTTGTTGTGGACTGTATCATAATTCGCTTTATGAGTCAGATACTTTCAGTTTTCATGTCAGAAACATTCCTCATACTAGCTCTTTAAAATAAGTGTCTATATTCTTCGTAATATGCGGGTTGGTGATTAATGAACTTTGTTAAATACTTATGTTTTTACTAGTTCTAATTTATACGGTTCGCGTGTAGCTTTTATTATTAATAATAATAATAATTTCTTTATTATTTTCTCTCACACAGAATTACAGAAATTACAGCAATTACATAGTGTCTATCTAAATACAACAGTTTATGAAGTCTATGTGAGAGACTGGCGTCTGTACTAGGAGATCCTGTATGACAGATTACCAGCCTCTCCACATCGGAAACGAAGTAGTATTGCTTGTGTGAGTAATAGATAAATTTGAATAACTGTGCGTGTTGTGTGTTTGAGTGCATGTGCATGTGTGTGTGTGTGTGTGTGTGTAAAAAAAAAATACAATCACAACAGTTTCTGTTTTCACCCAGAAACTTCCACAACACCCTCCCTTTAACCCAAACACACTCTCAACACCCACCCAGAAACACCCACAACATTCACACCTATCCACTCAGACACACCCAAAAAACACCCATTCACCCAGAAACACCCACAAAACACCCATTCACCCAGAAAAACCCACAAAACACCCATTCACCCAGAAACACCCACAAAACACCCATTCACCCAGAAACACCCACAAAATACCGATTAACCCAGAAACACACACAAAACACCCATTCACCCCGAAACACCTACAAAACACCTAATCACACCCAAAAAAAACCCAATCACCCAGAAACACCCACGATACTCACCCATCCATTCAGACACAACCACAAAAACCCATTCACCCAGACACACCAACAAAACACCCATTCACCTAGACACACCCTCAAAACACCCATTCACCCAGACACACCTCCAACAGCCACCCATCCACCCAGCCACACCCACAACATTCATCCAGACACACCTGTAAGTCCCTAATAAAAATTACCGTCCCTAATGGAGTTCCGAGACGGTCAATCAGCTTGAGTCAAGCACGTTGATTTTCTGTATGTTTTTGTTCCGTTGCTAGCGTAAACAAATCAAACAGACCTAAAAATCTTTTAAATGCTTGACTCAAGCATCCAGCAAGCGTTGTAGACGATCAAAATGTTTAAAGCAAGATTGACGCCAAGCTGATTGACCGTCACGGAACTTCATTAGGGACGTTAATTTTTATTAGGTACTTACAGGTGTGTCTGGATGAATGTTGCGGGTGTGGCTGGGTGGATGGGTGGCTGTTGGAGGTGTGTCTGGGTGAATGGGTGTTTTGAGGGTGTGTCTCGGTGAATGGGTGTTTTGTGGGTGTGTCTGGGTGAATGGGTTTTTGTGGGTGTGTCTAAATGGATGGGTGAGTATTGTGGGTGTTTCTAGGTGATTGGGTTTTTTTTGGGTGTGATTAGGTGTTTTGTGGGTGTTTTTGGGTGATTGAGTGTTTTTTGGGTGTGATTGGGTATTTTGTAGGTGTTTCTGGGTGAATGGGTGTTTTGTGGGTGTTTCTGGGTGAATGGGTGTTTTTTGGGTGTGTCTGAGTGGATGGGTGTGTATTGCGGGTGTGAATGTTGTGGGTGTTTCTGGGTGGGTGTTGAGAGTGTGTTTGGGTTAATGGGAGGGTGTTGTGGAAGTTTCTGGGTGAAAACAGAAACTGTTGTGATTGTATTTTTTTTTTGTATTTTGCAATTTCCTCGTTGGGGGGGGATGAAAAGTTACGTGTTGCACTCGAGTGCAAAGATTTTTCACCTTGTGCTCTTTTGATTCCCTCGCTATCGCTCAGGATTCTAATTTTTGAATCACTCGCTACGCTCGTGATTCAATTTTAGAATCCTTCGCTAGCTCGGTCATCAAAATTGAGCACGCGGTTAAAAAACAACTTTGCACTCACGTACAACAAATAACTATTAATAATAGTTTTGATATTTAATTATATCCAAAATCTATTAGCTTTCACTAATGCACGTGGACAACGACAAAACAAACTAGCTTCCACGCAATGATCTGATTTGTATATTGTATGCGTAATACGCGTTATCAATTACGTTATTATTATAAATAATTATTTCAGTGTTTCTTTGTTACTGTCATCATTCCTATTATTCTCATTATTTAGAAGGCGCTTGGAGTCGAGGATTTTTCTCGTTTCACCGTGTTTAAATTTATGACATTGTGTTATGATTTCTGGGAAGGGAAAATTACGTGGAAAAATCGCAATGCCATTAGATACGAAAAACACAAAAACACACTGACGAAAAAAAAACTTGAAGGTAAAAAGAAATAGTACATAAATAGTACATAAGCAATTAGGAGTAGCAAACTCCTTGTTACAAGTTCGTTAAGAACCCAACCGCTCTCGTATGGATGTGTATGAATTATACAATATGAGATAAACTAATTATAATGGTACGTATGGTTTACATTGTGACCCGGTAATATGCTGTGATTTCCAACTAATTTGAAGCCTAACAAAGCTAATTATTGCTGGCTTTACACAATGGTCTGATTAGATTGTGTTCACAGATGGCGCGGTGGTCGCAATCAGCACAGCTATAAATCAGTACCGAGATAAATTATCGCGGGTGTTACATTATTGGAGAGATAGCGGGTTTGGAGCCAAAATATTTTTAACATCACTAAAATTGCATACATTCGTAAATCACGCCTGTATCGCCGAATATGTAGTCAGAGGTGAATTTAGCATCCATTTTTCGCCAATTAAGTTAGGTGTCATATTATATGTGGCGAGTCTATTGCCATCTATCGGGAACACAGATTGCTGTATATTGCTAGATGGTCTAAGAGGAACCCTGCAGCCTTACCTACTCATTGCTGTCTTACCCCCGAATACAGAAACGCTATTCAAAGTTTGAGTCCCGCTTAACATTTAAGTATTGTCAAAATTGACGTTTTTCCATACAAATTCTGACAGGTAGTATCCACTTAACTTTTTAAGCAGTCCCCTAAATTTGAGTAGCGTTTCTGTATTCGAGGGTTAAACTCTTGGTCGTCTTGTACGACACCCGCGGCAGAGATTGGGTGGGGTGACAATAGTATTCTGCTCTGCCGTCACCGCACGACACATCAATAATTAACTCTAGGGCTTGTACACAACTGCTATGCGACTTCGCATCGTACAAAAATCTACGAGCTCCCACCCCGCCGCATCGCAAGAAGTTGCCAATTGATTCGCATCACGCATTCCTTCAATTTCATTCTTCTTTGTTTCGCCGGCTTGCCGCGCCAAATCGCATCGCAGCAATTTACGTTGTAGTTTTCTGAGTTGCGAATTCGCATTGCGCCAATTGGCAGTATCGTGTACAAGCTCTAATATAATCAAAATCCGCTTTCCCCCTCAGACACGTCTGATCTTTAGTTAGACATGACAATGATATTTGTGACGCACTGTGACGTGATGTCGGTAGTGTATTTACGAAACATGTTACAGGTACGTTTGCAAATAAGCTACCAACATCGCCATATCTTACATCAACTATTTGTTTAAGGGGTTCGTTGAACTAAGCCTTAGAACAACCGCTTATGACTGGGACCTCGGAAGAAATAAATATGCTTCAATAGGTTTAGATTCAATGACTTATTTCTCGTACCACCCCATATTATCTTCAGCTCTATGCCATAATTTATAACTAAAATAAAATTTGTTCTAATCTATAAGTAGAAGAGAGCAAAGATGGTTGATTTTAGGCGAAGGCCAGTCTATGGCATGGTCACTGCCAATGGCCAAAAGTAACGCCAACTAATTGGACTAAACTGCCATCAACATCACCTTTCACTTTGACATAAGTCAAAGGCGTTTGGCTGTACAAGAGACGACTTATGTATAATGATCACAAGCAAAGAGTACAATGTATATACAGAAATTACAACGGGAGTGTTTGGCGCGTTTCGTGGTGTCAGTCAGATTTATTTTCACTAATTCAAAAATTGTTACAGAGTGGATTTTGTGCAGTGAAAGTGGTGTTATTTTGATGCACAAGCATCCGTGTTGATGTGCAATTATGCAGAATTATCGAAAATAAGTCTCATGATGTGTTTGATGTTGTGGTGAAGATCACTATAAAAAGTGGTTTTATCCATTTCATCAAGCACCATCATTAAGTCTGTTACCATTCAATTCGCGTCAAGCACTCCCTAGATGCGTTAAAATATGTGGCACCCATATTTAAACGTAAAATTCATTTCATTCATACATTTCACCCACTCATTATTTCATAAGACTACAGATAAAATATACACTAAAGACTTGGCTGTATGGGCTAGACCCTTTGCCTTCCCTAAAATATAGGGAGAATTTAAAAAAAGAAGAAAGAAGAAGAAATTACAACCTACTTTTATTGGCTATATCTCTCTATTTTCTTCCTTTCTTACTTTCGTATGCGTAGGACCTATGCCCTAGCAGTAGTGACATTAAAGGTCTGGTGAGCATTATTTTCTAATCATCATTATTGCCAGCCCTTTGCGATCATTGCTTAGTTTACGCAATTAAAAGCCGAGCACGTTGACCCGCTGTGCAAGCTTCACATTTATCTTCTAATAGGTATTAGAACAATATTAGTATTTACTGTACAAAATTTTCACTAAGCAATATGTAATTAGCATCAAACAACAATTCTGTTTGTTGGTTCTATTTAGGCACGTCTTTGTATATGTGTTTTATTGTGATACTCTTGACTTTAACTAGTAATTTTACGCGCCAAGGATTAGGCTCATGTTTCCCACGGGATTCTGACATGTTTCCTCCTCTCTGTTTGTAATCTGGAATTTTATGGGAACGAGATTGTGTTGTATCTTGAGACAGAGATAATATATTACTAGGTGCTGAGAGAATATCACAAATAAGTAAATTATGTTAGTAGTTGTGCCATAACATCACATGAAATGTTGTGTGATAAAATTCCCTGCAGCAACTGATGTACCGATGTTTTATTTTCTAATTATCTAGTTATTTACAATTCAATTTAGGAAGGATATTCGTGTGGTGACGGCAGAGTAGAATACATTATTGTCACCACCCCAAATCTCTCGTGGGTGTCGTACAAGGCGACCACCTAGGACTCATCACCTAGGACCTAACATAATTGGCGAAACGTGGGTGCTAGTTCACCTCTGCCTACCCCTTCGGGGATACTGGCGTGAAATATGTATGTACGTAGTAATATAAAATACCGTGTGGTGACGACAGAACAGAATAGAACCGTCATCACACCCGATCTCTCCTGCTGTAGTAGAAGAGGGCGGCTAAGAGTTGAAGTCACGAAGAGAGAGCCGCAGCGTTGCTGTTATTCCACTTAGCAATATTCTACTCCGAATTAAGTGCCCGATAGATGGCAATATCATCATCATCAGTACTGCCGTGTGGTATTTGTAATATTGTATGCTACATAAAGATATAAAAAACCATGACTGGAGAACAAAATTAAATGACTGTGTTTATTACCATTCGGTCAAACCGTCCGTCTTTCGATGTCTCATCTGCTATACAATCAAGAGAAACAGGGGGCCTAGACAAAGTAACATATCGACAAAGATAACGAAGTTCGATAAAGCAAAATGTATGGGATTTGACGTAAGTCGTCGTGAAATCACGTGACCAAAATCGTCTTCGTAAGTTCCCAGTTATGTTGGTAGCGCAAGCTAAGACGCTGTAGATACAAAAGTAATATGGCCGATCATGACGAACTTCGACACGTTATCGTTATGAAACGGTTGCCACTTGGCTACGGGCCCAGGTATTGTAAAAAGGACTTCGTACTTAGAACGGACTGTATGTTATTATAATTCAACATATCCACAACGGCACCATTAATCATGAAGTTTCAACGTAACTTAACAACGTTCGGTGGTAATGGTACTTTCCTTTACTCAGCGCGAAGCTTAAAATTTCATCATAGCGTATACTCAAGTCCTTAAAAGTAAATTACAGCAACGGCAAGCAAATAGTGTTAGTCACACAGAGAGCAGAGGAATTGTGTCGTGTGTTAGTAGTACAATGTGACTTACGTTATTTCATAGAATGTAAGCCATGAAACATTCAAAACGCATTGTTCCAGACTTCCAGTGGCATTCTTAGTTTATTTTTACAAATAAACTAAGAATGCCACTTTACAAAATAAGTGAAATTTATAAGAAACCTTATTACAATGACACAACACTCTATTATAAACGCGTTCAAAATACCTACTTATGCTCTCATTATGTTGTTAGTTATACCTAGTAAGTATTTATTTATCGTATTATTAGTAGTGGCCGTGTGGTGGGTGTCGTACAAGGCGACTAAGGATAAATCAATGATGAGGAATGGGCAGCAGCGTCCCTCTTATACCACCAAGCAATAGCAATGTACTGCGACTTTTGTGCCCGATAAATGGCAATAGGCTCGCCACCTATTACATGGGACCTAACATAATTGGCGAAACGTGGGTGCTAGTTCACCTCTGCCTATCCCTGTCGATTGTGCCGATTTATGTATGTATGTATGTATTATTAGTATATAG
The DNA here is from genome assembly GCA_963931975.1 of Cataclysta lemnata. Lineage (NCBI taxonomy): Eukaryota > Metazoa > Arthropoda > Insecta > Lepidoptera > Crambidae > Cataclysta > Cataclysta lemnata. The sequence goes on along the minus strand of OZ008353.1, from coordinate 10,073,533 downwards.
GTTTTTCTTTAATAATTCACAATTCATTGTTGATGCATTGCCATACCCTCTTTACATGTTCTCTCTTTCCTGCCCATCCAAAGGTTATCTGGAAGAGATCGCTCGTAGGGATAAAGCCGTCCATTGTACGATCGTTAAACATAATGTCATTAGTCTTAAGCTCAAAATGTTGATGTACAATAAAGTATATTCTATTCTATTCTGTGTGAAGGCTGTTGCGCCCAACAACCTGACATGTTGCGTCATGTTCTGACGTAATAGGTGCGCACGTGTCCGTAATTGCTTACGACATGTGGGCTGTGCTTGAAACTGCTAATTTTCGAACTTACAACACCCCACTTAAATTAACGGCACTCATCTCTCCCACTTATAAAGTGCTGTGTCAGCGGAAAGACGTAATTGTAACGAGGCGAATTTCACTAAGTTTGTATTTTAAGCTTGTGTGTGGCTTGGTCCTGAAAACTAAATGAGGTTCCTCGTGGATGTACCTATGTGGGTCCTTGCAGATCATATCTTGGATTTCGGGTCGTGAAGAGAGCTTGGAATTGCCTTTTTTGAGCAGTTGCAATTGTGTTGTTAAAGAGTTGTAAATAAATAATATTAAAATGGTAAATAATTATAAGGCCGTGTGGTGACGGCAGAGTAGAATACAATTGTCACCACCCCAAATCTCTCCCGTGGGTGTCGTACAAGGCGACTAAGGATAAATCAGTGATGAGGAATGGGCAGCTGCGTTCCTCTTATACCATCTAGCTATGTACCTACTGCGACTTTTGTGCCCGATAAATGGCAATAGGCTCGCCACCTATTACATGGGACCTAACATAACTGGCGAAACGTGGGTGCTAGTTCACCTCTGCCTACCTCTTCGGGGATATAGGCGTGACTTATGTATGTATGTATGTATGTAAATAATTATATATTTTCTTACGCTGGAGTGTATCATCATCTAGCTAGCCAGACCAAAGGTAATCCTCCTTAGTTAATCTTAATAAATTCGATAAAGAAGCACACTTGGAAAATAAATCTGTAGGTAGTGGTTGGCTTAGGCGTCGTGTTTTCCAAGTACATTTATTTTCATACAGTCATCCAGCCGAAAAAGGCCAAAATTAACGACCCCAGTCTCCAAATAGCTAATTAAAAAAACAACACGAATTGAAAAGCTCCATGTAAAAAAAAGTTGCCCGCTCCGCAAAAACATAAATCTTAAAACTTCATTACTTACTTCCCGCCACAAGTTGTTTTTTCCCCGGCAACAAGGCGGTGATGTTTACGATTTAAAAGGTTTCCGACGTAAAATATTACTGTTGGCAACACTTTTTGCCGTTCCCGTGCTAATGCTAAGACGTGGGGGCGCGGATGTGTGTCACTAGGGATGCAACTTGTGGATACCTACTACGTCTCTTCGGGTCGGGATTCGAGTACGACATGCTTGTTATTTTTATTTGCTGAAGAAATTTACTGAAGCATTTATGTTAAGCTAAGGTTATCTGAGGATTCTGAGGATCTCCCTAACGCAGCACGTGGCATAAATATTCGGTAAGGCTGGCCATTGGATGGGTGACCGTAAAATTATTATCTCATGTTCCTCCATGCTTCGAAAGACACGTTAAGCCGTTTGTCCCGCCTGCATCTGCAGTCTGGGTCAGCGTGGTGGGTTATGGCCCATCCATAGGGAAGGCCTGGGCCCTAGCAGTGGGGACATTAAAGGGCTGGTGGTTATGATAATGATGAAGGTTATCTCACCGGAGTCACCGAAGATATTGATAGGTGTAGTTATTGACAAAAGTTTTGAAGTAATTCAAATGGATCCAATAATAAATTAAACATAAATCACGCCGTCATCCCCGAAGGGGTAGGCAGACGCGAATCCCGCGTTCTACGGTGGCGAGTCAATTGTCATCTGTCGGGCATGTAAATTGCAAGTTTAATGCTAGGTGGTATGAGAGGAACGCTGCTGCCCATTCTTCATCGCTGTCCTCACCCTTAGGCGCCTTGTACGACACCTGCATTCTGTTCTACAGTCAGCAGACGGCACGGATATGTGTTTTTATAGTTATTTGTTATAAGTTGTTTTTTAACCGCGTGCTCAATTTTGATGGCCGAGCTAGCGAAGGATTCAAAATTAGAATCCTGAGCGTTAGCGAGGGAATCAAAAAGGGCACAAGGTGAAAAATCTTTGCACTCGAGTGCAACATGTAACTTTTCATCCCCCTCAGCGAGGAAATCACATTATTAAAAGTTTCAGTCAATTCTATTTACACCCTGACACTTCCACACCCATCCTACCAAACACACACACCCAACACACACACACAACATCCACCGAGACGCGCACGTGCAAAGCAAATTAACAAAAAAAGTACACCAATAAAGTTCTGAATCTGAATTTTTAACAAATTAAAAAAGTTGCTTAATAAATTCGACACCATAGAGGTCCAATAGGTTTAATGATGTTTTTCAAAGTGGATTTTGTGCAGTGAAAGTGGTGTTGGTTTGATGCAGAAGCATCCGGGAAAGTTGTGAAATTATGCAGAATCATTGAAAATAAGTCTTGTGATGTGTTTGATGTTGAGAATTTTGAAGTGGTTTTCACCACCTCATTAGTCGCCACCATGAACTCTGGTATCATTAAATTCGCGCCAAGCACTCCCTAGATGCGATAAAATGTGTGGCACCCATATTTTATGTAAAATTAATTTTATACATTCATTCCACTCACTCATTTATTCATATTAATATGAAATAAATATGCTAAAGACATGGCTGTATGGGCTAGACCCTTTGCATTCCCTAAAAAAACAGGAAGAATTAAAAACAAATCAAAAAATTATGTTTTGTATTCACAAACTACACGATGTTCTAAATTCAAATTTAGTTTATCCTCTAGAGGATAAAAACGGCTTTTGCACTCAGATATCGAAGAGTAATAGTAGATTTTCCATCAAGTGCACAAAACGAATCATTTTTATTCGAGACTTTTAGCAGCCCGAGCCGAAGACAAGGGCTGATAGTAATGTCGAGGATAAAAATGGTTTTGTGGACGAGTTAGAAACTCTGCTTTTCACTTCGATTGCGAGGAAATAAAACAGTAGTTTATCATAACATTTCTTAAAATTGAAACTAAAATTAGAACAGTTTTAATACTGAAGGAAATTGTTTTCCCAATTGATATTAGACTTGGGCTACAGACCTATACAGCCAGGTATGAAATAAATTTTGTAATAATAATTTTCTTAAATTAATTTAATAACCTACCTACCTATTTGAATTAAAACTTTAATTTCTTTGTCTTAAAAAACACATTGGGCAAATAAATTTAAGTAAAAATTAAAAATAAAATTCTATCTCAGAATTTCTTATTGTGTTTGGCTGCATGGGTCATTTTCTTTGCCTTAATATAGACACATTTATGAATAGATACGTTAATGCTCTGGAGCACAAAAATCGATTATGTGCAACCTATATCCTGCACAAATAAGCATTTTCAGAGCATGAGAAGTGAAAAAATGCTTTTTCCGAGATGGGGGGATGAAATAGTTATTTGTTGTACGTGAGTGCAAAGTTGTTTTTTAACCGCGTGCTCAATTTTGATGACCGAGCTAGCGAAGGATTCTAAAATTCTAAAAATAGGATTCTAAAAATTAGAATCCTAAGCGATAGCGAGGGAATCAAAAGAGCACAAGGTGAAAAATCTTTGCACTCGAGTGCAACACGTAACTTTTCATCCCCCCCAACGAGGAAATTGCGAAAAACAAAAACAAAAAATACAATCACGACAGTTTCTGTTTTCACCCAGAAACTTCCACAACACCCTCCCATTAACCCAAACACACTCTCAACACCCACCCAGAAACACCCACAACATTCACACCCATCCACTCAGACACACCCAAAAACCACCCATTCACCCAGAAACACCCACAAAACACCCATTCACCCAGAAAACCCCACAAAACACCCATTCACCCAGAAACACCCACAAAACACCCATTTACCCAGAAACACCCAAAAAACACCCATTCACCCAGAAACACCCACAAAACACCCATTCACCCAGAAACACCCACAAAATACCGATTAACCCAGAAACACCTACAAAACACCCAATCACACCCAAAAAACACTCAATCACTCAGAAACACCCACAAAACACCTAAACACACCCAAAAAAAAACCCAATCACCCAGAAACACCCACCATACTCACCCATCCATTCAGACACAACCACAAAAACCCATTCACCCAGACACACCAACAAAACATCCATTCACCTAGACACACCCTCAAAACACCCATTCACCCAGACACACCTCCAACAGCCACCCATCCACCCAGCCACACCCACAACATTCATCCAGACACACCTGTAAGTCCCTAATAAAAATTACCGTCCCTAATGGAGTTCCGAGACGGTCAATCAGCTTGAGTCAAGCACGTTGATTTTCTGTATGTTTTTGTTCCGTTGCTAGCGTAAACAAATCAAACAGACCTAAAAAGCTTTTAAATGCTTGACTCAAGCATCCAGCAAGCGTTGTAGACGATCAAAATGTTTAAAGCAAGATTGACGCCAAGCTGATTGACCGTCACAGAAGCCAAGGTCTTAACAAATTTATGACGTGAAAAGAAAATGGCGCGCGCAAAGCAAATTACAAAAAAAGTACACCAAGAAGGTTCCGAGTCTGAGTTTTTAACAAATTAAAATAGGTTGCATGATAATTTCGGCACCATGGAGGTAGAAATAAATAGGTTTAATGATGTTTTGAATTCACAAACTCATTGCACACGATGTTCTAAATTCAAATTTACTTTACCCTCTAGAGGATAAAAACGGCTTTTGCACTCAGATATCGAAGAGCAAAAACGCTTTTTCCGAGATGGTGGGATGAAATAGTAGATTTTCCATCAAGTGCACAAAACGAATCATTTTTGTCCGAGACTTTTAGCAGCCCGAGCCGAAGGCGAGGGCTGATAGTAATGTCGAGGATGAAAATGGTTTTGTGGACGAGTTAGAAACTCTGCTTTTCACTTCGATTGCGAGGAAATAAAACAGTAATTTATCATAACATTTCCTAAAATTCAAACTAAAATTAGTACAGTTTTGGATACCGAAGGAAAAGTTTTTCCCAGTGATATTAGGTTTCGGCTGCAGACCTATACAGCCAAGTATTAAATTAATTTAGAAATAAGAATTATCTTAAATTAATTAATTAACCTACCGTACCTGCTTGAATTAAAATTTTAATATCTTTTATGCCTTAAAAACACATTAGGCAAATAAATTTAAGTAAATAATAAAATAACAAATTCTATCTCCGAATTTCTTATTGTGTTTGGCTGCATAGCTCATTTTCTTTGCCTTAATATAGACACATTTATAAGTAGATACGTTAATGCTCTAGAGCACAAAATTCGATTTTGTGCAGCCTATATCCTGCACAAATGAGCACTTTCAGAGCATGAGAAGTGAAAAATATATTTCCTGTATCCGGTGCATAACAGGGTATAGTATTTCCAAAATATACCTATAATAACCATTTATATTTGTAAAATACATATAAATAAGCCTAGGTCCCATGTAGACATTCTACTCATCAACCGACACTGGTATTTTAATTATACGAATTGTAAATCTCAATGATCGTCGTAAGTACTTATTTATGCTACGGAAGCCCAAAAAGTTTGAAATGCATGCAAATTATAAGTCAAACCGGCGAATGAGAGATAGGACGGCTGTAAGGTACTTATAGTCCCAAACTTTACTTGGATTATGTTTCCAAATTGGAATTATACCGAGTTTAGTTGACGATATCCAATTATACCGTACTCGGATCACTTTAAGTTGGATGTCTCACTTGGTAGCGAAATTCGAAATATTTGCTTAAGGATCATTGGGAAGGAATTTGATTAGAAGGGACTGCTAAGCGTTGTTTTGGTTCGACGGGACTGCGTCGGCATTGTGCCGAATGAATGCTGTTCTCTGATAAGGTTTAGATAAAATCTTGGTAACAATGTTACGGTTTTTTTAATCGCCGTACACTAAATAAGTGTAGTAGCCAAATTAAAAGATTTTGTACTTTTGTATTTTCAACGAAAAAGAGTTTAGAAAACTTTGGGAAAATGCTGTGCAATAAATCACGCCTATATCCCCGAAGGGGTAGGCAGAGGTGAATTAACACTCACTTTTCGCCAATTATGTTCGGTCCCATGTAACAGGTGGCGAGACTATTGCCATATATCGAGCACATAAATCGCAGTGCAAATTTATATTCCTAGGTGGTATGAGAGAAATGCTGCTGCCCATTACTCATTGCTGTCTTTAGCCTTAGTCGCCTTGTACGACACCCACGGGAGAGATGGGGGTGGTGACAATTGTATTCTGCTTTGCCGTCACCACACGGCACAAAATATGGCTTGCAATTTTTTATTAAACATTAAGTGGATCATAAAGTGGACTTTTCCACCTTCTACGCGTACGGAACACCCCACTTCTTGGTCAGGGGTGACATAAAACTATGATCTTACCTCGGGCGATAAAAAGAAGGCCTCAGATCGCATAAAATTACTTGCGATCTGAGGCATTCTTTGTTTTATCGCCCTTGGTATACAATGTACGTCACCCCTGACCAGGAAGTTGGATTTTCCCTACGGGTAGCGGGCGGAAAAGTCCACTTTATAGTCAGGTGTGACATAAAGTAGATATATTATATTATTACTTTGTGCCGTGTGGTGACGGCAGTGCAGAATACAATTGTATACAATTGTCACCACCCCAAATCCCTCCCGCGGGTGTCGTACAAGGCGACTAAGGGTTAAAACAGTGATGAGGAATGGGCAGCAGCGTTTCTCTTATACCACCTAGCAATGTACTGCGACTTTCGTGGCCGATAAATGGCAATGGGCTCGCCACATATTACTTGGGACCTAACTTAATTTGCGAAACGTAGGTGCTACTCTACCCCTGTCTACCCCTTCGGGGATATAGGCGTGATTTATGTATATATGTTACTTTTTAAAGATTAAAACTTTCTCCCATGTCAGGCAGTCAAGCGTCATAAGTGTTTAGTGTTGTAGATCCGGATGATAAAAACTTTTTGGTGATGGATGCTGACTTTTTGTAGAATAATAATATGTAATTTTTGTGGGCATGCTGTGTAGTTCGATGCTCTTTGTGTGTACACTCTTTGTGCACAGTGGCAGAGATAAAGATGCTGGCTTTTTGTAATAAATAATAATATCTCATTTTTGTGGGTATACTGAGTAGTTTTTGTGTGTACACTCTTTGTGCACTGTGGCAGAGTTAAATTTGGTCAACGGCTACGTACTATCCAATCCCATTCTCCATCTGCTCGGGCCCGATAGACCCGCCAATGAGCTCCCTCAGCAGTCACGTTGTCAGATTAAATTGCGTTATTTCGACGACATGATAATATGCACTGCATACGAATTACTCAGCGAGCTTAGCGTAACTACTAACTAACTAAGAGCTCTGTAGAGACGCTCATATGAGTAACCTTGGTGTATTATTTAATTTAAAGTGCAATTAAATTTTATGTGTTTCATTCTGCTGCGATGCCGCGTTTTTCTTTGTATCTGTAAGGATCTTTAATTTCGTTTATGTTAGTTGTAAATTTCTGACCCCTTATTTAATTTTTGAACATTTCATAATAATAATAATCATTTAATTTTTTACAACCGATTTGATCGAATGGTGAAGGCTGGCCATCGGGCAAGAGATCCCGCTTACAAATCCTGGTAGGGGCAAATGTTTGTGTGATGAATACAGATATTTGTTCTAAATACAGAGGTGTATATTCGTAGGCAGCGGTAGGTGTACCCCAGGGATCAGTGCTTGGTCCCCTGACGTGCATTGAGGTTTTGGGGCAATTCACTTATGTAAAAAGCTTCTTGTAGCGAAATGAGCATGCAAAAGACTTGACACTATCTATTTTGAGTTGTCCGCATTTATTTCAGCGTCTATCGCATCAGCATTCTCTGACTGGAAATAATTTCTGACAAAATTAAATCATCTCATAACGTCCTAGATACAAAATGCCAATGGAGTTTGAATGAAAGGGATCAGTATTCTCGGCAAGTTGCTACTAGCGAACTTAGTTATTAAGAAATAAGTTCTAACACTACTCGGAAACAAAAGAGAATCATACAAGAAGTTAGACTTCAAAAGCAGTTTTCGCAGCTAGATAGTTGTCAAGCGGGTTTTATATGAAAGAATGAACTAGTACGAAGCCAACGTATATGGGCGCTTGTAATGCAAATACATGCAGTCATTGTTATGAGAAGAGGAAATCTTAAGCGCTATCCACACACGGGCCAGTTGCTAGTCAGTGTTCCGGGTCAGAGTAAGTTACTTGTATATGTATGTTTGTTCAGCGTTTCAATATGGTCGTTGGTTGGTTATAGTTATAATATATTTAATATGAATAGTAGTTTGTGGTGAGCATATTGTGTTTGTCTTATATTGTCCTCTATGCCTCACTGTAACATAATTTTGGTCTTGAGTAGATCAATTAACATACACATAACGTACCATCTACCTTTCCCTATGTATTTATCAAAATTCATGTTGATTGTCTTCTTTGTTACATTATGTTCATAATGCCTTTACAACATAGGACACTCAAATATTCGCAAGTTATGTAAGGACAAAGTGACAATCAATTTATAATTTTTCTGAAGTCATTTCCTTTGTGACGGTTTATTTTTTCTATTTTAAACATACCCAAATACCGAAATATGTTATAAAACAGTTATGCACCTACGTACTCTTTAATGTGAAACAAAACGTCACCCAAGCGAGAGACAGTGCTTAAACCAAAATAGACCAATAATAATGAAACAGAGTGAGGTATATTGGCCAAAGTGCGAGTTGGATGGCGACGTGTTGCAGTCACGTCGTCATATTAAATTTCACGGCGCTTGTGCCGTGATAAGGTGCGGCGCACACTGTTCCAAATGTCATACCGGCCCGAATTATGCTAAGCACCACCCGGTGATAAAGTCAAAATATCGCTGCTGAAGCTCTGTATTTGTACACGCAATATTACTGGGGTCTTTCCGCGATAAGACTGTAATGCCAGGCGTTTCTATCAATTATGGTGCAGAATCGTATTTGTAAGGTTGCATGTTGCCTCGCAATGTTTCTATAATAAGAGATACTATTTCGTCTTCAACATCACCATCCTTTTACACTTACCCTGTTTCATTTGGGGTCGATGGCGGTATAGTCATGTCATTATCAGTATCGGGAGATGAGGTCTTTATCTTTATCCCTAAACTATTAATTTTCATAAATACCCCACCTTGTAAATACATTTGTCGACTCTGTAAATATGTACAAATGCTTGTAAAAGGTAAGGGCGAGTAAGAGGCGAACTCTGTCACACTCAACTCAGAGATAAGTTACACTGACCAATTCGGTGTTCTTGTATAACCAAATTGGCTAGTTTAGATACAGCGGTGATCGAAATTATAAAAAAAGATCAAACTAATACAAAGATTTTGGTGGTTAGAAAAAGAATTTCGAAAAATTATGATCTTGAGGCGGGAATCGAACCCGCGGGAAAGACACCTAATGCAGTGTCTTGGGTGGCCGAGCGGTCAGGCACCTGCCCGGATAGCAGCGGACGCGGGTTCGATTCCCGCCTCAAGATCATAATTTTTCGAAATTCTTTTTCTAACCACCAAAATCTTTGTACTAATTTTTCTAACATTTATATAATGTTGAAATTAAAATCGAATAGATCAAACTAATATTTAAAATACTCGCTGCATGTCGCAACTGCCAACAAAAATTACATCTCATTACCCTATTTTTCTCCTAAGAATTCAAAAGTGGTATCCAAGGAAAATAAATCAAGTTAATGAGGAATATGAAACATCCGAAATCTATCTGGTCTATCCGAAAGGCTGTTTCATCAGCCTTTCGGATAGACCACCCATAATTACTGCGATTAATCGGCTCAGCTAGATGGTGCACTACATTTCACAATGTTTCTATTATCAGTGGTAATTTTTTACTTAATGTTTACTTTATGTTTAACTTAATTTTAAAACAATTTCCAAGTGTCATTCACGACTGTATGGATGGCTGACTCGAAATTAACAAGCTATCCCGGCAAATGTGTGGACGCGGGGGGCCACACGTCTTCAGATTAAATTACTGGAACTCGTGGCATATGCACTCGGAGCGGGACCGCAACTTAGTAACAAGCGACACGGCTATTCGCTAGGGGTTACCGGCGCTAGCCAGCCTCACAGTTATTTACTTGGCGTCCCATATGAGATTGGGCAATAACTACAAAACGAAATTTGAATCAGTTTTGCTGTGACCAACCGTGACTTAACCGTCTCTGTGGTCTAGTGTTTCGCCCACCGAAATGAAGATCCAGAGGTTTTCGGTTTGTGGTTTGGTTGGTGGTAGGACTCCTTTGAAGTCCGCCTGGCTAGCTACCACCATCTTATCAAATTCTGTCGCCATAATAATAATGTTAATAGCATTATTACAATGTGTGATAAGATAGCCAGCCCCTCTGTGGTTGAGGGTACCAGGTGAAGCTCGATTCCATCTTAAGCTCTTATCGTCACTTACCATCAGGTGAGATGTATGGCAAGAGCTTCCCTGTCTAACATAGCTCACTTTCGCCACCCCGACTTCTTTTACTTCTCTTTCTGCCCAGGCATATTTGCTAAGTTTCTGATAGAGAGTGTAGAACTTACGTAAGTTTTTTAGTAATGTATAAATTGATTTAGCTGGTATACCCCTCGCTCTCACCTTTACACCATACAAACCAACAATGTAGCCATTTTTTGTTAGTTGGTTTGTTAAATCAAAGTACTTATTGGTTTTTGTAGCGTGGCCTTTGGTAACAAACAAAATACGAGTTTGTCCGTAAAAACACACTTAAAAAGAGACGGAACCTCTTAGCATTCCATGGATATACCGCGCAAGTGCTGGGTTCATAGTGTGGCAGAAGGAAGGTAAGGAGCTGGCATCGCGCGGGTGCCGGGTTTATCAAAGAGTTGGGTTATTGTCAGGCAGACGGCCGGCTGTATAACTTAAGGTAAACCTTCGAGCAGTATAGATGTGGATGTTGTCATCCCAATCACTCTCTCCGATCTTCCGTCTTTCGACATGGTAATTTCCATTAGTTGTCAATACATTCTGGAACTGGGAACAAGACAGGAAGATGATGATTAATCAATTCCAACTGTGGCATCTAATAAAAACCAAGAAAAAGCTCACAGGGTTTTATTCTACAAATCCATTCGTTTTAATATCGAATGTCAACTTTAATATTTTAAACTGACATTGATATCTGATTTGATAATCGAATGGTTACCTCTAATAATAATGCACAGGCACGCCGCTTCCACGCAAACATTGTTACGGGTATCCAATTAGTTCGGCGTCGTGAGCATTATCACACGGGCGATTTGCGATCGAGTAGATAGATACCTAATCTGTAACAGAATAAACCCCTGTAACGAAAAACTACAAATACTTACTTTAATTTTTTAGAAGATTAAGGGCCTGTTTCACAATCGATAAGTAAGTTCAAAGTAGTTTGCTTGGCAGTTCAATTGACATATATTTCGTATTACAACTGTCAAAGTTCTGCGAAGTAAGCTATTTAGAACTTACTTGTCGATTGTGAAACAGGCCCAAAACAAAAGAGGTGATCGGGTAAATAAGTAGTTCGCTATGCCTGTGACATTAGGTTGGCTTGGAGAATTTGCGGAAAAACGACGTGGAATGAAAAGTACCCCTCAAATAAGAGGCAGTGCATTTTAATTTTTGCCACCATTCTCCTGTCAATCATTTCTGTATCAATGTTAAATTAAAATTGAAGTATTAGTAATTTTTTCAAACGAAAAGAAATACTATTCTTATTTGTAGATTTAAATAAAGGAAATAAAAAATTATAATTTATTGTTCGAAATTTATATCTCTGTCATGGCTGAAACAAAGTTCTCGAGGTATCACCTTTAGTAGCATAAGAGGATTTATTACAGGTAAATCAGCTGCATTATACATATTTAAACTTCTACGAGTATATTGGCATTCATCTTTTTTAGCCAAAGCGCTTTTACCCATACCTGAGCGGGAACGATGCAGTCTCAAACGTTGTTAACGTTCGACGCGTCTAAAATTGTAAATCCGGCTCGCAGTGATGCCGCGTCGGCGTAGGTATCCCCAGAAATCGAGTTAACCGCTCACAATTAAAAGCATCTCTATCCGTGTGCCAGAAGGTCGGAAACTAGGACTAAATGGAGACGCTTTGCAGCCTAAACTTTAAATCATTGAATTTGGTAGCAAAATATTTTTACTTTTGAAGTTCAGCAAGCTAGACGCTAAACGCTGGCCCAGTGCTGATTGGTGTCTACCGAAGTTCCGAACCACGGCGGAATGTATAAAATAAACACGAACTTGAACAATAATCATCATGATTTATCGTATTGTATCCTTATAATAAAAACTACTTGCATAGATTTCACTCGTTCATTATCCATCGTCATATAGTGCGAAACAGTATGAAAACAGTCTATTTGTCACACGATGGGTCGAAAAACAATAAAACAGCTATTGTTAAAAGGCTTAGAAAAGTTCATCAGCCCGAACTGTCGAATGTGTACACAAGTCTACAATAGAGTTACATCCCTAAGGCGTGTATCATAAAGAGCAAAATCGACTGTGAAATTTTGACAGCTTGGCGTAAACGTCTTTCGTAAAAGCCGCATTTCCATTATGTTAAACATGATAAACTTCGTCATTAATATCTTGAGCTTTAATTCGATAGGCTTAAGGCTCGTTTTCTCAAACTCCTAGCTTCCCAAAAGCTATAGAACCTAATGCGAATAAAAAGAAATGTATGTGCGAGCATTTGTCTTAACTATCGCCCTCGGCTAACGACTGTTTTCCATGAGCAAAAATAGGCACAGACAAATTAACCTTGATTTTCATTTTATTTTTTATTATTGGAGCAACATCTCTGCAAATAAGTAAATCTTCCAACTCACTTGAGTGTCATCGAAACATTTCATATCTCTCCAACTATCTTAATGCTTTGAAGTGACTTGTTCTCGCTAGTAATTTTAGTAGCTTTCCGTTAAGTTAGTTTTCTAATAAATAAAAAGCCATCATCACCAGCCCTTTAATGTCTACAAAAAGTATAAATTCTTATTCCTGGCCTATTTCTCTTTCTATCTTAGCATTTAAGAAATTGACTTAAGGCCGGCTAGTTTTCAATAATCCACGTATGTGCTCTGCTATCTATTTCATATTTTTACATACATAAATCACGCCTATATCCCCGAAGGGGTAGGCAGAGGTTTTTAGAGTTTCGCCGTTTATGTTCGGTCCCATGTAATAGGTTGCGAGCCAATTGCCATTTATCGGGCACAAAAGTCGCAGTACATTGCTAGGTGGTATAAGGGGAACGCTGCTGCCCATTCCCCATCACTGTTTTATCACTATTATATTTTATTTTTCATATTTTTGACTACAAAATATAGCAACACAATTTAACTATGCCATTGTCATTCCACAGAAAGCGCATGATTGATTTAACGTGTTTACTCAGCGCAAACAGTGGGGTATAATGCTCAAATATTCACCAAACGTTTTCAGTTTTAAAAACAATACCAGCCAAAAGACACTGGCACGAAATGCCTGTTTTGCCGCCAAATATTTGCTCAGACCGAGAATTGGGGCCGTCATCGACCCAAGCTCACTTTAATCAACTGTGCAAATTAAATTAACAAGAAATAGCCAGTAAAAAGATTCTCTATTGAGTAGACGAAGGAATTTGAGATCGACCAAGCCAAGAGTGCCAAGAAATTGAATGTCGACAGTGTCACGCTATTGAATCACACAAGGTGGAAATACACTTGGATTGTTCCTAAGTGCTGGATTTGCAGCCTCAATATTTATTAAATACACTAAACGCGTGTCTAGACTTCAGATTCTGCTAATTTAATGATAACTTTACAATCGTATCTCAATGCTGTTTCAATAGTAAAGCTATTCGATTTTAATTTTAACATTATTAAAATGTTAGAAAAATTAGTACAAAGATTTTAGTGGTTAGAAAAAGAATTTAGAAAAATTATGATCTTGAGGCGGGATAACATTTATATAATGTTAAAATTAAAATCGAATAGTTTATAAAGCAAACCCAAGCTTAACCGAACGCACGGTATTTGTAAAAATATCTGCTTTGGAATGTTTGAAATTTATTTCTACATTGCGAGGGTACCCGTTGGCTTACACCGTGAAGTGTAAAGGTTATAAGAATTTCGGCAAGTTAATTAGTGTCTTAGGTGGCCGACCGGTCAGGCACCTGCCCGGATAGCAGCGGACGCCGGTTCGATTCCCGCCTCAAGATCATAATTTTTCGAAATTCTTTTTCTAACCACTAAAATCTTTGTAATAGCTTTTTGACATAGGTCGTGTTGTTAAAAAAAAGTAACATAGACATAACAAATAACTATAAACAAATTTATTATTTAATATTTATTATTTACTAAATTTATTCAACAATATCACATTGTTCGTTGGAAATGGAACTAGTATCTCGGAACTAACGAAGCGCGATACTTTGAATTTGTTTCGACACTATGACTTTGTTTTGATATTTGTGGCTGTAGTAAGTTTACTATTTAAGTATAAGTTAAGCGTTATTTTGTATGTTCAACATTGACTCTTATATTTTTTACCTTTTAGGAGATTTTTAGGTCATCTGAATAATAAGAGTTTTAAAAATACACACTTTTTTTTAAACAGCTGTAGCGTTAACACAAACTCCAGTAAAATGTTCTCTATAAAGCAAAAGGCTAATTATTAAGTCAAAGGATGAACTGTTTATTAAACCGTTTGTGTGAAGCAGACAGGTAAACTAATTAACTCTCCATAATTGTTCGTCGGCTTTGCTCAAAACAAAATATTTAACATTTATATATTACTGAATATGATAATGGACAAGGTCCAAGCTTGTTATTTTAATTTTCTTCTTAATATCAGTCTTATAACACTGTTATACCTGAACCACGGATCAGTGACTTTCCATTACAGCGTAAAAATACAATGTGACAAAAAGAGACAAGCCTGATTAAATTTTTTGACTAAATGATGATACTGTAAAATTTGTCCCAATGTAGGTACTCTAATTTTCTAGTTTGAAGTCAAGAAAGCAAGCAAGCAAACGAAGGCTAGTTTGTACTTTCTTTTTATAGTACAATTCTTTGTATTAGCAATTCTATGTAATATTATGTATGTATTATGTATGTAAAAATATAAACAATTCTATGTAATAGCCAAGCTCTTAGCAATGTACGGCGTCTATTGCAAAAGGGAGATAGAAGCAGTGCTTGAGACTTATTTAATGACAGATAGGGAATCTCTTGACATTCATCTCACCTGATACTAAGATCATATCGATAAGGATAAATATGGAAACAAGCTTCACCTGGAACTTGGAAGCCTCAACCACAGATCGGCTGGCTATCTCATCACAAATAACGGAACACAATAATAATGCTGATAACGTTTATTTATTTAAGATACACTAGCGACAATACCTGTGAAATATACTGTGCCCTAAAAAATCAACATTTGATATGATTACAATACACTTATGAATCGTCAAGATGGCAATAGGCTCGTCATCTTACATGGGATCTAATATACTTCAAACGAAACATGAGTGTAACTAACTCACTTCTCCCCATCTTTTGGGAAAAATATTAGGCGTGATTTATAGCTATGTATGTAAATCCAGAAATACTACTTACTTATCCGCTGTTTCTAGCGTCAATTAGACTGGACCCACTAATCGAAACGGAGCCGCAGACAGTGGAACAGTATGATTACTTAGCAAGGAAACTTAACCCGAAATCAATTTCAAGTAGTTACGGCAAGTTTTGAGTAGACTCCAAATATCGGCATTGACTTCCAGAACTTCGGAACGATCGGGCAGCGTGAAGGTGCCAGTGGCACGTCACGGGCGGACATTAACAAATTAAAATTTAATTGTAGCTCCCGATCCAAATATTTGGACTCTGGTCTTTGTAAATTTCAATTTGGGCCCGCGACTCTCGTTACTGTGAAATAATTTCTCGGTCATGCGAAAAAAACAATTAAACTTTGCGCCGGGCTGGTTTTCTCGTGTATAGTAATTATTGTTCGCGCTGCCTGTTGATGTTTCGCCGAAATGTCGCTATCTATACATTGACGATTGGCGAATCAATCATGAGAAGCCTCGGACTCAATTTATTTTCGTATCAATTATTGAAAGCGTTCCGTTTCAACGGACTAAGCAATGATTTATTTTCATTTTGTTCCTTGGTATAATTTGGTTATTAAACAATCAATCGAGTAATAAGACAGAGCGGGGTGATCACGAAAATATAATTTGGCATCATGGTAATAAAATCCCAGAAGTCTAATGATGATCGTAGTGAATGTCAAATCAGGGAATCAGTGGGAAATAGAAATCCCAAAACTGTGTGAGTCTCTGCTTGTTCCGTTAGCTTCATCAATCATGGAAGGCCTAATAAATAAGAAAATAAAGTTATAATCTTCTGGAATTGGTAATAAATCATAAAGTATAAAATTGAGAGGCTAAACTGGAACACAGTCTTAAAAAAAAACTTCTCACGGTAGTCAAATTGAGGACGATCTTGGTAATAAGTTAACAAGATAACGTTGATTATCTTAACTTGTTGTAATTTTTATAAGAATATTCTATTTCTGGTTAAGTGAATTATTTAAACTCCGCCATCGAGCTTCCCATACCGTACATATTATTGTTAGTTGTTTTTCTGACGTCAATTTGGGCTAATAAATTGATGACTATTACTGTCGCACTCAGACACGTCAATCAACCTTAACGAGTAATGAATGTCAAAAAAATTCATTTAAATCTAAACCATAGAACCGGCAAGAATAGCGACTAGTTTTGAATTGTAATTTTTTTGTAATAAGTAGTCATAAAGGTTAGTTGACGTATCTGAGTGCGGCAGGTAGTAATAAAAACTCTATTATGTAATAATATTATTAGGTCAACAGAATTTATCAATTATTTTTATGTCTGTTTCAACAATAATAACTCGCATTGCTCCCAGCACCGTAATTAAGCGACGAACGCTACAAAAGCACTCAAATTTCCAGTACCATCTCCTTACTGGAATATCCAATTTCGCCCGATCATTAGAATCCGGTATGTAGCGTGCTTTCGGACTGTGTACTGAATACAACCGGCACAGCCGCTATAAAGCGAGCCTATTGGGCGTTTTTCCACTCAACGGCCCGGCTCCGGCACGGCTGCCGGAGAAGCAAAAATATATGAAATATATGGCCCTCTTTTTCCACTCACCGGCGCCGGCAACGGCACGGCGTTGACTCCCACCGGTGCCGTCGTCGGTGCCGGTAGTTTACTGCCGGCCGGTAAAACTGCATGTGTATTGTGTATGTATTGTAGCCGTGTGCGTGTGTACCCAAAAACAAGCGTAAACCGGCAGCGACGCCGGCCGGCGCCGGCGCAGGGTAAAAGCGAAGCCCCGGCGCCGGTGCCGGTGCCGGACCGTTGAGTGGAATAACGTCCATTCTCATATCGGCGTTGGACAGATCGGCACAATTTGGTCGGATTGCGCCCAATGACGGCTCAGCGCGCCCTGTTAATCTCCACCAAATTGAGATCCCCCTTTTTCGGCCGCTACAGCCAATTCCAGAGCGTAACCCCGCAGATTATGTTCTGTTGAAACAATAAATATCGCTGCAGGCAACACTATTGTACAATTGTTTCATTTGGCAAATTGAAAAAGGAATATTTTTTTTGTCCGTCGAAGGGAAATGGCTGGCAAACAAATGGGTCGGCTGATGGTACGCAATCACGAACGGGTAAAAACTGAAACGACAAATTTTGTATTAATTGAAAAGATATTGATGCTACGCTATTTGACTTTGTGGATTTATTAACATAGTATAGTTCCCATCCCTTTTTTTTAATATAATATCATTGTTCCCATCCGTGTATAATTTTAAGTACCTCCTCGTTCAGTGAGGAATGGAAATTTTCGAAATTAACTATAGCTAAGTTAAATATGATTACAATAGAGTAAGGTAAGGTAAAATGTAAGTAAAAGCTTTAGGATGTGACTCACATTTTCAGAATCTTATTTCAGTACGACTTTAAATTATTATGAAAACACAGAAAAGCTCCAAGTCGCTAAGGTTCCTTTTCCATTACACTATCCGTTAGATATGTTTATTATCCTTAGTAGATTTTAACTGTTAAATTTTAATTTATCTAATACATTGTAGCTATCCGAATTAAGAATACTGAAACAGGCGCCAAATATTGATAACATCTACCCAAGGTACGAAGTCGGACGTTGTTCGTTCGAACATAGTCACAAGTTCCATGAAAAAAGTCCGGTATAAAACTCCATAAAGCTGTAAAACAAGGTTTGATTATCAACCGAGCGTATCACGAGAGTTAATGATAAAATATCAACACGGAATCCGGATATTAAGTAAACTTGGCACACAACTTCGACTATTTATTATGTAAGGAACCTTCAGCACCGCTGTAATCAATCTTCGATGTTCCCTACAGGAGAATATTTATTTTGTACGGCTGCCGATCCCGTGCCCTAAGGGAGAGATATTGTTTAAAATCCTCGCAAATCCTGATCTAATAACGATTTTCCTGTAATAAGCGTTTTAGTAGGAAAAATATTTCTTCCGAGGAAATTGTGATTTTGGAGGTAGTTTTAGAATTTCTTTTTACTACTTATTGTTTTAATGAATAGAGGGAAAAATAGTACGATATTTAGATAAGCCACGGATGTAAAACAGAATAAATTTCTCTTGTTTATCCCCGAACAGGTTGTAAATTATATTTTGTATAAATATTTAGTTAAAATAGTTGATAGCTAAGGCTGGAGTTGATATATTTCATAACAATATGTAAAAATGTCGGCAAACCAAATAAATGCAAAAGCCAGATCAATGGATTTGGTGATACGATTTAAGATTTTGGTGGTTAGAAAAAGAATTTCGAAAAATTATGGTCTTGAGGCGGGAATCGGCGGGAATCGAGGAATCACCCAAGACAGCGTGGCCGCGAGCGGTCAGGCACCTGCCCGGATAGCAGCGGACGCGGGTTCGATTCCCGCCTCAAGACCATAATTTTTCGAAATTCTTTTTCTAACCACCAAAATCTTTGTACTAATTTTTCTAACATTTATATAATGTTAAAATTAAAATCGGATACGATTTAATTCAAATTTAATATTCAGGTTAGGTATTCTTAGCTCTGAATGTTCGGTATTTAATTGGGAGAGGTTAAGCTTCGGCAGCATAGTTGTTACCACAAACAGCGTAAACCATTTACGAACAAACACCATACTAGTACTAGCCGCTACGCTGAGACCCATTCGCCAGTGATACATGCTCAAAGGGGATGTATCGAAGCTCTGGTATACCCCTAACTAGATTTGTTTACTCAAATACATATACATAAATCACGCCTATAACGCCGAAGGGGTACGAAGTGGTGAACTAACACCCACATTTCGCTATTTAGGTTAGGTCTCATGAAATAGGTGGCGAGCTTATCGCTTTTTACCGGGCAAGCAATACACTTTTGTAAGCTAGGTGGTGAACTTATCATCAAAAATTTCCGCCCATTCCTTTATATACATAAATAACCCTTAGCCGCCTTGTACGACTCCCTTGGACGAGATATTGTAAAGGCATAAAGTTCAACTATTTTGGCAAAAACTTTCAATAATAATACATGTAAAGGGGCCGTTCAAGTATTACGTAAGCAGATTTCTTACCATTTTTTACCCCCCCGCCCCCCTTGTCATCAAAAGTAAGCAAAGCTCTTACCCCCTCCCCATATGCTTACGTAAACATTTTTAGTTGTAAATGTTTTTTTATATTGTCATTTTAAAAATAGGAAAATCCATGGGAAGCTTAGGTTTAACTGATACACATAGAGTAAGGGACAACTATATTATAATCAGAAATAAAGAACGTAACAAAAATAAAACATTGCCATTCGTGTAATAAAGTAAATAATTAACGATGACGTAATCATCCCCCTACTCCCCCATGTCATCCAAAATAAGCAAAACAGAGACCCACCCCCTAGGTGCTTACGTAATACTTGAACGGCCCCAAAGGAATTATAACTATTTTGACTTAATCTTTTAATAGTCAGTTTTAATTCTTAACAATATTCAAGTGAGCTACTTTTACGACCATCGATTACTTGGGTCGTTTAACGGACAACATCATTGCGGTCCCTTAAAAAACAAATAAGTAGGTATATTGAGATATTATCATTTTAGTTCCAAGAGTGCATTACGAAGGGACTCCGTTGCTTCGCATTTAATGTCACGCCACGCCACCAAGCTTCATATTATATTTTCAAGATCGCATAAAACAGGCTTGGGTTTATTAAGGTCGTAATTTTACAATGTAACTGCCACTTAACTGGTAGGCAGGTATATAGCTGGTGGGTTAACGTTAACATACCTATAAGATTGCGTTTGGCATCTTTTCTTGCAACTACAAAACTACTGCAGATATTGCGGGGAAAACAGGAAGAAATAAACATTTCTGACATTCACACCTATCATCTAGTCCGAAGTAAGTATTAGACGCTTCTAGTGCTTCTAATGATATGATAATAGACATACATAATTAGATCATCGTTTTTTACCCTATGAGGTAATGGAATCAAATATGAAATGCAAGGAAATAAATCTACATTTCAAGCAAAAGTTTAAGTTGCTTCGTAGCGCGTTTTATGCCTACGCTTATCTCAGGTAAATTACCCGGCAGCCCCTTAGTTTGACCCTGGTAATCTGCGTAATATCATACCGTAATTGAGGTTGATTCCGACTACACGAGATTATAATTTGAGTACGGGCCTGCCTTTCATTGCCGCTTGAAAAACGATCGCTAAAGTAAAACAACCAAAGACTACACAATGTTTGTAAATGTGTAGGTATTTAATTTAACACAAGTCCAGTATTCTGCCGTGGTATAATGAAAGTAACAAATTGAAATATTTAACTCTCTTTAAAAACGTTGCGCATTGCGTTACAAATAAAGTGTTTATTTTTTTGTCAATAGTGTGTGACAGTATCTGTTTAAACACTTCTTATACAAAACACTTATCTTAAGCACTTTTTTGTAATAACACTATAAGTGATAAGAGAAAGTTGGGGTTTAAAAGAAGACGCAGAATTACAAGAATTTAGAAAGTTTGAGTGAAATAATGTTCAAAAATTATCAATTTAATTATTCATTAATTGTTCCGGTTGTATTTTCCAGTCCAGTAAGAAAAATCAGTAAGACTAATGGCATTATTAAATCTCCTATGTTTCAACAAAACGTTCCAGACTCCAGTAAATGCTGATTTAGGCACCTCAAATTGCGAGCGCCTAGGAACAGCGGCGCAGACATAAAATTTCATTGTCATTTTATTACTCACAAAATTGGGGGCAATCAATTTTGTTTCGCGCAAATTACTGTCATAATTAAGCGAGTCGCGTTGACGGGGTGACGTCACGGTGTTATGGGACAAGCTACCTACAAAATAGATTTATGTGAGGATTATTACGGCAACTTCTGGAGGCCAGCTTAATAAAGGGCTTGAGCACACTAAACGCAGGACAGAAGCAGCGCTGTTTGAATGCGGCAAGTTGTAATACAAGAAACTCTTTGAACTGCGTTACACCAAATTTTAATGCGCTCAACTGCCGGACTACAAGCCAGGCGGCACCAGCGCGGGCTGTGCTGTGGTATAACTATATGTAAATGTTTGTATGATTTTCGAGAGAAATGTTATATAATAATACTATTCTCTTCTTGTATTGAGCCAAAAGGGAATACGAATTCTTCTACATCCGAGTCCGTATTATTCGATATTTTGCACTGCCTGCCTAACCTGTCATACTAAACGCAGTCCAGCGTTGCAACTGCTTTAAAAATGCTGCGTTCAGTGCGCCGCTGCTACTAATCTGCTCTGCCCCTGACCCGCGTTTGGTGTGCTCAAGCCTAAAGCCTCCTTCGGCTTGAGGATCTTGTTAATTGGAAGGGGTGGCGCGTAATGTGACGACATCATTGTATTAAGCCAGCCTGTAACCGAAATCCCAACGAGCTGATTGAACTTTTAGGGGATTTATACGATGAGCGAATTAAAATCAGTTTAAGGTTCAACCGCCTCCGTGGTCTAGTGGGTCGTCCCCCGGAATTAAGATCCAGAGGTCCCGGGTTCGAGCCCCAAGGGGTACAAATTTGTACTCGGTTTGGTTGGTGGTAGGACTTCTTTCAAG
Source organism: Cataclysta lemnata (assembly GCA_963931975.1). Lineage (NCBI taxonomy): Eukaryota > Metazoa > Arthropoda > Insecta > Lepidoptera > Crambidae > Cataclysta > Cataclysta lemnata. The sequence goes on along the minus strand of OZ008353.1, from coordinate 10,051,159 downwards.
TCCGCCTGGCTAGCTCTTATAATACCATCTTACCGAAATCTGTCGCCATAATAATAATAATGTTAACAGCATTATTGTGTTTCGACAATTGTGATAAGATAGCCAGCTCCACCGTGGTTGAGGGTTGCAGGTGAAGCTCGATTCCATCTTCAGCCCTTATCGTCACTTACCATCAGGTGAGATGAAAGGCTGTCGTGGAGTTTCCACGAATAATCAGTGCTCGGTGAGTAAATTAAAGTTCATTAGAAATGTTGTGTTTATGAGATGGCAACACTATAACATACCATAACTTATAAAAAAAATGTCTCTTGCTCTATGGTTGGGTTCGAGCAGGTTAGCTCGGGCGGAAAAAAGAGAACGTTAACGAGCGCGAGAACTTGTCTTAATTTGAAATGAATTGGAAGAAAAGTTAAGCTGTGAATTATTGGTAAGTCCCTGATGGCTTAGTTAAGAGATTGTGCAAGTTGATGAAGCATTGTCCGTTTGATGTGTATTATTCAAAGGGGACTTGAGAGTGTGTCAGTAATCTCTCACAGCCAGCTTAGCGTAGAAGCTATGTCGTTGGCAAATGTGGTTGGACCACAGGTGATGTTGGACATCATATCAATAGCTGAAATGTCAGAGACGGTTGGACCGTCGACGTGGTTGGACCACGGGATGTAATGTTGGGCGTCAGGAATGGCGTGCCTGAGGCGTGTAGATCGCCTGGTGAGAGATCAGTTGCGAGGCATGGGCAGACTAGAGGGGAGGTTGGAGGTCTGTGGGGGTTAGACTGGATAAAGTTAGATAACCTTATGGCACATAGACATGATAATGCTTCATAAACAGCTTAATAGTATGCATATACTACACCCAACCGCTAAAGTTATTATTACTGTATGCTTGATGGTATAAACGTCACGACAACAGCTTCTCTGTCTAGCATTAAAAAAAGGTTTCTTTGCTACATACATAAATCACTCCCATTTATCCCTAAAGGGGTGGTCAGAGGTGACTTCACACCCACGTTTCACTAATCTACGTCCTATGTAATAGGGGGCGAGCCTATTGCCGTTTTTCGGCCGCGTTAATCCCACTATATGCTAGGTGGTATAAGAGAAATGCTGCGGCCAATTACTCATCGCTGTCTTAAACCTTATACGACGCCTGCGGGAGAGATGGGGGTGGTGACAATTGTATCTGCTCAGCTGTCACCACACGGAAAAATTCATTGTATTAAGAGCTTGAACCGGTACCCCAGCTCGCTGATTGAACTTGTTGGAGATTTATACGGTAAGCGCATTAAAATGGATTTAAGGCTTCTGTGTTGCAAGTGGCAATTCTGCTGATTGGTGTTTTTGTAATATGGAAGCTGTTACCATGGACGTAGTATAAAAAACAGGACTGAGCACTAGAACCTAACGAACCTAACGAAAATACGAGCCAGTGAGATGTATAGAAGTGGGGTTGTTCGTCCTCTTCTAATGACAATTGTCATGTCAACTTTTGTCGGGGGGCAATTGCGAAAAAATGACAGATTCATCCACTCTGGCTATCTCACTCGGCTCGTTTTTACTCTGATATAATTTGTTTTCCAAAGTAAACTTTATGCCGTATGCATATGTTTTGTTTTACTATAACACTATTTTGACAGTGCTCAGTCCTGATATACTAATATTACGTCCATGCCTGGTACAGAGTGCATTTTATTTTTAAAGGCGCAACGCTATGCAATTGTTTTACCCGACATCACGAAGCAAGAAGGTTTTATGTCGATTGAATTTATCATTTTAGAAAACGAATTTGAAAGTTTATTTTGCACCCATTTTGATTTAAGATTAGAGGACCTACTAGAATTTGAGTTACATAAACACTGTTCTCATTGATGACCCGATAAGAAAAAATCCATTAAATTAGTTTTGGGGTAAGACCAATATGTTCAGTTTTTAAATGCGTTTGCACTATCGATGGATGGATGTTCAGAAAAGAAATCTCAGTACGAAACGCTATTTATTGTTAGCAATCAAAAAATATTATTGGATTGGTATGTATGTTTTTGGAAATGATTATCTCTTTGTAGGCAGGTAATATTCGCAATTATTATAGCTACATAGGGGAAGGTGACATAAAGTGGCATCAGATAATAAATGTATCAAGTTATAAATTATTTAATTCATGAATATTTTTTAACATACATACATAAATCACGCCTGTATCCCCGAAGGGATATACAGAAGTAAGTTAACACCCACGTTTCGCCAATTGGGTTAGGTCCCATGTAATAGGTGGCGATCCTATTGCCATATATCGGGCACATAAATCGCAGTATATTCCTTGGTGGTATGACAGGAATGCTGCTGCCCATTACTCATCGCTATCTTTACCTTTAGTCTCAAATATTTTTAAGATTTATTTTCTGTGGGCCTACCGCCTAACTCGATTGTTGATGATAGCTCTATAGCAATGCACTGATTATCCGAGCGACCGCCTAAAATTGTATCAGCAATAAGCACAGAGTATAACAACAACTGCTAACGTGAACGAACGATATAGTTCTTTTGGTATAAGATGAGCTTTGCATTTGAGTGAGTGATCGCAAAAGTAGGGTTAGCGAAAAAAATATTAAATATTTTAAAAGAAAATTATATTTTTTTTTATTAGAAAGCAAATTATTGAGTAGTTACGAACGTATATAGGAACGGACATACACACAAATCGAACACTTAACCATCCTCCGGCTTCTCCGCCAGTCTGGTAAAACGCTATTTATGTCCATAACTTATTAAAAAAAATATTCTAACTCTTCTACATCGGTCATTGAATCTTCACTATCTTCATGTTCACTCTCATCTGATGACACATCATCGCACAGATGATGTAGCGCTCCGTAAAACCATCAATAGCGGCGTCGCGACCATCAAATGCTTTTTCTTCTTTTACTGCATGGTCAAAATCATTGACCATATATTTTCAATGGGATTAAAATTTTCACTAATATAATACCTAATTAAAACAGCGAAATATTATTAATATATGTAGCTGCTAGCGGTACAAAGGAAAGTGCGAGACAAAGTATTGACAGTTGACGGACGCACCGAGCAGCTATCAATTTAGCTAGCAGTCATCTTGAATTTTTAGGCGGTACGGATTTTCTGCCAAATTCATACAAAATCCAAAGCTATTGCTGATAGTGACAAGTTAAAAAGCTATAGCTGATAGTGACAGCATGATGTCATAAACTATAGCTTTTTCTTTACCAATAGAGTTAGGCGGTAGGCCCGCTGGTCCCTTTAGGGGCCAAATCTACATCCATACATATCGTGGGCTTCAAGCCAGAGGGGCGTTCAAGCAAATCCCTAGTATCCCTACTTTTCAGGAGACAAAAAAAAACTTAATAACTTTATCCCCAGTGTAGCTGCATAATTAAAAAATTGCATGTGTCTGTGAATCGGTTTTTATGTTTATGTGAAATGCTTAATTTCTTTACAATTATCCTTTAAACATGAAAAAATTAGAGGTTATGTATCGATGAAAAAGAAAAGATCGTCTTAATAAAAAATATGCCTTTTTGAACACCCCTCTGGCTTGCTCACAATATGTTTTTGGATGTTTAGTGATAATTTTACACAGGAGAGTGCCCGTATTAGCCAGTATGCTCGTTTTACTAAACTCGAACTGTCCGAGATTTTCAAATAGTGTTACGATGCAACCTGCACCGTAAAACAACGTCAGTGAAGGTTAATTTGCAGTAAAGGACGTAGCACATGCATGTAATTTAGAAATCGCTTCTTAAATATAAACGAGATATAACACAAAATGACATTATTTCCAACAATAAGTCACTGTCTTAAATTTAGAACACATAATACCCTATTATTATAAAACATGGACTAAAGTCAGTCATTGTTTAAAACTGATGCTGTCACTTTTATTTGCTGCATGAAAGACATAGTTAGCATAGATTTTAAACCATGACTAACTTTAGTCCATGTTTTTTTTTCTTTATTTATGGTTCACCAACAGTTGATACATTTTGACACTTAAATTAATAATAAGGGGCCTGTGTTTCGAAGTAGGTATCTAAGCAGGTTCAAGGTTTTTGCTAATAGTATACAGCCGGTCGCTTGCCCGACACAAATCCCTTTTGCTTATACTGTTGTTGGTGTCTAACTCTCCGCTTTGTGGTGTACATCGGACGATCTCCCATAACTGACTTTTACGACATCACTGGGGTGAATTGGGGCTAGCACATTCGATGCAATTTTTTCGCCCTCGGGAGAGCATGGGAGAAATAGAGTAGGTACAATCACTAATGTATAAGTACAAATTTCAGTAAAGGTTTTGTTTTTATAATAATATACACCTACTTGGATCTAATAACAATAAATTACCGAATATATGGGTCCCAAAGCCTAATGTAATAAAGGGCGAGTTTATTGCTATCCACAGGGCATTCAATTTTACACAGAATGTTACATCGTAGCTCATAGCCGTAGCATAAATATATTAGTATATGTACTAGTTTATTAAACAAAACAATTGTTTTGATAAGCTAGTTTCTCTTACAGGGTATGACTAATACCCTGTTAGGGATACGGGGTATGATTGGCAAGAGTGGAAAAGAGTGAAGAAGGGAGAGAGACCTAAAAGGCTTCCAACAAAATATGTTGCTAATATAATAGCTGATTTAATTATTAAGAAGTGTGTGTCGGTAATAATTCGGCCGTGTGGTGACGGCAGAGTAGAATACAATTGTCACTACCCCAAATCTCTCCCGTGGGTGTCGTACAAGGCGAGTAAGGATAAATAAGTCATGAGGAATGGGCAGCAGCGTTCCTCTTATACCACCTAGCAATGTACCTACTGCGACTTTTGTACCCGATAAATGGCAATAGGCTCGCCACCTATTACATGGGACCTATCATAACTGGCGAAACGTGGGTGCTAGTTCACCTCTGCCTACCCCTTCGGGGATATAGGCGTGATTTATGTATGTATGTATTATTAAGAAGAAAGTTTTCCCGTATCTATACTATAATCATTTTAGAACTTTTTCTAGTCAAAATTAATGGAAAATAATCGAAAATAATAATTTAAGAAGTACATACATACATACATAAATCACGCCCATATCCCCGAGGGGGTAGACAGAGGTGAACTAGCACCGGCGTTTCGCCAATTATGTTAAGTGCCATGTAATAGGTGGCGAGCCTATTGCCATTTATCGGGCACAAAAGTCGCAGTACATTGCCAGGACGGTGTTATAAGAGGAACGCTGCTGCCCAATCCTCATCACTGATTTATCATTAGTCGCCTTGTACGACACCCACGGCAGAGATTTGGTATGGTGACAATGGTATTCTACTCTGCCGTCACCACACGGCCATTTAAGAAGTAATTTCAAAAAACAGCTTTATCATGACTTGTGTGCGACGGCCCTAATCAGACTGTAACCTGTTTTTAGTGATCGTCGGTCGGACTTTAAGCGGTTGCATGATCGCCACAATTAACTTGCCCATGTTTTGGACGTCTAGCTTCAAATATTACATGTTCATTTGCAGTAAACGGTTACGGCGAGAAAGTATACAGTTTAAAAATAAAGATATATTTTTATGCTACATAAGGAAGCTCTTGACCTTCCTCTAATCTGATGGTAAGTAACGATAAGGGCCGAAGATGCAATCAAGCCACTCCTGAAAACCTCAACCACTGGCTATACATAAATACAAACATAAATCACGCCTATATCCCCGAAGGGGCAGGCAGAGGTGAGGTGACCTACGTTTCGCCAATTATATTAGGTCTCATGTAATAGGTGGCGAGACTATTGCCATTTATCGGGCACGAAAGATGCAGTACATTGCTAGGTGGTATAAGAGGAACGCTGCTGCCCATTCCTCATCACTGTTTATCCTTAGTCGCCTTGTATGACACCCGCAGGAGGGATGGTGGTGGCAACAATGTATTCTGCCCTGCCAATCCTACATACATACATACATAAATCACGCCTATATTCCCGAAGGGGTAGGCAGAGGTGAACTAGCACCCACGTTTTGCCAATTATGTTAGGTCCCATGTAATAGGTGGCGAGCATATTGCCCATATATCGGGCACAAAAGTCGCAGTACTTTGCTATTGCTAAGTGGTATTAGAGGAACGCTGCTGCTGCCCATTCCTCATCAATGATTTATCCTTAGTCGCCTTGTACGACACCCACGGGAGAGATTTGGGGTGGTGACAATTGTATTCTACTCTGCCGTCACCACACGGCACACGTCCTGCCAATCCTGCCAACAGAAAAGGCAAAATTGAGAAACCTGCGACGGTGTATAAAATTCTTGTGTCGCACATTAATAAGCGTGCTTCACCCGCTTGAGTGACGCACAGAATTCCAGATAACCCCAAAAGAAACGGGTGACAGCCGCTTGACTTAGTAGTCGAAACTTGCTGACACACAATGCCCGAAATTCACGTCGCGAAAGCCGAACGAACCACTGATCAATATCTACATGCATGGTAGACGCGTAACGAAATATAAAAATGTATTGACGCCATTGTGGGTTTTATTTTATTTCCTCCACCTCGGGAAATTCTAGTTTCGTTGACAGATATTGAGTTACCAGTGTTTCAAATAAAACCACAGTGTTTTTGTGCTGTGTAGCGTGTCACGTATCTCCGCCGTCGTGACGGGCATCAGTCGTCATTCCCTGAAGGGAGCGACATTAGTTACCGGGAAGACGCTTGTTTTTCTTTACTTCTTAAGTGGCTCCGGTGTAGGATTACCACGGTTCGAGTGTATCGGGGGAAGCGTACTTGTATTTAATTTTTTTTGTCGTTGTCATAGTAGGTTTTGTATTAAAATTTCTTGATGGGTTAAAGTTGTATATTTATAATTATACACCAGCAATGCGATTATGTATATTTTTATGTCAACTTTTGCGGGAGAAAGGCGTGACGTATGTACGTATATTTGATACCCATCTATCTGTCTCTGTGAATATAGGGCCCATTCACCCTCAGACTTTTGTCAAGCAGGAAGGCCTGTACATACATACAAAAATCATGTCTGGGTATTATTTAAGGAGTAAACAGAGGTATATTTCAGACATTTAACCTGAGTCTATTGGGCAAGTAAATCGCAGTTTATTGCTAGGGTGTATAACAAAAACGCTGCAGCCCATTATGCTACCCTGCCGTCACCATGTGGTAGAAGTATATACAGTCAGCCTTATGATGATGATTGTGATTGTGAAGAACTAAATTGCAGTAGTGGCTGGGTTCAAATATGAGTAACTAAAATAATTAATATTGGAGTTAATCCCTCTTGTTCAGTGAGTATTTTGTATAAATATTTGCTCTTATTGCTGTGTCACGCAATAGCTTTATTAATTATATCTTTATGTAAAGTGACACCATTTTGCCAATATAACTATCGCTTACTCCACAATTTTCGTCAGTGGATGGAATTTCCACAAGTCTCTTTCATAGGACTAATATTACTAACAAACTAACCATAATATTTATTTTAATGTAAGTTCCTGTAACGGAACGTAAACTACCAACTTTCATAAAATAAATACTACACGGTCATTTGGCCGGTTAAAATTGACGAAAGCATCAATTAAATTTCTGGGAAGTTATCAAGTATTAACTGCAGACATGTTTACATGTGTACTGAAATTCTATATCACACACACAGCGCTCTATTTACGGTCCGAGTCAAGTTTTCATGTTAATATTATAAAATTTTGTCCACATTTAATGTGTGTGTTGAAAAAGTGTTAGGTGAAAATATTATTTTAATCATCATCGTTATCACCACCAAGGAGCTCGATGATGCACTGCTCCTGGCTTGCGATTGCGTAGCTAAGCAATGTTTGCTTAGCCGATCATTAGATAGGTAATTAAATATATCGTAAATATCTAATGCTTCCTCGATGCTTTGTAAGGTACATTAAAGCGTTGGCACAGAGCGATTTGATGGATAGTATTAATCAACGACAGTTAATTAACGACTGCAGCTATGCCACAGATGAAACGTTTACCGCGACTTTTGGAGTACGGAGAATCGAGATAATATATTTTTGGTCAACCATCCAATGAACGGCATTTGCAATAATTGCTTGACTTACACAATCGCAGTCCGAACGTGCTGCGCGGTCCTCTTTATTTTAATATTACTCAAAAAAAAATTCAGTTCTTAGCCCAAGAAACCATGACCCATCCAGCGCTCGGGAAATAAATTATATAAAATGATCCATTAGGATTACACCTACGGGATTAGGACCCATGGTCACCCTACTTAAAGTCCCTCAGGTGCAAATGTGTGGTGTAGATAGCGATTTGCATCGCCTTTTCACTTTATTATTGAGTATGAAGTGAAATATAAAACGTACTGGCAAAGAGAATCGGAAAAGATGTTTTTTTTAGAATTAAACAACCCGATACTCGAGTCTTCACAGGGAGGAAATGTCTCAGAGTAATTGTAGTTGTTATTCAAACTGTTGGTTTTCTTAAAACTTTTTATTTTTATTTAGAACAGTAAAATTAAAATGTTAACACCCACGTTTCGCCAATTAGGTTAGGTCCCATGAGTCGCAGTATATTGCTAAGGAACGAGAGGAAGAGGAACGCTGCTGTCCATTACTCATTCTGCCTGTTGTCTTTACCCTGAGACGCTTTGTACGACACCCGCTGGAGAGAAGACAATTGTATTCTGCTCTGCCGTCTACTCGACGGTTTCGTCTCATCCAATCTAATTAATGTCCATGGGTTACTGTTAGGTACATGGATTTTTGAAGTACCTAAGGTACTATACTGAATGGAGGTTCTATATATAAAAAGGAATACCTATGGTCCCCAACCTCTTTTATACACACATAATTAAGTCGTATAATAAATAAGAAGAGAGACAATACAACCGCTCGTCACCCCAGCTCGCCAATGATTCGCCGAACGTCTGCTCTAATTAATGATTGTTTTGTCACAGTATTCGAATTGCGATCCGCATGCTGATCCACTTGATAAGTAACGAGGTCGCCGTGGACTTTATTGTAACTGATCACGGTCGGTTTTGGAGTGGGCGAATTTATTGTTATGTTTGTGTGGTTAGGCAACCGTGACGTTTACAAATGGCCCACAGATGGACAGAGGGCTTGTTCGCAAACGACATAATTGATGGCTGATATTGAAGCCTTTTGCTTGCATATGTTGGTTACATAATAATATACAGAAAAGTTATCTGAACTGAGTACACTAAATTCATCACAACTATATTTCTGAAGGCAGAAGTGAATTAACATCCACGTCTCGCCAATTAGGTTAGGTCGTATGTAATAGATGGCTAGACTATTGCCATTTATCGGGCACGTAAATCGCAGTACATTGCTGGGTGAGGTTGTCATAAGAGGAAGGCTGCTGCCCATTACTCCTTGCTGTCTTAACCCTTAGTCGCCTTTACGCTACCCGTGGGAGAGGTGGCAATTGTATTCTGCTCTGAATTCAATTTAAAATGTATTATCTAAAAAAATCGTTTTGACAAAAGGAAGTATTAATTTGAAGCTTGTTGCTAATTGGCGACGTATCGTAATATGCATTTTTAGTCAAACTGACTAAAAATGCAAGTCAATCTTTTCCAAGATTCCCTAAATTGTTGGTGATTTTCCTTGGTAGGTATAATGAAGTCATCTAAAATTTCTAGGCAGCAAAAATGGCTTATTAAAGAAATGGACCTTATAAGCAAAACGATTGGTGTTTGTTTTTAATGTACAATATTTAATTATAGTTTATTTGAGTGGAATTCTCAGTTACGGTTTGTCCGTAATTTTCTTTTTACTGTATCCTTGAAAACTTTATTACTAAAAACTTCAGACTCGAGACAAAAATTGTTCCAAGAAACATTATTGTTCCATTAAATCTTTTCTGTCTATAATAATATAATTCTATAAACTGAGTCTAGATATACATATATAAGAAGCCTGGAAAGTTGTGTTTCACCGCATGTAAAATTAGATACACCAAATATTTGGAGTTACAAAAAGGATTACTATTTGAAAAGAACCTTAGGTTTTTCCCATTGAGGGAGAACAAGAAATGTGGGTAAAAGGTGCAAAGGATGCGAGTAACGCGGGTCACATACCTACGTGACTGTTTTGCACGGATTCACGTCTCAGAATGCCGATTCTCAATTTCGAAACAGTCTCGAATCGAGATGAAATACGATTACGAATTTTTTGAGTGGCAAATTCACTTGTATTAAGCTGCCATACCTACTATTTATTATAAGCATGTAGAGCGCATTTTCGAATACAGACGCCTCCATTCGTCAACATGCATTTCGAATTAGATTTGATTGAGAGAGATAAAATGCACTCTCTAAAAACAAATGGGGCGACTTACTCGTTGATTAGCCGGTTTCGAGTATTTCACTGATGGTATACATATACACTTTATTACTAAAACCTCTTCTTAACTTGCCATGTAGCTAATCGTTGTTTTATAGATGATTGTGTTTTTAATTTTATTACTATAAGGCTTATATCTACTGTTGCAGGAATATATCCATTTCAAACATTTGATCATTTCAAACATCACGAGACTTTCCGTTTTGGGCAGTATACCCGTAATCCGTATATTTATTGCTTACGTTCAATTTCCGGGAAAATTAAACATTCTCAGTTGCTTCTTACACGCCAAACCAGTAGACATACTACAGCAAATTGTAAATTTAATAGTAGCTACTGTTGCTGCAGCCAAGTGTCTGGTTTTGCGCATTGTTGAAAAAATCTGAAATCTGAAATCTGAATCTGCAGAATATACACCGTAGACGCGACTACCCCTCGACTCATCCACTCATCCTCTTGGCACGGCGAAGGGATTTTTTTACAATACACAACTGTTGGCTCACGATTCGGAACTACACTACAAAATATCGGTAAAACCGCTGAGCTTAAATGGTAATATTTTGAGGTATCGTGATAAAATTTGCACTATCTCACTATATATTCATATTATGTAAATATAAAATGAGTCAAAAAAGGTTAATCAAGTAGTTTTAACAGGCCTGGAGTAGTATTTGTATATAGCTTCGTAGGTGTAGTATAAAGACCTAATATAAGCACTTTGGGGCACCTGAATGGTGGAGGGCCAATAATAAAAAACAGCAATGAGGTTTCGTGTCAGCAACTGTTGTAAAACTTGAGCCAAAACCTTCAGCAGTATGAAACATTGTCTTACAATCACTCAACCCAGTTCATCGGTCTCGCTCGACATGGTCCTTTCAGTCACTTTTCTACACATAGTTAAAAAAGGTTTATCAAGTAGCTTTAACAAACCTAGACTGAGAATGTGGTGGTTAGAAAAAGTTCGAAAAATTATAGTCTTGATGCGGGAATCGAACCCGCGTCCACTGCAATCCGGGCAGGTGCCTAAAACGCTAGGCCAACGGCTAAGGCTATAATGGCCAAGGCTATAATTTTTCGAACTTTTTCTAACCACCACATTCTTTGTACATCTTTTTCCAACATTTATTTATATATTGTTCAAATTTAAATCAAAATAGTAAAACCTAAACTCCAATTGAGTTGGTGCCGTACCAGCAAACAAAACAAACGTTCAATGGCGTCCTTTCGATCAAAGACACTTCGACACAAAACGTTTTCATCCAAATATTCCCTTCCACCCGGCCGTACATTCGAAATTTCGCTTCATCCGAGCGCACACTCGAAATTTTGCTTCGGGACGCACTGAGCACTGAATATGTTTGCGGAATTCGTTTGGCTGTTAATTTTAAACAGTAACAATGGCGGCTCGTTTTTCATTTCACTTCGTCTGGCTCCCGTCGCTATGATCTTTGTGAATACTTTTATACGTCCATACTTAAATACTTCACGCCTTTCTCCCACAGGGGCAGACAGAGATCACTTCTTTCCACTTCCTACGATCCCTACACACCTCTTTCGCTTAATTCAATCACATTAATGTCCTCATGCGTACACGTATCTTCTTATATCTATTAGTTATATCTTTCTAAATAAATCCGATGTATTATGTTTTAGGAAGAGGGGTAGCTCCTAACACAAGTTTTCTATTAAACTTAAAAGGAGCTGTCCAAAAACAATATTGTATCTTGTGATTGAGAAACTGAAATAAACATTTTTTATTATTATTATTTTTAAAGATTTAATCTTTCTCCAACCCCAGGTAGAGGCGGGTACTTACACCTATGACGCGGACCTCAGTCAAGCGTCATAGTGTTTAGTGTTGTAGATCCGGATGATAAAAACTTTCTGGTGATTCTGCAAGTGTTAAGGATACTGGCTTTTTGTAGTAAATATGTAATTTTTGTGGGTATATTGAGTAGTTGTAAGCTCTTTTGTAAACTGTGTGGCACCACTCCTGTGGTTGAGATGACTATTGGGATTATGTGTACAGTTTGTGCTTGCCACTGTAGCTTGAGTTGAATAGCTAAGTCGTGATATTTAGATATTTTCTCAGAGATAGTAGTTTGTAGATTGTGTGTATTGGGGATAGCAATGTCTATTAAATATATTGTTTTGTTGTTTTTATAATGGAGTGTAATATCTGGTCTGTTATAATGTACTGTTCTGTCTGTAATTAGTGTTCTGTCCCAGTATAATTTAATCTGGCCGTTCTTTAAAACAGTGGATGGTGTTTTTGTTATAATTAGGAATTTTTTCAGGGACAAACTTGTGTGCATATGCAAGGAACTGATGTATTATGGAGGCGACTTGGTCGTGGCGGTGCTTATAATCAGATTGCACTAAATTCTTACACGCTCCGGTAATGTGCTGGATTGTATCTGGTGCACTATTGCAGTGGCGACAAGGATCAGACTGTAGTTCTTTTGTGATGTGCTTTCTATAGTTCCTGGTAGCTATTACTTGATCTTAAATGGCGATCATAAATGCCTCCGTCTCCGGGAAAAGCTCTCCTCTTTTCAGCCATTCGTTCGATATTATTATTCTAAAGTGACTTATATACGTGTATGTTTCGCTATGTAAAATAGGACATTAAAGGGTTAGTGAGGAAAGCCTTATCACTATCATCACTATCAGCCCTGTCAACCACTGCTGGGGCACGGGCCTTCCCTTAGGATCGAAGAATATACACATACATACATAAATCACGCCTATATCCTAGAAGGGGTAGGCAGAGGTGAACTAGCACCCACGTTTCGCCAGTTATGTTAGGTCCCATGTAATTGGTGGCGAGCCTATTGCCATTTATCGGGCACAAAAGTCGCAGTACATTGCTATTGCTAGGTGGTACAAGAGGAACGCTGCTGCCCATTCCTCATCACTGATTTATCCTTAGTCGCCTTGAACGACACCCACGGGAGAGATTTGGGGTGGTGACAATTGTATTCTACTCTGCCGTCACCACACGGCTTTATCGGCTTTATCATGTCACCACAAGGCATCGAAGAATATACGGAGAAATATATGGACTATTACCCACCACGCTGGTCTACTGCGGATTGGTTAGTATTAACCAGTGCAGATGCAGCTGTGTTCAACAGTTTAATGTTTCTTCAGAAGCATGAAGGAACTCGAGAGAATATAATTATTTTGGTTCTTCCATCCAATGACCGGCCTTAGCGAATATCGCTTAGTTTTACGCAATAGCAGGCCGAGTGCGCCTTTGATCGTATTACCTGTTTGGGGTCAAATAATTAAGTTTAAAAATATGATAAACGATGTGTGGCGGCTATGCTACAGCGTATTGGTAAACAAAGTATGGACATCGATTCATCAGCGAAAAATAGCAGTGTACAGCAGTTGATAAACAGCATTTAAACAGAATAAACTTAATGGACCAATGAATATAGCAGATCAAGTTCAGCAAGACCTGAATCGCGCTTACAAAGTTTCCGACAGAACTCTGAATAAATACTGGCTCCGCCGAAGTACAGCCAGACAGAGATCTTTGAGCGCACACCTAGCTCGGAGCAAGAACTTCCCTTTTAGATTAGACGGTGCACTTTCTACATATATTAGATAGATGGAATTTTTAACTTGTAACATTCTCATCATTCTTTGGTTGTCGTGGTATATTATCTATCATGTCTTACATACATATTATAAATCACGCCAATTGATCTACGAGGTTGAAATTAACACCTACGTTTCGAAAATTATGTTAGGTTCCATGTAATAGGGGGCGAGCCTATTGCCATTCATCGGATACGTAAATCGCAGTATATTGATAGGTGGCATAAGAGAAACGCTGCTGCCCATTACTTGTCGCTGTCCTTTTTTGCCCTTAGTCGCCTTGTACGAAACCTGCGGGAGAGGGGGGTGGTGACAATTGTATTCTGCTCTGTCTTCACGCCACGGCGGCAATATTTATTTTTTATATTAGAAATAAATATTTTTTACACTCATACCTATCATCTAGCCCAAAGTAAGTACCATAAGCACTCGTATTTGTTAAGGATACAAGATGACAAACAAATTTTACAATAATATTAATCATATATCATTACAAATATGTTGGTTACTTTTACAACATTTATATAATGTTAAAATTAAAATCGAATAGCATATATCGTTATTTATATATCACAAAAATTTGCCCCAACCTGCATTTGAACCCGGGACCCCTTGGCCGATTCGACCGAACCGGCCTGCAAATGATTTTCCTCACATCTTTAATTTTAACACCTCCTAAGGGGATAAACAAGCGCGATTTAATAAAACATCATCGCTACCGTCAAAGCCGCCGCCTTACACCAGGATTGCTCGCATTTCAATTTACACGTTATGGCTAATTTACCTTCACTCACCGAGGGTTATTCGTTTGTCGGCCCGGCCGAACGTACCTCTGTGTACTGATGGCATTTTAAATCAGGTTTTTCAAATATTTGTTTTAATTAAACGTTTACATGGGAACATTTTCATGTCGTATTTGTTTTCGCGAGTGTGTTCTTTCGAGTTCTTTGACGGGAGCGGCTGCGTTCGTTTAACTTTCATCATTATTTAATTACACACATGTATTTGGTGAACCCTCTTTCGCTAACAATCTTTTTCTTTCCTTAAGAGAAAAAGAGGTTAGACATATATCGAAAAAAAATTGTCCTGTTTTTTGCGCGGTGCGGGAATCGAACCCGCTCCCTTCCCAATCCGGGCGGCTGCCTACACCACTCGACCAACCAGGGCCCGTAGCCAAGTGGCAATCGTTTCATAACGAAAACGTGTCGAAGTTCGTCACGATCGGCCATATTACTTTGGTATCTACAGCGTCTTAGCTTGCGCTACCAACATAACTAGGAACTTGCGAAGACGATTTTAGGTCACGTGATTTCACGACGACTTACGTCAAATCCCATACATTTTGCTTTATGGAACTTCGTTATCTTTGTCGGTATGTTGCTTTGTCTAGGCCCCCTGGACGTCAGTTAACTTTGCGAAATTTCTCTAACCTTTCAACAACTCAGCAATTTATTGCGACTTACGTACACGATAAATGGGAATATACTTGCCACCTATTACATGGGCCCTAACATAACTGGCGAAACGTCTGTGTTAATACACCTATAAATACATACATAAATTCATAAATCGCTCCTATTTATCCCGAAAGGGGTAGGCAGAGGTGAAGAAAGATGGGATACCTAAAGAGGCGTGATTTATGTATGTATCTATGTACTATTCGATTTTAATTTTAACATTATATAAATGTTAGAAAAATTAGTACAAAGATTTTGGGGTTAGAAAAAGAATTTCGAAAAATTATGATCCTAAGATTATGATTCCCGCCTCAAGATCATAATTTTTCGAAATTCTTTTTCTAACCCCAAAATCTTTGTATCTATGTATGTAAACTCGAAATAAACTGACATACCTTCATAATAATATGTCTTATTTACACTAGCATCCGAGAGCGATGGGCTGAAGTCACTCAGCGTCCCCAAGTTGGACAATTTGTCTCAAGCCGTAAGGAGGGGACCCCAGGACGTGGACAAATGGGAGATTAGTCCACGGTGCTAGGCGTCTGCTAGACAAATGTGCCCTCTCCTAATGAATGCTGTTTTCAAAGGCGTATTATGCAGAAATCCGTCACTCCGACAATGATGTATGCATAAATAAATAATAATGTGCCAGCTCTGAGTCACGTGGAGTCACGTTGAGAAAATCTCGCCGGGGAAAAGAAATTATTTTCCTCTCGCTCTGATTCCCACTAAATTCCGAGACAAAACACTGTCAAGCGGTGGAGAGAGATGTTGTCTACGTCCCGTGCTAGGCCTACAGGGGTGTCATCTTTAGCGACGACGATAATAAGGGACATGGCCCTGTGTAGACCAATAAGCGTCTTAGAGAAACCGTTTGGTGGAGGGCTAACCAACAGAACAGCATAGAGGGTTGGTGTCAGGCAGGCGGCCGGCTGTATAAGCTAAGACAAAACCTTGAGTGTGGATTGGAATGTTGTCATCCCAATCACTCTCTCCGTTTATCGGTTTCTTGACATGGTCCTTTACGTCTCTTTTTATACAATTATTTATCACTAGCAGCTGACGAGAGAGGCGAGAGGAGAGGAGACCATGACAATTCATTTGTATTTCAATCAGTCAGATAGAGTTGTTTTTATTTTATTAAACTCTTTTTTTATTCACAGTGAAATTGATCGACTGTGTCTCAGGATGCCCTGTTTCCAGTCTATCTGGGGTCAGCGCAGTATGTTTCCTCCATTCATATCGGTCAGACGTCATCATGCCATCCACTCACTTTTGATTTATATCACCCATCACATCCTAAAGGCTGGTCTATAGAAAAAAGACGGAACGGACTGATCTGTAAGATATGTTACTTTTGTAGTGATCATTTGTAACTGGTCATAGGTTACATAGGTCATAGGTTAGTGATGTACATATGAATATGTGTCAGCGCAAGGTATCTTGGATATCGGATTGCTTACTGTTTACTGTGGTGTTAAAAATGTACGAATAAACTGCAAGCTCTCACCTGATATATTTTATTTCTACTTTACGTTGGTAACTGTTGCTGGCTTTCAACCCCAACATGATCGACTGCGTGTCCTTTACTAAAACTGATGTTTGAACTAAAATATCGATTCAACATTCAACTTTGGTCCGCAGACGCCTTGCTAGTGGTATAAAGTTTCTATTTAAACTTAAGAGATAGAAATAGGTACTGTTGGTAGGTATATCTATATTGGAATTCTAACTGTGAGACGTTAGAATTCTAATATAGTATAGATTGAGAGCTTCCAAATTTATTTTATTGATTTGAATTGTAGGCAAGGAAAATAAATGTTATCTGGGGGCATTGAGTTAAAGTAAACAGTAATAGTAGTTCAATGTCTGGGGGCCTGCCGCCTAACTCGATTGCTGATGATAGCTATATAGCAATGCACTGAATCAATGCACGAATTTTTAGGCAGTACGGATTTTGAGCCAAATTCATACATAATCATTCGGTGATCATTCGTTCAAAGCTATCACTAATAGTTTAGGTCCATTTGGTGCGAAATGACAGCATGACGTCATAAACTATAGCTTTTGCTTTAGCAATCGAGTTAGGCGGTAGGCCCCCTGTTATAAGATAGCAATGCACATTGTGCGAGTTAGGGTAGGGTAAAAGTGTCAGACATATGAAATAGTAAAAATGAATCATATTTCGCGTGCTCTACAGATTATGCATACATGAGACGCGGCCTCGTGTAAAAATGCATCACTGCTTGATTGTAGGCTTTGTTATATAAATTGCGCTAACACTGCTCTACATAAGTACAAATTATACATACGCTCTACATTACTACTACACGGCCTGCTTGGTCGAATGCTCAGATCACTGGGTATTGGCCAAGATGTCCCGGGTTCGAATCCTGGGAGGGGCAAATTTTGTGATAAACACAGATATTTGTTCCCGAGTCATAGCTGTGTAAATGTTTATGTAGTAGTTTTCAA
The DNA here is from genome assembly GCA_963931975.1 of Cataclysta lemnata. Taxonomy (NCBI): domain Eukaryota; kingdom Metazoa; phylum Arthropoda; class Insecta; order Lepidoptera; family Crambidae; genus Cataclysta; species Cataclysta lemnata. The sequence goes on along the minus strand of OZ008353.1, from coordinate 10,033,233 downwards.
CATTTATTATACATAATTATTATACATAATAATTGGGATGGTCTCCGATCCCCGAGTTCTTCGTCACCAAGAAGGCGCCTCACTCGCTGTTCCTCTGATGACGAAAGTCTGCTGATTAAGGTCTCCTTCAGCTTCTGATACTTACCTTCAGCCGGAGGGTTGACAACGATGTCCTCGATTTCGCCGGCAATCTTGTGGTCAATCTGGCTAAGGACATGACTGTACATCGTGGCATCAGTGTTGATACCAGCAAGCAAAAACTGTGCCTCAGCCTGTGCGAACCACACTGTCACCCTATCAGACCAAAAAGGGGGAAGTTTGACACTCACGCGACATACCTCGCCCTCCCGTTGAGGTTGGGATTCCTTTTGGTCGCGCAGATTACGCAAAACTGCATTTTCTGCCTCCAGGGCTGCTAAACGTGAACGTAGTTCGTCAGCCATTATAAACGAAAACACGCTACTAAAATTATAAACGAAAGTAAATTAAAATTAATTCGTATAAAATAGAGAGAGAACGGACAGAAAAGAAAAATTGCTATTCCGTGGGCGCGTGATGTGGCGAAAACAAAACACAAACGTCTAAAAATTCATATGTCGACATGTCAACAAAAACAACATAAGTTGTCAATATGCAGACAACATTAGACGTAAAAACAAAAGACAATGTAAACAAATTGTTCAAACCACGCGAAAAAATACACACGAAAAACAAATGAAATATTTCCTATGTCACATTACACAAGTTGAAAAAAATAATTTTCATAAAATAACGTAAAAATCAATACTCCGAACACGCTTTACACAACTAACTAAAAATCATTACTTGGAATAATAATAAAATGTTTAAAAAAATACTCCAAATAATGATGCCGATAGTACTTGCGTGAGCGATGTGCACAAATGGTATAATGCGCAGTTAGTCCAATGCATGCATGTGTCCAACTGCAACTCCCGCGGAGACGTCACTCGAACTTGCGAATGTAGGAAACGGTGAATGCGCCAGGGGGCGCTCGACGCCACAGCTTGGGATGTGGTACCGTCTCACACGACGAAAATTTCTTCGTAGTGACCATCCGCATGTCCAACGCAGCTTCCCATCCCGCGCCGGTCAATTGCCAATGATATTACACCCAAAGCTCTTGACGATCACGTCGGGGTCACCAATTTGGGAAGTTGTATGGCCGGGTGCAATCTTGGTGGTTGCGGATGTGTTCCGTGGTAGTAAAAGGCAGGGTTCATAAAAGTAACTGACTGTACTTCTAAATATGTACACGGTTACAATATATACAAACTGGACAATAAACATAAATCGGAAATAATATTTATAAGGCTTAGAAAATAACCATACTCTCTAGCTCGGAATAAAATTCTCATCTCCTAATTTGACAACTGTCACTTAGTGAAAAACATTGTGTTTGTCAAACATAGACAAACAATCAAAGGCGGTCGCATTACAAGAACGCCACACGTTATTTATGTATGTACCTATGTATTTCGATGTCCAGTGAAACAAAGTAAACGAGGAGCTCGATGGCGCCTGCGATTGAGTAAACCAAGCGATGGTCGTTGAAGGCCGGTCATTGGATGGGTGACCAAAATAATACTTCTTATCTTAGTTCTTCAGCGCTTCGGAAGGAAAGCTAAGTCGTTGGTCCCGGCTGCATCTGCAGTCTTTAATACCCACCAATCCGAATGGGGGTTTGGAACTGTTGGGTATGGCCCATTTTTCCTAGGTATATGAAGAATATTCATAGGGAAGGCCTCAGATCATATCAAACTTACGTCTTCAACATTCCACACATTCAAATTACTTATCTCAAGTTCATCTATCTCCCTCTATCTCCTATAATCCTACTTATACAGTTGAGCAAAGTATTGTTGTACTCGATAGAGATTATCCGTTGCGACTGAAACGGCGATGGGGGGATTATATCCGTGAAATAGGTCAATAGGACCTCTCAATAACCTTCTCGGTAACAACAATTACACCACTGTTGACAAACCGATTGAATAATTCAATTCAATTATATTAAGCCCTTAAGTTATAGCGGTAGTGGCAATTTCGGTCCCAAACGACGTTGATTGATCGAGCGCCAACCTGGAGATTGTAAATTTGGTGTAAACATGCCTAGGATTGTTCAGTTTTTCGACTTTGATCAACGAGTGTCTTTTAGGTAAAAGCCTATATGTAATTTGACAGCTTTCCACTTGTAAAAGAGTGTAACCTCCGAATACAGAAACGCTATTCAAAGTTTGAGTCCCGTTTAACATTTAAGTATTGTTAAAATTTACGTTTTTCCATACAAATTCTGACAGGTAGTGTCCACTTAACTTTTTAAGCAGTCCCCTAAATTTGAGTAGCGTTTCTGTATTCGGGGGTAAGTTGTCTATATTGATAGTTGGGGCGGGGAGTTGTTTGTAAAAAACAAACTAAAACATGCATGATTCTACATGATACCGTGGCTCGGGAAAACATGTTTTTCTCTTTTTAATCGACATCGAAAAAGGGGAGGTACTATGTTCCACAGGTCTGTATTTTGATATCTTCTGTCATGCGTCCACACAGTATTCACATCTTCTCTTATCATCATAATCATCACATCTTCTAGACAATTCATGCATCGTTCTTTGGTTCGCACAGACAAATGCCGATTTATTGCAAATCTGTGGTAATATTGTAACAAAACCGCTATATTTAAATCATCATAACATCATCATCAGTTTCACCTTCCTGCACTGTTCACAGTTGATATGGGGTCCGCGTAGTATGTTTTCTTTTCCATATCGCCCATTGATAACGTCATGATGCCATTTTGCCTTTTAATCTATATCACATCATATCATCCATCACATCGCAAAGGTGACGTAACACACATTTCCATTATGGACTTCATCATCGATTTTCTCTAAGGTGGAGTGATCTCTCTTGGAATCAGGAGATAAAAATGTAGTATCCTACAGGCAACACTTATATTATTATGATCTTATAATCGAATACTATAATCGAGTACATTTAAATTTGAAGTAAAATTGGTGTAAAATTATCTTATAAATCGCTGCCATTTAATTTGTTATTAGGCCCACGATTCCCTATTCAATTAAGAGGCGCTGCTGTACAAATTTTACGCGATAATAACAATTTAGGTTTTACAACAATGGCATTTCCGTCTGTTTGTCAATAAAAATACGTAAATAGCATTCGAGCTCCAATAAAAATGACATAATCGTCGCATAAAACGAAAGGGTGCCAATAAAAGGACCCTTTTAACGAAAGATATTATTTACTGTTGCAATATCAAGGACATTCGTCCGCTATAAATCCTTAGAGCTGATTTTATTGCGTTATTTGGTACACTAAGTTGACCACTTTGGTGTTATTACCACAGTTGCTATTTGCTATGTCGTCCTTTCCTTAGTATTACATATATATTTCAATATCAAAATTAGATGAATTGACAGGTTATAGCCGTTTTGATTTCTATCGGAAGCTATTACTACTGTACATAATTTCCCAACCTGATATTGATTATATATTTGGAACTGTGGAAATATTTTTATGATTATTTTTTTATTTTACCCAGATCGCTGGGCAAAAGTCACTACAGAGTGGTCACCTCAGGATGGTCAAAGGCATCGAGGTCGACCTAGAAAGAGGTGGATAGACGATCTGGACGCGTACTACAAGACATGGACGGAATTGGCTCGGGATCGCTGTGGCTGCGGAGGAGGCCTTTGCCCAGCAGTGGGATCTTATAGATTAATTTAAAAAAAGGTATATATAATGAAACGCATGAAAAGCGTCGTTGATTTGTCTCTCTTTCATATTTACGAAGCTAATTGTTGTGCAAAAATGGTAGTAAAAAATAAGTCACACCGTACAACCCAAAACACAGTTGCGTACAGCGCATGACAATACACCACGAGGCAAAATATATCGGTATCCCAAAAACTACCGCGCTATATTTAATTTATATGACAAATACCCATTTGGGGATTTCGGAATGCGTTACAAATACAACATTGCTTTTTCATCCGCATCGCCTCTCGATCTCTTTATGGACGACCATCTCGTTTTCATCCCAGAATAAACACATTTTTATTCGGAACTCATGCTAATAAAATGCAAATTCGGCCCTTTCGGCTTAGGGTTTAGCAATTTTCAACAAATGTTTCCTATTGAATTTTATTTGATTTCCCTAATTGCTGGCCATTGTACGCAGTAAGTTTTGCGCAACGTTGTTTTAATTCGATTCTGTCAGATACTAGTAGAATTTTACTACAACTATTATTGTGGACGTAACAAATGATCAATGTTGGAGCGTTTTGCGAAGATTCGCTCTTGTGCTTAGGGTTCATTATTACTGTGTGATTTAAAATTCGCTTGAATATTCGTGGTTTTGAACCAGAGATATTCAATTCAATAAGAGGGCTGTATTTTTAAGAATAGTTGAAATTTCTTATTGCGTGGCACAGTACTTAATAGGTGAGATGATAAGTTAGCCGACGCGCCCACCTTTCTAGCTGATGTACTTTCAAAAAGCATATTCATACAATGAGGAATGATTAGAGTCATTTAACTTGAATGGGCCATAATATTATAAAGGTAAAGAAATATCATCCATCACACCGGAAAGGTGCTAGTGATGAATGAATGCAAGAAAAATATGGAAAAATCCATATCGAGATATCGATGAACGGAGAGAGTGAATGGGATGACAACATTCCAATACATAGGTACTGCTCAAGGTTTTGGCTTAGGTTTTACAGCCGGCCGCCTGCCTGGCACCAACGTCGGTTTCATACAATTATTATGGTTAGAGACATATTATAGCCACGATACGATACGACATACAAATATGTCTCTAACCATAATGAATGTATGAAACCGATGCGCTTCTGGCGCGCCACGACATGCATTCAGTCGACTCTTACTATACCCATGAGATGAGTCACATTTTACGTTATTTTTTCGCTCCCATTGGCTAGCATGGAAGAAAGAAAAAGCTCATTTCTTCAAAAGAGGCCGAAAAAAAATAACAGTGAGTTTATTGAGAAATATAAAAAAAAACTGATCACTTTGTCACTCTATCCAAAGACAGGGTTTTTAGGTTTGCGCGGGCGTAAGCTAGTGCGGCAAACAGAGTACGAAGTGTATGTTTAGCCAGCCGACTCGCTCGGATATTTGTAGCCAATGCAATGAATTGCGCGATTGGTATCGAACACAGTTCCACGCAATATGCACGGGTCGCTACTACAATTTATAACTTCTTATCGGGGCGACCGTTTCGCATTTTGACACACGTAAATTTAACTTTTACGACTAATCCTCTTCGTATTGGAAATAGGAAATTTAAAAAGATTGGAGCGCTTCATGGCGATACACAAAAAGTATCGAGTAACCGAGTGATGGTCGACCAGAGAAGAGTGCGACAGGTGACGATAACAAGGGAGTAAAAATCAATACTAACCATAATGACTCATACATACATAAATCACTCATATTTATCCCCAAATGGGTGGGCAGAGGTGAATAAACACCCACATTTCGCCAAATATGTTAGGTCCCATGTATCATCATCACGGGCACGAAGTCCCATGTAGCGGGTAAGCCTATTGTCATCTAACGGGCACGAAAATCACAATATTATTAATAGGTGATATAAGATAAACGTGCCCACTTATTGCTTCGTTATCCTCCGTGGTCTTGTACGACAGCCGCGGATATAACAGTAGGGGTTGAAGTATGAAATTGCCGTTTTTAACTAAAAATCTAAATTGTTTATTTTTTAGTTTATAACAAATTTATTAAATAAAAATAGTTACCATTATTATCTATACATTGCTGCCATCTAATAGGAAGGTCATTTATGTCTTTGCGTTAGAACTTGAGGATCTAGACTGCACAAACTGTGTGAAAGTATTTTGTACTGCCTCCTAGGAAGAAAACTTGTCACGTAGATAATTGTCTAAATCACGAAAAAAATGGTAGTCCGTTGGAGCAAGGTCTGGCGAATGGAGTCGGGGCTGTTTTACTGCTAGTTTTGCCAACATTGTTCGGAGTTCGGCACTATAGACATCTGCCGTTATTGCTTGACCAGATCGGAGAAAACTATAGTGAATAACACCATGCTGAGACCACCAAACAGTTACCATTACCTTTTTATTGGTAAGTTTTGCTTTAGGACACTGTTGTGGCGTTTGACCTGGGGTCAGCCATTGCATTTTTCTTTTACGGTTATCATAAAGAATCCACTTTTCATCACATGTCACAATTTGATCCAATATTCCTTCATTTCTGTACCGATTCAACAAGGCAACACAAGTTTCAAACGCGTTTCTTTCTGCAGATCAGTCAAATCATGAGGCACCCATTTTTCGCATTTTTTTATTTTATTGATTTGACGCAAATGAGTCAATATTGTGGGTAAGGAAACGTTAAACCATGCCGCTAATTCCTGGTTAGCTTGAGTAGGATCGGCTTCCACCATCTCTCTTAATTCATCGTTATTCACCTGTGTGGGCGGTCTTCCTCGTGGCTCGTGCTTCATGTCGAAGTTTCCATCACGAAAGCGTTTAAACCAAAATGGCACGGTGCGTTCATTAGCAGACCCCTTACCAAACGCAACTTTGATATTGCGGGCTGTTTCTGCCGCGTTACTTCCGCACCGGAACTTGTATTCAAAAATCACTCGAATTTTCGCAGTATCCATCTTTCTTATCTAAGTAGAATAACAAAAACGATATTTAAATGTTTCAAATTTAAAAAAAAATAACATCATAGAAACATGTGAAAAAAGTTTAATTCGAAAACCTCAAACCATGAAGATTCTATGTCAATTCAAAAAACCTATTTCAATAAAACGGCAATTTCATACTTTAACCCCTATTATTAAAGGGGATGGTGACATTAAGAATTTATAATATATTGCTTAAGTATTACAAAAAAAATCACGATTTCGTGTTAGTCCATCCACAAAGTAGGGACAAAATGATCTTATCAAATTATTATTATGGTATAATAAGTATACCTTTATTTTTGTGTGACAGACATGTTGTGCCGACCCTACTTAGATGCAGATAAGGCCAGGGAGAAAAAGAAGAAGTAAACCATTATATTGCAACGGAAATTATTACTTTTGCAAAACCGTTGGACACCCGAGCTGCGTTGCCTCTAATTGTGTTTGCGGAGGGGATGAATCGCTGAATGAAGTTGTTTTAAGACGTTTCTAGGATGTAACTTACATTTTTATGGAATTGGAAATTATTAAATTATTATTTCACTTCTCATGCTCTGAAAGTGCTCATTTGTGCAGGATATAGGCTGCACAAAATCGAATTTTGTGCTCTAGAGCATTAACGTATCTACTCATAAATGTGTCTATATTAAGGCAAAGAAGATGAGCCATGCAGCCAAACACAATGAGAAATTCAGAGATAGAATTTGTTATATTTAAATATTTACTTAAATTTATTTGCCTAATGTGTTTTTTAAGATATAAAAGATATTAAAATTTTAATTCAAGTAGGTACGGTAGGTTATTAAAATAATTTACGAAAATTATTATTTCAAAATTAATTTAATACTTGGCTGTATAGGTCTGCAGCCCAAACCTAATATCACTGGGAAAAACTTTTCCTTCGGTATCCAAAACTGTACTAATTTTATTTTGAATTTTAAGAAATGTTATGATAAACTACTGTTTTATTTCCTCGCAATCGAAGTGAAAAGCAGAGTTTCTACCTCGTCCACAAAACCATTTTTATCCTCGACATTACTATCAGCCCTCGCCTTCGGCTCGGGCTGCTAAAAGTCTCGGACAAAAATGATTCGTTTTGTGCACTTGATGGAAAATCTACTATTGTTAAAGAGTAATAAGACTTGTAATTTCTTTTTCATCCCACCAACTCAGAAAAAGCGTTTTTGCTCTTCGATATCTGAGTGCAAAAGCCGTTTTTATCCTCTAGAGGTTAAAGTAAATTTGAATTTGGAACATCGTGTGCAATAAGTTTTTGAATTCAAAATATCATTATACCTATTTATTTCTACCTCCATGGTGCCGAAATTATCATGCATTATTATTTTAATTTGTTATAAAAACTCAGACTCGGAACCTTCTTGGTGTACTTTTTTTGTAATTTACTTTGTGCGCGCCATTTTCTTTTCACGTCATAAATTTGTTAAAACCTTGGAGTTCCGTGACGGTCAATCAGCTTGGCGTCAATCTTGCTTTAAACATTTTGATCGTCTACAATGCTTGCTTGATGCTTGAGTCAAGCATTTAAAAGCTTTTTAGGTTTATTTGATTTGTTTACCCTAGCAACGGAACAAAAACATACAAAAATCAACGTGCTTGACTCAAGCTGATTGACCGTCTCGGAACTCCATTAGGGACGGTAATTTTTATTAGGTACTTACAGGTGTGTCTGGATAAATTTTGCGGGTGTGGCTGGGTGGATGGGTGGATGTTGGAGGTGTGTCTGGGTGAATGGGTGTTTTGTGGGTGTGTCTAGGTGAATGGATGTTTTTGGGTGAATGGGTGTTTTGTGGGTGTTTCTAGGTGAGTAGGTGTTTTATGGGTGTTTCTGGGTGAATGGGTGTTTTGTGGGTGTTTCTGGGTAAATGGATGTTTTGTGTGTGTTTCTGGGTGAATGGGTGTTTTTTGGGTGTTTCTGGGTAAATGGGTGTTTTGTGGGTGTTTCTAGGTGAATGGGTGTTTTGTGGGTGTTTCTGGCTGAATGAGTGTTTTGTGTGTGTTTCTGTGTGAATGGGTGTTTTTTTGGGTGTTTCTGGGTAAATGGGTGTTTTGTGGGTGTTTCTAGGTGAGTAGGTGTTTTATGGGTGTTTCTGGGTGAATGGGTGTTTTGTGGGTGTTTCTAGGTGAGTAGGTGTTTTATGGGTGTTTCTAGGTGAATGGGTGTTTTGTGGGTGTTTCTGGGTAAATGGATGTTTTGTGTGTGTTTCTGGGTGAATGGGTGTTTTTTGGGTGTTTTTGGGTAAATGGGTGTTTTGTGGGTGTTTCTGGGTGAATGGGTGTTTTGTGGGTGTTTCTGGGTGAATGAGTGTTTTGTGTGTGTTTCTGTGTGAATGGGTGTTTTGTGGGTGTTTCTGGGTGAATGGGTGTTTTGTGGGTTTGTCTGGGTGAATGGGTGTTTTTTGGGTGTGTCTGAGTGGATGGGTGTGAATGTTGTGGGTGTTTCTGGGTGGGTGTTGAGAGTGTGTTTGGGTTAATGGGAGGGTGTTGTGGAAGTTTCTGGGTGACAACAGAAACTGTTGTGATTGTTTTTTTTTTTTGTATTTTGCAATTTCCTCGTTGGGGGGGATGAAAAGTTACGTGTTGCACTCGAGTGCAAAGATTTTTCACCTTGTGCTCTTTTGATTCCCTCGCTATCGCTCAGGATTCTAATTTTTGAATCCTTCGCTAGCTCGGTCATCAAAATTGAGCACGCGGTTAAAAAACAACTTTGCACTCACGTACAACAAATAACTATTGTTCATTTGAGCTGCATTGTGATTAGGTCTGTCTTGTTATCTGACCGATGTAGCGTTAGTTTATCATGTTTATGCAGCATCTAGATTCGATTATTATTTTAATACAAATCAATAAGCTCAAAAATATACGACAAATGTATGACATTGAAACTTATTTTGGCAAGATATAAGTTTATTTTTAAAAGCGATATTTCCCAAAAAAATAAAATAAAATCCGGAGACTTGGCTGTGAGAATAGATTCCATTTAAGCAATATATCAGGGTACCTACATATTAAACTTGCATTAATTCGTTATTTACGGGAATCCATCGTTTTATCGCAATTAATATCAACGATTTTTATTAACCATAAAACGAATCACAGAACTTTTTTTTCAATATTTAACAAACCCACAGAATTAGGTTACATCGCATTTCTTTTCCTCGAATACGTATTTATGGCGAGTGCCATATGTTACATAGCGAGTGAATGGGTATTGCCATTTATCGGGTACAAAAGTCGCAGTACTATTGCTAGGTGGTATAAGAGGAACGCTGCTGCCCATTCCTCATTACTGATTTATCCTTAGTCGCCTTGTACGACACCCACGGGAGAGATTTAGGGAGGTGACAATTGTATTCTACTCTGCCGTCACTACGCGGCATTTAAATGTGATTAAAATTCCCCGAAACTTAACATGGGCACACAAAGGTAAACACGAGGCGACTTTGCGAAGTTATATACGACGTGCTATCGTGAAAAATCTCCACTGGAACCGACCAAGGAAATCTTTAGCGTTAGGTACTTTTGTAACTTTATTTTCAAGCAATCACGTACCCGTGGAGAGATATAAATTGGCAATATCTGTCTGTACGTCTTACGCGGCGAGCTCGGAACGGATTAGACTCGAAGGTAGTTATAATCTTTGAGCACGTGCGCTCTTTGTGAGGAATTTCGCTCCTTGAATGCCCTTCATTGCTGGCTAACGAGGCCATTCATAGGGCAAATAATAATCGCGGAAAAAAGGTACACTGTTTAGCGTAATTCCTGCTTATTTCGCGTTCGACTGTCGAGGCGAAAGTAGAAGCTAATTTTGTGTTCATCTTCATGATAATACTAGTGGTCGCCCGCGGCTTCGCTCGCGTTAATATCGGTTTTTATATAGCCTATAGCCTTCCTCAATAAATTTTAATGGACTATCCAACACAAAAAGATTTTTTCAATTTGAACCAATAGTTTCTGAGATTAGCGCGTTTATTACGCATATTAGTATAAATGAACTTTTTGTTTGTAAAATCCTGGATTCATTTGACAGCTGTCCCCATGGCTGGGCGGGTATTGCCTATGGATGGAAGAATATAGGGAGATATTTTACTTATATTCTCCCTATAATTTTGTGTTCTTGAGATTGTATTTGTCTTAGAAAAATCGTGTACTAGGGGTTAATGGTAGTAGTTTATTTTTGAATTAGAGGGTGACTTCTTCCTTATTATCGAATCGGATTATTCTGTACTTTACTACTGTTTACTCGTTAGAATAAATGCTTGTTGTTGAATTTTTTTTAATTAACCTATTAGATCCCTCTGCTGGGTAAAGGCCACCCCAGCTTGTTGAAGTATTGTACAATTAATACCAAGAAAAGAAAACCCAAAAAAAAAAACAGTTTCTGGCCTATTATTCTTTGTAAGTTTAAAGGTTTTCGCAAAGTAGTAGCAAGCATTAAATGCTTAATACATTTATTTCCCTTCTTTTCTTATTTCTTTTCCATCTTACTTTATTCACATTGTAGGGGATAGAGCTAATTTTATAAGAAGTGCTTAAGCTTTAAGCTAAAGACCCTGAGTAAAAGAAATGTTTATTTGTAAAACAAAACTAAAAATATTTAGAATTCACCCAAATGAAAATGAAAAATTGAGCAAGAAGATGACGGCTCATAATTTCAATAAAAATTGTAAAAAAATAAAAAAACGTAAAACCGCAAAAGTTCTGATAGCCAAAAAAGTTTAAATTTTAATGATTTGCCATCAAATTGTCAAGTTCACATTAATAATGATATAACATTTCGCCAAGTCCTTTTGACATATTAGGTTGCTCGACCGCCCGCTATCAAATCCAACTGTTGGGACAATTTAAATTACGGGTAATTGGCTCACCTTCCAACTTCCTCGTTACAAGCTACGTCCTAAATAAAATGTATCTCGTAACTTTTTAGTAATTTTCCGTCGTCTAATTTTTTCCCGTTGAAGAGTCAACTGGCTCATTAGTCTCATTACGAAGGCTCTAGGTGGCAATTCGAGGATTCTCTGAGCGGTTGCCAGGTCTATTTGTTGGAAAGAAAGTAAGGTCATAAGTTTAATACCTTGTCGCAATAGTTATTCGTACAAATTGGTGACAATTATTAATGCGCGTTCGCTGTCTTTAATATGTCAGAGGGCTAATGTGGTAATCGACAGACGCTGATCGTACAATTATATAATGATGGCAGAGCAGAGAACAATTGTCACCATCCCCAATTTCTCCCGCGGGTGTCGTACAAGACTGAGGGTTAAGACTGTGATGAGTAATGGACAGCACCGTTTCTTTTATACCAACTAGCAATAAACTCGATTTACGTGCCCGTAAGATGGCAATAGACTCGCCGCCTATTACATGGGACCTAACCTAATTGGCTAAAAGTAGGTGTTAATTCACCTCTGCCTACCTCTTCGGGGATGTAGGCATATAGGGGTATAGGCGTGTAATATTTCGAAATGTCAATAAATCTCAATATCAAATAGCGAAAACCATAGCGCTTTCACCTTGGGAAGCCTACAGAACTTCATTGACATTTTTATGTGCTGTTGCAGAAAATATTTCGCTCACAATTTTCGTTTAGTTTCTGCATTCGACAGTGATAGATAGTCTGCCAAAATAATGGGTTATCCCACAAATATTTACAAAACTTTACCAAAGATCCGGCTCGCAAGCGAGGACAATGATCTATCGCTTTTAAAATGTTTCTTTGAGGAGAATCGCTCAATACTGTGCCAATATACACGGTTATATTTATTGGAGAATATGTAGATCGTGCATACTATTTTGTTAATGCTATATATTTCTAATATAAAAAATACAATTTGGGCTAAACGAATAAATATTATGTCCTGTTTATAATTAGACATAAATAATTTAATTACGTACCCTATCCATACACTTTTAAACACCGTTATAAAATTTAATTTTTAAAACAAATAATAATATATTACGGTAAATTATAGTTTGTCGACATATTTAACCTAAACATGAGATTTGAAATTTAAAAGTTTACAAACTAAGTTTAAATACGAACAATCGACAAAAAATGATCTGATAACAGGAAAATAAAAACCCTTGGCTTATCTTTTTAGATGAGATAATTTATTCTGCTGTTTCAGTTCATCTTTGTTTCACAAAGCGCCACTTGTTCAGAAACATTCAAACAGGTAACCCATTCTTTACTCTTTTAAATAGCCAACAATTTTATTTTGAGACGAACAGCCTTTGATTAGCTTGCAATACAAAGACTCTTTCCCCTTAAGTATTTCAATTTGGACTATTTCAAAGAAATTCTTTTGTTCTTTGAGGCGAAATAATTATACAGTAACCGGATGTTTTTACTTTATTCTTAAGCGAATAATAGAGGAATTATTGGTGGTCAAATATTTTGCTATGCTTGATTCAGATGAGTTTATTTTGATGATATGTTTAGAGAAAAAGGTTTTCAATGCGTGTGTGTTGCCAGTGATGACTTACGGTATCGAAACGTGGCCGTTTACAATGGGCCTTATAACCCCCGAATACAGAAACGCTATTCAAAGTTTGAGTCTTGCTTAACATTTAAATGTTGTCAAAATTGACGTTTTTCCATACTAATTCTGACAGGTAATGTCCACTTAACTTTTTAAGCAGTCCCCCAAATTTGATTAGCGTTTCTGTTTTCGGGGGTAAGAAGGCTAAAAGTCACTCAAAGCGCAATGGAGAGGGCTATACTCGGTGTTTCCCTGCGTGATCATATCAGATATGATGAGATTCGCAGGAGAACTAAGGTCATCGACATAGCCCGAAGAATTGCGGACCTTAAGGGGCAGTAGGCAGGGCACATTGCGAGGAGGACTGACGGCCGTTGAGGCGGAAAGGTCCTCGAATGGCGGCCACGCACCGGGAGGCGCAGCGTTGGAAGGCCCCCCATAAGGTGGACCGACGATCTGGTGTAGGTCGCGGGAAGCCGCTGGATGCGGGCAGCGTAGGACCGACCGGTTTGGAGAACCTTGGAGGAGGCCTATGCCCAACACTGGAACAGTCTCTCGGCTGAATGATGATGAAGATGATTCAGATGAGTAAAAATAGCCGTTTAAGTCTGATTTGCACATATACGATTATAAATAGCAAGACTATTAATGTATGGTCTGTGTTAGGAACAATAATTACTTTGCATATTATGAATGTAATGAAAGTGGTTGAGAAGATCAAGTGTGACAATAAGAAAGCGATTGCAAATAGGACCGGATGTTCTTAAAGATTTATTACTATTTATTTACACGCTGACTGAAGTAATCTGGCTAAACGTGGGTGTTAAAATACCCCTGCCTAGTCCTTGGGGGAGAAAAGCGGAATTTATGTATGTGAAAATCATGACAAATAAAAGGTTACAAAGATTTTGGTGGTTAGAAAAAGAATTTCGAAAAATTATGATCTTGAGGCGGGAATCGAACCCGCGTCCGCTGCTATCCGGGCAGGTGCCTGACCGCTCGGCCACCCAAGACACTAATACACTTGCCGAAATTCTTCTAACATTTACAGTTCACGTTGCGAGCCAAATTTTTCTAACATTTATATAATGTTAAAATTAAAATCGAATAAATAAAAGGATGTCAGAATTTTTTCTATACATGCGTTATTTCGTAAAAAAATTACGGACTTCTTTTTACCATTAATAATTTTTCCAACAAACCATAGAAGCCGTTTAAACGTTGTAGTCGAAAACGATTACCCATGCTTAATAAGAGGCATGTCTATTTGTATTGGAGTCAATATCCCGACAGGGGAACGGCGTAAAGCATATATCGCAAACAAATAAGGTTAAACACACACCAGCGAAATTTCCATTTTCATTTGCGGGACGTAATTGGCTGTGGACCTGTTACTATGCACTTCAAATGAGTTTGGTACACAGTTAGATCACGGCTTTACATAGTAATTGAGCTAATAGTAACTAAATGGCATTGGTTAATTTCCGGATTATTGCCATTGCGGAATTGTTTCAGTTCAACGTATTTCGTTTGGCAAAAACGTGCCAAATGTGTTTGTCGTCTTCTCAATTCTTACCCCCACATCTTCTTTCAAACCACACCATTTTTCTTGTTACGTTATTGTACATTCTGTCGCTCAATCTTACCCCAGCCATGCTCTATAAGGCTCTGTGTATCCATTCAATGCTCAAATGTAGATAGAGGATAGCTTTATTTAATAAGACTCTTCGAGAACCGTTTTATATAAAGGTGAAAGGGGCCCTAAACGAGCTCACTGGCTAAAGAGGTGGTTTAGTTCCTGCCTCCTTAAGGGAGTAGAGAATAAGACTGTCGCGAATATTTCTATTTTTAAAATTATGTATACGCAAGAGTGTATTGAATCTTTGTTTAAATTCCTAAGAAATATCGTAGAAAAATCTAATAAAACCATCACTTTGCTGTGGACCTTGTGTTATTTGTTATTAGATATCAAAATATAACGATAAAACATTTAATTATCTGGCTTGATGGATGGATTTGCGAAATTAAACAAGTTTAGGAAGGGGAACTTTCGGAAAGTAATCGAGCGAAAAATAAATATCGCTTAGCAAACTTTTATTATTTATTCAGAGAACACTTAGTTTATTAGGTTATTTTGTAAGTAGATATTTTTTATTAAGACAAATGTTTTGCGAAGATTATTTCTCCGATGATTTATCTTTTGTCGTATTGCCAGTTGTGGAGAAAAATAAAGGATAATTAATATTTTTTATGCGCTGGGATATTATAGATACAGATAACTTTGTGAAAAAAAAGTAAATGTACACAGGATAAACATTCCCGGTAGTTGATTACCAAAATATGCGTTTATTATGTATTTATTGTCTATGGAATAAAAGCCGAGGTATTCATAGTAGTGAAAAAAACTAAATAATTGTATGACATTGTTTCTACAGTATTAAATAAATATTATTCCAAGGGTTTGATAATCTTAATCGTTTTCCATTCTTTAAACTGTCTCCCTATGCGCTTTCATATATTAAACTACTGCAGTCAATGTCATAATTTAACTTTTGGTGATCCAGTTAATATCCTAGGTAAACTACTCTCCGTAATGTCTCGCAGTCAAATTATTAGATAATTTTTAATTTAATAACGTCTACCCCAGAGCGAGAGCGAGCAAACTTCTTAACAAGGTTTTAAAAATTTCAAATTTAGTAGACACGGCCGGGTTAGTATCTAAATTGGTTTCTATTAGTGGATTAGTAGAGTATTATTTTCTATGAAACCGGGCATTTTACGATTGGAGTACGTGCCAGTCTAGCGGCTGGATATTTCAGGCATGCTTCTACACCCGCGTAAAGCCGCGAGCTACTGGCGCAAGCAGTATGCTCAAGTTAGTTGATCAGTGCATAAACAAAGGTGCGGCTGCTTGCAAGTTACATGGTCAAGTTACACGAGCATTCTGCCCGAGCAACTTTATGTATGGGTCTTGTTCGTTTCAGCTGTCAGCATGTTTGCGCAAGTAACTAGCGCGATGCGAGGCGCACGCACGCTACTTGCGCATGTTGCTTGTGCAGGTACATTCTCGAGTCGCTTGACTCGCTGAAATCGTTTACACGATGCATTTAACCTGCGCAGGTGCTTCAACATGCGCCGTGTAGAAGCACCATTACGTAGATCCAACGTAAAAGTTTGTGCAGTAAAAATGCTGGCATATTTACAGCTACCTCCATAGTTGATCAACCATCTATTAACCATTTATCAAAAATCTAAATTCGTTTATTCACAGCAGCCCGGCTAGCATGACCACTAAAATACGATATAATATAGCCATATTGTCTTTAACCCCTCGTCTGTCACGCCACCTCATTGAGGTCGATGTCAAAAACCACACATCTGTCAAGCCGCCTCCAGGAGGTCGATCGCTCCTACATTGTATTAAAGCACAACTCACGCGATTTATTTTATCTATTACTGCTCTAACTTATGCAACGCGTAAAGAAAAGAACAAGGACGGCATATAATGACACATGACTACCAAACGGCGCCATTTTAACTGAATTGAATGAGTCACTAGTTGTACCTACTCGAGCTGCATTTTGTGTTTTCATAGAACTGTCAAAAATTTCAAAAATACATTTCAACGTAGAATTAATAACATATTTCCAGTATAATTGTATTAATGTGTACATACACTAGATAGCTTGTGTCATAACGATTTCAGAAACACAACATTTATAATATAGCTTTCATACAACATTTTAGAGATATTTTCATTTTAAAAAGACGCGCCGTTTTTGCAAGTGGTGGGGGGTCGCCAGGTGACGTAAGCGCGCGAAATTCAAAATGGCGGGTATCCGTGGAGGGGATAAGCAAAACCCCTATATGGACAGTGGACACACAAGTCTGCAATATCTAACGAAGTATTGTAAATCATCTGTTCGAAGTTACCGGGAGGCCCTGTGTCGAGACGAACGGCAACGAAACATAATCTGTTTTTTTTTTTATTTTTTTTTTTATGAAAGACAGGGAAGCTCTTGCCCTTGATCTCACCTTATGGTAAGTGACGATAAGGGTCGAAGATGGAATCGAGCTTCACCTGGTACTATCAACCACAGAGGGACTGGCTATCTTATCACAATTGTCGAATACAATAATGCCGTTAACATTAATATTATGGCGACACCTTACCTAGCCACCACCTTATCAAAATATAGCCAGGCGGACTTGAATGAAGTCCTATCACTAACCAAACCGAGTACCAAATAGTACCCCCTGGGGATCGAACCCGGGACCTCTGGATCTTAATTCCGGTGGGCGAACTATAAGACCACGGAGGCGACTCAGTTTGTGGTATCTCGATATAATTCTACTCACAGGGCGCCCGAGACAAAGCTTGAAACGGCAGACCCGAGGGTACCTCTAAAGGCGCGGACCTCGGCTCAGGGCGTGCCTTGTAGTGGCGTCAAAAATCCCCATCTTCTTCTGCTTTATATCTGTATATCTTCTGTCTAGAGCGGCTGGGCAGGAGAAAGAAGAACTGTATATAGCAGGCAGAGGCGGATTAAACGTTGAGAGCGCCGTAGGCAAGTATCCCATCGGCGCCCCTATAATATTAAAAATAAATCTTATTAAAGTAAAAAATTTAAGCTAATTGAGTCTCTGAACCCAGATAGGAGGCACAAGTCTAACTCAATAATTCTAGACTAGGTTCCGTATCCTTACCAGAAACAATAAAGTCATCTAGTGGACCGTAAATTACAATAGGCATTGGTTAATTAAATTAAAGCACCTTGTCATGATTTCATCCGAGCGGTCACCTCCCAATTACTGTGGTCCTAAATCAAGACGCTTATCACGATTCCCAGTGGTGTCGTAATACATATTGTGAGGCTACTAACCGATGTGTTGTTATAGGCTTGTAAGCTGGCATCTCGACTAATCATAGTTCTAAATAGTTATAAAATTAACGAGCCTGTTTCGCCATGTCGATTAAGTTCCTGAAATATTACATACATACATACATAAATGTCAATAGTTGCATTCGCTTCATTTATGGATTACGTAAATACGACCATATTTCTTCATATAGGCTTAAGCTTAAATGGCTTACGATTCGCCAACGAGGGGACTTAAGGATCCTATCCACACTTTATTTCATTATTAAAGATCCATATGCGCCTGGATACTTGAAATGTAAGTTTCAATATTTGGGTGCTTCTCAGCCGTAACCTTCGATCAGACAGCAACCTTATACTCTCAACGCTTTTCCACCGTAGTGGTTTTATTTCCAACTACTTCACTCTTCAAGCAATACGGCTCTGGAACGCACACTTACCTCATATACAAAAAAACAAAAATAAACTTGCTTTTAAACACTTGGTGCGCAATCACTATATAGAATCTGTTACACCAATGTCACTATAATTATCTGACATTGATATATATTATGTATACTTATTATATTTATTATAATTATAGTTCGTATTTATTATTATAATTATAAGTACTTGTATATGTATAACGTATGTGTATTTATTAAGTAACCTATGTATATTAACTCATTTATGTAAGTATAAATAATCATAAATGTTGTATGGTAGTTTTGATATAAGATCATTTATTTACATAACGGTATTCACATTCTGCACCGCCAACTAATATTTCTGTACCCAGCTTTCCGGTTGACTGGTAGAGAATGCCTTATGGAATTAAGTCAGCTATTTGTAAATTTGTGTAGAATAAAGTTTTTTTATTTTTTATTATTCTTTATTAAGCCATTTACCTTATTGGTTAAGCCGGCTACAAAATACCTAACTTAAATGTACATTAGTTTTGTCAGATGAAGCAATAAGAAATTTTACAATTTTTTTCGCTTTTGTCCGTTTTGAAGCTTGAGCTTAAACATTGATGGATAACAAAAAACAACTCCATTCTATTACACCTTAAAGCTTTAACAAGATCGTCTCTGTCTGGTTCATTACGGGCACACACCATCAAAATGTGATACAAATCTTCTTTGACATTTGGGCAAGTGTCACAATAAGGGCCATTTCTTTTTCTCATCAGAAGAATAAAGTTTAAATAAATAAGTCACGCCTATTTATTGCCGAAGGGTGGTATGTTTTCACCGAGGACTTTCTTCGTAGTAATCTCTTTCCCCGTATTCTTGTATTCTTCTCTGCCGTCACAACATGACTATTATCATTACATCTCGCCGACCGTATATCCAAAATATTTGTGGCACTAATGTCCTATTTTATAGCCCGCTACACTAACGGTTATTTTCAAAGATGTACTTTCCCCGCGGATATCGGGCCGGCAATAAAAAATCGTATAACACTTAAAATATGTAAGCGTGCAACTTTACTAGAGGCTAAAGTGGCCGTAGCGGGGTAATGTTCGTCATTACTCTCCTGAGTTCATCCCGATGTTTGCCAAATGGCCTGACCAAATCGTCCATATCAAAAGTTTTCCTCTATAGCCAGTTCTGTATAGGGAAATTCAATTCCTATGACACGGATATACGCTCTTACACGCAACTTAACGTCATCGAGCCGATGGCGAAAGTTGAATAGTTTTCGACGCGAACACAGCAAAGTTTTATTTGGTAAGAGCGCGTTTTGGAATATCGTGTTCTGTTCTATTGCTTATGGTGATTGTGTCGTTTCCCAGTGGAGGGATTAGGCTGGGTAAGTTACCTAAACATTGCGAACCTATCTCTAGTAAATAAACAATGAAATAAACAGAAACTGAATTGACTGTAAAGGTTAGGTGAAATTCGGCAAGTTAACTAACTTCTTGGTTGGACGAGTGGTAAAAGCACCTGAAGACCTGCTTCGATTTTCGCACCAAGACTATACATTTTTTAACTTTTTCTAAGCATAATTTCCTTTGAACCTTTCTCTAGTTTATAAACAATGAATTTAACAGAAACTGGATTTACTGTAAGAATTAGAGAAAATTACTGCGTTCCGCTACGTTTAAAATTATAATATGTAAATAGTATTCGGATATTTTGGCTGAGCGGCTTTCTAATGAAGGGAAGAATATAAACCACCTCATTGTTAGTCTCATACACTTGTAATCGTGCATCGTAGCTACGCGAAGAAGCATTAATCCGCATCGTAGCTGTGCGACGTAGCATTATTCTGTCTCGTAGTTTCACAGCGTAGCACATATGGGCAGGTATGTGGTAGCGTTGGTTGGTGTTTGGTGTATGGCGGTCAATTATATATAAAATATGCTTCGTTTTACACTGAAAACATGGTAAAATAAGGTAAATTTTATTTCAGAAATGGCAAGCCTAACTCAATTGAAAATGATTTAAATTTTCTACCATTCAAAAGGCTCCAAATTTTTTTCTAATGTGACAAGATTTGTAAAGTTTTTTCTTCAATACTCTATTTACAAAAAAAAATCTGAAATATGGTTCTTTATAGCATATTTTCATTCGAGCAGACGTAAGCTGCTTGTGTAAACCGCAATAAAAGTGTACTATTCGCAGTACTACTTTCAAACGTCACTAGTAAATTTTCTTAATACAACTGTCGCCATATTTGTATTTATAATCCCTTAGAGAGTTTCTCAAGGGAGACACATATCTGGCTACGCATAGCGGTTGTACTAACAGAGGACTAACCAAACAATATCAGACATGACTCAAATTAAGGGTTGTTAGTTAATACTGGGACAAATAATGTATCCACTACGGTATTGCAGTGCCGAAGTGTTGTTTTAGTTTGCGAGTTAAGCCTGAGATATGTGCTTGCCAAGAAACCCGGTAAGCTCATTAGCAACAACAAGCCGAAGCTGTAAGTTTCCTATCTTAAGGCTAAGGCGGAGATTTAAATTCGAAAGGCATTTAAATTTATTGATGCCGTAGCACCCAGTTACGATACAGTCACTATTACTTGAGCCGTGTGGTGACGGCAGAGCAGAATACAATTGTTACCATCCCGATCTATCCCGAGGATGTCGTACAAGGCGATTAAGGGTGACTACAGGGCAGCAGCATTTCTCTCATACCACCTAGCAATGTATGTAATGAGATTTATGTGTCCAGTAAATGACAATAGGCACGGCATCTATTACATGGGACTAAAGTTAACTGGCAAAAAGTGGGTGTTTAATTCATCAAAAATAATAATAATGTACTTTATTATTATTTTTAAAGCATTTGGCACACAAGAACAGGGGAAGGTTTGCCCTCTCGTGAATACAATATTTCCATTAGTCTAAAGTGACAACGAATGGTCATTCTAGTTTATACCAATAAGGAAAGAAAATCCAGACAATAGGAACATATCAATTTTGAAAATAGTTAATTACACGAGGTGCCCGTTTTAGGCCTCCTTCCCCCGATACTAATATGAGGCTAAAGCACTGACTGAATAAGAATGAGTTGTGACAGAAGCTAAACTACCAAGCTTGCCTACTTTGTGAAATGCGAATGTGAGCAACATCGAATTGCAGAATCGCGACAAAAGAGTCACCTCCTCTTTGATGGGCCATAAAAGTTGCCGCCACCCAGGTTTTCCGTGCCTTGGAAAATATTCAAAGTGGCGTGCTCATGACATCTATATACTAAAAGGTACAATTTAGGTAGATAATAAAAAAATATTGTTGATCATCATCATCCTCCTACCTACAATGCGTCTATTTTATTTTGACGGCTGGTTTGGTCGAATGGTCAGAATCGAATCCTAGTAGATACAGACAATTTACGTCTCCAGATACATGTTTTTGATGAACACAGACAATTTACGTCTCCAGTCATGATTATTTATTTGTTTTATGTAATATTTTGTTTGGATCTTAATTTGTTTAAAAGGAAACTGATTTTACATTCCTTAATTTTGTCGTTTTTTAAAATGAAATTCATTTAAAGGGACTGATTTTAGTTATTAAAAAGTATTTTCACCCATCTTTTACAAATATAAGATATAATTAAAGTGCAGAAATAACTTTTGCGGCTTTTATTATACTAATCTTCCTTGGGAACACTATCGTAGCACTCCGCTTAGGAGTTTTAAATTTCAACGTATGTAAGTATACGAGTCAATGTACAGACAACAGCACGTCAGACCACCACAAAATGTTAAATTTTCTCAATCGACTTTTGCCTCTACTGCTAACAAGATAAGGTTGACAATCGATTGAAGAAATTTGACAGTTTTGGGTAGTCGGAAGAGTCGTTGAGTGTACGCCGGTTCGACAGCACGCCTTAGCAATGGAATTTCGACATAAGATTAAATACATATGCTGGTATATAAATAATTAGGTTAATTCGAACAGTGACCAACAAACACTTGAGATTCTAATTGCATATTGCGATTATAATTAATTATTGTTGTTACATTGTATTTAATGAACGTCAGAATAACCTGTATACAGTATCACCAAAATATCGTCACCTTAGGGCCGGTTTTTTGATCCGTAGTTAACTCAACCAATTGTTAAAAATGGTTACTTATCGTTAAATACCAGGCTGCTATTTAAATATAAGTAACAATTTTAATTACTAATGTTACTAATGGTTAAATATCAGACTGATTATCAGAAATCAGAATGAATTTTTAACAATTGGTTGACTTAGTAGTTAATATCTCACTAAACACACCAGTATTGTGTTTAGTGATACTGTCAATTAAAGCATACTACAAAAGCACAGGCGCTGATTTGGAATCACTATCACGCAACGATGCTAACAATATAATTTTATTAATAATTTAATTTTTTTTCCCTTTTTAAATAGCCTATTATAAATATTGACGCAATATTTCAGTTTGCAAAAGTAATTCCCCTTAATAGCTCTACAATATCGAGCTCACGGAATTCTCTCTAATTGCCGCTATTGTCTGTTTATTGTGTTTAATTACTCATTTATTTACGTTTACCAAACAAACAGCTTTAACAATGTTTACTGACACTGGACACTGACTACTCGGGGAAAAGCAATAAATACTTCATCGATCGAATGTCTCGTATATTTTTAACGCAGTATCACGAGTAGGTATTATAATTGGTGAAATGTGGGTGTTAATACATCTCTGCTTACCGCGTACACATCCCGACGTGATTTATATTATGTATGTGTTTTGTGTGGTGACGGCAGAGTAGAATACAATTGTCACCACCCCAAATCTCTCCCGTGGGTGTCGTACAAGGCGACTAAGGATAAATCAGTGATGAGGAATGGGCAGCAGCGTTCCCCTTATACCTACCACCTAGCAAAGAACTGCGACTTTTGTGCCCGATAAATGGCAATAGGCTCGCCACCTATTACATGGGACCTAGCATAATTGGCGAAGCGTGGGTGCTAGTTCACCTCTGCCTACCCCTTCGGGGATATAGGCGTGAATTATGTATGTATGTATGTATGTGTTTTGTTTTTTTTCTATATATTATTTTTTACTTACAAAATATTTATGTCACTTAACTTGTCTCATAGAATAACAATTCCAGTATAAATATGAAATGTTGGTGTAGAGTTAGTTCTAATTGCAAATATCATTTACAGCGTTTATTTGTTTGAACACCAAGGGCAATGCTATCTATCATTAATACGGGATTATTAATCACTGTCACGACAAAATAATTAGGAGTTAAAACAAATCACTTAGGTATAGAAACTAAATGAAATTGGATTTAATTATACAGGTTCACAGGCGAGCAGACTTAAATTAAACATCAAAGCAATTTAATCTTGGAGATTCTTAAAGTTTTTGCACGAGCCCAGATTAGAATTAATATTGAAATGAAAGGTAGGTATGTCAATAGAGCGTTTACGGCCGATACCTTCAGTTTTCGGCGATTTATTTTTCCATCGGACATTCGGGGAGAAGACAGGTAATTATTCTAAAGTAAATCGAACCTTTGTGTAATTTCACGTACCAGCGGCTCGGGATTGAAGTGTTAAATTAGAGGCGGATCGTGGGCGTTCTTATCTGTAAACAGTTTTGTTAAGTTATCGTGGAGTTGCGGGGTTAATAAATTTAATTCAAAGAAAATAAAGTCGGAAAAAAAGTGAAAAGTTACTGTCCTGCCTGATGCGGGAATCGAAATCTAGTAGATACCACTCGGCTCACCAGGATGGTTTTTAACATTGATTAATTCTTACTTTGATTTCAATTTGCACATTATAAATGTTAAAAAATTACTTACTCAGAATATTGTGGTTAGAAAAATATGCAAAGATTATGGACCCGCATTAAAGACTATATTTTTTCGAACTTTGTGTAACCACAATAATCAACCAAAAAAAAAAAATTATTTCCTATTATTTTAATTGGAAATGAAAGTTACAGGTAACACACTTACCGGTCAATACCACCTTTGACTGATTTCCTTATTCCTGATTGCAGGCAGGATTTTTATAAATTGGCTCCATAATAATTAAAACTAATCAAATCAGAAATTATCAATTTCAATATATTTATTATTACATTGAGTGAATTTTAACGTTTTTTTAGTGTAATCTGTTAGTGATATAAACAATAAGAAATGTGGGCTAAATTGTTTACGAAGGTCAAAAAAATATAAAAAACCCCAAAAGCGAGACTTCGCCGGCGTCTTGCGCCAAATGTCGATTTTTTTTGTAATAGCGTTGTAGTTACTTTTGCTTGCGGTTTTGTATATTAACATGTGATGCGAGGAAGATCCGATACAAAAACAGCTCCACAAGCTCTCAAAAGGCCACACGACAATGCCCCCGAACATCAATCAGCATCAGAAACCCGTATTTTCGGAAGCAGTCAATAGGACCGTGTACTTTTTCAAATAATTAAGAAGCAACCTTAACAAGGCTCCGGATGATTTATCAAAGCAACAGTATTGAAAGCGCTGGTACTTTGATTTGCCCGGGACAAATCAGTCGCTGGGAGCGCTTGTTTATTTTCAATCACGAATGTGCTATCATATGAAGTATGATCGTTCAAACACACAGATATGATAAGCAAATATCGAATATGGGTTTTACAGTTATAAATACAAACATATCATGTTCAAGAATTGCTTATATAATTTCTTAGGGAGACACCGCGATGGAAAATGCTGTTATGGGTGTGAGTATTATTACATAATAATATGTTATGGACTGGTGTTTAAAAAACTTTGTTGAATTGACATACATAAAACACGATTTTTAATCCCGAAGGGGCACGCAGAGGTGTATCAAATCAACATCTACACTTCTAAAGCTATCCTGTTTGGAGCAAACGTTTGTGTAATGAATACCAGTAGGTTAAAATTGGGGCACCTGGATCAAAAAAAGATCCAGGCACCCCAATTTTAATCTTTTATTTATTCATGTTTTCATGTATTCACTGTTCATCACTCGACTCTTTAGAGTAATGAAAAGTGAATAGTACACACCATGCGAGGTCGTTGACGACTACCTACTTAATCTAATTTATGTTATGTCTTACATATTTTCAGCACAATAATTATGTGAATAGATGAAAGGGTAAAGTCGGGTGGAAAAAATACCTTTTTTTATTCAAGTACTACAATTTTACCCCTTCATCTATTACTGTTAGTTATTCTTTTAACCAATTTTTAAACTATCATCTATTTACTTCATATTATTCAACAGACGTCTTAATATACAATGAAAGGATTGAAAAAATAAAACAAAAAATAAACGTTCGAAATTTATTTATAATCAATTACATTAGTTTTCGGTTAATCTTAGAAATTAAGTCTTTTGCACCCCTATACACTTCATCACTAAATGTATTTTCAACCACATGCTGAGCACAGATAGAAGCTGTACAGTTACAATCGATATTATTACATAAATCATCGATCTCAAATATTTGTAATCTTATTACTCTAGATCTTGAATTATTCTTACACGGTTTTTTATGTACGAACACAAAATTTCATCTGCTCTTCTTTTCCGTCGAGTATTGTTATTGTCGACGTTGGTGGTGTGGATGCTGGAGCCACTGTTCGGACGTTCATCTATTTCGAAAGGTCTTTCCTGCTCGAGATAATTGAGAACATTTTGACGGATTGTTTGTTCTGCTGGTATTATTGGTGAGTAGCTTCTATTAAAAATTATATCATCAGATCCCTGAAACAACGACGTGAAAACAATTATAATTTCTTATTGAAATCGTACGCATTCTAAGAAATACAGAATGAATAATATTTAAATAAAAAACAACAATATAAATAGTGAGATCTTACCGGCATGTCTTTTCCCAGAATTTTGGGTATAAACAAACGAAACTTGTACGCAGTCAGAAATCGATTTCACAACTGTGATTTACCATTTTCGTGTGTCTTTTATATGTTACAAATATTACGCCTTTAAAGCTTAAAATTATGTGTTTTAATTATTTTATAACAACTTAACAGTAGTGTCAATGACATGTTACTTTCAAAGCGAGCCTTATTCCTTGGTAATAAAACATTATTTACTGGAGGCATTTTGGGATAGAAATATCTGCTTGTCTTAATGTTATTACGAAGTCATTCATTCATCGCAGGCTGGCCCCCAAATATGGCGAAGATGAACTTTGATCGCAATCTTTCTCTTACGCTGCATTTCGCTGTCATAGTGAAACCGATAAAGGCAGTACTTTATCTTCATGCAGTGATATTACATTCTTATTGTCTTGCACACACCTTGACAATGAATGAATGCTATGAGAAAGAAAATAAGGTTTACTTTTGCTTACTAACGTACCACACAACCAGAGTTAGATGTTTACCTACAGTGATATATCGACACCGATGCGGATATTAGTATACTGTTTATTTCGTTATTCTATGATTTTTCTACCACGTTGTATTTTTTCCGAATATGGAAAATGCGTACTTGAATCCTGTATATTTAAGCCGGGTTGAAGATGGAAAATGTCACAGTCTGATACAGCTACTAAGTCCCCGCAAACACACAGTTATCCAGAAGGAAAAAAAAAAGTAAGTAATTCATTTAATCTGACTTCTTATCTATTCCTTTTTTCATGTTGTATGTTTTCTGTCTATTCATGTTTTGATCTTTTCATTTGAATGTTATTATTTATTTTCAGGTCGAAACATACAACTGGTCATGATGCATCCGACTACTCAGAGGAAGAGATGAACGTGCCCGCACCTTCTACCTCAAAGAAATCGCACTCGCCACCTTCTGCACGCTCTTCTACATCGAAAAAGCGCAAGTCCCCAGCAATCGTACCTGCAACGCCGAGCAAGTATTCTAGTTACGATCTCTTCGGCACCGACAGCGAAGATGAAGTCGAACCCAGCAAGCATGGTAATAATACATCTAATATGTATTCATATCTTGTTATGAAATACCCTAAGGCATATAGTCGACAATTACATAAAACTAAAGTTGGAAAATACTATATAGAATTAAAGACATATCCGATAAATAAAGCAAATCAGAAGAATAAACGACTAGAGGCAGATATTGTAGTAAAAAATAGAACAGATTGTGATACAGAAGCTTGGTACCACCTTAAAAAGTTTATTGAAGTATCTCGACGCCAGATGAAGCAATGTACAATATTTTCTATATTGGAAGAAGATAGTCCATTGAAATAAGTTATTTTCATATAAACATATTTTCTTTTTCTTTCAAGATCAATCATCGAAGCACAAACATGAGAAGATATGCAAGACTTTGCCATCATCACATCGTAGCAGTGCTGAACATGAGCCCAAGAAAAAGAAGAATATTTACCCGCACACTTCCGAGCCACTTCCCACCAATACGCCTACACTCTGCCGAAAAACTTCTGCCAGCGATGTGTTCGGCACCGACAGCGACGATGAAGCATTCAACATACCAAAAACCGGTAAAAAGCAAGCAACGATTCATTCATATATTACTAAACGGGTTCCGCACGGTGTAGTACGACAGAGTAATGCGGAGAAAGAGGGATCGCACTATGTAGAGTTAAAGGTCTACAAATGCGATGAAATCAAGAATATACAACCGATGAATAGATGGCGTCATACCATTATAACTATAAAGAATAAGTCGGACGCTGGTACTGAGGCATGGGAGCACCTAACTAGCTTTATAAAAGCCACTCGTAAAGAGTTCAAGGATTGTCGGCCAGAAATTATTACCGGATATTCATAAAAACATTTTTATTTACTTTGAATTATGTGCCAGCCTCTTAATAATTTCATACTAATATTAATCATACCTAATAAAACTTATAAACAATTACTTCTTAATCATGTTTACTTTAATATTAATACAAGCATTTGCAAATTTATATCTAACATTGTTTTTTTATTTATGTAACAGTTCCACTACAACCAGTACCGCTCCCACCACCAGCTGTTGAAGACAATACGTTAATCGAATGTGAAAAATGCCAAATATTAATATCACGAAATGAATACAGATACCATTTGAGAACTAATATACATAAATCGAACTGTTTATTGAAGACCGAATTTGATAATATCAATATTGTGACTAGCGCATTTAAGAAGCGCATAGTAACTTATCGCTTAAACCCAGCTCAGAAAGTCGAGTATCTCATAGCAGAATCGTTTCTGAGCGACAATAAAAAAGACATTACACATTTGATTAACATGTCATTGAAAAAGCATACTTGCATTAAATTAAATTTTGAACTATTTTCTTATTTTACTTTACCAATGTCGAATGAAATTCAACTAAAGTCGTTTATTACAAAATATGAAACTATTTATCAGTCGACAGATTTTGATGAAACATTTTCACGACTGTCAGATAATTTAATAACAAAATTGACTGAATTTCAGCACTGTGAATCTGGTTGGACTATCTTAAAAATTAGTCATATGGAAATTAATGTAAATAAATACTGCCCTCTGAGAGGTGGTACCTACATAGGTCTACCACCATCTATCAAACATTCGAAGAGTTGTATTAACATTCACAATACTGACAGTCACTGCTTCCTGTGGTCAATAATTGCCGCACTATACCCTGCTGAAAACAACGTAAGCAGAGTAAAGTCGTATCCACATTATTCATCAATATTTAATATAAAGGGAATGTCCTTTCCTCCCACAATGCTCGATATTAAACAATTTGAATCCAATAATCCGGATATAAGTATTAACGTGTATGGACTAGATAACAAATGTTGTGTGACTGGACCCTTATATTTAACTAAATGTCGTAAAATTGACCATATCAATCTCCTCTATTTCGAACGAGGTAATAAAGGGCACTATTGTTTAATAAAAAATCTTAATCGATTAGTGCGACGTCAAATAACAAATCATAAAGGTAAAATATACTTATGTGATGCCTGTTTACAGAACTTTTCTGATGAATCTAAGTACAGATCACATAAGTGTGATGGAGTTTTGTATGTTTTACCGAAAAAAGATTCTTATTTGAAGTTCAATCATTATGAAAGACAACAAAAAATTAATTTTGTGATTTATGCTGACTTTGAGTGTCTTTTAATAAATTATAATAAACAGAAATCTGAAAATACTGAAATATTGCTAAAACATGAACCTTCTTGTTTTGGGTATTATATTTGTTGTTCTCACAATCAAACCTTAAACAAATATGTTTCATATAGAGGTAGAGATTGTGTTCAAGTGTTTATAAGATCATTAATTAACGATGCTAAATTTATTCATAAAATATTATTAGAAAAAAAGCCGATGTCACCTTTAACACCTGATCAAGAGACTCGGTTTCGAAACGCTACCTTATGTCACATATGCAATGAAGTATTATTCGATGATAAGGTTTTAGATCACGATCATGTTACGTCTGAATTTAGAGGAGCGGCACATTCTCACTGTAACCTGATGCATAGAGTGTGTCAATTCATTCCTGTTGTTTTTCATAATCTATCAGGCTATGACGCACATTTATTTATTGAAGAACTAATGAAATATGAAGGAATGGTTAAAATTATTCCAAAGACTAAAGAAAAATACCTTTCTATTACAAAAATTATCGAATCCACCAATAGTACGCGCCCTATTGAAATAAAGTTCATAGATTCTTTCCAATTTCTAAGTTCAAGTCTTAATATGTTAACTAAAAGTTTATCTGAAAATGATTTCTTTCACTTATCAAATGAGTTTAAAAATAAAGAACAGTTACAATTACTCAGAAAAAAAGGTGTTTATCCGTACGATTACATGAACAGTTGGTCAAAACTTGATGAAATACAACTTCCACCTAAATCATGTTTTATGAATTTTCTAAGTGGGGTACATATTTCTGTCGAAGATTATGCGCATGCTTGTGCTGTATGGAATTATTTTAATATTTCTAATCTTGGAGAATATACAGATTTGTACTTGAAAACTGACGTGTTACTTTTATGTGATATATTCGAAAAATTTAGAAATACAAGTCTTTTATATTATAAACTGGATCCTGCTTATTATATTACATCACCTAGTTTGAGTTGGGATGCGATGCTTTTTCATACGAATGTTAAATTAGAACTGATTAGTGATATAGAAATTTATCAAATGCTGGAAAATGGTATTCGTGGCGGTCTAGCACAGTGCTCCTTACGCCATGCTACTGCATCTAATAAATACTTACCAAACTATAATCAATCAGTACCGTCTTCATATCTTGTATATTTAGACTGTAATAATCTCTATGGGTACGCTATGACAAAAAAGTACCCTGTTTCTGAGTTTAGATTTTTGTCATTAGAAGAAATAAAACATTTTGATGTAATGGATATTTCTGATGAAAATGATTATGGCTATATTTTAGAAGTGGATTTGTTGTATCCAGATCACTTGCATGAAGCACATCAAGACTTACCTTTCCTCGCGGAAAAAATGTCATCCCCGGAAAGTAAAGTAAAAAAATTAATTGCTAGCCTCTATGATAAATTTAATTATGTCATTCATTATGTGCATTTAAAACAATGTATAAAACATGGTCTAATACTATTAAATATTCATCGAATTCTAAGATTCAGACAGGAATGTTTCTTGAAACCTTACATTGATCTTAATACTTCTCTCAGACAATCATCAAAAACAACATTTGAAAAAGACTTTTTCAAACTACTAAATAATTCAATTTTCGGTAAAACTATCGAAAATAAACATAAACAAGTACATATTAAATTAATTAATAGATGGACAGATAATCGAAATTCAACAAATAAATATTTAACCGCGCAGAAATTAATTACAAAGCCTAATCTAAAAAGCATTCATATATTTTCAGAAAACTTTGTAGCCAATCAGTTAAATCATGAAAAAGTGATGCTGGATAGACCGATCTACATTGGATTTTCTGTATTAGAATACGCAAAACATCATATGTATCAATTTCACTATGATTTTATCAAAGAGAAATATAAAGAACAGGCAGAGCTATGCTACACAGACACTGATAGTTTGTTATATTTGATATATACTGAAGATTTTTATAAAGATTTAAGAGATAACATTTCACAATTTGATACTAGTAACTTCTCTTCATGTAATGAGTATAACATTCCAAAAATAAATCAAAAAGTTCCTGGATTATTCAAAGACGAGATGGGTGGTGATATAATTACTGAATTTGTTGGCTTAAGAGCTAAATTGTATTGTATAAATAGCTTAAAGTGTAAAATAAATAAAGCGAAAGGTATTACAAAAACAGTTACTCAGAAATTACAAATGATTGATTACAAAAATACTCTTTATAAAAAAAACAGCACAAGATGCAACATAAGATTGATAAGATCAATTAAACATATTTTATATACGCAGCAGATTAACAAGCAACTACTCAATGGGAATGATGATAAAAGACAAATACAAAAAGATAAAATTCATACACTCCCATGGGGTCATTGTAGCACTATATCATAACAATAAAAATATATCGAGTCTGATAGAATATAAAATAAATATAATACTAATCTAAGTAGAATAAGATATGTAACTTCGCAAATGTGTGTATATTGTTTTTTTTACTATTTTCATTATTACGACTGTTGTAATAAATGTATGAGTAAAACAATGAAGAGCGTTTTTATTTTATTTTTCATGATGTGAGAATGAATAGAAAGAGGTATATAAAAGATTGTAACTCAATTTTTTATTTCATACTTAAAATGAATTTCGTCAAGCAACCAGACACTTTAGAAGTCAACATTATAAAAACAGGAAATAATCCCCGCTTAACTAAACATAGTGTACTGCTGCCTAACACAATTCGATGTATTATATGTGGCCCATCAAATTGTGGGAAAACAAATGTGATGGTGAATTTATTGTTACATGAAAATGGTCTTAAATTCAAAAATATTTACTTGTATTCGAAGACATCTTTTCAACCGAAATATCGTTATTTAGAAAACGTTTTTACATGTATTCCTAATGCTAAATTATATATTTTTAATGATAGCAAGGACGTGATTTCACCAAAAAATGCTTTAAAAAAATCCATCATTATTTTTGATGATGTGGCGTGTGAAAATCAAGTAAATATTCGTAATTATTTCGCTATGGGCAGACACAGTCAGATAGACTGTTTTTATCTGTCTCAAACTTATTCCAAAATACCTAAACAATTAATACGCGATAATGTTAATCTCTTGATTATTTTCAAACAAGATGATATCAATTTAAAACATATATATAACGAACATGTGAATACAGATATGAGTTGGTTAGAATTTAAAAAGCTATGTGCTACAATATGGTTAAATCAATTTAGTTTTTTAACCATAAACAAAGATTGTGCTCTGGATAGAGGAAGGTATAGACAAGGCTTCGATACATTCATTTATTTATAGTATCGAAAAAAAATGAAGACTAATCCCGAGTATATAATAACACAGACTTTTAAAAATATATTATTTCATTTTAATATTTGTGAACAACAGTCGAGTATAACTCAAAATAAAATAATGGACACAGAGATTAAAAAGCAATTAATTAAGTCAGTTGACACTATTAAAAATAAAATAAAAGCTATTCAAAATGAAGAAGATGAAGCAAATATGAAATTTAAGAAGGTGTTCAAACCCATCACAGATAATTTAGAGACAATCATTAAAGCTAACGATAAAGATAAACCTACGCTTAACGTCTCGATAGATATGAGTAAAAATGACTCCGTAGAAGATCAAAACTCTTCTTTAGATTATACAATCTTAAGCAAGAATACACCGATAGAGTCAGATGAAAGTTTAGAATATTATGATTATAGTGATGATACACTTGTGTCAGATAGAAAAATAAATGATACCCTTATGTCACTTGAAAAAGAAGAAGTAATAGATATATATGATAATAATATTAATATCCCATTTGGAATACGCAGTGAAAATAAAAACTTGATGATGGGAAATTCCAAAGTTTCATTTTCGTCTACTAGCAATACATCAAAGTCAGACAAATACCAAGTAGTGACCATTGGTTTCAAGCAATATAAGTTAACACCAGGTTTAAAGGAACTTCTCATGCGCAATAAGCCTAACCTGAATATTGTTAGCGAACAAGACAAAATTACTTATAAAGATATTCTTGTTTACACAAATGCTCATAAACGAGGCTTTAGTTCAAATGGTCAGATTAAAGGCGACAAAAGTTTGAAATATTGCGAAATAATCAAACCATTATTCATTCAAAAATGGAATCATTCCAATGAAAAAGACATAGCTAAATGTGGGGGTCATATCCCGATATACAAGAAATACAAAAGTGAAACAGACTATGTATATTGGGATGACCCTAATGAACTAATCGAAAGATTAAAACTATTAATTGCATCAAAAAGTGCTGGTAACACTAATCATGATAACGAAATTATATCAATTATTGAAGAGCTTACAGAAGCTGGTATTATAAAAAAATAAAAGGACACACGCTACCATATCGATGATTAGTACGAAAAGAACATTGATCATGCATGTTCATGAACGTGATAATCAGAGTTAATATCGAGAATGCAGAAATATCATTTAAACGATGACATTGAAGTCTTAGGATCGTCAAGTAAATCAAAATTGTGTGCTTATTGTTGTAAAGCAGATATATACGATCTTAAAACGAATGTCTTTCAAAAAATTGAGGATATTAACAAGTTGATGATACTTTTAATCAACAAAATAAAGAAACTTGAAGTAAATATTAATGTTAAAGATATTGTGGGCAAATTAAACAAGCACTATGAGCAAAGCAGATGTTGTAAACGAAATATGTAGAAACGCTAGAATTAATTATCCTCGAAGAAATGTAATACTTAAAGGTATAGATGATCTTTGGCAAGCTGATTTGATAGACATGCAAGCAATATCAAGAGTTAATGGAGGTTACAAATACATATTAGTAGTTATCGACTGTTTTACAAAGTTTGCATGGGCAATCGGGCTAATAAAAAAGGATAAAGAGCATGTATCTAAAGCTTTTGAAATGATTTTAAAAAATGGACGCGTTCCAATAAATCTACAGACGGACCATGGAAAAGAATTTTATAATAACAAATTTAAAAATATTATGAATAGGTTTAATATAAATCACTATTCTACTTACTCAACTAAAAAGGCTTCAATTGTTGAAAGATTCATCAGAACACTAAAGGGTAAATTGTATAAAGAATTTAACTTAATCGGAAATTATAAATGGAATAATGGAGTACTAAAGAAAAAGATGACTGAATATAACAACACTATGCATAGGACTGTTGGTCAGCCTCCAGCAACAATTTGTCATGCCAATAAAAGAGAAGTAGTACAAAGATATATGAACATTATTCACTCTAAAAAAATAAAAAAATGTAAAAAATTTCGAGTTGGTGATTATGTGAGAATAAGCAAGCATAAGGCTCATTTTGATAAAAGTTATACCCCTAATTGGTCAACGGAAATATTTAAAATTATTAAAATACAAGAAAGTACGCCTACAACTTATTTATTAGAAGATTCAAAAAGAAGGCCAATACTCGGAGCATTTTATTCACAAGAAATTCAGAAAACTAAATATCATGATATATATGTCGGAGTGTCAATGAAAACGCAGTGTTAAATACTCTTTGTATCATTGTTTATCAGTTATTAAGAATGGCAGTTTGTTTAATTAAAAGCGTTAATGTTTTAAACGTCAGGCTAGTGTTGCCTGGGCGAAATCATAGATGACGTAATTGGCGCGGTAGTTGGGAATATTCGTTTGAATTCGAGTGATTGGAGGGAGGTTTCTCTAGAGGAGGATAGTCTGTGGTTGACGGGCGAGTTGGCCAGTCGAACAGTGGTGCAGAGCACGATTGGTAACGAGCGGGGGTTGACGTGGGATCTCGAGTTGGGGAGAACGTGTTACGCCATCTTGGGATCGCCGCGTTTAAAATCTTAACGTATCTTAGCCATCATTTCCCTGTGTGTGTTAAAGTTGAGTTACTTGAATAAACGGCCATCATTGTAGTTATTGTGCGCCTTATTTCTGAGACCCAACGTTATGGAAAATCACTACGGCATTACCCGCATTCTCCGACATCAGAAGTGGGATAATTGCCATTCTCCGACATCAGAAGTGGGATCTGTCCTACGTTACCACTACAAATGGGCCGCGAGAACAACAAACGGAAAATGATTTTGGAACGATAAAATCAATCAAGCACTGAAAACATCGTTGAACATTTGTTAAGTTGGACACATCGCGTCAAATTGTCCTGGGGTGAACAAGAGAGAAGAAGATGACCAACGCATCGTGCGCGATCCAGTGTATCGGCGCGGCGGCGACAGACCGGCGAGACAGGCGGACGGAGCGGCGGCAGAGAGGCGCGGGCGCGGCTCGGGCTCGGGGCCTTCGGCGGGTGGACATCGTGTTAGTTGGTGGTGACCAACTGGCTGTTGCAGCACAGCAGTGAACATTATTGGTCAGTGTATTGTTTTCCTTATGACTGGGGTACTGAGTCCTCGTTAATCAGGGATTGTTTGGTTGCCTAATTTAATGGTAGACACATAGTAGAGAGGATGTGATAGTTGTGTTCAACGCTATTTGTTGAATAGGTGTATCGGCGCAAAGCAAATTTCGTGTTTATTGGCGATTAACGATCATCATTTAGATAATCTATTTCATCTTTTGCCAGAAAGTTATTTGATAAAAAAAAAATGATAATAAGATCGGAGTTGAAATATTAACTAGGGATTTCCTATTATGGTTTACTTTATTTTTTAACAAGGAAGCAGATTCTTTGCTGTGTAGTGTCTGTGTAACTGAGTAGCTATAGTTTAATTATGTAGTGTGGGTTGTGTATTCACGAGGTGGTAAAGCGTATTCTGTCACTGTGTAGAGTGGCAGAGAGTGCTTTTGACACTGAGTGTATTTTGACGTTCTGTGGTATGTGGAGCTGAAATGGTTTATCGAGCTGGTGTAATGACAGAAGTAGAAGGGTGTTTATTGATGTTGTTGGTATTCTATCACTTTTGGGTAGTTGATTAGGGTGGTGGGTGGCTAACACTTTAAAGATAAATTAACTGCAAGGTGGCTAATAGCTTAAGATGGGGTGGTGGCCAATAGTTTAAGATGGCGTGGAGGCCAATAGTTTAAGATGGCGAGGTGGCCAATAGTTTAAGATGGCGTGGAGGCCAATAGTTTAAGATGGCGAGGTGGCCAATAGTTTAAGATGGCGAGGTGGCCAATAGTTTAAGATGGCGTGGAGGCCAATAGTTTAAGATGGCGAGGTGGCCAATAGTTTAAGATGGCGTGGAGGCCAATAGTTTAAGATGGCGAGGTGGCCAATAGTTTAAGATGGCGTGGAGGCCAATAGTTTAAGATGGCGAGGTGGCCAATAGTTTAAGATGGCGTGGAGGCCAATAGTTTAAGATGGCGAGGTGGCCAATAGTTTAAGATGGCGTGGAGGCCAATAGTTTAAGATGGCGAGGTGGCCAATAGTTTAAGATGGCGTGGAGGCCAATAGTTTAAGATGGCGAGGTGGCCAATAGTTTAAGATGGCGTGGAGGCCAATAGTTTAAGATGGCGTGGAGGCCAATAGTTTAAGATGGCGAGGTGGCCAATAGTTTAAGATGGCGTGGAGGCCAATAGTTTAAGATGGCGAGGAGGCCAATAGTTTTAAGAAGTGAGGTGGTGAGGGGGCTAATAGCTTAAGAAAATTTACGGATAGACCAACCCTACCATTAGTCAGGAGTGGCCGAAGCGGCTTATCCAAAATTTGGTCAGGGCTGGCTGATCTGGATCAGATACTTTCGTTTTTTTTTATTTGTTTCATGTGAGTTCCGGGACACGCGCTGTAGTGCGGTCAACGCCAGCACAGGCGAGCTACCTTCGGCGGCAACGGGCGATGGCTTGGCGGCGGCACGCGAGGACGCGTGAAGCGTCAGAATGGCCGTGTCGGAGTGTCAATGAAAACGCAGTGTTAAATACTCTTTGTATCATTGTTTATCAGTTATTAAGAATGGCAGTTTGTTTAATTAAAAGCGTTAATGTTTTAAACGTCAGGCTAGTGTTGCCTGGGCGAAATCATAGATGACGTAATTGGCGCGGTAGTTGGGAATATTCGTTTGAATTCGAGTGATTGGAGGGAGGTTTCTCTAGAGGAGGATAGTCTGTGGTTGACGGGCGAGTTGGCCAGTCGAACAGTGGTGCAGAGCACGATTGGTAACGAGCGGGGGTTGACGTGGGATCTCGAGTTGGGGAGAACGTGTTACGCCATCTTGGGATCGCCGCGTTTAAAATCTTAACGTATCTTAGCCATCATTTCCCTGTGTGTGTTAAAGTTGAGTTACTTGAATAAACGGCCATCATTGTAGTTATTGTGCGCCTTATTTCTGAGACCCAACGTTATGGAAAATCACTACGGCATTACCCGCATTCTCCGACATATATTTAATTGAAAAAGTGTTAAAAAGAAAGGGGAACCTTGTGTTTGTTAAATGGCTTGGGCTCCCAACTAGCGAAAATAGTTGGATAAGTAAAGCGAATGTATTATAGATATTTGAGTTTCATCATCGCTCTAACAAATTCAATTTAAGTGGTTGCATGTTAATATTTTTTCATTCCATTCATCACGTTCGTACAAGTGACACATTTAAAGTTTGAGTTCATTAAATATTATCGTTTTAAGCTTCATTAAAATGAAGAGGAAACGAGAACCAACTTTGCTAAATTTAAATTTAAAAACAAAAACACAAAAGAAAAGTAACAATCAAGACAAAATAAGTTTGAAAAAAACCTTTAAAAATATAGTATTGCGCACAAAAAAGCATATAAATAGCATAAAGCCGAAATGTAAAAACGCTTTAGTAAAGTTGGCATACACAACAGCACAAGAACTAGCATCAAATATACCTATAAATATACCAAGAGTTATACCCATACCCAAAACTGGAGGATTTCTTCCTTTAATACCAATATTTGCAGGCTTATCTGCTCCTGGTAGTTTAGTTGGAGGTGCTGCTGGAATCGCAAAAGTGATAAATGAATATAAAACTGCTAAAAAACAATTGTCTGAATTGGAAAGACATAATAAGCAAATCGAAGCAGTGTGTATTGGTAAAGGTTTACATCTGAAGCCATATAAAGATGGATTAGGGATTTTTGTTTCAAAGAAAAAAAACTGAATTGTAGGCTACCCAGGAGAGCTTTAACTAATATTGATATTATAAAGCACTCGTATAATATCCCTTTTTTTCGAGGTGTATTTATGAGAGATGAATTACCGCAAAAACCTTTCCCAATGGAATGTGGTGTCATTAATCTTGATACCTCCGAGAACTCTGGTACTCATTGGGTAGCCTATGCAAAATGTGAAGATTATATCGAATATTTTGATAGTTATGGTAACTTAAAACCACCAAAAGAATTGATAAAATACATGGGAAGTAACATACATTATAATTACAACAATTTACAAAAAAAACATTTATTTAACTGCGGTCATTTATGCTTAAAATTTCTAATGTCATTTTGGGAGAAAAGAAGACATAATTTACAAAAAAAAAAAGCAGTTAATCGCTTAATTTGCTTTCATTACTTTGATTCGGATACATATATAATATGACAACTTTAATAGCATAGGTACATTCATCCAGCGATTGCGAAAGGAGCTATAAGATATTATTGTGTACTAAACTAATTATTTTTATTGCTCTACGTATTGATACTAAATATATCCTGATTTATATTTTATCGCCTGACATAGTAACATGTTAATATTCAATAAATATCCTACTCCAAAAAGAGTATGCAATATTACACTCCCAATATCGAAACACGTCAGACGTGTCCGAGTAGAAAAAACAAAAAATATTACTACAGCGAATAGAAGGTTTTTACAAGAACTTAGGTTTAAATTACATAATGTTGCAAATCAGTGATATACCGTGTCAAGATAACTCAATCGAAAGCTATGAAATCCATAATTATAATCCATATAATAACAGCTTTAAAGACAATGATGAAATAAGAATACCTATCCATCAACAAGACGTTTACGTACTACCTTCAGGTAGTTCTATTTACATAGAAGGCTATGCCAACGTGACTTCGAAAGACTCCTTAGGAAAAGTGGTTAAAAAAGATGTTAAGTTTATTAACAACCCAATGTCATATTTGTTTCAAGATATTCGTTATGAATTAAATGGTGTTGAAATCGATCGTACTAAAAATGCAGGAATTACTAGCACTATAAAGTCCTATATATCTATGAATGAAGGTGAAAACAAAGCTGCAGCAGTTTGGGGATGGAATATGAAAGGTACAACTCTGAAAGTGGGATATTTTAGTGTCATTATACCATTAAATAAAATATTAGGTTTTGCAGAAGACTATTCTAAAATAGTCATAAATTGCAGACATGAACTTATATTACAAAGAAGTAATTCCATTTCAAACTGTGCGATAATGGAAGGTAATGATAGTATCGAAATAGAAATTCAAAAAGTTCAGTGGCGTGTTCCACATATAAAAGTTTCTGATCGTAATAAATTGTTATTACTTAAATATTTAGAAAAGGATCGTCCTGTACAGATAGCATTCAGGAATTGGGATTTGTATGAATATCCGTTCTTACCAAAAACCGCAAAACATTCATGGTCGATCAAAACGGCGTCTCAGTTGGAAAAACCAAGATATGTGATTTTTTGCTTACAAACTAACAGAAAATGTGATAAAGCTAAAAGCTATGCAGAGTTCGATCATTGTAAAGTAACTAACCTTAAATTATTTTTGAATTCACAATACTTTCCGTATGACTCACTAAATCTGAAATTTGATCAAAATAAATACAGTATATTATACGAAATGTATGCTAACTTTCGTCAGTCGTATTACAACGACGGTGTTGATCCGTTGCTTGACTTTGTTCAATTCAAAGAAAAAGCTCCGTTGTTTGTGATCGATTGCTCAAGACAAAACGACTCACTAAAAACTGGATCCGTTGATGTTCGGATAGAAATCGAATGTTCAGAAGATATACCAGATAATACAACTGCTTATTGTCTGATTATAAATGACCGTCTATTTGAATACAAACCGCTCAGTAATATTGTAAGAAAATTATCATGAATGTGATAGTGGATGTACAAGGATTTAAAGACAAGCAAAACCATTTTATAGCAAAAGAAATAGCAATACTCTGGAATAGTCGAATCTTTGTGTGGTTAATAAAACCACTATACCCATTTTATGAATTAACAAAAAAAGAACGCTTGCAAGTAGCCTGGATTGAAAAAAATAGAGGAATTTATTGGAATGAAGGATGTATACCTTATTTTAATATTAAAAACATTACAGGCAATTTTTTTAACAATAAATGTATACTAACTAAGGGCAATGAAAAAGTTTTATGGATAAAAGATATATTTAATAACAATAACGTACATAACTTAGAAGATAAAAATTGTCCTAGTTTATTAACACTGTATGAGAAATATTCAACTTCGATGGATATTATGAGCTGTATACATCATAATAACGTATGTGCCCTAAAAAATGTATTTTGTTTGGATAAGTGGTGTAGAGAAAACAATGTTTTTACTTTTAAGAATCACTGAAATTTAATATCAATGAAATTAATAGAATTGTATGATAATTGTAAATATTAATAGACTAGTCTTAGATGTTGCTTTCAGTTTTTAGTTAAAATATTAACTAGATATATATGTTTTGTAAAAAAAAATATTATGTTACCAATAAATTTCTATTTACTTAATATTTTGTTTGGTTTTATTCCTGTTCAATACCTATTTTAACTTAATAATTATTGTCAAATACTAGGTGTTATTTTTTTAATCGAATTAAATATATAATTAAAAAAGATTAACAAATTGAATAGCAGAAAACATGAATAAACGAATAGTGAAAATTGGGGTACCTGGATCTCCGATTAAAAGACTGATTTAAATTTGATTTCTGATGGCATGAGTGAAAACTGAAAACTCCTTTCGAGTAAGTTCATTATTTATGGATACTTAAAAAAAATAGTTGAAAACATGAATAAACACATAGAGAAAATACCGTAACGGAGGGGTGGCGGTATGCTGCAACATATGTAAGATACAACATAAAATAGATTAAGTTGTTGTCAACGACCTCGCATGGTGCGTACTATTCACTTTTCATTACTCGAAAGAGTCGAGTGATGAACATTGAATATATGAAAACATGAATAAATAATAGATTAAAATTGGGGTGCCTGGATCTTTTTTGATCCAGGTGCCCCAATTTTAACCTACTAATACCAACATTTAATTTTGTTCTCTAGTCATGGTTGTCTAAATGTTTATCTATGTAGTATATTTTCCATATTCAGTCAAATCTTACGTAAATTTTTGTTCGTCAGCTAGTTTCACAAAATACCCAAACACATAACACAAACGCTTACTATAGCCCAAGCTAAAGTGAATGTTGACAATTTTATGTATTATATACCTACAATAAATATAAAATTTTGAAATGACAATAAATTATAGGTACCCAATTTAAAACGTAATTAGTTAAACTGATATATGACTATTTAAGCACTAGGTTCGAACTTACCTTTTAATTAAGATTTATTTAATTACGAAGTTATTACACGAAACAAGTTTAAACTTTAACATTGAGGCGTACGATGAGGCATAGTAATTACCAATCTCAATTGGAATATTAGATTTGATTCATTATTGAAATTAATGGCATTCACATAGAAATTTCAATTATAAAATTAACGCAAGCTACTTAGTGTACTGATCAGCCTTTAAAATTAATGCTGAAACGAATTAATTTGACGGCTTAGTAACAGGTACTCAGGGCAGCATATCCAGTACTGCATAATAAAAAGGTTACCCTCGTATTTATACTACCCTGGTCGCAATTTTATTTATTTTGGCTCGATGTAAGTATGTCTTTGGTGAAAAGAAAGGTGAAAGGTGCTAGTTATGAATTACATTAGTACAGACAAGGGATGGAAAACATCAGACAGAGGCCGATGACCGGACAGCAGTAAAATTGGGATGAGAAGATTCCAATCCATATTGCTCAAGGTTTTGGCTTAGGTTTCACAGCCGGTCGCCTATCTGACAACAACCCTTATGGTTATGGTGTTGTTGACGGTTTGCCATAGGACATTCTGGTGTCCAACGGTTCTTATTGACTGTGGTAAGACAGTTAAGTCAGGGCTGGCACATTCTGTAGTATTTTTTTGCTCCTAGAATTTAAAATGTATGTGCTTTAGCCGAGACGTGTCGTTTTACGCATCATGCACCGTAAATCTAAAAAGGTAGCAAAAATGGTTAAAAGAAAAATCATCACAAACCACAACCCATCAGTCAGCTAAAACGAATCGTACACCGCGCACGAAATACATCAACAATTCGACCAAATAACAGAGATAAGTGAGTCTGCGAAAGAAAACCTCCAAGGGGCTAAGTCACGTTCTCCCCTTTTTTCACCTCGATCAGATTTCCTGGAGGTAATGAATTTGTAATATTCCGGGCACACAGTATCGCAGACCGAAGATACTGGCGGTCTAAAAAGGCCATATAAGCAATACCGCCAAAACGATTAATTTTCTACGAATCTAAGTTATTTTACGTATATCCAATTAATCCAATGAGAACAATTTTCTTGTAAAAAACTTTCCAAGTGGTAAACTACAGAGGAATTGCGGCTTTTGTGCCCGATAAATGGCAATAGGCTCGCGTACGTATATCCACTTAATCCAATGAGAACAATTTTCTTGTAAAAAACT
Source organism: Cataclysta lemnata (assembly GCA_963931975.1). Classification (NCBI taxonomy): domain Eukaryota; kingdom Metazoa; phylum Arthropoda; class Insecta; order Lepidoptera; family Crambidae; genus Cataclysta; species Cataclysta lemnata. The sequence goes on along the minus strand of OZ008353.1, from coordinate 9,989,867 downwards.
TTCCAAGTGGTAAACTACAGAGGAATTGCGGCTTTTGTGCCCGATAAATGGCAATAGGCTCGCGTACGTATATCCACTTAATCCAATGAGAACAATTTTCTTGTAAAAAACTTTCGAAGTGGTAAACTACAGAGGAATTGCGGCTTTTGTGCCCGATAAATGGCAATAGGCTCGCCACCTATTACATGGGACCTAATATTATTGGCGAAATGTGGGTGCTTGTTCACCTCTGCCTACCCCTTTGAGGATCTAGGCGTGATTTATGTATGTATGTATGAATTGTTCACCTAACATACAACAGACGACGAGAGTGACTTTTTATGATTTGCAATGTTGGTAATTCATAATAGGATCATAAAAGATGTTGCCATTTTAGGTCCCCTAGTTTGCCAAGAAATCCTTTGCTCGGCAGTTTTAAGCCTACTTTTGCGGGAGTTCAATTAAAAGTGTAGACGTGCCAACCTGACCGGTTAGAATTAATACGAGGCGAGCTACCAAATTGGTAATTTGGTTTACGCAATCAGTTCCGCCCGCGCATGCCGATTGGGTTATAAGCGGTGTCGCTTTGTCGACTTTCGGATAATGGGTATGAATATCGGATAATAACATTTGTTTTGACATTACGTGACATTCATTCGCGCATTCTCGAAATTAATTAATTATGTGCTTTTATGGTGCATTTACACGGTGCATGTAGCTTGCGCACGTTGAAGCATTTGCACGGGCTATATGCATCGTGTAAGCGATTCCAGCGAGTCCAGCGACTCGGGCATGATACCAGCGCAAGCTAACTGCGCAAGTAACATCACGCGGGTTACTTACGCAGACATGCATGCCTACAGCTGAAACGAACAATACCCATACAAATACCGATACATAAATAACTTGCGCGGGCAGCATGCGTGTGTAGCTTGACCAAGTAACTTGCGCAAGTAGCCCGCGCCTCTGTTTATGCACTGATCAACTAACTTGAGCATGCTGCTTGCGCAAATAGCTCGCGACGTTGCTCCAGCTATTTGCACCGTGTAGATACACCATTATTGAACCGCTATTAGGAAATATAAAGCCGACAATGACGCTGTGTCGTATTTAACAATAATTAATTGAACACAATAAGTGCATGGAACTAGCCAATGTTCGCTAAGGCCGATCATTCGATGGGTGGCAAAAATGTACTATCTTGAGTTTCTCCAGGCTTCGGAAGGCACGTTCAGCCGTTGGTCCCGGCTGCATCTGCAGTCGTTAATACCCACAGATCCACACTCATTTCGCGAATTGAATCGAATTGTAAACAATGTAGATGTGCCTTTTAATAAGAAATTTCAATAAAAAATTTAATTATACAATTTTTTTATCGTAATATATATTACCTATTTTTACAATGTTACTAACGGTTTCTTTTTTCTCAGATGGATGGATGGAAATTGTTTTTTTAATGATAGACAGGTAAGCTCTTGTCCTTGATCTCCCCCGATGTTAAGTGACGATAAGGGCTGAAGATGGAATCGAGCTTCACCTGCAATCCTCAACCACGGTGGAGCTGACTATCTTATCACAATTGTCGAAACACAATAATGCTGTTAACATTATTATTATGGCGACAGAATTCGATAAGATGGTGGTAGCTAGTCAAGCGGACTTGAAAGAAGTCCTACCACCAATCAAATCAAATTTGTACCCCCCTGGGGATCGAACCCGGGACCTCTGGATCTTAATTCCGGTGGGGTTCGCCCACCGGAATTAAGATCCACTAGACCACAGACAAAATAGATGTTTAAAAAAAGAGGTGTTTTCATTTTGTATCGCTCTATAATGTCTGGAGTATAGTAACGTCAGAATATACATAGCAGGACGCAGTTTATTTTTTTTACAGGTGCGACTGGCGTGGTCTGTGCAACTCTGAATTCTGTTGTTATTTTCCATCGACTGGTGCGTCGCCAAATATTTCATAACTCCTATACACAAACAGCTGTGGGGGTCAGTGTTGTTTTTTACAAAGCCGTTACAAAGCAAACGGATTTCAATAATTCAATACCGTCCGTTCGTTAGTAGCATTACGTATTGACTTATCAGTTTGTACTTTCATAATTGTCGTAAAAAATAAGTATCAAACTGTTTTATGACAAAGTCGTATGACGGAACTGAAAAATTAATTAGACAGTATGTTTCCTCTTCCATTAATATTGGCCAGGCGTTATCAAGCCATCCATTTCCTTTTAATTTATTTATCCATCACGCCGGGTATTGTCAACAGACCGATGAATGGAGTGATTGAGATGACAACATTACAATTCATACTGCTCAAGGTTTTGGCTTAGGTTTGACAGCCGGCCGCGTGCCTGACAGCAGCACTCTTTGGGTATGCTATTGTCAGTGGTTTGCCCTCCACCATTCGGGTGCCCCAATGTGCTTATTGGTGTACACCGGGCAATCTCCATTAGTAGACTTTTACGACACCCCTGGGGAAGTTGAGGCTTGCATATTCTACGTTATTTTTTCGTCCCACGCCAGCATGGAAGACCAGTACAGTCTGTTACAGAACCGTATTCGTGAGCAAACAGTCCAATAGGATTTGAGACTAACTTAAAACACTACACGATTCCAATTCAAACACAGAAGTGACGTTCCGCTAAAGCGGCCGCAAGCGGGGACCAATAAGGGGTCTGTACAGAGAACTTAATGCATTTTTCATGTCGCAACCAACTTCGCTGTAGTTCCAGACTCCCCCCACAGAACCTATATACGACATCCGACGTCATAGTGGCGAAGTTTTGTAAAAACTCCAAGCGTCACATATAAAACTTCCCTCTGAGCCGACGAGCTCTAAACCTACTTAGTACTTTGGGTATCGAGACAGTCCGAATTGAAGAACACTAATGGAAAGTAGAGGGAGCTCAGTGTGGTCTGCTCTTGCGATCCCTGCACAAATGAAGCACTACTTTGAAAAAATGAAAATGTATGTTCTGCCAAAAATGTAATATATGTTCTGCTCAGCAGAAATAAAAGCGATAGAAATAAAGCGTCTGAAACGTAGAAAACAAATTAACTTGTGACTCAAATGAATATTTACAGCCATATAAACATAAACTAAGTTAAATAACTCAAACCACAGAATTATATCAAATCGGAAAAGACAGCGATGAGTAATTCTTATACAACCTATCCATTTACTGAGAATTACGTGTCCGATAGATGGCAATTGGCTTCCACCTATGTTTATTTATTTATTTCCAAAAAAACACTTGTTAGCTTACAGACATATATTATATCCAACACGCCCACAAGGTCAAGTAGCACATTTTAAATTTAAAATAATAAACCTTATGCAAAATTAACTATACACGCATAATCAGATCAGAACACAACAAAAACATATCTAGCATTAATAAGTCAAACAGATATTTGTGATATCTTAATAATCAATAAAAATAGAATAATTATACAATCATGTCCAATTTTGAATAATATTTAGTAGAGAATTGTTTATACACATGTCAATAATTTTAAATGTCATCCAAAATACAATTAATAAAAGTAGAAAAATTATACAATCAATGTCAATCTTGAATAATATAGTAGAAAAATATTTATACACAAGTCAATAATTTTAAATGTCATGAGAGCTAACATAATTGGCGAAACGTGCGTGTTAATTCACCTCAGACTCATTCACCTTGACTTCATGGACAATAGACGTAATTTTTAAATGTATACCTAGCTATATTAAGTTACAGAGACCAGTTTAACAGTGCCTTAATTGTAAACTTATCTATTCGATTAAATGCCTAAGGACTGCTGCTACTTGATTAGGTAGAACATCTCCCCAGACAGGTCTATTCAAACTAACACCTACATTGTAAATCAATTCAGGGCTTTTGCGACGGAGTTCTGAGTCGTCACAAGCTTACTAAAATTCAGTACTCCCTACGGCGAAAACAGTCAATCCCGATCGCAACCCGCGATCAAAATCAATGATCATCATCCAGATAGACTGTGTACCCCTGTGACTGTGTGGGCCGGCAAACAATCCATATCGTGATCATTGATTTTGATCGCGGACCGTGATCGAGATTGACTGTACGGGCCGCCTTCGTCTTATGAGACATTATTTGATCATGATGAAACTTCCAAGTTCATTCATATATCTACATAATATTATAGTCACCCCTTTCTCCCACAGGTTTAGGCAAAGATCACTTCTTTTTACTTGCTACACTTCATACAATTGATGGCGGCATAGCAGAATACAATAATCACAACCCAAATCTCTCCTGCGGGTATCGTAACATACATACCTATGGGTAAAACAAAGTAGTGGGTAATGGGCAGCAGTGTTCCTCACCTTATCACCATACTGCGATTTACGTGCCCGATAGATGGGACCTAACATAATTGGAGTAATTATTTGATAATAACCCAATATAATCACCCAATTATATTGGGTTATTGGCGTAACCCAACATAATTGGGTGTTAATTCGCCTCTGCCTACCCCTTAGGGATAAATAGGCGTGATTTATGTACGTATTGATTTTAAATATTCATCGTATACCCGAGACCTCCAACACGGGATCAGCTTAAAGCGCGTCCAGAGAAAACCCGAACGGAGCAAATATTTCAGGTCCCTTCAAAAGTTACGATTACATTATATTGTAACGTGACTGAACATTTAACGGGGCGATATCGAGTCCTATCGTATGGTGCCGCCCTTACGATCTATTGAGCCGCTCAGTCACGTACTAAGCAAAATGGTGTCGAAAAATAAATGGGTGCCCGCCCCCCTATATCAACAATCCGGCGTAGAAAATTGTTTTTATAGATTCGATATGCCTCAATTTCAATTGGCATCAGATCTGTTTCCATATTCGGCGCGCTGAGCGGAATCAATTTGCGTTTTGATGAGGGCGTCGGCATTGGCCGTCGGATTTTCTAATGCCACAGTTTTTTTTTATTAAAACAAGACGGAATGTTGGACCCCGAATTAATTGCGCTGTTCCGGGTTGCTAGGCAATTTTCGAGCCTGGTTAGGTACACTTATTGTTATCGAACGGCCTCGACTAACAATTCGTTTTCAATAAGCTCGTCTGTATTAAAATAATCATTACTTTCTAGGACATTTGGGGCAATACGTTTCTGGAATAATTACTATTTTATAACAATAAGTACCTACCTCATTATCATCACCAGCCCTTTGAAGTCCCCACTGCTCGGGCGCAGGCACTGCAGGTGTAGCCGGGAAAAATGAAGGAACTCAAAATAATCAATTTTTGTTCACCCACCCAATAACTGGACTAAGTAATTTTTATAAATTAATTAAAATGATTAAATTTATTCTTGAAGTTATATTTTATGATGTGTAATAATAATATATTCTAAATAACTAAACCAATTATAAAATATTCTAAAATATCTAAACTATTCAAGTAGTTTACGTCCCTTACCGGTAGAGACCCCGGGACCTAGGCTACATCAGACCTATATTAGATGTGCGCGAGTTGTAAGCAAGCCAGTACCCTTGTGTAGGCGGTCGCATCAGTGTCTTGGATTTTTTTTAATTGTTTAATAAGCTGAGCGTTTACCGCAATCTCGTCTCATGGAAACGATGATGAGATCTAAGATGGTAATCGCTCACCTAGACGATAGAAAAGGGAGAGATCTCACCGTGGTGCTCTGAGGTTGTGGCGTTCTTTTAATGCGACCGCCTTTGTTGTTTGTCTATGTTTGACAAACACAACGTTTTTCACTAAGTGACAGTTGTCAAATTAATTAGATGAGAATTTTATTCCGAGCTAGAGAGTATGGTTATTTTCTAAGCCTTATAAATATTATTTCCGATTTATGTTTACTGTCCAGTTTGTATATATTGTAACCGTGTACATATTTAGAAGTACAGTCAGTTACGTTTATGAACCCTGCCTTTTACTACTACGGAACACATCCGCAACTACCAAGATTGCACCCGGCCATACAACTTCCCAAATTGGTGACCCCGACGTGATAGTCAAGAGCTTTGGGTGTAATATCATTGGCAATTGACCGGCGCGGGATGGGAAGCTGCGTTGGACATGCGGATGGCCACTTCGAGGAAATTTTCGTCGTGTGAAACGGTACCACATCCCAAGCTGTGGCGTCGAGCGCCCCCTGGCGCATTCACCGTTTCCTACATTCGCAAGTTCGAGTGACGTCTCCGCGGGAGTTGCAGTTGGACACATGCATGCATTGGACTAACTGCGCATTATACCATTTGTGCACATCGCTCACGCAAGTACTATCGGCATCATTATTTGGAGTATTTTTTTAAACATTTTATTATTCCAAGTAATGATTTTTAGTTAGTTGTGTAAAGCGTGTTCGGAGTATTGATTTTAACGTTATTTTATGAAAATTATTTTTTTCAACTTGTGTAATGTGACATAGGAAATATTTCATTTGTTTTTCTTGTGTATTTTTTCGGGTGGTTTGAACAATTTGTTTACATTGTCTTTTGTTTTTTACGTGTAATGTTGTCTGCATATTGACAACTTATGTTGTTTTTGTTGACATGTCGACATATAAATTTTTAGACGTTTGTGTTTTGTTTTCGCCACATCACGCGCCCACGGAATAGCAATTTTTCTTTTCTGTCCGTTCTCTCTCTGTTTTATACAAATTAATTTTAATTTACTTTCGTTTATAATTTTAGTAGCGTGTTTTCGTTTATAATGGCTGACGAACTACGTTCACGTTTAGCAGCCCTGGAGGCAGAAAATGCAGTTTTGCGTAATCTGCGCGACCAAAAGGAATCCCAACCTCAACGGGAGGGCGAGGTATGTCGCGTGAGTGTCAAACTTCCCCCTTTTTGGTCTGATAGGGTGACAGTGTGGTTCGCACAGGCTGAGGCACAGTTTTTGCTTGCTGGTATCAACACTGATGCCACGATGTACAGTCATGTCCTTAGCCAGATTGACCACAAGATTGCTGGCGAAATCGAAGACATCGTTGTCAACCCTCCGGCTGAAGGTAAGTATCAGAAGCTGAAGGAGACCTTAATCAGCAGACTTTCGTCATCAGAGGAACAGCGAGTGAGGCTTCTTAGTGACGAAGAACTCGGGGATCGGAGACCGTCCCAATTTCTCCGTCACTTGCGCTCGCTCGCGGGAACGGCTCTCTCGGACGATAACATCTTGCGGCAATTATGGTTACGTCGTTTACCACAGCACGTACAGGGGATTTTGGCTGCACAAGCTGACTTATCTGTTGATAGAATCGCAGATATAGCTGACAAGATTTTGGAAGCTCAGCCTAGTTTTTCAAACATATATGCTGCTGCTGCTACGCCTTCGATCGACCTCGTTATGGCTCGGTTAGAGGAATTAACTAATCAAGTTGCTGTTTTATCGACCGGTTTTTCTGTTCGATCTCGAAACCGTTCTTCTTCCAGAAGCCAGGCGACATCACGCAGTAGCACACCTGGTAGCAAACGCTGTTGGTATCATCGCACATTTGGTGCGAATGCCAGCAAGTGTATTGCTCCATGCAATTGGGCGTCGGAAAACCACACAAGCAATCAGTAGCGGCGGCATCTGATTGCAAGTCCATCCAACATCACGGCCGCCGTCTTTTTGTCACTGACCGTATCACAAAGCGTCAATTTTTGATTGACACTGGTTCGGATCTTTGTTGTTACCCCCGCAGCTGGTTGTCAGTTCCGCGAAAATCTTCGGACTATGAACTTAACGCCGCTAACGGGAGTAGTATTAAGACATATGGCACTATTCGTTTAAACCTCAACTTTGGTCTTCGACGAGCATTTGTGTGGGATTTTGTTGTTGCTGATGTTACGACAGCGATCATTGGCTCAGACTTTTTAGGTTATTACCATCTTTTGCCAGATTGCCGACTCAAGAAGTTGATGGATGGCGTAACGAATTTGTCAGCACCCGCTGTTGCAGCAATGTCGGAACAGCTTAGTGTCAAGGTTGTCGTTACAGGAGATTCCAATTTTGTTAAACTGCTCGCCGAGTTTCCAGAAATCACTCGGCCTCCTGGAATCCCTCGTAATGTTTTGCACAATACCGTGCACTACATTAAGACTACAGATGGCCCGCCTATTTCGTGTCGTCCTCGTCGTCTGGCGCCTCAGACGTTGATAGCAGCAAAAAAGGAGTTCGACAACATGATCCAAGCTGGCATTGCACGTCCTTCTAAGAGCGCCTGGTCGTCTCCGCTACACATGACCTTGAAAAAGGACAGTAGTTGGCGACCTTGTGGCGACTACCGATCCCTTAACGCCAGAACTGTCCCTGATCGGTACCCAGTCCGTCACATAAATGATTTCGCTCATAATCTTGCGGGATCTAAGGTTTTTAGCCTAATAGATCTCGTAAAAGCATATCATCAGATCCCGGTTTTTGAAGAGGATATACCGAAGACAGCCATCGTTACCCCGTTTGGCCTCTTCGAATTCCCCTTCATGACCTTTGGCCTTCGAAACGCCGGTCAAACTTTTCAGAGGTTTATCGATGAGGTCACACGGGGTCTTGATTTCTGTCTTCCGTACGTGGATGACATTCTTATTTTCTCTGCGGATGAGGCTCTCCACTGCGAACATCTGCGTATCCTCTTCAAACGCCTTCAGGAGTATGGGGTTGTTATTAACTCTTCGAAGTGTACTTTCGGCGTTCGAGAACTTACCTTCCTTGGTTTCCATGTCAGCCCAGAAGGTACAAGTCCTCCTCAGGATCGCGTTCAAGCTATTTTGGATTTTCCAGCTCCGAAAACCGTCCAGGGCGTGCGTCGTTTTCTCGGTATGTTAAACTACTACCGTCGATTCGTACCCCAGGCCGCGCAATTTCAAGCTCCATTGATTGATGCAGTAGTTGCCACAAATGGTAAAGGTAATAAACCGTTCACATGGTCGCCTGAACTACTGGAGCAATTTGAAGTTTGCAAACGGAGTTTGTCCAGGGCTACGCAATTGCAACATCCGGCTAATGACGCACCTCTTGGACTGTTTACAGATGCATCTTCGGTACATATTGGGTCCTGTCTTCAACAGCGAGTCGATGGTGAGTGGTTTCCTCTTGCTTTCTTTAGTAAGAAACTTACTAAAAAGCAGACAGAGTGGCCGACTTACTATCGAGAGTTGCTGGCGGTGTACGAAAGTGTACAGCATTTCCGCTATATTTTGGAGGTTCAGAGCGTCACTATTTATACGGATCATAAGCCATTGCTGTACGCTTTCGTACAGCGCAGGGAGAAACTGCCCCCTGCCCAATTAAATCAGCTATCTTTTATTAGCCAATTTACGACTGATATTAAGTATATTAAAGGTGAGGACAATGTCGTGGCTGACACCTTATCTCGTGTCGAAGCTATTGCTCTTGAACAGGACTATGAAGCCCTCGCGAAGTCGCAAGAGTCAGATAACGAACTATCAGACATGCGTCAGAGCTCCAGTCTCCAGTTGACAAGCGTCGTCGTTCCTGGTACAAACGTTTCCATTTTTTGTGATGTATCCACAGGCAAGCCACGTCCATATTTGACCCCTTCCTTTCGCAAAGCAGTTTTCGATAAGTTTCATAACTTAAGCCATCCTGGCGCACGTGCAACTGCTCGCCTTTTAACAGAGCGTTATGTCTGGCCTTCTGTCAATAAGGATTGTAAGCAGTGGGCACGCGCTTGCGAGGCTTGTCAACGAGCTAAGGTCTCACGTCACAATTCTTCTCCGTTAGGTGATTTCAATCTTCCATCTGGTCGTTTCAGTCACATTCACATTGACATTATTGGTCCTCTACCTTTATGCAATGAGTTTCGCTATTGTTTGACAGCAATTGACCGAGTAACGAGATGGCCTGAGGTTTGGCCTATGCGCTCCATTACCGCAGAAGAAGTGGCAGACACCTTAACTAGAGAATGGGTTTCGAGATTTGGGGTACCATCAATCATCACGACAGACCAAGGTACTCAGTTTGAGTCTCACCTGTTTCGCCGACTGATGATTCACTTTGCCACTAAACGAATAAGGACCACATCTTATCACCCATGTGCTAATGGCATGATCGAGCGAGTACACCGCCAGCTTAAGGCTGCTCTCATGTGCCATCATGATTCTTGGGTGCGTTCACTTCCTTTCGTTCTTCTTGGCATGCGTTCCGCGTTCAAAGAGGACATTAAATCCACAGCCGCGGAGATGCTCTATGGAGAACCTCTTCGTTTGCCAGGTGAGTTGTTTATTTCACCAACCCCATCAGATGTAATTGACAACCCATCAGATTTTGTCGTACAACTACGTCGTAAGATGTCAGTTGTAAGACCTATTCCTGCATCTCGACATTCATCACCATCAACTTTTATTTTTCAAGATCTTTCTTCTGCATCACACGTTTTCTTAAGGGATGATACAGTTAGACGTCCTTTACAGCCACCTTATACGGGTCCTTATAAAGTTGTTAATCGTGCCAGCGATGGCAAAACTATGACTTTGGACATCAAGGGCAAAAGTGTTGTCGTCAGTATCGATCGTGTGAAACCAGCTTTTGTTGAACATACTGTCACCCATTTAGAGCAGATTGCAAAGCCTGCGTTTTCTGATTATCCAGAGCAGACTGAAAAGCCTGCACCTTCTGTTCGCCCAGGGCCAACTCCAGCCATCGCTACCGCGCCGTACACTACTCGGTCTGGTAGACGCGTCAAATTTAGATGTTTATAATTTCTACTAGGTTTTCCTTCTCCGTGGGGGGGTGGTGTGGGGTTCTTTTAATGCGACCGCCTTTGTTGTTTGTCTATGTTTGACAAACACAACGTTTTTCACTAAGTGACAGTTGTCAAATTAATTAGATGAGAATTTTATTCCGAGCTAGAGAGTATGGTTATTTTCTAAGCCTTATAAATATTATTTCCGATTTATGTTTACTGTCCAGTTTGTATATATTGTAACCGTGTACATATTTAGAAGTACAGTCAGTTACGTTTATGAACCCTGCCTTTTACTCTACGGAACACATCCGCAACCACCAAGATTGCACCCGGCCATACAACTTCCCAAAAGGTTATTGGGCTCTCAGATGATCGACATATTAAAAATAATCAAATTTATAAGAGGCTATTGGAAGGTAGGTGTTTATACACCCATATTCAACCCTATGCTAGTAACAAAGGGCCGATTTCACCGCAGATATTAAACGCGATCAGTTGAAGCTGAACTCGGTTTATGCTCTAAACTGAGTTCCGCTACCAAGTTTCCATTAATCAAAACCAAGTTTTATAAAGCTCAGTTTCTATTAGAGACTGTGAAATCGGCCCTAAGTATGCATGGATGCACTAAAACGCGATTAAATTCGGACTATTAAAATGAGGGAGGACGCAGTAAAGAAACCTTAGTTATTTTCATTGCTGGATTTGGACTGCGTTTCGATCGTAACTTCTTAGAGAAGTCTAAAGTGCCTAAGTACCTAACCATAAATTCTCGATGTAACTCAACTAACAAAATTTAAAACAGGGCTGTTACTTACTTTAACAGCTAAAATCGAATCGAAAGCTCATAGTAACGCCCCATGAAGTAGCAAAACAAAATAAAACAGCAAAAAGGAAAGATTTGTAAAGCGAATTCTCAATTATCAAATATTACGAGGTTCTAACGTTGAAATGATGAGTACGCCCTTGAGAGCGGCGCTTATGGTGGATTAAAGTGAATGTGGATTTTGAGCAAATAGGTATAATATACATAATATTTTTATGTTAAGCATCCGGATTTTCCTTCATATCCCGTGTTTAGCATGGATTGCGGGTAAAAAAAGCAGTGTATAAACACCCACATTTCTTCAATTTAGTCCCATATAATAGGTGGCGCGCTCAACGCCATCTATCGGCCACGGAAATCGCAGTATATTGCTAGGTTAACCAATCGTCTTTATCAGATATCATATTGGATGTTGTATTTTATTTATACATTAGGTGATAAAAAACCGTCAAATTACTTTAATTGATTCGAGTTTCATGTACATATTTTTTTTTTCTCCACTGTTTTTTCACTGTTTTTTCCACTGTTTTTTTTCTACTATTTTTTTTTCTTGGACACACGGGTTTTCGGTATCTAGCGTCTTGACGATTCATAAGTGTATTGTAATCATACCAGATATGAATAAATGAATTTTGACTTTGACTTTGACTTTGACATAGTACAGTACATACACTACAGCACACTATCGATTGAAAAAAAAAAGTTTTCTGTATGTAGGTAATGGATGTTTTCTAACAATCAATGAAACAAGTAAAATAAAATAATGTTATTAACCTCTTGCTTGTTGGCGTAGTTGCTTAACGCACTCGACGGCGATTGCGTAAATTAAGCAATATTCGCTAAAGCCCGCCATTGGATGTGTGACCCAATAATACATTATTTCGAGTTCTTCCCGGCTGCATCTGCAGTCATTAATACCTACACAATGCGCACTGGGCCATCGTGGTGGGTTACGGCCCATTCTTTAATATTAAAGAGCTGGTGATGATTATGATGATGATCATCATCTTAAAATACACACAAACTGGCCAACTGCCAAAATATGATGAATTCGTCATTTTCCTCATTCGTCCTTTCCTCGATATAATTTTCATGTAATCATAGGCCTTGAGCGTTTTTAAATTACATTATTAGCAAGCAAGTCACCATCTGCAACCTCTCCTACATAATAACTTACGAATTTTCTCTCGATATTAGGAAAAAAGTGGATCATAAATTTTACCGACATCAGTCAAAGACAATGTCTACGGGATGACCGCCTCTGTTATTCTCAATTTGAGGGCGGGAGCCGTTTCAAGGGACTTAGAAAAAAGGAGACCCTGACTCAAAAGGAGGTACTTTTTTGCGACAAATCGTGCCCAGTCAAGAGTCAGAACGTTTGTAAAACTTACTGCCGCACTCAGAGACGTCAAAACGATAATGAGTATTTAATACAAAAAAAAATACAATTCTAAACTAGCTGTTCTTGCCGAAGTCTGTCCAGATTTAAATGAATTTTTTTGGCATTAAGTACTCGTTAAAGTTAATTGACGACTTTGAGTGCGGCAGTAATAATCTAACACAGTCAATAATTATAGTTTATGCAGGCAACATTCTATAATGGATGACTGTACGTAAAAATAGTTTGTTAAACATCACGTGTTATGCTTACACGACTTTGAATTTGAACTACTTTGCACAGTCTGCTCACAATTTTATTTGTATTTGCTAGCAAAAGCAATGAATTCTCGTAACTTTCTTCGAATCTGAAATCGCGCTGGGCCTACAATCTTTTTTTGTAATAGCATTATACAAATATTTTAATTCCCTGATATAATAAAAACTATTTGCAAAGAACTTGCCAATCGCCTTATGATGGATATTATTTTGCTTAATTTTCAATCAAATTCAAATGGCCATGTGGTGATGGCTGAGTAGAATACAATTGTCACCACCCCAAATCTCTCCAGTGGGTGTCGTACAAGGCGACTAAGGATAAACAGTCATGAGGAAAGGGCAGCAGTGTTCCTCTTATGCAACCTAGCAATGTACCTACTGCGACTTTTGTGGCCGATAAATGGCAATAGGCTCGCTACCTATTACATGGGACCTAATATTATTGGCGAAACGTGAGTGCTAGTTCAAGTTGCATATAGGCGTGATTTATGTATGTATGTAATTTTCAATAATTTAATTTAAATATTAATATCACAGTAAACCCCTAAAAAGGTTGATTCTAATAACTCTAGTTCAGAGAAATAAATATTGTCCTGATGAGGGAATCTTACTTCGCAATCCACTGATTTTTCTTACTTCTTTTTATTTGGCATAATTTTTCTAACATTTATGTTATGTTAGTGTCCTTCTATGCTGGCCTGGGAGCGAACAAATAACGTAGAATAGGCCAGCCCCAACTCATCCCATGGGTGTCGTAAAAGTCGACTAAGGGAGATTGCCCGGTGTAGACCAATAAGCACCTTGGGGCACCCGAATGGTGGAGGGCAAACCACCAACAACAGCGTACCCAAGGAAGGTTGGTGTCAGGGAGGCGGCCGGCTGTAAAACCTAAGCCAAAACCTTGAGCAGTATGGATTGGAATGTTGTCATTCTAATCACTCTCTCCGTTCATGGGTCTCTCGACATGGTCCGTTCCGTCTCTTTTCTATACATTCATTCATCACTAGCACCTTTACGGTGGGATGGATGATATAAATCAAAAGGGAGTGGATGGCTTGATGACGTCTGACATATGAATGGAAGAGGAAACATACTGCGCCGACCCCAGATAGACTGGGAACAGGGCAGGAAGAAGAAGAAGAAGAAGATGTTATGTTAGTGTCCGATTTTCCCACTGTAACCATCTTGTGTGGTGTTCCCCTATGCCTAGCATAATCCATAAAATGGAGACCAGCGGGCCTGGCACGGGGACGTGGACAAGTCTCTCTCCACCACTTGACAGTGCTTTGTTACGGGATTTAGTGGGAGTTAGAGCGAGAGGAAAATATTTTCTGTCCCCCGAAAGAGATGTGCCCACGTCCCGTGCTACGGGGGCAGATGGTCACTCGCTAAGTAATGATAAGGCTTTCCCTGTCATAACTAAATAGCAACATGAATAAATTAAACGGAAACATTATGCACTAAACGCAAAACAGAAGTGAAACAAGAATTACTTTTGGGAAATAATTTATGCACTATTTCTCGACTGAAACTATTTAATAAGACAAAGTGACGTCCCTTGCCTGGCCGCTGACTGGGCGTGGAACAAGTTCCGGCAAGTTTGCGAGCAAATTGTCCATTTATTTGCAGTATTAGGGGACACAGTCACTTGTCTAACTTTGTGTAACGTGGAGTTGGGGAATAGTCGGTGAGTTTAATATGACGTTTTATTAAAGCTTCGTTGTGTATCAACCTGTACAACGGTGGCAAATAAAATGTAGTTGATTGAAGACTTAAATCTAATAAAGTAAACTCATTTCAAATTATGTCTTCTTCAACCACTAACTATGTAAAGCATGCCTGTTTATCTCCAATGGGGTAGGCGGAGGTAAGACCCTTCTTCTTCCGTTGATGTTGGTGGTTTACCCTTTATCATTTGGGTGATTTGACTATTCCGACACAGAAACATATCATAGAAATGTCAAAATCTATGGGTAATTGTTGTTCCAATCTTCTGACAAAATAAATTGGTCGCACTCTACCTCACTTGCTCGACGACTGTGTTCGCGATTGCATCATAACATTTAATCCAGTTTAGCAACACTTTTTGAACGGATTTATCGCACAACATTATGTCCGCTAAATATACGAATTTTGGTGACGAACACGGGACTCGATCCGCTCCCTAAACTATTTTATGAAACCAGATTCCGAAGGCAAAGTTTCGTTGACAAATTTCGATGTAAATTATTCATTCATTTCATGAATTAGAATAGCCTGGCTTTATGGATATTGATCTGAAGTTTTGGAGTGATACTTTTGTCTTATTGTTTCGAGCTTAGTCAAGCAGTCGAAAGAGGCCGAGTTGCAAGCTACATAGGTACATTTACTTCGGTATATACCTTTCAATAATTATGTTGCTGGTTTACCTAATTTCCTCGGAGGGACAAACAAAAATCATAGACGACAATTTCTTATTCATTTCAAAATTATTATTTATGTAAATACCTACCCACTAACTACTATCATTCTGTTACAATAGTATATGCTAATTCAGTTCGAATGACATTACATATTCCTAGGGTTGACATTATTTTTAGCTTTGATAAATAATTTCCTGTTTTGGGTGTATTTGTAACATGCTGTATAATCAATAGATAAACAGTACCAAAAATATACCAAACAAAAATGATGTATCTTTTTAATAAGGAAGAAAGCTTTCATATATTAATTAAAATAACTTAGCTTGAGGTTTCTCCTAATGCACATCCGTCACATAATCCGCTCAAACATACCATTAGTGTCCTCTGCCGGAGCCAAATTGAAATCAAGGCATCGGTCCGTCAATCGAATCTGCCCTGGCTTGGGACTGAAGACATCTGCGCTGATTACCAGTGCACTAGCTCTCAGAGCTGCTCTAATGGTGCACTAAGCCGTCCCCGCATAATTTGATCAGAGCGCGTAACCTATCTGGTTAACTCGCTGGCATGGGGCCGCTTGGTGTGCCCCAGGAATTAGACGAGATTTGTGGATTTAGTCTTAAGAGACTCACTGCCGCACTCAGAGGCGTTAATGAGTAATTAATTCAAAACCAGTCGCTATTCTTGCCGGGTCTATGGTCTAGTTTTAAATGAAATTTTTTGACATTAAGTATTCATTATAGTTAATTGACGTCTCTGAGTGCGGCAGTAAGAATATATTACAATTTATAATAATAAATTACCCCTTACATAAGGTACAAGGGGTTAGTGTTAAACAACTGTTAAAGTCATAATCATTGGAAATAACAAAATGGCAGCGCACGTCAAACAGTGACTTTTATGGGCAAAGCTTTTGATAAATTCGATTACATCATTATAATTTTCGTAAGGATCTGTAATATGCCGTGTGGTGACGGCAGAGTAGAATACAATTGTCAACACCCCAAATCTCTCCCGTGGGTTTTGGTACAAGGCGGCTAAGGATAAATCTATGATGAGGAATGGGCAGCAGCGTTCCTCTGTACCACCTAGCAATAGCAATGTACTGCGACTTTTGTGCCCGATAAATGGCAATAGGCTAACTAACAATAGGCTATGGGACCTAACATAATTGGCGAAACGTGGGTGCTAGTTCACCTCTGCCTACCCCTTCGGGGATATAGGCGTGATATATGTATGTATGTATGTATTATGTAGCTTTTATTGGTAAAATAATGTTAAGTGTTTTAGGCATGACAAACAAACTTAATTTCGCATTTATAATATTAGTAAGGATTATGTAATTGTATTACGGAGGAATTCTGTATGATTCCACCGTTTACATACGGCGTCGTTAGTTTAAAAACAATCGCTGCTTTGTAATTACCGGAGGCAAAATGACAACTTCTCTGGAATACCAACTTTACACTAGAGGATCCTTATTTGAGTTTTATATGGAGCTTATATAAATTAAGAACGTCCTCCTTCTTTTGAAGTCGGTAATAATTACAAAGAAAAAGAAACAAACAGAAGAAAAAGAATTATCATACCGGGCCTTCCACTTGAACAGGTAACAAACGTAAAAAGCATCACTCCTAAATTATTACTCCGAAGCCCCGCGGAACATCCGCGCCCAAAACCAACATTTCCGTTCCTTATTTATCCGTATAACCAATTTGACACATGGCCCGTGCACCGAATAATAAAACACGAAAGTGTCCAAAATAAATCAAGGATAAAAACGGGAACAGAAATATAAAGGGCCTCCGATTTCAAAGCTCGGACGCAACCGAAAGTGTCTGCTGAAAGGGTGCAAATTAGCTATAGCGCTTAAATTGGAATACTGGCGGCTAATTCAATTTCTGGAGGGACGGACCTGGGCGGACCTGTCCCGCCGACTCGTTTCGCTGCCATTCGTATATGTCCTAAAATTCATCGTCAATTTCCCCATACATGGCTAGGCGGTTAAATCAAAATCGCCCTTAAATTTGCACTGTTAAGACTTCATTTGGCCTCAAGAGCGGTCGTGAGCCTGTACAGGAGGGTTATTGGCGTTACGTACTCTAATTTTCAATATCCTTCTTGTTAATACGTTTTTTGGTAGCTTTGCTTTGATGAACGGAATACAGGTTCATGTTAAAAGTGTTTACCTATTTGGAATTTGTGTGATTAATATATCGTACGATGGTGAGGATTTACCCATATACATTGTACTCTTTGGATTTACCTCTTTACACAATATAAAAAAGAAACCTATGTTTATAAATATGACAAAAGAAATGTAATTTTTTTTATGTTACAAATGTTTTTGATATAATTCAGATAATGTGAGAAAATGTGAATAATCATCATTTGCCCCTTGAGGATAATTTTAAAGGTTAATGGGTCTTACAGCAGGAACTTTAATTTCAGCTTCTTTAAAGGTTATAATACTGCTCCTATTCTCTAAATCTACCCATACTAAATCTTCTTGTCCTTATTTTATTCTGCCCTTCTCTTCTGATTCCGTAGGCATACTTAATTAAACTTCTGGCTCAGCTCAGTAGACATTTTGATTAAATTAAATAATAAATGCTCCTGATGATGATCCTGCCTGGGTGTAGTTGGCTTAGGAAGTATAATATGCCTCTTTGTCTAGTATAACCTATATCTATCACCCACCATCTTCCCTGACATTTATACCATGCTTTTAGGGCATTACTATTTTTTCTTACTAGCAACCTTTTTAATATTATCAAATACAAGTTCTTTTTGCCGTGTGGTGATGGCAAAGCAGAATATAATTGTTACTACCCCCAATCTTTCCCGCGGATGTCGTACAACGTCTCTCATACCACCTAGCAATATACTGCTTTTTATGTGCCCGATAGGCAATAGGCGCGCTACCATGGCCATAGGACCTAACATAATTGGCAAAACGTAGCTGTCGGGGATAAATTAGTGTGAGTTAAGTATGCCTCTATGTAAGTTCTCCTTCGCTATGACCTTGTCTGCGTCTTTAAATTAGAGAGAATTATTATGAGCACGGCTCAAGTCGGGTATGTTTTATTAAATCACAAAATCGATAGGTAAGTGATGTCAAAACTTTGTCATTCATTCGAGCAACTTCTCTGGAATTTCCCAACCGATGGTTGTTCGATTAACGAGTTTCATCCAATGAGATTAAAATAGTAGCAGACCCGCTAACACCCGTTAAATGGCATTTATACAAATAACATTAATTGCGAACATGTCGAATTCACCTAATCTCGTGTAATTGGATCTATAAATTGCAACCCTTTAATCGATCAATAGCGTATCTATTGATCTGTGTTAATTCTACTGTGATATGTTACTAAAGTTTCAGACTAATAACATTCAGTCAGCTGTCATAAAATGGCCTGTCATTCATATCACCTTTCACGCACTCCATCCATTTTTTGAGAGTTAAAAATATGTAAATGATGTTTATAAATATTAGTAACTTTAATAAAATGATAACATCGTTCGAAGTCTTTCGCTAGTAATAAAAAATGAATTTTAAACCTGTAGTAACCTCAAAACCATTATAGGATTTCATGAATACAAGCAACTTTTACTATGAAGTCAACTTTGAAATCACAATTAAATAATCTGCTATCAAAAAATACATCATCACCATATTTCATAAATCAAAGCGCACTGATTTGGTTTATGAAATATGGTGTCGAAGCGAGTGTCGATTTAGGCTGGAGAGTAGAGTAAGTAGTGTGAGTAGTTGAAAGTAGAGTTTTGTATTATTGAAAAAAGGTTTATTTTTAAATTTAATTACGTTTGCTTTGATACTCAAGGTACTCAAGCATTTCTATACAGAAACGAATGATAAGAAACCTAATTTGTATGATACAAAAATCTATTATAAACGTGTCAAAAATATATAAACCTAATTTGTATGTCTTCATGTATATGTCAACTTATTTTACAAAATGTTTGGTGCAATAAAGTATATTAATTATTATTATTATAATTTTATTCTACGCTACACAACCGACAGCGAGTAATTCCAAAACGCCTCAAGAAGGGTTCTTTTCCGGTGATATTTTTCAACCCTTGCGGTAACCCTAATCTGGCTTACTGACCCGTGATTATTCAAAACAACATTACCGGCATTTTTGTTTTCAACCACTTGGGCGGCAAACAAACATCCTGCCCGCCGTTGGGCGGTCAACCACAGCTCGAAAATAACGCGGTCTTTTCTCAGCCAAATTGGCTGTGAAATTGAGAAAAATGCGAAACAAATTGCCGCATGGAAGAAATTGACTTCAGAAGGCCTATAAGATAAAACAAATGTAACGAAAGAGGTAAATAGATGAATAGTAGGGTCCTATGATACTTAAATAAGGTCTTCAGTAGGATTATAAAACAAATGTGAAGAAAGAGGTAAATAGATGAATAGTAGGGTCTTATGATACTCAAGTAAGGTCTTCAGTAGGATTATAAAACAAATGTGAAGAAAGAGGTAAATAGATGAATAGTAGGGTCTTATGATACTTAAATAAGGTCTTCAGTAGGATTATAAAACAAATGTGAAGAAAGAGGTAAATAGATGAATAGTAGGGTCTTATGATACTCAAGTAAGGTCTTCAGTAGGATTATAAAACAAATGTGAAGAAAGAGGTAAATAGATGAATAGTAGGGTCTTATGATACTCAAGTAAGGTCTTCAGTAGGATTATAAAACAAATGTGACGAAAGAGGTAAATAGATGAATAGTAGGGTCTTATGATACTCAAGTAAGGTCTTCAGTAGGATTATAAAACAAATGTGAAGAAAGAGGTAAATAGATGAATAGTAGGGTCTTATGATACTTAAATAAGGTCTTCAGTAGGATTATAAAACTAATGTGACGAAAGAGGTAAATAGATGAATAGTAGGCCAAAAAATATAATGGTTGAGTAGAATATAATTGTCACCATTCCCATCTCTCCCGTGGATGAGTAATGGGCAGCATTATTCCCCATATACCTCTTCTCCCTGCCCTGTCTATCTGGGGTCGGCGCAGTATTTTTCCTCTTCCATTCATATCGGTCAGACGTTACAAGCCATCCACTCCCTTTTGATTCATATCATCCATCACACCGTAAAGGTGCTAGTGTTTAATGAATGTATAAAAAAGAGAGAGAGTGATTGGAATGACAACATTCCAATCCATACTGCTCAAGGTTTTGGCTTAGGTTTTACAGCCGGCCGCCTGCCTGACACCAACCCTCTTTGGGTATGCTGTTGTTGGTGGTTTGCCCTCCACCATGCGGGTGCTCCAAGGTGCTTATTGGTCTAAATCGGGCAATCTCCCTTAGTCGACTTTTGCTGGCCTATTCTACGTTATTTGTTCGCTCCCAGGCCAGCATAGAAGGCCATCATTCCTCATATACCACCTTGCAATATAATATACCTACTACGATTTACGTGCCCGATAGATGGCAATCGGGACCTAACTTAATTGGCCAAAAGTGGGTGTTAATTCACTTCTGTTTATCCCTTCGGGGATATAGGTGTCATTTATGTATGTGTGTATGTAGGATTTGAACCCGGAATCAATTGGCCGATAACCAGTGAATTTCGTATGATTATAAATTATATAAACAAAAATAAAATTAAATTAAAAAGCCTTTTATTTCTTACATTTTACAATTATGAATTTCATATGAATTCGTGTGAAATTCATACGAAAGGATCCGAAATTTACTGTTCCAATCACCAGTGTTGTATATACATTATTGAACAAGACAATACGACATGTACAAAGAGAAACCAATCCCACTCGGCATTAATATACATTACTACTTAAAAGTCCAATTAAAAAAAGTGGGCCCCAGAGGCGCTTTATCTTCGCAATCAAACCCGCGCCGCGGCTTGTATTTGGGCACAGATCCACTTAGCGGGCGAGTTAAAAATGTATAAGCCTGGCTGATATGGAATACGTGAAACATACATACATAAAGCACGCCTATAACGTGAAACAGATTCGCGAAAACGCTCAAAAACTCGCGAGTCAACTGAGTATTCTGCATACATACATAAATCACGCCTATATCCCTGAAGGGGTAGGCAGAGGTGAAATAACACCCACGTTCCGCCAAATATTAGGTCCCATGTAATAGGTGGCGAGCCTATTGCCATTTATCGGGCACGGAAATCGCAGTAAATTGCCAGGTTGCCTAAGAGGAACGCTGCTGCCCATTACTCATTGCTGTCTTTTAACCCTTAGTCGCCTTGTACGATAGATACCCACGGGAGAGATATGGGGTGGTGACAATTATATTCTGCTCTGCCTTCACCACACGGCTAAGTATTCTGAGAACTTTTAAACGTGTAACTTGTTCCCCTGGAACAAAGTAAAATTAATATTCGATGCGTTTCAGTAACAGGCAAGTTGCCAATCAATTCGAACGAGTAGAATAAAAATGTATGAAACTGACGTATTACACAGAAAAGAACAAGGCGACCGTCGTGTCAAATGTATTAAAACATACATTTGTTTGATAGAAACTTTGAATCGTTAGCTACTTTGCTTTATATAGGCACAGATGGGATTTTTTGGGATACGTGATAGAGTGATCTGTGTTATGTGCATATCATCATCATCATCATCACCAGCCCTTTAATGTCCCCACTGCTGGGGCACGGGCCTTCCCTATGGATGGAAGAATATAGGGAGATTGGGCCATAACCCACCACGCTGGCCCAGTGCGGGTTCGTGGGTATTAACGACTGCTGATGCAGCCGGGACCAACGGCTTAACGTGCCTTCCGAAACACGGAGGAACTCGAGATAATAAACTTTTGGTCACCCATCCAATGACCGGCCTTAGCGAAATTGCTTAGTTTACGCAATCGCAGGCCAAGCGCGCTGTGCCACTGCGCTATCGAGCTCCTCCTTATGTGCATATGTTGTTTTCAAAACAGCGACGTGCTAGCAATTGTACACAGTGCTAGAGGGTAACGATCATTTTAGTATCTCTCGTCATAACTTTATAGTATGTTTTATTAAATAACTATAACGGAAGCCGACGTTTTAATTTTATTCCTTAACAGGTTGTAATAAGGGGCATTCAGTAAAAGTAGAGGCTGCGGTTGGAGGCGGCGACTAACCCGCTCAAGATTAAGCGGACTGGGCACTTAACAACCTCTTCTGATTAAAGGACAGTGTCCCGTAACAAAGTTTGTAACGGAACGGTGTTCGGGTGCTAGTAGGGGTCCAAGAAATAAAGCATCGAAATCCGTGCCTACGTACCTACTACGTACATAGAAAAAGTGCCTTGGAATATTAATGTAGTTATTTTTATAATTCATTTATTATGATAAGAGGAGCTCGCTAGCGCAGTGGCATAGCGCGCTTGGCCTGCGATTGCGTAAACTAAGCAATGTCGCTAAGGCCGGTCATTGGATGAGTGAATAAAAATGTATTATCTCGAGTTCCTCCGAACAGCTGAAGGCACGTTAAGCCGGTTGGTTTCGGAGGCATCTGCAGTCGTTAATACCGACCAACCCGACTGCAGATGCAGAAGCCGAGACACGGAGCGATTCGAGGTAATATATTTTCGGCCACCCATCTAATAACCGGCATAAGCAAACATTACTTAATTTACGCAATCTGCGCCATCAGGTTTCTCCCATGCTACTTCGGCTACCTTTATTCCGCCTACCTGACACTAACAGTAACTTCTGTTCCGTTTCGACAGCTTACTACCATGGCCGATGTTTTCGGCGGAAAAATTCCAAATTGTTGAATAGCTGACTGGAAATAATTGAAAACAGAAATAAAACAAGATCAAAATCAATACTTTTGTGTTATTGACAGGTGAACAGAAAAAAAAATATAGCTTGTCGTTAAAAACGTTTCAATACTAAAGGTTTTAACACCAACCCTCCTAAGGTTGGTGTTAAAACCTCTTCAGTATTGAAACGTTTTCAACGACAAGCGATATTATTTTTTATTTAAGGCGAATAGGGGATTGTGTACACCATTGCACCCGAATAAGCCTTCCACAATAATGCTCTACAATACTATAGTAAAGGTTTTAACACCAACCTTTGAAGCATTATTGTAGAAGGCTTATTCGGGTGCGATGGTTGACTACTTGTCTAGGCTGACTCAACCACACGGTTGTCGCACTAGAAGCAAAGCTGACTATACAATATTTTGGTCAATACCCAAAGAGGATTGGTGTCTGGCAGGCGGCCGGCTGTAATACCTAAGCTAAAACCTTGAGCAGTATGTATTGGAATGTTGTCATTCCAATCACTTTCTCGGTTCATTTGTCTTTCGACATGTTACATGTTACATTCATTCATCACTAGCTATTCAGCTTTTGGTTTGATAGATCATATTGATCAAAAGGGAGTGGATGGCTTGATGACGTCTGACCGATAA
Organism: Cataclysta lemnata; assembly: GCA_963931975.1. Classification (NCBI taxonomy): domain Eukaryota; kingdom Metazoa; phylum Arthropoda; class Insecta; order Lepidoptera; family Crambidae; genus Cataclysta; species Cataclysta lemnata. The sequence continues at coordinate 9,965,884 of OZ008353.1, read as the reverse complement.
ATAGAAGAGGAAACATACTATATTGACCCACGATAAACCGCAGAACAGTGCTAGGTGGTGTAAGAGGAACGATGCTGCCCATTCCTCCATCAGTCTCATCACTGTTTTAACCCATAGTCGCCATAAACGACATCCGCGGGAGAGATTTGGGGTGGTGACAATTGTATTCTGCTCTGCAGTCACTACAAGGACAATTTTCGTTATATCTGAAGACGACATGTCGCGGAATTACACCGCAGAAAAAAAAATAACACCGCAGAACTTTAATCTGAGTTCTGAGCCAGCGCGAAACTAAATTTTAAAAACTATACATCGATCCATGTGTTTTGAAAGTTTCCCCCAGGGAGCTGTTTGATTCGCAACGTTCGGAGTAAACAAGTTTGTTTGTAAACGAGAGGAATAAATTCGTATCACCCCCTCCCCCCCTTCCCCCCGCACCTCCAAGTGCCCCTTCTGTAAGCGGCGACATTCGACACGTTAGTCCAATATTTGTATTTAATGAGAGTGGGCATACACGACATAGTCGGCCAATTAATAAAAATGGGACACGGTTTTTTACAAAAAGATTATTGACGGCGATTTCAGTATCTTTATATTTCAGATACTTTTTGGTGGGCATAAGTTTTAATGGCTGGCATGGTTCATTTGGGTGAACATTTGACAAAAAAGTATTGGCTATTATAATAAGTTGTAAGGGGTAATCTAGTTAGTCTCTAGTTAATCTAAAGGTTAATCTAGTCTTACTAATAAAATGTAAGCGTGGTATAGCTATTCAGCATTTTGTCTTCGTCTCTCAAACATGTGAAAGAAAATGAAAAGCGACAAAACATTGAGTACCTACTCAATGTTTATACCGTGTTTATTAGTAAGGCTTTAAGAATATTGTGGTTTCTTAAGTATATCTTGATAATGTTTTTTTACTGTTTTTACATATTTTTTTTTAATAAAAATATTTAATAAGCGTCTACTGAAGTAGAGAAACTATAACACAAACAATTTACGATATTACGTCCGGACTCAATTTCATAAGCATTACATAAATTAATTACGTTTTGAAAACAATCATTCCAATTTGCTGGCCTATTTTCGATCCTGTATCCGTTATACCTAACTCGAATTCCCGACATGGTAACCCGATAACGGATTATGGTGCCTTAATCCCGTACATATACCTTACGAATAAGCTGCCTCTATCGGTTATAGTATTCGACTTCGGGATATCTGGGCTTTGAGGAAGTAACTTGCACAGCTACTTAAATGATTTCCTAGTTGAAACTATCAGATATGTACCTACTAAACTTTGACCGGCTAAGGAAGTAATTTTTATGATAATGCATTAATTAGAAATATTTCCGGTTTTATAAACTCCCTACTGTTAACAGTAACTATACCTAATTGGATTAAGAAAAACTTTGGTTATATCAACAACAATAAAAATTGTTACAAATATAATATGCAATGTGATAAAGCATTTTTAATAAGGACGGCAGAGTTTTGGGCATAAGCAGGTTTTATTTATACATGATAAATCACAACTGCTTGTCCCATATGGGTTAAGCAGAGGTGTATTAATAACCGTGTTGTGACGGCAGAGTAAAATACAACTGTCACCACCCCAAATCTCTCCCGTGGGTGTCGTACAAGGCGACTAAGGATAAATCAGCGATGTGGAATGGGCAGCAGCGTTCCTCTTATATCACCTAACAATAGTACTGCGACTTTTGTGCCCGATAAATGGCCATAGGCTCGCCACCTATTACATGGGACCTAACATAATTGGCGGAACGTGGTTGCTAGTTCACCTTTGACTACCCCTTCAGGGATATAGGCGTGATGTATATGTACGTATGTATGTATGAATGTATGTATTAATAACACCCACATTTATCGAATGCTTTAAGAAACTGGAAGTGAATTAGAATGGTTTGATCAGACTGTGCACCTATCGTGTAGTTATAGTTCTTATGTGATCATTACATACATACATACATAAATCACGCCTATATCCCCGAAGGGGTAAGCAGAGGTGAATTAACACCCATGGAAATTCGCAATACATTGCTAGGTGGTATAAGAGCAACGCTGCTGCCCATTCCTCATCGCTGTTAACCCTTAATGCTAAAAAGTTATTGGTTTTTGACACTGCAATTAATGATCCAACTCGACTCTTATTGCATTGCGTTCACAGCGATGAAACGGTTTACAATCAAAGCGGAATCGCCAAGGCATCGTAGAAAAATATTGTTAAGGCTTAGATCGCCATATTAACGTCAAAAGTGGTTTTTACGAAAATTCTCGCCGAAATTCAAACACCTCAACATCGCCGCAGAAACGCTACCCGCCCACATACATAGTCATGAACACGCGTTTAGGTATAAATAAGTGTTACACAGGTGAAAAGAGTTGGGTGCTAGGTAAAAGAGGACAGCGATTTTCAGCAGGATATTTTTAGCAATAGATTTTGTTAGTAACGAAGAGAGGCTGAGAAAGACAGAAAACACGTATTTTTTAAATGGTTATATAATTAAAAAGAAAACAACTTGGTCTGCTCCGGGTCCTGATGGCATACCATACTATATAGTATTCAAGGAATAAATGTCCTAAATAAAGAAATTCGTTGTAGGTGTAATTTCCTATATTATATTATATATAGAAGAAAAAGTTACTTAAGATTGCCAAGAACTAGGTTCCGATTAATTCAAACTTTTATTTTTTAACCGCCTCCGTGGTTTAGCGTTTCACTCACCGTAATTAAGATTCCGAGGTCCCGGGTTCGATCCCCAGGGAGTAGAAATTTGTACTCGAAAATTTATGATGAGATAGCCAGCCCCACGTGGTTTAGGGGTTCCAGGCGAAGCTTGGTTCTAACTTCGGTCCTTATCGTCACTTACATCAGATGAGATGAAGGCGAAGAGATTCCCAAGACAGGGAGGGTCCGTGTCTAAGGAGGTCTAGCCTAAAAAAAATTACATAAGCAATCTTTGAACACCGCTACAGCTCATGCGTTGCGCCAAGCCATCGGTTGCAGGTGTCGGGCAGGGTTTTACGTGAGTGGTTTACAGAAGAAATCACGGCGGCCAGAGGCGACCGCCTCGCATTTAAACAGTCGCTACGTATTATTACAACAACAACGCTAAGCGCAATGCCTTTGTTGTCTAGTACATGTGGGCGACTTCATAAACGTGTAACAGTTGTCCAAAATAAACATAAACATAATAAAATAAACATTTGTGGTCGGTGTTCCGCGGTCAAGTGGCCGGCGGGAAACGCGTCCGCTTTACGATGTTTGATTCGGTCAAACAAATGTTTCGAGCACTGAATTGTTTAATATTTTGTTGTTCAGCATGAGACGCTTGTGTTGTTGCTGCTGTTTCTACTTGCATACACATATTATTATCACGACTGTTTAACTCCGACTTGGAAGAGCAGAGGTGTACTCAAATTTTCGCCAAGTATAATTAGCCTGTAGGCGATATTATTATGTGTAATGCTTTATGTTTCCTCTGCAGTGAGTAAAAGCACACAGGTAAAACTAAACGGTTTAGTAAATCCTTGCACGTTTTCTGTACAGTTTTGCCGATTTTTTTTTGTAAGTTACCTACCTAAACATTGTGCAGAATACCACCGTGAGAGAAAAATATGTAATCTACCTAATAGTTTGAAAGATTGTTTAAGCCAAGATAATTATACAAATACTCTTAAGTACATAAACATGATAAATATGTATAAGTTAATTTAATCCTAAGTTTGTTAATTATCATTATTAATGTATTATTCAATGTGGTCGCTAATGACCTAGATGTTAAAAAGCGACCTTAAATAAATAAATAAAAAAAAAAAAATCTCCATAGCAACATAAAAATCATAACCAATACAAATAATGCAATAAGCACAACATCCAATATTTCCCGTGGGTGTCATTCAATATTTAAATTAAATAATGGGCCATAATTACTATTGGGTTCTTTGAAAATTCTGTCTCATGGTCTAAAAACCGCCGCGTTCATAATTTAGAATTGAACTGCTAAAGGGCTGTTTTTTGTGACAGTGTGTATAATTGTTTTTATTATTTTGATTTTATTTGAACATGATTTACTGGGAAATGATTTACTGCCGCACTCGGAGACATCAAATAACGTTGATGAGTACTTAACGTCAAAAAATGACAATTCAAAACTAGTCGCTATCCTTGCCAGGTCTATGGTAATATGGTATGGTAAATTTTTGACATTAAATACTCATTAATGTTAATTGACGTCTCTGAGTGCGGCAGTAAGTAGAATTTAATTAATTATTTCAATTGTGCTTAGAAAAAGTTCGAAAAAATTACAGTGTTGATGCGGGAATTGTACCTGGGTCCTCTGCATTCCGTGCAGATGCCTATACCACTCGGCCAACCAAGATGTCTTCGTAGGACGGCAATAGGTATTGGTGGTCTCTTTTTATTTGGTATTTTGTTTGTGTTTATATTTTTTACTTTGTCATAATGTGTTGGTAGCTTTAATGTTTTTCCAAAAATATATTTATACATCTGCATTTTCTTCAAGTATAACGTGAGGGACCTTGTTTTTGCTATGCTACAGTCAATTCCACTACGCTGCCTTGCCATTATCACGGCATTTCCGAGCCTGCTACCAAATATTACGTATTCCCATAATCCGCAGTCCCCCACCAAGATATGCTTTGTGATTTAATATCTAGTTATCTGGCGCACGAAAATTATATTTACCAACTGTAACCGACGCCCGGAATCGCACATGCTAATTGCTCAGAGCCTGATGTATCAAAGCAAATACCGACTAGATTCTAATTAGCACTCGCGCCAATAATTACTCAACTGCGTCAACACTTAGCTGTGTTATTAACGGTTTGCGGTGTCACTAATTAAAATATGCTCGCGAGCGTTATGTTGCCAATAATCTGACCTTGTTATTTGTGTACCCATCTCGTCTTTAACAATGAGCTGGTAGGGTTAGTATGCAGATTACCCTACTAACATAAAAGCCGTAGGTGATGTTGGGATGCGGAAGGTATGTCGGATCATCAGCGAAGAGGGAATCTTCCGATCCGGCATCCTTAATCCGATTGTCCTTCGCCAGATCTTGTATATGTATAAACCGAGTTCTACCAGAAACTTTGTAACCGTGTTCTGCCTTATCCCAGCAATCATTCAGTCTAGTGGTGATTTGAATCCACTGCTAAACTCAAATTTTCGCTGATCAACCTTAAAATTTTAGCCGCTACGACGTAGCTGCTACAGTTAACATTCAACTTACAACAAGCGATAATATTATTACAATAATATATTCATTCTGATATATTCATATATATTCATTCTGAGGAGCTAGCAAGCGCAGTGGCACGGCGCGCTTGGCCTGCGATTGCGTAAACTAAGCAAGTTCGCTAAGGCTGGTCATAGGATGGGTGACCAAAAATTTATTATCGCTAATTCGTCCGTGCTTCGGAAGGCACGTTAAGCCGGTGGTCCCGGCTGCATCTGCGGTCGTTAATACCCACCAACTCGCACTGGGCCAGCGTGGTGGGTTATGTCCCAATCACCCTATATTCTTCCATCCATAGCGAAGGCCCGCGCCCCAGCAGTGGGGACGTTAAAGGGCTGGTGATGATGATGATGATGATGATATTCATTTTAGGAGTACCTACCGATATTTTAATAAAAAATTCTAAGATATTTATCATGATGTTTTTAAGTTTTCATTCTCCTTAATTTTTCTTAACACATGACATAAATAAGGTACTGTCAAGTTATCTTATGGAATCTTTAATGCGTCGCACAAGTCGACAAAAGCAGGTTGCCCGGTGTATCCTTGTATATAGTGTATACCTTATATGGTGTATGGTGAAATGGTTAAATGGTGAAGAGCAAAGTCCCTCAGTGATATCTTTGCGTGAATTATATGCACGTATGTGTGTGTATGCCCGTGTGTTTATTACAGAATACAGGTGATTACTAAAATAGTCACACAGAATTCCAGACGCAAGGGCCCCCCCTATAAAGGTTTGTTCACGAAAGTCAAAAAAATCTTCCCAATGTTATCGTCGATGTATAGATTCCGAAGTGCAACTCACATTTTATTTTCCAAGCAATTTAACAAAGAACCCTAAGCCAGGGGGTAATTCACGCAAAGCTTCTGCATGACATCAAAATAACAGAGACGATACGGACCGCTCCCTTCTGTTACTTATTCACTGTAGACTGTTTCCTGAATGTTAGGGCTACGCCAAATTAGATATAAGCAGTGCATAGTTATAACAAAATTGAATTTTTCTCCTCTTATGCTATCCCAAAGGCACAGAGAGTAATATTGTTAAGTAAGCTTTGAAGAGGAGCTCGCTAGTACAGTGGCATAGCGCGCTCGGCCTGTGATTGCGTAAACTAAGCAATGTTCGCTAAGGCCGGTCATTGGATGGGTGACCAAAATTTATTGTCTCGATTTCATCCGTGCTTAGGAAGGCACGTTAAAATAACCCGGCTGCATCTGCTGGTGTTATTACCCAGCAAACCGCATCGGGCCAACGTGGTGGGTTTTGGCCCAATCTCACTATATTCTAATGCCGTGTGGTGACGGCAGAGTAGAATACAATTGTCACCATCCCAAATCTCTCCCGTGGGTGTCGTACAAGGCGACTAAGGATAAATAAATGAATAGGAATCGGCAGCAGCGTTCCTCTTATACCACCAAGCAATAGCAATGTACTACGACTTTTGTGCCCGATAAATGGCAATAGGCTCGCCACCTATTACATGGGACCTCACATAATTGGCGAAACGTGGGTGCTAGGTCACCTCTGCCTACCCCTTCGGGGATATAGGCGTGATTTATGTATGTATATCACTATATTCTTTCATCCATAGGGAAGGCCTGTGCCCCAGTGGGGACATTAAAAGGCTGGTGATGTTTATTGATAACAAGAACGAGCAAAGAGAAATAAATAATATTAAAAATCAAATAAACTAGTCACAATAAATGCATTTCATAGGGAGAGGAAGCCTCGCCCTCATTCTTCAGTGTTGAGTGCCTTTCGGAGAAAATCCTCTTTATAACTGTACGTAGTGGTTCAAATATTGAGTTCTCAAACAATCATAATAAATGGGAGCTACAATGCGATTTTATTCTGTCGAGAGGTATTGTTTTAAGTAGGCAAGTGCAGAATAAATTTGTCGACTTCTTAGTAATTTACTCGGTACCTACCTTTATTCTTTTTTTTTCTAGTAGATTTTTATGACCTTTTTTAATTAAAAAAAAATATCAAATAACTTCAATGATATAAGGAACAAGCTCAGCATAGGTTTGTTAATTTTACGGAAAATCTAACTGAGTCGTATACCCTCGAATACAGAAACGCTACTCAAAGTTTGAGTCTTGCTTAACATTTATTTGTGAACTTAACGTGGCGTTTCTGTGTTCGGCGGTTAGTTATCTATTGTAATGGAAAAAATTATTTGATCCTCCACAGCTAGACGCATGAAGGTGAGTTGGATGTCAGAACAGCACACCATTATATTTTACTGTACGAATCCATTCAAAGTACGTACACGAAAAATACCCGACTGGAAATTACTTCGCGAATCTTTCCACATGATCCCTTCTTGTGACCATGTATGTAAACGGTACAATACCTATGTTTTTTACGAAAAAAGGCGGAGACCCAATTGAAGTCGAATCCACAATCTCCAAATCACATTGTACCCACATTACAAACGGAAACAATGAATAAGTAACGGAACACCCGTACAATATTGCTGGCAAATCTCAGTAACAAATCCTCTCCTTGCCAACTGGCCTCTATCAAATCAACACAAAAATGTTAGCTAGGAAGCTCTTCACTTTGATAACTTATTCAGCCTCGGTCGTTTCCTCCCTCTGGGGCTACACTAAGCGCCTATCCCTATTTTACTGGTAACGAGACATTTATATGTCAGTGGCTGCGCAGTCCTTCATTACAGTTTCTCCCCAAGCAACTTTGTAGCGTGGAATGCGCCAATGGGCGTTTTTCCACTCACCGGCCCGGGTGCCGGGGAAGCAAAAATGTATGAAATATATGGCCATGTTTTTCCACTCATAGGTGCCGTCGCCGGCCGGTAAAGCTGCACGTGTATGTATTGTAGCCGTGTGCGTGTGTACCCAATAGCAAGCGTAAACCGGCTGCGACACCGACTGCTGCCGGCGCAGTGGAAAAACAAAGCCCCGGTGCCGGTGCCGGTGCCGGACCGTTGAGTGGAAAAACGCCTAATGTATCCTGAGATTGGGCAGTGGTATGTAATCATTCATCAAGGAGCTCGATAGCGCAGTGGCTTGGCAAGCGAGGCCTGCTATTACGTAAAAAAAGCTTAAAGTTTCTGTATTGATTGTACAAATATGTGTACCTAAATAACCGAAATTATTTATTTATTTAAGAAATACCTACCAGCGACATTGTCGGTACAGGTAACATAAGTAAAATACATACATACATACATACATACATACATAAATCACGCCTATATCCCCGAAGGGATAGGCAGAGGTGAACTAGCACCCACGTTTCACCAATTTGTTAGGTCCTATGTAATAGGTGGCAAGCCTATCGCCATTTATCGGGCTCAAAAGTCGCAGTACGTTGCTAGGTGGTATAAGAGGAACGCTGCTGTCCATTCTTCATCACTGATTTATCCTTAGTCGCCTTGTACGACACCCACGGGAGGGATTTGGGGTGGTGACAATTGTATTCTACTCTGCCGTCACCACACGGCACCCTAAATAAAATAACTCTCACAATATTAAAATATGCCTTTACAGGTGTATGTAAATAGGTCAATTCTAGTAAGCCACCAGGTCAGTTAAACTGAATGGGCTTAGACTATATGGATAGCACAGCCTATTGCGCTCGGACTAAGCGCGATTGCGTAAACTGAGCCATGTTCGTTAAGGTCGGTCATTGGATGGGTGACCAAAAATATATAAGTTCGAGTTCTTCCGTGCTTCGGAAATCACGTTGACCCGTTAATCATCATCATCATCATCACCAGCCCTTTAATGTCCCCACTGCTGGGGCACGGGCCTTTCCTATTGATAGAAGACTATAGGAAGATTGAGCCCCGTTGACCCGTTAGTTGGGCTGAATCTACAATTAGTAATACCGCACTGGGTCAGCGTGGTGAGATATGGCACTTTCTTTCTATACTCTTTCGTCAATAGAAACCCCAGCAGTGGGGACATTAAAGGGTTGGTGATGATGTTAATGATGAAATAATTACTTGCCATGCCTTCATTCCCATATTTTATTTCGGTTTGCGTTTGAAGCATTTTCATCAAAACCTGCAACCGTTGAGGTTTATATGAAACAATTTATATTTTCCAGGTTCGAATTTTCCCTCTTCCTTTGTGACGTGACATTTGACTGGCACATTTTAGATTATTTTTTCGCTCACACACCAGCAGGGAAGGAGGGTGATGCATGTTCTCTCTTCATATGAAATAGAGTTCATGAATCGGACTTTATTTCATACCTATATTCATAAATAATCACGCCTATATATCCCCGTAGGGGAAGGCAGAGGTGAATTAACACCCACGTTTCGTCGATTATACCACCTAGCAATGTACTGCACAAAGGCGCAGTACATTGCTAGGTAGTATAAAAGGAACGCTGCTGTCCATTCCTCATCACTGTTTTAACCCTTAGTCGCCTCGTACGACACAGGCCAGAAACTTCCCCACTGCTGGGCACAGGTCTACTCTATGAATAGAAAAATATAGAGAGAACAGGCCAAAACCCATCATGCTGGCCCAGTGCGGATTAGCGGGATTAACGACTGCAGATGCAGCAGGGACAAACGGCTTAACGTGCCTTCCGAAGCTCGGAGGAGATCGAGATAATTTATTTTTGGTCACCCATTCACCGGCCGGCATTAGCGAATGTGCGTAACCGCAGGCCGAGCGCGCTATGCCACTGCGTTAGCTGGAATAGTCCAGATCATAAAAATGTACCTATTTTATAACAAACACTGTGTTTATATCGAGTAAGCGTCTTGTAACAAATATTATCACTGCCTACAATGTGCTCAAAGGTAAGATATACTACTTAGGGTACCATTTTGAAATTTTATATTCCTGTCATGTAAGATGTAATAAAGGAATTTCGCTTTGAACCTAGACACGTATTCGTATCTCTTATACTAGCTGAGGCATTTTTTATTAACCCCTGGTTTGTAAAGATATGTTGAAGAAATTGCTTTCTCCGGTATGAGAAAATTATATCCAAATAATATTTTATTACATAGGCAGTACTTACATTACTAAGCTTTGGTATTTCCAGACAAGTTTCACTGGAAGCGATCTTGACATCGTATCAGTTGCCGTCGGGAATGACTTGAAATTAGAAAGAAAGAAAGAAATACATTTATTGACCTCGTACAGTAAAGGTACAATTGAGAATTATTAAGTTCAATAAACTACATACAGAATGTACAATATTTGATACGAATTCTCATTGTTCCTTCGTTTCTTATTTGGTAATAGTTACACCAATAATAGATATTGTACAGAACATTATAAAGTACAATAAAAGTTGCTTATTAGGGACCCAAAGGGACCTATTATTTAGACTCCGCTGTCTGTCCGTCAGTCCGTACGTCACCAGGCTGTATCTCATGAACCGTGATAGTTCGACAGTTGAAATTTTCCCAGATGATGTATTTCTGTTGCCGCTTTATCACAATTTTACTAATAAATTTTGTGATCTGTATTTACGAGAGATGGAAAGTGTGATAGTGATATTGAAAAGCGGGTGAAAGCTGGGAATATGGTAAACGGGGCTTTGCACACTTTTATGAACAGCCAAAGCGTGTCCAGAAAGGCTCGTATGGCTGTTCATAATGGAGTGCTGGTCATGGGGAAATGGGAAGGGGAAGGCCTAGGCCGATCTTTTATAATCAAATTGAAAGTCTAATATAAAGGGGCCAGGTCAACAGTACCCGAAACGATGAAGAAGAGATTGATGAGATTGGATGAAGCGAAAGAAGTATGTAAGGATCGTAGCAAGTGGAAAGAAGTGATCTCTGCCTACCCCTGTGGGAGAAAGGCCGAAAGTGACATATGTCTGTCAAATATTTATTTTATTGTTTATTAGTATGATGTATACTAATAAACAATAAAATAAATATTTGCCTTGTGGTGACGACAGAGCAGAATACAATTGTCACCACCCGAAATCTCTCGCGTAGATGATAAGGCGACTTATGACAGCGATGTTTAATGGGCTGCAGCGTTCCTCTTGCACCACTCAGCTTTATACAGCAATTCACGTTACTGATAAATGGCAATAGGCTTGTACCCTGTTACATGGGACCAAACATTATTGGCAAAATTAAGTGTTAATTCACTTCTGCCCACTCCTTATAGGCGTGATTTTTGTATGTATGTGTGTGTTATATAACAGGGAGCGCTATTAAACCGTTGTAGGTACATACTTCAGGCAAAGCGGAACGGCGTACGAAATACAGCGGCCTATTTCGCTTCACTTGATAATCTACAAGCTCGTATACAGCTCAGTTCTGATGTTTATACTGCCATCCCATCAGCCTAGGCAGGTTAGGCGCTACGTAATTTGGATCTGGGTGGCGTCCAAATTATTTTACATACATAGGTACATAAATCACGCCATGCCATATCCCCGAAGGGGTAGGCAGAGGTGAATTAACACGCCAATTAAGTTCGGTTCCATGTAATAGGTGGCGAGCCTTTTGCCATATATCGGGTACATGAATGAGGTACATTGCTAGGTGGTTGAGAGGAATGCAAATTATTTTACAGTAGCAATTTAACAGGCACCATTTGCATTACGACTTTTCCATGTTTGCGTGCGAGCGAAAAAATAACGCAGCGAGTGCCAGCCCCGATTCATCTCAGGGGCGTCGTAAAATCCGACTAAGGGTGATTGCGTGGTGTACCTACCAAAAACACAAATGGACATAAGACATAGACATAAGCCATTTGGCTAGACCCTCAGCCAGGCTAGCATGAATACCGAAACAGGATATGATAAAACCATTTATCGCTATGAACTGTCAAAAATCTATGAAGTTTTGACAGTTCAAAGCGATAAATGGCTTAAGCATATCGTGTTTCGGTGGTCATGCTAGCCGGACAGGTCACGGGAAGGGTGGGAACCGTAGTCATTGGTTTGGAGATCCTTGGGGAGTTACGTCTTGGCTGAAATGATGATGACATCGTCTGAATTGCTGTAGCTTTCCCGTTTATTCCTCTAAACCCAAACTTCCAGAAAACATAGCTGCTTACGTATACAGTTGCAGCGTGCAAGAGTAAACTTCAGTATCTTATTACCCTACTTCGCAAAGAGTGACACAGCGTGGCATGCACAAAATTCATTGGATTAGATCAAAGTTGACATCCTCATGCTCCGTTGATTGCTATTTGCGGCAAAGTTATACAAAGAAAATACTTTGCGCGGTCGTGTAATGAAAAAAACTCGGAGACGTTTTGGAGCGAGCGAGCCGGCTTAGTTAGTATTTTGTAGTTTCAGAGGTCCTAGCCTAGTGGCTTATCTATTCGAATGCATAGAAAACAAAAGTATGAAACTGAGGTATTGTTTTATCTATAACTAGTAGACGCCCGCCGCTTCGCTCGCGTTAATGTCGGTTATTATATAGCCTATAGCCTTCCTTGATAAATGGACTATACAAAAAAAATTCAATTTGAGTCAGTATTTCCTGAGATTAGCGCGTTTAACCATTCAAACAATCAAAATCTTCAGGTTTATAATATTCGTATAGATACGTCAGTTTCATACATTTTGTATTCTATGCGTTCCTTAGATTGGCCACTTGGCTAGGGGGCAGGATAGTTTACAAGTCGTACGAGGTAAAAGTCTACGTTGCCAAGATGTCATAAGAGTTGAGAATGTGGGAGGTGACGGCAGAACAGAATATAATTGTCACCACCCGAATCTCTCTCGCCAGTGTCGTACAAGGCAACTAAGGGTAAAGACAGCGATCTCTAATGGGCGGCATTAGTAGCGTTCCTCTTGTATCACCTAGCAATTAACAGCGAGTTACGTGCCCAATAGATGGCAATAAATAGGGTCGCGCCCTGGACCTAATATAGTTGGCTAAACTTGGGTGGTAATTCACATCTATATCTCCTGGGTAAATAGATGATTTATGTACGTATGTAAACATGTATGTGGAACGAACATTCGTTGCTTAGTTTATGCAATAGCAGGCCGAGCGCGCTAAGGTACGCGTCCATTGGCCCGCGCCGGACGCACGGCATCCACGGCCCGCAACGAATTGAACGGCCGACTTGCGATGTAGGCGGCGCGAATAGTGGACGAAGCGCTATCTAAAACTAGTGGTCGCCCGCGGCTCCACTCGCGTTAATGTCCGTTGTTATATAGCCTATAGCCTGCCGCGATAAATGGACAATCCAACACAAAAGAATTATTCAATTTGAGTCAGTAGTTTCTGAGATTAGCGCGTTCAACCAACCAACCAAACAAACAAACTGTTCAGCTTAATAATATTAGTATAAATCTGAACTAAAAGCAAACGTGGGTGCTAGTTCACCTCTGCCTACCCTTTCGGGGATAGAGGCGTGATTTATGTATGTATGTATGTAAAAGCAAACTAAAACCCGTTGCGTGCCGTGCGTGCGGTGTGTCCGGCGCGGTCCAGTGGATGCATACCTCTAGCCACTGCACCAATGAGCTCCTCTTTTAAAATGCTCTTAGGTTATAAGTAAATTATTTTAGTACAATAGGTTTCGCAATGAAAACTCGCTTAGTCCGATAATAATTGGCGTTGAAAGCAACGCAAAATTATTCCAACCCCATCCTTTTTCACGACAAAATCCTTTGCTGCTTTTAGAAACTTATTACACAAACACAATAGGGCAAAAACAACAGCCACAACTAACGGAGGTGTGTCAACACTGGAACCATTTCAGCTAGTAGTACGGGCACAATAAAAAGTTATTTTGCCGAGTCTTTGTTTTAAACTTGGCCACCTTCGTTGGAGAGTGCCGCTTAGTGGCGTTGCTAATACCACAATGAAGTGATGTAGTCGCTGCTTGCCGAAATATTACACGTTTCTGAGCTCGATCGTGGAAACCAAGCACCATTACACATTTCTGAGCTCGATCGTGGAAACCAAGCACCATTACACATTTCTGAGCTCGATCGTGGAAACCAAGTGACACCAGGCATGGTTACACTCGGATGGGTGACCACTTGAATACTTGCTTACGAAAAATTTGTATTTATCTTACACTCATACCTTTTATACGAGTACTTGAGTTCTTGTGCTATTGATGTTAGATGCCGGAAATTATATGCCTAAAAGAATAAATATTGAAAATATAGATTATATTTATAAACCTGACTCGGGAAAACAGTCTGTTTTCTCCTGTCAGGGCCAAATGCCCTGATAGGATGCGAACTCAGTACCTCTTGGTGGATTGTCAGCTATCTGACTACTAAATTGGCCGTTAAAAATGTAGAGTAACCGCACATTTTGTACTATAACTAGCGAAAGAAATGTTTGCTACGATGCTACGAGTAAGTACGTAGCAACCAACGATTACTACGACTATCATTTTTGTATGCCGTTAGTGACGATGCCTATAGATACTGAAAGATAAATAAAAATGAGTTGCTTTTCAATTATGGCATGTCTTATGTCGTACATTATGTCTTGCGGACTATGTAACGCGGATTAAACCGAAAGTCTGTTACCATTAATGGCGCTCGCCCACGGCGACTTTGGAAGCGATGGTATCGCGCGTCCGTATCGATACTGTCGCGATACAATCGCGACGCGGTCGCTACCTGTGTGCCCTCGCTCACGTAACCTAGATTCAGACGCGTTCATCACCGATTCATCACCGTTCTCACCCCGATGTCGTCTGACACGGTCGCGCGTTTGCATCGATACAGTCGCGATGCCGTAGCGCGGTGCAAATAACTATTAATGCGCGTTAGTAGTGATGCTTTCGCGTGTTAACGAAGCGTGCTACAGCATCACTACAAAAAGTCGCCGTGGGCGAGTGCCCTAACTTCGCGCTAAGTACAGGTGTATTAAAACGTGTGACACCCATATTTTAATTTAAATAATAATTCAATAGAAATAAAACTAAAGACATGGCTGTAAGGGCCTTTGCCTTCACTGAAAAAGAGATAATTTATTAATAAATAGAGTAGTTGTCCAATCTCTTTATGTATCGTCATTGTTTGTCACTTGGCTATCTATATCTATACTAATATAATGAAGCGAAAGAGTTTGTTTGTTTGGTTGGTTGAACGCGCTAATTTCAGGAACCACTGTCTCGAATTGAAAAATTCTTTATGTGTTGAATAGTCCATTTATCGAGGAAGGCTATAGGCTATTATAATAAACGACATTAACGGAAGCGAAGACGCGGGCGACCACTAGTATTATTTAATATATGTATACAAATCCACAGATTTGTTGTGGATTTGTTCACACTTTCAACAAATTCCATGCGCCAGGGAAAGCGAGAGGTGGCCGTTACTAAGGAGCTTGCTGCGCCACTGCCTGATCAATATATTACAGCATCAACAAAAGCAGAACAGTAGGTAAAGTTCATATCCCACATGTTAAATCAAAAATTCAATCATATTAGTATGCTTCTCTATCACACACCTGTACGGCCTTACACACACACATTATTTAAAATTGAGATTGAGAACACTGCTTAAAAAGTGAAGTGAACAATACCTGTAAGAATTGGTATGGAAAAATGTCAATTTTGACAATACTTAAATGTTAAGCAGGTCTCAAACTTTGAGTAGCGTTTCTGTATTCGGGGGATAGTCTGTAAAATCGCAAC
Organism: Cataclysta lemnata; assembly: GCA_963931975.1. Classification (NCBI taxonomy): domain Eukaryota; kingdom Metazoa; phylum Arthropoda; class Insecta; order Lepidoptera; family Crambidae; genus Cataclysta; species Cataclysta lemnata. Next base: position 9,950,015 of record OZ008353.1, on the reverse strand, counting down.
CATCAGTGGCCGGTTTGATTGGCCACTTCCCATTTAATAAGTGTCGAGCGTATTACTATCCACTTGGAAAGTAATATGTAGTATTCCTAGGTACAGTTACAATGTTTGTTCGTACAAATTTGTGTCGATTATTACTGCGCATGAGCTATCTTTGGTGTGACAGAGAGCAAAAGTGGTAATCGACTTATGATGCTGACCGTACTAGGAAACCTTTCGTCGCTTTTTAAGATACCAGCGGGAGAGATTGAATGTTCTATTACATGGGACCTAACATGATTGGCGAAACGTGGGCGCTAGTTCACCTCTGCCTACCCCTTCGGGGATATAGGTGTGATTTATGTATGTATCTAAAATTATTACCCCCAGTTTATAATTATGTTATTAGGAAACCACGTTAAATAGTTGAGTTATTTCTCATAAATTAAGATCCCACTGAGAATGTATTTCGCAAAACTTAAGTATTTATAAGGTTTAAGTTATATTTTAGAATGGTATACACTTTATTGTATACCAAAGTACAGGACATAATAAAGCAGGAAGTAGCATGCACAACAGAGTTAAATAAATAAAATAAAATATTCTATAATAATACACTCGATGATGACTACAGTCTACAGATACCGGATGAAGACGTCCAAACTAGAACTTACAAAACAGCCTTCGGCTGCGTTCCCAAAGAAGCGGAGCTGCGCGGAGCTGAGCTAAGACTTACAAAAATTTACCTATGATATTGCAGAGCGGTGACGGTGACGAGACATGTGATTTGAGCAATATAATTGGTCAATTTTTGTAACTCTCAGCTCATCTCCGCGCAGCTCCGCTTCTATGGAAACGCAGCCTTACTGGGTCGATACTAACCCCATAACCTATTAATACCGTGTGCGAGTACGCAAAATAAAAAATGAGATATCACAAAAAATCACGAAGCCACACGACGAATTTATATTTTTAACAAGCATACCGGCAATCGGTCCACCAGGATTAATTTGTATTTAAAGGGATTTTTTCGCGATAAAGAGACCAGTGCCCCAAGTACGAACTTTTCGAAGACTCGTATCGTAAACATATCGTATGAAAGCACTCTAAAACCAAAACAAAATATTTTTTTAATAGATAATTATTAATATTTCTTAGGTAATTATATAATATTATTATTAACATTTTAAACACATATTTAAATGTATTTAATTCTTTTAATTTACATAAAATCTACTTTAATTGCTGATGTAAATAAATAAATAATAATTGATAATAATAAAAAGCTATTATTTTTATTATGAACGCTTTCCGTGAGTCTTTTGTTTTTTGACGTTGTACGTTTTTAAATTTTTAAAGAAGGATGGCCGACAGGAATGCGATAGTACATACATACATAAATCACGCCTATATCGCAGAGGTAAATTAACACCTACGTTTCGCCAATTATAGGTGGTATAAGAGGAACGCTGCGGCCCATTCTTCATCGCTATTTTAACCCTTAGTCGCCTCGTGGTGACAATTGTATTCTGCTCCACCACTCGGCTACTGCGATAGTTTTGTCACGTAATGGGGTTCCTAGACGGTAAAGCAGCTTGACGTCAAGCACATTGATTTTCTTTGTGTTTCTGTTCTGTTATGTGTTCTGTTCTGACATAAGTCTTTTGAATGCTTGACTCAAGCATCATGCAAGTGTTGTAGAGGATCTAAATGCAAAAGCAAACTTCTCAGAACCCCTTTAAACATGTTAAAGAGAAAACTCGCGCAGATTTAAAAAAAAATCGAAACCTTAAAAAAAAATTAAGATGATCATAGATAACTTTAAATCATGGAAATTATATTTCATTGAGTGTTTTGTTGATATGATCACGTTACGAAACTTTGCAAAGTTCGTGCTTGGGGCACAGATCAAATCCGGTCAACCGCTGCGGGAACGGGTTCAAATATTGGAGGTTTTTTACTCGAACATGGGTACATTTATGCCACGCTTCCCCTGTACACGTTGAATTAGCGGTCTCCCCTGAGTGGCGTATGCGTAAATTGTGTTTCGCCATGATATTCCTCGGGGGTAACGCTTTGCGAATTTGATAACTGTATCCTGTTTTTGCTGTATTGTATATGAAGAATTATCAATGTATGTGCCACAAGAATTGGATTTAGTTTTCTATATGCGCTTATATATTAGTATGAATAATTGTCTGCCAAATTATAATGACTGGTTATGTTATAAAAAAGTTGGGACTAGGCAATCAGAAGGCAAAAGATTTTCTTGCGTCCATTTAATTTGCTGTACTTCTAAGCATAAGAAAAGAAAATCAATTTATTTCAGATATTGTGTCCATCCATTTATATAAACAGATTATAATTAGAAATTAAATTCATTATTACATTACTAATACGATTTTTTGGCATAGAAAATAAATCACGATCAAATAAATCACATACATACATAAATCACGCCTATATCCCCGCAGGGGTAGGCAGAGCTGAACTAGCACCTACGTTTCGACAATTATGTTAGGTCTCATGTAATAGGTGGCGAGCCTATTGCCATTTATCGGGCACAAAAGTCGTAGTACATTGCTATTGCTAGGTGGTATAAGAGCAACGCTGCTGCCCATTCCTCATCATTGATTTATCCTTAGTCGCCTTGTATGACAAATACGGGAGAGATTTGGGGTGGTGACAATTGTATTCTACTCTGCCGTCACCACGCGGCGCATAGAAAATAATATACATAATTATATGTATAAATAACTTATAGTGGTTTCTTTAACAACGTCCAACTTATAGAACAAAACAGAAAATTACGAAGACGCTGGTGACTTTCACGCGGCCACAAAAAAGTTTTTCACACGTTTTGTTTACCACACAACTGCAGGAACGCATTACGGCTGAATTTTTAGTCAGCTATTTCTCTGCACAAATCTCGTAAATCTGGAGATTCCCTCCAAGGCTCACGTCTATCTTACAGAAGCTTACGGCGCGAGACAAGGTACTGAATACAATTATGCACTGTGACGAAACTAAGGCCGCGTCGAATAAGGATTGAAGGAACTCTGTCTAGTGGTGATTTGTAAGCAACGGAAATAAACGACCCTCCCCAGTGCGATCTCAGCTGTATTTGATTAGGCTAGCCGAGCGGAGGAAAAATATCGTCTCCCGCAGGGCAAATTAGCACAGGTGCGCAAAATAATAGGTGAAATATGTTCGTCCGTATAGAACTTTTGTGCTAAGACGCTTTTGGTACTCGGAGCTCTATAGTTAACTTAGCACACTCTGTGTGTCTTACGCCAAGCAAATGTTTGCAAACAAGGAAAAGGACGTCAGACTTTTTCGAACACTTAACGACAAAGCGGGCTAATGTGGCACTTGAATCCACGTCTTTTGCAATCCAAACGTCCTGCCTGCCACCCTAGCCAAGTGACCGATCTATCGAACGCATAGAATACGAAATGTATTATTATTATTAAAATTGGCTTAACGTTCCTGGAAACAAGTCCTTTAGGAACTTTCTTTGTATACTTTCGTTTACTTTTCTTAATTTTGAATGAATGATAAATGAATGAATGAAAATAATGTATGAAATGAATGAATGATATTAATGCATGAAATGAATTTTACATTAAAATGTGGGTGAAACATATTTTAACGCATCTAGGGAGTGCTTGGCGCGAGTCAAATGGTAACAGAGTTCATGACGGTGACCGATGAGGTGGTGAAAACCACTATAAAATTCTCAACGTCAAACACGGCACAACACTTTTATTTCAATGATTCTTTATAATTGAACATCAACACGGATCCTTATGCATCAAAATAACACCACTATTACTACACAAAATCCACTTCTTCTTCTTCCTGCCCTTATCCCGCAATAGGCGGGGTCGGCACAACATGTTTTCTTCTTCCATTCCTCTCTATCCTTCACCAGTTTCTCATCCACCCCTCTCGCTATCATATCCTCCCTTACACAATCCATCCATATTTTCTTTGGTCTTCCTCTCCTTCTACGTCCTTCCACGTTCATACTTAACATTCTTCTGCCAACATAGCTTTCATCTCTTCGCATGACATGACCAAACCATCCAAGTCTACCACTCCGCAGCCTCTCAGTCACTGGCGCTACTTTCAAACTTCCCCTTATATACTCATTACTTATCTTGTCTCTCCGTGTCATACCACACATCCATCTTAACATACGCATCTCTGTTACATGCACTCTTCTTTCATCAGTCTTTTTCATAGCCCAAAACTCTGATCCATACATGACAACAGGTCTAATGACCGCCTTATAGATTTTCCCTTTAAGCCTAAGGGGCATCCGTGGGTCACATATTGTTGCTGAGACCTGTCGCCACTTCATCCATCCTACGTTCGCTCTATTCCTTTTATCCCGGTCAATATCACCGTCGCTTTGGAAGGGCGATCCAAGGTACTGGAAATCCCAGTCCACAAAATCCATTCTGAAACAATTTATGAATAATTGAAATAAAAATTTGACTGACGCCATTGAAAGCCCGCCAAGCACTCCTACGAAATGTATGAAACTGACATATTACAGAGAAAATAATACGTCAGCTTCATACTTTTGTTTTCTATGCGTTCGAATAGATAAGCCACTTGGCTAGGCCCTCTGTAGGCCTATTCGCTAACTTTTTGACAGTTGAAAGTGATGATGACCGAACTATTTACTTGTCCATTACTGTTTTCACAGGACAAGTGTCACAATAGCGTTATAGTAAAGAAGTAATGGATCAGTAAATAGTCAATATTGCTTGTTTTCTCAGATACTTTCATAAAAACTAAGGAAAATAAATAAAAAAAATACAATTTCACCGGGGCACAAAATTGATATATTACCAAGAAACTGTACCAAAGTGCACACGACCGTAGCAAAGAGGTCTGCTTATCAGGCAGCCCCTACGCCACAGATATAACTCACTTAGGCTCCTTACTTTTTCCAATCTCCACTGAGGGCTGGAGACAGATGCACGCCATTCGTCTCTATCTCGGCCAGTCTCCTCAATCTTGAGCCGGGATATCGCTACAACGTCGGCTATCTTAATAAGTGCTTCTGCTTATCGTCGAAAGTATCTAGTTATGTGCGAAGGCGGCAAGCAAAAATCGTTACGTAGACTGCGTTTTGACTCAATTGCTTCGTTTGGTAACAATTAGGGACTTAGGCTCGAGTTCACCAACACGTAAAACAGGCGATTAAAAGATAACCGTCAGTTTTTAACAGTTCTACTATACGATACAATTTCAAAAACACGACGATTAAATTAAACTCGCCATTAATATTTATATTTTCTCCATTATATCGTATCCAGAACAAAAACTAAAATTCCTACGTTGATTGCGTTTTATCTTAAGTAATAACTGGTTACCAATATACTGGTTGGCTGAATTGTTTAGACAAGCATCAAGACATAATTTAACATTTTTTTCTGACCTATTTCGTACTGTGTTTTTTTAATAACCTATAAGATCCCACTGCTGGGCAAAGGCCTCCCCCGCAGCCCTCCATCTCGAGCGGAGTATAATCGAGTCAAAGGAGTATATTAAGTAATATTTTTCTCCCCTTCTCCCTTTCTCCCCTAAGAGGTAGGCATGGGTGTTTTAACATCCGCGTTTTGCCAGGTTACCTGTTGGACGAGCCTATTGCCATTCACCGCGAACTAAGCAGCCCATTCCTCCTTATTGACATTCTTACAAAATAAATGTATTCTTCTCTACCGCCACCACACGGCGCACGGATGTATGTATGTCAAATTATTTATATCCTTACTATCTTTTAAGCCGGATCCAGACGGGTGTAACGTGCAATGTAATCTAACATGTAATGTAACATGAATTCTACGTCAGGACGGCACTACGAGCATTACATGTAACGCTCGTAGTGCCGTCCTAAAGCCGGCTTCAGACGAATGTAACGTGTAATGTAACCTAACGTGAAATGTAACACTCGTCTGGATCTGGCTTTACGTAGAATTCGTGTTAGATTACACGTTAGATTACATTACACGTTACACTCATCTGGGTCGGGCTTCACAAAAAAAGTACACAGAAAGAATCAACGATAATTCCGAGCCGCAAACTCGTAAAACAATAATTTAAAGTTTCCCGAAGAGCATTCGCGGCGCACACGCTCGCTGAATGAGAGATAACGACCCGAGTTCGGTTATTTATGAGTAACGAGCCTATTCAGTGGCGGCCGCGGTATGGAGATTTATGGCACGGTGGCACGGCAAATGTAGGTTCGCGTCTTAACTCTCGTGTGTAACAAAGCACAGTTTAGTTATTTGGGCCCTAACCGACACTAAACGACTTCGGCGCCCTGAATTGTAGCGAGGTCTTTCATGAATGTGATGGCAAATGAAAGTGTTGGTATTTGAAAGTTACACATGCATGAATCACGCTTATAACCCCGAAGGGGTAGGTGGAGGTGAAAAACCACCCACGTTTCGCCAGTTATGTTATGTCCCATGTAATAGGAAGCGAGCCAATTGCCATTTATCAATTGGGTACAAAACTCGCAGTACATTACTATTGCTTGGTGGTATAAGAGGAACGCTGCTGCCCATTCCTCATCACTGTTTTATCCTTAGTCGCCTTGTACGACACCCACAGGAGATTTGGGGTGGTGATTGTATTCTACTCAGCCGTCACCACACGGCTCTTTATTTGAAAGTTCTGGTAAATAAAAGTGTTGGCGAATGAAAGTTTTGCGATATGGCACGTGTGATAAATGCCAATTGTTATAATTATTTAACAAGGGCATGTAAAATATAACATACCATTAAAACATACATCTAGCTAGATGGGCCTCAAGCATAACTATGAATACTGCTTCCTAAAGGAAAGGCGAAGGTGGCTCAAAACGCAGCAAGTGCTTGTTTGTACCTTTGGCTCGATCATAAGTGTGAGTATAAGAGTATACGTATATTTATATACTATTTGCTGTAATATAACTATGCCGTAACTTATCATTCGCTACAAGAGATTGGTATCAGGCAAAATAAATGGCTTTGTTGCGTCATCGTCACTCGAAGTTTGTTTCATGCGAAACAATTTGTCATGTAGATACATTTGTGTCTAAGTCGTTTGGTGTTTCAATTATTATCCGCAGTTTGTGAGAACTCGAAGCTTGGGAACACGGCTTGTGCAAATAAACAGGGCGCCTAATCCTAAATGATGTCGTACGCAAATGTCTGTTTGTCTGTTTGGACACGAGCGGCTAGACCAAAGGTTTTAGCCTGGGATGATATTGATCTACAATCACGTTTTGCAGCAAATAGGAAGGAAGATACCGTGACCTTATTTCTAGTTAGTATTTAATTATTATCTGAACTCTATATACATTTTAGAAAAGTATTAGGTACAAAGAATAACCTTACACCATAACAACGTGGGTGTTAATTCACCTCTGCCTACGCTACGGGGATAAATAGGCGTGATATAAGTATGTATGTGTATATTAATTTATTTTTATCTTTACATCATTATTAATTCAAAAAGGACCGTTGCTTGAAAACTAAAAGCGAAATAAAACGAAAAATAAGTCATTGCTTTTAAAATAATAAATAATATATTTTTAAAGTTTTGCATCCTTAAGCATCCGCAGTATCTGGATTAAGTATCCATCGCCACCCTAAAACATATACCGATAATATACAGACGTAGACCAAAGATACAATGAAACCCACTTCATTCCTGCATATTTTCTCTTATGACATTAACAGTAATGTATGCAAAAACAATAATATTATTTTACTTGCATAATAAAAGAGCCGTATTTTGTTACTGATATAAAATTTTCCGCTGTAAAGCCGCGTGTTCGAAATATTTATGAGCTAAAAGCTTTTGGGTGTAAAACGTTAATGTTTACATTACCACTGACTGTGATATCCCTCAGTATTGATGACGAGCTAAGGGAAATTGAGTTTCAATGTAAACCTTACTAATGTTATAAGTACGAAAGTTTAGACGTTTGTTACGATGCACTGACTGGGTGTGGGTGTAATTTTAAACGCAGATAAAGCTTGGTCAGAATCGATGTAATGTCACATTTTTACCCTCCTTTCATAAAACCCTCGGAAGACCTATTGTGATGTATGAATCTCAATGTTGGACAACCAGAGCGATTGATGAAAGTGTGGAGTGACTCCCTGTCCTGGTCCCAGCCTTTAACTCATATGAAACGTCAGCAAAGTATAAGGTATCATGTCAAGAGCACGATGGATTGATGAACACAAAAAGAGTGAAATACTACATTGTGTTATCGATCAAGTTTTACATACGGCATCACAAACGTAACATTTAAATGTGACATCTCTTACAAAAAACAATAAAAATTATAACAAAATTGTGAAAAGAGACCACAACATCCTTCCCACCATGGCACTCGATCTGATCTTCATCGTCCCGTGCCATATATCAACAGATGTAACAAAAATGAAAACAGTAGATTGAATAATAGGAGGATTTAATTGGCGCAGTTCTTAAAACAATTTCTTGAGATTATTTTTCTTTCTACGGGATACAATGAAATTGGTCTTAACTATGTCTGCCGTAACTAGCATCATGCAATCCAAACAAATTTGACAACTCCCATTTCAGAATAAAAAAATCTGCTAGATATGACGTCAATTATATTTTGGTCTTTTTTCATCTCATCGAAATTACTTTCACAAATAACGTCTCGCTGTGGCTGCCAAAGGACAATGAAAGAAACAATAAAGGGTACAACGAAACAATAAAGAAAATACATTTATCACAGTACCTACAGTTGGAGACCAAACTTTAATATGGAGCACTATTATATAAAAATAGATTGCTGTGTGTTTGTCTCGCTAAAACTCGAAACTGTCTGGGCCGATTTAGCTGATTTGGTTTTGAAAAGATTATCTTGGGCCAGGCAAGGCAGGGAAGGTGAAAAAATATGGAAAAATTGTGACGAAAATAGTAAAAACAACAATTTCATTTTCCCATATAAGCTGCTTTCCTGTCAAACATTTGACGTAACCATGGCAACCAAATCGTAACCATGGATACGGGATAATTTATATGGCATAACAAAGTATGCCTGGTCAGCTAGAAAACAATAAATTCACAAAAGGAAACGTCATTTTGCGGCGATTATAAATTAATTTACATTATTTATTCGAGCATTTCGGACCGGACATTTTGCATAATTATATCATATTATATTTTGCATAATTGGTGTGGGACTCCGTAACAGCGTGGGCTTTGAACTGCGATAGGGTTGCCCTTCGAATATAATTTGGTAAGTATATATATTTGTTTTTTGAACCCACGCTTGTGTGGGAGCGAAAAAATATCGTAGAACGCCTCCATTTAGGCAAGATATGTCGTAAGTAAGGCCGTGTTCATACCAAACGTATAGTCAGCCGCCGAATGTGAGCAGGCTCACAGTGAATCCCAGTGTGGATGTGAAAATTAACGGTATTTTTCATTCAGAGTACGCTAACAATACGCTGTAGCTTACAACACGCCAATGGTATGAACAAAACAGTCGGCTTGTATACGTTCACATTCACACCGCATGCGTACGCAGAGCGTCCGCGGCGTATAGTGACCCGCTATATAGTTCGGCCGCCGAATGTCAGCGTCTATACGCATAGCGTAATAACGTATTTTCGGTTAGGTATGAACGAAAAAGTGAGTATGCCGGGCAATACAATAAACTGCGTAACGCTCGCTTACTTTCGGCGGCTGACAGTCAGTTTAGTCTGGATAGAGCCTAAAAGTCAAAAGGAAGATAGCCGTATATACCAATCTCAATCTCATCAAGCTCCCTAAGACACATGCATGATGGTAGACATGACACCAACCCTCTTTGGGTATGCTGTTGTTGGATAAACCACCAACAACAGCATACTCAAAGAGGGTTGGTGTCAGGAAGAATGACGGCTGTCGAAACCTTGAGCAATATGAATTGCATCACTGTCATTCCAGTAACTCTCTTCGTTCATCGGCCTCTTGAAATGGTAATTTCCATCATATTTAAGATGCATCACCATTTACATCACTCATTCATCTATTACATCATACATATCGCACCCAAAAGGTGTTTCGGGTGCGATATGTATGATGTAACAGACGATATGAATTATAATGGAGTGGATGACTCGGTAACTTCTAATCTATATAATTGGATGAGCAAAGCTACTGCAATGACCTTAGATAACCTGAGGAATGGGTTAAAAAGATAATGATTGGATAATCGATTTTAGTTACATGTTACACAAGTTCTAAAATCAAGTATTTGATATGAGGACCTAAAAAAGGCGACACAGGATCTCGTTATGCCACAAGCCACCACTGTCAGTACACAACATATCTTAAACTCGCCGACAGTAAAGTCGACGAAATTATGTCGGTTGGTTGGCGACTTCGCTGTGTAGAGACACATCGAAGTAGCCAACCTTCATCATCATCACCAGCGTTTTAACGTACCCACTGCTGGGGCTTAGGCCTTCCCTATGGATGGAAGAATATAGGGAGAATGGGCTGGATTGGTGGGTGTTAACGACTGCAGATGCAGCCAGGGGTTAACGTGCCTCCGAAGCACGGAAGAACTCGAGATAATTAATTTTTGGTCGCCCTTCCAACAAGCCTAGACTTAGTGAACATTGCTTAGTTTACGCAATAGCTTTTAAGCTCCTCCAACAATCGCCAACCAACGGAGCTTAATAAGGCATCAGGAACTTGCCGTCGACTGCCCACTATACATTATTAAAATTTGTTTATGAGTAATCATCCAACTTTTACGTTGTAATAAACGTCACGAAGGGCATAAAGTTATCTGAGCCTATAGTTTCATATTGTAGTAAACTGTTTAGTATGAGTAAAACCGCAAAGTCCCAGCCCTGCCTTTAAGAAATAGTTCGCCCTTATGATATTAAACACAAATGTTTCTCCTACAAAGAAATTCATTAAGTGATAAAAAGCTCTTGAGATCTCAACAGCTTTCCTCGATATTGAATATTTCACAAACGATTGCGATAATAAAACGTTTGATATCATGAATAATATAATATATTTGTGGGTCCTGCCACAGTATATAAAAATTACGGTACAGCAAAACGCTAAGACTATTGTTGTCTTAGCGTTTTGGAAAAAGAGTTCCAAATAACTATGACCTACTACTATGTTTCAAAGAGTCCTGCCTCACAACATAAATTTTCAAAAGTTTTCTGACATCTTTTACATTGAAATATTTGTTCAAAATAAAAATATAAAGATTTATTAATGTCCTTTTTTAAATGAAAGGGTTGTCTTTAAATTATTTAAAAATAAAGACACAAATTGGGCTGTATTTACAATATAGAGCTAAAGAGTAATAAAATGTAAGCTACAAAATGAGCCTTTTGTTTTATCTAGTTGTACGCGATACAATTTATTTATATTATTCCAGCGAGAGATGGGTTCGTGATAGTTACGGGATTGAAATCAAATATATTTAAATTTCTTACGCTGCCCTCACAGTCTTGATAGGATTGTGGGGCTCGGGATAATCAAATATCCTGTGGTTATAGGGTAATTTTATTGAACAAGGTTTTGCGTTGTAACGGCTTGAGTGGTTTTGTTTCACGAATCTGAAATATTCTCCTGTGATTTGATCTGTATTGTTGTGTAACCCAAGAATAGGACCAGCGCTTATTTGGGCCCAAATTTGACAGAGACATGCAGTACATGGATTGGACAGGGAGTGGGATGGTATGAAAAGAATTACATTACGCCTACGATTACGTCTAGATTTTTTATGAAATGTTACATAACCAGAAATAATTATGTTAAGTATGAATGTGGATGGACCTAGAATTAGAGGCAGATCGAAGAAGCGATGGATAGATTGCGTGAAAGATGATATGAGGGGAGTTCATGCTCAGCTCACTTTTCAGAAGACATGTTTTGCGGACCCCACGTAGAGTTGGATATGGGTAGAAAGAAGAAAAGACTGAGCCGTTAAGAAGCTGCAACTGTCATTAGATTTCCTTAAAAAGTATAACCGTTAAATCTACACATTGCACCCTAATTATAAAATAGGGTCAATAAAATATCTAGGATTTGGTTTCCGCACCCTCGGTGTCGGAAGGGTTTACGACACCTGGACTGGCGAAACCTGTATTCAATTCAGCCATCGCCAAGCGGCAAAAAACAACAACCTTTTTCGAATATAAAATGTTTTAACACGCTTCCATCTATTAAACCGAACACGCAAGGAGCGCATCTCGAGTTCCCGCATAACAATAGCGCAACTGCTGCCACCAGCGAAAGGTAGTTTGTTCAGTTTATTCCGGATAACCAACAACGAAATGGTTAAGACGTGCCTCGCAAAAATTCAGCTACTTAATAAACGCCCGTTCTCTCCACAACTTCGGAATTAAACCGTGCAAATTCTGAAGTTGGGCCAAGACCGCCAGCCAAGTGTTAATGTAGTGGGACACGTAATTTTAGTCCATATGGTGCCGTTTTCGAACGCAGATCGTATTATATTGTTTCATAATACCGTTAAGGTAGCATTCGGTTTGCACTTTCTGTTAGACTTGGACGGGCTTGCAGTGCACGCCCGCAATGTGTCCTTATTCGTACACGATGCTGTTTTAATTTAATTTCTTTATTTTATTAAAATTGATTTATTTTTGCGCGGCCCATCGTATTACTATGCTGCCATGCTGACCAGCGGGTCTAGCACGGGGATGTGGAAAAGTATCTCTCCACTAATTGACAGTATTTTGTCTCGGGATTTAGTGGGAGTTAGAGCGAGAGGAAAAGATTTTCTTTCCCCCGAAGGAGATGTATCCCCCGTGCTACTGGGGCTGGGAGTGAAAACAAAAAACGTAGAATGTGCCAGTCTCGACTTATTTCAAGAGTGTCATAAAAATGGACTAAGCAAAATTGCCTGGTAAAAATTCGGCTAAGGGAAATTGCCCGGTGTAGACCGATAAGCACCTTGGGACACCTACACGGTGGAGGGCAAACCTACAACAACAGCATCCATATGTAGGGTTGGTGTCAGGCTGGCCGGTTGTAAAACTAAGTTAAAACCTAGCGCGGTATGGATTGGAATGTTTTCATCCTAATCACTCTCTCCGTTCATCGGTCTCTCGACATGGACATTTCCATTACTTTTCCATTCATTTATTTATCACTTGCACCTTTTCGGTGCAATGAATAATATTAATCGAAAGGCAGTGGTTCATATTACACTATTTCCCTGTAAATACTTTGAATATAAAAGAATATTTTCCAGATATTTATGATACTAGAATCCATTCCTTCTCACATCCTTCCATTTTCAACGGAACAAATTGTAATCAGACAAGGGGCCTCAAGAATCATTTACAATGTCTCCGCATTTGTCAATGTAACATCCATTTTCCTTGAACACTTGGCTTGTCGACGACTCTCTTATTCCATTATACAATAGCACACCTAATCTCGCCCGTGAATGTGACTGACATCACACACTCAAAATATAATAATAGCCCTACACAAATTCGTTACTGAAAACGAAAATTTTGTTCACAAAAACCGGCTTTCGGGCACTCCTTATATTTAAAGGAAGATAAAAGGTATTTTTGAGGGATTTACTTTTCATTCAGGCCAGACCATTGTTAAGGCTCCTTTGTGTTCCGAGTCCGACCAAAGGTGGATTTTCTGGTCACCCCGAGGGTTCCAAATCTCCGCTCTAAGTACCTATCAATCTTGAAAGGGCAATTGTTTAATATCGCAAAATACAGTTACGGGGACAGTGGTAAATATAAATAAAACAGTGGCAAATCTAAACTGATTAAAATTAGCACGTAAACTTAGGTTAGGTATTTAATAAGAGTTGGTTAGGTTGATACTTTAGGTAAAATGGTGCAAATTTAGAAAACAAGCCTTGAAATTGATTTTAAATCAGGTCTAAGTTCATCTTACTTTAAATACTGTACTCAATTACTGGTTTCAAACTTACTAATACCAGATATAAACTGTATTTGGGGCTCTGGAAAAACTTTTTCGCCATAAGCTTTGATGTGATGATTCGTGATTGCTCAAGAACTATAGAGTCATTTCTCATATAATTATTGTTTTACAAGAAATAAGGCGGAACAATACATAGTAGGAACTTGCAAAAATATCAACTAGGATTAAATATTTATAGCTTGTAATTGTAATTTCTGCAATACACCCAGGTATAACTACTTTTTAATATAATTACTATAAAATATGGGCCAAAACTAAAGAAAGAATTATGTCTAAAACGCCTAGTATCTGCTCAAGACTTTGTCTTAAATCCGCTAACAAATATTTCTTATTAAAATTTCCGAGACAGGTCTCTGACTAATTTTAAAAAGTTCCAGGCCGAGTCCTTCGCATTGAATGATGATAATAGCCGTGCACAAAAATTTGTTTGTTCCCGTTCCCTTAGATATGATAATTAAATTTACAACTCGGAATTAGTTTAATGAATTTCTGTGCCTAATGAAAAACTTTGGCGCGAAATCTAAAAGTAAATATCACAGATTAAGGCGACTTTGATCAATGACAGTCTTTAATTAATTTCGCACTGAATTACGTCATCGGCGTGGGACAGAAAAAACAATTTGTTTTCTCGTTTCAGGCGACAGATATAGTGTAAAATGGCCCTAAGAAATATTTAACTTCTCATGCGCAAATATGATTATCTGAGTAGTTAGAGACAATAACCTAAATGACTGAATGAGTAATGAGTTCGATGTCAGTAAGTGGAGGGAGATAGAAAGGCTGGACGATCGCCAAAGAGAAGTATGAATTGTGTGACATATTCTTCCATTATCCATAACTCTCTTACCAACCAGCCAACCAAATTAACCAAATTATTATCTGGTTAAAAAAGAAAGTGTAGGCATCAAATTACTTCTTAGATGTTCATATATTTTATAACTTCTAAATAGTTGACATCGACTCCATAGAGCTTTTAAATCTATAATCGCTTCTGGAATAAAAAAGTGACTCAACTCTACTCGAAACATTTTATTGCAAAAGTCAACTTTATCTTTATATTATATGTTTAGAATAGAAAAATTTTGTAAGTTTTGAGTTGAGCGACCGTTGGTTGGTTGTCTCGTGCATTGCATTCTTGTCCTATCTGTAGGAACATTACAGGGTAGGTTATGATGATACAGAACATTGACTTCTATCTTAATTAAAACGGGAGACTAGTCTAATATGAAAATGAACTGGATTCGACATGACTATGCAACAACACCATTTTAATCATCCTCGTAGCATCCATATCAACTGAGAGGTAACATGCCCTCGAGAGCTCTCTACTGATTACAAGCACTCTTTGAACCCTCTTCGATTAAAATGAGCCACCTAGAGGGTGTTTGAAAAATGAAAACCACAAAAATGACAGCCACAGCGTATAAAATGTTAAAAACTCTGAAACACGGAAAACGAACGAACCTGTCTATCCTACACGCTAATAAAATTTATAAATCAAATTCGAATATCTTTATCTATCTTCTATCTTTATCTCTCTTGTGAAAATATTTTTTGTTGATCTGTATAATTTTTCAAATATTTATATTTACCTATATGTGTTTGTACATACATACATAATTCACGCATATATCCTCGAAGGGGTAGGCAGAGGTGAACTAGCACCCACGCTTCGCCAATTATGCTAGGTCCTATGTAATAGGTGGCGAGCCTATTGCCATTTATCGGGCACAAAAGTCGCAGTACTTTGCTAGGTGGTAGGTATAAGAGGAACGCTGCTGCCCATTCCTCATTATATGTGTATGTACATTGTTTAAATAACAAATAAAATATACTATACATATAAGTAAGTAAGGATGTCGATCTAGTATTCTATCATAAAATTCTATACTAATCTAAACTAAGAGGCCGGAGTATGCTCGCGTCGCCAATAGTTGACACATTAGCATTCTAATCACAATAATAACATTTTAATTAATTCAATACATATGAAATGAATTGAGTGTTTGAGTAGTCAATTTACTATACGTAACGTTCTGTGACGTTCGCATGATTGCTTCATTATAATTAGCTCTGTGCTATAACTATAGAATAGATAAGATATTTCTGACATAATTATTATAGTTGTTTGATTTGAATTCTAGGGCAAATTGATTGGATTTATCTAACCACCATTACTACATACAAATCAAATCAAATCAAAATTCGTTTATTCATATCTGGTATGATTACAATACACTCATGAATCGTCAAGATAAGAAATTTACGCCATCCGTTCGCAAACTACCAGGAGGCCCTGTCCTGAGAAGAACGGGCAAGAAACTCAGTCACGTTTTTTCCTCCCTTTACATAAAAGTAATTTAAATTAATTAATAATTGGAAATTGAAAGATGTCAATAACTTACAACGTCAAGTAATAGTATGTCAATAAAGATACAAATTCTGAAGTTATCAACATCCTTCATTACAACAAACAGAAAATCTATTTTAAATAAAGAACACTCAAGGGCAATTGTTTAATCATACTGGATAAAGATATTTAGTATTTATATATTATGTATGTAAAAGGTTATTGATTCCAAGCATCTTTGTCATCTAAATAGTCCTAAATTTTATAGTACTCTTTTTTAGGAGTATATTTTTTATATAGGGCTTAAATTTGTGTAAAGGCAGTTCAGTCACAGAATCTGGAATCCTATTATAAAAAAGTATACATTTACCTACAAAAGTATTAGCTACTTTGTGTAATCTTAGTCTAGGAAAGGAAAGTTTGTTTTTATTTCTAGTATGGCATTTATAAATATCACTAATTTTTGCAAATGTGTTTAAATATTTGTAGACGTATAGAATGCAATCGTATATGTACTGTGAAGCAAGAGTTAGGATATTAATGTCTTTAAATAGATTTTTTAGTGAGTCGCGAGGTTTTAATTGATAAATAGCACGTATAGCTCTTTTTTGTAGAATAAATATATCCTGAATATCAGCAGCTGTGCCCCAAAGCAGTAAACTATACGATATAACACTATGAAAGTAACTGAAATATACAAGTCTGGCTGTTTGAACATCAGTTAATAGCCATTTTTTTTACGGCGTATACTGCTGAACTTAACACACAATAAATCCTTAAAATTATGTCACCTTATTTAAAACTTACTGAAAGTGCTGTGGACTATACTTCGTGTTGCTTCGCGTGATAGAGGAAAACGGGGTAAATTACCATTTACTAACACACGCCTATGTATCGGCCTCGGCTGAAATATCGTTCACAAGGTATAGGCCTTGAATCTTGAATGCTGTATTTGCATGAATACATTAAGTGCACTCAGTACACGTGCTAGCAATGTTAACCACTGCCTGCGAATACCCCGTCACTACTTCATCATCATCATCACCAGCCCGTTAATGTACCCACTGCTGGGGTACGGGCCTTCCTTAAGGACGGAAGAATATTATTATTATAGGGATATTGGGCTATAACCCTGCTGGCCCAGTGCGGGTTGGTGGGTATTAACGACTGCAGATACCTCGACCAACGGCTTAGGGTGCCTTCCGAAGCACGGAGGAACTCGAGATAATAAATTTTTGGTCACCCATCCAATGACTGGCCATAGCGAACGCGCTAAGCCACTGCACTAGGGAGCTCCTAGCTGTTAGTACTTAGCACATAGTATTCACTTATGTGTTCTAACTTCACCCAATACTAGCACTGCCTCCTATGACCGGCATGCGGCAGCTCGTCTATTAAGTCAAACTTCATGTTGCAGTTTTGAAGAGAATTCAGCAAATTGAACCGAGTCAAGTAATTTACGTATTAGGTTGCTTTACCCATCTCCCATACTAAGCTTTATAAAAATTTGTAACTTAGGCCCGAGTTTACCGAAACGTAAATAAACTGATTGGAAGATAACTGCCAGTTTTTGACAGTTCTTCTAAGTAATAATCGCCTGTTTAAGTGTTGGTGAACTTCATGTGCCTTGGTGAACTTCATATTATTTTCTTTTGTCATTGTTTTACCTATCTGCTTTTTTGTATGTGTGCAAGCAGCATGTAAATAAAGTTTTTATCTATCTATCTTAAACTATGGCTTATTTTAAAGAGGCCACATCACATGTAAGGGAAGGCGGCCCAGAGCCAGTATAATGCTGAAACGGACACTCTTGAGTATAATCACTTTTAACATGGACTGCCGTGAGGTGAGTAGGCTGCAACGTTCCTCTTATACCCCTTAGCAATATACTGCGGTTTACGTGCCCGGTAGATTGTAATATAATAGGCTCGCCGTCCCCTATTACATGGGACTCAACATAATTCACGAAACGTGGGTGTTAATTTACCTTTATCTACACCTTCTTCCGTGATAAATATGCGTAATATATATGTATACATGTATGCTCGCCAGCTTCATTGTCACCAGCTCATTGATTCTGCCTTGCGTATTGTAAAATAGATTTTATTTATAGGAGTATCCCACCTAAACTAACCAATTTTTGAATGAAATAATTGTCATTTTTTGGTAATACAGTTACCAAGTACAACTAAAATAAGTTAATAAAAACAATGAACCAATACTATGCAGTGTAATAAAATTTAAGCGCTCCGCATCGAATGCTCAAAGTAGCAATTCAAGCAACCAATACCCATTACATTCGGTATTCATAATATGTGCCGGCCTGATAGCGCCGATCGGACCACGAATTTTAAATACGGCACAGCTACGGAACCGTGTATCGGCATTATTGAAACTCCTCAGCGCTCAAAGGTCTCGCCTTCCAAATATTCCGAACGCTCCCCAATATTGGCCGCGCCGGGTGCAGTTTGGCTAAAAATCCCGAAATGGAACGGAAATGGGGAGGAGTGTCACAGCGCAATATAAGTGTGGTTGCGGAGTGGAGCAAACAGTTGGCTGCTCTGCTAGTTTAGAGAGACTCAGAAAGCGGACTTTTCTTCCATCACTTTGGGCTTACGCTTCGTGAATGCCGTATTGGAGAGCTGCCATTTTAGCGAGGTGTCATAGGGTTATAATGGGTGACATACATACATACATACATAAATATCCCCGAAGGGTAAGGCAGAGGTGAATTAATACCCACGTTTCGCCAATTATGTAAGGTCCCATGTAATAGGTGGCGAGCCTATTACCATTAATCGGGCAAGAAAGTCGCAGTACATTGCTAGGTGGTATAAGAGGAACGCTGCTGCCCATTCCTCATCACTGTTTTAACCCCTAGTCGTCTTGTACAACAATGTAATAGGTGACTGTAATTCAAAAAGGCTCATTTTTTAAAATATAAACTCGAACCTAGAAAGAGGTGGAGAGAAGAATTGGCTCGGAATCGCTCGAGATGGAGGGCTGCGGGGGATCTTGCAGGTTAACAAAATAAAATCAAACTCTATTACCTACTTTGTAATTGACCCTCCATTAATATCTTATAATTAAGCTTTTTGAGCAAGAAATTAATTAGTGAAAAGTGAGAAAAAACTCTGGGAAATTCATATTATTATATTTCAAACGCGACGAGAGCGGCTGTGACATAGAAATACAACAAACTAAGTAATAAAAGTAATGACAACATTGACAATCTTTTAAATAAAATCCTTAAGATAACTACCCCATGCTGTAGTCATCGTTAAAGTGATACTTTTTAATGAAGCTAATTATTATTCTAATTACGTAAGACCCCCAATTTCGGAATTAACTCGACTCACTTAACTTCCAAAATTGAATATTGAATTAGAATCTCCGGTGTTCGTGTTGTTAATATTAAACAAAGTTATCTAATGACTTGACGTAACACAGTATTGAGCTAAGTAACGATGTTACGCAGATATTATATCTATGTACACTTGTTTATTTATACCAAGTGTGCACGTACCATGGTAATAATTATAATTGATGTTATGGAAGGCATTACCAGTATTGTTGATATCAAAGGCGCAATTATGTAATTAGGACATTCGGGGCGTTTTGAACTTTGAATTTACGTGAAGTGGTGAAAGATTATTCTCAAAGTGCGAACAAGAAGTCTCTACAATTTTCATGCCCGTAATAAATTTCGTTGCTATTATAAGTGTTTTTAATATTATATTATTCACGCGAACAAACCTCTAAGCATTAACATGTATAAATCACGCCAATCTATAGGAGGGAAGTATAAACACCCACTTTTTGCTAATTATGTTAGGTCCCATATAACGTGGTAGGGTGAGGGAGCCTGCGCCCTCTAGCTCCCTCTGGGGCTGGAAGAGCGCCGGTTCCCGTCGTATGGGGGCCTGTCTTGGAAAGATTCCTCTTCGGATGAAACTTGGTCAGGACAGGCGGGTCCTTTGTCCGGCGCAGTACGCTGTTGTTGGACATTGGACTAGGGGAAACGGTGCACAGAAGGAGCCCGAAAGGGCGGGCGCAGGTGGCTGTCCGGTGACATATCCTAACGGATGACCCCGGATGGCTGCCATAGTGTGCTTTGGCTCGATATGCCCGGAGAGGATGTTTAGTGGTGTAGTGGGGGAACGCCTCTACCCCGAGTCCCACATACCTCTGTAGTTGCACCGTACTGCAGGGATGATGAGTAAATGCAGTTTACCTCTCCGCAAAAAAAAAAAAAAAAAAAAAAAGGTCCCATATAACGTGGCGCGAGCCTATTGTCATCTTTCACCACATATGAATAAATGATTTCTTTTACTTGGAACAAAGAGAACTGTGGTTAGAAAAAGTTCTAAAAGTTATATAGTCTTGCTGCGGGAATCGAAGCCGCGTCCTCTGCGATCAGGGCAGTTGCCTATGCCACTCGGAGAACCAAGACTGGAAAACCCGTATCAATACCATAATTTTTCGAGCTTTTTCTAACCGCAATTTCTTTGTACTATTTTTTCTAACATTTATCTTAATGTTCAAATTAAATCTAAATAATATTTTTTTACTTTGACTTTGAAAGCCGACCTTAAATAAAAGTCTTGTAGTTGAATGTATATTCGCTCGTATTTACGAGGCATCTTCAAGATTAGTGACGTCACAAGCCTCGAAACTTGTGGCATGGCTGTGCCGCTTGGGGAATAAGAACTAACTAGTCTATTAACTCCAAACTTGGTGTCATAATTTCTGAATGATAAGGAGTTTGTGACTGCAGTATTTCGTTCAGTCTGTTGGACTTAGTAATTAATTTTATCATGTAATTAGCGACTTTTGCTTAGTCTAGGTTCTAGCTTGAGTTCTGTTTTGCATTTTGTGTTTGTTTCTAATAGAATTAGTTGGCTGATAATGCTTTGTTTAGTATAGTCGGGAATTGTCGGGTTCATCATACCTCCATTGAGTCTAAAACAATTTTTCAAGTGTCTGTGGTAATTTGATTGACGTTCGTGTACTATCTATATGTATAGTCTTATACTACCTTTCATAAGGTTTGCATGAGTGTAGCTAAATTTGAAAGAAAAATACTATTGTGCTATCCCTCTACCCGGGTTAGCTATTTTTTTTTAAATTAACCTATAAGATCCCACTGCTGGGCACTGCTGGGCAAAGGATCCCAAACAATTCCGTCCATGTCTTGCAGTATGCCTCCAGGGTTGGCTATGGCACCGTTTAATTTAAATTACACACCCAAAGACATACATACAAACAAGGGAGGCAGAGGTAAAGTAACATACACGTTTCGCCAATTAGGTAAGGTCCTATTGCCATCGATTATCTATATTGCTAGGTGATATAAGTGGAACACAGCTGCCCCTTATTCATCGCTGTCTTGACCTTTAGTCGCCTTGTACGACACCCGCAGGAGAGATTGGGGGAGATGACAATTGTATTCTGCTTTGCCGATAACGAGAGATGTTATTTCAATAACTCTTTACAACACTTTATTTGTGTATTGAAAATTTTGTAATAGACTTAATTTTCAATTTGTAAGAAAAACACCAGGGTCCTTCAGCGAATTTAAGCCTCCAAACGTTTTAACCAAGATGTTATAATATTTCCTGGAAGGCCGTCGTACCTCTCCGGGTGTCCCGTAGGAATAGGCCGAGAACACCGCCCCGTAATTAAATTCGATCTTTTAATTAAATATAATTAAACATCTCCCGTTTCAGCGGGGAATAATTTATAATACAGATTTTGCGGTAAATAATGTCTAATATGACAAATTGTTACAAAGCACTTCCTTCGGGTTGTGCCGTAAAAATATTGTGTTACCTTACCTTGCATACATGCAACACGAGATGTTGAGTTCCGGACTTGGCGCGAAAATAAGGGAAATAAAATTAACCCACCTTGTGGTGACGGTGGAGCAGAATACAATTGTCAGCACCCCAATCTCTCCCGTGGGCGTCGTACAAGTCGACTAAGGTGCAATGAGTAATGGGCAGCAGCGTTCCTCTTATGCCACCAAGCAATGTACTGCGATCTCCGTGCCCAATAAACAGTGTCGTAAATAGCCTTTTCTGTGCCCAGGGCCCGTAGCCAAGTGGCAATCGTTTCATAACGATAACGTGTCGAAGTTCGTCACGATCGGCCATATTACTTTGGTATCTACAGCGTCATAGCTTGCGCTACCAACATAACTAGGTACTTACGAAGACGATTTTGGTGATTTCACGACGACTTACGTCAAATCCCATACATTTTGCTTTATCGAACTTCGTTATCTTTGTCGGTATGTTACTTTGTCTAGGCCCCCTGTGCGAGATAACTGCGCCCTATTTCAGTGGACCCTTCGCCTCTTTAAGTCCTGCCTAGTCTGGCCATTCTTGCGCCCCCCAGAGTCTACGCCCTGTGCCTGGGCCGGTGGCACCGCCCTATTTACGGCACCACTGCCGATAAATAGCAATAGGCTCATTACCTATTACATGGGACCTAACCTAGTTGGCAAAACGTGGGTGTTAATTCAACTCTGCTTATCCTTTCTGGGATATAGGCGTGATTATGTATGTATGTATGTAAATTAACTCATTATTGTGTCGTAAGCGATTCATCTACGCATGTTATTTTTTTCTGACGCACCCACCAATCATCTAGCCCAAAGTAAGTAGTATAAACAATTGTGTTCTGTTTGTCTTAATGATTAAATGTCGAGTATTGTTTCTTGTATCGGTATTTAATAACGCTCCTATCGCCGGAACTCCGCGACGAGTAAAAGAAACATGTGATTTCACTACACGTAAGCATAATCTCAATACATTAAGGGGGAATTTATCAAGAGTTACATCAAGCAAACATTTTCTTTGTCATACCGAAGATGAAAATGATAAATAATTCATCATTCGAGCCTTACTTAGACTAAGTACACCATATTTCACATCGGTAGGGCCTCGGATGCGACATAAAATACAGCCGAGGTAATCCTATCCATCCATGATTTATATCTTGGAAGGGTCAGTCGAAAATTTCATAACCAATATATCACAATTTCATATGCAGAACTGTTTAAAGATGTCGGCCGTTTCTTCCCGGGTAAAGACGGTTGTTCGTGTTGAGTTTAAGAAATATGCAGATTCATGTTTAATACGTAAATAGTTCTTACACTCACACCTATCATCTAGCTAGATCCACGTATGTATCATAAGAACTTGTGTTGAAAATTCTAGATGATGGGCAAATAGCACATATATGCACGCATACACAAATACACACTATCCCCGAAAGAGTAGAAGAGTAGGTAGAGGTGTTTTAACACCCGCGTTTCGCCAGCTTACTTCAGGTTCTATGTAATAAGGAGCGAGCGAGTATTTAAGACCTATTAAAGATGCGACATCAATAATTCTTTCATCGTGACACAATTTTCTCAAAACGTTTTCCTATTGTAATGAGCTTTCTCAGAATTACCTAAACTTATAACAAAAAACAAATAAGTCGAGTTTCTTGTTGGTAACACCGGGAAAATCTTTGTAAGTCCCACCGTTTTTTACATTGGCAACACCAAATCTAAACAAGAGAAAAAAAACGTTTTGCTAAGCCGCTCAAAAATAATGGCATTGGCCCCCGAAACCGGGAAAGGCGCTCTGCCAAGATTTGTCGAGATACTAACTTGCGTTTATTAATTTACAGTCTGTTTATGGCTTCGAAAGTATAATACGAAGATATTTCATAATAATACTTTTTTTTTTCAAAGAAAATTTTGAAAAATTATTGTCTTGATGCGGGAATTCGATTCAAGAATCAAGTCTATAATTTAACAGCAACGTCTTGGTTGACCGAGTGGTATAGGCATCTGCCCGGTAGCCAAGAGGTTTTGACAACCATAACGTCTTAGTTCACCGAGTGGTATAGGCATCTGCCCGGTAGCCAAGAGGTTTTGACAACTATAACGTCTTAGTTCACCGAGTGGTATAGGCATCTGCCCGGTAGCCAAGAGGTTTTGACAACCGTAACGTCTTAGTTCACCGAGTGGTATAGGCATCTGCCCGGTAACCAAGAGGTTTTGACAACCATAACGTCTTAGTTCACCGAGTGGTATAGGCATCTGCCCGGTAACCAAGAGGTTTTGATAACCATAACGTCTTAGTTCACCGAGTGGTATAGGCATCTGCCCGGTAGCCAAGAGGTTTTGACAACCATAACGTCTTAGTTCACCGAGTGGTATAGGCATCTGCCCGGTAACCAAGAGGTTTTGACAACCATAACGTCTTAGTTCACCGAGTGGTATAGGCATCTGCCCGGTAACCAAGAGGTTTTGACAACCATAACGTCTTAGTTCACCGAGTGGTATAGGCATCTGCCCGGTGGCCAAGAGGTTTTGACAACCGTATCGTCTTAGTTCACCGAGTGGTATAGGCATCTGCCCGGTAACCAAGAGGTTTTGACAACCATAACGTCTTAGTTCACCGAGTGGTATATGCATCTGCCCGGTAGCCAAGAGGTTTTGACAACCGTAACGTCTTAGTTCACCGAGTGGTATAGGCATCTGCCCGGTAGCCAAGAGGTTTTGACAACCATAACGTCTTAGTTCACCGAGTGGTATAGGCATCTGCCCGGTAACCAAGAGGTTTTGACAACCATAACGTCTTAGTTCACCGAGTGGTATAGGCATCTGCCCGGTAGCCAAGAGGTTTTGACAACTATAACGTCTTAGTTCACCGAGTGGTATAGGCATCTGCCCGGTAGCCAAGAGGTTTTGACAACCGTAACGTCTTAGTTCACCGAGTGGTATAGGCATCAATCCGGTAACCAAGAGGTTTTGACAACCATAACGTCTTAGTTCACCGAGTGGTATAGGCATCTGCCCGGTAGCCATGAGGTTTTGACAACCATAACGTCTTAGTTCACCGAGTGGTATAGGCATCTGCCCGGTAACCAAGAGGTTTTGACAACCATAACGTCTTAGTTCACCGAGTGGTATAGGCATCTGCCCAGAATGCAGATGACGTGGGCTCGATTCCGAAAATTTTCTAATCACAATTTTCTTTGCGATATTTTTTTAAACATTTATATAGTGTTCAAATAAAAATCAGAATTATTAATACTTACTTTATTGATCGGTGATTTCTTAATTTTTCTAAAAATCTTTTTCAATATTTATGTTTCCCGTGGAGACGACACAGCACAATGCCACTGTCACCACCCCCAATATCTCTCGCGGATGTCGTTCAAGGCAACTAAAGTTTTAAACAGTGACGAGGAGTTCTTTCCTTTCATTCTACCTAGCAATAAACTTCTATTTACGTGCACAACAAATGGTAATATGCTTGCCCCTATTTCATGGGACCCAATATAGTAGGCGAAATGCGGGTGTTATTACACGGCTGCTGTATTGAGCTACAACATATAAAAAATACCTGGGAATCACCTTATACGACCGTATTATCTTGAGAATAGGTCCATGATATGATACGATTTCTGAGAATATGCCTTCATTTATCTCTCCACTAGTAGAAATTGGGGTTCGGGGTCACTGGACAATAGACTTGTTATAGCTAAGGGGGATCCAAGATCAAAAAGGAACCTAGAACGGTTTTATTTGACCTTGACTTACTTTGATACAGTAGGTAGTATACAATATGAAATCATTTTAAAAATACATATTTTGGGTTCAGTATCATTGTCTGCTCTTTAGAGGTGATAGGTTCAAATTTAAAGTCTACCTACATACATTCATACATAAATCACGCCTATATCTCCGGAGGGGTAGGCTGAGGTGAACTAGCACCCACGTAGAGCCTTTTGCTATTTATCGGGCACAAAAGTCGCAGTACATTGCTAGGTGGTATAAGAGGAACGCTGCTGCCCATTCCTCATCACTGATTTATCCTTAGTCGCCTTGTACGACACCCACGGGGGAGATTTGGGGTGGTGACAATTGCATTCTACTCTGCCGTCACCACACGGCCACGGACAAATTTAAAGTCCATTATGTTCAATTGGGTGTAAGGAAATAATTTCAAACATTAGAGTGCCCACTTTAGGCATTACCTTCTATACCCAGCACTGTCCATTAGTAATACAATAATTAAAAGAACACTGATAATAATAATTGCGTTGGGACGTTTATATAAGTAATAAGCTCTAAGGCTGGACCCCGCATGGGTGAGCAAAAATACACAACTATCTTGAGGACCTCCTTGCATGTTAAACCGTTGGCCCGGCTGCATTTGCCGTAGTTAACAATGCACATTGGGCTAAAGTAGTGAATTAAGGGCAATTTTTCCTATATTTTCCCATTGGAAACCAAACGACGTGTGGTGAAGGCAGAGTAGAATACAATTGTCACCTCCCCAAATCTCTCCCGTGGGTGTCGTACAAGACGACTAAGGATAAATCAGCGATGAGGAATGGGCAGCAGCGTTCCTCTTATACCACCTAGCAGTAGCAATGTACTGCGACTTTTGTGCCCGATAAATGGCAATAGGCTCGCCACCTATTACATGGGACCTAACATAGTTGGCGAAACGTGGGTGCTAGTTCACCTCTGCCTACCCCTTCTGGGATATAGGCGTGATTTATGTATGTATGTATGGAAACCAAACGAAAACTATCGCTTTGCCTTTATCCAAGGTCTGCCAAAGAAAACAAAATGCGAAAAACTTTAACGTTCCATTTCGTAAACATCCTTCACAAACCATTTATGGCTCGTTAGGGAAGGACAGGGGGATTTGATGCTGATGTTGCCGCCATATCGGCAAATTCGGCATGTTATGAAATGTCGGCGTTTCGTGAACTAGCGAATCAGTCTACGCCTCAAATCCATTAGTTGGTTAACTTAACTTTCTTGTAAATACAGCCGTTTTCGTTATCTTGTAAAAAATCCACACATACATAAATCACGACTATATCCTCGAAAGGTAGGCAGAGATGAACTAGCACCCACTTTTCGCCAACTGTTTCAAGTTTCACGTAGGTGGGGCGAGTCAATTGTCTTCAATCATTGAAAAATGTCACTGCCGCACTCAGAGACGTCAAATAACGTTAATGAGTACTTAACGTCAAAAATGACAATTCAAAACTAGTCGCTATTCTTGCCGGGTCTATGGTCTAGATTTATAAGAAAAATTTTGACATTAAATACTCATTAAAGTTAATTGACGTCTCTGAGTGTTTATCGGCAGTTTATCTTATAAAAGGAAATGAAATTTTAATGGCAGAATTGACAAGAAAATGACAGCAGCGTGCCTGGTGCACCTTCGAGCAAACTGCTGAGATTAAAGTTTCCAATAGTAATTACAATAATATACTTGCTCCTATTACATGGGATCTAAAATAAACTGGCGAAAAGTAGGTCATAAGTGTATCTAGCCCTTAGGTGAAAAGGGCGTTATACTTACATAACTTATTAAACTTAAAGATACAAGACATAAATTAGTGCTAATATTTAATATAATTATTATTTCTAAATCACATAAATTTATGTGATGTTCGTATAATGAATCACAAAGAAAACGATGACACGACTGCAATAACGGTATCGTAAAGAGCCCGTAGTTAGCACCCACTAACCCCCAATTTTATTACGTCGTAAGCTGACACAAAAACAGTTTTAAGACTTCCATAGTAAACGCCAGCCTTTTCTTCATAGAAACGATTTCCTTGTTTTACAATATAAACACACACACACACTATTGTATAAACCAAAATTATTAGGTTGGGGAAAAAGTCTTTTCGCATTATAAACTTGTAATAAAATCTCTTTGGCTATACTATTTGTATCTGGCTGGTTTTGGTATCATTGAAAGTTTAAATTTTAAAGAACATAATTCCAAATTCAAGTTAGGAAAATGTGTGATTTTCATTTGTTTTTCGTACCGCCAAGATGAGTGAATCTAATGAAGAAATTCGATACATTTTAAAATTTTACTACAAAAAAGGTAAAAATGAAACGCAAGCCGCGAAAAAAAATTTCGATGTTTATGGACCTAGTGCAGTGTCTGTGAGAGTAGCACAAATTTGGTTTAAGCGTTTTCAATACGGAAATTTTGATGTCAAAGATGCACGTCGCTCTGGTCGCCCTATTACAGATAAAATGGATGCCATTTTTGGAAAAGTGGAGCAAGATCGGCATGTCAGTAGTAACGACGTAGCTGAAGAACTGGGAATTGACCACAAAACAGTTTTGGCGCATTTGAAAAAAACTGGGTACACAAAAAAGCTCATTTATTCATGTTGCTATTTAGTTATGACAGGGAAAGCCTTATCATTACTTAGCGAGTGACCATCTGCCCCCGTAGCACGGTGATAAAGGCGTTTATCTTCCTTAATTCAGTATAGTAAACCACTTTATAATATCAATATCAAATGTTATTTATTTCTCCAAATAAATTCAGTACAAAATACATTGACAACACATCACTTAGATTTTTACACATCAAATCACAATTTAAATATGAAAGCTGTAGATTACAAAACTATGACATTGAATATGGCCAGTATCTTTGACACCAACCTCTAACACTCCTCCTTAATCACAGCTTCCATGAATCTCAGTTACACCCAAACCCTTCACGCACCATTCAAACTTTGTTCGCAACAGAGTGGCTTGGTGAGAACATCTGCAACCATTCGCTCAGTATTCAAATACTTCAGCTCTACTACACTATTTGCTGCAGCTTCTCTCACATAGTGGTACTTAACATCAATATGCTTTGTGTGCTGATGTTGAACCGGGTTATGTGCTATTGCAATAGCTGACTGACTGTCAGAGTAAACATTAATAGCACTCATAGGGTAACCTTTTAATTCTCCAATAAGCCTACGTAGGAACACCGCTTCCTTAGTAGCTTCGGATAGCGCTACGTATTCTGCTTCTGCAGTAGATAGCGCTATTGTACGCTGCTTAGTAGATTGCCATGATATGGCTCCTCCTTGACATAGGAATGCATATCCAGAATAAGACTTCCTATCAAAATCCCCAGCGTAATCAGCATCTGCGTAGCCTTCAATAATCGTCTTGGTTTCTTTCGAAGAAAATTTTAAACCACGACCTTTTGCACCTTTAAGGTACCTCAGTACTCTTTTAGCTGCCACCCAATGATTTTCTGTATAACAGCTGTTGTATTGGCTGAGGTAGCTAGTCACATGTGCTATATCCGGTCGCGTACACACGGCCAAGTACATGAGTGACCCAATCAGCTCTCGGTACGGGATCCTTTTATCTGGCGTGTGTTCAGGACCCGGTCTGTCCAGACGTTGCCCAGGTACACTAGGAGTCACTACGGTTCTGCATTCTTCCATATTGAACCGCTTTAGAAGTTTTTCTACATACGTTACTTGATCTAGTGAGATAAAGTCTTTGCTTTGCTTTACCTTCATCCCAAGGAACAAGTCTGCTCTCCCAAGATCTCGCATCTCAAAAGAATCTTTTAACTCCTTCTTAACCTTGTCCATTTCAATCTTATTATTCCAAAAAATCAGCAAGTCATCTACATAGACGGCTATTATAATCAGCCTGTGCTGACTCCTTCTCACATACACGCAAGGCTCACTATCTAGCGCTCTAAAATTCAGAACCTTTAATGCAGCATCTAGCCTCTGATTCCATGCTCGAGGAGCTTGCTTTAGCCCATAAAGCGATCTTTTCAGCAGGCATACGTGGTTCTCTTTTCCTTTTTCGCGGAAACCTTCTGGCTGACTCATATACACCGTTTCTGATAGATTTCCGTTCAGAAACGCTGTTTTGACATCCATTTGATCAATGGTTAGTCCTTCTCTCTTTGCCAGAGCCAGTAAAAGCCTCAGAGAAGAGTGTCGCACTACTGGACTATACGTATCTGCATAGTCCACTCCTTCTCTCTGCTTAAAGCCTCTAGCAACAAGTCGTGCCTTGAATCTCTTATTGTTCCCCCCTTCTGTTTTGATTCTAAGAATCCATTTAGAATCTATAACATTCTGGCCGCTTGTTGGCTCGACGAGAGTCCATGTCTTATTTTTCTTTAAAGCATCTAACTCTTCCTGGATTGCTTTCCGCCATTGATCACTATTTTTACCCTTCAATGCTGCTTCAATAGACAGAGGCTCCTCTTCTTCCGCATTGTCTATAGCTGCCTGGTAAAGATAGTGGTCTGCATAATCCTTTGGTTTTCTATTCCGCAAAGGATATCTCCTTTCTACTGCTGGTTCGTCAAGAACAACGGCGTTCTCCGGTATAGATCCTCCTTCAGACATACCTTCATGTTCCGTCTGAACAATGTCTGATTCATGACATTCAACAAAAGATTGTTCAAAATCTCCTCCTTCACCAGATCTCTCTGGTACATCAACCACTGGAGCATTGTCTGGGTGCTCTTGTTCTGTAGGCACGTCTTCAGTAGTGATGATTTGTTGAGTGTCATCAGGTATAGGTTCTGGTTGCTTCACAAAAGATGAGAGCTTCTGGTTTTCAAAGAAGATGACATCTCTTGCTTTGTAGACCTTTAACGTGGCAGGATCTATCAACCGATAACCTTTCGATTCTTCGCAGTATCCAACAAATAGTAGCTCCTTACTCTTTGGATCCCATTTTCTCCGTTTCTGGTCTGGCACATGCATGAATGCTCTGCATCCAAAAATTTTGATTGCACTTAAATCTGCTTTCTTTCCAGACCAAGCTTCTTCTGGAGTCTTGTTTCTTACTGCAATGGTCGGAGAGCGATTTTTCAAATATACCGCAGTATTGACGGCTTCGGCCCAGTATGTGTTTTCCAACTTCGCTTCTTGTAGCATACTGCGCGCCTTTTCTGTTATGGTACGGTTAGCCCTTTCGGCAACCCCATTCTGCTGTGGAGTATATTGAATTGTTAACTGGTGATGAATTCCATGAGATTTGAGGAAATCATCTACTTCCCGATTTACAAATTCGCCTCCGTTGTCCGACCTAATATTTTTAAGTTTTCTTCCTGTCTGTTTTTCGGTATAAACCTTAAAATCTTTCAACTTTTGTATCACTTCATTTTTCCGCTTCAAAAAGTATACAAATGTTTTACGCGTTTTATCATCAATGATAGTCATAAAGTATCTGTAGCCGCTATGAGACTCTGCGGGCATAGGGCCGCAAATATCTGTATGAACTAGCTCGAGCACCTCTGTAGCTCTAGTAGCTCCATTCTTTTGAAATGGTTGTGACGTTTGTTTTCCTAACATACATTCTACACACTCTAACTTTGTTAAAGAATTAGGAAAGCTCACCCCAGTCGCCAGTTTGTCTCTTAACAGTTTTAGATTGCGTACGCCAAGATGTGCCATTCGTTGATGCCACAATTTCAACTCAGCATTCTCCAAGGTACATAGAGCAGCTCCCTGCAAGCAGTGTTTTATTTTATAAACACCTTTATCCAATGAACCTCTTACTGCAACCTTACCTGTTACCTTGCAACTATTGGCAGGATAGATCTCGCAACCCGTTGACTTAAATACCACTGTGTGCCCTTTCTTTACCATCTTACTTACACTCAGCAAGTTATTCGAAAGTTTTGGTACATACCACACATCGTTTACTGTTAAACTAAACTCATTCATACTCACAGAACCCATACTTTGCGCAAATACTTTCTCACCATTCGCACATGTTATCTCTCTTTTCTCAATTGCTTCTACATTCTTCAACCATACATTACTGTTGGTCATGTGATTTGAAGCACCCGAGTCGATGATCCAATCTTCATCAATTAGCTTCTCACTCGTTCCAAATGCAAAGTTGCCCATAGCTTCGTTCTTCTTCTTGGGATTATTTGGGCAGTCTAAAGCTTTATGTAGTCCTTCGCAAATGTAACATTTCAGTTTCTTCTTCTGATTGGTGTTTCGAACAAACTTCTTTGTTTTCTTTGCTGCCAAAGCCGAAGTAGAAGTCGAGGCTTCTTGAGAGTCATCTAACTGTAATAGTTTCATTTTAACAAAGTCAATAGTAATAGGTTCGTTTCTAGCTTCTAATGCCAGTTTCAAAGGTTGGTATTTCTCCGTAAGTCCTTGTAACATCAATGTTGCGACTAGTTCATCATCGATCTCTTTTCCTATGTCTCTGAGTTGCTGGACAACTGTTAGAGTCTCTGTCACGTATTCTCGCATCGTTTTGAAGTTCTCTAACTTCAGGCTCACTAATGTCGATAAAAGTCTACATCTGTTGTTGAGGCCTTTATCTTCAAAAGCATTTTTCAAAGCATCCCATGCTTCTTTAGCCGTTTTTGCTTGCTGAACATGTACTAAGCAATGAGGTTTTACCATAAGACATATACGTGCTCGTGCCTTCTGATCTCGTCTTACTTGTGCT
The DNA here is from genome assembly GCA_963931975.1 of Cataclysta lemnata. Taxonomy (NCBI): domain Eukaryota; kingdom Metazoa; phylum Arthropoda; class Insecta; order Lepidoptera; family Crambidae; genus Cataclysta; species Cataclysta lemnata. Next base: position 9,917,385 of record OZ008353.1, on the reverse strand, counting down.
GCGTCACTAGTAGGTGGAGATCTCTCTGTATATTCCCATAGATCATCGTGGATAAGTTGCAATTCCATGAGAAACTTCCATGTGTTGTAGTTTGAGCTGCCATCAAGCTTTTCAATTGTCGGCAAACTCATACTGCTCGTGATTGTACTTTCCAACGTTCCACTCGTTATTTCGGATGTTTGGTTAATTCGAGTATCCGATCCAATTTGTAGTAACGGATTTGACATTTTGATATACAGAGTTTACTTACTGTAGGAGGCCCATAACCTGATAAAGGCGTTTATCTTCCTTAATTCAGTATAGTAAACCACTTTATAATATCAATATCAAATGTTATTTATTTCTCCAAATAAATTCAGTACAAAATACATTGACAACACATCACTTAGATTTTTACACATCAAATCACAATTTAAATATGAAAGCTGTAGATTACAAAACTATTACATTGAATATGGCCAGTATCTTTGACACCAACCTCTAACACACGGGACGTGGACACATCTCTTTCGGGGGACAGAAAATCTTTTCCTCTCGCTCTAACTCCCACTAAATCCCGTAACAAAGCACTGTCAAGTGGTGGAGAGAGACTTGTCCACGTCCCCGTGCCAGGCCCGCTGGTCTCCATTTTATGGATTATGCTAGGCATAGGGGAACACCAGACAAGATGGTTACAGTGGGAAAATCGGACCCTAACATAACATAAATGTTAGAAAAATTATGCCAAATAAAAAGAAGTAAGAAAAATCAGTGGATTGCGAAGTACGATTCCCTCATCAGGACAATATTTATTTCTCTGAACTAGAGTTATTAGAATCAACCTTTTTAGGGGTTTACTGTGATATTAATATTCAAATTAAATTATTAAAAATTACATACATACATAAATCACGCCTATATCCCCGAAGGGGTAGGCAGAGATGAACTAGCACTCACGTTTCGCCAATAATATTAGGTCCCATGTAATAGGTAGCGAGCCTATTGCAATTTATCGGCCACAAAAGTCGCAGTAGGTACATTGCTAGGTTGCATAAGAGGAACACTGCTGCCCTTTCCTCGTGACTGTTTATCCTTAGTCGCCTTGTACGACACCCACTGGAGAGATTTGGGGTGGTGACAATTGTATTCTACTCAGCCATCACCACATGGCCATTTGAATTTGATTGAAAATTAAGCAAAATAATATCCATCATAAGGCGATTGGCAAGTTCTTTGCAAATAGTTTTTATTATATCAGGGAATTAAAATATTTGTATAATGCTATGACAAAAAGAATTGTAGGCCCAGCGCGATTTCAGATTCAAAGAAAATTACAAGAATTCATTGCTTTTGCTAGCAAATACAAATAAAATTGTTAGCAGACTGTGCAAATTTGTAGTTGAAAAGTAATTCAAAGTCGTGTAAGCATAACACACGTGAGGTTTAACAAACTATTTCTTGTACAGTCAACATAAACTGTTGCCTGCAATAAACTATATTTATTGACTGTTTTAGATTATTACTCAAAGTCATCAATTAACTTTAACGAGTACTTAATGCCAAACAATTCATTTAAATCTAGACAGACCTCGGCAAGAACAGGTAGTTTTGAATTGTAATTTTTTTGTAAGAAATACTCATTATCATTAATTGACGTCTTGAAATTGTCTTGAAATTGAGTGCGGCAGTAAGTTTTACAAACGTTCTGACTCTTGACGCTCAAGGCCTATGATTACATGAAAATTATATCGAGGAAAGGACGAATGAGAACAATGACGAATTTATCATATTTTGGCAGTTGGCCAGTTTGTGTGTATTTTAAGATGATGATCATCATCATAATCATCACCAGCTCTTTAATATTAAAGAATGGGCCATAACCCACCACGATGGCCCAGTGCGTATTGTGTAGGTATTAATGACTGCAGATGCAGCCGGGAAGAACTCGAAATAATGTATTATTGGGTCACACATCCAATGGCGGGCTTTAGCGAATATTGCTTAATTTACGCAATCGCCGTCGAGTGCGTTAAGCAACTATGCCAACAAGCAAGAGGATAATAACATTATTTTATTTTACTTGTATCATTGATTGTTAGAAAACATCCATTACCTACATACAGAAAACTTATTTAATTTTTTTTCTATCGATAGTGTGCTGTAGTGTATGTACTATGTACGTGAAACTCGAATCAATTAAAGTAATTTGACGGTTTTTTATCACCTAATGTATAAATAAAATACAACATCAAATATATTATGTTCTTTTATATGTATTTGCACGAGCACTAAACATTTGGTATAAAGTAACTTTTACGGATTGGACTCGTGTATATTTAGGTGTTTGGCATTGTTTGTTATTGTTTAAACCTTTCCCCGTGACTATACGGCTGTTGTAAAGTGATCGAACCGTCGGGTTAACATCACAATACATATCGTTATACTTAAAACTCTCACATATAAAATAAGGTATCATCTGCAAAAAACACTTTGGGAAAGATTGGTTGTATTGGTATAGGATTTAAAACTGTTCTGTAAAAGTTATTCTGTGTCACTTTTTTATTCTAGACAGAGAAGCTCTTGCCCTTCATCTCATCGATAAGTGACGATAAGGGTCAACGGTGGAATCGAGCTTCACCTGGAACACTCAACCACAAAGAGGCCGGCTATCATATCAAAAAATTTCGGAACACAATAATCCTGTTTTGCAATTGCAATTATGGCGACATATTTTGATAAGATGGTGGTACCCAGGCACTTCAGAAAACTCCTACCACCAATCAAAGCGAGTGCAAATTTGTACTCCTCTACTCTGGGGATCAAACCCGGGACCTCAGGATCTTAATCCCGGCGGGCGTACCACTAGACCGCGGGGGCGGTTTTCTAGAAGCTTTCTTGAGATATTTAATATCGTGTTCGGCTTTATGCTGGAACAATATAAACGAATCCCTTTGAATGTTAAGCGTTAGACAAAACACTTTTCCACAAAGCCAACAGCGGAATCGGGAATGGCCCCATTGTGATCATAAGACGGGGCTCAAGATCGGCTGTTTCAACATTAGACAGCTTCAACTTCCATTCTAACTTGCGTCTCTGCTATCACTCGAACTCCTGACCGACTCAAAGGGGTTGGCAGATAGATATTAATTGTCTCAGGTTTAAGGACCATTTTTCCGTGTCTGTCACAATTTCATTCGAATACCACTTGACGGATTCGTAGATTTTGTGACAGGCTAGGAAGTCTTCATTATACATACACTCATTACAATGTTTTTAAGCTAGACAGGGAAGCTCTTGCCGTTCATCTCACCTAATGGTAAGTAACGATAAGGGCCGAAGATGGAATCGAGCTTCACCTGGAACCCTCAATCACAGAGGGGCTGGCTATCTTATCATAAATTGTCGGAACACAATAATGCTGTAGACATTATTATTATGACGACAGACTTTGATAAGATGGTGGTAGCTATCCAGGCGGACTTGGAAGAAGTCCTACCACCAATCAAACTGAGTACAAAATTCATAAATTAAGTCGCCTGTCCTGTTATTTATACATACATACATAAATCACGCCTATGTCCCCGAAGGGGTAGGCAGAGGTGAACTAGCACTCACGTTTCGCCAGCTATGTTAGGTCCCATGTAATAGGTGGCGAGCCTATTGCCATTTATCATGCACAAAGTCGCAGTAGGCACCTAGCTATATCTAGGTGGTATAAGAGGAATGCTGCTGCCCATTCCTCATGACTGATTTATCCTTAGTCGCCTTGTACGACACCCACGGGAGAGATTTGGGGTGGTGACAGTTGTATTCTACTCTGCCGTCACCAAACGCATTTATCTCGTAATCTATTATAAGCAAGTATTTCACACTCAGAATTGTGTAAATTGGACATATATGAAAGGGCGTGGAACAGTCCGTTACCCGATTAAAAAACATTTCCTCGATAGAAAAAAAATTCAAAGTAACCTCTTATTATTAAAATTTTTCAATATCACAGTTAAACGGCTACATTGAAAGGTGAGACTTGTATCAATGTGAAGTGTATATAATTTCCTAGGGATTGCTCGGCGATAATTTGAATATAAACTGTTAATATAGTCACAGTTAATGCGCTCTGTCTCGCTTTCGAGGCCGTGCGGCACAATACAGCTATCTCAACCAACTTTGTGTTACAAGCGCCGCCACTTCGATACAAATATTTTTTTCCGTAGGGCCTTATACTATTTGTAAAACGTAACATATACCTTAATTTTCACAAGACCCCTGCATCACTTCTAAGTTAGGTCCTAACTCGCTTACCGCTTCCCAGGATAATTTTACATTACAGTAGTCCAGGGGCTCCTCTTCACGTAAGCGCCGAAAAGTTGTTTACGCAACTTTTGATTGCCTTCTTGACTCTCTACTTTGTTTACTTTTTTACTTAGAACGGAATTATGACGAAACTTTTTTCGTTAAAGGTTCAAAGATACATAAATGGGTTTAGAACTTGGAGCGCGGGTTCACAAAAATTTGTTTAAGCACAATTCCGCCTTCGCCACTTTCTGGCTCGGGAGCGGAAATTGATATGTGTGTGTGATTGATGACTTTATAAATATTTTCGGGGTGAATTTTCCAGTAGGTAACTTACTTGGCACCGACTTACGCCACCGAAACGTGGCCGCTTACAATGGGCCTTACAAGAAGGCTCAAAGTCACTCAAAGGGCAACCGAGAGGGCTATGCTCGGTATTTCCCTGTGTGATCATATCAAAAATGATGAGATCCGCAGGAGAACTAAGGTCACCGACATAGCCCGAAGAATTGCGGACCTTAAGTGGCAGTGGGCAGGGCACACTGGAAAGAGGACTGGCGGCCATTGAGGCGGAAAGGTCATCGAATGGCGGCCGCGCACAGGGAGACGCAGCGTTGGAAGGCCCCCCACAAGGTGGACCGACGATCTGGTAAAGGTCGCGGAAAGCCGCTGGATGCGGGCAGTGCATGACCAACCGGTTTGGAGATCCTTGGGGGTGGCCTATGCCCAAGGGGTGGGTGTCCCTCGGCTGAATGATGATGATGATGAACTTCCTTAGAGGAGGCGTTGCGTTGGGCGCCCGAGGAATATTCGGCGTTCCGATTACGATCGTTTAGTTTCACAATCTTTTTACACACTAACCCCCGAATGCTGAAACGCTACTCAAATTTTGAGCACTGCTTTTAAAGTTAAGTGCACATACCTGTCAGAAATTTGTAGGGATAAACGTCAATTTTGACAATACTTAAATGTAAAGCTGGACTCAAACTTTGGAGTACCGTTACAGAATTCGGGGGCAAAAGTGTTATATGGAAATTTTTTACATGCATATTGAGCCTAATTACAAAACATTAAGTTCAAATTATCGTGGCAACTACCAATGCCCTGTATATGGTTAAAATCGGCTTGTAGACTGCTTAAATGTCAATATGACAATCAGATAAACGTTAATTTGATAATTACCATCCGCATTTTAGGAGCAAATTGTGGTATATAATATCGGCTTGTAGACTGTTTTATGTATCAATAAGTAATACAGGAAAATTTTAATTTCATATCTATTCGCATTTTAAGAGCTAAGTGAACTTTAACTATATCGAAACAAATTACTTTATCCTTCTTAAATTACATTTGACCACTTCCTCCTATAGAAAACTATCAAATCTAATCTCAAATCGAAAGCCAACCTTAACTCTTTTGACGTAAAGCAATAAGTCGATTGAGAAAATTTTACATTATCGTTCTAACCTTGATGCTAGGACATGATTAATGGCCCATGTCTATCAATGGGAGTCACGGAGGATTATATATTAAATATCCCTATCTATTAACAGATTATCTATGAAATCCACGTATCGTAATAGTCTGCGGCATAGTACAGACATGACATCTGATTCCACAATGAAGGAACTGGAATCGAATTTGCCCTTTGTGCTTAACGTCTTAAGGTTCTCTATTGGAGTAATCAGTATTGCACAGCCTGATCTGTCAGTGGCAGTACCGGGGGGGCACGTACTAAATTATATTAATACTTACGATCAACTTATCAATCAGAGCCATAATAAAGGAAACATTATAACATAAAGCCTCCGTGATTCGTGGCAGTTTGATAGCGATGGTTGAGCGACCGTATTGGCTCTTGATATTGGGACTCCTTCGTGCGTTGAAAATTACATTACTAAGCCTATTGACGACTAAAGCTCAGTAGACGACCCAAGAAAATGAACAGTAACTGTTTGTAATAGGGTTAAAAATAATTACAAAAGATGGGCGAAATTGTAACTTCGAAAAGGTTTGGAATTTCCGTGTTAACTGCAGCTTACTTCGAAATACATAAATGACGCTCATTTATCCCCGAACGGGTAGGCAGAGGTGAATTAGCACCAACGTTTCTCTAATTATTGTAATAGGTGGCGAGCCTATTGCCTTCTAACTGCCACTTAAGTCGCAGAGGAACGCTGCTACCGATTAATCAATCCTTTAGCCCTTCGTCGCTTTGATAGCGGGAGAGATAGGGAGTGGTGAGAATTGTATTCTGCTCTGCCGTCACCACACGACATTGAAATAACAAACAAATTAAACTAAAATAAAGGAACAACTAAAATAAAGGAACAGTATCAGCTGTCACATTATCATAAATTAGTTGAATAGTAATTTTGAAAATATGTATATTCAATGAATAACATAAATACACATCTCCGAAAGGGTAAGCAAGGGCGAATCAACACAACAACACGATTCGCAAATTAGGTTAGTAGTAGGTAGCGAGCCTTTATGCTAGCATCTATCAGATGCTAGCATAAATTAGCTAAATCGCATTTTCTAACCGATAATTATTCAAGGAATTACACATGTCACTAATCAAATAAATCATATATAGCATATAGGCGTGATTTATGTATGTAAATAAATTTTCAAATCAATAACCGAACTAATCAATAAACGAATTCAAATAAATAATCTTTAGAGCTCCTCACCTTGAGTAGGAGCTGGTAAATATCGCATTGCTCCAAGAGAGGCAGTGTGCACGATTGACTCCCTCAGATTCGCTTCACTCTCCTCCTTCAATTAAACGACACAGATGGCGGTTTGAGACAATTGACTCGCTCCGCCGACTGCATTAGTGGCTGCCTGTTTAATAAATTGTCTCTTGAAAGAAGTTAAGCACTTTTATTAGTAATTTATTCCTTGTCGCTCCCAGAAACGCTAATTTGTCAATATCTGAAGTTATTCAGCGAAAAATGCCTTTAGCATTCTAGTTAGCTGAGTGGTATATATAGGCCATAATATTTTTCGATAATTTTCTGTCGTCGTTTTCTTTGTAATATTAGATATTAAGGGTGCTTTGTATAGTACTACTACTTTGTATAGTAGATGTTAAGGGTGGAACAAAATTTGCTGAGTTTCATACCCGTTTTTATTCTCCTGCCCAGCTAGCATAACCACCGGAACACGATATGATATAGCCATTTATCGCTTCGAACGGTCTATGAGTTGTTGACAGTTCAAAGCGATAAATGGCTTTATCATATCGTGTTTCGGTGGTCATTCTAGCCGGGCTAGTAGTTTACGATTGGAAACAAACTTTTAGAGGGCCTTTTTTTTCTGCGGGCAGCACAGGACCGATCGGCTTGGAGTTCCTTGGGGAGGTCTATGCCCACCAATGGGCTTCTCTCGGCTGAAATTAAAAATACATTTTTTTTTGTTAAAGAGTACCCATAACCGATGGGCATTGATGAGATTCGATAAAACTAGATACATATTAGAGAAGTGACCTCTGCCTACTCATTTGAGATATAGGAATATAATTAAAAGTATATATTTTTTTTACACTCACACCTATCATCTAGCCCAAAGTAAGTAGCCTAAGCACTTGTGTTATGATACTAGATGATGGACATATTTTTAATATAATTATGTATATAAATGTTGAAAATATACTACATAAACATATACACAACCATGACTCGGAAACAAACGTTTGTGGTCATCACAAAGTTTGCCCCTACCAGGATTCGAACCCGGGACCTCTTGGCCAATACCCAGCAATCTGAGCATACGGCCAAGGCGGCCGTCAACATTCTATAAATTTTTTTCAATATTTTATACGTACTGTATTCATTCATATTCTTGTTATTCATTCATATCCAAGAATATTAGGATATTGTATAGATTTCTGTGGTATCTTCTTCTACCCCATATTTAGGACGTTTTTCGCAAAAATATACATTTGTTCAAACGAGCTAAAGATTAAAGAACCAATTGCGAAACACGTGCACGACTTCCAGCAGTATAGTGCTGTAAGCGCTTTAATACCAACTCACAGTTCAATAAGGGAACGAAGTTTGCAAACTATGAGTGCTGTTTTCGCTTAAAGCGTGTGCCCTTTCCGTTTGAAAGCTTGTAAACACGGGTAGGCTAAGGGCGCTCACCCACGGCTACTTTTTGTAGCGATGCTGTCGCGCGCATCGTCAACGCGCGAAAGCATCGCTACTAACGCGCGTTAGTCACATTTGAAACGCGCTACGACATCGCGACTGTATCGATTCAAATGCGCGACCGTGTCAGACGACATACGGGTGAAAACGGGGGGAGGGTGGCGTGTGAGTGAGATCCGAGCACGACGGAAGCGCGACAGTATCGCGATATAATCATGGTTACGTGGGCGTGGGCACACAGTTAGCGACCACGTAGCGACTGTATCGCGATTGTATCGATGCGAACGCGCGACAGCATCACTACAAAAAGCCGCCGTGGGCGAGCGCCCTAAAGGGAGCCGATTGCGTTTTATGAACACTTTTACATGCCGAGCCGCGGAATAAAGTTTCAGTTGACTGACATTTTTAAATTGCGCTACAGCGGGGTGTATCGAATTTTGATTGGAGCGCCGGCAAGCGAGAAACGTTACTAATCGAAGGATTTGGCCTTTTCACAGCGAGCTTGACGAATTTCTCCACTCCAACTGATCGACGTTAATGGTGACGTGGGTGTTAATTCACCTTTGCCTACTCCTTAGGAGACAAATAGGCGTAATTTATGTACCTATATGGAAGCACCAGATCCATCGCTGTGGGTCAGCAAGAGAACAAGAAACAAAGGCCAGTAATATTGCAATCGAAAGAAGCAGAAGAATTATCAGAAGACGCGCGAGAGCTCCTATATAGTATGCCCATAACATTCCTTAATTCGGTTAAACAATCAAAATTCATTCACCTAAGTATTGTCCACAAAACTGTTTACTGCAACGGAGCGATTGGGAATCACACCAAAAGAAAAAATTGGCACAACCTTTCAGCTTTTTCATTCCAATTGCAAAACAAGCCGCCAGCAGTAAAAACCAATCCATAGTGTTTGGTGAACAATCAACCGGTACGTTCAGCACCGACTGAAAATGGAAAAAGTACAACCGTGTGCGACCTGGTACGGTTGATGGAAAACCACCCCTGTTACAAGCGGTTAGGTGCTACAGTGCAAAGATCTAGGCACGTTGTACTAAGCTTTTATATTCTTTAGAGGAGGTCCACCGAAAAACAGCGCCAGTCTCTATTACAGTTTACATTAAAACACACTGACTTTTTAACTGTATGACACTATCTAATTTAGTATAAATAAAACTTCCGTCTAACCTGAGGCATGATTCTCAGATACACATCAGTCTCAATCGAACAAAATAGTAATAGGTAGGTATGTATAGAATAAATCAGCAGCAAAATAGAAGCTTGTATAAATAAAAAATATAACAATATCAAAGAAAGGTAAGAACATTTATAATAAGAATTGTAAAGTTTAAATTAAAAATCAACTAATAATATACATTAATATTATTTAGTATTATTTTTTCATTATGTTTTAATAATTACTGTCCTATATTCTATTATATACTCAACGAAAAAAATTCTTATATATTTAAGAGTATAGGGCCAAATGGGGTAACGCTGGATCTTGGCCTTGGATTTTCTTTTACAGCCATATAATAAAAAAATATATTTACTGCTTAACTATATCCAATTTTAGACAGTTTTTATCCCGCCTACGAAAAGTTCCCAAGGGAGTGTGCTGTTATATTGTTTTCAAAGTACTCTTCCTCCCCTCAAAGGCCTCGAAGGCAATTGAGTAGCCAACACTTTGATTGAGGGGTCTTTACCACACCTCCCTTTTGTAGTTTCCTAAGTTACGCCAGTCTCGTTCAATTCACATAACAATCAGATTTTTTATCTGGACTGCTGCTAGAACTTTATTAGGTCTGTAGGGGAAAAATTGTATTATATATATTTTTTTGTAATTATATTCTACAATTGATTTAATATGAAAGGGATTTATTTATTTATATGCTTAAACTTATTCAATTGTATCCTATTTTAATATTTATGTTTATTTTTTGCTCTGTCCGACAGGATCTATAATAAATAGATCATTATGGAGCTTAGCTTTAAGATCTTAAACTATACATTATGGATTGCAATAAACAATTCAGTATTGAGTCTCATATAGCGGGCAAGCCTTTTGTCATCTATCAGGCTCGTAAATTGCAGAATATTGCTAGGTAGAAACGATGCATATTCTCTACCACTAATAAAAACCTTCGGTGCCTTGTACCTTGTATAGGTAGGGGAAGGTGGCTCAAAACGGGTGTACTGGCTAAAGCGGGAACTCTACTGCGTAAAAAAATATATCGCAGATAGATATGTCTAGATAAATATAGACACAGAACATGAGCCTAACGGGAATATACCAAGTCTTCAACTTATTTTATATACGAAAGTACCCGTTTTAGATACCATACCCACTTTAGGTCGCATTCCCCTACAACTAAGGATAAATCAGTGATGAGGAATGGGCAGCAGCGTTCCTCTGATACCTACCACCTATCTAGCAATATACTGCGACTTTTGTGCCCGATAAATGGCAATAGGCTCGCCACCTATTACATGGGACTTGACATAGTTGGCGAAACGTGGGTGCTAGTTCACCTCTACTACCCCTTCGGGGATATAGGCGTGATTTATGTTTGTATGTATGTATCGACATTGCAGAATCGAACTGCTAGTCCGCCCAGCCGCACTGTAAACTTTCCATCGCGGACCGGGCACTGCTTTTCAACATTCCGTTCAAAACTTCCAAATGGAGGGAAATTCCTTAGACTGTTACACAGAACGCCTGTAACGCTCCCAGAAGTATAAAATCCAGTGCACAGTCAATAGCCAGTGCAGCTTACGAAACTGAAATCGCTGTTCTTGCTCAAAGGAGTTCTCTTTTTTCATTTAAATCTCTGCAAAAACATGCCGCAGACCAACACGAATAATAAAGGTGCTGGCAGTATGGAATCCTATATAATTTTTTATTTAACGAACTGATGGCCTAACCAAGTTTCTGTTGCCGCTATAATAACAAATACTAATGAACAGATTTTTTTTATAGACATTGGTACGAAACCCTCGCACGTAGCTGCGGTTTTTTTATTACGATTTGCTGCTATTTTTCTGAATGTTCTGTACTTGTTTTTCATTATGTCAGAGTTGACACACATTCGCGGTCTATCTAAAGCTGTGCCTCAAGGACGAAAATCTTTAATTCGTTTAAGTTCACCGAAAGGGCAATGGAGTATCTCCATTTGATTGAATCAGTATTAGATTCGTAGGTAACTTCGTTGAGGAGATCAAGGTAAGGTCCCGGAAGCCGCTAAGTGCGGGATGCGCAGCCCCGACCGGATTTAAGTTCCTCTGGATGACAATCCCGACACAATATCGCCGAACTAAAACGCCACAACATGTTCTTACAGAATACAGGAGCATGGCAGATCAACGGGCAAAGCTTCTCCAATCCCCTGTATCGGTCTCGGAAGCCTGCAGCAGTCTGAAAAGACTGCTAAGTTTTTTGGATAATCTGGGATGGTTGGAGTAGGACGATATAGGAGACACGTACAATGGCCCAATCAGGGGGCTAAGTGTGGAAAAGGCCCAGCTAAACTAAACTATGGCCCCACTAGTGTCTACAGACCCTTATCATAAATTCCTGTCTTCCTGTCCTGCCTCCCTAGCCACGTGGTAAATCTATTTACATCAGTTTTGCCGTACTGGGTCGCCAGTTTACCTGGTGTAGGCGTAATATGTTTTCTCTTCCATTCATCGTGTCTCTTCCAGTCAGATGTCATCCACTCTCTTTTGATTTAATCACACAGCGGAAAGGATAGGTAATTATGAATGAATTCAAAGAAAAGTGATGGAAAGGAACATGTCGAGGGGTCGATGAACTGAGAGTGATTAGGATGAAAATTTTCCAATCCTGCTGACTGACACCTACACCCTTTTATTTATAATGCTGTTGGTGCTTTTTCGCCAACACCGGGCAATCTTTCTTAATCAACTTTTACCCTAAGGGAGTAAGTTGGGGCTGGTAGAAATTCAACTTGTTTTTTTTCACCCCCAGATTAACTAGTCTACAGATTGAAATATCGCTAACCTGGTTGTTATATGTTTTGAACCATTTATGTGTTTATAAATTTGAGACAAATTTTATTAAGATTGTAATGCCCATTAAAAAAATCACAAATATCACATGTATTTTAAAAATTTCTATTATTATTTCGTAATTATGTTACTGATTACCTTATGATTGCACTATAAAAGTCGATCGGTCGCTTTTTTGCAAGGATTGAGAGCAAGTTTTGAGGCAATTAAACACTCTGTACTTTAATTACCGAACTTGCACTGTTTAGTTCCGGGAATCGTCTGGGTAATTTATTAAGGGGCAATGCTGAAAGCGTAAGTCAAACTAGAGCACATAGTTTGCTACAGGGAAAGGAGACCCCAAAGTCGGCATACTGACAAAGACGGGCACTTTTCTTCTTCTTCTTCTTCTCCCTGCCCTGTTCCCAGTCTATCTGGGGTCGACGCAGTATGTTTCCTCTTCCATTCGTATCGATCAGACGTCATCAAGCCAACCACTTGCTTTTGATTCATATCATTCATCACACCGGAAAGGTGCTCGTGATGATTACTCGCACTCCCCTATTTTTTTCTTGGACATACGGGTTTTCGGTATCTAGCGTCTTGACGATTCATAAGTGTATTGTAATCATACCAGATATGAATAAATGAATTTTGACTTTGACTTTGAATGAATGAATAGAAAAGAGACGGAACGGACCATGTCTAGGGACCGATGAATGGAGAGAGTGATTGGCATGACAACATTCCAATCCATACCACTCAAGGTTTTGACTTAAGTTTTACAGCCTGCCGCCTGCCTGACACCAACCCTCTTTGGGTATGCTGTTGTTGGTGATTTGCCCTCCACTATTCGGGTGCCCCAATCTTGAACGAGCATGGCCTTAGCAAGTGTGCCCGATTTAGGCTTGTTTCCCTAACATACGCAAATGTCTTTGTATCTTGCTTGATATAATATTTAGCCTTTTATTGGTGATAATAAAAGGCTTAATATCAAGGGTTAGTAAAAACTTTAATATAATAATAAAATTCATTTTAAATTTTGTTTATAGCGTGCAATTATAATTATTTTACATACATACATAAATCAACCCTATATCCCCGAAGGGGTAGGCAGAGGTGAACTATCACCCACTTTTCGCCAGTTATATAGGTCTCATGTAATAGGTGGCTAGCCTATTGCCATTTATCGGGCACAAAAGTCGCAGTACTATTGCTAGGTGGTATAAGAGGAACGCTGCTGCCCATTCCTCATCGCTGATTTATCCTTAGTCGCCTTGTATGACACCCGCGGGAGAGATTTGGGGTGGTGACAATTGTATTCTACTCTGTAGTCACCACACGGCAATAATTAAAGTTAAAAATAATTATAATTATTTTAAACTTTTTAAATTTTGGGGTTAGAAGAAGAATTTCGGCAAGTTTATTAGTGTCTTGGGTGGCCGAGCGGTCAGGCACCTGCCCGGATAGCAGCGGACGCGGGTTCGATTCCCGCCTCAAGATAATAATTTTTCGAAATTCTTTTTCTAACCCCAAAATCTTTGTACTATTTTTTCTAACATTTATATAATGTTAAAATTAAAATCGAATAGTTTATAAAGCAAACCCAAGCTTAACCGAACGCACGGTGTTTTTAAAAATATCTGCTTTGGAATGTTTGAAATTTATTTCTACATTGCGAGGGTACCCGTTGGCTTACAACGTGAAGTGTAAAGGTAAGAAGAATTTCGGCAAGTTAATTAGTGTCTTGGGTGGCCGAGCGGTCAGGCACCTGCCCGGATAGCAGCGGACGCGGGTTCGATTCCCGCCTCAAGATCATAATTTTTCGAAATTCTTTTTCTAACCCCACATCTTTGTACTAATTTTTCTAACATTTATATAATGTTAAAATTAAAATCGAATAGTTTTTAAATTTTGTTTACTTTAAAGACAAAGACATTATATAGGTAAGAGCGCCTCTTATCTATTATAGGTTATATAGAGATCTCTCTTATCGATTGATCAAAATTCAATGTCCTTACTGATTAGTTTTAATATTATCCGGCTCGAAGGACCGCATGAACTTCAAATAAAATTGTTTTCACATAAATTAGTAGCAAAGGAAAGTAGTTACATAATTTAATATTAAATTTCCCAGAACGCTTACTCTGTTAAACTAATTAGTTTTAACTTTGGTAATGAAAATAATTAGTGTAAGCTTCGAAGAATAAATAAATTCCATTTGAAGAGTATGTACGTGTGTATACGGGCACCAGAGCTCCATTAATAAAGTATTTGTTTTTACTCGTGGGCACCTAAATGTATTAGAAAGTTTTATAATAATACAAGCTTGGCGTTACTCTGGAAGTTTCTTTCGTTCGAACGAGTCTTTGCGTCTTTGTCGCTCTTATTTTAACACGAAGTGGCGTGAAAAAGACGGATACATGTGAGTTAATCGTTCGGAGTTTCAGAGTAGACCTGCTGATCCGGCAAACGCTATCTTGCCCTAATCACCTCGTTTATTTTATTCTATAACCTATTCTACGGTTATACTATAACTTATTCTACCACCTATCCTCAGACCTACCAAATATACACAAAAAAAAATCATAACAATTGGTCAAGCCGTCGGAGGAATTCAAAAACAACATTGTGACAAGATTTTTATATAGTACATACATAGAGGTGAACTAGCACCCATGCTTCGCCAATTATGCTATGTCCCATGTTATATTTTTACATAGTAGTTTTTTAATTTTTGTATTATTTTCCTTAATAATTTTATTACTTTCAATTATTCGTGTAATACTGCTCTTAATATTAGCTGTCGGTCGCTCGTTACTTCTTGCTCCCTCGTCACGTAATTGTAGCCTCAGGATGAGAATAGCAATCTGGTGAATGCAAGATTCAATTTGTACTTGATAGCTAATTTATTTTCCCCTCACCGTTGCGTACGCATAAGCACAAAGTCGAAATAGTAGTTGCGTTTAAAAGATTCATGTGAGATCAAAGAAGAAGAAATGAAATTAGGCTTTTTTTTAATATTTTTTTTTATACTCACACCTATCATCTAGCCCGAAATAAGTAGCCTAAGCACTTGTGTTATGGATACTAGATGACGGATATATTTTTAATATAATTATGTATATAAATGTTGAAAATATACTACATAAACATATACACAACCATGACTCGGAAACAAACATTTTTGGTCATCACAAAGTTTGCCCCTACCAGGATTCGAACCCGGGACATCTTGGCCAATACCTAGCAATCTGAGCATTCAACCAAGGCGGCCGTCAAAAAATCTAAAAAAGGCGTAAATCTTTTACTTAATCATAAAACTATATTTCGCGTTTAATTTTTTCCGAGGTCGAGCCATCAGTTTACTATAGTTTTTACCGTAAAAACTTTTACTTTCTTTTAATTTTACTTTTATAAAACTTTTGGGGAAGAGTCTGAATAAAATCATGTCACAGTAAAATGCGAAAGCTTTGACACACTATTCTGCCCTTCTAAGACAGACGATAGTCTCAAAAAATCGAATGAGCTATGGCATAGGCTATGACATAAAACTCCTTTATAAATATTGAAAGTTTACTAAAATAGTGACACATCACAAATCGAAAAATTTTGTCCGGATTATAGGATTTACGGCATACTATATCACCTCTTTCTCCCCTAAGGGGTGTTTTAACACGGGCGTTTCTTCAGCATATTTCAGGTCCTATGTAACAGCGGGCGAGCGATATAATTATTATAACAATTCATTTACAGCAAACGTGAGACACTCAAACAAAAGTTAAATTAAGGGACGAATCGGTGTTACTCAGAATGAAATAAAAAGATAATTTATGGAAAGCACAAAAATTACACTGAAACAAAAAGGTGACGTAGCCAGAATAGTTAAAAATTACTGCCTGGAGATTTATGAGTCTAAGGTGCTTTATTCTATTTTTCTGTTTCCATTTGAGCTTTTTTGTGTTTTGACGTAGGAGCGGACCCTTATCGCGTACAACATTCATCACAACAAAAAAAAAACAATTGAGTAAATTCAAAGTGTCTTCTCAGTTTGTATAAAATAATGGAATGAATAATTTGATGAATGTGCGATCATCGATGACTTCTGAAGCACGGAGGAACTCGAGATTATACATTTTTGGTCTCCCATTCTATGATCAGCTCAGCGAACATTATTTAAAAAGGATATTGTGGTTAGAAAAAGTTCAAAATCTTGATGCGGGAATCGAACCCGCGTCCACTGCAATCCGGACAGGTGTCTAAACCTAATACTAATTTTTGAAACATTTATATAATGTTCAAATTAAAATCAAAATAATTTAATTTAAATAATAATTTAAGGACATTAGTTAGTTAACGCATCGCAGGTCGAACGCGCTAAGCCATTGCGATTTGAATAATATTCGCTTATAGCTAACCCTATATATGCAGCATTACTTTTACAAGTGCAGCCATGTTCATAGATCTGAATATACGTTTCAGTAAAGACGCTAATAAAATACCTCGCAAATATGCTTGATATTGCACAGAATCATGAAGGCATAACAATTTAATGGGACCAGATCAAAGATGCTTATGATTATTTAAGTCTCAGGGAGACTAGAGCGTGTGAATGAAAATTATTCACTTATTGTTTTTGATATACTGATGTGATTCATTGTATTAATAATCCAAATAAATCCTCCATCTTAAATATGAACTTGTTGACGTTTTATAACTTATCCAGTATACATACATATATTACATAATTCACGCCTATATCTCCGAAGGGGTAGGCAGAGGGGAACAAGCACCCACGTTTCGCCAATTATGTTAGGTCCCATGTAATAGGTGGCGAGTCTATTGCCATTTATCGGGCAGTACTTTTCGAGGATTATTCAAATCCGCCAATATATCCATCGCCAAATACATCGGTGAATCCAAATATTACCTTATCATTAATTATTTAGTTCGATTCTTACCTGTATATGGATTCCAAATCCTATTTCATTGTAAGTGGCACATACGAAGTGTGTGAAATATCTATAAATTTCCCCTCCGTCCGATTTAAATCAAAAACGTAAAAGTTTGAACAAACTCCAATTATTTCTCCCAAAAACGCTCAACAAGATTACAATTTGTCGATCCAAATTATAGCGCCCAGCGATTCCAATCAAGTTTATGTCTGAATCGAGTTTAACGAATTGTAATAATCGAATCAATCGATTACTAAGTGGAATCGTAAATCGAGAGGTTGTAGTCGCTGTGAACACACATGAGCGACTGGCGCGAATCCCCAATAAGGTAAAGGTCAGTGAGGGCGTGAGATAAAGGCTCCACTCACGAACCAATAAAACTGATGAGCGTGAAAATTGGACGGTGTCATGACACTTGACTTCGGAGATGAACGGCCGGTGTTTAATTCACGATGTTTCGCCTGGTTTAGGGAGGAAATCTCGACTTTGCCCTCACGAAAGTGTTCAGAATTGAATGAGGCTGGATCATGCCAAAGGCGTGTAGGTATACCTATTGCCCTCGCAAAACAAAAACGGTTACTCAGCGGTTACTAAGAAAAATGGATTGATTTTGTTACAATGGATTTGTTACAATAATTAATTTGATAGACTGACTGCCGTCCTCTATTAAATTTAATGAGTACTTAATCCCAACAATTTCATTTAAATCTAGACCGACTATTTTTGAATTGCAATTTTTTAACATTAAGTACTCATTATCCTTAATTGACGTCTCAGAGTGCGGCAATCAAGCGTAATCTACAATAATAATAATCTACATAGCGTCACCTCCTTATCTAGATTCTACCTGAAATGACTAATGACATAGAGGTATACCATATTTTTGTAATGAATTTAGTTAAAACATAATTTTTTATTTTCTCGGTAGTTACCTGTGTTCAGATAGCGCTTTTTGGTTTGTGAGGGCAGTACAAAGGCTAAGGTGTTACTCTTGCGTATAAATCACCCGTCTTCTGCCCTTTTAGGCTTGCGAAAATGTATGTTCAATATTAATTTCTTAAAAACATAATGCTCCAGTAAACTAACGTAGTTTTTCTGCGTCACACTTACCGTCAATCTGCATGTGAGAAGCATGATTGATTATTCCATCCGTAGTGAAGGTCTGTGTCTTTGGATAACATAAGGGATAATAAAGGGCTGTCGATGATGTATAATGAAACCTTAAGAAAAATAAAATAAATCAAAAATATTGCTTTGAACACTGACAATTTTTAATAACTTAAAACTGTCTCTTCCTTTCACATGGTAAAAGCAACCAAAAAAATCCAAAATGTTTTTGTTAATGAAATGTATATTTTTGAACCTAATTCTTAAAATCAATTAAAGAATTTATGATTATTCCCACAGCATTACTACCTACCGTACGAAATCTCAATATAATCCCAAAGCAGACTTATTACTTGCATTTACGAAAATTACTGGTTATTCATCAAACGGAAATACCAAAAAGTTTTAGAGCCTTTACAACTCATCAATGCTTGTAAACGCATTGAGGTACCAGGTTGGGAGTTAAATTTAAATAGCTTTTAAACTGTTTCCATTTAACAGCACACGAATGGTCCATTTAATATTAAAATCTCTCAAAGCTCCTGTGTCGAGATTCATACGCATCTGTTCGATTGATGAATCGAAATATGTTGTCGTCGATTGCTGTGAATCTAGCCATCACTTTTAATCGTCAAGTATTATAATGTTGCAGAAGAAAGAGACGTAGATCTAAATGAACTAATTGCTTCACAATTACCGCTCAGTTCAATCAGCATTTTTTTATAAAGTTCCTTTCCGTAAACTTTTTTTTATATGCTAGACATGGAACCTCTTGCCCTTCACCTCACCTGATGGTAAGTGAGGATAAGGGCCAAAGATGGAATTGAACTTCACCTAGAACCCTCAACCACAGAGGGGCTGGCTATCTTATCATAGACAGTCGGAACACAATAATGCTGTTTTCATCATAATCTTCGTGCCCTGTTCCCAGTTTATCTCTGGGTGGTGCAGTAATGTTTTCTTTTCCATTCATATCATCATCAACACCGGAAACATGAACAATAATATTGTTCGTTAATTCACAATTAATCTGGGGGGAAGCCAACATTCCAATCCATACAGATCAAGGTTTTGAATTAGGTTTTACTGCCGGCCGCCTGCCATATAATAACCATATTTGGATATTGTATTGTATTGCGTATATTGCTTTCGGCAAACTATAAATAAATGCAAAAATCTTGCGTATGGAATCCTTGTAATAAAGTATAGGTGTGATAAATATTTATTTATTTCGTTGTACGTCCAACGGCTAAAATATGATGACGACGATTAACTTTGGTGCGTAAAACGGACATAGTTCAAATATTTTTGTTTAAACGGCTTTTACAGCCAACTGTCTCATGGTGTTTATACATTTTTTTTTCCATTATATCACACTTACATACAGACAGCGTGATTTTAATGGTACAGAAGCGCAAAAGTCGTAAAGTCTGCACTCTCGTAATAATAACCGATATTATTTTTTTATTAACCATCATTTTTACTACCCATTGAATTGGCAGTCACGGAAGCGGCTCATTCAGCTTTCCACTCTTCGGTGGAGATCATTTAATAATAATGAGATAGAGGCAAAGTGATGACATGAAATATCTCGAGGAAATTGCTGAAGGCACTTGTCTTTCGTCCCGAGTTTGCATAATGAAATACTATATAAGGGAGAGTGGGCCAATAAGGGCACTTAAGCGCTTCAGAAAGAGTTTATCGCTGCGTTTGGTTAAAACATTTTGCATGAAGTACTTACTAAAACTGGCGGCATCAAGTGCAAAAGTGGCCGTGTCGTATAAAAGAAAATTTGTTACAAAACTTTCCCGCAAGTAGATACCAAAGGGAACTCTGTAAACGCTAGTTGTCCTTTTCTACGGGAGCGAGATATTGTTTGCAGCCGGTCGTAAGTCTCAGACAACAATATTCGGAGCTATGCCGAGCAATTGGTGAATGGAGAGAGTGATTTTGGAAGACAAAGCTACAAAGGACACAAAACTACAAAGAAAATAAACATACATAAATCATTAATTTCAACATTATATAAATGTTAGAAAAATTAGTACAAAGATGAAATTAAAATCGAATAGTTTAAAGCAAACCCAAGCTTAACCGAACGCACGGTATTTGTAAAAATATCTATCTGCTTTGGAATGTTTGAAATTTATTTCTACTTTGCGAGGGTACCCGTTGGCTTACAACGTGAAGTGTAAAGGTAAGAAGAATTTCGGCAAGTTAATTAGTGTCTTGGTTGGCCGAGCGGTCAGGCACCTGCCCGGATAGCAGCGTACGCGGGTTCGATTCCCGCATCAAGACCATAATTTTTCGAAATTCTATTCCTAACCACCAAAATCCTTGAGACATAAATCACGTCTATTTTATTAGCACTACGTTGAGCCAATTATGTTAGGTCCCATGTAATAGGGAGATATGGCCGTATATCGGGAACTGCAATAATCGTAGTACCTATATTCCTAAGAAGTATAACTCAAACGCCGCTACCCCACTCATCAGTATTTTAATCCTTAGTTGTCTTGTACGACAACCGCGGAATAGAAGACACGGCTATTACCAAACAAATTATGCATTTCTATAACCTTCTTGAAATATATCCAATCGATTATTAATAGCTCTTTGGCAACGGGTATTTGACTTCGAGCAAATTGTGACGATTGATAAGTTTAAAAATCCTTATAGTCGAAAAAAAACTTTTGCAAGATTCAATGAACAAAAACAACGAACGAAAAAGATCTGTTTAACTTGGAAATGGATTTCTGCGGTAACCACCAGAAGTTTTCATCTTATTTCCCGCTGATGTATTTTTGCATTAAGTAGATGAAAATAACAGTACGCCTGAAAGAATATTTCGCGGGAAAGTATTACGGAACAAAAAGGTTGCATTGAAGTTGATTCGATGTTGAGTTGTTGTAGTGGAAATATGGGATACCTTACGTCCATTGGGGTGTCCAAGAAAAGTCAAGAGAAAAGTTTTTTTAGAGTTTATTTATTTGGTTTGGGTGTTATGTATGGTGTCAGAGTTTCATATCCAACGTTTAGATGACCATTCGAATGTTGCCGCGTCAGCTTTCAATTTTTATGATTACATACCGACCTTGATACTCTATACACACACCAGTGAAAATTATTGGCAGCTGATTCGTTTTGTGCCCGATAAATGGCAATAGGCTCGCCACCTATTACATGAGACCTAGCATAATTGGCGAAGCGTGGGTGCTAGTTCACCTCTGCCTACCCCTTCGGGGATATAGGCGTGAATTATGTATGTATGTATGATTCGTTTTGTATAGCCAACTGTATATCCCCGAAGGGTAGAAAGCGGTGCATTAACACCCACGTTTCGCTAATTATGTTAGCTGGCAAGCCTGTTGCCATCTGTCGGGCACATAAATCGCAGTATATTGCTAGGTGGTATAAGAGGAACGGTGCTGCCCATTCCTCATCGCTGATTTATCCTTAGTCGCCTTGTACGACACTCACGGGAGAGATGGGTATGGCCATTATTGAATTCTGCTCTGCCGTACCCACATTCCCAACCTTCTTTCTTTTATTTATAATATACAATATTCATAAGTGACTAGTAACTTTCTGGTATAAAACCTGAGCGGTAACTAAGTGAACAAGTGCTTTCGTCCAAGAATGTCCAATCCCAACTTGCTTCCATCATTCTCATTACGGCTCGCCCCAAATGAAACATAACGGATTGTGGGGCGAGTTTGTGGGCGCCCCCGGCCCGTTTACCTTGTACTCGTGTCCAAGTTTCCCCGCAAACGCCCCCGGGGACTGTTTGTCATCTTGTCCCGGCGTCGTTGCGAATACGCCATAATTTCTTTCGGCGCAATGCTTAATGAGTGGAAAAAAGTCGCATGTTTACCTACGTCGGTTTTACGACGCGCTTACAAGCGCCGCTGTGTGTTATCGTGTGAGTTACGACTTTTTTCGACGCGGTCGCCCACGCCTTTTTTATAGAACACGGCTGATTTTAATATGTTTACAAAAATGTCGAAATATTTGCAATGAAAAAATAATAGATTATACAGGGTTATTTGTAAAACACAAAAAACCTCTCAGGCGTAGATAGCTGACGTCATAAGCAACAAAGTTTAATCTACAATCTACAACTTTTGATAATTGGTAAGATTTTACTTTTATACAAAAATAAATACAAATTTTATTTACCATGCTAAAGTCAATAACTCTACGTACACCTTCTTGCATCGCCAAGATTAGTTCAAAAACCCTTGCGAATCTGGAAGAAGATGGGCACACATAACGTTGTGTTTTGTATTTAATCCGGAACTAGCTTTATTGATCAATAAACTCAAAGTTTCATTCATACGTTAGTATATTTTCCTGAGTACAAAAATAATAACAGAAATCCCAACGTGCAATGCCTCGATATATTATAATATCAATTACTTCACTGTTTCCCACTTGAAATAAAAATCTTTTATGCGTTGCTTTCCTGAACACGGTTCGATTCTCCACCTCTTGTAATCGAAGCGCGCGAAGGAAAAATAATGGTACGCTCGCAAAGTGGCTACTTGAGTCGGGATCAAATGTTATACTCTAACATTATACTCTCTTGGTAGCTAATTATGCAGCCTGTACCTATCCTTAAGTGATTTACGGCGGGTCCCAATATTCTATAAATAGTTGAAGATAGGCGTACTACAGCTTAGTTGCTGAGCAACTTCTGTTATTTATCGCAATTTAACAAAAAATGCCAGCCAACTAAACTTTAGTGAACTTACTTTTAACTGTAGATAGAATATTGGGATCCGTCGTTAACAGACTATTCCAAATACGGCTCTTGTTCAAACTAAGCTTTGAAAATGTAATAGAAATTGTAGGCAAATAGCGTACAATTTCAATTATAGACAGATAAAGATAAATAATAATTTGAAAATTAAATAAGAACCTCGAGATATCCGAATTGCGGAAGGCAAGCCACCTTTTTGCCAGGGGTCTAAAGCACGTTAAGCATCTCTCTAAGGTATGTAGGACTCGGGGTAAAGGCGTTCCCCCCATACCCACTAAACATCCCCTGGTTGGCTTTCCTGAACGCGTTGAGGGAGGCCTAGGACATGGTGATGCCTTCCATCCATCGCTCCCCCATCGCCTTGCCTACCTATGGCAGGCTCTCCTCCTAAAGGCTGCAGCGCCCAGTCACGGGGCGCCGTGGCTCACCCCAGAAATTCCTCCGTCGGGCTAAAGCTCCAGGCTCGGCGGAGGAACCTCTACTGCTCAAATGGGCAAGCCCGGATCACCTTCCAACCATGCACACAGCCGCCGGGCAAACGCTTTGACACGGCTCCATGCACGTCTCCAACAGAGGCGCCAGAAGGGTAAAACTTGCCGCTAAATTTACGGCTATGGTCTACGCTTTGGCTCCCTACCAAAGGCGGATCATCCGAGTCCCGTCAACACCACTGACAGGTGAGCCCTGAAAATTCTCCTTCTAGTCCCGGATAAATCTACCGTCGTTAATACCCAATACAATATTGGGCCACAGTGGAGATTCTCCCTTTACTCTCCGATCCATAAAGTAGGCCTGGCCTTAAAAGGCTGGCGATGATGATGATGAAGTGTCGCGATGCGATATCACTCAGAGAGATTCAAGGTCAACTATTATATTATGATTCTTCTATCAGCGCCCCTAAATTACTCTTGTAGACCAAAATTATTACTGTTAACTCGAACAAAATACCGCTACAAACTACGCGCCGCCTTACATCACGTAAATTATTATTAAAACTTGGTACATTGTTGGCCCAATCTTGTAGGTATTTGTAATTATACTACGGACTCCCGAGACACAGGCACCTAATTACCTAATTTGTGTCTGGCCCGGGCTGTATGTTAAACATAGAAAGTTAGTTAACCACGTTATTTGGTAAAAGTTATGTGAACCATACCAAATTATTAATTAATTTGTGTGAGATTTAAATAATGGCTCTTATGTTGAGTACTTATTATGATGTAGCCGTTGGTATGATGTCAAATTACTCGTAATGAGCTGCCAATTCAGTATAGTGAAAATATAATTAAAAATTAATATATTTGCTATATATAATTTTCTGTAAATAGTTTTTAGTGACAGTACTTAACGAAATGAATGAATAAGCAGCAAACGTCAATTTAATTTTTTATCAAATACATGCAATGTTTTCCCCGTGTTATAATTTTTAATATCTCCCTGAGGCATTATAGATAGAAACCCATTTGATCTCCCATCTGCAATGGCACCATTCATTTGTATGAAAAAACACTTAAGCACCTCTAAGATGGCGACCTCATAGCGGAGAGGGAAATCGTATTTTTCTGGTATCAAATGCCTTTGATTAATAATCGTGGCGTGGTAAGACAGCCGTATTTTTCCCACCATAAGTTACAATTCATCCGTCTATATTAGGGTGGACTACGCCATAAAATAACATTTATTGTGTCAATTTCCCGGCAGCTTCAAGGAAAATGGACCATTCCGCTAGAAATACTTTTATTGGTTACCAAGTTTGTATGATTATGAAGACAGCGCTCTACAAATGATGTATAACATGATCGTAAGTGATATTCTTTCTGTCCGTGAACTACGAGCAAATATGAAAAATATTGCACATTATCTGTGTTTGCCGATCAAACAGCTTTTGCTAACTTTTATTTCTATCTGTAAAAGTAACCAGCATTACTTATCAAGTATTGTGAAATATTGAATATTTATTTAGTTGTTTATGCCATTAAACCGTCTATCTAATAATAGTTGCATGATTGTGTTTTGAAAGACTGGGTCGGTTCTAATCATTGTTTGCAGAACTACAATGATAGACTGTATCAAACAATGTTTAATTTTGATTTGATATTTAAACTATGCAATAATTGGCAGATCCATTTGAGTTTAATCATTTCACCAGAATGTAATATATTGATTTTAGTGACAATAATTATCAATTAATCTGTTCAACATTAGTAGGGCTCCGCGAGCTTCATTCGAATATAATTTATTTTCCAAACTGATTACAATAAAGATCAAGTTGACTATCTAATATATAAAGATCTCGTGTCAGTGTTTGTAATCGAACTCTTCCGAAACAGCTTTACCGATTTTATTGAAATTTTAAGTATATTTTGTAGGTCTGAGAATTGGTCGTAGGTTATTTTTTATACCCCTAGGTGATAAAGGTAAACAACGTTTGCCGATAAATGGCAATACGCTCGCCACCTGTAACATGGGACCTAACATAATTGGCGAAACGCGGGTGGGAGTTCACCTCTGCCTACCCCTTCGGGGATATAGGCGTGATTTATGTATGTATGTAGGTTTGCCGTGTCATCTAGTAGGTATTCCGTGTTTAAGAAAAACATTCAACAACTTTATATTTCCTTGTAACATCCAAGAAATAGAGTAATATCCATGTTAACACAATCCGACGACATTTCGCTGGCAGTGCATTCGTTCCGAAGTATTCATTACTTTCCCCGAGAGCCCCTGTTGTTAGCAAAGCAAGTCTTGTTACAGTTTTATTTATATTTTTATTAAGGCATAACAATTTTAACTGGGTTGTTTATCGGAGTGAATGTTGTTTGTTCTTGTTCTCGGTATAGTGTTGCTGTTGCTTAATATTTTAGGCGCTAGTTCCAAAGACGTAATGACAAATGTATAGGACAAATGCTAACTAACCATATTCGCGCCAGTTATAGCTCCATAAAGTGTCGTCTGAAACTAAAAGAGTTTATTTCAAATATTTAATTAGGTTCTTTTAGTTAAATATAATCTGGAACAAATGCTAACTAACCATTTTCGCGTCAATTTGACGGCCGCCTTGGTCGAATGCTCAGATTGCTGGGTATTGGCCAAGAGGTCCCGGGTTCGAATCCTGGTAGGGGCAAACTTTGTGATGACCACAAATGTTTGTTTCCGAGTCATGGTTGTGTATATGTTTATGTAGTATATTTTCAACATTTTTACATAATTCAAAATGTAATAGTATCTTGCACGATGCACAGGACAAAAACTTTAAAAACAACACAATTTGAAACATGGGATGTACGTGGGAAAGTATCAGTGAAACTCTAAATATTTCAAGTAAGTATATTTTCTGAATACAATTATTATTCAAATTATGAATTATTATTGCCATGACAAACTTCCTTGAGGACTACACACATATTCTTTCAATTCATATCTTAAATTACTTGCTTCCTCAATATTATTAAGAAATCCTCATCCTCTTCCTCCTGAAGGAATAAATATGCTACAGTTTTTTCCATTTCACGAATCTACACACACACGTATGATCGCAAGCAAAAACCCTCGGAAACTGCCGCGACTGGCCGCCGCGGCTACGTTCTCAAAACGACCAAACACCCGCTGTCGGCTGCGTCTAGATTCAGACGCCGCGGGCGGCGGGCCGCTGTCAGCCGCGGGCGGCGGGTGAAAACGACCCCGGCCTAAGGCCTGTCGCGGCGTCCAGCCTCCTTTTTAACAGAGACATAGACAGTGACATGACATGACATCGTAACATCGACGGACTGACATTAGACGGAAAATATAGGACGGACTAGGAACAAGACAAATTTGACCTAGACAATTAGTTTAATTATAAATATATTATTTCTTGATTTCACGGGCCTTTTGATTGACACGTTATTTGGCCCGTTCAAGGCCTATTTATTCTCCTTATATTCTGTAATCCATATGGAAGCCCTGTGCCCAGCACTGGGGAACTTAAATTAAGGGCTGGTAATGATGATAGTCCCTAAGAATATAACTTATGGAGGACAAACGGCTTGGGATATGAAAAATTTGGCGTTTATTTTTATTTTTAAAAAGTCTTATGGCCACAATTTAAACTGTCATCATCTGATTTAACACTAAAAACACAAAACTACTGTAAAACAACTAAAATAAACTCCAAAGCTAGTAATTCCTTTGTTACGACATACGGACATAAACCCGACATCCGTAATTTATATTATGCGTATTACATTTGTAATGACTGGACGTATGACACAGTTACGAAGTTTTATAATTATGACTTGCATAATTGGTATATGCCTTATTAGCTATATTTTCTATACATTCATTCATCATTAGGACATTTCTGGTGTGACGGATGATATGAAACAAAAGAGAGTGGATGGCTTAATGAAGTCTGATCGATAGTTAAGAAGTGTAGAAATTCATCAAAAAATATTTTTTTAAGTCTAAAAGTTACTTAAGTCTAAGTATAAGTCTCAAAGTTACTTAAGTCTGTATAAGCTTGAATAAAGTTTAATTTTTTCCGTAGGACAATACATTTTTTATGCGATGCACGCACACTAATCCATCCACGGGCCAGTGTCAGAATCGCCTTATCAATACTAATATTATAAAACTGAAGAGTTTGTTTGTTTGGGTGAACGCGCTAATCTCAGAAAATGCTGACTCAAATTGAAAAAATATTTTTGTATGGACTATCCAGTCCATTTATCGAAAAAGGCTATATGATAACCGACATTAACGCGAGCGAAGCCGCGGGCGGCCACTAGTTGAAAGATACGCAGAAACATTCTGATAGGGCTCGAGATGTTTCTAAATAACGCTCTTGGTTAAAACAATATATCTTCTGCCGCGGGCTTAAATCAGGGAATGTATATGTAAATTGAAGCGGTTGCACCTTCCTGCGGATTATCATGACAAACGAGCCGTACAGACAACACCACGTCAGACTACAAATGTAAAATTTTCTCAATCGACTTTTGGCTCTACTGCCAACAAGATAAGGTTGACAATCGATTGAAGAAATTTGACAGTTTTGGGTAGTCTGAAGAGCCGCTAACTGTACATTGGATACGATGACGGCTATAGAGTTACGCTCGCATAATCTGCGCGCCAATATACTACGCTAATACTGCTTACTTGTAACAGCTAAGTAGGTTTAGCTCTAACCGCTTCATAATATCATGTAGCTTACATAGCGAAGGCTTTGAGATAGTTTCGTTTTAGTCACACACCCCCTTATTTTGATCACCCATCCAATGGCCGGCCTTAGCGAACTTTACTTTGTTTACGCAATAGTAGGCGATAATATTAAAATTAGTCTTAAAACATGGACTAAAGTTAGTCATGGATTAAAATATAGCTAACTCTGTATTTCATTCAGTAAATAAAAGTTACAGCATCAGCTTTAAACTATGACTAACTTAGTCCATGTTTTATAATAAGGCGGATTAAGTTCATAAACAAATATTATAAGGTTGATTTTTCGTATTAAAATTTCATTCTAGAATATGTAGGGGAATGGGACTCAAAGCAGTCTTGTGTATATAACTATTTTCCAAGTACTGAGTGCGGCTGTTAAACACTTTTTTTTGTAATAACTCTTCTTCTTCTTCCTGCCCAGTTCCCAGTCTATCTGGGGTCGGCGCAGTATGTTTCCTCTTCCATTCATATGTCGGACGTCATCAAGCCATCCACTCCCTTTTGATTCATATCATCCATCACACCGTAAAGGTGCTAGTGATGAATGAATGTATAGAAAAGAGACGGAACGGACCATGTCGAGAGACCCATGAACGGAGAAAGTGATTAGAATGACAACATTCTAATCCATACTGCCCAAGGTTTTGGCTTAGGTTTTACAGCCGGCCGCCTGCCTGACACCAACCCTCTTTGGGTACGCTGTTGTTGGTGGTTTGCCCTCCACCATTCGGGTGCCCCAAGGTGCTTATTGGTCTACACCGGGCAATCTCCCTTAGTCGACTTTTACGACACCCATGGGATGAGTTGGGGCTGGCCTATTCTACGTTATTTGTTCACTCCCAGGCCAGCATAGAAGTAAGTTAAGAAGTTTTTTTTGTAATAACACCGGAATTATATAAGGAATGCGTGACGGCTTTTTGAAGACAACCATTCATATCGCTTGCCTGACTAGCCTCACTTTGAATCGAAATTAACCATGATACCTGGGAGACAGCCCAATCAAATTTACATGATTAGATGGCAGACAAAATAGGGAAGCGCCAAAGTTTCCTGAACATACTTTGTGTGATTTGTTACCAATGTTGCAATAAGCAATGTTCGCAAAGGCCGGTCATTGGATGGGTGACCAAAAATTTACTATCTCGATTTCCTCCGTGCTTCGGAAGGCACGTTGGTCCCGGCTGCATCTTCAGTTATTATGTTAGTTAGGTTCTTATTAACTTACACGCTCGTGGAATCTTTGCTCGAACTTTTCGTAGTATTTCTTAGTATGACATGATACGCTATAATTAATTAAAAAATATATTTTTTAGTGGAATAAGTACCCATGAAGATTAATTTAAAATACATTCTGAAAATGTCTCTGATCCCTTATTAGTATTTGCATCATAGGCGTAAATATTGAGAAATCATTGCAAATATTACATTTTCGATATTGCACGGTTTTCCTACCCATACGGAGTGGAATCATACACTCTTACACAACACCCCAATAATAAGCAACGCCCCAACACCACACGTAAACGCTACACAATCAACCCAGCATATTTCCGTAGTTTCAAAAACTCAATGCATATTTGGGGCCGCATTTTGATAGGATTACTTTGTTCCAACCGATGCAAGCCGCCGAGTCAACACGTGGAATACTAAATAGAGTTGGCAACTAATTTTTTTGGTAAACTTTTATTTAGTGCCGGTCTCATGACGACCGCGCCAGTAATTAAATTGCACTCTACGCTGATACTATTGGGGTCTGTTTTCGTTTTGCCTGTAGATAGATGTCAATTGCCGTAGCGCAGTAGTATGACGCTGTGATTGCATAAACTAAGCAATGTTTGCTAAGGCCGGTCATTGGATGGGCAGGTAAAATTTTACTACCTCGAGTTCCGCCATGCGTCGGAAGACACGTTAAGTCGATGGTCCCGGCTGCATCTGCAGTCCCCACCAACCCGCACTGAGCCAGCGTGGTGGGCTATAGCCCATTCTTCCTATATTCATCTATCCATTGGGAAGGCCTGTGCCCGAGCAGTTGGTAAATAAAAGGGCTGGTGATAATGATGATGCGGCGTCAGACCATACAAAACTGTCAAATTTTTCCTTACGATTGCCAACCTTAAATTGTTTTAGGAAAAGTCGACTGAGAACATTTTCATATTTTTATACCGTGACGTGCTTTAACTACTATTTGGTCTGTGTATACAGGGTTATTTTTAAAACATTAATAACCCTCCATGACTAAAGAGCTAACACCATAAACAACAACGTTTGTTTTATGAGTTTTAAAATAACTCAATACATTGCGCAAAATTATTTTTTTAAAGTTTTTTGTACTGTCGTGATATTTATACGTCTGTTTTCATTCATAAACGAAAGGACGACGCTACGCTAGGCCCGCGCGCTGCTTAATTGTACGTAGAGTTATTGACTTTTAGAGAGGTAAATTAGTATTTATTTTTGTATGAAAGTAAAATCTTTCGAATTATTAAAAGTCGTAGAATAAACTTTGTTGCTTATGATTTTAGCTATCTACTCCTGCGAGGTTATTAATGTTTTAAAAATAACCTTGTATACTCACCAGCATCATTATACCCATCAAAGTATTTGAATTTGAATCCGTACTAGACCAGCATGGTGGGTCAAGGCACATTCACCCAATATTATTTTATGCATGGGTAATACCTGTGTCCTAGCACTAGAACATTAAAGTGCTGGTGATGATGATATACCCGACAACAACCCATCAATCCGCACCTGCTCCTTCCATCCATGTGATGAGATGATTATGTTTGGTAAAACTATAATCATCAGCCCTTTTAATGTTTCCACGACTGAGACACAGGCTTTACTAATATATTTAACCCTCTCCCAGTCGGCACGATATTTTCAAAGTAATTCAGTACAAAGCACAGTCATGAAACGTTAGTTTCCAGGCATTATTGTATGCAGTACATACAATACTTCGTCACACGGAGCACGTAAAATTGAATTAAATCACGGAGAGAACCGCAAACAATTGAATTGGGGTCGGTAAAAAATATACAAAATTACAGCGTTATTTGGCGGGAAACGACACAATCTCACCACGACACGGACCGGATTGAATGCCGGCCGGTTTGACCTTTTTGAATCAATAATGAATCCAATTCTACCCTCCTTTATGTACGCCCATTCAGATGCAGGTAAAGGGATTTACTTGGACACTGGTCCAGTCACGCACCGTGCTTATTTCGTTCCCAGTTTATTTTGCATGGCATTGAAAATAAACTAATGACATTTATCTTGTTACCCAATTGGTTATTGCGCTTCCATCTCTCCCGCGGGTTTCGAACCTACAAGGCGACTAAGGGTTGCGACAGCAATGAGTAATGGGCAGCAGCGTTACTCTTATACCAGCTAGCAATTTACTGCGGCTCGTCCTTTATTACATGGGACCTAACATAATCGACGAAAATAAATGTGGATGCTAATTCACCGTTGCCTTACCCTTCGGAGATAAATAATTCATGTATGTATGAAAATAAACCAGTGACATTTATGTGTCATTGGTTAAAAAGGTGAGTAAATTCCTCTATACTAGCCCCTAATTACTGCAGGGATCGTAAATTGCCAAATGAATAAGATTGGGATACCAATAAGCACCATGCATGCATTTGACGGCCACCTTGGTCGAATGCTCAGATCGCTGGGTATTGGCCAAGAGGTCCCGGGTTCGAATCCTGGTAGGGGCAAACTTTGTGATGACCACAAATGTTTGTTTCCGAGTCAGGGTTGTGTATATGTTTATGTAGTATATTTTCAAAATGTATATACATCCTTATATTAAAAATATGTCCGTCATCTAGTATCCATAACACAAGTGCTTAGGCTACTTAATATATATAAAATGAAAAATTTTATGATCTTAGTTTCATTTAATATGCTAGGTTATTTAGGAAAAAATAATGCTTATGAGCCCTTTTAAACGCTATTATAAAATACATGTAATTTTTCTATTACATTTGGCGGGTTCGATTCCCGGTTGAGGTAGGCGATTTTTAAAAAGTCTGTGAATGCAGTTCTACTTATTATTAAAAATAAAACGATGTCTTCTTTTAGTAAAATATCCTACGTTCAATATTTAATATACTTTCCCTCCGTGTGGCATGGCCGTGGGACGCCCTGTATAATAGGAGTTAAAGCATGAAATTGCCGATGTTCCCTCATTATTTAGTAGTAGTGTATAATTCCTTTAAAACAATAGTTATGTCCATTACTCTTTTTTTTATTTTAAACTTCATTTCAAGGACTTATATTTATGTATATAATTTTATCTTATTTTTATTTCTTTTACTACCAATAAATCTTCAAAAACAGCTCGTCCTAAGTACCACTTAGATCCACGGAAACGGACACCAGTCCGTCTCCGTTATAAAAAAAATCTCTAGGTATCCTATAATAGCATAATGTTGTCTAAATAAACCCACAAAATTATATAAATATTTAGATTTGTGGCTCCTTAAAAAATCGCAAATATGTTTGTACGGAAAAATGAATTTTCGCTAAATTCTCCATACAAAACGGCAATTTGATACTTAAACCCCTAATATTATAGTGTTTTCTGAATGTTGAAAACACATTGAAATAATTTTTACATTAATTACAGTTTTCTAACAATATAGGTAAGTCATTTGGTTACTTTATTGCACATAAAGCTAAAGGTAAAATAACAATTAAATAAAATAATTTCGGCTTTCATATAGCGAAATCGACTCATTGGATTTTATGAGAGGACCTAAGCATTAACGTAATTATAGTGCTTACGAAGAGAATCCTGCGTTTTATGCTTACTGCTTGGTGGTAAGGGTGAAATTCGTGAAGCAGAGGTGGCATATTTTAGTAGTGGATCAATATGGTCATATAACTATTTATAAGGGATCTCGTTAACGAAAATACCTAGCACGATTCGAATAAACTTTATAGGCACAAAAAAGTCTACAAAAATAATGATATTTTATATAATTCGCAGTTTTTAATATAAAATAAGCTTGAATCGAAAACATTACAATTATTTCTGTGTTCACCAACTCTTTGGATAGGCGCAGGTGGTTTGTCGGTAGTTTTGCCATATTAGGATATATAAAGCCATAATTCATGAAAGAACGTTGGTACGAAGAAACAATAAAGAGTTAATCGAGGTACTTAACAAAAATGTATCTCTCTCATTCGCTCTTTCCAAAGCGATGAGCAAAAGATAATGTTGTCTCCTTTTCCCTCACCACCAAAAACCAATATCCGAGCCTTGAAATATCTGGATCGGAAATCAAATCTGGCAATTTCCTGTTATTTGTGCTATTGCCATTGACGACGAACGATACTATAGTTTGTCAATTAAGCCCCTGTTATATTATAATGTTAAGGCTCTAGTTCACCAAAACGTAAAACAAGTGATTAAACAATTACCGTTTTGACAGTCAATCCATTCGATAATATGTCAAAAACTGTTAAACAATAATCGCTTGATTACGTTTCAGTGGACTCGAGCCTAAGGGCCGGTTTTTTGATGCATAGTTAACTGAACCGATTGTTAAAAATTCATTCTGATTTCTGCTAATCGGTCCGATATTTAACCATTAGTAACAATATCGGACTGATATTTAACCATTAGTAACGTTAGTAACTAAAATTGTTACTAATAGTTAAATATCAGCCTGATATTTAACGATTAGTAACAATTGGTTGAGTTAACTATGCATCAAAAATCCAGTTTTTACTGCCGCACTCAGAGACGTCAAATAACGTTAATGAGTACTTAACGTCTAAAAATGACAATTCAAAACTAGTCGCTATTCTTGCCGGGTCTATGGTCTAGATTTGAATGAAAATTTTTGACATTAAATACTCATTAAAGTTAATTGACGTCTCTGAGTGCGGCAGTTAGTGATATAACAATGTCCAGCGATTGTTTACTAGACAAAAAAGACCGGACGAACGATACTTCTTCTCCGTGCCCTGTTGCCAGTGTCCCTGGGGTCGGCGCAGTATGTTTCCTCTTCCATTCATATAGGTCAGACGTCATCAAGCCGTCCCCTCCCTTTTGATTCATATCATCCATCCCACGGAAAGGTGCCAGTGATGAATAACTGTATAGAAAAGAGAAGAAACGGACCCCTGTCGAGAGACCAATGAACGGAGAGAGTGATTGGACTGACAACATTACAATCCATACTGCTCAAGGTTTTGGCTTAGGTTTTACAGCCGGCCGGTTGGTGATTTACCCCCTCCACTATTCGGGTGCCCCAAGGTGATTATTGGACTACACCGGGCAATCTCCCTTAGTCGACTTTTATGACACCCATGGGATGAGTCGGGGTTGCCATATTCTTCGTTATTTTTTGCTCCCAGACCAGCATGAAAGACACCGGACGAAGGATACTATAATAACAAATAAACTCTAACGGCTTTATTAATAAACACGGTTTAAGTATGGACTAGTTACTCAGTGTTTTGTCTCTTTTCCTCGCATTCGTACTCATGTTTGTGAGACGCAGACAAAACGCGGAATAGATATAACATGTAAGACGGTTAATTGTACTAAAACGTCAAACAAGCTGTTAAAAGATCAGTATTGACATTTTATCGTATGGAAGAACTGTCATAAACTGCCGGTTATTTTTTAAATAACTTGTTTTACATTTTGGTGAACTCGAGCTTAAGTATAAACAATTGCTAAACATTGTTATGTTTAGCAATTGTTTACTAAACAAAAACTGGAATACGCTCGAAACGCCTCCATCCATAAGCCAGAAACTACCTGCGCTCTGTAATTTTAAACACGTAAGCCTTCTCCGCCTGTAACGAGTTCATTAGGAGTCGCGAGCGAGTCAACAAGTTCCAACTTGAGTAGTCGTTCATTTAATTTAACATTTTCAGGCGTTCAATTTGACAGTCTCATTTAGGATACAAAATAATATGTGTACGAAACAGTGTACCGCTGTTTCCTACACATATTTTGAATCTTATACTAGTGGTCGCCCCCGGCTTCGCTCGCATTAATGTCGGTTGCTACATAGCCTACATAGCCTTCTTCAGTAAATGGCAATATCCAACACAAAAATATTTTTTTCAATGTGAACCAGTAGTTTCTGAGATTAACGCTTTTAACCAACCAAACAAACAAACTCTTCAGATTTATAATTTTAGTATAAATTATTTAGACACATACGCCCATCATGTTTTATAGTAAGTAATAATAAGGGTTCATTGGTCTTTTGACATGTTCCGTTCGGTCTCTTTTCTATACAATCATTCATCACAGCATCTTTCCCGTGTGATGGATGATATGAATCAAAAGGGAGTCGATGGCTTGATGATGTCTGACCGGAATGGAAGAGGATTACATATTGCGCCGACCCCAGATAAACAAGGAACAGTTTACTTCAACCGAACAAACCGTTCACTTCAACCGTCTCTTCACAATCACCGGCCCATTGAAAACTTCGTTATGCCCTTATTATAAAGTTCCGAGAACGTTTAAGAATGTCTCCTTTTGCAGCGAAGCCTTAATACGTCCCTGCACAATCTACTTCGCTTGCCAGAAACTAAGGGCCAGTGCACAGAGATGCAAAGAGCAGCGCAGCGCACGCCTACGACTTAGAGCGACCGCTGACATATAATAATAATAATAATAAATACTCTTTATTGCACAAGACATGGAATACAAACATAACGACAAATAACAAATATGTACAAATTCAGCGGCCTTATTGCTAAAGAGTTGGCCGACTAAATTGCAGATTGTACAAGTAGTCATTTGAAACTTATGGTAGCCCGCATATATTTCCCACTAAATGTTACAATTAAAAAAACATACGGGTAGGAATTGTTGTTTTTTCGTCGGTTAAAAAGTTGGCCAACTATCGGCCGATTAGAACGGGCTTAGGTACTATGCAAGTCCGCAGACTATGCAACTTAGTTGCTCGATTTAGGCGGCCAGCTTAAAATCGTAACGTCTGCGGTCGCTCTTAGCGAAGCGACGCAAGCGTGCACGCGGATGCGGGTTCTTGTAGTCCCAAAGCTCGTGAAGTAGCGCGAATGCTAGCGCATTCGCATTCCCGAGCTAGCATTTTCCTCTAGTAGCTGAAGATTATAATATTATATTGCGTTAATTCATTTTCAATCTTATTTACACGTCTTCAACGACGATAATGTTTGACTTTAAAAAATATTTTGCTCTGCGCTTCACCATATGTGCGCCGGCCCTTAGTCGCAGTGAAGTAAGCTTAATTAAGTTTCGGGGCGCGCGACCTTGCATTATCTAAAAAGCAGTTTGTTTTACTTATTTACTTTAAATATTTCCACTTTATAT
The DNA here is from genome assembly GCA_963931975.1 of Cataclysta lemnata. Taxonomy (NCBI): domain Eukaryota; kingdom Metazoa; phylum Arthropoda; class Insecta; order Lepidoptera; family Crambidae; genus Cataclysta; species Cataclysta lemnata. The sequence continues at coordinate 9,880,581 of OZ008353.1, read as the reverse complement.
AATAACATTATTAACATATTCCACTTTTGCTTTGTGTTGACGGCACAGCATAATACAATTGTCACCACCCCAAATCTCTCCCGCGGGTGTCGTACTAGGCGACTAAGGCAACAGCATTCCTCTTTATATCACCTGGCAAACAAGAAATGTGCTATCGGGAAAATTGGGGAAATCCCTAACAAAATCAGACTTTTCCTCACCCGAATTGAAAATTATGAAATACCCCTCCCTTTAACTCCCAGCTATTGCACCATTTCTCTTTGAAAGATAAATTTAACCAATACTATTTTATAGCTATGCTTTAACTACGTAATATGCTACGCTACATATGCATAGTATGCTAAGCTATGCTAAGACTGCGTGGTATGAAAATTAACAAGTTGTTGCAATACAACAACATGCTCAATCAGAAGAAATTCGTATTACCACAAAACGTCACATTTGCCAAACGAATTATAATACGGACACCATTTAAAGTCGAAAATCTGTACCCGTGTCTATTTTAAAATGTATTGCGATGAAACTTGGGGGAGTATTTTCCAGAATTATGAATAGGCGAGAAAATTATGTTGCGTTCATAAAAAGCTCTTTTCATAGAAAAAGAAAATGTTACACTGAAAAGTCACAATAAAACTAAATTAAATTCTAGTATTCAGAAACTTTATACAATTTATGGTAAACATTTCTAAATTATTCACAGTTAGATTTTGATTAGTAACTTTATTCTTCTTCCGCTGCCCTGTTTCCAGTTTATCTGGGGTCGGCGAAGTATGTTTTTTCTTCCATTCATATCCTCTCATCCTTGATTCATACCATCCATCACGCCGGAAAGGTGCTAGTGGTGAATGATTGTATAGACAAGAGACGGAAAGAACCGTCTCGAGAGACCGATGAACGGTGAGAGTGATTGGGATGACAAAATTCCAATCGATACTGCTCAAGGTTTTGGCTTAGGTCTTACACCTTTATAACAATGCAGCACAATTATCTCTACAATTTCGAATGTAGAGGCCTTTTTTGCGAAGTGGAATGCATATACGCACCATACCAGCCGCTAGCTAGGCGGTTGACGTGTGTGGGACTCGACCGACTATCTTCAGTCGGGAATACGCCACTAAACCACTCCGGTGTCCCCTAGCCCTTTGATTGGGGAGAGTCTGGGGTCCGTCGCGAGGCGATTCACCAGTCTCCCCCCAGGGCCTCCCAGCTTACGCCGGGGTCAGCTTACGCCGGGGTCAGCGCCAAGGAGGGAGCTGTCCGGAACCCAGGACATCCCTCCCAGACGGGGTGACTTGTGCAATGCACACACGGGTGGCTAGCCCATGTGTGCAGGCCACACTTGTTGGACCTAAGGAGGACGAACATGAGCTCGCCTCCTTCGGCCCGTCCGCCTGCGCCGGAGGGGAAGAGGATCATCTTCCCGCTCCCTCTCCGCTGCCTCCTTCTGCGATATGACAGATTTGCAGAAAGAGGCTGCAGCCTCCCAACCTTGTAGGAGGCCTATGTCCAGCAATGGGCATCTCTGGGCTTGCTACATCCTTACCTTACATACTTCTTTCGTTTCATCCAATCACATTTATCATGTCCTCTGCATAATAATAATTTTATAGTTATTAATCGTAATATAATATAATTGCTATATCGTGCACTGAGCTCACTCTAAAGATCGTAAGATAGAAGTGCAAACAAAGCGCTCATCGAGGCAGCAAACGCACTGCGATCGAATAATAACCTAACCAGGGAGGAAGACCTCTAACAACACACAGCCCTCGACTTAATCCTTTACAATAATACAAAACAGAGGGGAAATGAGGCTCTACTTACACTGGACGCCTCCTAGCTGAAGGCATTCGGACTGGCTCCTTTGAAAAAGGATATACCAAGTACCAACAAATCTATCACTTGTTTGTTATTGGAAAATCGAAACAAGTTTCAGGTTTCAAAATACCATTGACGAAACTGAACTTTGGACCTTTTCGGTGAAATAAATCTTTCTCTTTCTAATCATCTGTTGTCTTTTTGACAGTCCGGTGAATTGTTTTATGTTTAGACCGGTGGCTGTAACCTACAATACCAGTTCTAGGCAGTATTGGAGCTTTAGGCTACCTTAGAATAGTTTTTTTTTATTGGGAAGAGTTAGCAGATGTTGCGCAGCAGTTAGAATGGTGCTAGAAACAGATTTTGAATACGATAACATCAGCATCAGCTATTTTATGTTAGCAAAAGTAATACAAAATACTATAGATACATTTCACTCTCTCTCCATGGCTCTATGAAAAAAATGCATAAACGATGCCTTTATATCACCATTACAAGATAAATGAAATTTAATAAACTGATTTATATAAAAATGGGGATTGACTAGCTGTCAAGCCCCATTGGTCTAAGAACGAAAGTCACAAAATCCTCCCAAAATACTTCAGTTTTCTGCTTCTGTCCGCGCAAGATGTCGGAAAAAGCACCTCCATCATTGTGGACTTAGAGAAGCCTTCGTGTTTCGCGTGAGTCAGTCCCAATCCGTGTAGTGTCGCGTGCGCAACTTCCGTGGGCAAAGAACACATGGGCGTTATTAGAACCAACTGGAAAAAAGCAGCGGGTTAATAGTAAAAGTCGTTCGAGGAAAAAAACACAAACAGACGCAACTCAAAAAAGTATTTATTATTAACATTGTACGTTCTAAATCTATGACACGAATTACTGTAGCAGGACTGCAATTTTAAGTTGTATCTTTTTGATTTAAGAATCGAAATATTGGAGTGCGTGATGTTGCCTATAAGACCCTTTTCACATGCACACGGTCACGATACAGTCACCGTGCCGTGTAAAGTAGAAATGTATGAGCTACATAAGACAGATTTCACATGGCACGGTAGCACGGCAGCTCATACATTTCTACCTATCACGGCACGGCGACCGTGTCGCGACCGTTGCATGTGAAAAGGGGCTTAGTATCTCGGTTTGTGTTGAAAACACGCGTAGTGCCGCAAACCGAAAATGTAACCATTGGCGACCTACAAGCAACAATAGATAACTCACTCCCACACCACGATGGGTTTGGGTGTGTATGCAACCGGGACCAAGGGCGAACCGTGCTTTTGATTCCGAATCACGGAGGAACTCGAGATAATAAATTTTTGGTCACCCATCCATTTATTGGCCTTAGTTTGTGCAACCGCCGCCACGCTAACCCACTAGCGCAGTGACTTAGCATGCCCGCGAGCTCCTCAAGAGCCGATTGAAAGATACGAAAGCACATTTTTCGTGTAGATACTCACTCTTTGTGCACGGCTTTTAGCATAGAACCTTAGGCAGCAGCTTTCTAGGACCCCAGAGTAAGTATAGTAAAGGTATGTGAAATTCTTCTTTTTAACAGCTTCCATTGGATTGTATTCCTCGAACTTCAGACAGGCCCTCTGATTTAGATATCGGTGGCCCTGTTTCACCAGGGTGATTAGTCGCTTTGGACCTGTTAGTGATTAATGATGAATTTACAGATCCAATTACCAATTACGATACGAAATAATACACTGTCTACCAATATACGCATCTATGATGATTTACCACTTTATATGGATATAGCATAATTGTAATGACAATTCAATACATTTAACATTCAACTTATTGAACTTCGTCATCGTTTTAGAGTTGTTACTTGTTATCGCCGAATTATTTATGTCGCTCTACAGAACTCACTAATGGTGCTTCTACATGGAGCAAGTAAAGGCGCGAGCTATTTGTGCAAGTAGTATGCACAAGTTAGTTAATCAGTGCATAAACAAAGGCGCGGGCTACTTGCGTAAGTACTTGATCAAGCTACACGTGCATTCTGCCTGAGCGAGTACTTTATGTGTGGGTCTTGTCCACTTCAGCTGTCAGCAAGTCTGCGCAAGTAACCCGCACGATGTGATGCAAGCGCATACTACTTGCGCATGTTCCTTGTGCAGGTACATTCTTGAGTCGCTGGACTCTGTGGAATCGTTTACACGGTGCATAACAAGTGCTTCAACATGCGCAAGCCATTTGCACTGGGTAGAAGCACCATTAGATATTATTGCACCATTAGTTTTATGTGTGTTTATTATAATAATAATATTATAATAATCAACGAAGGAAATTGTTATTTTACTCTACAGACATCACAAGCCACTTTTTTACAATAATATTAATATTATTGGCCGTGTGGTGACGGCAGAGAAGAATACAATTGTCACCACCCCAAGTCTCTCCCGTGGGTGTCGTACAAGGCGACTAAGGATAAATCAGTGATGAGGAATGGGCAGCAGCGTTCCTCTTATACCATCTAGCTATGTACCTTCTGCGACTTTGAGCCCGATAAATGGCAATAGGCTCGCCATCTATTACATGGGACCTAACATAACTGGCGAAACGTGGGTGCTAGTTCACCTCTGCCTACCCCTCCGGGGATATAGGCGTGATTTATGTATGTATGTATATTAATATTATTATGTCCTAAGACTAAACTAAGTGCTAAGACTGCTTTTTTTCTCTTATTCTCTACACAATGAAAAAATACCTATGGATTTGTCCCAAGGGACTTCGTATCTGGAATAGACTATAGCGGTGTAGTCTAGAAAAAAATAATACTTACTTACTGAGAAGAAATTAAAAACAAATGGAATGGTGCCGTTGCTCCAGGAACATGGCCAGTCTTTCGGAAAACCAGTACTGGTATCTGTCAAAAGTAAAAAAAAAAACAGTATATAATACAAAGACGCTACTCAAAGTTTGAGTCCTGCTAAATAGTGTTTCTGTATACAGGGGTTTGTCTCTCAAATCTATGAATTAGGAAGCAGATTAACTGCCTCACTCAGAGACGTCTAATCAAGTTAATGAGTACTTAACGTCAAAAAATTACAATTCAAAACTAGTCGCTATTCTTGCCGGGTCTATGGTCTAGATTTGAATGAAAATTTTTGACATTAAATACTCATTAAAGTTAATTGACGTCTCTGAGTGGGTATCTGAATTATGGATACTAAGTAGATGACGAACAAATATGTACATAATCATCACCATCACCAGTCCTTTAATGTTCCACTGCTGGGAGACAGGATTGAAAAAGTTGATTTTATTTTTGCCCATTAGATATGGCTTGGCCCTTAGTATAGAGTCTGTTTCCTTTCAACACATTTAATGTTCTTCGCATAGCACACTGCAGTAATTGTCAAATTAACTACCAACACAAGCATTTTTAATACCGGACCCCGTACTATGTAAGCCGATTTCAGTTGCTTTGGTCTACCCGTCTCTTTCCCTAATTGAGAATAATAGCAAAGTGTTAGAGTGACGGGCAGACCAAAGATACTGAAATCGGCTTACATAATACGGGGTCGGGTGAACCGACAACAACTTTTAGTTGCGTGGCATTGATCATGACGCGCATTCGGCACGTTTGGTACCTACAAACGCCACAAAAATTGACAAAATACAAACTTTCAACAGGTATTTCACTAAGAGGAGGCCACTCACCGTTTTGCAGATGGCAAGTTTGCGAAATAATTATGTTAAAATTACAAAGTAAAACAAACAGATTTATTGTCCAATCTCCGTTTTGGCCCATTTGTAATTTGTTTTGTAACTTCACGCCGAGGTTGCTGTGGCGATTTATTGACTCGCAGCTATAGGTATGTGTTATCGCTCATTGTTACGGCGAAATACGTTTTCCTGCAGAATGGGCCAACAAATAGGTGGTTACACTGCGTGGGGAGTTTTTGTCCGCTTTTTGGTGACTTTTCTGCAACCGTTTATGTAATGGTTGACAATTGAATTAGTCGACTTCGAAAATGGGACATTCTTATTTGGTTACTATAACGCCACGTGGTAATGGCAGAGCAGAATAAAATTGTCACCACCCCCGATTCCTCCCTCGGGTGTACCTAGTTCAAGGCGACTAAGAAGAATATCGTCGTAAGGGTCGACTGGTTTTGCGGATTCATTGGGAATTCATAACTGCATATACAGCCGGGATTAACGGCTTAACGTGCCTTCTGAAGCACAGAGGAACTCGAGACACTTTTACTCATCCAATGACCTGCCTTAGCTTCATTATTGATCAGGGTGATAGCCGATAGGTGACTGTCCGCTTGTTGGTCATTTAAATAGTAGTTTGTAAATTTTGGATCCTCTGGTTGTCCTAAAATAAATATTTTTATTTTTATTTAAATCACGTGGCAATTGAGCTCGTACATCATAAGAGGACAACTGGAACATTGAGTCACAAGTCTCAGCCACTTTTTTTAGCAATACTGTGAACTCTTTTGGATCCCTGTGGATCCCTTTGCACAGCCAATGTGAAGGTTTCCTTTTTTTAATGCTAGACAGGGAAGCTATTGCCCTGATGGTAAGTGACGATAAGGCCCGTAGATGAAATCGAGCTTCACCTGGAACCCTCAACCACAGAGGGACTGGGTATCTTATCACACATTGTCGGAACACAATAATGCTGTAAAAATTATTATTATGGCGACATATTTTGACAAGATAGTGGTAGCTAGCCAGGCGGACTTGAAAGAAGTCCTACCTCCAACCAATCCGAGTACAAAATTTTTACCCTGGGGATCGAACCCGGGACCTCTGGATCTTAATTCCAATGGGTGAAATACAAGATCACGGAGGCGGTTAAAAAGTTTCGCCTCTGGGATAATCTTGGTGGGCAAATTCAATTGTTACTTGTGTACCGTGGCCAGATGGAAATGAGCCTAAACGAAAGGCGCTATTGGACGCAAATTAATTTTGAATCGTGTCGAGGCTCCCCATAATGGCTACCGAACAATTAAAGCGGGGGATGGTTCCGAAGCGCGGCCGCGCTAATTAATTTTGCTTGCCGATGTGTCTAGAATAATATGGCGAGATCTAGCAATGTAAACCAAGTGCCAGGCATGAGCAGTCACGTGCGTCATGAAGCGTAATTAGCAACGGAAGTATTTAGTAAATTATATAATAAAACAATTTAAGTCACGTGCGTCATGAAGCGTAATAATAATTAGCAACGGAAGTCAGTTTACAATTGAGAATCTCTGAAGTTATAGGGGATGGTCGCCCAAAGCTGGTATACTGCCAAAGACGGACACTCTCGTAATGAAAATAATTTTACATACCCCCGAATACAGAAACGCTACTCAAATTTAGGGAACTGCTTAAAAAGTTAAGTGGACACTACCTGTCAGAATTTGTATGGAAAAAACGTCAATTTTGACAATACTTAAATGTTAAGCGGGACTCAAACTTTGAATAGCGTTTCTGTATTCGGGGGTAACATACATAAATCAATAGCAGCCACGTTTTGCCAATTATGTTAGGTCCCATGTAATAAGTGGCGAGCCCATTGACATTTATGGGGCACAAAAGTCGCAGTACTTTGCTAGGTGATATAAGAGGAACGCTGCTGCCCATTCCTCATCACTGTTTTATCTTTAGTCGCCTTGTACGACACCCACGGGAGAGGTTTGGGGTGGTGACAATTGTATTCTACTCTGCCCTCACCACACGGCTTACAATCATTTTTTAAATGAACATATTCGTCAGCCTTGTTGCATGCTCCTTTAAGATGTGATAAACGTGTACTAACTTTTTATTTTTTTTTTTTTATTTTTTTTTTATTTTTTTTATTTTTTTTTTTTTTTTTTTTTTATTTTTTTTTTTTTATTTTTTTTTTTTTTAAATTCTCCCTATATTTTTTAATTTATTGTATCTTTGTTAGGGAAGGCAAAGAGATCAAGCCTATACAGCCATGTCTTCTGTATTAAGTAAAAAGGTAAAGGAATTAAGTGCTTACAGCCATATTATATGTTAAATCTTTTTGTTTTTAAATAATAGTATTAATTTATTCTTGTTTTTTGACGTCTCCAATTAGTAGTATATTCCTGAAAACGGTTCCAGCGGAAGACCAGCGCTAGTCGTGAGGCTGGCAATATGCTGAGCTGAGACCGATTGAGACATTTTATTTTTTTTATTTTTTATGTTTTTATGTTTAATACCTTTTGTTTCTCTGTTGTGTCTCAATAAATATTTTTCTTTCTTCTTTCTTTCTTCTTTCTTACTGAGAGACCGATGAACGGAGAGAGTGATTGGTATGATAACATTCCAATCCATACCTGCCTGAGACCAACCTTCTTAGTGTGTGCTGTTGTTAGAGGTTTGCCTGCCATCATTCGGGTGACCCTAGTAGCTCGCCTCGGCCTCGGTATAGTCCCATGTAGGTTATCTAATTCTAATTACTTACATCTTGTAGGTAAAAACTCCTTTAGTCGACTTTTACAATATGCTTGGGGTGCGTCAGGACTGGCACATTCTACGTCATTTTTTCGCTCCCAGGCCACCATGGAAGAGTTATTTAACGAACATTCAGGCTCATTACTCAGGTAACCAACTTAACTCAAGAACGACTTACTCAAAAATTAACTGTCGGCAGCCGCAATGCGGCGAGTTCGTTTCGCTGTCGAAGTGCATGTATAACTGAATTTTATGTTCACCATAAATAACTTTAAGGTTTCAGTTTTTTGCCTCAAGAATTATCACGCTCAGAAACGCTACTGAAAGTTTGAGTCTTGCATAACATTTAACTTTTGTTAAAATTGACGTTTTTCCATACAAATGCTGACAGGTATTATCCACTTAACTCCATAAGCAGTGCTCAAAGGATAATGCAACTGATTAGCCCAAAAATATGAAACCCTATGTACATAATTGAAACCTATGCCAAACGTTAGTACTAATCATCCATAGCAACTTTTATTATGTGGCCAAATAAATCTATCCTAGAAAAAAAAAATCCAGTCATAACAAATGTTTGAAATCATATAATTTTTTCAAACATTTGTTAGCCTGTATATTTTTTTTACCGGGATAGATTTATTTGGCCCCATAGTAAAAGTTGTCTTGGATGATTAGTACTAACGTTTGGCATAGGTTTCAATTATGTACAACAAGTTCCATTTTTTTGGGCCAGTTGTCAAAGGAAAAATTGCATTGTCCTTTCGTAACCTTTCCGTATTCGGCGGTATTTCACTTTTTTACCCCCACGGCAGTAGTCCGCTATAGTAAATGCTGTATTATTTTGTATAAAAATCCTCGGTATATCCCCTATTCAGTCCAACTTCACCCCAAAAATTATACGGTCGTTTGGACGCGGAAGACAGTCATTAAAACTTGTGCAATAAAAAATGGAAGCATAGGAATAGGTAGGTTAGATATTCTCTCTTGTGAACACCTAAAGTGCACGAATCTAATGCTGTTGAAAAGTAGAGCAAATATTAAAAAAAAAATGTTTTATTTTTCTTAGATTTTCCTAGTATGAAAATAGGCAGCGTTTCCTAATATGATTACATTTTATTAAATAGGTACCTAAATTTGACTACCTTCCTGCGGCAATCCATCTTGAACGGCGTTTCTCTCGGCTTTATAGTTAGCTTACCATAATTACTATGTATAAAGTAATTATGGTAATAAAGACTAGTGTACTAGTAATTACTATATCTCTATTACTATGTCTCTTTTACTTACCGTGGGGGTTGTGCTCTTTGCGAGAAAGCTGGGCTTTCTGAATTCAATAACCCAACTAATACAATTTTTTACAATACTAAGGTTAAGAAACTGCACTTCCATTCTACACTGCGTGGAGAATCGCCCAAGACAGCTCAATATTGATTCTTGTGTGACTGCGCTTCGGAAACCCGTAAACTTCCCCAAGTAATAAATAAACCAGGTTTCATCGGGAGAAGTGATTAATGCAAATTACAAAGTAGACGAACGAAACATTCCAGAAACATTGATTAATGAAAATCTCAATATTTATTAACGTAAAATGTTTCTGAGTACTTACTTTCTTGTTTGTCGGAACCTATGCTTTGTTCGAGTTTCCCGTTAACATGGGCTGTGTTGTTGGCCCATCTCCGCAGTGGCGTAAGCTAATGAATAATTTCTTGTGCCCAAAGAGTTTTCTGCTTTGACTACGGAGCGTACTGAGCGGTGTTTTACTCTGCGGTCTTTTTCCCGCGGGAGGAATCTTCAGTCGTTAATTTATTAAAAACTATAAACATTTATTAACCGCTTCCGTGGTGCTAGTGGTTTACCCACCCGTATTTAGATAACGAGGTTCGATTACCAGGAGAGTACAAATTTGTATTCGGTTTGGTTGGTGGTAGGTACTTACTTTACTTGCATTTTATCAAAATCTGTCGCCATAATACTCGTAATAATATTAACAGACTTAGAATCGAGCATCACCTGGAACACTCAACCCCATCGATTATCAGATAAATTCTCGCAACACAATAATTCTGTTAATATTATTACGAGTATTATGGCGACAGATTACTGGGCGGCTTGCAAACTTATCTGTGGCCTCATTGGTCCACACCGGGCAATTTCCATTAGTCGAAAACAACACCTCTGAGGTGAGTCGGGGCTGGCACATTTCTTTTTTTCACTCTTAACCCAACCTTACGAAAAAGAAGAACACAATAATAAATAATTACAATTGCTTGTCAATCGAATTGCGTTATCAATCAATATAAAATGTTTGAGATGTGAATTGACGAAGATTTATTAAATGTGACGCGTAGAGATGATTTCGTGCCTGAATTATATTAGTAACAATGGGGAATGGTCCTTCGCTTTTGTGAGCGTGAATATTGTATTTCTTTATGTGTAGCCAATAACAAGGAAATACATTTTATTTTATCGCTGATATTGAAAAGCAATATTATACAGTAGACGTGACGTTAAGTGCACACTTCGCCTTGTGTAATAAATTCAATTTGTGATTGTATTGTGACTGTTTACTTGTTCGCGATTGTACCTTTTCTAAGAACAAATAAAGCACATTAATATTGGCAATCCGATGTTGGAATCGTAGACGGATGTCAGTAAAATTATAATTCTTCTATATAAGAACAAAGATCATATTGAATTAATTCTCGTAACGGCCGTAAAGATGGTAATTCCGTGCTGATCTGGGAGCGAAAAAAATAATTAACAATGAGCCAGCTCAGGGATATTGCCCGGTTTAGACCAAATAACACCTTGGGGCGCCCGAATGGTGAAGGGCAGACCAACAACAGCATACCAGCAGTAAAACTAAGCACATACCTTGAGCAGTATGGATTTTGCTATCGCAATCTCTCTCTCCGTTCATCGGTCTATCTACATGGTCCTTTCCATATCTATTCTGTACTTTAATTTATCACTAGCACCTTTCTAGTGTTTTATATTACATACCTAAGATTTTTTTTTGACAGTTCAAAACGATAAATGGCTTTATCATAATATTATTATCATGTTTCGGTGTTCATGCTAGCCGGGCAGGGCAGGGAACGGATGACGAAAAGCTGTAAACATGATCTTCTATTACCTTCAACATTCTACCGTTAATGCCACAGATTATAATTATAATGGTGAATGGAACAAAAAAGCGTTAATCCATAAATATTGGTGGTTTTTGTTTCATTGTCATAATTGTTTTATTGAGACAACGCTTTTTGTATGCGGGTAAACGTTCCACCGCGGGACAAAAGTGTTTGGAATTGTACCGAGTCGTGTTTTACAACTTTCAACAAAGAAGTTTCTGGAAATTCGATTAAAGGGTACCGCAAGGCTTTTACTTGAAACTCCCGGCAGTGGGTTTATGGAACTTTTGCTAAGCCTCCTTTTCTATATAGAATCCGTGGAAAGAGCTACTCTCCTGACGATTGGCCGTTCCGTGATTACTGTATGGTCTGTGATTGCGTAAACTAAGCAATGGTCGCTAAGGCCGGTCATTGGATAGGTGACCAAAAATTTATTAAATCGAGCTTTTCCGTGCTTTGAAAGTCACGCTTAGCCGTTGGTCCACGCTGCATCTGCAGGCTTTAATACCCACCAAACCCGCATTGGGCCAGCGTGATGGTTTATGGGCCCAATCTCCCTAAATTCTTCCATCCATAGGAAAGGCCCATGCCCAGCATTGGGGACATTAAAGTGCTGGTGATGATGTGACATGGTAATATTTACCGCATTTTGTGTTGCTTGAGACGGGTGGCGTTTAATAAAACCTGACCCACGTCTTATTTTAAAAATGAAATGCGCGACTATATAGTATAAATGATCAGAATCTCCCAGCCGGCACGATGCCAACTCCTTCGCTCCCGTTATTATTCGCAGTGGTACAGCTCTCCACCCTTTGTGAATAATAGTATTAAAATTTCAATATTTCTATAAAGGGACGCTCTTCTTAAATTGAATATTTGCAATGTAATAAGAGAGGTGCGGAACTCTTTATTACTGTGTTGAAACGATTCAGCGCAAAGCTGTTTTTGTTGAATAAAATGGACAAAACTGGAGACTCATACACATATATACACACCATGCCTGTTTGTTAGCAACAGTCCTATGAGAGCTCGATGGTGCAGCGCTCGGCCCGCGAATGGGTAAACTAAGCAATGTTCGCTAAGGCTGGTCAATGGATAGGTGCCGGAAAATATAATTATTATCTGGAGTTCCTCCGTGCTTCGGAAGGTAATAGATTAAACATTCCTTTTACATTAATATTTATTTTCTAAGAAGCGACCTTCAGAATTTATTAATTTTATTTTGATGCTGATTACGTGCCTGTAATTTCGTAGTTTCATACTGTAACTTCGGTCTTTGCCATTTGAATAAACGTAAACACATAATACCATTACAAAAGAAAATAAAAGTAAGTACTGTCTCGAATGCTATAGAAAATTAAAATAGTAATAATCGTTGTATTCTTGTTAAGGACGATGTAAAATAGACACTCGCGAAAGAAAACCAAACATAATTGTCCGATATTAAAACTTGCGGAAGTACCTAATTCATTATTAAAACGTAAGCGGGATTGATTCTCAACCGAATAGGCACCGACGAAAGTTTATGTCGCCCCGTAAGTGATTGAGAGGGCCCATAAAGTAAAAAGTTGTATTTTCGCACCGTTCAGCAGTAATATAGGAACGGATGATTAGAGAGGCGGCATATTCAGGCAGTGTGCCAGCGTTTGGTCCCAATTTATCGTTCCCATCCGCATATTCACGTTCCCACTTAGCGCCGAGTCCTTCTGAGGCAGATGTTCTAGATAAGACCACTTATTGTGACTAAAGAATAATTTTACGTTATACGGCGGCATACGAGGAGAGCTCACTTTAGTCTGACAAGTTCGTGCGCGACCTTCCTGCGGTATGAGTCGTTGGCGGGGACGGGGCGCTGTGGATATTAGCGGGGGTGGGTGATGCGGCGAGAACCGATTTTTCTCTCCTCCCCGCATCGCCCGCCCCGCTGGTATCTGGAATGCCCCGTACCTGCCACCGTCTCTCATACCGCAGGAGGGTCGCGCACGAAGTTGTCGCACTATAGCGCAAAGGAGCTCGGTAGCGCAGTGGCATAGCGCGCTTGGCCTGCAATTGCGTAAACTTAGCATTGTTCGCTAAGGCCGGTCATTGGATGGGTGACCAAAAATTTTTTTAACTCGGGTTCCTCCGTGCTTAAGAAGGCAAGTTAAGCCGTTGGTCCCGGATGCAGCTGCAGTCGTTAATACCCACCAACCCGCACTGGGCCAGCGTGGTGGGTAATGGCCTAATCTCCCTATATTCTTCCATCAATAGGGAAGGCCCGTGACCCAGTTCAATTCAGCCCGTTGAAAGCGATAAATGGCTATAACATCATGTTTTATCGTGTTTCGGTGGTCATGCTAGCCGGGCAGGTTTCCACAATATGTCACATTTTATCATTCCCTTTACGTCAGACAAGTTGAGGTGCACACACAAGTTAGGAATATTAATTTGACAGTTTTGTAAAGTCTGGCGTGCCGTTGACTGTGGTCCTTGACCTACTTGCAAATCGTCAAAATATTGCCCGTCCTCATTGAAGCTCATTCAAATCGGAAATTGGTTGGGCAGTCTCCAAATTATATTGAGAATTTAGACACGAATGCCATAATAGGAATAGTTACACAGTATACCCAGAACAGTAGTTTATCTGCGGCCTGTCGGCGAGTTATTAGCCTACTCTGCGTTGACGCTAGGGTTGTCACTAAAGCGGCGCGGCGGTTGCAAGCGAGAATGTGCCGTTTTGTACACACGCGATCTCACTGAATCCTTATGCCCCCGTATTTTATTTTAATGTCTACGTTACAGTGCGTGCCTACACAGCGCCGAGTACTAAAGCACACATCCTAATGGGCAGCGGCCAGTTTGTATGAAGACGTATTACTGTTCTGGATATACTGTGATAGTTATCACTGAAACACAACGACCATTACCAGATCCTATTAAGTTTGTCGTTGGAATTGAAGAAACACTGGTCCCTTGAGAAACAGTACTTATTGATTGATAAGGTGCCGGTATGAAGAAAGTCGACGAAGACGGTGAAATCGATGTGGTAAGAAGTGTATCATCATTCTTACCCGTGTTTTAATGATGCCACAGCTGCAGGGAAGGCCAGTGCTCTCATATAAATGAAAGAATATAGAGAGAAGTATAATACGTCATTATTTTAATTTAGTACATTTTTTAGGTTGATGTGTTTTTTTTTATGTTCGACAGGGAAGCTCTTTCCTTTCATCTTAGTGACGATAAGGGCTATAGATGGAATCGAGCTTCACCTGGAAAACCCTCAACCACAGAGGAACTGGCTATCTTATCACACATTGTCTGAACACAATAATGCTGTTAACATTATTATTATGGCGACGGACTTTGATAAGATGGTGGTAGCTAGCCAGGCGGGCTTCAAAGAAGTCCTACCACCAACCAAACCGAATACACTTTAGTAGTGATAGCAGTAACTTAAATAGCCACCACATCTGCACTACCGGCGCCACACGGCAAACAGAATTCAGACTAACAATCCTACAATCTAACGAGATGGTAAGTCTACCGGTAATAACGGTATTCAGGAGCTGTGTGATTAAAAAATTGTTTCAAAAATTCCCGCAGATATCCGCGGCCATAAAACGGGCACTGTGGCTCGATACGTCGCCGTGGAGTGGACAGCCAGTCCTCAGTCCTGTCCTATTAGGGCCCCCTTGCGTTCCTTCGAGTGTCCTCGATTCCTCACAAACCCGGATTTGTACGCGCTAGTGACTTTCAACATGGAGGACGCTCGAATACTTGTGTTCTGCTTGTTATCCAATGATTTTTATTTTTTCCGACCATAAAAAAGGTTTTATTTCGTTGTGTTTTGTTTGCGTATTCTGTTCTGAGGGCTGCAATGTTTTGGTCGGATTCGTAATCGGACTTTTTGGAGTGAGATAAGCTTACGCCTTTACAGATTCTACTGGAGTTTCGAACAAGAGAAAAACCTTGGTGAGTCCATCTTAGGGAGGAGCTCACTAGCGTAATGGCATAGCTCGCTTGGCCTGCGATTGCGTAAACTAAGTAATGTCGCTAAGGCGGTCATTGGATGGGTGACCAAAAATGTATTATCTTGAGTTCCGTTTCGTTTAATCATTTTATTTATTTTATAGCAATCACATACATAGTTATGTGTGCGTCATTTCTGTTACATAGTTATTGCACATAAGTTAATGTTAAATAACCTCCTCCGGTTGTTCGTTGGTTAAAAAACGAAGAAAAATTTTCAGAACATTCCCATTTCATCACCGATTATTCACAGTACCCAGCCCCTTTTCGTCTTAGTGCCTGATAAGAGCTGTTTGGTGGGTATTAACGGCCGCACTTGATGTCGAGTCAAGTGCTTTATGTGCCTTCCGAAACTCGGCAGCTGAAAAAAATTAAAAATTTTACCGGCGCAAGAAAAAGAACAGAAAATTGTAACTTCCCAAGTAATAAAGCAAGCCTATTGCCATCTCTCAGGTGCGAATATCACAGTATGTTAGCGTGTTATAAGAAGAACGCTACTGCCCATTCCTCACCACTTTTTAACCCTTACTGCCGCACTCAGAGACGTCAAATAACGTTAATCAGTACTTAACGTCAAAAAATGACAATTCATCACTAGTCGCTATTCTTGCCGGGTCTATGGTCTAGATTTGAATGAAAATTTTTGACATTAAATACTCATTAAAGTTAATTAACGTCTCTGAGTGCGCCAGTGAGTCGCCTTGTACGATACCCGCGGGAGTGATGGGAGTAGTTATAATAGAATAATGTAATCTAATCTTAAAAATTATGTTGTTGTTGTTGAATGTCAGAGTAGTTGCCAAAAATGACATTTGTTCAATAAAAACTTTGTATCGATTGCTAGTTGGCTATAGGCACTGGGCAAAGGTTGATTTCATTATCGAACAGGGTCCGTACGGTACGTTCCATGTTACCGCATTGCTGCATGATAAATAACGAACTCAATGATACACTGATTGGCGCTCTCAGCCTACGGTCAATAAAGGCCGGTTATTGGATCAGTGACCAAAAATGTATCTTCTACGAGCTACGGAAGGCTAGGGAAGGCTACGGTAGGCTACGGAAGACTACGGAAGGCTACGAAAGGCTACGGAAGGCTACGAAAACTACATACATACATAAATCACGCCTGATATAGGCAGGGGTAGGCAGAGGTGAAATTAGCACCCACATTTCGCCAATTATGTTAGGTCCCATATAGGTGGCGAGCCTATTGCCATTTATCGGGCACAAAAGTCGCAGTACATTGCTATTGCTAGGTGGCGTAAGAGGAACGCTGCTGCCCGTTCCTCATCATTGATATATCCTTAGTTGCCTTGTACGACTCCCACGGGAGAGATTTGGTGATCTATATACTTTGCCGTCACTACACGACACGGAAACTATTGATGTAATAAATATGATGGTTAGGCTGGAGTTCTCCAACACCTAAACAAGCGATTATTATAACTAGGTTTTTGACATTTTATGGTATCGAAGAACTGTCGACGAGCCTTAGGCCCGAGTTCAACAAAACGTAAAACAACCTTCCTTAGGAAAAAATGTCAAAAAGGACCGGTTAAATAATAATCGACTGTTTACGTGTCGGTGAACTCCAGCCTTAGTGTAACCCAGCAGGTTGAACATAAAAAAACTGATGATGGAGATCGTCGTGATCGGTACAATTACATAAAACACGCCCACTAACTGGTGGGTTAGGTACAGGTGAACTAACACCCAATTATTATTCGCCAATCATTATATTACCATCATCACCAGCCTTTTGTCCACTGTTGTAGCACAAGCCTTCCCTATGGATGGAAGAATATAGGGAGAGATAATGGGCAATAACCCACCACGCTGGCCCAGTGCGGATTGGTGGGTATGACTTTACTGCAGATGCACCCGAAACCAACGTCTTGACGTGCTTCCGAAGCATGGAGGAGGAGGAGGAGGAGGAGGAGGAGGAGGAGGAAATTTTTGGTCACCCATCCAATGTCTAGCCTTAGCGAACATTGCTTAATTTCTACAATCACAAGCCGAGCGCGTTAAGCCACTGCGCTATTGAGCTCTTTGATAATGTTAGGTCACGTGTAATACGGGGCGTGCTTATCCATCTATCGGGCGCGCATATTGCTGTATATTGCTACCCTTAGTCGCCTTGCGCGACACCCGTGGGAGAGATTGAGAGTGATGGGGGACAGTTCTATTCTGCCCTGCAGTCCCCACACGGCATTGAGATCGATTTTAACAATTAAAAGGCAGCACGTATGAGCCACGACACTTCTTTCGTTCACTAATTGTGTATTTCAACTTTTTTTCAACACGATACTCATTAAGCGAGCGTTAACATTTTTTCCAGAAAAAGTGGCCCACAAAAAAGGGAGGTTGAGACAAAGGGATGAGCGATTTATTTCCATGGAATATGATTCCGCGTTTGTCACAGTTACCGAGACGTTGTCAGGAGAGTTTAGACCGAACATGCGATGTCATAGCCAATTTCTTGAAAATGTAGCTCCATGGGCAAAACAATTACCGAATCAGTTTTATTCTGTATACTAGTGGCCGCCCGAGGCTTCGCTCGCGTTAATGTCAGTTACGAAATAAACTATAGCCTGCCTGAATAAATGGACTATCCAACACTAAAATAATTTTTCAATTTGAACCAGTAGTTTCTGAGATTAGCGCGTTTAACCAACCAAACAAACTCTTCAGCTTCATAATATTAGTATAGTATATATACATGTTGGGGCACTTGTCTAACAGCTACATCAACCGGCCTAGCCTGATATTCGTGAAGAGTTGAACTTTGTGAATTTTAACCTATGCTGAATTAAAAAGTCCCTGATTTTTCACATTGAGTCAATCAGCGGTCACAAATGGATGGAAGAGGAAACATACTGCGCCGACCCTACATAGACTGGGAACCGGGCACGAAGAAGAATAACAAGAAAAAGAAGCTCATAATAATGTGAAAAACTAAGTTAAACATAGCATCATCATGAAAGAATAACTCGAAATAATAATTATACTTTGGTCACCCATCCAAATTACCAGGCTAAGCGATCATTACTCATCATCATCATCATCATCATCATCATCATCACCAGCCCTTTAATGTCCCCACTGCTGGGGCACGGGCCTTCCTATGGATGGAAGAATATGTTATAAATAAATATTTTTTCACTCACACCTATCATCTAGCCCAAAATAAGTAGCATAAGCACTTGTGTTATAGATACTAGATGACGGACATATTTTTAATATAATTATATATATATATATATATATATATATATATATATATATATATATATATATAAATGATGAAAATATACTACAAAAACATATACACAACCATGACTCGGGAACAAACATTTGTGGTCATCACAAAGTTTGCCTACCAGGATTCGAACACGGGACCTCTTGGCCAATACCCAGCAATCTGAGCATTCGACCAAGGCGGCCGTCAATATAGGGAGTATAGAATATAATAGGGAGATTGGGTCATAACCCACCACGCTGGCCCTGTGCGGGTTGGTGGGTACTAACGACTGCAGATGCAGCCCGGACTAACGGCTTAACGTGCCTTCCGAAGCACAGAGGAACTCGAGATAATAAATTTTTGGTCACCCATGCAATGACTGTCCTTAGCGAAATTGCTTAGGTTACGCAATCGCAGGCCAAGAGCTCTGTGCCACTGCGCTAGCGAGCTCCTCTCCTCCTTCATCACCATTATTATATTTTTAATAGTAAATTCAAAACTCTAATTATGCATTTAATGACGAATTAAAAAAATATACGTATAAAAAATATATATAAAAAATACGAAAAACACCGTATTGTGGAATCTCAGAAATATTAAAATGAGACATCGTTACGCTGATAAAAACGAGCGACCCAACAAAAGCCGGCCGAGTTGGCTAATTAATTTTAATATGCAACTAAGAAGGCGAGCTTAAGCCAGGTGTTTGAAACTTTCAGCTCATCCATCCTCCTGCAGCTTAGATGAGCCGTTACAGCCGCTTGTTTTTGCTCCCAGATAGTGGAGCTACTCCAGTAGGTATAAGCAACCGAGGTCGTTAACTCCGCGAGCCTTTAATAAATTGCGAGCAGAAATATGCACAGCTTTAAACTAGTTGCGGTTAACTTTTGTTCTTGTTCTTGAGGCTGATTTTAGTTTAACATACATAAATCACGGCTATACTATATCCCCGAAGGAGTAGACAGAGGTGAATTAACATCCATTTTCTCGCCAATTAAACTAGGTCCCATGTAATTAGGTGGCGAGAGATTGCCATATATCGAGCACATAAACCGCAGTATTGCTAGGTGATATGAGAAGAATGTGATGAATGAAGCCCATTACTTTAATGGTCTTTACCCTTAGTCGCCTTGTAAGACACCCACAGGAGAGATGGGTATGGTGGGAATTGTATTCTTAAAAAGTGCCACACGGCACTTTTCAACGACTAGTTTAACGACTCGTCATATTCAGCTTATAGCTTACTGACTGGAGGTACCGAAGATGAAATCGAGCTTCATCTGGAATCCTCAAACAGAGGGACTGACTGTGTTATCCTAAATTGTCGGAACACAAAAATGATGGACTTAGGATAGTAAGAACTGTCCTTCCAGCTAAATCTTTTAAGACATCCTTCAAGTCTGATGATTAAAAGGAAAGAAATAATCAGTCAGTTACGTCTGAACATATTTAGATCATTATTTTAATTTTTATTTATAGGTAGGTAAATGTTAAAAGAGAAAAATTAAAAACCATAGACCAGCACGTCTTGGTTGACAGCCGGTGGTATTGTGGAGGACACAAGTTCGTTTCCCGCATTAGGACAATAAATTTTCGAAGATTTTCTGACCGCTTTTTCTTTGTAATATTCAATCAATTATTCCTTTCCGCCTTCACCCAAAACTCAGTCATCATTACTTAAAGATGGATTTCTTCGAAACTCCAAAGGTAATCTGTGTTGCAACAGTTTACGGTAAATTTCACATTAGCCTTAAGTGGTTTACTTGGGGTTATGGTGCGCAAGCTTGTAGTTATAGCCCAACTCGTCTAATGGTGTTTGTATTACTTGACGCATCTGTGCGTAAATATGCGTAAGGGGGAATCGACGAAAAAGGATTTTGAGGGCGATTGTGTAAGCATTGAATGAAACTAACCACCTGGCTCTTTTCTCTCCTCTTTCTCTTTGTGTGTATCAAATCAATTAACCATATAAAAAAATAGATTTTTCCTCTATTCTTAGAATTATCTAGATTGTTATTGGAACATTATGTCTATAAACGTTAGAAAAATCATGAAAAAAGAAAGACACGTACAAACTTTGGCAGCACGGAGGAAACCTGGATAATATATTTATGGTCACCCATATTCCTTACAACGAACGGCCTCAGCGAAAATTGCTTACTTTACGAAGTAGTTGTAGTTGAAGTAGTTGGCAGAGAAGAATAAATTGGCATCCACCTTTCGCCAACTAATTTAAGGGCACAGGGCACTGCAGCGGAGAGGGAGCGGGAGGATGATCCTCTTGCCGCTCCCCTCCGGCGCAGGCGGACGGGCCGAAGGAGGCGAGCTCACGTTCGTCCTCCTTAGGTCCAACAAGTGAGGCCTGCACAATGGGTCTAAGCCCCCCGTGTGTGCATTGCACAGGTCACCCCGTCCGGGGGGATGTCCAGTGTTCCGGACATCCCCTCCTTTGGCGCTGACCCTGGCGTAAGCCCCTGGAGGCCCTGGGGAGAGACTGGTGAATTGCCTCACGGCGGATCCCAGACTCTCCCCGCTTGAAGGGCTAGGGGAACACCGGAGTGGTTTAGTGGTGTATTCCCGACTCGAAAGAGTCAGGCGAGTCCCAAACACGTCAGCCGCTTAGCTAGCGGCTGATATGGTGGGTTAAGGCAGTCCACTCCGTTAAAAAAAAAAGGGCACAGGGCACTAGCCTATTTTTTTTACACTCACACCTATCATCTAGCCCAAAGTAAGAAGCCTAAGCACTTGTGTTATGGATACTAGATGACGGACATATTTTTAATATAATTATGTAAATAAATTATTTGATTTTAATTTTAACATTATATAAATGTTAGAAAAATTAGTTAAAGATTTTGGTGGTTAGAAAAAGAATTTCGAAAAATTATGATCTTGAGGCGGGAATCCAACCCGCGTCCGCTGCTATCCGGGCAGGTGCCTGACCGCTCGGCCACCCAAGACACTAATTAACTTGCCGAAATTCTTCTAACCTTTACACTTCACGTTGTAAGCCAACGGGTACCCTCGCAATGTAGAAATACATTTCAAACATTCCAAAGCAGATATTTTTACAAATACCATGCGTTCGGTAAAGCTTGGGTTTGCTTTATAAACTATTTAATTTTAATTTTAACATTATATAAATGTTAGAAAAATTAGTACAAAGATTTTGGTGGTTAGAAAAAGAATTTCGAAAAATTATGATCTTGAGGCGGGAATCGAACCCGCGTCCGCTGCTATCCGGGCAGGTGCCTGACCACTCGGCCACCCAAGACACTAATTAACTTGCCGAAATTCTTCTAACCTTTACACTTCACGTTGTAAGTCAAGATCATAATTTTTCGAAATTCTTTTTCTAACCACCAAAATCTATGTAAATAAATGTTAAAAATATACTACATAAGCATATACAAAACCATGACTCGGAAACAAACATCTGTGGTCATCACAAAGTTTGCCCCTACCAGGATTCGAACCCGGGAACTCTTCGCCCATACCCAGCAATCTGAGAATTCGACCAAGGCGGCCGTCTATTGCCGTATACCAGGCACCTAAATCGCAGTATTTTGCGAGGTGTTACCTACAATAGGAACTATGCTACCTGATCATCATCACCATTTTAACCTTAGACTGAACTGAGAGATTGGGAGTGGTGATAAATTTATTCTGCTCTGTTTTAAATGTAAACTGTTACTTAAATGAAATTATTATCAATACAATTATTACGAATTACCTAACGATAACGAAATTTTAAGATCGATAGTGTTGAACACTTTCGTTTAGTAACGGCTTATACCTATTCGATTTTAATTTTAACATTATATAAATGTTAGAAAAATTAGTACAAAGATGTGGGTGGCCGAGCGGTCAGGCACCTGCCCGGATAGCAGCGGACGCGGGTTCGATTCCCGCCTCAAGATCATAATTTTTCGAAATTCTTTTTCTAACCCCAAAACTTTGGCTTATACCTAGATAAAGGTGCGAATAGTTAAAATAAAAATCTAACGACAAAGTATAGTCACAAAATAATCACGTGCTATCACATAATAGTCTATTTAAATCAACCAAAAACCCCGATACAGATAAAGAGAGCACTCAAAATAATTGTATTACTCAAAAACCACAAAGGAATATCTCTACCAGGTCCAAATGATTGCGCCTTATATTAAAATCCTCGTGAAAAATCATCGCACGTCGTAACTTAAGCAGTAACGTTCCCTTGACATATTAAAACCGCGGCCTAAATTAAAATGTAAAACTCCGCGGAATTACACCCTTGTGTAAAGTGAATAAGATAAATGGGAAGAGGCCGGAATACTGCTTAAAATGGAACGCAACACGGTGATAAATTAACCACACGCTTAATTTGAATGGAATTTGATGGGTTGTGACCATTACTGTCGCTCTAATCTCGAAATGAAGTCTTAATGAACTTAGGTGCAAAATTTCGTATTTACAAACATGAGGTATCAAGTTCAGATGCAATGCAAAAGCAATTTGGAAAGACTGTGTGAAACTAAAATGTTGGTCATAAGTCATCCTTAAACAATAAAAAAAAACGTGGAGTGTTTGGCGCGTTTCAAATGTGTCAGTCAGATTATTTTCGCTTATTCAAAAATTGTTACAGAGTGGATTTTGTGCAGTGAAAGTGGTGTTCTTTTGATGCACAAGCATCCGTGTTGATGTGAAAATAAGTTTTTTGATGTGCTGGATGTTGTGGTGAAGACCACTTTAAAAAGTGGTTTTGTCCACCTCATCAGGCATCATCATGAACTCTGTTACCATGAAATTCGCTCCAAGCACTCCCTAGATGCGTTAAAATGTGTGACACCCATATTTTAACGTAAAATTAATTTCATTCGCACATTTCATTCACTCATTATCTCATATGACTACAAATAAAATATACCCTCCCGTCTGTGGCATGACGTTGCTTGCTTGCTTGACGTGCTTCATCTGTTGACTGTCGGGACCCGTCACGATGAGTCAGCGATGAGTCATCAAGTGGGCGGTGCCGAATTTCATAGCTTACGAAAAAACTTTGGTGCATTTTTTGTTTACACTCTGTGTAGTTTGGTTGCAGATAAAATAAGCAATACGTTCTCTGTTTCATTCCTATACTACTAAAACAAAATTAAAAAGTTATACGTCATTTAAAAGTCGTAATTTTTACACCAACTGCTACAGTTGAAAATGCTTGTTATTTACGGATTTTAATTGCTATAATTAGTGAATATCGAAAGGAAAAATGGTGCAGTAAGTACTAATTAACTTTAATTTAGATTAAGATTTAGGAAATTTGCCAAAACAAAGCAGAAGTCCCCTTGTCTTGAAACTGCTCACGATTTTGTATGTGTGAATAATTCAGTTGCAGCAATGGTGAAAAATTGTTCAATACTTTATCTATATTAGTAATTTAACTATAAATAAATAGTAGTCATGTTATAACTCGAGAAAATAAGGAAATAGTGCGAAATGGCCCATCTCACGCACTGTCTGTTATAATGTCGGGTCCCGTCTTGTCAATATAATGGGGGGTCTCAAAATATCACGAGAAGTGAGTAATTAAAAAAAAAAATCGTATCGGAAGACAAATAAAAAATATTCTTCTTCCTGCCCTGTTCCCAGTTTATGTGAGGTGTGCGCTGTATGTTTTCTCGTTAATTTATATCAGTCAGACACTATAAAATCTAACTCTAACTAACTAACTAACTCTCTTTTGGTTCATATCATCCATCATAATAGAAAGGCGCTAGTGATGAATGATACTATAGAAAAGAGATGAAAAGAACCCTGTCGTGAGCCCGATGAACGGAGAGTGATTGAGTGATTGATTGGAATATTGTTATTCCAATCCAATCCATACTGCTCAAGATTTTGACTTGGGTTTTACAGCCGGCCGCTTGCTTCACACCAACCCTCTTTGGGTATGCTGTAGTTCGTGGTTTTCCCTCCTCCATTCGGGTGCCCCAAGGTGCTTATTGGTCTACACCGGACAATCTCCCGTAGTCGACTTTTACGACACCCATGGGATGAATCGGGGGTGGCCTATTCTACGGTATTTGATGGGTAGAGGAGAATTAACACCCATGTTTTGCCAATTATGTTTGGTCCCATGTAATGAAATAGGTGGCGAGCCTATTGCCATTTATCGGACACGTCAATTACAGTATATTGCTAGGTTGTACAGAAGTAATGCTGCTGCCCATTATTCAACCTCTCTTATCACCAAACTGTACGTTTCCAATATTTGCAATCTTCAACGCCTAGTAATCTAAATGACTGATTAAAATTTATAACGCTTTAAACTCTCTGCCAGTATGATTGAAACTACAGTCAACAGGGTCAGGCGTCCATTGTAAAGCTTAATAAAAAACACAATGGGAGAGCCCCACAAAGCTTCCAAGGTAATATTTCTGTTTAAAGTTCTATAGCGATGTAACTCAAACAATTTTAATTGATTATTGATTAGTAGCAATGTCCAGTGTGGTTGCCGAAGCGATTGAGTCGTAATTGGGGCTTGAATTGTAATAGAGTACTTTAATGTAATAATACAGGTCTAGTCTATATAACAGTCGCTGTTTGTAATGTAGACTAGAAGTATTTCATCTCTAATTTTATGCACGAGTAAAGTAATAGATAAAATAGTTAGTATGAATACTGACCTTTGAAGAGGATATTTGATCAAATTAAAAGTCTATTAAAAAAGGGATCAGGACTAGAGCACCCGAAAACGGTCATGCATGGGGATATTAATAGAATTGGGTGAAGCAAAAACAGTTATAAGGATCGTACTGGAAAAAAAGTGATCTCTACCTTCGCCTGTGCGAGAAAGGCGTGGGGTATGTATGTATGAGAGGAGAACTCTTAGAATTCCATGGATTGACCGTGCGGGTCCATAGTGTGGCAGACAGAGAAGTGGAAGAGAAAAGGCAGCACTTGAGATTTGTGATCCAAGTGTACGTTAAGGATCCCTTCACAACATGACAACACTCACCTTCGCCACCGCGAGTTCTCTCTCCTCCCAGCCGTATTTGCTAAGATTCTGTGAGAGCCGCCGTAGAGACACGTTCCAGTGTAGAACTTACTTAAGATCTACACAAGCCTAAGCAGTCATCACCCTTTAATGTCCCCACTGCTGGGGCACGGGCCTTCCCTATGGATGGAAGAATATAGGGAGATTGGGCCTAACCCACCACGCTGTGCAACAACAAACTGTGCAACGCTGTGTACAAGCCTAAGCGGTGTATATAGGGATTTATCTGGTATACCACATGGTAAGTAGACGAAACGCTGTGTGGTGACGGCAGAGTAGAATACAATTGTCACCACCCCAAATCTCTCCCGTGGGTGTCGTACAAGGCGACTAAGGATAAATCAATGATGAGGAATGGGCAGCAGCGTTCCTCTAAAACCACCTAGCAATAGCAATGTACTGCGACTTTTGTGCCCGATATATGGCAATAGGCTCGCCACCTATTACATGGGACCTAACATAATTGGCGAAACGTGGGTGCTAGTTCACCTCTGCCAACGCCTTCGGGGATATAGGCGTGATTTATGTATGTATGTATGTATATACACGAAAACTCTAAGTTTTCCATGGATTTACCGTGCGGGCGCCGGGCCCATAGTGTGGCAGAGAGGGGAGTCAGTGGGAGCGCCTGGGACTAGTGACCCGAGTGTAGATTTACAAAGCCCCTTCACATCATGTCAACACTCACTTTGTATTGTATTGTTAATCGAATACGTAATTTGGTTCGCAGTAGTTAGAAAACAAACATTAAGCTCTAAGCATCAGCGCACTCGTATTTCAGCCCACTTTGGATCCAATTTTGCATCTCATTATCCTCTGAGACGCTTATCTCGAGGAATTGTTCCGTTGGCCTGTTCCCGGTGACTAAATGATGCTGCAATTTTTCTTCGGCTTGTGTCAAATGTCCCCTTTTCGTCTCGTCTTCGTTGCCGTCCTGGATCTACCTTTTTTATTTATTCTTAATTGCATCAAGTAAGCGGAGATGCTTGTAATTGGAACCAGTAGGGGGAGGCATTTTCAACGTTTTTGTTTTTATTTTGAAGTTACATGAAATTAGTCCGAAAAGATATCCATGTTCTGTTTAATTTTGTCGTTTTCATAGGAAAAATCGCAACTAAAATTCTAGCTATTATAAACAGACGTAAGCGCCAATGATGTGGTGATGATGACGATGAAATAGTAGGTCATCATATTCATCACCGGCCTTTTAATGTCCCCACTGCTGGGGCACAGGCCTTCCCTTCGGGTGGAAGAATATAAGGAGATTGGGCCATAACCCACCACGCTGGCCCAGTGCGGATTGGTGGGTGTTAACGACTGCATGTTATGCAGCCGGGACCAACGGCTTAACGTGTCTTCCAAAGCATGGAGGAGCTCGAGATAACACATTTTTGGTCACCCATACAATGACCGGCATTGGTTCCAATTTGAGCTTGATGTAATATTTCCTAGAAAACTCAATTGTACTCAAATACCTGAAATTACTTGATTTAAGTACACACTTCAGGGTGCATTATCACTAATTGAAATCCGGTTTGGTCAAGTGGTCAGATGCGTTGGACATTAGCCAAATATCCCCGTTTCGAATCTTGGGAGCGGTAGATATTTTGTGCGATTTTTATTTTTCATTAATTTATTTCAGAGTGTGGTAAAACGGCGCAAATCCATTTTTTTTATGCTAGAGCGAGCTCTAGTTTTTAAGAGGCTCCTGCCCTTCATCTCACCTAATGGTAAGTGACCGAATGATAAGGGCCGAATATGAAATCGAGCATAACCTGGAACCATAAGATAGTTGGCATAATGGCTGGCTATCTTATCACTCATTTCTTCTTGTTGGAATGCTTGTCATTAAACGAACGAGGCAACAACTATTATTTGCACAAGCCTCATTGGAGCACGGAAAATTGCAAAGTAAAAAAAACCCTTCTAGGTCGTAAGTCGGCAGTCAGAGGGCACACCTACGGAAGTACCGCCCCCGTTATATGGATGCTTTAATTTGATAGTGGCAGATAACCAAATTAATGTACATACATCACGCCTATCCCCCCAAGGGGTAGGCAGAGGTGAATTAACACCCACTTTTCGCCAATTAAGCTAGGTCCCATGTAATAGTTGGCGAGCCGATTGCCATCTATCGGCCAGATAAATCGCAGTATAGATGGTATAAGACGAACGCTGCTGCTCATTCCCCATCACTGTTGTAACCCTTACTGCCGCACTCAGAGACGTCAAATAACGATAATGAGTACTTAACGTCAAATAATGACAATTCAAAACTAATCGCTATTCTTGCCGGGTCAATGATCTATCTAGATTTGAATGAAAATTTTTGACATTAAATACTCATTAAAGTTAATTGACGTCTCTGAGTGCGGCAGTTAGTCGACTTGTAGGACACCTGCGGGGGAGATTTGGGGTGGTGGCAATTGTATTCTGCTCCGCCGTCACTACAGGGTCAATGTATTTTAAAGCATTATTAAACTTAAGCACTTGACAAATAGGCGAAAATTATGTATGTATGTGGCCGCAGTAGTTCGATTTCATCTAGTGTCATCATAAATAAAACGCAAAATCTTAAATTACCGTGGCACCTCTTCCACTCGCGCACCCTATTAACGAGGCAGCGAAAATCCACTCCATTTACCGCGGAAGGTCTTACCGTGTCTTACCGAATGTTAGTGTCCAGCTCAGGACGACGTGCGGTAAAAATATTTCCACTGAGCCACCCCTAATTTATAGATATGGCGTCCCCGGGGGAAACGCTCACGTAAAATGGGGAAAATTGGTGTCGCGACTATGAATGCTCCGTTGAAAAATGTTCAGATGCAAGCAATCACGCTGATTCATTCACCTAAGGGTTTTCGTGCGGCGAAACATTTTCCAAATTGAATCCACATCCGCCTAAGTGAAAATATATGGAGCGATAATAATAAAATGTGGGAGATTTATTTGAAGTTTAACTGTGGTCTTCCATGTTGACCTTGTTCCAGTCCCGACTAGCCACTGGGTTGTCGTAAAAGTCGACTAAGGGACAGGACCAGGTGTAGACCAATAAGTGTCTAGGGGCACAAGAATATTGGAGGGCAAACCAACAACAAAAGTATATTAAAGAGGGTTGGTGTCAGACAGGCGGCCGGCTGTAAAACTTAGCCGAAACTTTGAGCAGTGTGGATTGGAATGTTGTCATCCCAATCACGCTCTCCGTCCATCGGTCTCTCGACATGGCACTTTCACCACTAGCACTTTTCCGGTTTGATGGCTGATGAGGATCAAAAGGGAGTGGATGGCTTGATGACGTCTGACTGATATCGATGGAAGAGGAAACATCCTGTGCACAGGGAGCCTGGAAAAATTATTAATTTCGACTAAATAATAGGTGAGTGTGTCAGAATTTATGTTATTTATTTTATTAATGTTTCATTCCATTTACACTGAGGGATTTCCAATGTTAGAAACTGTTAATGAAAACAGACAATGTTTGTGACAAGATGTTTTGATTGTGAAAAGAATGCTTTTGATACTGTCAACTCTTGCATACATTTTCAGAAGCTGTATCAATACGTAGGGGAAATTAGCCCAAAGTGAACATGCCGCCTTAAGCGTGTACTGTTCTCTGTCGGTCTTAGGCAGCATACTAACTTTGGGCTACCTTTCCCTACTCTTGAGTAGTTCACACTCTTCGGTGTCTGTTATTTCGGAGATAAATATAGTTAACTAAAATTAAATCATGCCCCATTTCAAATAAAATTAGCCCTTGTCAAACTACCCACATGTTAGCTGTAGTAGATGACCAACCTTTCTCAATTACATAAAGAGCTTTTAACTAATCACGGATATACGACAAGGGCGGAAGATTGACTTAATTTATTGGGCCTTGTCTCAATTTGCAACAAGCCGGCAGTATTAATTAATGTGACACTCTTGTTGTTCTCGAGCAGCTGACCGTATACATATCTGCACTAGGATAAAACTTTATTTCAGCTTTCCTATTTAACATCTGATTCTGAAAACATCTGATTCTCTTACTACCGCAATAAACGAGCAAGTTACTCAAAAATTTTAACTACCTACCGTCTAAATCTAAATTAAATCGTGAAAATGTAGACTGCATGAACTCAAAATGTTCCTAGAAACACTAACTCGCATTTTCACAAGCTCCCAGCAGCTTGTAAATTCTAATATTTTACTTTTTTCAATTAACGGCTGCCTGGTAAATTAAAGTAGTTCTGGTCGTGACAACAGGAATATTTCTTGCAAGAAAACTAATTAATTGCGATATTCAACAGGATTCAGAGTCAGAGTTGAGATACTTTTTTAAAATTGAAAAAGTTATAATTACTAAAAATGGTTGTTGTATTTTACTAAGAATTTATCAGAAATAGAATGCGGTTTTCTTGGGATTGAAATTGTTTTCTTTAAATTTTTTTCGTTAATGCAGCTAAAGTTTATCGTACTTACGTTAAAAGCGTTTCTAAGATGGTTATTAGGACTTTGACGAACATCAATTGGTCTGCAGCTATTCATTTAGCTGTATTATAGTGTTATGCTATTCTAAGCCTAAGAGGTTTAATAAAATAAAGTAGAATAAGTACAACAAATAATTCGGCATATAGGTGTGATTTATGTATGTATGTATATTAAAGGAAAGGTGATGATAAATTATTGTTTAAATAATATAATTAACGAAATGTGGCTATAATTGGACGCACTTAAACAAAAAGGAATATAAGAAACCAATTTATAAATTATTTACACTCAACACAGAAATTTTATTAATAGCAAAATTGTAAAACTATTTAGTTCAGATTCTATCTATTTTGCTTATCTTAAAATAAACTTCCTGTAATGTTCAGATTATATTGTATTATTTCTCGGCTCGCCAACGCTTACAACCACAACATAACAGCGCTTACGCACTACATCCGATCCGAATCCGAGAAAAAATATTGGTCTAGAAAACTCGGACAGAGATTGGATGCAGTGCGTAAGCTACCATAGAAATAGTTCTACGGCTACAACGTACATACATACATAAATCACGCCTATATCCCCGAAGGGGTAGGCAGAGGTGATCTAGCACCCACGATTCGCCAATTATGTTAGGTCCCATGTAATAGGTGGCGAGCCTATTGCCATATATCGGGCACAAAAGTCGCAGTACATTGCTATTGCTAGGTGGTATTAGAGGAACGCTGCTGCCCATTCCTTATCATTGATTTATCGCCTTGTACGACACCCACGGGAGAGAATTGGGGTGGTGACAATTGTTTTCTACTCTGCCGTCACCACACGGCTAACCGCACTGGCTGTCCGAGTTTTCTAGACCAATAATTTTTGGACGGATTCGGATCGGATGTATTGCGTAAGCGCTCTAAGCGGTCTGACCGAAGGTATAACTTTAACAGAAAGTGACAGCAAAGCTCTATTCGGGATCAAGCAACCTGTGGCGTTGCCTATTATAATTACCTTCATTCGCAGTTAAAACTAATTAGTGCGTCCGAAAGCGGCTCTGTAATTGTTTATTTTCATTAGCAAAATTACCTCTTTCATGTATTAGCGTGAGCGCTTCGTGGAATTGCCAAGATGCCTAGCCAAGTGACAAACGATATAACGTTTCTATCGAACGAATGTCAATATAATTATATTGACATGTAATTTTTACTAATGGGTCAAAACCTGATGAATTTATTAATTAGAAGACAAGTCGTGTTTTCCACATTTGACGAATATTAGTTCTGCTAGATACATTAGAAAAGGCGTCGACGCGGTGACCCGGGGCGACCCCGCGGCCTCCCTGCGGCGTCCCTGCGGCGTCCGCTCGCGGCGAGGCGGTGCTGGTCGGGTGCCGGGTTCATGTAATGAGTGTTAACCTTAATGATACTGCGTAAAATGTCACCAAGTGAAAAATATTTAAGACAGACAAAATTACTAAACATTCATCTAAAAACGAGAAACTCTTAAGGCATTAAAAACCAAAATCTATACTATCGCCTGCTAGATAAAGCCAAACGAAACCAATTCAAATCTACCAACCATCGTTTTCCCACCATTAAAATTTGTGGGCAGTACGAAATACGTTTATTTTATTTGCGCCATTCTGACGTAACACGTGTGACACTTAAAATCCCACAGTCAGCGGGGCCTTCTCGCCTTTTTGCGTCAATAATAAATACGAATTCGCTGCAGGGGGCGATAATTGTTCTATTTGTTGGGTTCCGTTTGAGCAGGGTCCGTGGTCACTCAGGCCTAATACATTTATTTGGAGGTGTCCACGCACAGTATACCTAGAACAGTAATACTTCTTCATACAAACTGGCCGCTGCCGATTGGGATGTATGCTTTCGTACTCGGCGCCATGTAGGCACGTACTGTAACGCACACATTGACATAAAATACGGGGGTGTAAGGGTTCGGTGTGACAAGGTGATTGCACTTTCGCTCGCTGCTATAGTCCGAAAACTTCGAGTGCGACCCTCCTGCGGTACGAGGCGGTGGGGGGACGGGGCACTCTGGATGCTAGCGGGGGCGAGCGATGCGGGGAGGATAGAGTTTTCCCTCCTCCCCGCATCACTCACCCCCGTTCATTTAGTTGCAACCCTAGCGTCAACGCAGAGTAGGCTAATAATAACTCGCCGACACGCCGAAGATAGACTACTGTTCTGGGTATACTGTGGTCCACGTGACACGTAGGTGTCCTGCACATCGATTTATTTGCCATTGGTATTCCGGACGCTGCTTGACTTGCTTATTTCAATTGACATTTTGTTTTCGCTTCCCCGTCAGCGTTTTAGGGAAAAGGTATAAGTACCCGCATTCAATCGGAGCAGCCGAACAGCCCTGACTGGACTCCGGGAGGATATAGCTGAGTGTCCGTTCTTTATTTTTCGGATTTGTCATCGATTTTATTTTTCATTAAAGTCTTCGTCCTTTAGTATTCAGACTTTTATGAGACTAATGCTCTTCGATAGAGCTTTCCATTGCAAATAACTGCATACTTTAAAACAATATTTATAAAATAAAAACAGTTCTCATGCAAGTTTTCTGAACAGGAAACCAGAACGCTGTTGTTTCATAATCAACAAGCAATGTCTTTAGCTTGGCTTGCTCCATATTAAAATATTCGCGTCTAAAAACCACTGGTGCTTATCCAACTCTAAGAAATTAATGCTTCATAACTTCGCTGCATAGCAACTTATAAAGCAAACCATATTTTCCTTTGTGATCCCGGAAAGTTTCACTGGTTGTTAACTAAAAGTATTTGTTACCAAGAATGGTAGCCCAGATAGATACAACGGAGCTATTAGGTACCTACATTCTATTTTTAAACTATTAACACATTTGATCAAGATTAGTCTAGCTAATTAAAATATAATTATTACATAATTTTTGAACCCATAGACACAATTGATCTAGACTTCTAGACTAACTAAAAATAATACTTTGTGTATTGGTGTTAGAAACAACCAAACGACAGTTTTCGATAAACAGACGCTAGTGTCAGTTTTACACGGAGTGTTTACAACTGAATTAGCTTATTTGAGGCCTTTTTACACGTGTGCGATGAATTAGACCAGAATTAGTTTAGACATTTTGGAGTGGATGACACTAATTCCAACGAACATAACTTTAAATAAATCTTTCAAGTACATGAAATGGAATGTTATGCAAGTGATAAAATGATATTTCATGTATTTGAAAGATCGCATTGCGAAGTATTGCGGCTCAAAATCATAGATTTTAGTCACTAATTTTGTC
The DNA here is from genome assembly GCA_963931975.1 of Cataclysta lemnata. NCBI lineage: Eukaryota > Metazoa > Arthropoda > Insecta > Lepidoptera > Crambidae > Cataclysta > Cataclysta lemnata. The sequence goes on along the minus strand of OZ008353.1, from coordinate 9,847,172 downwards.
AAAATCATCATCATCATCATCTGTACACAATATTGTAGAGCAACATAGACACAACATAGACATACATACATATGTCACGTATTTATCCCACAGGTGTAGGCAGAGATCACTTCTTTCCACTTGCTACGATCCTTACATACTTCTTTTACTTCATCCAATCTCATCAATCTCTTCATGCATGCCCGTCGGTTTCGGGTACTCTTGACCTGGCCCTTTTTAATAGACTTTCAATTTCATTATGAAAGATCCGCCTAGGCCTTCCCCTTCGCATTTCTGCATTCACTTTTGCCATGTAAATCCTTTTTGTCATTCTCCTTTCATCCATTCTTTCGACGTGACCATGACCATGCGAGCATCCCTTTCTCAATCCTTGTCATTACATCCTTTTTCAAACCACACCTTTCTCTTATCACACTGTTATACAATGGATCGCTCAGCCTTGTCCCAGCCATACTCCTCAACGTTCCCATTTTTACTGCATTTAGTCTACTTTCATGCTTCTTCTCCCACACCCAACTTTCACTTCCATACATTAATGTCGGGACCAGCACTCCATTATGAACAGCCATACGAGCCTTTCTGGACACGCTTTGGCTGTTCATAAAAGCGTGCAAAGCAACATAGACACTATTAAATATATTGTCTATGTACATTAAGCAAAATAAAATTTCGTTTCGTTGACTCAAGCATCATTTCCCCAATGCTATTTCCGGTAAACAGCAAAGCTTGCGAATATAGTAGTTTAGAGACTGACAAAACAATAGCAGCATACCACCCCTTCTCCATAGGTAGGTATTTGTTTGTATAAAATAATGATACATCGTGTTATTTACGCAGAAATGTACCGTAAACACTCCAATGTTTCCTCGGATTTCCTCTGGAGAAAATATTATATAAAAGCAGCGACTGTTAATCCAGAAATAATTATATGTCAGTCTTGAAAACGTATTGCCTTAACGCGGAAGAGCAATAAAGTTGTTACTTTCTTATTCTCTCTGCACAATTTCTATTGTTCGTTGCCAAATGTGGGTGAACTATAAATAAATAGATAAATATTTCTACCATTTAATATTTCGTACTATCTCTAAATTCTGCTAAAATCACCAAAAGCTCTGATCGAACTAGAATTGGTCGACTAAGCGGGATGAAAGGAAAGCAAAGAATACCTTATTTGGGCTTTAGGAAATATTGCCGAGCGCCGTCTTTTGTTTTTATCGTTTTGTCACTCCAAATAAGCGACTCCGCGCACAATAACAGCAATAAACAATTAAATTGATGGATTCCTCGACAAAACTGCGAATTGAAGTTAAACAAAGAGAATTTTCTCAACGGCACCCGCTGACAACTCAGTTAATGTGAATTATAAATGGTTTTCTCACAGATTTTTGTCGTTTTCCTTATATTTATAAACTCTATGGACGGTCATAATTGAGATGAGAGACGTCGTATCATTTTCATCGCGCCATTACTTTCACAATATTTGGACAGTCTTCATGAGATTTTTATTTTTGAGGATTTTCTTATATTTCACCGTCATCTAATTAATTTAATGCGACAAACCTCGCGGGAAGCGTCAATAGTCTGTCTGTTTGTCTCTTACATTTTATTACGTGTCGCAATTTTATTAGTGCAAGTTTCTTTTATAAGAACCAAACAACATTGCAGAAAACTCAACGCAAAATGTATTTAAATTATCTGACAGTTTTATATAATTTAATTTGGAACAAAAAATTCAAGGTGTCTACTACACCTTGAATTTACCTATAGTACCTATATAAGGCAAGGTAGATAATTTATTGATTAAATAAAAAAAATAATGAGCTAAAATTTGTCTTAATAATAATTTACAACTTGCGAAGTTTTGAAATTTTGTATAGACTGCTGCTCTTGTAAAGTGCTGTTGACTCTAAACTTTTTAACCTATTAAAAATATTGCTTACTCAACAATAAAATACAACTATTAGTAAAAGCATACTCTATACAATCAAATTATCACTAATATTTAAAAATGCGACCTTTACATACACTAGGTAGATTTACCTATGTCACTGGTGCAATAACTGCTGCTAGATTAAGGGTTAAGATATTCCATGTTAAAAAAGGCAAAAGGGTTTCATTATGCTTTTACATGGTCAAGTAAATAGTCAACCGCACGATTTTATACGACGCTAAGTGAATTAGCATATAAATTGTCTTTGGCCTTACATTTGCATTACAAAGACTGCGAAAGGTGTTGCGTTGCGTTACCCTGGAATCCGCAAACATTAATACTGAACTCTAGACTTTGAGTTATGGGAGGGAAAGGGTTAGCTATATTTCAATGCTCTCTTTATTCGCCCAAGCACTGCATAGGGGATTTGGTCCAATTAAAATTAATATAGCACACAACATGAACAATGTGATATAGGTACTGCAATTGGAGATAAATGTAAAAAACAGATAGGGGAATGGCACCCCAAAGCATCCGCTTAGCCATACAGCACTTCTCCTGTATAAGACCATCTTAAAAACTGATTTATATCCGTTAGCCTTATTCACAGTTGCCATGAAGAGACGTGTGGTGATTGAAGTTCCCATCTATCCCTTTGATTAGATGGACACAAAAATTTACACAAAATCGTGTCCGTTTCAGGCAATATGCTCGGTTCCTTTCCCTGTCACATTTGCTATCTAGCCCAAAGTGAGCAACTTGAGCACTTCTAGACTGCACAGAGGGCCACCCCGGAATACAGGACCCCTTATTATAACACATGGACTAAAGTTAGTCATAGTTTGAAACTGATTCTGTCACTTTGCTGAATGAAAGACAGAGTATTAGCAACGATTTTAAACCATGACTTATTTTTATTCCGCTCGAGACGACAGCATACCACTAGGTGGATGACCCGGATGATGATGATGAGCGTTTGTGTCATGAAAACTACATCACGTTGAAACATACATAATAAAGTTACTATTTGGTTTAATTTGAACATTTTATAAATGTTAGAAAAATTAGTACAAATAATATTGTCGCTTGAAAAAGTTCCAAAAGTTATCTTGATGCGGGAATCGAAGCCGCGTCCTCTGCAATCCAGGCAGATGCCTATACCACACGGTTAACCAAGACGACAACATAATAAAGTATATTAAGGCAGGAAGTTTTTCTTTGTTAAATTTTGATGAAACAACTTATTCTCAGCTTATGAGGTATAAATAACAACATTTTTACGCCAATTATTCTTCAATTATGGATACAAAAGCGCAAACAGACAACAAAATCTCTGAACACGAGAATACGCAGTTTAGGCAGTATGCAATCTTTAGGCCACCTTTTTTTATATTCGTTATAAATCTTTTACTCGATTTACTCACACGAATACGCAAAACTCAGAATATTTATTTCTACTTAATAATATAATATAACATTAAAGCAAAAGGTATATAGATTTGGTCTGTCTGTATACCCTAGTGTCATTATGAGATTACCCCACTATTTCTTGTGCGTTACATAAAGTAATCTAACCTAAGTGCGCACCTAAATAGTTATATATTACTTCTGTACGATGATCAGTATCTAGAGAATACGACTGGAATAGTTTTTATAAAATCCGAGCACGTTCCAATCCGCCTCGCGTACCTGCTGGGATAACTTACGAAAGAGTACAGATAAATGTTTTATTTATTTCGCTTGTTTTTAATAAATCTGGGCTAAATGTAATTACAAGTAATACGTCATTGAAATATTAATTTCGATGATATATCATTTAAGCAAATAGTAGTATAATATTTAGAACTCAATTGAGAGTAGATGACTATTTTCGCCTTCTAAACTCTATTGAGTTTATGATGATCTGTATGTGTAGGGTTGTATCATTCTACTGGAATAACTTGAAAGCTACGTAAATGTTGATTTAGATTGAATTGACTCGTCTAGCATACTTACATGCATACTTACTTCCTTCAGAAACATACTAGGTACATTGATAGATATGGTTGATATTAATATTACACAACATGTTACAAATGTCAAAACTAGTAAGCATATTTTGGTTAGCTTAAACATCATAGCTCTATTGGTAAAATCGGGTTCAGTCATTCACTCTATTATTCGCTTAGATAGGCGGCACTGTCCGGAGAACTTTATCACTGGGGATAAACTTGTCTCTCCCTTTTGCCATCCTAGCTCTAGAGAAAGAAAAGGAGGGATTGAGAAAAAATTTTCTACTCCCCGGGGGACATATCTCCGGGTCCCGTGCTAGGCCTACAGTTGTCGTGTCAGCTAATTTGAATTGGGATAGACTATTTCAATAGAAGTCAGAAGGTCAGTTTGGTATTTGTAGCTACTTTAATAATGATTTTGGATTTTGTTTCCTATGACTACTACAGTATTACTTCTCTATTTATTGCATAAACCTAAATATAAGAGAAAAAGAAAACACATGACTTAGTAATAAATCGTTTCTTTAATATTTATTATGTACAATCATTATTTTCGTGGCAGGTAGTTATAAATTATTTTATAAATTACTTTAAAGTAATTCCTACCTAATTGCATATTAATAAGGTTGTCCGTTGTTCGCTCCGATATTTACATAACATTTTCCCTAAAACTAAATAACGCTTATAAACAATTTAATTTAGCATACCATTACAAACACGGGATATTATAAGGTTATAATATCTTACACATGAAATAAGTTTGCAAACAAAAAACTTTTTGGAGTAAACTCTAGATCAAATACCTTTTTAATTTAACTAGACGTTTTCCTACTTAATATAACACAATATAAATATTTACAACATACTCAGGAAATATAAAAAATATAACAATACTTTTGAATCAAAGGTAAAAAATTAAGGAATGACAGTATCATCATAACATGAAACCATCGCAATTTATGATTTCATATTTTAGTAATACTATTTAGTAATACTAGACTGCTATTCCAATGTAGCTAAGTATTTCATTTTGAAAATGATAACCAAAAACGCAAACTCTTTTGAGTACCAACCATATTAGATTATGAAGGCATATTAATCTCTTTTATTTGTGACGCGTAAAGACGCGATGTGTGAAGGGTATCGATAACAAAATTGTAACATTCAAAAGCCTCGCAGTCTTTTGTTTTACGTTGGGAAAACACTCGGTCTTTCGATAGAAGATAATGTTTTGAATTTTTCTGTTCTCCTTTTCATTATTTTTTAAGGAAATAATGAGTCAATATATCGCTCGTTTAATACAATAAAGTCCCAACCCAAAAATACTCAGATACTTTGTGTGCTCTAAATGTATTACAATAAGACTTATTGTGGCAGGAGTACAATTTTGATTTGTATTGCAGTAGCAATAATATTTCACGATATAAGGCCCTGTTTCACAATCGTCAAGGAAGTTCGAAGTAGTTTACTTTGCAGTTCAATTGACATATAATATATTTCATAATACAACTGTCAAATGATCTGCGACGTAAGCTACTTAGAACTTACTTGTCGATTGTGAAACAGGCCCTAAGTGACGGTATGTGCCGATACGTCGCAACAAACAGAGCATGCTCACTTCACCTGCACATAGATTCCTGTAAACACCTATGTCTCTTGGATTATAAATATAATGGAATGAAATGTAAATCGTAAGCATGTAGAAAACGTCTTTTGATCAATTTTAGTTTTTTCTTGTGTTCACTATACTTCATGCTTGTAATATGGATATTAAATGAAAGTTGTTGTGTTTACATAAGAAGCCACATTCCGCCTTAATGCACATCTTGTTTTTAAAATTTTATTTTCTATGTTAATATATCTGTCTGCCAATAAAATTAGATGAAGGTATGTAGGTTTGGCACTTTAGCACAGTCTGCAAGAAGAATGGCCGACCCATTTTCATTTATATTTTATTAATTGTAATAATCATGTTGATATAATGTTAAAAAAATATTACGAAAAGAAAAACGATTAAAATTGCTACGTATGATAGTACGAAAATGCGGAGCAGTAAGTCTGAAATTCCGATGTATCAATATTGAATACAATAACTTTGTACAATAACAGTAACCAACTATAATCGCAACAAAAGACGGTCAACAAGTATTGGTCACTGCTCTAACCTAACCAATTTTTTATATACCAATACATACTTGTATTTAATATTCATCGGAATGCCATACTTGCGGTGGCTTTACGGTGCACTGACCGGCGAACAAGCGTACATTGTTCTCGTATACTTGGAACATAATTAATTTTCGAGAAAGTAGGTATTATTATTTCGACAAAACTAGGACTTATAAAAACCGGTTGAAAAATACATACATACTAGTACATCACGTCTTTTTCCCACAGGCGCAGGCAGAGATTACTTCTTTCCACTTGCTACGATCCTTCCATACTTCTTTAGCTTCATCCAATCTCATTTATGTCTCGGGCAGTGTTAACCAGACCCTTATTTTTAATTAAAAGCACAATTTTAGGTCTTGCCCTTCCTCTTTCTACATTCACTTCCGACATATAAATCGTTTTCTTAATTCTTGAAATTTTTAACAAAACTGAATAATACTTAAATAAAACTTTTTATGGACAATCATGAGCATTATACTTACATATATTATTTTCCTTACTATCTTTATTACATTGTTTAGAGGCTAGGACTTACCAATTCCAATTAATTATTCTCTATTCATTATTTACATACACATTTTGTTTGATATGCTTCTTTATGATTATATTTTAAATGTTAAGTACATACGACTTCGTTGGCTAAGAAAGTGTATTTTTATTCAGTCGAATGGTACATAAAGTAATATTTAAGTATTTAATAATTATACAATCGGTATATATAATACTTACGGTTAAAATAAAATGTTCATAGACATGTAAAAAAGCAGCGACATATTCAATACATAACAAAAATTATAAACGATCAGAGCATATTTTAGAAGTTCTAACCTCGTACAGCATTATTATTACTTCAGGCTTCTACTTTTGCTTAAAATCCTAAGTTAATATTTACAAGCTTACAAGATTTACAAACCATAATTAAATTTATTGACTTTACAGTTAAATTAATTACGCCAATAAACTAATATAATTGTAATTCCAATAAATCAACTAATACTCAAGTAAGTGGATATCGTTACTAAATTGACATTGAATTATAAAATGAAACAACTCATCATCTTGTACCCTGTTTGTTAAATTTAATATTTGTTCTATGTACCATTAAGAGATATTGAAAGCTTCTAATAACAAGATATTTTAAATGTGGCAACATTGAAACTATAATGAGAGTGGGGAGAGGCAATGCTTGGTGGTGGCTAGTTGCTGTCGATTCCACAGTCGGCAGCCAGTTGTTGTCGAGGACGGACTGCTCTATGACATTTTGCATTGTATCTATAGATAAAAAAAACTTATTGAATATTCAAGTCCTTCACTAAATTTATAGCACTAGACATAATTTTTAGAGGTCCTAGACACTATGTACATACCATATGTTGTAACATCTGGAGTGTAGAACTTTTGCTCTGCAGGTTGAAGAGGCACGACGAATCCTGTTCAAAAATGTATTTTATTATTATCTATTTAAAGTAGAAGTTAATTATAGAATCAAAAATTGTAATTAATCAATTTATTATATTGAAATATATTAAATACAAAATATTGACTTTCGGAATAAGTTTTTCGTATTTATGTAGTGTACCTACACAGTTTAATTATAAGGAGGTGGTTTTATACTAAACTTACTAGGAGGTAAATATTCCGTAGTTGTGGGCGGAGGTGTAGTTGTTGTAGTTGTCGTGGTCGTAGTTGTCGTTGTGGTCGTTGTCGTCGTAGTTGTTGTTATTTTTATTTCTGTTAGTAAATATATTTTGAGTTAGTTTGATTAAGATAAGTGAAAACTCTGCGATTTTTTACATAGTAGTGAAATTGTCTATACAACTACATACAATTTAATTGGGTGTTTTGACGCCAGCATTACAACAACTTCCACTTTGTTCCTTTTACGGGAACCTTACGTAAATACATACATAATTTACGCCTATATCCCCAAAGCGGTAGATAGACGTTTCGCCAAATGTTAGGCCCCATTAATATCAGTAATATGCTAGATAGTGAATTAGGAATTCTGCTGCCTATACCTCATTATATTATAACCCTTAGTAACTCTTAGAAACCAACCCACATGGCTTTAAAAACCTACTAATGTAAAATGTTTTAATAAATTAATTCATAAATGGTCTCACCATAAAGTCTGATTGTCCCTTCAGCTTTACCAATAGTGTTTGTAGAAACGCAAGTGTATGTTCCAGAGTCCTCAGTATCGAAATCAGTGATTGTCAACGCTATTCTAGTTTGGTACACTGTCATGCGTTCTTCTGAGATATCGAACTTTTCTCTGAAAGAAAATTTTCATAAGTAATTTTTTTTAAAGCTCGTAGTTTATAAGTATTTCCCTTAATGTTGCCAACTTACTCATGGCAAATGCTACTATTAGTAGATAAGTATATTTGATACATTTCAATAAGCATGAAAATTATTATGTTCGAGAAATTATAACAAAGAAAAGGTCTGATTTTTTTTTCTTGTCTATCAATCTAGAATGCCTTGAATAATATCGATTTTTCATGCAAATCACAGTATTAAATTTTGACTCCAATTGACTTAAAAATCGCGGTAACGCTGTTAATCTCAACACCAAATATTTTTGACAGTATTCTATTGAGTATTAATTCATTATTAGTATTCTATTCATTATTGAATTAATTGAAATAATTAAACTAAAACTCAACTTACCCAGCAAGGATCATTTCTTCCCCTCCTTTTAACCAGTAGTTGATGGACTGGGGATAGGCCTCGATGAAACACTCCAGTCTAGTATGGGAGCCCGTAGGGACACCAATCACCTTGGTGGCTACTACTATCGATGGTGGGACTGTAAAGACGAACAACTGTAAGTCCTCTTTATACATCGTATTACAAAAATGCCCAGAAAAATATTCTTGAAATACAACCCTATTTTTAGTAAAACCATACATAAATACATAAGTCTCGCACACGGGTAGGCAGATATCACTTATTTCCACTTGCTACGCTCCTTACACACTTCTTTCGCTTCAACCAATCTCATTAATGTCTTCATGCATGCCTGTCGGTTTCATGTACTCTTGACTTGGCCTTTCAAGAGACTTTCAACTTGATTATGAAAGATCCGCTTAGGCCTTATCCGTCCCATTTCTCCATTCGCTTCCGCCATATAAATCCTTTTTGTCATTCTTCTTTCATTCATTTTTTAGTAAAACCAAAAAGCTAATAGCACTGTTGAAAGTATGTTTACATGTTTACCTAATATCAATTAAAATTGTTTATGCACACCTAGCCTAAGAATTTACTTAGAATTATTGGTATGCATCAACCCCAGAGATTTTGCGTAGATACTTACAGTTCACATTGAGCATTATTCGCTTGCTAACAGATGGCGGGACATCATTGGACGCGATGCAGAGGTACGCGCCCATTTGCCTCCTTTCCACTTTTGACAGGTTTAGGTTTGGACCCATAAACATGTCCACTGCACATGAAACAAAAGAAAACTTTAGCAAAAATATTTGAGGACCATTCTGGTTCCTAATGCTACCTAAGTAAGACCTAATGCTTATGAGAGACATTCAATTTTTCTTCATTCAACATTTCCTCAGGAGAATAAAAAATGTCGCAGATTAGAATGCACCAATTGTGAGATTGATAGTATACTTGAATGTGTCAAATGGACTATCCAACACAAAAATATTTTTTCTATTTGAGTCAGTAGTTCCTGAGATTAGTGCGTTTAACCCACCAACCAAACAAACTCTTCAGCTTTATAATATTAGTAAATATAAATTAATATTGTTATGTATTTATACACACATCAAAATTAAACTCGATGTCAATATACCTACAAGATTTCTGACAAACACATTACAGAGCTATCCCTCAAAAGAGCAAGACAGGGGAGTGTCAGATGAACGTAATATTATAATACAGTTGAGTGCCCAAACTTGTAATGCCATGAACGGGTATAGCCTTCGACCTCTGTCAGGATACCCTCGAAGTTTGATTGGGATCATTATCAATGGCAGGCCATCTTTGATAATATACTTTACAACTCAATTTACTTCGCTGCTATTCAATATTATTGCTGATAAGTCGAAGTGATCGGTTAATTGCACACAGTGATTTGTCTTTATAATTATTTGGAAATAATAAATTAATTAATAACAATATACTCATATTGGACATACATCAGTCACTCCGTGTGGTGACGGCAGAGGATAGTAGATCAGTGGCTAGGAATTAAAGAAATGTTCTTATTATACCTTAATTCGACTGCTTAAATTTAATTTGGGATCGACTCGATGCATCTTCTTTATCCATATCCAATCTGTGATCTCCTTGTTCGATCCACTCCCATGTATGTTTTTTTTTTATTTGAGCCCATCTTAATGTTGGAGAAACGGGTTCAAAATTTAAGTCTGGTAAGATTTGATCCATTTAAAGCGTCAAGAGGCTAAAAATATTTTATAATTCATAAGGTTGATTGTTGTCATAATCACAAATGTCAGATACAGGTGCTGGGTCCATCGAGTTGCAGAGAGGGAAGTCAGGAGCAGCGCTTGGAACTTACGACCCGAGTGTAAGTTTGCCCCTTCACAACATGTCAACACTCACCTTCGCTACCTCAACTTCTGTCTCTACTAACCCATATTTGGTAAGATTCTGTGAGAGGCGCCTTAGACACGTTCAGTGCAGAACTTATTAAAGTTCAACCATCCCAAACCAAAGGTCCTTTATTAGCTTGTATAGGGGTATACACCTCGCTCACACCTCAACAGCATACAAACCAACTATATAGCCATTTAAGTTAGTTGTTTGCTTGACTTATTAATTGAATAGCAAGGTATGGATGTAAATATCGTAACGGACCGTTTGAATCGCTTTCAGTAGACACAGGGCCAGACAAACACAACGCAGAACAAATACATGGCGAAAGCTTTGTCGAACAAAAAAATAAGTAATGGCGGACAACACAAAGTGGTCGTGGGCTGGGTGGGCACAGTAAATCGACGCTGTCAAGAGAGCGTTTACAAAAAACTTCCTTCCCCCAAATTTCGCTCGCTGCTTCGCGGAAAACAATTATTTAATGAATATTCATATAGGGCAACCCACTGTGAGCTCGGCCCAAATTACCTAGCCAAAGGAAATTGCGGCCTGTCTATTTTAATGTAATAAATGTTACCTGATAGGCCCAAAAATTAACTGGAGTGGCTAGCAATTTCGTTTTACCGATTTGCCCAGCCGTGACGTCGTAGTTTCCAAAACTTTTCATTCAACCAGCGGCGTGATTACTATGCTTCTACCTGCTGCTGCTACCGTCTTTGGGATAGGGAAAAGAAGGTCCTAACCCAAGGTAGAGGTACTTTTCGCTAATACTCAAGGAGCGGGGTGGGTTTTTAATTCCTTCCTACCTAATGGAACAGACAACGAGGTTGCATAGAATATATTTCATTTTTATAACATTCTTTGGGCTTTGGGCAACCTTCACCTACAACTCAAAATTGCATTCCTGCAACAGCGAGCCTTACAGCCATAAATTTAGAACACACAATGTATTTTGTGTTACACAAGCGATATTTTCATGAAAGATAATGTTCGCGCGGACAAAAAATACTTGGAGACGGATAAAAAGTTTCTTCCAGAAGCTGCTAGTTTCGCTAAACTTTTGGGCCGCCCGCCGCCGTCATTTGTAACATTTATTCTTCCTCGGACATTTTCTATTATTAGTCTCAAAGGTTCGGTGTTCATTAACTACTTAGCCCAATATTATCACCCCCAATTTTCCGCACAATATTTTATCAGTCCGAGGGATCGGACAGTAATTCTGCAGAAATTGAAAACGTGGCCGTATTATACGATTTATAGTCTACGGTGGCGATTCTGCTCTTTGCGCTAAACTAAATTTAGTGTCATTACATCCCGTTTGCTTTAATTAGGGTGAAAATTGGCAATTGTGTTCGTTAATTTAGTTCGTTTTGGCTATTGGTAGTTGTTTTTGTGTCAGGGTCGTCGGCGTAGCAAAATGTAGGGGATTCTAAACCAAACGTGATGTTTGGTTTAGATCATCACCAGACCTTTAATGTACCCACTGCTGAGGCACGGGCCTTCCCTATGCATGGAAGAATATAGGGAGACCACTAAACCAAATGATTTATGGAAAAGAAGCGCTGCTGGTCAATGCCCTATATTACAGTGCACGACACAATGAGAAATATAGAACTAATACCTAAAATAATTAAATTACCACAAAATATTACATTAACTTTAATAAGTATCATCAATCATGTTTTATTTCTTGCCTGTTCTTCTCAAATAAAGGGTTTCCTGGTAGTTCACGAATGGATGGCGTATCGCGTTAAATATTGGAAGCCTTTCGACTCGCGTTTACAATGTTTAACGTATTTTTTTCTTTTTTGACGATTCAATATTTTACTTTTGATACATTATTACTGTGACAAAGTACTTAGGTGTTCCTTTGCTTATGACTCCTTATACAATAATGTGATAAGAGAAAGGTGTGGTTTGAAAGAAGACGAAATGATAAGAATTGAGTAAGGGATGCACACATGGCTCGGTAACGTAGAAAGGGTGAGTGAAAAGAGAGTGACATAAAGAATATATACTTCGGAAGTGAATGGAGAAAACGGCAGGGGAATGCCTCGGCGGCTGTTTCATAATCAAATGATATGAAAATATTATATTAAAAACGACTAGGCCAAGACAGTAGGGAGATTGGATAAAGCGAAAGAAGTATGTAAGGATCATAGCAAGTAGAAATAAGTGATTTCTGCCTACCCCTGTGGGAGAAAGGGGTGATGTATGATGTATGAATATGTATACAGTCACCTGTCATGACATGACTAGACATAGGATTCGTGACAATTGTACTCTGGCTTTGAGTCACCACACTAAATTCTAGATCAGTTTTATGATTTATATTGGAGACCTATTTTACAAACGGCAGACCACAAAACACAAATAGAATCTGTTAAAAATTCACAACGCGTAGTATTATTATTAAGGACTTAATTAGAGAAGAAAGATTCCAATTCAAAAACGCAAAGAAAAAAGTTAGAATGCCAATTAAGCCTTTAGAGTAACAAAAAGTATCACGTTTTTGATGAAATAATTCTGTCCATTAGCTACTTAGGGGCGTTGTTCTATTTAATTCGTCGGTTCACCTAATTGTTTTATAGGGCATGAAAATAATATTGTAATAAACGTTATTTTTACCAAAAAAAATTAATCCTAATGTGATTATGGTGCTTCAAATCAGAACAAGGAATTATGTTCAATAAAATCAGTTCTCAGATCTCACAGTAGGATTTGGCGTCAAATCCCACCATCTCACGAATTTGAATAAGTCGTAATAAAATGAATTTAATATGCCCGTGGATACCGTCGATAAAAACCTCAACCGTGGTATACAATTTTAACGTTCTAAATAGTAGGTGAATACTTATTTATATTTTTCTTACACCTAGAATTCATATGTATATCAAAGGTAAAGTTTTTATCTCGATTAATTTATTTTTTTATAGCTTACATGCACGTAACTAAATATTTTATATTATCTCGAGTGCCTGCGTGTGTCAGAAGGCACGTTAAGTCCCGGCTGCATCTGCAGTCGCTAATACCCACTATTCCGTGAGTGAGGGTGAGTTGTGGCCCTTTCATGAATACCTGTGTATGAGTTGGTGATGATATAACTTTTTACTATCATGAGTTTTAACATTTTGAAGATTCCTAGCATGCCCGGCTAGCATGACCGCCGAAACACGATATGATATAGCCATTTATCCTTCCATTTGTCCAAGCCTTTGAACTGTCAAAAAACTATAGATTTTTGATAGTTCAAAGCGATAAATGGCTATAACATTATCGTGTTTCGGCGGTCATGCTAGCCGGGCTGATTGATGAACTAACTAAAGTTTTAGATATTGGAATAGAGCCTTGCTTTGTAGTTTATCCTAAGAACTAGTCTGGATATACTTATCCAATGGTCTTTAGGAATGCACGTCCTGTATCGTCGATTCCGGTCGATATTGAGATGGTTTCCACCCACCGATTCGCATCAAATCGAATTTACCGTGTCATGGCGCTCAGGCTCAAGCATCCGACGAAGACGAGCTACAATAAGTTATTACTGCGTAGCTGTAAGTGCTTGAATCATTGTTATTGTTCATTCTAAAAGTCTTGTAAGGTACGGTGAGATATGGTAAGGAATGGCCAAAGGTAGGTAAGGCACGGTCAGATATGGGAAGGCGCAGTACGATATTGGAGAGTATGGTAAAATATAGCAGAAGATATGGTAAGGCACCGTAAGACATAGGAAGGCGCGGTAAGAATCGGAAAAGTATGGTAAGACATTTTGAGGTATGGTAAAGTACGTTCATAATTTCGCTCCGATGGATCATAGAGCTAGATACAATTGGAACTCTGTAAACAAATTTCTGTCAAGTACAGTGCAGTGGCTAATCATAACAGATATAGTTCCCGGCACAGAAGTTGAATAAAAATGACGGTCGTCTGGGCAGGTATAATGAAAGGAAAAGTGTCTTAACAAAATTTTGAACGCGCAGTAATGGGTATCCCTACGTAGCTATGGTTACAGACACCTCACACAGAACCTCAATTAATATCTGAAAACGTTTGCGATACGCATAGCTCAACTTATTTGCCGAGTATTGTACACAGATTGCTTACCTTTTCTGAGCTCTCCAATTTCATTTCTCAGTTGTATGTTGGTACCGTCTTCTCGTCTCCACAAGATGCGGGGTAACGGTCTGCCGTCGGCTCTGCAGGACAGGCTCACATCTTGGCCTTCTCTCGACACCAGGTCGCCACTCGTACCCTCGTCCACAATGTTTGGTGGTACTGCCGAACAAACAGGATAGTTGTACTTATTTTATAACATACATACATAAATCACGCCCTAATTTAACTCTGCCTACCCTTCGGGGATAAATCTTAAGGGTAGGCAGAGTTGAATTAATACCCACGATTCGTCAATTAGGTTAGATCCCATGTGATAAATAGGCTGTGACCCTAATGTCATCTCTCGGGCACGTACATCGCAGTATAACAGAATATCAATAATAATTGTCACCACCTCCTATCTCTCTCGCGGATGTCGTATAAGGCGACCAACCCGGCTAACATGACCACTGAAACACAATATGATTGCCTTTTATTGCTTTGAACTGTCAAAACTTCATATATATTTATGACAGACATGAGTAATTTGCAGCAGCGTACCTCTTATTCCACCGGACATTAGACTGCTCTTGCGCAATATTTACGTGCCTGATAGATGGCAATAGGCTCGCCACCTATGGCATGGGATCTATGATAATTGTTGAAACTAAATCTAAATTCCCCTTGCCTACCCCTTCGGGGATAAATAAGCGTGATTTATGGATGGATGGAACTTGAATTTAGAGGACACCGATGTAACAACAAGAAACATTTTCATTATTCATTCAAACTCCACTCCCACTCAAAACAATAAACAAATCAAAACTCCCGAATAACAAAGTCTGAAAGATCCATTATCAAATAAATGCAAGTCTAATTTTTATGTAAAATTTAATAAGAAAGTGTCTCGGCAGAGGTAATTTATGCACAGGAGAACTGTAACTCTCTGTTAGGGGAGTAAATTTCTTTGTGGAATGGGTACCTGTTTTATTTATAAGGAAATTATACGAATTCGGAAATAAATATTGCGTTGCAAACTCATTGAAACAGTATGGAATGCGTCCTAGCTTTATTGTGGTATAAAAATTTATGCATAAATACATATTATCACGCCTATATCCGCAAATCTCTCCCGTGGGTGTCGTACAAGGCGACTAAGGATAAATCAGTAATGAGGAACGGGCAGCAGCGTTCCTCTTATACCTACCACCTAGCAAAGTACTACGACTTTTGTGCCCGATAAATGGCAATAGGCTCGCCACCTATTACATGGGACCTAGCATAATTGGCGAAACGTGGGTGCTAGTACACCTCTGCCTATCCCTTCGGGGATATAGGCGTGAATTATAAAAAAATATATATCCCCGAAGGGATAGGCAGAGGTGAACTAACACCCACTTTTCGTCAAATAAGTTAGGTCCCGTGTAATAGGTGGCGAGCCTATTGGCATATACCGGGCACATAAATAGCAGTATATTGCTACGTGGTATGAAAAGAATGCAGCAGCATTCTTCTCGCCTATTATTCATCGTCATCGCTGTCTATACTCTTAGGGCCTGTTTCAAAATCGACAAGTAAGTTCTAAGTAGCTTACTTCGCAGATCATTTGACAGTTGTAATATGAAATATATGTCAATTGAACTGCAAAGTAAGCTACTTCGACTTACTTGTCGATTGAGAAACAGGCCCTTAGTGTCCTTGTACGATACCCACTTGAGAGATGGGGGTGGTGACAACTGTATTCTGCTCTGCCGTCACCACACGACTGTTTTATGCACGATAAAAAAATATGTATGGCAATAAAACACAATAATTATTGCAATAAAACAAACAGCCCACGAAAGTGTTCTGGCATGCAAATTAGTTGGAAATTCAATATACTTGCAATATTAAAACATTGTAACTTTGTTTCTGGGCTTAACTGAGATGAATAATTGATTTGAACATTAATTATGCATATGTGATTATTTAAATTTATTGTGTCTGTTGATTTTACAATAGTGCACGTTTCTGTTCACGCATGCCATTTAAATTTCGTTATTGCATTCGTGGCTTCCGTTCTAGATGCTTCTATGAATAAATATGTTTATTTATTTATTTATGAATAATTATGATCTAGTAAAAACTTGTTGGAACTAGACAGAGTCTATTGCCATTTTTCGGCCACGGAACTCGCAGTGGTGGCGCCTCCGTGGTCTATTTTGAGTAAGATAGCCAGCCACTCTGTAGTTGGGGGTTCCAGGTGAAGTCCGATTCCATCTTTGGACATTATCTTCACTTACGGTCAGGTGAGATGAAAGGCAAGAGCTTCCCTTTCTAACATAAAAAAAATAAAAAAGTGTATGCTAGGTGGTACAAGAAGAACCCTGCTGCCCATTGGTACTCATCCCTGGCTTTACCCTTAGTCGCGTTGTTCGACACCCGCGGGAGATGGCAATAATGAAGGTGCCCACATATAATTATATCAAAGAACACTATGCTACGGATTATAAAACCTGTGTCAAAGAGTACCATTGAAAACACACAACAAAATACTTAAAAGGCCATCCATCTCAAGGTTAATTGTGGAAAGACTACGCTGCGTACAAAACATTTCATTGGATCGCAAGCTTTTCTATAAACTAGTGTCACAGTATACCCAGAACAGTAATACGTCTTCATATACACTGGCCGCTGCCCATTAGAATGTGTGCTTTCGTACTCGGCGCCGTGTAATCACGCACTGTGACGCACACATACATACATAAATCACGCCTATATCCCCGAAGGGGTAGGCAGAGGTGAACTAGCACCCACGTTTCGCCAGTTATGTTAGGTCCCATGTAATAGGTGGCGAGCCTATTGCCATTTATCGGGCACAAAAGTCGCAGTAGGTACATAGCTAGATGGTACAAGAGGAATGCTGCTGCCCATTCCTCATCACTGATTTATCCTTAGTCGCCTTGTACGACACCCACGGGAGAGATTTGGGGTGGTGACAATTGTATTCTACTCTGCCGTCACCACACGTGTGACGCACACATTGTCATAAAATACGGTGGCATAAGGATTCGGTGGGATCGCGCGTGCGTACAAGGTGATTGCGATTTCGCTCGTTCCCGCCCAGCACATTCGAGCTCGCAGCCGCTTTAGTTTACGCCGTTTACAACCTTAGCGTCAACGCAAGCAGGCTAATAACTCGCCGACAGGCCGCAGATAAACTACTTCTTCTTCTTCTTCTCCCTGCCCTTTTGCAGTCTATCTGGGGTCGGCGCAGTATGTTTCCTCTTCCATTCATATCGGTCAGACGTCATCAAGCCATCCACTCCCTTTTGATTCAAAATCATCCATCACACCGTAAAGGTGTTAGTGATGACTGAATGTATAGAAAAGAGACGGAACGGACCACGTCGAGACACCGATGAACGGAGAGAGTGATTGGAATGACAAAATTCCTATCCATATACTGCTTAAGGTTTTGGCTTATGTTTTACAGCCAGCCGCCTGCCTAACACCAACCTTCTTTGGGCCGCAGATAAACTACTGTTCTGTGTATACTGTGCTAGTGTACCATGCTCGCACACGAACAAAATGTATCGCCAGTAAATCACTACCTTTGTACAAAACGGCCCATGTAATAGCTATACGGCAACTAGTACGTGGGTACGAGACTATTAGCTACGTGCCCATTTGAGGAGAGACCGTTTCCGAGTCTCTTGTTTATTTACCGGGTTTTTGCTTGGAAGATGTATCTTCAGTGCATGTTCGTAATATAGTGGGGTGTATTCATTGTTGTGCTAGGGGAAATTTTAGTTGCTACAGTTGAGTCTAGCTATAAATACTATTTTTTTTACATTTCGTGAAAATTGGATTTGGAAAGCAGAGCAGATTTTGGGGTTTGGTCTCAAATTGTTAAAATATTTTCAAAGGCTATTTTGGCGTGTGTGTGTGTATTGTGATTCTCGAATTTACCTACTTATGAATGCCTATATAATAATTTAGAATTTCCCCCTTCGTGACAAAAAAATAAAATCAGTTAATCGGAGAATCACTTGCTTGCTCCGATATAATATTTATAAAATTCTTCTAAAATTTGGAAAATTCCACCAAGACAAAAAGACCATCAAAATGTTACAGCGTCTTGCTAGGAATTTAAAAATGGAATGAAATCCACTTCCGAATTTTAAAATAAGCGCTCGTCATTGGCCGTATGGTTTGACAATCGAACCCTGACATTTTTTAAGGCTACTAGGCCGGACTAGGGCAATTTTAAACAACGAATGTGACCACTGAATGCCTGGATAGCAGCGGACGCGGGTTCGATTCCCGGCTCAAGACCATAATTTTTCGAAATTCTTTTTCTAACCACCAAAATCTTTGTTCTTTCAATTTGACAATTCTTCTGTAAATCTAAATACCTGTTAATTTAAATGAAGTATTATTATAATATGTGCTAGGTACCTACCGATCTCTTTGAAGTCGGTGCCAAGCCAAATAGATAATGTATTACCTGCGCCCCCGCAATATCGCATTCACTGTTCACACATTTCTTCGATTGTGACTGAACGCGCCTGAACAGAACGCGAATGGCACCTACATCAAAGAAATCGGTAGGTAGCACATATTATAATAATACTTCATTTAAATTAACAGGTATTTAGATTCACAGAAGAATTGTCAAATTGAAAGAAGTTTATTTTTCGCTTTTCAGTGTATTTAGGTGGAGAGTTTTTGTTATGTTAATTATTTAGTTTCTTTTTTGTAAAAAAAAATATTTATTTTAAACTTTTTTGTGGTTGTAATGCTCATCTATACATATTAATCAAGCCCAATCACAAGTTAGCTACTGTAAACCAGTGAGGAGTTCTCTTGACTGTGCTTGGTCTTCATCATCAGAGATGGTAATAACCTATCTAGGTGTAAAGCTCTCGTCAACACAAATCATTCAAACCCAAACACAAGGTAACTGCTATAAATAGTTTACGAGTTCCCTCGACTGTCTTTCAGTTCCATCATCAGATCCACTCCAGATCTTCATTATTATTTAGTGGCTTATAATACCTATTTAAAATATTATCAAATACACTAGCCGCCCCTACGATTTTCGAAAGTTCCTCTCGATTTCTCTATGATGTTTGGTCTTCATCATCAGAGACGGTAGCAACCTATCTAGGTGTAAAGCTTTCGTCAACACAAATCAATCAAGCCCAAATACAAGGTAAGAGCTATAAATAGTTTACGAGTTCCCTCCACTGTCTTTTAGTTCCATCATCAGATCGACTCCAGATCTTCATTATTATGTAGTGGCTTATAATACCTATTCAAAATATTATCAAACACACTAGCCGCCCCTACAATTTTCGAAAGTTCCCCTCGATTTCTTCAGGATTCCATCATCAAATCATGGTTTTCCTTATCATGGTACCACCATCGGAGTATATACTTTCCAACAAAAAAAGAATTATCAAAACCGGTCCAGATACGACGGAGTTTTGTGTGGTCTAACAAAAAAGAAACAAACAAACGGGTACGAATTGAGTAACCTCCTCCGTTTTTTTGTCCGGTTAAAAAAATATTTGCTTTACAAGAATAATTGTCAATGTTAAAAAAAAAAAAAAAAATATGTTTATAAACTAAATAGAGGACGCCCGCGGCTTCACTCGCGGTTATGTCGGTTATTATATATCAGCTTTGTAATATTAGTATAGATACGAGGAACTCGGTGCCGCAAAATTGCACTAACCAGAAAATCAAAACACGTATAATCGATTCATACGTAATTTATTTTGTTCGTAGCATACTTCGCGGAAATTTAATTGCATTCAGTAGTTCCATCTGTGCAGTGTGAATGCGTTATGAGTATTATTTGCGATAATTTTGGGACATTTGCCAAGAAAGCAGCTGGAAGCGATTCAATGGCATAATTATGTAGCCAAATACGTGCTGTGCCCTGGCCAACATATAGGATTATTTTCTTCGGTGTGATTTTAGTATTTGCTGTTTATATGGCGTTTAGGCATATTATTCCAAAGCCAAAACATTTAATACTAATTTATAAATCTCTACAGTTTGCAAAGAAAAATATTTAATGGACTAGTGCCCCGAAAGAGTATGCATATTAATGATCGAAAAACTTTAATTATTCTCACCAAAATACAAATTGAGATACAATTTTCGTTATCTATATTTTTTTTTCTAGGTCAATTTACAAAGGCGGTAGTAGGTAATTTACAAACAATTTAAAACTGGTAGTCCTTAAATTGTTTAAAAACTACCAGTTCTTATCGTAAGAGAGAGAGAGAGAGAGAGAGAGAGAGAGAGAGACGATAATTCATAGCATTCCATGGATTGCCAAACACCAATAAAAAAGTCAGTAGTTACGTAGGTACTGGAATCTTTAATTTCTGATATTTCCTTTAGGTCACTGTTCGATAGAAAACTGTGCTTCAGTTTCGGTTAAAAACAATAAAAATATAATATATTCCTTCATCTTTCTTTCAATATCATAATTATTCTAAATACGATATATGCAGCAATGTTCTTATTATTTTTCCTCAGACATTTATAATTACTGTAGTATATCTTGTACAATTCTTTCACAAAGCAAAAGAGGGCAGAACATTTTTTTTACAATTATATAATGTTAAAATAAAAATCAACATACTTATTCTTACACGGTCCACACTTTCTTTGATTTTTCTCTCCAACGTGGCTTATCCTTACGCAACTTCGAAATCATTAAAAGTCCAGCAAAATTGACTCCGGCGATAATTGAATTTTTCTGGAGCTTCAAAAGACTTTTCAACAAAATCAGTCAATAAAATATACAGTTTTTGTGTCGTTAACGAACCCGGCAGCCTTATTAAGTCTGACCGGGAAGGATGCAACGCAACAAAGGAATGCAAACTTACAAGACGCCAGGTATTCTGCAAAACCTTTAATTTTACAGTACAGAATAGTAGCGAATTCACCTAAGACATTGTAGACAAAATAAATAGAGCGTAGTTGAGCTTTAATTTACATTCAAACCACGAGGGTTTTTATATCTTTCGCCGTTTTTTCTATTCTCTTTAAGGATGCTTGGTACGATTTTCTGTGTACTAAGTAGTCTTGTTTAAATTCATTAAGGCTGGTTGATGTTTAAGTTTCACTATTAGACGGGGCTTTTTCCTTGTTGTTTTGCGGGATATATAATCCTACTGTCTCGAATTGTCACTAGTCCAATCCAACGATAAAAAGTCGACCAACTAGTATCTTAATTTTGATAGAAACTATTTGTTTTTGTCCACGTAAATGTTTTAGTTATTGTTTGGGACTATGTACAAGCTATGTGACATTTTTTATTGTTCTATGTGCTTCGAATACTTTTGTTTCTTTGACAGACATGATATTATTATTTTTTTTCATTTGAGTAGATTAAAAATTTAGTATTAAAATTTATTCACGGTTTTATGTCACGTTTTCAACCGAAACAAGTTTTATAAGGATCTCGTGCCTCATAACTTTTATTCTTAATTGTTTTCGTAGTTAAATTTTGTTATAATTTTCTGACGTTGGGATGTTTAAGGCTGAATATAAATAGTAGAAATGAACACGACAATTTATTGACTAAACGTGTGTGTGAATAATTATTCTCGTGTTTCAACCAACATCTTAATTGTTTTAGACCGAGCTAGCTCCATCCAGCTCCTCTGATGACGCGGTGACGCGTCTGATTATTGTCTTCCTAAAATACTTTATTGATTCAGCAAGTCTTTTGAAGTTAGTCTTTTAAAGAAAATAGTTTTTAAGGCCTGTTAAATCAAACAGAGAGCATTAGTGTCAAGTAGGTGGCTGTAAAACCGGCTGTAAATCTTAGTCAAAACCTTGAACAGTAAGGGTTGGAATGTTGTCATCACAATCACTTCCTACGTTCTTCGGTCTCTCAGGTATGCACCTTTCCATAACTTTGTTTTACATACAGAAATCAATAGGACCTTTCAAGTGTGATGGATAATAATGATTAAAAATGGAGTGGATGGCTTGATGACGTCTTATCAATATGAGTGGAAGAGGAAAATGTATATAAACTATATATAGTATATAAACAAGAAACAGGGCAAGATGATGATAAGTTGTTACCTATGTGGCATAAAAAGGCAGGCTTCTACGCTTCCCTTCACGAATGCTTACCTAAAACGTCCACGCATCCGATTTGCTTCTTCATCGTGCTCGTATTAATCTGGCACATGTAGCATCCTCGGTCCTCCACCTTCAGGGGTCTGATGTGCAGCTGCCAGGACCTAGGCGAGTCGTTGGTGACGGCGTACCGGGAGCTGTGCGTCACAAGCCGCGTGTGGAGTGTCAAGATAGTCTGGTCGTCTGCCCGGATCCACGCTACCTGAGGGAGAGTAGAAAAATTTGAAAATACAAAAAAAAATATTAGAGTCTACGAGCATCTGCTCTTACATCACCGTTTATATTGCTCATTAATGAACACAATATTTGCGAACAAAGTAAAGAAATTCCAAAATAATGCATTGATCAAAAATTGAAAAAAAACTTATGCTTACTACCGCACTCAGAGACGTCAATTAACTTTAATGATTATTTAATGTCAAAAATTTTCATTTAAATCTAGACCATAGACCCGGCAAGAATAGCGATTGGTTTTAAATTGTCATTTTTTGACGTTAAGTACTCATTAACGTTATTTGACGTCTCTGAGTGCGGCAGTTAGTTATATTATTGTTTACCGAAAACTGCATGCCTTTTTTTTATTTGATTTTTACCAAAATGTTATAGATCTCGTACTAAATATTGTAATTAGAACCAGAAAGTCTTATTATAGTACACTTCTCTCGACGCTTTACTTTATTGTTCAAAACAATCAATTAGTATACCGTTAAGCCCTGTGGGCAGGTATGATATGAGAATGTAAAACAACAGAGTTTCATTCACTCTTGACATTCGGGACTGGCACATTCTACGTTATTTTTACACGCTCCTAATGTTTACCTTTATTAATATTCAAATAAAGCCTAGTTAACATAATATATTATCCCATACACATGTTTCTGTCATAAATATAGAAACAAGATAATTAATCTTCTTACGAGGATATGAACCAGCTGCCTAATTAATATAATAACTGCTCTGGGTTAATCAACAATTCTGAAACAACTTCGTCGATTAAGAAAATGAAGGTAGACTGTTGTTAATTGCTTATTTCTGCTTCTTTCAATATTTATCCCATTGTTTTGAAATATGAGATTTAATTGAATTAACTCCGATAACTTGGATACCTGAAACTTATGTTTATTTTCGTAAATGAATCTTAAGTTACAAGGTTACTTCAATTTGGATAAAACTTATAAGTCTGATAAATTAATATCCAACTAAAATTAAATTCTTATGATACAACAAAGTACACACGGCTTAGCACATTTTTAATTGATTTATTGAACTTTAATATAATTTATATATTAATATATGCCGTGTGGTGACGGCAGAGTAGAATACAATTGTCACCACCCCAAATCTCTCCCGTGGGTGTCGTACAAGGCGACTAAGGATAAATCAGTGATGAGGAATGGGCAGCAGCATTCCTCTTATACCACCCAACAATGCACTGCGACTTTTGTGCCCGATAAATGGCAATAGGCTCGCCACCTATTACATGGGACTTAACATAATTGGCGAAACGTGGGTGCTAGTTCACCTCTGCCTACCCCTTCTGGGATATAGGCGTGATTTATGTATGTATGTATGTATGTATATTAATATATTTTTGGTCACCCATCCAATGAACGACCTTGTAACCGTTGCTTAATTTAGAGAAATCGAGCGTTCTTTCAACCTTGATTTTTATATTTCTGTTTAATGAGTTATTAATTTAAAAAAAAAACAAAGAATCAATCAATAAGGCTGAAATGAATAGATCCGTTGTCCGATTCCGATTTTTTTACACGACACTTCTTGAAGCAGCATGCCCGGTTTGGGTCACCTTCCCCGGGAAATTTACGGAAAGCACTCAACAAAAGATTCATTGCTGACGGCTATAGCCGTCGGGACGCAAAGGCCAAGAGTTTCTTCACCAACACAACATTTGCAAAGCTTAAACGGTTTAAAGTGTTGAAGTTCCACGGAAATATATAGTTGCGTCCAACCGCTAAGCGGTTGGGAACCGTTGTTCGCTGAACTTAGACGGTTACCGTTGCACATTCGATATAATAGGCGCCAGCTTTACCGCAGCCGCCGCGACACAATACATCACGTGGCGAGATTCGTGGTCAACGTTCATAGTCCCTTCGCACACGGGGCTACTCAAAAGGAACTGATTACGAATAATTTTTAACCGACGAATAACCGGAGGAGGTTACTCAATTCGTACCTGTATGTTCTTTTTAATAATAGTTAGTAACTAGTAGCGTCGTGTGCGAACCTGTTTGACAATGTATGCATGTACGCTGAAGAAACTCGTTGGTGATTTGAGTGTGTAATTAGTTCCTTTTTAGTAGCCCCGTGGGCGAAGGGACTTACTACTGTTGGAGCAATGGATACATTATTTTACACAGGGCCCAATATTGTATCCAATGATACATTATTTTTCACAGGGTCAACACAAATCACTGTCACATTTTGGATTTTACGTTTTGTTTAATTATTAATTTAATCAAAAGAAACTAAATGACACATCTATAAATTGTTCAACGAATTTTTACACTTAGACCTATAGTTTCCTCAAAACCAATATTTTATAGAAAATAATAGAATCAACATTTTTGATTGAATAAGATTGAATTACCTACGGTGTGATTTATGGCATGTATTACGTATGTACAAATAATAAATAAATAAATAAATATTTATACACTCACACCTATCATCTAACCCAAAGTAAGTAGCCTAAGCACTTGTGTTAAGAATACTAGATGACGGACATATTTTTAATATAATTATGTATATAAATGTTGACAATATACTACATAAACATATACACAACCATGACTCGGGAACAAACATTTGTGGTCATCACAAATTTTGCCCCTACCAGGATTCGAACCCGGGACCTCTTGGTCAATACCCAGCAATCTGCGCATTCGACCAAGGCGGCCGTCGGAAATCTATACTAATAACACTGTTCACTATCGGCCTTCTCATCAACCAACTGTGGACACTGGGATCCAAAACCTTGACACTATCCAGCAAAAACCTCAAAATGTGTAACCATTGTACAAAATGAAATCAATATGCTGATACCCCCCACTCGAAACCGCAATAATTAAAGGTACATTATCATTCTTTTCACTTCCCCCGCAGCCATCCGCTGAAGATTTATTCAATTCTACTTTTTCACGGTTTGTTTCGTTACGGAATAGAAAGAAAAGCTCTTATCAAGGAAGGTATATGTTCTTTGAAGTTCACTGATCCAATAAATGAATCCATTTCATTGATAAAATTTCTTTTCAAGTTGCAATTGGTCCATGGGAAAGCGCGCTGTGTACGCACTTGTGAACTCATTTAAAAGAGTACCTACTTACCTTTTTAATATTTGAAAATGGGGTTTGCAAAGGAAAATAAGCCTCGTGTCCAGGTCACTTAAGGCTCCAATTACTTTTCATCTTTCGGATCAAGAGGCCTTTGACCTCTACAGTTGAACCTGAGTGGCGCAAAGAGTGTTTCATCTGTTAAAGTCAAGATATGTTCCCTATACAAGTACATGAACCACGCCTATTTAGGTATCCCCGGAGGAGTAGACAGAGGTGAAATAACACCCATGAATAGGGGGCGACTTATTGCCGTCTGACGGTCACGTAAATCACAGTATTTTATTAGGTAGTATAATAAGAAGGCTCCGTGCCATCCAAGGCCCATTACTCATCGGTGTCTTAACCATAAGTCGCCTTGTACGACACCCGTGGGAGAGATACAATTTTCATAAACCCAATTGTGACAATTATTGTATTCTGATCTGCCATTACCACACGGCCTAGTTATAGGAAGACTTAGTTGAATCTAACTTCGTCAGGATATTCACTAATTATTAGTCATTATCAAGGGCTAGTTACTGGCCTCTAATGTCCCCACTGCTGGGGCATATGCCTTCCGTATGGATGGAACAATGACCCACTACGCTGGTCCAACGCGTGAATGCATATTTTCTCTAAATATCATTCCAAGTTTCGTAGTCCAAGTGTCAAAGTCCACGTAAATTACGTAATCCAAAATAAGTATTGAATGATTTACCGAATACAGAAACGCTACTCAATTGTTGAGCACTGCTTATAAAGTTAAATGGACAAATACCTGTCAGAATTTGTAAGGAAAACTTAAATTTTTACAATACTTAAATGTTAAGCAAGACTCTAACTTTGAGTAGTTTCTGTATTCGGGCATCTAGCCCCCGCTAAAAGGAGTAACCGTGAAACGGTTGGAGCCGAAATAGGTGGAAAAGAAATATGAATAAATCTATTTTTATTGGACTTCCGAAGTCCCGGTTTATTGCCGTCATTTAAGGGTCGACTACTTTCTCGGTCGCAGAGGTCATCTGAAGTAATGATGTGTGGGATCATGTATATTTCACTCGACAAAAAGAATTTAATCTCAGCTGAGTTTGTGGTGAAGGAGCTCGCTAGCGCAGTGGCATAACGCACTTCGCCTGCGATTGCATTTATTTATTTATTTAAACACAAACATACACAAACTTTACAGGTTTAGTACCTAAAGCGAGTGTGTACTTAAAGATAAATATACTTATTGATAAATATATTGTACAGTCAACCGCACGTCAAACCAGTACAAACTGTTCTGACTTCCAATCGTTCCTAATACAATATTCAAATTGACTAGGTAATCCGACAGCCCGCATCAACTCTACGCGCCGCTCACCGTACAATAGGCGAATCTAGTGAGCTCACCCATCGTGCAAATAAACAAATCTTTTTTCTCGGCCATGTCGTTAAGAACACGAAGCGCGCGCATGAGCGGCGCTTGTTGCAGCAGGTTGGTGCACGCGCGCGACACCACCAGCAGCGGCGGCCGGCGCCGGCGCCTCACGTACTCTTCCGGGACACCAAACCGCACGATCTCCAGCAACCGCGGGTTAGTACAGTACCCCTTAACACTTTAAGCAAGTACACAGCGAGAGCCTCTTCTCTTCTTATTTCCTGCTTGTAGTACCCCACCGTCTCGAGTATAAGCAGAGTAGGATACAGCAAGGGATACCCCGGATATACTCCATATTGTTTTCGGTATAAAAATCTTATTAATTTATTTTGTATTCGTTCTAACATAAATTTACTATTGCTTAACCTTATAACGTCGCTAAAGCCGGTCATTGGATGGGTGACCAAAAATTTATTATCTCGATTTCCTCCGTGTTTCGGAAAGCATGTTAATCCGTTGGTCCCAGATGCATCTGCAGTCGTAATTACCCACCAACCCGCACTGGGCCAGCGTGGTGGGTTATGGCCCAATCTCCCTATATTATTCCACCCATAGGGAAGTCCCGTGCCCCCGCAGTGGGGACATTAAAAGGGCTAGTAATGAGTTTGTGGTTTAGGTTATATATCTCAGTGTCCAATAAGCTAAAGTGATTTCCGTATTCAAATTGCACATCTTTGTCTATTCGCCTTTCAATCTTTCACCGCCATTTAATTTACAAATGGTGAAGTCAGCGATCTAATTTATTGTCCTATTCGATGGAAAGTTGTTTTTAACATTGTCTGCGATGAAAGGCTCTGTTTTGTCTCAGCTATTTACTACGGATTTGCCTGTAATATCAGAAATGAAATGAGTGATGATGAATTTGTGAATATTATTGAACAGTAATATTGAACATATTAACATGTTAAGATAATAATGACACTGGGTCGTGAAGAAACCGTATAAGTAAAAAACAACACACTTATATTATTATACATACTAAACGTTTTGTCAATTACATTAAATCCGATGTAATAGGTGATAACCCTATTGCCACCTATCGGGCACTTAAATCGCGTTATACTATATATGGTTTATGGTAAACATGGTTAAAAATTAATGAAATATTTTTATAATTTCCCAAGTAAGCAAGCATTTAACATTTACCTGTTTTTTTTTTTTTTCATTTGATCATACTAGCACCAATATTTTGAAAAATGTTGAGGTTATTGAGTCGTTTTCTTTGCAGCCTAAATTTAGAGATTTTACTAACTTATATGGGCTACAATGATAAAAGAAAACAGCGAAAGTATAATAAATCACTCTTTACAAGGACAATTTAAAAGTAAATAGGTTTATACGTGATTTACTTTGTGAGATAATATTTTCTCCTGTACTCAGCAGATAAAATCGTAATCCCAACTCAATATATTATAAAAATATTCTCTGAAACCGATGCACAAGCCCTCGGTTACCTTGGTAAGAAATCAACTTCAACGACGAAATGCAAAATGGCGTGATTTAAAATTATGATCGGTTCTTCTCTCTACGTTGAAAATGCAAGTTGCATTTTCTTATGGTAAACTAAAGACCTACCCATCTTCTAAGGTTTGAAATTTCTTACACTGAAATTATTCCAATTGATGCTATGCAGAGATGCCGTCTTGTTACAGTGGAGCAGAATCCTATTGTCACCTCAGGCAAAAGGCTCGCCCCTTATAAGATCAAATCAAAAATATTTATTTACCTTAAACTACAGTTATTAAATAACTAGTGGTCAGTCTCCTTTTAAGTAAAAAATACTTGTGCCAGGAGGCTCTGCTCTTCAATAACTTAGTTACATAAATAAGGTGTGTTACAGGGTTGTTTACAGTTGTATTGTATTTTTGAACACGTAGATTAAACATAAATTTATAAAATCATCAATCAAGATGGGATCTAACATAGTTGATAAACTACAATTTGAAAGCAATAACTGCAATTTTATTTAGTTTAGTTCCATTAACTTTTTGCTATTTTGAACAAATAGAACGCCATCTGTTATTTTCAAGAAATAATAGAGAACGTATTAGAGCAATAAAATTGTGCTAATACGTACATCTTTCTTACATCCTCGAGTAGAACCAATCAATATTTATTACATCCTCGTAATTGCCCATTATCTGCTCCCGTGTCGGTATAAATCATTTGTTTCTGTTACACCAGAAACTGTTAGTACCTAGATCGTGCGGCAAATATTTAAGGCCACCATATTGGAACTTTTGCAACAAGCTAGCAACAAGTAGGGTAATAATGGGGGAAGGGGGGCATAGTAGGAAAAACATCATCATCACCAGCTTGTTTTAATCCACTGTTGAACAGGGCCAAAAAATATATAATTGATTCGTTAAAAATAAAGATTTTTTTTTTGTTTCATGTACAGAATGTCTCATCATTTTCCCCAATGAATTAAAAAATCACCAGATAGATTGGAAAATTCACCACAAAGCACAGTAAGCGATAACAATTCATGTTGTGCTGAAACACAAGATTTACCAACTACGTAATCTAAAAATATTTTATATTTTAAGGTTAATTGCCGTGTGGTGACGGCAGAGTAGAATACAATTGTCACCGCCCCAAATCTCTCCCGTGGGTGTCGTACAAGGCGACTAAGGATAAATCAGTGATGAGGAATGGGCAGCAGCGTTCCTCTTATACCACCTAGCAATGTACTGCGACACTTTTGTGCCCGATATATGGCAATAGGCTCGCCACCTATTACATGGGACCTAACATAATTGGACAAATGTGGGTGGTAGCTCACCTCTGCCTACACCTTCGGGGATATAGGCGTGTTTTATGTATGTATGTATGTATGTTTAAGGTTAACATTAGTAGTATTCCAAGCAAAGAGTATTCCATTAAATTAAAAAAAACATATCATATTTTAAATTTAAAAATATAGACAATTGACTGTTTATGTCATCCATTTTATTCTTCTGACGACCGGCAGACCAAGCCCAGAGCAAAAGTATTACAGTTGGGAAAGACTTTTACTATATTTCCCAGGTCGCTCGATTTTGTATTCGTATGAAGAAGGCTTGCTTCGAAATGGAAACTACTTTTCTAGTTTTCTAATCACAATAAGTGGAATACTGATGGTTGGAAGCATAAATCATGTACGCTACTCACAACCAGATTATTCGATTTTAATTTCAACATTATATAAATGTTAGAAAAATTTGTACAAAGATTTTGGTGGTTAGAAAAAGTTCGAAAAATTATGGTCTTGTTGTGGGAATCGAACCCGCGTCCGTTGCTATCCGGGCATGACCGCTCCGATTCCCGCATCAAGACCATAATTTTTTGAACTTTTTCTAACCACCAAAATCTTTACACAACCAGATTATTAGGCAAAGCTTTCTTGACTTATAGTATTTTGTTATTTCATATTTATTAGAATATTATAAACAGTAAGAAAAATTAAAATTATATCTCTTCAAAAATTCTGAAATGTTTGATATTCTTCAGATCTATTCCTTGTAATAGGGCACCTACGTCGGTTTAACAATCTTTAGACTGTGTAAATACTATAACTATTCGCGTCTTGATACAAATAATACATTAAGTCACTGTCATTTTACAACACAGAATGTTTTTAAGTATATTTTGAGTTGCGTCTTTTTGTGTTACATGAACTGTGATTATGTAATATCGGTTTCTCTTTTAATGAGTTTATCAAAAGGATAAGTAAAATCAACGGAATGGTAGATGATGTTTACGGAAATATTATATTTTTTTATCGATTTTATAGGTACAGAAAATATAAGTAAATTTTTATTATTTAGTATTATTGTTATTGTGACAGTTGCCGTCATCACACGGCTATTAGAGTGCGTTCACACTTACTCTACCTCTGACACTTCTCATCATCCTGCTCTAACTTATGGAAATGTCATATTAGTATCCTTCTCTCAATTAAAACGTAAATGGAAACGTCAGAAGTAAAATAACTGTGAACGCACTGTAGTAAAACGAAATTTGCGGTCATCAATTGTTATTGAATATGTCAAGTGTAATATATTTGGATAAGTTGACATCAAATTAGCAGTGAACGCCTCCTAGCGGTTAATCACAGAAAGGAGACGAATATATTTAAGATACTCAATTATCATAGGACAACATATTAAAACTGTTGGCTACAACAATATATTATTATTTATTACTGGAGGATCTAGGTATCGCTATTGATCCACTTATCCAGTTGGTGGTGACCCAGTATGGATTAGTAGATATTGACCGCTGCAGATACAGCCTGAACCAATGGTTCGATAAATTTTTGTTTTGGCAACCTGTCTAATGACCTTAGCGAACACTGCCTAGCTTACACAATCGTAGGCCAAGAACTTTAATTTACTGTACCGTCCAGCTTCGCTACTATATTGGCAATGTAAATGTCTCGAAAAATCTCTTCGTAATATTCCGGCACTAAGCCACTTCTAGAAGATATACCAAGATGAGAGAAGCGCTATTCTAGCTTATCCCCGTGCTCAATTTTTCCACATAACATAGCGTGCTAGACATTGGCAACACTCATTTAGAAAGGCAGCGTCGCTTACGAAGGAAAAATCGTCTTCGCCATCAACCGTGTTCTGCGATGAAACTGTGTGGTAAACAAACCCGAGAAACAACCTTTCCCCGAAACAGTTTTAGAATTGGAAATAAATAATAATGTCCAGAATTTAATAACGAACCCAAATATTTTAATTAAACTGCGGCCGTTAACGAGTTCATTAACAAAGAAGACGCTTTTGTAAATGAAGCCTTCGGGACTCGGCGAGAGCTTGGATATTAAAAATACCAGATTTGATTTCGATTTCTTTGAATCAGGTTTACCTCGCGACCAAGTTCGCGACCAGTACTTTTGTGATTTTTGCTTCATGATTATTTTTCATACATAAATTCCGCCCGTATAATTAATTGTCCGAGGGGGTGAAGAAGAAGTAGAAGTCGCCTTGTACGACACCCGCAGGAGACGTTTGGGGTAGTGGCGATATAATTGTATTCTGATCTACCCTCACCACACGGGGCTCCTATCTTGTTACCCAAAGGGTAAATCGAGACCCTATGACCAAGACTCCGCTGTCCGTCCGTCTGTCACCAGGCTATGTCTCATAATCATCATCTTAACTATCACGGGTCATGATAGACAGTTGAAATTTAACAGATGATTATATTTATGTTACACCTATAACAGCACATAGTAATAACATAAAACAAATATTTAAAAGTGCTTCCTTACAACACATGTGTTTTTTTTGCTTGTTTTATAGTACGGACTCACACTTGGGCGGTTTTTTTATTATTATTATTTTCAGAAGAATGCAGACTCACGTCGCCTCAGTGAGCCCCCGTGTTGACATCCAACTTTGATTTGTTGCGAAGTTTTCGACAGGCGGGCGTAGGAGAAATCGGCAAATCGTGACGACCCGACGCGTCGGCGTAACGTAAATGATTTTGCCGGCTCGATGAATACGCAGGCCGGCGCCGAGCGAATCGGGATCAAATTGGAGTAAATGCCAAAATTTGCACGCTCATTTAAGCGAGCACACCGCGCCTGAATCGCAATTACCGATCCGCATTTGTTATCGTAGGGCCTCACTCAAACGGCAGCGGTCGCGGGACGGTGGCGGTGGTGAGCCCGAACAAACGTGGACCGCGCTGGTTTGAATAATGTCCTTAGTTACCTACGTTACAACTGCCCGCCACCGCTACCCCCACCGCTGACCGCTGCAGTTTGAGTGAGGCCTTAAACTGTACTTGACGGTTGGCCGCGGTATGGCGTCTTGTATGTGTGTAGCTTGAGAAGCTCTATAGCACAGTGGCTTGGCGCGCTCGGCCTTCGATTTTGGATTCTAAGTAAACTAAGCAATATTCCAAAGAAAATGTTGTTAGAAAAAGTTTGAAAAGTTAAGTCTTGATGCGGGAAACGAACCCGCATTCTCTGCATTCCGGGCAGATGCCTATACCACTCGACCAATCAACATCTTGTCTTGCGGGTTAATTAAAAGTCAGTTTTAATTTAAAGTCAGCTCATTGTCTTTGTACATTGTAAGTAAGTAAGTTATCTGCCGTATGGTGACGGCAGAGCAGAATACAATTTGTCACCACCCCATCTCTCTACCGTGGGTGTCGTACAAGGCGACTAACTGCCGCACTCAGAGACGTCAATTAACTTTAATGAGTATTTAATGTCAAAAATTTTCATTCAAATCTAGACCATAGACCTGGCAACAATAGCGACTAGTTTTGAATTGTCATTTTTTGACGTTAAGTACTCATTAACGTTATTTGACGTCTCTGAGTGCGGCAGTAAGAGTAAAGATAGCAATGGGTAATGGGCAGCAGCAGTTCTCTTAAATCACATAGCAATATACTGCGATTTACGTGCCCGATACATGGCAATAGGCTCGCGCCACAACATGGGACTTAATATTTGGCAAAACGTGGGTGTTTTTCCACCTCTGCCTACCCGTGATTTATGTATGTATGTATAAGTAAGCTATCACTTCGAAGGATGACAACGCAGGTCCTGGCAAAATCGACTTTGACAGTAATTCTTTTCCCCGTTTAGGCACAAGAAGTCGCTGCAATTTTCCAGCAAGTCATCGGGTCATAGGTAGAATGGCCAACTGTCATTAGAGTGATGGATCGCCCTAAAAAAAGAAAGAAACTCGTTTGTCACGCGGCGACACTAAATGGATCATCAATAAACAAAAGTTATTTACCGACCACTTCCTCGGAAGAAAAAAACACCGTGAAAAGAGTGAACGCGATGTTGGCAAAGGTTCGATTTGAGAGATCATTAATTTTGTCCTCTGGAGACATGTTTGGTTATACGTGAAATATTGGCTTGTTGTATTTTTCTCTCGCGAGCATTATATTTGCAATAGCAACATCGTGACAAATGTGTAAAACATTCTGCGCTCGCCTTTATTGAATGCTGCTAAAGCTAGGCTTTTCTTATTGCTGAACCTTACCATAACGTAATATTTTATACAACTTGGGGCAAGTGGCCTATCTATTCGAATGAATAGAATACAGATCTAATTTTTTGACAACTACACGTCACTTGACACGACGTTCGCCATGTTGTTTTATCTGAAATTGGGTTCTGAGACGATCAGTCAGCTTGAGTCAAGCTCGTTCATTTTCTGTGTGCTTCTGTTCTGTTGCTATGTCAAACAGATGATTTGTTTTGTTGCTAGAACAGACACACACAGAAAATGAACGAGCTTGACTCAAGCTGATTGTCATTCTCGGAAACGTCGTCGAATACGTTAGTTTTATAATTTTGTATTCTTTTTTTAATGTAGATCCCACGGCTGGAAAAAGGCCAAACATTTGTATTCTAATTGTTCGAATAGATTGGCTACTTGTGTACAGGGGCTCGAGTGTCTTTGATACATTTTAATAAATTACAATGTTTCAATACCAGTAACAAATTTCGATAGCTGACTGGAGTATGCACGCTTTGAAAATGGATATTGAAAATACCTTTGATAAAATCAATGATTACTTACCCCTTTACGAAGCGAGCGAATTCTAAAATGAAAGGAAGCTTAAAATGATTAGATAAGACTTTGAGTTACGGATAAATGGCTTACGATAAAATTCAATTTATTAGTTGATAAAGATTTCTGGAGGCATACTCAGAATATCTTTAATATTTATTGGAAACTATCAACCCAATTGTTAGTATGTGCGTTAAGCTGTACCCTGTTGTAGTCTTAACAATATTACGCAGACTATTGTACATAATAATATATTTATCATTTCACTCCTAATAATCGGCTTCAAAGCTTTAGTAAATTCTTTTTCGACTATGATCTGATTGATATTTTTTATACATTTTATTTATTGTTCCAAAGAACACCCAGCCAGCCACATAAATGTAACCGTACATACAAAGACACGTACAACCACATAATATGTAAAATGAAATGTTCAATAGTCCTTCGCGCCGGATGTTAATACCAGAAGACTTTGTGGTCACAGCAAAAATTTTTATGGGTATAATTTTTAAATTTTGTATGAAACAGCTGATATATTTTCGTGAATTTGGAGTTGCTCCTTTAGTGAAATTTGTTCAGTTTTATGGTCTGAACGAATTTCAAAAATGTTTGCTGTGACCAAAAAGTTTCCTGCTTAAAAATTTATATTACAAGATTTGTAAATTATTATATAGTTTAAGCATGTAAAAATACCTTGTAGTCTCCAAGGTCCGATACAGAGCAAGTCAGCACCGCTTCTCTTCCAAGCGCGACTGTGACGTTTTCTATAGGCCCTATGAAGTCAGGTTCAGCGTCCCTCAAGGAAGCTGTGGGTCCCACTCTGCTCAGTGGCGATGTAGTCTGATGCCTCATACTGCTCTTCACAACTGTAAAAGAAATTGAGACTCAAATTCTGCATAATGATTGCTACTTAAGAAGCTTAAGCTTGCTTCAGAATGTTACCAAGTTTGGCTGTACTATGTATACTCCTTATTGCAGTTTTTGTTATTATTTTTTTGATTACCGATATTAATAAGTTGTTAAAAATCCAAAATAGCCGTGTGGTGACGGCAGAGTAGAATACAATTGTCAACACCCTAAATCTCTCCCACGGGTGTCGTACAAGGCGACTGAAGATAAATCAGCGATGAGGAATGGGCAGCAGCGTTCCTCTTATACCACCTAGCAATAGCAATGTACTGCGACTTTTGTGCCCGATAAATGGCAATAGGCTCGCCACCTATTATATGGGACCTAACATAATTGGCGAAACGTGGGTGCTAGTTCACTTCGGTCTAGCCCTTCGGGGATATAGGCGTGATTTATGTATGTATGTAAAAATCCACCACTATCACAAACCGGTTTAATGTTGACATAGGGGCACAGGCTTATTCAGGATGACAGAATGAGGGAATGTAAGGGCCATGCTAGGCAACGTGGTACCTACTCTTTGCGAGTGTACGAATACAGAAACGCTATTTAAAGTTTGAGTATTACTTAAAATTTAAGTATTGTCAAAATTGGCGTTTTTCCATACAAATACTGACAGATATTGTCCACTGAACTTTATAAGCAGTGCTCACAATTTAAGTAGCGTTTCTGTATTCGGGGTAAGACTTTTTACTCAAAAACTTGAAGTACGTGGTAATGTATTGTGGGACTCCCATAAATAAAATCAAAAACACTTGTTCTTAATGAGAAGTAAAATTGACAATTTATGCAAACATAAAAGCGAATGAGTTATTTTTGTACTTTCCCTAAGCTTAGAAAGCTTTATATCTACTTTTCTAAACATTAATAATGATCAGGCTAACTTTCTTTAGCAAAATATCTTTATTCTATCCAGAAACAGTCAAAGAGAAACAAAAGTAATTTACGACGAACAAAATTTGGAGCATGTATTGTATTAAAATTGCCTACAAGTTATTGGGTCCTTAAGCGTTTTAGTAACATTGAACGAGCTGTAACACAATTGGTGGAAAAATAAAACTTGTTCTTTAGTATATTTGGCATAATTATAGGAACCAGTAGGCTAATCCAATTTCGACATAATTCATTGGTGGGTTTTTGCCGCAATAGTTACAACAAACCAATAAGTACTTTGACTTATAAAGCGAATTAACAAATGAAGAAATTACTAAAAGACCTTGGCTTGTCTAGACCGTGTGTCTAAGGCGGCTCTCGCAAAATCTTACCAAATATTATCATAGATGGGCACATAAAGAAGTGGGTTGGCGAAGGGATTAACCCTATACTTTGGGTCACAAGTCCCAAGCGCTGCTCCTGGCTTCCCTCTTTGCCACACTATGGACCCGGCACCCGCACGGGAATGCTAAGAATATTGGCCTCACCCCCCATAACCTAAAATAATAAATAAATAAATAACCCATAAAATAATAAAATGCAAATAGTTCAAAATAGTAGTAAAAAGTTTAAACTATTTTACATTGTTCCGTGCCACGAAAGTGACAGTCATGAAATTCACTGATGACTATAACGGTGAGTTCAACAACGATGATGAATGAAGCGTTGTCTAATGTATTTGGATAGCATCCATACTTCCCTTCCGTAATGGAATCGGCCAAGCATAACAACACATAATTTTCTGCTCCGAAAAATAAAGGGAAACGCAAATTAGATTTCATAAAATCTTCTAATGCAAAACGCGGCGTTCAATCTTTGGGCACAATTCTTTTTCCGTTTGCGAGTCGTCTTATATTTTTAAGGTTCGGACTATCCGGGGTCATCCAGCGTGATGTAGTAGCTAGATGTGTATGGTAGTAATTTATGTGACACCGCTAGCCTTCAGTCAAGAGAGAACGGTCGACCCGACCCTACGCCTATTCAAATTAGACCAGATATATGCCCGAAAACAGGGCTGGCAACTTTTTTAATTTAACACGACAAACCCACCAGTCACGTCGAAAAATTAAGCCGAAACAATAGGCCGAAAGGTTATAAGCCACGCCCGTTATATTTTATAATGACGAAGATAACCTATGGAATTGTAATTAAATTGCGTTGAAAATCAAATTATTTTTTTTTAACTTTATTATGTTTATTTCAGTTTCCTATTATAAGAGTGTGCCTTGTCCGAATACATGTGCTGTTCTCGACATGGCAATAGGGGTATGAATAGTAGGTTTTTGTGGTATGTTATGGAAAATTTAAAAAGATTTTAACCCCCGAATACAGAAACGCTACTCAAATTTAGGGGACTGCTTAAAAAGTTAAGTGGACACTACCTGTCAGAATTTGTATGGAAAAACGTCAATTTTAACAATACTTAAATGTTAAGCGGGACTCAAACTTTGAATAGCGTTTCTGTATTCGGGGGTAAGTCTCTTAAATTTTAAGTCATTGTGCGGGGTACACACTCGCACTCTGATTGTCATATCGAACTATATGCTACATACCTAGTAAATTAGTTATTGAAGTCGTTATCATCGTCTGATTGAAAAATATTAATATATTTCAATCAGCTATTTTATACAATATATACAATATTCGTTTGATACCTACCGTGTAACAAGAACTATTATATAAATGGGAACATATCAATATGAACTAATGAACTAATATATTCTGGAAGTATTGATATTGCTTTCTGCTCGCTAGTGTAACTATTTTTGTCGTCCAATATTATCTCGTCAAGCAACTAATGACTTCTATAAGCAACAGAGTTATTTAGAAAAAAGCGATACTGATCCAAGGACATACATCGATATTATATAATAATGACGTCTTTCCAACAACTCACCCTCTTTATCCATTTGCAAGCCCTGCCTTTCGCTTGGTCTCCCCTCTATTTCGCTATTTCATAACTCCGAAATGTGATTTCGGACGCACGATTAAGCAGAAGATATGTAAATCCCAGCCGAAAAAGTAAAAAAGAATTCGTTCGTGATGCGGAGTGAACCCGACCTGCTTTCGGAGTTCCGTATATCGGTGTGTCAACATCTTGTCACAAGGATATATGGTAATTTATATGAGTTTCCAGGCTATTTGTTTTATTACAACATTTATTTCTTCTTTTTACAGTTTGATTATTAATAGTTATTTGTTGTACGTGAGTGCAAAGTTGTTTTTTAACCGCGTGCTCAATTTTGATGACCGAGCTAGTGAAGGATTCTAAAATTGAATCACGAGCGTAGCGAGTGATTCAAAAATTAGAATCCTGAGCGATAGCGAGGGAATCAAAAGAGCACAAGGTGAAAAATCTTTGCACTCGAGTGCAACACGTAACTTTTCATCCCCCCCAACGAGGAAATTGCAAAATACAAAACAAAATACAATCACAACAGTTTCTGTTTTCACCCAGAAACTTCCACAACATTCACACCCGCAATATACACCCATCCACTCAGACACACCCAAAAAACACCCATTCACCCAGAAACACCCACAAAACACCCATTCACCCAGAAAAATCCACAAAACACCCATTCACCCAGAAACACCCATAAAACACCCATTTACCCAGAAACACCCAAAAAACACCCATTCACCCAGAAACAGACACAAAACATCCATTCACCCAGAAACACCCACAAAACACCCATTCACCCAGAAACACCCACAAAACACCCATTCACTGAGAAACACCCACAATTCTCACCCATTCACCCAGACACACCCTCAAAACACCCATTCACCCAGACACACCTCCAACAGCCACCCATCCACCCAGCCACACCCGCAACATTCATCCAGACACACCTGTATGTACCTAATAAAAATTACCGTCCCTAATGGAGTTCCGAGACGGTCAATCAGCTTGAGTCAAGCACGTTGATTTTCTGTATGTTTTTGTTCCGTTGCTAGCGTAAACAAATCAAACAGACCTAAAAAGCTTTTAAATGCTTGACTCAAGCATCAAGCAAGCGTTGTAGACGATCAAAATGTTTAAAGCAAGATTGACGCCAAGCTGATTGACCGTCACGGAACTCCTAGGTTTTAACAAATTTATGACGTGAAAAGAAAATGGCTCGCGCAAAGCAAATTACAAAAAAAGTACACCAAGAAGGTTCCGAGTCTGAGATTTTAATAAATTAAAATAGGTTGTATGACAATTTCGGCACCATGGAGGTAGAAATAAATATGTATAATGATGTTTTGAATTCACAAACTCATTGCACACGATGTTCTAAATTCAAATTTACTTTAACCTCTAGAGGATAAAAACGGCTTTTGCACTCAGATATCGAAGAGCAAAAACGCCTTTTCCGAGATGGTGGGATGAAAAAGTAGTTTATATCACTGCGCTGAAATGATAGCCATTGTAACACGAATCATTATTTGTGCAATATATTAGAACGAGTTCTATTTCTAACGTAGTGATATGCATACTCATTACTTTTTCTACAAAAATATTTATGTTTTCTGTTAATAAAACAAAAGTGCAACCAAACAAAACTACTATTTTCAACTACCATTTCGAAATGTTCCAATTTTAAATTTGCTTCTAATTATTATACGGATTGGCGCCAAATGTTATAGGCAATTTTTCATACGACGCATTTAGCTTCCAAATTCAAATTTTATGAATATTCGTACCCTAAAAGAAAATTAAAACGAAATGAGTGGAAGCAAACAAGTACACATCAACTCCATTCCACCGGCCGCATCTAGATATCTTTCCGTATTTTACATATTTCTATAGAGGCAGCTGAACTACGACTTTGGCCATACAATTTTGCCAGTCGATTTGTTTCTTTGTGAAGGAACTTGGGGCTTGATAGCGAAAAGTTACAGCTCTCTCAGATGCTATATAGATTCCTCGCTCTTGCTCTTTTGTTCCGTGTGATAGGTATAACAAAGTTCAAACTGTACACTACTACTAACTTATTTTAATATGATAGAAGGGAATCATGATTTGTTTTCATTTAAACATTATTTTAAATGTTAGAAAAATATTACGAAGAAAGTAAGGCCAGAAAATTTTCGAAAAACATTAATAACCTCTCATGACTAGATAGCTAACATCATAAGCAACAACGTTTGTTTTATGAGTTTTAAAATAACGCAATACATTGCGCAAAATTATTTATTTAAGTTTTTATTGTACTGTCGTGACATTTATAGGTCTATGTTTTCATTCATAAACGAAAGGACGGCGCTACGCTAGGCGCGCTGCTTAATGCCGATTTACGTAAAGTTATTGACTTTTATTGCCGCACTCAGAGACGTCAATTAACTTTAATGAGTATTTAATGACAAAAATTTTCATTCAAATCTAGACAATAGACCCAGCAAGAATAGCGACTAGTTTTGAATTGTCATTTTTAGACGTTAAGTACTCATCAACGTTATTTGACGTCTCTGAGTGCGGCAGTTAGAGCGGTAAATTAAATTAGTATTTAATTTTGTAAGAAAGTAAAATCTTACGAATTATCAAAAGTCGTAGAATTGTTGCTTATGATGCTAGCTATCTACTCCTGCGAGGTTAATAATGTTTTAAAAATAACCCAGTTTATGGTTAAAAAATAATAAAATAAAATTTTCTCTGTCGACTTTTGGCTCTACTGCCAGCAAGATATGGTTGACAATCAATTAAATAAATTTGACAGTTTTGCGTAGTCTGAAGAGCCGTTGACTGTACTGATGGTATGGCTTTTTGAAGTTTTTAAAATTTTTAGAGGAAAAATTATGAGCCAGAAAAACTTTTCCATCAATTCGTCGCTTATCTTAATAATCACACGTTTGTATAGTTCCGAATATTGGCCAATTACGGAGTTGGTGATAGCCCGAACGCCTACGAAAATCCCAATCAAAGGTCGAAACAGATATTGGCACAGGGAAGATTTACATTCATCCCCGTATGTAGGTACACGCCAAGCAATATTCGCGTATATATCACAGTGAGATGTTATTACTGCGTGATTCACAGGGAAAGTGTATTTCTTTCTATATTCGGGTAATCAACAATTTCGGCTAATTTTCTCTCACGCTACCCTCATCATACCGCCATTTTCCCAATCATTTGCTTTGTTGTTCGTCGGAGTTTTCGGTGATTTTTCCTGATACGCGTAAAATAACACGTACCATGAGATGTGTAGTCCAATGTCCAATTCAGAGAGGAAATTGTAAAGAAAGCGCACTCGTATTGACCGCAGTTACAGTACGTCCAGTGTTATAATTAATTTGACGCTTTAAACCAAGAACTTACCTAATTAATGTGATCAAACCTTAACCTTATCGAACGTCTTTATTTCAGCCGGTTATCAAGAATACATAAAATCACGCCAATTTTATACCCGAATCCATAACTCAAGTGCTTAAGCTACTTACTAAGGGCTAGATAATAGATGTGCGAGAGTAAGAAATATTTATTTACTATAATTATTACACGTGACTCCTCGACTCATTTTAATACGCTCTCGTGATATTACCTGACTCATTGGACGGGGAATCTGTTAAGACAGTAGATAAACAACAGCGAGCTTACCAAAATCTCTTAAATGAAGTGAGTGTTCCGCTTTGGTCGATTTACAAGACCCAGGAGACGTAATGGGGTCATAAAAATTGGAGCTCTCAGCAATCAGTGGATGTGGAGGTGAGATTGCGTCGGCGGACTTAAATGGGTGCTTCTCCTCTCAAGCCGGGAGAGGGTTCAACGGCCTTTGAGAGTAATTGGTTTAAGAGAGCTTGTTTTTAATTTGATTGAAGTTTGGCCAACGTTTGCGTATTCGACTTGAGTGTTTGAACTTGAGTACTTTGAGCTCGATTGTTTGTGGTTTGGCTTGCGGTCTGGTAAGCTAAATAGCGTTCTTGAAAGGCGGTCGTAAGTACATAAATCATTCCCATTTATCCCAGAAGGGATAAGCAGAGGTAAATGGCAATATTTACGACCTATCTGGATTTCTGCCTGTTCCTCATCATTTTTTAATCTCCTTAGTCCTCTTGTAGGACACCGGCGGAAGAGATTAGGGGTGGTGACATTTGTATTCTGTTCTGACGTCACAGCCGCTTACGAAAATCCCGTTTTGAAGTTGCTATCCCAGAATAAAGACAACATTTCGGGAGGTCATATTTATAAGCCCCCAAGGAACATTAATCATTTCATTCCAAATGATATTACAGAATATTCCTAAGCATCCCTGGATACCTTTGATGTGTATCTATGAATAAAAATTTCTACGTGTTTGAGACAGAAAGCTTATTATATTGTCTAGTCGAGTTACCTTGAAGTTGTCTAGATTGACTTCACAGTACTGTTCTCGAGATATAATAAAGGTACACGACAAATTCTTACTAACACAATTCATATCTACTTTACGGAAACGTACTGATTTTGGTAAATGTTATGAAAAGTCAAATTCATATGCGAGCTGGCAACATTGTTGTATTTTGAGAGTTTTTATTAAGTGCACAGAAATGAAATGAAACAACTTTTACGGATAAGACTCGCGTATAATTAGGTGATCTCCCGTGGGTGTCGAACAAGGCGACTAAGGATAAATAGTAGCATCGTTCAATAGGCAGCAGCGTTCTTCTTATACCACCTAGCAATAGCAATGTTGTGCGACTTTTGTGCCCGATAAATGGCAATAGTCTCGCCACCTATTACATGGGACCTAACATAATTGGCGAAACGTGGGTGCTAGTTCACCTCTGTCTACCCCTTCGGGGATATAGGCGTGATTTATGTATGTATTTGTATAATATTTGAGATGATTTCAAATGATTTCAAAGTCTATTCGACGTATCTATATTTTGGTCACTCATCAAATGACCGGCCATAACAAACGTTGCTTAGCTTTCGCGATTGCTCAAGTCCCTCAACTGATCATCAGCAGACCTTTTACTTTCCCCTTTTTTATAAATCAAAAGCCTTCCTCAGAGGAACACAATATAATATT
Source organism: Cataclysta lemnata (assembly GCA_963931975.1). Classification (NCBI taxonomy): domain Eukaryota; kingdom Metazoa; phylum Arthropoda; class Insecta; order Lepidoptera; family Crambidae; genus Cataclysta; species Cataclysta lemnata. The sequence goes on along the minus strand of OZ008353.1, from coordinate 9,803,128 downwards.
ATTATTATAATATAGGTGCTTATTCTCCTACTTTTAAATATTATGTAGGTTTAGTAGTACAATACGCGTAACTAAGCTATAACTACAGAAGCTAATATCCAGAGAGCGTAATAAAAGATATGGAAGTCACCAAGTATTAAGGGGACGTGAGATGAATATTACCGAGTCACGAAAGGGGAAAATCAGATTGCTTTTTGTTTAAAAATGGCGACAGTGTGAAGTAAGGCGTGTGGTAATAATTTTGAGAGTTTTACGTATTGGTATATACATACATCATCATCGCCAGGCCATCCTATTTGGGGTCGGCGCAGTATGTCCTCTTTTTGCATTCTCTTCTGTCACTCGTCATCTCCTCATTCACATCCATCACCTTCATATCACACCACACACAATCCAACCATCTTTTCAGTGGTCTTTCTCTACTTCAACATCCATCAACATTCATATCCATAACTTTCTTACTCACATTCATGGCATCACGTCTCATAGCATGTCCATACCAAGCTAAGCGGCTCCCTTTCATCTTCTCTGTTACTGGCGCCACTTTCAGACTTCCTCTTATGTACTCATTCCGTATTTTGTCCATGTTTGTCACTTGGCACATCCATCTCAACATTCTCATCTCTGCCGCATGCAATTTTCTTTCATCCATCTTTTTCACAGCTCTATATTCCGATCCATACATAACGACAGGTCTTATAACAGACTTGTAAATAGGTACATAAATACATACATACATAGGTCCATAAATCACGCCTTTCTTTCCTAAAGGGTGGGAAACATTTGCATTTTGCCAGCTTACTCCAGGTCTCATGTGGCGAGCCTAATGCCTTCTTCGGAAATTTAATCGCAGTGATTTGCTAAATAGTGCGCTAGAAACGCTGCTGCCGATTCCTTGTTATATTATAACACTTAGTCGCCTTGTACGACCCACGAGAAAGGCAGGGGTGGTGACAATTGTATTCGTTGTCGTGAGGTGAGGGCGGAGAAGAATTGGCACGTATTTGTACATACATACATAATTCACGCCTATATCCAGGGATATAAGGGGTAGGCAGAGGTAAACTAGCACCTACGCTTCACCAATTATGCTAGGTCCCATGTAATAGGTGGCGAGTCTATTGCCATTTATAGGGCACAAAATTCGCAGTACTTTGCTAGGTGGTAGTTATAAGAGGAATGCTGCTGCCCATTCCTCATCACTGATTTATCCTTAGTCGCCTTGTACGACACCCACGGGAGAGATTTAGGGTGGTGACAAATGTATTCTACTCTGCCATCACCAAACGGCCGTATTTGTGTCTATTTCTAAATGGAGAATGAATAAAAGTGAGTCATCATCTTAGTTTATTGCTATACATATAATGTTACTGCCCATTTCTAAAAAAAATGTCTTAAGCCTTAGATTAATACTTTGACTGGTTTATGAATAGTCTATTAAGTATATATATAGCTACAGATAGCTTCTATTACAGATTTCACCATTTAAAAGAATGAATGGAACGAGTCAAAAAACATAATATCTACACTACAAATAATATCTACACTACTATCCAATATATTAAAGTTGTGCCTTTGCACAAACCTTAACAAACATTATTTTTCCCAACTTAGCCGACGTTGTATTTTCTTAAAATAATATCGGGTAACACCCGCCATATATCCCGACATAAATCTTGTTCTACGTACAAAAAGGGACATCATTTTTTACGGTAGTGTTCGGGAAAAAAGCGCCACTGAAACATTTAACGCCAGTCCCCGTAGTGGACACCACCTCGCGTGGCCATCAATCTGTGTAATATCCTTCAACACTTACACACGACACCGCACCTCGTTCATTTAAAAAAAAATGATTAACAACCCTCTCGTACAGACACAATATTATCAATACAGTCGATTGGTTAAGGGCAGTTTCGGATGGTGTCAACATGTTAATTAACCTTAAAAGTCTGAGATAGTACATGCTCTTTTCTCTTTTGAGCTCGATTGAACCTGTAATTGCGTTAACTAAGCAATGTTTGTTAGCGCCGGTCATTGGGTGGGTGACCAAAACTATATACAAAATCTCGAGTTCTTGCTTCAGAAGGCACGTTATGCTTTTGGTCTAGAGTGCATCTGCAGTCGATAATAATCACCAATCCACACTAGGTCAGCGTCATGTCCCATTGTCCCTATAGTTTCCTTATAGTTTACTTCATACATAGGGGAGGACTATGACCCCAGGAGACAGGACATTAAAGAGCTGGCGATTATAATGATGACTCACAATTTCTAATGATTATCACAAAGTATAGACACTGAATGCAAACAAAATTACGTGTTTTAAGACGCAGCTGCTATATTTTTCCCTGTAACCTTAAACTTGGCGCAAACACCGCGACAATACTTCGAGAGAACTCAATCTCCCGCTTCCATCTTGAATACCAATAAAAAGCCAAATAAACATCTCGCAAAACTTCTGTTTATTAGAGAGGTCTGGCAGTCAATATCGCGGCCGGAACGAAGATAAGATAATAAAGGCATTAGTATTCGCCACGGGGGACTACGGAATTTGAGACAACCCGACATTTGATTTTAATTTCACTCGCAAGACGGCGCTTTTAAGTGAAATTAATACGTCAATACCAGAAAAGCAATTTGTAGGACAATCGAGAATCACTGCCTCTTTTGCAGGTAATGGCAAATTGACTTTCGAAGTTGTTGCTTAAAATAAGTTGCGTAGGCGCGCTGTTTGCAACTAAGATTACAACCTGAAAATAATTGACATACATAATTAAATGCATAAGGATAAGGGATGAGGGTAGGGCGATGATGATGATGACACATACAAATATACCGCTTCATTGCCATAGTGACTAGTTTATGGCAATAGGTTCGGCCCTTATTACATGGACAGTAACGTAAGCTGATAAAGTGTGAGAGTTAATTCACCTCTTACTCTATACGCATGGGATTTCGCGTCTTAAAAAAACAAACGTATGAATTGAGTAACCTCCTCCGGATTTTCGTCGGTTGTAAACAAATTCCTTCAACAGTAAGTCTTATCGACATAGATTTAAAACACAAAAAGTTTCTAACGCATTTTTGACTTGCGACTCTCTTGTAATGAGCGTATGCAACGAGACGATTGATCAAAATTGTCATCTCAATCACACTCTCCGTCCAACGGTCTCTCGACATGGTCCTTTCCGTCTCTATTTTATACAATTAATTATTCATCACTAGCACCTTTCCGATGTGAAGGATGATATGGATCAAAAGAGAGCGGATGGCTTGATGACGTCTGACCGATTATAATGGAAGAGGAAACATACTGCGCCGGCCCCAGATAAACTGGAAACCCCAGAAAGAAGATCTCCGATTCACGGAAATTCGCCTTAGCGGAGTCACAATATTAACTTTAGAACACGCAGCGTTCTCACGTAGCTTGATTAAAATGCCGCATCGCACATAATTTTGGCCGAAACATTTTTATCCCCCGGCAAAATCTAACGCGTCACTCTGAGCCCTGTCTCCGCGCCTGGCGAATTACGCTCGCACGTAATTGAACGAGGTAAATAATTCGGAAAGTTGTCTGAACGAGCCATTATTCCCGATGAGCGAGCCATCTATCACCCGGCGGGCTTTCAGCGCCATAATGAACGTGTACCTAAAGAGATCCACCAGGACATGACTCTAAAAATTCCGTTTCAATGCCGGCCGGGATTGGCACACGATGAAGCTAAGTCGTTCCAGCGAAACCTTCGGAGTTTTCAATGCTTCAAGGCATTCAAATCTTTATCTATTTTAAACGTAGTCCCTAAATGTCGATTTACTATAATAGAGGAACTAGGTAGTAAATTGGGTATACCTACAGCCTTTATGGGCCATTTCTTTGTGTAAAATGATTAACAATAACATAAAGAGATAAGAGAGAGGGAAGACCATAATATGAACTTCCAACTGCCTTATCAAGAGCGCAATCAGCGAGACGGGTGGAGTCGTCGAAAATGTTGCTATATTAGGTCGGGTTTCCTTCCCCTACTTTATAAAATTTATCACAAATTATAGTTTACCCTATTTGTTCAAATACAGAAGAAAAAATTAAGCTTATATAATATTTTACTGAATGAGTTGTAAATTATCTCCTCTGATAGTATTCAAAATTTTAGTTATGATATGAATTTATTAAGTCTAAAAATACGAGTACGAGACAAGTAACTTAAACGAGTATCTTGAAATGAATCTGTATTTTGATATGAATTAATGTCTATACAAAATACGAGTAGGTACGTGAATACTAATGACTGCATTTTATGAGACCGACATGTCATGTTCAATTTAATTTAATTGATGATACATTTGATTCTTTATTTATGCTAGACAGGATTAATTAAGTGTTTTTTGTCTTAACATTAATCACAGTCATAATACCTACATCATATCTCATACTAAGCTTAAGGTTTCATAACTTTTTATGCTTTCGTTTATCAATATTTTCTAATATTTCTTAAATAAGAATCTAAAGAAAATTCTATTACAAGCTGTTATTCTTTTATTCTTTTAGTTTTCGCAAGATTAAATTCTACTCCAGCCAGTAACCAATATGCTCAGAAAGCGTTTGTTCATTCGTCAGAAGTTCCCTAATTTAGTAATACAATAATGTGTTTTGAAGGTGCAAAGCTTTCAGCTGGCATAATTTGGACAACATTTTACGAGGGCCTAAAAGGTTTATAAATAAACAAAGTTTACGGCTGAAATTTCACGGGAACAACTTCATTTATGTAAACATTTATTATCGGGAAGTTGCCGAGTTTTTTAAGTAAGCCCATTTTTGTGCTGGGTCCTTCTACAGATTTTGGAAGCAGCATTTTATGCTCTTTTTGGCTTGTGTAGTAAAATTACTGTCATACATACATAAATCACACCTATTTATCCCTGAAGGGGTAGGCAGAGATGTTAATAATACCCGTTTTTCTCCAATTACGTATTTAGATTTATTGATTATACAGGATAATTAGGTCTATAGGTCGGCTGAAATTCATACCTACTACATAATGCCTTACTTTCGTGCCTTTTTCACCATACCTAAGGGTAGGCAGGGATGTTTCAACAGCCGCGTTTTGCCAGAACCGACAGCCGAGCCGACCATTTACCTAAAAAATTAGTCGCAGTAATTTGCTTGACGGTGCACCATCAGGAATGCTTCTACCAATTCCTTCCTAATAATTACAATTCTTCGCTGAAATTCGATGGTTGCTGTGTTTTGTTGGCGGGTCGGAGTGGGTGAGTTTTACATTACAAACTGAGGCACACTGCGCACTTCCGCATTCTCCCTTGAGGATTTTTCAAGACGCTATACATCGAAAACCTGTGTCGTCTTTGAAACAAGCTGACCCATTAAACATTATTTCCTCATGTCCGAAGAGTACGTACCTACCTCACTGGTAGGAACTCTAACGCACTTTAGATTTTGATATATTATACCCTCATGCCCGAAGAGTACCTACCCCACCGGTAGGTACTTTTCAGGCATGACATGCGCGAACAATAGTGATGTGCTCCAAATAAATGAGGTCAGTACATCGAGCCGTTAACCAGAATGGTGCGTTGTTCGCGACAATGAGGGCCATATATCAGGCTGTGGGCCGTAGCTGCTGGTAATGAACGCATACGATAGCCGCTAACGCGAGTCAGACGGATCGCCGGTCGTTTGACGGTGATCGAAGCGAGTTTGTTGGGATAGAGATATTTTTCAGCAGCCGCTGCCGCGATCTTTTATGCATGGGGGAGAATTCAATTGTCAGTTGGCCACATTAAGACCCTACTGTTCAGATGACGCGATTTGCCGGCGAAAACTGTCGCGACTTTGAATACAATGCTGGTAGAATGCTACACTATCTTGTCAAAACCACTTAAAACCACCGATGTATAAGGTGCCGTGTAGTGACGGCAGATTAGAATACAATTGTCACCACCCCAAATCTCTCCTGTGGGTGTCGTACAAGGCGACTAAGGATAAAACAGCGACGAGGAGCGGGCAGCAGCGTTCCTCTTATACCATCTATCTGCACCTGTTCAGCGATTTTCGTGTCCAATTCAGTGCCAAATGGCAATGGGCTCGCCACCTATTACATAGGACCTAACAGAATTGACTAAACGTCGGTGTTGATTCACCTGGGTTTGTTAAATTATAATCGATTAGATTAATTTTCCATACATAAATTGAACACATAATTATGTAGTGTCCAATGTTTATTTGTTCTCCATGTATTGAATAATTAACTATAGAATAAATGTTAACACTAAGGGCTTGTTTCACAATCGACAAGTAAGTTCTAAGTAGCTTACTTCGCAGATCATTTGACAGTTGTAATATGAAATATATGTCAATTGAACTGCAAAGTAAGCTTCTTCGAACTTACTTGTCGATTGTGAAACGGGCCCTAAAATAATTATATATTTATTAGGTCCGCTAAACCGGCCCGTTAGTCTGGTTGTTAGTTACGAGGAAGACAATATATCAGACTGAGAGACTCCCAGCTCAGTAATGAACGTGTTATCCCCACTAGGGGAAACAAATGATACTTCCGTTACTTGACACTAATCGCCGCATAAAGGTATGGCTAAACTAGGCATCATACTTTTATGGTGAAACTGGGCCTTAATTTCACGCTGTTAAAGTGTTTTAAGCGTCACAACTGAATGCAGTTTCATTTAGATGGCGTGTTGAATTTGACACACCGTGGGGGAGGTACGGGTATACTACTGGTTGCGGACTTTTTTATAACTATTATATTTTATGTTTTCTTTGGCATCGATTTCTACTATTTTCTACTGATTTTATTATCTATTTTTACATTACTTCGGTCACTCATAGCTCATAATCGCATACATTATAGAGAACATACATACACATACATACACAAATCACGCCTATATCCCCTACCCTAGGCAGAGGTCAACTAGCACCCACGTTTCGCCAAATGCCATTTATCGGGCACAAAAGTCGCAGTACATTGCTAGGTGGTATAAGAGGAACGCTGCTGACCATTCCTCATCACTTATTTATCCTTAGTCGCCTTGTACGACACCCACGGAAGAGATTTGGGGTGGTGACAGTTGTATTCTCCTCTGCCGTCACCACACGGCAGTTGTTATAGATAAACAATTACATATTTCGTTTTCACCGATAGTTTTGCTGTGTTTCATTCGCTCGTCTCATTGCCCGTTTCACTACATAAGGAACGACTTATGTTTTTATTTGAACATTATATAGTACTAATAATTATTAAGTAAGTAATTATATAGTACGTACCTACATACGTACCTAATTGTTAGAAAAATTATGTCAAAGAAAAAGGGCAGAAAATTTGCGGAAAATTCTAGTCATTATTCGAAATTTCTGACCTGTTTTTTTGTTATTATTTGTTATCTAGTATCAAAACCATAAGCGCTTATACTGCTTACTTTATGCTAGGTGTGAGTGTATGTGGTTTTTATTATTACACATCTATTATTACAATCATTTTCATAAGCCCTCAATCCGTCAAGGGATTACCTTGAACAGCACGCGTTTTATTCTAATTGGCACTCGAACTACGAACTAATTAGCATGTCGCGAAAATACAGCGGCCCCACCGACTTGCTGGGGCGATGACGTCACTAGAAAGGGGAGTCTGCCTATTACAACATTGATATAGGGAATCTGCAGCCGGACAATCCGTTTAAGGTATAATAAATCACCGGCACACCCCTGTATCGAACCTATTATCAGGGGTATCCGTGCGTATTGTCTGCGACCCCCCGAGGCATCGGCAGATGTGGAGGGGCGCAATTTGATTATGTCATTAAGGCGGTCCTGTGCCCAGTTACGTATTGATCTCTTGATTACGATTTTGTGCAGAATCCCACCGAAAGGCGACGTTCAATTTTGTTTTTTGTTTTCCTTAAATTGTACATTTAATGAAGTTTATACATACATATATAAATGACGCCTTTTTTCTTTTAGAGGTTGGCATGGGATTTATAACTCAAGCGTTTTGCCAACTTATTTTAGTTCCCATCTAAAAGAGGTCGATCCCATTGCCATTTAAAGGGAACTTAATCGCAGTAATTTACACAATGGTGCACCAAGAACGCCGCTGCCCATTCCTCGTTATAATATCTACGTGTTGAATGTACGATAGTTTCGTATAGGTATAAGGTAGGTAGGTATGAAGCAATTAACACAAAAAGTCGTAACTAATTGTGACAGCTAGGCTTTAAGTTATAGAGTTCGCGAACATTAATTAAATGCTTGTTATAACCTCGTCATTTCTCAATAAGAGTTGAGAAAAGTTACGCTTTTTATTGAAAACTTGTTCGGATCGAAATTATTTCAAGTAAAAGTAATTAGAACTAACTTCGATTCGGATTTGGATAATTGCTTTAGGTGAGCTGGTCGTGAGCGCTGTTAACTTTATGTAATTCTTTTCAAATGGCAAATGGCAGACAGAATGTTGTATTATGAGCCTGCTTATTTTTTTTGTAATTTATTGCATAGTATACGTACATACATGCATGAATCACACGTATTTACCCCGAAAGGATTAGCATCCACGTTTCGCCGAAAATGTTAGGTCCAACGTAATAGGTGGCGAGCCTATTGCTATCTAACGGGGTCGTACATTGTAGCATATTGCCTGATGGTAGTAGACGAACGCTGCTGCCCATTACTCATCGCTGTCTTCACCATTAGTCGTCTTGTACGATTGTCGCGGGATACATGCGGTTGACAATTTATTATATTCCGCACTGACATAAGCCGTTCCACGCGGCATTTACAGTATAGTTGGCGTTATATTTTTGATTATTCATGGTATGTTGTACAAATGTTTTTCTCACTAGAACCATATTGCGAGTTTTACTTCAACACCCCGTATTTCCCCAATAACAGGTAGCTAGAAATAGCTTTCAATTTACTAAATGAAATTTTGACTGTAACATTGTGTATCCAATAAAAGCAAAATCTTTTGATGAAAAACGAACTTTGGCGAGGCCCGTTCAAAAAATAAAGTAATTTTTCTAAGTCCTCTCAATGGAATACCAAGAAATATTTAGAGGGAAAATCACCGCCGCTTTTTACAGAATCGATCTCGTAAACACAAATACTTCAGAAAACGTTTGTCGGAGGGTCGAAAGTAATTTCCTTTTAGGAACTCAACACTTAGGGGTGGAAATTATTGAAGAATAGCCACTTTAAAGCACAATGGTGCTTTCCAAATATAATGGGCGGCGTGATGGTGTGCCATGCACATGTGCACAGCAGCTCAGTGATAGTGATGTGAATGATTGTGTCGATGAAATCATAAATAATAAACATTTGTTACACTCACACTTATCATCTACCTAACCCAAAGTAATCAGCATAAGCAGTTCGAGCCCGGGACTTAGAAACAGCGATCTGACCATTCCACCAAACCATTTATTTACTAAATTTACTATGGAAGATTATAAGCAAATTTAGCATACTAAATTTGCTTATAATCTTCCATCCATAGGAAAGGTCTGTGCTCCAGTAGTGGGAACATCAAAGGTCTCAAAGATTATCAAGATAATCTCAACATAAGAAGCTCATTACTAAATAATCCCTCACTAAGCGTATTTTGGAGGGTTAACATTATACTAGCCACGGTATTCACTTGACACAAACTATATTTAGATCAGACAGATCGGTTTGGGAGATCCTTGGTCCCCTAAGGCGTATACCCAACAGTGGGCGTACATACATACATAAATCACGCTTAATCCCCGATAGGGTAGGCAGAGGTGAATTAACACCTACACAAAAGTCTCTCGGCTGAAATGATTATACTACATTTACCTTGCTCATTTGATATACCGTATATACCGTTTAAATAAAATACAAAGTGGTATCGTTAAACTTTCGGCGCATTTAACAATAAATACGGAAGGAATTAAATCCGGACCTCCAGACTTAGACAGATCAAGTGTCTTCAATAGGTTAAATACTTTGGTTGGATCAACTTCAATATTACCAATACTACAATGTGTTAAATCAGAGTTCATGCTAACAGAATGACTAACATTGTGGCTTGGAGTCAGAAAAGTAGATTGAAAATAATCCGCCAATACATTACTTATGTCTTCACCGGTGTCAGCAGTCACAGATTTATAAGTCATTACACTAGGAAATGTGGAGCTTTTTCTTCTGGCTTTTATAAATGCCCAAAACACTTTTGGATTTTCTACAATTGAGGACTCAACACGATCAATATAATTGTTAAAACAATCCTTTTCAAGATCATGAGCTCTTTTCCGTAGTAAGGAAAACGATTGATAATCAGATAAGTTACCGTAGGTTTTAAACTTTGAATGAAATTTGAATTTCTCCTTTAAAACTTTTATGAGGCTGGAATTATACCATGGTGGATAAGAGTTCTGCTTAACTAATTTATGCGGTATATACTGGTCACGAAGCTGATATAATTTATTATAAAAATATGTTACTGCGTCATCTAATGAACCTACACTCAAAAATTCGTTCCAGTTAGTATTACTAAGCTCAGATGCGATCGAGGAAAAGTCACCGCGGTTAAACATGTACTTCATTTTCCTTGGATTTTTCAATTCATGAATTTCAATAAACTCAGCACAAATTTCAAGAGACTTATGGTGTAAATCCTCCTGAACCAATGGATTTTCACATTTTGCACATCACATTTTGTGTGATGTCAGACCCGTATTATGTGATTTCAGTTGCTTTGATCTACCCGTCACTCTAACACTTTGCTATTATTCTCAATGAGTGAGAGTGACGGGTAGACCATAGCAACTGAAATCACATAATACGGGGTCTTACATCTCCGTGGTCGTGCTCCTGCCACAATAACTGTTGTATCGTGCCCAAAATCTGTGCATTTATTTCTAATTATTATTAAGGACCAATTCGCAACAATACCAACGTCCTCAACATTAATGACTCTAAACAGAAACTTGTGCTCTAAAAATACATTCACCATATTAAAAAAATAAACATCGCTGAAAGTAATTCTTCACATCACTAGCTACAATATTCCAGGAGCGCCACCTTTGACACCTCCAACAAAAATAACAAAACTATCTCCATCAGCGTTGTAAGGTAACAATACATCAGTTGTTGTACAAAAAAGTATTTTATCTGAAACGTTACGAGTCCCTTCCTTGCCCTCAAGAGAGCGCGTGCCAAGGGTGGCGAAATGTGCAAACAATTAGGCGACCTTTTTTTTCTCCTACCCTCAATGATACTCGCGTCGACGGCGTCCTTTCAAAAACACCACACTATCCTTGCACTACACATCTGTTGGTTCACACCACGCATAAATCATGCCCCGGTGACTGGTATGAAATATTAATGCCAGAGGAGTATTAGACAAAGAATGTGAATCTCTAGAGGACTCTTCAACTTGATTGTGTTTTTGAATGATTTACGATGGATCTTGCTAAGGGCTTATTGCTTTATATTTTTTAAATCGTTTCATTTATGCTTAATTGCTTTTTTATTTCTTCATCGTGATATTTGCACTAGCACTGCAATGTTGAAATAAATCAACATTAGGGATTAAATTTTTAAAGGTATCGTAATAATAATATATAAACATTTATAATCTGTCTCGAAAAATTGTGATCAGTAACACTCACTAGACCGTTCTGTCACCGGCCATGACATGCACGTAGCGTATAGGTCTACCAGAATCTCATGGCATTATTTGTTTTTTTTAAAGTAGGATTTTGATATGGCAACGTCTACTGGCGTCTGTCAAATCAAATGACAAGGTTTGTCAATTGCTCAAAGATTTTTGTGTATTTTCTCAAAATATAATTTGTTATTATGAAAATATCGAAAACTCCACTTCGATCTCAAGCGAGAAATATTGTTGTCAGTGTGTATCGTAAAATACGTGAAGAAGGAGGTGTAAATCAATCGCAATCGTCAATTTTAAAGCGCGTCGTGGATTGGACCGACTAGTCGATACATACCAGACTAATACTTTTACCTATAGATTTTTACACTTTGTCACTTACAGGGGTTTCCAATATGGCGAATCATAGGCGAAAGCGTTTCGAATAATGGTATATTTTCCACGCCTTGTAAAAATAGGCTCTCCTATTTTTGGAAAGAAAAAATCAACTTGATTTAGAGTTTTATTTTATTTTTAACTGGCGTAAATGTTGTGAACTTGTAAAAGGAAATTGAAAAAGATTTTATAGAGCAAGATTGATTAAAACAGATGCTGGAAGAATGCTATAAAATAATTGCCACTTCGTTTTCCTCTACAGATGCCGAAGAGCAAGATATGCATGTGGAGTTTTTAGAATCGTTCTCTAGTTCTAATTGAATATTTAATCTATTTGTTTAATAAAATTTCAAACAGCACTTTAATAGTATTATTGCCCTTCTCAATCTTGTTCTAATTTATAAATGTTAACAATCCTAATAATTATATCTTATTTGATTTTAATTTCTACAACAAATAAATGTTAGAAAAATTAGTACAAAGATTTTGGTGTGATTTTGGTATTTCTACATTGCAAGGCTTCTACATATAAGAAGACTCAAAGTCACCCAAAAGGCAATGGAGAGGGCTATGCTCGGTGTTTCCCTGCGTGATCATATCAGAAATGATGAGATCCGCAGGAGAACTAAGGTCACCGACATAGCCCGAAGAATTGCGGCCTTAAGTGGCAGTGGGCAGGGCACATTGCGAGGAGGACTGACGGCCGTTGGGGCGGAAAGGTCCTTGAATGGGGACCGGGAGACGCAGCGTTGGAAGGCCCCCCACAAGGTGGACCGACGATCTGGTGAAGGTCGCGGGAAGCCGTTGGATGCGGGCAGCGCAGGACCGACCGGTTTGGAGATCCTTGGGGGAGACCTATGCCCAACAGTGGGCGTCTCTCGGCTGAATGATGATGATGATGATGATGATGAAGGTTTATACATAAATCCGTTGGCTTACAACGTGAAGTGGTAATGGTTATTCTTATTTGATTATGTTAGAATTTCTTCAATTTAATTAGTGTCTTTTTTGGCCGAGCGATATAGGCACCTGCCGAGATTACAGTGGACGCGGGTTCGATTCCCGCATCAAGACCATAATTTTTCGAAATTTTTCTAACCACCAAAATCTTTGTACTATCTACTGCGACGTCTGAAAAATAAATAAAAATTAAAAAGTATCAAGACCATTTATTCCAATTTCTCTAGTTTTCCCCTCTAGAATTTTTTTTTCCAATTTGCCATGAGATCCTGGTAGGCCTATACCTACCGGTAATCAATTTGAGTCGAATATTTTGCCAGTGCGAATACGCTCCGTGTATGGCCGGTGACGAAACGATCTAATGAGCAGAGACTTTTAGTGTAAAGATGGTGATGAGTAATCAGCAGCAGCAGCATTCCTCTCATACCGCCTAGATATACTGCGATTTTGGAGCTCGTTAGATAGCAAAAGACTCGCTTGATTACAAAGAAGCTGGCATAATTGGCAAATCATAGGTGTTAATTCACCCCTGCCTACCCCTTCGGGGATAAATAGGCGTGATACACGTATGTATGTGTAATCCAGCACGACCTGGGGAACTATAAACGAACACAATGCGCCGTGCGTCTCCCCGCGTAAGAACGTTCACAAAGACTGTCTTCGGCATGCACGTAAATCCATAGCGATGCTCCGATAACACCTCTTTGTGTGCGTTGAGAAACGACCACCGGCGCCATTATTCTCCCAAATACATAAGCAGTAATCGGCGAGCTCACTCCGATCCTGAACCTATTCGATCTCATGCATTTAAATTCGGAATTAGTGAAAAGCCCAGCCCGCAAACTCTTTTTGGCGTAGGTAAGCAAGCAACTCGCCGGATTTCTCTCTAATGCCGCTTCCATTGAAAACGTACATACATACATACATACATAAATCACGCCTATATCCCCGAAGGGGTAGGCAGAGGTGAACTAGCACCCACGTTTCGCCAGTTATGATAGGTCCCATGTAATAGGTGGCGAGCCTATTGCCATTTATCGGGTACAAAAGTCGCAGTAGGTACATTGTCTGGCAGTGTCTGGCATATTGAAAACGTGATTGATTTAATGGCCTACCGTATCGATTGGGCAACATGAAACTTATTAGTATAAGGACGTTTTCTCGGGGATTTTAAATTTGAATTCATTTTAAACCGCCTCCGTGGTTAACTGGTTTGCAAACGGAATCTTAATCCCGAGGTCCCGGATTCGATCCCTAGGGGAGTACAAATTTGTACTCGGTTAGGTTGGTGGTAGGACTTTTTTCAAGTCCGCCTGGCCTGGCCACCATCTTATGAAAATCGCTTTAATAGAGCGGCTGGCTATTGTATCACAAATTGTCGGGACGCAGTAATATTTACAGCATTATTGTGTTCCGACAATTTGGGATAAGACAGCCAGCCCCTATGTGGTTGCGGGTTCCAGGTGAAGCTCGATTCCATCTTCGGCCCTTAGGCTGCTTTTCCACCAGATATGCGCGAGGTAGCTATGCGGTGCGCTAGGAAAATCCACCCATAGAATTGCTCCATTTCTGTATTGCAGAAACAGTACTGGACATTTTTTTCCTCGCACGCCGCTTAGTTACCTCGCACATCTATGGTGTAAAAGCATCACTAACCATCAGGTGAGATGAAGGTCAAGAGCTTGTTCGTCTAGCATTAAAAAAAAATATTTTTGCTTCCCAAAGGGCGTGAGACATAAATAATCTATTCGAAGACAACACACCTCACCTATGTCGCTCGGAAAAATGTATCTGGCATATAAAAGGACGGCGGGAGGTTGCTTCGTTACATTTTGTCACTCCCGTGGGTGTACCTCTGAGTCCGGTCTTTGAGGCATGAATGTTTTATATAGGTGCCGCGATTCAGATTTGAGCTTAGCTCAGTTTATAGTTTTTCTTTCACGATTTTTTAGTATATTGGGAATACTGATTGCGTTTCATTGAAAGTGGTTTTCCTTTATTTTTCTACGTCAATACGCAAGTTATCAAAAGAAACAAGACTGGGATTTAGCAGAATTAGTGAAAATTCGCTACAAATTATTTATTTTCGTGGCTTGCGAAATTCTTTCTTGTTGAGAAGCTTCATTGATTTGCTAGTCCAAATCAAAAGTATTTGATGTTGTACACGGTTTATTTTTTAATGAGCTTATTAACTAAATAATAACACGCACCAATAGATACAGTTAACAGCACCTCAGCTTACAAAAATATCTCAAGTGTTTTCAATTAATTTTGCTCTTTATGATCTTACTAATCTTACCCATTTAGGGTAAGTTTCACAATATTGGATTACGGTAGGTATTTCTTAAACTCAAGTAACTTCATCATCAGTCCGTGTTCGTCTATTGTTAGACCCCATGTCTAACTACTAGTGCTTAAAATAGGAGTATAATATGATGATGATGTTGATGAGATTTATTGGTCTGATTAAGTTTCTTGTTAAGGCTTACTTATTAAAGGTAATAACCCATTTTCTAGTTTGCATACATACAAAAATCACGCCTACCCAACAGGGGTTGGTAGAGGTGAATTAACACCCACTTTCGCTAATTAGGTTAGCTCCCATTTAATAAGTGGCTATTATAGTATTGCCATCTATTAGGCATGGAAATCGCAGAACCTTGCTAGGTTTCTTATTTATTATTATAAGGTAGATTAGTATTAGTAGGTAGTATTTTCTAGCATTCAATACAAAAAAAATATTTTCTTGAGAAAGCTTAATGCTTTCAAAATTAATGTTATTCGTATTTAATCAACCATGTCCGAAAATTATCTCAACAACAGGAAGAATAAATATTATTTTTCCCAAAAAAAATCATCTATTACGATCTCTCTCAGGTGTAAACAGCTCAGTTGAAAATTATCAATCTTAAGGAATTTTCCTGTCCGTCAGATGAAAGGGCAAAGACAAAAACGGGGCCGCTGTTTTTGTTTTTAATGCCATTATATTAGGGCACAAATTCTTTTAAAAAATTAATAAGCCATCAAATTGGAAACAGAAAATTCCTGAGAAAAAAATTCAAAAAGTCGAAGCAATAGCACGTTGATTGTTTTATCTAATAGGTATGTATATAGTAGTATTGATATATTATTTGTACAGGTTCTTTTTCAAGTTTTACCTTTAGTGTATAAAGGTAAAACCCGCGGGTGAGATCGTGGGTGATGGATGGTAAATTGTATTCTAATCTGCCGCCACCACAATATCACCATTGAACTTAGAAAACGTAAAAAAGATTTAAAAAAATAATCCTTAAAATCTTCGCATGGATGTTTATGACATTTAGCAGAGGAGAGTACTATCGGCTACCATCTCCATCTCTCACGTGGGTGTCGTCAATTAACTTTAATGAATATTTAATGTCAAAATATTTTATTCAAATCTAGACCATAGACCCGGCAAAAATAGCGACTAGTTTTGAATTGTCATTTTTTGACGTTAAGTACTCATTATCGTTATTTGACGTCTTTGAGTGCGGCAGTTAGACAGCATTGAGTAATGAGCAATAGCGTTACTTGGCATCATACTGCAAAATACATGTCCGATAGACAACCAAGGACTGATTATTACATGGAACGTTCATAGTTGGAGAAATGTGGGTATTTATACACCTCTGCCTATTCCTTCAGGGATAAATAGGCACGATTTGTGTATGTACCTAGGTATGTATTTCGATTTCATGGTCATGACAGAAATCGCAAGAAACAACAAACATTACTCTAGGACTGTATAGGAACTCGTGAGCTCCATAAATAATGGAGCGTTACGACGACATCAGAACGACAAGTCTCTTAGGGCTAACACAACACTTCCTTAGGGAACTGTTAGATGTATAATTCAGTCTAGATAGGGACGCTGTGAAAAGGCACGAGCATAATGTGCAGTTAGTAAACGCTTTTGTTTTTGTTTCAATATTTCTAACGGAGCACTTCTCACAATTGCAGTGAAAAAGTAGTAAGCACGTAATTGCATAAAGACATAAAATTATAAAATCTAAATTATGAAACAAAATTATTTATAAAAGAACAAACATACGTATGTTTTCCTTCGAAACATAATATAAATAAATATTAAAATTATACTACATACACAACTATGACTAGGGAACAAATGGCACGCCTACCCACAGTTTTTTTATCGCCTATTATGTTTACTCCCATGGTTGTCTGGAAGAGACTGCTGTCTATCAGTAAGACCGCCTATTGTGCTCTTTCTTTAATTCAATGTTTTTGTGTGCAATAAAGTGTTTTGTATTGTATTGTATTGTATTGTATTGAATGTCTGTGATGAACACAAACGTTGGGCCATACTATGATAGGACCAAATCTAACCATTCGACCAACCGGTCTTCAATAATTAGTGACATTCTTGGAAAATAATAGAAAACATTCCGGTGTCATTTTCTAATCGTAGTACGCCACAGTTTTAACGAGCGTACATCTACGTATGCTTAAAGTGATAAAGTCTATAATTGTTTCCTTTGATCTAGTGACACAAAGCGACTGAGATTTTAAATGCCGGACGGCACCACACCAATGTTCAAAATTAAAACACAATTAAAATTCGTTTTGTTAGTTGCGTTGACATCAGAAACATACTGTATTGTAAAGATATTTTGTGCATACCAATGCCTTGGTAGTCAATAGCGGAACGACGGATTCTACACCATTGAAGTAGAGAAAGATATTAGGTCCCCGTCATCATCATTACCAGCTCTTAAATGTCCCCACTACCAGGACTCAGGTCTTCCCTATTATAGATGGATTATAGGAGAATGGGCCATAGTCGACCACACTGGCGGGGGCGGATTTGTGGGTATATTTAGTTACCGGTTAACGTGCTTTCCGAAGCACTCGGAGGAACTCGGGATAATATGTTTTTGGTCACCCATCCAATGACTTTAATTAGCCAATAATTTAATTTGTCCATTTACCTACGCGAAGGGACAGGTAGGAACTTACGTCAGGCTGAATGAAATATCAAATTTCAAAATGAAATAATATAAGCCAGTATGCCCGCTTTGCCCTGCCTTTCCACAGATCTTCGTACATCAAGAGTTCCAATAAACTAAATAAACTGCTTACATCACACCAAACTTTGCTTTCAAAAACCTTGACAAATGAAGATTTCACCAGCCTGTCACAACATCAGCTATATATATAGCACAAAATAGAGTAAATATACTATGAAAGTCGTAACATTTATTTTATCACCCACCAGAGACAGGAACGAGCAAAACATCTCACAACTTACCGATTGAGGAAAAATACGTCGACGAAGACTTCCATTAAAATACACATTTTAGAAAATATGCCATTAGCCTTAAATAATATAATATCACGGCACCCGCGATTGTTAAATTAATTTGTCTGTAATTAGTCAATTATTAAAATAATAATTGAAAGTACGCCGCGTGGTGACGGCAGAGTAGAATACAATTGTCACCACCCCAAATCTCTCTCGTGGGTGTCGTACGAGGCGACTAAGGATAAATCAGTGATTCGTTCCTCTTATACCACCTAGCGAATAGTACTGCGACTTTTGTGCCCGATTAATGGGAATAGGCTCGCCACCTATTACATGGAATCTAACATAATTGGCTAAACGTGGGTGCTAGTTCACCTCTGCCTACCCCTTGGGGGATATAGGCGTGATTTATGTATGTATGTATGTAATTGAAAGTGTAAGGCACCGATCTGCACTGGGCCAGAGTGCTATATTCTTCCATTAAGGGAATGTCTGTGCCCCAGCAGTGGGGACATTAAAGGGGTGGTTATGATGATGATAGTGCTTAAAAATTTAACACTTCCTAACACAGCAAAAGATTAGACAGCAACAACGGAACAAAATTTTTGAATTAAAATTTTTTTTTGCTAAAATTGTCGTAAAAACTTACGAAGCTCATTTCGCTCCGCGTGAATTTTCTCAAGGAACCGTGCTCGGAGCTTTCCGTGACATTTTTCGCATCACGATTGTAGGGAACCTACCTACATTTAGATATTTAGTTTAGGCATACACTACATCTAATAAAACTACTTAATTACTAATCAATAAAAATAAAATATTATATTTACAAACTTACACCTAGACACAACATAATAACAGAATGAAATTAACAAAATTATCAACCTATAATATTTACATTATTCATATATTATAATACAACAAACTATAGCCACTAACATTAACACTTTCAATGCGTATCAGTTGGTCGATATCGATATCGATAATCGACACTTGGCCGCACTGCCTCAACGCAATAGATAAGCCACTTATTTACTAAGTACCTAAGCGGCCGACCGGCGCGGGCGCAGCCGCACGGTCGCCAGTCGTGACTCGCTATCGACGCTATCCATACGTTTCTTTGCCTAAGCTTATGTACTTAAATTTACGCTAGTGCTTATTTACTTGGACTGTGTTGTGCTAATTATTCTTGGCTTTCCTTCTTCTTTCTCTGACTATCTCTGTGCAGTGCTTTCATCTTTTGTGCCTTCTGTTATCTGTGTTTTTGGATTATAAACTATAAAAATCGTAAGTTGAATTTTTATTGACTGTGCCTAACTACACACAAACAAAGTGAGTAGGAATCGGGACTGCAAGATAGGAGTTTTAACATTTCGCATACCCGTACCTACATTGGTGACCCCTAGCAAGGACACAAGATGTCGGACGATGAAGCACGCGGTGGTAACCGGAATACTAGTGAGGGGAAAGACAAACTATCGACACAGCAAAATGTGCACAACATTAATATTCGCATCCCACCTTTTTGGCCTGAGGAGCCCGAGATATGGTTCGCGCAGGTGGAAGGACAGTTCGCGCTTTACCACATACATAGGGACTCTGCAAAGTTTAATTATGTGATTGGACAGCTCGACAACCAATTCTCTAGAGAGGTGAAGGATCTCATCATAAGCCCTCCAGTGGAGAACAAATATGAGAAGCTCAAGACAGAGTTAATCAAAAGACTCACAGCCTCTAATGAAAAGAAGCTTAAACAGCTGCTCATGCACGAGGAGCTGGGAGACCGAAAGCCCTCTCGTTTTCTTCGTCACTTGCAGAGTCTTGCTGGCCAAGAGGTACCCGATGACTTCATGAAGACAATCTGGATTAGCCGTCTCCCGCATGGCATTCAGACTGTCCTCGCAGGTCAACCAGCGTCGACCAGCCTTGAAGATCTGGCTGACTTAGCGGACCGAGTTAACGACCTGGCCGCATCAACGCCCAAAGTGCATGCCATAAGTGAAGCTGGACCTAGTTCTGTCCTCAGTGACCTTACCAGAGAAGTCGCTGAACTCCGAAGACAAGTCCAGAAGCTGCAGTTGCAAGGGGGCGGTAGGTCAACATCACGTTCTGCTCGACGTCGAAGCCGGTCATCTTCCAAGCAGCGATCGCAGTCGAATCACCGGAAGTACCCGCTATGTTGGTACCACTCTAAATTCGGGGACAAGGCCACCAAATGCATGCGACCCTGCGACTTCAAGGCGGAAAACATGATGGGCGGTCGGTAATGGCGACGGACGATTGCCCATCTTCTGCTGGTCGCCTATTCGTCACAGACCGTTCCTCGAAGACGCAGTTCCTGGTCGACACTGGCAGCGACCTCTGTGTCTTCCCTCGAGCGGCACTACGCGATCGTCGTGCTCCAACAGGGTTCCAGCTGTGTGCTGCGAACGGTTCCAGCATCTCAACATACGGTTACGTATATTTTGAATTAGATTTTGGGTTGCGTAGAATTTTTTCATGGCGCTTTGTAGTAGCCGACGTTACAAAACCTATCATAGGGGTAGATTTTCTCAATTTTTACAACCTTGTAGTAGACTGTAGAAATAAATGCCTCTTAGATAATACTACTTCTGTAACTGCTGTAGCTAGTCTAGTAGCTAGTAAAACTAATCTTTACTCTGTTAAAGTCTTGACTGGTGACACTAGATATCACAAAATACTCAGTGAGTTCCCTGAGATCACTCGACCAGCTGGTACCCATCGTACAATACACCATAACACCCTTCACCATATACGCACGACACCAGGGCCTCCAGTATCTTCGTCACCTCGCCGTCTAGCACCTGACAAATTAAAAATTGCCAAGCAGGAGTTCCAGTCCATGATTGCAGCTGGAACAGCCAGACCATCAGAAAGCTCTTGGTCTTCTCCGTTACATCTCGCTCCAAAAAGGGACAATGGCTGGCGTCCGTGCGGCGATTACCGCATGTTGAACGCCCGCACTGTGCCTGACAGGTATCCGGTTAGGCACATTCATGACTTTGCCCAATCTATCGCTGGCTGCAGTGTCTTTAGTACCCTAGACCTGGTAAAGGCTTTCAACCAGATACCTGTCAGTCCAGAGGACATACCCAAAACCGCCATTACCACACCATTCGGGATGTTTGAGTTCCCGTTTATGACGTTTGGACTTCGTAATGCGAGCCAGACCTTCCAAAGGTTTGTTGACGAGATGACCAGGGGACTAGACTTTGTATATTGCTACATTGACGACTTTCTGGTGTTCTCTAAGGACCTGGAGCAGCACGAGGAGCACCTGCGCACTATCTTTGCGAGGCTGAGAGACTATGGAATGTTACTTAATACGTCTAAGTGTGTTTTCGGAGCTAAAGAGGTAAGTTTCCTAGGTTATGGCATCTCGAAACGGGGCACTCGACCGCTGGATGCTAAGGTGCAGGCGATCAAGGACTTCCCTGTTCCGACCACCGTACGGCAACTTAGGGCATTTTTAGGCATGCTGAACTTTTATAGGCGATTTCTTCCTCGCGCTGCCCAAGTTCAAGCTCCTTTACATGCCTTACTAACGGGGTCGGTAAAAGGTTCACATCCTGTCGCCATAACTGGTGAAGCGTTATTGGCTTTCGAAGCCTGCAAAGATACCCTTTCAGACGCCGCTCTATTGGCTCATCCTGATTATGCGGCGAAGCTTGCTCTGGTGACGGACGCGTCGGACAAGGCCATAGGCGCAGTCCTCCAACAGCTGAAGGACAACGTATGGCAACCGTTGGCTTTCTTTTCCCGGAAGCTGAGTCCATCCCAGGTCAAGTATTCGCCATATGACAGGGAGTTGTTAGCCATTTACGAAGGCATCAAGCACTTTAGATATATGCTCGAGGCTCGGCACTTCGTAATATATACTGATCATAAGCCGATCAGTTTTTCATTCCACGAAAGGAAGAAAAACTGTTCGCCTAGGCAGTACAGACTCCTAGATTTTATATCCCAGTTCACGACTGATATCCGACATATATCTGGCAAGGATAACATCGTTGCAGATACCTTGTCACGGATAGAGGAACTGGGAGTGCCGGTAAATCTCGAGACACTAGCCCAAGCTCAAGCTACGGACCCTGAGCTGATGAAACTTTTAGAGGAAGGATCATGTCTTCAACTGAAGAAGCTCAACTTACCTGGAAGTCGTACACGCCTGTACTGCGACGTCAGTACCCCGACCTCCAGGCCATTCGTTCCCCAGCTTTTCAGAAAGCAGATTTTCGAACATCTTCATTCCTTCAGCCATCCTGGCGCGAAGCCATCCATTAAATTAGTCTCCGAACGTTTTGTTTGGCCTGGCATGCGTAAGGACTGCAGGGATTGGGCGCGCTCATGCTTGCCGTGCCAGCGATCTAAGGTGAGTCGTCATGTCACCGCTCCACTAGGCGGATTCAACTTACCTCGAGCGCGTTTTAAACAGGTTCATATAGACCTTGTAGGGCCTCTTCCTGTCTCGGGTGGTTATAGGTATTGCTTGACGGCAGTAGATCGATTTACTCGATGGCCGGAAGCAATACCAATTGAAGATATCACGGCAGAAACAGTTGCCAAGGCTCTATTGTCAGGCTGGATATCCCGTTTTGGCTGCCCGATAGACATTGTAACTGACCGAGGCCGTCAATTTGAATCGGCCCTGTTCCAATGTCTGTCCCAAATAGCAGGGTTTCAACATAAGCGGACGACAGCCTATCATCCAGCCTGCAATGGGTTAGTGGAGCGTTTTCATCGGCAGCTCAAAGCCGCGATCGTATGTCACGGCAACGATAGGTGGACTGAGTCTTTGCCATGGATATTACTGGGGGTACGAACTTCCATCAAGGAAGACTTACAAGCCTCCTGTGCAGAACTCGTGTATGGTGAGCCACTTAGACTACCTGGCGAATTCTTTGACCCATCCACAGCAGGCACCACAGACACGTCTGAATTTACCGCGCGTATTAGGGAATTCGCCAAGAAACTGCAACCAGCTCCTACGGCACACCATGGCACACGTAAAACGTTTATTTTTAAGGATCTCGCCACTAGCGATTACATTTTCCTGCGTGAAGATGCATCACGAGGCTCACTCCAACCCGCTTACTCAGGTCCACACAAGGTGTTGTTAAGAGGACATAAAATCTTTAAAATTCTTTTAAAGGGTAAAGAGGTCACAGTTTCGATTGACCGAATCAAACCGGCCTTCATACTAGCTGACCACCACAGTCATAAGGATGACAATCATAATGAGGACGTAGAACCTCCACCACGTTTCCGCAAGGATTACGTCACAAGGTCTGGACGCCGGGTAAAATTTCCCGACTTCTATCGCCCTTGACGGTCTCTGGAGGGGGGTTGTGTAGGGAACCTACCTACATTTAGATATTTAGTTTAGGCATACACTACATCTAATAAAACTACTTAATTACTAATCAATAAAAATAAAATATTATATTTACAAACTTACACCTAGACACAACATAATAACAGAATGAAATTAACAAAATTATCAACCTATAATATTTACATTATTCATATATTATAATACAACAAACTATAGCCACTAACATTAACACTTTCAATGCGTATCAGTTGGTCGATATCGATATCGATAATCGACACTTGGCCGCACTGCCTCAACGCAATAGATAAGCCACTTATTTACTAAGTACCTAAGCGGCCGACCGGCGCGGGCGCAGCCGCACGGTCGCCAGTCGTGACTCGCTATCGACGCTATCCATACGTTTCTTTGCCTAAGCTTATGTACTTAAATTTACGCTAGTGCTTATTTACTTGGACTGTGTTGTGCTAATTATTCTTGGCTTTCCTTCTTCTTTCTCTGACTATCTCTGTGCAGTGCTTTCATCTTTTGTGCCTTCTGTTATCTGTGTTTTTGGATTATAAACTATAAAAATCGTAAGTTGAATTTTTATTGACTGTGCCTAACTACACACAAACAAAGTGAGTAGGAATCGGGACTGCAAGATAGGAGTTTTAACATTTCGCATACCCGTACCTACACGATGAAAATTACTTGCAGTTTTCAGTTGGACTTCAAGGAGCACAATTTGCATTCAGTACCTTCTTTGGATTCCAAACAATATCAGTTCTAAACGGATGAACGACGTCTGTGTAATATCAGGTATATTACACAGACGTCGTTCATACGCTCTATATACCTATAACATTAGGGAACTATTTGCAAACGTGCTTCTTCAAAGCAAAATTAAAAACAACATTAAAATGTATGTCATCATCATCATCATCACCAGCCATTTAATGTCCTCACTGCTGGGGCACGGGTCTTCCCTGTGAATGGAAGAATATATGGAGATTGGGCCATAACCCACCACCCTGGCCCAGTGCGGGTTGGTGGGTATTAACGAGTGCAGATGCAGCCGGTACCAATGGCTAAACGTGCCTTCTGAATCATGGAGCATCTCGAGATAAGACATTTTTGGTCACAAATCCAATGACCGGCCTTAGCGAACATTGCTGTTTAAACAATCATAGGCCCAGCGCACTATGCCCTGCGCTAGCGAGCTCCTTAAAAACGAGCTCCTGAGCTTAAAATTTATGTGTTACTGTAAAATATTCCAGATATTTGTAGGTATATCAACATCTTCCTGTTCATTTCTCAGGTTATTTGGGTTGGCGTGGTATGTTTCCTCTTCAATTATTTTCGTCAGACGTCATTAAACCATCCACTTCATTCTAATTCACGTCATCCATCCAACATAAAAATAATGTATAGAAAATTGTTGGAAAGCACAATGTCGAGAGCCTGATAAACGGAGAGAGTGATTGGCATTCTAATCCATGCTGCTCAAGCTTTTGGCTTAGTTTTTACAGCCAGCCGCCTGCCTGACACCAACCCTCTTTGGGTATGCTGTTGTTGGTAATTTGCACTTCAGTCTACGGGTGCTTCAGGATGCTTATTGGTGTTGAACGACCGATGAATGTATTAAGAATCAAGTCCGATGTCATCTACTGCTGTACTTTAATCGCAACTTTAATTGAAATATTGCTGGACCGACGGTTAAGACACCAAAAACACTTGCCAATTTCGTCATTATGTCTATATTTATGCCGTTCGTGTGTGAAATGCATGAAAGAGATTAAGATAAAGATTTTAGTGGTTAGAAAAAGAATTTCGAAAAATTATGATCTTGAGACGGGAATCGAACCCGCGTCCGCTGCTATCCGGGCAGGTGCCTGACCGCTCGGCCACCCAAGATACTAATTAACTTGCCGAAATTCTTCTAATCTTTACAATTCACGTTGTAAGCGAAAAGGTTAGATGAATTTCGGCAAGTTAATTAGTATCTTTTTTCTAACCACTAAAATCTTTGTACTAATTTTTCTAACATTTATATCTTCTTCTTCCTGCCCTGTTCCCAGTCTATCTGGGGTCGGCGCAGTATGTTTCCTCTTCCATTCATATGTCAGACGTCATCAAGCCATCCACTCCCTTTTGATTCATATCATCCATCCCACCGTAAAGGTGCTAGTGATGAATGAGTGTATAGAAAAGAGACTGAACGGACCATGTCGAGAGACCCATGAACGGAGAGAGTGATTAGAATGACAACATTCCAATCCATACTGCTCAAGGTTTTGGCTTAGGTTTTACAGCCGGCCGCCTGCCTGACACCAACCCTCCTTGGGTACGCTGTTGTTGGTGGTTTGCCCTCCACCATTCGGGTGCCTCAAGGTGCTTATTGGTCTACACCGGGCAATCTCCCTTAGTCGACTTTTACGACACCCATGGGATGAGTTGGGGCTGGCCTATTCTACGTTATTTGTTCGCTCCCAGGCCAGCATAGAAGGCCCAGGCCAGCATAGAAGGCTTCTCTAACATTTATATAATGTTAAAAATTTAAATCAAAGAGATTAAGATAGTTTACAAGGAGTATCTATCATGCTACTGTCTAATTGTTTGATATTATGTACTTTAATATAATAAACTCTATTATGGGCTATGGAGGTGGTTTTTCTAGATATAGTTTCATTAAACTTAATTATCCATAGAACTTACCATAACAGTACCTGTTTGACCTATAAATAGTTACCTATACAATTTGACTAAAATAGTGAACATGAATGTCAACAATTGGTCAGAAAGAAGAAGACTATAAAAGAAATGTTCAGATCGTGCAAGAAATGTCATAAGAAATGGAGTTCATGGGAATATGAAACAAATGAAATATGACAATGTTGATAGTTGCACAATTTACATACGGTCAGCATCATAAGTCGATTACCACTTTAGCCCTCTGTCATACCAAAGACAGCGAACGCGCAGTAATAATTGCCACCAATTTGTACAAACAACTTTTGCGACCAAAGTAAAAAAGTGTTTATCTACTTATGATGCTGCCTACTGAATAATTTCACTACACTGTGCGCAGTCGCGGAGGAAAGTTGAAACGAAATAATGTGCTCGTAAAAAAAGATCGCATTGTCAACGATATCAGTCTCTCGCCAAAAAGTGCCCCGGCTGTGTTTGAAATGCATGAGCAATAAAACAGAGTATAGCGCCACCACAGAGGACGGAAGCTGTGTTTGGAAAAACTGAGAACGTCGAGAGTTCATGACCCGGTTTTATAAATAATACACACATACATAAATGATGACGTGTGGTGACAGTAGAGCAGATTGCAATTGTCACCACCCCCATCTCTCCCGTGGGTGTCGTACAAGGCGCTAAGGGTAAACACAGCGAAGAGTAATGGGCAGCAGCATTCCTCTGCAGTATACTGCGATTTATGCGCCCGATAGAAAATAATAGTAATATAATATTAATAAATATTTTTACACTTACACCTATCATCTAGCCCAAAGTAAGTAGCCTAAGCACTAGTGTTATGGATACTTAGATGACGGACATATTTTTAATATAATTATGTATATAAATGTTGAAAATATACTACTTTAACATCTGCAACAACCACGACTGGGGAACAAATATATGTGTGTATCACAAAATTTGCCCCTACCAGGATTCGAACCCGGGACTTCTTGGCCGTCGAGATGGCAATAGGCTCCCCAATGGGACCTAACTTAACTGGCGAAAAGTGGGTCTTTAATACGCCTCTGTCTACCCCTTCGGGGATATAAACGTGATTTATATATGTATACATAAATGACGCCTATTTCTCCCAGAAGGGAGGTAAATTAAGTTAGGCTCTATATACTGCCATCTATCGGGTACGTAATTTGCAGTTTATTCCTAGGAGGTATCTAGACTATAATAGCAAAACTGTCAAATTTCTTCAATCGATTGTCAACCTTATCTTGTTTGGCAGTAGAGCCAAAAGTCGACTGAGAAAATTTAACATTTTCTGGTAGTCTGACGTGCGTACCTACAGATGAACCGTCAACTGAAGCGATATTTCAATTAATTGTTTAAGATTATTATTACGTAGAAATTCCGTTACTAAATTAGCTTTAAAGCGCGGTGACAATGTACAGCAAAATTGTAGTTTAATAAACTCTTGCTTCCATTGTTATCCGATGTTTAACGAGCTAATATCACGTGCCATTATAATAACTAATTGACATTCATGTTGTAGGACATAGCATCGCTCGGATGCTTTCGGGGGTTAACATATTCCATATATTATGTCACCGCTGACAAAATACTGTACCGGGTGACTTTTTATTTCAGGAGTATGTATAAGCGGGAATAAATAAAAAATATTTTACTGGTATGAGGATTAAAATTTTTAGGGATTAGCTCTTTTTTTCTCATTGCGCCGTCAAGTTTAATAAATATTTTATGGTTGACTGGAATCAAGTTCGCCACTTGTTTAATTTTTTATTGTTTGTCATCTTGACATATTAATAATATGTAAATTAATATTTATAATATCACTACATACGTAAACATAATTAAACAACCATGACTCGTGACCAAATAATGTCTGTCTTCATCACAAACATTTGCCCTTAGCAGCATTCGAATGCGGGACCCCTTGGCCGATAGCCACAGTGATCTGACCATTCTTCCAAGCCGGCCGTCAATCAAGGGAAACATGGTTATTTACATGGAACTATTACATTAAATCAAATTTCAGCATTGCAATAGCCGTGTGGTGACGGCAGAGTAGAATACAATTGTCACCACCCCAAATCTCTCCCACGGGTGTCGTACAAGGCGACTAAGGATAAATCAGTTAGGAGGAATGGGCAGCAGCGTTCCTCTTATACCACCTAGCAATGTACTGCAACACTTTTGTGCCCGATATATGGCAATAGGCTCGCCACCTATTACATGGGACCTAACATAATTGGCGAAACGTGGGTGCTAGTTAACCTCTGCCTACCCCTTCGGGGATATAGGCGTGATTTATGTATGTATGTATGTAAATTTCAGCATCAAGTGTAGGTATTTCTAGAATTTCCACAAATAAACAGTAAAGGATTCTCGCGCTACAAAAGTTAGGTACTCGTTTACGCCTACACTGAATGCAACACCCGACTCGCACGACAAAAGGCTTTGTAGCGAGAAAACGAATAACAGTTAAAAACACCGGCCTCTTTTCTCTGTTTGAAACGAAAGTGATTTAAAATGTTCCCTTCAATATTTTCTATTTTATTTACAGAATAATAATTATTATAATGATATAATAAGATTTATGTCACACCTGACCATAAAGTGGACTTTTCGGACCACTACGTGTACGGAAAATCCCACTTTGTGGTCAGGGAGTGACAAAACTATGATGTTTCCTTGGGCGATAAAAGAAAAGCCTCAAGTCACAGATTTATTAAATACTTGCAATCTGAGACATTCTATGTTTTATCACCCTTGGTTTATATAATCTACTATTTCCTTACGGATCAAAAATCTTCGTCATCACGCCGTTCGATGAACGGAAAGAATGAATTGAAATCGGAACGGACAAATAATAAAATAATATTGAGAGTGTATGATATTGCAAAATGGAATGAATAGAAATCACATACATACATCAATCATGCCTATATCCCCGGCAGAGGTGAATTAAACACCCACTTTTCGCCCATTAAATTAGGTCCCAATAGGTGTTTTTTTTTTCCCCGGAGTGGAATGCTTTGAAGCACCATACCAGCCGCTAGCTAGGCGACTGGCCCTAGGTGGCGAGCCTATTGCCATCTATCGGGCACATACAATCGCAGTATATTGCTAGGTGGTATAAAAGGAATGCTGCTGCCCATTACTCATTGCTGTCTTTGTACGACACCCGCGGGAGAGATTTGGGGTGGTGACAATTGTATTCTGCTCTGCCGTCACCACACCACACGGCAATATAAATCGCGAGGTCAATAAACAATAGTATTTTATGAAATATTATAGTATTTTCTTATAAAAATTACGTAGAATGTGCTAGCCCCGCCCCGGTCGGACTCACCCCAGAGATGTCGATAAATTCAACTAAGGGAGATTGCGCGATGTAGACCAATAAGCACTTTGGGGCACCTGAATGGTGGAGGGTAAACCATCCAAAGAGGATTGGTGTCAGGCAGGCAGGCTGGCTGTAAAACCTTAGTCAACACCCCTTAGTATGGATTGGAATGTTGTCATTCCAATCACTCTCTCCGTTCATCGATCTCTCGACATGGTCCTTTCCGTATCTATTCTATACATTCATTCATAACTAGCACCTTTCCAGTGTAATGGCTAATATGAATCAAAAGAGAGTGGATGGCTTAATAGCGTCTGACTGATATAAATGGAAGAGAAAACATACTGCGCCGACCTCAGATAAACTGAGACCAGGGCCCGTAGCCAAGTGGCAATCGTTTCATATTGATAACGTGTCGAAGTTCTGAAGAAACTGAAGAAACTGAGAAGAAACTGGACTTGTTCTTGAACTAGACGTATATACTAGGATTAGGATTACGAATTGTGTAAAAAAATCTTGGGGGTAGTTGAGTTCCCTGAAGGAGCTATTTTGCATCATAATTATCTATTTGATCTAAAACAGACTATAGACCAAGGCCCGTAGCCAAGTGGCAATCGTTTCATAACGATAACGTGTCGAAGTTCGTCACGATCGGCCATATTACTTTGGTATCTAGAGCGTCTTAGCTTGCGCTACCAACATAACTAGGAACTTACGAAGACGATTTTGGTCACGTGATTTCACGACGACTTACGTCAAATCCCATACATTTTGCTTTATCGAACTTCGTTATCTTTGTCGGTATGTTACTTTTTCTAGGCCCCCAGGGCAGCAATAAGAAGACATGCCAAATGATTGTCAATATATTTTAAAAGTGAACAAAGAATGCCATCGAATTGCCAAAATGTATGGGTAAATTGAACTTCAAATTTTCGTCGCCGGACAGATTACATGGTGTTCCTCTTCATTTAAGATGTCTCTTTTTGTTAAACTTATCTAAAAACATAACAACTACAGGTCCACTAATCAAAGTTATCACAGCGGTCTACACACATAGGTTCTATCCCGTCAATTACGGTCAATGACGGCCGCCTTGGTCGAATGCTCAGTTTGTTGGGTATTGGCCAAGAGGTCCCGGGTTCGAATCCTGGTAGGGGCAAACTTTGTGATGACCACAAATGTTTGTTTCCGAGTCATGGTTGTGTATATATTTATGTAGTATATTTTCAACATTTATATACATAATTATATTAAAAATATGTCCGTCATCTAGTATCCATAACACAAGTGCTTAGGCTACTTACTTTAGGCTAGATGATAGGTGTGAGTGTAAAAATATAAAAAAAATATAATTCAATATAATTATATAACTATTGCGCGGTCAAAACAACGTGCTGGCAAAATTGTTATCCAATGTGGAGATGACACGTTGCCATAGAAGGAGAAGAAAATTAGTTGGTGTCACTGTAGCTTACGAGACTGATTTCTTCGCCATACCAATAAAGACAGGAACAAGATGTGGGATCATAAAACTGACCCTTTTAATGAAATAAACGAGTAACGGATTCACACTTTTCTTCTAACCAATTTTTTTTAAAAATCTTTATTTTAATTTAGGGCCTATTGTCTACAAAAAGACATGTCAGTCCCATCGTAACCTAATTAAAGTAAACTTTTTTTGAAAAGATGCACAGCGGGAACGACGAGAATCAGTGATTCAAAAATATTCCAACTAACAATTTTGCAGCCTCGGATGTTGGTTCCGCTAAAATATTAGTTCATCTAAATCCTCCTAATCCTAATCCTGACTATTAATATTTAACTTTTGGATCACTAAGTCTCTGCCGCTCCTATATTTTATGCATTCTACCAGTATATGCTGGACATCATCTATCGAGCCACATACGTCGCAGTTAGGAGAACTAGTTTTTTTCATAAGAAAACCAAATTTGTTTGAAGGATAATGTCCAGACCGTAATCTATGCAACATTACAATATATTTCCTATTTAACTTATTATTAAAAAACCACGGTATTCGAGGAGGTTAACATTGCAATTCTAACCAAATTACAAAGGCTCTCTGATTAAAATAAAGTTAACGCGAACCATGAAATGCCGCAAAATGTCACTGGAAAAGTTTGCAAGAATGTATTATGTAGTACCTACCAAGTGTGCGTTGTACGGCCTTCTGTTCGGAAACTCGTAAAGGTCAGACGAGACGAAAGCTGGAATTAAAGTAATTTGTGTTCGTTGTAGAAGTAATAAAGTTTCTTTGGGTGCTTCATATAACAACGCTTTAGGTGGAGAATTGTTTTACTCAATTGATTAAGAATCTAGAATAGTCCTATAGAACATGCCAGGGTTATTTGTTAATAATAATTATTAATGCTCTCCAACAGTATTTTTATAAGAGCTCTGTAGTACAGTGGTTCAGCGCGCTCGGCCTGCGATTGATTAAACTAAGCAATGTTTGCTAAAGCTAGTGCATAGGCGACCAAAAATATATTACCTCGAGTTTCTCCGTGCTTAAGAAGGGAAGAAAATAAAAAATTTTCTTTGTAATAATTTTTCTAACATAATTATAATGTTCAAATAAAAATAATAAATAGGACTTACTGCCGCACTCAGAGACGTCAATTAACATTAATGTGTATTTAATATCGAAAAATGACAATTGTTTTTTTTGTTTTCAGCTTTCAATTATTCCGCGTGCGGCCGGTTGCGTAGTTTCATACAAAATGCGCCGGTCGCGTGCGCGCGTGACTTTTACCCGCCGAATATAGAAAGGGGCCTTTTGTTAGATAAATGTCATTTATCTCCGGATAAAAAGCTGTTGTGATACACTAGGAGGTCTCACCTTTGCTGCTTTCGACGACGCAGTCGAACCTCCACAGAAGTAAAGCCGCGTACACAGTCAGGATCATGTTGCCGCCAAGGGAAAAAACTTCGCTTTTACGGCCCATCCTCGCCTCGTCCCCGGAACGCCACGCCGCCCTCCCCGTTTAAGCCTCCCAACATCACAAACGGACCACTTTGTCACCGGAACAAAAGCCGCGAAAGGAAGACAGTTACTGCTGGCTTTACGAGGGCCCTGTAAAAGTTGGTTGCTCTATGCGTTTATTACTGGCCATAACATGTTCTTCGTTTGCGTACGCCGTTTACCTGCAACAAAATGAGTGTATGATAAAACACGGTGTTTTTATCGCATGAGCAAATAAACGGAACACGGAATAGGCTTGTCAACTGGCCGCTAGGCGCCATCATAAATCATAAATCACGCCTATATCCCCGAAGGGGTAGGCAGTGGTGAACTAGCAGCCAGGTTTCGCCAATTATGTTAGGTCCCATGTAATGAGTGTTAGTTGGCTTGTACGACACCCACGGGAGAGTTTTGGGGTGGTGACAATTGTATTCTACTGTGCCGTCACCAAACATCCACTTTTCGTCAATTATGTTTCATGTATTAGGTCCCATGTAATAGGTGGCGAGCCTATTTCCATATATCGGGCACATAAATTGCAGTATATTGCTAGGTGCTATGAGAGGAATGCTGCTGCCCATTAATCATCGCTGTCATTACACTTAGTGACCTTGTACGACAACGGGAGAGATGGGGGTGGTGACAATTGTATTCTCCTATGCCGTCACCGACGTCGCTGGGCGAGACTGGAAAAACCCGGTTTCGCTCGCACAGCCAGTTGACAAGCTTATTTCTCTGTTCTGTTTATTTACTCATGTAGTTTTTATTTTAATAAAAAACAAAAGAGGCATGCCTATACTGGTGTTGCGGGATTAAGACGTGAATTTTTGATTTGACACCACAACAGCTTGGCGTGGTTGAAGGTTTATTTTTTTATGCAATTTAATCTTCTCTTGCTTCTTGCGCCAGATACTTAATGTCGTAGTGCTTCATTTTGTATTCACAAAAATATACCATACATATAGGTCCAAAGAAAATAAAGCCAGAAAAATGCATGACAGTAATTTTTTCGAGATTTTTCGATTATAAAGCGAAATTCACATTAAGTGGTTTTTATGTTATTGTTTAATTCTTTTGATATAATAAATAATGTGCTTTAATAAATTTTGTTTGTCTTTATTGCTACAGTGGAGAAAATATACACAGCACTGAAGTAATATTGACGATCAACATTGTCAAGAAATAGGTCGATTCGATAGACGTATAACGTCGTAACTTTATTGTATTGGTTGTCAAGACTGATGCCCCGATTATCTCCGATTCGTGCTGCGAATTTTTTATCTACATCGCTGACAAAATATGGCGCAACAACAAACAGTAGCGCTCCAGAGGCGCTTCCCTAAATATGAGGCGATTTCAAAGATATTTCCTTAATCCAATACACATTGCATTAATGTAAAATCTATACTAATATTATAAAGCTGAAGAGTTTGCTTGTTTGGTTGGTTAAACGCGCTATTCTCGGAAACTATTTATTCAAATTGAAAATTTTACTTTGTGTTAGATAGTACATTAATTGAGGAAGGCTATAGGCTAGATAACAACTGACATTAACGCGAGCGAAGCCGCAGGCGACCACTAGTTTAAATATTTGTTCTTGCTACATTTCTATTAAATGGGCGCTAACTTAGTTGGCGAAAGTGGGTGAATACACCTCTGCCTACCCCTTCGCGGAAAACAGGCGTGATTTATCTCTGAATGTGTGTGTTTTGTCTTAAGTAGCTATGCTAATAAAACTACACCAATGGTGGAAGAACATAAAACAGAATTTGGCTTTGTAAGTAGTGCCACTTCGGTAATGGAATACAGGCGTAAGTGACGGCGTATCGTTTTGTTTGTGGGTAACTGTAAAGTGTTTTTTGCTTTAGTTAGATCTTCTAACCAGACACATTAATATTCGCATTGCAATTTTA
Organism: Cataclysta lemnata; assembly: GCA_963931975.1. Classification (NCBI taxonomy): domain Eukaryota; kingdom Metazoa; phylum Arthropoda; class Insecta; order Lepidoptera; family Crambidae; genus Cataclysta; species Cataclysta lemnata. The sequence continues at coordinate 9,768,554 of OZ008353.1, read as the reverse complement.
TATGGATAAACTGAATATAATAAGCCGTGTGGTGACGGCAGAGTAGAATACAATTGTCACCTCCCCAAATCTCTCCCGTGGGTGTCGTACAAGGCGACTAAGGATAAATCAGCGATGAGGAATGGGTAGCAGCGTTCCTCTTATACCACCTAGCAATAGCAATGTACTGCGACTTTTGTGCCCGATAAATAGCAATAGGCTCGCCACCACTACATGGGACCTAACATAATTGGCGAAACGTGGTTGCTAGTTCATCTCTGCCTACCCCTTCAGGGATATAGGCGTGATTTATGTATGTATGTATGTAAACTGAATAATGTTCGTTAGATATAAAGTTGTTTGTTACACCTTGAAGTATCTTGTACTAAAATCCATTCCATGAAATGAGCTTCCGAAGAAAAGCGTCCGTGTTGGTAACTGTGCGTGACCTTTATTAGCCACTGTGTACAATTATAACCAGCCCTTTAACGTCCTCTATGCTGGGGCACTGGCCCTGCCTATAGATGGTAGAATATAGGGAGAATGGGTCATAACCCACCACGCTGGCCCAGTGCGGATCGGTGGGTCGGTGTACAATAATCATAATAATACCCGCCCTCTTTAAATCTTCAGGGTTGTCGCGTTTTTTCATGCTTCATTTTATTTAGTTATTCTGTAAATTCGGCAGTGTCACAAACGGTGTAATTAAAGATTAATCCAAGAATAATAGTGCAAATCCCTCACTTGGCATAGTGATTGTCGCTTAAGGCATTTTATGCTAAGGAGAATTTGGAAAGCATATAGCAATATAACCTCTGAAGGTGCTTCCGGTATTATTTTGTTTTGTTTTCCTGTTCGTAACATTTTATAATGCTACATCGAATTTTGTTTACGCGATCTTTCATTATTTGTCCCATTTGCTTAATAACAACTTTTACTGCCGCACTCAGAGACGTCAAATAACGTTAATGATTACTTAACGTCAAAAAATGACAATTCAAAACTAGTCGCTATTCTTGCCGAGTCTATGGTCAAGATTTGAATGAAATATTTTGACATTAAATACTCATTAAAGTTAATTGACGTCTCTGAGTGCGGCAGTTAATGATGAATTTTGGATATTAAGATTTAGGATTTAAGGTACTTAATAAGAAAGACACCTAGACTCAATCTTGCTTTTATAATATATGAATATTTTGTAATAGAAATATTTTTAGTACAGTTTGGAACATGTAAGATGATGTAGTAAGTAGTAGTAGGTAGTAATTTAGATGCATAGAGTGACTGACAAAATAAAGCTAGATAGTAGATATCATTGTTTTGATATTTCAACATTATGTAAAGTGCTATAAGTGCTGTTTTTTGTAATAAAATATATGCATACATACACATAAATTCATAATAATTGTATAAAAGTCAAATAAATCACATGAGATAGAAAGAGGAATATTTTAATATGAATGTTATTATTGTGTTGACACCAAAAGGTATTGGCAAATGGTGACTATAAGTATCTACCCACGTAAGTTACACAGGCCATTTTAGTTTTCAAAGCCACTTTTAGTTCGGGTAATGAATGACCACGTCATGAAAGTTTTAAATGCCTATAAACGTTCTATCAAATAGTCTTAAAGTGACACTCGACTATTTATAATTTTACGGCCGTTTCAAATGCCTGGCTTGAAAGACATCTCAATTTTATTTCTGTTTCTGAGTGTTTGGCGCCATATGACGCTGTCTAATGGGAAGTTGAACGCCCACAAACGTCAGCACATGGTCAATTATCACTGTTATCGTTTATGAAGACATGATGTTCCCACAGGGAATTTTTTGTAGAACGTCTTACCAAATTACGTTGTAAAATTATATTATTAAAATGCAGGATGCTTATTTCTAAGAATCAAAATTCGTTTATCCATATTTGGTATGATTACTATGATACGTCAAGACCCTAGACATTGAAAGCCTCTGTGTCTATTGGATCCTCCCCATAATATTTATGTATTTACATCAACTAAGTAATATAGTTAATTTTATTTTAATTAAAATTATTTAATACATATTATTAACTATGTACTTTTATTTTTATTGTTAACATTATTTTAATATAATAATCTAAGAAATATTAGTAAGTAACTCTTTAAATTAAGATTTAGATTTTCTTTCGTTTTAGTGTGCTTTCTCGGTAAGATTATGATTTGTAACTTCGAAAAGTTCATGGTATTGATCCTTATTTAAATTTGTATTATGTGCAAAATTCTCTGAAAGCTACACCTGATAAGACTATTTTGGACCGTGACAATTAGTTCAACAAAAGTTCATTAGCGTAATGTATAAGCAGACTTGATGTGTTGGTTTATTTTGGGCAATACCGAAGTGGTTTACTTAAATATAAGAGACAATTTCTATTAATAGACGTCGATGTTCAATGGGAACCGAGAATGAATGTTCTATTTGTCACTGATGAGGAATGGTTTATGTGTGTCTATAAATTTTATTTATATGCCCGTCTTTCTTTTATTCTTAAGCTTTTTCGAGTCGAATCATGTTAAGTAATAGTTCGAAAAACAGAAGTTAAAACAAAGGCATGTCATGGATCTATTTTTGCTTTGAGTAAACTAACTTCCCAATTTATATGGAGTCGGCGTGGTATGTTTCCCCTTCCATTCATATCGGTCAGATTATACAGTGTGTCCCTCAATAAAGTGCAATCTAGCAAGGACCCTGAAACTAGATCATAAATTATCGACAAAAAACATAGAAATAAAATTTTGAACAAAATATTGCAATTTTTTATTAATTTATTAAGATATATATTACTACCTACGGACTCTATGTACAAAAAACTCGATTCTTAAAAAAGTAGTGGTTCTATTTATGTAAAATAACCCACAAACACTGGATATCAGGCCAGAAATTTTATTTTTTGTACAAAAAATTCACTTTTTAGCTAATTTTTACAATGTTAATTTTTATAAAACTTAAATTTATCTTGAAATTTAGTGCATATTACCATAAAATTTTATGAGTTATTATTATTCTCAATCATAATATATTAGATTTCAAATAAAAATAAATCTAGACTCCTAACTTAAATAACAAGCTGGATACACATTAAAGTTGACTATGATTATTAAAAACGACTATGATTAATCACGTAATGGACCCTTATTTTTTTGCCTAATAGAGATAAAGGGGCAGGGAGGGATTTTTCACTCCTCATGCTCATAAACTTTTTGTACCCGATAAATGGCAATAGGCTCGCCACCTATTATTACATGGGACTTGACATAGTTGGCGAAACGTGGGTGCTAGTTCACCTCTGCCTACCCCTTCGGGGAAATAGGCGTGATTTAAGTATGGGACAATTATATTCTGCTCTGTCGTCACCACATGGCATAAAGAAAAGACGATATCTGACAATGGTCTTGAAAGGACACAAACCCTAGCTGTGTTAGCAGGCGGCGCGATGTATTTCATTTTGACTTTACTGGCACTAACATTAAATCATTACAGAGCAGCGCTCTGCTTACAAGAAATAAAAAAGAGGCATTCCCCTTCCCTAGGGAGATATTCTCGCGCTGGGTTCGGTATTCTTAGATAATTAACTCTTTACGGCGAGGGACATCTGTTTACAAGCCACTGTAGTTTATTTATAGACGTAACGAATTCACGATTTCGGAGAATGTCTGGTATGTTTGATCGTCGCCAAAGAAGGATAAAAAAACGCTAAGGGCGTTTACTGCGACAAACACAAGCTACATTATGTTTCCCAGGAGGCTGATCCTCGTGTAACAAGATACAGTATTGAATCAAGATAAAATTCGGTTGTTATTTTGGTATCGTATAAATTGTTGTTCGACGTCGATAGTTATCTCAACTCGATCGTCGATCGTTGACTGAACAACGATCGACGATCGGGTTTAGGTATGCTGTTGTTGGTGGTTTGAGCTCCACCATTCGGGTGCCCCAAGATGCTTATTGGTCTATATTTGGCAATTTCCCTCGACTTTGACGACACCCCAGCAGGCCTAGCACGGGACGTGGACAAAATCTCTCTCCACAAATTGTCAGTGTTTTGTCTCGGCGTTTGGTGGTAGTTAGAACGAGATGTAAATGTTTACTTTTCGCCGAGGAGATTTTGTCCACGTCAGACCAGCATAGAAAACCATAACATACTCGTTTAGGCAAACGGAAGTTCAAAATTGCACTCCTACATCCCAAGCGCCATAAATCTCTAGTTGCAAGCGTCAACACAGAACGCGTTTGAAAGAGAAATTTACATTTTAATTCTGTCAATTTTTCAGGACACAAAATGAAACTACGAGCAAAGAACAAACTTTGAGCGCATTTACCATTCGCACTGGAAACTTACGCCAGCGGTGTGAAGTTTTCTATCGCAAATTCTGAACGCGGAATGTGGTTACTTTAAATAATAGTTACATACATATGTACATACATAAATCACGCCTATATCCCCGAAGGAGTAGGCAGTGGTGAAATAGCACCCACGTTTTGTCACTGTTTTATCCTTAGCCCCACCCACGGGAGAGATGTGACAATTGTAGTCTACTCTGCCGTCACCACACGGTCACCAAAATAATAGTAATAATAGTAGGTTGTGATTTTGGGAAAGTTGACAATACTTTAACCACGCCTATTTTTATGGATTGGAATGTTTTCTTTTGCTAGACAGGGAAGATCTTGCTTCGAACCCTCAACCACAAGGGCTGGCTATCTTATCACAATAATCGGAACACAATAATTATTTATTATTATTACATTTAAAATACATACAAATTCATATTTCTAAATATTAAATTTTTACAGCATAAAACATTAAAAAATACATACATAAATCACGCCTATATCCCCGAAGGGGTAGGCAGAGGTGAACTAGCACCCACGTTTCGCCAGTTATGTTAGGACCCATGTAATAGGTGGCGAGCCTATTGCCATTTATCGGGCACAAAAGTCGCAGTAGGTACATAGCTAGATGGTATAAGAGGAACGCTGCTGCCCATTCCTCATCACTGATTTATCCTTAGTCGCCTTGTACGACACCCACGGGAGAGATTTGGGGTGGTGACAATTGTATTCTACTCTGCCGTCACCACACGGCGGACATTAAAAAATATAACATTAAAAATACATAAATGCAGTTCCCCGTCGGTAGTAAGATCAGGGTCCCGGCTACCTTTGGTTAAGGATCCATAAGCACTGCCTTCTGCATCTGACTCTTGACCCAACCACCTAGCGCGAGCCTCTTAAGATGTTTATCGAGGCTGTTGGCTATCAAACCATGGGCAGATATAACTATCGGAACAATAATTGCTGAATCGATGTCCCACATGTCAACAATCTCATGAGCTAAATCAAGATATTTGTTTTTTTTTATTATTTATTATTATTATAGCGATAGATTTTGAAAAGATGGTGGTAGCTCGCCAGGCGGACTTGATAAAAGTTCTACCACCAACCAAACCGAGCACAATTTAGTAATCCCATGAGAATCGAGCCCGGGACCTGGGGATCTAAATTCCAGTGGGCGAACTAGACCACAAAGGCGGGTAAATGTTGTCATCCCAATCACTCTCTCAGTCCGTCGGTCTCTCGGCATTGTCCCTTGCCATCACTATTTTATTTTATTTATTTTATTTTCTTCGGAAAGCTTACGGCACATTACTAAATGGTAATTACAAAGTTTAGGTTGTCAAAGGCCAATTACAAGCTTCCACATGTGATTGGCAGAATAAAACAGCAAAAACTCTGTAACTCAGCTAGGCCAACAACACTACACTTTTACATTAAACTCTTAACAAATTAATAATGAAAATTAATAAATTAGAAATTAGTTGGCAGTAGTCACCCGGGACCATCCCTCAGCACACAGACACTTTATTTGGTCTATGGTACTATGGAAGAGATCCAGGCGACTATCCTCACGAACCTTATTATTGAAATAAAGGCAGGATCTAGGCAAAAAACTATTTTTTCTTAAGTTGGTTCGAGGAGTAAAGGGAACGCGAAGCAGTATTCCTCTGTGCCGCAGTATATTACTAGGTACTGATAATTCAATTTTGTTTAGGAGCTCCGGACAATCAACCTTATTCTGAGCTATCTTGGAGAGAAAGCAAATATCACAAATATTTCTTCGTAGATGCAACGGCAAAAGGTGAAGTGCGGAACAGCGTTGCTCATATTAACGACAAGGCAATCCAAACCGATTATAAAGAAAACGTGTGAACTTCTTTTGGACCTTCTCAATTTCGTGGATATATTTATCATATCGAGAGTATACATTATACATATCACTAACCCTTTTCCGGTGCAATGGATGATATGAATCAAACGGAGTGGATGCCTTGATGACGTCTGACCGATATGAATGACGAAACGCCTACTCGTTAAGCTAATTAACGAAAAATGCCCCATTTGTCATCCGCAGTATCTCTGGTGATATTTTCGGCGGCTAGCTTTGGCTCTAATTGGCACATTTGCCCAGAATATTTTGTAAATAGTAATTCTGCCGTGTGGTGACGACAGAGAAGAATACAATTCCCACCACCCCTGCCTCTCACGACGGTGTCGTACAAGGCGACTAAGAGTTATAATTTAACGAGGAATGCATTCACCATGCACTGCCACTGACTACCGTATCTGCCACACTATGAATCCGGCACATGGTGAATCCATGGAATGCTTAGAGTTTTCGTCTCTAAACTAAATTTTTACCACAAAAATGTCGAACTTCTACGGTTCAAGTTCATAATCAAAGTCAAGCCTGAAACTTTTACGGATCTACCCTCCAATATATTTGGGGCCACTCCGCCAAAAACGGACCCGTGGGCGTAGGCACATTTGAACTGAAGTTTGCTCTTTCGCCGACACAATGTCCCCGAAAGATCACACATGCCGGGGATAAATAAATAAACAGATTGTAGCCCGTATTATGTCCCGGGTCCGAATTCAATTTATCCCGGTCCGAAAAGCGGACCATTAGTAAAGATAATTAGCGTCCAATGTTCGGACCTGAGCTAATAAATTTTGCAAATCTCCCCGAACGGGTAATGGATTTTTGCCTTTATCACTCAAGACGAGTGCTCTGATTACAGGTGGCCGGTGTTAAATAAGCAATGATATTGGAAACGTTGGCACTTTTTATATATGCGCGGATGTAGACCCCTAGGTACAGTGAACATCGCGTCAGGAGTGACAGTTCTGGTATAATATTTAAAGTAACAATTTCTTCATCTCCCCCACGGGTGTCGTACAAGGTGGCTAAGGGTTAATACAGCATTGAGTAATCGGTAGCATCATTCCTCTTACATACTACCTGACAATATACTGTGATTTACGTTCCCGATAAATGGTAATATGCTCGCCGCTTATTACATGGCACCTAACATTATTGGCGAATGGTGGTTAATTCACCTCTGCCTACCTAAATAGTCCACAGTTATGTATGTATGTCATCATCATCACCAGCCCTTTATTGTCCCTACTGGGGCACGGGCCTTCCCTATGGATGGAAGATTTTTTTTAATGTTAGACAGGGAAGCTCTTGTCCTTCATCTCACCTGACGATAAGGGCTGAAGATGGAATCGAGCTTCACCTGGAACCCTCAGCCATAAAGGGGCTGGCTATATTATCACACATTGTCGGAACACAATAATGCTGTTAACATTATTATTATGGCACAAAATTTTATAAGATGGTGTTAGCTAGCCAGGCGGACTTCCTATCCTAAGAAGTCCTATCACCAACCAAACCTAGCACAAATTTGTACGCCCTCTGGGGATCGAACCCGGGACCTCTGGATCTTCATTCCGGTGGGCGAACCACTAGACCACGGAGGTTGAAATATATAGGGCCATAACCCACCACGATGGCCCAGTGCGGGTTGGTGGGTATTAACGACTGCAGATGCAGCGGGGACCAACAACAGCTTAACGTGCCTTCCGAAGCACTGAGGAACTCGAGATATAAATTTTTTTGGTCATCCATTCAATGACCGGCCTTAGCGATATTGCTTAATTTACGCAATCGCAGGCCAAGCGCGCTATGCCACTGCGCTAGCGAGCTTCCAGAAAGTATGTGTGTACATAAATTCAAAATTAACATAAATTTTGAATTTATTTACACACATACTTCATTTCCTTGAAATGTGCAACAAAGATTTCAAAACAGAACTCCAATGCCAATGCGTATTAATATAGCGAGAGAGTTCGCTATGTCATCCCAAGCCGTATATATTACCTTAAAGCTACATTACAACCTATAAATATCCCGCATCCACTTCTCGTTCCGAATAGTATTGACACTACAGGCAAAGTTAAACAACCTCTAATTGAAATATCAAATCCCTTCGTCAATCAATTGTGTACCGTGTAATAACTTCTCGCTCGATGAAGTCTTCATGCGGCGGGGTGTTAGTTTATAGTTTACTTAGGGAAACGACAGAGACGTACAGTCAACACAGCACGTCACACTACCACAAAATGGCAAAATTTCTCAATCGATTTTGTGCTCTATTATTAGCAAGTTAAGGTTGACAATCGATTGAAGAAATTTGACAGTTTTGGGTAGTCTGAAGTGCCGTTGACTTCAAGCAATAGGCATTAGTTGCGACTTTAGCGTTCTTCTTGTAGACAATATTTCTTGACGCCCCGCTTAGTCGAATGATCAGTGTCCTGATTCTGCTAATGTTAAAGTAACAATCGTATCTCAGTGGTGGTTTAATGGTGTTCCTTTTTGACACAGCTCCTGCTAGTAAAACATAAATTATTAATTTAGTTGAATAATCAAATATTGGTTATATATTGCTATTTAATATTGGTCAAGTAGTTACCGGATTTGAATCCTGGTAGGGGCAAATATTTATGTGATGATGCCATATTGTAGTAAGTATATTTTTTATTAATAATAAATATAGTCTATGACTCTATCTATGTATATATTTTAAAATATTTATAATTATGGGAAAAACATATCCGTTATTTTTAGTAGCCATAATACAAGTGCTTGTGCTTAATGTACTTTATGCTAGATGATAGGTATTATTTTCTATTTTAGCAGGACCTTATACAGAGGAAAACGCTTAATTACAGCGGGCGTAATAGCGACAAAATTCCAACCCTGCATGCGAAATATATCATTGGAGTAGACAGAGCATTTCCCGGTGCACATCATAATGTAATTTTGCCGTTCGGGATTTTTTAACGGGCGCCGGCTGCAAATAATTTTATTTCTGCGTCCAAATGACGCGGGCGTTGAAAAATTACTTCGTCCTCCACGTGATTGTGACAAACTTTCCCTTTTATCTGCCGCGGGAGCTTGTAAGCGCTTTTTAGTTGTGTTTCCCGCGTCCATTAATGCGCGAATATTTCTGGAATCTCCCATACTCGCGATCGTTTATTTGGCATTAGCTTGCATGAATGCGGATTATCATATTTTGCACTGCTGAGTCAGCGTTTTGAGAAGCAAAGTAATTGGTTGGGTTTTGTTAGAACAGCGATTAAGATTTCGCATTTTGCTATCCTGTCCCAGATAAGTGGGGGTCGACGCAATATGTTTACTTTATTATTTTTTTTATTTTAAATATAATTTAAAATGCCAATTAAAGAAAAGAAAAACGAAGCGTGGAATGGAAAGGACCCATATATACTTATTTATGTAGTGTTACTAGCGTTGGTGTCTGAGACGATAAATAAAAAGCTAATATAATACCTGGATCACTAATGGATGCGTGATTTTGGTATTCCAAAACCCGAATTATTGTATTTACTGTATTACAATATTTAGCGCTATGTAGTAATAATGATAAATTAATATAGCGCTTAAATATTGTCGAGGTATGTTATTAATCGATGTCGATGTTCTAAAACAGATCACGTGTTAATTAGAGCCTCGACATTCAAAATAATTGATGTTAAAAACCCTAATAACGTAAATAGGTATCGTTTTACGGAACCGCTAACAAAAGACATGTACCTTTGTACGAATTATAATACAACGGTGAAATAGGAAGCAGTAGCTTATATACGCCTATATCCACGAAGGGGTAGGCAGAGGTGAAAATAACATCCACTTTTCGCCATATATGTTAGGTCCCATGTAATAGGTGGCGAGCCTATTGCCATTTATCGGGCACGAAAATCGCAGTACATTGCCAGGTGGTATAAGAAGAATGCTGTTGCCCATTCCTCATTGCACTGTTTTATCTTTAGTCGCCTTGTACGACACCTACAGGAGAGATTTGGGGTGGTGACAATTATATTCTACTCTGCCGTCACCACACGGCGTCACCACACGGCATATAATAAATCGCTTTCAGCTATTTTACACAACCCGTCAGAATTTACAAAAAATATCACCGATCCAAACCTTATCCTGTTGGATTTTAAGCATAAAGTCGATTGACAACATTTGACATTATTGTGGTAACAAAAACGATTCTAATAAATTGCGTTAGTCCGTTTTGCCGGTAGTTGTTTGTTGTTGTTCAACATACAACTCGTACTCACATTACATGCAGGAAACACAATTATCAGACTGGACTTTCGCATTCCTCCCCCAATTCAATAAAGCGAGTTAAATAATAAATTTACGGATTTACATTTAAATTTTAGGCGCCATCGCGGGATTGCTCTAATGGAAATAAACCTTTGTCTAACAATACCAGAGCTTTTGTGTACAGGGACATTATGTAAATAATTTTCAAGAAGGTTGGCCAGCGATGGAGGTCACAAAAAAACGAATTACGTTTTTGTATGATAATGCTTGGAAATAAAGATGCGATGTTAAGGAGTAAATAGACGTTTTAGAGTTTACGAAAGTAAACCTGTTTTCCTAAAGCCTGAATACATTTCTGGGTTTCATGCGATGAATTAAAAATTCGGATAATTCCACGCTCTAATTAAACTGATATTAATGGAAAATAATATTAATCTCCTTTCAGGCTAATTGGTTTCTTTACGTTCCAAATTGGATCCCTATTCTAGTTCGTTCCTTCCTTGTCGATATAGTTCTGTCTCTCATTTCTTAAAACAAGATAGTTGTACTATTTATTTAGTGAGGGAATTTTTCATACTTTTGGTCCGTTCATCTAGTTTACTTACCTTGATGGCGTGGGAGCGAAAAAAATTCGTAAAATATGCCGTATAACCTACAAGTCATTCCAAGAATATCGTTAGGTCGACTAAGCCAAAACGTCGATCAGATGGATTGGATTATGTCCCTGTACGCCTGGTCTAAAATCCAGAACAAGACGAAGAAAACATGAATACTTAGTAGACGCGTGATAAAGGAAAATGGAAGTGGATAGAAAGAAGAAAATTATTGTGATCTTCTGTGATAGGTCTCCTAGAACCAGAATCTTTGATAAAAACCGACAGAAACGATTGCTTGTATTCTAAGCATTTTATTACCATACCAATAAATGTACAAAAGCGAAAAATTATTTAAATTTAAAACAAAAGTTTTGCAATACCCTATTGTGCGTTCATCTTTGAACACCAAAATTACTTCAGTACAAATATTGAGCGAAGTAATCATAAATATACATAAATCTATTTCATAGTAAAAACAACTCTCACAAAGCAAACTGTCTCAACGGGGAAATTTTAATCATAAAATTACTTTTAGAATTTGTCACTCCGCCAAAGAGATTGAATTTCTCAATAGGATTTGGAATAAATTTTGATGTTGAGGAAATTTGAGGACAATGGGGTTACGACATAATTTGCTGGAACACCTTTTTCGAAATATACCACCTTGAGATCCCCGAAATTTAAATATTATTACGGGAAAATACTTCTGTCCACACCTTCATGGATAAAATAAGAGATTTATATGTTTTATTTTTAAGGAAATATATTTTAAAAGAATTTTCTGCCTAAAAGAGTTTTTATGTAACTCAGCCAAACACCAAAGAAACTCAACCATTGATATAAAAATACATAACAATTTATAATTTAAGATTTGATTTTTCTTTACATCATATTATACAAATAACTGTAGATTGTTTTTTTTTGTAATAAAATTACATGATGCCAGAACTGATGAGATGAATTGATTAAGTTTCTCCTATCCTATGAGATTGAGCTGATACAAACAGAGTTCCCATCGACACTCTAAGAAGACTATTAATATTTATTAAATTACTTCTCCAACTTGGAGAAACTTATCGAACAATAGGAATTCCTGATGAATTCTAATGCTCACGAGACGGGTTCCTAACTTAGTCCTGTCGACCCATGTTCTAACTGTCTAAGATTAGAATCCTTGAATGGGAGAATCGAGCTCATGTATAATTACTGATCCCGCTCCAGTACCGAGCTCAGGCAAAGGTGACTGATGAGAGTTTAGAGTTATTTTGACTTTATTTTAACATTATATAGGTAACCTAAATGTTAGAAAAATTACTACAAAGAAAATTATGGTTAGAAAGAAGTCATCTTTGCCTACCCCTAAGGGAGAAAGGCGTGACTTTATGGATGTATGTATCGGCATACCAAAATATTTATCTTCGCAAACACACACGAGACCTATACGCAATAAAACTACCCCCCGAATACAATATTTTACACCCAATCATAGCAGAGACGCTTCCTCCCTTCCTCCCCCCCTCTTATTCCCCTCAGCTCAAAGGATTATCGTAAGTTTAAACGATATTAGCTTCTTCAGTTCATTACAAATAATTGGCGTAGGATTTAACCGGCCTCCTTGGTATAAAGGAGGATTGAGGGTGTGGTGAAAAAGCAATTTTAAATTCTTATTTCTGACACTGAATAGTCGACTTAGGATTAGACTGCCGCCACTAAATTGATTCTGTTGGATCTTTATGATAATACATGTAACAGAGGAATTCAATAGCAAATTTAAGTACTCTGTCCTATCTTTAAGAGTGAGCGGGAGTTTACGTGTATAACTTTACGTATATAGGCCGAATCCTGAAAGATAACGTGTTTTACTATCGTCACTGTCATTAGACCTTTAAATAAATAAATAATTTGAAAAAGCTTTATTATCTCAAGGATAATGATTATTATCCTATGGATAATGACCTCATATACGTTAAATAATGAATGGCAAAAGGCTCGTCCCAGCTCTAGCCCCTCTGTGGTAAGGGGTTCCAGGTAAAGCTCGATTCCATCTTCTTTCATCATCCCTTATCGTCACTTACCATCAGGTGAGATGATGGCCAAGAGCTTCCTTCTGTAGCTTTTATGACGTGATATGAGGCTGGAACATTTTACGTTTATTTTTTCGATCCCAGGCCAGAATTTTATTCTTAATAAAATCGCAATATTCCTCTAGACTCTTTACGTTCTCCTCCGAGGAAAAACCAGCTTTTTATAAGCTCTTGTTTCTAGTATAAGTGCTTGATAACAATAAATATTACTAGGCACGTAATATTAGTACTTGACAAGACATATTGGTGCTCGACAATGACAAAGAATAGTCAGTTTGACTACAGTAATTTCATTGGTATCGAGCGAGGTCCCATCAGGAGTTCTTAGCGCTCCTCAAAGTTCCGTCCGACCGAGACAAAGTTTTCGTAATAAATATGTTCTGGAGTACCACGTATGTTATCTGCCATAATTGAAAAAGTTTTGACACGGGTTGAACAGTTGCTCCCGAAAACTGTAATAATCCACGTTATTCGTAGTTTTTACTTAGATATTATTTGACTTGTTAATTTCGTTTCGTTTCATCTGTCTGATCCAATTGGATTCGTTTTGGAATCTAATTATCGGGACGCTCAGACTAATTTTGTACGTGTTTATTGAATACGCGTATCATTAACATCCGGCCGTGTGGTGACGGCAGAGTCATCTCTTCCGCGGGTGTCGTACAAGGGGACTGAGGATTAAGACAGCACTGAGTAATGGGCAGCAGCGTTCCTCTAATGCCACCTAGCAATGTACTGCGATGTCCGTGATAAATGGCAATGGCCTATTGCAAATAGGCCTTATTACATGGGACCTAACTTAAATGTATTTTGAAAAGTGGGTCTTTTAATTACTCTAAGATCACCTTTGCCTACAGGCGTATATTAGGCTTGATTTAAGTATGCATTAATACTCATCGTTGTCTAACTCTTAGTCGCCTTGTACGATACCCACGGGAAACATTTGGGATTGGTGACAATTGTATTCTGCTCTGCCGTCACTATACGGCACAAGGACGATGACAGACGAATTCATTTCACTTCGGTGTGTATTCATGTTATTAATTTTGTTTGTGTAGCCGGAAATAACATTTAAATTATGAAAACAAATGACAGTCCTTTAATGGCCTATAATTTTTTTTCGTGCGTGCCATTTCATCATTTTAAAAGTTATATCTACAGTAATTGAAAAAGTTTCGATGGCAGTTTAAATTGTTTTTATTCTGTTGGTGATTCCGAAACAAAGTATGAGCGAATTTGGATGATGTCGCGTGATTGCATCTCCGTGACGTGCGCAGTTGAAAAGTGTTTTAGCCTTAAACTGTTTTAGCCATGTGTCATCACAGGCTCACTAACATCATCATCGCCAGCCCTTTAAAGTTCCTACTGCTGTGGCATAGGCCTTCCCCTATAGATGGAAGAATATAGGGAAAATTGGCCATGACCGCTGGCCCAGTTCGGATAGGTAGTGTAGTGGTACTGGTACTACTATTGTACTACTTCAATTGGTATTGGTACTACTACTACTATATCTACAAAGTTTTTGAATTATGAAGTGATAAAATTTGGTATAAACTTGCAAAAGGTTTTATACTTTAAAAGCCAAAAACACTATACAACGTTGTTCGTTAGTCAAAACCTTTGATGATCAAGATAGAAAAATTTGCAAAGCAAATGCACTAACTAATAATTGATGGCAGTTTCGTGTTATTGTCCTAGAAAGATCGTCGAACTTAGTATAATTCATTAAAACTTTGGCATATCGTGAACCGCTAGCAAATCTCTTCCATAAAAAAATACTAACATAAATGGGTCTTTGTCTTTGTCTTATATATAAATAAATTACATTATTATAATTTATTTATTTTTTAAAGGATTTGTCTTTTGATCAATTATCGCTGTTCCCAACAGCAGTAAAATCAACACACTGACAACACATAAATACATACATACATAAATCACGCCTATATCCCCGAAGGGGTAGGCAGATGTGAACAACACATAAACATACTAGATAAACACCCAAATTCGGTGTTATGTAACACAGACACTAAAGACTCGGCGAAAGTCAAATATATTACGTTCCGTCGAGCAATCGTAAAAGTGGACGTTTCGTGGTGTGTCTAGACATATCACGAAACTTTCACCATAACAAAGTTCCGTGATATTTTTCCTGATATATGCCTCAAGCTCGACGCGAGCCAGATCTAGGCCATGTCCAAAATATATAACTTCTCACTGTATTTACAAACATCCGCATACTGATGTCAATAGTAGCACAATAATTAAAATTTTCTCGATTGTTTTTCTTGCTTTCTGTTTTACTGCGCCAAGAAAGGCGCAAGAACCAAGAAACCCTGCACTGAAATTTCAGAATTTAAAATTGCGACGTATTCAACCGCGTTATGGCGAAATTTTTAATTTGCATTATCCAAAACATGTTTTTTTTATGAAAATATTAATATTTTACCAAAATATAATTTATTTTAAGTAAAGTAGACACGTTAAAATGTGAAGTAGTTTTTCAAAATTAGTCATCATGTCTATTGTCGTGTGACAGCCGTGTGGTGACGGCAGAGATACAATTGTCACCACCCCAAATCTCTCCCGTGGGTGTCGTACAAGGCGACTAATCCTCGACGTTCCTCTTATACCATCTAGCTATGTACCTACTGCGACTTTTGTGCCCGATAAATGGCAATAGACTCGCCACCTATTGGACCTTACATGGGACCTAACATAACTGGCGAAACGTGGGTGCTAGTTCACCTCTGCCTACCCCTTCGGGTATATAGGCGTGATTTATGTATGTATGTATGTATGTCTATTGTCGGCAGAATAGTATTTCGCCAAGTATTCCTGATATACTGCTCTGTACTCGCCTTGCCCACCGTATCGATCTTCCTCGATCTCCCCTGCTACTATTAATCTTTCCATTCGTTTCACGATCGGCGACATAACTTTATTACCTTGTCCAAGACAATAACAGGAATTGTCATCCCTTCCAAAAACGCTATCGGGGTTACCGCAACGAAATTGTGCGACTCCTATTCCGCGGAAACCTTAGGCGAGTCGCACACAGCGAATTTAATATATATTGTAGTGAGATTCTATAATTTATCGCAATGGAGGTATTCTATCGGAAGCCGTCATGCGAGTCCCAGTATTCGTTATATATTATATCTTAATAATATATAGTATATTTCGACACCTTAAGATGTCGTTGGCATATCGGCTGGTATCTTAAGATACTGTAAAGTAAATTGAACTAATATTATAAAGGTGAAGAGTTAGTTTGGTTGGTTGGTTGAACGCACTAATCTCTGAAACTACTGGTTCAAATTGAAAAATTATTTTTGTGTTATAGATAGTCCATTTATCTATATCACAACCGACATTAACGCGATCGAAGCCCCGGCCGACCATTAGTGTATTAATTCATTGTGTGTAGTGGTGCTGTGTTGAATAGTATGGTGAGCGATACGTCAAAGTTTAGATATATTTTATTTATAGTATCTTCGTTGTGTGTGACACGCTTTATACGGGGTGTAACGAACGAAACAGAAAGTTGCCAGCCGTAAAATTGGATTTCCTTTTTCACCAACATATCACATACCACAATAAAAAAACGCACAAGCCAGTTTTGAATAAACAAACACCCGGTATACTTCAATTGCTTCGAACGCAAAAATAAATACCTGCGGTTGAAATTGTAAGTGGATTTTGGCGTTGGTACCCTACATTTTGTGGCCGTTCGAGTGATTTTAACGTTTTAGTAATTATAACTTTGTTGACTTTGGCATTAATTACACAGTGCGCGGAGAACTGAAAGAACGAAACTTAAACATAGAATTTGGCAATATGATTTTCAGTCTTGTAGTATAACTTTGTAGTGATTTGAATTGCGTATAATTCGATTTTGATTCATTGATAAAACCTTTCCCCCTGTACTATTTAAAGATTCTTGGATATCCTTCAATGACCTACGTAGATACCCGATAAAATGGGCATTGCAATAGGTTTTTGTTTTCCATTTTGGCTGATAGGTATTACAATGTACTATTGCTCCTAGAACGCTACACAAATTGCATTATGAGTGTACCCAGCGAAATCGGCTTATTATTATTTTACCCATCTTTACTGCTGTACTCTCCGATTTTTTCGTACCTGAAGTCAAATGTTTCATATTATATAGCTCGATTACGAAATACTGTTTAAGTAGTGGTAATTAAGTGGTTAGGTATGTGATTTATTGTCAAAACTTGTCCTACATCCCTTTGCGGCGTCCAAACGTGACTCTATGACGACGTGACGTGATATAATGACATTTCAATGACTGGAGGACAAGCGACGATATCGCGATCATGACACAGGCGATACGC
The DNA here is from genome assembly GCA_963931975.1 of Cataclysta lemnata. Lineage (NCBI taxonomy): Eukaryota > Metazoa > Arthropoda > Insecta > Lepidoptera > Crambidae > Cataclysta > Cataclysta lemnata. The sequence goes on along the minus strand of OZ008353.1, from coordinate 9,751,018 downwards.
CTATCATCTAACCTAAAATAAGTAGTAGATTCACTTGTGTTATGGATACAAGATGACGGACTTTTATTATACAAAGTAATTAGGTATATAAATATTTAAAATATACTCCATAACAAATGATGACTTAAAACAATTTTAAATGTCTGAAAATTCATTCATCATTATAGATATCTGTGCCCCTAGTGTAAAATGTGCAACATTGCTGCCGCGTTACAGTAATTTTGACACAAGGTAATGTCCATCATTACCTATCCGTAAGCAATTAAGGTCGAAAATTGAAAAGTCCTTAAGCCGGATCCAGACGAGTGTAACGTGTGATGTAACACGAATTCTACGTTAGGACCGGCTACATGTAACGCTTGTAGTGCCGTCCTAACGTAGAATTCGTGTAACATTACACGTTAGATTATATGACACGTTACACTCGTTTGGATCCGGCTTTAGGACTTTTAAATTTTCGACTTTAATAATAATTACATACATTCATAAATCACGCCTATATCCCCGAAGGGGTAGGCAGAGGTGAACTAGCACCCACATTTCGCCAATCATGTTAGGTCCCATGTAATAGGTGGCTAGCCTATTGCCGTATATCGGGCACAAAAGTGTCGCAGTACATTGCTAGGTGGTACAAGAGGAACGCTGCTGCCCATTCCTCATCACTGATTTATCCTTAGTCGCCTTGTACGACACCCACGGGAGAGATTTGGGGTGGTGACAATTGTATTCTACTCGGCCGTCACCACACGGCCTTAATAATAATTGCTTACCGATAATGAATGCGAACACAATAGTTAGGTACTTTTGCACATTTCAAACCTTCACTTTAGGGGTACCTTTAATTAACTTCGACCGATAATAAAAACGCATAAATCCCATTCTAACATATTTTATATACCCAACCACATTCTGATATTTGATAAAACGCCATATTAGCTGACTGGCACGAAAAACGTTTAAGTCGCAAAAAGGAATCATTATTTTCCTTTCAACATCAAACGCCGAATGTAAACAATTTACTTTTTGACTAGAGACGCACCACGTGTGTATTAAAATAAAATCGGATTAACTGCCGCACTCAGAGGCGTCAATTAACTTTAATAAGTATTTAATATCAAAAATTTTCATTCAAATCTAGACCATAGACCCGGCAAGACTAGCGACTAGTTTTGAATTGTCATTTTTTGACGTTAAGTACTCATTAACGTTATTTGACGTCTCTGAGTGCGGCAGTTAAAGGCATAATAATATAGACGAAGGCGTATTTTCACCATATTTTCATTTAAAACTGTAATTCTGCCCTTAGTGAATTCGGTTTCATTTCGTTGAGGTTAATAAATTTGAAACTTTTGTCTTTATAAAAATGAATTTATAGTAGGGGTCAAATTGAGGTACCTACTCGTTAAGTTAACCCTTTTTAAATATAATGAGTCTCTTTGAATTGTTGTCTCCATCTACTTTAGTACCTACATTATTACCGGAATAATTTGAAATTCCATGTCCACTTTCGGTCGATATTATCATACATACATACATACATAAATCACGCCTATATCCCCGAAGGGGCACGCAGAGGTGTACTAGCACCCATGTTTCGCCAAACATGCTAGGTCCCATGTAATAGGTGGTGAGCCTATTGCCATATATCGGACACAAAAGTCGCAGTACTATTGCTAGGTGGTACAAGAGGAACGCTGCTGCCCATTCCTCGTCGCTGATTTATCCTTAGTCGCCTTGTACGACACCCGCGGGAGAGATTTGTGGTGGTGACAATTGTATTCTACTCTGCCGTCACCACACGGCATGACATTATCGTTTGTTTAAAATATGTAGTGTGTTGCAGCCTATAAATTATTGAAGGTATCCTTTTCTTGAAATTAAGTACCTACGTGTCCCACTCGTGTGTACGTGCCCTTACTTGTACCCACAGACACCGTCGTCGACATCAGACGCGGTCGCTCTGACTGGCATTGTTCTGATACTCTATTCATACTGCCCGGCAGAAAACCACAGACACGTACAGATATGAACGGCGCAGACAGAATATTCTTTCCGCGAATAGGGGCCGGGCACGGCCTGTGTCTGTCACGATAGAATTGTATTATAAATACGTTAGTAAATACTGTATAGAAGATATATATAATTTTGTCTGCGACGACTTCTGTCTGACACGCTCAATGTCTGTAGATATAAACGGACCTTAGGAACGGCGCACATTGGCGGCACGGCACGGAAAGGGATCCTTCGGCATCCCTACAATATGTAAGAGCACACTGGCGGCAATAGTGCCGTGGTATCCTTAAGCGTGCCGAGGCGTCCTTAGGCATGTCGAAGCGTTCTTAGGTCTTGTCTTGTCGCGGTATCTCTGGGTATCCCGAAGACTGCCAAAGCGTTCCGAGTGATGCCGACGCGTGCCGAAGGCTGCCGACACGGCATACCTAAGCATCCGACGGCATTTTGTACCTACAACCTTCAACATTAAAATTCAAATTTATTGTCATAATCTTTAGTTATTTTTTATTCGTCGCCTAAAAATACTCGGCCATTCCGTGCCGCCAATCTGCGCCGGCCCTTTAACTGTTTTTTTCAGCGGCCGCGTCACATGCTATCCTCCGATACAAACAGTTTCAACTGGCACCATGCCCGGCTAAAGTACCAGTGGTCAGTGGTCGACAAAGACAATCTTCGAGCTGTCTCCGTAGCCATTTCGCTCTTTCCACTTGTTTACGAAATAGATTATTGTGAAACGCTCCCGGGATTTATAGGCTTATGCCATTGCCAACGGAACAGAGCTCTTATGGTTGCAGGAGAGTAGCCGTTTAAGTGTGGCGATAAAATTTGTTTGGAAACGTAAACTAGAGCATAAAACTTAGAGCGCGCTTAAGCCTCAGTTTAAATTGATGCCCCTCGCACAGTCAACAATAATAACAATAAAATTCTCGGAACTCGACTGGGCTTTAGACACGACGTAGCGGGGTAATTCGTAACGTTTTAATTAAAAAATAAAACAGTCAGTTTTCGGATGAACAGAGTATCGTAAGTAATTCTTTTATTATTTTCTTTATATTCTTTTAGTAAGAATTTAAATTGAATAAATATTTCTTAAATCTAGGTCAAAGTAAATAGCATTAGAACTCTTGTGTTGTGGACGACGGATACTGGATGACGGACAAATAGAAATGTGGTCATGAGTTACAAGCATTTGCTCCTACCAGGATTCGAATCCGTGACCTCTTGGCCGATAGCCAGCGATCTGACCATTCGACCAAACCTTTTCATCTTGGGAAATCAATTCACCACAACACACATAGTGTAGCAGATAATACTGAGTAGTCAAATACGTTACGTATTCTTTCCAGTGTCATCTAACTTAGGCTAGAGTTCACCAACACTTACTGCCGCACTCAGAGACGTCAAATAACGTTAATGAGTATAATCATTTTGAATTTACACCATAGACCCGGCAAGAATAGCGACTAGTTTTGTATTGTCATTTTTTGACGTTAAGTACTCATTGTCGTGAATGGACGTCTCTGAGTGCGGCAGTTAGCGATTAAAAGATAACCGCCAGTTTTTGTCAGTTCTTACATACGGTTTAAATAACAATCATCTGTTTGTGTGTTAGTGAACACAAGCCTTAGACAACTTAGAACTGATTAAAATCTCTGTCCAACTTTATTGTAGATAATCTTCTAATACATACTAAGTTCATAATGCTACCGAAAGGGTCCTGTTGGTACTAGTGACAATGGTATTCTACTCCTCCATCACCACACGGCTAATCATACAATTATTACAAAGTTTTAAAACTAGATCTATCCGCTTTAACCGGTCTAATTATATTCCATGGCTCAATAACTCTGGAAACAGTAACGTTACTATAAATAAAATATTATGCCATAAAACATTACACCCTAGCTGTATTTTAATATGTTATTACACAACATCGTCTTCATGACATCGGAATCGGAGTTTTTGAAGTTTATTTTTAATTAACAGTTCTTTGTGACGTCCGTGATTTTCGTTACAAATTTGTGAAACGGGAGTGTATTGGTAATGTGTTAAATTGCAATGGTGAATTTCATCTCATATTAAATACATACATACATACATACATTATTCATGCCTATACCCCGAAGGGGTAGGCAGAGGTGAACTAGCACCCACGCTTCGCCAATTATGCTAGGTCCCTTGTAATAGGTGGCGAGCCTATTGCCATTTATCGGGCACAAAAGTTGCTAGGTGGTAGGTATAAAAGGAACGCTGCTGCCCATTCCTCATCACTAATTTATCCTTAGTCGCCTTGTACGACACCCACGGGAGAGATTTGGGGTGGTGACAATTGTATTCTACTCTGCCGTCACCACACGGCCACCCACACACATTAAATATATTATAATAATGTTAGGTAGTGAAGAATAAGGTTTTCTTTAAGCCTATACAAAAATAATAATCGCTTTATATTATTAATCCATCAGACCGGAAAGCTACTAGTGATGCAAGAATGCGTAGAAAAGTTATTTTAGGGACCAGTGTTAAGGGGCCGATGAACAGAAATGGTGATGGGCATGGCAACATTCCAATCCATACTGGTCAAGCTTTTTAGCCTACCATAGGATTTTTAACCTACCGCCTGTCTGGCACCAGCCTTCTTTGAGTATGCTTTTATTGATGGTTTGCCCGTGGCCAATCGTATGCCAGAAGATATTTATAGGTATACACTGGATAACTCTCTTAATCGACTTTAATTGCACCCTGGGTTGTATCTGGAACATTCTACTTTTTATTTCGCTCCCAAGCCAGCATTGAAGGCAGTGAAAGTTTACGGTATTTAAGAGATACCTAATGAAATGGTTTTACTGATTTAAAAATAAGCCAGTAAAATCTTCACTTTTGCCCGCTTTCACCGAAAATAGACAAGCGTACCAGCAATCAATTACTGACATCGGCAAGGACTAAGGTGAAGTTTTGTAGCAATTTCTGGTGCCGCACATTCTTTGTATGTGAGAAATAGACCCCATTGACTGATTGCTTGGGCAGTTACCTATTTTTATCTGCCACCGGAGGGTGTAACGGTCTAAACTCCCCCATGCTTTTCCGTATCGACGCTTATTACGTATTAGTGTCATTATTGTGAAAGGGGAACCGTGTACTTTAGTTTGTAGAGATAAGTTTGTTAATATAAGGAACTAGCTAATTCAATTTAAAATCGGAAGCCTATATCGCTCATTTAACAAGAGAAACGCAACTCAAAAATGCGTGAAAACATTATGAGTTCTAAATTTATGGCAATAAGACGTGTAATAAGTGCGAACCTGTTGCCATTTACCGGATATATAAATCGCAGTGCATATATTGCTAAGTGGTATAAGAGTACCTAACGCTGCAGCTCATTACTTTTTGTCGTTTTTTTTTTACTCTTTTTTTTTTACTCTTTGTCGCCTTGTACAGTCAACACAAAATGGCAAAATTTCTCTATCGATTTTGTGCTCTATTATTACCAAGTTAAGGTTGAAAATCGATTGAAGAAATTTGACAGTTTTTGGTAGTCTTAAGTGCCGTTGACTGTACGACATCCGACAGACACATACAACATACGACATCCGACGACCGAGAGATAGGGGTGGTGACAATTGTATTCTGCTCTGCCGTCACCACACGGCGTATTTGATAAATACATACATACATAAATCACGCCCATATCCCCGAAGGGGTAGGCAGAGGTGAAAACTAGCACCCGCGTTTCGCCAATTATGTTAAGTCCCATGTAATAGGTGGCAAGCCTATTGCCATTTATCGGGCACAAAAGTCGCAGTACATTGCCAGGAGGGTGGTATAAGAGGAACGCTGCTGCCCATTTCTCATCACTGATTTATCCTTAGTCGCCTTGTACGACACCCACGAGAGAGATTTGGGATGGTGACAATTGTATTCTACTCTGCCGTCACCACGCGACCAATTTGATAAATGCCATTAGTAAACTTAATGACCTTTTCATGACGCTATCGCGCTGTCGGAGATAAATGCATCGCATAAAGTGCACCGTCACTCTATGACAATTTTTATTTCTCTCCTCTGAACTTGTTAAATAGGATGGCGTTTTTAAAAAAGTAGTTCACTGTGAATTCGAGATAGGATCTCGTCGCACATAAAAAAGTAGCTATAACTTTGAATAGTGTAGTTTACTGAACAAAAATTAGGTTGGTTGTGGATTTTTTACTTAATATTTTTGTTATAGAGTTTAAGTTCATTAGTGTGTAAACTGACAAGGTTGTTTTTCATTTGTTTAGGATATTGTAAATTTGACAATTATTATTCTAATACTCCTTACATGGGAGTTTGAGGTGACTCCACATGTTAAATGTTTATGAAATAAAAACCCGAAAGGAAATAGGTCCGAAAGATGTTTAGCGAATAAAGTTGGTGTTTTTTGAACAGAAATGTTCATCAAAATAAGAAACTTTGTTGTAAAATAAGTTACTTTGGGGTGCAGGTGGAAAATTATAATATCCTCCTAAGTGGAAAAATTGGAATGAAAGCACCCAGCTTTAGGCATGTCTTAATTATTTTTATTTTTTACTCACTCCTGTCATCTAACTCAAACTAAATTGTAAAACTTAGTTTGGGCCTTTTTGTTAGGAATACTAGATTATGGGAAAAAAATAATTAGGTATACATAATAATTTATATAATATGAAGATTGAAGATATCTACATAAATAAGAGCATCATTAGGGCTTCAAAGAGTTATATAACAACCATTCCTTTTCCACAATTTCATGTTTGAAGATACAAAAAGAAGACGATACAATTTTCGCTCCCAACCTTTTAAGCTTCCCAATGACAAGGTTCTTTAAGCTTTTTCCGACGAGAAAGGGAGGCAGAGCGCGGCATAGTATTCGGTTACGAGAGCGAACGAAATTTGACTACTAGACGAAATTGCACCGGTGTGGAATAAATTGAAAGTGGCTCTGTCTGTGTATTACGGAAATAGTCTTGTCCAATATCCCAAATAAGGTAATCAGTTAAACGTCAAGTGTCACTCGATCCCTTGTAAGTATTTATAGCGTCTCCTGTCCTGAGGCAGTAATAATGTGTTAGGGTGTTTCTCTATTCGGGAACTTATTAACTTAAACATTATTTTTGTAATTTATCTCCTGAAGAAAAGGTTTAGCTCACCGCCAGCTCTTTCATAATATAATAAACACATATCATCCTAGTACAAAAGACACATAAGCACCTTTGTTGTGGGTATTATATGACAGTCGAATTTCAATATCATAATAATAAACAACAGTAACTCCAGAACAAATGTGTATGATGATCACATAAATATTTTCCCCTGGATTTGAATTTCCTGCCGATAGTCAGCGATTTGACCATACGACCAAACCGTCCGTTAAAATATAGGGAGGGCGGTGACAAAACCAGCGGCTTAACGTTCGTTTCGAAGCGTGGAAGATCTCGAGAGACTATTATTTCGAGTCACCCATCTAATGATAGGCCTTAGCGAATATTACTTAGTTTACGTATTCGCAAATCTAACCCGCTTGCCATTGCAACATCGAGCTTCTCAAGGGATTGTATTTCTCTAATAAGCCCGTCCGTAAGTATTCCTACCAGTGACGATATATCAGTAGGGACACATGGAATAGGAAATGAAATCGATAGTGAAATAAACGCAAATTTTCCTAGAACTGCCATCGATAATATCTAATACTGCATGAGCAAATCACAAATCACACCTCTCAAAATGTGCCAATAAATCGTAACTGGTTCGTCCGCGCAGTGTAAAGTAAAACAATTTGTAAATCACTCAATTGACTAAGTCCATCATGCTTATCCCGGTCATTTCGTCGGCGTTAGACTGGCAATAATATCGCTTCGCAATGCCTACACTGATTGTAAATTACAATTCGAATTTCAATACTGCTACCTAAATTTCGAGCTGCATACCGATCTTGAGTGCCGCTTTGATGGTTTTTATAGGCATGTTGTTGAGGTATATAAATAATGATGTATGTCAAGGATAATTGGACGCAGTTATACAAAAGGCAACCACAACATAGAGACACCAATTCATGGCAAATTAATCTTTTTTATACAAATTACGGCACTTAAAATAAAGTTAGTTACGCGAGTTATAAAATATAACGAAGAACGGACAGCAGCGTTCCTGGTGAACAGTCTAGAAAATTACTGCAAAACAATTCCTGAATGGCAATAGGCCTATGACCCCCTATGACATGGAACTGAAACAGGCTGGTGAAACGCTGGTACCTGCCTTTTAGGGAGATAGGCGTGACATATGTATGTACGTGTTATTACAAAATAAACGGCTAGTTCCAACTTTTCTATTTATGTCATTATAATTAGACAGAGATTTATTTAGAAAGCAAAAATAGTAAAACAAATACTGTGTATTTGGTGTGGATCCTTTCTGTTTAAATACGTCCAATTAATAGAAAACATTGTCATGTGTATTGAAATGAGAAATTTGGTCTTCTTGTGAGTCAAGAGACAAATAACAATCACAAAATAAGTATGTAAGTCATACAGGAAGGAAAGAAAGGAAAAAAACCAGACTATAATTCTTAACAGGTAACTCAGCGACTTCAATTAACTTTAATGAGTACTTAGTGTAAAAAAAATCATTTTAATCCAGACCCATAGCCATATAACCATAGACCCGGTAATAACATTTTTTTAACTAGTAGTCTTCGTCCTTTTTTGACATTAAGTACTCATTAACGTTAATTGACGTCTCTGAGTGCGGCAATAAGTATGATTAGGTATAATGGATTTACTGCCGCACTCAGAGACGTCAAATAACGTTAATGGGTACTTAATTTCAATAAAGGACGATGACAATTCAAAACTAGTCGCTATTCTTGCCGGGTCTATTGCGTAGGTCTTGATTTGAATGAAATTTTCTGACATTAAATACTCATTAAAGTTAATTGACGTCTGTGAGTGCGGCAGTTAAAAATGTTAGTGTTAAAGTATAATTAAAATTTTATTTTAGTTTGTATCTATGTTAAGCATAGTAGTGAAATAAATTTCTACGTAATATTTGAGGCACAACGAATTCGCTATGTTCAAACTGATATTTATACTCTAGCTCGTGATGTCAATTACATACTTATATAAATTGCCCACCTATTTATCCCTGAAGGAGTAGGCAATCGCTAACTATGCTAGGTCCTATGTAACAGAGGGCCTATTGCCATTAGGCACGTAAATCGCAGTACACAAAACTGTCAAATTTCTTCATTCGCTTGTCAACCTTAACTTGGTAATAATAGAGCACAAAATCGATTGAGAAATTTGCCATTTGTGGTGGCTTGACGTGCTGTTGACTGTACAATAAGAACGCTGCTGCCCATTGCTCATAACAGTTTGAACCCTTAATACGTAAATGTATTTTATGTTACAACTGACCATAAAGACAACTTATTCGGACGCGTAGCGGGCGAAAAAGTTCTCACTTCCTGTGGGCCTAGCACGGGGACGTGGACAAGTCTCTCTCCACCACTTGACAGTGTTTTTTCTAGGGATTTAGTGGGAGTTAGAGCGAGAGGAAAAGATTTTCTGTTCCCCGAAAGAGATGTGTCCACGTCCCGTGCTACGGGGGCTGGTCAGGGGGTGACACCTACCTCGGGTAACAAAAAAGAATCCTCGCATTTTAAACGCCTTCGCCTTCGCTAGGACGTCAAATACTTGCGATCTAAGACATTCCTTATTTTATCTCACTTACTGCCACACTCAGAGACGTCAAATAACTTTATTGGGTATTTAATGTCAAAAAATTTCAATTAAATCTAGACCATAATCCTGGCAAGAATAGAGACTAGTTTTTACATTAAGTAATCATCATTTTCATTCATCATTCTTTAATTTCATTCTTTGACATTAAGTAATCATTAACATTTCATTTCATTTTTTGACATTAAGTAATCATTAACGTTATTTGACGTCTCTGAGTGCGGCAGTTAGTATATGATACAAACTGAAAAAGTAATATGCAAATAAGACCACACCAATTTTTGAACTTTTTGATTGAATTTTTTAAAGAAAACAGGTCAATAAGCTGAAATACGAAAGTAAGTACCACTATAATTATCGATGGTTTGTACGTACGGTACGATAAGGTGATGTGTCCCAACTTTGAATTTCGGAGATTTATTTTCTTTTGAAAGGTGTTATAATTTATCTGGCTTAAAAATTATAAACGATTCCTGTTGTTGTTTTTAAATTTTTCCTGTTACATTAACGTAAAATCTCATGACGACTTCCGACAAACACCGTCAATCACCGATCGATCTAAAAACACAATACGAATTGTTTGATTATTATTAGAACGAGTAGTGTGGATTTTTAGTACATACATACATACATAAACAATTGTATTCTACTCTGCCGTCACCGTCACGGCACGGATTTTTAGTGGTTTACTTTATTACGAATAAAAATAGTTAAAAATAAAAAAGTTGCTAGTTAATGATTTAATTTTATATTAAATTACATTTCCCATCACTTTAAGCTTTGGCACTATTTTTAACGTCATTTAGAGGGTCTATTATTTGAGATGCCTAATATATTTATTAGTCTCTTTAAAGTATGTTTAATTTCAATTATATTATGATATAACGTTGAAACTTAAAGAAGATTTTTTTGAGACAATGGAAGAGGATTAATTATTAAATTTTAATTGGTTTTCATTAAAAAACGGAATAGACGAAATTATATTTTTTGTTTTATAGTTTTAGTTCTTTCCCGTCACCAAAACAGACTGTTTATAAGGAAGAAGTTAAAAGTTACAGCGCCTCCACCACGCTAACAATGCCCAAACCACAGTCTAAAAGTAACTAACAAAATAAACAAAGCATTACTTACATCGCCCAGTTAAATCCGTACTCTCAAATGTTATCGTTCACTAAACGCAGTTCACTATAACACAAAACAAAACACTTGTTTATTTCCGTCACTGAAATTTCAAATCCGACTTTGGCGGTTACGAGCTACGTAACAGTATCGGAGGCGAACGCGAGCGACCGGTATACGTGCCGTCTACATCACGCTCGGAAGACATCTAAAAAATCGGAGTCCTGGAAGCTTATTGCCATTCGGTCTAGTGTTAAATTCCAAGCCACCGAGCCGAAAGCGATCCTAGCTCCACGGGTTACGGTCGAATTTGCCCCGGCAACCGCCCCGATGCGAGAAGAGGGATCGCACAGATGCTGTGCGCATGCGGACTCGTAGCACAGTATACCCAGAACAGTAATACTTCTTTATAGAAACTGGCCGCTGCCCATTAGAATGTGTGCTTTCGTACTCGGCGCCGTGTAGGCACGCACTCTAACGCACAAATTGACATAAAATCTCTTTCCAACCCTGCACATTCGCGCTCACAGCCGCCGTTTAGTTACAACCCTAGGGTGAACGCAGAGTAGGCTAATAACTCGGCGACCGGCCGTAGATAAACTACTGTTCTGGGTATACTGTGCTCGTAGTAAACTCACACAGACATCGCTCGAGTGTTCGGATTGGGACACTGGTACATTGTTCTAGGGGACGTTGGCCACTATTGTTGTGGACATTTCAGCCTGGGCGAGATAACTTGACGCAACATAAACCATGATAAATGCCCCCGATACGAAGCCCTATCGGTAAACGTAATATAAAATAATGTTTTTGGAACAGCACTCAAGAATGTCTTGAAAGCTATTAGTATTTTTGCTACATTATTTTTTTAAAGCGATAAAAATATTAGAGTACTTAACTTTAAGGTTCAGTAGGAGGAGATGGTTATTGACTGGGTGACCAAAAGTTCTTAAATATTTCGAGTTCCTTCTAACTTCAGAAGGCACGTTCAACCGTTGGTCCAGTATCTTCAGTCATTAAGGCCCACCTGTCCGCACTGGGCTACCTTGGTTGGTTATGGCCTATTATATCTATATTCTTCCATTATATTCTTCCCTGTGCCGCAGTAGTGAGCCCATTAATATAATGGGCTGGTAATAATCTTGAAGGTTAAGTAAAATATTTGATATATTACGCGGCATCGAAAACAAAGCAACATGTGCCATATCAGCGACAGAGATAGGTGAAATTTATCCTGACGAAATAAAAATACTATTTTTTAGTTACAGCCTATCATCTTATGCCATTGGTGGTAAAATGACTTACTCTACAAAAAAGACTTACGGAGAAGTGGCCTGTGTATTCCACACAATACCCCAGCGCAGTTAGGTCATTATTTACGACTGTGGGTACATGAGAAACTAAAAGCTTGACCTATCTAAAGCGGGGTCTTCACGGTCCGAGTTGGCTCGGACCGTGCACTCGGTCGTGCTCGACGTCACTCGTATCGTGTATAGTCCGACAACTTCGTGCGCGACCTACCTGCGGGGTGAGAGGCGTTGGAGGAGGAGGAGGAGGAGACTGAGGTATTGTACACTGTATTGCACGAGTTTTCCCTCGTCCCCGCATCATCCGCCCCCGCTAACATCTAGAGTGCAGAGTCCCCGCCACCGTCTCTCACCCCGCAGGTCGCGCACGAAGTTGTCGTATCGCACTCGGACGTCCGAGTAGTCATCCGAGTGCACTCGGCCTGAGCCAACTCGGACCGTGAACACCCGGCTTTACCGCAGACGACTATTTTCGTAGCCAACCAAAGAATCTTGTAATGACAAGACGGAATACAAAATTGTGCCCTGCCTACTAATCCACGGGTGTCATATAAGGCAACTAACTGCCGCACTCAGAGATGTCTTAATAAGTACTACAAAAAAATGTCAACCTGTTTTATCCGTTTTATGGTAAGGTGTGGTAAATGAAAATTATTAAACACTGCTGATGTTATTTGTTGAGGTAACAACCTGCTACTTTATCTACGAAGACATATAAAAATCAGAATATATAGCCCACGTCCTGTGGATTACGAAAACTTTCTGACCTTCCTTTTTTGTTATAATTTTGGTAGCATTTAATATCTGAGACATCTTATATTTCACAGACATGCCCAGTCAGACACAGTTAAAAATAAAAAAGTTTTCGCAATAAATCGGGAACTCTTATAATGACCGGTTTAAATGAGGGTACCATTTAGCCCAGTCTCCCCCAAATTAAGACCCCAAGTTGGACGTAAGTACAATACTTGGGCGTAGTAGGTTGCGATTTCGGTTATATTGTCAACTTTAGCGATCATGCTGCTATAATCTGACAACTTCGTGCGTGAACCTCCTGCGGTATGAGGGGCGGTGGCGGGGATGTGGCGCTCTGGATGTAGGCGGGGGTGAGTGATGCGGGGAGGAGGAATACTCGCCCCTCCCCGCATCGGTCACCCCCACTAGCATCTTGTCAGACTATAACTAGACTTCTCTCCCGCGTTACCGATTGATTATCTTACTACAAATTATTTCAAAATTATATTGTTAAGATAAGAAAATAAAAAAAACAGTCATCATCACGCCAGGCTACCACAAAACTTAAAATGTTCTGATTTTGTTCTTTACTACAAACAAGTTAAAATTGACAATCGAATGAAGACATTTAACAGTTTTGGGAAGTCTGAACTGGCGTTGACTGTACCTATACATCCATTTTTAAAACACTATTAACCGCAATTATAGATTTGAAGATCTTATAAAAACACGTTAAGTAGATAGCACGGTACGTTTATTATACACACAGTAGTTAACCCTAAAAATATGCACAACACATAGTTTTAAATTAATATTTAGAACAATGTTTCAACGAATATTTTAAGTTGAACCTTTTTTGTAATAAATAAGTATACAACAAGAACCAAAAAATGCGCAATCCTGCATGCTTTAATGTCCAATTTCCACTGTATTTCATATCTAAACTACTTGCTTTATGATAGTGCGACTTGCAATTTCTATGAAATACGACACCAAACAAATATACGAGCTATATCGATTACAATAGCCTGTATCGAATCGTAGTGATTGCCGGAATGTCCAGCAAACAGAAACACGCATACGATTTGCAATTATGAATAACAATAGGCACAAATCCGGCCAAACTGTATAAATTGGCGCTATTTAGCACCATACAATGATAGGTTTGGTGCCTAACAATAATTCGCGCTAGTGTCTTGTATCAGAAATCAGTAATAATATAGATTTATTGTTCGATTGCAAAATTAATACCTTAAAAGTAGTAATTGTATCTTTCCTCATTTTTATATTAGTTACACAATAAATATATTCTTTATTTTGATTTTGTTCAACTCGTTCTATATGGGCCATAGGTATGTGGGAATTGATGAATAACTCGAAAACTGCTAACGATAACTAAAATTTATGACTCCATTTCTGGGACACAGGCAAAATTTTACATACATAATTCACGCCAATATCCCCGAAGGGGTAGGAAGAGGTGAACTAGCACCCACGCTTCGCCAATTAGGCTAGGTCCCATGTAATAGGTGGCGAGCCTATTGCCATTTATCGGGCACAAAAGTCGCAGTACTTTGCTAGTTGGTAGGTATAAGAGGAATGCTGCTGCCCATTCCTCATCACTGATTTATCCTTAGTCGCCTTCTACGACACCCACGGGAGAGGTTTGGGGTGGTGACAATTGTATTCTACTCTGCCGTCACCACACGGCCAAAATTTTATCTGCATAATTTATCTAATGACATATTATTATCATCTGCTGACTGTACTTTAAAGCTAAATTGACTTTTCATCTAATTTATCAAGAAACAAATAAATCAGGGTCCTAACCGATTTGACTTGGCTGTACCACTGTTGAAGCAAAGGCTTTCCCTATGATCGGAAAAATGTGAGCAGGAAAATTGGAATGATCACCAAAATACATATTATTTAGTTATCATTTAGCATTTTTGGATGATAATTATTCAATAAATACAAGCTGTTTAATAATATGATTAATTGTTTGTTTATAATTAAGTTTTAATTCACCTCTCCCTACCCCTTACGAGATATAGGCGTGATTTATGTAAGTATAGATGTATCTTTATAATTATACCTTATTATTTTGATTTTTATTCAAACATGAAATGTCTTTTTCTATATAACATTTATAGGTACATAGAAAACTTCACATACAAGTGCATAAATAATTAAATGAGGTTCAATTTGCGTGAACTTCCGTGCTCCACAAAGTGACTTTGTTTTCAATCCGCTCCTTGCCCAAAGTCTAAATATACGTGCGTATGAAGTACCAGGCATGAAGAGGCTAACAAGGGTGAACCAATTACAGTCCTTTGTACGTCGCCCTTTATGATATCACACTACCCATAATTGGACCCTAAAAATCGGGACCCTCTCAATCAGCACTTTACTCGTATCCACCTGCCAGTAACTTACGGGAGAAAGGCCAGAGTGCTGCCAGTAAATCCATTGTACTTGCATAGGAATTGTGCTTCTGGAATCTGTCCCGAAGGATCAGACCAATAATTGACAAAATGAAAATGATCTTAGTTTATAAATATTAAAACGAAAAATAAGTTACAAATATACTATTTTACTTTAGTTTAATAGAATTTAAGTTTTATGTACCTATGTTCATATACGCCGTGTGGTGACGGAAGAGTAGAATACAATTGTCACCACCCCAAATCTCTCCCGTGTTGGGTGTTGTACAGGCGACTAAGGATAAATCAGTGACGAGGAATGGGCAGCAGCGTTCCTCTTATACCACCTAGCAATGTACTGCGAGTTTTGTGCCCGATAAATGGCAATAGGCTCGCCACCTATTACATGTGATCTAACATAATTGGCGAAACGTGGGTGCTAGTTCACCTCTGCCTACCCCTTCGGGGATATAGGCGTGATTTATGTATGTATGTATGTTCATAGAGTAATTGAGTACATTCATTACGTAGATGAAAACTATGTAATTAGTATTGAAGTTCCAATCTAAATTAGATGGTGAAATTGAAATGAGATGCTAATGGTTTAATTGTGGTGCTGTGTGCTTTGTAGTCAGGCGCGTGGAAACATTTAATTTTATTTACACCCCTAAGTGAACACTAAGCACTATACAGTCACTTTCTTATTTCAATGGTCGTAAAAGTAAATAAAAAACAAATCAAAAGTCAGCTTGTAAAGGAACATAATAATTCTGTTGACACTAAAAGAAGTACAGATAGAATAATTATGAAGTTAAAGCTGCATCTTGGGATCCATTTGAAACCAAACCATCTTCTAAACTGCTAACCAGCCAACTAGGCTTTATAAAAATTCTATCAAATGTCCTGACGGTGCCAGTTCCTCCGAGGTTTTGGTAATATTACCAACAGCCACAACGGATTGGGGAGAAAAATACTAGACTAAGATTACAAAGGAAATTTTTATATAAATAAAGTGTATCTCTTTATGCCAGTCGTATCTAAATATCAAAAAACTGTCATAAAAAGAAAACAAAAGTGTGGTGAGCAAAAGTTCGAAAAATTTCGCGGGTTCGATTCCCGCGAACCCGCGATATCTGGAATTCAGGCCTAAACCACTTGATCAACCAAGACGTTAGTAAACTTGCTGAAAGGGGTATGGGCATTTTAGTCTACTGAACAATAGACATGAATCGTATAGCAATGGATAGGTCCTTTCTAGAGGGAGATAAGTCATTATGGGGTCACATTTTGAATTGTTGTCCGATTCGAGATATCGGCTTATAAATATGTGTTTTTTGCATGCAACTCACGGTCGCCATCTTGATTTTTCGGCACATACCTGCGCTAGAAAACTGGAGAGATCTATTGATCTCAAACTCTTTAAGTATTTTTGTTAGACTCGTTAAACGGCTGAACTGATTTTAATTATTTAGGTCTTAAATGTATGTAAAGGTATAGAATTAATGTTTGGACGAATTACGACGTTTCACGAATATAAAAAAAATTGAGATGTAATCACAAAATGATTAAATATTCAAGGTACGCGTATTCCAATCGGACAACAAATCAGGACAAGCGCCATACTAATTCGTATTCTATGAGTACTTACCTTTCTAACGATATATGACTTATATGTATTGGGTCCAAGACCAGAGTCCATACATTTGTGCCCATACCTACCCCTTTCTCCAACTTTTACATTTCACATTGTAAGTCAATGTTCGTAAGAGTAAATTTTCTTTGAACAAGTTTTCTAACATTCATTTATTGTTAAAAAAAATCAAAAGTACCTAATAATCGCTTATAAATTTGAATATCTCTTGTCTGTCTTCAACCTATTTCAAACTATCTTCAAACATATCAAATCACAGAATCTGATAATACCTACCTACGCTAACTGGTTAGCGTGACAATTGTGTGTTTTATTAACTGGGACAGTATTGGAATACTCGATTTTTTTTCAATACGTGTTGTCTATATTTATAAAACTTTATAAGTAAAACTGAAAATAAATTTAATGCGAATTGACTGAAGGTTTCAGTGAAGAAGCACTGGAATGTAGGTTATAAAAAAATCTTATTTCACACAATTAACGCAGGAGATAATGTTCCACATCCTCCTTGCTGTGATCAGTTACGGGCGCTTTTTAGCACTCCATGTCTTGCCTTTTTTTAAAAAAATAATTTTACTAAATTCGGCACAAATGGGAATAAACCACTTTTGCAACAGCAATGCACCTGTCACGATCACACTTTTCCCTCCATTTTACAGTGCGCCATTGTGAGAACTGTCAAACACCAAAACATCCGCTCTCAGGTGGATTCCACGGCTTCGATTATCCGTTTACAAAAGTCCCGAGCTCAATTCTCACCAAACTTGTTTAATTAAAGTTTTCGCACTCTTTTTCCCTTTGGGCGAGGAAATAATCCCTTGTTAGGGACAGAGGAAGCAGTGGAGCGTCGTCGCTTGAAATATTTTATTTCGAAACTTGTCCCGGTGTCGGACGCTTCGGTTTACGGACTGCTGTTTCTTGTTTATAATTAAAATTAATTATGTCTTGTTATGGCTTAATATTTGCAACTGAAAATGATCCTATGTGTGAATTAATGTTTTAGGATTTTAATGCTGACGGTTGCAAACATTGAGCCGTTCGATATTAAACCTTTTGTTTAATTTAAATCGCAGTACGGAGACGGCAGAGCAAAATACAATTGTCTCCACCCCCATTTCTCCCGTGGATGTAGTAGAAGGCGACTAAAGGTAACGAAAGTTACGAGTAATATACAGCGTTATATGTAGGTACCCGATAGAGAGATAAAAATATTTATAAGCCGATATATCGTGATTTAGGTAATTTAAATTCGATAGTACATTATAAGACAAGCAATAAAAGTGTTGACTGACCATTTTTGAGAGTTTGATAGAAACTTGTCTTTCTGTTTCGTGACGAGTCAACAACAAACTGTGTCCTCGAGCGGCGGCTAAAGTTTTTATTCTCAGTATTTGCTTTCGGGACTCCAGTCGAAGTTCCAATATGGCGGAAAGTATGCATTCGCATGTTCGTTGTTAGAACACTCGGGAATAAGTTTTACTGCTATCTGATTGTGAACTTCGTCTGAGGGATCTGATTGTTGAGTACACTCATAGATGTAACCGCCTGGCAGTTCGAGTTTGGGCGTTCTAAGTGTTCCCGATTCGGGTTTGATGACAGCGCCACTTTACGGAAGGATTAGTCAAAGTTTGTCATTTTTGAAATAATTGTTACCATGACCCTGTGGAAACTTGTAAATATATTTCAGTTTCTTTTTTTAAACATACCAATATTTAAGATAGCTGTAAGTTTTCTGTAATGATAATAAACCAAGAGCCGTGTGGTGACAGCAGAGTAGAATACAATTGTCACCACCCAAATCTCTCCCGTGGGTCGCACAAGGCGACTAAGGATAAATCAGTGATAAGGAATGGGCAGCAGCGTTCCTCTTATACCACCTAGCAATGTACTGCGACTTTTGTGCCCGATAAATGGCAATAAGCTCGCCACCTATTACATGGGACCTAACATAATTGGCGAAACGTGGGTGCTAGTTCACTTCCGCCTACCCCTTCGGGGATATAGGCGTGATTTATGTATGTATGTATGAAAAAACAAATAATGTCTCTATCGCACGTATTTAACGCCCAAACTGAAGGCGAAGGCGATCATAGTTTTATGTCACCCCCTGACCAGTGCCCGTACCATGAAGAATTAATGCGACCCAAGCGTGGCTGACAAAACGGGACGCCGCTCTTCTCTGCTCATAGCGTTGTCTCACTTTAACAAAGAGAATTGAGAAAATCGCGTTTTGAGTTCGTGGTAAGGCCCCAGGACGTGGGATTTCCAGTAGCCAAGTGGCAATCGTTTCATAACGATAATGTGTCGAAGGTCGTCACGATCGGCCATATTACTTTGGTATCTACAGCGTCTTAGCTCGCGCTACCAACATAACTAGGAACTTACGAAGACGATTTTGGTCACGTGATTTTACGACGTCTTACATCAAATCCCATACATTTTGCTTTATCGAACTTCGTTATCTTTGTCGGTATGTTAGTTTGTCTAGGCCCCCTGGTGTGACATAAAATATATAAAATAATATAAAATGACCTGCTTTTTACCTACCTTCAAAGTAGGTCCAATGTTCGTTTTGTACAGGTTGGAATGTAACTTGAGTAATGGACAGCAGCGTTACTCTTATACCAGCTAGCAATGTTCTGCGATTGCCCGATTAATGGCAAATAACATGGGAGCTATAACATAATTGGAGAAACGTAGATGGTTTTAACACCCATTACTTTAAATGGAAAACCAATAACTAGTTGTGGCATGACATAAAAATAACAAACCGAAATAACGATAGATAACAACGGGTGGTGGTTTTAATCAAAAAATAATTAGTAATATTAAAGCAGTCCCTCCTCCCCTCAAGTCCCCTCTACGCTTCCTAGTCAATTTCAGTATACTTAGTTTATATATCATTTAGTAATTATGTAAAGAGTGTGAAGGACAATACAAGCCCATAGTCACAAATGCCGCTTCTCTGGCCAATAGCAGAAATCCCAAATAACAAGTCCGTATTTACATTAAGACATTGACTGAACATAAACACGGTGCTTCGCAAACACTGTTCAATAACTAAAACAGGCGAATGGATTTGGCCAATAAACGGTCGAATAACACAAATCTTTTTGAGCATTTACGGTCTGAACCTTTCCACGGAATCCCTGAAAGGCTAAACAGGGGCAATCCCGACTCGCACACGCAGTAAAAGACGATGGACCAGTAAGCTACGCTATTAAGGAAGCCTTGTCGGAGCCGCAATTTTTGTCCCGAGCTAAGACAATGTGGCTCCTTAGGGATGATGACTTTACTAGACTTCTTTCGCTAAGATGTAAGTGTATTCCCGAATGGTGGAATGGTCAGATCGCTGGCTTTTGTCTCAGAGTTCCCGGGTTTGAATTTCTCATGTATTTAGGTTAAGGTTTTATTGTGTTCATATTATTTAGAAAAGTAATAGACCCCCGAATACAGAAATGCTACTCAAATTTTAAGCACTGCTTATAAAGTTAAGTGGCCAATGACTCTCAGAAAAAAAAAAAATTGTATGGCAAAACGTCAATTTTGACAATTCTTAAATTTAAGCAGGACTCAAACTTTGAGTAGCGTTTCTGTATTCTTTTCTTTAGTCAACATTCTATTAGTCTTATTCAACATTTTATCCCCAGTTATTTTATTTAGATGTTTGCCGAAGTAAACTGTGACAAATATTAGTATAAGCAAGCAAACTTAACTCGGCACGTATTGAATTAATAATCCAGCAGGGACATCAAAGGAGAACGGATCAATCTAATCTGCAGGAGATCAGTGAAATAGTTATTATAGCGATAAACTAGTTCGGCAGTTCTCTGTCAGTTTCTAGTGTCGACAAAAGATGTATTTATGTTCGAATCGAATTAATATTGTTTGCAAATTATCCTAACTTAGGGCCGGTTTTAATGCATAGTTAACTCAATCAATTGCTAAAAATTGTATATCAGTCTGATTTAATCAACTAATAGTAAGAATTGGTTGACTTAACATGCATAAAAAAACCGGCCCTTAATAATAAAACAATCGACGGAGCTCGCTCGTGGCCATCACGCCCGGCTATACTATTGCTCGAACTAAGTAATTTTAGCTAAAGCCGGTGATTGGATGGGTGACCTAAAATACCGTGGTTTCTCAGTGCTTCGAAAGGTGGTCCTGGCTGCATCTGATAGCTTCGATACCACCAATCCACACTACGCCAGCGGGTTATCAATGGTTCATTCTTCCTATATCGCCTATCAATAAAGAAGGTCGCAGTAGTAAAGGGGGGTATTGGTATAAGGTATAAGAGCCACGCCCATATCCCCGAAGGGGTAGGCAGAGGTGAATTCTCACCCGCGTTTCGCCAATTATGTTAAGTCCCATGTAATAGGTGGCGAGCCTATTGCCATCTATCGGGCACAAAAGTCGCAGTACATTGTCTGGACGGTAGTATAAGAGGAACGCTGCTGCCCATTCCTCATCACTGATTTATCCTTAGTCGCCTTGTACGACACCCACGGGAGAGATTTGGGGTGGTGACAATTGTATTCTACTCTGCCGTCACCACACGGCACCATAGTCTATTGGCACCATAGTCACGGCACGGCAGGGGGGTATTGGGCTGGTAATATCTAATAATCTTTTACACAGCTAACTAAAATACTACATATTTTATCCACCATAGTCTATTTATATAATTAAGTTTATTTAGATTATTTTAATGGAATGTTAATGTCAAACTTCGTACCGTGATTGCCATGTCAACCTGTCGCGAACGATTATACAGCCAATCTCGATCACGATCCGCGATCAAAATCAATGATCACGATCCAGATTAACTGTGTAAAATCCGTCAAACTACATCGTACATTCAATCTAGATCGTGAACATTGATTTGGATCGCGGATCGCAATCGAAATTGATTGTGGACGGGCCGACATAGAGTTCTTTATCATAGGTACCCTAGAAGTGAGGATATGAAAAGTTGAAATACGAAAAGGTGATTAAATTTTACTGCCACCAAAAAACTACTTCCTCATAATATTTTCACGTGAAAATCTGAAATATTTATTGAAGCACGTGGCATATTACCATGATATCTATACCGCTATAGCTTACGTAGCATCCCAATGTCCCACCTGAGACCACTCGTACGTCATAATATACGATTATTGCTTAGTACAATTCACCTAACTTGTAAAATACGAGTAAAACTGCCACTATGCTTTATTTCGTTAGGGGACTCTGTTAAGTATTATTCCCACATTACTTTTAATAGGTAAATGTTGGAAAATTATTAAGAAAAAAAATCAGTCAACAAAAAGTCAGAATTTAATACATACATAAATCACGCCTATATCCTAACGCGCTCTTCTCAGGAACTAGTAACTAATATTGAAAAAAAATTTTTTGTGTTGCATAGTCCATTCATCGAGGAGGGCTATATGCTATACAATAACCGACACTAACGCGAGCGAAGCCGCGGGCGACTACTAGTTAGGTGTATGGTCGCACCATAATCATAGTATTTAAATTTTGAACCGTGGTTGGTGTGATGACGCTGTTCCTTATCACGCCAATTTGCATAATGCCGCGCCGGTAGCGGCTGATATTGCACGGTAGATTATCGCGGCATAAGATGGCGTCTTTGCGGCCTCCGATGAGAGTCTACTTTGTAGTGATGTGCGTATGCGTGCTTAGCCCCGAAATACTGGCTTTACAATACAATACAAATATTCTGTATTGCACATAAAAAAACAAATAACCGAAAAAATACAACAACACAGGACAGTACAAGAGGCGGCCTCACTGCTTAGCAGCAATTTCTTCCAGGCAACCTGCAGTATAAGAAAATAATATGTATGGATAAAAACAATAACGTGTAGTCTATAGTGCTTAATTTCTTTTTCCTTTCTGATGAAGTAGTAGCAAATGAGAGTAAGGGCAAGCGAACGTGATATTTGAACTTGTGAAATGCATACATACATAAATCATGCCTCCCCTAAGAGGTGTTTCACTCGGCCAACCAAGGTGTGACCCAAACCACACGTTGGTTGGTCAAGTTGTATAGGCATCTGCCCGGATTACAGAGGACGCGAATTCGATCGAGCGAGACTATAATTTTGCGAACTTTTTTCTAATCTATTTTTCTTAAGCCGTGTGGTAACGGCAGAGTAGAATACAATTCAGTCACCACCCCAAATCTCTCCCGTGGGTGTCGTACCTACAAGGCAACTAAGGATAAAACAGTGATGAGGAATGCGCAGCAGCGTTCCTCGTAAATCACCTAGCAATGTAGTGCGACATTTGTGCCCGTTAAATGGTAATTAATAGGCTCGCCACCTATTACATGGGACCGAACATAATTGGCGAAACGTGGGTGCTAATTCACCTCTGCCTACTACATGTATGTATTTTTCTTTCTTCTTTACTGTCTTCTATGCTGGCCTGGGCCAAAACCTTGAGCAGCATGGATTGGAAAGTTGTTATTCCAATCACTCTCTCCGTTCATCTGTCTCTCGACATGGTCCGTTCCGTCCCTTTTCTTTACATTGACTCATCACTAGCACCTTTACGGTGCCAGTGTGATGGATGATATGAATCAAAACGGAGTGGATGGCTTGATGACGTCTGACCGATATGAATTGAAGAAGAAACATACTGCGCCGACCCCAGATAGACTGGGAACAGGGCAGGGAGAAGAAGATGTATGATTTTTTCTTTCCACTGAATAAGTTTTTACTCTCCAGACCGGCCGCATCACTAGCACATGGCGCAGCATCGTAAAATAGCTTCCCCAGTATTAGGCACCTTGGCTTGGTCCGTGTCTTTCTATGAAATTGAATTTCTGTGAAAATGCAACTGCTCTACGTGCCGCGGAGCCTAAACTGTATTAGAATGGAAATGGTGATGGTTCTGTTTTACAACACGAGCGTATGATTGCAAAACTTTTTTTATGTTTCGCTCAAGCATTGTGCCGTACTCTTGCCAAGACATTTGTCTGACGCATTATTTTTATAATTGTGTTTGTGTTGTGTGTTAAGTGTTTCTAATGGGTAATACTCCGGTTTAAAATATCTGGCTTAAAAATATCGGGTTGGATGTTGTCAATAACTGAATTTTTGTAAAAAATGGTCATGTTAACATTGCCAGCACAGATGCGATGTTATTTATATTATAGTATATTACTAAAACAACTTTTATAAGCTCACTTGTATGTGTTATAAAGAAAAGAAATGAAAGATGAACGGCGAGAGACATTAGAATAACAACATTCCAATTTATACTGCTCAAGATTTTGGGTTAAGTTTTACAACTAGCCAGCTGCTTGGCACCAGCCCTTTTTGAGTATGCTGTTTAAGGTGGTTTGCCTTCCACTATTCAGGTACCTCAAAGTGCTTATTAGCAATCTCCCAGTCAACTTTTACGACACCCCTTTGGTGTGTCGGGGCTGCCACATTCTACATTATTTGTTCGCTCCCAGTTCAGCTTTGAAGCAGGACAATATAAGGAAATATTACAATACAAAGAGAAAAATAGTACAATACAAAAGGAATACCTATGTCAAAGAAAAAATTAATATAGTTACACCAAATGGTATTTCTCCATTTTAGTACATTTGTGTCTCAACTAAGGCTTTGCCACCCACGGTGTCTTTCGAGCACCTAACAAGTTAAGAAGCCAAAAAACTTAGACTTACGCAAATTAATTCAGCAATTACGAAAAAAGAACATTCACAGAGCAAACAGCTTAACTTTATTTCAAGTTTAGGGTCTTTGAAATCTAATCGCCAAGGAGCAGTTTCAAGATTTCCACTCGGCATGACTGTCTGTAGGCGTTCCCGCAAAGCCTGTGAAGTATTACAAGGCATATTTCACGAAGTGAGGCGAGGATCTGCATCCATATGTTTGCTCAGACGATTAAATCCGCGCCGTTAACCGGAGTTATACCTTGCAACGGTGCATTTTTATAAATGGGGTCATAGTTCAATGTTTAAGTTAAGCGCCGTTCAAATAGCCGTAATTAACTGTCTGCTGTTTTAGCTTTTAATAACATTTATCTTCTTTCCTGTAGACGAATAGCCAGAAGCACAGCTGCTTTGCTTTTTGATGTGTTGAGGTTTCAATATAAATCTGCCAGCGTTCTTTAAAATTAGCATAGTAATGCATTGAAATTCAATAAAGATTTGCATTTTTTACTCTAGATGGAATCTGATGTTTACTCTATATTCTTCCATCCACAGGGGTGATTTGTAACCTCCCAAAAAATGGATTGTTTCAAAAAAAAGGATTATCGAATCCTATCTTTGGAAAAACCTATTATCAAGAAAACCGCCTTTTTATAGTTCGTATTATTTTATTTTAGAAAATTATAAAGATATTTTACTATACGAGAGGGCCTACCGCCTAACTCGATTGCTAAAGCAAAAGCTATAGTTTATAACGTCATGCTGTATTTTCGCACCAAATCTACTTAAACTATTAGCGATAGCTTTGAACGAATGATCACCGAATGATTTTGTATGAATTTGGCACAAAATCCGTACCGCCTAAAAATTCAGGATGTCTGCTATAGCCGTTAGCAGTGCATTTCTATTAAAGCTATCATCAGCAATAGAGTTAGGCGGTAGGCTTCCAGGTAGACCTACACGTAGGACTTGTAACGAAACGGCAAAAGTATCTTTATAAAACTGACAAAATAAGGAGTAATAGGTAAATCCTGCCAACTGCTTTAATTAAATGTAGACGTCACAAAAAACAAAAATCGTCACGTTTACAAAAAAATTATTGGTCCCAGATGAATAATCAGGTAAGGATTTATTGGTGCAGTCTCCGTGAAATTTTATTACGCGTTTGGGAAACATTTTTTGTCCAAAATAGGAATGAATTTTGTTAGTAGTAGGTAAGTAACTTGAAATAAAATACAGGTTTTACTTGTTTTGTGCCGCCTAATAACAGTTGCGCTTAAGTAACTGAGTAATTGCTTTGAGCAGCCTGTACTTTAGGTGACATATCAATTTGTGTCTTGTCACTTAAAAGCTGAAAGTGAAACAAAAGAAAAACAAATAAGGGAACGTACACCATACCAAATTCTGTCACATCTAAATTCCGTATTCAATAAAAGTTAAAACCGACCTTATTGAGTTATGTTTCTTAATACATTTAAGTAAGTATCTTTTAGGGTTTTCATATTAAGGGGCGATTTGGAGCATGGAAGAGAAACGGCTATAAATTAAACATCTAAATGGTTACATTTATCAAATTGTATAAGCGATCAGAAGTGTAAAAAAAATTAAATTAAAATTTTAAATTTTATTTTACTACTTAAAGTCAAAAGTCCTCCACTTTCACTTAATGCGCATTAATGGGACTAATTTTACACCCAGGTTCCAAGTCTATGTGCATAGCGAATCTATGAATTATAAACAGAATTTTCTATTATTTAAAATTATTATTTATCATATAACTACCATAATGGTTTAACTCTATAATGCTTAAATTTATAATAATTTATTTAAAAATGAAAAGACTCACATCACTCAATCCAACCTAGTCATCAAAAAATATTATATTTTGCACTTAAATACACCGTGCTTTATATTAAGGGCCTGTTTCACAATCGACAAGTAAGTTCTGAGTAGCTTACTTGGTAGATCATTTGACAGTTGTAATATGAATTATATGTCAATTGAACTGCCAAGTAAGCTACACAGAACTTTCTTGTCGATTGTAAAACAGGACCTAAATGTAATATATAATTAATTATCTACACCTATTCGAAACGAAATTTAAACACCTACTTTTTTGACCTAGTGTGAATACGCTCTTGCTTTAATTGTTTCTCTGAAAGAAAAATATTGTGTACACATTGGATCGTTACTGGTAGTATGTAAAATTGATATCTGAAATAGGGTTGCCACGTTTGCTGTAAGATACCTATATAGTAATCAAAATATTTAAATAGTCATTTTCTCAAAGCAATAATAAAATCAAAGCCCACCGCTTTTATTACTTTGTATAGGTATTTTAGCTTGTTTTTCCACCTACCAACGTACTGCAATTGACGTGCTCGTTAGATGAAAATAGGCTGGCCACTATTATTTGTGATCTAAAATAATACTTTTGTGCCCGATAAATGGCAATAGGCTCGCCACCTATTACATGGGATCTAACATAATAAGCGAAACGTGGGTGCTAGTTCACCTCTGCCTACCCCTTCGGGGATATAGGCGTGATTTATGTATGTATGTAAAATAATTATAAAAATACTCTGTAACAAATGATATAAAAACATTAACGCTGAATAATATGGCATAAACATAAAAAAAATCTACTTACAATAGTGCTTGGGATCAGTAATATTTATTTAGTTTGATCTTTCATATTTTATATTATTATTAGGATAAACTTACCATGAAATTTAGGAGAAATGTTAAAAACTGCATATTGTAAGTGAGACCGCTCATTGCGCTATCTCGTGACTCAAGAAAATATAGAAAAAATTCTTATGAGAATTGAAAAAATTGCCAGTCAAGTGCAAGCAGTTTTGACAGCCCTTATTTCAAACAACGATCCTAACACCGACCACTTTCATGTAAACTACATTTCCTATCATACGCGTCTAAAAGACCCAAACTCTGATTTAGGTAAAAATGGAAACGGCCACATTCCAAGAACTGTTAAGTCAAATAAATTTATACTTCAGGCTTATCGGAATACTGGACATGTTTAAGGGTCCAAAAATTTCTTGGAGATTTCATTTGACGGTGTTCATACTGGCCCTTGTGCTTATTGAAGAAATAACGTTTTTCATCAAAAGATATTCGCCGGAAAACTTGCTGGAGCTAACCCAGTTAGCACCGTGCTTATGCATCGGAACATTGTCAATGTTGAAAATAGTTACCATCGCAGGAATGAGGCACAAAATATTCGAGATAACAAACAGCCTTGACGTGCTCCATACGAGAATCATGGACAAACCAAGGACCAGGGATCTCATCCAGACCAAAATGCTCTTAATGAAAATGTTTTTGAAGTACTTCATCATACTTAACATGATTCTGGTTACGGTTTATAATTTCTATTCTGTAATTGAAATGGTCCACGTTTATGTTAAGGAAAAGAAAATAATTTTCAATTTACCATATGGAGTAATATTACCATTTTCAACGGATATGTGGTCTACGTGGTTCCTCATATATCTTCAATTGATTATTGCTGGCAAGTGCCTGTTTAACCTTTTTTGTTGTAGTTGTAGGAAAGCTAACTTTGCTCCCACCATTATAATATATTTCCTCCACCTATGGTTGTATGGAAGAGATTGCTGCTTAGAAATAAGGCTTCCAATTTTGCTATTTTATTTAAATTAATGTTCAATGTGGGTTTTTTAGAAGGTGTTATAGCGTGAAAGGGTTCTATCTAAAAGCTTCTCAAGAAACAGAAGATCAATAACTTCTCAGAAATTTTTTGGTGCTTCTGTCCTTGCTAAATTGGCTTGAGCTTCTTCGTGATCTGAATCGTTTCCAACTCCTCAGGCTATATCTGCGTCTTGTACTTGACTCCGGTCGATGAGCTATATTGCGTGTTGACGATGCACATCTGCAACAATTTCGCTGTGATCACGGATGAAATCAGCAGGTTGGACGACAAAAACGAGGAACTTTTGCATGGTCTGGTAGAAAATCATCAAAACGTATTGAAGTGAGAATCTTCCTTAATAGCTTCTTTGACATACATACACAATCACGCCTATATTTCTAAAGGAGTAGGCAGAGGTGAATTAATGCCAATTATATGGCATTTATCGGACTCGTCATCAGGAACGCTGCTGCTTGTTACTCATTGCTGTCTTAAACGTTAGTCGCCTTGTATGATACCCGCGGGAGAGATGGGGGTGGTGACAATGTATGAGCTCTGGTGGCACCACACAACATAGCTTCATTGATGGTTTAAGTGATTTTAATGGAGTACATCTATGATTGTTGGCTTTTTATATAGCTGCCAACGTTGTGGGTTATGGCCAATCTATCCAGTCCATGTGACGGCCTGTTTGGTCGAATAGTCAGATCACTGACTATTAGGCAAGAGATCCCGAGATCAAAATTAAATGTTTTTGTGATGAAAGCAGATAGTTATTTAAAATTTTATATTAAAATTTGTCCTACATATAGTACCCAGAACTATAATTTATTAAAAATAAATAATATTTTGTTCTCCCTGTATTCTCCCAATAATAGGAAAGCTCTGTGACCTAGTAGCATATAATATAATAAAAAATAGAATTTAAATAGCTTAATTTTTTTTTCTATTCCCAGGCTAAGTGAAGACTTGGAGAAAATATTTCAACTGCCAAATTTGTTCAGTGTTCTCGTTGGCTCGCTAGAAATATGTGCTTTGGGATTTAATTTGACGGTAATTGTATATGTGAGATTTCGTATAGTGGTAGTCTGCCACTATAATTTTCACCTTTGCACTATATGTAGTTTATGTTTCAAGTGGTAAATTTTATTGAAGTCAGTTACGGACGCTACTTGTTTAATTTTAAAGGTTACCTTACCTCACCTTTAAAATAACGTATAATAACTTTTTAGTTAAATTAAGATATTTGTACAAAGAATATTGAGGTTAGAAAAAGTTCGAAAAATTATAGTCGGCGAAAAATCGTAGTCGAATTATATTATAGTTAGCGGATTCGGGAATCGAATCCGCGTCATTTGCAATCCAGGCAGATGCCTATACCACTAGGCCAACCAAGACGTTTCTAACTAACATTTAAGTATATAATGTTCAAATTAAAATCAAAAATAGTATTTAAGATATTTGATTTATACACACACACGTATTGAATTGCTTCACTGGCTTTCTGTTGCTTATTAGAAATAATAGAATCATTAGAAATATTGCCTGCAATTACAAAAACTAAGCAATGGTCACAAAAGCTTTGGAAGAGTGATCAAGAATATTTCATACATATTTACTTCGTGCTCGTCTGACTGTAACATGCGTTGCGAAGCATGGGGAAACCACTTTAATATCCCCCAACCCATAATGGTCCAGCCGTTGTGGGCTATAGTCAATTCTCCCAATATTCCATCCATAGGATGGCTTGTACCTCATGAGTGACAATGGTACGTACATTAAGGGCCTCGTGATGGTGAATGGTGAACCTGTAATAAATGAATTTTATTTTATAGGCTCAAAGAGATGCGATGAAATGCATTTTAGTTTCTGTTTATCAAAATTATTTTTCTCCTTTTTTTATTTCAGATGGGGAGTTGGTCTCAAATGCCTGGTTGTATCTTGTTCCTTTCGTCAGTCTTGCTGCAGATTCTTTTGATGAGTGCCTTCGGAGAAACCCTGATGCAGGAGGTAATAGTATTAATCGTTTATATCCGTTTTCGCCAAGAGATTTTCGTGTCTATTAGATGGCAATAGGCTCGCCCCCTATTACATGCGATGTATCATGGTTGACGAAGGGTGTTGATACAGCTCTCCCCAGCCCTTTGGGGATAAATAGGTGTAAATTATATGTGGCTTAGATTATGACTAGTGAAATCTTGTGGACCACCTAACTGCATATTATGTAAAAGAATCTTATTTTTATGAGGAAAAATGATAAATTAGTAGATTATATACCAAGGGCGATAAAAAGAAGAATGCCTCAGCTCGCAAGTATTCGACGCCCAACCCGAAGGCGAGGGTGATAAATATGTGACCTGAGGCTTTTTTTTGTCGTTCGAGGTAAGATCATAGTTTTAAGTCACCGCCTGACCGGGAAGTAGGATTTTCCGTACGCCCCCTACGGCGGAAAAGTCCACTTTATGGTCAGGTGTGACATATAAATATTTATGCTTATTTGTGTATTTTTGCATCGATACGTAAAGTACAAAATCGGTGGTAACCTGTCGTAACTGCGGATTATATTTTCAGAGCCAAAAAGTCGGAGAGGCAGCATTCAGGTGCAGGTGGTACAATATGGATGAGAAATCGAAAAAAATAATACTGATCATTATGAAGAGGTTTGATAGTGTTTTTAAACTAATTAAAGGCTATAAATATTTGTATAACACCAATCAATATAAGATGTTTAAGTGCTGTCCGATATTATGCCGTGTGGTGACGGCAGAGAAGAAAACATTGTCACTACCCCTGTCGTAGGTGTCGTATGAGGTGACCAATATAGCGAGGAATGGGCAGCAGTGTTCTTGATGCACCTAGCAAATTAATGCAATTAAAGTTCCCGGTGAATGAGAATAGGCACTCCTCTTACGAGACCTGAAATAAATTGGCGAAACGCGACCGTTAAACTACTTTTGCCTACCACTTAGGGGACAAATGCGAGTTTTATGTGTGTCGAATAGAATACATTCTTGTTTCTTATTACACTACTGATTAAGACACCCAGAAAAGTTCTATGAAAATTAACTAACCATAAAAATATTTCTTTTACAGATCAAACAAGCCTCAAAGATTGACAGCTTATAAGTTCTCAGTCATATGCTTTAAAAGTTTCACAAAGGTTTGTATTTCATACACGAAACTACCCATTTTAGGTCAATTCCACCTTCTCTATGTTAATTGTGTAAAGCTGTAGGTAGAGCTTATTTTAGAGTTTATTTGTTTGGTTGGTTGAACGCGCTTATCTCAGAAACTACTGAATCAAATTGAAAAATTATTTTTGAGTTGGAGAGTCCATTTATCGAGGAAGGCTATTTAGGAACCGACATTCACGCGAGCGTAGCCGCGGGCGACCACTAGTCTTGATTAAAAGTCATAACTTTGAAATACTTCTACTATTATCACTTCTTCATCTTCTTCATCTTCTTTGACGGCTTAGTTATCTGTTAAGACTGTTTTTGTACGAGCTCCGCAAAATAATTCAGTTACGTGGTTTTGATTCGGTGTTTTTTGAGTGAATTATAAACTATTATGCTTGTATAAAATTGTATTAATCATCGCATAAAGCAGTGTTATCAGAAAATAAGGAATTGCAGTGTGGAATTAAAATTAGTGTGAACGTTTTATTCCGATACCGCCATCACTGAATACTCGTCGTGAGAGCTGTGTGCGGGCTATTCTCGTGGCTCCGCTATCGGACTACGGTCTACTTTGCGTTGCAGAGAAGATTCACCGCGCAGCTGTTCGTGTAAACATTACTGGGCAAAGAGCAAACGCTTACAGAACGGTCACAAGTGTGTTTGTCTCTCAGAGGCAACTAAGTACGTATTATTTTTTATATTCGTTTGCATAATTACTTGACTTAATACGTTGAAAATAATTCGCAATATGAAGTGTTTTGGTTGCCTTGGGACTTTTAAGGAGTCGGGCTGCATCAAATGCACATCAATTGATTGTGGAAAGCATTTTTGTAATCAATGTATAACTAATGTACCTAATGACCAAAGGAAAGTCTGGAAATGCCCTGATTGTAGTTCTTTGAATAAAAAAGGCGGGGATAATAGCCATACACCCGTGAGATCCGCTGGCAACGAATCCCATGTTACAACCCGTAAAAAACCTGTTACTCCATCTCTAACTTCTACTACTGAAATTCAAGAGCTTACATCAGAGGTTCGCCAGTTAACTCAGGAAATCTCATCTTTAAAAACAAAATTGGAAGAAGCTACAAAATCTTTATCTCGGTGTAACGAGCGTTTGGATGAACTTGGAACTCAAGTGAGGGTGAATGACGTTCGTATTGCAAATATAGAACGACGCGAACAGGATATTGATCTGCTGAAGGCAGAGGTGACTACCTTGAAGGTCGAATTGAACTCTCAAATTCAGTTGTCCTTACAAAATGAACTTGAACTCGTAGGAATCCCAGAAGGACCTCATGAGAATCTTCATCATATCGCTCTACTCGCGGCACGAAAGATAGGTGTGGAGTTGGGTGACCACGATATCGATTGGGTATCTAGAGTGGGTTCCCGTTCTAAACACGCAAACCTACAGGAAACCGAGAAGAGACATTCACGACCTGTCGTAGTGCGGATGTTGCGGCGTGGAAAGAGGGACGAGTTGATAAGAGCCTCCAAGTCACGTAGGAATATTACTAGCACTGACTTGGATATTCCAGGTGCACCGCAGAAGATATACTATAATGAGCGGTTAACTAAGTCTAATCGGTTATTGTTCCGTGATACGCGTGGTAAAGCTAAATCTGCAGGATACGCATTTTGCTGGTGCACCCAAGGAAAGATATATGTACGTCAACGTGAAGGAAGAACCGCGATGCTAATTCAATCATATGACGACCTTCTTCGTATTTTTCCTGACTCATGTGCATCGCAATCACAAATCATTGTTTAATATAGTCTTAATTCAAATTATACCAAGCTTTGATATCTTTTCGAAAATTGTCTGTGAGCTTTTAAAATTTAAATTTTGTTTACTATCACTTCAAGTCCTGATATTTGTTAATGGTAAAATGTTAATAATTATAATTGCATTAAGTTTGTGTGAAACACATTCTATTATTATTAAGTATTATGTTTATAAGTATATTATTCATATGATTATATCTTCATATTGTTTTAAGTGTTATTATATATCATTGTATAATTTATTTATTATTTATTTTATTCATGAATATATTAATATGATGTTCGGACACGTATTGTTGTTTATGTCGGTGTATGATGTGCATAGTTGCTCACTTCTGAAAGGGGTCATAATTAAAGTAAACGTAAAAATAAAGTGCTTTATGAAATTGCATTACATTAATTCTACCATGACGGTTTCAAAAAAGGATTTAATTGTTTGTTTTATTATTATTATTCCTTGTTGTAGGAAAAAGTTTACATGTCTCTAAAATGAATGTAGACACAATTACACACGAAATAGATCGATTAGATATTAACTGTCATGATTTGCACGAATTAGAGCACTGTAGTAAAATGATAACATCCGAATATAATTTTAAAATTTTGAATATAAATATCAGAAGTGTTCAAAAGAATTTCGACAAATTCTTAATATCGTTGCATCGTATTAACCTTCCTATAGATATTATAGTTATGACCGAGTGTTGGATTAATAGTGAGTCTATTATCCCCCAGATTCCGCAGTTTACTTCTTACAATACTCAAAAACCTACTAATCAAAATGGAGGAGTTATAGTGTATGTTCATGACAGGTGGAGTGCATTGGTTTGTGAACCGGATTTCTGTGATGCAAATTGCTTAAAAGTTAATATTTGTAGTAAAATATGTATTTTGGCTATTTATCGTTCTCCGTCATGTAGGGACTACAGTCGTTTTTTGGATTCCCTCAATGAGACACTAGGTGAGTGTTCAGGTATGAATCACTTGCTCGTAGTTGGAGATATAAATATCAACATTTTGACACCAGATGGTGGCGGAGACTACTCGTGTTTAATGGCTGAATATGGTCTAGTGCCATGTATAACTTTACCAACTAGGAACATGGCCTGTCTTGACCATATCTTCATAAAAACCAAAAATCGGGCGGTTGGCTTAGTTTGTGCTTCTGATATCACTGATCATGATATTGCTTTGTGCGGATTAAATTTAACGAACCCAACAAAGCATAGCGCATCATTTTGCAAATTAAAACGAAATATTCCATATATAATAAGGGACTTGAGTGTAATTGATTGGCCTAAAGTGTTAAACACACAAGATATAAATGAAGCTGTTAATGTTTTCACTAGGAAATTGATTAATATTACGAGCATACACACTACCACAATAAGAATTAACAGATCGCGCCGTAACCTCAAGCCATGGATTACGCCGGGTTTAATTCGGTGTATGCGTAATAGGGATCGTCTTCATTTGCAGAGTAGAAATAGCTCAAAAGACTCAGTAGCTTGGATCACTTACACTCGGTATAGAAATTACTGTAATGATATACTGCGTAAAGTCAAAAATCAACATGAACAAAGAGAATTGGAAAATAATAAAAATAATCCGAAAAAAATGTGGAGTACTGTTAAAAATATCTGCAACATAAGTACTACCAATAGGGAACCAGTGGAGTTGTTATCTTTGAGGGGTACAAGTGATGCCATAAACTCCCTGGACACGTGTAATATCTACTTCTCAAACGTGGGTCAGAATTTGGCAGATAAAATTTTGACAGACCTTAATAAAGATGAAAACATGTTGGCATCTGAGACTGAGCATAATACAAAATTTCCACATTCATTTTTTATGCAACCAACAGATTATGAAGAAGTCAATTCTCTTATTTTGCAGTTGAAGTCAGGAAAATCTCCTGGTTTTGATGGACTCAAGAATGATTTTATAAAGGATATAAGAAAAGCATTAGTAGAACCGTTAACTATATTATTTAACATGAGCTTAGAAAGTGGCGTTGTTCCAAATTGTTGGAAAATTGCTACCATCAGTCCAATATATAAATCTGGAACTCGCGACCAGCCACAGAATTATCGACCTATCTCATTATTAACTGTGTTCTCTAAATTACTCGAGAAAATTGTTAACATTCGCCTCTTGCAGTATATAAATAAAAACAACCTAATATCAGCTAGGCAATACGGTTTTCGAAAGGGCAAATCTACAGAGGATGCAGTATTACACCTTACATCGATAGTTTCTACACATTTGGACCATAAAAGATGCTGCGTAGGCGTCTTTCTTGACCTAGCCAGGGCTTTTGACACTGTTTCCTTTTCATTACTGTTGAAAAAGCTTGAAAATATTGGTTTCAGAGGAACTCCTCTATCCTGGTTTAAAAGTTACCTAGAAAATAGGAAACAGGGTGTGAGAGTTTATGGTAGGGTTAGTGGTTTGCGAGAAGTGTCTTTTGGCGTTCCTCAAGGCAGTATCTTAGGACCAATACTATTCGCTCTATATATGGATACTATCCACACTTTGCCCTTGAATAAGGGCGAATTAATATGTTATGCCGATGATACAGCAATTTTGTTTCATGGGACTAACTGGAAGGATACTCTTTCAACTGCTGAGCTTGGCATGAACAAGGTATTTGAATGGCTTCAAAAAAATCTTCTAACACTCAATACACAAAAAACTAAATTCATATGTTTTCATAAGACCCTTCACTCTGCACCACCACGAAGTCTGCTTTCCATCGAAATGCACTCTGATCAACTTTGTAACAAATTTATACAAAGAGAAAACAAAATTAAATATCTTGGGGTTATTCTTGATCAAAATTTAAATTTTAAAGAACATATTAGCAGTTTATCAGGTAGGGTACGTAAAATTATTAATATTATGAGACAATTGCGTGAGGTCGCTTCTTTTGACACTCTAAAAACTATTTATTACGCACTGTGCCAGTCACTTTTGAATTATTGTATTGCAGTCTGGGGTGGTTCGCATAAAACAGATATGATACAAGTCGAGAGAGCTCAGAGATCAGTCTTAAAAACTATGTTAAAAAAACCGTTTAGATACGCCACTTCTTCTGTATACAGGGAGACAACAGTTCTCACTGTGCGCCAGTTATTTATCTCTAGAGTATTACTTCTAACCCACAGAAGTGTACTAAACTCTAGAGATTACAGGAATATGTTGAGACAAAGAACTTTTAAAGTGCCTCCTGTATATGTGAACACACGTTTTGCGCAACATTTTCAGCCTTTTATAGGTATATTTGTATACAATAAAATACTGAAGTACTGTGACATAAAAACATGTTCAGTCTTTGAGGCTAAGAACCTTATCTTCAGTTTATTGACTTCACTAAGTTACTTGGATACGGAGAACTTGTTGGCCATTTGGTCATAGTTTTAGTAACTTTGTGATCGCGTGATGACATAAAATATACAAAAATTTGTATTTATCCTGCAAGTTATTTTATCCTATATTTTATTTATTTTGTATCTGTATCTATTATTTATTTATGTTTACTATGTATATTTATGTGTCTATGTACCTATATATTATTATATATAAATAAATTAAACCAATTAAATTTAAGCCTGAATATGTTAGTAGTTAGATAAGAGCCGTCTTTTTTATTTTTTTTTTTATTTTTTGGAATTCGTATTGAGACCTACGATACAGGCTTGCCTAGTGTGGATCTCACAAGAAATGTACTAGTGTTTAAGTGTTTTGGCAATAAAGTTTTTATTTATTTATTTATTTATTTATTACATTTGTCCCAACCGGGATTCGAACTCAATTGGAGCCCGCTACCACCGCTACCTACCGACCACTTCCTTAAAATAAGTGTTTTAATTTGCAAAATTTCTTTGAAATTTTGCCAGTTGGCGGAACACGTGGGTTCAAGTTCTTCCATCAGGACAAAATTTATAGACAATTTTATGAAATTTTATATTCTCACA
The DNA here is from genome assembly GCA_963931975.1 of Cataclysta lemnata. Classification (NCBI taxonomy): domain Eukaryota; kingdom Metazoa; phylum Arthropoda; class Insecta; order Lepidoptera; family Crambidae; genus Cataclysta; species Cataclysta lemnata. The sequence goes on along the minus strand of OZ008353.1, from coordinate 9,713,724 downwards.
AATATTTCAAAAAAATATTGGCACATCGTATTCATAGTCATTTATTGATATTCCACAACTTCGCAATATTTATTGATATTCACACTTTAATTCTTAATTAACTTTTTCATAAGTATATACATTGGACCTCCGATAATCCGGCCCCTGTCTAATCCGGCACCCCTTGTAATCCGACATTCATATTATAATTATGATTTTTTTATATTTTTTAGTATTATTTTTTGTAAATTTTATAGCATTAATGACGAACTTCTGAGTATAACATAAAAAATATTATCATATTTGGTTCTGTAATTTGTCGGATTACAAGGTACTCGTTTGTATCTTAGGGAATAAGTACTCTATAATCCGTCAAATTCGATAATCCGACATCGTCGTGTGATACGTTTGTCGGATTACCGCAGGTCCATTAATTGTATTTTTAAATATTTGTTCCATAACGTGTATAAGGTATTACAGATATAATATTATTGATTTTATTTACATACATACATACATCATTCACGCCAATATCCCCGAAGGGGTAGGCAGAGGTGAACTAGCACCCACGCTTCGCCAATTAGGCTAGGTCCCATGTAATAGGTGGCGAGCCTATTGCCATTTATCGGGCACAAAAGTCGCAGTACTTTGCTAGGTGGTAGGTATAAGAGGAATGCTGCTGCCCATTCCTCATCACTGATTTATCCTTAGTCGCCTTCTACGACACCCACGGGAGAGGTTTGGGGTGATGACAATTGTATTCTACTCTGCCGTCACCACGCGGCCATATTATTTACGTTATTGTAAAAGCCCATACTACATCAGGTAATTAACTATAGATGTAATGTGTAATGTTTCTTGTTACAGATTATAAGTACATCGTGGTCATATTTTACAATTCTAAGAACTGTATACAGACCTCCTGAAAATGTAGAATATGAATGAATAATTTATAAGGTATTTGCTATCAATACAGTGACGCTCTACATTAAATCAGTACGGATTAGTTATATTTCAGTAGAATTAGAGATTACCGTGAAGCATTAAATTATATTATAATCAGTAGCTATTAGTGTAGGTTTTACTTGAATTAGAGATGGTTGGTCTCTGCACCAATTGCCTGACCGAAAAATGGAAGCAAACAAATTATTTATTTGTTTGCTTCAACGATCTGAGCTGAGATTCAACGAGTTGAGCAACGATCTTCAGCTATGGAGAACGGATTCAAAAGAATAAGAGAATTAATTAATGTAAAATTTCAACAATAATCACTAATAATAAATATAATATACTCATTGGTTTTATTTTAATAACATTAATTTACTATAATAACTGCCGCACTCAGAGACGTCAATTAACTTATTAAGGACTTAATGTAAAAAATTCAAAACTAGTCGCTATTCTTGCCGGGTCTATTAAGGTCTAGATTTAATTTATTTTTTTTGACATTAAGTACTTATTATAGTTAATTTACGTCTCTGAGTCCGGCAGTAAGTATAGAAGTTAAAGAAGACATAATGATGAGAATGAGAAAGGGTTGCTCCCAAGATTTGTTCATGTAGAAAGGATGAAAGGAAAGGACAAAAATAATTAAATTATATCGGAAGTGAAAGGTGGAAATGGCAGGAAAATTTCTAGGAGTAACTTTCATAATCAAAATAAAACCGTCGAGCATGCATGAGAACATTACTGAGATTGGATGAAGCTGTGTAAGGAGTGTAAAGATAAGTGGAAAGATAATTACATAGCTTAAAACATCTTTCATTAACTTAATTTTAAGGAAAAACAAAACTTGCTGATTTTCTTGCTCGTTCTCAGAAGGGAACGAATATGACGGAGCATAAAACGTGAATGATTGAAAGCCGTTTTTTACTGACAATTGTATTCTACTCTGCCTTCACCACACACGGCTAAATGATTTACAGCTATGTATAATAATAATTAAAGAAAACAATTTAACATTAATTAAAACCACGGTTTTCTTCGTTTTCTTCTAGTGTAAGAAGGTCCTTATTTTAATTGGTAGGTACTTTGATACGAAGATACTGTCGTATTTGATTTATTAATGGTATGGAATATTGGTACAAGAGTTAGGGGTGCCACGTTTGTATTATTGTACAAATTATGGCTAGGATTATAATCATCATCATCCCCACTTCTAGGGCATCCTTCTCTATGGATTGAAGAATAATATTTTTTTTACACTCACACCTATCATCTAGCTCAAAGTAAGTAAGCACTTGTGTTATGGATACTAGATGACGGATATATTTTTAATATAGTTATGTGTATAAATGTTGAAAATATATTATATACATAAACATATACACAACCATGACTCAGAAACAAACATTTGTGGTCATCACAAAGTTTGCCCCTACCAGGATTCGAACCCGGGACCTCTTGGCCAATACCCAGCAATCTAAGCATTCGACCCTTGGTCGAATGCTTAGATTGGCCGTCGTCAAGAAGAAGTATGCAAGCGCGGCAAGAATATAGGGAAAATGAATCATAGCCTAACACGCTGGCTCAGTGCGGATTGGCAGGTATTAAGGACTGCAGATGCAGCCCTAACCAACGGCTTAAAGTAAGAAAGAAAGTCGAGATAAAATATTTTTGGTCAGGATTAACCAATAACTCTAAACAACTAACTAAGAATCAAACATTAATTAAGGTTTGAAGCTGCAGTTCTCAAACTAGAACTTTATGTAATTACATATCCAGTTTTGAATACATACATACATACATAAATCACGCCTATATCCCCGAAGGGGTAGGCAGAGGTGAAACTAGCACCCACGTTTCGCCAATTACGTTAGGTCCCATGTAATAGGTGGCGAGCCTATTGCCATTTATCGTGCACAAAAGTCGCAGTACACTGCTATTGCTAGGTGGTATAAGAGGAACGCTGCTGCCCGTTCCTCATCATTGATTTATCCTTAGTCGCCTTGTTGTATTCTACTCTGCCGTCACCACACGGCCAATTTTGAATGGTTAACTAAATATATTAATGGATAACTATTCTTAGCGACTCGTTTATTGTTATATTGTATGACTTCTGCATCTCTGTGCTTCAGAAGGCACGTTAAGATTAATCTGTCATCACCACATTCGCTTTGCGCCAATTGTATTTAAATTTCTTTATATGTTGTTTTCCTACAAAACATTTACATGTCTGCATCACTTTGTGTGTCACAACTTCAGGAGATGGTGTGTTGTGAGACAGAGTTGCCCCATCACTCGATTAAATAACCTTTTATGTCGTAAACAAATTAATTACTTAGTTGGCTTTTCATTGTTTAGACGCACACGCCCGCCTACATTTCCATGGCGGTTTTGACAGCCCTAATTTAAAGCAACGAATATAACACAAGCCGCTTTCATGTACGCTACATATTTCCATTGTAAGCGGGTTAAGGGCGCTTGTTTTGCTTAAATAAAACTAATTCTTGGAGGCAATTTGGGTCTGAAATGGAAGCGTGTTCCTTCAAAGAACTTTTTAGCCAAATAAAAATTAACTTTTGGCTCACCGGAATACCGTTTGACGATCCCAATATATATTTTAGATTCCACTTTATGGTTTTGATCTTGGTCATAGTGATTATCGAAGAATTCTCGTTTTTCATAAAAAGGTATTCCCCGGAAAACCTGCTGGAGCTAACGCAGTTGACACCGTGTCTATGTATCGGTGTGTTGTCCCTGTTGAAAATAGTTCCTATTGTAGTGAGGAGAGAAAATATCTTCGAGCTAAGCAACAGTCTTGATTTGCTTCATTCAAAGATCCTGGACAAGCCGAGAACCAGAGAGCTTATACAGAATAAAATGCTCATGATGAAACATTTTCTGAAGTACTTCATCATACTGAACACCCTTCTGGTCACAGTGTACAATGTCTATTCTATAGTATTAATGGTCTACCTGTACGTGAAGAAGAAGGAACTCATTTTCCATTTACCATACGGAGTAGTCTTACCATTTTCAACGGACATGTGGGCAACGTGGTTCCTCGTATATTTGCAACTAATTTTTGCAGGTAAATTTGCCTATCAAAATTTTATTAAAAAATTAAAAAATAAAACCCTGTTCATAAATCCCAGTAATATAATTATCACATTTATCGTAACCATTTCTTTGCTATTTTTCATGATCACATCGTCTACTTCTTTTGCAGTTTATCTTTAGTTTAGTATGCAAGTCTTCCAATAATATCTGTCAGATGACATCCCCTCCCTTTTTTTATTCATATCATCCGTCACACTCTGTAAAGATGCATGATGTGATGAATGAATGTATAGAGTAATAATGGAAAGGACCAAGTCGAGAGACCAATGAACGGAGGATGACAATCAATCCAATCCACATTGATTAAGGTTTTACGTTTTCTTAAGTCGAAGAGATGTATATCTAATATCAACAGCGGAAAATTTATAGCGGAACCGAGTTACATGTAGTGAATTTCGGATGTTAAGAACATTAAGCACATTCAAAAGATTGACTTGCATGTCAAATTCCCTTATGAATATCTGGTATGATTACCTACAATATTACCCACTAATTAGCCAGAGTGGATTCCATCCATGAGGAAGGCCTCAGCGTCAGCAGTGGAGACCTCATGGCTGATGATTATGATTACAATACCCTTATGAATCGTCAAAACATAGAAAACCCGTGTGTCCAAGGGAGAATAGGGGAGATTACAATAGGGGAGGTGCGCAGACGTCTCAGTTTATAAAGATGGGTCTCCAAAACCCAACCACCGCATTGAATACCAAAAATACTAAACGCGTCAGAGCCCTAATTCCTCACTAGTAAAACGTCACGACAGTAAGCTGTCAGAGATACCTATCATAGAGATACCAATCATTGTCAACAAGTACGAGTATTGCAGTAAATTGTTTGGTAAATTTATTAAGAAGCTTGGCTAAGACCGTTCATTGGATGGGTAACCATAAATATATCTCGAGTGCTTCGGAAGGCACGCTAAGCCGTTGATTCCGGCTGTATCTGCAGTCGTTAATACCCATCAATCTGCATTGGGCTAGCGTGGTGAGTCGTGAGCTCTTTCTCTCTTCTTCCAGCTATATAGAAGGCTTGTACCCTAGTAGTGGGGACATTAAAAGGTCTGATGATGATGATGATGAGGTACATTGTAAATTTTGCACCAGGTACAACCCGAAAACTGGCCAATCACCTAAACCGGTACTAGTTTCGTGTCAACTTTTACTCGTAATATGTGTAATCTATTCATTTAGAACCCTTTTGTAATATTACCCTCTAATTAAGGAAAACAATAAAGCCTATAATTATATCTTGAACTATATCCTACTTTGTCACTAGACTCATCCACGTATTTGGTGTCAACAGCATTAAATATTCACAACATGTCACTGAAAGGCGTTGAGCTGTGATAATTAAAGGACTGGCGTTTCAAATTGAACTTTAAAAGGAATCTATAACAAGATTCGCTTGAAATGTTCTCTCATATTAACACGTCGATGAATCACCAATATGATTAGTACATTTATGGTTCAGTTGCCTTAGAATCATGAATTACAGGACTTTTTGATTGAGAGATCTTGGTAATTTATAAAAACATCTTGATAAATTAATAGTTATTTATTGTACGTGAGTGCAAAGTTGTTTTTTAACCGCGTGCTCAATTTTGATGACCGGGCTAGCGAAGGATTCTAAAATTTAGAATCCCAAAAATTAGAATCCTGAGCGACAGCGAGGGAATCAAAAGAGCACAAGGTGAAAAATCTTTGCACTCGAGTGCAACACGTAACTTTTCATCACCAATTGCAAAATACAAAAAAAATACAATCACAACAGTTTCTGTTTTCACCCAGAAACTTCCACAACACCCTCCCATTAACCCAAACACACTCTCAACACCCACCCAGAAACACCCACAACATTCACACCCGCAATACACAACCATCCACTCAGACACACCCAAAAAACACCCATTCACCCAGAAACACCCACATAACACCCATTCACCCAGAAACACCCACAAAACACCCATTCACCCAGAAACACCCACAAAATATCGAATCACCCAGACACACACACAACATCCATTCAGACACCCACGACTTCCACCCAGTCACACCCACAATACTCACCCATCCATTCAGACACACCCACAAAACACCCATTCACCCAGATACACCCACAAAACACCCATTCACCTAGACACACCCACAAAACACCTATTCACCCAGACACACCTACAACACCCACCCATCCACCCAGCCACACCCGCAAAATTTATCCAGACACACCTGTAAGTACCTAATAAAAATTACCGTTCCGAGACGGTCAATCAGCTTGAGTCAAGCACGTTGATTTTCTGTATGTTTTTGTTCCGTTTTAAATGCTTGACTCAAGCATCAAGCAAGCATTGTATATGATCAAAATGTTTAAAGCAAGATTGACGCCAAGCTGATTGACCGTCACGGAACTCCAAGGTCTTAACAAATTTATGACGTGAAAAGAAAATGGCGCGCGCAAAGCAAATTACAAAAAAAGTACACCAAGAAGGTTCCGAGTCTGAGTTTTTAACTAATTAAAATAGGTTGCATGATAATTTCGGCACCATGGAGGTAGAAATAAATAGGTATAATGATGTTTCGAATTCACAAACTCATTGCACATGATGTTCTAAATTCAAATTTACTTTATCCTCTAGAGGATAAAAACGGCTTTTGCACTCAGATATCGAAGAGCAAAAACGCTTTTTCCGAGATGGTGGGATGAAAAGATTTTTTTAATAATTGGGTCTACTGAAATTGTAAATAACTAATCAATAAATCAAATAATCACGATAGCTGTTTTTCTCAATTTCGTCTATTTTTTATTTGTCACTTAATTTACACTCCCAATAGGGAATCATTTCATATTCAAATATCTATTAAAAATATATTACCAGAAAGGAGTTCTTAACAAAAATAACTTCACAAGAGAGTACCCACTTTAGGTGATATACCCTTCCACCACCTTCCTACCAACTAACTAACAACTACCAACCACACAGTACGTTATGTGGATTCATCCTAGAGCGTGGAAATCCACTTTATGGACATGCCCGCGGGCATGCCTGAAGACATGCCAGCCGGACCTCCCTTCTATTAGATCTGTATGATGTTTGTCTAGTATAGGACCATCACAATCAGCCTGGCCTATACAAATGAATTCTGCGCGGGCACGTGTCTAGTGAGTCTAGTGAGTTCCCCGCTTAAATCATGTCTATATTTCTCAGGTTACATCTGCGTTTTGTTCTTCACCGCAGTAGATGAACTTTATTGCGTGTTGACATTGCACATCTGCAATAACTTCACTGTGATCACGGACGAAATTAGCAACTTGGATGAGAATAATATGGAACGTTTGCGGGATTTGGTCGAGAACCATCAGAATGTGTTGAGGTGAGAAATTTTCTTTGGTGATGCGGCAATACCTGGATTCTGGACGCCCAAATAAAACTATGGATGTTTTGCGTGAGAGTCATAGCAGACTTGAAAAATAAAATGTAGGCGTAAACACATAAGAAATCAGCATAACACGATATGAATTTATAAGGAACTACGCCTAACTGCAATTAACATTTTGTTACAGGTTAAGCGAGGATCTGGAGAAAATATTTCAACTGCCTAATTTGTTCAGCGTTCTCGTTGGGTCGCTTGAAATATGTGCATTGGGATTCAATCTGACGGTAATATCATAATTGTGTACTCAATTTGTATAAAACATACATAAATCACGCCTAATTTGTATAATTATTGTAACGTTTTGCTTAGTTTAGACTGGCAGAATAAAATAATAACAACTTTAAAATTATTAATTTATTACAATTCTAAAAAAAAAATAAACACTAAACAGATACTGCAGTAGGCAGTTAAGTAAAAATCGCAGGGTCGTGAATTTATTTTGGGCTGTGCACACTATGAACCGCCTATGGGGTACCACTTAACTGGCTGCACCCGAACTTGGCGTCACGACGGGTGGGTAGTGGGCTGTCGGCTGTCACGTGGTTAAAATTCAGGGACACTCCAGAGTAGCGTAGACTAGTGCTGATAGAAGCGAAGCCAGTACTTGATCCCTGGAATTCATCAGTGATTGGACGTTTTAGAAATTGTCCGATTTTCCTATAGTGACTGCAACATCATTGACGCGAAGTAGTGCAAAGCCGATAAGCAGTATAAGATGGTACATTATTATTTAGCAATCAATGATGTGGCAATCTCATTAAAATGAATGGTAACAATTAAAATGATTAAGCTTTTACATAAATGAATTTTTGCGATGCTTAAAATGTTTAAGATGATGAATAAATATTAGTATCGCACATTAAATATTTACTATTAAACTAATTTCTATGATTAAAAGATATAATAGGAGGGAAGGCTTGATTTAGTGCATTATTTAAAATAACTTAATATTTATTATTATAATGGAGGTAGAATTGAACAGATCCGCCAACATTATTAACAGTGGAGAATTTCAACGACAAAAGCAGTTACTACGGTGAATATGGTTTAGAATTAATTACATACATTAACCACAATACTATACTGTATTAATATAAAATGATTTACAACTAACTACAGCTAAGCAGTAAATAAAATAATTTGCAACACTCACCCGATCGGGGATTTCACGCACTAATAATTATTTAATTAACTTTTGTTTTAAAAGTTCTCAATGTAAAAATAACATTAATGTGATAATTATATAAAATATCGATAGCAATAATTTTGTAACTCCAGCAAGTAAGTAGCAAACGTCTTGACGTATGGCCGGTGAATGTTAGCAAATTCCCTCATTCGATTTCAGGTACATCATCGTTCGGTCGGCCCGTAATGAGTCATGTATCGATGTATAACAATTCTAGCTATACTCGTATGAATAACATCGCTCGCGCGCATGATATTTCTAACGATTTTGACTTTTGTAAATAGTAGGTTTAGTTTATGATTTTTTTTTTTAATATATTAGTTTAAGATAATTAAAGGTGTAAATAGATATTGTATTTATAATTTTAATTTAAAATTTATTTTACTCAAATCTAAGTATTCAAATTAAGCACCGTTACATTATATCAGAAAATTATCCTCCCACTATAATAAAAAAAAAAAGCCAATCCGCTAAATCAAAAGAAAGCTGTAGAAACAGAACATCAGTAGGATATAGAGGTTATATTAGGAGCGGGAATTCAAGATCATCTACTTTCTGGTGTATCTTGTGTACCCAATTTGTATAAATTAGGTATATCAAAAAATATCCTTGCTCTATTTGAAATAGGCCAAATCGCAAAAACAAAAGTAAGCTGGAGAAAGAGAACATCGGCCGAACATAGGAATTTGAGATCATTTTCTTTCTAGTTTATATCCCGTTTACTATTTACTTCAATAATTTTTTACCCAAAGAGAGAATGCTATCCGGCTCGAAGGACCACTATCTGTTAACTAAGGCCGCTATAATTTCAAAATTTACCTAGCTTAAATTTCAGTTTCAAAATATTTGAATATTGTTTTCCATAATGCATATAATAGATATATTATCTAGGGGAAGTCACCAAAGACTGCGTACTGTTTCATTGTTAAATTGGGTAGTAGACGTGGAGTATCAACAGTGTCAACTTACATTCGACTTCAGTGATATCGTAACACATAGGCATCAGTTTTAAAACACAATAAAAAATAATTGTGTATTCTTTGGTAGTCCAAAATGTTGGTGGCTTTACTCTATATTTATGAACCAAGATAGTTCGATCAAAATATTGTTAGTGAAACAAAGTACTCTTCTATAACAGAATCTCATGTGTAATAAGGCCCACTAAGTATGTTGCTAATATCTTCAAAACTAATAACATGTAATAAAAACTTTTAGTGAATATCCTGCACAAATGAAACACTTGAGAGTTGAATACTATATATTTTTATATAACTACCTATATTTTATATTCTGGATCTTAATTTATTTATTTCGATGAGGGGAAGATCGATGGCGCAGTGGCTAAGCGCACTAGACTGGCGATTGCGTAAACTAAGAAAGGGTAGGTGCTAGGCCGGTCATTGGATGTGTGACCAACAATATGCTATCATGAGTTCCTCCGTGCTTCGGAAAGAACGTCTTGTCGCTGTTTCGGCTTTTGGGCATCTGCAGTTGTTAATATACCCACCAATCCGCACGGGGCCAGAGTAGTGGGTTGTGGCCCATTCTCCCTATATTCTTCCATTCACAGGTAAGGCATGTGCGCCAGCACTAAAGCATTGAAGGGCTAGTGAAGATTATGACGATGAATTTTATATTTTGTTTTGCAGGTAGGAAGTTGGTCTCAGGTGCCTGGGTGTGTTTTATTTCTATCGTCAGTAATAATGCAAATTCTACTAATGAGTGTGTTTGGAGAAAACCTGATAAGGGAGGTAATCTGTTCCATAATTATATTTATATATAATAAATTAATAAACACATACATACATACATAAATCACGCCTATATCCCCGAAGGAGTAGGCAGAGGTGAACTAGCACCCACGTTTCGCCAATTATGTTAGGTGATTAGGTCCCATGTAATAGGTGGTGAGCCTATTGCCATCATCATCATCATCACCACCAGCCCTTTAATGTCCCCACTGCTGGAGCACGGGCCTTCCCTATGGATTGAAGAATATAGGGAGAGCCTATTGCCATATAAATTATAAAATGATCGTTTGAATTTGAAATGGCCATAAAAATGGTTTGTTTTGAACAGAGGAACATGAAAGTTAAGAGGTTGTCTTAATAATGACATGCAGTGAGAAGAAATGAGAAGAAAATGCGTGTGAGCAAAAGGGTAATGCGAATTGATGTTTAGTGGGCCGAATCCAAAGTCAAAGTTCATTTATTCATGTCTGATGAATCGTCAAGTCACTCACAAAAGATGTGAAAGAAAGGGGAAGAGGACAAACTCATAAAATATGGATGGATCATTCATATCGTCTTCACGTTGAAGACGATATGAATGACAAGGGCGTGGATGATTTTGTTGTATGATAGCTGACCGAGATGTATGGAAGTATAAAACTAACTAAGAACTGTTATATTTCCAGAGCAGAAAAGTAGGAGAGGCGGCATTCCTGTCCAAGTGGTACAACATGGATGAGAAATCTAAGAAGATTATGCTCATTATTATGAAAAGGTCTATTTACAATTTATTTCTTCTTTTGAATATTAAATAAAAAGAAAACCTTAGACCCACAGTTACACTATCTTTTCTAAGGGCTTGTAAACAGAAAAATGCATCGCGCATTCCTTAAATTTTATTCTTCTTTGTTGCGCCGTCTTCGCGTCGCGCCTATTCCCAATCCCGCTTGGTAAGTAGCGTACATAAAATTATGTGTCTCAATTTTTATAGGAAGGAGGAGTCCCTAATTATGTCACCGTGAATTGAAAAAAACTTATCACAAGTTGTACATTTATTTTCCAGATCAAACAAGCCCCAGCGATTGACAGCTTACAAGTTCTCAGTGATTTGCTATGAAAGTTTCACAAAGGTTGGCATTTTGAGTGCTTCAGAAGTAAATCATAATCTTTATTATATCCCTTTTTATATTTAATTTTATTTAATTTAAGTTCGACACTTAAATGAGATATAAAAAGGGATAATCAAATATTGTTTTTTGGTTTGTTTGGTGTTCAGTCGATCAATCAACCAACTAACAGCTGGAATTGGTCTTTGACAGAGTATCTGAAATCATCCTTATTCATAAACATGTTTGCTGTTACTATTAGTAAGATAAATAATTGTTTCCACACAATAGTGATTGAATTTTAAATACAAACATACGTACTAGTATAATGGCTAAATAATAATAAATAGCCATTTGTGGATTCAAGCCGAAATAATGCTGAACTTATTACTCTCTAGGAAAACGAAATAATCAATTATAATAGTAAATATTCACGAATTATATTCCTTTTCACTTCTCATGCTCTGAAAGTGCTCATTTGTGCAGGATATAGGCTGCACAAAATCGAATTTTGTGCTTTAGAGCATTAACGTATCTACTCATAAATGTGTCTATATAAATGCAAAGAAAATGAGCCATGCAGCCAAACACAATGAGATACACAATAATTCAGAGATAGAATTTGTTATTTTTTAATATTTACTTAAATTTATTTGCCTAATGTGCTTTTTAAGATACAAAAGATATTAAAATTTTAATTCAAGTAGGTACGGTAGGTTATTAAATTAATTTACGAAAATTATTGTTTCAAAATTAATTTAATACTTGGCTGTATAATATAGGTCTGCAGCCCAAACCTAATATCACTGGGAAAAACTTTTCCTTCGGTATCCAAAACTGTACTAATTTTAGTTTGAATTTTAAGAAATGATATGATAAACTACTGTTTTATTTCCTCGCAATCGAAGTGAAAAGCAGAGTTTCTAACTCGTCCACAAAACCATTTTATCCTCGACATTACTATCAGTCCTCGCCTTCGGCTCGGGCTGCTAAAAGTCTCGGACAAAAATGATTTGTTTTGTGCACTTGATGGAAAATCTACTATTTCTTCTTGTGATTATGATTGAGCGGTATTATTTCTTATTATTCTATATAACCGGTATTATGAAGTTTATTTTATCATCTCATTTCTTTTTTTCCAGATCATCAGTACATCGTGGTCTTACTTCACAATCCTAAGGACCGTGTACAAACCTCCTGAAAACGTCCCATTTGAGTAAATTGAAACATGACTCTTAAAAAAGTATCTCTCACTTTAACAATTAATTATGTTTGTTAAGGCCCTTGTTCTAATCAGCTCACTAACACTGAAATCTTTCGCATTTATAATGGCCACATAGTACGAATTTATAATTCCCACAGTATCAATATTAGAAGTAATCAAATCAATATTTATTGCTTTAATAAGTATAAATATTAAAGCAACAGGCACTTTGATACAGGGTAATCCCAGTAATGCAAATTTTGTGATATTTTTGTAATAATTATTACAACCAAATATAAATTTTGTAGTCGTGTAACTTATAGCGAGTATGTCTCTATAGGATTCCAAAGAATAAAACAGTAATATACATGATTTTTAATTTCTTGTTTAAACCTTTATCCGTTAATTATGTAGAGAAACCGTTTTGACTACATTTACTGCAGACAGGTCCATTTGTGTCCTGCGATGAATAAGGTCGTGAAATCCCATTGCGGAAGCATAATAGTGGAATAAGAAAAATCTTGATTGTCTTGTTGGTATATACCAACGACAGAATACTATACTATACTACCATATACCCTCTTGTAAAATCAGCAGGGTGAAAATATTATCTAGATCACTACATTACATATACATTTCTTACTAGCCTTAATATGTAGATCCGTTATCCACTTTCCATCAAGAAAACTTGAAGTGGAGTAATGTGTCATGTTGGATAAAAATCATATATTATGTCACACCTGACCAGAAAAAGTCATTTTCCGCTCGCTACGCGTACGGAAAATCCCATTTCCTGGACAGAGAGTGACATCAAATTTTGTACTTGCCTGAGGCGGTAAAAAGAAAGCCTCAGATCACATTTAAACGTCTTCAACTCGGACGTCAAATACTTGGGATCTGAGACATTATTTGTTTTACAGCTATATACGAGCAAGTCTGCTAAATATTAAGCTATATACATGCAAGCAGAGACGATATAGAAATACACACCGCACTCATTTGAAGTCATGGCGCTTGTATTTTGTCATAGATATAATAGCAATAATGTCGACAGCTGTGCGAGAACCCGAGTCAACGTGACGTAGTACTTATGCGGAATAACAATTCGACAATACAACATTTCAGACAGTGTTAGCCGCACACTAGTTATGAAATAACAGACTGAAACACACCAGCAACAAGATTTATTATTTTAGTTGCGAAGCCGCTCGTTTTTATAACTGCACAAATAGCATGAGACATCTCTTGCAATTTGTGCAGTTATAAAAACGTAAAAGCAAAAAGACGTCCGATGTAGAATGGTGAATTTTGCAACTTTGTACCCTGGATTTGTGGCTTAAAGTCTTCATTTAATAAACGTGTATCTTTTAATTAAGTGCTTTTGAATATAATTATGTCAATAGAAGCAGTATTTTATGTGAATTTATAGTGCGATCCAAATGCATATAGCGCCATCTCTTAAGAAAATTAGAATCTAATCATCATTGTCTTGATTATGTGCGCGATCATTCTCAAGAGATTGCGTATCGCCATCTCTTGAGAAAATTAGAACCTAATCATCATTTTCCCACCTTGTTCCCAGTTTATCTTGGGTCGCCGCAGTATTTTTCCTCTTCTATTCATATCGGTCAGATATCATCAAACCACACGCTCTCTTTAGATTCATTTCATCAATCATACGGGAAAGAAGTAGTATAGAAACATATTGGAAAGAACCATCTCGAGAGACCGATAAACGAAGAGAGTGATTGAGATGACAACATTACTGCTCAAGCATTTGGCATAGCTTTTACAGCCAACCCCCTGGTCCCTCTTTAGATATGCAAATACTGGTGGCTAAAAATAGGGGAAGAAAAAATAATGCACGCGGCGGTAATGAGAATGTAAAGAAATATGTGTAGGCTGACTAGGACCCTGTAACAGAAAAATTAAGAAGCAACAGTATTGAGTATGGATAATTGTTATAGTATAACCAGAAATATAGCTATAAATGATCCTAGAATGAGAACAAGATCGAAAAGCGGTATCTGAGAATTGCGTAAAATTAAGATGTACTCAAAAGAAAACCACATAATTAATATTGTTGGATAGCTGTTTACATTATCTATAAATACCATTCTATCGGAATTGAAGTATTTCGCTGGAGATTTTCGCTTAGAACAAAACCAGACGTTTCACCTACAACACGTACGGAGGCGAATGTCATGATCATTGTTAGGAGTGCTACGAGTGACGTCAATTAGCTATTGAAGAAAATATTATTTATTAGATAACCGTTGATAATAAGGCATTGACAATGAACACCTACGATTTAATGCGATTACGATAAATATTATCATAACATTACTTATAATAATTAACACTGATATTTTATAAATAGTATTTGGAACAAGATAAAATAAATATTTGAATACTTCGCTTTTCGTCACAATGTAATAATGCACATGAAAACTAAATCATCTATATTAATATTATAAAGCAAAATAGTTCGTTTAGTTGGTTGGTAAAACGCATTAATATCAGACAGAAACTACTGGTTCAAATTAAAAAAATATTTTTGAATTGGATAGTCAATTTATTTAAGAAGGCTATAGGCTATATAAACGACTTTAATGCGAGCGAAACCGCGGGCGAGCACTAGGAATTAATAATAATTAAAAATCAAAGCCTTCTCCACCACCCGGCTCTGCTGTGGGTGTCGTTTAAGACTAAAGGTTAAGTCATAGTGAGGCTAGGAATGGGCAGCAGCGATCTTGTCATACTACTTAGGAACTAAGTTACCCTTCACGTCACCCTAAACTTACAAATTCAGACAAATAAATCAACATCCACTCCAATCATATAAAAATGTTAGAAATGATTTTTAAAAAACATTACTGCGTTTATTTTTATTTACGCTAATATTTTAAACTTAACTTAACTATTGATTACAGATACCTGCCTATTAGCATGGGTCAAAGATAAAACCTCCTCTTGTCCCTCTCCCTTTTTTTGTCTTGCTTTATTGCCATACCATACCATACCATACCATTACCATACCATTACCATAAAGAAAAAAATAAAACTTCGTCAAGGTCTGAATTAACATTGTATCACCAACCATTTCGTACAATGAATGACCCTCCTGCTTTACAAATACATTATTTAGGTTGAAGTGATGTGCAAAAAATATTGAAATATTTTAAAACGGTTTGTTCTACTGCTAAGTCTCAAAATGTTAATTTCGCATCAAATCAATACACTGCGCCAAAATTGTTGATATGACTATGATTAGTACAACATACCATGTACCCATGTATAATCTTCGATACGGTGGTAGCGTTGTTATAATAAATCAGATACGTCAATGTGCGAAAATTCAAACTTATTGCTTAAAATGCCGACTATTTTATTTTACATACAATCCAAGGTTTGATCGTACAGATGCTGGATAACGGTAACAGACAAAGGAACACTTAAAAGGACACTTGCGATCTGGCTGTAGGCTTAAGAGACGTTCACCAGCAACCTCCCACCTCATACGTGAACGTGAACGTACGCAATTAAGTCACCGCTCCAGAAAGAAGGATTTGAATCACTAGTGAGTGTTATTGATAGATTCCAGTCATTGAGCTAATATTAATTTCCAAATACACGTTGGCAGCGCCAAATCATTATTTAAAGTTATTTATTTCTGTAAAGAGCCAATGCTTTCGACAGATTAATCAATAAAATAAACATTTATTACATTCACACCTATCATCTAGCCTAAAGTAAGTATTAGCAACACTTGTGTAATAGATCATGAGATTATTCGATTTTAATTTTAACATTATATAAATGTTAGAAAAATTAGTACAAAGATTTTGGGGTTAGAAAAAGAATTTCGAAAAATTATGATCTTGAGGCGGGAATCGAACCCGCGTCCGCTGCTATCCGGGCAGGTGCCTGACCGCTCGGCTCGGGTGGCAAGTCTTTTTCTAACCCCAAAATCTTTGTAGATCATGAGATAATAGATGACGAACAAATTTGACTTCAATTTTCTAGGAGTACCTACTTGCTTAGGTCGGAATGTGTGGCTAAAAGACAAAATTGAACTTATAGAATTTTTATTATTTAATTTAAATTCTACAACACCATTATTGCAGTAGAGTTGGGGTGAAATTGACCGTGTTAGTTGTTTTCCGGGGGCTTATATACTGTGCGCAGTATGGTAAAGTATGACCATGAAGTGCTTATAATCTGTAAAAAGAAACAAAATTATCTATTGCAAATATTTAAAAAAATATATCGAAAACAAACAATTCTTACGCAAAACGTACGCACCTGAAAGATAATTTATAACGTCATACTATCGCACAATCTATCTATTACGCAAAGGATTTTCAGTCTTTCGCTAGATCTAAATTAATGACTTTAACATAATTTTTAAGTGATACTGCTCATGCACGTTAGTTTTATTATTTTAACGCATTAAGATGGAATTGATTCGAAATATTTCGCAATTTTGTATAAGTATTGAAATGAATGGGGCGGTTAGCATCTCAAGTAAAATTAATGTGACCGTGTAAATATGAAAATAACATCAAAATATTCCATACCCTGATGGAATATTTTGATGTTATTTTCATAAATGGTTAGAAAAATAAAAAAATATTGACGGAATAAATATTTATCAGACATTAGTAAATTTAAATTACAAATTCTCTCGTAATGTTTACAAACGATATACGCTGCATTATCTGTGATTTTATTTGTGTTTCAACAAATTATTATCATCGACAAATAATGCTGGGTCATATTTATCTTACTACTTATTTGATGTTTGATCAATTTATTGAAATCAATTGATCAAAATTAAACACTCTAAAAAACATTTTGCAGCTTTACCTCCCCACCTAAAATAATTAAGAAGATAATTATGTAGTTACAAAATCAGTATTAAAGTTGTGGTATTTGTATTTATTTAATGAGTTATAATTTGTATAAAGGAAAGGTGTAAGTGATTTTTTGGAGAATTTTATGTTGGTCCTATTGCGAAAGTTGTCTAGTTTGATGGGCTTAAAAACCACTGCACAATGGTAATAGGTACCTATTCATTAATATTTATATAAATCTATAATACCTTACTAAAACTCGCATAAGAAATGACAGAGAATTTGTAGGCTGTTAACTGCTGTTGTTTGTGAGATCTGAAATCAGTAATAATGGTAATCATAATATTACGAATATAGTGGCAATGTTTTAGATTATTAAGAGCGAACTGGAATACCCATAATATCTGCATCTGAGGAATAACGTTAAGCCGGATCCAGACGAGTGTAACGTGTAATGTAACACGAATTCTACATTAGGACGGCACTGCGAGCATTACATGTAACCGTCCTAACGTAGAATTCGTGTTACATTACACGTTCGATTACCACATACCAATACTCTGTGACTTACGTGCCCGATAGATGCGTGCCGAAGAAGGCAAATGGCTCGCCACACGTTACATGGAACCTAACATAATCTTCCGAATCATGGGTGTTAATACTCCTCTACCTACTCCTTCGGGGATAAATAGGCATGCTTGATGGATATAAATAAGTGCGAATTTTTTCTACGCTACGCCGCGTGGTGACGGCAGAGTAAAATACAATTGTCACCACCCCAAATCTCTCCCGTGGGTGTCGTGCAAGGCGACTAAGGATAAATCAGTGATGAGGAATGGGCAGCAGCGTTCCTCTTATACCACCCAGCAACTTTTGTGCCCGATAAATGGTAATAGGCTCGCCACAGTAGATTGATATTACATGGGACTTGACATAGTTGGCGAAACGTGGGTGCTGCTTCGGGGATATAGGCGTAATTTATGTATGTATGTATGTATTTTTTCTAATAGCTATGCTACTCGATCGAGAAATTCACACACACGTATGATTCATTTTTTGTTTTTTATTGTACCTGAAACACATCGACATAATCATCGATATTATGTTATTGACTTAATAATCCATTACATTGACCCATTCGTCACTAATTTTTCAACATGATTGATCGACTAAATAATTACCTGATCATAACTATGAGTATAGTTTTCTTGGCTTTTTGGTCCATCTCGTGCCATTTACACAAAAAGGCTGAATCTCCGACACGCCTGCTCTGTAGATTGATAAATGTAATTAGTTTCCGCTTCTGGAGACCACCCGTTGCCAATAGAATTCATTTTACCTCTCTAATAATATTTTCTCCAAAAACACTCATCATTAATATCTGAAGAAGTACGGACAGCAAAAATAACACGTAGCCCAAAATGTGAGACCACTTTCCAATCTGAAACATTATTTTTTTACACAAAAGTGCCAGCGTCTCTCTAAATATCATTCAGCTATCTGATTGTGATGTTTCTTCATGCATTAGCTGAAATGTACCTATTAATGATACATTTTGTCATCCCACAGCCGTGATAGACTTTCTACATAAGATTTGAATATAAATAAACAGGAGTTTTGAACCATGACACAATACCAAACTCAAATGTGTAAAATTACATTTGAAAATATAAATAACCTTGTTTCATTTTCCGTTAGAATAACTTAATACAAATAAATAAATATATTTTAGAAGAACTTTGCTTTGATTGTTTATAGTTTGAGATTTATTTATTGGTCCAGAGAACCAATAAAAGACTACCATTTGATATTTTTTTTAAGCATCTACTTTTAATTTTCCTATAAGCATCTACAAGTTAAAATAGATACAGTTAGTGAGCGAATCTATATTACTAAGACAATAAAAAGCTAAATAAGAATACTTACAGTAATGCTGAAACCCAATGCACAAATTTCAAGTGACCCCACGAGATAGTTAAACAGGTTCGTCAATTTATATATATCTTCTAGGTCTTCTGATAATCTGTTCAGAGTAAATGTTATATTTCCATGTGTACAGCATAAACATACTTAATGTTTATTTTCTTATGGTAAGTTACAACAACGCGGAACTTAATGTGAGAACTTTATCGTTTCTGGAACCATTATGTCTACCCTGTGTACGTGTGGGATCCCAGGTTACCTAGGATCAGTGCAATAAGTTGCATGTGCATCTCGGTTCATTCCTCGAACGGCATAAAAATATTTAGGTACTTCCTTGTTTGATGCCCTTAAAATGTTAGAAAAATTGTTACAATAAAAAAAGAGGTCAGAAAAATTCATTATTTTTTTTCTAAAATCTTGTTTTGTACCTACTTATTTATTATCTTATAAAATTTGCTGGTACCAATAGGAACCAAGGGACACTAGCACCTTTCCGGTGTGATGGTTTGAGTTTGAGTGGATGTCTTGGTGACGTCTGGTCGATATGAATGGAAGAGGAAAGATACTGCGCCGACCCCAGGTAGACTGGGAACGGTACACGAAGATGATGATGATGAATATTTAAAATACTCCATTAATTTCTTCTAGATTCATTATTTTTCTGTTCACGCACTTACATGAATTGGCATTAGTCTTCTTGATACATTTAATGTTCTATTGGAAGTAAATTCATAATAGTAATATTTTCCTTACTGCAGTATGTATTGATGTTTCTGGACAAATCTGCATAAAACCTCGAGACTGCTGTCTTTCAAATGCTCTATTTCGTGGCTCAAAATATAAAAATTATTGCACACTTGCGACGTTAGAACACAGAATAAAGCATCAGACATGGTTATAAAGGCAATACAAATAAAACCTGAAACCAATAATATAATTAGTGAGATACATGTTTTTATACTGTTTTGTAGACCGTACACAAAAAAACTGTTTCCCAACAAGTTATCCATAAATAATAATCTTTAATCAAGTGCAGAAATAGATAGACTCGTAATTATTATAATACGGATTGTGTACGGTTGTATAATAAAACAACGAATTAATGGTAATGGCGATGTCCTAATTAAGACAGAAAGTGCCGTCTCTAAATCCTCATTCCTCACCAATAAGACTGTTTGGCTTCTAACATAGCCTTAGCCATGCCTTATACACACCTCACATCCTCATGTTCCCTCCTTAGGGAAGATCCATAGGGTGTGTGACAATAGAGAAATTCAAGGGCTGGTTATGACTATAAGTTCGCTTGTAATAGAATATTTTACTATTAATAGAAGGAGTACGAGTAAAATTGTATGTACCTTTTTGGTAATTTCACTGATTGTTTCTTGTAATAAATTCAACATACATACTCGTACACATGCACAACACTGGCGTGCTATTCTGTTTAGTGCTTTATTTTCTGTCTTCTAACAAATAAAATTTTATGTTATGGAAGAGATGGGTCTACTTCCCTAAGGAGAGTGTGTGTGTTGGTAAATAGTTTTATACGCGAGAAAACTAATCTTAAACCAAAAATTTTAAGTATCGCTTACCACTCACAACGGACTGAATATAACAAAGCGTCCAGACCGGCCAAGTGTCTATTGCGAATGGAAATATGACCGCATACGGCAAAATAAACCTCACGTCGCCGTTTCTCTTGTAATGGTACTCCATAAAAACCAGAGTGGAGAAGTTGTATACAGTTATAAGTGCCCCGTTCAAGATGAAATAATATTTTATCAGAGTGTTCACTCTAATTATTTCGTTTTGCAAGAGACTCCTCTTGTTATCGTTCGCAGTTATTACTTCGTACTCGACCTTCAGGCACTTCTTGAGGTTACAAATTTTGTTGTGCTTGCCGGCCAAAAATATGCCTTTGAAAAAAGACAACGCTCCGATACATAAGCAAGGGGCCAAGTCGATGAGCTCAAGAATGTTCTCAGACGAC
Organism: Cataclysta lemnata; assembly: GCA_963931975.1. NCBI lineage: Eukaryota > Metazoa > Arthropoda > Insecta > Lepidoptera > Crambidae > Cataclysta > Cataclysta lemnata. Next base: position 9,692,257 of record OZ008353.1, on the reverse strand, counting down.
GAGATCTTGGAGGAGAAAAAACAAATTTCCCCGACGATTGTGATCATCAAACTTAAGCAGGCAAAGTAAAACCTCACTCGTATTTTAGGTTCGTCAAGGGGCATCCCGGAGGCCCAAAATATTATATTAATTCTTTTGAATATTTCCTCGAAGGTGGGTAGTGCCATGATGACTCGTGAAATTTTCGACGACAACTGTATTAATTCGTACGAATGGCAGTGGCTTTATAATATAGTTTATGGACTCAGGGCTGGGACAAAACCAAGAATATATTATAACATCGTTACAACAGTTAACTCAAACAGTTTAGTCAAAAAAAGAGACACCACAAAAATTATACGAACATTGCGTACAAAAAGAACATTAATTAAACTATTTTACCGTCTAGATACTCATAATGAATACAATTTGGATATCTGAGCCTGGTAATAGAGAGATGCAAGCTAGCATTCCATGCATTCATGGTGCGGGGGGAGGCAGGAGCAGCGGTTGCGACTTGACACCCCAAGTGTAGATTTACTTAAGTGCAACAAATCAAATCAAATCAGATCAAAATTCGTTTATTCATATCTGGTATGATTACAATACACTCATAAAACGTCAAGGAAGAAATTTACGCCATCCGTTCGCAAACTACCAGGACGCCCTGTCCTGAGAAGAACGGGCAAGAGACTCAGTCAGGTTTTTTCCTGCCTTTACATTAAAGTAATTTAAATTCATTAATAATTGGAAATTGAAAGACGTCACTAACTTACAACGTCAAGTAATAGTATGTCAATAAAGATACAAATTCTGAAGTTATCAACATCCTTCATTACAACAAACAGAATAGCCATTTTAAACACTCAAGGGCAATCGTTTAATCATAGTGGATAAAGATATTTAGTATTTATATATTATGTATGTAAAAGTTAGTTACAAGCATCTTTGTCATCTAAATAGTCCTGAATTTTATAGTACCCTTTTTTCAGGAGTATATTTTTTATATAGGGCTTAAATTTGTGTAAAGACAGTTCAGTCACAACAATATTATTGCTACACATTAATAACATTTATATATTTCTAATATATTATTATGGTTATTCTTTTTGTGTTTGTTAGTTCTTCATGTTATCTACATCGTCAAATGTTTTATCTTAAGAATAAATCTTGCTACTCTTTTCATGGACTCGGTTCGTCATATCATCTAAGAACTGTCATAGCATCACAAAAACATATTATAACTCCCCTCAGTGTACCAAATTTTCGATCTCTCCGTCTATTTTTTTTAATTTCTAATATATATTTCCTTCTTCCTTGCCATTTTGCAAGCCCTGCTAAGTCAAAACAGTATTTAAATCAAAACCGTTATTAAACTTGAATCTATAACAACAAACTACAATTAGAGGAGAAACTATTCTTTGTCTTCGGAAGGTCTATTGAATGTTTCTGAATTCGCATTAGAAAACTATTATAAAGTTATTAGAGGTGTGAAGTTTCGAAGAATTTAATTGTCCGATGAATAACTGAGTTTGGACCCGGATTAGTGTCAAACTAGGCAACAGAGACTATCGATGAATGGATGGGACCATATGTAATAGGCTAAGAACTAAGCAGCAGCGTTCCTGCACTATCTACCTAATTACTGCGGTTAACGTAACCGATAAATGGCAATAGGCTCGCTGCGTATTATATTATGGAACTTAAAATATAGCGAATCGTGGACCTGTGTCAAATAAAAATTAAGAAGATTCACTAGTTCCAGTGTACGCCAAAGTCTATAAAAAATGTCAAAGATTTTAGAAACCTTTACTTGTTTGACATAAAGCACAAAGTTGATTGAGAAATTACTATTAACTGTACACAACCACCTTCACGCACATTTAGTAGGTACCCTTAGTTGTAATTAACTACACTTTAAGGTGCAAAATGATTCCCAGAAGATACTCTAAATATTCTGAATAAAGAATCCGCCTTTACAAAAAATGTGTAATCTACAAGCACGTCCGGTGTTGGAAGTAAATATACGACGCTATCTTCCTTTAAGGCTCCATAAATTACCGTGCCTCTGATTATCTGAGTACAAAGGTAGATTGAAAACAAATCTTCGGAAAAAGCCAGGCTTTAATTTTGAGATAGCTTAAAAATGTCACCCTTATCTTTTTTGCCGAACAAATTTTGCCCCAAAGCTTCTGTTTTCTATTTAAAATTTATCTGGATATCTTTTATCTTGCATTTTTGGCGCCATCCTACTCGTACTTCGCAAAGGGTATCTGAAACAAATAATTTTAAAGTAGCTACTATTAAGAGATAGCGGAATTGTTCTTTGAACAACATTTCTCCGAAAGAATTTTTCGGCGTAAATATTGTTTTTAAGGATCCGTACTAATATATTTATAACTCCTACTATTTATAAGTCCTTTTTTTATTGGGATTAAAATTTATACATACATACCTACATAAATCACGCCTATATCCCCGAAGGGGTAGGCAGAGGCGAACTCGCACCCACATTTCGCCAATTATGTCAGGTCCCATGTAATGGACCGCCTATTCCCATGTAATGGTGGCGAGCCTATTGCCATTTATCGGGCATAAAAGTCGCAGTATATTGCTAGGGTAGGTAAAAGAGGAACGCTGCTGCCCATTCCTCGTCACTGTTTTATCCTTAGTCGCCTTGTACGACACCCACGGAAGAGATTTGGGGTGGTGACAATTGTATTCTACATAAAAATTTATAAGTCCTAATCCAACCTTACCCAATTTCATCAATGTTTTGGCGAATAGTATAGTTAGTTGAAAGCAGGAGGGAGAGTAAAATTATGCACTTTGTAATAATTTACAAGGATCTTACATTTAGTGAGTGGTATTTCACTTAATGTAAATACTAATAAACTAAAATCTATAACTCAAATAAATCTAACACTATAGAAATATTTTCAGTCAAGAACATTTTTATTTTACGGAAAGCACACGCTTACAATTCAACCAAGTAAGCCAGAAAATGGAAAGACAAAATCATTTTAGTACGTGACAATGCTGTGTGCGATAGTTTCACTTGACATCGCGAAATAAAATCCAGAAGAAATATCTTATTTCCACGATGCCGGCATTACGGTTGCTGTAACTCGCAGGTGAGCATACTCCAGTCTTTATTTCACTATTGTACTACTCAATAAATGCTTACGTACCATCTTTCTAGTCATAAAAATTTAATAGAGTGATGAGTGAAAATGGAATGTAAAGGTTTGAGAAATAATGAGAATGATTGAGAATGCCTGAGAAGGAATAGATATTTTTTCGAGAAACATTAAGCTTTTACACAAAATATTTTTATAAACTTCATTCGATTTCCTTAATAAAAAAGAAGTTGTCAATGAAACTCCACTCCACTGTTTAAGATTGATTGACCTTTTTTTGTCGAGTATTTTTGTCATGTATGTCAAATCTACTTGCATAAATCGATGTAAAATGTATGTGCTATACTAACGAGCCTTCTTCTTCAAAATCAATTCTGAGCCGTTTTCAAAATCAATTCTCATCACAAAGCATCAAAGTTGAAACAATGATCCTCGTCTAAAATAATCACAATCGGTACATTATTAAGTAACAACAGTCCAACTTTTCCAAATTTAAAATTACTTACTCTCAATATTATAGAGTAGGGATTCTTTAAATTAATAATTCCTTATTATTTTACAAAAGAGTATTTCCGAGATGAAGTTAGGAAATCGCCATTCAAATAAGAGAGTGGAATGTTCTCTACGACGTTAGAAACTTTAGGTGATTTAAATAAAATATTGGCGCGGGTTCAAACAGTTTTAGTAGCTAGATTTGATTTTGACAAGGAATTGGTCTTCTGAATTTCAACATATTGAGTTTGTGAAAATATGAAAGCTAAATAAATATGAAAATATGAAAGCACCGGTTGTTGGAAACCTCAAACAATTGTTGATTAATTTGATTAGCTTACTCCTTCTCGCATTCTTCCTTTAGACTTCACCTTTCCGCCGAATTTGGATTCGTAGGTTATTATCATACTTTTCTATGATTTGGCTTCGTTTTACATTTAGCCGTTGCATCATCATCCCTTTGAAGTTCCACCTGCTTGGGCACAGGCCATCCCTATAGACGGTAGAATATAGGGAGAATTAACCCACCGCGCATTACTTTTATTAACTATTGCATATGCAATTGGGACCAACAGCATAATGAGCCTTCCGAAGCACAGAGGTCGTCAAAATATTTTTGGTCACTTGTCCGACACCGATCCTCCTTAAAGAACGCCTTGGTGCACGAGGACGTAAAACAGCACTTAGTTTATACACATGTCGTGGCCAAATCATAGAATTGATCACTTCATGATGTGGCCGACCTTTTCATTAAATGGTGGCATTTCATGAAATGGCCAACTAAAACTGACAATATCATGATAATTATCTAGCCAGATCATAGAATGAACAACGTTTAACGATGAACAGCTAAACGCATAGCTATTTCATGATATGGCCAAGCATTATCAATCATATCGGAAAATAGTTACATTAACCACCGTTAGAGGCGCTTATTTCGATTCGTTTTTGTGATGCATCATGGCGGCGGACAATTATCCTAATAAACAAACTATTAGTAATGTTGTAATGGAAAATAAATGTGAAGTGAAATGTCGTTACGACACCAAATTACTAGAATTTTGCGTTTAAGGTCACTCAAAAAATGAGCTCAACGTAAAAATACTAAACATTAGCTACATTAATGATATGGTCAAACGTGGATGGACATATCATCAAACGTTGACGGTTTCAACGATATGGTCAGTTTTAGCTGGCCATTTCATGAAATGCAACCATTTTATGAAATGGTCGGCTACATCATGAAGTGATCAATTCTACGATTTGGCCACGACACATACATGGACAGCTGGCTTGGTCGACTGCTCAGATTGCTGGGTATTGGCCAAGAGGTCCCGGGTTCGAAATCTGGTAGGGGCAAATTTTGTGTTAAACACAAATATTTGTTCCCGAGTCATGGTTGTGTATATGTTTATGTAGTATATTTTACATCATTTATATACATAATTATATTAAAAAATAATATGTCCGTCGTCTAGTATCCATGTGCTTATGCTACTTAGGTACTTTGGGCTAGATGATAGGTGTGAGTGTAAAAATATTTATTTATATTATTATTTATTATTATACATTTAGGTTGGGGAAAAGTCTTTTCACATTATAGTATGTATAAACTTGTAATAAAATCTCTTTGGCTATACTATTTGTATCTGGCTGGTTTTGGTATCATTGAAAGTTTAAATTTTAAAGAACATAATTCCAAATTCAAATTAGGAAAATGTGTGATTTTCATTTGTTTTTCGTACCGCCAAGATGAGTGAATCTAATGAAGAAATTCGATACATTTTAAAATTTTACTACAAAAAAGGTAAAAATGAAACGCAAGTCGCGAAAAAAATTTGCGATGTTTATGGACCTAGTGCAGTGTCTGTGAGAGTAGCACAAATTTGGTTTAAGCGTTTTCAATCCGGAAATTTTGATGTCAAAGATGCACGTCGCTCTGGTCACCCTATTACAGATAAAATGGATGCCATTTTTGAAAAAGTGGAGCAAGATCGGCATGTCAGTAGTTACGACGTAGCTGAAGAACTGGGAATTGACCACAAAACAGTTTTGGCGCATTTGAAAAAAACTGGGTACACAAAAAAGCTCGACATTTGGGTACCTCACGAGCTCACTGAAAGAAACCTAATGAACCGTGTACTCATTTGTGATTCTTTATTACGACGTAATGAAACCGAACCATTTTTGAAGAAGCTGATAACTGGTGATGAAAAGTGGATCACGTACGACAAGAACGTGCGAAAAAGGTCGTGGTCAAAGGCCGGTCAGGCTTCACAGACTGTGGCGAAACCCGGGTTAACTCGCAACAAGGTGATGCTGTGTGTGTGGTGGGATTGGAAGGGCATTATTCATTATGAGCCGTTACCACCAGGCAGGACCATCGATTCTGAACTCTACTGCGAACAACTGATGAGATTAAAGCAAGAAGTTGAGAGAAAGCGGCCGGAATTAATCAACAGAAGGGGTGTGGTTTTTCATCATGATAACGCTAGACCTCACACATCTTTAGCCACTCAGCAAAAATTAAGAGAGTTTGGCTGGGAGGTGTTAATGCATCCGCCGTATAGTCCTGACCTTGCACCTTCAGATTTCCACCTGTTTCGGTCTCTTCAGGATTCTTTAGGCAGTGTCAGGTTAACATCACGAGAGGACTGCCAAAACCACTTGTCGCGGTATTTTGACCAGAAGTCCCAAAATTTCTATAACAATGGGATCATGTCCCTACCTACAAGATGGCAAAAAGTTATCGAACAAAATGGTACCTACATACTTTAGTTAAATGTAAATAAACTATATTAAAAAATGGTATGAATTTTCTTAAAAAATGCGAAGAATCTTTTTCCCCAACCTATTAATGTCCCTTTCAACAACAGGGGTAGTCAGAGACCACTTCCTTCCACTTGTTACGATCCTGACACTTCTTTCACTTCATCCAATCTTAGTATTTAAAAAGCTATGGGATTAAGGGCAAAGTAATGACGATGATGCTTTTCTACTTTAACATTATTATAGTTTAGTGCAAAATAATTTCGTTATTTTGACATTTCGCACACATCTCCGTTGACTGTGCTTTACATTCTAGTTCCATTAACGTTCACACTCAACCAATCAAATTAATAACCAAAAATACTTATTAAAACAGAGTGCCCAAATAATTAAGAGCTAATAGTGTTTGTGGAGCAGAAAATTACATTTAGATTGGACTGAGCCAACAGTTGTAGATATTTTAATTAATTCAATTACTAACGGACGCAAATACGACAAATCTATTAGCGTTAGGAGCACATTTTGCTCTTTGTCAGTTAGTGTGTAGCTTAGAGGCTAATCTTCAGTATTTGCTTCGGACATGTCGTCTGAACTTCATGAACCTGTTTCGTACCTTTTCAGTTAAAGAGGTCTAATTTGAAAATGTTACTCGATATTTTAAGGGAACTAAAATGTTTCCTGTATCAGTGTAGTATTGGTCATAGTAATGTTGATTATAATAGAGTTAATAGATAAAAAATGGTAACCTATCATATTTTCGAAAATTCATTGTTCGAATATCAAAATTCCGAAAACGGTTGACCGAAGTTTTGAATCGCAGATATATTTCTTGACATAATATTGTATGTAATAAATTTATTTTCCAACTGTTTCATTTTCCAGAAAAACTAATTGCCGATTTTCAAAACTTCTTTTTTTCCTTTTATAGATGTTTTGTTTGCAATAATTTTGTATTCTAGATGTTTCAAATATCAAAGTAACGTATTCTATATTGTTTCAAACACACTTATTTATTTGCCAATATCGGGATATTCTACATAACCAACCAACCAACTAACTAACTAAATAGGTCGAAATGAGTTTGTTAATAAGTTGGTTAGGTTAGGTTTGTCCATGAACCAACGAAGTAACTTGTTCAAATCAAATCAAATCAAAATTCGTTTATTCATATCTGGTATGATTACAATACACTCATGAATCGTCAAGATAAGAAATTTACGCCATCCGTTCGCAAACTACCAGGAGGCCCTGTCCTGAGAAGAACGGGCAAGAAACTCAGTCACGTTTTTTCCTCCCTTTACATAAAAGTAATTTAAATTAATTAATAATTGGAAATTGAAAGATGTCAATAACTTACAACGTCAAGTAATAGTATGTCAATAAAGATACAAATTCTGAAGTTATCAACATCCTTCATTACAACAAACACAATGTCTATTTTAAATAAAGAACACTCAAGGGCAATCGTTTAATCATACTGGATAAAGATATTTAGTATTTATATATTATGTATGTAAAAGTTATTGATTCCAAGCATCATATATTGTGCTTTTACAGAAAAGTTTACAAGTTAAAGTTAAACAATATTCTATGTAATACATACTTTTATTTGTGTTTTGGTATTATAGAAATCAATTTTTTGGAAAATAAGTCATTTAAAATATGAAATAGTTATCAAAGGTTGAGTGAGATTCCGAAACATATAGAATTTGAAAATATGCTTTTTTGAAAATCGGAATGTCAGCTATATGCCAAACGTTTTTTCGGTATAATGAAAATATGGTAAACAAAAAAGTGGCGAAACGTTTTCGGAAAAATGAAATTCGAACTAGAAAAATTCGGTAATAAGATAGGTAACCATAAAAAATATAACTTTTTTTAATTGTACAATTTGGCAATATTCTCAGGTTTTGTAGACAACTACTTAGTACTTTGATAAAGACATCTCTGCTTCTCAGGATTTTTGGTTTCAATCACACGATTATCAAAGCCTTCTCTTTCGATGATGAATCTGTGCTGCGAAATGGTGCATGTCAAGCTTTTCTTTGAAATGAGGTAGTAGTATAAGGCTTCTTTTTAACCACAGGGAAGGCCTGTACTATTCTCACAATACAAACAATATCGTCACGTCATTTTGTTTATAAGAAAGGTAGTAGATAATGTGTAATATTATTTTTAATATCACTCAGTAGATCACAGAACATACGGGACTTATGCAATAATAACAACGATTAGTTTGATGGATAAGAATCTTGATTAGATGTGGTATAGGATTAATATAAAAAGGTAGATAGGTTTTGCAAATCATGGGCATTCTTCTGATACAATGCGCACCGTGTGGTTTTTAGTTCTGTCCGCAGGTATGTGGTGTTTTTATAATAATAATAAGTATTTAGCAAAGAGTCTATAGCAGCATGTGGTGACGACAGGATACAACTTTCATCATCCAAGCGTTTCCTAAAGATTATGGGCTACGTCTGGCCTACAATGTGAGTAGTGTAGGCTTGCTCCCTGTTACTTTGGAATTTGATTCAACCTGGTGAAATATTATGGGAATAGATACAATAGGAAGGAACTCTGTGGTCTATGGGAACGGCAGAACAGTATACAATCGTCACCAAAGATTATCTCTCCCGCAGGTGTCTAATAAGGCGACTAAGGCCCAAGTTCACCAACACTTAAAACAAGCGATTAAAAGATAAAAGCCAGTTTTTTACAGTTCCGCCATATGATAAAATGTTAAAAACAATCGGTTAAATAATAATCGACTATTTATGTGTTGGTGAACTCCAGCCTAAGGGCCGGTTCTTTGATCCATAGTTAACTCAACCAATGGTTAAAAACTGTTACTAATTGCTAAATATCAGTCTGATATGTAACCATAAGTAACAATTTTAGTTACTAATGTTACTAATGGATAAATATCAGTCTGATATTGTAACTAATTGCTAAATAACAGTGATATTTAAAGATAAGTAACAACTTTTAACAATTGGTTAACAGTTAACTATGTATCAAAAAACCGGCCCTAAGAGTTATATATATAGAAATATAAACAACCTTGCAAAACTGCAATTGACAAATACGACCAAAACCAGTAGGTAGGTTCGCGCTCTATTAAATACAACCTAAGACTGTTGGCGAATCGTGGATGTTAATAAACAAGTGTGATTTATGTATCTATTATTAAATGTCATCTATTCACCAATGTCACCAATTGCATACTCTTAATTCTAGCTGTAGGTCATAAGTAACTCATATTATGGCTGTAGGTTATTTATTAACTTCTTTAAAAATAACTAGGACTCTCTTTTTGCAGCGTACATCGCCTCAGCGGTGCCAGTCTCCGAACAAAATGAAAGGCACTACTCTAGGTACATCAACTTCCCAGATGGGGAAGGAAATCTTCATCAGGTAGACCTGGAAGCTGAACCAGACCTGGAATTGTTGAGGGAGATCGAGAGGAATCCAGCCAACAACTTGTACTTGTTGTATACTAGGTCGGTATCGTAGTAATCGTGAAACTAATTCTAACAGAAGTGCTGTACTGTCTTAAAGCCTAAACAAAATTGAAACATTTTTCTAACCGTATTTCCGCCTAAGCGTATTTATTTCAAGAGTTATAATAAATTAAGCTTTACCTAACTTAGCATTAGCCCACCAAATATCCTTACTGAAAGGATAAATTCTGAAGTTCTCAACTGATTTCAGTATTTCAACTTAATAACAGTATTCACTCTGAAGTTCTCAACTGATTTCAGTATTTCAACTTAATAACAGTATTCACTCAATGGTAAAGTGCAATGGTATCTCTATTTTTGTTTCCTCTTTTTCAATATAGGGCAATGGATTTCAACAGTACAGAGAGTCATACAGGGTTATATTAGATTCTGACTAGAAAGTGACTTGCTGTTATCTGGACAGAGAGGGGAGAGTTGCACTGTGGTGCATTTATCCCCGTCAACTCTGTGTGGCATTTAGGGGGTCATCGCCACAGACGCCTGTAGACCCTTCCCGGGTAAAACAGAAAGGTGGTTTTGGTCAGTGAAAGCCCAAAATATCCCCCCAGGACGGCCTCAGGGTTGAAAGCAGTAGCGTTCCGACTCCCTCCCCGTGGAGGGTTGCCCTTCACATCTTCGGGCACAAAAAAAGTCCGGCATTCGCTTAAGGCACGCCGCTCCTCTTTCAGAGGCATGGAGTATCGGAACTCCTTACATTAGACCCTACCTTTGAAGGAATCTGTGTAATGTAGGCGTCGTCTATATTTGCTTCATCATCTGACATCTTTCCATTAATATACTAAACAAATTCATCATCTCTCATCTTCTGTCCTCTTTCCATTACTAAGCTTCATAAAAATTGACACATCTAAATATTTTTTCTTGTAGATCAAATCCTACTATCAGTCAAAACTTGCTGATGAACAACGCTGAATCTATACGGAGCTCAAACTTCAACCCTAGTGTTCCCACCGTGGTCGTGTCCCACGGATGGGTCAGCAACCAGTTCACCAGCATCAACCCGACCATCAGGAACGGTAATTATTAATCTCATGTTACGATCTTTGCTATCGAGCTCCTCCGAAACAATTTGACTGATGTTTATGAAATTTTTTTGTGTATATTATTTGATAGTTCTGAGAATAGGTCGTTCGCTATTTTTTTACCCCTAGGTGATAAGGATAACAAAACATCATTCGCCGGGTCAGACAGTAGGTACTTTAATATATTTATGTCTTGTGGATTCGGAGTCTTAGAATGGATGGATGAGAGGAAGAGAATGCAAGAGAAAACATGTTGTGACCCCAATTAGAGTGGTATAAGTGCAGGGAGAAGAATAAAAAGAATTGAGGGAGGAAGAATGCAGGGGAACGTTTACGTTAATGATAATGCCTATTATATAACAGAAGGCTGGTGCCTACACCGGTCTTTTGCGCTCTGATAATTTGCTATAAAATATGAAAAGTAACATAATGTTATCTTCTTCACATTGGACAAATACGTAAACCTCAATAAATCTTCTTCTCCCTGCCCTGTTCCCAGTCTATCTGGGGTGGGCGCAGTATGTTTCCTCTTCCATTCATATCAGTCAGACGTCATCAAGCCATCCACTCCCTTTTGATTAATATCATCCATCACACCGTAAAGGTGCTAGTTATGAATGAATGTATAGAAAAGAGACGGAACGGACCATGTCGAGAGACCGATGAACGGAGAGAGTGATTGGAATGACAACATTCCAATCCATACTGCTCAAAGTTTTGGCTTAGGTTTTACTGCCGGCCGCTTGTCTGACACTATCCGTCTTTGCGTATGCTGTTGTTGGTGGTTTTCCATCCACCATTCGCGTGCCCCAAGGTGCTTATTGGTCTACACCGAGTTCCCTTAGTCAACTTTTACGACCCCCATTGGATGACTCGGGGCTGGCCTATTCTACGTTATTTGTTCACTCGCAGGCCAACATAGAAGACGACCTAAATAAATACCTGATAATAAATGACTTCCAATTTCCTACTTCCAGCCTTTCTCCAAAAAAGTGATGTCAACGTCATCATCCTGGACTGGTCCCGTCTTGCTTCGGCTGACTACGTGACCTCTGTGCAAGGCGTGCCCAACATTGGCCGTGGGTTGGGACAGTTCGTTCAGTTCTTATGTGACACCACCGGTGCTCAACTCCGGGACTTCCACATCGTCGGACACAGTCTAGGTGCTCATGTAGTAGGGAACGCTGGTAGACAACTATTAGGAAGAGTAGCCCGTATTACAGGTAAACAAATGATATTAACCTAACCATAAACTTTATACAAAGAATATTGTGGCTAGAAAAAGTTCGAAAAATTATATTCTTAATGCGGGAATCGGCTTGGTTGGCCGAGTGGTATAGGCATCTGTCCGAATCGAAGAGGATGCGGGTTCGATTCCACATCGACACTATAGTTTTAGATTTTTTTTTAACCACAATATTTTATACGATTTTTTCTAACATTTATATAATTTTCAAATTAATATCAATACAGTAACACAAACTTTGTGTCTTAATACGAGCTCATTTTAGCCGATCTCAATATTTGACAACAATAGAACAGAACAATTAATATTCCTTCTTTTAAGCCCCTCTAGTGGTATTTATCTAAAACGAATTATCATTTTTAACATTGCTTGCGAATTTGTATTTGGAATGACTTTAATAGTAGCGCATAGCCTATAAGTGATTCTAATAAAAATAGTTGATTTAGCAGAATCTAAAATTGAGTTGAGATGAATTTAAATCTCGTCTTCAATTCTTTATTGCTTGCTTCATTAAATTTTTTGATAACTAATCGCCATTTTTTTTTTGTTGTTGTTTTAACATTTTAAGGTGGATTGAAATATTCATAAGGAAACTAAACAAACACATAGTTTATAAATAAATGTTAGGTACGAGCTTATGAGCGACTGATACGAAACTAAATTCTAATCAAGCAAAATATTCTTGAATGGTTCAATAGAGATGTTTTATGACATGCAGGTTTGGATCCCGCCGGACCAATGTGGTATTACAACACCAACCGTCTCAGTGCCAACGATGGAGTGTATGTCGAAGCTATCCACACTGACGGAGGAGTCGACGGCCTAGGCATTGGAATTGCGATCGCTCACGCAGACTTCTTCCCCAACGGTGGTATGAGCCAGCCTGGCTGCTTGACGGGCCTTTGCGACCACGATCGTGCTTTTGAGTTCTTCGCCGCATCAGTGACTCACAACCATCTCATTGGAGCTCAATGCACCTCCACTACTCAAGTAACACTGGACACCTGCCGTGGAACCCTGCTGCCTATGGGCAATGATGACTTGAGGAAGTTCGGGTGCGTGTTTTTGTAATCAATATCAATCACTTGTATCACTAAAAGACCTTGGTTTGTCTAGAACTTACGTAAGTTCTACACTGGAACGTGTGTCAAAGGCGGCTCTCACAGAATCTCGTGAAATATGGCTGGGCAGAGAGAAAAGTCGAGGTGGGGAAGGTGAGTGTTGACTAATCGTGAAAGGGTCCCGTAAACCAATTGGGTCACAAGACTCAGGCGCTGCCACTGACTCTCCTCTCTGCCACACTATGGGCCCGGCACCCGCACGGAGAATCCATGGAATGCTAAAAGTTTTCGTTTCATTCCTGTTGTATGATTTATTCTCTTACACTGGTGGAATGAGCGTGTACAGTATTTTTCTTTACTATCAATTATGAAAGGTACAAAATTTATCTATCGGATTTGTTCATTGCGTCAAACAAATTAAGGCTGACAACCGATTAGAGATATTTGAGAGATTTCTGTAGTTTTACGTCTTTCCTGTAGGTAACATCTGACTATTGTATAAAATGAAAATTAATCTGTTTCAGAACTGGCCTGTACCGAGTGAACACTGGAAGGACGTATCCATTTTAATTATAACAAAAATCCCTGTACCTAATAAATAAGTGTTATTCGATTTTAATTTTAACATTATATAAATAGGAGCAGCAGCGGTCGCGGGTTCGATTCCCGCCTCAAGATCATAATTTTTCGAAATTCTTTTTCTAACCCCAAAATCTTTGTTTAAATAAGTGTTATTATTTATCGTTGTTATTAATGTTGTTTTATTTATTTATCCTAAGTCATGCCTGTATATACCACCAGTGGTGTATAAATACTTAAATTTCTCAAGTCTCATGTAATAGAATATCTTAGTTAGTCCCCCCAGACTACACTGTCTTATTGGAGGTATAGGTTCCTAAAGCCTTCTATGCTGGTCTGGGAGCGAATAAATAACGTAGAATAGGCCAGCCCCAACTCATCCCATGGGTGTCGTAAAAGTCGACTAAGGGAGATTGCCCAGTGTAGACCAATAAGCACCTTGGGGCACCCGAATGGTGGAGAGCAAACCACCAACAACAGCGTACCTAAAGAGGGTTGGTGTCAGGCAGGCGGCCGGCTGTAAAACCTAAGCCAAAACCTTGAGCAGTATGGATTGGAATGTTGTCATTCCAATCACTCTCTCCGTTCATGGGTCTCTCGACATGGTCAGTTCCGTCTCTTTTCTATACATTCATTCATCACTAGCACCTTTACGGTGGGATGGATGATATGAATCAAAAGGGAGTGGATGGCTTGATGACGTCTGACATATGAATGGAAGAGGAAACATACTGCGCCGACCCCAGATAGACTGGGAACAGGCCAGGAAGAAGAAGAGGTTCCTAAAGGCAAGGTTGAGGTGGTGACAATTCTGTAAACTGCCATTATTACATATATTTCCAACCGGTAAAGCACCCAGTACATTGACTGTAATATGGACTCTATGTTTGAGCGTGTGCGTGTGAATACTATACATATAATACACACGTATTAGTACTGTTGATAAGATCATCAATCATCATCGTTGATCAAATAATCATTCGAAATGCTATTTTGAAAACATTAATATCAGATAGACGTGACTAAAGTATGTTAAGTAAATAGATCTTATGCAGACAAAGGGGATTATAATTTCACTAATAATATGACAAAGTGCCCCAAAATTAACGTTGAAGGAAAACCTATTCATTACGTTTATTAGTGGTAGAAATGTATTTATATATTTTGCATACATACTTAAATCATGCCTATATCCCTAAAGGGTAGGCAGAGGTGAATTAATACCCACGTTTCGCCAATTATGTTGGGTCCCATGTAATAGGTGGCTAGTCTATTGCCATTTATCGGGCACGAATAAAAGGAACGCTACTGCCATTCCTCACCACTGATTTAACCCTTCGCCTAGTACGACACCTGGGGGAGAAATTTGGGGTGGTGACAAATGTATTCTGCTTATTTCTGCTCTGCCGTCACCACACGGCATCTATATTTTGTATATAAAAATTTGTATAATTTGAAGTCTACATTGTTTATTATTATGTTGAATAAATTATAATCGTGTCTTAATGTATTAAATGAAATAATAACTAGGTACCTATGCAGTATTATTCTAATTACTTTTTCAATATGATTTCATTGAGGGTGATAAAAATCTGTGCTTCTGATAGGTACTGTTCACTGACGTGGTTGGAACACTGGTGTGGTTGGATAAATTGTTACCAGTCATAAGACTTCGACATGACTGGGATTCTTTTAAAATTCGGGTGGATAATGCTCCTCCTCCTAACAAAATCTTAATTTTTATACAGAGAGGTCAGAATGCTCATTGGTGCCTCCCCACAGAATCTACAAAATTGATCATCATCATCATCATCACCAGCCCTTTAATGTCCCCACTACTGGGGGGCACGGCCTTCCCTATGGATGGAAGAATATAGGGAGATTTAACGTCCCATAATTTTAGGTTTGGCCGCGTGGAGATGAGGTAGTGTGGTGACGGCATATAAGAATACAAATTTTACTCTCTTTAGCGGGTGTTGTACATGGTGACTAAAGGTGTACAGACAGCAATGAGTAATCGGCAGCCACATTGTTCTTAGAGGATCTAGCATAATGTTGCGATTTACCTTGTAAAAAATCAAAAAAATTAATACTTGCCATTTTCATTTTACTAATCGATGCAGTCGATGTTAACGTTAATTTTTCTCTCAGAAACATAGGGTTTTCGAAAAAAGAACATGAAATCTAACATTTGTTTTACTTTTACTCTCGAATACTCTCAATCCTTACTCAAATCTCAATCTTATTGTATTAGAATTGAAAGATACATAAACTAATATTCAAGAAAAAATATCACCTAGAGGCTAATAATTTAACTAATAAATTCTATATCGAAAAAGTGCAGACTACGATGTTCTTGTGACCTTCGTAATAAATGTTTTTTAAACCTCCAACATTTACATACCATGTTTATTAACATTCGCGCCAAAACTTTCTCGACGTTATTTGTGTCAGTGGTATGGTGAATTCGGATACCTTTCACCATACCACTAAAGGGCTTAATTGTAATTGATGTAGTTTACGCACTAACGTCTTGCACTTACGTCTTGAAACGCCATCATTTTAATGAATAATATCACAAAACACTTATTACGAAATTGTGGCAAAACAAAACAAAATCGATTAAAATTACCAAGATGTTCGTTCAAATTCCAAAATTGCCTTAAAATGCTACACCGTAAAAAAATTAAAAGTTCCATTTTCAAACTTTCATTTTTTAAATTCCAATTACCAACAGTAATCGCGAGCAACAATAATAAAATAAAGGTTTGATTTGATTCGAGAGTAAAATAAATGTTAGATTTCATAGTACTTTTTTTAAGACCATATGTTTCTGAGTGAAAAATTATCGTTAACATCGACATCAATTAGTAAAATTAAATGGCGAGCGTCAATTTTTTTGATTTTTTACTTAGTTCGATACCCGGTTTGGGTAAGCTTTTTGAGAAATTTGTGAATGCAGTTATGTTTCTTTTTAAAAATAAAGGAATGTTTCCTTTCAGTAAATTGAGCTATTTTAATGATTTAAGGTACTTTCCCTCCAGGTCCATGCTTTATTTCCACACTTTATAACAAAATTTTTATAGTATCATTAGAAATACTGCTTTCAACATTTAGCTCTGTTTAAATTGATTAACCACCTTTTAAAAGAAATTATAAAACAAAACATTGAAATAATCTTGTGCGATCATCAAAAAACTACTCCCCACTTTCTTTCTCCGATTGTCTTTTTTTCTTTCCAGAAAAGGGCGCGCATTCCTATAAATCCTCTTTTGTTAACTCTGCGGATAAATAAATATTTACACAGATAACAATAAAATAATATACATACATGGTATTCTAAAAAAGAGTATAATTAATTTACAGAAAATAATATGTAAATATGAAGTATATTATATTTTAAAAAATATTAAATATGTATAATGCAGTATTACACTATATACATACATACCTACTCATTTGACTCAAAAGATTAATTATTCACACCAAAATCTCCAACGATAACCATTATTGACGTTTAGTATTTATTTTGATTAGCCGATTACACTAACTGATAATCCTATAAGCCGATTTGATACCTAGCATGTATAAATACCCCCTATCATAGTCAATTCTCATCGACTAATAAAGTAACTAATATTCACCATGCGTGTGGTTGAGTTGCTTCTAGTTGTATCTGCAGGTACGTCAATTCATAAATTAAATCAAGATTAAGTTTAACATAAACTGAACCTTCGTTCAGAATATAAGAGTGAATTTCCTTAAACTAACTTATGTCTAACATTATGTCCCATTTTGTTTAACTTCGGTTAGATCTAATTAATAACCAAATTGGGTATTTGATATTGCAAAAAAAAACTATTCATTGTTTTGCTATGCAAAATGATTACAATTCCTTATGTTTATGGTAACTGCATTTAGAGGGCTATTGTTGATTTTTTCGGTAATTTAGGTATTGTTTACTCGAACAATTTAGCATACATGTAATTTTTTTAAAGATTTTACGTTTATGATAATTATTATGAAATTTTTATCATATTATTTTGAATTTCCGAATATAGGTGCATCCATTTTTATGAAACATTTAAGTAAACTCCTCAATGCTCTTAATAATAAAATGTTATCAAATTTGGATGATTCAATTATATTAATGAAATAATTTTGATGATGCGACTTCTAATTCATCAGCTTACATCGCTGCGGCGGTCCCTCTCTCCGAGATCGGGGTGGAGAAAGAATACCCTCGTTTCATGAACATCCCTGATGGCGAAGGGAACTACCATCTGGTGGACTTGGAGGAGGAACCCGACATGACCATCTTGTCTGAAATCCAAAGGAATCCAGCCAACAACCTGTATCTGCTATACACCAGGTAAAAATTACAAAAAATGACTATTAGAAGTAAACGTAAATGTAAATCTAGGAAAATAAATTAATTATTTATACCAAGAAAAGAAAACGTTCGAAAAATTACAGTCTTGATGCGGGTATCGAACCCGCGTCCTCTGCATTCAGGGCAGATGCCTATCCCACTATTTGTAGAATTTGAATTTTTCTATCATTTTTAAAGTGCTCAAATAAAAATCAAAATAATAATTCTTTATTATTAATTAATTCCTTATCTGATTGGCAAAACGTGAGTGATTGATCCCCTTTGCCTACCCCTTCGGAGATAAATAGGCATGATTTATGTATGTATTTATATCGGTTAGTATTTTTTTTTTAATTCTAGGGCAAACCCTAAGAGCAGCCAGCGACTCGAAATAGGCGATGCCAGATCAATCTTCAACTCTAACTACAATCCAGATAATCCCACCGTTGTCATCTCCCACGGATGGCTCAGTAACCAGGAGACCGACATCAACCCTGTAATTAGAGACGGTTAGTAAATATCATAAGCCTTTACACCTGTACGAGCACTACACTTTTGAGACAAAACAACTTTTATCTTTAAATTAGGCTTTGCCACATATTCAAAAACAACTAAAATAACAACTAAAGTAAGCATCTCAATTCTATCTAAAACTACTAAGCGACTTGACGTATTGAATTCATTTACTAAAAAGACAATATTTATGTTAAATATCTCGGAAGTAACTTTTGTTGTTTTTGGCTTATCAATCACGTAAAATTAATTAGAAAACTCATAAACACTTATCCAAAAAGTGCTAGCAATCAATCTAGAATTGCCTATCTGAATATCTTATAGTTATCTAGTGCTAAAAATGTGAATCATAATCTTTAAATATTTCGATAACTCGATAACATAAATACATAATAGACAGATTTTTCGCGATTACGTATTTAATACCCACCGGATTGCGCTAGGCATACGTGGTGGGGTTATGGCCAATTCTAATCCTCTATATTCCTTCATCCTTGGAGAAGACCTGTGCCCTAGGCTGGTGATGATGATGATGGTGGTTATGATAAGAGTACCAGGCTGTGTGAACCAAGCAACGTACAACAAAAAAACGCTTGTGTCGTTAGTCTCTCAGAACTCTTACGTAGCGTGTATCAATGCGTGTGCCACAAGAATGGCATAGTGTTTGTAACAAAGTAGATACAAAATATAAAACGGGATTTATACTACGTACCTGGATTTTGTTATGATTCCGATATTTCGGCACAGTTACATGCGCCATGGTCACGGATGGCTCAAGTCTTTTGTCAAGACTGCGTGACTCTATACCGACTGTATATTAATTTCAGATGTACTATCTAATATGAAAGTAGATACAAATTAAATCAATATATGTAGAATATAAAAAAATACAAGTTAAAAAAAATGGAATACTTTTCTTGCCTTTTTTATAATAATAATTTCTATTGTCATAAAAATTATGAATAAAATAAATAAATGCATTCTGACTTAAAAAAGTTGAATAAATAGTGTAAGAGTGGTTTCAATTTTCCACAACTACCTTTTATTCAGCAATCATTTTTCTAACATAATGTAGTACACTATTTTTGAAATTTAAAACATATTACATTACGTTAAATATAAAGGGTAACTTATTGCCAAAATTAAGATTTTTTTGGTATTAGAAAATTCTACGGTCTTGTTTTACCACCTATTATTAAGTTCTCAAAACTTAGCAGTTAAATTCATACAGATGTTGTTCCTTATTTGAATTTATCTGTTGAATAGTACCTAGCTATTTGAATATGGTGAAACAAGCTCGTAAATACGTTCATTTAGGTACTACTGGTTAAATAAACCAACAATTTTAAATCTTCCAGCATACCTCGGCAAGAGTGACGTGAACGTCATCGTTTTGGACTGGAGACGCCTCGCCATATCTCCGTACACCACTGCCGTCCGCGGGGTTCCTGACATCGGACGTGGCCTTGGACAATTCATAAAGTTCCTAATCAGCACCAGTGGGGCGCACCTCTCTGACTTCCACTTGATCGGATTCAGTCTTGGAGCGCATGTGGTCGGGAACGCTGGCAGGGAGCTTGGTGGTCAAGTTAGGCGTATTACAGGTCAGTTAATAACAAGTCCTGGGTGTGGGTGTTTATGTTCATCACTATTTAAGTCATATCCATTTCGTTTCTTCCATAACCATAGCCACAAAATACACAGAAAAAATCCTTTTAATATCACCGACAGGCCTGGACCCCGCTGGCCCCCTATGGAACTACAACAGGGACAGCATCAATGAAAATGACGGCGTATACGTCGAAGGCATCCACACCGATGGCGGCCTCAACGGCCTGGGCATCGGCAGCGATATCGGCAACGTCGACTTCTACCCCAACGGTGGCACCAACCAGCCTGGCTGCCTCACCGGCATCTGCGACCACAATCGCGCCTGGGAGCTCTTCGCTGCCTCCGTCTCCTACAACCACCTCATCGGCAGGCAGTGCTCCAACAGTCTTCAGATCTCCATGAACAACTGCCGTGGGTCCACTTTCCGTTTGGGCAATGGTGACTTGAACAAGACTGGGTAAGATGTTTATGTAACAATTACAGTAATATCTTTATTGTACGAGAATTACAGCGGTACACCACAAAATAAAAAGAGACCACTGCACTAAAAGTATACCTAAAAATTAACTGATTGAAATTTGCTGATTGACTTAACTTGCGTGATTTATATTTAGTTTTAAGACACCTTCTATAACGAAGTAAATAGCATTAATTTGCAATTATACAGTTAAATCATCATGATCATCATCCTGCTCTGTTTCCAATTCCGTTCCCATTAAACGCCCATGTCGGCATCTGAAATTGATATCCATGTGACTGATAAAAGGTATAATACTAAATGTATAGGTACTATTATAGACTACAATTTTGCAATATTCTCCGGAATTGTAAATGTTTAGGTTTCGATTTCTGCCTAAGGATTAAATTAAAATTTATAATTTTAACGGGACCTAAACACTTTTAATTTATTCCGGTGCTTTTATTGTTTTCAGATCTGGCAGATACCGAGTTAATACCGACAGAAAATACCCATTCTAAAACAATTGACGCTGGACTAAAATATGAATCTGATTTTAAGCTTTTACTTGTATAATAGATATTAAGTATATTTTATACGAAAAAATCTATACAAATAAAAAAAAGCATATTTTATAACACGTTTTATTTTTATTCAATAATATCTTTCAATGAGACTTGAAACCTAAATACTATTTCTTTTATATGAAACAGTATCCGACAGAAAAGTCTCTCGAATCTTTCACTTATAAAACTGATCATCAATTCTTGAAAAATAAAATTGAAGATATTATAAGTTACTTCAAACTGTAAAGTAGATAGCTAAAGCATAAAGAAAATCAGAACAGAAAACAATAACAGAAAAGAAATTAAAATATTCTGATAGCCGTTTAGTGCTGACGGCAGAGAAAAATACAATTGTCACTGCCTCTCTTCTGTCATAAAAGGCGATTTAAACTTATAATAATACATTTGTATTATCCAGCAATTACTGCGATTAAATTTCCCGGTGTATGGCAATAGGCTCGCCCTCGTAATAGGTTACATGCGTCCTGGAAAACTGGCGAAACGCGGGTGTTAAAACACCTCTGCCGACCCCTGAGGGAATAAAAGTGTGATTTATGTATGTATTTTCTCCTGATGCCAAGCCCGAACCCGTGTCTTCAGGAAACCGGATGGGTGACTATACCACTCGGCCAACTAGAACGTCAATTTCATTTGCCAATTAACATCCAATTTTACAAATCATAAGTTGAGTACTTTTTAGTACCTTATCACAATAATAATATTTTTAAAAGACATCATCTTCTTGCCTATTTCCAGTATATCTGGGGTTGGTGTAGTATGTTTGCTCTTTGATTAATATCGGTCAGATCGAGCCATCCACTCACACATCTTACACAGATTCTTAGGATCCACCATACGTGCTAGTCATGAATAAATGGGTGAAAGTTTTAGGTTATATACCACACATTTTTTTTTCTTTGTGATTAACACGTTGGCTGTTCGTTCATGCACTAGATGGTGAGGTTATTCAAGACACCCGTGCACTATATGTAGGGCACCACTCCGCTCAAACATGTTGTTCCTGAACTCGACGCACGGACAATACTTAAAGTTTCAATATAATAGTGCTCTTTCGTTAGACGGAGATTGTCGCTATTAGCAAACCTCCTCTGACATAACATATTGTTATTATTATAATGTTCGTTTCCAGTCTTCTCCTCTCCTGTCACACCATACCATTATCATAATCTATAATAATCAAGGATCACGATCATGTGATCAGGATCCTTGAAACACAAAAGTGCAATCATAATCGCTGCATGCACTTTTCTTTCATCATACTTTTTCGTTACCGTCGTAATGCGTTAATTAACAAATAACATTGATATTGATATTGAATTCCATTATTGGAAGACACAGATAAATGTTACTGATAATATTAGCAAAGGAGACCATAATAAAATCACTTACAGATATTTGATAATTTTGATAAATTACCTCATAAGGCACGCTGATTAATCAGTTCAATATAAATAGGTTGTTTGAACCTGATATGCCATAACCGTGGGTAACTAAGTGGTACAATGCGTGCTGTATTTCTCTTTGTAGCGTTATACACAGGTACGTAATGCAATCCTATAATTCTTATTAATGTTCGCTACAAAAAAGAGGGGCTCGATTCTATTTCTCTATTTCGCAATGTTTACTAATGTCGTTCAATGGATAATTTAAATTATATTGTCTCCGGTTCCACCGTGCTTCGGAAAGCACTTTAAGCTGTAATGGTCCTAGCTACATAATTGTAGGTGTATTGATACCTGTGCTCGGTATATTTTTCCTGATCCACTGATGAGTACATTAAATCAGTACGATGTCTGAAAATTAGTGTTTTTTTATGATCAACATTATTTATGTGCATTATATGTAGGGCACCACTCCGTTCAAACTTAAACTGGACTTGTTCTTGAACTGGACGTATATACTAGGATTAGGATTACGAATTGTGTAAAAAAATCTTGGGGGGTAGTTGAGTTCCCTGAAGGAGCTATTTTGCATTATAATTATCTATTTGATTTAAACGGACTATAGACCAGGGCCCGTAGCCAAGTGGCAATCGTTTCATAGCGATAACAGGTCGAAGATCGTCACGATCGGCCATATTACTTTGGTATCTACAGCGTCTTAGCATGCGCTACCAACATAACCAGGAACTTACGAAGACGATTTTGGTCACGTCATTTCACGACAACTTACGTCAAATCCCATACATTTTGCTTTATCGAACTTCGTTATCTTTGTCGGTATGTTACTTTGTCTAGGCCCCCTGGTACGTCACTTTACCTAAGCAACGTGAACAGCCACTGATAAGCGTCCTAAGTGACAGTATATATGATTTCCAATGGCATAGAAAGCTTGTATCTTTTATATGTCGTCGTAAAGGTAAGAGAAGACAGGCCAAGAAATTGCAAGTATATCCAATACGACACGTGTCTCTGATCATGTTATTTTAAGAAAAAATTTTCACCATATAAAATTAATAATCATCACCAGCCATTTAATGCCCCACGTGCTGGGGCACGGGCCATCCCTATGGATGGAAGAATATAGGGAGATTGGGTCATACGCTGGCCCAGTGCGGGTTGGTGGGTATTAACGACTGCAGATGCAGCTGGAACCAACGGCTTAACGTGCCTTCCAAAGCACGGAGGAATTCGAGATAATAAATATTTGGTCACCCATCCATAGGCTGGCCTTAGCGAACATTGCTTAGTTTAAGGAACCGCAGGCCAAGCGCGCTATATCACTGCGCTAGCGAGCTTATCACAGTTAATAATGCTCATAATTATTTGTTTTTTCAAGTGTACACCGCGTCAGCGGTGCCACTTACCAAATTCGCGCAAGAGGAGTACTCTCGCTTCATTCGTTTTCCTGATGGCGATGGAAAATATCACTTGGTGGACCTCGAAGAAGAACCGGATTACCAACTTTTGTCAGAAATAGAGAAGAATCCGGCCAACAACCTTTACCTTCTCTATACCAGGTATGTGGCTTAGATATTTTCTAGCCAAGCTTATGATCTGCATTTTGAAGTTGAAACTGTAAATGTAAGGGCGCTCGCCCCCGGCGACTTTTTGTAGTGATGCTGTCGCTATACAGTCGCGACGCGGTCGCTAACTGTGTGCCCTCGCCCACGTAACCATGATTCAGTCGCGATACTGTCGCGCTTCCGTCATGCTCGGTTCTCACTCACACGGTCACACGGCACCCTCCCACGGCCAACTCCCTCTCACCCCGATGTCGTCTGACACGGTCGCGCGTATACAGTCGCAATGCTGTACCGCTTTGTAAATGCCACAACGGACAAACTCGCGTTAGTAGCGATGCAATCACGCGTTAACGAAACCCACGACAGCATCGCTACAAAAAGCCGCCGCGGGCAAGGGTTCTAATTAGTAAAAATCGCACTTAGGAAACAATTCATAAAATTCATCCTACTTTGTTCCCAGTTTAGATTAATTGTAATATTTAGAATGCCGTTGCAATATAATAATTTGAAAGAAGTGCTTTCTATTATCCCTAGGGAAGAAAGATCCTTATTCTAAGCTTCAAGTATCTACGTAGAATTACTCGACGAATACATAAAATTACATTTGTTTTTGAGGGTCGAGTGGGCATCATAGCTCCACTAACATATCTTTAAAATATAAGAGAGACGCAACTGAAATAGTAGACATATTTAAAAACATTGTGTACCTATTCTTAATTTAGACCTTTTTTATTTATTTTGCTATTGACTTACTATTTCAGGAATTTAATATTCAATTGTATCAGTTTTGTAGGTATTTCAGAAGCGATATTACAAATCCGAGATTTTGTTCACAGAGACAACGACAAATCCAGCCAAACTCTGGTCATGAACAATGCCGACTCCATCCGCAACTCGCATTTCAATCCCAAGGCGTCCACCCTCGTGATCGCACATGGGTGGCTCAGCAACCAAAACTCTGACATCAATCCTGAAATCAGAGACGGTAAATATAAATTTTAAAATGACACAAAATCTAAATATTTCTAAACTTTCATTTGAACGAGCACTACACATTTGAAATAGAACAACTTTGACGGATTTAACTCGCGTGTGTTTAGGTGTTTGGCATTGTTATTTTTTTACCCGACGACGTTTCGATCACTGCATAGAGGCCGTGGTCAAGAGAAGACTAAAGATGACAGGTGTCTCCATACAATATAATAAATCAAGAAACGTCCAAACTTCTATAGAGACAATGGTTGGAATATGCCTGCTTGGCACCCGATCATCAAAATAATTATATCCCAACACAGTCCTCTAACTGCCAAAACCATAGACACTGTCAGCTCAACTAAAAATATTATGACGCTAGTTAACTATTGCTTTGTATGAAGACACCTGTCATTTTTACCGAGGATTCGAGGGTTAATCTCCCTGTGACCACGGTTAAATTATAACAATGTCAAATACCCAAATATACCCGAATTAAATCCGTCAAAGTGGTTTTACTAATTGCGAGTTTTGTTTTGGATTTAAATACTAAATTCTAAGGACCTGTTTCACAATCGATATGTAAGTTCTGAGTACTTGGCACATCATTTGACAGTTGTAATATCAAATTATATTATTATGTTGATTGAACTGCCATGTAAGCTACTCAGAACGTACTTGTCAATTGTGAAACAGGCCCTAAGTGTCCATTGCGACGCCCATTCCAATATCTGAATTCCTTTTTCCAGCTTACCTCGGCAAGAACGACGGCAACGTCATTGTCGTCGACTGGAGACGCCTAGCCATTTCGACGTACCCAACTGCAGTGAGTGGCGTACCAGCCGTCGGACGTGGGCTGGGCCAGTTCATCAACTTCCTCTGCCAGACCACTGGTGCCACCCTCGACAGCTTCCATATTGTTGGGTTCAGCTTGGGTGCCCATTTAGCCGGGAACGCTGGGAGATACCTGAACGGCAGAGTTGCCCGAGTGACGGGTTGGTTCTTTTGACAATAATTTAATTTTGATATCAATACGTGAAATTGGGAATGTTTGGGCCTGTTATCGCTTCACGCGTAATTACCTAAGAAAAATTAAACATTTGGATCTCTATTCGTGCTCTAGTAGGCAGAGGTGAATTGAAACTCATTTTTCGCTAATTATATTAGGTCCCATTTAATAGGGGCGAGCCTATCGCCATCTAACCGGAAATCTAGCAGTGTATACCACTGTACTGACTGTCATTATAACACGCGTGCTTGTTCGTCACAATTGATAAGATTAGTGTTACAATAACATTTCTAACGCAGTGGTTTACATAACTTTTTCTACAAGCATAATTATTGTTGCTTTTAAGAAATGTTGTTTAATTATTTTAATGTTTTTCGATTTAGGGCATCTATTAGTTAGGAACACCGTACCCTACTAACGGCCTGATTAAGCTAACCAACTCCACGCTTTGCCACAGGCCTAGATCCCGCTGGACCCCTGTGGCACTACAACAGCGACCGGATCAACCGTGACGACGGCGTGTACGTCGAAGCGATCCACACGGACGGCGGACTAAGCGGTCTGGGCATCGGCAAAGACGTCGCTAACGTCGACTTCTACCCCAACGGCGGCACCAACCAACCCGGCTGCGTCACCGGCCTCTGCGACCACAACCGTGCCTGGGAGTTCTTCATCGCCACCATCACCCACAACCACCTCATCGGCAACGAGTGCTCGAGCGATCTGCAGGTGTCGATGAACAGCTGTCGCGGCGCGCAGTTCCCTATGGGGAATGATAACTTGAGGAAGACCGGGTGAGGTTTTCTTTATCTACATAATATCGTCGGTTTAAAGGTGACATGACATTTTGACCAATTTTCACTTTTTTTTATAATCTTTATCAGCACATCAAAATTCAACAGAGGAAAAATCTGTAACTAAGTAACTTATGCCGTATTTCGCGAATCACAGAATTTATTAAATTTCTTCAAATGTGTCTAAAGCCGGATCTAGACGAGTGTAACGTGTAATGTAATCTAACGTTTAATGTAACACGAATTCTACGTTACGACGGCTACATGTAACGCTCACGACGAATTCAACGTAAGGGTACTATGCCGTCCTTACGTAGAATTCGTGTTAATTTACACGTTAGATTACATTACAGTTTACACGTTACACTCGTCTGGATCCGGCTTAAGAAATCACGCTAATCATTAAAAAACTAGATTTTTAATGCCAAAATGTATGGTTAATTGTAATTATTTGCTAATTAGCTGAATATCACTTGGTGACTTTTACCCTTGGACCGACGATATCTAAAAAGAAAATTGTGACTGGAAAATGTTTTCTAACCACAATTATTTTGGTTCTATTTTTTCCAAAATTTTTAAATTTTTACATATTAATGTTACAATCAAAAATCTTAGCTGGTCTAAACCACTTTTGCCAAAACCCGCTATGCACCATACTAAAACTTAGCAGACGGATAGAGTAAATATACATAGAGGAAGGAGGCCTAAAGCAGATATACTACCTAAAACGCACTTTTGTCAGTAAAATTGTTTCCATTAACCAAGGGGACAGATAGGAACTTCAATTGCCACACATGTCACATTACGAAAGCTGCTGCCTATAACTCTAATATAGGTATTTTTCTATGCATAAAATAGTTTTATTCGTTATAATACTCACTTAATTTTAATTTTAATATTCTTTACTTTCAGCTCTGGAAAGTACAGGCTCAACACTGGACGGAGATACCCCTTTTAATTTATGAAAACGCAAGAATGTAAGGCTGTTAACTATTTTTAGGTGTTATTCTTGTCTGTTAATACTGTTTTGAAAATTATTTATCAATAAAACCATGTCTTAATAATATTTGTTTTCTTTATTAAACATCCGTGAATCTTTTACAAATTGCTCTTGACTAGTAATCCATACATACATAAATCACGCCTATATCCCCGAAGGGGTAGGCAGAGGTGAACTAGCACCCACGTTTCGCCAGTTATGTTAGGTCCCATGTAATAGGTGGCGAGCCTATTGCCATTTATCGGGCACAAAAGTCGCAGTAGGTACATAGCTAGAAGGTATAAGAGAAACGCTGCTGTCCATTCCTCATCACTGATTTATCCTTAGTCGCCTTATACGACACCCACGGGAGAGATTTGGGGTGGTGACAATTGTATTCTACTTTGCCGTCAC
This sequence comes from Cataclysta lemnata, assembly GCA_963931975.1. NCBI lineage: Eukaryota > Metazoa > Arthropoda > Insecta > Lepidoptera > Crambidae > Cataclysta > Cataclysta lemnata. Next base: position 9,663,775 of record OZ008353.1, on the reverse strand, counting down.
CACACGGCATGCTAATAATTCAAATGGGGTAGGAGAAGGGAGGGGGGGGCAAGACTGGTGAATTGCCTCGCGACAGACTCTCCCCGCCAAAAGTGCTGGAGGGACACCGGAGTCCCACACACGCCAGTCGTCTAGCTAGCGGCTCGTATGGTACGTATGGTACGTAGTCCACTCCGTCAAAAAAAGGGGGAAAAGGGCCCAAAACGGGCATGCTGCCTAAAGCGGGTACATACTCTGGAGCATATATTATCTACTGTAATGTAAAAAAAGGAACTCTTTTGTTGCACCAAAAGCTCAATTCAGTTAAGTCCTCCAGTTTTGAACGGTTGTTGTAATAAGTCAACTTGCTCTTAAAAACATTAGATCGCTGTAGTTTTAGAGAAACGTCGAGTAACCTAATATTATCATGATGTCATCTTAAGCAACTTGACTTATTATAACCAGCTTTAAGAAAATAAAAATAAAACGTCATTCCAGAAAGATTCAATACACTTTAACCCCGAAAAAATTCATAAAGAGAATCTTCCTAAAATTTGAAAAACCGACCGTTAAATAATAATCGCCTTTTTAAGTGTTGGTGAACACCAGCCTTAGAAGCTAAAAGCGTCATATAAAAAATTGGCTTAAACTTTTGACACCAAGCAATATAAGGTGTAACAGAGAGGTGAAATCATATTTAGAGGGGTAATTCAGGCCATCAAACCGAACAACTTTCGCTAAAGCTAAGGCCAAACCAACGCGTTCAGCTCGCGTCCACCTTGAGCAATTTGAATTCAAATGTTGTCTTCCCAATCACTCTCCGTTCATCGATCTCTCGTCATAGTCGAAGATCACTTTTCTATACATTCATTTCATCACACGTGTGATCCGATAGTACGAATCAAAAGTGAGTGTATGGAATGGTGTCTGATTAATATGAATGCAATATCGAAGGCAGACATAGTAAAATTTAACGTTTAATAAATAACAGACTAGTCAATTCTTGAGCTTACGTTAAAGTCAACGAAACTTTAGACTACCCAAAACTGTCTTTATCTAATCGATTGCCAACCTTAACTTGTTGGTAAAGCACACAGTCGATTGAGATATTTTGACATTTTGTGGTATCCTGACGGACTGGTGACTACATAATCCAATTGACTTCGCGTAATAATGTGAGTTTACGTCGTCTACGTAAAGGGATATGTCACCTCTGAGGACAATTTCGAGAAAGTGATTTATGTACTAAGTTAAGGAAAAGAAGAGGTCCGAATTTCAAGCCATGGGATGGTTAATATGGCGGTATGGTTAATTTTGTTATGGTAAATCAGTCTATCTAAGGATAAATCAGTGATGAGGAATGGGCAGCAGCGTTCCTCTAATACCACCTAGCAATAGCAATGTACTGCGACTTTTGTGCCCGATATATGGCAATAGGCTCGCCACCTATTACATGGGACCTAACATGATTTTCGAAACGTGGGTGCTAGTTCACCTCTGCCTGCCCCTTCGGGGATATAGGCGTGATTTATGTATGTATGTATGTTATTTCGAGCTGATATTTTTAGAACCCAAATCTTTCTAGCAGCCCTGTGGTGACGGCTGAGCAGAATATAATTGTCACCACCGCAAAACGTCCTTTTTATATTAAAAACACAACACTAGTATCATCATCATCATCATCAGTCCTTTAATGTACCCACTATTGGCACCCTCATCATCACCAGCCCTTTAATGTCCCCACTGCTGAGGCACGGGCCTGCCCTATGGATGTAAGAATATAGGGAGATTGGGCCATAACCCACAACGCTGACCCAGTGCGGGTTGGTGTGAATTAACGACTGCAGATGCAGCCGGGACGAACGGTTTAACGTGCCTTCCGAAGCACGGATAGCAGCGGACGCGGGTTCGATTCCCGCCTCAAGATCATAATTTTTCGAAATTCTTTTTCTAACCACCAAAATCTTTGTAATAAATTTTTGGTCATCTTAGCAGTACACGCTTGAGTATATCCGTGAATGAATGCTTTGTCATTGATTTCACATAATAATTTAATAATAAAATCAATCAGTGTTTGTTTTCACCGATTATGCTAAAAAAAGACAATCTCTTTTTTATATCATGAAATCCGTGTGGTGTTTAATTACCTCCAATAAGACGTGATTATCATTGCCTAAACAAATGATACATTCTGGAACAAATGATTGTATCATTGTGCCTGTGATTTTGAGATAATCATGATTGATGAGTTAATAATCTCCATTATTAGTTCGTGTGTAATCAATGCAATATAAATACATGTTTCTAATCACGAGTTCGCGGTGTCATACGCAGACGGCTAAGTGATATAACACAATGCGTGCATTGTTGGTGTTTTTCTTGATTTACACGGGTATGTCTAGTTATATTATTTACTTTATTAATGAAATTTTATTAATCAAATCAGCCCCTTAAGGCTCCCCTGCCGGGGCACAGGCCTTCCCTATGGATGGAAGAGTATAGAGACAGTGGACCATATCCCACAACGAACCCAATGCGGATGGGTATTGACAATTACTGGTGCAGCCGTGACCACCGCTTACGTATCTTCCGAAGCCGCAGAAGAACTCCAGATACGAGATAAATATTTTCGCTCCACCATCCAATGACCGGCCTTAACGAACATTATTTAGTATACGCCATCATCACATCATCATCACCAGCCTTTTAAATGTCCTCAGTGCTGGAGCACTTCCCTAGCGATGCAATAATAATAAATAAATATTTTTACACTCACACCTATCATCTAGCCCAAAGTAAGTAGCCTAAGCACTTGTGTTATGGATACTAGATGACGGACATATTTTTAATATAATTATGTATATAAATGTTGAAAATATACTACATAAACATATACACAACCATGACTCGGAAACAAACATTTGTGGTCATCACAAAGTTTGCCCCTACCAGGATTCGAACCCGGGACCTCTTGGCCAATACCCAGCAATCTGAGCATTCGACCAATAATATAGTGTGGGTATTGACCACGGACGGTGATATAACTCTAGATAATCTATTTTTGGTTACTCGCCTTAGCGAACATTGCTTAGTTTACGCAAACTAGAAGAAACTGTCAAAATACAATATATGGCGGATGTATGACGGATTAATACAATTTAATTTTGTCAGCTGGCCTTACCTCGAACCCTTAAATCACCCAGTAATGACTAAAAGTAAAACAGCGCTATCCGCAGAGTAAAGCATTTTCTCACTCTACCTATAGGAACTAAATCCTTTATGCGTTCATAGTAAAGCTGCTAGCTGTTCAACTGCCATACATAACGTTTAATGTTTTATTTTTTTTTTCATTTTCAGTACACACCGTGTCGTCATCCGCTCTCCCATACGAGAGAATCGGAGTTGACAAAGAGTATCCTCGCTTCATATACTTCCCCGATGGAGATGGCGAATACCACTTAGTTGACCTTGAGGAGGAGCCTGACAGGAATGTCATAGCCGAAATCGAGAGGAATCCAGCCAACAATCAGTACTACCTTTATACCAGGTGATTAATATTCGTTTCCATGGATAAAATATTAAACGCTACTTCATTATGCATCTAGTGAATTATGAGATAAAATACACTGAGCTGAATGGGAAACGTAGACCTTTATGGTATGTATATATGTACACACACAAAAAGGTACAAGTCCGCCATTTGTACCTTTTTGTGTTTAAAAAGTTTATATTAAAAAAAAATTATGTATAAAGGCCAGGATCTTTTCCCGAATCCCTGAAAGTGCAGGCAGATGTGAAATAACATCCAAATATGGATTTCAATTTTAAAAAAAGTGAAATAAGTAGTGTATAAGCATGCACATTTTGCCAGCTCTGATTAGGTCACATGTAATGGGAATAGAAAAGAATAACATATCGCTCATGTAATATAATAAAGTTTAGGTACCAGGACAGGACATGCCGTTTCGTAGCTTTTTAAAAGAGTTTTAGTTAGGTGTTGTACGTGAGTTTCTATATTATCTCTATTAAGTATTTCATTAGTAGGGACTGTGTTACCTAGTGTTTCGGTTAATATGTTTATGTACCTTGTTATATCTGTTTTACGGGGGTTTCGATATGGAACAGGGTCTGTTGGCTTATATTGTATTTGGAAACAGACGCGGCGGTGATCCGCGAACGATGGTTCGTTCGACACGTGCCATCCCTCTATAAGATTTGCCGCCGCGTGTGTTGCCAGAGTTATATCTATGATAGTTTGATACCTTGAGCTTACAAAAGTAGGTTCCCAAAGGCGCAACTAAAAAATGCTTCGAAACATGGTGTATTCAAAATTTTGGGCCTTATTTGTGCAAGAAAAGCTTTTTGATTGGTGTCTTGATCTTTCATATTCTATAGCCTCCAAGTTTAATTAATTATTATTAGAACCTAGCCCGGGAAATCACGATGGATTCCTGAATATTTTAATTACAGGAGCGAATATCCTCCAAGCTTAACTATTCCTACACAGGGAAATCATGATAAATTTCTGTATATTTTAATTATTCGTGTGTTTATTTTTAGACGTAACCCGCAAGTGAGCCAGCAGTTGCGTATGAACAATGTCAATTCGGTGCGAGACTCGAACTTCAACGCACAAAATCCCACCATCGTAATCGCCCACGGATGGCTTAGCAACCAGAACACCAACATCAACCCTACAATCAGAGATGGTAAATATGAAACTTAAGATATCTGTGTCCAAAACTTTTGATTATTGAGTGTATGTATCAATTTAAGTTCAGGTTTAAATTCTAGTAGGGGTGAATGCTTAATGCAGCCAGATCCAACAGCTTACATGCCTTCCGAAGCATGGACAACTCAAGATAATATATTTTTGGTCATTCATTAAATGACCGGCCTTAGCAAATAGTGCTTAGTTTACGCAATCGCAGACTGAGCTCAATAACCGACTGCATCGTCGAGCTCCTCGTGGTTAAAGGAAGGTACAGAGCAGGTATACTAGCTAAAATGGACACTCGTGCTTAAAATCATTTTGAAAATCGATACATTCTCGACAGCCTCGTCGCCTGCTTCTAGAGGAGGCAGGAAGGAACTACCCACCTATCGCCTTGCATATAGGCAAATAGTTTAATACTCGAGGATATAGGCAGTATGCACGCTTTTGGCCGCTTGCTTTATGGATACATTTTTTAAATCGCTTACTCTCTTCCAGCGTACCTCGGAAAACACGATGTGAATGTCATCGTCCTTGATTGGAGGCGTCTAGCTACATCCACTTACACAACTGCCGTGCGCGGTGTCCCAGCCGTCGGTTGGGGCTTAGGACAGTTCATCAACTTCATCAGCCAGACTACCGGCGCCAGGCTCGACCAGTTCCACATCATCGGATTCAGTCTCGGCGCTCACTTGGTTGGCAGCGCTGGCAGAGCTCTCGGCGGAAGACTAGCTCGTGTCACAGGTTGGTTGATGCAAAAGCCTTTGAATCCATCCACTCCCACGTATAAAAATAACACCGCTGCCTATTCCTCATCACTGTTTAACCCATAACCGTTTTGTATGGCACCAGCGACATTGTGTGTGGTGACAATTGTACTCCCGTCTCCACATGGTAAATCATATGTCAACAAAATTAAAAAATTTACATTTTTGTTTCTTTACAGGTTTGGATCCTGCTGGTCCTCTATGGACTGTGAACAGAGACCGTTTGAATGCAAATGATGGTGTCTACGTTGAAGCCATCCACACTGACGGTGGACTTAACGGCCTCGGTATCGGCAAAGATGTTGCTAACGTTGATTTCTACCCCAACGGTGGAACCAACCAGCCAGGCTGCTTATCTGGAGTCTGCGACCACAACCGTGCCTGGGAGCTGTTCGCAGCCACAATCACTAACGACCACTTGATTGGTAATCAGTGCTCCAGCGACCTGCAGATAACCATGAATAACTGTCGCGGCTCTCAGTTCCCCATGGGAAATGCTAACCTGAGGAAAACTGGGTGAGTACTGGTGTCACAAATAGGAAATAATTAGTACTTCTTATGATAGAGATGAGTACTTAATAATTCGAACTAGAAGTGAGAGCTTCAACAATTAACAAGCTCTACGCCGTGTGGTGACGGCAGAGTAGAATACAATTGTCACCACCCCAAGTCTCTCCCGTGGGTGTCGTACATGGCGACTAAGGATAAATCAGCGATGAGGAATGGGCAGCAGCGTTCCTCTTATACCATCTAGCAATAGTACTACAACTTTTGTGCCCGATAAATGGCAACAGGCTCGCCACCTATTACCGCCGCCGTCCCGGCTATATGGGACCTAACATAATTGGCGAAATGTGGATGATAGTTCACCTCTGCCTACCCCTTCGGGGATATAGGCGTGATTTATGTATGTATGTATGTATGCCGGAGAGAGTAAGGGGTTTCATGATACGCTAATTTAATGTTTAGTTCATTTGATAATGTCGTGTAATGTTATTTGATATTTAAAGAGATTGTTCAGGCCTTCACACTAAACAACTTTTACAACGGGACCTACATTTAAATCTCCAAAAAATTCACTTCCTCACACTAACTGATGTCAGCTGATTTTTGGATTGGTAAGAGGAACTGCTTTAATTGAGATTTCGATTTTGGTCTCATAGTAAAAGTTTGATGTCCCAGTAGGTAGCTCAGATGAATATTTTACACAGTCGGCTCAGCTGTATTTCGTATATTCTCTTTGATTTTAGTTTTAATTAATTATTTTATTGGTCAGAAAGGTCCTTCTGAAATGTCGAGTTTAATTTATAAGAATCGTAGAATGAAATGGCACTATGTGCAATGTTCATTTTCTCGGAAATCAAAAACGGCAATTAAGTACTTTGAGCGTTGACTTTGAACATTGATGCTTTCGTTATTTTCGCCTTTATATCTATTAGTGATAACAAACTTATCCAGTGATAACTAATCATCAACAAATCTTTATGTTTTTAAACTTTATTTGAGATTGGTATCTAATCTATTACACAAATTACTAATTTAATAATCACCTACAATGCATCAACAATACAACCCCCCCCCCCCCCTTTTTCCATTTTATTTCGGGTCTTCTTCCATTGTGCATCCCATCATTTATAATCTTCATGTTAACACAATCCATTCATATATTCTATGGTTAAAATTATCACTCTTCTATGTATTCTAAAGCATAATAGTCCCTAATCTATTTCCTTTCCATGTGTTTAAATAAGACTAGTATTATATAATTTGTAACGTTACTAGAAAGTCATTGTTTTATAAATTAATACATTGGCCGTGTGGTGACGGCAGAGCAGAATACAATTGTCACCACCCCCATCTCTCCCGTGGGTGTCGTACAAGGCGACTAAGGCTAAAGACAGCAATGAGTAATGGGCAGCAGCATTTCTCTCATACCACCTAGCAATATAAATTTATACTGCGATTTATGTGCCCGATATATGACAAAAGGCTCGCCACCTGTTGCATGGGACCGAACATAACTGGCGAAATGTGGGTGTTTAATTCACCTCTGCCTACCCCTTCGGGGATATAGGCGTGATTTATGTATGTATTATGTATGTAATTCATATTCTCACTCATGACGCATTTATGAACAAACTACTCTCACTCATCTATGATATTTTGTCGAAGATAGATGATAGCCTATAATTAACTTTTATTTATTTATTTACAGATCTGGCAAATACCGAGTCAATACTGGACGAAGATATCCATTCTGATTTCAACGGCACAAGTTACGCTTATTATATTGTTGATTAATTATAATGTATGTTATTACAATCCTTTGATACAATGTAAAACTAGATACGTGTCACTTTGAAAAACTGCCCATTGCACATGTGTACAGTAATAAGACTAACTAATACTTCTCATTACACAAAATAACATTCGCCTATTTTATATCGTGTTACAAAATTTACATATTATGTTGTTAAAAAATAAAACATGATTTTATTTAAGCTTTTGTTTACTTTTTATTGAAACTAACCAGCCTCGCATCAGACTAGTGACTTTATAATTGTTGTATCTATCTTGTGGCTCGAGAAAGCAAATTTTATATAAGTTTAAACGCGATAGTATGTTTACTACGTCTAAATGTAACTTTAAACTTTGTTAAATGTCTTTGTCGTTGTATAAATTTTAAGGTCATTCTGTCGCGACCAGCTCTACAAGGAATTTTCCGGTGCCAATAGGCTTAATTAACAGTTATCTAATAACCAGAAATTTTACCAGACCTTAACCCAAGATGAGACTAAATTGCTTAATTTGTCTTTCAAATCACAGATACCTTCTATTTTGGTCTAATAGTTTCGCGCGGGTCAACGTTTCTGTCATCTCGATTTGTAAACGGAAACATAACACATAAAGTTTCAGTTGTAGAACAAAAAGAAGTAACCCCGACCCATAAAAACTGACGCCTCCTGTTTAACTACTCCCTACGGATCCAAGAGGAACGTCGAAAAAACAGGAGACAATTCTACATTATCCTACGCAATCCGTGCTGTAATCTCGCTTCGTCCGTCGCGACCGTTACAATGCCGACCACTTGCCCGAATGACAAATGAAAAAAGTTGCTTTTAATCAACAACTTTGGAGCCACTAGCTCAGGCTGGCCAACTTAAAAATACCAACATCTGTTACTCTTCCGAGATAAAACTTAGTCTGGACGACGACTGTTTTCATTTTTGAAATTTATTTTTGAGTATTATTGGTTTTTGTGGAGGATAAGGTGATTTTTCACCTTATCCTCCTCAAAAACCTTTAACCCTCAACTTGTCGCATGGGATCTTAACCCCATTTTACCTCATCTGGTAATATTATAACCTTAAATTGAATAAAAACTACAATTATTAAAAGAAATTACTATGGGAACACGTCGGAAATTTTTGATAAATTATTGTACCAGATGTGAGAATTGGACTCGTGACCGCCGCTTTATTTTATATATTGTTCAAATAAAAATGAAATACTACTATACCTTAGTATTCCTGGAGGAGCTAAAATCATAATTATTATAACTACAATACCTTAGTACTCCTACAATATATACCTGGAGGAGCTCGTTAGCACAGTGTAGCTTAGCGGACTCAGCCCACGATTGCGTAAGCTATATTTGAAAACTGAATAAAATATAAAGATGGATATTGGATAATGTAAATCACATCGCCCCTTAGCGCTGACTCCTAAAATTAATTAAAATAAAATACTCAAAATTCCGTTTGTAATAGCTAATTTAAATAATTATTATAAAAGATTGCCAGGTAATCTTAGGAGCAACGGGTTGCTAACACGAGCATGTTATAGCGCCTCGTTACAAGCTGTGTGATCATAATTACTGTCTCCATATCACCTAAACGTTAGGAAAAGTAGGTAGGTACCTACATTTGTATTTAAACCCTGGAGAAAATCAATAATGCTTACCGAGTTGGTAAGTACAGCGTAGTGAGACGTGTTCGCAATAGGGTGCTACTCTCTAACCCTCGAACAGGCAGCCGTCTCGTTCCGAATACGAATTGTCACGTAATGAGAGCGTGAAAAACACTCGCAACTTGCAATTCGCGATGTTATAGTCACTGATGGTACGTTTACACGACACGATTTCGCCGATGTAAAGCCGGATCCAGACGAGTGTAACGTGTAATGTAATCTAACGTGTAATGTAACACGAATTCTACGTTAGGACGGCACTACGTTACAGTCTCGTCTGGACGTAGAATTCGTGTTACATTTCACGTGAGATTGCAATACACGTTACACGTGTCTGGATCCGGCTTTAAGAAATATCGGTGTTGGCAACATGTAGCAGTGCACATTATTGGAGATAGTGTGCCTTCTGTGCATTGCGACAGATTGTTCATATATAGAACAGGACCAGCAAGCCAGCAACAACATGATATATCTAAATTAAAAAAGTTTGTACCGGTTTAGACAATATTAAAATGACAATGCAAAATTGTCTTAGGTAAAATAGTTTCTTTTGTTTTTTTTTATGTTAATTAATTTTCAACAGGAATCTCCTCTACATTTGGAAATACAATTTTTTCGGTTCATTATATTTCTATTCCTCATCACTGTTGTACCTCTTACTCGTCTTAAATGGCACCGCGGGAGTTATAAGGGGTGTTGACAACTGTATTCTGCTCTGCCGTCACCACACGGCACACCAAAGTAAACCATCGATATTTGTTTAAAAAGTATACCTTTTTTTCCACACCTATTATTGATACACATTTCTGAAAAAAAAATTCTCTAAGTACCAATATTGCACAAAAGCTCTGCTTCGCTCTTGTGCTAATTAATCAATGTGAAAATACGCGATGGTTGGTGATAATTATTATAATTAATGATAACAATCAAATTTTTAATAAAAACGAGGAGCGTGTAGGAAAAAATTAAAAGAATAAGCTACTTACTAGCTATTTAAAAGAATAAGAATACTGCACGGTCAAGTTCCTCTGATTAATTAAATTAAAACTCAAATAGTACAGGATAGGATCTATGACATGTTTGTGATGTGATGTGATATTTAACCACTTCTAATTTCACCAAAATATAAATATATCTTAACGACCCCAGTGAAACGGTTACGAAAAAGTTTGTCCGATTAATGCAACTAAGAAGGTATTAGGTGTTGAAGGGTAGTCGCATTTAATAAAAGGAATTATATCAAACTCCTCTTCTCCCTGCCCTGTTCCCAGTCTATCTGGGGTCGGCGTAGTATGTTTCCTCTTCCATTCATACGGTCAGACGTCATCAAGCCATCCACTCCCTTTTGATTCATATCATCCATCACACCGTAAAGGTACTAGTGATGAATATATGTATAGAAAAGAGACAGAACGGACCATGTCGAGAGACCGATGAACGGAGAGAGTGATTGGAATGACAACATTCCAATCCATACTGTTCAAGGTTTTCTTAGGTTTTACAGCCGGCCGCCTGCCTGACACCAACCCTCTTTGGGTATGCTGTTTGTTGATGGTTTGCCCTCCACCATTCGGGTTCCCCAAGGTGCTAATTGGTCTACACCGGGCAATCTCCCTTAGTCGACTTTTACGACACCCATGGGATGAGTCGGGGCTGGCCTATTCTTCTTCGTTATTTGTTCGCTCCCAGGCCAGCATAGAAGAATTATATCAAACTAACTAACGTTAATCATTTATATATAACTGTACTTATTATACTAACTTGGACTTAATTTGAGACTAAAACTTAAATAGAAATTACAATCAACTAATAATACCTCCCACTATTTTAAATAGAAATTAAAGATTCCCAAAGATTAAAATAGTCAAATACCGCGACCCAGATGGATGATGAATATTCTTTGGAAACCATATTCTATCAAAATGGCGTGGTAAATATTCATGAATATCTATCGAAGCGAACTGCTTTCTTCTTTGGAAGACTATTATGCCACTAGATACCGTTACATTTTTATGAAGTAAAAATAATACGCTTCAGCATTACAGAGGTTTATCCATTCTTTTACAATTGTTCTCGTACAAACTAATTTATAAGTAAGTATGAGCAATCCGAAGGCAGACCGCGCTAGTTCTGAGAATGCCTAAGCTTTATAAGCAATGTTCGAAAATTCCTCTGGACTCCCGAAGACACATTAAGCCAGTGGTGGCGGCAGAATCGGATTTTTCTTAATGAAAACACACTACTGATACAGAGAAAGGCAGGCCAGAGCCAAAATTCCTTAAACACCCGTTTAGGTCCGTGTAAAAAAATATATTTAGAGATTATTAAATGGATTTAAGTTAGGTTAGAACACATTTTCGGCAAAACGTGCTGTCATAGAAAAGCGATGAAACATTCTTAACTCACTCTTAGAACAGTTTTATATTTATGTTGGCAATAAATATGAAACATTTCAAAGAAAAATTCCTCTCCTGTCAGAATCTTACCTCTTTGTTATAGTAGTGGCAAGGTGGAGTGCATACAAAGTGCTCTTTCGTCGGCCGCATCGATTGAGAGCATTACGGCGGATGCATCGCCTCAACAGTCTGTCTCCCACATCCAAGTAAATAATACGGGTTCAGAGCAGCTTCTGCGATTTGACTATGAAACATACACATCAGAGATAAGCTGTGTTGTGAAGTATTATGTATTTTTTTTAGTAAACAAACAATTAAAAATAATCCAGTAAACTTTAAGTTCAATTCCAAAAGAGGTAATTCAAGGTCAATAGTTTTGAATTTTCCGTAAAATAAACGTTCCAGATGAGCTTCGACTTCAGTCGACAGAGGGCACTTTAAGCTCCATGTAAAAAAATATACATGTAGTAGGGGGCGAGCCTATTGCCATTCATCAGGGTACTTAAATCACTGCATTTTGCACCAACGCTGCACCTATATAACTCTTAGGCGCCTTGTACGACACCCGCCAAAGAGATGGGGGTGTTACATTTATTAGCGTCGTCACCGCGCGGAGTCATGATATCATTACTAAATTTAAAGGGCAACATAAACAACTACAATCGACGTGTGCTGACGGCAGAGCAAAGTACATTTAATTTTGTCACCACCCCCTATCACTCCCGTGGGTGTCATACAAGGTACGGGCAGCAGCGTTTCTCTTATACCACCTAGCAATACATTGCTAGGTTGTGCATTGATTTGTGTGCCCGATAGAGGTTAGGTCCCATTCAATAGGCTTGACATCTATTGAATGGGACCTAACCTAATTGTCGAAACGTGGGCTTTCTCTGAAACACCGGTGCCTACCCCTTCGGTGATATTGGCGTGATTTATTTATGTAGGTACGTGTGTGTGTATTTCACCACACGGCGTCACGAACCATTACAACATTCAAGGCCAAGATAAACAGCAATTTCGCAAGACCGCCCCAACAATTACCCGTCGAATCAACGGGCCAACTCCGACATCTGCGTCGCATTAAAAATCAAGTTGCTATCGTAGATCCTTAACTTGAGGTGTACGTGATGCCTGAACCGACAACTGTTCCTCCCTGGAGACGTGACTGCATCACTGGTCTCGTATTCGCCTAATTAAGCCCCCCACTTAATTCAACAGTGAATAATTAGGGCGAGATGTTTGTGAAACAAATTAAATTCAACCGGTGTTGATGAACGTCGGCTTACAGGATTAGAATACGTCTTTCGGTTTGCTCGCACGATGCCAGGAGACGTGTCTTTAGACGGTTTCATTGGGGCAATTTTTTTAACATATGGCGAGCCTATTGCCATCTATCGGGCATAAATTATGTACATAAATTATATAAGGCTCACCATATGTTATGTGGCGAGTTACTATTTCACCTCTGCCTTCACCGTCGGGGATAAATAGGCGTGATTAATGTCGGTATGTATATTGTAAAAGAATATTACAAATAGGTATATATTTTTTAATTTGTTGCGTCTCTATGGGTTTTAGTGCGATATGTACCGTTTTCATGGCCATCCGGCCAGGATTCAACAAAAAGGTTAACAGCACCAAAACTTATTTCGGTATCTCTACTCAACCCAGCAAAGTATGTGTCCCAAGTTTTTGTAGGACTTCAGCTAGTCAGGAGACCGGAAATCTGTTGTATTAGTAAAGCAATTTGTCGCAGACCCCGCCGCGAACTTTTCTAATCTAAAACTGTTCGTTCAATCTTAGTAGGAACTGAGCTGCCGCTCGCCGCTCAGTGTGGCTTAAAGACCTCTCTATATATCACACATCGAAATGGGTCTGATGTTAAATGATATTTGCTTCTTTACTAATTAATCACCATTAGGTTTCCATTGGCGAAAAGCTAAGTAATAAAATGTTAGGATCTCTTTATAACAAACTTTGGAATGGATCTGATGTCAAATGATATTTGGTTCTTTATTAATTAGTCACCGTCTTCTATGCTGGCCTAGGAGCGAACAAGTAACGGCCAGCCCCGACTCATCCCATGGGTGTCGTAAAAGTCGACTAAGGGAGATTGCCCGGTGTAGTCAAATAAGCACCTTGGGGCACCCGAATGGTGGAGGGCAAACCACCAACAACAGCATACCCAAAGAGGGTTGGTACCAGGCAGGCGGCCGGCTGTAAAACCTTAGCCAAAACCATGAGTAGTATGGATTGGAATGTTGTCATTCCAATCTCTCTCCGTTCATCGGTCTCTCGACATGGTCCGTTCCGTCTCTTTTCTATATATTTATTCATCATTAGCACCTTTACGGTGTGATGGATGATATGAATCAAAAGGGAGTGGATGGCTTGATGACGTCTGACCGATATGAATGGAAGAGAAAACATACTGCGCCGACCCCAGATAGACTGGGAACAGGGCAGGGAGAAGAAAGAAGATTAATTAATCACCATCAACCAATATGGTTTCTATTTGCGAAAAGCGTAATTAGTAGATGTTTGGACCTCTTTATATCACACTTTGGTATGGATCTGAAATCTTCAAATCATACCTACTGGTTCTTTATTAAATCATTACCAACAACCACAAGGTTTTCATTGCAAGCTTGTAGTAAAAGTTCGGGCCAGAACCAGAGCATGCTGATGAAAAATAGCTCTAATAGTGTCGAAAAATAGCATTACATTATTTTGCAAGCAAGAAACTTATAAAAACTAACAAAAATGTCCGTTGGCTCAAATTAACCCAAGTCTCTAATCGACTTCGCCAAAATCCGAACATTAGTCAAATTGTAAATCCTCTTATTAACACCGGATAATTGACGTTGTTACTTAGATAACCGTGATTATATTTCGAGAGCCTACTTAATCGGCACTAGGAATATAATGGCATGCAAAGCCTCTCATCACTTTTGTAGCTCCTAATACTACCGTATTATAAGCCCCAGTGGCAAGTTACAAGCTGATTTAATTAGCCCGGGAACTAATCAGTTCTACTTGTGTGGAGCAATCACAATAGTGAATCTGGATCTAATTAATGTAGGTAGGTAAGGCGCAACGCTACCCAAGCCAGTCTATCTTAGGCGTGTTACATACGGACAGGGCTGTGATCTCAAGAGGAAATTGTAACTAAAAAAGAGATTTTTCTTCTTTTTTAATTTCGTAGATCAAGAAACATTAAATCTAAATGTTTACATCTTGTCTCTTTCTATAATGGCAGGAGTATAGACCATGCTGCTCAGTCATATCTACCCATGGATACACAGATTTTCTATATTTAGCATAATGACGATCCTGATCTGGATTGTAATCCTGTCGAGATTTATAATTGATTTTTGGTTTGATAACGCACTCGGCGTTTGCTGTCAATTCGACGTCAATTGCTGTCTGTTGTTTAGTGGTTAGGTATAATTCAAGTATAATTAGTATTATTTTGGGCCAAGGCCAAACAATGAAAATGTACAAGCTTGAAAGTGGCACCTGTGATAGCAAATTCAGAGAAAACTGACTAGTATGGTATGGTCACGGATCAATAAGGTCATAAGTATGAATGTGGATGGACGACAGATAATAGTTTGAAAGCGGTAGAGAGGGCAAAATATAACAGGTTATTAGAGAAGAAATATGGCTGAGATTGAAGAACTCGTTTTAAAGTTCTTCTATGTTAGCCATATTTCCTCTTCTATTGAAAAAAACCTAGACAAAATTGGGAACAGTGCTAAAAAATGATAAAGATCTGAGCTCGCAGTCTGCAGCAACCGTAGTCTTAATCTGACTGTTATACTTTACTGAAAGTGATGTCAGTCTGCAAGAGGCTTTATAGCTGATATAACTTCTCTTAGATAGGTATCTTCTTTTAATTCAGCGCATCACTTCTTTTAAATCTATTATATTTCGTAGAGAACTTCTTAACCTTATAGCGATATATAGTATCCCCTATTAACCATTAGTTCGCTATTAAGCCCACCGATTTGATGTTCCCGGTTGATTGTGAAAATTTAATACATTACGGTCACTTGATGTCGTGTTAAACATCGGTAGAGTATCAAAATGTTTAAACATTTTGTTTAAACATTTCTTTTTCAATCAATATGAGAAAATAAATTCAAAAGTGTTTTACTATGAACTGCAGGTTTTTCATACCTGCTGGCCTGAAAGAGAAAAAATAACATAGAAAGTGCGAGCTCCGAGTCACCCCAGGGGTGTAAAAATCGACCCGATTTGAAGTACACCAATAAACACCTTGAAAAATTCAAATGATGGAGGGCAAACCAACAACATCATACCCAAAAGAATTTTGTTGTATGGCAAGCGGCCGACTGTAATACCTAAGCCAAAACCTTGAGCAGTATGATTTGGAATATTATTATACCAATCAATTTCTCCGTTCATCGATCTCTTGGTATGGTCCAACCCATCATTTCTGTATATTCCATACAATCTATAAATTCATTTATCATCTTCCTGGTGTAAAGGAAGATACGATTCAAAAGGGAGTGGATGTCTTCAATATCATGATGACACCTGACCTTTAAAAATCTAAGAGGAAACAATCAACTTTAGATAAACTATGAACAGGGCAAGAAAATGGTTATACCTCCAACAAAAGTATTTCGGAAAATAAAGACGCAGCATTAAAGAAACGAGGTCGGCAGCCACATTAGAAACAAGCCAAGAATCACATATCACAAGTGGCACGCAACCCATTTCCAGAATGCACGTGTGTGCATTCTGCGCTCGAAATTCCAGCGTCCGCGGGGAGTTCTTTTATGCGCGGTGGAAATTTCACTACCTTTCCCAGCTCCTTTTTTTGCTCTTACCACCCGCAAATTTGTGTGGGCGCGTCGCAAACATCCTACGGGAAGCGACACAATTGTTAGCTGGAAATTAGCAAGCTTCCGAACGAAAGAGTTGCTTCCCCTTGTAATTACGAAAGTTTTAACTTGTCCCAATTACCTGCTTCATTTCCTGGCTTGCTCCGTAAGAATTTGAACTTCCATTAATGTTTGCGATTCCAAATGTGAATGTTCTTAGATTTATAAGCTTAGTGGCAACGTAATGTTTTGTTAGACTGTAGTATATTTTATTATTAATATTTTAGGCGGCTGCGTCCACCATCATAATCGTCAACGTTTTATTTAATAAATCATTGCGTACGTAACTTCTTTAGATTCACACCTCGTATCTAACTAACATTGGCGACGAGGATGGGATGCAGCTTTAGAAAAGATAGTGTTAAGTAATAATGAGGTTATGGTATAGGTGCATAAAATGATTAGCCATCCCAAACATTTTCCAATCCCTTTACAGCGGCCGATGTAGTTTTAAATGTACGATGCTCGTTCAAATAACATTATTATTAAACTATAGTTAACTAATTTTTGGCGATCAACCGAAAAACTAATCTCAATTCTATTCATTTTCACGAATGACTGTCAAAACTGAGCTTGCAATTAATTAAATTGAATTAGGTTTGACTTTGATTGGCCGGGTTTAGGTGTATTCGATGAACCGGCTATCGGCGAATAGAAGTTCGATGGACCATTCTGGGCGTACCTACGCTAAATCGATTAGATGCATCTTTGTGACTTGGCATGACTAAACAATTTGAATTAAGGCTTACGGTGATGTTATTAAAAAAAACCGGACAAGTGCGAGTCGGACTATTATCTATAACACATGCAAAAATATCACGTTTGTTACAACAAACGTGATATTTATTAACGGGGGATTTTATTAACGGGGAGCCCACTTAAAGTTTTATTTTATTCTATTTATGAGTATTTTTTGAGACTTCCCTTTTGAAGCGAATTATTCTATCCAAATAAACGATTACTTGAAACTTCTGGGTGTCTATGTTGAAAATCTCCCTCAACATGACGTCATGCCTGAAGCACTGCTTTCATAACTAACAATTAGTCATGAAAGCATTGCTAACGGTAACGTAACAAGATACGACTGTAACAAATGAACATTCTCGAAGCAATAATAACCAGAGCCTAAAAGCAAATAGTGGGCTATTACCATTTTTCTCCTAAGACAGACATAAGTCCCATAACGATTTTGTACAAATAAGGCACGTTCAACGTAATGTGTTAGTAAGGCGCGAAGATGAATAGATTCACAAACACCTTAACAAATTACATTTACATCAGAATAAGGAAAAGCCATAAAAGTTGGTCGGACCGTCTTTGTCACAGATGCTGCAATAGTTTTGATATAAGACAAATCGTCTTGTTTGTTGTGTAACAGCTCTTTCTGTGTCAACAGACCTTGTCTCTGAGTTATGACGAGCGAATCGCGATAGAAGACAGCGGGAGCGGATTGTTTGAAGCGTTGATTGAAATCGCTGACGACTTCGGGATGTTTAGAAGAGAATAGATCAGATTTTTATTTCTTACTTACAGATTTATAAAACATGATCTTTACTTGCCATTAATAAGTGCCTACATTCAAATTCAACTTAATTCATTTTCTGGATTTATCTTCATTAGTGTATAAAAGAAAAATACACTTATGAAACGTCAAGACGATAATCATAATTTCGAATTGGAAGTGCGCTTGAAGTCTTCCATGCTGGCCTGGGAGCGAAAAAAATAACGTAGAATCCCATGGGTGTAAAAGTCGACTAAGGGAGATTGCCGATTGTAGACCAATAAGCACCCAAGGTACTTATTGGTCTGTTTATTGGTCTCTCCACTGTTAATAAGCAAACCTCCAACAGCAGCATACCGAAAGAGGCGGCCGACTGTAAAACCAAAGACAAAACTTTGAGCGGTATAGATTAGAATGTTGTCATCACTCTCTCCGTTCATCGGTCTCTCGACATGGTCCGTTCGTCTCTTTTCTATAATTATTAATTCACCATGAGCACCTTTCGGGTGTTATGGATGATATGAATCAAAGGGGAGTGGATGGTTTGATGACGTCTGACCGATATGAATGGAAGTGGAAACATACTGCGTCCACCGCAGATCAATTGGGAACTGGAGGCTTACCACCATCTTTTTAAAAGCGATTGTTATTCCTGTCCTTTGAGTGTAGGTTCCTAAACTGCATCGTTTTAATTCGTACCATCATCTTCTTAAAACGTGTCGCTTAAAAAATCGCTTGAATGAACGAAAGATGCCGCTGGTCTGCATTTGGTCTGTTACAGAGTGAAAGAAACAGCGCTATATAAAAATGACATATAGCTGTCTCAGTTTACTGATGCCGAAGTGCGTTCAAAAACTTTTGCGTATTTTCTTACCGGTAAAAACCGTATTTCTTGAAGAGTCATTTAAACATTTGAAAAAATATACTTTATTGTGTGGAAATTAAGTAATATATATATTATGTATCATGTATTAACAAAAATATATAAAAAGATATTATTATTTCAATATATATTCTTTTTGATAAAATAAATTGAATACGGAATAGTGACTTTGTAAGATGTTCACACCAAATGTTTATCTTGTTTGACGTTGTCATTTTTATGTGTTGACACCGTTGGCACATGAAATTGAGTCGAGTGAGACCCGCGGTGTTTAAAATTAGATTTTTAAGTTTTTCAACTAAATCCTGACAAAATGTCGTAAGTTATAAGATATTTATCATATTATTCTTAGGCTTAAATCTAATAATTGCTTAAATTATGCTATAAAATATTTATGTAAGCCATGACAAATAAGGAGTTTTCTTTCAAGTGGTCTTTCTATCTATACCATTTATAGCTTGGGTTTTCGTCGCAGAGTCAGTTATACCCAGTAAGAAGCACTTTGGAAGCACTTAGATCAAAATATGTAGATCACTCCCGACGGGTATAACGAAAAGGATGTGGAGTAACATTAGAGAGAAATTAAATGCATACGATGAGGCTTCCAAAGACTCGAAAGGTTAGTGCAAGGCAAGTAAAGTACTAACTGCCGCACTCAGAGACGGCAATTGACGATGATGAGTACCTACTTAATGTCAAAAAATGACAATTCAAAACTAGTCGCTATTCTTGCCGGGTTTAGGGTCTAGATTTCTTTGAAATTTTTTGACATTAGGTATTCATTAAAGTTATTTGACGTCTCTGAGTGCGGCAGTACATTGAGTTTCGCCAGAGTTCGCTAGCGAGCTCTGTATAACCGTAATAAAATAGTATTGTATTACTATTTTATAACGGTTGCGAGAGCACAAAGGAAACTTACAACCAACAAAAGCTTCGTAAATTTCACCAACCAAGGATCAACATTAGGGAGCTCGCTAGCGCAGTGGCATAGCGCGCTTGGCCTGCGATTGCGTAAAAGCAATGTCGCTAAGGCCAGTCATTGGATGGGTGACCAAAAATTTATTATCTCGAGTTCTTCCGGGCTTCGAAAGACACGTTAAGCCGTTGGCCCCGGCTGCATATGCAGTCGTTAATACCCACCAACCTGCACTTGGCCAGCGTGGTGGGTTATGGCCCAATTTCACTATATTTTTCCATCCATAGGGAAGGCCCGTGCCCCAGTAGTGGGGACATTAAAAGGCTGTTTATGATGATGATGGCTCAACATCGAAATCGAATCACAAACCGTACTCAATTTCAGGTTCGGCTCCGGACTGGACTCTTCTGATGGACTCGTATGAAAAACACTACAAAATACCAAATGACGTAGTAGCGGTTTCAAGATCTAGACCGGATATATTAGGTACTTTACTCGAGACTACTCAAGCGTGTACTTCCAGTCGAACTGACCGTATCATGGGAAACGAACATCCCCAAAGACCACGCTATCAAACCAATAAGATTTAACAACTTGTGTTGGTTGGAAGTGACGTAGATGAAAACTTTTGGCTGCGAAATGTCCATAGGTGAAAAAGACTGTTGGTCAAACGTAAAAAGGTAAATCGTCCTGTCGGCGAACAGTCCAATGATGAACCGGCCGTCGGAAAACCGGAGCGGAATCTGTTAAATATGTTAAGTGATTTTATAATTAAAATTAAAAATATCAATGTCAAGCCATTACTATAACAAAACTATTTTATAGAAATTTAGCATTAAGTAATATTTTTAGGGTAACTGGCCCTTTTAGTATAGACAAACATTAAGGGTCTCCCATATGGTGATAAAAAAAATATAACCCTGCCTTTATTTATATAAACAATGTAACTGTGATTATTAAATGACTGATCTATAAGAACAATGATGGAGAGAAAAGACTAACACCCATATGTATAGTCGGTTCTTCGAGATTTCCTCAACTCGGCCTTAGGAGAGAACACCTCAAGTAAGTTTTGACATAACAACTTCTTCCTTGAGGTTGAGTCGAGCGGAGGAAATCTTGAGGAACCAACTGTACCTAAGAGTGTTACAAGTATCATCACTTTTTATTTGATTGATTATTAAAAGTTAATTACTTTGAAGAAAACAATTTTTATTCCTGTAAAATTTTTGAAATAAAAACTCGATTCTACCTAAAAGGCTTTTTATTATACGTATTTTCATACATACATACATAAATCACGCCTATATCCCCGGGGTAGGCAGAGGTGAATTACCACACACTTTTCGCCAAATAAGTTAGGTCCCATGTAATAGGTGGCTAGCCTATTGCCATATATCGGGCACATAAATCGCAGTATATTGCTAGATGGTAAAAGAGGAATGCTGCTGCCCATTACTCATAGCTGTCTTTACCTACCCTTAGTCGCTGTACAGGAATTGAGATTGTAAAGATGCAAATAAAAAGCTAGTAATTTAATGACTATCGTGCGTGTAATATGGTATTAGAAAAGTGAATGAATGGTACAAAGAAAAGGGCGGACATAATATGTGAGGTCACCCCCACACATGTGAACAATTACTAATTCAATTAGTTTAATCTTAAGCTAATCCCCTACCTAAACTCAACAGCAATTATGCAAAAGCAACTATTTAAAACCAATAATATTCTTTTGGAGAAAAATGTAAATTATCATAATATTATGTATTTTAATGGTTCTGAACAGTCGTATTGTACGACACCCACGGGAGAGATGGGGGTGGTGACAATTGTGTGCTGCTCTGCCGTCACCACACGGCTATATGTATCTGAGAATACCTAAATGTACCTAATTAAGGAATTTATTCTTGTAGTAGGAAATCTTATCAACAATTTAATTATTTAATAAAATAGATGAAAAATTTGTACTGCGATTTATGTGCCCGATATATGGCAATAGGCTCGCCACCTGTTACATGGTACCGAACATAATTGGCGCAAAGTGGGTGTTAATTCACCTCTGCCGACCCCTTCGGGGATAAAGGCGTGATTTATGTATGTCTGTATGAAATGAAACACATTCTGACAAAAAGCCGCGTGGTGATGGCAGAGTAGAATACAACAGCCACCACCCCAAATCTGTCCCGCGGGTGTCGTACAAGGCGACTAAGTATAAATCAGTGATGAGGAATGGCCATCCTATATATCTCTTATACCATCAAGCAATGTACTGCGACTTTTGTGCCCGATAAATAGCAATACGCTCGCGACCTATTACATGGGACCTAAACATAATAAGCGAAACGTGGGTGCTAGTTCACCTCTGCCTACCCCTTCGGGGATATAGGCGTGATTTGTGTATGTATGTATGTATGTTAACACAATCTGTAGAAATAAATTTTTCAGTGTAGTGCTCCAGGCAATTCGGAAATTCAGAACACGAGGCTTTGTACACAATAAAATAATATATTTACGAAACGAACTAATAAATAAATCACTCACAATAATATCTATTATTCACTAACTCACTATCTACACTGTATTTGAGACCTAATCCTAAGCCACTTATCACAGTGACTTAAAGCGTGGTTAAAACGCTGCACCACTACCTGCACTTGTGCGGTTTGCCTTTTGGCAACTTCCGGGGCATCCAAATGATGACCTTTCGCCATTATTCGCGACCATTTCGTCTCACGGCATCAGAGAACTTCGATGGGTATGTTTTGGAAAGGCAAACATCATCATCATTATATTTCTTTGGGCTTTGGATCTGTCTGCGATCATGAAAATTATAACGACTAGGTAGCAGGCATTCAGCGCCATGAAACTCTTCACCATCATCTGCTTCTTCTAGATCATCATGATCGTAATTTAGTATTACATTCCTCCCTCGAAAGAACGTTCATTACGATCCGGGTACGACTGCCCGGACTATTGACAGTGTCTCCCTCGGGTTTCAATTTATCTGACATTTTTCGATGTCTAGGTGAAACTGATTCATTACCAGCAGTGACTAAACGAGCCTTATACGTCGCATAGACTTCTGGGAGTTTCTCAGGCAGTATGTTTTCGACTTGGAGGCTGAATAAACCGCCGTGCTTATGTCGTTTTCCTTTCAAACAGTCTTCTCCATTACCAAAAACTGTGCATTCTTTGAATGTGGAAGAGAAAACGCTACTACGAGCTTTATCGTGGAGTGCGAGAACCGAAAAGAGATTCTTGGTTTATAGCTGGAACCTACCAAACATCTTGTAGGGTTACATACTGGTGATACTGGATTGTTTCCCTTCGAAAACTCTTCACATTATTTTTTCACTTCTCAAACACTGATAATTGTTAATATAAAGATGTTTAATTAATACTTAATAAGCCTCAACATAATTAATTCAATAAAAACATCAAAATTCACTTCAAATTGCACGTTTTACCTACACATTCCTTGTAGAAGACATTTTTAGGTTCCAGAAATGTCACTTTTATTCGATTGCTTAGAATGACAGATCAGCGTGTCAGGTTATGCTATTTACGAAGGTCATGGTATGAATTCTCCATATAAATTGAACGAATGATATAGAGTTTACGATTCAACTCTAAGCTCAATCGCTGTCAAAAGCGGACGTCAAAACAGTGTCACGTAGATAGCGTCGTAGTACGAATTAGCGATTCTACTGAGTTTAGGTCCTAAACTTGATCGCGTTAAGAGATGGTGGTAAGCCTCCAGGGCAGGGAGAAGAAGATGTGCGCTTGATGTTTCTGATTATAATGTAGATAAACAAACGACTGCCTACGCCGAAAAATGAAAGCAGCCTAAATCTGTCTTTTTCTAATCCGCCTTCGCCTAAGAGAGCTGATTCGCGAAATGTGACGCAGGTGCCGCCCGCCCCATCCGAACCCCGCCACTAATTGTCTCTTGTTTATGCAAACAAATTGTTGTTTGGCGTAAGTTTCCTGGTGCGTCGTTATCGTCAGGAGGGTTGGTTACATAGTGGATCTTTGACTACAAGCTTTTGGAGACATGTGAATTTTTGATAGCGATTGTGAGGCTGCTGTGTTGGTCCAGTTGCTTTGTATATTAATGACACTCTCTGTGAAGTGATAAAGCGATATCATGGGGAAAATGGACCAAGATGAATATCCATACTTGTTTGTTTGGTTGGTTGGTTAAACGTACTAATCTCAGACTCTACTGGTTCAAGTTGAAAATATATTTGTGTGTTGCATAGTCCAATTATCGAGGACGGCTATATAACAACCGACATGAACGCGAGCGAAGCCCCAGACGATCACTATACATACATACATATATAAATAATTCACGCCTATATCCCCGAAGGGCTAGGCAGAGGTGAACTAGCACGCACGCTTCGCCAATTATGCTAGGTCCCATGGTAGGTGGTAGGTATAAGAGGAACGCTGCTGCCCATTCCTCATCACTGATTTATCCTTAGTCGCCTTGTACGACACCCACGGGAGAGATTTGGACGACCACTACTTTTAGCATAAAGCTTTTTATAATCAGCAAAATATTATTATTTTGCTTGTCGCACAGCAGAGGCGTAGATTTTTCGCTAGATATTGAAAACTTGTGTGTCCGTCTTGGACGCACGGGTTTTCGGTATCTAGCGTCTTGACGATTCATAATTGTGTATTGTAATCATACCAGATATGAATAAACGAATTTTGACTTTGACTTTTTTAAGGGGCAACAGCGTTTCTCTTATATCACCTAGCAACTGCGACTTACGTGTCCGATATGTGGTATACTCTTTAAATAAATTTTCAAATGTTTTTATACACCGGAATGCGTAGTTAGATACATAAATCGCGCCTATTTATCCCCCAAGGGGTAGGCATTAGGTGAAATAAATTGTGTTGTGGTAGGTAAGTGGCGTACACAAACGTAGCAAATGATAATTTACTTCGCTTTGTTTTTGCTTATACGAGTATATTTACTCGACACCTTCAAGTTTTGTTCCGTGTTTACATTTCTGGCAGTGTTCAAAGTAAATTGTAGAAAGTTTTGCGTTTGCCATACTTTACATACATACATAAATCACGCCTATATCCCCTTAGGGGTAAGCAGAAGTGAATTAACACCCACTTTTCGCCAATTGAGTTAGATCCCATGTAATAGGAACCGATTGCCATCTATCGGGCACGTAAAATCGCAGTATAATGCTAGGTGGTATAAGAGGAATGCTGCTACCCATTACTCATCGCTGTCTTTACCCTTAGTCGCCTTGTACGACACCCAAGGGAGAGGTGGGGGTGGTGACAATTATATTATTTGGTTTTTATGGTTTTCACTTGCTAGGCACCATCAGCGTGGTTTGTCTACACGAAAACTCCCGTAGCTATCTCTTTGCGGCCCGCACGGGATTTTCAAATTTAACACTCATTACCAACCCGTTATGTCTCAATTCATTACCAACATTACCAATCCTTTTATGACAGTTTTCAACCAAAGACATAACAGCCTTGTAACCAACTATGCATTCCAAACTTTCATACATCAATAATAGCACGCCATTTTCCCCAATGGGGTAGGGCAGAGGGCCAGAGGGTGAGCAAAGGTGAAGAGGTGAATTTCGGCAATTTTCTCAAGTCCCATATAACAGGGGGCCGAGCCTTTTGCCATCTATTGGCCACGGAAATCGCAGTGTTTCTCACTGTTTTAACCCTTAGTTGCCTCGACACTGGCGGGAGTGGTTGGGGTGGTAATGGTGGAAGTCAATTATCCTATTCTGATCTGCCGTCACCACACGGCTCCAAACTTCTAATCCAATTAATTTATTAACCGACGAAACGACTGCTTTTGTTCTTGTTGTATTTCTTGCTTCGCTAATGTTTGTTTTCACTTAAGTCACACGAGTAAATAAACGGAACAGAGAATAATCTTCATTCAACCGCGCGAATTGGTTGCATTACTACAAGCACGCGGGGCATGTGTGCGTTACCACTGGCCGCTGTCGCGCACGCGGCGAGACTGGAAAAAACCGGTTTATGACGCACAGCCAGTTGCAGTGTCAGGGTTATTGCGACGGCGTTCTTAGGAAGCTTATGCTCTGTTCGGTTTATCTGCTCATGTGCTTAAGTGTTGTTAACCGCACTATATGTTGTTGTCTTATTAATTCTAAGCTAAGTTATCGAAGTGCCGAACCAAGAGCCTGCGCTCAGTCGTTAAAGACACGTTAATCCCGCCTCCCGAAAAGCCTTCGGATAAATAAAGCTTCTAAGCACTACATGACTGGGGAAAGTCAGAACTCGTTAGCAGCTCTTTATGGAGTAGGGTTGCCACTTCCTACAAAGCCTTCCGATAGAAATTCTGTCTCGTATAACGTTCTGAGAAGGGTTCACAAATGGATACTACTATATTTAAATTGTATTCTTTGTCTTGGCCCTAGTCTTACAGACTTTTCAGCTTGCTAAGTTTAATCATTCCAATTCTGATTGTTTCTTTCAAATGTTGGGCTTTTGGCTGCCACGGTCCCGTTACTGGAGTTTTGTTTGCGTCTTTCGTATTTAAGCAAATGCCACTTTTGTTTTACTTTAGTTTAAGGTTGGGGAATTACTCATTTATTATTTGGTGCAATAGTGTCTGTATAAGCGATCAGTCGACACAGAAGCACACTTCCTCTCATCAATTTATTACATTCTTCACGAAAAATCTCTCCTAGTATGGCCAGGCAAAAATGACGAGCAAAAGAAATGAGAATACAAGACAGTGCATGGAGTGGGAGGGAACGACCTGACAAGGTAATCTGAAAGATTACTTAGTTTTAAAATATTGAGTCTTAACAGTTTACTTTTAAGACTCAATATCTCATCAGGGTTTGTTGCATTTATCCGGTTTTCGCTGTAAGCCGACAAGGGTGCAGATGATTTAATGACTGACCGATATTAATATAGAAGGACGACATTGCACCGACCCCAGATAGCTAGTGAAGTGGCAGTCTTGATAATAATAATTATACATACATACATAAATCACGCATATGTCCCCGAAGGCAGGGGTGAACTAGCACCCACGTTTCGCCAGTTATGTTAGGTCCCATGTAATAGGTGGCGACCCTATTGCCATTTATCGAGCACAAAAGTCGGTACATAGCTAGATAGTATAAGAGGAACGCTGCTGCCCATTCCTCATCACTAATTTATCCTTAGTCGCCTTGTACGACACCCACGGGAGAGATTTGGGGTGGTGACAATTGTATTCTACTCTGCCGTCACCATTGAGCCGCCATTGAGACCATTCCCTTGCTAGGTCAGGTCGGAGGTAAAATCTTTGAAAAGTGGTCTACAATAGGCAGATAGAAAAGGGTCTTATAAATGATAGTATGCAAATTTCGACGGTATACGACTTGCACCTGTCTAAGTGAAAAATTATTTTCGAAAAAATTCTCCTACGCTTTCATGTAATTTACCTTTTTTAGAAACCACTTTAAAACCTGACTTTTTGCTATTGTAGCCCTCATTGCGACAGTGCATAAAACAGTTCCCCATAAAATAGATGCGGTTAAGGAAGTTTTCTGGATCACTGCATACAATATGCGTTCGACTCTACCCACGGTACTCAGTAATCCACAAACGATAGCGTTCCCTAGGACCATTGTGACAGGCAGGCGGCATGTATAGTTGCCAGCACAACTATAATTAAAGAAAAAGTGACTAAACTAAATTTTGAACGCGCAGAAGCGGGGATCCCTACGTTGCTATGGTTACAGACACACGTCGCACTTCATACAGAACCTCAATTAATACCTGATAACTTTATTGCACTGTTTAAAAGGTCAACTTATGTGCCGGGTATTGTATAAGCCTATCCAAATCTCACGACAATTGAAAATCAGCAATTTTGGCAGTTTGGCAATTTCTCATTACTGATTTATCCTTATTAGCAGTAGAATTATTATCAATAAAAATATTATCTAAAATAAAATGGTACCTTAAATCGATACCAAGTGCCCTAAGCATAGTGTTAGTGAACCCTAGTTTCATTTGCAAAATTCCAGTTAACCTAGTCGCGTTAACTTCAGCGCATGCCACCAGTATATTAGAACAGTGTCGCGTAATTTAGCAACAAAATACGCTTGGCTTTAATACTTATAAACTGCTCAACACTGCTGAGCTGAACTGCTAAATTGTCTAAGTTATTCGCTAGTCGGCTAAAATACTAGCAGTGTCGTCCGCGACCGTTTTACCCATTTAGCCAATTATAAATACAGTCCCCGGCGATAAATATTTCACATAGAGCTTTGGAAAGAGACAATCGGCTACGTGTAACGTTATCTCTATCGCACACTACCTTCCTTACGTTACACGACGTATATTGACGTATACGTGTTTGTAAAATATAAAATGATTTCTATGACAACAAGCAACAAATATAAAACTGCTTTAATTGCGAGAAGGATAGACAAAATAGTGTAAGAATATGACAGCTGTCATACTAATCACCTATATTTTTCAAAGTATAGTTCTGAATTCACATTCTGATAAACGATAAATCTAATAATTTATGGACATGTAAATTAGCGTTCGATTGTATTCGGAAATGCGATAGCTTTGCCGATGTGCAATGTTTACCGTCGGATACTGTACGGTCAATTGCCCTTCCTACTACCTAAAACTGTCAAATTTCTTCATTCGATTGTCAACTTTAATTTGTTGGTAATAACGCACAAAATCTTTGGTGGTAGTTTGACGTGCTGATGACAGTACCTCAAATTCAATTCGAATTCGAAACAAATGCCAACCCTGTTCCAGTTTATGAAAGCGTAAAATATGTACAACCTTTGATTACGATAAATGTAAGAAGGGAACATATGAATATGAATTATTACTGTGATATACACGTACACACATCGCTGGGTTTGATTCTCGATTTGTGGAACATAGCAATGATTCTGTTATAACAGTTAAATTTTAATGCCTATGAAGTTATTGGCTTGTGTTCTAACACCTGACTTCCAAAAGAAATAGTTCTGGACTCCGTTCTGGACTGGATTTTTTTAAATACATACATACATAAATCACGCCTATATTCCCGAAGAGGCAGGCAGAGGTGAATTAACACCCACGTGCGAGCCTATTGCCATATATCGGGTACGAAAATCCCAGTACATTACCATAAAAAGAACGCTGCTGCCCATTCCTCCTCACTGTTTTAATCCTTCGCCTTGTACGACACCCGAGATTTGGACTGGTGAAAATTGTATTCTGCTCTGCCGTGTGCTGTCACCACACGGCATGTCCAATTTCAAAAAGTTTGCTGTTTTAAAATTGCAACATTTCGAAACCGTCACTCACTGGCCCTGGCTCAACAAACAATTATAGATTAATTTCATATACACATAATGAATCAATAAAAACTTCGTCGAGTATTTTTTCCGAATCAAGACCAACCCTGGCCGAAGCGAAGTTTGCCGAAGAACCGAATGCGGGGTACCAACTGCTGATAACGGCAAAGTTCGCACGTGATCCTTTTGTGGTGATTTCCTCATTTAGAAATGTTTTATCGCGCCATTCATTTGGTTCTTTCCATTGGTTTTAGTTTTTAGCGCTCAAACGGTGCTGTGTAAATGGGTTTTCGTTTCAGCTGCAATTGAAATTGATATGTTGGAAACCACATTACTGTGTAAACTGTGCTGGTAAATGTGTGCAACTAATAAGTTGATTCTTTTATGTCACACCGTTCCGTAAAGTGGACTTTTCCGTCCGCTACGTGTACGGGAAATCCCACTTACTGGTCAGAGGGTGACATAAACCTGTGATCTCGAAAAGTTGGTTTTGTTTTTTCATCATAATGTATAATGCGATATGGGATGCCAGCAATTTATATCATGTAATATTTATAATTATATTTAAATAGGTTCAAAAATGAGAAAAAGGCAGTCCAAACACTAGTGTACTGGATATAAATATGTTTTATTACTACTGAAATATGAAGCCTAACTTACGACTAATAATTATTGCACAAAATATGAGAAAAAGTTCTACAAAGAGAAATAGCTCAAAATAATCGTGTTATCAATAGAGGTTCAGCTGATTTTTTTATAATTTAAGAGTGAACGAAATAAGCATGTATCTGTAAAGGAATATTCAAGTTTGTACAAACAGGCGGGGGAACAGGAATGGGCTAGCAATCTGTCATGTCGCGACTATAATATTTCACAACAAAAACGTCGGACGGCGTCACGGCAAAATAGTATCTGTATTATGTTGTTAAGATCCAGTTTTAGATAACACCGGCGATTTGTTTATGGGGAACTATTTTCTAGCACTCGCTATTGGAAAACTAACGGCCTTAGTATTACATGTCAAGAAAAGTAGTTGTGATTTATATTTACAAGTACACCATGATAATGTCATTATGCGCCTAGATATATGACAGTTCACGTGGGTCATTGTTAGGTATAATTAAACTAGTCTACAAAGCAGTAGGTCATTGCTAGATGACAGCCGCCGGGAAAAAGCAGGACTACATAAAAAGGGTTGATAGGTGCTATATGAACTCAGTTGCCCATTCCTCGCTCCATCACTTTTGAACCTTAATACCAAGGGATAAAACAAAGAATGTCTCAGATTGCAGGTATTTAATGATATGCGATCTGAGGCTTTTGAGGAGAATTATAGTTTACCCCCTGACCAGGTGGGCTTTTCCGTACACGTAGCGGACGGAAAAGTTACGACACTAGTGAATTCCAAGATTTCCAACATCTACGTACCTTTTCCTTTACACAACCAGACAGAGCGTAATATCCCCATAAAAACTATTGCAATAAAAGTATTAATTTCTCCACTAATCGAAAAAGTTCCAGGAAAATATTACATGCGGGAAACCAGAAAGATTATTACCACCAGCGACCCGAAAAGAATGTTCAGACGTGGCGAGTTTTGGAAATAAAAAGAAAATAATATTATCATCACACAAAATGCATGCACATTATTATCTTCAAACATGACATCTAATCTCTGAGATGCGAGCTTGTTAAGGCTCGCTCCTGAGGGATGGGATCACGTAACTACGAAACATATATTACGTGTCAGATGGAAATATTTTTTTACCAGCCTAGGGCCGTGTGATTGTGCTGTAAATTACAAAAAACTTTTTCTAAGCGCATAAAAGATAAATATTTGAATAACCTTCGACATTTAAATCAAGAATTTGCATCGGATTTTCTACAATTTCCACATTTTTTAATTCTAGTGGTTGAAAAAAGACTACAGTACAGAACAATACTGCAGTCTTTTTTACTGTAGAATATTATGATATTCTTGAACTTAGGTACCATTTTCCATACGGTTAAACAAGAAATAAACAAAAGAGATATTCATAATTATAAAAAAAATGCTATAGTGTCATTATCGACACTAATACACGATCTTGACTCAAGTGAACATTATTCATATTTCAAATTAAAGCTGCTTATAGCCGATTTTAATTAAAACGATTTAACAATACACCAAACAGTAAATCGCTAACGAGTAGGTTTTTAAATTAATTAATTTCTGCTAATTGGCGAAGCTATTAGTGAAAATCTCGAACATTGGTAACATTTTCAGAGCTCACTGCTTAACTGATAATATTATTGCGTGTGACATTTCAAACTTGACGGAGTTAATCAAAAAGGCGTCACAATAATAGAAATTAATTTATTAATTTATAAAGAGCAAAATAAAATTTACTTAGTTTGGGTTTGGTCTAGTTGTCCTGAGAAGAACGAGCAAGAAACTCATATTAAAATTGAAGGTTTAGGATAACATTTAATAGATTGTCTACAAATAACAGTTTACAATGTGTAACCTGACTAGTAAATGATAATAATATAACCCCTAATAAAATCGAACAAGTAATACGTCCGAATCCATCGGAGATATCAAATATTATCACATAAATGCTCAAGAAAATAGTTACACTTAAAATTGAAGACTAATTTCTATTTAAAGTTAGTAAACATCTTCGATTGACGGCATGAAATTTTCTGGGTCTTCAACTTCACGCTTCTTGAATAAAGCCGTGTGTGGTTTCGCCGTTGTTGAAGCGATATTCTTTCTTAGGGTTTTCTTTGGTTTCTTTCTGTTCGCTCTCCTCTTAGTAGCCGACGACAACAAAATGACGCCCTCAGGCGACTCACAGGGGAAAGATTGCTTAACCCTGTATATTTGGCATGTTGTATTATGTAAATTCTGATTCTCTATTGACATTTGTGTCTCTTTGACTTTCAACGCGTAAACTTTGTCTTCCACGTTGTACTTTGTGACTTTAATAGTTTTCTTTGCACCTTTTGCTTTTCTCGGTGTGACATCTGTAGTACCACCATCTTCTACAGCGTCTCTCTTAATTCTCCTCTTTTTATCTGCTATTTCATTTGTCAGTACGTCTTCTCTTAGGTCTTCATTACTTGGGCGACTATGAATACGACGTAGATAAGCACTATGTGCCTTTATAGCTCTCTCCATACAAACTTTACATGTGCTACAGGCTAAATCGTTGAAAACTGACTGTAATTCGGTGACATTGCTTACTAATGGAGGGCCATTGATGTTGATTAGTATCGTTTTACGCAACATAGGGTTCTGTCGGATTAGCAAAGAGTTATCGTGTAACCTATTGTCCGCTTTTGGTGCGTTTTTGTTTCTAGGTCCACCTGTAAAATAAAACTCTGTGTTAATTTCTGTTGTCGTCATTCTGATTCAAAAGCCGTTAGCAATTACTTGTTTATTTATTATAAGAGGAGCTCAATTAAGTGAATTTACTCCCTCGGCCTACGATTGCGTAAACTAAGCAATATTCCGTAGTCGTTAATAGGCCAGCCTGCATCCATATGGAAGGTCTGAGCCTGTGCAGTCTGGACAAGATTCTGCTGATGATGATGAGTAATTATTTAATATTAACATATTGCTCTTTTCGGCAAATTACTTATTTTTCTTTCACCGTCATTTGTATGTTTTTATTAATTTCGTACTGTTTTTAATGCTAAAATCCAAAAAAACAGGCAACACCGGCAGCAAAATCCAGGTACAACACGTCAGCACTCAAAGAGCATAGAATGTGCAGTTGATAAAATCTGAGTCAAATAAAAATTCCTCACCAAGCGTCTGCGGCAGAAGCGCCACGAGCACACATAGGAACGCGCAACTCATTAGTTCCATTTGCGCAGCCCCGCTCTGTAGGTGTATCTTCTACTGTAGACAAGCTTCTTTACAAAAGTACACTAACAAGCTTCGTTACGGCGAGTTTCACCGAGCGCTTGTCTCTCCGTAACCGTCCCTAACAACTCTGAAGATGTAAAATTAAAACAAATGCCGACGTCAAGCAATCACTTCAACAACACAGCCACTGCAAATCCCTCTACAAGGATTAGCTCTTATATGTCAAAATTTGTGATCCATGTGTATTGTTTACCTAATTCTGTTTACAATCGTCTGTAGTACCCTTTCGACAATTGAATGTTTGCTTTTACCCAGTCTTGATTCGAGGCTATTGTGATCATGTTGATATGTTTATACTACGGTAACAGGATTGTAGCATCCGTGTGGTCGACGCAGCACAATGGAGTCGAATGGCATTGTGTGGCAGGCACTGACATGTGCAGGGCAGGGATACTGTTTGCTCGGCGATTAAGGAAAAGCTGTATTTCTCACACGGATACTTCTGATGACTTATTTTCATTTATTTGGTGTATGTTTATTTATTCTAATTTCACACAGAAATTCATAGAGACATAAGTGTGAACTGTTTTAAAGTAATTACTTAACTGTCATTAAATTTTGTGTTTACTGTGTTACAAAGAAATCGGATTAGTCATGAAAATTTTAAAACTGTACATGCATCATAAATCACGTGGGGTAGGCAGAGGTGAATTAACTGTGTCTTCCATTAATTTTTCGGCGTTATGTAGTATGTTATTATTTAATGACATTGCTCTAGAAATAGATCAGGGAAATGCTAACATTAAACCTCCCCAAGTTGTGACTTGTTCCCTCAGCTTCAATTTAGATAGGTACGAAAAAAGAGAAAATACCTATGTTTTTACTTAACGTCCATTGGCTGTATTGAAATTGTCTCTACTATTTCCCCAACGATTTGTAGAGTGCGGGTCAGATAAGTCTGCGCGCGAGGGGTGGCGTTGCTCACTAACATTGATATTCGTAGAAAAACAAAATAGCCACGCGCGGACTTATCTGGCCCGCACTCTAGTAGTCAATTTATTTTCAGTACTTACCACAGATAAAATTGGCAATATTTAAGACACCGCAATTACAATGTTCTAACTTGAAATGTTAAACACGAAACAATAAAAAGACTACCACGTCTCGAGAAACAAGGTCAACCGTCGGGCAGACACATTTGTATGCGTATGGATTCGACAAAATTACCATAAGACATCACATCGGGGGTGTGTAGTAAGCGGCAAAAGAGCGGGAAAAAGTTTTTTTTTTGTAAGTTACCTCGTTACTCACGAAGATGTGACTTTTATGACAGAGGTGGACTCCGGGAGTTCAACATTGTTCGTACACGGCGAATTTCCGAGATTTGTTCTTGCCTTCTGTTATATTTATTGGTTTTCTTCTTTGCGTTTTTGTGGGGCTGGCTGGGGGGGGGAATGTATTTTTCTTGTTCAGCTAGCAAGGCGGGCAATTGTTGACAGCTTTGTATAGCAGAATAAGCCTTTTTTCAATATAACGTCCAATTACGCTCTGCGTATTATTACAATAATAGAGCGGAACCCGTAGAAAATAATAGTCTGACAATTACTTGTTTAATACCTTTAAAGATCAGACTACATTTTATTTGATACAGATTACTAATCGGGCCTTTCGGTTGTAGGTTTTTATTTATTTTTTAAGATACATTGTTTTTAATACATTTACTATTGCCAAACATATAGGGTGTTGCCAGTGTGGAGATCGAAGATCCTGACACCTTATATTGTACCTAATAGAAACACAATTCATGCTGGTTTGTCACCAAAAGGGTAAAAGAGGTGTGACACCCACATTTCAATATCGCTTTTGCAATCAACCGTGTAGTATTGCTAAGTGGTATACTAGTATCATTAGTGCCCATTGCTTTAAGAGGCCGTTGTATAAATAACTAGTGGTCGGCCGCGGCTCTGCTCGCGTTAATGTCGGTTATTAAATATCCTATAGCCTTCCTCGATAAATGGACTATCCAACACAAAATTATTTTTTCAATTTGACACAATAGTTCCTGAGATTAGAGCGTTCAACCAACCAACCAAACAAACAAACTCTTCAGCTTTTTAATATTACGTATAGATATTGGGATTACCACGCAAATGTTAGTTATTTAAACTGAAGAAGAAGAGAAACGATATATACCATCAATATTCAAGGTAGTTACCATATACTGAATATCGTCTATCTAATCCAACTTTCATATCACGATATTGATCCCGCAGCTAGTGCGCTCAGAATACGTACCGTTTTATTGGAGGGAAAACAATTTATTGATGGAAAAAGAATTTATTGCATAAACTGAAAAGAAACAAAACCTATCCGCTCGTATGAAGTAAGAGGATTATAAAAGATTTACAAGAAAGCACTCGCAAGTAGAAAAGATAAAACTCCCGCGACGTTTGAGTTGGGGTCAGGTTCGGGTTTTTGATTTTGGCTTCATAATGCGATGCGTCATGGATCAGGCGGTGGGACACAAATCCGCTAGGAGAAAAAGATGGTGGGCATAATTCACTTCATAGACAAGATGAATTCAGAATATCAACACCACGCATTAGAACGATCCAGCACTATTGTGATAATATTTATTTTATAACATACCCTAACAGCAATATACAAACATAATTGTTGTATTTTTCGGTATAAATCAGACATAAAATATCCGTATACCCAAAAGGCAGGCGGTCGACTGTATAAGCTAAGCCTAAGCCTTGAGCAGTATGAAAAGAATTCTTGTCCTCCCAATCACTCTCTCCGTTCATCGGTCTCTCAAAATGGTCCTTTCTATAACTTTTCTATATATTAATTCATCATAAGAGAGACGTGATAGATGATATAAATCAAAAGGGAATGAATGGATGAGAATACTTCCCCTTCTTTAGGTTATTTAAACTGAAATATAAGTTAACTTAGAAGTTGTTCCAAAGCTCTAAAGGCCACCCTATTGAATAAAGCGTGTCTTAAGTTATAAAACCTTCCAACCGAATGGCGAATAACTTTGAAATATTATCTCTTCTTTGTCTAATTCATATTTTATTATGACTCAGACTGCGACCTCTTTATTTTATTAGAAGCATCAAAACTGTCGTGAATTTAAGTAATAAGTATCTATAATTTAAGTATAATAGTCTCGTCTTTAAGTAGCATTTTAATATGAGTTATAATTATTTTAAAGTATGCTGACGGCAGAGCAGAATAAAATTGTCACCACCTCCCATCTCTCTCACATAAAAGGCGACTTATATGGGCCGGTTTTTTGATGCATAGTTAACTGTTAATCAATTGTTAAAAATTGTTACTTATCTTAAAATATCACTGATATTAACCAATTAGTAACAATATCAGACTGATATTTATCCAGTAGTAAGACTAGTAACAAATCGTTACTAATGGTTACTTATCAGACTGATATTTAGCAATTAGTAACAGTTTTTAACAATTGGTTGTTAACTATGGGTCAAAAAACCGGCCCTCAGGGTAAATGTTTTGGATTTGTGTCCGTTTTATAACATACATACATAAATCACGGCTATATCCCCCGAAATAGGCAGAGATGAACTAGCACCCACGTTTCGCCACCTATGTTAAGTCCCATGTAATAGGTGGCGAGCTTTTTGCCATTTATCGGGCACAAAAGTCGCAGTACATTGCTAAGTGGTATAAGAGGAACGCTGCTGACCATTCCTCATCACTGATTTATCCTTAGTCGCCTTGTACGACACCCACGGGAGAGATTTGGGGTGGTGACAATTGTATTCCACTCTGCCGTCACCACTCGGCTTTATTATATTCAAGAAGCGAATCGTGTTCTCCTCTGCCATCACCACACGGTTGATTGTAATTACAAATAATAGCATAAAATAAGTTCACATTAAAACATTTCAAATACTCAACTATTAGCTAAGTAGGTAATATTAAGAGGAGCTCGCCAGCACAGTGATATAGAGCGCTCGGCCTGCGATTTCGTAAACTAAGCAATGTTTGCTATTACCGGTCATTGGATTGGCGGCCAACAATATATTAGCTCGAGCTTCTCCGCGCTTATAATTATACACAGTAGTTAATATCCACCAATCCGCACTGGACCAGCGTGGTGGGTTATGGCCTAATTCTCCCTATATTTTCCATCCATAGGGAAGGCCTGTGCCCCAGCAGTGGGAGCATTAAGGCCCTACGGTAAAAAAAATAAGGGGTTTTCAAACGCATTTATCTCGCAATCTCGTATATCTTGTAATCGTATTATAAGCAGGTATTTGATACTCAGAATTGTGTAAATTGGACATATAGGGCGTGGAATAGTCCGTTACCCGATTAAAAAACATTTCCTCGATAGAAAAAAAATTCAAAGTAACCTCTGATTATTAAAATTTTTCAATATTACAGTTAAACGGCTATACATTGAAAGGTGAGACTTGTATCAATGTAAAGTGTATATAATTTCCTAGGGATTGCACGGCGATAATTTGAATATAAACTGTTAATATAGTCACAGTTAATTGAAGTTTGATTTGGCGTTTACGTCAAATTTATTGAGTTGGGTACGCTGCGCTCTGTCTCGCTTTCGAGGCCGTGCGGCACAATACAGCTATCTCAATCAACTTCGTGCTACAAGCGCCGCCACTTTAATACAAATATTTTTTTCCGTAGGGCCTTAAAGGGCTGGTGATGATGCAACTATTTAATTAGGTTAAAATAAACTAGTAAGACACAAAAAGCTTGTTCTCGCATGTAATTATTCCCGAATGATAAGCGAAATGAATACGGTCCCGCAGGGACTCCTCTCCGCTCCAACTTCATTCTATTTTAATCAAAACTGTTTTGCGTTTTCAGGTTGTAAGTATATAAAATGGTTTAATTTATTAGCTTCTAGAACGGAAGTAGTAAATTTAATATCTAATTGAAATGATTAGTAGTGTAGTAGTGTACTGTTTATTAGTTATTTGTGTGCGTAGCGTCGTGACAAAAGTCGGGGTGGAAAGGGTTTTTTTATGCAAGATTTGTAACTCTGTGTGCGGTGACGGCAGAATAGAATACAATTGTCACCACCCCAAATCTCTCCCGTGGGTGTCGTACAAGGCGACTAAGGATAAATCAGTGATGAGGAATGGGCAGCAGCGTTCCTCTTATACCATCTAGCTATGTACCTACTGCGACTTTTGTGCCCGATAAATGGCAATAGGCTCGCCACCTATTACATGGGACCTAACATAACTGGCGAAACATGGGTGCTAGTTCACCTCTGCCTACCCCTTCGGGGATATAGGCGTAATTTATGTATGTATGTATGTAGATTTGGAACTCCTAAAACCTATCAAAATACTGCGATTTACGTTCCCGATAGACCTAACTTAATTGGCGAAAAGAGGGTGTTAATTCACCTCTGTTTACCCATTCGAGGATACTGGCGTGATTTATGTATGCGTGTATGTATTTTTACTTATATAGATTCTTCCTCCAGCGGTTGTCTCCATTACAATGAATCACCGATGTCAATTACGCAATTTGGGTAAGTAGGAAAATTTTAATTTGCCCCGTTAGCCACGAGCGTATTTCACCGGAGAGGAGTGGGGAGGTCTTGTAATCGCTGTTCGATGCTAATCCTATGGGCCATTGGCGGAGTTAACTGGCTCTTAGAGCTATTGGAACGCAAATGCCTGCGCCTCCGCGCCAAGGAGTCGATATCTGCAAACTTATAAAAAATTTAAATCACCTCCCGATTTTTTGATCGCCTCCTAGTCGATTGATCGAGTTGCAGGGCTCGTTTGGTGTTGTTTCCGTTTAAGGCGCTGCTTCGCGAATGTTCAACTTTTTTAACAAGCATTTATAGGCCGTGTGGTAACGGCAGAGCAGAATACAATTGTCACTATCCCCGCCTCTCCCGTGGGCCGTACAAGGCGACTTAGGGTAAAGACAGCCATGAGAAATGGGCAGCAGCATTCCTCTCATATCGCCTAGCAATATACTGCGATTTGTGTGCCCGTTAGATGGCAATAGGCCACATCGTACATGGGACCGAACATAATTGGCGAAACGTAGGTGTGCATTCACCTCTGCCTACTCCTTTGGAGATGTGATTTATGTGTGAATGACAAATCAGAGTCAACGCTTTCGCATTTGATTGGCGCAGTATAACTGACAGTTTCTCTCAAACAATTTCCATCGGGCCCGTTTCACGTTTGAATATGGCAGCCGTCGAGATAGTTCGGTAATGCCCGCTGTCTCTCAATGAAATATGTCCACTCCCCCATAGATTAACTGACGCGTCGCTCAACGTTGTCCCGAGTTGATAGGAACGCCGGGGTATTAGTCCCACGCTGTTATTTGTGGGCACTGCTAGCTGGTATCGGTAAATAAAAGTATGGCGAACACGAGCGTCGGAAATAAAGAATTTCCTCCAATATTGTATGGTTCAATGTGTTGGGCAACGAAAGCGTGGGATGAAAGAAAAATGCATGCTGCGGAAATGAGAATGTTGAGATGGATGTGTGGGGTGACTAGGAAAGACAGGATTTCAAATGAGTACGTTAGAGGAAGTCTGAAAGTAGCGCCAATGATCGAAAAATTGAGGAGTAACAGGTTAGCGTGGTACGGGCATGTAATGAGGAGGGATGAATGTTACGTAACTCTAGAGGTATGTTAAGTATGGGTGTGCATGGACCTAGAATGAGATGAAGACCCAAGAAGCGATGGATAAATTGTGTGAAAGATGATATGGGAAAGAGGGGAGTTCATGCTAAGCTCACGTCTAATAGAAGAGAGTGGAAGAAGAAGAAGAAGAAGAAGAAATGGAGGTGGTGTTGATAATATGTGTGTGGATTATGTTTCTAAGCTTCCTCATTGCTTTATCAAAATAAACTTGGTGTTTTTATTCAATGTAAAATGTTTACCAACATATCTAAGACCTCTTCTGCTTCAGTATATTTCTTCTTCCATTTATATCAGTTGCACGTCATCAAGCCATCTACTCCCTTTTTAATTTATATCACACTGGAAAGATGCTAGTGATGACATAGCGTATAGGAAATTGATTGAAAAGACCATGTCGAAAAACCGATGAAAGGGAAAAGAGTGATTGGGATGACATTCCAAACCATAATGCTCAAGGTTTTGGCTCAGGTTTTACAGCCGGCCACCTGCTTGGCACCAACCCTATTTAGGTCTGCTATTATTGGTGATTTGACCTCTAACATTCAGGTTTCCCAAGGTGCATGCTCTTATTACTTACAAGAGAGACGCAACTCAAAATGTACTTAGAAATATTTTGTGTAAGTAACATTCAGTCTTATTGTCGTACGGGAATGCAACTTTGAGTTGTGTCTCTTTGGATTTAAGGAAAAATGTGAGTGTTCCATACACGTTCCATATATACAATTATCTGTAAGTTATATGATTACTTATCCGGCAGCGCACCGATCTCATTTATCTTCATAGTTTTCACCCCATCCATATATTATGTGTTTCCAACTATCCTAAGCGGAATTCGCATGACTATTTTCCATATATCTTGTTATGCAAACGGACGCATTGATGGGCAGGCCACGGAGATATAACGCTCTGAAGATTAAGGGTTCGCTTACACTGATTACGTAATAATTTCAGAAAAATGCAACAACAAGTCAAAGTCTGAGTATTTAAATGTTTAATGATAGTTGATATTCAATATTTGCTGGGATTATTAGTCATCTTGTACAAAATCCGTGGCAGGGATTTGGTGTGAATAATTGTATTTTGCTCTGTCACCACACGCCACATATTTCTTAAACAACTTAATTTTTTTTTACAAATAAAAAATATTACAATACAATAAATAGTGGCATAATGAGGTACACTATAATTATTTTTGTCCTATTCTTTTATGTATAGGCAAATAAATATAAAAGAAAAGAATAAGACTCTAAAGACGACTGATTAATTAAGACTTACTAAATTTCATTTGCAAAGAATGTTAAAGTGTGAGTGTGCCTTAAAAGGCAGTAGGATATAACCATCGCCAATTCGATGGCTTAAGGTAACATGCATTTTACCACCTATAAATTCTTTTCTCATTTTATCAAACCGACTGCATCGCCGATGTAAGGTCGAAGCTACTGGAAAAGACAAAGGCAGCCAAAGGGGTTTGAGTAACTTTGTATGGACTAGTGACGTCAATTTCTTTTTCAGCGGCCACGAATATTTTTCATGTCTCATTATTGTCCCCTGTTAAGTATACAAATATGATTAATTATTTTCGTCCTAAATTATATCAAAGCTGAGATATTCGCATTTGAAGATCGCAATAATACAGCAATAGTGGCCCCAAATAGCATCTAGCCCTTGTGTAGCTCTTTCTACTAGTTTACACTAGTAATACATTCGTTTATATGAAATCATTGACCGGATGAATATAAGGTTTCCGGCAAAAAATCATTAATAGGTATTAAGTTCTCTGCTGTTCTAAGCCGTGTGGTGACGGCAGAGTAGAATACAATTGTCACCACCCCAAATCTCTCCCGTGAGTGTCGTACAAGGCGACTAAGGATAAATCAATGAGGAATGGGCAGCAGTGTTCCTCTTATACCATCTAGCTATGTACCTACTGCGACTTTTGTGCCCGATAAATGGCAGTAGGCTCGCCACCTATTACATGGGACCTAGCATGACTGGCGAAACGTGGGTGCTAGTTCGCCTCTGCCTACCCCTTCGGGGATATAGGCGTGATTTATGTATGTATGTATGTAAGTTCTCTGCATACTTCAATCACATACGAGCCATCATTTTTTACATGTTCCCCGTAGTATCGGCATGCTAGTTGTGCTTGTTGTAAAGTCCAGTCCAGAAACTTGAGCATTCATATATTCAAAATTAGCCCTTCTTCTATTCATATTATTCGCAATATACCTACTCGCTTAGTTGATTCCGAGATATACGAGAGATGCGAATCACTCCATCGGCCCATATTATAACAGATATCGCTCATTTGGTTAGAAAATGCGTTTCAATCCTTAAGGAGTGCAGTAGATTAATAGTTATTTGTTATGCGTGAGTGCAAAGTTGTTTTTTAACCGCGTGCTCAATTTTGATAACCAAGCTAGGAGCTAGCTAGAAGGATTCTAAAATTAGAAAAAACTAAAAATTTGAATCCCGAGCGTTAGCGAGGGAATCAAAAGAGCACAAGGTATAATCTAATCTTTGCACTCGAGTGCAACACGTAACTTTTCATCCCCCCTCAGCGAGGAAATGGCAGAATGTAAAAAAAATTACAATCACATTATTAAAAGTTTCATTCAATTCTATTTACACCAGGACACTTCCATACCCATCCTACCAAACTCACACACCCAACACACTCATAACATCCACCCAGACACACCCACAACATCCACCCAGAGCAAAGCAAATTAATAAAAAAAGTACACCAAGAAGTTTCCGAATCTGAATTTTAACAAATTAAAAAGGTTGCTTTATAAATTCGACACCATAGAGGTCCAATAGGATTAATGATGTTTTACAAAGTCGATTTTGTGCAGACTGTGCAGTGAGAGTGGTGTTGTTTTGATGCAGAAGCATCTAGGATGGTGTGAAATCATGCAGAATCATTGAAGATAAGTCTTGTGATGTGTTTGATGTTGAGAATTTTAAAGTGGTTTTCACCACCTCATCAGTCGCCATCATGAACTCTGTTAGCATCGCGCCAAGCACTCCCTAGATGCGATAAAATGTGTGACACCCATATTTTAATGTAAAATTAATTTCATACATTCATTTCACTCACTCATTTATTCGTATTAATATGAAATAAATATACTAAAGACATGGCTGTATGGGCTAGACCCTTTGCCTTCCCTAAAAAACAGAGAATTAAAAACAAATAAAAAAATAATAATTGTATTCACAAACATAATGCACTTTTGCACACGATGTTCTAAATTCAAATTTACTTTATCCTCTAGAAGATAAAAACGGCTTTTGCACTCAGATATCGAAGAGCAAAAACGCTTTTTCCGAGATGAGGGGATGAAAAATAACTTTTTCGATTTTAATGGTTAAAACTAAGACAAATATTTCCGTTCCGATACGATTTAGTCCATAGCTGTTTTTGATCCTCATAATCTGTTATTTGAAAATATCCAAGTTTCATTACTGGCCGCTCAACTTCAAAACGGCGACGCCAACTTTACCCAAACCCCATTCGTTACATAGTTACCTTGCTTTATAAATTTTATCTTGTGCAACCAGGCATGTAAAGGTCTAGGGAAATCTTTCTATTAAAAAAGTGCAAGGCTAGTAATATTAAAGTCGCGTTGATAAACAGATAAGAGAGACTATTCGTTAACTCTATATATGAAAATAGAAGAATAGAAAAGTCATGAAAAGGATCATGTCGACAGACCGATCATCAACAGACAGCGTGATTGGTATGACAACATTCCATTTCAAACTGCTCAAGGTTTAACAACCAGCCGCGTGTCTGACACCGATCCTCTTTGTGAAGTGATCATATTAACCGACTGACCAATTAGATCCTTGAGGGAGGCCTATGTCTATCAGTTGATAGACCTATCTCTATCAATTGATAGCTTATCGGCTGATAGACTGACTGACTGATCATATTCCACTCAGAAAGCTCAGTTAATATTGTTATTAGCTTTCATTTTCTCAAACTATTCTAGATACTACAAGTCCGTGTCGCAGAGTCATCTATTCACCTTATATCAGTAGAGCGCGTGGTGTTCCCATTTATAAGGGTAAGTGGCGAGACGGCATTACCGATGGGAAGCACGATTTCGCTGCATTTTTAAGCTACTATTTGTTTACTTAAGCAACTACCTGTGCAATAGTCAGCGTTGCTATTTGTAAATGCAAATGCTCGGTAAATCTTCTGTTCATTTGAGACTACATTTGTTTTTTGTGTTAATTATGATAAATTTACGATATTTTTATTCTTTTCTATACGTCCAGCCATTACTAGCACCGCATGGCCGGTGTGAAGCGGTGTGGTGGATAATATAATTAAAAGGGAGTTTTGGATGAATCACATCTGGCTGATATGGATGGAAGAGGAAACATACTGCGTGGACGCCAGATAACTTGGTAAGAGGGCAGTGAGAAAAAGTCTGAAAATTAATGTATGAATGGATATTATACATACATCGGTACATAAATAAATCAAGTTATTAACTGTTATATGTTATTATTAACTGTTTTTATTTAATTTTTTGTGTCCTTCAGAATTGTGACATCATTTACTTGCTACTGCTATGGAGAAAAGAACATAGAGAGAATAGGATCAGCTTACGCTAACCTATCTCTCTCTCTCTCTTTCTCTCTTCTACTGGCAACTATCTTATCCAATACTATTTTCCTAGTCTTGTCCGTTCTAGTCAAACATCCATCGCAACATTCGGGTATACAAAAGAAAAAAGGCCTCAGATAAAATAGTTTAAGAAGTTAACAAGCCACAGTAATATTAATAAAGGTAACCGGTAATACACCTGTTACCCATACTCGGGTTCATAATCTGCATTTA
This sequence comes from Cataclysta lemnata, assembly GCA_963931975.1. Lineage (NCBI taxonomy): Eukaryota > Metazoa > Arthropoda > Insecta > Lepidoptera > Crambidae > Cataclysta > Cataclysta lemnata. The sequence continues at coordinate 9,618,989 of OZ008353.1, read as the reverse complement.
TAGGGCCTCCATGTACATTCCAATCTCCATTCCAGTCTCTTGAGAAAGCTTTTTCGAGGAATACCTACTTACGTTCGGAAACCAATAACTGCTCTACATAATACGAAATTTGGCAAGGTCGTTGTGTAATGTAAGAACCTACTGCCAACTTCATGATAATTTGAATTAAAAGAGTCTAGAGATGTATATTTCTCCATCTTTTTTAACAATTATCAATGTTATTGAAATTGTAGGGAAACTATTTGGCTTACATACCCGGGTACAGTCAACATACTTAAGCTAACTTACGTAACATTAGGGGAAAGAGGCCCAAAACGGACATGCTGCCTAAAGCGTGTATGAGATGATATTGATGATGTATTTTATATAATGTTTTCCATAAATATAGCCACATACATACATAATTTTTGACATATTCTGTCAAGGAAGCAGTCAATCGTGACGGGAAATGTGCGTTTTAAAAATGAATTTTATTCTTTCAAAATTATTTACATAAGTACGTCCGTTTAGGGCCACCTTCCCCTACGTAACAATATTATGTTCTATTCTATTCTACCGTGATGTATAGCGGTAATCTAGACGTCAGGCCCTCCGCCTCTATCTGCATCCATCATACTCCCTTTCGTATTAAATTGTTTAATATTACGCGCCGATATCCAACAGCGGGCAATGTTTACTGGGCTCTTACTTTGATAACTCACTGATTTATCGCCTATTTGGTATATATACCTACTGTGGAAACGTCTCGAATGGTCTATGTCTGTCTTTAGTCCATGTTTTATAATAAGTGAGAAAGAGTTAAGAGTCAATTAACAAATACTGCAGTTTAATTATTACATCTTCTGGAACTTCACATTAAGCAATTAGATTGATTTTTTTTTATTTTATTGTAGGTAGCTATTATGTTAATCTGAGTGTTATCGAACATCGTCACGTCATCGTCAGCCTTATGTTCCCACAGGCCTTCTCTATGTATGGATGAATTTAAGGAGTATGAGCCATAACCCACCGTATTTCGATACCAAAACCAAAGGTTACACACCTCTGGCACGCGCAACTACGCAAGCAGTCATAAATACTAATCATGCCGGCGAATAATAAATGAATCCATCCCCCTCTCCTCTGCGTGTAACTTCTTCCGTAAGTGTTTGGAGGTCTAAATTGCCGTAGTTAACCTGACACGTGGTGTAGATACGAGTGGGTATTAATTTATGATTCATAGTCACATGAGTAGATAAACCGAACAGAGTAAAAGGTTCCTAAGAACGCCGTCGGACTAACCTTGACATTATGCAACTGGCTGTGCGTCATAAACCGGTTTTTGCCAGTCTCGCCGCGTGCGCGACAGCGGCCAGTGGTAACGCACACATACCCCGCGTGCTTGTTGTAGTGCAAACAATTCGCGCGGCTGTATAAAGGTTATTCTCTGTTCCGTTTATTTAATCATGTGTCATAGTTGTCTAGCTCAGCTGGCGCGGGTTTTGATGAATTGTTGTAATTCCGGCCGCGCGCCACACTTGACCATTAGCTCTAAAGTTGACGCGTTTCGGTGTTCTAATTAATTTGTGGTGTAATAACCATAATGGGTGGAAGTGGGATGGTGATAATAATTTTCGGTCGATCATAGGTCTGTGATACGCACGGCTTTGCTATTTGGACCGTTTTCTGATTGTTATCGATATTTTTAATGAAAATTATGCAAAATAGCGGCTTGGTTATGACAGAGCTGAATACAATTGCTCATCTCAACTACGGATGACTCTCAAGACGACTAAGGGTTAAGACAGCAATGAGTAATGGGCAGCAGCATTCCTCTTAAACCAACTAGCAATATACTGCGATTTACGAGCCCGATAGATGGCAATAGACTCAGCCATTGTTACATAGAAGAGGACTTAACAGAATTGGACTAAACGTGGGTGTTAATAAATTCACCCCTTTAGGGGATGAATAGGCATGTATTTATGTAGTATGTAAGTAATATAAAAATAAAAATACAATTTAGCGTTTACCCAAAGACCCTATATAGTTCGCGACAGGTCGACTGGTTGATATGGTAAACGGGGTACGAAGTTAAACACATATCGATTAGTCAATTCATTAAATAAAGGAGTACTTTGCATGTTCATAGTTCGTTATTATTATTATGTATCCCGACAAAACCATAATAATTAAAATAAAATCCAAATTTGTAAACCTGAAAATTAGTCAGACAGACGTAGGTAATCAAACTTATTGAAGGTGAATCAACACCATCAACAGCAAAAATTATCCAAACTTCTGACTTACTGCCGCACTCAGAGACGTCAAATAACGTTATTAAGTATATAACGTCAAAAAATTACAATTCAAAACTAGTCGCTATTCTCGCCGGGTCTATGGTCTAGATTTGAATGAAAATTTTTGACATTAAATACTAGTTAAAGTTAATTGACGGCTCTGAGTGCGGCAGTTAGGTTCTAAAGAAGCAACTCATCAATAATATCTTACACTGACACAAAATATACAAAAGCTTCTTTGAGCATCATTCAAGATTAACAAGTCATTCTGGATTATTGAAAATTCGATTGAATATTGCTTGGCGATTTTGGTACCCTAATTTCTTAGAAAAGCTTTTCAAATATCATTTTAAAATAGCTGACCAGGCAAACGTTATTTTACTCTTATCAACTAGTGCTATAAAAAAAGTCTAAGACTTACCAAATATACTCGTACACAAAAAAATCATAAAAATCTGTCAAATCTTCCTGAAGAGATAGATAATAGACACTGCGACACCATTTTTTTTATTTATTAGAAGATGCTTATAGTATGTATTATATTAATATACATACATAATAATTATTATGTGTATCTGATAACTGCCGCACTCAGAGACGTGTATTAACTTAAATGACTACTTAATGTCAAAAAAAATTATTTGAATATAGACCATAGACCCGGCAAGAATAGCGACTAGTTTTGAATTGTCATTTTTTGACATTGAGTACTCATTAACGTTATTTGACGTCTCTGAGTACGGCAGTAATTTGGATTAAATGACAGGTGCGAGTGTATAAATATAATTATTTAGCTTTTGTCGATGAGCAAATATACCTTTTCATTAATTAGGTTTGATTACCAGTTAAATACAAGCCCATGGAATTAGGATATCCTCTTGACACTTGACCAAACAGGCGATTAGATATAACGGCATGTATCCAATTTCAGAATCCAAACATACGCACAATATTCATTTGGACGTTAATAATCACGTAAAATGTGGTTGAACAGATTTGAATAACACTATTGACTAGCCGTACACTGACAAATAGAATGAATTTTAACCGGACAGTGATTCCATTGTCTGCCTAATACCTCTATACACACGAGTTTGTAGATAAAAGCGTAATTCCAATATTGATATTAATAATAGACTACTGCCGCAATCAGAGACGTCAATTAACTTTAATATGTACTTAATACAAAAAAATACTTAATAGCCGTGTGGTGACGGCAGAGTAGAATACAATTGTCACCACCCCAAATCTCTCCCTTGGGTGCCGTACAAGGCGACTAAGGATAAATCAGTGATGAGGAATGGGCAGCAGCGTTCCCCTTGTACCACCTAACAATAGCAATGTACTGCGACTTTTGTGCCCGATAAATGGCAATAGGCTCGCCACCTATGACATGGGACCTAACATAACTGGCGAAACGTGGTTACTAGTTAACCTCTGCCTACCCCTTCGGGGATATAGGCGTGATTTATGTATGTATGTATGTTAATACAAAAAAAATTCAATCAAAACTAGGCAAGAATAGCGACTAGTTTTGAATAGGTAGATAGTGTTTGTATTAATTACTCATTAACGTTAATTGACGTCTCTGAGTACGGCTGTAAGTATATATCACTACTCTCATAAGCTAAAAGGAGTATCTCTCAAAAAATATATTTTCTTAATTTTTGTATTATTTGATTAGGACTTTATCTACCTAATATTTTAAATAGGCTATAGTCTTTTAAAAAATATAGTGTTTAAAATATTGCGTAAGTATCTCAATTGTAAGTAAAGTAAAGTCTAAATTTAAACAAGTTTCTTGGTGGTGATGATGAAAAAGGTTTAGTTAATTGCGTTCATTTGGAAAACGATGCAATTGCGAACCTTGAAAAGAGCAGCGGATCATTTGATGTTATATTAAAGCATAATTATGAATGCTTACTACTATTAATTTTCGCCAGTTACAAACAGCATCGCAGTAAGTTCAGTTCGGGTTTTCCGAAACAACATGATAACACAGCAAAGCCTGAATAACGGGTGCAGCATAAAGCGAACCGTGCTGAATATAATAAGCACCATAGAATTACTCCTTAAGTTTCTGAGAAAATGAACTCCCAGAAGATACTTTGTAAGGAACCCCAGAAGTTTTCACTGAAACCAACTTTAAATTGTATTCATGCACCAGGCCGGCTTCGGGCAAAATTGAATATACATATTATGCCGGATGGCCGTTTTGTCTATAGAATAACAAAAAAAGAATATTCTCAGAGAAGAATATTTAATTTTCATTATGTTGCATTATTCATGAACACTTGAATGAAAACAACGAGCCGATTTAGTCAAAGCTCTCAGTTCGAGCATGTCATTAGAATAAAGTTATATCAGATATTAGATACTTGTTATACAGACTCGACATCTCTCGATTTCTAAATAAATTTCGCACTAATTAGATTTCTCGGCGATTTATAAAATAAAAACATTAAAAATCTTTGAACTTCTGTATTAGTCGATTTGATGCTATGCATCTCAAAGTTTAAGAGGTATAAGAGACATGGTCGATTTTATTTTAATTTGATGAGTGTAGATGAGAATAATCGAGATAGATTGATAGAAGTGAGTAATCGCTTACAATGGGCCTCATAAAAAGGCTCAAGGTGACCTATAGGAACATCGAAATGTCTACGTCGGGTTAGCACTACACGATCTAAAGGGTTCCGTAGAATAACAAAATTCACCAACCTAGTCCGTTGAGTTGATGGCAAACTGCAAGAAGCAGTACATCCTCTTGAGGGAAAGTTTAGACTGGCGGCCGCGTATCCCTATCGCTGGGAACAAGAGAAACCGATTACTAAAACTGTTGGATATGAGCTGGTTGAAGTTACTTGGCTAAGGGTAATGTTCAACAGTCAGCTTTGGATATTAGAAATTTATTTCAACATTGCGGGTGACATTGCGGATTGACATTGTGAAAGTAGAATGGTAAAAATTTCGTCGAATTAACTAAAGTCCTAAGGTTGCCTTCTATGCTGGCCTGGGAGCGAACAAATAACGAAGAATAGGCCAGCCCCAACTCATCCCATGGGTGTCGTAAAAGTCGACTAAGGGAGATTGCCCGGTGTAGACCAATAAGCACCTTGGGGCACCCGAATGGTGGAGGGCAAACCACCAACAACAGCGTACCCAAGGAGGGTTGGTGTCAGGCAGGCGGCCGGCTGTAAAACCTAAGCCCAAACCTTGAGCAGTATGGATTGGAATGTTGTCATTCTAATCACTCTCTCCGTTCATGGGTCTCTCAACATGGTCCGTTCCGTCTCTTTTCTATACATTCATTCATCACTAGCACCTTTACGGTGGGATGGATGATATGAATCAAAAGGGAGTGGATGGCTTGATGACGTCTGACTTATGAATGGAAGAGGAAACATACTGCGCCGACCCCAGATAGACTGGGAACAGGGCAGGAAGAAGAAGAAGAACTAAAGTCCTAAGGTTGGCCGAGTCGCCAACATAATATCAGCATCAAGAAAATTTTATCTGAAATTAATGTTTGTAATAATTTTTCTAAAATTTAACGCTATATAAATTATTAAATGCAAAAGAGATCCAACTCAAAATTTAATTCCTGCAGCACTAAACGTTACTGTCGTAAGTTTAGAACACAAGATGCTTTTAAGTATTTTTTGAGTTGCGTCTTTTTTATTTTAAAAAAGCGATACAACGACGATCCATTTTCGATTAATTTTATTTCCTTCCTATCTCAATAATAAAACAGATGATATGGTAGATACAATTGTATTACCTTCCATATTTTCTTTTAAAATACGGAAAGAGGATTTATTCCTTCCACTGTGCAATATTTTAAGCCACAGTATGTACGATGTAGAATAAAAAAGTAAACTATTTCTGAGCGCAATATATTGCCGCAAGTACTGGTAAGTAAGTCTTTCAAGGCTTCCCGTTGCCGTTGCGTACAATTTCCGTTTTAACTACAATACCATTCGTTGCACATGCACTGACCACAACTATTTGAGAGCATTCTTAAATGTAGTGTGGCGTCTGAGGCACAATTTACAGGCCATATTGTAAGCTCGGCGAGGCTTTAATTACACACAAAGGTATTCTAAGGCTTCTAATGTTTTTCTGTAATTTATCGGGAAATGTATTGGAAAATGCAGTTGAGCCCACTTTTAATTGAAAAGTAATTGTACGTAAGTTTATTTATCAATTGTTCTATTTTAGTGAAGGTTGCATTTTTTCAAATATTGTACAATATTTGCCACGAACGAGTGAATGAATTTAGAAAGTGATTCTTTATCACTATTCCTCTATTATCCGCATTGCCGAGGCACAACCAATAGATGGAAAAATATAAGGAGAGCGAGTCGTAACGTAGGCCTACTACGGCAGATGTAGCCGCGACCAACAGCTCAACGTGCTTTCCAAAGAAGTAAGAAACTATAGCTCTAGTAAATCGCTATAGTCTATTTTTAACATATATATTACTGGCATCAATCATTATTGACGTTCATCATTTATCTCCAATGCAATTACAATGATGAATCAATCTATGAATCAGTGAAGTTTGAAATTACTTTGAAATTTAATTTAGTTAAATATTATTAAATGCACCAATTGTTTGCGATTTACAGCTGCACAAGCAGAAACTCATTTTGATATTCAATTACGAAGTGCTCCTTTTGTCCGAATTGCGACAGTATCGATTAAGTATTAATGCTGATATTACATTGGGTTCTGTATAGTAGCATTCTAATAATTACGAAGACTATGTTATTATACATTTATGAAGACTAATATGTATTAATTATAATTACGCTTACACGAGAGTATTATAAAACATGCATCGATCGTCTCACTTTCTTCAACTGTAGACCTAAAAATTTTAGACCCAAAAATTACTCTTTCTGGTATAGATAACTGTTACTCAAACGAAAATAATAATAAAAATTAATAAATATATACCTAAATATAAAAACATTTGATTTTATGGTCGACCGCCTAACTGATATTCCCTATAGGGAATTCTATTGTGGTATAATCGCCGGATGCTTCTTTTCTTCTAAAAACCCGGATAGGAATGACGCATTGAGATAAAATTATGTAGTAGATAACTATACAATACGGAATGCGCTGTTTCTTCGTGAACATATAACACGAAGAAATTTCAGGTTCCTCTCACATACTATTTTGATTAAATATTTTAAAGCATTAATATTCGCCCGAAATCCCAGCGAAAATCATTTATTGCGAATACGCGATTTTCGTCAGATTCTCGACACGGCGACCGAAATGCGCGTAGTAAAATTGTCACATTTTTGTACTTTACTGCGGAACGCTATAATAACGGGAAAGCGTAATGAATCTCAAAATTAAAATACGGTCATTGGAATAAAGACAAAAGAGTGATTGGTATTAACGTCCAATTTGATGTGCAAGCAGATGAATATTAATTTCGTCACGATCGGGCATGAGTGGACGAATTGCGAAGGCCATCGCAGACGCATTAATGCCTACGGCACTTATTCACAGTTTTTGTCATTACCTTTAAAATAATATGTAGGTAGTATGTTGACGTAAAAGAGGTAAGAACCAACGTCCTGTTTTGCTGAGTGGTATTGGCAGCCGCCCATAATATTGTGGACGATGTGTCGGCGATTTCCACAGCAGAACAAATTTTTTATCAAATTATCTGACCTCTCATTCTTTTTATCCTAAAGATATAAAAAATATAAGACGATAAAAAGTTTGGGAATGTATAATAATAAATAAACAAACTCACTTTTCAATTTATAATATTTGTTAGGATGTAGCTATGTGCAAAATTGATCCGAATATGCAGTACCTCCTCTCAAGTCAAATAACAATTTTGTCTGTCAATACTCGAATCGAACAGCCTTACTGGAACAACCTGGCGTAGGGGTCCATACATCATTAGTTGCGAGGTCGAGTGTGGATGAAGTTGGCCTAAATTCCCCATTTGCGATGGGAAATTAATAGTTGTTTGCTGCAATTCGCGCTTGGCTCCCGGGCTAGCTGTATCTTGATGGAACCGAGATCATTCCGCTTATTTTAGTTATTGTTTCAGAGCTTTTGCAGTATGCTAGCTTAGTAAGTTTGTGTTTAGTAAGTTAGTATTTTAGTTTATTGGTTTCTATTCTCGCTTGTGGCTTAGCACGGCCTGGGATTGCGTAAACTAAGCAATGTTCGGTCATTTGATGGGTGACCAAGAATAATCTTCAAATAATAATCTGAAATTCCTCCGTGCTACAAAAAGCATGTTTAGCTGTTGGTTCCGGCTGCAGCTGCAGCCGTTAGTACCCACCGATCCACACTGGGCCAACGTGGTGGATTATGGCATATTCTCCCTGGCACAGGTGCGCCATTGCCAATATAGGGATATTTGATTTTTACTTGTCTTAGAAACTCATGATTCGCCAAAAAATGTTGTAAAGGTTTGCATTTTCCGTCTACGCATTTATAAATTAAGCAATAAGACTTCGACAAAAATATATTATGATCTATACTTTCTATATGAATTAAGCTCGCCAACTATTTGCCATTCTAAATCTTCGACACATGCTCAAAGTACCTAAATATAAAACAGCATACAATTTAAAAACACCTAATATATATGTAAGAGGACTAAATTAACTTGTCGCGCATGATATATCAATCGTCTCTGCATATTTCAGCGGCACGCACGGATAAACTATCCACCAATATATTCCAGAAAATTGTTCTCGGAGTAACGACACCGCGGGGACCAGTGACCCAGTTAAACACACAAAGTTTCGACACTTAATGCGCCACTCTATTAAATTATTACATCGTAAATTTTAAGTCCTATCAAAATTTGATTATGCCTGAAACCCCTTTTAGGCACAATTTCGGCCGCAACGGGCGGTTTTCTCGATCCACAGTCGTATTTGGTTTTGTGCGAAATGACACAATTATCTCTATTGTGATTGGCGGACGATGAGGTTTGTAATACTGAGTGTCAAGACAGAAGATCTTAAATTAGAGAAGGTACAATTAAACATATATGCCGTCTGGTGACGGTAGAATAGAATACAATTGTCTCACTCTGTGGGTGGCGTGGGTTGCCAAAACCCCAAATCTGTCCCGTGGGTGTCGTACTAAGCGGCTAAGGATAAATCAGTGATGAGGAATGGGCAGCAGCATTCCTCTTATACCACCTAGCAATGTTCTGCGACTTTTGTGCCCGACAAATGGAGCATAAAAAGTAGTATTGTCACATCCTGTGATAGAATCATAATTACTTATACCACCTAGCAATGTTCTGCGACTTTTGTGCCCGACAAATGGAGCATAAAAAGTAGTATTGTCACATCCTGTGATAAAATCATAATTACTTATACCACCTAGAAATGTTCTGCGACTTTTGTGCCCGACAAATGGAGCATAAAAAGTAGTATTGTCACATCCTGTGATAGAATCATAATTACAGGTCAATAAACAACAGCCGAAACTACACAGTCCACAATCGTCGCAATCCACACTTAACACCATTGTCGCAAATATACACATATAATATAAATACACGAGGAGCTCGCTAGCGCAATGGCACAGCGCACTTGGCCTGCGATTGCGTAAACTAAGCAATTTCGCTAAGGCCGGTCATTGGATGGGTGACCAAAAATGTATTATCTTGAGTTCCTCCGTGCTTCGGAGGACACGTAAAGCCGTTGGTCCCGGTTGCATCTGCAGTCGTTAGTACCCACCAACCCGCACTGGGCCAGCGTGGTGGGTTATGGCCCAATATCCCTATATTCTTCCATCCATAGGGAAGGCCCGTGGCCCAACAGTGGGGACATTAAATGGCTGGTGATGATGATGATGATGAATATAAATACATTATAACGACTTACATAAGTAGTCGTTTCCGTTGTACAAATTTGGCGAATCCCTCAACATTTGTCTTCGAAACTTCCACATATTGCAAGATTTGAAAGTTTATATGGACGACTACGCGAAAATATGCTTAAGGAGATTGGGAAAAGGTAAATGGAAACATTAAAATCTATTGCCCTCATACGGTTTCCAACTCAATCCATGCTTAAGTGCAATAAGCTATAAGAATAATTTATTGGATGTGTGCACATAGGTTGGCCCCGTTTCCAGATGCTAACACCTACGTTTAAGCCGTTGATAAATTTGCGTCTTCAAAACTGTTTTGACCGTATTTAATATTTATAACATTGTTATCTGAAAAGTATATAGATGAAACCGCCTCAATCCTCTTTGCATGAAAGTCCGCCGTAATCCAGGGGGCTTATACCACTCGGCCAACCAGTCAACTTCACGTTGTAATGGCTATTCTGATTATCACTTTAACAGCTATTCAATTTAAAAAAATATGTTATTATAAGCCTTCAGAACATCGTTCGCGTATAAAAATCATCTTCCTTGTTTCCCGCATCTTACCTCTATCTCTAATAGCAGGTGCGAAATTGCAAAGCTCAACATTAAACCTGATCGATGGCCCATGGGAAGGTAGGTATCTGTTCATGACATAAATCATGTTGAATAAGCCACTATGGTGATTTATGCGACGAGGGCAGCTCATGCATCGTAAACGTTTCCCTCTTCCGTACGTAAGGAAATCATAATGAAAAAGAAACATTTCTCCATAAGCTTGAAGCTTGCAGTAAAATCTGATGAAAGCAAGTATTTAACTCGATACCACCTTTATGGTCTTCTGTGGGTGATTCTTGTAATTTTAATAGTAGATAAATGTGCAATTTGATGACATACATACATGTTTGGATGCTCAATCGAATAATTTTAAGAGTACAAGTATATGCTGCGATTATACACGTTACCTTAGTCAATGTAAATTATCCGTATTGTACGAATATTTGTTGGTTGTCAACTAACTAAAAAGTTTCTATACTTTCAAGTAGGTATACAAACTTCTTAGTTGGGTTCAAGCAGAGAGGATAGTACTAAGAAGGGTTCATGTAAAAAGGGCAGTATACTACGGGTTTCAAGTATTGTAATATATTATTATAAATGTTTCTACAATTGCTTTTCGCACACTGCGCGAACACAGTGCTCATTCTACAAGCATTTCTAAGTAGCAATTTTTATTTGGGCGCTTACAAGTAACATTGAATTTGATTTAATTGTGAGTAAATTATTCCTATTTTCATAAAAAAATTCTTGGTTGCCGCTATAATATGTAGAAGATATTACATTAATGCAGTTGAATAAATTAATGTTCATTTATATATGTTCTAATTATTAATATATATGTACTCTAGACTCCAGCTACGCTCTAAACGTTTTTCACGTATTGCAGCCTCGATGCCATTTTATGTGGACTTCACACGAAATTCACACTTACGAAAATCAAAAGGTAACAATTTTGATTTCATCAAATTTTGGTTGAAAATCCGACCGAATATTTGTCAAATTTGAACACCTTACGAAAATCAAATTCAAACAATTTTTGTTCGAACGAAGTTTCGGTCCGATATTGAATTATAGTAGGAAACGCTCGAAATATCGGCCGCAGTTTCCATTTTCGTTGAATTATAGTAGGCCCCCTGATCTTACCGCATTTTTCGTTTCGGAAGAATGTCCCCGGGAAATGGTTGGTCAAAAGTGCGACAGCTCACGATAACAGTAGTCAAATCAACATTACGACACCTGCAAGGAACAACATTGTAACTTACTTTTTGTCAGTTTTTAGTTACAATCATATTCTTGCTAGACAAAAAATTAAAATTGTTATGCACTCACTACTGCTCCTTAAGCTCTTTACATATAGATTTAAAAAACTGTAAAAACATTGTACCTAATTCACTAGTCAATTACATTTCATAAAATGGTAAATTGAGTTACACGTCATCATTCATCATTATTTAAGGAAGCCATTATAAATTATTATTACATTGTATCTCAAGATACAATTTTATTTTCGGAAAAAACTTTCTCATTGAAATATTCACTACCATAAATTTTACGATTGTATGTCTGAGTTACAACATAATTGTATAAAATCTTATTTTACATGTTGTGATATGCCATTTTAACTCACAAAAAGTCAATTATATACAATATATATATAACAGTAAAACTTTATGAATGTATAGCTATTCCCTTATTGACTCAATTTTTCAAGATTGTTTGGCAATAAGACTTAAGCGAAATCCGCGAGATTTTTTTAAAACTTTGTGGCGCTCTCCTGTAAAGTTACTAAAAATGAGTTACGATGTTGTTCCTTGCAGGTGTCGATTAGACCTAATGACTCTTATTATAAGGCACACCCGGCTCGGAGGAAGATATTCTCTTATCGCTGAGAATGCGGCATTCCATCCTCATCCCAACCAAATCCCACCACGCTGGCCCAGTGCGGTTTAGTGGCTTAAACGACTGCAGATGCATGGACTAGGCTTAACGAGCCTTACGAAGCACGGAGGAACTTGATATATTATATTTTTGCTCACACATCTTATGACCGATCTTAGCGAACATTCATTAATTTACGCAAACGCAGGCTGATTGCGAAACGCTAAGTGACTGCACAATCAAGTTTTCATAATACTTAAAAATATATACGACATGGTTATAAAAATAATTATGTCACCGTAATTAATTGACGGTGATAAATAAGGCAATTTAATAAGGCCTTTTTGTTTATCTTCAAAAATTCATTCGGACATGTCACCGAAAACCCATGTTACCCATGTTTTGTAAAATATCAAAGTAAAATACCAAAACTCTTCCAACAATACTGATGCACTCCACATATTATGGCACGGGATAATCCGGGATGGAATGGGCACCTGCGTTTGTTCGTGGGTTTTGTTCCAACGAGATTAGTTTGTCAGATACTGTCTCAGCAAATGTCTATGCTTACTGCCAACATTTTTCATAAAGTCTTTGTTTTTATGGGACGGTGAAAAATTTCGAAAATATATTTTGTTTTTTTTTCTGAAGCGGGAATCCTCCGCAATCTGGGTGCCTACACCACTCTGACAGCCAGGACTCAGGACTTGCCGAAACTTCTTTAATCTTTTAATTTTTCTTTGTAAATAAATGCGTAAGGATTACAACTTGATATGTAAGTGAAGAGAAATTTTGCTATGTAGAAATCGATTTCTAGCATCCGAAGCAGATTTACCTATACAAAAACCGTGCGTTCGGTTCGCTTGGGCTTGGTTTTCAATTATTATTTTTATTTTAACATGATGTAAATGTTAGAAAAATTATCACAAAGAAAAAAAATCTGATCTCTTTTTATCCGACGAAAAAACGGAGGAAGTTACTCAATTCGTACCCGTATGTTTAGTAATTTCTTTTTCTAACATTTACATGATATTCCAATAAAAATCAAAAATATAACATCACGAGGCGTTAGCTTTAATTGAGTAGTGTTTTTCATCGTCATCCTTACCAGCCCTTCAAAGCGCTTTTACCGCAAGCAACGCGATTTGCAAATGGCCGCTAAATCACTCACAAAAGGATTCTGGCAAACTTTCATGCAAAGAGGATAACGAGGTCTGCGACGTTTCTTCGACGAATGTTAACAATAAGTCCCTCTAATTGATTTAACAGTAAAACACCTTAATTCTTGAGACACAAATTGAACATCTGATACTACTTAAGGAGACGTGTTAAGCGGCTTAATCTCCTTAACGTCTATTTGCGCCGGCCGTAAAGAATTGTTGGTGGGTAAAATCAATTTAGAAACCATGGGGGAAGGTAGCCTAAAACGGACATATTGTTTAAAGTCTACTTGTCAAATAATTGCTGTAGCCACAAGGGCATGTCGATTGTTGGTATCTAAATTTGCACCAGGCTACTGAACGAAGATGATATTGAGGCTAACGGGAATAATTATCATGTTTTCAAATTACAAGAAATAAGTTTGCTAGTATTTGCCCGGCTTTATACTCTACATTTAATTTTGTATTTTTGTCATTTGTAATTTTTTTAAAACCAAGAAAACAGCATCAGTTGGTAACACTTAGGTGCCATATGTGAAATCTTGTAAATGGCAACCTATTTTTTTTTATTTTACTTTGTAAATCAGTTTCCTTTTATTAGATACTTTGTAAATGAAGTGCCGTAAGATTTCCGTAGAAAATAAAATGGATAGTTCGCATCGAAGTCCAACTTGCGCAAGGTCCTGTCAGTTTACTGCTAAAACTCCTGTGAAATATGAAATGTCATTTGCGCACAGCAGACGCGGTGACATATTGGGCACCGTGCGATGCACCTGTGATTCCGTGATACGTCACGTCCGTGTAAAATGGAAATGTCAAACCTCGAACGCGGCGTTTTAAATTCGAATTTCGTTTTAGGCACAATCTTGGTCGAACTTAAAGCTGTCGTTTCGTAGTTTGCCACCAGATTGTTCCAACCGTGAAATCTGTATTATTATGTCAGTTGAACTCCTTTTTTTATCACAGCTACCTATAATACCATCGCTACAGATGAGATAATAGTGAAATAAAATGATGATACCACAAATAATTTTAGGTTAAAAAATCAAAAGTGTAACCAAAGCTAATTACTATTTTCTACCCTGTTGCAAAATGTTCCAATTTTAAATTTATCTTTGGTTAGTATACAGATTGGCGCCAAAATTTTTAGCCAATTTAACATTTTATGAAGATTCGCAGCACAAAACATTTCTCAGCCAAACTGTATCGAAAAGTTGTACGTATTTTGCGTATTTTTAATACGCAACTGCAGCTTTCTGAAATAACATTCCTTATAATAAACTGAGTTTTAAAATTGAAACACTGCGAAATGGCAGTGGAAAAATATACTGTAAGTAATATATTTGTAAAGACACTGTGTCTTGGGTGGCCGAGCGGTCAGGCACCTGCCCGGATAGCAGCGGACGCGGGTTCGATTCCCGCCTCAAGATTATAATTTTTCGAAATTCTTTTTCTAACCACCAAAATCTTTGTACTAATTTTTCTAACATTTTATATAATGTTAAAATTAAAAATCGAATAGTAATATATTTATTTTTACTGTAAAATTATTTTTAATGTACATACATACATACATAAATCACGCCTATACCCCCGAAGGGGTAGGCAGAGGTGAACTAGCACCCGCGTTTCGCCAATTATGTTAAGTCCCATGTAATAGGAGGCGAGCCTATTGCCATTTATCGGGCACAAAAGTACATTACAGTACATTGCCAGGACGGTGGTATAAGAGGAACGCTGCTGCCCATTCCTCATCACTGATTTATCCTAAGTCGCCTTGTACGACACCCACGGGAGAGATTTGGGATGGTGTCAATTGTATTCTACTCTGCCGTCACCACACGGCTATTTTTAATGTACACTTCTGTTATTTGTTTAAAACGTTTCTAGTATTATAAAATAATAGGTAGGTAAACAAATAATTATTTCTTACACTCTCACCTATCATGTGCCTATCATCTAACCGAAAATAAGTAGCATAAGCACTTATCTTTTCAAAACCTCACTCAGTCGCTATTTGATCTCATAGCTCCTAAGCAACAGTCTTGAAATGTCAACTATATTCTGTGTCGAATATATTCACGACCTAAGTACATAATAGAACAGATATTAAATGTCCTTTGTGAGCGTCTTTTATTGTAGATTCGTAGTCGAATATTACATTTTTGCTTATAATGTTGCGACTGGCTTTAATAACAATCTATTACGAGTTTTCACGGATTTCAGTTCAAATGTTAATTTTTTAACTCGAGCTTGTGATTTTAATTACATTTGACTGGCAATTAAACTGTTCTGAATTTTTGTAGTCAAATATTGTATTATTAATTTATTACCTAAGTCACATTAACCTTAAAACTTAGGCCAATTCCAAGTCTATTTATCCCCTAAAGCGGGAGTGATGGCGGTGGTGACAATTATTGGGTTCTGCTGTTCCGCCACCGCATGAATAATTTAATTATGTATTGTTAAAATAAAATAAAAAACAAAACAACAGCTTCAGTTCAAAAGCAAATTCAAGAGACTACAACCTTCTTTCTCTACAAACTCTTTCCAATTTTAAATTAATAAGCATGTATAAAGAATTGACAAACAAATCAAAAACCCTCCCAGTTTGGGAGCAAAAATTTTAAATTCGCGGAGTTCGTGGTAGCATGTTGCAAAAATTGTAACGAGCCACTGTGCATTAAAATGTAAGTTGCATTTAATTATTATGACGTTTCCACACGGAACAATGCTCTACAGACAAGGTATTTTATAATTTGAAAGTTCACCTAGAACCGTTTTTTTTAAGATCCGTTCTCAATTGAATATTACATTTTACGGTCATACTTACTGTTGAGTAAAAAGATAATTTTGTAGAGAAAATTGTACAATACAACATAAACTTTGCAAAAAGATACTACTTGTATGCTTAGACTTTGACATTCATCATACATTTATGTTCATTTTAGCTCTTTGCCTACAAGTACTTACTTTGGCGTTTTGGACATTACTACGTAGTCTTAAAACAATGCGTATTAGAGTAGAAAACTCTTCATTCCATTCCACAGATTCTTTGAGAGCCGATCCCAGATCCACTATTTGATACGTAACATATTTGGACTTATGCGTAAACTTATACGTTCCCAACATAGAAGTTTACTCATAAGTCTTACTGCCGCACTCAGAGACGTCAATTAACGATAATGAGTACTTAACGTCAAAAAATGACAACTCAAAACTAGTCGCCATTCTTGCCAGGTCTATGGTCTAGATTTGAATGAAATTTTTTGACATTAAATACTCATTAAAGTTAATTGACGTCTCCGAGTGCGGCAGTTAATCCGTTACCGTCTCTTTCTGTCGCCAAGGCATCCGTTTCAAATGCGTCTGTGACTGACAGTTGGGCCTGAGTTACATTCTTAAAATACGGCCGGCTTGGTCGAATGCTCAGATCGTTGGGTATTGGCCAAGAGGTCCCGGGTTAGAATCCTGGCAGGAATCAATTTTGGGATGAACACAAATATTTGTTCCCGAGTCATGGTTGTGTAAATGTTAAGTTTATTTTTAGGTATATTTTTACCAATTATATTCATAATTATTATGAGATTAAAAATATGTCCGTCATCTAGTATCTATAGCACAAGTGCTTAGGCTTACTTTGGGCTAGATGATAGGTGTGATTGGAAAAATATTTATTTATTTATTTATTATTAAAAACAAGCTCTTGCAAAATTCTTTAAGTGTATTTCAGTATACCTATTAAATATACAATACGCAGTAGATTTCTATTAGTACGGATACTGATCTCAGCTACGAGTTTAATTGGCTACCTATTCATGTAATTACCTACTGGTGAACCAATCGGCCACGTCACACATATCTGAGTGACGTTCCGTATTCCATTTCCTCTCCACCGACAGTTACTTCGTTATCTTCTTTGAAACATTACTTAGGGATAAAAGCACACCCGCATTTTTCTTTGATCTATTCTTTCTTTATTTTATCTATTGAGAAGACATTTATCTAATTCAGTCCGTTTAGTCATTAATTTGTTTTCAAAGCATTTCCTTGATCGTCATGAGTGACATCGTAATACAAAACTACTTAACAATTCATACATTGTCCATGCTGGTGCAACTTTATACATATTAATATCATACAAAAGACCAGTGAACTTGCTATGATCGCTGAATGAATGACGATGCACGCAGCGAATGGAATGGTGAACTTTAATCATAATTTTCTTCTCGATTTTAATTTTAACATTATATAAATGTTAGAAAAATTAGTACAAAGATTTTGGGGTTAGAAAAAGAATTTCGAAAAATTATGATCTTGAGGCGGGAATCGAACCCGCGTCCGCTGCTATCCGGGCAGGTGCCTGACCGCTCGGCCACCCCAGACACTTCCTTAGCTACTCCTATGATATTCGGCCATCGCAATCGCATTGTATTGTTAGGTGGTATAAGAGCTACGTTGCTGCCCATTACTCAACGCAGTCTTGATTCTAATCGCCTTGTACGACTGATTCTCGACCGCGGAAGAGATTGGGGGTGGTGACCGTTGTATTCTGCTCTGCCGTCACCATATGGCATGATAAACATTTCATATTGATATACCTACGGCTTTAAATCACAACATGATTTCCCCTTTACATAGATTATTGTTCTAGATTATTCTTCAAGTCTATGAATGATAGGAAACTTAATAGATAAACGCGTGTTTTACTTCAAACCGACACATCGTTTGGGATGGTCACATGTAGCCATGCCCATGGTAGGTTTACTTAGCTCACAGCGCCACATTGATCAACAGTAGGTAAGTTGGATAGTTTACGGCCACAAGCCAATCCAATTAAATTCCTCTATGAAGTTTGACGTTTTTAAATACACAGAAAGGTATTGCTTGGAGTTCCTCTGTGCTTCCAAAGGCACGTTAATCCGTTGGTTCCGGCTGCATCTGCAGTCGTTATTGCCACCACTAACGCACTACCCCGGTGTGGTGGGGTTATTAATTAATTAATTAACGTTTATTTGGCACAATAAAAATACAATATTAAAATTAAAAACACAAATATTATGGCCTATTATCTATTATCTATCATATATACAGGCTAGAAATTGAGATGGGGGCATTAGGGCAGCTACCAGATTTTCTCACTGACTGTACATTTTATCAAAAATCTGTGAATGTCGATGGTCATCACTCAAAAAGTTAATAAGGTCTCCTAAGACCATTTTCGCGTGGCAGCAAGGGATCTAGTAGCTGTCCATAATGCCCCATCTCAACTTTCCATCCTGTATATTTTTTTACAACACCCATGGGAATGATGGGGGTGGTGACAATTGTATTCAGCCCTATTAAACGATTAAGCGACGAAAAATTAAACGACTGGATAATCTTCTTCTTCGTGTGCCGTGTGGCGACGGCAGAACAGAATACAATTATTATTGTCACCATCCCCTATCTCTGCCGTGGGTGTCGTACAAGGCAAGGGATCTAGTAGCTGTCCATAATGCCCCATCTCAGCTTTCCATCCTGTATATTTTTTTATCAATTGGGAAGTCCTGTGCTCTAGCAGTGGCTGGTGATGATGATATATATGTTGTTACGTCAGCAGCGAACGAAATCTGTAACAAGTCATAATAACTAAATATTTTTTTTTTTTACACTTACACCTACCATCTAGCCTAAGCACTTGTGTTATGAATTCTAGATGACGGACATAGTTTTATTATAATTATGTATATAAATGTTGAAAATATACTACATAAACATATACACAACCATGACTCGGAAACAAACATTTGTGGTCACCACAAAATTTGCCCCTACCAGGATTCGAACCCGGGACCTCTTGGCCAATACCCAGCAATCTGAGCATTCGACCAAGGCGGCCGTCGTAAATAACTTAAATAACGGTCAGCCGTTATTCAAGTTTACTGACGACGTGGTGATGGCCAACAAAACAGCTCCATCCATTGACACCAGAGAATATGTCTTCTCCATTATCGACACCAGCGAATATGTTTTCTCCGTTAATGACACTAGCGAATATGTCTTCTCCGTTATCGACACTAGGAAATATGTCTTCTCCGTTATCGACACCAGCGAATATGTCTTCTCCATTCCGAAAAGGCGGTTCGGTGGCGGCCGCGCTATCGCACGCCCCGGGTGATTTGCATAAAGCTCCGCGGACACCGCTTTGGCGTCGGTTCAGCTTGTAGCTCATTAGCATAACTGCTCAATTATTTTGTGCGGAATAGTCACTTTACAGACAAATTTTGGTTTTGCGCTACGTTGCGCGCCCCATTGGAAGGGCGCGTTTAAAGTCCTCGGTTAACGTCTTGTCGAATGTCTGTTTGTTCTGGTGCGTTGGCTGCGCTGTTGATAGGGGATTGAGTTTGGCTGATCGATTTCCGTGTTGAATATCAATGGCCAGATAATTGCGTTATCGAACTATATTACTGGGTGGTGATGGCAGAGCAGAATTGCACCATATGACTAGAGTACCACACATCATAGTGTAAATTAAACATACGTACATACACAAATCACGCCTATATCCCCGAAGGGGTAGATAGAGGTGAATTAACACCTTCAAGGTGAACTTCCCCAGTCTTCTATGCTGGCCTGGGAGCGAACAAATAACGTAGAATAGGCCAGCCCCAACTCATCCCATGGGTGTCGTAAAAGTCGACTAAGGGAAATTGCCCGGTGCAGACCAATAAGCACCTTGGGGCACCCGAATGGTGGAGGGCAAACCACCAACAACAGCATACCCAAAGAGGGTTGGTGTCAGGCAGGCGGCCGGCTGTAAAACCTAAGCCAAAACCTTGAGCAGTATGGATTGGAATGTTGTCATTCTAATCACTCTCTCCGTTCATGGGTCTCTCGACATGGTCCGTTCCGTCTCTTTTCTATACATTCATTCATCACTAGCACCTGTACGGTGGGATGGATGATATGAATCAAAAGGGAGTGGATGGCTTGATGACGTCTGACATATGAATGGAAGAGGAAACATACTGCGCCGACCCCAGATAAACTGGGAACAGGGCAGGAAGAAGAAGAAGGTGAACTTCCCCAATGAAGATCGGTCCCACGTAATAGGTGGCGAGCCTATTGCCATCTAACGAGCACATAAATTGCAGTATATTGCTAGGTGGTATGAGAGGAATGCTGCTGCCCATTGCTCATTGCCGTCTTTGCCCTTAGTCGCCTTGTACGACACCCATGGGAATGATGGGGGTGGTGACAATTGTATTCGGCCCTATTAAACAATTAAGCGACGAAAAATTAAACGACTGGATAATCTTCTTCTGTGCCGTGTGGCGACGGCAGAACAGAATACAATTATTATTGTCACCATCCCCTATCTCTCCCGTGGGTGTCGTACAAGGCGACTAAGAGTTAAGCAGCGATGAGTAATGGGCAGCAGCGTTTCTCTGTATCACCTAGCAACATACTTCTATTTTTGCGCTAGTTGGCAATAAGCTCACCGCCTTACATATACAAAAATTGGCGAAACGTGGGTGTTTAATATTAATAATCCACCTCATTTATGTTATGTTTCTATGTTCTTCTTCGTCCTAGCGCTTTGCCCTTCGGGGATACAGGCGAGATTTATGTATGTATGTACTTTTTGGTTATATCAACCTTATAATTTAATTTAATTATAGTCGAATTTCGACCACAGGGCGACAACTGGTACCTATAAACAAAATGTGGGCCTGTGAGACCGCTCACTGAACCCTTCGACCCGAGGACGACCACATACCTATAAAATCTCCACGTGGGCCTGTGAGACCGCTCGCTGTACCCAAAGCGGATTAAAGTCGACGTAGTTTTCCAATTAACTTGTTCATCAGCCACTGCCGCCCTTTGAACAGAGACGGCCGCATAAATTGAGACGCATTGTGTTCCCAACAATGTTTGCGAAGAAAACACCTTATTCGGAGCACCAAATTGTTTGCACGCAATAATGGGCTCTCTAAACTTGCCAATAGCTTACATATTGATTCGCAGGTAATAGAGTTGGGTGAAATGTTCCACGGAAAGTTGTTAGGGGGTTAAATGGAAAAACGATTTTTTTTAATTGCTAATTGTAAAATGGTTCTAGAAAATTATTTCATTAAGGAACTTAACACAGTTCGCCTCCCTGAAATTACACTAAATGCGAAGGTATATAATATAATTTTATGTTATAACAGGGCAGAAACTTTCAGCGGAGCAATAAGGCCTAACGTAAACTAAAGCCGGTCACTGGACCAACTAAAAATATATTTGGTCGAGTTCCTTCATGCTTCAGAAGGCATGATAAGCCGTTGGACCCGGCTGCATCTCCAGTTGATGATACGCACTGAACTTACGACGGGTTATGGGCCCATTCTCCCTATATTATTTCCATCCATTGGAAAGACCCGTGCCCAAGCAGTGGTGATAATGATGACTATCTATTTATCTCCAGCAGGTTTCTTTTGACTCACTCGAAGCACCTGTATTGTAATACATAACAAATCCTAACACAGGGAATGTAACATGAACTAGTTGCATTCTATATAATAAGATATCTACAGATATCAATGCGGTAATGCACCTCTGCCTATCCCCTACTTAGGGGGTTATTTGAGTAAAAGTCCTGTTCATGCAGTTCTAAAGAAGCGAAGCAATAATTCATGTTAGTCGTATTATTTGCAATCCTTTCTCGAATCACAATAAGCCTTGTGCTCAACTTTCTGAGTGCCAAGCCGTAAGCGCTCACTATTTTTCATGCAGCCATTCTCTTCCCTTTAGCTCTGCAAGTTGGAGCAGTTTAGTGGTCAGATAAACAAAATAATTAAACGTTTATGGTAATAGTGGAATAGTGCCAGCTCGTTGCTTTATGTAAATGTCCCGGTTTTGCCCGGGATCCCGTAAGTCTCGGCTTGAAAAAGCGACTGTTTATAAGATATTAGTTTCATTCTGTGCATTTTTCGGAGTTTTACAGTTTAAACAGAATCGTTTGTAAAGAAGAACATACGGGAGGAATGAGTCATAACCCACCACTCAAAATAATATTTAATTTCACCCATACAACGATCGACCTCAGCGAATGTTGCTTAGTTTAGTTAACTACGGTGCCATGTAATCATGCCAATATCTTCTTACAACTCGGTCTGCCTTACTCATCTTCCTACCGCAGACGTAGTATGTTTCATCATCCATTCATATCCTTCAGACGACATCAAGCCATCCACTTCCTTTTGATTGACATCGTCCATCACAACGGAAAAAATAAAGTGCTAGTGATAAATGAATGGATAGAAAAGTGACTGAAAGGACCATATCGAGAGACCGATGAACGAAGAGAGTGATTGGGATGTCAACATTCTCCAATCCATTCTGCTCAGTGTTTTGCTTAGGTTTTATAGCCAGCCGCCTGCCTAAAATGAACCCTCTTGGGTGTGCTATTGTTAGTAGTTGGTCCTCTACCGTTCCGGTGCCCCAAGGTGCTTATTGTCTACATCTTCCAATCTCCCTCAGTCCACTTTAACGACAACCCTGGGCTGGCATTTTCTACAATGACTTAGCAAACATCTTAAATTCTCTAAGTAGTAAAGTTTCCGTTTATCTAATATATAAAAATCTCGTGTCACAGTCTTTGTTATCGAAATCCCCCGAAACGGTTTGACATTTTTGACTTGAAATTTTTTATGGCTATTTTTATACCCCTAGGTGATAAGGACAAAACAGCGCTTGCCGGATCAGCTAGTAATAGATATTATTATGCAACCACAATGTTCACAATGTTCTCTACACAGCAAAGCTCAGTTACCAATATTGAAACGTGCCACAAATTCCTTCAGCCTCTCGTGACAAGTGGCTGAGAAGAACACAGGGTCGATCCCTTAAAATGTTAAATCGAATAGTTGCCCGGACTGGGACCGTCAGCAAACTTAATTAAGCTACCCACATCAAGTTTCTTCCGAATTACACGTTTAATTTCTCCACTCGGTGTACCTTTACCTTCCCGTAACTAAATCATGAATTAATTCTGAGATGTCCCAATTTCTTAAGGACGCGTTGCGTTACATGCCGTGTTGGAGGTAACAATGACGTTGGAATTTTGCAGTCTCTTTCTGTCTTAACCGGGGATAAAGCATGCTGTATACTGTGAAAGGGGAGTTAGAAAAAGAGAGAGGAGAGGATGGGGCAGTGGCTAGCTTGCTCTTCTCAAGATATGGCGCAGTTCCTAGTATCTATCTCCTTTTAAGATTCCGGGCTAAGGCCGGTTTAGAAGGGCAGCTAAGCCAGATAAGCTTGCTTATCTGATCGACTCCACCTTACAACCTTATTATGGGGAAATTGTGTCGTTAATGCACATTTTATGCATTAAATTCATCAGAACGGTGGCAAACAAACAAAAAACCCAGATACATTACCCTTAGTTGCTTAGGTCTTCTTTAAAGCCTGTTCAGATGGAGTGATTTATTTCGATTTCTTTAACGATTTTGTGTACATGACAGGTAAGACGCCCCCCAATTTTACAAAAGCCCTTCACAAAGTGCAATGCATGACGAACTTCTGGACAGATCGGCATTCAAAAGCGATAGCCCATACCTCTCAAATGGCATATTGATGGAAACATTTATATGCGTGAACTTATTCGCCTTTTTATGCATACTACATTACAGAGTGCCAGCTTGATTTAATTACTCGTTACTCAGCAATATCGCGTTCGTAAAATAAATGTAAAACCGAGCGAAATGACCTCGTTACGATGCGATCAGATGATACTCGAAATATGTTAATCGGCTTCGGTGAACTCTGGCCCAAATGAAACGGTAGCAGTGGCCACTCAATTATTGGCTAATGGTGCCCAGTATTCAACTAAGTGCAAATGACTAAATACTTAATAACGCAATTAAGTAGGTACAATGCGTCAAGCGATCGTCATAATTGGTAGTGGCTTCGTCATAATTTTTATGCTAGAAAGGAAAGCTTTTGGTCTTTATCTCATCTGATGGTAAGTGATGATATACATCACAAATATTAGGAACACAATAAGCTTATAGCTGTTACCATTATTATTATGGCTACAAATGTATGATAAGATGGTGGTAACTGGCGGGCGGACTTAAAAACTCTTACCACCACCAGAACCATGGAAATTCTGTTATAATTCATAAACAGATCTCGATATCAGGGTTCCTAAGCCCATTTTATTAATTGTTTTATATAAGAAAAAAAATGGTTTTTAATAATAACAAACTTAAAAAACAAGTCAATTATCTAAGCGCAATATTGAATAATCGCATTTCGCCATCATTCCAGTAAACTCTTCCTAATTCTGTTCAGGAATAACAGAATGCTCACTATAATAAAAATTAAATTTTAATGAATCTTCTTCCTGTCGTCTGGTGACGGCAGAGCTGTAAGCCGTACCATGAAGTATTAGTACAATCCAAACGCGGGTGACAAAACGAGACGCCGCTCTTGTCTCACTTTAAAAACGGTAATTGAGTCGCGTTTAGAGTTGGTGGTAAAGGCCCCAGAATACAATTGGCACCACCCCAAATCTCCCCCGCGGGTGTCGTACAAGGCGACAAAGAGTTAAAACAGTGACGAGGAATGGGTAGCAGCATTCCTTAAAAAGCACCTAGCAAAGTACAGCGACTTTCTTGCCCGATGCGAGCAATGGGCTCGCCACCTATTACATGGAACCTAACTTATATAATTGGCAAAATGTGGGTGTTAATTCACCTCTGCCTACCCCTTCGGGGATATAGGTATAGGCGTGATTTTTTGTATGTATGACGTATGTATATGTATGTTCTTCTTGTCAGTTTATGTCGGTGCAGTATGTTTACTCTTCCATTAATATCGGTCAGACGTCATCAAGCCATACACTCCCTTTTCGCTTCGAGTCTGTCAACAGCGCAAACGTTCGAATATTTCAAAACTTTCATAGACTTTTTTGTTACATACGGATCATTTTTCAATAAAGTTCTACGCTACGCTGAAAGTCACAATGCACGGCTCACTGAACACCGACTTTACGCTGCTATGGCGAATAATTCGCGACCTTAGTTTATTTACTATTTAAAACTGTTCACATAAGTAACATTGACTTTTTACTAAGGTATATTAATCATCATCATCATCATCACCAGCCCTTTAATGTCCCCACTGCTGGGACACGGGCCTTTCCTATGGATGGAAGAATATAGAGAGATATGGCCATAACCTACCACGCTGGCCCAGTGCGGTTTAGTGGGTATTAACGATTGCACATGCAGCCGGCACCAAAGACTTAACGCGGCATCCGAAACACGGAAGAACATGAGATTATACATTTTTGGTCACCCATCCAATGACTGGCCTTATCGAACAATGCGTAGTTTACGCAAGCGCGCTATGCCACTGCGCTAGCGAGCTCCTTTCTTATATTAATGATTATATTTTTTTTTACAAAAAGTGGTATTGACTGGAGAATGCCTTGGTTAATATTAGGGATTTTCTTGTTTTTCTCCCTGCCCTGTTCCCAGTCTATCTGGGGTCGGCGCAGTATGTTTCTTCTTCCATTCATTTGAAAGAGAAAGAAGAAAGAAAGAAAGAAAGAAATTTTTGTTATTTGCAAGATAGCCAAAGGTATTTTGCAAATATCTAAAAAACTACATGTGCATGTCATTCTTCGGCGTGTACTACCGGTTTACCGGCGCATTTTGTAAGCTGCGCAACCGGCCGCACGCGGTACAAATGAAAGCTACTATGTAGCTTCATACAAATTGTGACGGTCGCGTTCGCACGCAACCTGCGGCACCCCGATGAATGAAAGGGGCCAAAAACTTTATCCGAAACCTTAAGCAGTTAAATTGGAATGTTGTCATCCCCATCCAACCCCAATAGTTTAAGAAATATAGTTCGAAGGATTTGCTTAATAGTAACATGTGGTGGAAGGGGACCCAAAACAGGCATGCAGCCTAAAGCAGGTACTTTCGTGCATATCATATTTTCCATATAGTCAGTGAGACAGATGGGCATTTAATTTTCCAGATGAAAACAATCAATAAGTCTGACGAAAACAAATTTCAAAGTGGTTTTGAAAATATTTTTTACATGAGAGTAGGTACTTTATTTAAACAGCGTGTCTGTTTTGGGTCACCTTCCCCTAACAAATTCAACTATGAATCGCTTAGTCGTTCAACCTCAGAGCCTTAAAAGCCTAAAACGCAAAATATGTTCTAATTTTGTAATACTAAAAAAGTACGCTATTCGTAAAAAAAACATAGTAACGTTACTTACCTGCAAAGTAAATAGGTGGATGTGATTTTGTGAAAACTTTTTTAAACCTTTAAGTGGGTAATAGCGTCAGCAGTAAAATGAATTTATGATAAAGTTTCAAGATATTTATTATCTCAATATTCAGAAACCATTTATCAATACCCAAAATGTTCTTATATAATATCACTATGGAAGCGGTCCAAGCCGAAACCGACGATTTAGCTATTGAAAATTGATAAAACTTTTTCAATTTCAACTTTCAAAGTTTATGTTCCGATTTTGTTTATTTTGTAACAGAGTACAAACTCTTGGACTCTTCCTAAACGTCCAAGAATCTTCTTTATTGATTTATAATATATTGGGTTGTTTGTAATAAATCTTTGAAGAAATTATAATTTAGTAAACTGTATCATTAATAGTTAAGCCATTATTGACCATTAGTGGAAATTGATGCTAATGGAAGAATATTGACAAATAAAATAGTTATTTGTTGTACGTGAGTGCAAAGTTGTTTTTTAACCGCGTGCTCAATTTGGATGACCGAGCTAGCGAAGGATTTTAAAATTGAATCAAGATTCAAAAATTTGAATCCTGAGCGATAGCGAGGGAATCAAAAGAGCACAAGGTGAAAAATCTTTGCACTCGAGTGCAACACGTAACTTTTCATCCCCCCCAACGAGGACATTACAAAATACAAAAAAAAAAATATAATCACTACAGTTTCTGTTTTCACCCAGAAACTTCCACAACACCCTCCCATTAACCCAAACACACTCTCAACACCCACCCAGAAACACCCACAACATTCACACCCGCAATACACACCCATCCACTCAGACACACCCAAAAAACACCCATTCACCCAGAAACACCAACAAAACACCCATTCACCCAGAAATACCCACAAAACACCCATCCACCCAGAAACACCCACAAAACACCCATTCACCCAGAAACACCCACAAAACACCCATTCACCCAGAAACACCCAAAAAATATCGAATCACCCAGACACATCCACAAAACACCCATTCACCTAGACACACCCACAAAACACCCATTCACCCAGACACACCTCCAACACCCACCCATCCACCCAGCCACACCCGCAAAATTTATCCAGACACACCTGTAAGTACCTAATAAAAATTACCGTCCATAATGGATTTCCGAGACGGTCAATCAGCTTGAGTCAAGCACGTTGATTTTCTGTATGTTTTTGTTCCGTTGCTAGCGTAAACAAATCAAACAAACCTAAAAAGCTTTTAAATGCTTGACTCAAGCATCAAGCAAGCATTGTAGACGATCAAAATGTTTAAAGCAAGATTGACGCAAAGCTGATTGACCGTCACGGAACTCCAAGATTTTAACAAATTTATGACGTGAAAAGAAAATGGCGCGCGCAAAGCAAATTACAAAAAAAGTACACCAAGAAGGTTCCGAGTCTGAGTTTTTAACAAATTAAAATAGGTTGCATGATAATTTCGGCACCATGGAGGTAGAAATAAATAGGTTTATTGATGTTTTGAATTCACAAACTCATTGCACACGATGTTCTAAATACAAATTTACTTTATCCTCTAGAGGATAAAAACGGCTTTTGCACTCAGATATCGAAGAGCAAAAACGCTTTTTCCGAGATGATGGGATGAAAAAGATATTGTTGGCAATATTTTCAACAAAAAATGGGTCAAAATTTAGATCCTCCATCATTATAAAATTTTTCGCAAAACTTCTGACCTCTTTTTCTTAATAATTCTTAAAAAGTAGTATAGACATTTGGTAAGTAAAGAGATATTCATCACAAAATTATCGTAATTCGTTACAAAATGTATAGAAAATCTTCAGATCTTCATTTATATGTAGAAAGAATCTAACAATTAAATAATGTACAACTGAAAATCAAATAATATTTATTTTCTATTCTAAATACAATGTAAATTGATACCTTTTGTAACTTATCCGTAATCAAAATGTTACCCAATCATCTCCTTAACGAAAAGGGGTTTGATTACATTTGTATATCCGCTTAAATCCAAACTGTATCAACGCCACTAACGACGATTAAATTAATTCAAAAATACCCGGGCAGTGTTAAACTTTGTTTAAAGTGTTAAGAGGGGCCTGTCCAATTTTTGGGCTAACGAGTCGACATTTGTTTAGAAGCTGAAATTAATTTGTTTTGCGGTCTCGCATGCTCGCTGGCTGTACAGACAAAGAAACGTGATAGGGGTCTCTTAATGGCCATCACAAAGGACTGCTTGCGTGCAAATTACTGGACTTCTAATTACCATCCGGACCCTGTCCCCTTATACAATTACAAAATTGAAAGTTTCGTGTTCGCTCTCGCCATTTGCATACACTTTATTTGCTTCATTCGTTCGTGCCTTTTGTGATCAGGCGACAATGCCGCCCCGACTCTTGAGCAGGTAATGCAATATGGTATAATCTGTGCTTTCATTACTCTGCTGACAACACGCCGGGCTTCGTTCGACGGTCTGAAAGAATCTGGGAAATGGTTTTCTGGTTGTTTGTTATGTGATTATTTTTTTTAATCTATATTACGCTTAGTGATCTCAGAGAGTTCAATGGAGCCAAAAAAATGGACAGGAGAAGACTAGAAAACAGAAGAAAAAGGGAAATATTACTCCAACTGTAAAAGAACAGTTAACAAAAGCAGACCATTTTCGACCTTTCCTTCTGACAAATTTTTGTAATGATTTTCGCATTCGCACACCTAGATCTAAACAGAGTCAACTCAAAAAAAAACACTTTTCCGAAAACGCGAAAAACTGATTACCGTGTCCCTGTGGACTGCAGGAGTTTTCTGAATATATGAATCTGAATATATGCTTTACAAATCGAATAGTGAACATTTTTTAAATCTGTTTTATTTATCGATACGTAGTGATTTAAGGAATGCGGTGGTGAGCATGAGTCAAAATCGAAAAATTTTGAGTTAGCTACCTTTAGATCTGGGTGTGCGAATTGTGTCGTTCTCTGTTGTAATTACTATTATTACTTATCTAAAATTGCACTTAAGTTTAGTTGATTTTTCATTACATAATTATATCTTGGCCGGCTTGGTCGAATGCTCAGATCGCTGGGTATTGGCCAAGAGTTCCCGGGTTCAAATCCTGATAGGGGCAAATTTTGTGATAAACACAAATATTTGTTCCCGAGTCATGGTTGTGTATACATATACATATACATTATACAGTATACATATACATTATACATATACATAATACAGTATATTTTCACTATTTATATACATAATTATTATGATATTAAAAATATGTCCGTCATCTAGTATCCATAACACAAGTGCTACTTACTTTGGGCTAGATGATACATGTGAGTGTAAAAAAATATTTATCCATTTATGATTTATTTTATTTGTTTATATCTATTGATACTGTGGAGTTGTAAATAAAAGAGGTGCAGTTGCTTACTTTATCTTCTCCTATTTATAAAGAAAATAATTATTCCGTTTTTTATATTTATACTTATTAATTGTGCTCACACTTTACCGTATATTTAAATTAAATTATATTAAAGACTGTCGTTTAAAGGCAAAGCTTTAGCTCAGGCCTACAAATGGTTTGTAAAGCCATTGCGTCAGCGACCTAAAGGTAAGTTGAAACTAATTAATGCGAAAATTGCGTCCGTAACTTCGGAAAGTCACGTAGGAATTAGTTTGTTTAAACTTTAAAGCTTAGATATGTGGAAATTCAATTCATTTTTTAAAGAACACAAAGTATAACATGACAGACTTACATCTAACGTGTGTGTATCTTAACGTGTTGTTGAGCTTAAAAGTTAAAGTACTTACTACTACTACCCCTTTGGCGTCATTTATCGTAACCTTTAGTTAACGCTATGGGCCCAGAACCACATTTAAAATTGTCGACGGTATTTTTTTTCCTTGCTTTCAATTTCTTTGCGACTTCCAAATTCCCTTATTATACCCACGCATCCCTAATCCTCCGTGATACCATCTAAGATATTCTTCTGATTGTTAGTTGAAAAATTACATTAAAATTAAGTAAAATTACTTAACTAACAATAATAATTGTTGTCATTATTTTGTTGCCTTTTATTTAATGTTGCTTTTAATAACTGCTGTATTCAGTTGTAACGGCATATCTGTTAAATTCGAATTTTGTGTGAATTATTTTATTTCATTATGCTACCTGTACCGATAACGTCGTAAGAGTATGTTGAATAAATAAATAAAATAAATAATGAGGATCGTGACTCGGAGATGTGCCCACAAAGACATCATAACAATACGTTTATTCGCGTGTCCAAGCACTAAGCGATGGTCGCATTAAGTAAACAAGCGAATACCGTCACCGTTTGATATTTAATTATGCTTTCGTGTTTGTCTGGCGCGCCCTTCACTCCGATTAAACCTCATTATTTTCCACCGCACACCCAAACAACATTTTTCCCTGTTTATCAATTTTCGTTTTAGGCACGTTCATGCCTAATGCAAATTCTCTTTGTAATGTAAGCATCAGAAATTTAATTAAGTCTCGTTTCAAAGAGAGGCTGAGGGTCAATGGGCTTCCGAGGACTTCTGTGTCCTGTAAAAAGGGGCAACTTGAAAGTCATTCCCGACCTGCCCCGCCATTTTATGGGAACATTTTAAACTCGGTTGTGGCATTAAATCGCCTAATTAGATACATTAATGAGAAAGAGCTAGTAGACCAGACAGTTGAGGCGTTCTGAGACATGGTTTTGAAGTTTTTGACTAGAAAACGCTGAACTCATTCTTAACTAAACCAATATTTCTTACACTCACACCTATCATCTAGCTAACCTAAAGTAAGTAGCATTGGCACTTGTCTTATGGATACTAGCTGATGGACAAATTTTAATAATTAAATATAAATATTGAAAATATACTACATAAACATAAAGGACAAATGTCTGTGTTTATCACACAAATATTTGCACGAGGATTTGAACTCGGGACCTTTCGGAAAATATCCAGCGATCTGACCATTCAACCAAACCATCATTCTAAACTTATCAAATAAAATAGTGTAGCTGAAATGACAGACGGCCAGTGACAAGAACATTATAGAGTAACACACACACATCCGTCCTACATATACCCACTCAGGCTCACAAACACGCAGAGGCACAATACCTGTGTGGGTCTTTATTATTGAGATTTCAATATTTTAAGATTATCACGCTTATAGCCTAGAACTAGCTGAGGCTTAAACAGTATAAGACCAAAAAAATCCAAGCAAACATTTTAAAAAGAACATTAAACTGAATTGTTCCCCAAAATATTGCGATGTTATACAAAATTCACACAGTGGATAACCAGCTTTTCTAAATGACAAGATTAAAATTAATGATGATGGAATCCTTATCTTTAATCTGCACATGGTAGGGCCTATTAAGGAGCACGTAATTTCTTTCAAGTCTTCCCTATTTTGTAATCTGACATTTCATTAAAATTTCACACACGAGACGGTTCTGCGTTTCATTTTAAATTTTGAATTAGATTGTAAGGAGGCCTTCGATGATAAAAGGTTTCGGAGACAAAAGATTAATTATCAATTCCGCAGATAAAGTTCTACCTTGGACAAGCTCTTAGTTGAGATCTTTTGGTTTTCACAATGCTCTGTAAATTCAGACTTAAGAATATTGACTAAAGTGTTTCTCTATCGTAAAGAGATTAAATTATAGCCGCTTTGCTTTGTGCGCCAAAGAACGAAACATTTTGTAGAATAGGTGAAAATTTTGAAGAACAAAAGTATTCGTCGTACTTTACAAGGTTTACCTGTAGACTCTTCCTACTTTTGCTTCTTTGTGAAAAAAATTACCACACTAATTATAAGGCTAGCCAGAGCCAGTGATGCAAAAACTCAGCAACCCACTACCGCTGCAACAACTAATAAAACAGATGCTGTGGCCAATGAATGTTAGTGTGTGAGTAGGTATATAAGAAGTCACCATACATAATACACAACATTACATCTCTGAATAGCATCTTTGAAGGAATGAAGGAATTCCTTCAATGATGCTATCAACCGGAATTAATTCTTTATTTGCTCGAGAAATGTAGGTGGAAAATTCATCAATCTTTCGATCACAATACGTTTAGTTTCTTCTCATAGCATGTCCACGGCAAAAACTATCGTAGTGTTTAATCATGACTATCACACGTCGAACGTTGAGCTTTTATTTTTTGTCATCGCTAAATTATTCCCCGGATTACGCTGTGTAAGTCTTCGGACTCTTCACTGCGTCTAGTGCCAAGGGCATTTATGCTAATCGCGGCTACTCGGCTCCCATAAAATGTGCTCACGGCCCTCAAGCACTGGGCCTATTTTCATGCAAATTGACTAAGGGCTGGCTTTTTTGTTGAGAGACATGACATGGAACCAGGATTAGGCCGCACTGTCCCGATCATAAAACACGTTTAAGTATCACGGAATGCTTAATAGGAGATACATTTTACAATCTCTGTCGTTTTGCTTTTAATCAAGAACGTTAAAGGACAAAATAAATTCTCGCACGAAATTGGTTCTGTTCAAGCCAAAGAATAGAAAAAAGGTGTTCAGTTCTAACCTCATCTATTCCTTGGTGTGATGAAACAAAGTGTGTGAAAAGAATTGTGAATGTAAGAGAGATATGCAGTAAGAGAGGTAGTTCTCTTAGATTAGAAATGTTGCTGAACTCTGAACATCTGAATGCTATGGATTAATTAGTTTCAGAGATGTCGGACTTAAATTTTCATACTTATAAAATAAGGTCTTCATAATATTACGTTCAAACAGAACGATACTCACATCTCAAACCTTATTTTTAAGGTTTCTCTGTGCACCATTTATACCTTGTGATAAATTATCCATTCATCCATGGCCCATGATAGACCTGTAGCCGTACCATGAAGTATTAGTGCGATCCAAACGCGGATGACAAAACGGGACGCCGCTCTACTCGGCTTATAGCGTTGTCTCACTTTAACAATGGGAATTGAGTCGCGTTTAGAGTTAGTGGTAAGGCCCCTGCTTGCAATTGTATCAACCACTAGTTTATGTCCCTTTCAACTAAGTTTTGGAAACATAGTTACGACTAGCAGGTTGTGTTTCTTCAAGTTGACTGTACCTTGCAAAATGTGAATAGACCGCAAACGTAGAAAAAAAATTAAATAGACAAAAAATAATAACAACTAGAATATTTCTTATTCATCCGTATTATTTTTACAAACTGTCCGGCGAACAAGCGTCCCTCGAAACTTGAAATGAATGCATGAATGAACAATACGTTTTGTAGTGAAACTCCGGAATTCTCGGACATTTTATAAAGTAACTTCAGGAATTTCCAGAAACTAATAAAACGAACAGATTTTTGAAATACTTCTAAAGACAACGGGTGTGTCCCAAGTTCTAACTACGAAATAATGGCGACTTCTTTTACTGTTTTCTATATTTTTAGTAGTGTGGTGACGACGCAGCAGATTTGAGCAGAATACTCACCTTCCCTACTATTACAATGGATTCCCATCGTAGGCTTCGTACGTACGTAGAAATGTCTGTTTTCACCATCGACTCTTAATTTTTAGGCTCTTCCTTCAAACAAATAATTATCTCCATATTTTTTAACGAAATTTGGAACAAATAATTCGTACTTCCTTAAATAAGCGACAACTGATTTAAACTAACAAATTTATTTAGAAAATAAAGTGTCTTAAGGGACCTTTTAGAGTTAGGTTGGTCAAAACTGGAATCAAAGTGTAACAAGTACTGGGCATTTAATAATGTCAATATTAAGATACTTATTCTAATTTTTTCTCAGGTTTTGATACTATTTTATTTTGATTCGTTCTACTAGGAGTCAGCGCGACGAACGAGTTAAATGTCTATCAACTGGTTAATTATCCAGTTCATACACATTTTGAGTTTTCAAATATTTATAAATTGATATAACTTATCAAAGTCAATAATTGTATGGATTGACACGAAATTTTCCTAAGTCCAATGCTGATCTCTTGAAGTTTTATTTTTCAATTTACTTGAATTTCACTTTGAAATCAAACCAACCGTAGATCGAGCCAACTCACGTCTTTCCACTAACTCTACGCAAGCTTTGAAACTGGCAAGCACAATCTTTTTCCAAATAAATGTTAGATGTGACTCACCCTCGAATACAGAAACGCCACTCAAATTTTGAGCACTGCTTATAAAATACAATACATGTCAGAATTTGTATGGAAAAACGTCAGTTTTGAGAATACTCAAAATTTGAGTAGCGTTTCTGTATTCGGGGGTCAGACTCTTTAACGATATTCTTTCTATCTCAGGAACTTATCTAAGTAGTTTTTTAATACTGTCATGCCAGCATGTTGTTCAGTGCTCCTAAATATTTTTATTAAAATTTTATAATTTTGTTACAGTGTGCCTTCTAGTTTTATCAATAAATACAATAGTGACGATAAGGGTCTCATTCACCTTTCACGTTATTAATTAGCAGAGAGTTCTTTACATAGTCCAGTGCGTAAGGAATTTATTTATTTAACGAGTAATTCTTGACGCACCATAATAAATTTATTAATTAATAAAT
This sequence comes from Cataclysta lemnata, assembly GCA_963931975.1. Lineage (NCBI taxonomy): Eukaryota > Metazoa > Arthropoda > Insecta > Lepidoptera > Crambidae > Cataclysta > Cataclysta lemnata. The sequence goes on along the minus strand of OZ008353.1, from coordinate 9,583,396 downwards.
AATTAGGTTAGTATGTGAGCGTGTGATCTCTGTGTGATCGTCACAGTGGGAGCATATAGGAGATATAATATACTAACTGCCGCACTCAGAGACGTCAATTAACTTTAATGAGTATTTAATGTCAAAAATTTTCATTCAAATCTAGACCATAGACCCGGCAAGAATAGGGACTAGTTTTGAATTGTCATTTTTTGACGTTAAGTACTCATTAACGTTATTTGACGTCTCTGAGTGCGGCAGTAAGCGCCTTATCATAACAACTTTTTCGTATATAATTATGGAATATCAACCTAAGTTTGTTCGTCGTTATGTTCAAAGGATAACTAAATGAGCCTATGTTTTCGTTTTCTTAGAATTCTTATAATATATCTTCTAATCTTATTAGTTCTAAGAATTGGAGTTGTTTCTCAAGACTATGTTCTAGATCTAAAGTATGAGATTGAAAAAATGTAACTATCTTTGTTTGTATTGTAATTGTATTTCGTCTTCGTTTACATTAAATTATAAAATACATACATACATAAATCACGCCTATATCCCCGAAGGGGTAGGCAGAGGTGAACTAGCACCCACATTTCGCCAATTATGTTAGGTCCCATGTAATAGGTGGCGAGCCTATTGCCATTTATCGGGCACAAAAGTCTCAGTACTATTGCTAGGTGGTATAAGAGGAACGCTGCTGCCCATTCCTCATCGCTGTTTTATCCTTAGTCGCCTTGTACGACACCCACGGGAGAGACTTGGGGTGGTGATAATTGTATTCTACTCTGCCGTCACCACACGGCTATTTAAAAATAACTAGCCTATAAAATTACTCGCATATGCCCGTGGCTTCGTCTACGTTAGCACCTGAGAATTTCCCATGTTTTTGTCTTGAGAATTTCCCTACATAGTTCAAAAAATCATAGTCTTGATACGGGATTCCCGCATCTAAACTCTTTTCCTAACCGCAATAAATTTTTGTAATACTCATTTTTCTAACATGTATATTATAATATTCAAAATAATACCAAAGTAGTTGTTATAAATTGGTGCCTAATAATGCGGTTCCTTTTCGCTTAGCTGCGTCCAATTACCGAGAAGTCTGATTACAATTAATTTAATTTCAGTCATATGTTAAAGCGTCTCACAGACAGACGCGGTCAGCGGTGGCGGGAGGTATTAACAGGTAACATAAGCCTCACTCAAACAGCAGCGGTGGCGGGACGGTGGCGGTGGCGAACCTGAACAAACGTTGACCGCCCTGGGCCCGTAGCCAAGTGGCAATCGTTGCATAACGATAACGTGTCGAAGTTCGTCACGATTGGCCATATTACTTTGGTATCTACAGCATCTTAGCTTGCGCTACCAACTTAACTAGGAACTTACGAAGACGATTTTGGTCACGTGATTTCACGACGACTTACGTCAAATCCCATACATTTTGCTTTATCGAACTTCGTTATCTTTGTCGGTATGTTACTTTGTCTAGGCCCCCTGGTTTGAATAATGTCCTTATGTTACCTACGTTCCAACTGCCCGCCACCGCTGCCGCCACCGTTGACCGCGTCTGTCTGTGCGACGCTTTACCGAACTATCGAGCGCACACAAGTCAGACGATTTTCAAATTGAACTGACTTAATATTCAGGCTAAATTGAGCAAGCGAGCCGTCTAGACCATTGATTCCCAAACTGGTCCAGGTCCACGGTAGTCTCGACGGGGGTCTACGTTGCCTTGACAAAAAAATGGGGGTTCACGATTTGTAAACGGGGTTCCACGAATATTCATCTGGTTTCGATAGTGAAAAACTAAAATTGAAGAAGCTCAGCAAGTGTTACTTGTAAAAACTTCCATAGTCACTTACAGCACAATCAATTAATGAATTAACCAATAAATTCTATTTTTTTTTCGAAAACTGTTAATTTGTGGTTGGTGCAAATTTCCATAGTTAGATCTAATCTTCACATTTTTTGTCGAGTTTTGAATATGGTAGAAATGCAGCCGTAGAGGGTCCAGCGAAACCAGAAAAATTCCAAAAGTGGTCTATGAGAAAAAAAGGTTTGGGAACCTCTGATCTAGACGGTCATATGACTCTCTGAACACTTCACACGCCACGTAGCACAAGATAGACACTTCAATTACAATATTTGTTGTAATTTACCACAAACTTGCTTCTGGGTGCGACAGCATGGTTACCAACCCGTCAAGCTGCAAAGTAATTATGAACTCATCACCATCGTCCTACCCTATCCTCGGGATAACAGGGGTGTATGTTTCCTCTTCCAATCATTATCGGTGAGACCGTCCGTTTTAATTCACGCCATCCAACCACCTGGAGAGGTGATAAATGAATGTTTGTTTACAGAAGCGAAAGGAGTCCGTTATCACAGTAGCTTAGCGCGCTTTGTCCGCGTTGGAAGGGTGACCAAGAATTTATTGTGTCGAATTCCTCCGTGCTCCGGAAGGCACGTCAAGTCGTTGACCGGGTCGCAGTCGTTAATACCCCACCAATCGGCACTGGGCCAGCTTGGTGGGCTATGGCCCATTCTCCCTAAATTCTTCCGTCCATAGGGAAAGCCTGTACCCCAGCAGTGGGTACATAAAAAGGCTAGTGATCATGACGATGAGGTATGTTTCCTCTTCCAATAGGAGTGCATTGTTTGATGACGTCTGACTTTCAAATGACGGTACAGGGATTCCATTAGACCTAGTATCATTCTAGGTTATAATTACAGAGCAGGAAGACGATGATGATGATAAACAAACTTCGATCCCTCTAAGGTAATTAGATCCGCCCTAAGAAGTATACGCGTAATACATCCTATAATTTAATTTATGTCACTCTCGAACACGATAAAAATGAGGAAATCCTCATCAAAGCATAGCCGTGTTTCTCTTCGTAAATTGTTTTAGCCTCGCGTCTTAATTACATCTTAATTATACGTAATGAAATTCAAACTGATCTTGCTTTGAGTTATAAATACATGATTCATTTAATTTTTGACACTTTGTAAGCATGATGAGCCTATTTTTATTCAATTTGAAATATTAGTCTATTTTATTTATTTGATTTTAATATTTTAAAATATAAAATATAGAATAGAATTTTGAAATAAAAGTAAGAAAATAAAATAAAAATAGTGTTATCGAACTCAGTTGAATAAAGAGATGGCGGAAAACTTTGAATATCAATAATAAATATTAAATGCCGGCTTACCAAATATCTGTGTTCAACTCACAGACCTCTGCTAGATTAGAAACGGGACCTTTCGGCTGTGTAATCTCACACTCTGCCTACTACTACCCCTTCGGGGATAAATAAGCGTCATTCAAAGCGTAAGTATGGAATACACTATTTGTAAATTCTACTAAAAAAATATGAAATGTAACACATATAGTTACGCCCGCCTTGGTCGAATGCTCAGATTGCTGGGTATTGGCCAAGAGGTCCCGGGTTCGAATCCTGGTAGGGGCAAACTTTGTGGTGACCACAAATGTTTGTTTCCGAGTCATGGTTGTGTATATGTTTATGTAGTATATTTTCAACATTTATTTACATAATTATATTATAGTTATTTGTTGTACGTGAGTGCAAAGTTGTTTTTTAACCGCGTGCTCAATTTTGATGACCGAGCTAGCGAAGGATTCTGAAATTAGAATCCTGAGCGATAGCGAGGGAATCAAAAGAGCACAAGGTGAAAAATCTTTGCACTTGAGTGCAACACGTAACTTTTCATCCCCCCCAACGAGGAAATTGCGAAATACAAAAAAAAAATACAATCACAATAGTTTCTGTTTTCACCCAGAAACTTCCACAACACCCTCCCATTAACCCAAACACACTCTCAACACCCACCCAGAAACACCCGCAATACACACCCATCCACTCAGACACACCCAAAAAACACCCATTCACCCAGAAAGACCCACAAAACACCCATTCACCCAGAAACACCCACAAAACACCCATTCACCCAGAAACACTCACAAAACACCCATTCACCCAGAAACACCCACAAAATATCGAATCACCCAATCACACCCTCAATACTCACCTATCCATTCAGACACACCCACAAAACACCCATACACCCAGACACACCCACAAAACACCCATTCACCTAGACACACCTCCAACACCCATTTACCCAGAAACACCCACAAAACACCCATTTACCCAGAAACATCCATTCACCCAGAAACACCCACAAAACACCCATTCACCCAGAAACACCCACAAAACACCCATTCACCCAGAAACACCCACAAAACACCCATTCACCCAGAAACACCCACAAAATATCGAATCACCCAGTCACACCCACAAAACACCCATTCACCTAGACACACCTCCAACACCCACCCATCCACCCAGCCACACCCGCAAAATTTATCCAGACACACCTGTAAGTACCTAATAAAAATTACCGTCCCTAATGGAGTTCCGAGACGGTCAATCAGCTTGAGTCAAGCACGTTGATTTTCTGTATGTTTTTGTTCCGTTTCTAGCGTAAACATATCAAACAAACCTAAAAAGCTTTTCAATGCTTGACTCAAGCATCAAGCAAGCATTGTAGACGATCAAAATGTTTAAAGCAAGATTGACGCCAAGCTGATTGACCGTCACGGAACTCTAAGGTTTTAACAAATTTATGACGTGAAAAGAAAATGGCGCGCGCAAAGCAAATTACAAAAAAAGTACACCAAGAAGGTTCCGAGTCTGAGTTTATAACAAATTAAAATAGGTTGCATGATAATTTCGGCAACATGGAGGTAGAAATAAATAGGTTTAATGTAGTTTTGAATTCACAAACTCATTGCACACGATGTTCTATATTCAAATTTACTTTACCCTCTAGAGGATAAAAACGGCTTTTGCACTCAGATATCGAAGAGCAAAAACGCTTTTTCCGAGATGGTGGGATGAAAAAAATATGTCCGTCATCTAGAATCCATAACACAAGTGCTTAGGCTACTTACTTTGGGCTAGATGATAGGTGTGAGAGAAAAAAAAAATATTTATTAAAAAAAAAATATTTATATAGGTATCGAGGAGTAAAAAATTAAACATGAAAAACGTGTAAAATGTAAATAGTAGGTACCTACTGAATCTTATAATTCACTATCAAAATTCAGTCCGAAAAAAAACACCTAGAATACCGGATGAAGCCAAATGAAGTGCCCCGGAACAGGATAAGCGGAATGACTTTCCGGTCTCCGCGGGATCGTAAAAGTCAACGCATGCGTTTAATTCCAAGGCTATTTTACTATGTGGCTTTTTCACAACTTTTTTGCTGACGGTGGATGCTTCGAAACATCTATACTCCAGCCGCTATGAAGAAAGACAAAATGTAAACAATTTTGATACATTACGAAATACATTTAAATTTTCCTTTTTTGATATACATTATCTCCTTCGGGACGTCAAAACGATAAGCGAATTTGAAAAAATTGGTACGAGTATTACACATTTTATTTTCATGTTTTGTATTAAAAGACAAATCAAGCAGTTTAAAGGGGATGTTACAGACTGGACCATGTACTTGTACACTATCTCAAAAAATTGAGAATAAATAAATGATTCTGGGAAAATTGCAACAAAATTTTTGGCTTTATTTCAAAAATAGACCAATAATACGCAAACGAGTGTTATGTCATGTGGTTTCCTGAACTGAATACTGAGGACATTCTTGATCAAACTTGAAACTTAATGAGTGTTGGGATACAGAGATGCTCCGTACATTTCGTGTTCAAGGACTTATTGCTCGCTAAGAATCCCAGAGGAGTGGTCTGCCACGCCCACGACACCCTAATCAAGAATTGTTGAGCGTGTAACACGTACAACACGACCATACTATTGCTTGGTGAGGAAGCGAGTTCGTGAGTGGTATGAGTCGCGACATAGAGATTAACCCCCGAATACAGAAACGCTACTCAAATTTGGGACACTGCTTAAAAAGTTAAGTGGACATTACCTGTCAGAATTTGTATGGAAAAACGTCAATGTTGACAACATTTGAATATTAAGCAAGACTCAAACTTTGATTAGAGTTTCTGTATTCGGGGGATATACATACATACATAAATCACACCTATTTATCCCCGTAGGGGTAGGCGGTGAATTAATACCCACGTTTCGCCAAAGGTTAGGTCCAAATAGGTCTTCTTAAAAACTCAAAATTACACTCATGGACCAATCAGACCAATTGTCATGAATTCAGAACACACATTGGTTCCAATTTTTTTTAGTTGCATCTCTCTATTTAATGAGTTATATTTCATCCCGCAAGAACATATATACGAGCGTAATATTATAAAACATTTTAAATTTCATTCCAAGTTATATTTAAATTTAAAAAAATATATAGATTCTATACTTAGAGGGTTCAATTATACAATTTCCTAGACTCAAACTTTCTATTACTGACTTATCTAAACTAATATCATTAATCTGAAGCGTTAGTTTGATTGGTTGGTGGAACGCGCTCATCTCAGAAACTACTGATTCAAATTGAAAAAATATTGTTGTGTTGGATAGTCCATTCATTGAGGAAGGCTGTAAGCTATATAATAACCGACATTAACGCGAGTGACCATAATTTATAATTATACAGATATTTGATTACTTATTAAAAAAATCGCAACTATGTGTATTTGGTTTGCATCCGTTTCGGTCTAATTAAATACCCGCTGTAGGCACCTCCGGGATTGAGGAGCAGCGCGCGTACCTATGTTTGTTCTGTTATACTGTTTGTATACACAGCTAACAAGGAGTGGTTTCTAACGTCTCTGGGCCAAAGATTAGGGTGCAGCATACGGGCTGCACTGGTTTTGCAATTATTGGTCTGTTAATATAAGCAGTAGCGGTTAGCAACTCGATGAGACAGTCGCAGTGAGCGCGTTATGTCTGACGGTCTGCCCGCCTAGCATGACTACCGAAATACGATATGATATAGCCATATATACTATCGTGTTTCGTTGGTCATGCTAGCCGGGCTGGACAAGTCCCCAATGTATTCGAATGAATAAAATAAAGATGTGCGAAATTGACGTATTACTGAGAAAACACCATGGCGATCGTCGAGTAGATCGATAACACAGTGGCCTAGCGCGCTCGGCCTGCGATTGCGTAAACTAAGCAATGTTTGCTAAGGCCGGTCATTGGATGAGTGACCAAAAATGTATTTTCCCGAGTTTTTCCGTTCTTCGCAAGGCACGCTAAGCCGTTGGTCCCGGCTGCATCTGCAGTCGTTAGTACCCACCAACCCGCACTGGGCCAGCGTGGTGGGTTATGGCCCAATATCCCTATACTCTTCCATCCATAGGGAAGGCCTGTGCCTCACCGGAATTTATCGATTTTTAAATAGTTTTATACATGAAAATGCCCGCATTGGACTGACTTCCCTACATGTTCTAATTCTTGGCTATACATATACAGTCGCACTACTCCCATTCTCGGGCAATTGGACTATTACCACCAACTACAACGTTAACAATAATAATAATGCCAATTATGTGCTGTTTTAGCAAACAGTTTCATTCGGAAATAAGGCTATAGTGTGCCCGATTCTGAAGTTTACCTCTTTAATACTCTTTGGCTTCCACAAAATATTTTGACGCTATATTGTGAAATATTACTGTTTTACATCTCTGCAATCATTTCTGAATTCAGATACACCTATCATCTAGTTCAAATAAAACAGCTTTGGGCTAGATGATAGGTAGGATAAATAAAGTGCTTGTATTATGGAAATATAAAAATAGAAATATTGGAAATATAGTCATACACGTAAACAACAATGACTCGAAAACCAAATTTCTTCATCACACAAACATTTGCATCTATCATGGTACGAACCCGTGACTTTTTCTTCATTCAAGCCACAAAAAGTGGAAAATAGTCACATCAATGGTTGTAAATGAAGGTAAAACAATTAAGAATCATTATCATTAAGAATCGTTATTTTATCGAATGAGTTCTAGCATACAGCACACTGTCTAATTAGCCAGTTTCTAAAACCGTACTAAAAACAAACTAGAGGCAAACGAACAAGCACAAGAACTGCATATACGCCAAAAAAAACTAGTTCTGTGTGAAGTTAAAGTAGACTTTAAAGTACTTTTCAGTTGGAGTGGACTAATGCAGTTAATACAAAGTACCTCAATGTAAACGAAGCGACGCGGCTGCAGTGAACTAGCACAATTTTAAGTTCGTTTCAGAACAGCTCTGAACGAATTTTATGGCAGCCAAGTTGATGGTTATATAATTTTGTGACGTGATTTTTTCGTATTGTGATGTAAATCTGATTACAGAAACAGGGTTGAGAATTCACCTCTGCCTACCCCTTCGGGGATATGGGCGTGATTTATGTATGTATGTAGAAACAGGGTTCCGTGGGCTAATGTTTTTCAACATTATAAACCTTATAGCCTAGACCACTGGGAGGCTGAAGGCTCTTGTGTTTATGCCCGGGCCATGGACCAGGCTGATGACCCGGATGATGATGATGTAGGCGGACAGAGAAGAACTCTAAATTACACCAATGATAAGTTAAGATACTAATTAAGTTCAGTCTAAAATTTACCAATGGGTATATAGCAGTGTAGAGACGACAGATCACTAGGATAGAATGCTTTGAAAAACCATTTTTTTATCAGAAACACTTTAATTGACACAATTGTTCGCGCATCGACTTTAGGGCGGAACATCCTCCAAAACCACCGGTGCCATTACAATGTAACATTTCAGTATGAAAACAATTGTTAACAAAGTTAGCAGTACAACATTGTGCTTGCTGTTAATTAATTTCATCTAATATCAGGTAAGACCCCGGTATCTTCCAAGAACTCCGCGAAATGGCAGAAAGTGCAATGGGACTTTCGTATTCTCACTGAGAACAGACTCTATTTACATTAGGGCGCCGCTAAACACACCAATTTGCTTAAAAGTCCACGGAAACCGTAAAAATGTTCTTGAAGAATAAAATATTCTATATATGTTCGAGGCACCACCGACCGTCTTGATAGACTGTGCCAAACTCATAGACTAAAATAAATAACCTAGACTAAGCGTTGTATAAGTAACGAGGAATGAGTAGCAGCGTTCGTAATAGACAACCAATAATAGACAACTAACAAGCGAGTGAAATGCTAAGTTTATGCTATAGCGAGCCGAGCGCGCTAAGCCACTACACACAAATGAGATCTACCGAGGTCGTGGTGACAATTTTTATTCTGTTAAGGCATCGCCACAAGGCAAAGATTTTATTTAACTGAAGATACTAAATATAAAAAGATCACACACCAAGCATGTACTTATCTGATCAGATGCAGCAATAACCATTATTTTTAAGGGGAAACAGCAGAATTGCTGTGTGTGGGACGTGAAGTGTTGTGTTATCATTATGATCATTTTGTGCCACAATTTAAAATACCCAATTTTCCTTTGTTACATACGAAAGGCACATCTTTTCCGCAGTATCTGTGTGGATACAAATTTCAAGTAGACATTGGATATTGAAATTCTCAGGACATTAAGCTTCGACAGAAGGTTTTTGATTTTTGATATTTACAGCTTTTTATTACTTTTCCTTCTATTCGCACCGAAAAGGTGATGAATGAATGCATAGAAAATGATAGAAGGACTATATACCATATCGGACGGACTGTTCATCTTTCAGACAGTTCAACTTTCCAACTCATATTGCTCAAGACTTCGGCTTTGGTTTTTCAAAAGAAAAAAAGAAGCAATATGTGCAATAGGATTAGGATGGTTTGTGTGAAAGATGAAAAGAGGAACAGGGGAGTTAATGCTGAGCTCACGTCGGATAGAGGAAAGTGGAAGAAGAAGACATGTTGTGCCGAAATGTCTTCTTCTGCTTCGTCAAGGACGGGGAGAAGAAGATTAGTAGAAGATATTGATGCTTAATTTCACAGTCAGAACGCAGAAATAGCGCATAAGCTTAGTTGTACATTGTACCATCCTTCCAGCCTACTTGAACATCGAAAATAAATGTATTATTACTCCTATAAAGAAAACGTCATCGACGAATAAGAACAAATTTATTATGCATTGAACAATTTGAACATGCATTAGTATTTGCATTTAAAAGCTCTTCGTATTAAAGTAATGCCATGTAAGACGTATTTGCATTATTCAATAAACAATTACAATACTCAAACGTTAGAGCCAGCGAACTAATCTCCTTTAAGTCAGCTTTTAGTAGAAGTTCAGATAGAGGTTACCGTGAGCTTTTAGGTTAATTTGTAAGTAGCAAGTGTTTAAATATTCTCTATAGTCACACATAAGACTGATTAGGTCTAATCACTTAGACCAAAGTTATAAATAGCAGTTATAAAGGTACTAGATGATGGAAAATGTATGGAAAATAGTTCATACTCAAGAACAGATACTCAAAACACTACAAAACAACTTCGTGCCAATAACACAAAGATTGGTCCCAATTAGGATTCGAACTTGAGACGTCAGTAAATGATCCACAAGATCATCCCTTTGACCAAATCGACTGATAAACCAAACTAGTTTACAACAAAAAAAACATGTAAAGCTTTCACCTCGTGGTATATTCTGGCGTGTCATGCTTCAATAATATTTAAAATTGTAGTCATTCTTTATGAGATCAGAGGGAAACATGGCAAAATGGCTACTTTCCCACAACTTGACTTGGTAAAACCGAACCCCAACATTTTAAAAACATAAAAATATTAGCTAGAAGTTGGTTAGACGGTTTTGTAACTGCCAAGTAACCTAATCAAATCTTTCTTGTTCTATTACTATTCCTAAAGCGCTAAGTAATAAGCTTAAATTTTTATTCATATGCGAAAACGTTTAAATTGTGTATAGTGCTTAAATTATAATAGTGATTTATTCCAAAGAAAATTGCGTCAAAATCCTAATTTTTCGAACTTTTTCTAAGCACAATTTTCTTGTTCTAATTTTTCTCACTATTAATCAATATCATAGTGATTTATTATTTGTTTTTTAAACTTTCACTGTTACTGTATGTTTTCCAAATAAAATAAAATAGACACTCATTTGTTACCGGTATGTCAATATGCCACTGGAACGATAGACAAACGCTAGCGGGCTGTACATATAAGTGTTATATGTATGTATATAGTCGACCTGTCTCGCCAGGGAGCGCGTTCGACCGTGTGATTTGTCTCAACGTGTCGTGTACCTTGTATGCGTCCGTTGCTAGAACAAGCAACAGATAGGAGCTTTGTAGGTAGCAATATTTAATACTAGCTGTGCCCGCGACTTGGTTCGCGCGGAATTTGGAAAATAACAACATGTTGTACGTAGGTGGGTAGGTTACGCGATTTAATTTGGATATTTATTTGGGAATTTAAATCTTGTTTATAAAAACTGCTTTTATACTCTTACGGCCTCACATGATGGTATCAGCATTGAGTAGTTACTCAGTGTTTTGTCTGTTCTCCTCGCATTCAAAATCATGTTTGTGAGACGAAGACAAAACACTGAGTAACTACTCGAGGCTTATGCCGTGTTTATTATTAAGGCCGTTAGTCGCCACACACGAGAAAGGGCTGGTGACAATTGCATTCTTCTGTACCGTCACCACACGGCAAAAGACATACATTTAAATTTTAAATCACGCCTATATCCCCGAAGGGGTAGGCATAGGTGAACTAGCACCCACGTTTCGCCAATTATGTTAGATCCCATGTAATTGGTGGCGAGCCTATTGCCATTTATCGGGCACAAAAGACGCAGTACTATTGCTACGTGGTTTAAGAGGAACGCTGCAGGCCATTCCTCATCACTGATTTATCCTTAGTCGCCTTGTACGACACCCACGGGAGAGATTTGGGGTGGGACTATTGTATTCTACTCTGCCGTCACCACGCGGCAAAATAGCTTTTGCATTAATAGAATATCATGTAGGTAAAGTCACCCAAAACGAGTATACGGCCTAAAAAGAGTACTAGTTAACAGATTTTTGCAAAAAATAACACTAATAATAAAAAATCACGTCTCTCAAAAATGAATCGTGAAAATGTTGGCTCGCATTATTATTACTTACTTTCCCAGTATGAAGAGTTACTTCCCCCTTATTCTTTTAAGGGCAAAAGATAATGTCTCGACAACACCGCTGTAATCTGATCTAATGTCCGGCACAGGATAAATCTTGCGCCACTTTCTCGGCTCTTAATCGGCTGATAGGATACTGTATCCGTCTTTTTTTTGTCCACAAGTAATGCTTTCTTGTAGAGGATTCTTTCTTCAAAAATCATCATTAAATTTTTATTTGAACATTATACAAATGTTAGAAACATTTGTTGTTTACCGGCTTCCGTGGTCTAGTGGTTCGCCGGAATTAAGATCCAGAGGTCCCGGGTTCGATCCCCAGTGGGGTACAAATTTGTACTCGGTTTGGTTGGTGGTAGGACTCTTCTTTCAAGTCCGCCTGGCTTCCACCGTCTTATTAAAATCTGTCGCCATAATAATAATGTTAAAAACTATTCGATTTATTAAAAGGTGTCTTGGGTGGCCGAGCGGTAAGGCACCTGCCCGGATAGCAGCGGACGCGGGTTCGATTCCCGCCTCAAGACCATAATTTAACGAAATACTTTTTCTAACCACCAAAATCTTTGTACTAATGTTAAAAGCATTATTGTATTCCGACAATTGTGATAAGATAGCCAGCCCCTCTGTGGTTGAAGGTTCCAGATGAAGCTCGATTTCATCTCCAGCCCTTATTGTCACTTACCATCAGGTAAGATGAAGGGCAATAGCTTTCCAGTCTAACATAAAAGAAACATTATTAAAAAGAAAAAGAAATCAGAATAATTTCAGAAATTTTTGTTCTGATGCGGGAATCGAAGCCGCGTCCTCCGCAATCTGATCCACTACCACTCGGCCAACAAGGACCTTAACTGACTTGCCTATGAAATAGAGACCTGCTTTGGCTGGTTGAATCGTTAAATAAGTTGCAGTGTTAAAAACAAACTTTTACTTCCAAGATCTTTGTCTTAGAAAAGCTTGGTCCCATAACATTAGTCCACAAACGTAAACATAATAATAATAATAATAAATCTTTATTTCTCATCACAAACAGTAGTAACATAAAAGCTGACACAGTAATAGATTAGTAACATTGTTTGTGTGAGACTGATGCCTATGCTAGGTACGCGTGTACCTGGGGTGCGATTTTCCGGGACCTCCTCGTGGTGCACCCTGGGCAACGGCTGGTTGATAGATCGACGCCTGCCGCGTCGAACCATCAACCAGACGGCTGACTCCGGACTAGGGACCGTGGCGCTCTCCGTCTGCTTTTGTCCGCATAGCGGGGCGGCGGTTGAAGTGTCCACGAGGCGTTGAGTTGGTGATTGTCAGTGGTGTTACTCCCCCTTTTTATCCTCCGTTTTTGTAGGAGGGGGAGAAAGGTCCCTATACAGGACTCTTGAGGAGCTGCTCCCTCTCTTTTATCTCCGTTTTCGGGGGAGAGGCGTAGCGGCATTTTGGCGGAGCCCGTTTTTGGGCGGGTATGGCGAGTGGGAGTAGTCGCGGCACGGCGAGGTTGACTGCTACGTGCGTAGTGGTCAACTCTGTCCTTTTTGGGACCCCCGTCGTGCAACTTGTGTGGATGACCAGTGAAGCGCCTTTTTAGGCGCCGAGTGTTGATCATGTCTAGCAGCTGGTCAACAACACAAGGGTGTTCCCTTAATTGGGCGCACCGAGTGGAGACAACCACAATAAAAAACCCCAGACTTCCGGCGTTGCGGTAGCACGGCGTCGGATGCCCGTATTTGCGGGAGGTGGGGGGGGCATACCCCCACCAGCTAGTGGCCTTTCCTCTCCAGCCACCCGAACTGGATGAGACGTAAAAGGGTTGCCCGGGTAATAAGGCTCTGCCCGGGTGGACGTTTGAATTCCTGTGTACTCGTGGGATCTTTATGGACAAATTCTTAAAAACCCCAAAAGTCGAAGGCGCAGTGGGCGCGGGACGAGGCGCAGTGGGCGCGGGACGAGGCGCAGTGGGCGCGGATGAAGGTGTGGTAAGCGTGGCGAATATGGCGCAAGACGCAGTAGGCGTAACCAGAAGCGCAGAGGGCGCACAAATTGAGGATCGGGCCAGGTATTGGGGGAGGGAGTCAGAGGTGTCCTCTGACCCGGATCCCAAGGGGGGGAAGCCTAAAATGGGGGGGAAAGGGGCTACTTTGCGCTTTCTGACTCCAGTGGGTGATTTTAGGCGCTCAGACTCGGCGGTTGAGTCATCCGAGGTTAAGGGGGGTGTGGGCTTACCGGTGGACATCGAATCCGACACATCCTTCACCGATGGCTCTGTAGTGGGGACGATTTTAGCCCGAAGAAAAAGGGCGCTTAGTGGGCGTCTTTGGAACGCTGGGGATTCCGATGGTGAGGCAGCTGAGGTCCCGGGAAGCCCGGAGGCAGTCGCCTCGCCGAAGATCCCTCGTTCGAGGACTGGAAGGGGGGGGTACCACCATTCGGTGGGGCTCTCCCAAGCCCGTAGAGAGTTGCGGGAGGGACCAGTTGACACCGATTGGGAGTCAGCTTTCACTGACTCAGAATCGGAGCCAACCTTGACGGAGCCAATTCCTGCTCCCAAAAAGGCCGGGAAAGGGAAGCGGTCACCCACGCCGGTGATGAGCAAGGAGGAGCTACGCCGCATGTTTGAAGAGGGTGCGGGCGAAATTGATCAGGTCCTCTTGAAGAGCAAGAAGCTCAAGGGGACCTGCATAAAGGAAGTGAAGCAGGCCATGGGCAAAATGGCGACTGTGGTCAAAGACTTGGCGGATCGTAGGGAGGAGAGCGAACTTGTTCGTCGGCTTCATACCGACAACAAACGCCTCAAGGGCCAACTTTCGGTCCTTGGTGAAGAGGTGGCTGCCCTACGTAGGGCTTTTGCAGAGAGGGAGAACCCTCCCTCACGCAAGGGGCAGGCAGCGCGGTCAGTGGTGGTCGAGCCTATGTCGGAGGAGGCAGCTTCGGAAGCGGAGGTTGAAGTGAAGAGGGGTCCGAGGAAGAAGGCTGACATAGGCAAGACGACATTGACAGTCGAAGACTTCGGCCAGGCCATGGCTAAGCTGCAAAAGGAGCTCATGCAGCACATAGGAGGGTACATAAATGCCCGTCTTGAGGGCCTAGAAGTGGACGGCCGTCTACTGCCGGCCCCATCGCATCGCCCCCCTCTGCACTTTGACAAGAAGGTGGCGAAGCAGGTGCCCAGCAAGCGCCCAGCGAGTCCAATTTTGGGTTCCGCTGCCACCAGGACGATGAGGGCCACCTTGGCCCCTGCTGCAAACCTGCCTAAAAGGGCGAGAGAAGTGGTGCCGAAGAAGGCGGTGGCCTCAAAAGCCCAGACGGCCAGACCCAGGGAGAGAACCATGGACCATATCGCGGGACCTTCTTGCGAGGAACTGCCTGTCGTCCTCAGTGAGTGGACGACAGTAGCCAAGAAGGTCCGCAAGGCCCCATCCAAGGCGTCGGCTCCGGCTCCGGTGAAGGTGGCTCCGGCGTCTCCCAAGGTCCCCAGAGCTCCTAGGTCCTTGGCGGTGGTCGTCGCTCTCCAGCCAACGGCTTTGGCAGAGGGAGTGACCTACAAGGATGCCTTGGCTATCGCCAAATCCAAAGTGTCCCTCCGGGAGCTGGGCATCTCGCACCCCGGCAAATTTAGGAGGACCATGACCGGGGCTTGCCTGATGGAGCTCCCGAAGGAGACGACTCCAAGCCAGGCGGACACGTTGGCCCAGAAAATCGGGGAGGTCTTGGGAGATACTGCCCGAGTGACCCGCCCGACAAAGATGGCCGACTTCCGGGTGAGCGGCCTCGATGACTCGGTGTCGGCTCTTGAGTTGAAGGAGGCTCTGGCGGAGAGGCTCGGGTGCTCACCTGACAAGATCAAGGTGGGCGCCATCGTTTCGGGCTTCAGGGGGATGGGGTCAGTGGTTGCCTCGTGTCCGGTCGAGCTGCTGCCCAAGCTCACTGAGGGTGGCAGACTTTGTGTCGGGTGGAGTTCGGCAACTGTCCAGGTACTGGAGCAGCGCGCGATGCGCTGCCACAAGTGCCTGGAAAAGGGGCATACGGTCCAGCTTTGCCCGTCGACCAAGGACCGCAGCGGACTCTGCTACCGCTGCGGGGTGGCGGGACACACGGCGGCAGCATGCAGTGCGCCTTTTAAATGCGCACTCTGCACGGACCACGGTCTGCCCGCTGCTCATCGGATGGGGGGTCCATCATGTAACCCCCCTCCAGTCAAAGGCCGCCCTCTGGCAGCCACGAGGGCTCCGGCCAACCAGGGAGTTTCACCCATGGACACCCACAATGCCCAGTAGGACCATTGGTGAAATTCTCCAGGTTAACATAAACCACTGCGCCGGGTCGCAAGACCTGATGTGCCAGGTTATGGCGGAGTGGGGGATTGGCCTGGTCCTCGTGGCGGAGCCCTACCGGATCCCGGATTCCCCGAGATGGTTCGGGGCGACCGACGGGCTGGCGGCGATAGTCGGGGCTGGCACCAATGCCGCCCCGCCCCTCACTCTCCGAGAGAGGGGGGAGGGTTTTGTGGCTGTTCTGTGGGGAGGAGTGGTGGTGATCTCCACCTACTTCTCCGGCAACCGCAGACGTGTCGAATTTGAGAACTTCTTGTCTGCGGTTGAAGGAGTGGTGCGGAGAGCGGCGCCACTCCCGGTGCTGGTAGGGGGGGATTTTAACGCCAAACACACGGCGTGGGGTTCCCCCCGCATCGACGACTTCGGGGAGGACCTAGTGGACTGGGCATGTTCACTAGGTCTCCAACTCCTGAATCGGGGCTCCACCCCGACGTGTGTTAGGTGGCAAGGTGAGTCCATCGTTGACACCACCTTTGCCACCTCACCATTCGCCGCCCGGATCAGGGACTGGCGAGTGATAACCGACGTGGAGGCCCTATCGGATCATCGTTATATTCGATACGCGGTCTCCACTGCCGGTCCCGGGGCCCCTCTTCATCTGGGCCCTGTGGCGGGTGCCTCTCCTTTTCCGAGGTGGGCACTCACCAAACTCCGGCGTGATGTGGCGGAAGAAGCGGCCATTTTCCGGTCGTGGTTCGAGGTGCCGGACCACCTGTCAGGGGACGCCGAGGGCATGGCGACACTCTTCGCGGACGACCTCGAAGTCGTCTGCAACGCCGCCATGCCACGTTCTCGGGGCCGTCCCAATCGACAGGAGGTGTATTGGTGGACGCAGGACATCGCCGCCCTGCGTGCCACTACCCTCGCGGTACGGCGCGCCTACCTTCGCTGCAGACGGAGGCGCGTCGAGAAGTGGTCCGGGGAGACCGATGAACTCCGCCGGGCCTTCAGAGAGGCGAACAAGCAGCTTCGGACTGCCATAAGCAGGGGCAAGTCCGAGGCTGAGGAGCGCTTCTTAGCGCTCCTTGATAATGACCCCTGGGGGAGGCCATACAGGGTCGTGCGGGGCAAATTCCTCGAAGCCGCCCCGCCGACCTCCTGTATGGAGCCAGCGCTGTTGAGAAGTGTCCTGGAGACACTTTTTCCGGATCCAGGACACTTCGTTCCGCCCAGATCGGCCTCCTCCGCCCCCAGAACAGCTAGTCTGCAGGGGTGGAGCGATGGGCCCCCTGTCACGGACGCCGAATTTGACAGTGGAAGGGACCGGCTCCGGACCAAAGGCAAGGCTCCGGGGCCCGACGGGGTCCCTTCCAAGGTGGCTGCCATTGCCTTGGGGCCATTGGAGGAGCGGTTCCGCGTGGTGCTAAACACGTGCATCGCGACGGGCCGCTTCCCAAAGAGATGGAGGGTCGGCAGACTTTGCCTCCTCCGCAAGGAAGGACGCCCTGCTGACTCCCCATCGGGATATCGGCCGGTGGTGCTGCTGGATGAGTCCGGGAAGTTTCTCGAGAAGATTCTCGCTTCCCGGATCCTGCAGCACCTGGAGAGTCGTGGGCCGGATCTAGCCGAGCCCCAGTTTGGCTTCCGAACCGGCCGGTCCACCATGGACGCGGTGGCCCGCCTCAGGAGGTGGACCAAGGCGGCCGCAGAAAAAGGGGAGGCTGTCATCGCGGTGTCACTCGACATCGCGAATGCTTTTAACAGCCTCCCCCACGAATGTATAGAGGCGGCACTCGCATTTCACGAGGTGCCCCTCTACCTCCGCGCCCTTGTCTCGGACTACCTCCGTGAGAGGGTAGTCCTGTATGAGGACGGGGAGGGCCGCGTCCGATCATGGGCTATGGCGGCAGGTGTACCCCAGGGCTCTGTACTAGGACCTCTTCTCTGGAACCTGGGGTACAACTGGGTTTTGCGCGGCCGGCTCTTGCCGCGAATGGAGATCGTCTGCTTCGCGGACGATACTCTAGTCGCGGCAAGGGCCCGCGAATGGGAAGATGCGGAGCATCTTGCGTCGGTTGGCACCTCATTGGTCGTCCGGCGCATCCGCATGCTGGGATTGGAGGTGGCCCTCCACAAGACGAGGGCCATGTGGTTCCAAGTTCCCAGGCGCAGAATCCCAGCGGGACTGACCGTCCGAGTGGAGGGGGTCCGGATCCCTGTCGAGGTGCACCTAAAGTACCTCGGCCTCATCCTGGACCCCCGGTGGAGCTTTGAGGAGCATTTCAAGCTTCTCGCTCCCCGGCTGTGCTCCGCCGCAGCCGCACTCGGACGAGTCCTTCCCAATCTGGGGGGCCCCGGTTCGGCCTGCCGTCGACTGTACCTAAACGTAATACGGTCGATGGCTCTCTACGGAGCCCCCGTCTGGGCGGAGTGCCTCTCCCCCCGCACGAAGGCCCTTTTGCGACAGCCGCAGAGGGTCATCGCGACCCGGACCGTGCGGGCCTACCGCACGGTTGGACACGAGGCTGCCTGCGTCCTATCAGGCATGCCTCCGTGGGAACTTGATGCCATGGTTCTGGCCCAGGTACATCAAGTGCGGGTCGCGGCAAGAGAGCGGGGGGAACGCCCCGTTCTCGAGGAAGTGAGACGGGTGCGGACGCTGGCCAAAAGACGCGTCTTTGGCCAGTGGGCAGAGGCACTTCTTGCCCCGCGTGCCGGCCACCGGACGGTAGAAGCCATCCGTCCGGTGTTGGAGGAGTGGGTTGGGCGCCGGCACGGCAGCCTCACCTACCGCCTAGTGCAGGTGCTGACCGGACATGGGTGCTTCGGTCACTACCTGCACAAGGTCCCCCGTCGGGAAGAGTCGTCGCGGTGCCACCACTGCGACGCTCCGGATGACACGGCCGAGCACACACTCTGTGTGTGCCCGGCCTGGCGATCTGAGCGCCGCGAACTTCGCGCGGCGCTAGGCGGGGGTCACCTCTCGCTTCCGACTCTGGTCAAATTCATGGTTGGGAGTGAGGGGAACTGGGAGGCTGCCGCCTCCTTCTGCGAGGCTGTCATGTCGCAGAAAGAGGCAGCGGAGAGGGAGCGGGAAGAGGATGCTCTAGCCGCTCCCCTCCGGCGTAGGCGGACGGGCCGAAGGAGGTGAGCTCATGTTCGTCCTCCTTAGGCCCGACAAGAGTGGCCTGCACACTCGGGTTAGCCCCCGTGTGTGCATTGCACAGGCCACCCCGTCTGGGGGGATGTCCAGTGTTCCGGACATCCCCTCCTCGGCGCTGACCCCGGCGTAAGCCGGCAGGCCCTGGGGAGAGACTGGTGAATTGCCTCGCGGCAGACCCCAGACCCTCCCCGTCAGAAGGGCTGGAGGGACACCGGAGTGGTTTAGTGGCGTATTCCCGACTCGATCTTGAGTCGGGCGAGTCCCACACACGTCGGCCGTCTAGCTAGCGGCCGATACGGTGCGTAAATGCATTCCACTCCGTCAAAAAAAAAAAAAAAAAAAAAAAAAAAAAAAAGGTACGCGTGTACCTGTATTACAGGTCATCAGGCCCGCACTCCTTGGTCCACCAGGTGTCCTATAAATACTTGATGTGATAATTAAAAAAGAATATTTAATTATTATATGCCTTATCACTGCTAAAAGAATGAATACAAAAAAAATAAAAATAATACAATTTCACCTAAATGAGACTATCAATGATGATGTGTGTTTGAGTGTTGGTATTCAATGAGTGTGTCTATTTTTGTGTGTGATAGATACACATTAAATATTTAATATTAATCTCTTAAATACTATACTCAATATAAAAAAATAATAACATTACACACTTGTCACTAATAATCAGTAGAGCATCTTTGAACTTTTATATTTAAATAAAAGTTCAAACATGACGCTCCAAAATTGTGACATTGCTGACGAGACAACATCATCATCACCAGCCCCTTTAATACTGAGGCACAAGCCTTCCCTATGGATGGAAGAAATGGGAGAATGTGCTACCACCCACCACCACGGTGGGTATTAACGACTGCAGATAGAGCCGGGACCAGCTTAACGTGCTTTCCCATGATAATGTTTGGTAACCCATCCAATGCCCGGCCTCAGCGAAAATTGCTTGGTTTACGCAATCGTAGGCCGAAAGAGACAACATCGTACCAAATTCTGGGCGCCCATTGTGGCACAAAGCGCTCGACCAGTACTTATTATACACCGGGAATAATTATGCTTTTAACTTATTTGACCAATTTCCACAGCGAGTGTAATCATCCCATCGATTGTTTGCGACAGATTGGGGGTAATTTCATTACCATTATACTACCCTCTAGGGCTGCCGCGACAACAATTTGTCGGACCTGATAATGAGGCACAATAATTTTCAATTAACCGTAAAATTATGATGTCTGTTCGAAAGTTCTTGATAAAAAGTGTACCACAGAATTATATTAAGTTGCGTGGCAGTTTTCACTGTAAAAGCTTTTTTCATCCCACCATCTCGGAAAAGGCGTTTTTGCTCTTCGATATCTGAGTGCAAAAGCCGTTTTTATCCTCTAGAGGTTAAAGTAAATTTGAATTTAGAACATCGTGTGCAATGAGTTTGTGAATTCAAAACATCATTATACCTATTTATTTCTACCTCCATGGTGCCTAAATTGTCATGCAACCTATTTTAATTTGTTAAAAACTCAGACTCGGAACCTTCTTGGTGTACTTTTTTTGTAATTTGCTTTGCGCGCGCCATTTTCTTTTCACGTCATAAATTTGTTAAAACCTAGGAGTTCCGTGACGGTCAATCAGCTTGGCGTCAATCTTGCTTTAAACATTTTGATCGTCTACAACGCTTGCTTGATGCTTGAGTCAAGCATTTAAAAGCTTTTTAGGTCTGTTTGATTTGTTTACGCTAGCAACGGAACAAAAACATACAGAAAATCAACGTGCTTGACTCAAGATTCCGTCTCGGAGTAATTTTTATTAGGTACTTACAGGTGTGTCTGGATGAATGTTGCGGGTGTGGCTGGGTGGATGGGTGGCTGTTGGAGGTGTTTCTGGGTGAATGGGTGTTTTTGGGTGTTTCTGGGTTAATCGGTGTTTCTGGGTTAATCGGTGTTTTGTGGGTGTTTCTCGGTGAATGGGTGTTTTGTGGGTGTTTCTGGGTGAATGGGTGTTTTGTGGGTGTTTCTGGGTGAATGGGTGTTTTGTGGGTTTTTCTGGGTGAATTGGTGTTTTTTGGGTGTTTCTGGGTAAATGGGTGTTTTATGTGTGTTTCTGGGTGAATGGGTGTTTTGTGGGTTTTTCTGGGTGAATGGGTGTTTTGTGGGTGTTTCTGAGTGAATGGGTGTTTCTGGGTGAATGGGTGTTTCTGGGTGAATGGGTGTTTCTGGGTGAATGGGTGTTTCTGGGTGAATGGGTGTTTTTTGGGTGTTTCTGGGTAAATGGGTGTTTTATGGGTGTTTCTGGGTGAATGGGTGTTTTGTGGGTTTTTCTGGGTGAATGGGTGTTTTGTGGGTGTTTCTGGGTGAATGGGTGTTTTTTGGGTGTGTCTGAGTGGATGGGTGTGTATTGCGGGTGTGAATGTTGTGGGTGTTTCTGGGTGGGTGTTGAGAGTGTTTTTGGGTTAATGGGAGGGTGTTGTGGAAGTTTCTGGGTGAAAACAGAAACTGTTGTGATTGTATTTTTTTTTTGTATTTTGCAATTTCCTCGTTGGGGGGGGATGAAAAGTTACGTGTTGCACTCGAGTGCAAAGATTTTTCACCTTGTGCTCTTTTGATTCCCTCGCTATCGCTCAGGATTCTAATTTTGAATCACTCGCTACGCTCGTGATTCAATTTTAGAATCCTTCGCTAGCTCGGTCATCAAAATTGAGCACGCGGTTAAAAAACAACTTTGCACTCACGTACAACAAATAACTATTAATAATCAACGGCACTCTAATAATGAAAATACAGGGAGTATTTAAGGTTGTGCCTATACGTGTACTTATTTTTTTTCGGTTATAAATTTCTTAAAGAAACTGTTACTAAATTGTTTTGAGCGCTATAAATAGTGATTGTATATGAATTAAGAATGGCATATCTGCTGTATAATTCAACATAACTTATCTTGTCATTACTCTTGTGATATTTAAACTTTTCCCACAACCCTAACAGCTGAGAGCATCGGTGACATACATTTTACCAATTTATATATTATGCAGTTCGTTTTATATTTTAATATGATTTGCGAATTGCAAATCAACGTTGGCGCGAAAATGCAATCGTTGATTGTGCTTACAGAAACACGATAACAGTACTGTGACACAATTCGATAAAATAATCCCATTTCCGAAATAGTTCTACTTCCACTATACATTTGTATAGCAGGTAAATCAGCACGACAAGCTGTTGGTCTCGGATGCATCTGCAGTCGTTAAGACACCTAGCCGAACGGGGTTAAGGCTTATTTTTCCTATATTCTGCCATTCATAGGTCTTGTGCCCCAGTAGTGAGGACATTATAGAACTGGGCATATTATAATTATATTGTAGTATTCTCATGATGCTCGCTAGCGCACAGCGTGTCACAGCGCGCTTGGCCTGCGATTGCGTAAACTAAGCAATTTCGCTAAGGCCGGTCATTGGATGGGTGACCAAAAATTTTATTATCTCGAGCTCCTCCGTGCTTCGGAAGGCACGTTAAGCCGTTGGTCCCGGCTGCATCTGCAGTCGTTAGGACCCACCAACCCGCACTGGGCCAGCGTGGTGGGTTATGGCCCATTCTCCCTACATTCTTCCATCCATAGGGAAGGCCTGTGCCTGTGCCCCTGCAGTCTTCTTCCTGCCCTTATCCCGCCTAAGCGGGGTCGGCACAACATGTCTTCTTCTTCCACTCCTTTCGATCCTTCACCAATTTCTCATCCACTCCTCTCGCTATCATGTCCTCCTTTACACAGTCCATCCATCTCTTCTTTGGTCTTCCTCTCCTTTTACGTCCTTCCACGTTCATGCCTAACATTCTTCTGCCAACATAGCTTTTATCTCTTCGCATAACATGACCAAACCATCCCAGTCTATTACTCCGCAGTCTCTCTGTCACTTGCGCTACTAAAGGCTGATGATGATGATGATAATGAATATTTCCAATCACCGACGTATCTGTATGTGTTAGATATGTTTCACGTTTATCATGAGAATCATCATCACCAGCCCTTTAATGTCCCCACTGCTGGGGCACGGGCCTTCCCTATCGATGGAAGAATATAGGGAGATTGGGCCATAACCCACCACGCTGGCTCAGTGCGGGTTGGTGGGTACTAACGACTGCAGATGCACCCGGGACCAACGGCTTAACATGCCTTCCGAAGCACGGAGGAACTCGAGATAATAAAATTTTTGGTGATGGGTTCCAATGACCGGCCTTAGCGACATTGCTTAGTTTACGCAATCGCAGGCCAAGCGCGCTGTGCCACTGCACTAGCGAGCATCATGAGAATACTACAATATAATTATAATATGCCCAGTCCTTTAATGTCGCCACTACTGGGGCACAAGACCTATGAAGGGCAGAATATAGGAAAAATAAGCCTTAACCCCGTTCGGCTAGGTGTATTAACGACTGCAGATGCATCCAAAACCAACGGCTTGACGTGCCTTCCGAAGCACGGAGGAGCTGGAGATAATATATTTTTTGTAAGCCATCCAATAATTTTACATTGCTTATTTTTTAACCGACGAAAAAACGGAGGAGGTTACTTAATTCGTACCCGTATGTTTTTTACTCAATCGCAGACCGAGCGCGCTACATAGTTTCGGGGTGAGGAGCTAACCATTTGTGTTACACTTTATATACAACTTAGATCACTGTGTAATTATTCAAATTTATTAAAAAAAGGTTTATTATTAAATCCTCTCATCATTTCGACGTCCCCAAGACGAAAACAGAACACATGCCGTCCAATCAAGCTCGAGCTAAACCCCTAATTCAGCTAAAACGTTTTCAAATCAAACACAATATCAGTGATAGTCTTATAATTCAGTGAACTCGCCTCCGGAATGTTCTGGAAGCCAATTACGACTCTCGCCGGAGCAGTGCCGGATCAAATTATAGCTGTTTGTTCTAGCGCCGGCTGCACAATAACCCATGTCTAATGGAACTTTCTAGACTGATGTGAATGTTAGTCGGCCTAAGTAGTCCTAATTTAAATTGACTATAATGAGTTTTGGATTAGTAATGGGAAGTTAGTCTCCCGCTACCAGGTTCCGGATTGGATGTCTGCTTTAATTGACCAGGTAACACACTAAAGGATTGCATTTTAATTTCAGTTATAAGAATAATGCGAAAAATAGTTTCGTTTATGCAGAATACAATTGTCACCCCCAATCTCCCTAGCGGGTGTCGTACAAGGCGACTAAGGGTTAAGACAGCAATGAGTAAATGGGCAGCAGCGTTCCCCTTATGCCACCTATCAAAGTACTGCGATTTCCGTGCCCGATAAGTGGCAATTGGCTCGCCACCTATTTACATGGGACCTAAACTAATTGGCGAAACATGGCTGTTAGTCCACGTCTGCCTACACTTCGGGAATATAGGCGTAATTTTTGTATGTATGTTTTGAGTGCCCTGTTTATAAGAGTGAACGGAAAATCTCCATCGGAATGTTCCAGAACGGAGTTATGGGCCTCGAAGGGGCAGTGGAGATCGAATTACCTACTGACTACAAGCGGCACTATACCAATGGAACTTAATACAATGTAAACAAATGTGGACAGCGGAAATACAATTGCCTATCGATTACTGCTTCCTTCTTAGGTCAACAGAATTTAAAGAAAATAGATCTGATTGAAATAAAAACTATTATTTAAAAAATATATTATTGCGAAAGCCTCTCAAGACTAAATATTGCCAATATACGTATTGGAGAAATAATTAGTAATCACCTAGCTTGGAGTAGTCTTACTGAGCTTAATTAAGACAGTCTGTAGTAGTTCGTAGGTTTATACATTGGGTACATTTCCCATTAATAACCTGACATGTTCGTTATTACTCATCCATGTTGATGTAACTAGATCGAGAGCCTAAATTAGTAACAAATTGAGTGAGTGAGCAAAATGAAAATGATGACTAATTAAGTTATATAACGTATTACATCGAATCATTCAACGTACGAATATTAATTAAGAGGCATACTAGTTATAACAATATGGAACATAAAAGAACTGCGGATTAATAAACGAACAATAGATTGTTATATAAAGTTCATTGGTGTTGAGTTAGAAATTATACAACGTGTAACATAAATAACTTCGATCCTGAATAGGTACAACTCATGCTAACATTGTCTTATAAATGCGAAATCGTTAATTTTGTTTTGTTCCCTCATACAAATTGGTAGGTCAGTAAAGAAAACGTATGGAAAATTCGAATTTTGATTTTACAATTTTTTATTTTTGATATCACCATATTATGACTAAGTTAGCATGGGCAGTTTTCAGGATTTTATTTGTAAAGTGGTATACGAGGAACGCTCATTACTCATTAGTCATCGCTATTTTTTTACCCTTAGTCACCTTGTACGACCACGGGAAAGATAGTACATCCGATAATTTTATATACAATCAAACTAAATGTGTAACTACAACACATAATATAATATCAGCACACTTTAAATTTATCATAATAACACGAAAACTGACGTAAAAAGTTTGACTAGAGAATTTTTTCATCACCATTAAGATTTCGCTCACTAGCGTTGGCCAGCAAAACGCAAACTTTAGCAAATTATCTTTGGCTAGGTAAAGTCTTGGATCCATTAAAACAATGGCTCCGACTTCTGCCGTTTAGTTATAATTCAGTCACGAGCAAATGGTTCTACGTTCCAACGTCGCCGTGCCGTCTTCACATGTTGAAACTTATCGCTCATTAAATACAATGAGACATCGTGTGTTCTAAATTTATGACAATAAGACTTAATATTGTAGGAAATCAATTTTGAGTTATAATCTGTTTTGTATTTCATAACAGATTATCTATACCGGATGCGAAAAAAACCGTGGTTGAAGTAAAAGTACCCTTGATATTGATGATGGAAAATTTTACTGAAAGGAAACATTCCTTTATTTTCTAAAATAACTAAAACTGCATTTAAAGATTTTTTGAAAAATAACCTACAGTAGGGTATCAAGCTGGCAATCAAACTGGTGAAATGTGAAGAGCCGTGTGGTGACGGCAGAGTAGAATACAACTGTCACCACCCCAAATCTCTCCTGTGGGTGTCGTACAAGGCGACTAAGGATAAATCAATGATGAGGAATGGGCAGCAGCGTTCCTCTAATACCACCTAGCAATAGCAATGTACTGCGATTTTGTGCCCGATATATGGCAATAGGCTCGCCACCTATTACATGGGACCTAACGTAGTTGGCGAAACGTGGGTGCTAGTTCACCTCTGCCTACCCCTTTGGGGATATAGGCGTGATTTATGTATGTATGT
Organism: Cataclysta lemnata; assembly: GCA_963931975.1. Classification (NCBI taxonomy): domain Eukaryota; kingdom Metazoa; phylum Arthropoda; class Insecta; order Lepidoptera; family Crambidae; genus Cataclysta; species Cataclysta lemnata. The sequence goes on along the minus strand of OZ008353.1, from coordinate 9,556,613 downwards.
ATGAAATGTGAAATAAATCTGTATTTTTTTACGATACTAACCGAATGGGTCATTCATAAGGATCAATTTAATTAAAACAATGTGTCTTCAATTAAAGAAAGTTCAAGAAGGTTTTTTTACTGTAAAGCTTACTTACACGACCTATCTAAAAATTACTTATAAATTTGGTCAAAATGAAACCCACTTTCACGTACGCATAATTATTTTTCTTGGTCTTTCTTTAATTTAATACACTATTGGTTGTTTAAAAGAAATTGATCCTTATAAATGACTCTTTCGGTTGGTATCATACAGCATTTATTTTTATATGCCGCTTTTTTATTAAAAAGGTGACATCTTGATTGCTTCATCAGTAATAGGCATGATGACTAATTTTGAAAAACTACACCATGTTTTTCTTACGTGTCTACTTTACCCAAAATAAATTATATTTTTGTAAAAACTTTCGATTTTGATAGAAAAAAACATGTTTCAAATAATGCAATTTAAAATTTCCGCCAAAACGCCAAAATAGCAATGGTGTCTGTGTGACGTCACTATTTTGTAAAAAGGCCAGAGTCTATATTAAACTAGTGAATTTGATTGGCAAATAAAATGTCAAAATGGAGATAACTAAATAATGACTCACGCGGCGTTTTAGCAAATATGGCGAACTGCTAAGTTTTGTACTTTTATTTTTATAAAATAAATATCAATCACAAGTATAATCTGATAACAAGTGACTATTAACGAATCTCCTTATCCTAAATTATTATTATATCAGTGATTCTTTGATAGTGTCATCATCCCTATTAAAGCAGTGCCGCGCCCGCCATCTCTCGGCGCACCCCGAATGCACATTGGGTCACGTCGAAAAACTTCATCTTTCAACTCAATTGAAACGGGGTTCGACTTGGAAAGATTATTTAAAACGGAAAGTTGCGAAGCTAAATCAACTCTTCGCGGCAATTTTGTAAAAGGTGCGATCATTTCTTTTCCGTAAATTTGTTAACGGGTTTTTCATTGGCACAGAATCAGCTTTGTTGAGGAAAAAGGTTAATAATTGGTTATTAATCTTCCAGATACCGTGTTTCCGATTGCAATTGCTTCAATTGAAAATCGTTAAAAATAACTAAACAGCTATGGGTAATGAACAGCAGTGTTCCTTTTATATCACTTAGCAACATACTGTGATTTACGTGCCCGATAGATGGCAATAGCAATATAATATTACCCCATGTAATATGAGGCAAGCCTATTGACAAACACCAAACATAATTGGCAAAACGTGGGTTTTAATACCTACATATCTGATAAATGGACATGATCTTTGTATGTATGTATGTTCAAGAGAGAAAAAAACTTTCAATTTAAACTTAAAAATGTATATTAGTTTCAGCATAACAGACAGTGACAATGCAAAGAATTATAAAGTAATTCAGCAGCTCTTTCTGAACAAAGGTGCAAGGAACAAAAGGTGTCCAGATTGAGAGGAGCGTCGCAAAGCAGGGTTAACAAAGTATCAAGCACATTTTTGTTTTGGCAGAGTTATGTGAAATACACTTTAAAGCTGGGACATTTACTGCCACACTCAGAGACGTCAAATAACGTTAATGAGTACTTAACGTCAAAAAATGACAATTCAAAACTAGTCGCTATTCTTGCCAGGTCTATGGTCTAGATTTGAATGAAAATTTTTGACATTAAATACTCATTAAAGTTAATTGACGTCTTTGAGTGCGGCAGTTAATGATATTGTTGACATGACTGCGAAAGACAAAGAAAGTCTCTAATGTATTAGAAACCAGAGCTTTTACTCTTTTTGTGGTATACCACACATGTCCATTCACAGCTATGTGAATGGACATCAAAAATTACAAGTTAATTAAAGTTTCGTCCAAATACGAAGTGCTTTTTGCCAATAATTATTATGTCTGCTCCTCTTCAATGGACGGCGGAAAAAAGAAGAGAAATATTTTTATAAGATCTTTATATAATATCTTATTAATACATTCAGTCAAACAACACACTTCCGAAGCACGATCCAGGTCCTGTATGGACATTAAGTTCCTTCTGTATTGATTATACTTATTGTATATTGTAAAGGCCGTGTGATGACGGCAGAGTAGAATACAATTGTCACCACCCCAAATCTCTCCCGTGGGTGTCGTACAAGGCGACTAAGGATAAATCAGTGATGAGGAATGGGCAGCAGCGTTCTTCTTATACCACCTAGCAATGTACTGCGACATTTGAGCCCGATAAATGGCAATAGGCTCGCCACCTATTACATGGGACCCCTTCCCCTTCGGGGATATAGGCGTGATTTATGTATGAATGTATATTGTAAATATCCGTCCTGCCCACGATTCCTCAAATAACAGCACTTCCCCTCTCTCTAAAAATCTTTGCAACTCGTGCAATCTATGAACCACTACTCACAAAACAATAGGACGGCACAATAATGTTCTCAAATGAAAAGAGCAAAAAGCTACCTCCACAGTGTTCTGTTTCGAAACTTATTTCTGTTGAAACTTCAACTCAAAAGAAACCATTTTGTTGCGCAGCTGAAGTTATCTGCGGGAGCCCGGGATGGATCTGCAATGCAAATATATCCAATTTTACGAATTTAATGCAGACCCAGTTCGACGAGATATTAATCTAGTGAGTGATGGTCAAAATGAAAATGGGAAATGTTAAATGAAACTCCGTCTCAAGCATCAAAAAAAGATTTTATTGTTTAATTTACCGAAATTAAATGAAAAAGTACGTTTCAATGTTTCAGGTTAATACAATATGTCATATTTGATCAAAGGACTTTGTACTTTACGTCGAACAAGTTTAGTGCAGGCCAATATGTATCTTGCTTGAGGCACCCGAATGGTGGAGGGCAAACTATCAACAACAGCATACCAAAAGAAGATTGAGGTCAGGTAGTCGACCGACTATAAAACCTAAGCCAAAACTTGGAGCAGTATGATTCAGAATACATGTTGTCATCCCTATCACTTCTCCGTTCATTTGTTTCTCTATATGGTCGTTCCATCCCTTTTCTATGCATTTATTCATCACCAGCACCTTTCCGGTGTGATGGATAATATGAATTAAAAGGGAGTGGTTTGATGACGTCTGACTGATATTAATGGAAGAAAAAAACATAAACTGGGAATAGGGCAGGAAGGAGCTCGCTAGCGCAGTGGCACAGCGCGCTTGGCCTGCGATTGCGTAAACTAAGCAATTTCGCTAAGGCCGGTCATTGGATGGGTGACCAAAAATTTATTATCTCGAGTTTCTCCGTGCTTCGGAAGGCACGTTAAGCCGTTGGTCCCGGCTGCATCTACAGTCTTTAGAACCCACCAACCCGCACTGGGCCAGCGTGGTAGGTTATGGCCCAATCTCCCTATATGCTTCCATCCATAGGGAAGGCCCGTGCCCCAGCAGTGGGGACATTAAAGGGCTGGTGATGATGATGATGATGATGAGGGCAGGAAGAACAATAACATCACAATTTAGAACGTTAAGCAATAATCATAAATCAAGCTTTACCTAAAATTTTAATTATTAGAAAATTCGTAAATCCAATATGTAACCGATTAATTTTTTCTTTACTTGTCTTGTAGTTTAGAAGAATGAGGTCCGTTACCGCCCCTGAAACGATTTCCTCGACTGCCAAGAAAACGCTTCCTGAAACATGGCTGTTTTGTTTTGTACTGGATCTTTGCAAGATTCTTAAACTGTCGTGCGATTTCTAAGCTCTACGTCTTCACAAATATTGTTGTGCAAACGTATTAAAACTTAAGTAATGATTAATAATTTAAGCCTAATTTTTACAACTATTTGTTTCCATAAAGTCAAGTATGAAAGTATAAATCTATACTGCGGCCCCAGACAACCTGGGAACAAAGTAAACGAATGAAGAGCCGTTAAAATTGGAAAATATATTGCGATTCCTTAATACCGCACCTGCTGAAATAATTCTCTTTCCTCATAATCTTAATCTAATCACTTTAGCTCGTCAGCTGTCGAAAGATTCCTTGAAGATTTCATTCCGAATAAATAACAATTCCATTTTCCTCATTTAGTTCAGGTGTCTGTTTACATTGTGTTATTAACTCCTTTAGTCCACAATCATAAATCATCGCGTAAGTAAGCATTGTAATTTTGGCATTGTAAATTGCAAAGCGGTAAGTTTATAACAGATATCCACTTAACTCCAAGTTTCAGCACAAAATATGTATATTATTGGATTAGTTCCGGAGAACAATTTATTAAGGGCTAAGGCTGAGTTTGCGAGCCGAGACGAAGGTAAGCTCTGTAATGCACATAAAACTTCAGTCGCCTATTTATCTGCATGAGTGATAATCAGGTCTGAGACTCTGAGTCAGTGTTGGAGATTTGGACTATCAGCTTAACTCGGAAGGAAAGATCAAAACTCAAAGCGAAGCAAGGAAATATGTTCGAAATCCTCACAAAAAAAACGTTAAGTCTTTGATACCTACATCATCAGTCAGTCAGCCGAGAGACGTCCACTGTTGGGCATAGGCCTCCCCACAGATTTAGTGGGCCTCCCATAAGGATCTCCAAACCACACCGATCGGTTTGGAGCTGCCCGAATCCAGCGGCTTCCCGGGACTTTTGCCACTTCCACCTTGTTGATACATATGTAAATTATTGGCAGAGGTGTATTAATTAACACCCATAATATTTCCATATATTCCAATAATTGTAATTCCCATCTAATAAGGGGCGAGCCTATTGCCATATTTCGGGCACCTAAATCGCAGTTTATTGCTAGGTGGTACAATAGAAACAACCTAATTGCAAAAAGTGGGTGATAATTAACCTCTGGGTATTATTTATGTATTTGTTGTGTTAAAGGCGTGATTGAACTATTGTTTAGTAATCATTAACATTATATCAGGTAACTTGTTATTGGTACTTACAGCTGTGCTCCCTCAAAAAGACACTCCACATTATATTTCGCTTACCATGCATAAATTCGAAGTCCTGGTCCTACATTATTTTGCTTGTCGAACCCTCCAAACAAGTAATTAAGTTTCAGTTATCTCACATCCCCCATTATCGGGGTAATTCTTACTGAAATTTATACATATGGCGGCTACTAGTAAAATTCAAAACAGCCCCATTTGTAAGGCAGGGCCGTAAAATGCAAAATTTAGATGCGTAACTGGCTGATACCGTACTTACGGTGTAAAGCCGCGGTCTGATAGCCCCCATTAATAACTTACAACACTTAACCAACCTTGCTCACTTATTCAGGGCGTACGTACCTGTTCTTCCACGCCTCTAATATCTGACATAGAACCCTTGGATTGCTCGTTACGCGTCCCTTATCTCATCGTGGAGACGGAGAGGAAATTCATCTCATGAAAGCAAGGGTTGATCAATTAACAAAGATTGGGGCTCCGCATAACGCCACGTGGTGTGTACCCAATCTAGTCCACTATTGTTAGAGTCGCGTGTGCTGATGTCGTATCAGGTAATCAGGCTACTCCCGGGAACATCGGGCCTGGATTAAGTACTTGGACAGCGGCGACTGTAAACAGGAATCAATAAGAACCCAAATCGCTCGTAAGTGCGTCAGAAACATATTCTTTCTGATATATAGAACAGATACAACGGAAACAATTCTTAATAATATACATACATACATATATAAATCATGCCTACTTATCCCCAAACGACACAAGCAGAGGTAAGTGTATAACATTTGGCGTGTGGTGACGGCAGAGCAGAATACAATTGTTACCAATCTCTACCGCGGTGTTGTACAAGGCCGCTAAGGGCTAAAACAGTGATGAGGAATGGGCAGCAGCGTATTCCTCTTATACCACCTAGCAATGTACTGCGACTGCAGAATGCCCAATAAATGGCAATAAGCTTGCCACCGTGGGTGCTAGTTCACCTCTGCCTACACCATCGGGGATATAGGCGTGATTTATGTTTGTATGTATGTGAGCAAGAAGACGCAAAAACCCGCCAGCAAAGTCGCATCGCTCATATCGTAATTCCGCGCGGAGACAAGCCCGCCGCAGACCTCTGCCTGAGCCCATTAATTAAGACCAAACCGCGCCCTATCGCAGCGTCCATCCGCGCAAACATCCGCGAACAAATCACCCGAGCCACGTCCACGCAACACCCAAATCTGAGGTAATCTACAAAAACCATTTAAAATGGCCCGCCACGCTGCTACGTAAGGCTGAGTTTACACGGCATCGTGCTGCACGTTTGTTGCTGGATGGATCTTACCGAATTAAGTAGTGCATTATGAGGCACTACCGTTCACATGTCGCCTGTACTGCCAAAAAACGTACGCGTAAGAACGGTTTTATACTCAATGTACCTATGAACCATGTACCTATACTCAATATACTTAATTCGGTAAGACCTATCCTGCAATAAAAACGTGCAGTCCTTAAACCTCTATTATACAAGTACCTACGCTGGACTGAATACGTCTCCTAAAATGTCAAATGTTTCTTATGCGGATTTGAAGCGCCCCCTCCAGCGGCAAGGGTATTTATTTAATTTGACGTTTGTTGCTTGTAAATATTTGACATTACAAATGCATCTCTAATATTAGTTCCGTGGACGTTCACCTTCGTACACCAGTGCCATCATCGCCAAGATGGCGATAATAAAATGGCATCATTTTTTGAATGACAGCCGTCCAGCGTACTTGTAATACATACATACATAAATAGTAATAGGACATACATACGTAGTAATAGGGTAACCTAACATAATTGGCGTTTCGCCAATTATGTTAGGTCTCATGTAATAGGTGGCGAGCCTATTACCATTTATCGGGCACAAAAGTCGCAGTACATTACTAAGTGGTATAAGAGGAACGCCCATTCCTCATCACTGATTTATTCTTAGTCGCCTTGTACGACACCCACGGGAAGAGATTTGGGGTGGTGACAATTGTATTCTACTCTGCCGTCACCACACGGCCATACATACGTCTTGTACAAGGTGTAACAGAGAGGTGTAGTCGGTCATTAAAGGGGTTATTCAGGCCATCAAACTAAACAACTTTCGCTAAGGGACCAAAATCGAAATCTCAGAAAAAATAAACACTCCCCCATACAAACTGAGAACGCTGGTTCTCAGTTTAGTATATATAGCTTATATAAAGTTATTTAGTTTGATGGCCTGAATAACCCCTTTAAATATGACTACACCTCTCTGTTACATCCAGTATAATATAGATCAGTGCGTGTAGTACAATGCCATGTGAACGAAGTCTAACCGACGAAATCCTTGGCGTCCCACACCACATTTATTTTTTTCTGCAACTCCTGTGACTAATATGAATGTGATACAATTTGTCAGGTTTACGCGGTTATTTGTACGTGAGCGGCGGGCGCTCAGGTGGCGCACTCTGCCTGGAGCGTCTTCTCATAGAATAATAATGACGTATTCGACTTGGAAAAGACTTTGCTCCCTATCGCTTCGGTAATACCACTCCTGTACTGAATTCGGGTGAGTGTAGGAGCAAGGATGCACTTCTTTGCGTAGTAGAGAGATTAGTGGCAACAGAAACGCAATTTAAAAAAGAAAAGTTTTAACAAAAGGAAAATAAATTGAAATAGGTATATTCCTGTATACGTGATTAGAGGAACGCTGCTGCCCATTACTCTTTGCTGTCTTTACCCTTGGTCGCCTTGTACGACACCCGCGCGAGAGATGGGGGTGGTGACAATTGTATTTTGCTCTGCCGTCACCACACGACTACAAAGTACAAACCATATTACGGTTAAGATCTTCAGGTCTTCCTGTATATTCGTGAAAGCATAGGCGAAAAGGGCAGGTAACAGCCCGTGCAACGTTATTTAATGAACATTAAGCCCTATTCCATTACTATTGAGTCACATTATCTATGTCGAGTTTTGAATTACGACGGCGATGTTTCCAATAAGTAGATATACATACCTACACAATATAGAGAAAATTCCCAATGCATACCTAATATAAAAGTATTGTAACAGCGTACATAATAAATGTTTATTTATTCTTCGTACATACATACGTCGCGTTGGCGAATTATTTTCCCTGTCACTATAAATTTCAATTCAATTTCGATTCGAAACATTCAAATTGTGTACTACACCTAAAACACTTCGTAATATTTACTTACGAAAATATTGTATCATTAAATATTATATTATTACATTATTATGTACTTAGGACAAGTATGAAAATATAAGTCGATGCAGGCTAACTGCCGCACTCAGAGACGTCAAATAACGTTAATGACTACTTAACGTCAAAAAATGACAATTCAAAACTAGTCGCTATTCTTGCCAGGTCTATGGTCTAGATTTGAATGAAATTTTTTGACATTAAATACTCATTAAAGTTAATTGACGTCTCTGAGTGCGGCAGTAAGTGTATTATTTGGTGGATATTTACGACTGCAGATGTAGCCAGGACCAAAAGCTTAACGTGCCTTCCAAACATAAAAGGAACTTGAGATAATACATTTTCATCATTTTTCATCACCTATCCAATTATTGTTATCAGAATCCTAGGCCGAGCGCACAAGTCACTGCGCCATCAAGCCTCTTATTAAATCCTCCATGAGGAAATAATTTTTCTAAAAGCGTTTGGCCAATTTTTTTTCGTTAGGCTAATTTTTTCCCCTGCATAAGTCAATCTTTGTAAGGTGTCCCTCCCTATCGTAAGCTAATACCGTCACAAACATTCCATCTACAAACATCCAAGAACTACACTAATTCGGATTAGTAAGACTATCTAATACTGCTTAGAGAAATCGAATTCTATTTGGGTTTAAGATTTCCACACACGCGGTGTAAACGAGCGTGCATGTTGATATACAATACGGAGGAGTACTATTTATCTATTTAGTTTGTTTGTTTAAGATAAGATTTTGCGATTTTGTCAGCAGAGCAGAATACTATAATTCCCCTACCTCTCCAGCGGGTGTCGTAAAAGTGGACTAAAGGAGATAGCCCTATGTATACCAATAAGCCTAATTAAATTTGCTTGTTAATAATTGCACCACTTTCAGAAGTCGATTTGTTTTATTTTAAATTCTCGTGTGCGATATAACTTGTGAATGTCATCGCTAAGCCGTCCATTTGTAAAAGTGAGCCGGTAAGCCTTGTTGAGGTGAGAAATGGGCAAGAAACTAAAGAAGAGATTTTTCACACCTTTTCTTCTAATAAATAATAACGTACATGTTTCTTGGTAAAACAACTATTAAGAAGAATTTGTTGGTAAGTACAAAGTGAATTTTCGCAATAAAATATTGTTTATTGCACACATTACAGAACTTTAAAAGAATAGATGTACACAACAGATGAACTTATTGCTAAAGAAATATATCTTCCAAACAGTCTCAGTTATTATGGGAGCAAAACCAAAAATGTATATAGTAAAAATCTATTTGTAATTTACATTAGTGTAATTTAATTAAAGTACATTAGTGTACTTTTATTGTACTATTTCCCCTCGTTTCCTCACATTTCCCAGTCACTACATCCATTCTCTCATTGTTAATTATAGTTACATAAAACAATTAAATAGAAGATAGGGAATACTACACTAGACTTGTGATGCGCACTGACATAATTTTGATAACAGTATGCAAGACAAAAAAGGAAATTAAATTAATTCACTCTTAAATTACGTAAAGCTCTTAACAATTAGAGTACTGTTTCAGTAATATTCTTCAGTAATCCGGCTCGAAGGACCACCGTCTTGTGGCAGATACGTATGAATAATATTGGGGCGCATCTAACGCTACGCACCAGACATGTTAAATATAGAATTGCTAGATTGTGTCCAAGAAGTGCTAATTGTTTTGTAACGACAGTAGCGGCGAAGATAAGAAGGGCAGGAATAACGATTATTAAAATAATGGTTTTTTTTTTTTGACAACTTATTTTATTTTGTTATTGCTGTTTGCAGCAAGCGATCCTGTGAAACTTCAAACCATGCCCAAGCAAGACAACGGACGTAGTGGATAAAAGTAACGAGAAATAAAATATTCCACGCCTCTTCCTAGAGAGGCTAATTTGAAAACTTTGTGCAAGTTAAATGTTTTAAATTCATTCCCCGGCACCATCTACAACAATGAGCGAAATTACTTGGAGCATTATAAGAGAACCGATATTGGAAAATGCAGGCCGACTGCAATAAGACTGCTTTATTCAAATCTTGATTTCCCAAACGTACTTCATGTAAAAGATTTAATAAAAATTTCCTTGCATATAGATTCTCAGCTGCGCTGCACCGAGAGCCTTTTGTTTTAACTGTACGGGCAGCATGCTGATATATCTCCATTTTACCGCTTTAAAGCCAAAGAGTAGGTGGCCATGTTCGATTATCAAGTAGTAAAACGAGTTCATGAAATGCAAAATAGAATCGAGTTCATCCAAGAATAAATGACCAAAGCCTTTTTCTTTTACAGTAAGCTTGATACGTACTTCTTTTCTTACGCAGTAGTGTAATGTGAGTAGATCTTTAGCTATAAAAATAACTTTAACTAGCTAATAGAGACTAATAAATTAATGAGCGTCCAGTCACGGTACTAATGGATCTATAAGGGCCTAATCAATCGAGTAATGTCTTTGGACTGATCAGTTTTATTGCTCAGAGTTTGCAGCAACTGACACTGAGTGCATAGTTAAAGCAACTGTTTACGAGTGTCAAGCGGAGTGGAAAGTCCGAATCCGATAAACGGCATCTCGGTTCTCGGTAAACTTAACTCGTTCAGTTTGTTTCCGAACTACTAATTGAAGATAAAAAGAACTTTGAAAGTGCTCTTACTGATGAAGCTATCGACATTCTTTGCAAAGAGATACACAATTCTGTTATTGGTAATCCAGACTCGTCTCGGAATGTTGAAGTAGCTGTATTGGTAGTTTATTGTGAGACTGTTGGCAATAAAGAGTTCGCTTCGCAGTTGACTTTGAAAAGGGACTAACTGCTCACTAAAAATGCAAAGCAACTTAAACTTTACTCTTAGTTGCAGTTACTGATGCTGGGGTAGTGAAGGTCCCCGATCGGGAAGCTTCCCCTTCAAAATTAAGGAGAGTAGCGTGAGTTACGTCAAACTCGGTGCGCTACTAATTTCTGACTCCTCTGAATAACAGGTGCAGCTATTGATTACTCAGTGTGTATCTATAAAAGGAATGTCTGCTCGAAAGCGTTGTAGCGATGATCTCCTCGATGCATCGCTCGCTAAGAAACAGTTTTAGGGTTAGTAATTTGTATCGTGGCTTAAATTACATATTACTTCTACATACATACATACATACATAAATCACGCCTTTATCCCCGAAGAGATAGGCAGAGGTGAACTTGCACCCACGTTTCGCCTACTATGTCAGGTCCCATGTAAATAGGTGGCGAGCCTATTGCCATTTATCGGGCACAAAAGTCGCAGTACATTGCAAGGTGGTATGAGAGGAACGCTGCTACCAATACCTCATCAATGATTTATCCTTAGTCGCCTTGTACGACACCCACGGGAGAGATTTGGGGTGGTGACAATTATTTTCAACTCTGCTGTCACCACACGGCATATTACTTCTATCTTCTTTATTTCATTTGAACTGTTGATATAATTTTGTCTCATTACGGTCCTTTCCTTTTTTTCTAATTTCTAAGTTCGACATTTCCACTGTCACAGTTACCACAGTTTTAGGGGATATGCTGAATAATAATATGGTTTACAAAGATTTACAAATTAAACCCTTCTAATTTTTTACAGTTTGTCAAGAACTACCTTACTGTTTACTTTATCTATTTCCTTTGTACTTAATAAATAGTCTTTTTTTATATATATATATTTAACACTCACACCTATCATCTAGCCCAAAGTAAGTAGCATAAGCACTTGTTATGTTATGGATACTAGATGACGGACATATTTTTAATATAATTATGTATATAAATGTTGAAAATATACCACATAAACATAAACACAACCATGACTCGGAAACAAACATTTGTGGTCATCACAAAGTTTGCCCCTACCACGATTCGAACCCGGGACCTCTTGGCCAATACCCAGCAATCTGAGCATTCGACCAAGGCGGCCGTCAAGTCTTACATTAGAAGAGTTACATTATGTAACAAGCAGTTTCCAATTCAACTTGTCTAGCTTGACACACGCCTTCTATAGGACCCTACCTTGGGAAAGTACCACGTTCAAAGTATTTCAGAACAATTGACGCTGATGTTCCTCTCACTACACAAGTAATAAAAGGCGACGCCTTTTTGTAATAATAAATAATGTTTAATAATAAATAAGAAGCTTTTGGTAATAACAATTATGTAAACATTAGTATAAGAGTCCGCGTAATAATAATTCAAGAACTATCATTACCAGCGCAATCACAAGAAAGCACGTTTTCTATTTGAGTTGTCCACCGTGGACTTTCAAGTACATCCCTAGAGTGTACGAAACGAACTAGATAGTGTCCCGTACCGCTTAAACTTACCGAGTACTTACAAACAGAGTCTGTAAACACGGATGATTAGCTCAGTGAATAGGGACTGCGCTTTAAGCATCCAGGTAATGCAGCTATAAATGCCGTAACAACTTTTTAGAAAAAGAAATGTTTTATTTAAAAAAATAATAGCTAAAAAGTTAGTGTCAGGCAGGCGGCCAGTTGTAAAACCTAAACCAAAACCTTGAGCTGTATGGATTAGAATGCCATACCAATCATTGTCTTGGCTCACCGGTCTCTTGAGTCCTCGAAATTTACCCAATATTTAGTTATTGACTAGAATATTTTTTGCTACCGAAACTCGCGTTCTTATTGCTAAATGCCAAAGAGATGGTGCTTAAAAATAAGCTTCCCAAATCGGGCCATAAATCACTGAATCCCACACAACTGACAATTTGACTTGATGAAGATCGTAATGACTCAGCGCAATAATTCAATTCAACATTCGGACCCATTTCACACAGATTATGTTCAAAGCATATTATAGTAGCTATCGACTGTTCGCACAGAGTGTATCATTTTCATAGTGTATTGTATCCTAAAACATTTTGCTATACATATACATAAATCACACCTATATCCCCGAAGGGGTAGGCACAGGTGAATTAACACCCACGTTTCGCCAATTAGATTACATCCCTTGTAATAGTGGCGAGCCTATTGCCATTTATAGGGCACGGAAATCGCAGTACATTGCTAGGTGGTCTAAGAGGACCGCTGCTGCCCATTACTCATTGCTGTTTTAACCCTTAGTCGCCTTTTAACCCGCGGGACAGATGGGGCTGGTGACAATTTTACTCTGCTCTGCCGGCATATTGCTATGATATCTGAAAAACTACAACTTCTTAGAAGTAAGGAGACATTGTAAAAAATATTGTGTTATCTCCACATCATCTTAACGAAGTAAGGTGGAGCAACCGTATCTTAATTACAAACTTGTTTAACGTCTGCTGCCGAGAATTAGTGCGAAACTCACGTCCCTGAATATCCTTCGTGTTTTTTATGAAGCGCTTTGAACATAACTTCATTTAGTCGGATTACACCAACTATGGACCCTGCGGAGATAAAAATAAAGCTGACTTATCTTGTGTCGTAACTTCCGTCTGGCTTAAGCCCATCTAAGCCAGTCGTAATTATAATTTTTCCGAATATTCTTCCTGAAATTATTAAAACACCTTTGGGTCTTTCTTGTAAAATAACTGCCGCACTCAGAGACGTCAATTCACGTTAATGAGTGCTTAATGTCAAAAAATTACAATTCAAAACTAGTTGCTATTCTTGCTGGATCTATGGTTTGGATTCAAATGAAATTTTTTGATATTAAGTGCTCATTAAAGTAAATTGACGTCTCTGAGTGCGGCAATAAGAGTATAAAATTAAGAAATTAAAGTTACTGTTGTATATTATTTATTTTATTCTTGCACCTATCCTCTTTCCATTTCCCTATTTTTTATTGCTATCATCCTTGGTTGTGTGGGAGAGATTGTTTTTTAGCAATAAGGCCCCCTATTGTACATTTCGGTTTTAATGTTTCTTTTTTTTTTGACGTTTTCAAACGTGCAATATAAAATATTTAGTTATTATTAATAATAAATTACAAAAATATAGTTATGCCCTATACCTACTTTATTAAACTAGCATTCGCCCACAACTTCGTCTGCATGTTATGTTCTCATACATCGATAATATGTTTTAATTTTATATGCATAATATGCTGCGTAGTTTGCTATATAGGAAAGACATACGTGTATAGAATAATAAGGGCCTGTTTCACAATCGACAAGTAAGTTCTAAGTAGCTTACTTCGCAGATCATTTGTATATATATGTCAATTGAACTGCAAAGTAAGCTACTTCGAACTTACTTGTCGATTGTGAAACAGGCCCTAAAACTAATTGCGCCGACAAACAAATAACCATTTCGAATAGTAAAACATCAGAAGCTGCATTAAAGAATTGATAGAACTTGCACCACATTAACCCAAAACCCAAACAGGACCAAATAACCCGTTTTATCTACGAAATCCGTGACCATTATCTACTAGGGCAGTATGAACAAATACATTTGCCTCCATTTGAGCGCAAAACATCCAACGCGCCTTTTCAGATGTTTGCTTAAATAACCTGCCCCATACACTCACGGTGCTGACTTTGCGTTTTATTCGCATGAGCATGAGCATTCAAAGACGATGTTGGCGAGCTTCATTTAGCTGCCTTCAATGCCGAGTGGCCAAAATTGTATGCAGCCTTTAGGTGATTGCTTAAGGGTTTGTTGATTATAAACTACCTACTTATTCATTGGATTACTTACTTACTTGCGGGGTGAGTCTGTTAATAAGCTTGCTTATTTGGCAATGTGCCTTCGACTTGCTAAGCAATAGATATAGATAGGGCTTAGGGAAATTTGGGAAACCATTTACAAAATGCACACATTATTTTTAGTTATTATTTTTTGATCGCATATTTAAATAAATAATGTAACAATAAAGATTCAAGCACGACCATTTTAAATCTCAAAAAACAATAATGTACAAAGACGTGGCTGTAATTATTCGAGATCTTTGCTTATTAAGTTAAGTCTATTAAATTAAAAATAATAAATTCTTGTTTTGTTCTTATTCTCTCGCAGTAGTTCCGAAAAGCAGAGTATATTCCTCGGGAAAAAGCAGACTTATATCTTGGGTGCGCTTGAATCTCCAATTGCACACAGGAGTTAACCATAGAGACCTTAGTTACGCTCGCGATTCAAGTCTGCACCCGCGACATAAGACACAGTTTATGCCCTTGGTATATAATCTACTATTTCCTTTATTACTTACTCATTCCATATTACATTTAGGTTCCATAAAGTCGTATTCAGTTTAAATGAAATTAAAAGCGTACTATTCAATGACTTTTAAACCTAGTTTTTCGCCGCTCGGAACCAGCTACGTGAAGAGTCGATGTTTTATAATAGCCCGATAGACTATTTGCGCAGACACTCAACTTGATAAAAGTCGAATGCAATGCACTTTGTGGATTTGAAATACAATTCGAAGCACTTATTATGGTAGAAGGCTTCCTTTGTTTTGCCCCTTACTGGAATCTGAACAGCGTCAGTCTGGAATACGTGGGGTACGTAAAAAGAGTACGAAGTAAATTTATAAATGCTTGTAAATCTTAATAAAGAGTACTTTATTAAGATTTACAAGCATTAATAATCACACACTAGCTAGCCTAAAGAAACATACATACAGATAACACGCCTATTTATCCCCGAAGGGGTAGACAGAGGTGTATTAACATTAACACCCACGGTTCGCCAGTATGTTCAATCCCGTGTAAATCGAGGAGAGAGTTTATTGCGAGTGACCATCAATCTCTCCCGCGGATGTCGTACAAGACGACTAAGGGTTAAAATATGATTAGGAATGGGTTGACAACGTTCTTGTGATACCATCTAGCAATATGCTGCTGTTTACGTGACCTGATAGATGGCAATAGGCTAGCATCGTATTTCGACCTACAACTCTGCCTATAAAATATAAAAGAAGCAGAAAAATATATGAGGAGCTCGCTAGCGCCGTGGCACGGCGCGCTTGGCCTGCAATTGCGTAAACTAAGCAAGTTCGCTAAGGATGGGTGACCAAAAATTTATAATCGCGAGTTCCTCCGTGCTTCGGAAGGCACGTTAAGCCGGTGGTCCCGCCTGCATCTACAGTCGTTAATACCCACCAACCCGCACTGGGTCAGCGAGGAGGGTTATGTATGGCCCAATCTCCCTATATTCTCCGCAATAATAAATAATTTTATCTTTATTAAATATCTAGACTGACCATACGTACGCATTACATTTTAATTTTGAATAGCATGGCTAATAAGATCAAAAGCCATCATTTTAAATTATATAAAAAAGTCAACACGTTACGCAAAGAGAACCTAATATTTATAACAAGGTCTTATTCAGTCTTCAAAAACTTGAGTTACGTTCTTCTGCCTCCTTATATAAGATAGTAAAACAGGCTTAGAGGGGAATGCTTGCAGGAAATAGTGCGTAAAATTTCAAATAACCGATATTACAGGTTGAAGAGGCAGGCATTGGAAGACAAATAGTTTGTACGTAAGCCGACAAAGTTGGAGCACGTTCGCGCATTTATTTGCATCGATTCCTTTCCTATAAGACGTTTAGGCCTTATTACAATTCTGGTTAGGTTCATTTTCAGTTAAATAAATACACCAAGTACCTATTTATTTAATTGAAAATGAACCACTCGTTTCTCATGCTTCAAACATATAAACTTTAAATGCATGAAAACAATTCGTGATAAAAATTTTTTACAACGAAAATCTTTTTAAGTACTGTTACTGTTTATATTGAGTTACAGTTATTATTAAATTACTGTTATTATTAAGAGGTTTATTACGTCTGTTATTAATAATTACATATGTATCATGAAAATGTCATCAAAATAATAATTTTTGTCGCATTTTTCAAGTTTTATACCTTTAATGCTAGACAATGGCCGTATGGTGACGGCAGAGTAGAATTGTCACCACCCCAAATCTCTCCTGTGGGTGTCGTACAAGGCGACTAAGGATAAATCAGTGATCAGGAATGGGCAGCAGCGTTCCTCTTATACCACCTAGCAATGTACTGCGACTTTTGTGCCCGATAAATGGCAATAGGCTCGCCACCTATTACATGGGACCAAACAAATTTGGCGAAACGTGGGTGCTAGTTCACCTCTGCCTACCCCTTCGGGGATATAGGCGTGATTTATGTATGTATGTATGTATACCTTTAATGCTAGACAGGGAAGCTCTTGGCCTTCATCTCAGCTGAAGGTAAGTGTCGATAAGGGCCGAACATGGAATCGAACTCCACGTTCCTATTGTACCACCTAGCAATATACTGCGATTAAGGTGCCCGATAGGAATAGAAGGAATAGAAAATAGTTGGCGAAACGTTGATGCTAGGTACACCTCTGCTAAGCTTCGGGAAATGAATTTTAATTTAAACAATCACAATCGAAAAGCTAGCCACTGCGCAATCGCGCCCTCTACTCTCGGTTCAAGAGCTTATTCAAAATAAATCACCTCCCGCGGCCTTCCACAACACCTGACTTTCAACGCCCAAATCGCCTCTCCTCATTAAACTTGTAAACCTTTAAATCCGTACAGCTTAATTTCTTTGCACGTCCGACTCCGCAGGAAAGTCGTTTCGGCAAAGTAATTGCTTATGAGCAGAAACGGATAAACGGAACGAGTTCCTCCTAGTGATGCGACTCGAGACCATTTTTACTCGATTGACTCGAGTAGCATCAGTAAAAATGGTACTCGAGTGAAAAAAAATCGACTCGAGTTGACTCGGACTCGAGTAAACCGGAGTCGCTCGCCTTTTTTTATGTTAGACAGGAACGCTCTTGCCCTTCATCTCACCTGAAATGGTAAGTGACGATAAGGCCCAAAGATGGAATCGAGCTTCACCTGGAACTCTTAACCACAGAGGGGCCCTGGCTATCTTATCACACTTGTCAGAACACAATAATGCTGTTTACATTATTGTTATGGCGACAGATTTTGATAAGATGATGGTAGCTAGCCAGGCGGATTTGAAAGAAGTCCTACCACCAACCAAACCGAGTACAAATTTTGTACCCCCCTGGGATCGAACCCGGGACCTCTGGATCATAATTCCGGTGGGCAAACCACCAGACAACGGGAACGCCTTTCACTCGGGTGGACTCGAGCTACACGCTCATCACTCGCTTACACAAACCGGTATAACCTGCACGAGCCGAGCACGTCAGGAAGGACGGCGAGTTCAGTTAGAAGAAATGCTGATCTTTTCTCGAATGAACTTTCTGTTCCAATGACGAATGACTCGAGAACCATTCGAGCGCCTCGACTGGACCACCCGAGTGGTGTACGAGTGAAATAAACACTCGAGTGACTCGACCGCTCAATTGGTATTCGAGTAAAGTTGTAAAATGACTCGAACGATTCGAGTGGCAAAATTTGACTCGAGTCGCATCACTAGCTCCTCCCTGCTCGGTCTCGTAAAGCGGACTCAGGGGCTTGCATTTAATTAATACTACTAACAGAAGTACGTGAGAGCGCACCGCGCGTGGAATGAAATGATTCCTTCCGAACGGACTGACTGGAAAAACCCCCGAATTGCCAGAACCATATCAAGGGTTTACGGCGAACTGGCTATGAGTGGCCCTAGCCATGTGTTTTACTCCTTTGGTGCCTAGTTATTAGCGTCTGTTTTTCCATGGAATGAATTTGTAAATGATGAATAAATTTACAAATAAAATCACTGTGATTTTATTTTATAGAGAGAGAAGTCGGTGGCGAAGGTGAGTGTTGAATGTTGTAAAGAGATCCCGTAAACATAGACTTAGGTCACAAGTCCCAAGGAACGCTGTCACTGACTTCTTCCTCTGCCACACTAAGGACCCGGCACCCGCACGGTGAATCCATGGAATGCTGAGCGTTGTCGTCTCCATGGAAAAACAGAAGCTCCAAATATATTACCAATATTATAACAATGAAATACAGTTTTAGTGCCGAGTGGTGACGGTGGAGCCGAATACAATTGTCACCCTTCCCGCGGGTGTCATACAAGGCGATTAATAGTTAAACAGCAATGAGTATTGGGCAGCAGTGTTCATCTTATGCCACCTAGCAATGTACTGCGTAATCTGGCAAATGCCTGGTATATAGCAAAAGGCTCGCCACGTAATACATGGGACCTGACATATTGACGAAACTTACTTTTTACCTCTGCCAAAGTAGAGCTCTACATATAGAATAATTATTCTATTTATTTTTAGGGTATTGTTGTAACACGTTGTTTAGTAATCGAACCGGGGTTGAAATCTTTTATTGTATTAAAATTTATAATAATTTTAAAATGTCGAATATCCGTCTTTCCCACAGTGTTTATCTTGTTTAACTTCTTTAGATATAATTAGTATTTTGGGAACGTTCAGTGTTTTTCGTACGAAACGATAAATACTTCGAATTTGTAGTTAAGTTAGCGTACAAAGTTGACCTATGTATAAAATTTGTTAAGACACTGTTTTGGTCCATTGGATCTAGTAGAAAAAAGCGTCTTAGAGTACGCATCTTAATAAAATTTTATGATGAGTTTATTTTATCTCCCCTATAGGAAAAAAATCACCTTTGAAGCTGAGCAATGGAGTAGGAAGTGGATGGTGCTTTTTCAGAGTTCTTTTTTAAACATTTGTGAAAGTTTAGGCATTCATAAATAGGCGCTTTGTAGGAACCTTACCAAATTATGTTCCTAGCAATTCTCCAGAACTGGACATCGTTAAAATTTGTCACCTCTCAAAAGCGAAGCCATTAAAAAGTTGCATTGTCTAAGATATCAAAACCGCTCAAACCAATTACGTTACCGAGCTCCAAATCTCTCATAATACCGCAATATTCCACTGCAAAAGTTGAACGAACAAAAGGCAAGGCGTTCTCTAAATACTCAACGCTCCGTAAAGGACGGGCTAGCAATGCCTGGTAATTAGTAATAGTGACTCACTACTTAAGTTACAAAGACAGCTAGAAGAAAAGTTAAGGTCAATAGTCTTTAATTTAAAAGCGGGACAAAGGGACACCAATAATAGAAGAGACAAGAGGACGATTACAAAACGACTTCCTCATCACCGACTGGGAGATATAGAGAGCAACTTTTTAATTTTTACGGGTGTGTCATTGTCACTGCAGTGTGACTACCAATATGTTTATCTATTATGTACATTTATGAGACAATTGTCTTCATATACTTTGTAAACACGATTACAAAGACGGATGAACAACTTAATACCTTGATTTTCTATGATCCACATGTGGGTCATTGAGATGATTCCCCATCAATGAAGCATGTCAATCAAATATCTTAACTAGAACACTGTTTTTTTATATTATTGACGCAGGGTCGTGTCGATGTATTCGATCTACATACATAAATCACACCTATATCCCCGAAGGGGTAGGCAGAGGTGAACTGGCACCCACGTTTCGCCAACTATGTCAAGTCCCATGTAATAGGTAGCGAGCCTATTGGAATTTATCGGGCACAAAAGTCTCAGTACATAACTAGGTGGTATAAGAGGAACGCTGCTGCCCATTCCTCATCGCTGATTAACCTTAGTCACCTTGTACGACACCCACGAGAGATTTGGGGAGATGACAATTGTATTCGACTCTGCCGTCACCACACGGATTAATTCGATCTATTTATATATGAATTTTTACGTCTTGTATCTTTTGAGATTAGGTAATTATTTTACTTTTTTGCTGTCAGGCTTACATATTACATAGTATTACATAAGCCACGCCTATTTATTGTTCCCGCTGGGGTAAGCAGATTTGTTCACATTCAGACCACAAACATTGCGCTATGTTTTCCCGTTTCGTAATGTAACTTATTAAATATAATATAATAAACATAACATAACTCATATTTCGCCAAGAAAAACAATTTGGTCAGTTAAGTTTTTATTTCAATAGCAACCAAATATTCGCTTCTAGTAGCTCAAAGACAAAATTATAGGAAATAAAAAAAAGGAACAGCTCTATAGATTTCCCTGGTTTTTCTTCGGGTCGTTGTCGGTATGCAAATTGTGAATTCATTAAATGATTGTACTTACGGTCGTTGCGAGTTTTCTTTATATATATTTTTTCCTTTATCATTGTTAAGGGTCTCTTGTCCGCGTAGTATAATAGAAGTGTTCAGACGTCCTAATAAGGAATTCTGAGAGCTGTTCACGTTACAAGTATGAAGCAAAAGCAAGTAGAGCACCAACAGCGCTTGAACTGTTCATTGGAATATCGAGTGTTCTTTGTAGAGTTGAAGATCAGAATGAAGCGGCAATAATACAATCCTAGCATTATAATATATTATAATTTAAATTAAGTTAAGATCCCTTTGCAAGGCACAGTTAGTTTCCTTCTGTCTCTCACTCCACACCCCCTCTCACTCTTCAACTTTCATTAGAAGAATAACGGCACTAATTATGCACACCCGAAATCTATACCAAGAAAAGGGTTGGTGTCAGCGGTATAGATTGGATTGTTGTCATTCCGATCACTTTCTCCGGTCACTGGACAGGATCTTTTACGTTACTTTTCTATACGTACTCATTCTGTCCGGTGTGATGGATGACATGAATCAAAAAAGTTTAGGTAGATTGGTGATCCTATATGGTCGGAACAGAAAATATACTGCGCCGTCGCGAATAAACGAGGAACAGGGAAGGATGATGATGATGTTGATGATGATGATGTCAACTCATTGCTGTATACCTACTAAGGAGTTGAGCGGAAAAGAGCGACGACACAAATAATTAAATAAATAAATAAATATTTTTACACTCACACCTATCGTCTAGCCCAAAGTAAGTAGCCTAAGCACTTGTGTTATGAATACTAGATGACGGACATATTTTTATATAATTATGTATATAAATGTTGAAAATATACTACATAAACATATACATAACCATGACTCGGAAACAAACATTTGTGGTCATCACAAAGTTTGCCCCTAGCAGGATTCGAACCCAGGACCTCTTGGCCAATACCCAGCAATCTGAGCATTCGACCAAGGCAGCCGTCATAATTAACCAATCGCGACGCTTGAAATTTGCATTTATTCGTTTCAATCGTTGTAATTGGTCAATTGATGGACAGCCATAATGGACGACAATTTAAATAAATGAGTTTATTTTGGTGGTTTTGGAAAGAATTCGACCCTACGAAGTATAATTTGCGCAGTTTTGTTAGAATTAGGCTTATAATAATTTTAAAAACTTAAAAGTGTCAGTCATTGATGAAGCATTTATATTTCCGTACTAAAGTTAAAAACTGCGGCCCAGGAAAATCACCTTTGGGTAGACTCTTGTAACACGTCTTAGGAAACAAGATATAGTTCTGAAAAGGACGGTTTCATGTTTCAAAGCTGTGTGCTTTATCCAGAATTTTTGACGCAGCCATTCAGGGATGTTCTGATATGACCTTGACCTTGTTATTCGGGGATATTAAGCTAGATGTTGTGATAGCTTTTCTCATGTCGATGTTGCGTACTGTGGGTTTATTTGTAACTTGAATGGAAGTCTGCCCTTTAATCGTGGTATGAGGAAAGACGATATCAATTGAATAGAATACAAGTTCTTTAAATGTATATAAAAGTTTCACAACAGTCAATGGACGAAAAACTTCCCGTTAATGTGTGTTAGACTAATAAGAGGGAATCACCTCCTTCCATGACTGACGCTGTTCTTCAATTACCTAGTCTTTTGAGTCCAATTCCTATCAAGACCCACTTGAATCCGAAAGCTTCGAGGATTCCATTTTTTTGACAATTTTAGATATACTGTGACAATTTTTGTATTCAAATAGATTTTTTCCCGCGTCTTTTCCGGGCAAGCCAGAACAAGGAAGCAAAACATAAGCGTCAACTTCAGACACTTTAAAATCACCGTCACGTTTCTTATTCAACGCGCTCTCGCCCTCATTATTTAGGCCAGACAACAACATATATCGAATTGTAAATGAAGATGTTCCACAAAAGAAAATGCGATACCGCGTAAATCTTAGGGGAGGATTCGCGGAGTACATAGGGCCCGTAAAAGATAGTGGGTCATAAATCTCTTTGTGACGTATGTCTGCATTTCTCGGCAACACAGGTGGCCCGCAGCCGTATATCAGGGCCAGTGAAACCTAAAACATTTACTCGAGGAATGAAAAAAAGATTAACCCACCTGGAAATTACGAACAAGTGCTCCAAGAATTATGGGGGCACTTGTGTTCATTTTGCTGATTTTTAATAGCGTATTCTACTGTTTGATGCGTATTGTTTGACCAAGGTCTTTTGCAGGGATGAGAGGTTCGGTTCAGTGTGATTTTTAAGTCCTTACTTCCGTAACGAACTTTAGGAGTTCGATATGGGATTTTTGACTTTTATATCAGACTAGCTTTACCGGCAAACGATTTTGCTCTTATCACCTACGTATATAAAAATACGACTATTCTCAGACCTACCAAATATACACATACCTACTAAATATACACACAAAAAATCATAGTAATCGTTCAAGTCGTTGCGGAGGAGTTCTACATAACAAACAATGTAACGCGAGATTTTTATATTAGATTTAAGTAATAAAGTTTATTTCTTCAAAAAAAGTGCCTTTAAAATTATGCCACTAGTTTTAAATTTAAGTGAGTCGGGGTCCCTTATGACATACCTACAGCCTTTGACTTGTGTAGATTATATTTGATTACTAAAAAAATCCTGGGTAAGGTTGGAGAAGTCACCAGGGGAACGAAGAGTATCAATTTACTACGCAATTTGCATACGTGATACAAGTGAAGGAGCTCTAAGGAAAAGACGGTGCCGTTGCAAAACTAACCCTAACTTTATGTAAAATACGACAACATTCTGTATAGTACTCGTGTCTAACAATCAGCTGCGGTGACATTGTAAATTGCTTATTAATTAAATGTTGTACAGTTGACACGATTCTGAACTTTAGTGTCTGCATTTAATTCAGAAATGAATTACAACTTTGTTGGGCGAACTTGTTAATTTTGTGGTGTTGAAAAGTTTATATTATAATAATATCAAATAGGGGATTAAGCTTAACATTTCAGTACAGTTATTTGACATATGAGTAAGGGTATTCCCCTTCAAGATTTAGGCCTGTTTCACAGTTTACGGATAAGTTCTGAATAACTGACTTGGCAGTTCAATTGACATTTTCTTATTACAATATCAAATGATCTGCCGTTCATATTACAACTGTCAAATGACCCGCCAAGTAAACAATTTAGAACTTACCCGTCGATTGTGAAACAGGCCTTAATACAAAGTAACAGCTAATTGCATTCAATCTGCAATATTGGCCGTAAAACATGAGGATTATCTTAACTACCGCCATTTCTGTACAAAAATAGATGGCAAAATTACGCGGAACACGCGTATTCCAAGTATTTACCCAACAAATTACTTCGTCGCGTTAAATTGAGAAGCGAACAGCGGAATAACGCAACTCGGGAATGATAATTTTCGAAATGAAAAATTCCTAACGCGCCAAAATATGTTGGAACTCGTTCGAAACGTCACATCACCCCCGGAAATTGCATCGGCCACCTAATTTGTATTCGGGAACACTTCTGGGCATATTTGTTCTGGTGTCGCGCGATCGGCGGCAAAATGATGGCTCATAAAGGTATTGCTCTGCCTTTTTTGTAGCTAGTACCTACTTGGTGTGTGACGGCAGAGTAGAATACAATTGTCACCACCCCAAATCTCTCCCGTGGGTGTCGTACAAGGCGACTAAGGATAAATCAGCGATGAGGAATGGGCAGCAGCGTTCCTCTTATATCACCTAGCAATAGTACTGCTACTTTTGTGCCCGATAAATGGCAATAGGCTCGCCACCTATTACATGGGACCTAACATAATTGGCGAAACGTGGGTGCTAGTTCACCTCTGCCTACCCCTTCGGGGATATAGGCGTGACTTATGTATGTATGGATGTAGTACCTACTTAAATACGGTCATGACTTCACTCGAGCTGGTGAATAGTGATGGTCCGCCATACTGCCGTCGTAAATGAAAACACAGTAACTTCCGTTACACAGGGCCGGTTTTTAGATCCGTAGTTAACTCAACCAATTGTTAAAATTAATTCTGATTTCTGATAATCAGTCTGATATATACCCGTTTACAGTAACAATATCAAACTGATATTTAACCATTAGTAACTTTAGTAATTAAAATTGTTACTAAAAGTTAAATAGCAGCCTGATATCTAACGATTAGTAACCATATTTAAAAATTTGTTGAGTCAACTACGGATCAAAAAACCGGCCCTTACTAATGGATTTTCATTAACGACTGTGTTTTCATTTACGACGGCAGCATAGTAGTCACGGTCTCTTCATATTATATACTTGTGTTTCGAGCTCAGACATTCGTTTAATTATAGGTTTCTGGTATTTTCAATAATTAAGTCGATTACGTTTATAATTGATTTAATTTTCTGCGTTTACAATACAAAGAGCAGTTGACGAAAACGAATATGGATTTCGAATGCACAAATATGGTATGAACGTTGCTACACTTCTTCAGTCCGGTAAAGCAGCGCTTGCGCCGCAACTTCATATCGATTACGACGCCTCCTCCATGTAACAACAGATGGTGCCAACAACTTGTATAGTGTATAGCTTTGCCTTTTTTGTAGCTAGTACGGTGATGAGAGTCATCGTTTTTACCCCAACAGGTGAAAAGTGATGGTCCACATATAGTGGAAGTCGCGGTATCAGCTCCTAATATTTTTATAATATATTGCTCTGCTTTCTTGCAGCTACTAAGGTGGTGACTCCACCCCAACTGGTGAAAAGTGATGGTCCACCATCGTGGAAGTCCCGTTGATTTATGTATGTATGTGCAGAGTAGACAATAATATTGAATAGTATTACATACATACATTAATCACGCATTTCTCCTCTAAGGGGTAAGCAGAGGTGAATCTCAATGGATTCTGAAGAATCGCGTTTTTGCCAATTAAGATATGTTCCATGTAACTAAGAGGTGGCAACTTGGCAAGCCTATTGCCACTTATCGGGCACTAAAAAGCAGTATATTACTAGGTTGTGAAAGAGGAACGTTACCCATTCCCCCATCGCAGTCAACCCAGTGGCAGTTAACCCTTAGTCGTTTTATACGCAGTGGAGATTAGTGGTGGTGATATTTTATTTATTTAAGCTTTATAGCATAAAGTATACAATTGGCGAACTTAACGCCATACAACATTCGCTACCAGTTAACCAATAAAAAACAAGTAAGAGCAATGCTAGACGGTGCAACGAAATTAGAGAAAAATGTTTTTAACAATTGTATTTTGCTCTGCCGTCACCACACGGCAGTCCACCAAGTTTAGTAGTCTGAGATCCCCAAAGGCATTCGATGTGCAAAACAGGCACTTTCTCATATATGTTTATCGCGGAAGCGTGCGCCGCGGAGACGGATCGCCTCGCTTGTGGCTCATTTCAAGAGTAAAGGTACTGGCATACGTGCTCATTACAAGATACGAAATACCATGCTTACTGCATCTGTTTTTTTTTCTATTAGACAGGGAAGCTCTTGCCCTTCATCTCGCCTGATGGTAAGAGACGATAAGGGCTGAAGATGGAATCGAGCTTCACCTGGAACCTTCAACCACAGAGGGGCTGGCTATCTTATCATCACACATTGTCGGAACACAATAATGCTGTTAACATTATTATTATAGCGACAGATTTTTGATAAAATGGTGGTAGCTAGCCGGGCGGATTTCAAAGAAGTCCTACCACCAACCAAACCGAGCACAAATTTGTACCCCGCTGGGGATCGAACCCTCGACCTCCGGATCTTCATTCCGGTGGGCGAATCACTAGAACACGGAGGCGGCTAAAATCTGTTTAATAAGCATGCCAGTGGGATGTCAGTTTTGACAACTTTTCATGGTTGCCTAGTAACCGCAACGCCCCCTTCCACCCGCGCCTCAGGTATCTTGCTGTAAAATCAAAATATGACTGTTGATTTTTTTCACTACTAGCAACGCCTAGACACACATGCTTATAAGTGACACTTGCTCATTAGTAGCATGCTTACTGCCGCACTCAGAGACATCAATTAACTTTAATGAGTATTTAATGTCAAAAATTTTCATTCAAATCTAGACAGACCCGGCAAGAATACCGACTGGTTTTGAATTGTCATTTTTTGACGTTAAGTACTCATTAACCTTATTTGACGTCTCTGAGTGCGGCAGATAGGTACGTGATCGTAATGAGCACGTCTGTCAGTAGCTTAAGTGAGAAATTTCCTATTATTTCTATTGTTCACAGACAATGTTATGTATTTCAGGAGGCTCGGCTCGACTTTAAGGGATTTGTCCACCCGACCGCCTCAATCTGCTCCGTCGGGACTCGTAACAGAGAAATACGACTATTATTCCCAACTTTATGGCCGTTATATATCATTTTTGCGCCGAACTGTTTCGTTTATTTTTTATTATTTTGTTTAATATATGGGCCGGGGTTAATGTCGGACCCAGGAGTAAATTTCGACACCGCTCGTTACCGTACGGGTTGTTTGCGTCAGTAAAAAATCTTGAGAGTTTAAAGTTAAATAATAGTCTTCTCCAACTACGATTAACTGACCGGTCTTTTCACGAGTTGTAGATCAATAACTGCGCCTTTTAACCTCCGTGGTCTAGTGATTCGCCCACCGAAATTAAGATCCAGAGGTCCCGGGTTCGATCCCCTCGGTTTGGTATGGACATTTGAGGCGGGATGCCATGAATATGACTTAAAAGTAATGGTCGTGAATGTTGATTTATGTCGAAGTTGAGGCCCACTGAATGGACGAATTGTGTGAGGTATAATATGAAGGTTATGTGTGTGGATGACATGACGAGTGACAAAAAAGAGTGCAGAAAGATAACATACTGGGCTGACCCCAAATAGGATAGGATAATAGCAGGCGATAATGATAGATGAAACGTAGAACAGACGAACATGCGACGGTGTATGAAAAATAATGAAAATGATTCATATATCGGCGGTCTAACTCACATTTCCATAACAATTCCGGGTTATCGAGCGCACATTCAGTATGATTTGTTTCCGACCCTCAATAACAATCTGACCCCTAGATATTATCTATATCGCCATGAATATTGGACAATATGGTTAATTTAGTGGTCGCTTATTGTCCTAATTACTTACATATGGGCTAAGATGGTTGATAGCGGAACGCATAAAACTTTTGTGGCTCCGCTAAATTGGTTTCTATTAAGGGCTTCTAAGATAATAAATCGTATAGCACTGATTATACTATTATAATAAAGTTTGATAGAGTGGATTTATCGCATTGACAAAGACATTTGAACATTATATTAAATGAAGGGTTATATGGGGTCTTAATATACACTTAACTGGCGAAACGTGAGTATTTTCCAACCCTTTCCGAGACAAAAGTCGTAATTTTATTGATTTATTTAATTTATGTATATTTTTAATGTTTGCTGTTGAGGTGGGAGCGAGGGTGAGGGGTATCACTGGGTCAGCATGGCTATTGTATAATTATTGTTTTGATAAATTATTGTATTTCATTTTAACTATTGAATTGTATTTTCATAAACTATTGTATTGTATTTTAACTATTGTATTGTAATTTGTTAGACTATTGTATTGCATTTTAACTAGCTACAACTAAAACGAAAACTGAAATCATTCCTAGTTAATTGTATGTCAAGACTTCGTACAAACGCACAAAGTTTTGATGAACAATTTACTTGGCCACTTAAGCTGACGATTTAAGAGTTAATGCTAGTTCAAACAAAGGAATTACTTACGAGGGACGAGTTACAAGTCTGTAATCTACTGATAGATCAGTGTTTATCTCCGTACACGAATAATTTAGTCGCATAGGTTGAGCGATGTTTCAATTCTACGCCGTCACAGTTGCTCTATACATTATTTTCCTTCAGATAGCACCCATGGATGAGTTAATAATAGAAGATTTATGATCTTAATATGCAAGGTGTCAACACCATTGCTCATATTGATATTCGTTCGGCTCACGTAAAGTTAAGGTAGAAATATCGACGAAGATTATATTCAGAGAGTTTATTTTGGCTATAGCCTGGTGATTCAGTTTTTGATTTCTTGTTACATTGTGTATATCAATATTTTATTTTTGGTCACCCATCCAATGACTGGCCTTAGAGAAAGTTGCTTGGTTTACGCCATTGGAGGTTGAGCGCGCTAAGTCACTATGAACACCGCGACTGCTAAGACGCGAGAAACAGACATCTTACTTCCTTTCATTGTCAACAAATATTGGAAAGTTACTCAAAGTAGTTACGCGGGGAATTCACTACATGGGCATGCCCACTGGGCATGCCTGCAAACATGCCTGCCGCCGGGCCTCGCTTCTATTACGCCTGTGCGATGTTTGCCTAGTGTAGGACCGCCACAGTCAGTCTGGCCTGCCTATACAATTACAAAATTTACAAACAAGGTCCGCGCGAGCATGTCCGGTGATGGTGGGCATGTTCGTGTAGTGAATTCCCCGCTTTACACTTACAGTAAAATCGGGCACTTTTATAACAAAATAATTTTAAGACTTGATAATATATTCCCGTAAGCCTTTTTATCTGCTCCCTTGAGGAGCCTATTTCAATTTCAAGTTCACACGTCATGCCCCTGGATGTATAGAAATTATTTAACACAACAAAGTACCCGTTTCAGGCTACCTCCCCCTATCCAAAGAGCCAGCAAACGCTGCTCTCTTCAAAATCCAGCCGCAACGTAACGCGCAGCCATCAAAGCCACGTCTAGTATTTGAAAGTTCCTCAGAGTTTATGGCTCCCACGTGCCAATCAACGCGGAGAGACGAGGAGACATCAAACACACCCTTTTATGTTCCTGTCTGCTGCACAAAGCGACAAAAGAACAAAGTTCAGTTTCCATTTCTCGAACAATTATACGGGCAAGAATCGATCTGGGTTTGATTTTTGTACAACTGCGTTTTTATTTGTTTTTTTTCTTGCACAGATGTGAATGGCGTAAGTCACATGCCTGTTGTAGGTTGACAATACCTAACTGGGATATGTATTTTAAACTAAAGTGTTGTCTAAATAGTCCCTCATTGTCTCTTTTAAACGCCTCACAAGTGTAATTTTAAGTAAACTCAATGCGTGAACTAAGCAAAGTTCGCTAAGGTCGCTCCTTAGATAGGTGACCAAAAATGTATTATCTAGAGCTCCTCCGTACTTCAGAAGGCACGTTAAGCCGTTGGTCCCGGCTGCATCTGGAGTCGTTATTACCCACCATAGTTATGTTATGGCCTGTTCTCCCTATATTCACCCATCCATAGAGAAGACCTGTGCCTCAGAAGTGGGGACATTAACCCTCTATTTGGGCAGGGGCAAAATAGTTGCCATCATAATTTATTTATTACTGTTATATTATTATTCAAAAGCAATGAAAAAAAAAGATATGCATAGGCCTCTATAATTTATTTATTATTATTATAAGTAACATTATTTAAAAGCAATGAAAAGAAATGGTATGTAAAGACCTATAAAGATTTGGTGGGCTGGGGTAAGGCTGGTGATGATGAAGTGTAATGTTGTGCATTTATATAATGCATAAAATTACACTTCATCATCATGAACAAACTTATATTATCCCTATAAAAAATGCTTAATAATCTCTCAATACCCGTTAAGTTGGCAAAAAAGTTACACTTACAAGTGATTTTAACTTGAAGCTTTAGCATGATTATCGCGATAAAATCAGCCCTTACTTAAGGCTCTCACCGCATTCAGGTCAAACTACTCGAAACCTCACAAGGATAATTCGTCCACTAGAAGTTCAAAACAGCAATCGAGTTTCTCTGAAAATTTTGGACGGACGGTTCCAATCGATCGATCAATAAATTTTGTTCAGTCTTTGAGTTTCGTTCGGCAATCAAACTTGAGTGGCGTCGAGGGTCTAACGGCCTTGCTTTCGGTCTACACGTTGCGTTTGCCCAAAAAGTAAGTGGCGATTTTTGAATTTTGAAGTATATTTCCTGTTAATTGAAGCTACACTAATATTCGTATCTGTATTGATTGGAAATAGTAGTCTTTTCCGGCCTACGTTGAGCGAAAGGAATTGTTTTAAGTTTACTAATTTTAATGTATAAGTACTGAAAATATATTACATACAATTACTACATACAACAATAACTCAAGAACAAATATCAACTTTTGTGTCTTCTTCTGTGTTTTTACACAAATCGGTGTGTGTATAAATAAATGCACCTTGTAAAGGATTTGATGCCCTCTACTCATCATGGTTTCTGTTCCAGACTTTATACTTTATTATCTACGTGGTGCCTTTGTCTACATTGTAGTACTACACGAAAAATACGGAAAGTGTACTAGAAATGGGAGGATGCCCCTCCCGTTGGAGCTAGTGCAATAACAAAACTTATAAGTTACCGGTCCAACCTGGAATGCATTCCCGACAAATAAGGAATGCTTCCAGCATTTTACATCCTCACACGAACTGACATGTTCGTAATACGCGAAGTTCCTCGCGGGAGAACACGAGGAATTCTTTTATTAAAATGCTATCTTGAAAAGTTGAGATCGATTGCCAAGTCTTTATTGTTCGTATGTTATTTGCGTGATGAAGTGGGTTATGTAGCTAAAGGTAGATGGCGCTGTAATAATTGCGGTTGGCTGTTGCAAAGGAAATTCAAAATTATTTGTTGGATCATTTTGCCATGGCGGCAGAAAAATGCAATTGTGTCCACCCAATCTCTCCCGTGTCAGAGAAGGCAGCTAAGGGATAATAGGCCTGTCTCCACTAAGAATAAATCGGTTGCCTTAGAGTTCTTAATGATTAATTATGATATGTAGTTAATAAAGAACAACATAATTTATTTATTTTTATATTTCCTCTTTTTATTTAAGATAAAAACGTAGTATTACCGTAACGCGGACTTGTGTCAAGCGTTACTGGCGCTCACTACTTGCTATAAGGTCTTGGTCTGAGGATAAAAATTTACGAACTATTCGACATGTATTAAGAATTGCGGCTTTCTGCATTGTTGTAAATGTTCTAAAAGGTAAGCCTGATATATTTATACTACTGTGTAGATACTTGGGTATAACGCCAGTGGTAGAGAGCACTAACGGTACAACATACACTTTACTTAATTTCCATATTCTAATTAACTCTTCTTTTAGCTCCGTGTATTTGTTTATTTTTTCGGTTATGGATTTCTGTAAGTTATGTGTGTTTGGGAATGTGATGTCAATTATATAAGCGGTTTTGTTAATCTTATCGAGTAATATTATAAAGATTATTATTAATTTTGTAAAATAAAATCGGCAAACAGTGGCATGTGAGACTAAACACCAATCAGAAGCCCGTAGCACGGGACGTGGAGAAAATCTCCTCGGGGAGAATAAAATATTTTCCTATCATCTTCTCGCTCTAACTTCCACTAAATTCCTAAACAAAACACTGCCAAGTGGCGAGGAGAGTTTTTATCCACGTCCTGTGCTAGAGAGCGTGACGTCATTTGCTTATTTGACGGACAATGTAGACGTTGATTGTCGTTATGCTACATAGGAAATGGTATACCGTGACGTCATTCAAGACGCCATGACAGTCTTGGCTGGTTTCTAGGCTAATTTAAATTGTTTTTTGTAAACGTGAAATATTTATATAAAACGCCTATTTTTATTAAAATAATGTATTTTTTGTGTAAGTTAGACACAAAGGTATGTTTTAGCCCATTTTCCAAAATGAGTAGACTGTGACAAAAATATAACATCATTGGTGACAATCGATATAAAATCAAATAAATACTTACAATGATTTGTATTTTTACACGGGGACGCAAAAAAAATTAATCACAAAAATATCTCAATCTAAAATCTTAATTTATATTTTTTTCATAAATCAATTTTAAGTTCTTATTTCGGAAATCAAGATTTTAGACGATATTGAGATTATTGTTAGTGACCCGTGTTTTGAACTCAGTGTAGCTTAATCCAATATTAATATCAGAATAAAACTAAGCATAATTCTCAAGAGGAAAGCTCAATTTCCGCTTTCTGGCTACATCTACTAACAGACATGAGTGTAAGGAACCGACAGGCAATAACCGATGCATGAGATGAGACAAGACGTGATGTTAAGTATTTTATCTTTTGTTTCACGTACATCGCGGTTTTAAATTGAAAGACTATTTGTTAGATCGTCAAATTCATGACACCTAAATAAAGTACAAAAAACTTCCCTATATATCTAGATAAAGTCACAGGTCAAAATACTTCCTTTGTTATTACAGCAAAAAACATACCTACATTTTTTGGATATTTCATCCATTTGATTTTTTGACCAATCGATAAATAATTTTGTTATTTAAGAGGTAATATTATTTTAATTTATTTGTCTTCTACCAGGGCTGACCTGTCGTAAATGGTTGCATTTCAGGAGCAGGAGTAGCACAGGAGATGAGAGATGGAGATCACTGATCACGCCATTCTAAAAGCTGCGCTATCTACATTTTGTATGTACCGGACATTAAGCTAATGAAATAGGACATGTAGCAACAGCCATCATTAGTTAAAGTCGCGATTAACATCCGGGACCACGCATGCATCATATCACTAATAAATTGGAAATAATACTACGCATATGGGATTCCTTGGGATTCCAGTTTTAAATATATGGAGAGCTTCATAGCGTCCCATGTCACATTAAATTATTGGCACAAAAGTCGCAGTACATTGTCAGGACGGTAGTATAAGAGGAACGCTGCTGCCCATTACTCATCACTGATTTATCCTTAGTCGCCTTGTACGACACCCACGGGAGAGATTTGGGATGGTGACAATTGTATTCTACTCTGCCGTCACCACACGGCTAAAATTGTCAGAACCCCAAACCTCTCCCGTGGGTGTCGTACAAGGCGACTAAGGATAAATCAGTGATGAGGAATGGGCAGCCTTTCTCTTATACCTACCAGTGGCGGAGCTTCCATATAACCCGATTCCCAACAGCCGTACCAAACGAGCGAGCATAAAAAAATCATTACCATAATTCAAGTACAATACCATTTTATAAGCAAATAAAAAAAATCCATCAATATAATCTTATCATAACAGTATTAAACGCGCGCGAAACAATATGCAACACAGGTACATACAATTCGCTCCCGCTCTCTAGATTCCTTCAACTAACTCGCTAAATATCGAGATAAGGAGGCCTCACGCACGCACACAGACAAGCGTTGTCTTGTCAGGCGCACGCAACGAGAAATAGTACCTAAAGATTGCCTACAAGCCGGCATCAAGCCGGCCTACGCGCTTATGCATCGATACACTACGACACACGCACACATTAGTAATAAACTCCCACGAAAACAAGTTCCGTCAAAAGTAAATATTTTAGATCTTATTACAATAGCCATAAAAGCGGAATTTCTTTTGTGAACTGCACTCAATATCGCGGTCGTGCGCCGCTCCTGCAAGCCGCTCCGGACCGGGTTGAATCGTCCTTCCCTTTTTAACACGGCTTTTGTTTGCATGATGATCTCTCTTTCTGGCTGTATAAAACAAAGCACAAAGCACGCAAAAGCGGCACAACGTAGTTCTCCGCTTCGCCACTAGATGGCGTTGAACAGTTGTGTCCTAGCAGCCGGTGTTAAAAATTTATGCTTAAACCATAGTTGTAGCTTGCCTAACTTGGTTTTTCACGCCACGCCACTGATACCTACCACCTATCAAAGTACTGCGACTTTTGTGCCCGATAAATGGCAATAGGCTCGCCACCTATTACATGGGACCTAGCATAATCGAAGCGTGGGTGCTAGTTCACCTCTGCCTACTCCTTCGGGGATATAGGCGTGAATTATGTATGCATGTATGTATAAATATACTAGTTCATTAGCAGTAACTTGTGAATCGTATTAAATACTAATACGTTATATGTATTTATGTAAGTTTTTGCTATTATTTTATTCAAATTATTTTATTGAAGCGCTGAGTTTCCATAGTAAACTTAGTCTTTTTTAAATAAATTGATTGCCTGATATGATAGAGGTTGCTAGGTAGCTAAACTATGAGATGTAGGTTTATCTTGATGAGTAATTATTATTCTAGTGTATCTTCTCCCTGCCCTGTCAGGCTATCTGGGGTCGGCGCAGTATGTTTTCATTTCCATTCATATCGGCCAGACGTCGTCAAGCAATCCACTCCCTTTTGATTCATATCATCCATCACACCGTAAAGGTGCTAGTGATGATTGAATGCATTGAAAAGAGACGGAATAGACCATGTCGAGAGACCGAAGAACGGAGAGAGTGATTGGGATGACAACATTGCAATCCATACTGCTCAAGGTTTTGGCTTAGTTTATATTTGTAGTTAATATTTAGCCAAAATCCTGATTTTGACACGGGTCCTGCAAGCAAAACCAACAAAAGTGCGTAGGTTGACATCGGACAAGGCTGTATTGATTGATCCTTTTGTCGTCCGTAGGTACATGAGACAGCTATCACGAAAAATACACCAAGTCAGCTAAAGTCGGGACCTTCGTTTCATGATGGAAAAAAAGGGAGAACATAGTCGTCAATCAACGGGATGGATGGACATCGATAGCCTTTTTATTAGACGGCACTACGGTATACTTTCACTTATTTTTTACATGACAATGTGTATTAAAATGTAACCCTTTAATTTTTTTGAATTATACTATAAAATACACGAAGATATAAAATCCGTCTACATGTACATGCATAAATAAATGACGCGTATTTATCACAATAACACCCACGATTCGCTTATTAAGTTAGGTCTCAAGTAATAAATGGCGAGGCTTTTGCCATCTATCTATGAATGATCAAGGGCTAACCACTAACAAGAGAATAGGTACCCAAAAGGGTTGTTGTTAGTCAAGCGACCTGCTCTAAAATCTGGGCAAAAACCTCTCCGTTCATCGGTCTCTCGACATGGTCCTTACCGTCTCTTTTCTATTTATTTATTCATCTCTAACACATTTACTGATGATGATTTACTGAATAATATGAATCAAAGGGAGTAGATAAATTGGTGATTTCTAACCGATACGAATAGAAGACTGCGCCTACCCCTGATAAAAATGGTGACTATTATCAAATTGTTATTATAATAGTATATTATGCTACGAGTATGCTACGTTGGTCATTACATGCGAGGCATTATTGCAAGCGCGAGCCGCAGGCGAGCGCGGTAAGGAAGCTGAGTGTGTAATGATCAATGCATACGAGTTGCATACGACGTTTTTCAACACAATTGCGAGGAAAAAACAAACTTGTATTGTTATTAACTTTACCAAAAATACAATAGTTATTTGTTGTACGTGAGTGCAAAGTTGTTTTTTAACCGCGTGCTCAATTTTGATGACCGAGCTAGCGAAGGATTCAAAAATTAGAATCCTGAGCGATAACGAGAGAATCAAAAGGGCACAAGGTGAAAAATCTTTGCACTCGAGTGCAACACGTAACTTTTCATCCCCCCCAACGAGGAAATTGCAAAATACAAAAAAAAAACACTCACAACAGTTTGTGTTTTCACCCAGAAACTTCCACAACACCCTCCCATCAACCCAAACACACTCTCAACACCCACCCAGAAACACCCAGAACATCCACTCAGACACACCCACAGCACACACCCATCCACGCAGACACACCCAAAAAACACCCATTCACCCAGAATTACCCACAAAACACCCAATCACCCAGAAATACCCACAAAACACTCATTCACCCAGAAACACCCACAATACTCACCCATCCATTCAGACACACCCACAAAACACCCATTCACCCAGACACACCTCCAACACCCATCCATCCACCCATCCACCCAGCCACACCCGCAACATTCATCCAGACACACCTGTAAGTACCTAATAAAAATTACCGTCCCTAATGGAGTTCCGAGACGGTCAATCAGCTTGAGTCAAGCACGTTGATTTTCTGTATGTTTTTGTTCCGTTGCTAGCGTAAACAAATCAAACAAACCTGAAAAGCTTTAAAATGCTAGACTCAAGCATCAAGCAAGCGTTGTTGACGATCAAAATGTTTAAAGCAAGATTGACGCCAAGCTGATTGACCGTCACGGAACTCCTAGGTTTTAACAAATTTATGACGTGAAAAGAAAATGGCGCGCACAAAGCAAATTACAAAAAAATTACACCAAGAAGGTTTCGAGTCTGAGTTTTTATCAAATTAAAATAGGTTGCATGATAATTTCGGCACCATGGAGGTAGAAATAAATAGGTATAATGCTGTTTTGAATTCACAAACTCATTGCAGACGATGTTCTAAATTCAAATTTACTTTATCCTCTAGAGGATAAAAACGGCTTATGCACTTAGATATCGAAGAGCAAAAACGCTTTTTCCGAGATGGTGGGATGAAAAATAATTACCGAAAATGGCGCATACAATTTTTTTTTTATTCTCCCTATATTTTAGGGAAGGCAAAGGGTCTAGCGCATACAGCCATGTCTTAAGTGTATATTTTATCTGTAGTCATATGAAATAATGAGTGGGTTAAATTTATGAATGAAATTAATTTTACGTTAAAATATGGGTGTCACACATTTTAACGCATCTAGGGAGTTCTTGGAGCGAATTTAATGGTAACAGAGTTCATGATGGTGCCTGATGAGAAGGACAAAACCACATTTTAAAGTAGTCTTCACCACAAAATCAAACACATCACAACACTTATTTTCAATGATTATGGATAATTGTACATCAACACGGATGCTTGTGCATCAAAATAACACCGCTTTCACTGCAAAAAAAACCACTCTGTAACAATTTTTGAATAAGCAAAAATAAATCTGACTGACACCACGAAACGCGCCAAACACTCTCTGGCGCCTACAAGTTTGGTTTTTATTCTTTTTTAATTCTGCTTATCACTAGGGACGGCAAAGGGATCCAGCACATACAGCTTCATTCAGCTTCAACAAATTTGTGACATCCCTCTTTTAACGTAATATTAATTTAATTTTTTTTTCATTTCACACACATGAATATAGACTTAATATACTAAAGACAGTGCTGTATGGGCTAAGCCCTATGCTTCCCTAAAAATATAGGGACAATTTAACAAAAAAAAGCATTAAAAAATATACAATTATGCACTAGTACGTAATAAATTATGCACGAGTGCATAATACGCTGTATTATGAGCCTTAAAACGGTGTAATAAGAGTTAATTTACGAGCAATTGTGTTGAAAAAATAATTACAATGATAGAAGAATTATTCTGTGGCACCAGTCCATGCCAGAAAACGGCTCGAACCCGAACTCCTTTGCTGTCGTGCAAGAAAAAAAAGTTGATTCCAGCTCACGTAATAAAGATGTCTGGAACTCCTGAACTAAGACGACGGCCGGCGTGGAGTAATTTGAAAATAGAGATTCGAACACCGCACATTGGAGGTAAACGTTAAAATAAGATCTGGAAAACTTTATCCCGCCATTTCCCTTGTTAGCGTTCCAATTCCAATTTGGGTTGACGTTCTTTTTTTTTCTTTTTCGTACTTTACTGGTTCCAGTTTGGTAATTAGCCGCTGCGAAATTTTCAATTGGGGCTTAAACATTTTGAGCTCTAGACCTTTTTATGGTGTGCTAGACTTATTTTTCTTTTTGTTCCCTTTTACAAGTCATAATTAAGTATTTTTACACGGTAATAACCAGCTGCGGGCAAAGAGCTCCGCCTGACAAATCTGGCGAGATTGTATCCAAGTTAATTAGGTAATATTTTTGTTTCGCCTCGCAAGAAGGGCTATTATTTTATTTTTTACTTGGGTGGAGTTCGTAACGCCTATGTTTTTCAGGCACAGTGATTCCTAGAAAAAGTCTAACTTTATTTACAATGAAAAATAAGGGAGATAATTATCGAAAAAATATTTGTCCTGATCTTCTCCCTGCCCTAGCTGTTCCCATTTTAGTTCTGGAGTCAGCGGAGTATGTTTCTTCTTCCATATAGGTCAGACGTCATCAAGCCAACATCCACTCCCTTTTGATTCATATTAATATCATCAATCACACCGGAAAGTGCTAGTGATGAAAAAATGTATA
Source organism: Cataclysta lemnata (assembly GCA_963931975.1). NCBI lineage: Eukaryota > Metazoa > Arthropoda > Insecta > Lepidoptera > Crambidae > Cataclysta > Cataclysta lemnata. The sequence continues at coordinate 9,517,420 of OZ008353.1, read as the reverse complement.
GAAGAGAGAATGAACGGACCATGTCGAGGACCGATGAACGCAGAGTTATTCCATTTTGTTTTCTACTTTGGATTTACCGCCGAATACTGAAATGCTACTCAAATATTGAGCACTGCTTATAAGAATTTGTATGGAAAAACGTAAATTTTGTCAATACTTAAATGTTAAGCAGGACTCAAACTTTGAGTAGGGTTTCTGGCTTGGACCAACTTTTAATTTTATCCGGTGTTCTCTGGTTCGGCACACAACACGCCGAAGTTCCGTAGTGTCCACTCGAGAATTCGCAAGTTTCTGCGTCAAAGGAGCGTCCATTATGATTTAGTGTACTACTCTATCCCGGAGACAGTTTAGCCTGTGATCGCTGTAGGTTAAAGAACTTCGGACATGTACCTAAAAGTAGTTGGGTTGACGACTTGACCAAACAGGAATTTTGAAAATTTAATAGGTACCTACTTCCGAAACCGACGGCCATGCATTATTGGTTGAAACGAAAGGAGTATGTAAGGATCGTAGCAAGATGTGGAAAGAAGTAATCTCTGCCTACCCCTGTGGAAGGAAGGCGTGACTTATGTACGTATGTAATGCTTCTTTTTCTTCTTTCATTGCCGCGTGGTGACGGCAGAGCAGAATACAATTGCTACCATCCTAATCTCTCTCTTGCTGCGGGTTTTGTACAAGACAAGAGTTAAGACAGCAATGACAAAGGGATAGCAGCGTTCCTGTTTTAAATCACCTAGCAATATACTGCGATTTGCGTGCCCGATAGATGGCAATAAGCTCGCCTCCTATTACCTAACAAAATTGGCTAAACGTGGGTGTTAATTCATAACTGTCTACTCTTTCGAGGAAAACTAGGCGTGATTTATGTAAATCTTCTTCTCTCCTACATAGATAAATTACGCCTATACCCCCGAAGGGGAAAGCAGAGGTGAACTAGAACCCACGTTTCGCCAAGTATGTTAGGTCCCATGTTAATAGGTGGCGAGTCTCATGCCATTTATCTGACACAAAAGTTGCAGTAGGTACATTGTTAGGTGGTATAAGAGGAACGCTGCTGCCCATTCCTCATCGCTGATTTATCTTTAGTCGCCTTGTACGACAACCACGGGAGAGATTTGGGGTGATGACAGTTGTATTAGGTATACTCTGCCGTCACCACACGGCCATTCTTCTCTCCTGCTTGTAAATAATTGTAACACAATGTTGCGAGTGAACTAAGAAACTCATCTGCAATATTTTTTCTTTTTAACGTCTATGGTCCCACCTAATTTACCGTTAGGTATGCGAAGGTTGACACTAAAACTACTTCACACCGTTGTCTGAGAGGCGTTCCTAAGGGCGTAAGAGAATCGCAATGTAATAAAAAAATAGGACAGTGTTACCGTAAACTAGTAGGTAGGTAGTCTAGAAACTTCTTCGTAACTTTTATGAGACAAATATTTGCGGAACGACTTGCCGTTGAGGTCGAATAACGGCGAAATCAAATTACAGAAACGTTTTCATCCAAATAAAAGTTGGATCAACGTTGGACAAAGAATTAAAAGTTTCTGTGCAACGTTTATGTGTCTGTATTCTATTCATGTGTTTTCAATCTGAAACCGATATCTAATTCCAAAGATCAATGTTTTAAATTATGTTAACCCCAAATAAATTAGGATTAGAACAAGAAGAAAGAGCTTATTTCTTCCTCTGTAAATACTAGCGACGGTCACACAATGAGAAAGGACTACCATTTTTTCTATACATTCATTCATCACTAGCACCTTTACGGTGTGATGGATGATATGAATTAAAAGGGAGTGGATGGCTTGATGACGTGTGACCGATATGAATGGAAGAGGAAATATACTGCGCCTACCCCAGATAGACTAGAAAAAGAAGAAACTTTACGTGCTTTAAGTTAGTTTAAATATCAGCTGGACATATTATCTAAAGGCTTGAATGGATTAGGAAACATACTGCGCCCACCCCAGATAGACTGGGAACAGGGCAGGGAGAAGAAGAAGAAGGGACATGTGTGAACTTGAAATTGAACTAAGCTCCCCAAGGGTGACTGGTGAAAACTGGTGACTGACGAAAAAAGTTTCGATCATAACAATACAAACTATTCAAGCGAACAGCTATAGTCAGCACAATAAATTTTCTCGGCTCTATCAAAGCCCAATCACGCCAAGGGCCCATTTAATTTTCCAGATGAGAATACCCTCCATTCATCGAGATGGCAATCAATATCCAATAACCTATCGCCCAACAAAAATCACTCCGTGGTCTGTTAATAAAGTTGCCAAACACAGTGACATCTGTAATTACGTCCTAAGCATTCATACGCTGACTCCACTCCTTTGTTCCAAGAGATACTAAACATACATAGGGTTGTTGCCAATATCAAAATACCTACAACTATTGCCTATGCCGTGCCGTGTGGTGACGGCAGAGTAGAATACAATTGACACCTCCCCAAATCTCTCCCGTGGGTGTCTTACAAGGATTAATCAGTGATGAGGATTGGGCATCAGCGTTCCTCTTATACCACCTAGCAATGTACTGCGACTTTTGTGCCCGATAAATGGCAATAGGCTCGCCACCTATTACATGGGACTTGACATAGTTGGCTCTGCCTACCCCTTCGGGGATATAGGCGTGATTTATGTATGTATGTAATACCTATCAGACAGCGATGAGTAGAATAATGGGCAGCAGCGTTCCTCTTATACCACCTAGCAATATACCTCCTGTAGCGCGCTCGATAGCACAGTGAGTTAGCGCACTCGGCCTGCGATTGCGAAAACTAAGCAATGTTCGCTGGTCTCAGAGGCTCATTGGATGGGTGACCAAAAATTATTATATCGGGTTCCTCCGTGTTTCGGACAGCACGGTAAACCGTTGGTCCTGGTTATATCTACATACATACATAATTCACGCCTATATCCCCGAAGGGGTAGGCAGAGGTGAACTAGCACCCACGCTTCGCCAATTATGCTAGGTCCCATGTAATAGGTGGCGAGCCTATTGCCATTTATCGGGCACAAAAGTCGCAGTTCTTTGCTAGGTGGTAGGTATAAGAGGAACGCTGCTGCCCATTCCTCATCACTGATTTATCCTTAGTCGCCTTGTACGACACCCACGGGAGAGATTTGGGGTGGTGACAATTGTATTCTACTCTGCCGTCACCACACGGCCGATGGTTATATCTGCAGTCCTTAATACCCGCCAAACCGCTATGGACTAGCGTGGTGAGTTATAGCCCATTCTCCCTATATTTATCCATTCATACTTAGGGAAGGGCTATGCGGCAGCACGAACATTAAAGAGCTGGTGATGATGATGATGACGATCAACGTGCCCGAAATCAATTTGGCAAAACCTGGATGTTACCTCTACCCCTTCGAGGTTAAATAAGCGTGATTTATACATGTATGTACCTATGTAAGTAATATTCACGGTCGCACATCACGTCACGGTCACATGAATTAATCCAAACGTATTGAAGCATCGAAACACGTCATCCTTTGCTCCCAACCCTCGCACTGGGTACAACAAATGGATGGTGCGACGGCCGCCTTGGTCGAATGCTCAGATTGCTGGGTATTGGCCAAGAGGTCCCGGGTTCGAATCCTGGTAGGGGTAAACTTTGTGATGACCACAAATGTTTTTTTCCGAGTCATGGTTGTGTATATGTTTATGTAGTATATTTTCAATATTTATATACATAATTATATTAAAAATATGTCAGTCATCTAGTAATCATAACACAAGTGCTTAGGCTACTTACTTTGGGCTAGATGATAGGTGTGAGTGTAAAAAAAAAAAATATTAAAAACAAATAACATTAGATAGAACCACGCAATCAAATGTCTTAAGTACACTATCCGTACCTAACAATGCACGGAGACTAGGTACCTATATAAAATCAATAGCAAGTGGCAGCCCCGTTATCAATATTGCCGTCGAACACATTCCAATGGCCGCTCCGACGATCTCCTGTAACACAATACATATTTTTGGAGCGTTCCCATTTGTATTTCAATATTCGTACGATATTGTTCTTGCTACTCTTTGTCTGAAGGTAAATAAGTAGCATTTTATCATAGGAATTACTCGAGATGGATATCTTGCGTTCAGATAATGTAGCAACGAATCAAATACCGACCCTATCTCCCTTAAAGCTGATTCTGCAGCGATTAGGCCGAACTAGCCGAGTCAAATATTTAAATTAATAGTTACATTTAAAGTTTACCCACACCAGGGAAATGCAAAACTGGACAAATGCGAATTAGAGAGCGGAAAGGGTCCCAAATTGTTGTTCGGAACTAGGAACCTCCCATTTATAAGCAGATTAAGCACACCTAAGTACTGTGTCCTTAGTAACTTGCAAGAATAGAAAAAAACTGTAAACGATAATATATTGGAATAGAAGTAAATAGAATAAAAAATTTAAAACGAAACAAAAAATGCCAATACACATCATCACCAGCCCTTTTAATGTCCCCACTGCTGGGGCACCGGCCTTCCCTATGGATGGAAGAATATAGGGAGATTGGGCCATAACCCACCACGTTGGCCCAGTGCGGGTTGGTGGGTATTATTAACGACTGCAGATGCAGCCGGGACCAACGGCTTAACGTGCCTTCTGAAGCACGGAGGAACTCGAGATAATGAATTTTTGGTCACCCATCCAATGACGGTCCTTAGCGAACATTGCTTAGTTTACGCAATCGCAGGCCAAGCTCGCTATGCCACTGCGCTAGCGAGCTCAGTGGCAAAGGATCTTTTGATAATACACAATAGCCAAATAACGAAAATGAGTTTAACATAATGTGATGACATCTTTTACTTTCGACACGGTAGGCCCCGTAAACCTACACTTGGGTCACAAGTCCCAAGCCCTATCACTGACTTAGGCACCTCTGCCAAACTATGAACCTGGTACCCACGCGGCGAATCCATGGAATATCGAATCTTCGTCTCAAATATTCGTTAATCTACACACACAGTAACAATAACAAAAAGAGAAATGGAACGCGCAAAACAATAATTGTTATCAGTCAGCTCTATGCATACAGAGTTGAGCGTTGGTATTTTTTTTTTTATACGACTTAGGCTATACCGTCCGATTTGTTTGCATGCATATCAAATATTACATTGAGGAGCTCGCTAGCGCAGTGGCACAGCGCGCTTGGCCTGCGATTGGCCGGTCATTGGATGGGTGACCAAAAATTTATTATCTCGAGTTCCTCCGTGCTTCGGAAAATACGTTAAGCCGTTGGACCCGGCTGCATCTGCAGGCGTTAGTACCCACCAACCCGCACTGGGCCAGCGTGGTGGGTTATGGCCCAATCTCTCTATATTCTTCCATCCATAGGGAAGACCCGTGCCCCAGCAGTGGGGACATTAAGGGGCTTGGGATGATGATGATATCATACATTCACAAAACGGTCAACTCTCCCACACGCACATACACAAATCACATATTACGTATATCCCCGAAGGTGTAGGCAGAGGTTGCGAGACTTTTGCCAATTATCGGATACGGAAATCACAGTACCTACATTGATAGGTAGCATAAGAGGAACGCTGCTGCTCATTACTCATTGCAGATGCCTAGGGCGCCGAGGGGTATAGACAGCCGCCCGGTTACCGGAGGACAGGATTCAACTCCCGCATTAGGAATTTGGAAATTGTACTAACTTTCTTTTTTTTTATACATGGCTTTTACACCATGGCAATGGATAATAAAAAATATTTTACTTTTCTAGGAAATTCCAGCAGGAAATTTATTTTATATAAAATTTTTATTTTGTTTTTAATAAACACCAATAAAGTTATTTATACCAGTATACAATAAGGATTGTGTAATAATGTGTTATGTAAATGAAAGAATTTAATCATAATTAATACATTATATTCTATTACGTTAGTCAGCTACATTATGTATAAATTATATACTAAACCTATTTAGACTTTGCTTGCACATTTGATAATTTTGTTGGGTCGAATTTATATGTTTTTTGCAGAGGCCCTTTACCTGCTTTAGTGAAAATCATTTCGTCAATTTGTTGCCTCTCTGCCAATTCTTTGGATAGTTTCATGTTTGTCCACGAGTCTTTAGCGCCACCAATGAAACCTTTCTTTTTGATGGGCAAGGAATCCGGATTGTGCACCATCATTTTTGGAATTTTAAAGTATTCTCTTACAGCTGGAATTTTCAGAAGACCCACTTGCATCAAGGAAATAAAGTTGCTCGAACACCAATAACAAAGTATAGCTCCAGGGAAGTTGATTGTGAACGGTAGCATTATAATGGGTATAGCTCGGAGAACATATTTCATCATTTGCATATTCTGTGCATCAAGTCGACCACCATCCACCCCAAGTTCTATAGTTGCCCACATTGTGGCACTGGTTAGAAGTGGTAATAAATAGTACTGATCTGGTACTGTTAAATCTAGGAACCACCACATGCCCCCCTGTGACATGCTGTCTACAGGGCAATTAGCCATGCCTCTTAGACCCATGAAAAAAGAGATAAACAGTGGAGCTTGGGCCAAAGGGACCAACATGTTTTTTAAGGGATTCAATTTTTTCTGTTTCATAAACACCATCATTTCTTGAGCGTAGCGAGCAGCTTCCAGTTGATTGCCAGTTTGTCTAGCCTGGGTCATCTTCAATTGAAGCAGTTGCATTTCTGGCATATTATTGTTCATAATAGCACTGTTTCTTTGGGACATTATAACCAATGGGAACATAACAACTCTTACCACTACAGTGCCAATTAGTATAGCTCCCCACCAAGGTATATCTAAAGAGATGTGAAGATATTCCAAACAGTTCTGTACCATTCCGACAGGGCTCCAACCGCCGAGTCCCAAGCTAGCAAATGTAGGCTCGCCATTAGCAGCCAAAGACTGGGCAGTCTCACTCAGCTTATCAAAAGTAGAAACATCGGGTACTGGCGGCGGTTCTGGTATGTTTTCTATAAAATTGGAAATCTTACCAGCGTCATTTGCACCAGTAGAAGCGAATCTTACTGTATTAGCAGAGGAATAGAAATAATATACCTTAGCATGCCTAACCTCAACTTTTTCACAGAACAATTTCGATATGGCACTGCCACATCCACGGCGGCTTAGCAGCTTAAACATTTTGTTTTGCAGAACTAATGTGACTATTTACCATGTATCATAAAATAAACTATAATTGTTTCGTAATATTTACAATGGGGCGCATTTCTATTAAAATTAAAATACCATTTTGACATTGACAATACTATCAAAGAGTGTAAAATAATACTATTTTGACATTGACAGCCTATTAGTTTTTTTAATTCTCCCTGTATTATTAGAGAAGGCAAAGGGTCTAGCCCATACAGCCAAGTCTTTAGTGTATATTTTATGTGTAGTCTTATGAAATAATGAGAGGATGAAATGTATGAATGAAATGAATTTTACGTTAAAATATGGGTGTCAAACATTTTAACGCATCTAGGGAGTGCTTGGAGCAAATTTAATGGTAACAGAGTTCATGATGGTGCCTGTAGGCCTATTCACTAACTTTTTTTGACAGTTGAAAGTGATGATCACTGAACTATTTACTTATCCATTACTACTTTACTATAATGCTATTGTGACACTTGTCCTGTGATAACAGCAATGTATTAGTAAATAGTTCGGTGATCATCACTTTCAACTGTCAAAAAAAGTTAGGGAATAGGCCTACTGATGAAGTGGACAAAACCACTTTTCAAGTGGTTTACACCACAACATCAAACACATCACAAGACTTGTTTTCAAAGATTCTGTATAATTGCACATCAATGCGGATGCCTGTGCATCAAAATAACACCACTTTCACGGCACAAAATCAACTCTGAACCAATTCTAGAATTATCAAAAAAAAATATGACTGACACCACGAAACGCGCCAAACACCCTCTGACAGCCTAATATTGTTTGTTGTTGTTTTTTTTAGTTTCTCCCTATATTTTAGGGAAGTCAAAGGGTCTAGCCCATACAGCCATGTCTTTAGTGTATATTTTATCTGTAGTCTTATGAAATAATGTGTGGGTGAAAAGTATGAATGAAATGAATTTTACGTTAAAATATGGTTGTCACACATTTTAACGCATCAAGGGAGTGCTTAGCGCAAATTGAATGGTAACAGAGTTCATGATGGTGCCTGATGAAGTGGACAAAACCACTTTTCAAGTGGTTTTCATCACAAGATCAAACACATCATAAGACTTGTTTTCGAATTTTCTGCATAATTGCATATCAACACGGATGCTTGTGCATCAAAAAAACAACACTTTCACTGCACAAAATCCACTCTGAACCAATTTGAGAATTACCAAAAATAAAAATCTGACTGACACCACGAAACGCGGCAAACACACCCCCTTTTTAATTTTTTTTATTTTTATTTTAATTCTCCCTATATTTTAGGGAAGGCAAAGGGTGTGGCCCATACAGCCATGTCTTTAGTGTATATTTTATCTGTAGTCATATGAGATAATGAGTGGGTGAAATGTATGAATGAAATGAATTTTACGTTAAAATATGGATGCGAGACATTTTAACGCATCTAGGGAGTGCTTGGAGCGAATTGAATGATAACAGAGTTCATGATGGTGCTTGATGAAATGGATAAAACCACTTTTTATAGTGATCTTCACCACAACATCAAACACATCATGAGACTTATTTTCGATGATTCTGCATAATTGCACATCAACACGGATGCTTGTGCATCAAATAGCACCACTTTCACTGCACAAAATCCACTCTGTAGGCCTATTCCCTAACTTTTTTTGACAGTTGAAAGTGATTATCACCGAACTATTTACTTATCCATTACCACTTTAATTTAATGCTATTGTGACACTTGTCCTGTGATAACAGCAATGTATTAGTAAATAGTTCGGTGATCATCACTTTCAACTGTCAAAAAAAGTTAGGGAATAGGTCTGCTGAACCAATTTAAGAATTATCGAAAAAAAATCTGACTGACACCACGAAACGCGCCAAACCTGACTTCAAATTACGGGAATAAGCGGTTTTAGAGGACAATGGGTTTTTCACCGAGGTTTTTCACAAAAACACTTAAATTACATTCCCTGTGATTTATATACGTATACGTTAACGTCAGGCTGGTGTTTTATGCGCTTTTCAATGGTGACAAGCTGATTTTTTTTTCGAAACGTGCTTGTTTTGATTACGTGCAGTGAAAGTGGTGTTATTTTTATGCCAAGCATCCGAGTTAATGTGCAATTATGAAGATGATTGAAAATAAGACAGTGTTGTGATGTGTTTGACATTGAGAATTGTATAGTGGTTTACTCGCGCCAAGCACTCCCTGCCCCTGTAGCACGGGCCATGGACACATCTCCTTCGGGGGAATGAAAATCGTTTCCTCTCGCTCTAACTCCCACTAAATCCGGAGACAAAACACTGTCAAGTGGTGGAGAAAGATTTGTCCACGTCCCCGTGCTAGGCCCGCTGGATGATATATTATAACGTAAAACTCATATCATATCATATGCATTAACTTCATTTATTTTATCATTCATTCAAAATATTTAAGAAAGGTGAAAATGTAATGAAGCTTAAAAGACTGGTTTCCAGGAACGTTAAACTGATTTTAAAAAAACGGGCCGCTGACTGACGTCCGTCAGTTGACTGACGTTGACAGACCGCACGTGTGGATGATGTTTGCTTCTGAAATTGTATTTTTACACAAATTAAGATGAATTAAACTGTAATTTTTATACATATATACACCCCCCAAAATGGCTCACATTTCGTATCCCTTTAAAAAAACTAACAAATCAGTGTATCAAAAACCGGCCTCTGTGATTACACCAGACAATGTTTATTGGAAGAAATTGGGAGTAAGTCTGGAAAATTTATCAATTATGTATTCCTGTTACCACCTAAAACTACTAACATGTTTTGTTTTTCAGCTACCAGTTCTGGTGAAAGAGTTTGGCGCTATTGATTACATTGACTTCAGCCCTGTTGAGCCCTATTATTTTGCAGCCACATGCTCTGTTAGAGTACAGGTAAAATTTAACAAATACATTTCTGGTGAAATAAAACTTACAATAAATCAACGATATAGGTATATCCTATATTTAATAGCAACCTATAATATAATTATAAACAATTTCATTTTCAGGTCTATGATCCAATCACAAAAGTTGTAACTAAGAATATATCAAAATTTGTTGAGGCTGCGTATGGTGCTAGCTATAGATCTGATGGACGGTTGTTGGTAGCTGGCAGTGAAGAGTCTGCAGTCAAACTATTTGATGTGAATTCCAAAAATGTCCTCAGGGTATTTACAGGGCATACTGCACCAGTAAGTACTAAAACAATGTTACCAATCCCTTCCAGTTCTTATCATCTCTTTACTTTTATCCCATTACCAATAGACACTCAAATACCAAGTCTTATATGACATTAAATCCCATGATGAAAATAAATAAAATATACTTCTCTCTTATCTGCTATATTAACATTGAAGTTGGACATAATGTATTACTATGTACAAGTTAACTTCTAATTTGGAATAAAGTATAAACAACATTATTTTATAGTGCCTATGCACACAAAATAGAATATCAGTATAACTTCAGCAAAGTCACAACAACACCCTAAAGTGATGCAAAAAACACTTGTTTATTTATTTATAATTTTGTTAAAGTCATTATTTAATACTACCTAACAAGAGACACGCCATCCAATAGGTTCTGAATTTAATAATGTACTAAGAAATGCACATGATAAATTTATATTGTACTGGTGATTAATTTGAAAATGTTCTGGAATATACCAAAGAATTTAATTTGTCAGATAGACCGCGCATGGTCAAAATTGGAACTAAAATTTCGTCTTCTATTTTGTTTGTCTAGCGTTGTCAATGTTAGTGAGCAGCGCCACCCTTCGCGCGCGGCCTTATCTGGCCCGCACTCTACTGATATATTGACATGTTTTTTTATGACAATGAATGTTGGAAATTTTTCTAATGTACTTTTTCAAATTGCAATTCATACTTTAGTCATATATATTGAATGCAATTTTATGATACACTTCAATGTATTCTCTATAAATTTAACAGACAATTGAAAAGTTTAGGCTAATTTTTTTTTTTTTTTTACAGGTTCACCGAACATTTTTCTCTAAGGATCAAGTCAAAATCCTCAGTTATTCAGATGATACCTCAGTTTGTTTGTGGGATATAGCTACTGAACAAAAAATTGCTAGTTTTTCTGAACATACAGATTATGTGAGAGCAGGGGCCCCAAGTCCAATTTCACCAGACATTATTCTTTCTGGTGGATATGACCATGTTCTGAAACTGTATGATTGCAGGTCTAATGAAACAATTTTAACTGCTAACCATGGCAGTCCAGTTGAATCCACCATATTCTTACCATCTGGTGGCATATTCATAAGTGCAGGAGGTACAGAAATAAAAGTTTGGGATATTTTCAATGGTGGTAAATTACTAGCAAATATATCACAACATCATAAAACGGTGACAACACTTCGTTTGGCAAGTAACAACAGCAGATTAATGTCAGCATCGCTTGATAGACATGTGAAGATTTTTGACTTGTCTACCTTTAAAGTTGTCCACAACATTGACTTTCCGAATGCTATTCTCAGTATGGGTATATCTGATCGTGATGATACCTTGGCTGTTGGCATGACAGATGGTGTTATATCAATAAGGAAAAGGGACAAACCGGCTCCAGAATCAGAGGAGAAAAAAGGATTTTTTAAATTTGCTCCTGACCATGTCCAGACTGCGGTAGGGGATTCAGCACAAAATAATCGAAAAACAGTCAAAGAACCAGAGTTTGATAAATTTATTAGAAAATTAGAATATACCAAAGCATTGTCTGCTGTGCTAAAAACTTATGTAGCTACTAAACATCCAGAAAAAACAGCAGCTGCAATACATGAGATGTTAAGGCGGAAAGTCCTGAATGTTGCTATTGGGGATTTAGGTGAAAAAGACATAGGAGCATTATTAAAATATTTTAAAAAGAATCTAGGGGAAATTAGATTTACTAGAACAATAATTGATGCTGTAAATGTTTTTGTAGATGTATTTGAACCTCAAATTAAGTCATTAACAGAAACTAATTTGTCATTGTATAATTCCCTGCTACAGGAAATAAAAGGGGAGATTGATGTTTGTGAAAGAATAAGTGAATTAGAAGGAGCTATATGTATGCTGTTATCAGCCAGTCAAATAACATCTACAAGAGATAGGTTAGAGCTTACGGATACATTCCCACCATCATCAAGAGCTCAACAAGATCTTGTGATTAATGTCTAATAAAAGTCATGAATAACAAATTGCAGTTTAAATACAATTATTGTAATTCCATGCAAGTGGGTATTAGGTTAGCACACAAATTTATTCACAGAAAAAGAGGGGAGATTTCCCGGTGTAGACCAATAAGTATCTTACCATCAACAGCATACCCAAAGAGAGATGGTATCAGGCAGGCGGCTGGCTGTGTAAAACTTAAGCCAAAACCTTGAGCTGTATGGATTGGAATGTTGTCATTCCAATAACTCCGTTCTTCGGTCTCTTGACATGATCCGTTCTGTCTCATTTTTATATATTTATTCATCACGAGCACGTTTCCGGTGTGATGATATGAATCAAAAGGGAGTGGATGCTTGATGACGTCTGTCCGATATGAATGAAAGACGAAACATGCTGCGGGCAGGCCAGGGAAAAGAAGATCGTAAGTATGCACTTGCAGCCCGAGCTGAAGGCGAGGGCGAAATCTATACAATCATTCATTACAAAGTTGTATGTCAGTTAACTGTCTGGGTTTTCCGTACGTATAGCGTAGCGGGCGGAAAATACCACTTTCTGGTGGTGGCAGTAAATATATTACACTTCATTGCAATAATAATACCATCAAAAGTTATTTTTAAAAATAGTGTAAAAGAAAACAGACTTAAATCTTTCATTGTCTATTTTTTTCATTATCTATATTTTATTCCATCTGACATGACAATTTCTATTTTCTCTATGCTTACTACTCAATGGTTAAAAATTGTTGTTTGGTCAGACAGACGGGATGAGATTTGTAATGACGTTTTGTAAAAATCAAAAAATGATCGACATAATTTACTGTTTACATTAGTTTTTGTCGCAAAGTTTTCGATAATTACTAGCAAAGCAATATAACTAACCTACGAAATTGTATGATGTGCAAAACGGTAGCGTTCAATTTGCTATTTGAAACATAAACTGTAAGTTCAGTTCAAGGGTTTCATGATCGGTTTTTTGTTATTTTTCAATGTTTTATTTCTCAACCGTTTTATATTGGTATTAATTTAACGTTCTATTTAGTGCAGTGACATGCCCGTTAAAGGTTACGTGTTTTATTACTCGTGACCGTGAATTTATCAGTTAATGTGATTTAGGTACTATCGTGTAGAACTCGTAAAGCAAAATAATCACCAATCATGGATGAACGAAGAGTTGCCGATTATTTTGTTGTGGCTGGTTTACCCGAGACCCCGGATTTGTTAGATGATTCAGATTCTGGACATCTCAAAGGATACAGTACAAAACCACCCATCACAGATATAGGTTTGTGGATATTTTTATTTGTAATTATATTTATTATATTTAGGGCCTGTTTCACAATAAACAAGAAAGTTCGAAGTAGCTTACTTGCAGTTCAATTGACATATATTTCATATTCGCCTGTCAAATGATCTGCGAAGTAAGCTACTAAGAACTTACTTGTTGATTGTGAAACAGGCCCTAATTCTTAATAGAGACAGTTTGACTGACCTTATCCTGAAATAGTATAATCACCATCACAAATCACAATGTTCTTGTTTATTGACATATTAATAACTCAAAATAAATGCTTTGGATAACCTTAGAATCTGTTAATGTTACATGAAGGTAGAAATAAAAATATTTACAAAGCATGCTGTTACCATGGAATTGGTTTCATTACCAACAAATAATAAAATATTGAAACATGATAGTATAATAAGTTTTATTTTTGATTTACACAATTATAACTATGACTATTGTCTGGTTTTTATTTATGTCTGGTTGCAAAGTGTTTTCTCACACTCACACAGTCAATATAATTTTTGATGACTATTTATTATTGAAATATATTGTTACTGGTGGTCTCTGACAAATATAAATAAATGTATTTTTTAAAAGGTTTTAAATAAGTATATAATATACTTAATTCTGTAAGATATCTTAAGTCACCTTTTTAAGAACTGAAACTTTAAAAATTATCATTGTTTAGGTAAATTACATCAGTACTATTAAATGCAGTAACTGCCGTTTTACATAAGAGTATGCAATTTATACCCTGGATGTAAACTGTCCACATGTCTATTAGGACATAGTGGAGAGTAGTTGTATAATGCCTTATGTGACCTAGGAACATTCTGTTATCAATAACACTTTGAGTATTAAATGTAATATTTATTATTGTCTGTGTGTCAGATACACAGACTATTTTAATATAGACAGTAAATGTAAAAACAAATTATTATCATATTTGTCAAGGGATGGATCAAAAAAATTATGACTACTATAACTGACATGCACATGATAAGCTCGCTGACAATGGGATTCCTGCATCTTTTCCTGGCTTGTTTCCAGTTCATCAGCAATCGGCATAGTATATTTCCTCTTCCATTATTGGTCAGATGTTATCATCAGTCACACCAGACATGAGCTAGATATAAATGAAAATATAAGAGGGATGGAATTGACCATGTTGTGAGACTGATGAACGTGAAAGGTGATTGGGGTGATACCCATACTGATGAAGGTTATGGCTTAAGTTTTACATAACTATGGTACTCCTGCATATTAAACATTAAATGACAATTTTAACACCCTATATTACAACTATTGCCTTTTAAGATTGCACTCAGGATATGTTAATATGAATGAGGAAGTCACAAATAACAGTTGACAATTTATTCAACACCTAATTGGGAGTCTAGGCCACTAATTAATATTTTTGTCATGTATGTTTTATAGTGACTTCTTTATTTGTATGCATGTTTAATTTATTTTTAAACTAAGTTTATATACATTGTTAGAAGTAGTGCCATGCCAGATTAATATTTGGATAGAATTCTCATTTTAAATCAATTAAGACTTAAATGTTAGTAAAATTACCAATAATTTTTTAACCAATTTTTAAAAAAGACAACTGGTGGCTGTTCTATCTGATTTCATATTGGAATTTCATTCATATCTGGTACTAAACTTATGAATCTTTAAACTATAAAACATTAAAACCCTAAAGGGTCTGAGAGAATTATTTGTAAAATTAGGAAAGTTTGTAATGGTGTTTAAGTCAACTAAGCACCTTTCAGCATATGAATGGTGGAGGGCAAACCACCAACAACAGCATAGCAAGAAAGACCTTACCTCAGAAACGAATTAATAATAATCAGGTATTTTAAAGCATTATTATATTTCGGATATATTTCTGGCCATAATTACAGCGTCTTATTTACCTTCCCAGACTTCCTTTATTGCTGTCTCTGAAAATGCACAGGCATCTCAAAGTGATTATAACTTAACAATGTAAATGGGCTAACTTTCTTTTGTAACGCATGCTTATTATATAATCATCGCTAATAAACTAATGCTTTGCTTAGTGCTTAACACCCTTGCAAATGTCTGGGAAAATTATTACAGACATTTGATGTTAGAAAGCTATTTCACTTGTGTGGGTTAAAATTAGATCTCAATTAAGAAGAAAAATATGTCTGTAAACTAATACTAAGTTACTTTACAATTACACCTTTCTACCGTAAGGATAGACAGTGATCATCACTTTCTATCATTTTTATACCAGTAACTTGTAACTTTAATGGTCCATTAATTTAAGTTTATCTACATGTTTGCTTAAGCAACAACTAATTCCTTATGCAGAGTACTGGGTTTATTTTAATTTCATATACCCAGATAGAAAATAAAGTGCCTGTTTAAATTTGGTTTTGTTCGTAAAAATGGACATTGCACTTATTTTGTATCATGTATGTAATCATATCAATGCATGGCTAATACATGTTTTTAATAATTGCAATTGTTAAACATTTTCAAATCGTGTTATAACTGATAAATTACAAAAGGGGGAATCTGATTATCGAAGTGGTTGTAGCTTGGGGTTGTAGGAATTAAGGAACTTTCTAAAAAAAGCTAGTCTTTGGATTTTCTAGTGTTTGGATGACGAAATATCTTTCGAAAATTATATTAAGTCATTGCTCCCGTCTGCATATGCGGTCGTTTCCATCCACCAACTCAAATGAGTACGCAAAGACTACTTTATAGGTGGGAAAGTATATTTTCCAATAAGAATAGGTCAACCCCGTTTGTTGCCGGTGTGGTTTCGTGATTATTAACGACACAGGTTGTCGCCCTACCAAAGCACACCGGAACTATATTTAGATTATTGGTCACCCATCTAATAATTATATACTTCCTTTGTAAACAATGCTTAGTTTGCACGATTGCAAGACGGGAGCGCTGCCCCATCGAGCTCCCAGAGTTTTATTATTGTAGTCTGCATTCACAACTATTTTTTTTACCGTTCGATTGCTTTACAACTGCGACTTTACCAATAACACGTCGTTGCTTGCCTTTTAAGGCAGTTCGCTCCAAGGCTCATGTCAATATACAAGAACAGGTAAAAACTAGGGCTTCAAGTTAACCAGTAATTAAAGACTTATAACCAATACAACATCCCTTTCAGCCTTATCTCCATTGAGTAATATTTAACTAACACAAAGTATTTTAGTTTAGCCGTTCCAAAACCAACCAGATATCAAACAATACATTTTTTACGTAGATATCTTGTTTGGAACAATAAGGCTCTCAATATTGGACCGTATATTTGGAATAAAAAATTGTTTGTCTCACAAAAAATAAGATTACGTACAAAGAGGAAGCGTTTGTCGAATTTTATTACTGTCTGATGGGCAAAAAACATAATTATGGAGCAAGGTTCGATTGTGTATACATCTTAGTTCACTGTGATAAAGGTTGTTTTTGAAAACATCACGTGGACTGAGTTATATTCCTTGCAGCAGTATCAACACATTTTTTGGAATTTAAAAATAAAGCTTTCATGGATTCATGTATCGTAATATAAAATTATGTTCTCGTGATCTTTAAGAGAGTAGGTACGTTAAAGTTATCGAATTTTAATGATAATGATAAAAATCATAGAATATGCTGGGAGGTTGCCGGGCCCATGGTGTTTTGGAAAGGGGAAACCCAGGAGCAGTGTCAGGGACTTGTGACCCAAATGTAGGTTGAAGCACAGCACTCGCCTCCATGCACTATCACAGCTACTTTCCCTCTGCTTAACCTTTAAGCTCATCTTCCTGCCCTGTTCCTAACTTATCTGGAGTCACATTATATCCACAACGTTCCTCTATCATTCCACTCCCTTTTGATCCCCATTAGTTGACTTTGACGTTGACTTCACCACGGGTGAGTTGGGACTGGCATATTAAATTTTATTTTTTTGTTCCGAAGCCAGCATAGTAGTTTGCCTAAAACTAAACCTAACGTACAGACGTAAATCAATCTATTAACACCTATATTTCGCCAATTATGTTAGAGCCCTAGGGCTATCTATCTACCGCTGGGAATTTACAGGTAGCAAAAAAGGTGCTGCCTATTTCGCATCACTGTTTTTATCCTCAGCCTTGTACGACACCTGCAGGAGATATTAGTGGTTGTGACAATTTTTTTCCGCTCTGCCGTCACCACACGGCGGGTCACCTAAATTATACTCGTACCCGTAACCATAGACCAGATAAAAGAGGTTCTTTCTTTTACATAAAGGGTCTCTTTTACTGTTCTATGCCCGTATCATACTTAAGGATTTAAGGCGCTGCCTTGCGAATAGTCAACATTTTTAAGAAGGATTTACTCCCATTTTTTCTACTACTGTTGTTCTAGTTTAAAATAATGTCCAAGTTCACTAATCAATTGTGTATTTTACAAAAGCTAAAATATCCTAAATGGTTACAATTTTCTCAACAGAAATAAATTAAACGACATTTCTAACGTAGATCAAAATGTGTAGTATCTAATAATATCTACATTATCAACCTTATCACGTAAACATTAGGTACTCTTTACTCGAATACACTGATCTTTACTCGAATACCTTTCAGCGTCTTACGCGAAATTTATAATTATATTATGCAGAGCGTGTGTGTTTTTAAGGTCGCGTGTCATTGATACTTCATTACATAATAATGTTACTCAATATGTCGGGTTTCTATAGAGCATCAAATCGAATGTTGATTTTGCAAGCTTTGGTAGGGTTTTCATCGAATATCCCCACGGACCAGCGATTGGAGTGCCAAGGTTTAAGCTTAATGGTCGACACCGGGCAATCTACCTTAGTCGACTTTTACAATCTACACCGTGGTATTTTTCGCTCCTAGGCAAGCATGGAATGTCTATGCAACCTGTAAAATAAAAATGTACTACATAATTACATCGAAATTAATAATAACCCTCATAAGAAAAGTAGTCCACAATAACTCATAAGTTATTATGTAAGTAATGCATTTTAGACTGTTTCCGTCGATACCTTCTTGATGCGTATAGACTTTATTGCTGTAATGGAACCTCCAATCGCCGATTCAGATTTTATTGACCTCATTGATTGATGCACATCGAGTGACCTGTGGAATATGACATGTTCATTGTCACTTTATCTTTCCAAACTCGAAGCCAATAAGGCATACTTAACGATGCAGACGATAGGCGTACGCATTCTTTTTCGATGACCTGTTCATTATTACTACTGAGTGCATCGTGTAATTGTAACAGGAAGAGCTATTCATATATTGTAATGAATGACATTATATTTTATTTCATTCATTTTCGATTTATTTAGGATTTGAATTCATTAGGATTCGAATACCTAGGACTTTATTAATAAACTTTTAATTTGATAATAAAGGATCCGCATAGGCCTTCCCTTCCCTTCCTTACCCTTCCCATTTCTCCAATCACTTCCGACATATATAAATCCATGTTGGTTATTCTCTTTTCACTATTCTTTCTGCGTGACCTAACCATCCCTTTCTAAGAATGTATGTTTAAATTCTTAAAATTCAGGTGTACATATTGGAATTAGTATTCCAACAGCTGACCCGCATTTCCGGGATAGTTCAATAATGACGAAGCAAATGTTGGTTGAGCGTTGGGGTGCCCTCATGACAAAGCTCATTGGCTCTATTGTTACATAATTTAGTGACTAGCGACCTAGTTTTTTGTGGTCACACTTTTTTTATAGTTAGGCAAATATTGTTAACTAGTTTTATCGGTTAATAGGACACATTGAAATTTCGTTACATTTAAGTGGCTAATGAAAAAAACT
The DNA here is from genome assembly GCA_963931975.1 of Cataclysta lemnata. NCBI lineage: Eukaryota > Metazoa > Arthropoda > Insecta > Lepidoptera > Crambidae > Cataclysta > Cataclysta lemnata. The sequence goes on along the minus strand of OZ008353.1, from coordinate 9,497,979 downwards.
ATCTACTCTGTCACTTGTTTCATTTACATCTAAAGATTCATATTAGGATTTTATATAATATCGACAATAGTCTGTTTAACGCAAAACATGAACTCAATAATTAGTTCATGCATTTGCATCATAGCGATCAGTGTATGCATGTTTTATAAGCTACATTTGCTTATAAAAAATTTTAATGCATAAGTTGCATGCAGTACGCGAGTAAAGTATGCTTTGCTAAACGCGTCACCTATTACAACTTTCTGTCAGTTCAGTTAACATTCTAAAATGTACAAACGAGAAAATAATCCCTCAGAATATCAATACGGCTGAAAGCTGTAGTTAGCGCATAGCAAAGTCATGGTTGTTTCTACCCAAGCTTAGAATCGTAGCGCCATGTGACGCTCTCCACGACAGTATATCTCCCCCGGGAGATGCCTGCTGTGGAGAAATCCTCTCAGAGAGGCCCGAATGCAAGGCTTGAGGACAAGGTCTTCATCTTCCCCAAAAAAACCGGTAGATGCTGTAAACTCCTCTCGGCCAACAGCTTAGTTCCCACAAAAAAAGTTTTTAATTTTTTAATGTGATGGAATTCATAAACGGCGCTTTATGAATTCCAGTCCAGACTTCTTCCTCTTCTTTAAAATAGTAGCAATTGATAATTTGATTTATTTGTAAGTTTTATAATATATTGTAAAGGGCTGTGGATTTTGTATAAAATAAAATAATACGTTTTGTTCCAGCTGTCATATTTCCGGGTTTGGGAGAGACAGTTCCCAATGGCTTCGATATGTTGGAGCTGACACCCACCGGCCTGCCGGCTGACCTGAACCATGGGTCAATGAGGTCACCGGAATGCTTCCTCTGCATACGAAGGGGCAGGGATCGGCCTCCGCTTGTGGATATAGGTAAGTTATTTTGTTGTTTACATTCAATTATTGTATGTCGCACCTGACCATAAAGTGGACTTTTTCCCAATCCCACTTCTTGGTCAGGGGGTGATATAAAGCTATGATCTTACCTCGGGCGATAAAAAAGGAGCCTCAGATCGCATTTTAATACTTGCGATCTGAAACATTCTTTGTTTTATCGCGCTTGGTATACCTATACTATTATGTCCGACTATTTGTGATAAGATAGCCAGTCCCTCTATGATTGAGGGTTCCAGCCCAGTTAGCAGGACCACCGAAACACGATATGATATAACCATTTATCACTTTGACCTGTCATAAATACGTATTTTTGACAGTTCAAAGTGATAAATGGTTGCTAGCCCGGCAGGTGAAGCTCGTTTCCATCTTTGGCCTTTATCTTCACTTACCATCGTTTGATATGAAAGCCAAAAGCTTTGTTCTTTACCATAAAAAAGTCTTTATACGAAAATAGAAATTAAAATAATTTATTTGGGTGAGACCTTGCGACGGTTACTGATCCGACCTTGTATGACGTAACTACTTTTAAAATCATGTTTTTTTTACTAACCCGTGGCTTACTACTCTGTGAGCTTAGTTAAGGGCCAGTTTTTTGATGCATAGTTAACTGTTAAAAATTGTTACTTATCTTTATATATGACTGATATTTAACAATTAGTAACAATAACAGACTAATATTTATCCATTAGTAACATTAGTAACTAAAATTGTTACTAATGGTTACATATCAGACTAATATTTAGCAATTAGTAACAGTTTTTAACAATTGGTTGAGTTAACTATAGAAAAAAAAACGGCCATGGGCGTTTTAACTATACACAGTAAGTAATAAAATTAAATGTTTGCTCTATTAAAATGGATTTAATTAACACTCCTATGGCCAGTTAAGCTGGTTCTGGTGGTTGATGATCCATGAGGGATTCTAATTAATCTCTTTGTAAACAATGCTTTTGTCTCACACTTGTCTGATTGTATCCTTTATGCATGCAATTTTATTTATTAGTTTGAACCTTATTTAAATATATTAAAGATCAAATTATGCTTGTAACTATTTAACCACTGCCCTATATATAGAACTAAATAATGCAAAGAATTTGCATAGGCGACATACACCATAGTGTTGTCAGTGACTCAACTAATGTACCTATTTAGTGGTAGGTAATGAAATTCGTTGTTGTTTCGTACCTAACGTGGTGGTTGGGACTTGGACATAACTATTGTTAAATATAGATGCTGGTATAACACCATAATAACAAACGGGAATCCCTAGCAGATAACAATATGCGGTGTAGAATTTTCTGTCATGAATAACATACCTAATTTCTGAAATAAACAGATACGAAGGATTCAAATATTTACTGTAGTTTTTTTTTTCACCACAGGCCTCTTCTCCTCTCCAAGGCCCTTTTCACTATTCTGTCCTAGTACTTGTAACTAATAATTTTACACCAGCCATGTTCATTCATTCAGTATATTCAATCGATTGACAACCTTAATTTGTTTTTAGCAAAGCCTAAAGTCGATTGAGGTAACTTGACCTATCGTCGGTATCTGGCGTGCTCTTGTCTGTACCCCTGTCTCTTACGACTCTTCTTAAAATTGATCAATATGTTCATAAAGGAATCTGTTTTATTTTAATTGATCCGGGCTGTTGTTGGTTGAAAGGGCTTCACAAACTTACAGGGTTCTTAGACAAGGACGGAGGATTTAACGGCTGTCATCGGCTGCGATTTCGGAAGGTCAGCAATGTTCGGTAAGGCCGGTCATTGGATGGGCTCACCAAGAATGTATTATCTCGAGTTCCTCCGTACTTCGGAAGGTTGATACCGGCTACGGCTGCATCTGCAGTCGTTAATACCTACCAATCCGCACTGAGCCAGCGTGGTGGGTTAAATGAAATGAAAATATGGTTTATTCATATAAGGTATCTTTAAATACACTCATGAATCGTCAAAGAAATTTAAACGTTAAACACTGGAAACGTGTGTATCAGAGAAAAAACGGTTTCTAATATTTAACGTTATAAGCTACACAATACGTTCATAAAATACCAGGAGGCCTTGTTTTGAGAAGAACGGGCAAGAAACTCAGCAAGTTTGTTATGGCCCATTCTCCCTATAAGTATATTCTTCCATACCTGTTGAAGAAAAAAGGAAAGAGACCCTCAGCAATGGGGACAATAAAGGCTGGTGATGATGATGATGAAGCTTGCAGCTAGTCGGGGAATATGAACCCTGAAATTGAAAGACAGTTTCAAACCATTTCCTAAAACAACCACCGAAGTCAGAGCAGAGTCTGTTTTAAAATCTTTATCTTTAGGACGACCCGACGACCAATATTGCCGCAGCAAATAGAAAATCGCGTAATATCTTCCGTTTAGCAACACAGGTTTCCCAGTTTTTTCGTGTTACACACTACACACGATAATCGCCATGATAAGCTTGTGTAAACGACACGCTGACGTAGCCGCCGATTGGCAGGGTCACTGTTTTTGCTATCTATTTATTATCTCGAATGTTTCCACTCGGGTGCTGTTCATCGGTCCTTTGATACAAGTCAACGGTTTTTGTGTGTGCTCCAAGGTGTCTGTGGTCCATGACCAAAGCTTTTCTTTCGCAAATGTATTGTTTATTCTTCTTCCTGTCCTATTTTCATCTGGGGTCGATGCAGTATGTTTCCTCTTCCATTCACTTATGCCAGACAATCATCAAGCCATCCACTCCCTTTTAGATTAATGTCATCCATCACAGCGGAATGTGCAAGTGATGAATGAATGTACAGAAAAGTTATGGAAAGGATATCGTCGAGAAACTAAAAAACTATGGAAAGGATATGAACGGAGAAAGTGATTGGGATAATCAATATAATTACCGTGATATCACAAATATCAAATCAGAGCAAAATAAAATAGTCTATTGCCAACTATCAGGAACCTAAATAGCAGCTAGTATATATAGCATAGCAGCTAATACTAGTGGTCGCCCGCGGCGTCGCTCGCGTTAATGTCGGTTATTATATAGCCTATAGCCTTCCTCTATAGATGGACTATCCAACACAAAAATAATTTTTCAATTTGTGTCAGTAGTTTCTGAGATTAGTGGGTTCAACCAACCAAACAAACAAACCCTTCAGCTTTATAATATTAGTATAGATTTAGTAATATACTACCGCGCGGTTGCCCATTCCTTATCACACCACAATATCTAAAAGACATTGTTCTATCAAATTGGTGTATATACTTATTGGTCCCGCCCGTGATCATTTCAAACGTCAATACAATTTGGAACAAAACTGTGTTTACTAAAAACTCAATGAGTGCTCATGTACTTAGTTTATTTTTATCTCTAGCGCGTCATGATAAACGTGACTATCGGTGTGGGTGTGTCGGCTGCGCGTAGACTGTGGACATGCATGCACCTCTTATTTTCAACCGAGTAGGTATGTCATACGTAAAATTGTACGTCCGACGGTATATTCCCAAATTGGACTAGGCTGTTTGAGATGTAATTGATAGTAGGTACCACAGATATATATACACAATCACGGCAGACTACCACAATATTTTAAATTTCCTCAATCGACTTTGTGCTTTACTACCAACAAGTTAAGGTTGACAATCGATAAAAGGAACTTGGCGGTTTTGGGTAGTCTGAAGTGCTGTTCTATTAAAAGGGCACCGGCACATTTCCACCAAAAATTGCCATTATAGCTATCGCGATCCCGCGCGATATTGCTCTGAGCATTAAGGCAATATAGTAAAGGTTTAGTAGTCGTCTTGCAAAAAACTTCAGTCGCAATAATACGTGCGTAATAGTGCCGTGTGGTGACGGCAGAGTAGAATACAATTGTCACCACCCCCAAATCTCTCCGTGGGTGTCAAACAAGGCGACTAGATAAAACAGTGATGAGGAATGGGCAGCAGCTTTCCTCTTATACCACCTGGCAATGTACTGCGACTTTTGTGCCCGTTAAATGGTAATAGGCTCGCCACCTATTACATGGGACCTAGCTTGATTGGCGAAACGTGGGTGCTCTGCCTACATATAATCTGATATAGGTGTGATTTACGTATGTATGTACCTACATTGCATTTGCAGGGTTACCTACAGCATTTTCATTCTGACTCCCCTTTGTTTGACATTACGTCCCCTTTGCAATTACGTTGTGCTCATAATGTCACGACGTCATTATTCCATCGCATTATCGCGACCGTGTTAAATTAGAGATGACCAATAATATCAGCCCGGTTAGCATGACCACACAAACACGATATGATATAGCCATTTATCGCTTTGAATTGTCGAAAATGTATGATTTACTGCCGCACTGTCAAAAAATTACTATTCAAAACTAGTCGCTATTCTGGCCGGGTCTATGGTTTAAATTTAATTGAAATTTTTTGACATTAGCTACTCATTAAAGTTATTTGACGTCTCTGAGTGCGGCAGATAACCTTATAGGCTAATTCAATATTTCAATTCAGGCTTATTCAAGTGTGCTAATGGCTATATCATATCGTGTTTCGGTGGGCATCCTATCAGGGCAGGCAGTGATTTTTATTGCTGGATCTAGTTTCTAGTAGCGCATGGTTCAGTTTATCAATCATATTGAATGACTCGTGAATAAGTAGTCTTTTGGGTGTAACGACCGTCATTGACACACTGCCTACTTGCAGTATTGTTATGCCATCTGTTTCGTTAAGTATAGGCGACGAAATAATTTAAAGTTGCGATTCTGTTTATTTTTACACCTTCAGACAACTGCATATAGAACATGTTAAATTGTATCGTTGTGTGTTTTTCATATTGTTTTCAATTCAAATAATAATGTAAAAAAAAAATTGTCGACTCACAGGTCTATGTGATGTAAGGCACGGCCGACCCAGGCGTTGACCTGGCCGTTCTTTAACATTTAAGTACCTATATAATTTTCAAATAAGCCGCGGAGCCGTGTGGTGACGGCAGAGTAGAATACAATTGTCACCACCCCAAATCTTTCCCGTGGGTGTCGTACGTGGCGGCTAAGGAGAAATCTGAATATGATTAGGAATGGGCAGCAGCGTTCCTCTTATACCACCTAGGCTAGCTATGTACTTTTGTGCCCGATAAATGGCAATAGGCTCGCCACCTATTACATGCGACTTGACATGTTTGGCGAAACGAGGGTGCTAGATCACCTCTGCCTACCCCTTCGGGGATATAGGCGTGATTTATGTATGTATGTATTTTCAAATAAAAATCAAATAATAATTGCTTGTTTTTATGGACACTAAACAACGGATACTTACTGCCGCACTCAGAGACGTCAAATAACTTTAATGAGTACCTAATGTCAAAAAATTTCAATTAAGTCTAGACCATAGACCCGGCAAGAGTAGCGACTAGTTTTGAATTGTAATTTTTTGACATTAAGTACTCATTAACGTTATTTGACGTCTCTGAGTGCGGCAGTAAGAGTCGGTGATTGACGGATGTGCATTAATTAACACCCACATTGCCATTGTTTGTTAGGTTCATACGGGGTTCACATTATTGCCATAAATTATTTTGTCAGATTGGGTGTTTGGCCGAGAAGCCATGTTAACAGTGCAACTTTAGTGTTTTGCAACACGTAAGGGGGATGGCGCCATGTGTTGGTGAAACGCAGCTGTTAATGCATCTCTGCCTACTACTTTGGGAGCAAGTAGGCGCGATTTATGTATGTAAGAAGGATGAAAGTATCCATAATTTCTTTCATGTCTTGCCGACATGAAAATCGTGAAATAATCAGCATCTGATACATTTAGGTTGTGTACTCTTTCGACGTAGAGTATTCACCGTATTTGTGAAGGGGGGATCTGGAGCCGAAGAGTTCTTCACTATTTTTACATTTGAAAATTTCAACGAGTGTGTGAAGTGATGAGGAATGGGCAGCAGCGTTCCATACCACCTAGCAATAGTACTGCGACTTTTGTGCCCGATAAATGGCAATGGGCTCGCCACCTATTACATGGGATCTAACATAGTTGGCGAAACGCGGGTGCTAGTTCACCTCCGCCTACCCCTTCGGGGATATAGGCGTGATTTATATATGTACGTATGTAACATTTCAACAAAGACCTCAGTTGTTCACTCTCAAATGTTCCGGTCTAATCTGTTTCAGGTGTCATGTACGAAGGCAAGGAGCGTCTCATGGCCGATGCGGAGATGGTCCTAGCGTCGGTGGGCGGCCGGCTGGCCAACGTGAACAACTCGACTCCAAAGACCTTCATCACGTACCGGAAGGCTCACCCCACCGCGCCGTGCAACGCACTGGTTGTCGTCGATGTGTGCGTCATAGTTGTCAGCAAGGGCGAATGTCCGCCGCACGCGTTCTGTATGATTGCGAAGAATTTGAACAAAGGTGAGCTATCCTAATACTTCTTCTTCTGCCCCGAGATTCCACCAGTGTGCTGGACTGTGCGGCACAGCGACGGACCAAACAAATACGCTGTGCCGCACAGTTCAGCACGCTGGTGGAATCCCGCCTTAATACTTCTTCTTCGGAACAGGGCAGGGAGAAGAACTTCATGCCCTGTTCCCAGTTTGTCGGGGGTCGGCGCAGTATGTTTCCTCTTCCATTCATATCGGTCAGACGTCATCAAGCCATCCACAGCTGTTGAGGACCGAGCTCAAATAAGGACCCGTACTTTGATTACGTGAGCTGTTTCTAGACAACTACCACCAATTGTTTTACAGTATGATTGATATAAAAATGACATTGATAATTTAGAATGATTGCCAAAGACAAAGCCAAAGATGCTGTTGCAATGCTGTTCGCTAACATCTTCCTTTTGATTCATATCATCCATCACACCGAAAAGGTGCTAGTGATGTAGTGATGAATTAATGTATAGAAAAGAGACAGAACGGACCAAGCCGAGAGACCGATGAATGGAGAGAGTGATTGGGATGATGATAAAATTCCCATGCATACTGCTCAAGGTTTTGGCAATAATGGGAGGCATACCACAAACAGCCATACGCAAAGAGGGTTAGCGCCAGGCAGACGGCCGGCTTTAAAACCTAAGCCAAAACCTAGAGCAGTATGTATTGGAATGTTGCCATCCCAATCACTCTCACCTTTCATCGTCTCAATATATGGGCCTTTCCAACACTGTTCTATACTTACGTTCATTCATCCCTTGGGCCTTTTCGGTGGGATGAATGATTTGAATCAAAAGGGAGTGTGTGGCTTGATGACGTCTGACCGATATGAATGGAAGAGTAAACATACTGCGCCGATAATAAACTGGAAGCGGGCCAGGAAGATGAAGATAGTTGTACAATTTACATAAAATATACGCCAGTATAGTATGAGACGACATCTTTGAAACATAAACAATAGACGCTGGTATTATTTATTAATTAATATATGCAACCGGCAAGGAGGTCGTGAGCGTGTCAACATTTTGCATATAAATAAAAGTCGGAAATAAATTTGTTTGGCCAATATTTTGGAATAATATTGGCCAAACAACATATTTAACTAACGTGAATCAACCAATCTGATGTTGTGTAGATAATAAATGTCACATTAGACATTGACTATTTTATTGATGAGTAAATTTATGTCCCTTCAATAAATCTGTCAGCAAGAAAATTTATTACCATGACCCTTTGAGACTTAGTTCTTGGAACTTGATACCCTTGGGAATAACATTTCATTAAGCACGTTATTTGGTCGTTGTTTGATAAATGTTGCCAAATGAGTACAAAAAGGAATAGGTCAGAAAAATGTGGAATAATTATGACCCGCGTTAGGGCATAATTTTATTTTATGTTTAAATTTTGAAGGTCAAGATATAACAGATATGGTAATGGTTACAATTAAAATTTATGGTAATGATTTATTTTATTTTACAGGTTTGATGGGGAGCGATGTTTTTCTTTGCTATAAAAAGTCAATGAACCGTCCACCTTTAATAGCATACAAGCCAGAAGTACTGTTTAGGTAAGTTGAAACGTAATTACTTAAAATTTTGCACCCCTGACTTAAAAATGAATACCTATGTAAAATAGAATTTTATGAGATTACCCATTAAACTAACAAAAAGGCCAATATTCCGAATTTAAATTTGAACCGAATGATAATGATGGCTGGGCTTAAAATCATTTGGATAACAACGATGGCATTGTCTATATATAGTAAGGCTACTGAGACGTGATAAAGAACGTAAACAATGTCGATGAGTCTTTTAATATAAAAATACATAAAAAATTGTAATACCTATTTCTCAAGGTAGCTAATCATTTTGATTTTCTGAAATGGATGATGTATTTTAAATACATCTTTCTTATTTTTAAATGTATTAAGTCGATATAGAGACATATCAAAACTATAGCCGCGTGATGACGGCAGAATAGAATACAATTGTCACCACCCCAAATCTTTACCGTGGGTGTCGTACAAGGCGACTAAGGATAAATCTGAATATGATTAGGAATGGGCAGCAGCGTTCCTCTTATACCACCTAGGCTAGCAATGTACTGCGACTTTTGTGCCCGATAAATGGCAATAGGCTCGCCACCTATTATATGGGACCTGACATATTTGGCGAAACGTGGGTGCTAGTTCAACTCTGCCTACCCCTTCGGGGATATAGGCGTGATTTATGTATGTATGTATCAAAACTAGACTAGAGTATAGATGGAATTTCTTATCTTGTCTTTTATGCGTTATCTAGTGGTTACAATTTATTTATTTATTTGGACCATCAACAGAGTTACCAACATAATTGATTGATGACGTGTGCATAATAATCTCCAGGTATCCAACGACTGACCGACGAAGCTTAGCGTTTCCCACTTCTGTGCCACTGTTTTGTCTGCCCATGGGCGCGACGCTGGAACTATGGCCCAACAATGCAACCACGCCCAAACCCGTCTTCTCCACCTTCGTGTTGACAGTAGCGGATGCAACCGACAAGGTATAATAATATGTCTGCTACTGATACAAGTTTATTTCCTATTGCTGTTTAAATAAAGCTTGTTTTTGTTTACTGAGCGGAGGCTGCGCGGGCGCAGTGATACATAATTCACGCCTATATCCCCGAAAGGGGTAGCCAGAGGTGAATTAACACCCACTTGGGTGCAGTGATGGTATGAGCATTTCAAAATAAGCAAATTATAATTGGACACAAAAATGTAAAAACCTTCGAAAGTTTGAATTAGAAAACGCGTATGGTTATAGCGCGCTTACGCCTGCGTTTGTGTGACCTAACCATTTGGTCATTGGATGGGTGACCGATTTTTTTTTACCTCTGGTTCCTCCGTATTTCGTAAGGCACGTTAAGCCGTTGGTCCCGGCTGCATCTGCAGTCGATAATACCCACCAACCCGCACTGAGCCAGCGTGGTGGGTTATGGCCCAGTCTCCCTAAATTCTTCCATCTATAGTGAAGGCCCTTGCCCCAGCAGGGCATTAAAAGGGCTGGTGATGATGATGATGCTTTTGTACAGTTGTTTTTTTTTTAAATTAACTGACAATTTGCAGGTGTACGGCTCAGCGGTCACATTCTACGAGAGCTACCCGCACTCGTCGTTGACAGAGGGTCAAATGGAACAGCTGGGGTGGCGGGTGGGGTTGTCGCAGGCGACCCATTCGGTGCACATCAACAAGTGCGTGTGTCTGCTGTCGCGATGGCCGTTCAGCGACACGTTTGAGCGGTGGTTGCTGTATATATTAGTGAGTTTTTACATACATACACAAATCACACATATATCCCCTATATAATGGGTCAGCAGAGACCACTTTTCGCCAATTAAGTTAGGTCTCCTATGTAATAGGTGGCGAGCCTATCGGATTGCTAGGTAGTCTAAAAGGAATGTTGCTGCCCATCCCTCGTCACAGTGATGAGGCATGAAAGAAATAAGGAAAATAACCTTATATTCTATCTATTGTTAAAAGTAAGCTTACTATAGTATAGTTGCCTGGCATTTTTTGCTATATAACGATAAATAACAGAAGTTGCTAAGCCACTAAGCTACGTCTATCATTGATAGAATATTGGGACCCGCCGTAAGTGGATTGAAGCTATCATCTTAATTTACGTTATATGTAAGGTGTTATCAATATCAAACGTCTAGTATACAATCGATTTAAGAAATAGCATTGTACTATCTCGCATTGCAAACTACATGGTTTGTTGTTACTTACAGGAAATGTCTTGGAGTAAACAACCGTTAAGTATACCAGTCGAGAGGTATATAACACATTTGTTAGAAGAAGTGCCGTTTCCGGAACCTAGAATGCTCTTACAGGTATTTATTATCTCAATTATATTTCATATTAATACTCTTTTTAAGTTTTTTATTTTTATTTGTTTGTAATTTTATGGCGAGTGACTTTTTATGCCTTATGCATAATATGAAATAATCTGTGCAAATGAATTGAAAGTAAAGTGTAGGTGAATTTTATGTAAAAATTTGGAGCGAAATATTACAATTTTTATAATTTTCTTCCTGCATTGTTTCCAGTTTATGTAGAGGGCGCCTTGCTTTTTCAGTTTATATTGAAATTCTAGAATATACAAATACTATTTTGCTTAGAAATTATAAATATTTTTCTGACAAAAAAGTTATCAATCTCTGCTCGCATGATTTTCGAAATAAAAATAAATAACCTTATTAACTAAGATAAATGAGAGGGAACCGATTATTACTGGACTGCGGGTCCAATTAAACGTGCGTGATATGAAAGGAAACTCAGACGCCTTTCGAATTGATAACTTTGTATTTATATTTTTAACAGCTATCACCAACAAACGCGCATGATCGAGTGATAATGACTCGTAGAGACGACCAACCCTTAGTCAGGAGTGGCGCTGGATTCAGGCAACTTCTGTTGAACCTTGGACCAGACAACTGCTTGCTGCTACTGGCTCTAGCCATCACTGAGCAGAAGATTCTTATACACTCACTCAGGTATGATCTCTAGTTTTTTACGACTCCATCCTTCGTCTGAAAAGATATACCTATCAATAGTTTCATAATTTATATACATACCTTTAAAAAAATTGCTGCTAAATTTTTGTTTGATATCACGTTCTGTTGACTGTTAATTCTAGTATTATATTTAATTTGTTTCAAGATTGTAATAAAATGTATTTGTTACAGACCAGACACTCTTACAGCGGTTTCAGAAGCAGTATCCAGTTTATTATTTCCGTTCAAATGGCAATGCCCGTACATACCATTGTGTCCATTAGGTAAGGAAATATGTACCATAAAAATGAAAAATCATTAGTTATGCGTTGATATGCTAGCGCAGAGGCATAGCGCGCTTGGCCTGCGATTGTGTAAGCTAAGTAATGTTCGCTAAGGCCGGTCAATGGATGGGTGACCAAAAATTTACTAACTCTAGTTCCTCTGTGCTTCGGCAGGCAGGTTAAACCGTTGGTCCCGGCTGCATCTGCAGTTGTTAATACTCACCAACCCGCACTGGGCCAGCGTGGTGGGTTATGGCCCATTCACCCTTTTTTTTGTCGGAGTGGAAAGCTTTTACGCACCATATTGCCGCTAGCTAAGCCACTGGCGTATGTAAGACTCGCTCAGTGCACGAAGCGTCAGCAATACCCACCAAACCACTCCGGTGTTCCTCCTAGCCCTTTAAGCGGGGAAAGTCTGGGATCTGCCTCGCGGCAATTCACCAGTCTCTCCCTAGGGACTCCCAGCTTACGCCGGGGTCAGCATCGAGGAGGAGATGTCCGAAACACTGGACACCCTCCCAGACGGGGTGGCCTGTGCAATGCACACACGGGAGCTAACCCATATGTGCAGGCCACCCTTGACGAACCTAGGGAGGACGAAGATGAGCTCGCCGGCCCATTCTCCCTATATTCTTCCATCAATAGGGAAGGTCCGTGCCCCAGCAGTGGGAACATTAAAGGGCTGGTGATGATGATGATGCTAGTCCAGGTACAATACACAGTTATAGTTCTTCTCTCTATGTTTTCTTGTCTGTTAACAGGTTTGGCAGAAGTTCTGCACGCACCGTTGCCGTACCTAATAGGCGTTGACTCAAGGTTTTTCGATCTCTACGAACCACCTCCAGACGTAACTTGCGTCGATTTGGATACAAACAACATCACAGTAAGTGCATACATAGCTTACTGTAATTGGTCTGTGTACTATACTATTTAATGCCGACCAAATTGAACGTATAGTCTGTACCATCTAACCTGTCTTATTTGGTAAACAATCTTGGCACATTTAAAAAAAAATCACTCTTAAAAATAAAATAATAAAGTCAATAATCTATTACAATAAATCGTTATTATAGATCCCCAAATCTCTCCCGTGGGCGTCGTACAAGGCGACTAAGGACAAATCAGTGATGAGGAATGGGCAGCAGCGTTCCTCTTGTATCATCTAGCTATTACCTACTGCGACTTTTTTGCCCGATAAATGGCAATAGGCTCGCCACCTATTACATGGGATCTAACATAATTGGCGAAACGTGGGTGCTAGTTCACCTCTGCCTACCCCTTCAGGGATACAGGCGTGATTTATGTATGTATGTTATTATAGACCGAAACCTATTGAATCTAGTTATCAGTTGATTTTTAATGCTGCATTTTCAATAAAAAGATGTGCCAAGATTGTTTACCCAATAAGACAAGTTAAATGGTACAGACTATATGGTCATCACGATTTTTGTACAAAAACACGTGAGAGAATCGAAATGGATACTTCAAAATGTTAAGTTGTACTTTAATTTCAGATATGCGAATCACAACGACATATATCGTTAAAATTACTGCCGAAAAGACACGCTAGAGCGCTGAAACAGACACTCGAATCTATATACTGCAATATTAGACCTGGTTTGTATTTATATTACAATAATATTATTATATAGTTTAAGTACCTAAGACGACACAAAACAAGTAAAGACAATTCATTATAACTCAATATATTCAATTCAATTCAATATTTATTTGCATAAAACATGGTACAATGGAGATGTTACAATTCACAATTAAATAAAGTCATGATCAACATGTTTTGCTGAATATTCAGCATGCAAAATATAATTTTTAAGATAATAAATGTCCATTTAATTATAAACGTAACGTCAGACCACTGAAAATAATATCCCACAACTAAAAACGACATAGCGTTGTAAAATCTATATCATTTTTCAGCATCTCCGGTACATCACTCAAGCGAGAGTAAATATAACGGAGAGCCTACCACTAGTTTAGATAGAGATTTTCAAAAGAGGAAAAAGGAGGTGAGTAATGAAAGAACACAGTCAGAGTTTCTGTTCATAGAGAAAGCTTGAGTCCAGAAGTCATGAAGTAATTGTTCACGATGGCTTATTATTATAACATACATAAATGGTTGTACCATAAATAAATAAAATTAAAAAAAATACCAGCTGTGTGGCCTAGTACGACTTTACTTTATGTTCTTCTTATTTTTTTTATTTGAACTTATATAAATGTTATATATATAAATTAGTACAAAAATAAGAACGTCGTGGTTGGCAGACTGTTATAGGGTTGGTGGTTGCCTGGATTGCACAGGACGCGGGTTCGATTCCCTCATCGAGACTATAATTTTCTAACCACAATATTGTGTATACATTACTTTATTATTTTATAACATACTTTTAGTCCCGAGTTCATCAAAACGTAAAACAAGCGATTAATAGTTAACAGCGAGTTTTTGACATTTTATCGTATGGAAGAACTGTCGAAAATTGGCGGTTATCTTTTAATCGAGTCGGTGAACTCGAGCCTTAGTTGCCGGTCGGTGGTGACAGTTGTATTCTGTTCAGCCGTCACCACACACCGTAAAATTGATGGCATCAAATTGTTCTACCAATTCTACTGGTACAGAAAAGAATGATAATCCATAACATTTCTTTTTCAGCAAGCCCTCGAGCTCAAAGTACAGGAGGCATTCCTCCGTTTCATGGCGGTTACACTGCAAGGGTACCGCAGCTACCTCATCCCGATCACGAAAGCGCCCACTGTTGGGACCACAGACCCCCACGCTCTGTTTCATATGGACGCGTTCTTGCGGTCGAGGGATAAGGTGATTATAATGAACCATACATGTCGTTATTTGATTGTCTTTAAACTTTTAAACATACATACATAAATCACGCCTATATTCCCGAAGGGATAGGCAGGGGTGAACCAGCACCCACATTTCGCCAAGTATGTCAGGTCCCATGTAATAGGTGGCGAGTCTATTTCCATTTATCGGGCACAAAAGTCGCAGTACATTGCTAGGTGGTATAAGAGGAACGCTGCTGCCTATTCCTCATCACTGATTTATCCTCAGTCGCCTTGTACGACGCCCACGGGAGTGATTTGGGGTGTATTATTAACTGCCGCACTCAGAGACGTCTAATAACGTTAATGAGTACTTAACGTCCAAGAATGACAATTCAAAACTAGTCGCTATTCTTGCCGGGTCTATGGTCTAGATTGGAATGAAAATTTTTGACATTAAATACTCATTAAAGTTAATTGACGTCTCTGAGTGCGGCAGTAAGTGTATTCCCGTTATTATTAACCCGTTCAATCTCAACAGACCCATCAGCGCTTCTTCGCACTGATGATGAAGACGCAGATGTTCACCCGTTTCATCGAGGAGCGTTCGTTCGTGTGCGACGTCGATCAAGGGTTGACGTTCTTCGACGAGTGCATCGAGCGAGTGGCGGCCGGTGACGAGCCGTTACTGGGACTGGACAACACGAACACATCGGAGAGGACCGTCTTTGTACTGCCCCCGGATCCTCCCGACCCTGGTGAGGGAGTTTGACGATGCTTTGTTGCAAATTTACTAGGATTCACAAAAACAAAAGGAGGTAAAAATTTTAAAATACCATGATAAATGCTTCCACAATGACGCACATAAATACATAGACATAACACGCTTATTTATCCCCGAAGAGGTAGGCGAAAGTGTATTTTTTCCCACATATCGCCAATTTGGTATGTTTGGTCGCATATAATACGGAGCGAGCCTGTTGCCATCAATCGGGCACATAAATTGCTGGTCCAGAGGCAGAGGTATTAACACATACACCTACACCTACATTTCGCCAACTGTTTTAGGTCTCGTGTATCTATTTGGGGTGAGCCTATTGCCATCTATCGGCAACATAATTTCGCAGTATATTGATATCTGCTGGCCATTCCCTTAGATGCCCTGTACAACACTGGCGTGAGGGATTGGGCCACTCCCAATATTCTGCTCTACCACTGGCCTCTATTATATATGTACTCTGGACTGAATACGTCTACTTAAGTGACAAATGTTTCTTGTGCCGATTTGAAGCGCCCCATCGAGCGGCAAGGCTACCAAATTTGACGTTCATTGCTTGTATTTGACATTCTAATATCTCTAATATAAAAATGTCAAATACACAAATTAAGCCAATTTGATTCTTCAAATTGGCTTAATTTTTTGGATGACAACCTTCAGTCCAGTGCACTTGTTTATATTAGAGGCCAGTGGCTCTACTAACAATTGATGATGACGTCGATATTTTATTACAGAGGAGACGTACACCTACGACAAGTTCGACTTGGACGTGGGCTTGGTGGCGAAGTGCCGCAGCAAGAGTCGCAGCGGCGCCTTTCAAAGTCTGCCGGCCGCCGCGCTGGCCTCGGTGGAATCCCTGGCGGACGCCTCGCCGATGGCGCGTAGGACCAAACACGAGATTGCCGCTGCGCAGAGGTCGGTAGTTTACATTTGTGTTTTTTTTTGCTAGATATACTTACTACATACATACATTATTACATACATGCCTATATGACAGATTACCCAGAACAGTAGTATATCTATTAGATTTTTATTTTAACATTATGTAAATGTCAGGAAAAATTAGTACACAGATTTTGGTAGTAAGAAAAAGAATGTCGAAAAATTATGGTAATAAAAGTAAAGTAAACCCAAGCTTAACCGAACGCACGGTATTCGTAAAAATATCTGCTTTGCGAGGGTACACGTTGGCTTACAACGTGAAGTGTAAAGGTTAGAAGAATTTCGGCAAGTTAATTAGTGTCTTGGTTGGCCGAGCGGTCAGGCACCTGCCCGAATAGCAGCGGACGCGGGTTCGATTCCCGCATCAAAACCATAATTTTTCGAAATTCTTTTTCTAACCACCAAAATCTTAGTAGTATATCTTTGGCCTGTCGGCGAGTTATCAGCCTACTCTTGCGTTGACGCTAGGGTTGACTTAAACTAAAGCGGTGGCTGCGAGCGCGAATGTGCCGGGCCGGTACGAGCAGCGGGCGAAAGTGCAATCACCTTGTACACGCGCGATCACACCGAACCCTTATACCCCGTATTTTATGCCAATGTGTCCGTGCTTACCCGGCGCCGAGTACGAAAGCACACATTCTAATGACATTGGCCAGTTTGTATGAAGACTTATTGTTACTGTTCTGGGTATACTGTGCCTATATCCCCGAAGGGATACTCAGAGGGAAATAACACCTACGTTTCGCCAAATGTTAGGCCCTATGTGTCGAGCTTATTGCCATGTATCGGGCACGTAAATCGCAGTGTATTTCTAGGTTGTATAAGAGGAATGCTGCTGCCCATTACTCATCGCTGTCTTATCTTTAACTCTGGACTCGTCACATCCTGTTTGAAATACTGGTTTAAAGCCCACATTATCGATGAATATAGGGATTTATCGTGTCGTAGATGTTTTTCTTTAAATAGTTCGCCATAGCTTAGGCTTGAATTTTCTTTCTTTTCAATCAGACTGGCGCGTAAAGCGAGCATGGGAGCAGAAGCATGGGCCAAGTGTCTCCTCGGATCGTGCTATTCACTGTACTTCTTGTCGCTCCCGTGCCGCATGATCCTGAGCAGGGGGAAGGAGCACGCTACTTTGAGGGCTGCGTACGAATTGTTGGAGAGAGCCACTAAACTGAGGGTTCCGTGTGACGAAGTAAGTACTTTATTGCATTGTGATAAGGTTCTAAATTTAGTATATGTAATATAATAATTTGATAACGGAAAAGCGTAATAACAATTATGGGGAAAGGGATGCTCGCATGTTTTTGTCACGTAGAATGAATGATTGGAAGAAGTGTGACAAAAAGGATTTATATGCCGGAAGTGAATGGCGACAAAGGTTTTATTTTTATTTTAGTGTGTTTCGTGGTAAGGGAATGAAAGCACCAATTAATATAAATAAGTTGTAATGATAAATGTCTTGTGAAGTAAATAAATAAATAAAGTTTTACCATGGGGCCGATATCAAACAGCTGATTTTTAGCTGTTCTATGCAAAATTTTAGTACCTGAACAGCGAAAGACAGTTTATCGTTTTTAGCGATTTCAATATTGGCCCGTAGTATTGATGTGGACCTACTTATGTCTTAAAGATTACTTGTTATATTACTGTCACTTTACAGGTATGCTATCGTGTAATGATGCAACTGTGCGGCATTCATTCGCTTCCCGTATTGGCCGTCCAATTACTCTTCCTGATGAAGCGCGCCGGCCTCCAGCCTAACGCTCTCACGTACGGTTACTACAACCGATGCGTGCTAGAAGCCACATGGCCCAAAGACATGCCCAGGTAATACAACCTATAATATTATGTCTTATAAATAAACTAGCTGACACGGGAATGTTATTTTGCCCTTATCACCTAGGGGTTTAAAATAGTATGACCTATTCTCAGACTTACTAAATGTACAAATAAAATTCATAAAAAGCAAGCGGCCAAGCCGTTTTTTTTATATCCCTATATAATATGGAAAAAGCCAAAATACATAACCAATTTCTTTTCAAAATATAGTAGAAGTACAAATATTTTGGTGGTTAGAAATTATGGTCTTGATTTGATGCGGGAAACGAACCCGCGTCTACTGCAATCCGGGCAGGAATGCCTAAATCGCTCGGCCAACCAAGACACTAATTAACTTGCCGAAATTTCTCTAACCTTTACACTTCACGTTGTAAGCCAACGGAAGACCACATAATTTTTGGAACATTTTCTAAACACCAAATTCTTTGTACTAGTTTTGTATAACATTTATATAATGTTGAAATTAAAATCGAATAATTAGAAGTAGTGAAAATAATAGGGAATAAAGCTAATGTCACATAGTATGAAAGCATGGGAAAAAGTAATTGAAAGAAGACTGAGAGAAGAGACTGAAGTGTCACAAAACCAGTACGGGTTTATGCCTGGTCGGGGAACAACAGATGCCATTTTCGCACTTCGCCAACTGTGCGAGAAGTACAGACGTGCACATAAAAACTTGCACATGGTTTTTATAGACCTCGAAAAGGCATACGACCGGGTACCTCGTAAGGTTTTGTGGTGGGCCCTGAAGGAGAAAGGCGTGCCTGGGAAGTATGTGGAGTTGATCCGAGTTATGTACAGCAGATGTAGTACCCAAGTCCGCTCTACTGCTGGTACTACTACCAGCTTCAATGTGGCAGTCGGCTTGCACCAAGGTTCGGCTCTGAGCCCGTACCTCTTCCTGTTAATATTGGACGCCCTGACGTCGGATATACAAGAGGAGGCTCCTTGGTGCATGCTTTTTGCGGATGACATTGTGCTGGTAGCGGAGAATGGCCTAGAGATCCAGAACAGATTGGAAGAATGGCTACAGAGGATAGAGTGTGTTGGACTTAGAGTGAGCCGGACCAAAACAGAATTTATGTTTTGTGATTTTGGTGGAGACTCTGGTCCAATACCCATTAATCTAGCCGGAATGCCTCTGCCAGTCTGTTCCAATTTTCGGTACCTAGGTTCATTTGTGCAAGCAGATGGGGAGATCGATCGGGAAATTACAAACCGGATCAACGCAGGTTGGATGAAATGGCGACAGGTCACAGCAACTACATGCGACCCAAGAATGCCACTGAAACTAAAAGGAAAGATCTATAAGTCTGTTATAAGACCTGTCGTTATGTATGGATCGGAATGTTGGGCTGTGAAAAAGACGGATGAAAGAAAATTGCATGTGGCAGAGATGAGAATGTTGAGATGGATGTGCGGAGTGACAAAAATGGACAAAATACGGAATGAGTACGTAAGAGGGAGTCTGAAAGTAGCGCCAGTAACAGAGAAGATGAAAGGGAGCCGTTTAGCTTGGTATGGACATGTTATGAGACGTGATGCCATGAATGTGAGTAAGAAAGTTATGGACATGAATGTTGATGGATGTCGAAGTAGAGGAAGACCACTGAAAAGATGGATGGATTGTGTGAGGTGTGATATGAAGGTGATGGATGTGAATGAGGAGATGACGAGTGACAGAAGAGAATGGAAAAAGAGGACATACTGCGCCGACCCCAAATAGTATGGGATAAGGGCAGGGCGATGATGATGATGATGAAAATAATAGGTGATATCTGTGTTTAATTTAAATGCATTGCCTTTCAATCTCATGAGTATTTCAACTATACTTATAATATTTTTGTACCAGCGGTTCACAACTACTGTGGAACAAACTGCGCATAGCCGTAATGGGTGCTGCATTGTTCCGAAAGGCGGGAGCGTTGCGAGCTAGTCGCGCTGCCGCTAGCGGTCTCAGTGTCGCCTCTACTGGCAGTGAGTATTCCAATTATAGTGCGACAAGTTCGTTCGCGACCTTCCTGCGGTGTGAGAGACGTTAGGGGGGGCTGAGGTATTTAATAATTTTATTTATTTAATTTTGGAAAACTAACAGCTGAGATACAATAGTAAATAATAGTAGATTTTCCACCAAGTGCACAAAACGTATCATTTTTCTCCGAGACTTTTAGCTGATAATAATGTCGAGGATAAAAATGGTTTTGTGGACGAGGTAGAAACTCTGCTTTTCACTTCGATTGCGAGGAAATAATACAGTAGTTTATCATAACATTTCTTAAAATTCAAACTAAAATTAGTACAATTTTGAATACTGAAGGAAATTGTTTTTCCCATTGGTATTAGGCTTGGGCTGCAGACCTATACAGCCAAGTATTAAATTAATTTTGAAATGATAATTTTCTTAAGTTAATTTAATAACCTACCGTACCTACTTAAATTAAAATTATGTCTTAAAAAACGCATTAGGCAAATAAATTTAAGTAAATATTAAAAAATAACAAATTCTATCTCTGAATTTCTCATTGTGTTTGGCTGCATAGCTCATTTTCTTTGCCTTTATATAGACACATTTATGAGTAGATACGTTAATGCTCTAGAGCACAAAAATCGATTTTGTGCAGCCTATATCCTGCACAAATAAGCACTTTCAGAGCATGAGAAGTGAAAAATTGTTTTAAATATGTGGGTATGCGGTAAAGACGCCGCATACTCAGCGAAAAAGGGAGGATCCTCCTCCGAGCCAGGTGTGCACTCGGGGACCGCGGTCCGACTGTACTTCGTCGGATCCTGTATATATTTTGAGTTCCTCCAGAAACTTTGTAGTCGTGATTCAGGACTTGCTATTCTCGTTCTGCCTTAACACAACAGTCATTAGGTCTATAATTGGTTTGACTCAATTGTTATCGTGAGCTGTCGTACTTTTTGCTGATCAACCATTTCTCGGTTACTCGTCACTTTGTTTATGTAGCGCTCTGTCGTAGCCGCTACAAATACATAATGCCAATAATAGGTTTTTCACGTTTATGAATCAGACTTTTTGTTATATACTTAATTCTAAACAAAAATTATTGTTATTTAGTGCCACGTTTCAACATTATCTACAATCCATCACAAAAGAATCTATTGCCCATCAAACGCTTGCAGATTTTTCACTACAGTGGAATATATCAGAATTATTTGATTTAGTATTGTATGCTGTATTGCACGAGCTTTCCCTCCTCCCCGCATCACCCGCCCCCGCTAACATCTACAGTGCCGCGTCCCCGCCACCGTCTCTCACACCGCGGGAAGGTCGCGCACGAAGTTGTCGGACTATATATAGTATATACTATATATAGTATGTACAGTAACTACCTTTTCCTTTGACCAGTGATGATGGTAGAGCAGAATACGACTGTCACTATCTTTGTTAACTTTATGGTTTTTGTTAAGCTTGTTCTTAAATAGATTTTAGTACCGTCGTATATATTGTAATGTTTTGCATGCTTGTAATTTAAATGCATACAAAAAAAATAGTGTACGTCAACAAAATTTTGAAGTATGTGTTTAGTTTGTAAGCCTTTTTAAAATAAAATAAATAAATATAATCTCTCACGCAGGTGTCGTGCAAAGCGACTGAGTTAAGGAATGGCCATTAGATGGCAATAGGCGCGCGCCCCCTGTTACATGGGACCCTCGCGTAATTGGCGAAATGTGGGTTTTAACGCCTCTTAAAAATACTAATAAACAGTTAATAAATTATTTCACAAATTGATTTTCACGTAATAGTATATTATGCTACAAGTATGCTACGTTGGTCATTACATACGAGGCATTATTGCAAGCGCGAGCCGCAGGCCAGCGCGGTAAGGAAGCTGAGTATGAAATGATCAATGCATACGAGTTGCATACGACGTTTTTCAACACAATTGCGAGGTAAAAAACAAACTTATATTGTTATTAACTTTACCAAATAATTACGGAAAATGGCGCCTACAAGTTTGGTTTTGGTTCTTTTTTAATTCTCCTTATTACTAGGGACGGTAAGGGACTGGGGAGAGACTGGTGAATTGCCTCGCGGCAGACCCCAGACTCTCCCCGTCAGAAGGGCTGGAGGGACACCGGAGTGGTTTAGTGGCGTATTCCCGACTCGATCTTGAGTCGGGCGAGTCCCACACACGTCGGCCGTCTAGCTAGCGGCCGATACGGTGCGTAAATGCATTCCACTCCGTCAAAAAAAAAAAAAAAAAAAAAAGGGACGGTAAGGGAACTAGCGCATACAGCCTCATCTAATGTAGTCTACTTTCTTCAGTATTAATCGCATTAAAACGCGGATTTATCACGTTTTAATGCTTTTTGGGAGAGTTTGGCGGCAAATTTACACTAACAAACAGTCTATTGATGGAGACTGACGACGTAGATCGACCACGAAAATGCTCATCGCTTTTCTCATCAAATGCACTTTTGTTTCAACAGTAAACATCACGCAAATACAATATTAATTTAATAAAACAAATATGGCAACTTTCAAAAGGCCCAGAAAAACCGGCTGTGCATCCGAAGCAGCAGCAAAATAAAAAAATAAAATAAATAGTGTTTCTAAATACGATAGTTAATTTGTGTTTATAAACATGGAATAAAATGTTTATTTATCATCTAAACTCTAAAATAATTTAGTATTCGTAAAAATATTCAATGTCCATAGACAAATTCAATAAGCATAAACTTTAGAGTGTTTGGCGCGTTTCAATGGTGACAGTGAGATTTTTTTCATTAATTCATTTCACACACATGAATACAGACTAAATATACTAAAGACATGGTTGTATGGGCTAGACCCTATGCTTCCCTAAAATATAGGGAGAATGAAACAAAAAAAAAAGAAATAAAAAATAAACGATTACGCACTTGTACGTAATATATTATGAACGAGTGCATAATATGCTGCATTATGGACCTTAAAACGGTGTAATAAGAGTCAATTTACGAGCAATTGTGTTGAAAATAATATTCTTAAATAATAATAAAACATTGGTTATTAATACCGTTCATTCTAGTTTGTAAACACAGCATGAATTATGTAGACATATTATTCTGATCTTACAACCAACCGGTTACATGTTACAATAACCGGTTACAAGCTACAAGAGCCGGTTACAAAGCACAATAACCGGTTACAAGGCACAATAACCGGTTACAAGGTACAATAACCGGTTACAAGTTACAATAACCGGTTACACGTTACAATGACCAGTTACATGTTAAAATGACTTGTTACAGGCAGCGGTACTTTGCCTCGAGTGAGGTCAGCGGCGGCGGTTGCCGAGGGTGGCGAACTTTCCGCTCTGGCCGGCCTCGCTGCCTGCGAGCCCGCACTCAGTCGGACCAGCCTCGACTCAGGTATTCTCAACACGCTGTTGTTGTCTATCGAATCAATCCATACTTATCTATATTCCAGCCATTATAACGAGGTACATAATAAACAACCGTGATGTGTCTTTTAGATTTTATTTTATTTTTATTAACCTGATGTATCCCACTGCCGCAACCTTACCGCAATTAGAAATTACAAAAACAAAATGTGTAATCTCTATTTTTCACACTTGTTAATCGTTATGATTTTATAAAATGTTAGGTGCATTTTAAAATACACCTTTCTTATAAAAGCATGTCATGATTACATTTTGTATCTCAATGGCTGGATAGATGCCTAAAAGTATTTAATAATCAGGTATCAATCAGTCTACTCCTTAAACGTGTTTTGATATTATATCTGTGTTTAATTTCAAGTCACGGAAGTATAAAAGTGTTATAGGAATAATGAGAAATGTAATACAACTACCCACCATTTAAAATATTTCTGTTTGAACCCAGGTCGGTCGTTAGAGGCTCGGTCCAATGCCTTGGAAGCGCTGCTGTGCCGCAGGGGAAACATTGTTCGAGCGGCACCCGCGAGAACTCACGCGCCAGCCATATCTACTGCTGCGGGCATACTCATTACAGGTAAACAAACATACATTCACTGTGCAGTAAATTATTGTCAAATCGTATTCTATCTGAATTCGATCACGATCAAGGTTACTATAAACTGCAATGAGTAATAGGCATCAGCGGCTCGTTTGTCGAGTGGTCAGATCGGTGGCTATTGGCCAAAAGATTCTGGGCTTGCATCCTGTTAGCAAAAGTTTGTGATGAACGTGAGAAAGACGTTTGTTCTCATGGCTGTTTATAATGTTAATGTTACAAATATTTTTATATGATTATTATTTTAAGTACAAAGAAGACATATAAAGTAGGTAGAATATTCACAAGTGCTTATTCTACTTTGGGCTCGATTATAGCTGTGACTGTGTGAGTGTTAAAAAGAGTATAAATTATTGATGAAAATATTGTGTTATATCTATGTATGCCTTCAAACAGGGATGCCTTCAAACCCCGATTTGTCGGAGACAACTCGACCCCGAAGCAACTCCTTAGGGAATGAAGACACAAATAGTGTCCCTCTAACAATTGCGGAGAAACGACAGGTTAGTCACGTTTTGTAAATAAATAATAATGCCCAAATTTAAAAATGCAACACTTACGACATTTGTTACTTATACGTTTTGTTATTCTGCCGCGTATAAAATTATTATAGGTTTACAAATTAGAAAATTGTAACTTTGTAATGGCGAAATTTGAGTGTAAATAGGTCATTTATGTGTGATGGCCACTATAGATGGCCATCTAGTTTTATAACGATTTGACTTTTACTTAATATAAATTTTTATTTATTTATTAGGTAGAGGCCAGTTCTCCCTAATATATTTCATACATAGGGGAGGCTTGTGCCCCAGCAGTGGTAACTTTAAAGGGCAAGTAATGATATCTCATACCTAGAGTTATCACAAGAGGCACTTTGTTTCGAAACAGTTATGTCAGCTACTAAACTGGCAAAATGGAATTGACCTTTTAGTGGTATTAGACCAGCTTACCCCCGAATACAGAAACGTTACTCAAACTTGGGGCACTGCTTAAAAGTTAAGTGGACATTACCTGTCAGAATTTGTATGAAAAAATATCAATTTTGACAATATTTAAATGTTTAAGACTTAAACTTTGATTAGCGTTTCTGTATTCGGGGGTTATTGTCGCGATTTATGAATGAGACCTTTCTTCCAGACCATCCACGTAAGTCCGGACAGTCCGTCAGACCTACGCATCCTAACAAGGTCGGAGAGTTTCGCCGGGGACGCGCAAATCGTTCAAAACTTACAGAGGATATCATTTGGCGGAGGTAATTTTGAAAATCTCAAAAGTATTTACCATTAGGTACACTTAAACCCTTTAAAAACCTGTGACGTAATAGAGGCCCCCTTAATTTGGTCTTTATTTATCTGTAATAAGTATTAAAACCAATAAAAAACATGGCATTGACATCTAAAGCCGGGTATTGTAGCTATATACCAGTGAAAGAATTTTTGAAATCGGTTTGGTAGAGACGAATACAATACAAATGTAATTTTTTGACACCATTACATTTGACAGGGCGGTCGCCATGTTGTTTTCTCTGTAATACGTCAGTTTCGAGCATTTGTATTCTATTAGTTCGAATAGATTAGCCGCTTATCTAGATGGGCAGGCTGGACTGGAGGTTATGTCGGATCGACTAGGTAAAGTACAGTCAGCATCATACGTAGATTAACACTTTAAGACCTTATGTCACAGTGGTTGTTCGTACAAGTTTGTGGGGATTATCAATGCTTTTAACAACTACTACTATTTACGTCTTTTAACAATGTTACTAAGAAAATGAGTCTTGTTACTTGAAATAAAGATATTTTTATTATATTATTACTGCGCATGCGCCATCTCTGGTATGACAGAGGGCTAAAGTGGTAATCGACTTATAATGCTGACCGTACGTTTTCTTGCTTTACAGCGTCGAACACCAAATCGCGATGTACGAGGGCACTCAGTTTTCCCGAGGAACCAGAGAAGGAGTTGGATGCTACCGAACCTGCAGCCACATCGAAGTCGTCCCCATTAAAGTAAGTTGGATATCAGACCTCGTATTATGTAAGCTGATTTCTGTTGCTTTCGTCTACCCATCACTCTCAAACATTCTATTGTGAGTGAGAGAGATGGGGGTAGACCGACGCAACTGATATCGATTTACATAATACGGGGGCAGAGACCTAGCACTTTTATAAAGAAATTTGTGGTTGGAAAAATTATACTCTTGATCCGGGAATCGAACCCGCGTCCTCCGCATTCCGGGCAGAGCCCTGTACCACTCAACCAACCAAGACTTTTTTAAAGTACAAGATAAACATAAATTACGTTTGGGTCATCCAAAGCATTCTTTATATCTTTGTGACCATCGCGACCCCTTCTATTACGTGTTTCGCGGTATTTCAAATTAATCTACATACGTACATACATAAACCACGCCTATATCCCCGAAGGGGTAGGCAGAGGTGAACTAGCACCCACGTTTCGCCAACTATGTCAAGTCCCACGTAATAGGTGGCGAGCCTATTGCCATTTATCGGGCACAAAAGTCGCAGTACATTGGACATTAGAGGAACTGATGTAGGCGTGACTTATGTATGTATGTATGTATGTAAATAAATTATCTTGTATTTCAGATTGTCCCCCCGCACCCCGGTGCTGTCGGACGACCCCCTCGGCGCGCTGTGTGACCCCCCGCCGTCGCCCCCCGCCCCGGCGTCCCCCCCGGAGGTGCGGTCCGCCCCCAAGCACGAGTTCACGGTCAGCCCCAAGCTGTTCCACAGGCGGAGCAACTCGTTTCAAGATGAACCTGTCGAGCAACAAGGGTACACAGATTCCATTGACTTAGCCCCTTCACACACGGGGCTGCTCAAAAGGAACTGATTACAACTTAGTTAGTAACTTTAGTAACTAATAGCGTCGTGTGCGGGTACACTCAAGAAAGTAGTTTGTACTTTGAGTTTTTAATCAGTTCCTTTTGTGTAACCCCGTGTGCGAAGGGGTTTAGTCGCGCCTTATTTTGTACCCCTTTTGTAATATTGAAAGCCGTGAGCAGCTTCATACCGTGTAGGAAAAAAAGAATTCTGACAATGAAGTCACATTTGATGTCACATTATAAGTGACAACACACAGTTTTCATTATTAACAGCCATTTAATGTCCCCACTGCTGGGGTACGCCTTTCCTATGGATGAAAGAATATAAGGGGAATAGGTCATTTCTTACCACCACGTTGGCATTGTTTGGATTGTTGGATAGATGCAGCCAGGACCAACAGTTTACTGTGCCTTCCGAAGCACGGAGGAACTGAGCTAAGCCTAAGGATGATTTTTTTTTGGAATAATACAGTCATATTTTTTTTCACCATAACAGGGAAATATATATTTAATATTGCAAAGAGGACAAATTAATTTCTTTTTTAGTTTCTATTTCTTTAGTTTTAATATTACTTAAATCATAAGGTTATATTTTCGAATAATAATATGCAATAAATACATTTGAAATTTTTCTATACTAAAAATTAAATTTGTTTTTAAATAAATTTGATCATAATAATATGGTTTTCGTAAACGGTAATTAATTTTAATCTATCAATAAGTAACAATTTTCGTGTACTGGCAACCCTTGCTCTGAAATTGACAGTTTAGAAATGTTTGATTGAACTTTCAGTTCTGTTCTTACATTACATACTCTTTATAAAGAGGCGCAGTGTAGTGTTAAATCAGTAGATGAATACCAACGGTCTAAAAGGGTACAAAGAACGGCGTGACTTTTACTTCGCTTCTCCCGCATGCTTTCTATTGTGGCTTACGCTTTTATTGCTAATACGACGCGTTGCAGAGTGTATTAATTTTCATTTCAGCATTGACAGTCAATATGTCGATGTCCTTGAGTAAAAACCAAAATGCACCATCGAAGATGTTGGCCGACCTCTTTTCGACGTTGTTGCAATGTAATAGGGTCAAAAAACGGTTGACCGGGGACTTCTCTAATGCACACTTCATCACCACCATCATCATCATCATTTGACGTGACGGTGACGGTAGAGCAGATAATTTTGTCTAAACCCCTTTTAATTTTGCCATATTTCTCAATACTCAATATTTCATTGCATTCAATAATGTATAGTTAAATGGTAATTTTACACAGTACAGGGGTCCTAAACAAGTGGCTAATCTATTCTAACGAATACAATAAAAATTTATGAAACTGACGTATAACTGAAAAAACAACATGGCGACCGTCGTGTCAAATGTAAGAGTAGTTATCACTAATTTATATTTGTTCGATAGAAATGCTATCGTTTGCCACTTGCCCAGGCCAGCCTGTATCCCTAATACTCATTCTAATTATTTATTTCTAATAATCGAATGCGTTCCATCAAACAGTTTTACTTATAACTTAAACTAATCTGACCCTCTTACCCTCTTATCTTTGCCTCATAACAGTATCGCTAGTACCGCCCCCTAGTGAAACACGATAACCTCGATAGTTTCCTCCCCGGTAGGAAACTGCATAGGAGTGAGACGGCGCCGGGAGGCACAGTGTCCTCGAGTCTCGCCAGTCTTGGGAACACCCTCAAGATCAGCTTTGGGTAAGTTTAGTGAAGATTAATATAAAACTTTAAAAAGAAAAAAAAAAACCAGAAAATTTTCGATATGGGCAATACCCCGGTATGAAATCCACTAAATGTCAGATCATTTATATAATGTTTAAATGATAATCAAAATAAGAGAAAATGTAATGACATAGAACCTTATCTTGTAAAAAGTTGAGTACAAAATTAATTAAGCCAAAAAAAAATCGACGCTTGTCTATACATACATACTTTAAAAATTCTTGTTATCGGCTAGAATTATTATAAAAGGTTCTCAATTTATTATTAAGAATGCACTACCTTTGGTTTTTCGTTAGCTTTTTTTACTTTTAGCTGTTTTTGGGATGTTGCATGACTGTTGACATATTTATTTTGCCTTTGTCAAACTTTCAGTTTGTGTCATTACATGAATCATTACAAAGTATCATTACTTGGGTTTCACGCACCAAAGTGTGGTCATTTTCTTAATAATTATCAACAATTGGACGTGTTAAATAAAAAGGAACTACAATATTAGAAATCACTTTATAAATTAATTATCGAAACAGTCATTTTATTAAGAGCAAAACTTTTTAGTTTGGTTTGGATCCTTTCTGTTTAGCTACGTCCAATTTTATTTACTACCAGTTTTTTTTGCCGTTTTTACTCACAAAGGATGGCAATAGGCTCGCCCCCTATTACATGGGACCTAACATAGTTGGCGAAATGTGGGTGTTATACACCTCTGTCTTACCCTTTGGGATTAAATAGGCATAAGTTGTGTATCATCTCATCACATACTGTAACGTTATGCATGTAGGTTTTCATGCATCCAAGTGCACTTGGTAGATATTTTTCATAGTACATTTTGTTGCATCATACTATTCGCTAGCTTGTTTGTTTTCTTAGACGCTATTCGCCTGCCAGACTGTCGTTGCGTAAAGAGAATATGAAATTCAGCAAAGCAGTCATCGAAAGTTACTTCAGGTAAGTCATGCCTTAGTGCCGTTGGCATTCAGTTGTGTGATAGCTAGATTCCTTTGAATCGAAAATTTAAACATATAAATTAAAGCAGGTCTATTTCATGTTTTTTTTGTGATGTAAATTATCTAAAAATGTATGTAAACAACAGAAGAAGTATTTAAAACTTTTTGAAATAACCTTATCTCCTTAAAACAACTTTTACTGTGGGACTAACATAGATACTGTTATCAAATGTTTCATATTGCATTTGAGACATCTATTGCAATTGATATTTAGGAATAATAATAAGCCCCCTATTACATGAGACCTAACATAATTGGCGAAATGTGGGTATTAATGCACCTTTGCCTGCCCCTTCGGGGATAAATGGGCGTGATTTATGTATGTATGTATGCATGCAATGAAGAGTTGGTGGGCCGCATCTTCGCGTATAACACTATCTGCACGCAGCCATACATATCACACACGACTTTTATGATATATTTAAGTCTATTAAAGAAGGGCCAGGTCAAGAGTACCTACCCCAAACCAACGGGCGTGCTTAAAGACATTAATGAGATTGCATGAAGCGAAAGAAGTATGTAAGGATCGTAGCAGGTGGAAAGAAGTGATCTCTGCCTACCCCTGTGGGGAGAAAGGCGTAACATATGTGTCTATGTATGTAAACAATTTCTCCCCTTATTACAGCCCAACAAGTATAGCGGGCAAAAAATCAAACGAGCTACTCCAAAGCGGGCTGAGTAGCCTCAAGTCGGCAGCAACAAGTGTTGCCAGAAAATTCGATGAAATGAAGGAAGTCATATCGGCTAATTCGACCCCGGTCAAAGGCGCTATGGCCAACGCTACAAATGCCTTAACCAGTTTCATAGCGGAGGAAGACTCGACCGACGGATCGTCGGAGATCAATCCAGATGGTGAGTCTATATTATGCCAGCTATTGTCCTACATAAGACCGCACGCATTTTATGAACGCACGTGTGACTGTTTTGAATGATACAATGTAGTACTGTGATATGTTTTGAATACTCCAGCTATTTTAGCAAAAGACAAAATGTTAACATGGTGTCTTTTAATATAAAAATGTGTAATAAATACCTATGCTGTGTGTGGTGACGGCAGAACAGTATACAAATGTCACCACCCCCAATCTCTCCCGCGGGTGTCGTTTGTCGTACAAGGCAACTAAGGGTTAAAACAGTGATGAGTAATGGGCAGCAGCGTTTCTCTAATACCACCTAGAAATATAATGTGATTAGCTCAAACATGATTAGCGAAACGTTGTTGATCATTCACCTCTGCCTATTCTTTCGGGAATAAATAGGCGTGATTTAAATATGTATGTAGTATGTATGTGTATAAAGTTTGTATGTAGATACTTATAGAAATAGTCAAATTGTAAAGCTTTTCCAATTCTCCATCCGACGTCATTGTTCGTCCTCTTAAACTTTTTATTAGAATCAAGAATAAAGTCTTAAAAATTATACCCTTTTTATGCTTGTAACATTTTCCATACTGTGACCGTATAGTAATTTAGTTTTTTTTGGAAATCTTTTCAGAGTGGATAGGCGGGATGGGTTTCAGGCGCGCGTCTAGTGATGCTGAACTAGCGTTTTCTGTGGAGAGAGGTTCGCTCGCCACGCTTCTGTCTCATCTGCCCGACAATCTCTATCCACCTCCAAACGTGAGTAATTTTTACCTATAACCTAATAACTGGTGATCTCAATTTAGTAAGGTTTATATTTATTTTAAAGGATCGTTCGATTGTAGATTTGCTAAAGAATATAAATGGAAGGATTCCTTTTCTGGGTTGGCAAACGCCGCTTATAACGTCACGCTATGTAATACTTTGTTTTTTTGCTATGTTGCACTTGACAATCTTAAATATAATCATAACAAAATTGTTATTTTAACTGACTACTGTTCACTAATTTGTTCTGCTATCAATATGCAATTACCGTATTTTTTACCTTTGACAATTTCACCACTACAATGCAGATAAGAAATAAGAAGTATTTATCTCAGTTTTAATTAAATTAATCATATATATTTGGAATAGTTTAAAGAATCCACAGAACAGAAACTATTAAGCAGCTTACTCTGGGCTAGATGTTAGGTGTGAATGTAAGAAATACGTTTTATTTACTTAATACAAGCAAACCATTTCTCAACAGGGCAACCCCAAAAACGAGAACCCCCCAGTGACAGTGCACGTGTCGTCCTGCTCCCAATGCCACCAGTGCCTGGCGCTTCTGTACGACGAGGACATCATGGCCGGCTGGGCGGCGGACGACTCCAACCTGAACACCCGCTGTACCGCCTGCGGGCGGCATACGGTGCCGTTGCTGTCTGTGCAGGTGAGTTTGTAACTTAAGAGCGGATGCGAGCTGAGAGACAGGTATTTGAAACAATTGTTGCTAACTTACATACATACATAAATCACGCCTATATCCCCGAAGGGATAGGCAGAGATGAACTAGCACCCACGATTCGCCAGTTTATGTTAGGTCCCATGAACCTATTGCAATTTATCGGGCACAAAAGTCGCAGTACATTGCAAGGTGGTATAAGAGGAACACTGTTGCCCATTCCTCATCACTTATTTATCCTTAGTCGCCTTGTACGACACCCACGGGAGAGATTTGGGGTGGTGACGATTGTATTCTACTCTGCCGTCACCAACTTGCTTTGTCAAAATACTGTGCGATATACAGCTCCCACTGAATATTGCGAATAAAAATTGCTCTCGACGATTTCCTCCCCCAAAATTTTAAACGAAATTTCATCCATAGAATAATTTGTGCTAGGCCTAAATTTTAAACGAAATTTCATCCATAGAATAAATTTCATCCATAGAATAATTTGTGCTAGGCCTCTATGTTTTGTTTTTTTTTTGTAAATGCTTATAGAATGTCTATACTAGAAGTCTTTAGTGGTGATAAAAATTATGTGTTTTTTTGGCATTTTTGAGTGCTTCTATATCCATGAAAAAACAATTTATTGAAAAAAGGAAGACATAGGAGCATATAATAACTAAATATTTATTTCATGTCTAAAAATAATTTCTCTAGTGTTAAAAATCAAGGAGGCATCCGTCGAGAACATTTGTATGCCCCTTGTTAAACCGCATTTTCACTAGGGGACTTTTGTACCGCGACTCTGTCTGTCTCGCCACGAAATTCACGTATCCCGCGCGATGTCGCCCGACGTTGCTTGGGACATTTACGCGACTTGTCGCTAGTCGATGCTCTGCTATGCTCTTTTTTTTTCCAAATAATATCAAATTTTATGATCTGCTTGTATATCTTGTGAAATCTTTTTCAGATACTCCGGGTCAATCAAACGCAGTCCGAGATCTTGAGTGTGCCTTATTTAAATCCTCTAGTGCTGCGGAAAGAGTTTGAATCTATTTTGGGTGAGTACAACTTTAATGCGTTTTTCATCTACAATACATCCGCGCCCCGAGTACGAATTTTTCGAACATTCGTATAGTAATCGTTTCGAGAAAACACTGCAAAATCAAAACAAAATATATTCAAAATTTTAAATCGATAATTAATTATTAATATTTCTTAGGTTAAATTAACATTATAAACACATATTTATTATGTATTTAATTCTTTTAAATAACATAAAATCTACCTTAATAGTCGTTGTCTTAATAGTCATATAATATACCTTAATTTACCTAAATAAATATTTCATGATAATAATAAATATTTGTTCGGATTATGAACACCTTCAGTGCGTCTTGAAGAATGCGAAATTTTTTTCACATTAAAAAAAAATGTCGCTCGAAACTGTCGCTGTCTAACATGAAGGTGACAGTTGAAACTGTTCATTATATTTATACATTGAGTGCTTTCTTGATACGATACAAATGTTCGTAATTCAATAAAAAATTCGTGCTTGAGGCACTGACCATCGACCCAGACGTCTCATGTATGCTATGTTTCTTCCATTCAACAGGCAGAGAGGGCGACGCCTGTCTGGCGGAGCCAGAGTTCGTGGAGTCCCACCCGATCGTGTACTGGAACTTGGTGTGGTTTCTGGAGCGGGCCAACATCGAGAACCATTTGCCGGAGCTACTGAACCCCGGATTCCAGGCGCGGTACCACAGCGTGGACGCGCTTCACGACGCCGACAAGACCGGTCAGTGTTATGTGACTTTTACTGCCGCACTCAGATACGTCAAATAACGTTAATGAGTACTTAACGTCAAAAAATGACAATTTAAAACCAGTCGCTATTCTTGCCGGGTCTATGGTCTATATCAGAATGAAAATTTTTGACATTAAATACTCATTAAAGTTAATTGACGTCCCTGAGTGCGGCAGTTAAAGTAGCCGTGTGGTGGCGGCAGAGCAGAATACATTCGTCGCTACCCCCTTCTCTCCCGTGGGCGTCGTACAAGGCGACTAAGGGTGAAGATAGCGATGAGTAATGCGGTAACAGCAATATTCCTCTTATACCACCTAGCAATATATATTTACTGCGATTTACGTGCCCGATACATGGCAATAGCCTCGCCACCTATAACATGGGACCGAACATACTTGGCGAAAAATGGGTGTTAATTCACATCTGCCCACTCCTTCAGGGATATAGGCGTCATTATGTATAATAAGCTTTAGGTTTTATTATGCACATAGTACTCCGCTATGCCGTTAACAAAGCGGATTTCTTGCGTATGGCGTGAGTCCGTGCCTTTGTGAAACCGATGATGACTCCTTCAAATTAGGTTTAAGGGAGATGTCCCCAGAACAAAACTATCTTTTCACGTTACATATTTTTGTTTAGCGCCACAGCTAGAAGTTTGCGAAATTAGACATCGCAAAGAATCGGTTAACCTGTTGTACTGTGAATCATCTTTATTTATTTATTCAAAACGAAACATACAAACTTTGTTAGGATACAATGCAACTTAAATATGTTAGTACAAGTAAGCTAAATGTAATTCTATTTTTTAATTTATTACCTAATGTTAGTCTTGATGCGGGAATCGAACCCGCGTCCGCTGCTATCCGGTCAGGTGCCTGACCTCTCGGCCAACCAAGACGAAATCGAATAGTTTTACCTAATTTTATTTAATGTCGATGTTCCCCCGGCAGCTGGCTGCCGCGTGGTCTGCAGCTGGGACCTGGTCCGCTTGCACACCGAGTCGGGCGTGGCGCTGCACCGCGCTTGGCGCGAGCGGCGAGCCGAGCACCAGCGCTCGCGAGCGCTGCAAGCGCTGCTGCTCACCGAGCACGACCACTCCACGACGCACACGTGAGTTCTCGGGAACATTAGCCCGACGGGGGAACCTATCAAAAATCTATCGCCATAACAATAATGTTAATAGCATTATTGTGTTCCGACAATGTGTGATAAGATAGCCAGCCCCTCTGTGGTGTGGGGTTCCAGGTGAAGCTCGAATCCATCTTTATCTTTATTTATAATTTCGAGCTCCTCCGTGTGGTGAAGGCAGAGCAGAATACAATTGTCGCCACCCCCATTTCTCCCGTGGGTGTCGTACAAAGCGACCAAGGGTAAAGACAGAGATGAGTAATCGGCAGCAGCGTTCCACTTATACCTCCTAGCAATGCGATTTATGTGCCCGATAAATGGCAATAGGCTGGCCACCTATTACATGGGGCCTAATTTAATTGGCGAAAAGTGTGTGTTAAATTATCTCTGCGTAACCCCTTCGGATTTATAGGCGTGATTTATGTATGTAAGAAGGATTTATCTATTTGTGACTTTTTGTTACAGTGTGATATTAGCAATACTCGATGGCCTATTGAGCAATGACCTGACTGACGCGCTGAGGAAGCTCGCATCTTGGCGGGAGGCCACTGCCGGAAATAAGCGATACCACTCTTATTACAGGTACTTATTTTTTTTATGTTACACCTGACCATAAAGCGGACTTTTCCGCCCGCTATATACGCTTACGGAAAATCACACTTCCTGGCCATAAATAAAGAGACATTCTTTATTTTATCACCCTAATCTACTGTTTCATATTTGAGAGCAGAATACAATTGTCACCACCCCACCATCTCTCTCGTGGTGGTCGTACAAGGCGACTAAGGGTAAAGACAGCGATGAGTAATAGGCATCAGCGTTCCTCTTGCGATTCACGTGCCCGATAAATAACAGCAGGCTTGCCCCCTAATACATGGGACCTGACATTATTGTCGAAACGTGGGTGTCAATTCACCTCTACCCACAAAAATTGCAGTGATTTATGTATGTTTTGTGTTTTACTTCCGCAGAGACGTGCTCTTCCTAGCGATGGCGGCGTTGGGCGAGCACAATATAGACTTCATCGCGCTCCAAAAGGAATACACCAGGGCTCTGGACCAGGCGGGTGGGGAGCCTAGACCACAAGACCTACCCCCATCCCCTACTGCAGTATGCTGCAGACACTACTTCAAGCGGCTGCGGCTCGAATTCGAGGAGGCGTGAGACCCCCCAACAAGGTGATGGGGGGTCCCGTGAGCGGCTGAGGAGGCGTGAGACCCCCAATGGGAGGTCCCGTGGTTCTTTGTATTAGTGATGGTGTTGAGATTCGTCGAATCGATGATTGTATTGTTGTTCGATACTCCATTAATTATAGCAACAGACAAAATGGAAACAATCTATCTCTTTATCTACGAAATGCTCTTAAAAACAAGAAACGTGTATCTAAAATACATCTTCAATTATAGACAAATGTAACTGTTCTCTGCTTTGAAATATTGGTGTTACACTTTTTTTTGTATTTTATATTAAAAACACACCAAGATTGTTTACATTTTGTCTCTTGCTATAATGGATGGAGTATAGGTGATGTGGATCCCGTGATTCTTCGTATTGGTGATGATGTTGAGATTCATCAAATCGATGATTGTATTGTTGTTGTTCTAGGTTAACTTTTCGTTTTTGACTTCTCCCTGCCCTGTTCCCAGTCTATCTGGAGTCAGCTCAGTATGTTTCCTCTTCCGTTCATATCGGTCAGACGTCATCAAGCCATCCGCCCCCTTTTGATTCATATCGTCCATCACACCGTAAAGGTGCTAGTGTTGAATGAATGTAAACAAAGGAGACGGAACGGACCATGTCGAGAGACCGATGAACGGAAAGAGTGATTGGAATGACAACATTCCAATCCATACTGCTCAAGGTTTTGGCTTAGGTTTTACAGCCGGCCGCGGACACCAGCCCTCTTTGGGGTATACTGTTGTTGGTGGTTTGCCCTCCACCATTCGGGTGCCCCAAGGTGGTTATTGGTCTACACCGCGCAAACTCCCTTAGTCGACTTTAAGACACCCAGGGGATGAGAATTTGTTCGCTCCCGGGCCAGCACACTTTTCGTT
The DNA here is from genome assembly GCA_963931975.1 of Cataclysta lemnata. NCBI lineage: Eukaryota > Metazoa > Arthropoda > Insecta > Lepidoptera > Crambidae > Cataclysta > Cataclysta lemnata. The sequence goes on along the minus strand of OZ008353.1, from coordinate 9,460,609 downwards.
TGTGTCTACCGACGGTTTTTCTTTGCTTTCCGGTTGCACGTTAGGGACTTAGTGGAAAGGTACTTCCTGCTTAATGACAACTTTCATTCGCTTGTAGGGAGAATTTTGATATGTTATCATTGCAATATGCAAGTCGGATCACTTTTGTTGGTTACTGTTAAGCAATAATGGAGTTTTGGACTCTTTAATCTGAAGCAATAATTTAGACGAGTTTCTCTATAACAGAATAAGTTAAAACGCAATATCACGCCTTAAAACAGCATGGCGTAAAATGTTCACCGCTTGTGTTAATAGCTGTTTTTGTACTTGTGTGACTAGTAAGTACATAATGCAATAAAATTGTATGTTGTATTTACACTGTTTTGACAGTATTAGTATAGAACAATAACCTTTACTATGAGGTTGTAAAACCGAAATTGGAAAGTTGTGTGGTTTGTGGTACAATAACCTTTTTCAACTTTTGTGAGGGCAAATTTTTTAATCGTCGATTTGAAAATTATTACCCAAATCAAATGTGATGCAATACTAATAAATTACATAATAATAATAATATGTTAACGTATTATGCAGAAAATGGGTATTCTACTTATATAAACAAATAACATGTATCTAGATATTGGAAGATCAATTTTAAAATTATCTAATGAGTATCTAATAAGTATGAGTAATAAGAGTCCTGGCGACCCTAGATTTGTGTTCTTCTTTACTGTAGTTTCGTTATACTGCCCAGCCAGCAACTCGACACATTATTCAGTGTTGATTTTCAATCTCAACGTATTTGACTTTGTGCAAAATCTCTTGGTAACATTGAATAGTTTGTGGAACCGTCAGAGAAGTGCCTGGTCGGAAACTTTTCTGTTTTATTGCCATGCAATAGGGTTGAAAATCGGTCCACTGGCAAATTTTCCGTTTCTACCCGACTTGGTGTTTAGTCTACAAAAGAAAGCTGGTGACAAATAACAATTAATTGAGTACCTAATGATGCACGCAAATAATTCTAGTTTTAAGGGATGATGTCGTAAGTATGGACATGATGTTTGCAAGCAATCTAATTAATTCATTCGAATATCTAGTGTAAACTTTTTTTATATGAAGGTCGTTCGCGAATTACTTGATCGGTGCTGTGTTTCAACATACGCGAGTAATGGGATATTGACAATACCTGCTGAATTATAGAAAATGTATTCTGTAAAGGGGTCTTTCAGGCCCGTTTGAATAAAATTTAGAGTTAACCATTTTATGTTTGTAGAGGGGACGGCATGTTCCATTCTTGTCCAATAATAATTATTCTATATGTATGTACATTCAGTGCCGTCCATTACACTGTTCTTGACATCACAGTTCATTCGAATTTCGAACTCAACACGTCCATAAGTCGAAATATAGAATGGTATGATACTACCATTCTGTTAGATAATCTGTGTGATCATTATAGCATACCTATTTGTGTGAATTAAATTAAGCAAGGCCTAAACTGATTAGTTTTGTAGATTTTTTTAATTTTATTATCATACTAAGTCAATTGAGAACGATTGTTTGTGGTATACCCATAAGCGGCATTTCGGCCCACTGTTGTAACCCTTGGCCTATATTCTTCGCCCCAAGTTTTGCAAACGTTAATTCTTATCAATCATTCACATTTTAGCATATCCATTAGTTTAGGAATGTGGGTGCTAAAAGTAAGTAACCGATAAACGAATGTACATATTAACATTGTATAGAGATGAAGAAGACACTGGTGTAGTACTTGTGTACTGTGAAGCATGTTACCTTTAATTTGATGGAAAATAAAAGTATTGAACATGTCGTTGACAAAGACATCTCTATTTCAAGTCAAAGGTGACATCAAATCTTGACTTGAAGACAAGTAAAGACGGTTAAATTCGTAAACGAATGTAATGCTACCGTTTATTGTGTTCACAGAGTCACATTATTTATGTCCACATATTTATATTTCTATTGTTTTTCAATCAAACTATTATATTTATTTCTCTCTTATATCGATGTTTTCTTTTTAATTTATTGTTGTGATTATTCCAATGTTTATTGTCACGGACTAAAATAATGTGACTGCCAAAATTAAAAAGTATTTATAGATGTATCGGCAATTATATTATTGACTTCAAAATTTTATCATAATTATTATGATATGATAAAATCATATTAACCATTATTATTGAACTGTGTATATTGTTAGACAATATTGTACAATATTCCAGACTTTACCTGGATACCACAAAATCTTAGAATTATTTGCAATAATGAAATTATAGTTTTAAAATCACTTCTGTGACTTGCTTACAAAAATGATTAATTTATGTAAATAAATTAAACAATAAGTTGTTTTGGCTTTAGAAGCAGATGTAATAATAATAAAAATGATTTAACCTACCTACAAATTAAACACACTTAACAGTTTGTTTAGGGTTTTCTAATACAGTCAGTTCTATGCAAAATGGTAAACTTGGCTTATTTTTATAACTGAATTATACACATGTCAACTCTTTTCCCAACCACATATAAGGTAAGGTTACGTCCTATTAGTTAAATTTTGATGCTTCCTGTCACATTGCATTTTGAAATACAAAAATCTAATTTTATTGCTTTAATTTCTTGTAACAGTGTCGTAATATTTTTCGGTGAGGCATAAATTGTATTATCTGTTTACATCTATTAATAGGTCATACCGGTATATTGTATAATTTCTCCACACGCAAGGAAGGAAAAGAAAGGTAGTTCTGTTGTATTAAAAGATGTAGTTTCGGTCCAATGTAAAAGACAAATGTATTTATTCTAATGTTGACAAACTTTAGAACAATGTTGCCATCAAAAAATTATATACTGTGGGTAAAGTAAATGAACATAATATGAATGGCAGATTAAAGACAATACTCATAATATACCTACTAACCGTAGTTGTGTAAACTAAATTTTATTTATACAATTAACCATAGTTATAGGTTAGAGGCAGTTATTTATTGAGTAATGACTCGAATTATATTTTATATTGAAAGGGCCTATAGCTTTACATTTACCCAAATGATTGTAATTATTTAATGTGCAGTTTTCTTTCTATTATTTATCATTGTTTGTATCCAAATAGCTTATATATTATTTTTATATACTGCCTCGAGTGATGTTAAAAGCCATATTTTTTCTTTCCTACACAATGTACAGTGGTGATAGTCACATGATTTTTTAACATTCTATAAATACTTATTTTTAAGGTCTCAGATCAATTTGATTATGGTTTGTTGTAAAAGACATGCAAATGTTGCATAACAATGGGTATATTCAGATGTGTTATGTAAACATTTAGTTTATTTTATTTTGATGGACAAATATATAAAATGCGTATAATTTTTATAAAAAAATAAATATTTTAAAGGCTTCACCAAAAAGTTTTATTTAGTTTTGACCAACTATCACAACATTGTCTCCCAGCCCGGCTAGCATGACCAACGAAACACGATATGATATAGCCATTTATCGCATTCAACTTACAAAAATCATTGGATTTGTGACAGTTCAAAGCAATAATAGCTATATCTTTAACATAATTAGCCATATAGGCTTATTCAATAATTAAAATTAGGCTTATTCAAGTTTTAAAATCCGCAATAAATATCATATTGTGTTTCTGTGGTCATGCTAGCCAGGCAGGGCGGCATCCAAAGCTATTGAGGGTTAAGGAAAGCAATGAATAACAGGCGGCATTGCTCTTACACCATCTAGCAAATTACTGCGATTTACAATAGATAGCAATAAGTTTGCCATTAGGGGCTGAGTATGGAAATGGCTAAACTAAGTTTGCCATTGATTACATGGGACCTAACATAATTGGCGAAATGTAGGTGTTAATTCATCTCTGCCTACCCCGAAGATAAATAGGTGTGGGCAGTATCTAATTTTGCTTAGCCATTCCTAAAACCCTATATAAAAATCTACCATCATGGTCATAATAGCAATCGTTAACCTTGTAAGTAGCATTTCTCTTATATGCCTTTTTTGGTATTCTTATTCGCTCAGGGTATTCCATTATACTTTTATCAACTTTTTCAGAGTTGCCTTTGAGGTCAGTTGTTAATTCTTTGTCGCCATTACTGGATTCAAATAATTCTACTTCTCTGTTAAGATGTAGTGAATTATTTTCATATTCAGTTTTGTTAATACTGTGTATTATCATTTCGTCATTCATATTTACGTGATTGCCACTGTCAAAACGTGTTTGTATTTTTGCTGCTAGTTCATTGAGAGTCATCCTTTTGGAATCCCTATGCTGTTTGGGAACTTCCTGATCAGATGCAAAATCACGAGTTTGATTATGAGAATTGCTGGTATCATTATTTTCTTTTGCTGCACATCGTCTTACTATACTCTCGAATTCCCCCATTTCCTTGTTTTGTGGAGTAATATCAATTTTATAGGAATCTTTGTTTAGTGGTGGTATTGTTCTGTTAGAGAATTTAAGGAAATGTTTCTGCAGGTCTTCTGGTATATTAAGTGAGCCTTCCTTTAATTCTCTCCAGTTCCTGAGAACTGATGCATCATGTCGAGTTATTCTTTGTTCAGTAGCAGGTTTCCATGGATACTTGAGTAGTTTCTGAAATTCAATTGGAATTAGGAAACAAATTTCTTAGCATTTATATCCAGATAAAAGGTATAAAAATCTTAAAATATTCTACATCTAATTAAATGTAAACAAATGAATAGTTATCAGTTAAAATCAGCAACTGCACACAATCTCTCTCTAAAACTTACAACCAACACCCACACCATGAAACCTCTTAGCAGATATTAATGTCATAAGCCCTCTAGGTGATATGTTAAAAAAGGCAGTGGATATAGCAAACTTGCTCAAAAGAATATTATCTCGATACCTTTACTATTGGTACAGTAACAGGAAAGCTTTCAGCAATTTTTTCAGGAGTCCATTCATCAGGTGCACTGTTTGCCAAGTGACGGATTTGTTCCTTTTCACTCCAAGTTAAGAGGTTAGGCATATACTCTTTGAAATACTTTTCTTTTACAATGTGGCGACGAATATCATGTTTTCCTGCAAGAGTCTGATTTAAATGCTCATTATACGCCTCTCCCACCTATAAAAATAAAAGGAATGTAAGTATAAACATTTCATTTTCATAAATCACAATACAATTTGCAATTGAATTTGTTTAAGACTTACATTTGCAAAGTCACTTTCAGACGATTCGATGAACTCTTCAGCATCGTCATCTTCAACTTTTAGACCTTCTTTTTTGAAGATATTAAGTCTTTTATTCAAGCCGGGATTATTTCTGCCTCTATAGTGGCGAAATGCTGTCTTTTCACAACCTCGAATCAATGGGATCAATTTAAGGAACAACATTTTGGTATTTATACTTTGTTTTGTATTTTTTCCCACGTTGGTTAGTCACTCACTGGCTTGTTACCACAAAACACTATTCTTATTACTGTAGTAGAACTATTAAAAAAATACTTTAAGCTGTAAAAACAAACAAATAACCTATCATTTGGAAATGTCATGTCAATAAATTGTTATTACAGTGCTAAGGATATCGCGATGTCATTTCAATCGATTTTGCGCTTTATGTCTTGACATTAAGGTCAAATATCGGAAAATTACAAACACATTTTTTTATTTCTTTTGTTTTTTTAATTCTCCCTATATTTCAGGGAAGGCAAAGGGTCTAGCCCATACAGCCAAGTCTTTAGTGAATATTTTATCTGTAGTCTTATGAAATAATGAGTGGGTGAAATGTATGAATGAAATGTATTTTACGTTAAAATATGGGTGTCACACATTTTAACGCATCTAGGGAGTGCTTGACGCGAATTGAATGGTAACAGACTTAATGATGGTGCTTGATGAAATGGATAAAACCACTTTTTATAGTGATCTTCACCATAACATCAAACACATCATGAGACTTATTTTCAATGATTCTGCACAAAATCCACTCTGTAACAATTTTTGAATTAGAGAAAAGAAATCTGACTGACACCACGAAACGCGCCAAACACTCCTTTTTTATTTCTATTTGCGAAGGCAACAATACCTAGCTCATAAAGACATAACTTTAGTAAAAATTGTTTCGTCAATAGCATGGAAATGTCTGTGTATAATATTATAGTCACTAAAACTCACTACATTTGTGTTTGTACAATTACATTAATGTAAACACACAGCCACTCAACAAGGTGCTAACTGCCAAAAATTTACAGCCAATAAATATCAAATTTTTATTTAATAAGAATTATAGCGGCTTTGGATCTAAGATCTTTTTTATGTTCATTAAAATTAAGTACTAGAGTGCGGGCCAGATAAGTCCGCGCGTGGTCAAAATTGGAACTAAAATTCCCCCTGCTATTTTGTTCGTCTAGGAGTGTCAATGTGAGCGAGCAGCGCCACCCATCTGGCCAGCACTCTATCAAACAACTATGTAAGTTCATTGTATCTGGTACACTTAACAGTAGGTGTTGTTTATCGCTAGATGGTCCATCAATCCACTCCTCGTCACTGTTTAGCCTTTAGTCACCTTTTACGACGCCCGCGGGAGAGTTTGGGGTAGTACAACACTTTGATATTTCACATTTATTAGTTAACTGCGGTTAGCATTTGCATTGCCATTTACTGCGACTTTTGTGCCCGATAAATGGCAATAGGCTCGCCACCTATTACATGGGACTTGACATATTTGGCGAAACGTGGGTGCTAGTTCACCTCTGCCGGATATAGGCGTGATTTATGTATGTATGTATGTATGTATTTGCATTTAACATTTAATTGTAGGTACTTCTGAGACTTCCGTATAATATTTGTACATAACATACATACATGAGTCACGCCTATATCCCCGAAGGAGTAGGCAGAGGTGAACTAGCACCCACGTTTCGCCAAATATGTTAGGTCCCACGAGCCTATTGCCATTTATCGGGCACAAAAGTCGCAGTACATTGCTGGGTGGTTTAAGAGGAACGCTGCTGCCCATTCCTCATCGCTGATTTATCCCTAATCGCCTTTTTACGACACCCACGGAAGAGATTTGGGGTGGTGACAATTTGTATTTTACTCTGCCGTCAACACACGGCATAATATTTATTTGTATATAATATTATTAGGTTTATTGGTACCCAATCAATAAAATATTAAAAGGTTATTAAAAGTTAATTATGTTACTAAAAAAATTCCAATCGCTTGTCATATCACGATAAAATAATGCTTCAATATCTTTTGCATATCCAATCTTCCTGCCTGTTAACCTGTCACACGTTATACCTATGGAATAAACTTAGCCCCAGATAACCTGAATTGGTCCTGAGATGAACCTGGGGTCGGCTATTCGTCGGTCGGTATTTTTCTTCCATTCAAAACAGTCAGACTTCAACGATAGATCGGGACACTCCCTTTTGATTCATACATACATATATAAATCACGCCTATATCCCCGAAGGAGTAGGGTAGGCAGAGGTGAATTAAACACCCACTTTTCGACAGTTATGTTAGGCTATATACATATACATGGTTACACACGGCTTTACTGCTATATACATGGTTACAAATGATACACCACAGGACCATGTCGAAAGGCCGATGAATGAAGTATTGGAGAGTGATTTTGATGACAAACGTAATCATTCCATATGTGCTCTAGGTTTTGACTTAGTTTTATACCCAATCGCGTGCCTTTTGATACCTACCGTTGCTATTGGTTTGTCCCTGTACCAAAAGACCGCCCATTTCCAATGCTGTAAGGTAATTCATAATATACATAGTAGATACACCGCGCCGTCCCCCTTAGTCCATTTTTACGACACTGCTGACACCGCTTATCCTAGGCTAGCATGGCAGTTATATAGATGAAATAAAGACATACATAAATCACGTCTTTCTCCTCTAAGGGGTTGGGTAGGAATAGGTGTTTGAACACACGCGTTTCGCAAGCGTATTTCAGTTGCCATGTAATAGGGAGAGAATCTGTTAGATTGCTCACCAGTAGGCCTATTCCCTAACTTTTTTTGACAGTTGAAAGTGATTATCACCGAACTATTTACTAATACATTGCTGTTATCACAGGACAAGTGTCACAATAACATTATAGTAAAGTAGTAATGGATACGTAAATAGTTCGGTGATCATCACTTTCAACTGTCAAAAAAAGTTAGGGAATAGGCCTAAAGGAACGCTGTTGTCCATTCCTCGATATAGTTTTACAAGGGTGATGACAATTGTATTATTTTTCTGTTTTTTTTGTTTTATTACTCGTCAGTTCAATACTTACTGCCGCACTCAGAGACGTCAATTAACTTTAATGAGTACTTAATAGCAAAAATCAATCAAAACTAGACCATAGACCTGGCAAGAATAGTACAAGTTTTGAATTACTAATTACAGTTTTTTGTATTAAGTACTCATTAACGTTAATTGACGTCTCTGAGTACGGCTGTTACTGTAAGAAAAAGTAGAACAAACTGAATCGAAGTAATCGAACAGTGCGTCTCCCACAGTGTGTCCATCGACCGCAAGGAACGCGCGCGCCAATCACGCGGCGAATTTAAAAAAAAAATAATAGTTTTGTGTTTTAGTTATTCTGTGTGAATAAAATAAAATAACAGTGTGTATATCAAATTAGAAACATAATAATACAAGGTAAGTAAGTATTTAAAAGTTTTTTTTTATGTAGGTAATTTAAGTTGACTTTTAATATTTAGGAAGTTATTAATGTCTATCGCTCATTTAATAAACAATCTGTACAATTACAAATACTTTATTGTGTATTCAAAATGTATGTCGTGTAACATCGTCACAATTAGAAAAAAACAACAAAAATATTGAAATAATGTAACATATATTTGAGAAAATAGATCGAAACACCCTGATAGGGTGTGGTAGCATGAAAAGCATAAATTTTAATTTTATTGCAATTTGCGAATTTTAAATAATTAAATAACATGTAGATAAATAATACCATTTCGAACTTTTTTAACTACAATTTTTTTGCATTAATTAGTCTAACTTCTGCACCTAAATACAGATTTTGTACGTTTAAAAATTACATAGTATATTCCTTTCAAGTCAAGTGAATTAACGTATGTAGGTGTCTACCTAACATTGACTATTCCGCATGATGAACGCGGGTGGAGAAATTAACAACACTTTAAATACTTTCACTGTCCGCTTCTAGTATTGGTAAGCACATGGCAATTAACGAACTACGATAATAATCTACATACATACATAAATCACACTTATATCCCCGAAGGGGTAGGCAGAGGTGAACTAGCACCCACGTATCGCCAATTATGTTAGGTCCCATGTTATAGGTGGCGAGCCTATTGCCATTTATCGGGCACAAAAGCCGCAGTACTATTGCTAGGTGGTATAAGAGGAACGCTGCTGTCCATTCCTCATCACTGATTTATCCTTAGTCGCCTTGTACGACACCCACGGGAGAGATTTGGGGTGACAATTGTATTCTACTCTGCCGTCACCTCACGGCACGTCACCACACTAATAATCTAATCTTTTATAATAATGTAAATGACTTCTGAATCACAGACCGGCGGTAGCCCCACTGCTGAGGCACAGGCCTTACTGGGTGGAAGAATAAGGGAGAATGGGCCTTATCTAAGTAATCACGCTGGCCCAGTACGTATTGGTTCAACGTAGCGAGATCCATACTGTTTCAAACTAAAGCTAATGGTCAAACTAAGTAGACTATAGGTACGAAAATACAATAATAACATCAATTTATATGTGAGTGTATAAATATTTATTATTATTATTTATTTATTATTTTAAGTGGTAGGTTTCCTTGTGGTTCTAATTAGCAATAATCGCTAGTGAAATAGGCATTCAAAGTTAATCGCGTTCAAGTTAACAGACTTCTTGCGAAACGTGTAGATGTATTCAAATCGTTTTAAATGTGCGCCCGATCTTGTCAGGCAGCGAAAATTTAAACTACAATATACCCTTAATTTTGACATTTCTGTGACTGTTTGGTATATGGTAATATAAAATATGGTAGAAATGAAAAATGGAAAGGAACCTCTGCTAACGCTTCAATTTCGCTTTGTTTTTAGCATCAATACTTACTTATTCTATTTTTAAACGTTTTCCTATGTTTCAATAGGAAAACGTTTAAAAATAGAGTAACCGTCGAGCTATTCCATTATTTTTCCTTGTCCAGAATTGAGAGTTGCTTTTCTTTGTGCAAATTTTCACCTCGCCTGTAAAGCGCCAGGTAATTGTTAAACACGGGCTGTTTTAAAATCGAGTACTATCTACAGAAAAGCTTTCAAGTCTAACTGTGTCAACATACAGGACCTCAGAAGTTGTTGAAACGAATGCCACGACCTGTAACCGGTTACCCTTAGATAGTTGTCAACCATAGCTGTTAATGTAGCTAGAACCTTTTTAGGTAATGAAATGCTTTGCAATTGATGCATTGACAAAAAATTAAAGGTGGGTTAATATTCTATTAACAGTTGAAGATAGACGCACTACAGCTTAGTTGCTTAGCAACTTCTGTTATTTATCCTAATATAACAAAAAAATCCAGGCAACTTAACTTTAGTAAGCATACTTTTAACTGTGGATAGAATATTGGGACCCGCTGTGAGAAACACAATGAAAATTTCATATCCAGAGTAAATAGGAAGGGCCGAAATAATAATTTATCGTTTTCCAACGAACTGAAGAGATTTGTTAATCAATAATCAGTTCCCGCATCAAGCCTATAATTTTTCGAATTTTTTCTAAGCACAATTTTCTTTGTGAAAATTTTCAAACATTTATATAATGTTCGAATAATAAACTATCAGTATCACAGTCGTTCAATCCAATCACTCTGTTATTGAAAAATAAAATTTGGGATACATTTTTGCCAAGGGATCCTGGTAGACTTACACACAAATTGATCGATTGATAAAGGAAGATTTCAGACGGGATAGGTAAGAATGAAATGGTAAAAGAATAAATTGGTAGTTACAGAAAAGAACGGAGAGAGAAGCGTATCATATTGACCCAAATAAAAATTAAACAAGATCCGGAAGTCATTATAAATAGTAGAAACTTAAATATTCCATATAAATCTCCAGAATTTAAATTTCATTTATTAGGTATATACCTTGATAGATTTTCTGACACATACCTAATATTTAAAATTTGGCATGAAATAATAATTACGCATAAAAAATTAAAGCAACAAAATATTATGGAAACCGTCCAAACGGCAATAAAATATTTTAACGGGTTTATCAATTTACTTTCTAATGCATGAATGCACAACCGGATACTTTGGTAGAGTTACTAAACTAAAGTTGGCTTTATATAAAAAATAACTGACCATTTACTTAAATCGAAAAACCAACGGAACGTATACATACGAAGCCTTGGAGATATATGAATTTACGTCCGTATAAGACGTGTTCTGAGCAAGGGCAATACGAGACGAGTATGACAAGAGCTAAAGACATGAAAAAAAACAGCTTTAAGGCCAAGCTATCTATAAACATTAATGTATTTAAGCACCTAAAGTTTTGTTTATTTAAAACGGGCGTTTGGCAGCTGTAATCCCCATAGTATAGATGTCAAAATTCAATTGCTTTAACAGATAAACTCATACTTTAGGGATGATTTATAAGCAAAACGGCTCTACAGTGTATCATTAGTGTTTATTTCTTTAGGTACTTACAGTTGCATAAACACGTTATGCCGTCGTTGTAACGCCTGAGAATGATATGTATAATAATAAATATATAATATCATCAATACCCAGCCCCCCAATGTATCAATTGGCTCACTCAGGCCTTCCCCATGGATGAAAAAATATAGGGAAAATGGACTATGGCGCACTGGATCGCAGTGCGCATTGATGTGTAGATAATAATTATAATATACTGAAATTAAATAATGATAAAATAAAATTTAATAAGTACCTAGGTAATTAAGTAGGTAGTGTTAATCGTAGACAGTGACTTCGGCCATGACTTTGATATTCATATTAATAAATATTTAATTTTGTCAAGTTGGGGGTACTTATCATCTTTAACAAGAAACCTATTTTATTCCAAAAGATAAGTAGATTTTAAATAATAGCAAATTCTGCGGATTATGGATAACTAGAAACTTAAGTTGCTTCTTTTTAACTATAGTAATGGTTCTAAAAGTCGGTGTCCCCTTATTTTAATGCTGCTGTTTGTATGCAACAATAACGATTGACGTTTCTATGCCCTTGGCATGTGTGCTAAAACCTTGGACGGGATGGCCACATGGACTAACGACTATTACACTACAGTTCCGAATTTCATTGCTAAATTATTTAATGGATATGTATGGACCCGTCTACATAGTAAACTGTTTTGAAAAGAAAATCCTATGCCCTATATTATGAAAAATATAAATATATACCCAAGAAAAATAACAATATTTTTCAGAGTGTGTAGATAAATAAGGTTTCATTGTTTTGCATGCAGAACGAGCTTCCTGTCTTGAAAACAATGCCATGAGCTGTTTTGCAACAGCATTGCAAACATTCTTCAAATATAATTTAGTAAATTGGTAGCCATTTTGTGTCGTTAGTACAAAATATATTAAACTAATGACAACCGTGACTTGAAAGCAAATTTAGGGTCTTTTTCGTTGCCCAGGGTTCGAACCGTCAGCTAAATGATCAGTCAACCAAAAGTTTCATTGAAGTCAATGTCAAGTCAAATATATCTCAATCTTATTTGAATGCCGTGTGGTGACGGCAGAGAAGAATACAATTGTCACCACCCCAAATCTCTCCCGTGGGTGTCATACAAGGCGACTAAGGTTAAATCAGCGATGAGGAATGGGCAGCAGCGTTCCTCTTATATCACCTAGCAATAGTACTGCGACTTTTGGGCCCGATAAATTGCAATAGACTCGCCACCTATTAAATGGGACCTAACATAATTGGCGAAACGTGGGTGCTAGTTCACCTCTACCTACCCATTCGGGGATATAGGCGTGATTTATGTATGTTATTTGAATATCTGCGACTTGATCAGTACAGAAAGAACTGTAGAACACGGAACTTCATTATCTAAATCACAAATATCACAATGCACTTTGACCATATCAACAACTATGATGTAATCATGCACTCTTATGATTTAATATCAAGATTCTTATAATTAGAAATAATTTTTTTCCTACTTTTCTGGATTGTTCTGACCACCTGTTCATGCCTACATAAATCACGCCTATTCATCCCCGAAGAGCTAGGCGCGTATAATTAATTACGTCAACTATGTTAGGTCCCATGCTCCCATGTAATAGGGGGCAAGCCTATAGCCATCTATCGGACAGTCCATGTCAGGTGTTTTCTTTGGTTTGTTTGACAATCAACTTCCGTTGCTGTACATATAGGCTTTGTACATAATTTAAGGCATCATTTTATGAGTAATGTGTATAGACAATGGCTGTTCCAACGAGTTTGTCAAGAATAGCGTTGTCTTGTCCGGCTTAGTACGAAATTCCTCTTTGCATTGGACTGCTTCACGCTTATTTGAACAATGATTTCCTGTGATGCAAAACACGGCCTTGCTAAAGACGCGATTGTCAATTAAAATCAGCTTCCTTTGGAATGTATTGTTAGGAATTATTTCACCGTGTTGCGTTGTGGTGACAATATCTATATACCTTTCTCTCTTATTCGTCATCAACCACTCTCTTTAGATTTATGTCATTCATAGCACCAGAAATGAATGAAATATAGAAAAGTATTGAAAAGACCGATGAATGGAGAGAGTGATTGAGATGACAACATTTAATTCCACACTATTATTCGGTTCTGCCTTAGTTTTTACAGCCGGTCGTTTGCCAACCCTCTTTGAGTAAGTATATGCAATGCAAAAGTTACAATATTGTCATAAATAATCAGTATTGACCGCATAATCGACTTCAGGCTAATTAGTTTTAGTTTGTTATGAAATAAATTGCATGTTCCATCCACTAATAGCCAATAACGGTCACTGGCTTTTGAAGTAAATGAAAGGCAGACCTTTTTAATTACCTATTAGATATTTGAGGCTTTGGTTTCAAACATAGTTTAGTAAGTTTAGAGTCATTGGAACTTGTAAGCGATGGGATATCAAGCCGAAAGGAATAGGTACTATGTCATCACTCTAACAGACAGTACTCCTTGGAACAATTTAGCTATATTGCAATAAACGTCAGCCTTATACCTCATTCATTAGAATACATCGCAAAAATCTAGTAGTTCAATGACAATGGGTTTTTAAGAGTCAATTTACGCTGCGCTAGCACGACAGGGAAGCGAATTTTTGCATCGAAATTTACCATTTTTCGATCGCGAGAGGTATCAACCGACCAATTTGAAAATCGCAGGGCTTGATGCTGTGACTGGAAGAAATGTTTATAATTATGATTATTTATTATTACGCCGTGTGGTGACGGCAGAGTAGAATACAATTGTCACCAACCCAAATCTCTCCCGTGGGTGTCGTACAAGGCAACTAAGGATGAATCAGTGATGACGAATGGCCAGCAGCATTCCTCATACACCACCTAGCAATATACTGCGATTTTATGTGCCCGATAGATGGCTTGCCACCTATTGCATGGGACCGAACATAATTGGCGGCGAAACAAGGGTGTTTGTTTAATACACCTCTGCCTACGCCTTCGGGGATATAGGCGTGATGATTTATTTAGTATGTTATTTTTTTTTCTTTCAGAAAAATGCCTGACCAGGATCACGATGGCAACACAGACCTCGTTTCCATCAGGACCTGGTTGCACAAGCAACCCCATTTGCCCCACGACGTTGGTAAGTCCACACACGAACATTGCAATAGGTTCATTTAAATGAATTACGTTGCATCATTCGCTAATAGCCACAGTTAGTTGTGCCCGATGCGTTTGCGCTGCTCGATCTAGCGATAAACTAACGTGCATTCGATTTATTATTAGTAGATGAGGTACTTACAGTAGGTTATTAAAGTAAATAGTCACATTTACAAGGAAACATAGATCAGAGAATATCAAATTATGTCCTGTATGAATTTCATAAAATAGTCTGAGCTGTTTATCTAAAATTATAACTAAAATTCAAGATTGGTGGGTTAGGAATGATTATTTGAAGACATAAGTAATATGTATCGTCTGACGTACTGCTGACTGTACATACCTACTACACTACACTGCGATTTTAGAAAAAAATTTGATGTATGATTGGTGGGTTAGGAATTATTATTTAAAGACATTAGTAATATGTATCGTCTGACGTACTGCTGACTGTACATACTACACTACACTGGGATTTTAGAAAACAATTTGATGCCATACATCAAATTGTTTTCACAAAATCTAATATCACAATTTTGATATGCACTTAACTTTGAACGCATTAAGGTTGAAAATTATTTGAAGAAATTTGTTTTATTTAGTAGAGTTTAACGGTCTATTCATTTTTCTATCGGCCATGGCTCGGTCAAAGATGTGAAAGTTGTGTAGTGAATGCATTTTGAAGCAACAACAAAATAATGACGCGAGACGGGTTTGAGAATTTTCAATCATCATCGCTTGCTCATGATCAAAACTCTTCCATTTGTATCGGTCAGACGTCGTCAAACCATCCTTTTAATTATCATCCATAACACCGGTAAAGTGCTATTGGTGAAGGAATGTATAGAAAAGACACGGAAAGGACAATGTTGAGAGATCGATGAATGGAAAGAGTAATTGGATGATGGAGCGCCCTATGAATACATAATAGTAGATTATCCAGTGTGTCTGGCCACCGGTGTCCGACCCGTTAGGGTGTAGTAAATGATCAATTTTATCGACAAATCCACTGTTATAAAACATTTTATCCATACTATTAAAAAATTGCAGCTGTTTTCTTTTTTTTGGTGCCCGAGTCCAGGTGGATTCATTTATTTAGCAATATCTACCGATGTACAGGACCTATAAGAATAAAAAAGAATTCGTTCGACAACTAAAAGGGTAGGCAATAAGTTGACATCAAAATGTTTATCAAAAGCTCCCATTAAAATCTTTAAAAAACACGAATTAATGAAACGTAAAAAATAAAATAAAAAAAGATGTTTTTTTTTTCATTTTTCAATGTTACAAAAAAAATTTGACCATGACCATACGTTTTTTTTCCACTTTTTAGATGCAGTATGTCATTATCTAAAAACTGATGTTAATATCTTAGCTATAAGTCAACTATTAATTGAATATGACTCTATCAAACTTGAATTGCTTGAAACTTGATATGCTATAGGGATAAAGTAGGGGCATCTATTATCGAGATGAATTCAAGGTACTTTCCAAGAATTTGCCTTACCCAGTTTTTAAAAATTTTGAGTAGACATTAATAATAATGTACTTTTGGTGCGCAATTATAAAGTTGGTTAGATCAATTTAGAACAGCACTCATCTACATTATAATATTACAAAACTGAAGAGATTTTTTGTTTGTTTGTTTGGTTAAACGCGCTTATATCAGAAAATACTGGTTCAAATTGAAAAATTCTTTTTGTGTTGTATAGTCCATTTACTGAGGAAGGCTATAGGCTATATAACAACCGACATTAACGCGAGCGCAGCCGCGGGCGACCACTAGTTCAGTTATATAACTAACTCTCCTTAAGTCAATTAATATTCTGCTTCCAGATGACCTGCTATTGCGCCGGTTTCTCTCCAGCTGCGGCCATAGCCTGGAGCGAGCCAAGCGCACCATAGACCTGTTCTTCACCATCAGGTCGAACACGCCAGAGGTCTTCTTCAAAAGGGACCCCTGCTCAGCGGAGATCAGGCGTGTCTTCGAAATCACGTTAGTCAGTTCTGTTATATTCATTTTTATATATAGACAAATATTTCTCACACTCAAACCTATCATCTATCAGGAGGAGGAAAAAACATTATAATTATAGTTAAATTGTTATAATCATTAGTATATACTATCTTTCATGGACTGGTAGCGAAAAAATAGAATGTGTGAAAGTCGACTAAGGGATATTGCCCGGTGTAGACCAATAAGCTTTGGGTGATGGAGGGCAAACCAACAACAACAGCATACCCAAAAGGGGTTGGTGTCAAGCAGGCAGCCGGCGGTAAAACCTGACTCAAAACTTTGAACGGTATGAAATGGAATGTTGTCATTCCAATCACTCTCTCCGTTCATCGGTCTCTAGACATGGTCCGTTCCGTCTCTTTTCTATACTTTCATTCATCACTAGCTTTCCGGTGCGATGTGTGATACGAATCAAAAGGGAATAAATGGCTTGATGACGTCTGACCGATATGAACTCAAGAGGAAACATACTACGCAGAACGATAATGATCTAACTTAAGAACATTATGTAAATACTATTTACAACGCAGTTTGTTTTTTTTTATGAAAAAAATATACTGTTAGTCATTTTGTGTAAATATGTTTTTCTTAATTTTAGTGTCTCATTGTCGTGCCATGAATTGGCGACACTTTTTAAAAACAAAACTAATTTTACCAATAAATGAAAGTAATAGGATTAGCAATTAACGAGCTCCTATTTGCCAATTCAAAGTGTTTAAAATTGGAACATCGGATTACCAATTACGAATACCAGTTCATGATTGGTGAAAAAACGGTTACAGAGTCGTTGTCGTGTATTACGGACATAGACTGTAGCGTAAACGATCCGTTGAGTAATTTTTGTATACTGATTGATTGTTGGCGGCTTTCTGTATACCAACAAATTGATTCAACACAATAATTTTTCAATTATTTTTATTATTTAAATCAATTAAAATTTATTCAGAACTTTAACAAAGTACAATATCAGTGTGTGTGTACGATAACAGCCACATTAGTTTACAACTGTGTCGCAGCTTTTATCGCTCACCTCCGAACATTAGAGGTATCAGCGTTCTCAACTATAAACAATCACTTTAAGTAGATGATTATACATAAAGATTTACACTATTAATACCGGATTCACACTATTAATTTTCTATGAAGTCAGGCGAAAAAGGGCATAATGAGTATTAAGTGGACTGTTTGATTAAAGTCAATTAATGCCAACAAATTCTTTGTCCACAGCGACTTGATACCCCTGCCTAAGACGACAAAGGAGAACTACAAAGTCTTCATATACCGGTTAAACAACCCCGACCTAGACATGTTCAATTTCATCGATGCCGTGAAGACCTTCTTCATGCTGGCTGACACGAGATTGACGGAGGAGGAAGAAATACCTGCCGGGGAGATACCCATTTTCGATTCTACCAACGTGTCACTGAAGTTCATTGGCAAAATCAATCTGTCTGTCTTGAGGAAATATATGCTATACACTCAGGTGAGTACCTACATTGGGAATAATCATCGTGCTGCATCATTAAGGCGGGACTCCACCAGTGTGCAGAACTGAGAAAAGACGATCACTTCTTTTTCGTCAAGTATAGAAAAGGAACACTTCAATAAACCATTATATAAATAGAAACTTGTGACGAAAATATTCTACAGATAGTAAATCAAGCAAGTCTTCAACGAGTTAATACTCTTCATTCCAATTCCATGACGACTTTCACATAAATTGGTATCTATAGATATTAATGTTACTGTTTTAGCTATCTCGTGTGAAAGGGGTCTTTGTTTTGAATTTAATAAGTACACGTCAGATTACCACTAAATTTTTAATTTTCAAAATCGTCTTTAGGTCAAATGAGTTAAGATCGAACATCGAATGCAGAGGTTTAACAGTTTCGCACACAGATATATCAGTGGTTTCGTATAGTCAGGCGTAGTGTTTGTACTCGTACACCATGGCTTTTAACAGTTGTAAACAATTATAGCAGGTAGATAGGTAAGAGCTATTTTTGCTTACTGTAATTTTATTATAGATATTATAAATTTTATTATATTATAGATTTTTGCGATGTTCCGCTAAAGATGAGTAACCCAGACAGTAGTCGCTAGGTGGTTTATAGATTGAACACGAAGTAATCTGTTTCCCAGTCCCATAACAGTCATGATTTTTGCCAAAATAGCTGTAGTTACTACGCTCTAAAACCTGTTCATGTGAATAAAAAATGTACCAGAACTTTTGTTTGTCGAATTCGGCATTTCTTCAAATGTCTGTATAGCTTCAAACGTTCTTTTCGTATGTGTCACTTTTAAGAATAATTGTGACTATTCGCACACACAACAAGCACATAAAGCATCGCGATTACGAAATATTTATACTTCATACCTATATAAATTACGCCTATATATCCCTGAAGGGGTAAGCAGAGGTGAATTTAACACTCACGTTTCGCCGATTATAAAGTCCCATTATAATAATTATAGACGGCGAACCTAAAACATTTATAATTAGGAAAAAGGTATAACAAACATTTATTTTTCATTACAGGAGGCCATCCCAATCAGATTGAAGCAAGTCCACGTGATAAATGCACCAGCTTACATTAGCAAAATACACGCGATATGCAAGCCCTTCATTAAGGCCGAGGTTGCTAAATTGGTAAGAAATTATACATAATTATATATCGTTTTGAAATAAGCGGGTCTAGTAGGCATCTATATTCTACATACATTCATAAATCATTCCTATTCATCCCCGAAAGGGTAGGCAGTGGTCGTAATATATTGATAACGGCTTTACTTTTTATATAATTGTAGTATTTTCCTACTAGATGGCGCTTAATACACAATTTATATTGAAACATATTAATATGTTTGCCCTAGAACAATATCTGTGCTCTCTTACATCCAACGGGATATTCGCCGGTTATGTTAGGTTCCGTGTAACACTTGGCGAGCCTATTGCCATCTATCAGTCAAACGTTAAACCTAGATCGCAGTATATTGCCAGGCGGTAGGTATAAGAGGAACGCTATTGCCCATTAGGTATACTTATCGCTGTCTTAACCCATATATAAGTGTAACACGTAATATGTTACTTATAATATAAGTAATTTTATATTTATAACCTGTAGTGTTCGAGAAATGTGCAAGAATTATTAATATTAACTACAACTGACGCTGATAAATAGCGTCATGAAGCTGATAAATTGCCAAGATATAAAATGCATAGTGTAATTTTGTTCGTTCACTTCCCTATTGCACTATATTTTATGGCTGCTATATCTGCACGACAATACTACAGCTTTTAAATCAATTGTAGGGTTATTAATACACCTGTCCGGTGACATATCCTAACGGATGACCCCGGATGGCTGCCATAGTGTGCTTTGGCTGGATATGCCCGGAGAGGATGTTTAGTGGTGTAGTGGGGGAACGCCTCTACCCCGAGTCCCACATACCTCTGTAGTTGCACCGTACTGCAGGGATGATGCGTAAATGCAGTTTACCTCTCCGCAAAAAAAAAAAAAAAAAAAAAGGGGTTTTTAATACATACATACATACATAAATCACGCCTATATCCCCGAAGGGGTAGGCAGGGTTATTAAACTAAGCATTTATCTCAAAACCGTTTTCGCATTGCTGCATCATTGATTTTCCATATTTCAAAAAAAAAACAAAGTTTAAGGCCCGTTTTTGTACCAAGATCAATATTACTGACACGTTTAATGAGCAAACAGTTCCATTTGCTTTTACATGCAAATTAACAAATGTTACTCGTTCCTAATAAGGTCTACAATAGTCCACAGCTCAGTATGCCGATCACGCTTTGCTATCGCAATGTGACGAGGTGTATGAACTGAGTTTGTGACGAAACATTTACTCAGAACAAAATGGGAATCTACAATTTTTGTCAGTCTAGAGGAGAAAGTATGCAGTTATACATTATCTTCCCACTATGTCCTGTGACAATAATAACTAAATTATGTGGAATTTATTCAGTGCAATAGCTATAATTATTCGAGTTTATGTCAAATGCTTATGATGAATTCATTTTATCAGAATATTTTTTTTTTTACACTCACACCTATCATCTAGCCCAAAGTAAGTAGCCTAAGCACTTGTGTTATGAATACTAGATGACGGACATATTTTTAATATAAGTATGTATATAAACGTTGAAAATATACTACATAAACATATACACAACCATGACTCGGAAACAAACATTTGTGGTCATCACAAAGTTTGCCCCTACCAGGAACGAACGATCGAACCCGGGACCTCTTGGCCATTACCCAGCAATCTGAGCATTCGACCAAGGCGGCCGTCCGAATATAATAATAATTATACAATAATAATACATACAATACTACAATAATAATAACAGAATACAATAATAATTGTCGCGGAGGAGGCTTTTGCCCAGCAGTGGGATCTAACAGGCTAAATAAAACCATAAACACTATCCACATCTCTCTCGCGGGTGTCGTAGAAGGCGCGTAGATAACGGCTGTTGCCCATTTATCCACTTACTACCACCTAGATTTACGTGCCCGATAGATGGCAATAGGTTCGCCCCGTAACATAATTTGCGAAACGTAGGTGTTATACGTATTCACCACTGCCTACTATAAATTGGCCTGATTTATGTATGCATGGAGTTATTTACAATTATTCGATTACAGATTAAGTTCCACGAGCCGAATTCGGACACCCTATACAAGGACATTCCGCAGGACATTCTCCCTAACGAATATGGCGGCAACGCTGGCACCGTCGAGGAGATGAAGCGGTATTGGATCAAACGTGTTGAGGCAAAGAGGTTAGTCGACAAGATATTGACATGCATGTAACATACTCGGTCTGTCTTTGTCACAGATACATAACGCACTCCTAATATAACAAAGACCTAATTCGTAATTTTGCCAAAATGAGTTAGCGTAAAATAAAACCTAAATAATTAAGCTCTACAACTTTGGTGAGACGAAAACATGCTTTTTCCTCACGGAAAAAGGTTGAAAAATTATTTGAGTCATATTCTTCTCCCTGTGCACGCGACGCGAGGTAACTCAGTCAAAAATAGTATTACGTCGATTTTCAAAATTTTGCGATTTTGGATTCGGTCATTGTTACATTAATAGTGCAATAAAATAGTTATTTGTTGTACGTGAGTGCAAAGTTGTTTTTTAACCGCGTGCTCAATTTTGATGACCGAGCTAGCGAAGGATTCTAAAAATTAGAATCCTGAGCGATAGCGAGGGAATCAAAAGAGCACAAGGTGAAAAATCTTTGCACTCGAGTGCAACACGTAACTTTTCATCCCCCCCAACGAGGAAATTGCAAAATACAAAAAAAAATACAATCACAACAGTTTCTATTTTCACCCAGAAACTTCCACAACACCCTCCCATTAACCCAAACACACTCTCAACACCCACCCATAAACACCCACAACATTGACACCCGCAATACACACCCATCCACCCAGACACACCCAAAAAACACCCATTCACCCAGAAACACCCACAAAACACCTATTCACCCAGAAACACCCACAAAACACCCATTCACCCAGAAACACCCACAAAACACCCATTTACCCAGAAACACCCATTCACCCAGAAACACACCCATTCACCCAG
Source organism: Cataclysta lemnata (assembly GCA_963931975.1). Taxonomy (NCBI): domain Eukaryota; kingdom Metazoa; phylum Arthropoda; class Insecta; order Lepidoptera; family Crambidae; genus Cataclysta; species Cataclysta lemnata. The sequence goes on along the minus strand of OZ008353.1, from coordinate 9,438,120 downwards.
AAACACCCACAAAACACCTATTTACCCAGAAACACCCACAAAACACCCATTCACCCAGAAACACACACAAAACACCCATTTACCCAGAAACACCCAAAAAACACCCATTAACCCAGAAACACACACAATTCACCCAGAAACACACACAAATCACCCATTCACCCAGAAACACCCACAAAACACCCAGTCACCCAGAAACACCCACAAAACACCCATTCGCTCAGAAACACCCACAAAACACCCAGACACACCTCCAACACCCACCCATCCACCCAGCCACACCCGCAAAATTTATCCAGACACACATGTAAGTACCTAATAAAAATTACCGTCCCTAATGGAGTTCCGAGACGGTCAATCAGCTTGAGTCAAGCACGTTGATTTTCTGTATGTTTTTGTTCCGTTGCTAGCGTAAACAAATCAAACAATTCTAAAAAGCTTTTAAATGCTTGACTCAAACATCAAGCAAGCATTGAAGACGATCAAAATGTTTAAAGTAAAATTGACGCCAAGCTGATTGACCGTCACGGAACTCCAAGGTTTTAACAAATTTATGACGTGAAAAGAAAATGGCGCGCGCAAAGCAAATTACAAAAAAAGTACACCAAGAAGGTTCCGAGTCTGAGTTTTTAACAAATTAAAATAGGTTGCATGATAATTTCGGCACCATGGAGGTCGAAATAAATAGGTTTAATGATGTTTTGAATTCACAAACTCATTGCACACGATGTTCTAAATTCAAATTTACTTTAACCTCTAGAGGATAAAAACGGCTTTTGCACTCAGATATCGAAGAGCAAAAACGCCTTTTCCGAGATGGTGGGATGAAAATATAATTTATCATTTTATGATCTGGATTGTCATATCATTATCATCATTATCATTTAAGCCGAGATAAGCTCACTGCCCACTGGGTATAAGTCGAAAGGTCTAATATTTCCTTCATTATCGTCATCATGATGATGATGATGTAATATTTCCGATTTTTTTTACCGACTTCAAAAAGGAAGAATATTTTTAATGTAGGTAATTATAATTGTGAAGGGAAATGATGAAAATGGGGATTTGACAAAATCCCTAAGGAATATGTTCATATCCCTGCAAATGTTAAAATGACAATTAGATTTTATCATTTCCCTTATGAAGTTAAGTGATTTTATCAAATCCTTGAGCTGCTTTAGTGAAATGATAAAAGGTAAAAAATATCTTAAATTGTTGTAAATCTTAATATTTACGGACATGAGTTAGTAAGTTGGTTAAGTTAGTACCTACATGACACCAAACATACAACCAACGAATAGCACGAGACGTACCTACGTGCCGCGGTAGCGGTCGCCAAGTGCCAGCAAGTTGTGCTTTTATAGGAAAGTCACAATAAATTATAATCTAATAAGTAGTCATTTTAATATCTTTTTCGGATTTCATCAAAAATGATATGATCCATATGACATATACTGTATATGTCATATGGTATGGTATGGAATATGATGGTGTATATGATATACACCGATTACGCCGAGATTTCTGATCCCATTTACGTAGTTCTTTTTAGTTGGAACTTTGTGTACCTTAGGCATACGTACTTAAAAACGTACCTACGGCTTTTTTAAGGCTTTCCATTTTTATGTAACCTTAAATGTTTTAGGGAATGGTTTCTAACACACGACGAGCGCTGGGCGGTGGACGAATCACTGCGGCCGAGCAACTGTCGGGATGATCGAGCGGACAAAGTGCGCGATTTACCTGGATCTTTTCGGTCACTTGCACTCGACTAGCTCTGTGATATAATTATCTGTGTCTTTACACAGATATAATATCTGTGTCTTTCATATTATTTTGTATAGTTCTGTACAGTACCACCAATTTAAGTTGGCCGGCGGTAATTGGAACTACAATTTACCCGTACTGTTTGACATTACTATGACAAAGATTTTGGTGGTTAGAAAAAGATCATAATTTTTCGAAATTCTTTTTCTAACCACCAAAATCTTTGTACTAATTTTTCTAACATTTATATAATGTTAAAATTATAATCGAATAGATTACTATGACACTCTTTGTACACCAATAGCGAGTTCAAAATATGCCAACATAAATTAGTAGCACTGTACGTAGGATAAAGACGTGATTGTAAAATTAACGAATAAGGTACTATGATTTGATTTTTATTTGATCATTACATAAATATTAAATAGAAAATAAAGGAAGTAAGAAAAAATATAGAGATCTGCCCGGATTGGGGAGGACACGGGTTTGAGTCCCGCATCAGGACAATAATTTTTAGTAGGTACTTTATTTTAATTGCTTGGTATTGTTCAAAAAATAAATATTAAAATTTCATCATAGTTATGGACGGCACCTCTGCGTTTGTATAATTTATATTTAATGAATTAAAGCGAACTAATTAATAAAAGGGCGTTTGGCTAATAGAACGTTACTTTACAATTATAATATAAATTACTTCATTGACAAATTTCAACTAACTTTAAATATCGGTAATATGTATACGATATTTTTGTTGTGATTGTTTTCAAATTAAGTTTAATAAAATAGTTTATGATTTAATTGAAGCAGAAGAGTTACTTTAAATACAAAATACCTCTGTAAAAATATCAGCGCTAAGGTCAACAGTTAATAATTGTATAAGTTTTATCATTCTGTAAAAACTCTGTTATTATATGGTTCATTATTATTGTAAGGACTGTTATCTTTTCTTTATTTACCTTAAAGATGTTACTCGAATGTAAATGTGCAGGATTGGCCATCCATTTTGGTAAGCGTTTTAAACTTCTTTGTTTTTATATTTTTTGTAGTCTCTGGTGTAAACGTCATTGTTGATTAAATAAAACATTCAGAAACATGAGAACCTCTTTACTGCCTTGTTATTAATATAATAAATATTGATTTTTTGAGTCTAATTCAAAAATAAAGACAATTTATTTGCCATTATGATTAATTACTTTTGAGTGATCATAGCGTAACGACATAATTAAAACATGTTTGTTTCTTCGATGACTCTCTCTTTATAATAATATTAAAAAGTAAAGATGTAAATAAACATGTAAGCTGGATTAATTAAACAAATGAAAGTCTCGTTATTTACAAGATTCATTGCAAATGAAATCGGATGGTCAACATCAAAAGTTAATGAATACTAGGCTTTTATCACAATAATTTATTTATAATAATAAATTTAGCAATGGATAAGAAATAGTTTGTAATTCTAAGGGCCTGTTTCACAATCGACAAGTAAGTTCGAACTAGTTTACTTTGTCTAGTTTACTTGTAGCTGACTTACTAACTCATGATCTGCGAAGTTAGCTACTTAGAACTTGCTTTTTGATTGTGAAACAGGCCTTTAGTATCAAAAAAATCATAGCAACCAAATGAAACTGATATAATATAGCATAAAAACTAAATATAATAGACCACCGTTTACAAACACTTTTTATTTATTATCGTTGCCGCACTATTTGCAATGTAATATAATTTCATTACATTTAAGTATCATTTTGGAGTAGAATTCAATAAGTCAATACATTTGTACAATATCCATATACAACCCTCCTTCTACAAAACCATAATATATATTAATTTACACATAAAACATTTACAGAACTTAAAATGAAAAACTAAAATAGGTACCTTTTAACAAAGAAAAATATATTTTTGCTAAGAATGATATGATCTACCACGTCGGGTTCTTCGATCTGCAATTCGGGAGGCTGCTTAAAACTACTCGGTCAACTTTTATATGTCCAAATTCCATACCTACATAATTTGTTCCATACAAATAATAGCCTTCGTATCAATACATCACAAAGAAAAAGGGGTCAGAAAATTTTCGAAAACTTATGTCTTGATGAGCGATAAAGAAAGAAAAACATTTGCTAACATTAACTTAATACTTACTTAAATAATGATTTGATTTTTATTTAAACATTATATTATATGGTTTTTCTTTCCATTATAAAACCACTCGGCTAATTTTTGTTTTGTAATATTTTTAGGCCTCATAAATTTGCATCTTTCGCAAATTTATTTATTTAATTTTATTTCCTAATATTTAATTTAATTTTATGGGCAACTAAATTGGTCAATTCCTATTAAAAATTAACCCCCTTATTATAAAATATGGACTATCGTTAGTCATAGTTTAAAACTGATGATGTTACTTTTATTTGCTGTATGAAAGACAGAGTTAGATCAGTTTTAAACCACGTCTATGTTTTATAATATGGGGTTAAAGGTGTTTTATTTAGGTGAGATTTGCTAAGTAATGTTGACGTATTCCCTTAAAAATTCAGTTGGAACAGAGTTGGAAAAATTGAAAAAAAAAAAAAATTAAAACCATTGAAAAATTAGTCAATTGCGAGAGTCCTAAAGGAACCGTTCATGGAATTCTCCGCTGCATTCTTTGGCTTCTTCTTGAGGTCGGACTTCCACATATCGTCGTTGAGGAACATTTTTCTGGAAAAAATGTTAAGAGCTTAATACGTTACATAAATCATGCCTATTTATCCCCGAAGGGGTCGGAAGAGCAGAGGTAAGTTAACAAATCCACCTCTGCTAAAAGGATGAATCGTCACTGTTACTCGATGAACTCACATCGACATTTATTATAAATTCTTGTTCTTCTAAATTATCTAAGGCCACATGAATTTTTCAATTCGAAAGTATTTTGGTTCTTCTTACAATATTATCCCTGTTTTCAGCAGTTACTTCCGCGCATGCATTTTTTAATAGATCTAGCATTTTGTTTGCCGTAAAAAGGGAATTTGTATTATCGATATTATATTTACTAGTCACTTTTTGGTCACATCACTATTAGAACTGTCAAATAGAAAATAAATCATTGGACGGAGTATAGAGTGCGCACCAGATAAGTCTGCATGCGATGGGTGGCGCTGTTCGCTCACATTGACACTCCAAGACAAACAAAATAGCAGGCGGAGTTTAAACTCCGTTCCAATTTTGACCACCACGCGCAGACTTATCTGGCCCGTGGTCAAGTAACCATTTTTAACATTTGGTTATGTTAAATATGCCTCAAAAAACCGGCCCTTTAATCAGTTTCCAACTAACCTGTCGTCCGTAATACGTTGGACCCACTCCCTTTGCTGCTCCTTCATGCTTTGAGCGTCGCCACCGTACTCCAGGGGTAAGTACTTCTTGTCTAAGGCCTTGTGCAGGCTCTCCTGTGTCGAGTGAAATGTGATCTGAAACATAATGTACAACAAGCGTTCAACACTTAGCGTTCTCGCGTTCCAACCCGGCTAGCACCGAAACACGATATGATATAGCCATTTATCGCGTTGAACAGTCAAAAAAACTTTGATTTTAACACTTGAATAAACCTGAATTGAATAATTGAGTAAGCCTCTAAGGCATAAAGATTTATCGCTTTGAACTGTCGCAAAACCAATTATTTTTGTAAATTCAACGCGATAAATGGCTATATCATATCGTGTTTGTTGTGATATGTTGATGACATTTTAATAACATATTATAATAGTTCTTTATACTAAAAATATTAGCCCTTCTGCAGATAGGTCATTTTTCCTCTAAAGATAAACTTTTATATTTTTTGTATTCTAGGTACCACAATTTTTTTATTTTTTGAAAGAAAAAGTCTTACTAAATAAATAAACACAGTACATTTGGGTTTGGGTCACTGGATATGGTTATTATGTATATGATTATACTCTTTATTGCACTTTAATTTAAAATAAAAATGTTTCCACAGCACTAGACATAAACAATTTTTAAATGTCTAACATGTAGCTCGTTCAACTCTTTTGCGCGTTCAAGTCGTTTACAAAACATATAAGCTTATCTCTTGAAGACTTGGTGTGGTCAGATAATTTTTGATTAATGAGATTTGTTTTAATATGGTAAAAGCATGTTAATGCGAAGATAATAAAAGTATAGTGGCTACTAACCAATATCATTACATATTTTCATTGCCATTTATGAGGCACAAAAGTCGCATTGCTAGGTGGTACACTGCTTCCCATTTCTCCTCTCTGTTTTATTCTAAGTCACCTTGTACGACACCCACGGGACAGATCTAGGGTGGTGAATAGTGGTGATCTTACGTGGTCTCTTTCATGCGTGCGACCAGGGCGCTTCTCAAGGAGAAGACGATCGCAAGGACAAAGGAGTAAACTGAATTGATCAGGGCACTTCTATAAAGGTATGGCACGCTGGCACCCGGACACAATGTATTCAGACCGGATCTTGTCGACTACAAGGCCAAAAGGGATACGGTTTGTGTGGCGCGTAGCTGAGCTACACAAACTGTCAATAGAAATTATATGTTCCATAGCAAAGCTACGTAAATAGTAGAATTCAGTAATAGCGAAGCAGAGCAGTTTACATTTACAATTGTAAATTGTGTTAAAACAAGATTTAAACGGGATTTTGATGACTTCAGTCATCCGTGACCATGGCGCATGTAACTGTGCGCCGGGTAATAAAGTAAATCTCATCATAACACAGTTTAAATAAAGAGTGCATTTTTACTTACAATATCGCAAATTTCCGAAGGCAGAGCAGGCTTCACTAGGCCGTACAGCCGATCCACGGAAGAAGGACAGTTGACCACATGCACCTGCTTGACTCGGACCGGCATACCTTCCTGGAAAATGTGCAAAAGCAATCGTTGTACAGAGAAAACTCACTATCGTGTACACACTGCTGGAGCACACACAGGCCTATTAAAATAAAACATTTGAATGAATGAATTATAGTTTATTTCGATGCCTCCAATGAACACTACTCTAACTCAAAATTTAGGCATCGATTTGGAAAAAAAATATTTTTAGACCAACGAGGCCATAGCACAACAATATTATTTTAAAGGACTAGTAAAGTAAAGTAGTCTATCTGCCGGACTCAGAGACGTCATCATCATCATCACCAGCCCTTTAATGTCCCCACTGCAGGGGCACGGGCCTTCCCTATGGATGAAAGAATATAGGGAGATTAGGCCATAACCCACCACGCTGGCCCAGTGCGGATTGGTGGGTACTAACGACTGCAGATGCAGCCCGGACTAACGGCTTAACGTGCCTTCCGAAGCACGGAGGAACTCGAGATAATAAATTTTTGGTCACCCATCCAATGACCGGCCTTAGCGAAATTGCTTAGTTTACGCAATCGCAGGCCAAGCGCTCTGTGCCACTGAGCTAGCGAGCTCCTCAGAGACGTCAAATAACGTTAATGAGTACTTAACGTCAAAAAATTACAATTCAAAACTAGTCGCTATTCTTGCCGGGTCTATGATCTAGATTTGAATGAAAATTTTTGACATTAAATACTCATTAAAGTTAATTGACGCCTCTGAGTGTGGCAGTAAGTCCTTTGTCTTCTATAGAACAAATAAAGTAGAATAGGCCAGCCCTGACTCATCCCATGGGTGTCGTAAAAGTCGACTAAGGGAGATTGCCCGGTGTAGACCAATAATCACCTTGGAGCACCCGAATGGTGGAGGGCAAACCACCAACAACAGCATACCCAAAGAGGGTTAGTGTCAGGCAGCCGCTCGTTTGTAAAACCTAAGCCAAAACTTTGAGCTGTATGGATTGGAATGTTTTCATTCCAATCACTCTCTCCGTTCATCGGTCTCTCGATACGGTCCGTTCCGTCTCTTTTTTATACATTCATTCATCACTAGCACTTAAACGGTGTGATGGATGATATGAATCAAAAGGGAGTGGATGGCTTGATGACGTCTGACCGATATGAATGGAAGAGGAAACATACTGCGCCGACCCCAGATAGACTGGGAACAGGGCAGGGAGAAGAAGAGTAGTCTATGTCCTTTAAAATAATATTGTAATTATCTATGACTGAACAACATTGAATTCAACACACCACTCACAAAAAGGAAAGCAATGACTCTAGAGCAAGATGTCAGTATTCATCACGCAGACGCAACAGCTTATTATTCACCTCACACCTCTTATCAAATTCTTACATACATACAGTTCACATGTATAAATAAATCACACCTTTATCCGTGAAGGGGTAGGCAAAGGAAAAACACCCACGTTTCGCCAGTGGCGAGCCTATTACCATGTGTCGGGCACGTAAATCGCAGAATATTGCTGGCTGGTATAAGAGTAACGCTGCTGTCTTTACCCTTAGTCGCCTTGTACGACACCCCCGTGAGAGATGGGAGTGGTGACAATTGTATTCTGCTCTGCGTTGCGTTACCACCCACAAATTCTTACCAGTAGAAATATCAGGAAATCCCTGAAGAACATAATGTTGACTTTCGGTATTATCCTGAGGCCGTAGTCTTTGATGTCCAGTATTATGATTTGCCCCTCTGGGAAGAGGTCGTGGTTCTTCAGCCAGAAGTCGCCCTGGATGCTAAAGGACTTGAGGATGTCGTAGAAGATGAATTTCTCCAGAGATGGATCGTCGAGCCGGTGGATGAGGATCTCATCACTGCCGGCCGAATACGTGGATACTGATCTGGAAGAAATAGGAATTCGGCTTCAGGACTTGACATACATACCCAAATCACGCGTATATCCCCGAAGGGGTAGGCAGAAGTGAATTTAAAAAACACTTTTCGCCAATTAAGTTAGGCCCTACTTATAGGTGGCGAGGTTATTGCCATATATCGGACAAGAAAGTCGCAGTACATTGCTAGGTGATATAAGAGGAATGCTGCTGCCTATTCCTCGACACTGTTTTAACCCTTAGTCGCCTTGTACGACCCCCACGGGAGAGATAGGAGTGGTAACAATTGTATTCTGCTCTGCCGTCACCTCACGGCACTTGACGCTACGGAAAATAATATTTGTCTTAAAAATAATAAAAATATGGTTAGCGTGTTTATTGCATCATTCAATTTACATGCACTCATGGATCATCAAATAAATTCGTTGAACACTGGAAAAGTGTGTGTCAACGTCAAAAGGTTAATTCCAATATTCAATGCGATAAGCTACGCCATCCGTTCGTCCTCCAGGAGGAATTATTCTGAGAAGAACGGGCAAGAAACTTAGAGAAGAACGGGCAGCACGGACAGATCTCTGGGTGGCCTATTCTTACGACACATTGCTTCACGAAGTTTCACTATGCAATTAAGAAATATTCTTACAATATATAGCAAACCTCCATATAGAATGCTAATTGCAATTAAGCAAGGCCGTAGATAGTTATGGAATTACTACAAATTAAACAATATAACTTTGGTTTCTATAAACGAATAATTTTAAGAGGCCATTGTTTTTCTACTGCTAAAATAGGAAAAGACTATTTGATATTCTTTTGAATGAACCATTCTTCTAAAATGGATGTGTAAAATGTGTCTATTGTTTTTCTATACCTACTTCATCATTAGGTATAATCGTCATCATCATAAGCGTATAGATTAATAAGATGAAAAAGAACATACACATACATACATAAATCACGCCTATATCCCGAAGGGGCAGGCAGAGGTGAACTAGCACCCGCGTTTTGCCAATTATATTAAGTCCCATGTAATAGGTGGCGAGCCTATTGCCATTTATCGGGCACAAAAGTCGCAGTAGGTACATTGCTAGGTGGTATAAGAGGAACGCTGCTGCCCATTCCTCATCACTGACTTATCCTTAGTCGCCTTGTACGACACCCACGGGAGAGATTTGGGGTGACAATTGTATTCTACTCTGCCGTCACCACACGGCACCTGAAAAATGAAAAAGAAGAGGCCAATAATATACCACCGCTCAGATTGTGGCAGACGCAGGTTCGAGTCCAGCATCAGGACAATATTTTCTGACCATTTTTTCTTTCTGCATACAATACATACATACATAAATCCCGCCTACCCCGAAGGGGTAGATAGAGGTGAATTAACACCCACTTCTAGCCAATTAAGTTTTATCCCATGTAATAGGTAGCGAGCCTATTGTCATATCATCATCATCATCATCACCAGCCCTTTAATGTCTCCACTGCTGGGGCACGGGCCTTTCCTATGGATGGGAAAATATAGGGCGATTGGGCCATAACCACGTTAGCACAGTGCGGGTTGGTATTAACGACTGCAGATGCAGCCGGGGCCAACGGCTTAACGTGCCTTCCGAAGCACGGAGGAACTCGAGATAATAAATTTTTGGTCACCCATCCAATGACCGGCCTTAGCGAAATTGCTTAGTTTACGCAATCATAGGCCAAGCGCTCTATGCCACTGCGCTAGCGAGCTCCTCATGGACATATATCAGGTACATAATTTGCAGAATATTGCTTAAATAACTAAAATAAAAATATAATTTGATTGAGAAGAACTTACCGATTAATAAGAATTTTTAAAATATTTCTATTCGACCTTTCACCAATTATTTAACGTGATTGTGACTTTTTCTCTCTCTTTCTATGTTTTTGATTAATCATTAGACAAGCCTGACGGCTTAGACTTTCACTCTTATGCATGTTATGACTTAGATACGAGATTTTGATAGACCGTTACTTGGGTACTCGGGCACAACGCCTACACAATTAGGTAAATTAAAAAAAAAACAACTATACGAAAAAGATAACGGGTCAGTGAAAATTTTTATACCTAAACTCTTAGTACAAAAATATATGCTATATAATCGCCTAAAACAAATTAATAAAAGGAAGTTGAAGTTATTTATTATGAACGTTATACATAGGTACTATAATTTATAAAATAAGAACAAAGTTTGTTATTTGAATATTGTGTTTGAACATAACTTTTTAAACATGACAAACTTTTTTAATACGTAAATAATAGGTCATGCATACTAAAAATAAATAATTAAATATACAAACATAACTGGCCGTGTGGTGACGGCAGAGTAGAATACAATTGTCACCTCCCCAAATCTCTCCCGTGGGTGTCGTACAAGGCGACTAAGGATTAATCAGTGATGAGGAATGGGCAGCAGCGTTCCTCTTATATCACCTAGCAATGTACTGCGACTTTTGAGCCCGATAAATAGGCTCGCCACCTATTACATGGGACTTGACATGGTTGGCGAAGCGTGGGTGTTGGTTCACTTCTGCCTACCCCTTCGGGGATACAGGCGTGATTTATGTATGTACAAACATAACTTATTTATGACACCCACCGTGCGGAGTTTAAACTGTTGCAACAGTCATTTAAATTGACGATATATTTAATATTAACGTAGAAACTGGCAAAAGGACCACCATCAGTGTCCATAAAAATCAGCTTAGCCTATGGTCATTTGAATAAATTTGCGGCGGCAGCTGCTATTAATTAAGTAGTTTTAAAAACTTAACACGTGTCGAAGATAAGCAAATAGGGCGATGTATTTCAAGTTTAGTTAAATGAATGCCAAGGATGCATTGAAATGCCTTGAAGTGTCGAATTAGATTGCCATAGACTAGCCACCGGTTACATGGGACCTAACTTCATTGGCGAAAAGTGGGCGTTTAATTCCCCATCGACTGCCCCTTCGGGTATATAGGCGTGATTTATGTACATAAGTATGTAAGTAGATTTTACTCTTTTTCATTATTACCTTGACCCAGCTTGTACTTAACGAATGAACGATAAAAATAAAGACAAAAGTTACAATATAAATAAGCACAAACGGCCATGCCAGTGCTGTATTTGGGCGAAATATTTTATTTTTAAAGTCACGTACTGGCGAAATATTTTGTTTTTATACGTACGTTATGGAGAAAGCAGTTTTCATGCTTTCCGAGGTCGGGTCCCGCGACGTATACACCTCGGACATAACAGACCGGGTCGTGCAGAACCTCTCGATGCATTTTTTCGTCTTTTCAAGGCTGCCGTAGCAGCTGTGTAGGAATTTCTTGATCATGAAGTCCTCTGAAACAGAGATAACATCTCTCAGTCAGTCAGCCGAGGGACGCCCACTGTTGGGCATTATGTCTGCCCCATAGATTACCCAACCGATCGGTCCTGCGTTGCCCGTATCCAGCGGCTTCCCATGACCTTCACCAGATCGTCGGTCAACCTTGTGAGGCCTACCAACGCTGCGTCTCCATCGCCATTCGATGTCCTTTCCGCCCTAACGACCGGCAGTCCTCCTCCCAATGTGCCCTGCCTACTTGCCAGTTAATGTCCGCAATTCTTCAGGTTATGTCGATGACCTTAGCTATCCAGCGGATCTCATCATTCCTGATAATAGTTTTCAATTTCAATATAAATAAATAAAAATAACTACTCGATTATAATCTCAATACCGCTATGTGCTACTCCCCACTACTGGGGCACAAGCCTTCTATGGATGTGAGAATATAGAGGGAGAATTCACCATACACCCACCATGCGAGCCCAGTGCAGATTGGTGGGATTAACGACTTCAGATGCAGCCGTGTGGTGACGGCAGAGCAGAATACAATTGTCACCACCCCCATCTCTCCTGTGGGTGTCGTACAAGGCGACTAAAGACAGCGATGAGTAATGGGCAGCAAGCAGCATTCCTCTCATACAACCTAGCAATATGCTGCGATTTATGTGCCCGATATATGGCAAACATAATTGGCGAAATGTGGGTGCTAGTTCACCTCTGCCTACCCCTTCGAGGATATAGGCGTGATTTATATATGTATGTATGAATGTATATATGGCAATAGGCTCGCCTAACTTATTTGGCGAAAAGTGAGTGTTAATTCACCTCTGTCTACCCCTTAGGGGATATAGGCGTAATTTGTGTATGTGTTAGCTGTGTATGTAGATGCAGCCGGGACCAACGGCATAACGTGCCTTCACCTTGTGCATTTAACTTGACACTATTATCAAAGCAGTACAGCTGAGGCCCTCAAAATACCAGTTTTTAAACTTGAACAATGTTTATGTTGTCCTCATACAAAAAGTCAAGGGCGGTAATTGAGTAAAACAAAACTTAACAAAATGTAAAATTGTAGCTTAAAACGTTTGCTTTTAATGTGTAGAATATCTTCAATCAATTGTCGACCTTAGAGTGTTTGACATAAGCACGAAGTCGTTTGGGGTTATTTAATTGTTAATTGACTCATTATTTGACACGTTGTGGTAGCCTTGCTCTGTACTGAGGACAACAAACTGACTGATATGAATGGGAGTGGAAACTTATTGCGCTAACCCCAAAAAACGGCAATAGGCTTGCCAGCTCGCCACCTATTGGGACCTAACTTATTTGGGGAAAAGTGTTAAATCAGTTCACCTCTGCCTACCCCTTCGGGAATATAATATGTGTATATGTAATTTAGATCTTTTCACACGTTTCTGCATATACGCAGTCGCAAGCCAAACCCGCATTGAGCGTCGATCATACGTATTATTAATAGTAGGTAGGTCGTCATTTTTAAATTTTTCCTCTTCCTCATTATGATATTTAAAAATTAATGTAATTATTATCCAATTTATATCTATTGGAATTGCTTCATAACATACTTTATTTACATTAATTTTTAGCTGACTCTTACGTAGACTGTTTACGTGGATTGGTACTATTAAGCAACGCATGCTAAATACGAATATAATTATTAAACAATATTCTAGTTATTTGTATAATGCTATACATACGCTAATACCATCTGATGAGAGTTAAATTATTTGTAATAGCCAAAGAACACTTGATACATATGTATGTAATTCATCCATGTGCAAATATTAAATGAGCTACGAATAGTCTCTAGACCTTATATATCAATCATATCTCATATTTCATTACTTAGGTATGTAGAAAATATTGCATTTTAAGTATTTAACTCCTGCAATATACTCGTAGGTACTACCTATTTGTTATTTTAAGCGTCAGATACTATGGTAAGTATATTTGAATATCCCTAATATCGCGGTGTTGTAATTAGGTAATTGGTTGGTATATTAGTGCAACAAAATTTCTTATCGATACCTATAATAAAATTAGGTTACACAAAATAGATGACACAATAATTTTGTAGTCACTAAAATGAAACAAAAAAAAAACAATGAAATACTTCGTCGAACGTCTTTTGTTTTCAATGAAATTAGATAGCAGCTGTGTACGATAACAAAAATTAACAAATACAATGTATTCTGTTAAAACATCGTTATTTTCCACCATAAAATATTAGATTATCCATAAAAGATTGCAATAGGGAAGTATCGTGGTAAACCATAAAACTTCAATAGGTAGAACTATAAAATTCAACTCTGTATGCTCATATGTTGACAACGAACAATTAAAAATCTTAAAATGTGTTAATAATTAATGTTTAATGGCCTCCACAATTTCAAAGACACCTCTAGAGATCTTGACATTAATAAATTGTGATCTTTGCCGGTGGAATAAACTAGTTGCTAATTGTTCTGTGTGGTTAAAGGGTCAATGATGTAATGTTATACGGTATTTTCCATTTCATTTTAAGAGTCCTTTGATTACTCCTATTAATGCCTGAAGGGAAAGGTGAAGGTGAATTAGCACTCTTGTTTCGCCTGTTATGTTGGGTCCCATATAGTAGGGGGCGAACCTATTGCCATATATCTGACAAGTAAGTAGCGGTAGGTATATTTCTAGATGGTACAAGAGGAACGCTGCTGCCTATTTGAAAGAAAGAAAGAAACGTTTATTGAGACAGGACAAAAAAATATCAAACATGCTGATTTCTTGTCGCAAACGACTGTTGAGTATTACTCATCGCTGTCCTTACCTAGCCCTTAATCCCCTTGTACGATATCTACGGGAGACATAGGGTGTGGTGCCATTTATATTCAGCTAAAATAATCAATTAAAGAATAAAAAAGAAATTAAAGCAACCGATTTGCCTGTGGTCGGTACTAAATGACCCAAGGAAATAAGAACGAAAATGCTGTGCGTTTTCTTCAATAGACTTATGCGTAGCATTGGATATTGGAGTAGTGACAAATTAAATAATTGGAATTCCTCTGTGCGCGCAATGATATTGATTGTAGTTGCGCAAATAGTAAATACTTATACGAACCAAGGTCCGATGGTAAGTGTGCTTCCTTGGCCATCCACTCTCTGATGGACGCCACGTCACTGGTCATGTCTTGAGGCATCTGAAACAATTATTTATTACATTTATTGGTATTTCAACACTAGCCCTATCCCCTCTGCTGGGGTGTCAGATAGAAGAATTTAAGAAGAATGGGCCATAACCCACCACGCTGACCCAATGCGGAAGGGAGGGTAAGTAATTCTTAGTAGGTATTCGTTTAGGGCCGGTTTTTAGATGCATAGTTAACGCAACCAATTGTTGAAAATTGTTACCACATAATGGTTAAGTATCAGTCTAATAACCAATATTTAACTCGCCGGTTTTTTTATGCTTAGTTAAGTCAACCAATTGTTATTAATGGCTAAATCTCAGACTGATATAAAACCGTTCGTAACAATTTTTAACAATTGGTTGTTTCATTGGTTAACTATGCATGAAAAAACCGGTCCTTAGGAACAGCCTATTATTCCCATCAGCTGTAGGCGTCTCTCGACTGAAAAAAATATGGTGATTAGGACTAAAAGATGATGATGTTTCGTTTATTTATTATTACATTAGATTTTATATTAATTTGCATAAGCTTTAAGCTTATTAAGACCACACACACAAATAAACAGTCTATATCTCTGAAGGACTTTCTTTCTCCCTCTAAAGGTCAAAGATCAAGATAAAACTAAATAAAGATTTTAGTGGTTAGAAAAAGAATTTCGAAAAATTATGATCTTGAGGCGGGATCATAATTTTTCGAAATTCTTTTTCTAACCACTAAAATGTTTGTACTAATTTTTCTGACATTTATATAATGTTAAAATTAAAATCAAATAGTAAAACTAAATAATAAACTAAATAATCACTAACACCAAGTCATGAAAAATACTTTAAACCTAAAGAAATGGAACAAAATTGACAAAAGTATATACTTGTATGGTGTATATCGTCTTTCACAATCATGTCTTTTCTTTAAGCTTTCAACTTCACGTTTTAAGCATACAGTTGTAGTTCTTGGTTAAATTTTTCAATAATTTAATGGAATCTTCAAATTAAAAAGTATTTTTTTAACAATTAAAACCAGGTCAGAAGTTCGGATTTAGATGCGGGAATCGAATTCGCAAACTAACGTTCTGTAGGCCTAGTCGCTAACTTTTTTTGACACTTGAGAGTGATAATCACTGAACTATTTACTGATCCATTACTACTTTACGATAACGCTATTGTGACACTTGTCCTGTGAAAACAGTTATGGATAAGTAAATAGTTCGGTGATCATCACTTTCAACTGTCAAAAAAGTTAGCGAATAGGCCTACTGGTCGGCCGAGTGGTACAGCAACCTGGATTGCGGAGGACGCAAGTTCGATTCTGGCATCAAGAAAATGTTTTTGCAAAATTTTTCTAACATTCGATATATAGATAAAATCGAATTATTATTTCTTACTACTGCAGAGGGGCAAATTATCAGACTTCTTTTATTTACGGTTAAATTATTGACAAATTGACAGTGTCTAAAATAATATTAAAATAATATTATTGTGAAAATGTGTAGCAAATTATAATTTAATTGTATAAATATTGGTTTTAATTATAATATTTAAAGCACTTGAAACCGTTGTGGGCCTAGAACACTCACCTTGTAACCGGAACTGTGGAAAATTATTGAATCCAATGCTAACTAGGAATGAAAGATTAAGTAATTGCACTAATTAATCAACTCGTCTCGAATTTCGTTAAGACGGTCGCGATATACTCTTGTCTAGCGGGTAGTGTCGCGTCCGCGAATCACCGAACCTGTTAACGTACTGAGACCAATCGAACATAAGAGCTATATTGTTGTTGTTGTAATTTGAACACTTTTTAAGGTGAACACACACTTATCCGTGCCGAACGCGCCGAAGTCAATGATTTTAAAGAAATCTTTATATTGAATCATATGAAACCCCGCACACTTGCCCTTGTCGAATCGTCCGATTCGTCTGAATTTGGCAGAACTTCATAAATCCTAGAAGAATTCGGATGTCGTCGTCGGAATCGATGCGCATGATGCGGACGAATCTGTCAATTATGTATTATATTTATTTATTTAAACTTTATTGCACACATAATAAAAGGTACAATTGGCAGACTTAATGGCATAAGGCATTCTCTACCAGTCGATTCCTCCTAATATATTCGATTCCTTTGGCGCGGATAAGTATACGAAACCTCTTTGATTTCGGCGCGTCGGCTCGGGTAAGTGTGCGTTCAACTTTATTGACGAATATGACTGTTTTCGCATCATTCGCGCGTGGACTACCATCGAACAGGTTTCTCGGTCTCCGTGTATCATAGTCGTGACTGTACAAAACTCCTAACAATAAATATTTTTTTTGCCGATCATCGTTTATTATTATCAAGTTATTCGCTGCGTCATCTAGTTTTCACGGAACTCTGGCTTTGGTGAAAGCTGTGAGTTTGAAAAATATTTAGTCGTCACCATGATCTTAACGTATGTTTGTTTCTCCGGTGTGTTTCTTATTCCATTCATATCGGGTAGACGTCGTCAAGCCATGCAGTTCCTTCTGATAGTAAATAAATACTCATCTATGGCTACCTCTTCGGGGATAAATAAGTGTGATTGATGTGTATCTATGTAATCTTATTCACCAAAGTAAGTGATCAGTGATGGAAAGTGCCATTTCGAGAATAATGAATAGTGATTCGGATGACAATATACTAATCCATGTCGCTCAAAATTTTGGCTCAGGTTTTCCGCCAGCCTTTTGCTTGAGTGAGTGAGACATTAAAGAGCTGATGATGATGATGATGATGATATTGTCTCTTAAAAAGGTGTAAGTAGAAACTGCTACTGACAGGCAATGCTCAGTGTGCGTTGGCCTTCTCCATCATTCGTTAATTCATATCTGGGCTGGTATGATTATAATACACTTAATAATTTACAGAATCGTCAATAAAGAAGCTAGACATCGAAAACTTGTGTGCCCAAGGGAGAATGGGGAGTGCAGTATGCTTCAGTGCACAATGATGGGTCTTCAAAACCCACCCCAGACTTGAACCGGCAACAGAGCGTTGACCCCGATACATCCAACATCCATCTCGGGATTTGGTGGGAGTTGAGCGAGAGGAATATATTATCTGTTCCCTGAGGAGATTTAGTTCACGATCCGTGCTATACTTTTTCTTCCCATATAGAGACACACATCATAAATATCAAACCAGCTATACACTATCTTTGTTCTTAAGTCAAAATATAATATATCAGTCCATCAGTCTCTCTGCATAGTGCCTTTGAGAAAAGTTACTACCAGGCAGGCAATTCACTGATGAGACAGCTTTTACAATGTTACGAACTCCTTGATATAAATTGACGATTTATCTTTATTGCCATAAAATTAAGATATATATAAATATCTTTTTTCTAGTACACACATAAACTGATTGTGGGTAATTAATTCTTTAATTATTTTTTACAAGCTAACCACGGACATACACGCGAGTTACTTTGTTTTATTTAAAATGTATAATGTGCTCATGCACAAATATAACATATTATTAGATTGCTATGGAGCAATAAGGCCTCGTTTCGAAGATGTTATGTGTATAAATTGAATTGAATTAAATTATGAACAAATACAAACAATTCTAAAGTTGGTGACTATTGCCTATTTGAGACGTAGGTGGTGTATCTTTCCTAATACCACTCTTAAATTCAACACACACGTGTAATGTTCCAATTATGCGAAGCGACTGCGTGTGACCTTTGAGATGACTTTCTATGAGCAAAATGAACCTACATTAAGCTCATAGAAATAAGGTTGATTTCAGATTGCGAGCGCTTAGTCGATATAAATGTGATAATTAATATTTTGGTCGAGTGGTCAGATAGTACTGATGGCTATCGACCAGGAGGTCCAGGGTTCGAATTCTAGTAGGATCTAATAGTTTGTGTAATTAAATTGTAGTTAAATTATATAGTAACAGTCACACACACACGTCAGGCTACCACAATATGTCTCGAGATTTTGATTCAGGTTTTACAGCCAGCACTTGTTAGTTCAGCCGTGTGGTGACGGCAGAGTAGAATACAATTGTCACCACCCCAAATCTCTCCCGTGGGTGTCGTACAAGGCAACTAAGGATAAATCAATGATGAGGAATGGGCAACAGCATTCCTCTTATACCACCTAACAATAGCAAAGTACTGCGACTTTTGTGCCCGATAAATGGCAATAGGCTCGCCACTTATTACATGGGACCTAACATATTTGGCGAAACGTGGGTGCTAGTTCACCTCTGCCTACCCCTTCGGGGATATAGGCGTGATTTATGTATGTATGTATGTACTTGTAAGTACTTTCTTCGGGTATGCTGTTGCTGGTGGTTTGCTCTAGTTACACCATTCGGGTGCCCTAAGGCGCTTATTGGCCCTACACTGGGCAATCTCGCTTAGTCGCCTTTTTAATTTCGTTATTCGGGGCTGGCATATACTACGTTATTTTTTTGCTCCCAGCCCAGAATCGAAGGTATGTGGTTAATGTGTATACATGTATATAATAACAAATGGTCTTGGAATAATAGTCAATGTTATTTATTATAATAAATATACTTTAATAAAAATAATAATAAACAATACAAAGAACATCTATGATATTAATCTATTTCTAGTGCTCTGAAAGGCACTTCTATGGTGTTTTCCGCTTCGGCTGGTTTTGTTTCAAGGCCAACTCTCCACAAATTGTTTTCTTCAAAAAATTCCCTGAAACAAACAACAATAAAGTGAAATTAATGTCACTATAAACAAAAATTGCACGTGTCATGAAACTTTTTAACTGACTGCCGATGCCGTTAGGATACATCTCTTTTTTAATACCAAAATGCCACCATTCAATAAAAACTATTCAAACATTTTGTTTCTAAATTAAAGAATGAAAAAATGATATTAAGTAGAGTAGATACCACCATTTTTTACATTGTAATACAGTCACAGAAATCACACCTCGTCATCCCCGTAGCGGTAGGTAGAGGTAAATTAAAATCCAGGTTTCGTATGTTAGGTCCCATGTAGTAAGCCGTCTTTAGGGCACTCAAATCGCAATATATTGATAGGATGTATAAAAGGAACGCTGGTGTCCATTACTCATAGCTTTTTGACACTTCTGCCGCACTCAGAGACGTCAAATAACGATAATGAGTACTTACATACATACATAAATCACGCCTATATCCCCGAAGGGGTAGGCAGAGGTGAACTAGCACTAATGAGTACTTAATGTCAAAAAATGACAATTCAAAATATTCTTGCTGGGTCATTTAATTGATTTTTTTTGACATTAGGTACCCATTAAAGTTATTTGACGTCTCTGAGTGCGGCAGTTAGTCGCCTTGTACGACACCCGCGGGAGAGATTGGGGGTGGTGACAATTGTGTTCTGCTATATACGTAGACCAGATACGACATAAATTGTATCCTGTATGAGTAAAAAAAGTATAGAGAAATGAAATCGCCAGCCATTACCTGCGTGTTTCTTTAGGTACACTTGGGTGTAATATTTTTTTTATCTTCCACCAAATCCCTAAAAACCCAATCTAAACGTCATACTACGCTGACCCCAAATAATGTAGGAACAGTTTAGAGTGAAGAAGAAGCAGAAGAGGCAACTATATTTTGCTTCTTTTATGGAAATGGAAGAATGACATAGAAGAATGGGAATGGAATAGTTAAATTCTCTACCTCTTGCTGACAATCCGTTCCACGAACTTCTCCATAATGTCATCTACCTTGGGTCTTGTACCCCCGTAGTCTTCTGGTAAGTCAACTTTGTCGAAGTAATCGTAAAGCGTGTCTGAACCTGCCGTGTGGATATGTATCTGAAAAAAATAAAATGAACGCTTAGTATTAGTAGAACTGTAGCGATATCTGTGAAAACGATGGACCGATACAATAGGATATACTAATTAAAAGCTTTGTAATACATTAATCATCACCAAGGCTTAATGGCCTCTACCCTAGAGCTATGCCATGGATGGAAGGTATAAGAAGAATGGGCCAAGAACCCGCCATGCTGGCCATGTGCGGATTGGTGGGTATTAACAACAGATGGAACCGTAACCAATAGCTTTAAATGTCGCTTCCGAAGCACTCAAGCAGAATAGTTATTTGTTGTACGTGAGTGCAAAGTTGTTTTTTAACCGCGTGCTCAATTTTGATGACCGAGCTAGCGAAGGATTCTAAAATTGAATCACGAGCGTAGCGAGTGATTCAAAAATTAGAATCCTGAGCGATAGCGAGGGAATCAAAAGAGCACAAGGTGAAAAATATTTGCACTCGAGTGCAACACGTAACTTTTCATCCCCCCAACGAGGAAATTGCAAAATACAAAAAAAAATACAATCACAACAGTTTCTGTTTTCACCCAGAAACTTCCACAACACCCTCCCATTAACCCAAACACACTCTCAACACCCACCCAGAAACACCCACAACATTCACACCCGCAATACACACCCATCCATTCAGACACACCCAAAAAACACCCATTCACCCAGAAACACCCACAAAACACCCATTCACCCAGAAAAACCCACAAAACACCCATTCACCCAGAAACACCCATAAAACACCCATTTACCCAGAAACACCCATTCACCCAAAAACACACACAAAACATCCATTCACCCAGAAACACCCACAAAACACCCATTCACCCAGAAACACCCATTCACCGAGAAACACCCAGAAAACACCGATTAACCCAGAAACACCCAAAAAACACCCATTCACCCAGAAACACTTACAAAAGACCCAATCACACCCAAAAAACACTCAATCACCCAGAAACACCCACAAAACACCCATTCACCTAGACACACCCTCAAAACACCCATTCACCCAGACACACCTCCAACAGCCACCCATCCACCCAGCCACACCCGCAACATTCATCCAGACACACCTGTAAGTACCTAATAAAAATTACTCCGAGACGGTCAATCAGCTTGAGTCAAGCACGTTGATTTTCTGTATGTTTTTGTTCCGTTGCTAGCGTAAACAAATCAAACAGACCTAAAAAGCTTTTAAATGCTTGACTCAAGCATCAAGCAAGCGTTGTAGACGATCAAAATGTTTAAAGCAAGATTGACGCCAAGCTGATTGACCGCCACGGAACTCCTAGGTTTTAACAAATTTATGACGTGAAAAGAAAATGGCGCGCGCAAAGCAAATTACAAAAAAAGTACACCAAGAAGGTTCCGAGTCTGAGTTTTTAACAAATTAAAATAGGTTGCATGACAATTTCGGCACCATGGAGGTAGAAATAAATATGTATAATGATGTTTTGAATTCACAAACTCATTGCACACGATGTTCTAAATTCAAATTTACTTTAACCTCTAGAGGATAAAAACGGCTTTTGCACTCAGATATCGAAGAGCAAAAACGCCTTTTCCGAGATGGTGGGATGAAAAATACATTTTTTAATCACCCATCCAATGATCGGCTATGCTATAGCAAGCATCAGCATGCTAGCCACTGAGCTCCTCCTTGTAAACTATTCAAAATAGATTATAGGGTAAAAGAGGTTAGATTTGATATTTTTGGTTACTAACCATTTCTGTAATTTCTTTCCTGAGGAACGGCCTTAGAAACACGAAGAATTTGTTTATGAAGGGCGGTGCGTTCACGATGTGTATCTGTTTCAGTCGTACTGGTATCGCTTCCTGGAATATTAAATACTTATTGTTATTTTTAACAATCCAACAAATGTTACCAATCATACGGGCAAATATAAAGAGACACAAATCAAAAACTATTTTCTTGCAAAAATAAGTCCCAATGTCACACTTTTTGAATCCCTTCACAACGTTTCGAAATAATTTCTGTGCTGTACCTACAATTTTTTATTAAACGACATGAGTGTCCCTTTTTAAAAGACATACACAATTTAAGTTTTTAAAAATCAAAGATGTATGCACCTACTACGACTCTCCAAAACTGTCAAATTTCTTCAATCCATTGTGGTAATAATAGAGCACAAAATCGATTGAGAAATTTTGCCATTTTGTGGTAGTCTGACGCGCTGTTGACTGTACCTACATTATATTATTATATTGAAACCAATTTAGAAATTCGGTTCGCAATTTATTATCGATACCAATGCAATAATCGAGCGACCGGTCCAATATCATCGTACTGGGTAATGGGCAGCAGCGTTCCTCTTATACCACCTAGCAATGCACTGCGATTTCCGTGCAGATTGCAATAGGCTTGCCATCTGTGGGACTAGGAGCTAACATAATAAGTGAAACATGTGCCTTAATTTTAATACACCTCTTTGCAGATAAACAGACGTGATTTAAGTCTCTACATACGTAACGGGAAAATACCCCGGACGGAACGTGGACGGGACAGGGACGGGGCCTCCCTCGTTCAAAACGCCCCGTGCCCCGTCCGTGACTCCGTGACATGTCCTTCGTGGTACATTTTGCATGAAACGATGTTTCTGCAGGCCCCGTCCCCGTCCCGTTCACGCCCCGTCCCCGTCCCGTTCACGCCCCGTCGGCGGTATTTTCCCCTTTATGTAGACCTTTATGCATGCAAATAGTAAACAAAGGATTAAGCAACATACTTGTTGGTACCTTAACATTTTTCTGGCCAGCGACAAGCTGAACTTGGAGTACAAGAACCTTAGGGATACAATGTCCCTCATATCTGTGAGGACAATATCGGCGTCTTCGAAGATGTCGTCAAAAAGCAGCCACATGTCGGTCGTGATGAAAAACATCTTAGCGTCCAAGAATGGGTCGAATTTCTTTAACCCCGGATCGTCCAATTTCCATATCCAGAGCTTTCTGTTCGCAGATATGTTTAGTTGGGCTTGTTTTCTGCAATATTTAATTTTTATTTTATTTTTATTTGAACATTAAATGAAATAATGTTAGAAAAATTGTCTACAACAAAATTGTGGTTAGAAAAGGTTCCAAAAATTATAGTCCTGATGCGGGAATCGGCCCATACCACTCGGCCAACCAACGTCTTGGATCGCCAAGTAGTATGGGCGTCTGCCCGGAATGCAGAGGTGGCGGATTCGATTCCCGCAACAAGACTACAATTTCTAGAAGTTTTTCTGACCACAGTTTTCCTTATAATTATTTTGGTTGCTTATTCTATCCAGACTTTGTCTTCCTAGAAGCAATTGCTTTTACATACACTACAATTTGATACTTGCAATTTGAAGCTTTACCATTACCACCAGCCCTGTAACGTCACTGCTGACCGCCTGTCATAATTATGGAAGGAAGAACATAGGAAGAACTACAATCCACCACGCTGGCACAGTGCGGGTTGGCGGATATTAACTACTGTAACTGTACTGTAGGTGCAAATGGAATCAACGACTTAACCTGCCTTCCGAAGCACGGAGGAACTTGAGATATGATACTCTCTAGCGTGGGTCTCACCACCCAATGACCGGTAGAGCTAAACCACTACGCTATCGAGTTCCTTATTAATAATGGCATAAGTGCTTGATAATACATGTTCTGTAAAATTATATAAGAGAATGTGACTTAGTTACTTACAGAAACGTGAACATCTTTTGAATCTGTGGCGATAGTGGATCTCTGTCGCTCAAAAGGTCTGGTGACGCTTCCCTGATGCTGATGAAAAGCCTGAAAGCCGTCTTCGTCTTCTCCAGGTCGTAATAGCAGCCGTGAAGAAACCTTTTTAACAGCAGATCATCTGGTAAAACCAAAAAAAAATCCTTAATTTACTTATGTAAATTGTGTTTTTTTTTTAATTTACATGAGTAAATTCTGTTTCTTTTTCAATTTACCTTTGTAAATTGTGTTTTTTTTTACATATGAGTAAATTGTGTTTTTCTCTAACTTTTTCTACTTGGTGCTCGTTTAATGAATAATGTAGAAATAACTATTGTTATAATTATCTTTTATAATAAAAAAACTCCTTTTATAATAATATGACCGTTTATAATAATATCTTTTTTATTTTACGGTTTTAAATGAGTGATTTGTATTTTTTTTTCTCAGTTTACTCGAGTAAATTGTGATTTTTTTAGTAAATAGTGGTTTTTATTTTATTTACATATATAAATTGTGTTTTTTTTACTTGGTTTCATTTAAACTGTCAATTCAAAATAAAATGGTAGAACCACGTAGCCCAGATCGGGCACAAGTTATGTAAAAAGATCGTTTTCAACAAACCTAGATTATGCGGAAGATGCGGCTGGCGGTTGACCCATTCTCTGAAGTCCTGGATGAGCTTCAATATCTCCTCTTCGCTTTTCATATCAGTCATGTTTTAGTGTACTATAATCTGTCGACAGAGAAAAAGCAAACATTTACGAAAAGTACGCCGGATATGGTGTAAGACGTGTGCGGCAGACTGGAATACAATTGTGTCGTTAAATTTCAAAGGAAAATAATTTCAATTCAATTCAATTAAAAAAATTTCAGAGGTGAACTAGCACCCACGTTTCGCCAGTTATGTTAGGTCCCATGTAATAGGTGACGAGCCTATTGCCATTTATCGGGCACAAAAGTCGCAGTAGGTAATAGCTAGATGGTATAGAGTGAACGCTGCTGCCCATTCCTCATCACTGATTTATCCTTAGTCGCCTTGTACGACACCCACGGGAGAGATTTGGGGTGGTGACAATTGTATTCTACTCTGCCGTCACCACACGGCTGCTTGTATACTTGGTGTAACATAAAGTATATAATTTATATCAGCTGACGAAAAAGTGGAGTTTTCCACCCGCTACGCGTACGGAAAATCCCACTTTGTGGTCAGGGGATGACATAAAACTATGATCTTACCTCGGGCGATCAAAAGAAAGCCTCAGATCGCATATTTATCGCTATCGCCTTCGGCTTACACAACAAATTTTTATTTTTTATAATCTACTATATATAATACATACTATAATGCGAAAAGACTTTTTCTCCAACCTAATATGTCACCCCATGACCAGAAAGTAGGATTTTCCGTATGCTTAACGGTTGGCGAAACGTGGGTGCTAGTTCACCTCTGCCTACCCCTTCGGGGATATAGGCGTGATTTATGTATGTATGTATGTATTATAGGGCGGAAAAGTCCACGTTATGGTAAGGTGTGACAAAAAAAAAATTACAATTGATTTTTTTTTCGCCAAGTGTTACGTATCCCATAGAAAGGTATGTTCACTACGCGAAATAAAAACTTACTACCGATACTGATAACCTTCTGTTCCAGTGGCCCACATTTCGCGTAGGCCAGCGTCTGCCCGACACATGCCTACATGCGAATGCGTTGAATTTCGGACACACCGTAACCTGTTTACCGTTGGTGCGGCCGTTATGTTAAGAAAGAAGGCTCGTCGCGTTGCTTCTTCGAGAAAATAACGTAGATACTTCTAAGATTATGAATTGAAAAAAAACTCACAATGAACGCATTTTCTGTTGCCATGACTAAATTGAATAGAACCCTTTTGCAGCGTCAGGATTTGCCAAATTATTATTCGCTATTGTAATAGAATAATTGTGTTATGTGCATTTATACCAAATGTTTTTTAGTCAGTTTGAATAAGTAGGACGTCTTTGCACAGGTGTTTTTAGTAAGAACGTGTGTAAATACTGTGACGAATGTAAGGTTTATTGAAGGGTGTACGACTGTACGTATCTGAAATTATTTTTGCAAATCAAAATCTAACTCTGAAATCCTTTCTTTACAGTCTCAATTGGTTTGTTAAGCGTTTATTAATGCACAAGTAGATAACAAGTACTATGCTATCGCACTGCCTTCTAATCTTTTGATAAGCAATGACCTTTGTCAAGCCAGTGTAATAGTTACGATTGAAAATGTTTGCGTCAACAACATTCGCTAACTTTTTTTGACAGTTGCAAGTGATGATCACCGAACTATTTACTTAACCATTACTGTTTTTACAGGACAAGTGTTACAATGGCGTTATAGTAAAGTAGTAATGGATCAGTAAATAGTTCAGTGATTATGACTCTCAAGTGTTCAAAAAAAGTTAGCGAATAGGCCTCCTTAACCCTCTTAATAAATAGAAAGAAAATGTTTTCAGAAATCGCCGTGAAAATAGAAATTGTTGCCCCTGGGTAGCCGCGTATCCAATGCACCAACATTACGATTACTACGTGCCTAATGGCAATATGCTCATCCATTATACACTTCGTCTCCAGACGTGATGTAGGTATGTATATACATTCATAATAACTTAATCAGAAGGATGCCTTGTTATGATAGTGCCGGGTGGCGACGGCAGAGCAGAATACAATTGTCACCACCACCAATCTCTCCCGCGGGTGTCGTACAAGGTGACTAGGGTAAAGACAGCGATGAGTAATGGGCAGCAGCGTTCCTCATAAACCACCCAGCAATATACTGCGATTTACGTGCCCGATAAATGGCAAGAGCTTCGGTGTAAGGCTAAATTTATGTAAGTATGTAAATATATTTTCATTAGGACGAAAGGCCTTTTTTAAGCCGCTCCAGGCTTAAAATCCTTATGGGCCTCGGAGACGGTCAATCAGCTTCGCGACAAGCTCGTCCATTTTCTGCGCGTTTCATTCGGTTGCTAGGTCAAACAGATCTTTTTTGTGTATGTTTGATTTATATGAAATAAAAAAGATTTGTTTTACCAAGCAGCAGAATGAAACACACAGAAAATGAACAAGCTTGACTCAAAGCTGATTGACGGTCTCCGAGGTCCTCACAAACTCAGATTTGCTAACCAAACCGTGGCAACCATCAAAGACAATCAGCAATAAGTAATAGCTACTCTGATGTCATCACGCCCAAATTGTCAACAACAATACGCCGTGAATTTTTAATTAGTAATCAATAATCTAAAAAATAATGTATGGATCGATATGTTGGGCTGTGAAAAAGACGGATGAAAGAAAATTGCACGCGGCAGAGATGAGAATGTTGAGATGGATGTGCGGAGTGACAAAAATGGACAAAATACGGAATGAGTACATAAGAGGGAGTCTGAAAGTAGCGCCGGTAACAGAGAAGATGAAAGGTAGCCGTTTAGCTTGGTATGGACATGTTATGCGACGTGATGCCATGAATGTGAGTAAGAAATTTCTGGACATGAATGTTGATGGATGTAAAAGTAGAGGAAGACAGCTGAAAGGATGGATGGATTGTGTGAGGTGTGATATGAAGGTGATGTATGTGAATGAGGAGATGACGAGTGACAGAAGAGAATGGAAAAAGAGGACATACTGCGCCGACCCCAAATAGGATGGGATAAGGGCAGGGCGATGATGATGATGAATCTAAAGATGCGAATCAAGTGTTAACATCTATAAAAATTACTTTTATCATAGCGCCATCATTGAAATCGTAATATAAAAAACAGTTGTCTTATACGTTTTGGTACGACTTGAACCTCGACATCTACTAAGTGTTTACTAAACTAGCAAGTTCATAAAACTGGTTTAGTTTAAGTGCTTGTACAGACAGTTGAGACAGTGTACTGTGAACGCGAGTTATGAGCCCTTACACCGTAATGATACATCATTCGCCAACAGTAAAAAAATATACATCGAGTATTTTATGGAAATGGTCTTTAGCTTTAAAATTAAAGCCATAAAGCTATAAACATTAAGCTTAACTTATCTACCCATAATGTATCGTGGGTATAGGTTTCTTAAATTCATTTTATACAATGGGAACTTAAAATAGTTATGAAAGCACTGTTGGAATAATTAAGGAAATGCATGTTTTAAGTTGCTTAATTATATAAAACAATAAAAAAAATAATTTTAATATGCTGAGTTTGCAAAATAAACATGTTTATTTATTGAACTCAAAGTAGCACCTAATCTGACTGCTTGGTCACTGTGTTTTAAAAATAAAACCCTTTTTCAGCCATAATAACAAATAAGTAGAGTTGTTATTTGAATAAAATTTTACAATCACTAAATTACGCACTCACTAGTTCCGCGCAGAATGAGAAAAACCAATAATCCTGTAACTTACCTACAGTATTTAGTGAAATCCTCAACAGTTTATAAAAAAATTGCCAGTGTGTTGAAAGTTAAAAACACCGTCCCGCTTTTTAACACACTTTGACACCGCTACAACGTACTGACCACGCGACTAACTGTCATCGACTGTCCGCGCGATGGGTTCTTTTGTATTCTGTGAATTTCTGTGCTGCGGTCGGTCAGTTGATAAGAATATATAATCAACACTCACGTTAGCCTCTCATTAAAGTTCGTCTATCATTGTTGACAAAATAATGTCTGAATGGTTGTTTGACCATATTTTGCCCAAAATTACTAATGTCTGCAAACACTCTGCCAAACACGCATAATTATTATCTGCTCGTCACTAATATAGAAAATACAAAATGACAATCTTTAGTAGATAGTAATTTTTTTTCTCAATGTACCACGGTAATGATGTCATTACCGTACAAGCGCATTTCTAGTCATGGTCGTTTATATGTTTATGTAGTACATAGTAGTTATGTAAATATTTATATACAACGTGTCCTAAAATTCAATGGCCCTGATTATGACGAGTACCTAACTCGAGAAAAGATAGGAAAAAAAATTGTAAAAAAATGTGCAACCTTTATGATGTTTTAACCACTACATACCATAAACAAAGTCGCGGTTTCACCTCTCGGCGAAAAATATTATTGAAATTTCCTTTGTACCGGCAACCTAAGTAGCACTACACTACTACCAGCATAATCCTACAAAAAACGTATGTTTGTATACATGTATGTATGAGCAAGAAACAGACCTTGTATTCAAAATATGTATCAAAAAAATATATTACGAAAAATTAGTTTAAAAAGATAACTTAATATTGTGTTGTGGGGATCTAAAAAATAAAAAGAATTTAGATGATCAATTTTACTCTATTCAATAATTAATATTATCATAGTTAAGCCAATAACAATTGTCTTTTTCATGGAAACATTCATACATATGAATTCGTCCGATAAACTACATTCGCAATATTTCATACCATTATAATAGAATTACGCTACAAACACATACTAAGACGGCTTTAGGAGCACACTACAGTTTAACGTTACATCTTCTAACACAGGAACATTATTTTTTCAATTTGTGTTCAACACACTTACCGACAATACATTAAAAGACCTGCCAAAAAAGAAGAAAAAAAAAGTTGTTACCATGTCTCTTTAATGACAATAAAGATGATAACTAACCGTTTTACATAGTGGTTAGATTCCTAGCGATTTTTTCTAACAATTATAGAATTTATTTGAGGACTGAGGAGGTGAAAGCATGTGCTCTACACCCTAGTTACAAACCAAAACCAACATAATATCTGCAATTCTAATGCTTGATTCACCAACACGTAAAACTAGTGAATAAAAGATAACCGTCAGTTTTGACAGTTCTACGATACGGTAAAATGTCACAAACTAATGGTTATCTATTAATCGCCAGTTTATGTGCTGGTGGACTCTAGCCTAAATAAGTCAATGGATGAATGAATAGCTAATTATTTTATTAGTCACTTCTGATAACATAATTTTTTCCAATATTACGTTATATATTTCTATATTTTTTCTAGTTCCTTAAATGGGTGCCTACTACGGTAGACTTCTACTAAGCTATTATAATAGCATACACTATCTAATTAATTGTCTAGAAATATGTATCACAAACACCAAAACTTTTGTTAAACAAAAGTTTCTAAAAATACTATTTTTAATCAAATAAAAACATAGTAAAAATAAAGCTTATGTATAAAAATTGTCAAAAAAATCCTAAATTAATAAGTGTTTCGATAAAAGATTATTCTTTAACATAATATTAGCTTTAGTAACTTAATTAATAATATGACTATTTTTACAATATCATAATTGAGAATACAGAAACAGGAATGAACATCTTTGTATAATAAATATAAGCATACACCTACGGTAGGTGACCTACCTAACGAAATTGGGGATAAAATTCAATATACTTCAAAAACTATTTTCCTATTAGAATCAACACCTCATTAGATTATCACAAAATATCAAATTTTCCACATCGGCTTTGTGATTTACGACAAATAAGTTAAGGCTGACAATTGATTGGAGTTATTCGACAGTTTTGTGACGTCTGACACGATGTTGACTATACGTTTACAGTTAAACTATTTTATTTTTATAATTTTTTTTTTTGGGTGTTTGGCTTGGTTTTTTAATTAATTGCAACTATGAACTAGAGACTTCTTTATTACGTAGATTCAGTTCTATATATAATGTAGGTCATACTATAATTTAAAATTCAAAACTGCTGGCTAAATCTAATTATAATGAGTTTTGCTATAGTTCAACACGTTACAAGATTGCAAATACAGTACAGACCTACATTTTACAATAAATTGATAGGTTTAAACCTACTTTTTAACAAAAGATACATTCGGAATTTTCTATTTGGCTATCGATATATTAATAATAAAATATATCAATACAGAAGTCGATGGTTTTGATGGTAAATATTCGGTAGATTAAGATGATGATGATGCTCAAAAGATGCTCGTCATTGAAACCTAGTTATAGTAGTCACTGCTAGAAGTGACAGAGCGATTATTTTCGGTGCCGATTATCGTTTGTAAGCGGATACTACGCCGAATTTAAGAGATAGATAGGTTGACATTGAGGTCAATTCTGACATGATTCTCTAAACTTAAAACTAAATTTAAGATCAGTCTCTCCTCTTCATTCTGTATTGAGAATGAAAGAGAAATACTGTTGTCAAATTAATCTTAGGTTTAGAGAACCATTGTCAGAATCACAGATATATCAATATAAGGAGATCGGCCAAGCCGGCGTTTAACGTGCGACAAGTGTAAGCCCAACGGGCATACATGTGCCCCAGTTCGCCGTCTGTTATAGTCGAGTGAACACGTACGCATGTCAGAAAGAAATATCCGTTTTTTTTATTCAAAACGGCATCCTATTGAGTGAATCAGTTAATTAAGCAAGTAATGCAATAACTTTTCACAAGTAAGAACCGAAAAACGTACGATTTATATTTAAAAAACCATATTAAGGGCCTGTTTCACAATCGACTAGTAAGTTCGAAGTAGCTTACTTTGCAGTTCATTTGACATATATTTCATATTACAACTGTCAAATGATCTGCGAAGTAAGCTACTTAGAACTTGCTTGTCGATTGTGAAACAGGCCCTTAAACTAATATAAGCAAACACTCCGGTTTTTATTCATAAAAACACAATCGCTCGAAATTCTGTGTAACTGATATATCTGTGGTCAGAATCGACCCTATTGTGTTTAAGAAGACATTAGTCGATGGCTAGTGTTCTAAACGAGCCGACATCTTCAGTAATATCTGCCTTGTTCTTCGACTTTTTCGTCGATTTCCACAAGTTGTCGTCGCATAACTTTTCTCTGAAAAGAAAAACATTGGTTTTTTTATTTAGCAAAATTGAAGGCGGACAAGACCGTGGTGTACACTATGATCAGTATGGATTGCAATGTTGTCATCCCAATCTCTCATTACTTTTATATACATTCATTCATTACTAGCACTTTTCCAGTATGATCGTTGACATGAAACAACAGGGAGTTGATGTCTTGATGATAATGACGTCGGACCGATATGAATGGAAGAGGAAACATACTGCGCCGACCCCAGATAAACTGGGAACAGAACAGGAAGGTGATAATTATGAAAATAACAAAGATTGCTAGGTAGCTAAACTTTACATACATACATACATACATAAATCACGCCTATATCCCCGAAGGGGTAGGCAGAGGTGAATTAGCACCTACCTTTCGTCAATTATGTTAGGTCCCATGTAATATGTGGCGAGCCTATTGCCATTTATCAGGCACAAAAGTCCCAGTACATTGCTAGAAGGTATAGAAGGAACGCTGCTGCCCATTCCTCATCACTGTTTTATCCTTAGTCGCCTTGTACGACACCCACGGGAGAGATTTGGGGTGGTGACAAATATTGTATTCTACTCTGTCGTCACCGCACGATCAATCATGATTAGTAGTTAGGATATTAAAACGGGCCGTAGATTTTCATAAGGGTAAATTAAATTATGGGAACTAAAATGGAAATTATAGTAAAAGCTCTCAACGCTACCATTAATTGTCTCTCCCACTTACTTTTGGCTGTACACCAAGTTTACGGTCTCCTTCATGTGGTCCTCTATTCTACCGTTTTCACCACCGAATTCCACCGGCAATTCTTTCTTGTCTATGAACTCGTACAACGTGTCGGACTTTGGCGTGTGGAAATGAAGCTGAAAATTAGCAGTGTATAATCAAAACTATGTTTACTATAAAGTATAAAATGGATATAATAAATGGTACCTAAAATAAGAAAAAATAGTACAAATAAAACAAGAATGCTCAGATCGGAAGTATTTGATAAATTTGCGATATGAGACGGTCTTTTTATCGCCCGAGGTAAGATCACAGTTTTATGGCACCCCCTGACCAGGAAGTGGGATTTTCCGTACGCGTAGTAGGCGGAAAAGTCCAAAAGGGAATGCCCTTAAATTTAAAGCAACTGGTAACAATAAAATATAGCAAAATAATGTATTGTACATACACAAATTTTAATAAGAATAGTTAAATTAAAAACCAAAATTTAAAATAAAATATACAAACTTACCATATCTGTCATGTCCTGTTTCAGGATTGGTTTCATCAGAGCGAAGAGTTTATCGATAAACGGCGGCGCGTTAATCACGTGTATTTGTTTCAGCCTAATCGGTATAGCGTCCTGAGAAAAACAAAATTTAACTCAGGTAAAGATTAAACCATTCCATATATAATTTCATCCGTAGGATAATCATTAGTTGTACTATGCCTCTGTTTTGCTTTTTTTTTAAATACTTATTGAATCTCCATACTAGAAGTCCTTATTGGTAATAAAAGTTATGTATTTTTTGGCATTTTTTGACTGTGCCTGGCATTGTTGACTTGTTTTTTCATAGAAATAGCAGCCCTCAAGCTTCTATTTCCATGAATAAACAAGTCATCAAAAAAAAGAAAACATAGAAGCATACATAAGCAAATATTTATTTCAAATATAAAAATCGTGTCTCTGGTGTAAAAAATCAATGAGGATTCATTCGAGAACGTTTGTATGGAAAAAACAGTGTCCGCGTCCTCTCTTAAGCCGTCGTTGGTCCCGGATGCATCTGCAGTTGTTAATACCTGCCAACCCGCACTGGGCCAGCATGGTGGGTTATGGCACTATCTCCCTGTATTCTTCCATCCATAGGCAAAGCCCGTGCCCCAGAAATGCATCCCCCCTCCATTTTCTCACTCCTACATGCACAATTAGTGTGCAGATACAACACACTCAAATTAGCTAATCATTGATTGATTCAGTCACCGACTTGACACGAACGTGACAGCACGCTTCGATGACGCTTTAGAGTACCTTCAGACACTTTAAAACAATGACGTTGTTGTGGAGGGGCATTCATTTTTAGATTAGACGATCTCTACTGCGATTTATGGCCCGATAGCCTATTGCCATAATAGGGTCGCCACCTATTACATGGGACTTAGCTAGCGAAAAGTGGCTGTTTATTCACCTCTGCCTCCCCTACCAGGATATAGGCGTGATTTATGTATGGTACATTACCTCTTGATACTTCATCAGTTTCCTGGCTATCGACAAGTTGAACTTGGCGAGGAACTTCAGCGACACATCCTTCACGTCCAGGATGCTGATGTCGCCGTCCTCGAACAAGTCGTCGGTCAGGAGCCAGGCGTCGGTGGAGATGAAGAACAGCCGCGCGTCCAGCGCGTAGTCGTAACGTTCTAAGCCCGGGTCGTTCAGTTGCCAGATCCACAGGTTCCTGTTGCCGGATATGACGAATCTCGCCAGGTTGCTGTAACAAGTTTATTATAAGTGAGAACCTCCTTTAAGAAATTTGTAAGAAATAATATAATTTTTTGAGATAATGTTTCTAACATTTATATATTGTTGAAATATAAAGTGAACTTAACAATTCCTCCTGCTACTTCCTGCCCTGTTCCCAGTTTAACTGGAGTCGGCGCAGTGTGTTCCTCTTCCATTCATATCGGTCAGACGTCATCAAGCCTTCCACTCCCTTTTCATTCATACCATCCATCACACCGCAAAGGTGCTAGTGATGAATAAATGTAACGTAGAAAAGAAACGGAAAGACCATGTCGAGAGACCGATGAACGGAGATAATGATTGGGATGAAATTCCAATCCACACGGCTCAATGCTTAGGTTTTACAGCCGGCCGCCTGCCTGACACTAAACCTCTTTGGGTATCCTGTTGTTGGTGGTTTACCCTCCACCATTCGGGTGCCCCAAGGTGCTTATTGGTCTACATCGGGCAATCTAATCGATCTGATCTAATCGATCTCCGATCCGACTATAAAAGCTTTATTTCGCTCCTAGGCCAGTAAGAAAGAATAGTTTTACGAATTTAAGTAACAAAATGTTTATAATATCTTATACGGCCTAAAGCGGATGTGTAAAAATATAGTGTATTTTCTTCGTAAATGTTGTAATATGTATAAGGGATGACATCATGAACACTACTAGAATAATACTACTTACGTAATCTTGAGAGAATTCACAAATGACGCAGATTGCAGATCCCGATTATTCAGCAGTTCTGGCGCCGATGTTCTGATATCGAAGAATAGTCCAAGAGCGCTTTTCGCTTTATGTAAATCATAGTAGCAGCTGTGGAGGAATCGCTTGAGGAGTCTATCCTCTGAAAAGTTTAAAACATAATGACATATAAGTACCTAATCTGAATTCGACAACTTGCCCTGAATTGCTTGATTACTTTAATAAGACGAAGCATTAACTCTTCTTCGCCTCCTGCCATTAAACCACTTGGGTCGGCACAACAAACTTCTTCATCATGTTTCTTCATCCTCCACTCTCCTCTATCATACGTGAGCTCATATCATAATTATCTTCTTTCACACAATCCATCCACCGCTTCTTTGGTAGACCTCTCATTCTAGGTTTACTAATACCTACATTACAAAATATATCTATCAAATCGCAATTAGAGTAATCATATCGATGAAGATTAACCGTGTGGTGACGGCAGAGTAGAATACAATTGTCACCACCCCAAATCTCTTCCGTGGTTGTCGTACAAGGTGACTAAGGATAAATCAATGATGAGGAATGGGCAGCAGCAGCGTTCCTCTAATACCACCTAGCAATAACAAAGTACTGCGACTTTTGTGCCCGATACATGGGACCTAACATAATTGGCGAAACGTGGGTGCTAGTTCACCTCTGCCTACCCCTTCGGGGATATAGGCGTGATTTATGTATGTATGTATGTATGTATATCGATGAACTATTTACTTTTATTGCTTTTAATTGACAACAATCAAGAACTTGGATAGGTATACTAAATGTTATCATTATAGTTTACAGACCCCAGCTCTAGGTACGAACTGCCCCCTCATCGCTTGCAGAGGGACAGACCAAACGTTTTTGTCCGTTCTGTCACCCAAAGGGGACAAACCAGGGAATAATTTGTAATTTGACAGCAGGAAGAGAAATAAGGAAATTACCTAACAGTTTTACATTGTATGTACTAAAACTATTTCTAGAACGTAGAAAAATTATTAATAATTCCCTGAACGCTAAAGCGAATTATAAAAAAAATATAAGTAAGCAGTTTTCATTTTCTTCTTTGTACGCATCGTAAAACGCGTTCGCTTATTTTATATCGTAATCGTAATCAAAACCATTTTTATTGTCACGTCCAAACAATAGCCGATAACGTAGGTAATAGCCGGGAAAAACTGACGAAGGTAAACGAATTAAACCGTTCGTGACGAATAAAAAACTTCAGGATAATTTATTTGTTCCATAATTATTATTGTTCTAACTAAATTGCTGTTTAAAACGTTCAACGCCACGTTGCTAACTGCAGGAATTTCGGGAGAGCTTAGAATGGCTGATTAATTATTAGCTATTAATATCATGATTCAATCGGAAGTTATCAGAAAATCAATTAACCGAATCAATAAAATTAAAAAAAATATCGCGTGATATTTTATAGTAAATTCTAATTACAATTTGTTTTTTCCTGCAGTTCGCAAGTTTAAGGATAGTTGCTTGCTTCTTGATAGATCATAAGAACAAAGACTAAATATTTATGTCGGGTATTGTCAATTCTAATAACTTTAGAAAATACTATGAGTATTACTTGTATAATTTTTCTATTTACGGGAAGGTTCGATTAACAGATTTTTAAGTTATATAATCCTAATAATAACATTTACGATATGTATCAATATGCGACAAAGATAGACAGCATAACATAGCTCAATATTCCATAATCAATTCTCATTTTTAGTTGTAAAAAAAAATAGGCCCAAGTTATAATCATAATAAATAAAGTACATAATCATCATAATACGGTCACATGGAAGTAGCAGTATTTTCATGAAAATCGGCGGAAACTATGTTAGTTAAATAACAGACTATTACAACCGATTATACCATGACAGTTCACAGTTGTGTGGTTAGTATAATGGTAGGTTAATTCTTTCCTAGTCATTTCATATTAATTCGGCTCAAAAATATACTCTACATTTGTGTAGTTGTAGTGTAATAATATACACTACTTAATAAGATGTTTGCTCAATACCCCAAAAAAGGATAGAAGATTTGGATGTAGATATGCAATAATGTGTCAAGCCACATGAATACCAATTTGAGAAAATGGCGCCCAAAGATTCTAAACATGATGTGATTTGCTATGTTATAAAAAAATGTTTATATCTTTTTGTTAAAGAAAGTGTTTCAAGTCGGTTAGAACACTTTTGAAAATTGTAGAATAAATGATGCTTTATCGACCTATGTCGAAATCTCGGAATATGGGTTTTTGTGGGTTTACACATTATTGCTTATCACCGTCCATTTGGGAAATATTATTTGATTTCACATATTTAAAACCAGCTCCCTAAATATGAGGCGATTTCAAAGTTAAAATAATATTCTCAATCCATATATTATGATAAATCCTAATGTTAACTTCGCACGTAAATAACACCCGTGACAAGGTGAATGGAAGGCGGCTATATGGACATGTAATTGAGAAGAGATTACAAGCCTGCGAGCAAAAGAGTACATACATACATAAGTCACGCCTATATCCCCGAAGGGGTAGGCAGAGGTGAAGCACCCACGTTTCGCCAATTATGTTAGGTCCCATGTAATAGGTGGCGAGCCTATTGCCATTTATCGGGCACAAAAGTCGCAGTACTATTGCTAGGTGATATAAGAGGAACGCTGCTGCCCATTCCTCATCGCTGATTTATCCTTAGTCGCCTTGTACGACACCCACGGGAGATTTGGGGTGGTGACAATTGTATTCTACTCTGCTGTCACCACACGGCAGCAAAAGAGTAATGCCAATATATGTTAGTGGGTGGAGGTAAAGAGGTATATGTCACAAAAAATGGTTGAGATTTATGGAAGTATAATATAAAACTAACTGGGCCGACTCCAGATAACCTAGGAACAGATCTATCGAATGATGATAGTCCTATTATCAAATTTAAGTAAATTATTCATCTTCACCAGTCTATTAATGTCCCTCATGCTGGCACAGGCCTTTCCTGTGGATTGGAGAGAGAGAAAATGATGATTTAATCTGAATTATTACAATATGTATTGGATTAAAGAAATATCTTTAAAAATACCTCATATTTAGTAGTTGTAGGTATTTCTCCAAAGGACAAACTTAAGTCAAACAAACGACAACAAAAAACTGACAAGACAAAGACAAGATTATTAGTGTGTTCATTTGTTTAATTGCAAAGCCAGATTTCAGTGTTTATTTAAACATTGGCATTTAGTTATAGTTATAAATAAAATTGTGCCGTGTGGTGACGGCAGAGTAGAATACAATTGTCACCACCCCAAATCTCTCCCGTGGGTGTCGTACAAGGCGACTAAGGATAAATCAATGATGAGGAATGGGCAGCAGCGTTCCTCTTGTACCACCTAGCAATAGCAATGTACTGCGACTTTTGTGCCCGATAAATGGCAATAGGCTCGAAACCTTACATGGGACCTAACATAATTGGCGAAATGTGGGTGCTAGTTCACCTCTGCCTACCCCTTCGGGGATATAGGCGTGATTTATGTATGTATGCATGTATAAATAAAATTGAAAAACTTAAGTGAACATAAAACAAGTAAGTAGATACTTAAGCATTGAAATTGTTCATCGATGCAAGTCTATCCATAAATAGGCGATTAATATATCGAGTGCAGCAAGAAATCGTATGATTTCCGATACTCGGAAATGTTCGAAAAGAATACCTACTGGGTATAACGTGTTTTCTTGATATTCTCGATAGATTCAATCCTCATCAACATCATCGCGAGGTCAACGGTCAATCTGGAGGACCTTGTTAAATTGCTTGTGTCATTTAATAAGCATTACTTCTTTTTATAAACGTCGTGAAACAGGAAATGCTTTTAGAATCTAAATTGTAATTTTTATTTATTAGTGCCGTGTGGTGAGGCAGAAAAAAATAAATAAATATTTTTACACTCACACCTATCATCTAGCCCAAAGTAAGTAGCCTAAGCACTTGTGTTATGGATACTAGATGACGGACATATTTTCAATATAATTGTTCTCTTCTCCCTACCCTATTCCCAGTCTATCTGGGGTCGGCGCAGTATGTTTCCTCTTCCATTCATATCGGTCAGACGCCATCAAGCCATCCACTCCCTTTTGATTCATATCATCCATCACACCTTAAAGGTGCTAGTGATGAATGAATGTATAGAAAAGAGACAGAACGGACCATGTCGAGAGACCAGCGAACGGAGAGAGTGATTGGAATGACAACATTCCAATCCATACTGCTCAAGGTTTTGGCTTAGGTTTTACAGCCGGCCGCCTGCCTGACACTAACCCTCTTTGGGTGGTTTGCCCCCCACCATTCGGGTGCCCCAAGGTGCTTATTGGTATACACTGGGCAATCTCCCTTAGTCGACTTTTACGACACCCATGGGATGCGACGGGGCTGGCCTATTCTACGTTATTTGTTCGCTCCCTGGCCAGCATAGAAGACTGAGCTGCGTTCCTCTTATACCACCTAGTAATGTACTGCGGCCTTTGTGCCCGATAAATGGCAATATTAGGCTCATGGGACCTAACACCCACTTTTTGCCAATTAAGTGAGGTCCCATGTAATAGGTGGCGAGCCTTTTGCCATATATCGGGCACATAAATCGCAGCATATGACCTAGAGTGTATGAGAGGAATGCTGCTGCCCATTACTCATCGCTGTTACCCTTGATCGCCTTGTACGACACCCACGGGGGAGATGGGGGTGGTGACAACTGTATTCTGCTCTACCGTCACGATATTATCAATTATACAAAAATCTCGTGTCACAGTGTTTTGTGTACTATCGATCACCTTCGAAACGGGTGGACCAATTTTTATGACATTTTATGTGTATATTTAGGTCTGAGAATAGGCGGAAGACTAATTTTATACCCCTAGTTGATAAGGGCAAAAGAACGCTTGCTAGGGGGCTAGACAAAGAAACATACTGACAAAGATAACGAAGTTCGATAAAGCTAAATGTATGGGATTTGACGTAAGTCGTCGTGAAATCACGTGACAGAAATCAACTTCGTAAGTTCCTAGTTATGTTGGTAGCGCAAGCTAAGACGCTGTAGATACCAAAGTAATATGGTCGTTCGTGACGAACTCCGCCCCGTTATCGTTATGAAACGATTGCCACTTGGCTACGGGCCCAGGTCAGCTAGTTACCTATAAACAAAAAAAATCGCAAAATTACAATCCTTTTTCGAAAATTTACTGACTTTATTTTACTGTCCACTAATTATACTTCTTCTCTGTTCACGTATTCCAGCGGCTAAAGCGTAATTTCCTGCTCTATTGGACCGAATGTGGATGTGGAATGTGGACCGATCTACATACATACATAAATCACGCCTATATCCGAAGGGGTAGGCAGAGGTGAACTAGCACCCACGTTTCGCCAAATCAGTTAGGTCCCATGTAATAGGTGGCGAGCCTATTGCCATTTATTGGGTACAAAAGTCGCAGTACATTGTTGGGTGGTATAAGAGGAACGCTGCTGCCCATTCCTCATCAATGATTTATCCTTAGTCGCCTTGTACGACACCCACGGGAGAGTTTTGGGGTGGTGACAATTGTATTCTACTCTGCCGTCACCACACGGCTAATTGGCTATTGGACCGATCTCCTTATATTGATATCTGTGACCGAATCCCTAATGTGATGAGTCGCTTTAGCAGTGTAGAGTCGCGTTTTACTTCGACGTTAGATTAAGGCTGAAATTCACAAACACATAAACAGGCGATTATTATTTAGCTGTAGATTTTATAACATTTTATCGTATGGAGGAACTGTCAAAAAAAGTATGGTTATCTTTTAATCGCTTGTTTTACCTACGTGTTGGTGAACTCGGACCTAAGATTGCAGGTAACTGCAGCTAACAAAACCAATAAACATACATAGGTACTACATAAATCACGCCTATAATATCCCCGAAGGGTTAGTGTCTAAATACGAATACCTACGATGGGTCGTGAAAATCCTTGGTTTTTATTTTTTGTCATTCATTGCTCTGAAAAAGGTTTAAATAATGGGAAATGTCAAAATACATCATAACAATGGGTACTCCGAGCAATGGGTGCCAATTCAACTCTACCTACCTCCTCGAGGATGAATACAATTATTTATGTATGTGCTGTATAGTAAGGATTTACCTATATCATTTGGCAGATGAGTCTGGCTACGTAACCATTGCCGGAACTGTCCAATCAGCTCTTGTACTTCTTTAGGAGACTTGTCGGCAGCCATTGTGTGAAATCACTGGAAAAAAACATTTTACAAAATTAATCATATATTAAATCATTTATTAAAAATACATTTTCTAGAAACGGTAATCGAACCCGCTACCTCCGCAAGCCCATAATACTCGGCCAACCAGGACGTTAGCTAACTTGCCGAAATGTCTCTAACCAATCAACTTCACGTTGTAAGGCAACGGCGGGCCTAACCCCGCAATGTGGAAATCAATAGCAGGTATTTTTACGAATACCATGCATTCGGTTATCAGTCAGGTTTGCTTTTTAATTATTATTCAAACATTCATCATCACTAGCCCTTTAATGCCCAATGGAAGAATATAGGGAGAATTGGCCATACACATACATAACCCACCACGCTGGCCCAGTGCGGATTGGTGGGTTCTGTGGTATTAACGACTGCAGATGCAGCCGGGATCAACGGCTTAACGTGCCTTGTGAAGCACGGAAGAGCTAATAAGAGATAATATATTTTTGATCACCCATCCAATGCCCGGCCTAACGAACGTTACTTAGTTTACGCAATATATATTTACGCAATATATAGTATAAATTTTATTTATACATATATGAATATTAAAAAATGTTAAAAGACTAATTTTTCTTTAGAGGTAATATTTTTTTTTAAAGATTTGCATAATGTTCAAATAGAAATATGTATTAATAATAATTACGAATGCTTGCTTTATTCATATACTTTTATTGCTTCCATAAAATATTGGGTACCTACTAATAAATTTCCTCGTAAGTCAGGTAGGTATAGTATAAGCAACAATATCACCTTGGATGAATAATATTCACAAAATTAAGACCGACTTAAAAAAAATCCGGTTATACGGTAATGCTCATTTTAAAAATAGACAAAGATATCTGATGCTGGATTAGGTCACGCGTGTTGAACGTATAGGTGAAGGTTGCCTACCCTCCCGTAGACTCGCAGTAGACAATACCCACACACGAAACCTTAAGTTAAATAAATTATAGCGACAATTCGAAATGGTAATAGGTACCATATAATTAACATGCATAGATAAATTACGTCTATTTATCCCCGAAGGGGTAGACTTTTCGCCCTGCGTGATCATATTAGAAATGATGAGATCCGCAGGAGAACTAACATCACCGACATAGCCCGAAGAATTGCGGACCTTAAGTGGCAGTGGGCAGGGCACATTGCGAGGAGGCCTGACGGCCGTTGGGGCGGAAAGGTCCTCGAATGGCGGCCGCGCACCGGGAGACGCAAAGTTGGTAGCCCCCCACAAGGTGGACCGACGATCTGGTGAAGGTCGCGGAAAGCCGCTGGATGCGGACAGCGCAGGATCGACCGGTTTGGAGATCCTTGGAGGAGGCCTATGCCCAACAGTGGGCGTCTCTCGGCTGAATGATGATTTCGCCAATTAAGTTAGGTCCCATGTAATAGGGGGCGAGCCCATTGCCATAAAATTGCTAGGACGTACGCTGCTGTCCATTACTAATCGCTGTCTTCAACCTCAGTCGCCTTATACGACACCCGCGAGAGGGGTGGGCGGTGGTGACAATAGTATTCGGCTCTGACGTCAAATTGCCAATTAACATGACCGGTATTTAAGACAAAGTAAAATAAGTATGTTTATACAGACAAATTAATTATGTTCGCATATACGGAAAAATAGAAGCTATTAACACGATTTATTTTTTGCTATATACACTTTAAAGGCAAATAAAATTTTATACATACATACATAAATCCCGCTTATATCCCCGAAGGGGTAGGCATAGGTGAACGAACACCCACTTTTCGCCAATTGGGTATGGTCCCATGTAGTATATACCTACAAATCTATGAAGAAGACATGGTTGTATGGTGGTTGCCTATACCACGCCGAAGTCGCTACCTGCAGCCTGGGCTGTTCTTGTCGGCTGACCTGCAGGCGCCAACGACCGATGGCGTTTGGGGTCACCATCCGGCCACGCTAGCCTTTATTAACCGACTTAATAAAAAGGAGGAGGTTCTCAATTCGTCTATATT
Organism: Cataclysta lemnata; assembly: GCA_963931975.1. Taxonomy (NCBI): domain Eukaryota; kingdom Metazoa; phylum Arthropoda; class Insecta; order Lepidoptera; family Crambidae; genus Cataclysta; species Cataclysta lemnata. The sequence goes on along the minus strand of OZ008353.1, from coordinate 9,394,251 downwards.
TTTTTTATGTTTGTTACCTCGGAACTTTTTTAAAGACATTTTACCTTTGGATATTTTAAGGTCCGGTTGCTCGAAACTCAGCAACGTGAACTGAAGGATCAAGTTATGGTAAAATAAAACCGGCGCGCGGCGGGGTAACTTAAAAAGCGTTGCTATAACCAACGGCAACTGAATGCGAAGTTAACCGACATACTCAGGCCAAAATGGACAATAGTAAAATTTTTACTTTACTATAACGTACGAGCAGGCGGACCTTAGTTAATGCTTCCATGCTGGCCTGGGAGCGAAAAAATAACGTAGAATGTGACAGCCGCAATCCACAGCTCCCGTCATAGTCGACTTGGTTAGATCAATAAGCATACTTTAGGGCAATTTAGTGTCGTAAAACTGGATCAAGGGAGATCGCCCAGTGTAGGTAAACCAGAAATCATCTAATGGTGGAGGGTAAGCCTCCAACAGCATATCCAAAGAGGGGTGGTGTCAGGCGGCTGGCTATCCTATAGCTATACCTATGCCGAAATCCCAATCACTAACCATTCAGAGGTCTTTCTAGTCATAGTAAAAGCCATTTCCATTATTTTTCTATACGTTAGTATAGATGCGGCAGTTATGCCGCACTCACAGACGTCAAATAATGTTAATGAGTACTTAATGTCAAAAAATGACAATTCAAAACTAGTCGCTATTTTTGCCGGGTCTATATTTAAATGATATTTTTTGACATTAAGTACTCAAAGTTATTTGACGTCTCTGAGTGCGGCAGTGAGACATCGCTAGCACCTTTCCGAACTACTTAGATATATGATTTAAATATTATAAACATACTACACCGACCCCAGATAACTTTTAGGTACTATATGACCACTGACTATAACTCAGTGGTACTAACTTTACTGAGAGATGTAGAGAGTCGGGGCTAGCACATTCTACGTTATTCTTTCGCTCTCAAGCCAGCATATTAGAAGACTTTGCTACACTATGTCTAAATGAAATCTCTGATTGTGTAAAATTTGTAAATTTTTTGTTGCTTTTCATTGCCGTTGTTTATGTTTACATTTGAACTGTTCATTAAATTAAAAAAATGAACAAAATAAGTATGCAGAGTGTCGACTGCTACTTCAAACAGACCATTCACTGAACCCCAACTGGAACGAGCCATTCGTTAATAGGACAATGAGCGGACGTTTTGCAACGTATTGTGTGATATTTTGCGAATCGGATGCTTTCTGTGGGAATTGTACGGGTGGTAAAACTGTATTCAGCTCTGCCGTCACTATGCGGCGGTTTAATAGTTTAGTAACTTTTAGTAATTCAGTTTTTTTTATGCTGGACATAATAGACAGGGAATCACTTGGCCTTCAAGCTTCATCTCACCTGTTGCCAACAGTTGAGATGAAGATTGAACCTTATCGCCACTTACCAACAGGCTGTTGCTCGAGCTTCACCTGGAATTCTCAACCACAGAGGGGCTGGCTATCTTATCATAAATTGTCGGAACATAATGCTGTTATCATTATTATTATGGTGACAGATTTTGATAAGACGGTGGTAGCTAGCCAAGCCGACTTGAAAAAATTCCTACCACCAACCAAACCTAGGACAATTTTGTACTCCCCCGGGATCGAACCCCGGACCTAATTTCGGTAGGCGAACCACAAGATCACGGAGGCGGTAAGAAACGTTAAACAGAACGAAAGTCGGTAACGTACAGCTAATAGTTAATTGGGTATTATTCGTTTTCATATGTAATAAAACTGCTGCGCCTGCGGTCCTAATTAAAAATGCAGCTGAACATACAGTATTTACACTCATGGATCAATCCTTCGATGCCAAATTAAAACTGAATTATCACACAATAAACCCTGTAAGTATTCATAAAACTTGCAGATTTTAAAAATAACATACATACACAAATCACGCCTATATCACGTAGGCAGAGGTGAACTAGCACCCACATTTCGCCAATTATGTTAGGTCCCATGCAATAGGTGGCGAGCCTATTGCCATTTATCGGGCGCAAAAGTCGCAGTAAATTGCTTTTGCTAGGTGGTACAAGAGGAACGCTGCTGCCCATTCTACATCATTGATTTATCCTTAGTCGCCTTGTAAAAATAATTCATAAACAAATTACAACTATATAAAATCATTTACGATACTCCTGTACCTACCCAGTTAAAATATCCATTGGTCGCTGTAAGAAGTTATTTATTACAATTTATAACTTTACATTTAGATGAATAGACAATTACCGGCATGATATAATCCAAGGAGTTGTCGTAAACAACTCAATTGCAATGTGATCTATTTGCTGCGAGTGCTTTTAGCAAAAAACCTACATAATTAAAATGCGTCAACAAACTACCTATACTGTTTAGTTGTAATTATTGGTTATCTCATTTAACTTAAATAAAATAGACTTATTAGAAACAATCAACGTAGCCCAAACCGGTTATAAATCAACTAAACAAGGGTCAAATTCCCCTTAACCTAATAAAAATATATACTTGAAATACTTACTGCCGCACTCACAGACGTCAAATAACGCTAATGAGTACTTAATGTCAATAAATGACAATTCAAAACTAGTGATCTATGGTTTAGATTTAAATGATTTTTTTTACATAAAGAATTCATTAAAGTTTATTGACGTCTCTGAGTGCGGCAGTAAATGATTTAGATATTAATACTCACAATGTTCGCTCTTTCTCACAGTATACTTTAACGTGTGTATGGATAATTCATACACATTTTATCACGTCTGAACGGCGCAACAGGCAGATTACGACTGTCCTTCAATGACAAAGTGCTCCATTAATGCACGTGAAATAAGAATAGTAAGCCCAGCCCAGTTTGCGTACCAGTTGAATGCCGACACGAGTGTTTTGGTGATAGAGATCTACACTTCAATAACACAGACTTATAGTCCAAAAAATTCAATAATCCTACTGTCACAATTATAGCAAGAGCCATATTGATACGTCTTATAATAAAAAATACAAAGACCTATTTATTGAAAGTCGCTGATCGTTAGTGGACGTGATTTAAAAATACGTCCGTCGTGCTTTTAAATACATTACGTATATTTCATGATTGTTTACATTTTGTCTCTCTCTCTATAATAAGTATAGTATTTTTTTCTTTGGCAGACAGTTCTCTCTACTACCGTGATTTTCTTGTCAATAGTAGTTCTGTGATAAAAAGGCAGGCTTCAAAACTAAAGTATAAACTTGCTTAATTCTGTAGGCAGAGTAATGAAAACGACCATTAATTCTTGATAGTTCCTACCTACATAGGTAGAGTAGGTATTGACTCTATCCATTAAAAAGAGATAGTATAAATGTAAACAATCTTGATGTACTATTTATTTTGAATTTAATTTGAATATGCTGTGTGGGTGACGGTAGAGCAAAATACAATTGTCACCACCCCCAACTCTCCCGTGGGTGTCGTACAAGGCGACCTAGCAATATACTGTGATTTAGTGCCCGATATATGGCTCGCCACCTATAACCCATTACATGGGACCAAACTTAATTGGCGAAAAGTGGGTGTTAATTCACCTCTGCCTACCCCTTCGGGGATATAGACGTGATTTATGTATGTATGTATATGTGTAATTTGAACATTATATAAATGTCACAAAAATAATAAGAATATTGTAGTTACAAAAAGTTCGAAACATTATCTTGATGCAGGAATTGAACCCGCGTCCTCTGGCGATCCGGGTAGGAGCCTATATCACTGGATGTGATCGTATACGCCACAGGTTATAAAAACAATGAACGCAATATTCAGATCTGGGGGCCTAGACAAAGTAACATACCGACAAAGATAACGAAGTTCGATAAAGCAAAATGTATGGGACTTGACGTAAGTCGTCGTGAAATCACGTGGCCAAAATCGTCTTCGTAAGTTCCTAGTTATGTTGGTAGCGCAAGCTAAGACGCTGTAGATACCAAAGTAACATGGCCGATCGTGACGAACTTCGACACGTTATCGTTATGAAACGATTGCCACTTGGCTACGGGCCCTGATTTATCAGCCAAATGGTTTCTAGTTCGAATCCTCAAGCAATCGCTAATATCGTGATTGTTTCAGTCTAGCTGTCTTTCTCAGACCTTGACATCAAACCAAATGAGTGACCGTAACGGGTGTCCCCGTTATAAACGTATAAACGTTTTCTGTAGTAATTATTTCCCATATTTATAAATACCACATTTTAAAACGTAAGAGAAATCTCTGCCGATACTAACAGAAACTTAAAATTAAAAATTAATCTTCGCAGAGTGGTAGCGGCAGTGCAGAATAAATTGTCGCCACCCCCCCATATCCTCTGCGGGTGTCGTACAAGACGACTGAGGGTAAAGACGACGAAATAAATAATGGGCGGCAGCGTTTCTCTTGTACCACCTAGCAATATACTGCGATTGACGTGCCCGATAGATGGCAATAGGCTCGCTTACATGGACGAAACGCTGGACTTTCCACCCCATAGGCGATAGATATATATTGTAAAGTACCTAAATAATATTAGAAGTTGAAAATATTACATTCCATTTATCGGCAAAAAACACATTACAAATGTCTGTTTATTGGTGAAAACCATGTTACAGTAAAACGTGGTGTTTATATATTCTTTTTTACAGGGGTCAATTTTTTACTCAACATCTTTATTTAAACGTACATCTAATTCATAACAAAGTAAATATAATCTACAATTCTACTAAGGACAATGCTGTATGGGTAACTTCCCGTTGTCTTTGTTTATGAAGAAAAAATAACAAGTGTAGCGATTGGCGGTAATACAAAAACCCCGGGAGTATTAATTTGGCGCCTTTTGAAAAGCGACAACCAAATGTTTGTTTCATTAATTTAAAAATGGTTTTATAGTGGATTTTGCAGTGAAAGTGATGTTACTTGATATACAAGGATCAGTGTTGACATTCAGACATTCAATTAAATACCTACCGATAAGGCGGTGAATATCTTTTCAGTGGAGTCTGTTACTTATGATTTGATTTTTATTTAAAAATTATTTATATGTTTATTTTATTTGTCTGGTACTTACTATTCTATTTATGCCAATTTACTCCGTAGATGAATTGCAACATCACAAACCGTGTGACACTCATATATATTATGGATAATTCAAAAAAAAATAAAAAGTAATAACTGGAATAGCTATGGGCTAGGTTCCTTTGCTTTTTCTGAAAAGGGAGAATTTTAACCAACTCCGAAAAATTTTAAGAAAAATATAACCGGGGACATGGCTGTGTGGACTAAATCCTTTTGTCTTCCCAAAAAATAAAATTGAAGACATGGCTGTATGGGCTAAAGGGCTCCTTTCGTCTTCCCATGGAGAGTGTTTGGCACGGGAGTGCATGGCGGGCATTCAATGATGTCAGCAAATATTTTATTCAAATTGTTTCAGAGTGGACTATGTGCAGTGTAAGTGGTGTTATTTTGATGCATAAAGATCCGTGTTGATGTTCAATTATGAGGAATCATTGAAATAAAATTGTTGTGACGTGTTTATAGTGGTTTTCACCACCTCATCAGTCGCCGTCATGAACTCTGTAACCATTCGATTCGCGCCAAGCACTCCCTGGATGCGTTAATATGTGTTTCACCCATATTTTAATGTAAAATTCATTTCATTCATTATCTTGATTCAAAATTAAGAAATCTAAATAAAAGTGTATATATAAAGTTTCTAAAGGACTTGCATCCAGGAACGTTAAACCTATAAAAAAAAGTGTTTGGCGCGTTTCAATGGTGTCAGCGGGCCTAGCACGGCACGCGGAGATATGTCACCCAGGGAGTAGACAATTTTTTTGCAATCCCTCCTTTTCTTTCTCTAGAGCTAGCATGGCAAAAGGGAGAGACTAGTTTATCCCCAGTGATAAAGTTCTCCCGACAGTGCCGCCAAGCTAAGCGAATAAAGAGTGAATGACTGAACCCGATCATTACCAATAGAGCTACGATGTATAGGCTAACCAAAACAAAAATACGTAGCAACTGTGTTTGGGGCGTTTCGTGGTGTTAGTCAGATTTTTTTCGATAATTCTTAAATTGGTTCAAAGTGGATTTTGTACAGTAAAAGTGGTGTTATTTTGATGCACAGGCATCCATGTTGATGTGCAATTATGCAGAATCATTGAAAATTAGTTTTGTGATGTGTTTGATGTTGAGGTGTGAACCTCTTAAAAAGTGGTTTTGCCAACTTCATCAGTCTCCATCATGAACTCTGTTACCATTCAATTCCCGCCAAGCACTCCCTAGATGCGTTAAAATATGTGACACCCATATTTTTACGTAAAATTCATTTATTAATACATTTCACCCACTCATTATTTCATATGACTACAGATAAAATATATAGAGTGCACGCTAGAGAAGTCTGCGCTTGGTAAAAATTGGAAGTAAAACTTCATTTGTTTGTCTAGGAGTGTCAATGTTAGCGGTTAGCGAGCAGCGCCACCTCTCACGCGCAGACTTATCTAGAGCGCACTCTACTAAAGACATGGCTGTTAGGGCTAGTCCCTTTGCATTCCCTAAAATATAGGGAGAATTAAAAAAAATCAATGGTGTCCGTCCTCAGAGTAAATCCGAGTGTCGTGTCAGATTTTTTTTCGATAAAACAAAAATTGTTTCGGAGTGGATTTTGTGCAGTGAAAGTGATGTTATTTTGATGCACTAGCATCCGTGTTGATGTGCAATTATTCAGAATCATTATATATAAGTTTTGTGATGTTTGATTTTTAGAATTTTATAGTGGTTTTCACCACCTCATCATGAACTCTGTTACCATTAAATTCGCGCCAAGCACTGGTTAGATGAGTTAAAATGTGTGACACCCATATTTTAATGTAAAATTCATTTTATTCATTCATAAGAATAAATTACTAAAGACATGGCTGTATGGGCTTGACCCTTTACCGTGCAAATACAGAGAGAATTAAAAAAAAGAGAAAAGGTGTTTGGCGCGTTCAGTCAGATTTGTTTTCGACAATTCTAAAATTGGTTGAAAATTAATTTTGTGCAGTGAGAGTGGTGTTATTTTGATGCACAAGCATCGGTGTTTACGTGCAATTATGCAGAATCATTGAAAATAAGTCTTGTGACGTGTTTGATGTTGTAGTGAAGACTACTATAAAAAGTGGTTTCGTTCACCTCATAAGGCAACATCATGAACTCTGTTACCATTCAATTCGCTCCAAGCACTCCCTAGATGCGTTAAAATGTGTGACTGCCACATTTTAAAATTTATTTAATTTCATTTATTTCATTCATATTATTTCATTCATCTACATTCAGTAGACAGTTTCACCCACTCATTATTTCATAAGACTACAGATAAAATATACACTAAAGATATGGCTGTATGGGCTAGACCCTTTGCCTTGCCTAAAATAAAGAGATAATTAAAAAAAAACAGAAAATTAAAATAACAAACCTAGAAATATATTCCTATTCATTAATTAAGAACATACATACATAAATCACGCCTATATCCCCGAAGGGGTAGGCAGAGGTGAACTAGCACCCACGATTCGCCATTAATGTTAAGTCCCATGTAATAAGTGGCGAGCTAATTTCTATTTATCGGGCACAAAAATCGCAGTACATTGCTAGGTGGTATAAGAGGAACGCTGCTGCCCATCCCTCATCACTAATTTATAATTAGTTTAGTCGCCTTGTACGACACCCACGGGAGCGATTTGGGGTGGTGAAAATTGTATTCTACTCTGCCGTCACCACACGGCCTATCTAATAATCATACGCTTAGAGTAACAACGAAATGTAATATAGTCATTATACAATGACTAACGCCTAAATATTAATCCAGAAGTAGTAGTAATAATTTTGATTTAAGTGAACGCACAAGTAATAATAATTTAATTTTTATAGAAAGTTGAACGCAGATACAATCACTTGTCTATATTTTTTTTAAATATGTATATTAAGCTGAGTGGATGGCAGCCTTTTGGCCAATTTGTTTTTTTAGTGTTACCATAACAAAAATATTTGGAGCCTACCAAACCAACAAAATCTAATCATGAAGGCAGAATTTATTTAATAAAATAATATTGCATTACATAATTTTCTATAGTTAGTTCTTTTTTATCAAAATTATTATTTTGATTGCAACCATTTTAATTAAAATGGTAGAAAAATAACCAATAAAAAGGTTTGTCTTTGTCTAATCTGACAACACCAGCTGGTGCAAGTTTGCGCATGCGCCGAATGGCGATATATCAGTGAATATTCTTTGAGTTCATTATTTTATAAATAAGAAAATTTTAACGTTAGTTGGTAATATTTTTATGTAAATGTGTAAATTATTAAATAATACAGAGCAGGTACCTTATGAAATTACCTCTTCCAATAATAGTTTCAAGTGATAAAAGTGTAACAGTGGTGGCCATTACAAAACCTAAACTTTTTTATCAGGACAAATGTCCATTTGATGTTTCGGCGACGTTGTGACTAATCCACGGAAAGCTAATTGAAAATTATCTATTGTAATTTTACCTGATAGCTATTGTGATTTCTTTTCTTCAGAGCGCATCTTCAGTGAACCCTTGTTTTAAATTATTTGCCAAAGATTGGAGCCGACCGATAATTAGGGTTGACTTCCCACAAGAAACTGTCAATTGTTAAATTTTCTGTTACAAGAAAATCCCTGACAGGAGTAAATTTGTTTGTCACAAAATAATATCTCGCATCGTAGAGCTCAGTAACGATCTTAGTTAACAGTAGTGTTATTTGTAACACCCACAACGCTTGTTGTTACTCTTGAATGAACATAACATTGGAACGGCGACCTCTATTCATTCTCGTTCTCTTTTCAAAGAAATTAATCTAAAATAGTACCGTCTGAAACTAAACATCAGTGGCAGTCGCCGAAACAACACACGCTAAAAGTTATTATTGTGATTACAGTGAAACAACAATGATTTTGAGATAAATTTGTACTGTGTAACAGTTTGTTAAAAAGACGAAAATTTCAAAAATAGTTACAATCTGTGTTGGTGATAGTTGGATTGTGTCATGGGGAGTGGTAAACTCCACGTGCCATCGTCGAGGCTGTGACATGGGCTGCATCGTCGTAGCCTTCGCTGACGGTGGGCTCTCAGAGTGATAGGGGTGCTGGGCTCCAGGCCTGCACAACACACCTAGTATTATGAACAAACGTGAAAGCAACAAGGACAAAGAACGTCAGAGTGACGATAAAAGAACTTCAGCGTAAGTCTTTATGCAATATTATTTAATGTTCATTCAATAGCATATCAATATTCTGTAGCTAATAACCACCAAGTGCCACCTACAACTATGAAGCTCCTCCCTATGCACAGATAACAATGAAATTTCAGTTCTTTTACAATAGAAGTAAAGGCTCAAATATTAGAAGTTCTAATTCTCCACAAGTGTTGAGATAATAACCAACAAAAACAATTTTTTTTGGATATTTGAGTCAATTCAAGCCTATGATTGTTGGAATGCAATTTCATTGTAATTAATTGTCTAATGCCTACCAAAAGATAATCACTTAAATTACTATTAACAACATACATATGAATATTAGATATTTCATACATTTGACACAAAATGTGCAAAGCCTTATGTCTAGTTAAACAGTCTAGCTTCAACCCAGTTTTTTGTTCAATTATTTTTGATGTCTCTATGAAATAATGAGAATATTAAAAAAATATTCTAAAATGAATTATAAAGTAATGTACTGGTTATATTTTTCCTATGTAACTATACATGCATGCATGTTGGATACATGCACTGGGACAGTTGTGGAAACGAATGAATGATGATTGACCCATCTTTGTGTCCTTTTCCCAGTTTGTCTATGGTTAGTGCAGTATGTTTCCTCTTCCATTCATATTGGTCAGACATCATCATCAAGACATTGACTCCCTTGCAATTCATTTAATCATAACACCAGAAAGATGCTAGTGATGAATAAATGTACTTAAAAGTTACGGAAAGAACTAGGTAATTCAACAGACATACTGATGAATATTGGAATGACAACATTCCAATCCATCCTGCTCAAAGTTTTGGTGTAGGTTTTAAAGCGACTGCCTGCCTGGCATCAGTCATCTTTATTTATGCTGTTGCTGGTGGTTTGTTTAACCTCTGCCATTTGGGTGCCCCCAAGCTGCTTTTTGGCCTACACTTGCTAATTTCCATTAGTTGACTTTTATGACCTAAAAGGTCAGTCGGGGTATTTTGCTACCATGCCATAACGAATATGCCTGTAATAATAATAGGGATAGTGAATGATACATATTTTTACAAGGCCCTATTATTGTGATGAATGATAGTATTACTGCAGAACAAATTAACATATTAAACAGGTATGATTAAAATCAACCTTTCCCTTTAATTAAAATTCTTTTAAACATACCTTCATAGCATAAATCATTCCAGTTTATCTCTGTAAATAGAACAATGCAAAGGTGTATTAACATTTTGCCAGTACGTTCAAGTTGGTGTGCTAAACATTTATATTAGTGTTACATGTAAACACTAGCTGTCGCACTCAGAGACGTCAATTAATGTTACTAAGTATACTTATACAAAAAAATACAGTTCAAAACTAGCTGTTGTTCTTACTGGGTGTATGGTCTAGTTTTGATTGATATTTAGTATTTATTTAAATTAATTGATGTCTCTGATCGGGCAGTGTGGACACAGGGCTTCATAGTTGTGGTTTAATCAGCTGTTTGAAATATTCCATAAAGATCCAGTCCATAAGTTTAATGTTTTATGTAATATTATAAGTACCTAGTGTTAAACAATTTGATGAACAAAACAGTAGATAAGTATAATTCATATGTTATTATTGTTGTGTCCTTCCTATATTATAATCCCTCTGTGCTAATTTACGCCATATTATTAAATGTAATACATATTAGTTATAAGTATTTTCATTAAAAAGCAGTTGCATATTCTAACTAAAGGATATAAGGTATTTTATTTCTGTTCAAATTTTCATATACAAAAATCCAAAATGATGAGCTATCATCAAATTCTTCAAATAACAATAACAAGAATTTAAAAGAAATTGTTTATTTAAAGAGGAGTTTGCTATAAAAGACAGGTAATGTACAGTCAAGAGCTAGTCAGGCTATAACAAAATGGCAAATTTTCCCAATCCATTTTGCTTTACTACTAACAAGTAAAGATTGACAATTGATTGAAGAAATTAGACAGTTTTGGTTAGACTGAAGTGCTGTTGACCATAGTGTTAACATAATTACTAATAAATATGTAGTTTTATAATAATTCACATAAAGTTAGTTTAAACAGTACCTAGTATTATTTATTTATACATTTCATTTAAGTAATAGTAATGACAGCATTCCAATCCACATGGCCCGCTTGGACAAATAGCTATGAGGTCTCGTCTTAAAAGCCTGGCAGCAAGTGTTTGTTTGATGACCACTTGGTTATCAATCTCTTCTGAAAGTTTTTATGAAATTTGTTGTCTATATTTGGTAGGTCTGAGAATAGATCGTAGGCTATTTTTTATACCCCTTGATGATAAATAAATATTTTTACACTCACACCTATCATCTAGCCCAAAGTAAGTAGCCTAAGCACTTGTGTTATGGATACTAGATGATGGACATATTTTTAATATAATTATGTATATAAATGTTAAAAATATACTACATAAACATATACACAACCATGACTCTGAAACAAACATTTGTGGTCATCACAAAGTTTGCCCCTACCAGGATTCGAATCCGGGACCTCTTGGCCAATACCCAGCAATCTGAGCATTTGACCAAAGCCGCTGTCTATGATATAAAGATGATAAGGGCAGTACATTGTTTTGCTGTGTTAGCTACTATGATATATACCTAATTAGATCAAAGATTTAATAGTCTACCTCCCTAAGACCTTACCTAAACCTTCTTTAGTTGTCCTTTTGTTTTGTATTTGCCATCCACCATTCACATGTCCCATGTTGCTTGTTGGTATACACAGGGCAATCTCCTTTAGTCAACTTTAACAAACATCCTGGGGTTTGGTGTGGTTAGCACATATAAGTGTTATAAAATAAAATACAAAAAAAGAATATACCATACTAACTTTATCTTGTTTATTTTAAGGAATCAGGCAATTAGGGTATCCCAGATAATTGATTTTAAAAATAGTATGTAATACAACGGATTTGAAATTGGTATTTTTTTTATGGAAAAACCTAGTTAATATTTTCATTGTATTTAGAAATTTCCATTATACAACATCTAGATTTCATAAAAAAAGCATATTACACTAAGTAAAGACGACCATAACAATCTTCATTCTCATCACAATTGCTTTAATGTAAAAACAATTCATGAGTAGGTACTCACCTATATATATTTTTGTTATATTATGTCAAATGCTTTGTGCCCTCCTCAGTTAAATCAAGTGTGCCATGTTATGTCCTGCAATGTAAAATATAAAAAAATGTTTAGTGTGAAAATATCTCAAAGTGTGTTTCATAATATTGAAAATAGCATCCCACACCTCTTTATTTATAATCATGCATAGAAAATTGTTAGTATGTTAAAATCATATATTTTTGTCCTACATAGCCTATTATGTCAGTGACAATGTTAAGTGGTTAGTTTTTAACATTTTTGGTTGGGCTGATTTAAATGTAATAAATTTTACATTAAAACTTTTCCACAGTGTACCCCCCACTGTCATCTAATATTGCCCATGGCGGAAGATCTGTTGATTTAGCTATTTTTTCCCTACATTTAGCTGGAATTTCATCAACTTTAGGAGCCATTAATTTTATTACCACAATTATTAATATACGAATTAATAACTTAACTTTTGATCAAATACCCCTATTTGTGTGAGCTGTAGGAATTACAGCCTTACTATTATTACTTTCTCTCCCCGTATTAGCTGGAGCTATTACTATATTACTAACAGATCGAAATTTAAATACTTCTTTTTTTGACAACTAGTAGAATATTCTTTATCACTATAAATTTATACAGCTAGTGCTTCATTAGAATCTTATATAGGTAAATAATTAAATTAATTAATTAAATTAGGTGTGACATCAATATATTTAAGAAAAGTCTTATTTGTTTATATTTACTACTTAATCAAACAATCATCCAAACCTCAATACATAATAAGATTTTGATGGTAATTAGGTATATGCAGTGTCTTATCAGAACATGCTAACACATTAAAAAACATTTCATTGTAAAAAATATAATTTTAAAATTTTTGTTGTATGTAGCTATAATTTTTTTTTTAATAATAGATTGTAGATACATGATATATATACTATTTGGAAAGTACCTAAATTGTTTTCTGCATATTTTATTTATTTGAGTCTTGGTACCATTTCACATTACTCTATGCCAAAATACTTATGATATTTTGCATTACAATATAAAAAAGAAATGCCATTAAATATTATATGGTTTAGGCATTATGTGGCTAGGTAATTCTCTTGTTCCATGCTTTTGACTGTTGCAGTGCATAACTTTCACTTTTCAACTCAATGCCAATAACGGTCGGTATGATTCACAACATAGTATTCATTTAGATGGGAAGTAAGAACATTCTTTAACCGGTACTCACGTTTTTTAGAATGTTATTTTGCTTAGTAATATAATAATTGTGTGAGCTCTAATTGTGAATAACATCTTTTACAATTTTCAAAACATTCATATTTACTTGTAGGCATTATTCTTCACTGTAATGTTTGGACATAATTTCACCCATTGAATCAACAACTGGACAGGTCCTCCATACAGAATTGGGAGATTAGACCCTAACATAGCCTGCTTTAAAGTACCTATACATACATAAATCCCTATATCCACGAAGGATAGGCAGAGGTGAATTAACTCCCACGTTTCTTCAATTTGATTAGGTCCCATTTAATAAGTGGCGAGCCTATTGCTATTTATCGGACATGGAAATCGCATTACATTGCTAGGTGGCATAAGAGGAACGCTGCTGTCCATCAATCATTGCTTGTCTTAGCCCTTAGTCGCCTTGTACGATACCCGCGGGAAGATGGGGGTATTGACAATGGTATTCTGCTCTGCCGTCACCACGCGGCATTTCTAAACTTATGATATTTGGACTCTCATTTCTGTCATACCAGACTAATGCCCTGCTGCGACTATCGACTTGTACTCTAGTTAATTTCGTGTACATTATCAGTTATTATCATGGCAATAAATGTCATCTTCTAGTCTTCCATGCTGACATGGGAGCGAAAAAATAACGTATAATTGGCCAATCCCGACCGCCTCATCCCATGGGTGTCATAAAAGTCGACTAAGGGATATTGCCCGGTGTAGACCAATGAGCACCTTGAGGCACCCAAATCGAATGGTGGAGGGCAAACCACCAACAACAGCATACCCAAAGAGGGTTAGTGTCATGCAGGCGGCCGGCTGTAAAACCTGTCATTCATGGCTGTCATTCCAATCACTCTCCGTTCGCCGGTCTCTCGACATGGTCCGTTCCGTCTCTTTTTATATATTCATTCATCACGAGCACCTTTCCGGTGTGATGGATGATATGCATCAAAAGTGAGTGGATGGCTTGATGACGTCGGACCGATATGATTGGAAGAGGAGGCATACTGCGCCGATCCCACATAGCCTGGGAACAGGGCAGAGAGGAGAAGAAAAAGATCATGGCAATAAATGTGTAATAGTTCTAAATCTTATGCATCATGTTTATATCTGCTTCAAATTCGAACCCTCGCATAACATACGCGTACCTACGTAATGTAAAAATGGAATCCAGTAATTAAAACACCCTTTTGACCGCCGCTTCATAAATGCATCGACGCAACCCTTCGTATGCCAAGCATTCTTTCGTAATCATTGATTTTGTGTTGTTTCATACGAAATCAATAGCCATAGCAAGCCAACGTATAGGTAATTGTTCTTCTATAGTAAGCGAGCATGTGGTGAATGCAAAGTATTTTGGCACTTTTTTATTATTCTAGAGCTCGATGTTTGTTGTTGATGAATAAGGTATCATCTCTTCCATTTTCTGAGCTGAACTTGTCTGTCACCACCCCCCATTTCTCCCGCGGGTGTCGTACAAATGCGGCTAATGGTAAAGCCAGCGACGAGTAATAGGCAGCAGCGTTTCTCGTATACCACCTACCAAAACACTGGGAATTATGTGCCCGTTAGATGGCAATAGCCTCGCTCCCTGTTACATGAGACCTCACAAACACCTAGCGATATCAACTGGGTGTTAATTCGCCCTTTCCAGAATAAAATCGGCGTGATTTACCTATTTAATGTATTGTTATGGAGATCGCTTCCAAACTTTAATAGTGCTCGGTGCTATAATACTTACAATGACAAATGTACTATTACATTAAAGGCACTAACTCATGTAATAAAACCGTTTAAGATAGTGAAACGTGTATAATTTAGATATTATGCTGGTTGTAATTTGTGCAACGGCACGCTGTTTAAGTCACTTGTACACCGGTGATGGTCTTGGGGAAATTGAAGATGTCAAATTTCCCGTTAAGCTACCGTCCAATTCTTCTTCCTGCCCTTATCCGGCTCTAGGCACGGCAGCACAAAATTTGTTCTTCTTCTATATTCTGTAGATTGTTTTTTATTGATGCTAATCTCCTATTGGTCGTAGAGTGATTTTATATAGCCTAAAGGCTTCGTCGATAAATGGACTATACAACACAAAAATAAATTCTCAATTTATGTCAGTAGATCCTGAGATTAGCGCGTTCAACCAAACAAACTCTTCAGCTTTATAATATTAGTATTAGATTTGTATTGTGTTCACTGGGTTTTTAAAGTGCCTTAAATTTTGTTTAAAATTTTAAGACACTTTTGACTAGTTTAAATAGATATATAGATGTTAAATTAATACCGACATTATTGTACGGAACCCCCCCAAACCGCGTGGGGCCCACACGCACTTGGATGGTTTTTTTCTTGCTTACACTGAGACCTTTAGTTGCTCTTTGCAGCGTAAATCTATAATATTCAGCTAAAAATAACTCGAATGTGTTTAATGATTCAACCATCGCCGTCTTGATGAACCTTAAAATAGCACGTGCAAGCGTTCAATATTAATAATATTACTCCTTGACGTTATTGTGCCTAAAATGGACACATTGGTTGGTTAATTATAATCTGCTAATGAAAATTTTAGTGTTGCTACTTTTAATCGGGAGCTAAGCTGCCGTTATTTCATTGTTTGTAAAGGAGACTTGCGATGATTATATTCAAAAGCATACCGGTAAAAACATTATGAACAGTCAAGTGGAACGGACAATTTTTATTATTTAATGCAGGAGCTTACGTTGAACAAGTACGGACTTGTTCGAGAATTGTAATGGAGAAATTGAGTGCGTGCATAAGCGATTAGCCGTGAACCTTTTTTTATAATGGCGTTGTTTGTGTCCTATTGACATCAGTAGGGTCTAAACCAGCCGTAATGAAGCTGTTTTTAGCGTGCTGCGCAGGACCGATCGGTTTGAAGATTAATGGGGAAGACCTATGCTCAACAGTCGTCTCTTAGCTTATACTGTCTCTTTTTTTTCTAATCTATTGCTATTTTACAATACATTCTTTTAATCTAGCAGATTAAAAGTGTATACAGACTGTACAATATGGGTATTTCATTTTTGTTTGCAAACTTTATGCAAACAAAAATGACATAACCCAGTTTGTAATCAAAATACAGTAGTAGTTACCTCCCAGCTGGCAATATGATGTCACCTAATGTACGATAGCACGATGCCATTCATAAAAAAAATAAAAATTACAAATTGAGTAGTAAACAAAAAGACATTAACTGCTCATATCGTCCATCCAAATTGGAGAACTGTTACAAAGCAGTTCGGACATTAATAGTCTAATGATGATAAGGACACAGACTACATTCAGAGCAGTATTGAAATCTATTAAAATGTCCACTAGTTGACATTAAATAATACTTACGATTGTATACTAATTTGATGTTAAATGATGCGTGAAAAAGGTGCGCTCTATGCAGTTCCGATGTCGTCATTGTCTTGAATTAAATACATTATGTTTTAGAGTCATTAACCTATCACCCGAATAACGAAAATGTACTTCGCTACCAGTGCTTGTGGAATACTATCGGAACATGATGATTCACTTGCACACTGTCTGCACGTCATAGATTTAATTGCTGGTGCGCTCTCTTACAGTTAGTTATCTGACTAATAATCCGGGAAGGCGTACGTGTGTTCCACATTAAATGACTGGCTTCCTTAACTGCCGCACTCAGAGACGTCAATTAACGATAATGCGTACTTAATACAAAAAAATTACAATTCAAAACTAGTCGCTATTTTTGTCGGGTCTAGAGATATAAAAGAATTTTTTTTTGGCATTAAGTACTTATTAAAGTTAATTGACGTCTCTAAGTACGGGAGTTGTAATACGTTGTATATTATAAAAAAAAACATTAAAAACACAAAATGTTTGAAATAATAAGTAACCACTCTACCAATATTTGTGCTGAGAAATTTTTTTTTTACAAAAAATCACCTTGTAAATGGACGTAGTCCCACATAAAGGAACCACAATATTAGACACCAATACATGAATGGATAATTAGAGACTCTTATTTTTCTATTTAAATGATCCAGAGAAGCTTTAATCATCCTATTGCCTAAGGTGCAACCTTTTTTTCTTTTTCATTATAAATCCTCATTATTAGATAGAGTTTTTATTATGAGTAAAAGTGCAAAATTATTTGGTTTGCGGTTGGATCCATTCTGCTTAACTAGGCAGGGCCAAGTATGGATTGTTAAGCAATTATTATTTAACATCATTATTATTACAGAAAGAAAAAGAAATTTAAATTATGACCTACATAACGTCTGACCGATATGAATGGAATAGGAAACATATTACGCTGACTTCAGTTTATCTACGAATAGGGCAGGAATATGTTGATTAACTACTCTTTTCTTCCTGCCCTTAACTCAGTTTATCTGGGGTCGATACAGTATATATTGTTTCTTCCATTAAGTAATATCGGTCAGACGTCATCAAGCCATCCATCGATGATTAACTACTATAAAGACATAAAATAAACATTAAACAGTATTTTAAATTCGTTTTTGTTAGTGACCCATTTTCTTGCAGCTCAGTGTATGAAATAAGTATCCTATTTACTTTAGATTAAATGGTGAATGCTCAATTATTTACAACAATGACGTAATGTTATACAAAAGATTCATTATTTGCACTAGTTCGGCTTTTGTTCAATTACTATGAATCATTCATTGTTTAGCTAGTCTCTTTCTTCCTTATTTCTTTTCAGTTTTATTATGTCACATTCCACTTAACAAATGGGGAGAACCCAGCGTATAATTCTTTTGTATTATGAGTAGGCCGAGAGTCCAGTAGATTACGCGACGTACCTATTTAGCCATTGTTTTTCAATGTCTATATTTTATCCATACTAAACTTGATTACAAGATGGTGCCCTACGAAAATGACAACATATTATCAAAACCTTTTACCGATTTATAACATTCACGACATTTAATTACCACTACCATTCCTTTTTTTATCAAAATATAACCCTAAATAGCTTTTAGCTAAAATGTTCTTAACCCCTGAGAAGTAAAAGACGTTATAGGAATTGAATTGCAGTGTGTCACCCCATTCGCGATTTACACGCGCGTTTGTTACATACCTGTATGATAAAATGTCCCAGTTTGTAAAATGCCTTACATCTTGTCGTGAATTTGCAGCGGAAAGCATAGCTATTAGATCCTTATTTATTAGGAAGCAGTCACGATGGGACTGGCATGTAAGCATTTACAAATGACCCTCTCAAAACAATAATAAAGGGGAAAAAAATCTTGTCGCGTTGATGACAAATTCTATGCCGTAGAAATAACATTGATTTATTAGCGGAAATTGTTTACTCATTCAATCACGCGTGCTTGATTCCAGTAGGACTAGCATACCACGGCATGTGGACAAAATATCTCTCCACTACTTGACAGTGTTTTGTCAACTGCGTTTGATCCAATTTTACAAAATCCTGCATATTTTGGGCGGTAAAAGTCGTTTGACCCATCTCAGTAATGAGTAATGGGCAGCAGGATTTCTCTCATCTCCACCTAGCAATATACAGCGATTTGTGTATCCGATATATGGCAATAGGCTCGCCATTACATGGGAGTGGAACCTAATCTAATTGGCGAATCGTGGGTGTTAGTTCACCTCTCCCTTCGGGGATATGGGCGTGATTTATGTATGTATGCAGACATTTAACAGTTTATAAAGGTTTGTTCAAATTGCAGCGCAACTGGCGCGGTTGGCGGGCGCGGCGTGGGCGGCAGCAGCGCGATGCACACGTCGCGGCACTCGGTCACCTCGTCCTCGGGCGTGCTCATGGTGGGCCCCAACTTCAGGGTCGGCAAGAAGATTGGCTGCGGCAACTTCGGCGAACTTAGGCTCGGTGAGTTTCTTGGTTCTTCGTCTTTCGTTCTTCAAAAAAGTTCATCACACAGTGACTAGGTTCTAGGTACTTTTTTACGCAGTGAAATGCCAGTACGCACCATACCAGCCGCTTGCTAGGCGATTGGCGTGTGTGGGACTCGCCCGACGCACGAACTGCCAGGGATACCCATTAAACCACTTCGGTGTTCCTCCAAGCCCTCTAAGCGGGGTTAGTCTGGGATCTGCCGAGAGGCAATTCAACAGCCTCTCCCCAGGGCTTTCATGCTTACACCGGGGTCAGCTTACAGGAGCAATGTCAGGAACACTGGACATCCATCTAGACGGGATGTCCAGTGACATACACGTGAGCTAAACATGGGTTAGCTTGTCAGGGCACACTTGAGGGACTTAGGGAGGACGAACTCGCCTCCTTCGGCTCGTCCGCCTGCGCTGGAGCGGAGCGGCAAGAGCATCCTTTTCCCGCTCCCTCTCCGCTGCCTCCACTGTAGGATGAACCTAGATTAAGGTTATCTTGATGAGTCTTTTCTCGGACTCTGGCCAGGATCAGTAATGAGGAAATCTGCTTGAAGTATCTGACGCTACTCTGAGTATTTATTAGGAGTAATCTTCTGACCACTGCGTTTGACGTAAGCAAAACTAATCATTGAAGACTATATACCACTGGCAAGAATGTGCAGGGTGACAAGAATGGATAAAGTTACAAATGAGTATATAAGAGGAAGTTTGAAAGTAGAGATTGACAGAGAAGATAAAAGCGAATAATAGTATGGCTTGGTATGGACATGTTATGAGAAGATGCGATGACTAAGAGACTGATGAACATGAATGTTGGAAGAGGAAGACCGCAGAAGAGATGGATTGATTGCTTGAGAAATGATATGAATGTGAATGAGAGATTACTGTTAACAGGAAGGAAAAAACTTACTGCGCGGACCCCAAATGATAATGGACAAGCGCAAGAGGATGATGATTGAACAGTATCGCTTCTTACTAGAGGGAACTACACGACTTCGAAAAATGTTAACTGACAGCCTAAAATCCGCATCGGACTATGTTTTTTTAGAAAACAGGAAGATATTTATGCAATCGTTTTGGATAATTGGGAACTAATGACTTCTGGTATGTCTTTGGAGTAAAAACATGATAAGTTACAAGAGCTACGCTCGCCCGGTAACTGTGCGACGGTGTCATCTTGTCTAAAATAAGCATGCATATTTATTTGGTCATTCCATCCACCATATTATTATTGTCTTTTACCGTGGATTTAGATCTAGACCAGCGTATAGGTAATTGTAACCCATTTAGGCGAAATTCCAACTAAACCATTGCTCATAGCATCAAGAATTCTGACGATCAATTTCCATTGTTAAGTCATTTATTAGGGCGAATGCTACGGCCTACTTCTTGTTTCAGCGAATTCGATCGCGCTGAGAACTTACAAAACTTAAACCTGTTAGCACACCGCAAAACCTGTTGTTCTTTAACCAATTTCAGCTCGGAATTCTTAAACATCTGTGAAGACTGTATGTGAAACTAAAATGCGTGTAACATGTAAAACGCAAATGCACAAAAGAAATATAAAAATTATATGTCACGAATTGCACTACATGAACTAACGAGTGTTGGCAAGAGAAATTGTGATCATGATTTGTAAGAAATAATTAAAAAATGGAGGCCGTGTGGTAACAGCAGAGCCGAATACAATTGTCACCACCCCCATTTCTCCCGTGGGTATAGTACCTATAAGACAAGACGACTAAGGTTAAGATTCTTCTCTTATACCATCTAGCAATATACTGCCAATTAAAAGTTAAAAACGTCAGAATAAGCCTAGTACTTTCTAACAGGCCGTTTTACCTAGAAATCCTGTAGTTCGTAATTGAAAATAGTCCATAGATTCTAGATGGGTTCCTGCGTACAATCAAGGATGTCGGCGGTCGACCGTTTGGAGGGTAGCGGAAATCGCTTCAGCCCGTTTCCTGTAGGATAAAACAGTTTCGATAGGTATATCCTCCACCATAATAATTTTACATAAGCACCGATATTGGCTACTTTATTGTTTTATTCGCTGAATGCTTTTTACGGTATATTATAAAGTAGTTTAGCTTTTTCTGAATAAAGGCCGACAGATATAAATCACGTCTATTTGTTCCCGAAAAGGTAGGCAGAGGTGTATCAAGTCCCAAATTTTCTTGAGACTTTCTACACCCAGTACTATTAATTCAAATAAATAGAGACGTTCAATGGATTCTCTATGGGTACCTGCTGTAATTCCGTTTTAGTAGAGATTCATCATGTCTCAGACCAACCTTTCTGCAGAACTTTTTACTGACGGGTATGATGACTACCCGATGAGAGGCCTGATTCTGCTAATGTTAACGTAACAATTATAATCGTATTCGATATTTTCTGTTTTAGTTACATGAACTGTGTCAACTATTGAGATAACATTCTTACCTGAATATTTGCAGAATAAGGTCCCAGGTCTTACCAATATCTTGCTCAGCTCATACGCATTCCAAGACACTCGCGGAAAAGTAGTGACGGTGATTATTATTCTTGATATTGATCAGCCCTCGCCACATAGTTTCTTCTACACTTGTAATAAATCTCATAATGTACCGCATACAAATCGTCCATGTAAAGACAGTCGATGTAACATTTTCCAGGAAAATGTGGGTGCTTAGGGTGTTATTTGGAACCTCATTTTACGTTCGAGTTTATTCTACGGGGCTCGGTATTGATCCCTTGCAAACGCGTTGTATGAATCATACGTGTTGAATTCGGGTGTCTACTATTAAAAAATTCTTCTACACTTGTAATAAATCTCATAATGTACCGCATACAAATCGTCCATGTAAAGACAGTCGATGTAACATTTTCCAGGAAAATGTGGGTGCTTAGGGTGTTATTTGGAACCTCATTTTACGTTCGAGTTTATTCTACGGGGCTCGGTATTGATCCCTTGCAAACGCGTTGTATGAATCATACGTGTTGAATTCGGGTGTCTACTATTAAAAAATTCTTTTTTTTTCTGCGGTCTATCCATAAAACTGTTTTTATGGTAAAGAGAACGTTTCGCGTCCTCTGTTATGCCAATGCTAATTAAATTAGTCTGCACGCATACTCAAGTCACGCCGGTAAATCACCGAAGATATAATAATGTGTTTTAACAGCCTTCGCTAGGTCTCTATGTAATAGCGGCATATTCTTACCCACCGAGCACATTTTATTTTCTCAAAAGTCTTACTAGGTTTACCGTTTACTAGGTTATATTAGGTTTACTGTATACTAAAGATGAGGGTAATGGGTGATACTGGTGATCAATTATTTGTCAAGAATTTTACTATATCTTCGTTCATAATGTAAGAAAGCAAACGAATAGAATATAAAAGCAACTATAAGCAAATATAAGCATGTGAATTAAATTTGAATAAAAGTTTGAAATTTAATATGTATGAATTTGATTTTTCAAGTTGAAGCAATAGTTAGTTGCCTTTATGTTTGCTGTGCCCTAGCAGGGCGTCACCTGTACTGGATCATTTTTTTTTTAACTTGTGACTTGCCATGATAATAAATAAATAAATAAACAACTCTCGTCTCCAATATAAGTTTCGGCATCTAACTGCCGCACTCAGAGACATCAATTAACTTTAATGAGTATTTAATGACAAAAATTTTCATTCTGATCTAGACCATAGACCCGGCAAGAATAGCGACTGGTTTTAAATTGTCATTTTTTGACGTTAAGTACTCATTAACGTTATTTGACGTCTCTGAGTGCGGCAGTAAGAATTGCTTTTCACATAAAGAACTAACAAAAATTTTAACTTTCACATTTGTAATATTCTTGCTATACCTACTAGCCTATTACTACTACGCGTCTTATTCGTACTTCTACCAAATACTAACGATCCTAGTTTATGGGATCATACATTATCCAAAGCAGTATCTATTCCAATATGAATAAAGTTGAGAATCGGGGTGTCTCCTTATTGATTTACTAACCTAATGTCAGATCATTACGCGCCTGTAAATCATACAAACACCTATCTAGTTTGCATTTGACATACTTTTTATTGTAATATTGCATTTTGTTAATACATTGGCACTACTCGAGCTAGTTTTTGTTAAAGTTTGGACGCTGCTAATGTTTCAATGTATGGTGCCAATGTTGGTATTTATTTACGTGCCAATACCCCATAAAGGGTTAACCCTTAATTGCACTCATGGGGTTTTTTTTATTTAAACCCTATTCGTTGAAATGTCGATATTTTCATATGACATTTGGGAGTTGAATTACAGGAGTAACTCCCACACTATGCGAGTACTTTATATATTATATTGACCGGGAAAAACATTTTTCGCATAAAGTATCATATTTCAACGCTTACACTGACCTACACATATTCTCCAGGAACTTTTACACTATGATGTATGATCAATTATGTAACTGGTGGTTGTGTTTGGAATAAAAACCTTCTAATCAAAACAGCACAAAGAGTTTGAACAACATTGTTAAATTTTAATCTCAAAGAAGACAATTATTTTCGATTAAATCGAAATACGTGATTCTCAACTTTATTGTCTTAAATGTTATCTTAAAATTGAATATAAAATACGTGTAGTTTTATGATTATGTATCATTTTTTACGGTTTAACCTCGAGAATTAAATACATTACGCAATAACATAATTCATGCCTAATTATTCCTGAATGAGACGGCAGGGGTGTATTCATTCATACAAACATTTCGCCAACCATGCTAAATCTCATGTAATAGGGGTGAGTCTGTTGCCACGGCTCACGGCTTTTAGAATTCATAACTCTTAACAAAATAAACGGTAGGTTACCACTATGATTTTTGTATGGTAAAATAAGGTATAAAAATGGCGTATTTTTTAATAGTCAGAAATAAATTTGAGTTAAGTTTAAGTGCTGATTGAAAAATAATTAATTCCTTGAATACTAAGCGATCGAATCATCAAGAGCTTGAAATAGAGTCGTGCCGCGCTTTAGGATTCACATTTCGCGTGCTAAATTTATAAGAAAAAAAATTTAACACTTGCTATTATTTCCAACTACCTACATGAAGCAACTAAACAGCTGACATGACAGGTTCGACAAAAATTTTATATTACGACCGTCCTTGTATCATCGAGATCTTTTGTAGATTTTTAAATGAACGTAAACCTGTTACCCCATTACCTCTGTGCACCTGTTGTAGTAAATCACAAAGAGCAGCAGTATGCTTCGAAAGTCAATAGCGGCGAGAGAATTCGTAAAATAATTACAAAAGTTGGAATGCCTTGGACCGTGTTTCAAAAGTCACGAAAGCCAACTGTCGGGGTTATAATAATGCCATTGCTCCATATGTTTTTTAAACGTTTCCTGCAGAATAAATTCTTTTTGACCGATTTGCAGTCTGACTATAGGATGTTAGGAATAATGAATGGAACGAAGGACACTAATGTCAAAAACTAAACTATAATATTAATGGACTAGTCTTCATTCGTTTGGAAATAGTAATTCGTTTTTGATTACATACATACATAAATCACGCCAATATCCCCGAAGGGGTAGGCAGAGGTGAATTCTCACCCGCGTTTCGCCAATTATGTTAAGTCCCATGTAATAGGTGGCGAGCCTATTGCCATTTATCGGGCACAAAAGTCGCAGTACATTGTCAGGACGGTAGTATAAGAGGAACGCTGTTGCTTTTAACATAGGAAGGGATTTCTCCTGGTGTCATCTATGTCAAATTATAGGTACCAACACAAAACAGAAGCTTAGTACAATTCTGCCGTCGGCTCCCGGTAATAAAGCGGAATTAACGGTCGAGTCTAGTTGCACAGTATACCTAGTACAGTAATACGACTTCATACAAACTGGCCGCTGCCCATTAGAATGTATGTGCTTTCGTCTTTTCGTACTCGGTGTAGACACGCACTGTGACGCACACATTGATATAAACCGCCGCTTTAGTTTATGCCGTTTACAATCCAAGCGTCAACGCAAGAGTATTCTAATAACTCGCCTACAGGCCGCAGATAAACTACTGTTCTGGGTATACTGTGCTAGTAGGTTCAGTTCGCGCGTGGGCCCGTAATTATGTGGGTGGAAATAAAGATTGCCGTGCAAGCTAATAAATTAATTGTTATCATTGTCTAACGTCTCATTACGGTCCTTGTTTAATGTTCTAATCGTTGACCACATAGTGTTATTGACTAAATAACACTACGGTTACATGAACTCGTCGCGTGGTTTCTTCGTGGGAGCTCGAGAGATCTATGATGACATGGGACGACTCAAATCCAACATTTGATTATACGTTTTATAAAACTGTTGAGAAGAGATGTGAATTTTGCTATCTTCTGTAATGCTGTGCGTTTGTCTTGCTAAAACTCGTAAACGGCTTGGCCGATAACTGATTTTGGTTTTGAAATGATTGTTTTGGGCCAGACAAGGCCGGAAAGGTTAGAAAATATGGAAATATTGCGAGGAAAATAGGAAAAACAACAATTTTATTTTCCCATATAAACTGCTTTCCTGTCAAACATTTGACGTAACCATGGCGACGGGATAATTTATATGGAATAAAACTAAAAAGTAAATAAAAATATTAATAAACGAAGTAATCTTAGTTACCTAGAGAGGTAGCTTCACAGGTTGCAGATGCAGTGTGGGGAGTGGTAGGTAGGTATAGCGTGCTTAAAATAATCTTCGTGTATTGGGTTAAAGCATAGCTGCATAGAATATACAACTAAATCAAAGTTATACACTTTGTGTAGGTGTACCCAGAATCTATTATAAAGTTGATATACATATTTAAAATTCTTTATAGTACATGATATTGCTTGTCTTCATTCTTAATCCCCTATTTTTGATTGTATTAGTATTAAAAAAAATCCCATGGAACATTTTATAACATTGGATACTTGCAAATGTTGCTTTAATTGGCAGGCACTATTGCTAGTCTAGTCAAAAAGAGTCAAGTACCGACGATTGATCGATAATTTTACTGCAAAAATATCCACGCGGCGTCTTTCAAGGTTCGGAAATTAGTATCAAACTAAATTGGTTTACAGTACCTAAGTAATGAGAGTAACGGAAAAGTTTGATGTGTGAACGGACACTTGTCAAATAGTCGGATAATTTGCAAATTCGACAAAGTTACGACTGTGAAAGTTTGCCAGATAATATTCAATCCTTACAGAGACACTAATTCTGATTATTGCATTGGTAAAAATGAAATGACCTTTCCAATTAAATATAATTTGCCTTTGTAAGGTCGATCTCTTAAGAGATTTTTAAGAGTTGAGTCCAAATAAAATAAACTTTTAATTATGTGTAGGTGAGTGGATAAGAATTTAATATTTATAATTATAAATGAGAAACTAGATGGCGCAGTGGCTTAGCGCGCTTGGCCTACGGTTGCATAAAGTATGGAAAATTCGCCAAGGCTGATAATTGGATGGGTGACCTAAAATATATTATCTCGAGTACCTCCGTGCTTCGGAAAGCTCGTTTAGGGTATGTTCAACCAAATCGTCTCGGAGAGAAGAGCATACTTTGAACGCGCCTTAAAAAGAGTTTTGTGTCATTGCAATAAGGCTATTATATTCATTTAATTTATATTAATTATATATTCATTTAATTTATTTTTCTATAGAAATGACCGAGAGCCGCCCAAAAGCAAATACAGTGGCATGTAAAAATAAACCTTAAGGCAATAATTATACACTCAATTTTAATTGCGATATAAATCTGTTCTCCTCTCCGAGCGGGCCAGACTGGACTGACACATGCGGGGAATTCACTACACGGGCATGCCTGCAGATGCCTGCAGACATGCCCGTCGGATCTCGCTTCTATTAGGTCTGTCTGTGCGATGTTTGGCTAGTGTAGGACCGTCACAGTCAGTCTGTTCTGTGCAAACGAGGTCTGCGAGGGCATGTCTGGCAGGCATGCCCGTCTAGTGAAGTGTTTCAGCCGTTGTACAGCCCATGTCCGACCATTGTGAACATTACTAGCTTACACAATCATAAGGATAGGCGCTCTCGCCTCTGCGACATCGAACCTGCGTGTAACAGGAAACAATCGAGGAAAGAGACGCAGTGCGCCGGCCTCAGACGAAATGGGACAAGGGCAGGAGAAGATGATAATACTTATTACAGTAGCAATCCGCTCGCTGAGGAGCTCGCTAGCGCAGTGGCATAGCGCTCTTGGCCTGCGATTGCGTTAACTAAGCAATCTACGCTAAGGGATGGGTGACCAAAAATTTACTATCTCGAGTTCCTCCGTGCTTCGGAAGGCACGTTAAGGAAAGGAAGGGCTGGTGATGTGATGTGAATCGGCTCACCACCTATTACGTGGGACCTAATACACATATGCCTACCCCTTCGAGGGTATTTACCCCGATGGTGTGTTTATCTACATAGAGTGAGTAAAAAAAATAGGATGCGGCCACCAGAAACATGTTAATAATACCTATGTCACGTAAGACCTAGCGCGTAGTACGATTTTTTTTTTTTGCGACAAGGTTTTTATAATTGACCTGCAAATTATCGCAAAATATTCTCTGCGAGCGCTGCGTTAATAAAAATAGATAGATTTGCTCATTCTAAAAATGCATTTTGTACAAGTTGCTTGTCTACAACACACACAATTTTTGACGGTTGACCATATAATTTATTATGCCAAGGTATTTTCATTCAAAAAATATTATATGGTTCCTAAGATAGTGTTGTATTTTCCTGTATTTTTACGGTTTCATTTTACTCGTAAGTGTACAGTCCCAGTGAAAAAAAACCTCTATAGTGCATTGTGTTATATTATCACTAACTGAATTATCAATTATTATTGAATGAAAAAGTACTTACGATAAATGTCGATAACAATGCCATCTCCTTGCGGCGTTAGCGTATTGTGACCGCAGCATTAATTAGGCCTGATAACAAAATTATTATTAACTCCACAGTTTTACATTATATAAGTGTTATTTACTAACTTAACGTCGCGTATTACGAGAGATGGTGCAAAGTATGGAGGGAATCTTTCCTTTCTGAGATACCTACTATCTAGAGCGCGATCCTTTATATATTGACTATTGTCATATGTCAGAAAAAGAAGACAATACGCTGCTTGGTTATAAATGTTTATACTCAGCTTAACTAATTAAAACTCGTCCATATAGCATAACAAAAATTGGTTGGCGAACGCCGATTGGCGAAGGCCGCGTGGTGACGGCAGATTAGAATACAATTGTCACCACCCCAAATCTCTCCCGTGGGTGTCGTACGAGGCGACTAAGGATAAATTAGTGATAAAGAATGAGCAGCAGCGTTCCTCTTATACCACCTAGCAATGTACTGCGACTTTTGTGCCCGATAAATGGCAATAGGCTCGCCACATATTACATGGGACCTAACATAATTGGCGAATCGTGTGTGCTAGTTCACCTCTGCCTACCCCTTCGGGGATATAGGCGTGATTTATGTTTTATGAATTTTTCCTCATAGACACCATACTCACGAAGGAGAGCGGTGTTTTCTTCTATTACTCGATTTCCGACAGCAAAGAAGCCTCTTTTTGTTGGCACTTTGTAGTTTGAATATTTGCTTTTACGGTTTTTAATGGAAATTGTGGAATATGAAACACACCTTACATTTAGTACGTAATTGATTTTTCACTTCTCATGCTCTGAAAGTGCTTATTTGTGCAGGATATAGGCTGCACAAAATCGAATTTTGTGCTCTCGAGCATTAACGTATCTACTCATAAATGTGTCTATATTAAGGCAAAGAAAATGAGCCATGCAGCCAAACGCAAACAAACAAACAAATATTCTTTATTGCGCACACAGTAACAACAATTATTAAAGAGAACGCAATAAGAAATTCAGAGATAAAATTTGTTATTTTTTAATATTTACTTAAATTTATTTGCCTAATGTGTTTTTTAAGACATAAAATATATTAAAATTTTCATTCAAGTAGGTACGGTAGGTTATTAAATTAATTTAAGAAAGTTATTATTTTAAATTAATTTAATACTTGGCTGTATAGGTCTGCACCCCAAGCCTAATATTAATGGGAAAAACAATTTCCTTCAGAATTCAAAACTGTACTAATTTTAGTTTGAATTTTAAGAAATGTTATGATAAACTACTGTTTTATTTCCTCGCAATCGAAGTGAAAAGCAGAGTTTCTACCTCGTCCACAAAACCATTTTCATCCTCGACATTACTATCATGCTAAAAGTCTCGGACAAAAATGATTCGTTTTGTGCACTTGATGGAAAATCTACTAATATGGAATAGTTCGATGTCAATAACAAAGTTTTACATTTAATTTTTCTTCCGGAATAAGAGGTCACCCGGTTTGTACATATCTTTCAGCATTCGAAGGCAGTGTGCCGATTCAAGTAGAAAGAGATCTCTGTCACATTTCTTATTGTTATCTCTTTGACAATATGGTAAGCAACTATCGTATCACAATATCTACTCAATATCGCAACTACTACGCAAATACAAAGCAGTATCAGCTAATCATCTAGATTCTGATTTTTAGACGAATACCTAGAATTTTGATTTTAAAAATTCTATGAATAGACCTTTTATAATTGAGGCTCGCTGTTGGAAATTTCAATAGACCTCCTGCATGACGAGCAGAACTAGAACGCTTAAAGCGTCTCACAGACAGACGCGGACAGCAGTGACGGGCTGTTGTAACGTAGGTAACCTATGGACATATTGACGGCCGCCTTGGTCGAATGCTCAGATTGCTGGGTATTGGCCAAGAGGTCCCGGGTTCGAATCCTGGTAGGGACAAACTTTGTGATGACCACAAATGTTTGTTTCCGAGTCATGGTTGTGTATATGTTTATGTAGTATATTGTCAACATTTATATACATAATTATATTAAAAATATGTCCGTCATCTAGTATCCATAACACAAGTGCTTAGGCTACTTACTTTGGGCTAGCTGATAGGTGTGAGTGTAAAAATATTTATTTATTTATTATATTATTAGAAATTATTCAAACCAGCGCGGACAACGTTTGTTCGGGTTCGCCACCGCTGCTGTCTGAGTGAGGCTTTAAAGTAGGAGGCCACTTTCCTAAAGAGGCCTTGCCCTTGCCCTTGACAGACAGACAGACATGAAATCTTTTGTTTTTTATCGGTCCCGACTACGGCAATAGTTGTAATGCGACCTCTATCTTAAAACTTAAGCCCTATTTGTACCAACGGTAAGGTTTCATTTGGAACAAACGGCCGTCGAGGCTGGAGATTATATGGCTGCGCGCGGATGAGAATTGGATTCAGCGTCGCGTCACTGAAAATAACATTATTGCCCGCGCACGTGCGTGAGGTGATTAAGCCGCCGTATATTATATTTGCCAACTTTCCCAAGTGTATTATATGCAACGAGTTAAAACAGTGATGAGAATGGGCAGCAGCGTTCCTTTTATACCACCTAGCAGTGTACTGCGATTTCCGTGCCCGATAAATGGCAATATATATTTAGGCTCGCCATCTATTATATGGGACCTAACATAATTGGCGAAACTTGGGTGTTATTCACCTCTGCCTACCCCTTCGGGTATAAAGGCGTGATTTATTTATGTATGTATATACGTATATACAACGGTGCAGATGTGACGGGCGTCTTCAGAGGAACTGCCGACTGCGGAACGCAATCGGAAAGAATGGGACGGATTCTCGCTACACATTGTAAAAGTGAGGTCATGAGAAAAAAAGGCTTAGAAACGTTCTGTGCTTTAAATATAGGGCATTAGATCTTACTTTTGTAATTCAATACACTTACTCCTTACTGGGATTATCGGTTCTGATTTATATATGCATTGCATTCGTCTATATAGTTATGTTGTGCAGTAAACAGGCACAGTCCACTGTGCCTGTTTACTGTTCTATTTAACGAAGAAAAAATCAAATGCAATCATACACACAGACGTAAATTACGCCCATTTAGCTCCGAAGCGTTAGGTTGAGGTAAATAAACCCCCACGTTTTGCCTATTATCTATTGCTATCTATCGGGCACCGTTATTCGCAGTATACTGCTAGGTGGTATAAGAAGATAGCTGCTGCCAATTTACTCATCTCTGTGTTTACCCTTAGTTCTTAGTTCCTTCCTTCTACAACACCCGCGCGCGCGGGAGTTACCACATAAATACAAACATTATTATTACTAATAATGTTAAACGTAAACGTTCTTACGCATTACTGATTAGATTATATTATTATGTGAATTTGGGATAGTTTGTCAGTACAATGCTGACGATACAATTTTGACGGCCGCCTTGTTCGAATGCTCAGATTGCTGGGTATTGGCCAAGAGGTCCCGGGTTCGAATCCTGGTAGGGGCAAACTTTGTGATGACCACAAATGTTTGTTTCCGAGTTATTGTTTTTTCCAAGTCATGATTGTGTATATGTTTATGTAGTATATTTTCAACATTTATATACATCAATATATTAAAAATATGTCCGTCATCTAGTATCCATAACACAAGAGCTTAGGCTACTTACTTTGGGCTAGATGATGAGTGAGAGTGTAAAAATATTTATTTATTTTATATTAATGCTAATAATACTACGCAAAATTTCTTCTTCTAAAAATCTACTTCATCGTTCTCGTAGGTCCAGCTCTGGTGAGGTAACTTATGATAGGTATCAACTCTGGCCGCAAGAAAAAATTGGAATTGTTTCGAGAATACTATTTAGATTTCATTCACGTACACGTATTGAAATAGCGAACCAACTGTCGGAATTACATTGCATATTTATATTGGTGCCCGCTTGGAAGGGTCCGTTCTCGCAACGCAATCGAGAACGAATGAACCGATCCTGAACTTGGTGACGTCAACGGGCTCAATGGTTCCCTTTCTTTCGTTCTTGTACGTAATTTTTTTTAATGCTAGTCAGGGAAGGTCTTGCTCTTCATCTCACCTGATGGTAAGTGACTTTAAGGGCCGAAGATCGAGTCAGCTTCACCTGGAACCCTCAACCACAGGGGGGCTGGCTATCTTATCACACATTATCGGAACACAATAATGCTGTTAACATTATTATTATGGCGACATCTTTTGACAAGATGGTGGTAGCTAGCCAGGCGGACTTGAAAGAAGTCCTACCACCGCCAACCAAACCGAGTACAAATTTGTACCCCCCCAGGCGATCGAATCCGGGACTTCTGGATCTTAATTCCGGTGCGCGAATCAGTAGACCACGGAGGCAGCGGCTGCATTTATTGCTCAGTAAAATAAACTACACTAGAACGTAGTGGCTGCTTGCTTCCGTAGTAAAAAGCGATAGCTAGCGCTCTGTTATAAACTGTATTTGCACTCTTTTCTGCTTTCAAAGCATTCTCATTTTGTCCACTCATCATCTCATGGCGTCCCGTGCCATCACTGCGTTCCCGCCCGGTCCGCCAGTCTGATTCCACTATCCATATCCGACGGTCGACTCACTTCAATCAATTTTGTATTATTTTATTTTTTAAAAAGACATTCTACAAATTCCTCATAACATTAATGGTGGCAGCGAAAAGGGATTTGAAAAGTCCCAGGTACCGTCTCCGTCCCGAAAAACGGTCAAAAATCCAATAAACTCGTCGTGTGTGCTATATGTGTCTGTGCATGTGCGTATGTGTGCATCAAATCCTGATCCGGATCAACGTATAAGGCCCACTGCTTCGCACAGCTCGTGCTGAAGCCGGTCTTTGTTTCCGAGTTCCTGTGCATCCAGCTTCAATACCCACTGTCACGCACTGCCCGTGCTGTGACCGGTATTGCGCATCCAGCATCATCATCCTACGATTAACTCAACGACTGAGACTCGGCGTGCAACATTGTAAGCACGTCTCATCTACATCCAGCCAGACACGGTGATAACGAAGTTATGCTCACCGTCATCATTTTATTAGCGGCCAAGTAAGTTGTCTTGGTTATTGCGATTCTCAAACTATTCTATATCGTGTCCATTGTTCGTAATTGTTTTTTATTTCTTTTTATATTTTTTGTAAAACATCCTCTTATCGTGAGTAGATAATAAATATCAACCTATTAAATTACTATATTATTATCCTTATACAAAGTACTTACTGACATAAAAAAAAAAAATGTCCGAATCCAGAGCTCAAAGTCCCAAATTACCCGAAATTGCAGTAACAGATACTGATGATGATGGTTTCTGCCATCCATCCGGTCCAGCTACAAGGTCAAAAAAGAAGACCACTGCTATAAATAAAATTGAAATAGATCTATCAACATTACTTAAATTTATAAAGCCATACGATGGCTGTAGAGAAACACTGAGTTCATTCTTAGTAAATTGCAACAACGCATACGATCTTGCGTCAGAAGCGCAAAGAGATATCCTATTCAAATACATCCTATGCCAATTACAAGGTAAAGCTCA
Organism: Cataclysta lemnata; assembly: GCA_963931975.1. Lineage (NCBI taxonomy): Eukaryota > Metazoa > Arthropoda > Insecta > Lepidoptera > Crambidae > Cataclysta > Cataclysta lemnata. The sequence continues at coordinate 9,360,301 of OZ008353.1, read as the reverse complement.
AATTGCATGTTCAGTTAAGGAGTTCACTAATTGGATTCAGCTTAAAGAGTTCTTGAAAACACAATTTTCAGAGAGGAAGCATTACACACATCTACTCACAGACCTTCAAGAGTGTAAACAACAAATTAACGAGCCTGTTAGCCAGTACGCTTTAAGAATCGAAACGTGTTTATCCCAATTGTTATCCGAGATATCCATTACACACGGCCACAAAAGCAGGGAAATGATAGGTCGTACAGCAGCTATGGAGGAATTAGCCCTCCATCATTTCCAAATGGGCCTCATTCAACGAATTTCGACTGTTGTAAGATGTAAATCCCCAAAATCCCTAAATGAAGCCGTGAACATAGCAATATCAGAAGAAAAAATACAACATTTCCTATTTAAGCAAAATCCGGCGCGCCCTGAAAGAACAAATATGAGACCAAACATCCCAAGGGCGAATTTTCCGCGCCCCAATCAACAAAACTTTCGCCGTGACACAAATCCAAATCAACCCAATCGACCGAATGTAAATCGTAATGTTGACAATAATTCATCGTCCCCAATAATATGCAGATATTGCAAATCTCCCGGTCACACTATTGAACAATGCAAAAAACGCGAATTCTACAACAATCGCTATAAATCCGGCCAATACCAACAATACCATAACGTCCATTTTGTCTCCGATGATGTCCCTGATAACCAATATGTGGAAGAGTCGACCTACGAAACCGAAGATATCGCAAAAAACGAATAGATGCTCCGAGTCCGTGTCGTATCGGACATAAGCGTATTAAAATCGACACATCCAAATTAAAGCCCACTGTATCGCCCACTGTATCGTCCACTGTATCGCCCACTGTATCGTCCACTGTATCACCCACTGTATCGCCCACAGTATCGTCCACTGTATCCGTGAAAAAATCCAAATCACCTAAAATGACAGAATCAAAAGTCTATGAAATAACTAGCAACCCCGCAATAACGCTCTTACCTCACGTCATTATCAAAACCTCCGTATCCAAAACTCCTGTAACTCTCTTGGTAGATTCTGGTTCATCTATTAGTCTAATAAAAAGATCCTGTATAGAAAAACATCCTAAACTTCTAAATGAAGTTATCCAATTGAAAGGCATTGATCCTTCCGATGAACCTATCCAAACTTTAGGCCATTTCGAAATGAAATTATACTTACCAAATTCTGCAATTTCCTACAAATTTCATGTCATCAACGGCATAAACTTACCTTATGACGGAATCATCGGTTCTGATCTACTAAATGCACATAGCTGTAATATCGATTACACAAATAATTGCTTGCACGTCGGCAATGCATCCGTTAAATTAAATTTCCATGATCCAACCTATCTTATCCCTCCGAGAACAGAAACAATAATAGAATGCTCAATTCAGAATCCAAATATTAAAGAAGGCTTAATACTCGACCAAAATCTTTCTGATTCTCTCTTAGTAGCCAATTGCATAGTTTCTGTAAAAAACAACAATAGAGTTAATATATCCGTCGTAAACACATCTGAAGAACCTGTCCAAATTAAATCTGATCTTAACTTAGAAATTATTCCAATCCCTCCAGAATCCAAAAAATATTCAACCGCTTTTGTCAACCACATTCAAACCTCAACTAACTGCGCCACAAGAACCGACGCAGTTCTAGACCAGTTACGTATCTCTCACCTTAATAATGAAGAGAAGGAAGCCCTTCTTCATTTATGCTCTGATTACTCCGACATCTTTCATCTTCCCGGAGAAAACCTCACTTACACAAATGCTCTTAAACACGAAATTAAAACAACAACTGAAATTCCTACTCATACTAAATCTTATCGTTTTCCTGAAATCCACAAAGCCGAAGTTCGTAACCAAATTGACAAAATGCTCAAACAAAATATTATTGAACCCTCTAATTCACCATGGTCTTCCCCCATATGGGTAGTCCCAAAAAAATTAGATGCATCCAACATCCGTAAATGGCGAGTCGTAATAGACTATAGAAAACTCAATGATGTGACAATTGGGGATACATATCCTTTACCCCAAATCACTGAAATCCTTGATCAACTTGGCAGCAGTAAATACTTCTCAACTCTCGATTTAGCATCGGGCTTTCACCAAATTCTATTAAATGAAGCTGATAAAGCTAAAACTGCGTTCAATGTCCCCGAAGGACACTTTCAATTTTTAAGAATGCCATTCGGACTTAAAAATGCCCCTTCTACATTTCAACGGCTAATGAATACAGCCCTATCTGGCCTCCAAGGTATCCGATGTTTTGTCTATCTTGATGACATTGTCTGCTATTCCCATGATATCCAATCTCATATCCTAAACCTAAAGTCCATTTTTCAAAGGGTCAGAGAATTTAATCTAAAACTTCAGCCTGATAAATGCGAGTTCCTCCGACGTGAAGTCTGTTATCTCGGTCATATAATTACCGAAAAAGGCGTAAAGCCGAATCCCGACAAGATCAAGGCTGTTATTGAATTTCCAATCCCAAAATCACCAAAAGATATAAAATCATTTCTTGGTTTGGTATCCTATTACCGCCGTTTCATCCCGGATTTCTCAAAAACTGCTAAATCCCTCACTAGTCTACTTAAAAAAGATGTCCCCTTTAAATGGGAAAATCAAGAGCAACTCGCCTTCGATATCCTGAAACGCAAATTGACGTCAGCACCATTATTAATATATCCCGACTTCACTAAACCTTTCATCCTTACCTGCGACGCTTCTAATTACGCAGTTGGTGCCATACTTTCCCAGGGTCCAGTAGGGAGAGATCAGCCTGTAGCATTTGCATCACGCACTCTTAATAAGAGTGAATCGAATTATAGTACGACTGAAAAAGAGTTGTTAGCCATTCTTTATGGCTGTAAAACATTCCGCCCTTACCTTTATGGTAATAAATTCAAAATTGTTACCGATCACAGACCATTAAAATGGCTTTTTAATCATAAAGATCCTAGCAGCAAACTGCAACGTTGGAGGCTGAAACTAGAAGAATTTGAATATGAGATAGTTTACCAGAAAGGAAAGTTAAACTCTGCAGCTGATGCTCTGTCGCGATATCCTGTGAATCCTATCCTGCCTGATACAAATTCTAATCCCGAAATCCACAATGATGTATCCGCACCTGAAATAGAAGAAAATGTAATTAGTAATGAAAACACAGAAAATTCTTTACCATTTAGTCCACTTACCTTAACAGACTTTGATATCCGCCTCCCAAGCGACTTAAATGCCGATAGTAGTGATATGCCTAACATTGACCTACTAGACCGCGATAGTCTACTAGATCATACCAGCTTACTTGGTAATGACTATAATCCTATTAGGTCTACCGAAGTAAATCCTCCTTTAATAAATGAAAATCTTGCTAACTTATCCTCATCGAATAATCCAAGTATTCTATCTTCTGCTCCTGAAACAAATGATCAAGAATTATCCAATTCGATGTCTAATCCTCAGCCTTCTACAAGTCATCAAAATCCTGAAACCTTACCTGAAAATATATCCGCGTATCGTGAAGCTGAAAGTCCTTCATCAGCATCAGAAAATCTACCATGTACTGATGAGACGTATAATAAGTTTTTGAAATCATCTACTAAAATATTCAATACTCATATCACAGAACATAATGAATACTTACTGAAAGGAAAACAAAATTTTATCATAATACCAACCTCGATTGATATGGACGAGTCCATGCCATATGTCCAAGAAGTTATTCAGAATTGTCCAAGCCCAGAGCGGGAAGATATCCTAGGAAAAGAAAGAACTTTAAATACTTTCTTACCTGTTACTATTGAAAATAAAACTTACCTGTTTCTATTTACTAAAGTTCACTATTTTGATGACCACTCGTATCAGGACATATTTAAAGGTTTAAAGTTTACTCGTGATGAAATAATGATGTCTTATCCTGTCATTAACGAAATAAGTATATCAGATTTTAGAGATCCTTACGATAAACATTCGTATATAAAAATCTACAATATATTAGCTTACCTATTTGATGGGACAAATATCCGAATCCACATATATAAAAATAATATAATTTATCCAACTCCAAGTGAAATCCAGAAAATCCTAAAAGAAAATCATGATATCCCAATAGCTGGACATTTAGGAACGAATCGTATGTTCAACAGAATTAGAGAAAGATTTTCCTGGAAAAATATGCGTACCGATATAGAAAACTATGTCAAAAATTGCACATCATGTCAAAGCAATAAGGCATTTCGCAGAATTAATAGAGCTCCTATGGTCATAACATCCACTTCTACTTTTCCTTTCGAAAGGCTTGCCTTAGATATCGTAGGACCTCTTCCTGAAGCCGGCACTGCGAAATTAAAATATATCCTGACGATGCAAGATGACCTTACAAAATTCTCTCTAGCATATCCTATCCGTTGTAACACAGCAGCCGAAGCCAGTGACTGCCTTTTGCACTTTATCTCTCTCTTTGGAATTCCAAAACATATATTAACTGACCAAGGTACTAATTTTACGGCAGACCTATTCAAGAAAACCTGTGATTTCCTTAAAATAAAGCAGTTATGGTCATCACCTTATCATCCACAAACTCAAGGTGCCTTAGAGAGATCACATTCCACTCTCAAGGAATACCTCAAATCGTATGCCAACGCCAATCAAGATAATTGGCCCCAATATGTTTATACATCCATGCTTGCATACAATACTGCTGTTCATTCTACTACACATTATTCGCCTTACGAGCTATTATTCGGGCATAAGCCTCATATCCCAGATTCCATATACGAAGACAGATCCAATGCAACTTATCCTGAGTATGTAAGACTCCTACAACATCGAATGAAGCATGCTCGAGACCAGGCCCTAGAATACATAAATAAATCTAAAGTAAATTCGAAAAATTATTATGATACGCGCACCCGTCCTGTTGAGTATAAAGTTGGTGACTATGTGTTATTAAAGAATCATATGAGATTAAGAAAAGCCCTATCGCCAATATGGAAAGGACCGTACAAGGTTGTCAAAGTCCACGGGAATCATACATTATCCCTGTTAATAAATAGACGTCATGTGAAACATCACTATGATGAAGTTAAGCATGTTGAGGTCCCCTCCACATAAATCCATATTTCCATTAACTTCTTTTATATACAATTTCCATTTACATCAATTTTACATTATTTTATACACTTTATACAAACATCGTAGTAGCTATAAGAACTATTAATTTTATACACATTTAAGTTAAGTTTTATTATCATTTCATTACAGCGCACTGGCACAGGACTATGTTCAACCAATCAAATCAAGTTCCGGCATTTACTTTGATCCAATCGGTGAACTCAAGATCAATACTGGGTATTTAGACGTAGTAACACCATTTGATATCTCTCATATCGGTCCTCACATTCAAAATTTAAATTCCGTGTTCGGAACACTACGTTTTCTGTGTAGTCAAGTTCAAATAGAAACAACCAGCAAGTTAGAATGTCATAATATATTAGAACCTCTCGTTGTTAGATATCACGATATAGTTTCAGAATACTCTACGATTGAACATCTCGTTAGCAATAGTAGACCTAAGCGTAGCGCCTGGATAGGTGGCATAGGTGCCTTATCTAAAACTGTCTTTGGGACTTTGAACGAAGAGGATGCTATCAAATATGACAGTGCCATATTAAATATACAAGATAATGAAAAAAGAATAAGTTCATTGATGAAAGAAAATATTTTAATTACGACTTCTGTACTTTCCAAATTTAATGAAACCTTGTATAAAATAAAATTTAATGAAGTTAAACTTAATGAAGGCATTGACAAGCTATCGTTAAAATTAAATAATATATCTAGAGATTACGATGAAATAAAAATAAAGTTAAATATTAATTCAATTTTAAACAGTTTGGAAGCCGCTGTGCTTACCTTATCATTTCAACTGAACGACATTACGAATGCAATTATGTTCGGTAGCCGAGACATATTACACCCAGCCGTCTTAACGCCTACTCAGCTTTACCGAGAACTTGTTGATAACTTCATATACCTATCTACTAATTATAAGTTACCTGTAAGTTTAGAATTAAATAATATGTATATCTTAATGAATGTATCCAACATTGTTTGTTATAGTTTCAAGAATAAAATCGTGTTTATTTTAAGGATACCGTTAGTATCGTCAAAAGATTATATACTTTACCATAATATTGCATTACCAACCCCACATAATGTTTCTCATCCATATTCGTTTAGTTTCATAATTCCTAGTAGTAAATATATCGCAATAACCAAAGACAAATCCGAATATTGTAACCCCGAATCTTTGGAAAAGTGCAAAGTGATAAGACCCCGTGAATACATCTGTGACGTCATGTCTGTTTACCCTACTAGTGCGAACCCAACTTGTGAAAGTGAACTATTAACCAACGTTATTAGTGTTTTACCGAAACAGTGTCAAACGGACTTCATATATGGACAGTTAGATTTATGGAAACCTCTATGTAATAATAATTGGATTTATATACAGTCGCAAAAGAACATATTATACATTGAATGTCAAAATAAGAAAAATTTTGAAATAAATATTATTGGAACTGGCATTGTAAATATCCCAAACAATTGTATCGCGCATTGTAAAAGTACCAAATTAATACCTAAATATAATAATATTAACATAAATGTATCCGTAATTCATTCTGATTTTAGTATAATTAACGACTCATGTTGTTCTTTAAATAAGTTTAAAATGGAAATAAGTAGTGAACCTCGTATGAAATTACAGAACATTGACTTAGATATTTTTACTCCGGAAACTAAATCACAATTAAAATCTATATACGATAGAACTAACAAAATTATCGATCAACACCCAATAATTAAATACGAGACTCATTACTCCATTGTAGTAATTTTAATTTTATGTTTAATTTCTCTTTTTATAATTGTAAAACTATTTTTATACATTAAATCGAGACGCCGTCTATCCTTTCCACAAATTCCTGTAGTCTTCAGGTCTCCTCCACCTGACTCTTCTATTGTAGTCCAACCAGATAATTCCGCTCCTATAAGTCATACTAAAAGTAATAAAAACCTCTCGCGTCCAGAAAATACTCCAGCTCCTAGCATTAGAATTAACATATAGATTTCCATTTTCGATTTTTCCTAAACTTCGTAACTTTAACCCCGAAGTTTAGTCTACCCCGGGGAGGTGTTATAAACTGTATTTGCACTCTTTTCTGCTTTCAAAGCATTCTCATTTTGTCCACTCATCATCTCATGGCGTCCCGTGCCATCACTGCGTTCCCGCCCGGTCCGCCAGTCTGATTCCACTATCCATATCCGACGGTCGACTCACTTCAATCAATTTTGTATTATTTTATTTTTTAAAAAGACATTCTACAAATTCCTCATAACAGCTCGTTATCTGATTCGTATGTAGATAGGTAGGTATGTAAAGTGCCGTGTCGTGTGCTGACGGCAGATCCAAATACAATTTTCGCCACCCTCGATCTCTCCCGCGTGTGTCGTGCAAGGCGACTTGGGGTTAAGACAGCGATTAGTAATGCGTAGCAGCTTCCTCTTATATCGACTAGCAGAGTACTACTGGGATTTACGCGCCCGATAGGCTCGCCACTTGTTACATGGGACCTGGGGATAATTGGTGAGACGTGGGCTTTTGTTCACTTCTGACTGCATAAAGAAACATAATATATACAACATGTAATAGAATAAACGCATACTAGCATAAAAAAGTCATATAAATAATATGTGTTTTGAAAATCGAAATTTAAAAGCAAAATGGATAGAAATTTCAAAATTGTAAAAGCTAACGTCATGTAAAAACTATGGTGAACACCATAGTTAATTTACTTAAACAGGGAACCAACAATAATGGGTCGGAACATATCATATTTCCTAACATTATTATACCAAATATATAAATAGTCTAGATTTGTCTATGTATGTTTGTTTTACACAAACTGACTCAAATTGAGGGAATTCCGATAGTGTTTCCTAGATGACACTCGCAGTGAGTCACGGTCGGCGGCAGATTTTACGACTCGTCTCATTCTAATACTGAATGAAACTCGTTAACTTGTTTGAGTTTGTGTTCCAGTCGTTATTTTCTTAGATTAAACAAATTCCGGGTGGTGTGCAGAGTAGAATACAACTGTCACCACCCCAAATCTTTCCCGTGGGTGTCGTACAAGGCGACTAAGGATAAATCAATTATGAGGAATGGGCAGCAGCGTTCCTCTTATACCACCTAGCAATAGCAATGTACTGCGACTTTTGTGCCCGATAAATGGCAATAGGCTCGCCACCTATTACATGGGACCTAACATAATTGGCGAAACGTGGGTGCTAGTTCACCTCTGCCTACCCCTTCGGGGGATATAGGCGTGATTTATGTATGTATGTATGTAAACAAAGGACTCGTGTTGGTTATTGAATAATGGAGTAGATACTGTTTATGTCTTTAAGTTTCTGTGTTCATCACTCAAACATTTGGCCCCACCGAGATTCGAACCGACCGATAGCCAGCGATCTGACGATTCGACGCAACCGGTCGTCTAAAGTTTAAGTCCGAGATAGATAAGATATTTAATTAAAGTTACTTATTATTTTTTGGTCATGTTAAGCGATGATATGTAAACTATGTTGGCAGAATAATGTTACGTATGAATGTGGAAGGACGTAAAAGGAGAGGAAGACCAAAGAAGAGATGGATGGATTTTGTATAGGACGAAATGATAGCGAGGGGAGTGGATGAGAAATTGTTGAAAGTAGAGAGAAGTGGAAGAAAAAATATGTTGTGCCGACGATCGCCTAGAGCGGGATAAGGTCAGGAAGAAGACAAATTAATTTACTACTATATTACTTTTAAAAATGACATAAAAATCTACGGTTGCCAATTCAGTAGAGCTAAGGTTAATAGGTTAATCGTGAAAATCTATAATTTGTCGTGTAGTATATCTTTATCGGTGTACCGTTAGCTACGTTTTGCTGTTGATTTTGCATGTGAAGTGTCCTACCATCTAGGGTCCAATTAATGTACAAGATTGGATGTTCAGTCATAACGAGATTGGGTAGGTAGGTGGGTGTTCCGTCGCGAAAGTCAATATTGATTGACTCGTGAATGAATTTATCCTTAATACCTACCCGCGGCTAATTTTGGCGCGAGTCTGATCGGAACAGCTGTAACTTATGGAACGGGTTTGAGAACGCCATGCCATGCTTTTACATAACAGTCCTTGAGTTGTACTGCATTATGACTGTAGTTGTTTTCTCGGTGCAAGCCTTTGCTTGCTTGGTCTATAGATTCTTGTTCTCTATTTATACTGATACTTGTTTATTGAATTTATTACTTCGTTTTCTTTGTTTGTTTGTATTAAAATGTTTCGAGTACGTACAGTCTCACAAGCTTAAATGCACACAACAGTGTAGAATTAGAGACCTTCTTCCTGCCTTGTTCCCAGTAGGCCTAGAACCGGACGTGGACAAAATCTCCTCGGGAAAAGAGAATGTTTTGCTCTCGCTCTAACTCCCACTAAATCCCGAGACAAAACACTATCAAGTGATGGTCGAGAGAGATTTTGTCCACGTCTCGTGCTCGGTCCGCCTTTTATCTGTGGTCGGCGCAGTATGTTTCCTCTTTAATTTATATCGGTCAGACGCCATCAAGCCATCAAACACTTTTGTTTAAATCCTCGTAGGAGCAAATGTTTTTGTGAAAAACAGACGTTTGTTCTTGTCTCATTATTGTTTAAATATGTATTATGTTGAAGTAGTATATTTTCAATTTATATAAAATTTGTTATATCTTGAATGTTACCTGATCATGATCATCTTCTGTGTATTTGAAATAAAACAACTTCTAATCTAATCGGTAAAAGTTGTTTTATTTCAAATGTGTAGTGCTCGTGCAAATATAAGAGAATATCATCTTCTGTGTACGTTGTTCAAATGCAAATGAACAATTTCATTGCGTGGAAGTTTTCTAAACTGAAAAAAACTTTATTAATAATAGTTTTCATAAAGATATACCCACCCACACTCTACATGTAACGCTAATAGTTGTTATCTATCGATTACAATGTGATGTTTCGCCTTTAACACGGAGCAAGTAAAAATAGCTTGTTTTGTTTTTAATCGAAAACGAACTGTTTCTTTTGCGTACCACTGGGACAGTTATTCTGGTGCAAACGTTACTCATATGACCTGGATATGGCTCTTAAGAGTGATGGCCTTATATGCGGTTCTAATTTAAACATTTTATTTTCATAAAAGTGCATGATTGCATCACGTTTTCTTTTATTTTAAAATCATATTAAAACGAAATCCAATCGGGTTACGAAAAATATTCTTGTGGTATCAGCAGAGCAGAATACAATTGCCGTTGGGATTGTCAACTACTTATTTAAAAAATTAAGGAAATATTATAGTTAAGGCTTTTATAACTGCCTATAACTATTAATACTCTTTATTGCAATTAATAAAAACATCAATAGCACACACAATAAATACATAGTTTGCAAGGGCGGACTTATCTCTAAAAGAGATCTCTTCCAGTCAACCCACGAAAGCTAGTATAAATTTAAGCTGTAGTGGAGGTGACTAAAAAATGCGAATAAAGTATAAAAAAATAAAAATAAAACAAATCAATATATACTTTTTATATAACATATCTATAAATACTATAATGTATACATAAATACAATATAATAAATACAATAAATATTACTTAAATACTGGAAAAAACATGAACTTGCAAACATTAACATATACAACATTAACAACTATAATATTCCTTAAAATTTCTTTCAAATTATACGCAACTAAAAAGCCACGTCCTGGCAACTAGATGCTTAGTAGATGCGACTTTGTTCTTGAGACCCGTCGCAAAGTTCAAAATCGGTACTTCTAGTTATAACATTTCTTGGAGATGATTGAGTTAAGTGGCATTGCTTCTTAAGACGTCAATTTCAAAAGTAACGGCGCATAAGGGACAGGGAAATGGATAATATCAAAAAGATCTTAAACTTCACACAGAAACAGAATTTATTGCGCGTCTGGCTTTTATCCTAGAATCAGTGGACGCTCTCTGTGTGGAACTTCGAGAAATACCTTTTTTTACTGCGAACTAAGGTACATTTAGTATACCTGCTAATAGTCAATGGTGAGGTGCAAGCAAACTGTTGTTCATTGCTCGGTCTTTGCTAACGTTGACTACGTAAAAAACAGTGTCGCAATGGTGTTTCAATAATATTTGCTTTTTGAGAAGAAAACTCTTCGCATTCCATGGATTCACCGTGCCATAGTGTGGCAGAGAGGGAAGTCAGTCGTAGCGCCTGGGACTTGCGTTGCGTTCACGTTAGGTGATCCAGGTTATAACAAACTGACACCTTGTAAAATTGCATAACAAAATGTGGTGCTTACTGCACTGTACACATGGACCAACTTCAAGTAACGAAACCTGCCCGGCTAGCATGACCAACGAAACACAATATTATATAGCCATTTATCGCGTTGAACTTACAAAAATCATTGAATTTTAGACAGTTCAAAGCCATAAATGGCTATATCTTTATAAAATAGCCTAACTGACGCACTCAGAGACGTCAATTAATTTTAATGAGTATTTAATGTCCATAGACCCGGCAAGAATAGCTACTAGATTTGAATTGTCATTTTTTGACGATAAGTACTCATTAAAGTTAATTGACGTCTCTGAGTGCGGCAGTTAGAGACTTATTTAATTAATCAATTCAAGCTTATTTAAGTGTTAAAATCCGATGATGTTTGACTGTACAACGCGATAAATGGCTATATCATATCGTGTTTCGGTGGTCATGCTAGCCGGGCTGGATATTTTCCTCGTAACGCGCAAATCTCTTCTTCATTCGAGAGGACCATAAATACTAATGCTATTGTTTTGGTCGCCACGCCGCTGCCCCCCTACAATGGTACATCATTTACATAATTCACGGGAAAATGCAGGTATTATGAATGTTGACTTGGGTGGTAGTTGACAGTCTCGGGGGGTACCTGTGTAATATTCACTATCCTTTCTGTGACGACACGGCTTTATCTAGTAGCACGTTTAATAGTAGATTATATATACTAAGGGGGATAAATCAAAGAATGTCTCTGGAAGTCTTTGAAATATGCAATCTGAAGCTTTCTTTTTATCGCCTTATAGCTACTAGGGGTAGCCTACGACCTATTCTAAAACCTACCAAATATACACAAAAATTTTCATAACAATCGGTCGGTTTTGTAGTACTTTTTATATGTGACAGACACTCATTAGTTATATGCGCCAGTGTCTCGGAGACAGTTTTATTATTTTTGTAATAAAGCACGCGTCAGTCGTGAATCTAACGTGTCTGCCATGCGAATAGGAATGCATCGATCGATAAAGTGCACGCTAATGCGAGCGCGACGATGGATACATCCTCTTTCGCGCACGTGAACACGCGCGCCCCCTTTTTCCCTGGGCTCGCTTGAACTTTTATTATAAAAACATACATACATTAATAGGCCAGCACATTATTAAAACACGACGCGACCCGATGTAACGCGATGCGTGTTGAGTCGAATTCAATGTATGGTTTTCTATGACCAGAATCACACTATGAAGATCGACCCGACGCTAATATTCGGTGTCTACACGTCCAGTCCCGTCGCGTTTCAATAATGTGTTACCACCACTAAATACGGCCATTTGTCCCCGAAGGGGTGTGTAGAGGTGTGTAGAGGAATCCCAGGTTTCACCAACCATGTTAGGTCCCATGTAATATGTAGCGAGCTGTTGCCATCTATCAGGCACGTAAATCGCAGTATATTGCTAGGCGGTATAAGAGGAACGCTGCTGCCAATTACTCATCGCTGTCTTATTTTATCGCCTTGTATTGTACGACACCAGCGGTAGAGTTTGGGGATGGTGACAATTATGATTGTATTCTACTCTGTCTGCCGTCACTATCATAAGACGCATCGAAAATATTCTATGTCAGTATCAGACTTTCTGTCTACCGATCTTCTGTCTTTTCATGGAATATTTTAGTGAAATTGAATTAAGTCTGGCCCACATCTGAATTAATGTTACAATATTGCAATGTGCTCCGTTTTTACCTTTGAAATAAAAATGAATCTGTGCCTACTTAGACCTACTACCAATGGTGTAAAGTAGTGGATTTTCCTCATGCTTGTCCCAATATAACAGCTCGTAAATAGACACTCTAGAATTGAATTGTAATGGAATCTCACGGCCTCTATAATAGTCGTCTGTTTCATATACATATTGTTTAATACGTAGCTATATCAGTTTCGTCTCATACAATCAGTCGGTTTAGTATCTTATCTATAGAAAACATTTCTACAAAGAATAATCAGGTGGATTCCATTCAGGCAGGGGATCAATGCCAGCGTTCAGGATACCTAATACGGATACTGTGTTGTTATTCGTGTTGCTATCGAACGACGCGATACTTTATTGTACTCCTTTTTTGTTGAAAGAGAGAGAGTGAGATAGAGAAAATGCCGATTGTGCTTTGTACATTTCATTCATCATCATCATAATCAGCCCTTTAATGTCCCCACTGCTGGGGCGTGGGCTTTCCCTATGGATGGTAGAGTATAGGTGGATAGGGCCATAACCCACCACGGTGGCCCAGTGCGGGATGGTGGGTATTACGGATGCAGATGCAGCCGGGACCAACGGCTTAACGTGCCTTCCAAAGCACGGAGGAACTCGAGATAGCAAATTTTTGGTCACCCATCCAATGACCGCCTTAGCCAACACTGCTTAGTTTACGCAATCGCAGGCCAAGCGCGCTATACCACTGCGCTAGCGAGCTCCTTTGTTGTTAAGAGAGAGGGAGAAAAAATGTCGATTGTGCTTTGTACATTTCATTAGTAACGGTTAATTGTTTTAATTGCAGGAAAAAACCTCTACAACAACGAGCATGTTGCCATCAAAATGGAGCCGATGAAATCGAAGGCGCCGCAGCTACATCTTGAGTACCGATTTTACAAGTTACTAGGCACGCATGGTACGTTTGTTCATACTAATTATATGCTTAGGCGATCGCGAGAATATCGTGTAACGGTACTAGTGATGTGTCGGATGTCCGTGTCCGCGAATATCCGAGGGCGTAGAAAGATCAGTATCCGCTACTATTTAGGCGGATGTTTTACGTTATTAATTTTTATTATATGGATGACATTCTATATGCAATGCCTACAGATGATTAAATAGCAATGGAAAACTTTTGAACTACATTCAGATTTTTTTTTCTTAAAATCAAATATTTGACACCTTTATATTGCAAACATGTATCATAAATAGTACATAAGAAAGTTAGGATCCGTATCCGCGGATATACATTTTTAACGATCCGGCACATCACTAAACTGGCAGACTGTGTAGTCTCTGTCCGATGAGCAATGTCCAACTCCCGGGAAACAATCGCGAATCGCGCCCAACAAATACAAAATATTTTTTTGTCTGTTTGTTTCCACTATACTATTTTTTTCTATCGTTATCCAATAATAGTGGCATCATGTTACTAAGAAATGGACCCAGCGTGTAACGTCTCGGTATATTTGCCGCTTATTCATTGTGCATTTGAGGTCGGGATCTTGTTTCATACGACTGATGTTTTGATAGACGCTATAGTATAGTAGACATACTCCTTTAAGAGGACGGAGGAATGATATTTATTATCTGAATGTTAGGGTGTAATACATTTAAATTACTAAAGTAAAAAATAATAAAATTATTTATAGACTCCATTCTCCTATAATAAAAACACTTTTTGCCCCATTTCTTACTTTAAATTTCGTCTTCTATATCTGGCAAACAGTAAATTAATCTGCCAGTACCATGAGCACCTACGTATTAGTCCTGTAAAATATGTTCTTCCTTGTTAAATTTAAAAGTCTAAATCGAAATTTCCATCTGCCCCTCAAGGTGTAAGTAATGGAAATAATGTAAAATAATTTTGTTATTAACACGGTTATTTCCAGTTAAAGTGGTCTGCCAGATTTGGCCCCCTTCCCTCAGTAGAATGACAATTAAAAATTATAATAATAGAGTTATAATGTGCTTATCCCAAACAAATGCAAATAGCCTGTCACCGTCAATATATCAGTCGATAATATCATTAGTGCTTTCACAAAAGTCTGTAATGAGGTGAATATAGGTAACTAATAACCGAAACATTCGCGCGCTACACGTGAGGGGTCTCTTATTGGCTTATGTTGTCCGGTTCTGACTGTTGCCACGGACTTGGAAACGCTCATTTGTACAGTTAACACCACATCTGCCTAGCACAAAGTGTCAAATTTTCACAATCGACTTTGTGTTTTACATACAAAGGATTTAAGTTTAATAATCGATTTAAGAAATTTGTCAGTTTTTGGTAGTCTAGTTGGGTAGATTTGACGTTGACCATAGGTACATTGGCAACTCAGTCTGCATTCAGTATGGCAGTAGAAACTTTTCGCCGTAATTTTTTTTAAATATTTGCCGTTGCTGCTCCATTTTTGATACATACTTACAGATATATTTTACTAGATGATGTAGCAGTTCAAAAACAGAGTTTAGGCATATTATTTAATTTCAAGTTGTTCTTTTTTCTGCCATCACCCCGAAAAAGGGCCAATTTTTGGATCAATGTTATGTAGGGTGGGCTTACAGCTCCACTGGGCATGGTACTCAGATGTTGCATCCCCCATAACACTTCTCTTTTGTAACACTTGCAAGGGGGGAAAGGATTGTGGTGCATATCCCCCGAATACAGAAAAGCTACCTAAAGTTTGAGTCCTGCTTAAAATTATTTGATTAATACATCTTTGAAAAATACAAAGAAAAAGAGTTTAGAACAATTTCGAAAAATTATTGTCTTGATGCTTGGGATCTAAACCGACTTCCGCATCAGAACAATAATATTTAGGAAGAAAAATGCCAACCTCTTTATCTTTTTTCTGAGTAATAAGAATTTCGTTAAGTCGCATCCAAATACTATAGTGATGTTAAAGAGTAGTATAATATAACTGATCGCAAAGTTTGCCCAGAGGGAGTACCAAAAGTGTATTACTTGGGCACCTGTGGCGGTCGCTACAACGCTATGGTCATGGAGTTGTTAGGGCCCTCGCTCGAGGACCTATTCGTCCATTGCGGCCGAAGGTTCAGGCTCAAGACGGTCCTTATGATTGCGATGCAACTTGTAAGTGCACCACAGATTAGTAGATTAACACTATAGGATTGTATTTCGTTCGGCACAGCACCGCAACTGATATTTGAACGCGCGAGGGTAACCGCACAGACCGTGGTCATGGTCGTTGTTGGGCCGACCATTGTGGCTTGGTGCCAGCGCGGTAGCCACCGTATCTTGTGACGCTCTTGGGACAAACTGTCGCAGTGTTTTATTGATTGATTAATGCTGTATTTCAATCGTCTACCTATTAGCTGTTTCTGTGCAATGGATTAAACGCAGGAAAATTTAGATCCCCATAGGTGGGTAATTGAAATGCCACTTGGAACCAAATCCCGTTGCAAATTCTTTGAGTACCCCCGTGTTAAGTGAAGTACAATGTGTGAAAAATTTGGTCGATTGTTGTTAAATTCTAATGAAGACCACCGGCTACGTTTTTCTAGACAGCCTTAGGGCCGGTTTTTTGATCCATAGTTAACTCAACCAATTGTTAAAAACTGTTACTAATTGCTAAATATCAGTCTGATATTGTAACCATTAGTAACAATTTTAGTTACAAATGTTACTGATGGATAAATATCAGTCTGATATTGTAACCATTAGTAACAATTTTAGTTACAAATGTTACTAATGGATAAATATCAGTCTAATATTTTTACTAATTGTTAAATATCAGTGATATTTAAAGATAAGTAGCAGTTTTTAACAATTGGTTAACAGTTAACTATGCATCAAAAAACCCGCCCTTAAGCTGCTATTCCGCGGGCGAGGCGAGAAGAGAATTTGAAATCGCACAGGCCCATTTCCACCAAATATTGTCATTAAAAGCAATCGAGATCTCGTGATATAATATCGCTCTGAGCTTTTGAAACATATTTTTACTACCCATAATAATTGCCGCAGATATCGCGTAACATACTTACGAAAAAACATACAATCGAATTGAGAACCTCCGTCTTTTTTGAAGTCGGTTGAAAATAGACCTATAATTTATTTATGTTGCCCAAACAAGCGCGCGCCCTCGCGGATAATGTTTTCGTTGAAAAATGTAATAAGCACTCTACATACGCAATAATACCTACGTGTCAAATTTACACCAAGAAACATTCAAAATTCTTGTCTCGCTCATCCACGCCAATCCAACGAAGATGTCCTACTCGGTTCCATACTCATTTGTCGTCACTTCTCGCCTTGCCGGTGGAAAAGCAGCTTTACGGTCTTCACAATCGTAGGACACCTAAAGACCAAGATGCGCTGGTTACGCGTCGATTCTTATCCCGAATCCAGCAAGCGTTGCTCTCGCGAGCCACTTCCAATATCGGGTGCCGTGTTGTGTCTGCCTAGATGGTGCGAGCGAGAGCAATGCTTGGCCTGTCCGTTCGTGTAAGTACTAAACGGTTCTGTGTTTTTTCGTCCCCCTCCCACCCTGGTTCCTTCCTATAGCGCCGTCGACAGCCGAGGGTATTCCTGAGGTGTATTACTTCGGACCGTGCGGTAAATACAATGCATTGGTGATGGAACTCCTCGGGCCGTCGCTGGAGGATCTCTTCGACCTGTGCGGCCGCCGGTTCTCTTTAAAGACTGTGTTAATGATCGCTATGCAGTTGGTGAGTATCATAGTAGCGTGGTCTAACCATACACGCAGTACCGCCTCTTGAGGTGGGTCTATGGTAGACGCGCCGAGCGCATGCCGAGCCGCTCTGCGAGCGCAATACAAATTCCGCTCGAAGCTCGCTCTTTCGAGGCTCATAAGTCGGTCCACATTTCACGAATTTTGGCTTGCCTAGTGCTCAGCTCGTCTAGCGTAGACCCCCACTTTTGGGTTTAGATTTGGGTTGGGTGGGGGTAACTAGAGCTTAAGTCGCAAACTTAACCTCCCGTTCCTAAGACCCGGTACAGCACTAATTAGCTATAGATTTCTTATTACTAAAAAAAAGTGTATCTATTACAGAATTTCACCACCTCCTTGTTTATTAAAATACAGATGTTATCTTGAAGTTTTTATCGTTATCGCGGCATATTATTGCTTTTTATATTAAACACATGAGTAATGTCGCTATATCGATTGACATAGTTATGTTACAGACAACTCATCAAGTTGTCTAAACAGCCGAGTTGTGTCATATTGATTCTAAACCTTAACGTCGAGGCGTAAGATTCTAAACGGTTTGATGCATTCTGTCAGCACAACAAGGTCAGATTGGATAACAAGCGAAATCGTTTTGAACCAAAAAAAAAGTCTCATCGCTTACCTGAGTAAATTATTAGAACAATTACCTATTATATCAAAGATACGACCTTCAGGCGGAATATGTAACAAATTAAAATCTGTAAAGAGGCATTGTTGCGATGATTATGGCTTAGCTGCTGAATATGTATTGCTAATTGATTCGATAAAGTTATCTCGTAAAATTGCTGGCTTGACAAGACTTTTCTCGCCTCAAATACGTGGACTCGTGACGTACCACTGAAAGATTGTACACTGTATAAATAAGTGACTGATAACAATCATTAATCATACATTTAGCAATCTTAAAAATTGATAATGAAAGTTTTTTAATGGTATTAAAATATTATGTTTATCAAGAAACGCAAACTTGCGTTGAAGATGTATACGTACATTTTGAACAAGTTTTTCCCTTTATCAAGTAAACTACTGTGTACTAAATTATTATAGAAAAATATTTAGAATAATTACCTATATTAAATAATGTTTTATATCGGATACTGCATTGTTTACATTCCACAGCTATTAAATTATAAACAATTGGAATCATCATAATATGATATGGATCGAAAATTAATTGCAAAAATGTCAACACCAGACATTTTAATTGTTTTTCTCCATTTTAAACTTTTATCCATTTAGTTTTATAAAATATGTGCCGTTCCTATTGAATGGCAATACCTAATATATGTATAATATATTTTTTTTCATGGTTACTTAGCCAAGGAAATCAAGCCTACTAATTTGAAACCGTTATTAATCATAAACTTAATCATTTGTCGCAGAGAGTAGCGTGCAAACTCGAAGTTCGTTAATTTTTTTCATACAACAAAAATCCAAAATCCTTCGCGTGTTCAGTTAAAACAGTTTTAAAATGAATAGACAATTAAAAGAAACGTGTAAGCACTATATTGCACTCCAATTAAAACCTTACTCTCGGTGACGATAGGAATCACAATGATTTGGTAGCAACAACAAACATTAAAAATATTATATAAACTCAACGCAATCAACGAGTATCAAGTCACGATCACGATATTTACTCTTGTGTTCACTGGTGATTCCTAAACTTACAATAATATATGTTTATTGTAAATTATATATGTGAGACGTCACTGTGACGTCAGCGGCGTTCAGTGTCCACCCACTAACTGTGTGAATGTATGTTTTTCAGTTGCACCGTATCGAATATGTCCACACGAGGCACCTAATATACCGGGACGTGAAACCGGAGAATTTTTTAATAGGTAGAACAGCAACAAAAAGGGAAAAAATCATTCACATCATTGGTGAGTATCGCCTACCGTTTAAAATGTATAAATAAGGCATGGGAATCATCTGGGGTCGGCGCAGTATGGTTCCTCTTCCATTCATAACACCGGATGAATGGAAGAGGAAACATAACACCTGGCGATGAATTAATGTATAGAAGAGTAATGGAAGGAATTAGGATGACAACCATCGTACAAATCAATCCATACTGCTTGAGGTTTTTGGACTTTACAGCCGGCCGCTTGCCTGACACCTACCTCTGTGGGTATATATCTACGTGTAAATTGAAACTTTGGTTTACCTTGGTAGTTTTGCCTTTTTATCTTCAATTCCGCCTCTTTGCAATCACGATGTGACTTAAAGTATTAAATACACAAACAATTTTACCATTGTTTACTCTAGAGTTAAATTAATTAACTAGAACATTATATACATCGAACTAATTAACTTGCGTAAGATGATATAATAGTCGGAGAGTAACCCTACCTTTGCATATCAAGGTTTGCGGTTGAAAAGTAGTACAAATTGTAATTTATGTAAGTTCTTGGACTTGTACATAATAGTGTTGATTAAATAAAATGTTGAACCCAATTTATTTTAAACCTTAACTGAATGTTAATACAACCCTTTAAACTTGTTAATGTTCCAACTACTGGGGCATAAGGTTATTATATAATTCCTCCATTCATAATGAATTTTCTCTTTGCTCTCAGAATTTTCGAGACAGTTTATAATCACTTAAAAAGTTTATGAAAATAGTTAGGAATCGAATCGAACCCCATCATCACATTAAAGTTACAATATATTAATAATGTATCTTGTTTTTATTAATTATCATCTTTGTACTTTTTCAGATTTTGGTTTGGCCAAAGAATACATAGACTTAGAGACAAACAAACATATCCCATATCGGGAGCACAAGTCACTCACTGGTACTGCAAGATATATGTCAATAAACACACATTTAGGAAAAGGTAAAATTAATTCTACTCTCACTGTCATGCAGAATAATATTAAAATTTCAAAATGTAGAGTGTTCATGTAGCTTATTTACATTGCGGCATGTGATGCAATTGTATATAAAATGTTCTCTTTCGATCGATCACTATTTTCAGGGTATGAAACTATTTTGGCAAAGGAGCGATATAATTTATCTGAATTGATGCTTTTGTAGATTGATATACTTGGTTCTTTCAATTCGAACCTATGATCACTCTATAGATATCTTGATTATTCAGACGCTGATTAAAATATGGAAACCCAAAGAAAAGGGCTAGAGTCTATATAAATAAATAGCTGACGAATATTTCACCCACCAAGATTTTAGTTTGATATAATTTCTTAATTATTAAAATTAATATTTAATTAATGTGGTTTTTTTTTTCATTTTTCAGAACAATCTAGACGCGACGACCTAGAGGCTCTCGGGCATATGTTTATGTATTTTTTACGTGGTTCCTTACCCTGGCAGGGTTTAAAAGCTGACACACTCAAAGAAAGATACCAAAAAATTGGTGACACCAAGCGGGCGACACCGATAGAGGTAAGCACATCTTGTACAATTAGTGAGTTTCCTACATAATTATAGAAAATGACACTGGGCTAATACATGCGGTGAGAAAAATGCTATATTACGGAATAGACAATAATAAGTTTCATCCTTTGTCTTTTGAAGAAAGAAAAAGTTTAAACGTCGCAGACCAAGCATTAATCTATTCTCTGATGGCTGTGTAGTGACGGCAGAGCAGAATACAATTAATTGTCACCACCCCCCTCTCTCCCCTCTCTCCACAAGGCGACTATGGGTAAAGAGAGCGATGAGTAATAATGGGCAGCAGCATGCCACCTAGCAATATACTGCGATTTCGTGCCCGATAGATGGCACCACAAAGGACCTAAACTATTTTGCTAAGAGTGGGTGTTAATTCTTTCCCTGTCAAGCATAAAAAAATAACGTAACCTGCTCCTCGGCAGGTTGCGGGGATGCCGGGCGGCCGAGTAATCTCGTAAACCAAATTATCGGTTCTCACGCTTTCGAGTTGATGATTATTTTTTGATCAGCTGAGAAAAAAAAATGTTTATTAAAAAAAAACACCTCACATGATTCGATAGTACTACTAAAGGGGAATCGTTCCGCTGCGGGAAAACAACCTGTGACTTCTTCATCTTCTTCTTCCGGCCCTGTTCCCAGTCTATCTGGGGTCGGCGGAGTATGTTTCCTTTTCCATTCTATGTCAGACGTCATCAAGCCATCCACTCCCTTTTGATTCATATCATCCATCCCACCGTAAAGGTGCTAGTGATGAATGAATGTATAGAAAAGAGACGGAACGGACCATGTCGAGAGACCCATAAACGGAGGGAGTGATTAGAATGACAACATTCCAATCCATACTGCTTAAAGTTTTGGCTTAGGTTTTACAGCCGGCCGCCTGCCTGACACTAACCCTCTTTGGGTATGCTGTTGTTGGTGGTTTGCCCTCCACCATTCGGGTGCCCCAAGGTGCTTATTGGTCTACACCGGGCAATCTCCCTTAGTAGATTTTTTGGACACACATCCATGGGATGAGTTGGGGCTGGCCTATTCTACGTTATTTGTTCGCTCCCAGGCCAGCATAGAAGATACAGTTTACATGTATGAATTGTGTCGTACCAGGTGTTGTGCGAAGGACACCCCGAAGAGCTGGCCACGTACCTCCGCTACGTGCGGCGGCTCGACTTCTTCGAGACGCCCGACTACGACCAGCTGCGGCGCATGTTCCGCGACTTGTTCGACCGGCGCGGCTATGTGGACGACGGCGAGTTCGACTGGACCGGCAAGACTATGGTAAATAACTCTGTCGCTTAACCCTTACTTAACCTTCCATTCAACCTGGACTCTCGCTACACGGTGTAAGCTAAAAAGGGAAGACTGACGGCCTTATTAATAAACACGGTTTAAGTATAGACTATATGGTCCGACAACTTCGTGCGGGTGATGCGGGGGGGGGGGGACTCGTGCAATACAGCAATATATATACAATATCTCAGTCCGCCCAACGTCTCTCACCCCGCAGGAAGGTCGCGCACGAACTTGTCGGATTATAGTTACTCAGTGTTTAGCATCTTTTCCTCGCATTTAAAGTCATGTTTGTGAGAAGAAGACAAAACGCGGCATAGCTATACTTTATTTACTACCAGTTTATTATAAGACTGTTTGAGTTTTACAAAATTTACCGTGCTAAAAGTTATCATTATACTAATATTTTACGAATAATAACAATGCACTTCAGTTAGTTAGGCAAAGGCAAAAAACCACCAGGGCATGATTTCATACTATTGCAATATTGATGATGACAATAAATTGGCTCATCACTTTTTACAGCAAATCTTCATTGACTCTATACGCTTTTAACAACCAGTTTTCAAATATTAATATTGTTAAAAAATATCTAATACTGCCATGTTATTTAGACAATTCTATCAACCTTGATGTTTGACGCTTATTCAACAAAATGTGATCTAGATAGATACTATCTACTCCGGTTATCTTGCATATCGTAATTATTATCGAAATATATCCTATTTTCCCTTTTTATATTATATCGTTGAGTTTGTGCATACAGATTTTGTAATGGCTCAATTATAATTTCGTAATTTCTTTGCCTGTAATTTTGGTTTTGTTTTTTAATGTTTTTAACCTTATTATATGTAAAGACTGTTTTTTCTTATCGATTAAGAAAGTAATCTTTGCACGGTTGTTCCATTGTAAACTCCAATTAAATGAAATCTATATGTTACTGGTTATTTAAATTTATTAAAATTAATATTTTTTTTTATAATAAAATACGGTTTAATTAATTTTTCAATAAATTAATTAATATGAAAAAGCAGTGTTTATACTGTCATGTTTTCTTTAATATTTAATGCTGTAGATTTTGCATGTGTTGTGGTGGTCAAGTGTAACTTAAGTTTGATATTGAAGACGATTCCTATTTACATTTATGACAACATTATTCTTTCAAGATAGGGCTCGACGTCAGAAAATAAAACGGAATTCACTAAAATAAACGCACTGACTTTGTTCTACAGACACGGCCCTAAGTTCGCGCTATAATAGCTGTATAACTATAACACCGTCTAGAAAACTACACATTAATTTTAAAATATATTGGCTGTTCTGTCGCATATTACTAACTTGTTCTAATGCCACACTCAACTAGAGTTAAAAAATTACAACAACAACAAACTATTGATTCATTGTAAAATCACACTTGGTGCCACAATATTCGATTTGGTTGACATTTGACCATACAAGGCATTATAATAACTAATTCAGCTGCTTGAGTCCCTTGTATAGACAGTAATGATACTTTTATAATTCTATTGTTAAAGTACTATAGTATTGTGTTGATTATTCAACAACGACATACAACCTTTTTGAATAATTTATGACAATAGTAATATGCAGTACCTTATTACAGCATTACCTTATTATTACATTTCTTTTAACTGCTAATGAAAATAGTTTTCCTAAATATTCATAGAAAACTAGCAATACTATTCCATTATTTAAAAATTAGATAAAAAGGGGGTATGCCAATATTGTGAAGAATTTTCGTGCTAGTCTTTTAAAAAATAATTTTAATACAATATACTTTTTGGTTTGCAATACCCGCCTGCCTCTTATGACTGTAATACATAAAGCTGGTTAAATTTGAATGATTTTCCAAATTTTATATAAATGTTTTACATAAAATTACAGTACTGTACATGTACAGTACAGTATAAAGTGAGTATTATATCTAAATCCATTTTTGATGCAAAATAAGATTTAAGTTCAATTGAAAGAAATTAAAGTAACGGAAAGCAGTCGTCTGAATAACTAATTTATCGTTGCTGTATTTACTTTAGAACTGAATTAAATTTAGATCGTTCATTTAATTTTTAAAAATTACTTTTTTTCTTTTTTGGCTTACCAAAAAAGAAAATAAACAGAACGACTTATCGTCCTGTTTATTTTAGAATTCGGCGGGTCATTCAAAAGTAGTAACATTATAGGCTTTTTATGTACCAGCTCATTATATCCTCTTATTTTTCTATAATCTGTTTGCTTGTCAGTAGACTAAAGCCAATCCAAAATGGATATTAACGGAGTACATTAAGGCTTAAGTCTGCAACATCAAACTTTTTGATCCCTGTGAAGCTTTACCATTCCTTGTTAGTCAGTTTTTGCACATACCTTTTTTTAATTTTTCACAATAGACATAACATGTAAAATGTGTGATAGATACTTGCATGACCCAGATTATATGATTGTAATTGTATACGAAGCTACGAATATCATATTAAAATGCTTCAAAAGTCTATGTATCGCCCATTAAGCAACATTTGCGTGCATGCGTTTTGAGTTTTAATTAATTCAATATTCGTCCCTTCAGTACATAATACCGGCACAATTCTTAAAATCGGTGCTCGATAGTCTTAATAACAATACCAGGCAAGTTAAAAAATTAACTTACTCGGTGTGCATCCGTGATGTTACACATAATTTGAAAATCATTCAATAACAGAAGTCATCTGTCCGCCATATAATCTCATATTGATATACATTTTAACATAATACACCATGGCTAATGAAAATTCTTTGATATTAATGAATTCAGACACACCAACCCGCACTGGGCCAGCCTGGTGGGTTATGGCTCAATCTCC
Organism: Cataclysta lemnata; assembly: GCA_963931975.1. NCBI lineage: Eukaryota > Metazoa > Arthropoda > Insecta > Lepidoptera > Crambidae > Cataclysta > Cataclysta lemnata. Next base: position 9,334,888 of record OZ008353.1, on the reverse strand, counting down.
CTATATTTTTCCATCCATAGGGAAGGCTCGTGCACCAGCAGTGGGGACATTAAAGGGCTGGTGATGAATGAATTCAGTTCATTTTACGAAAGTATTGCGTAAGATATAATCACCAAAAACTCATCAAATTAAACTTCCCTGGTATTGTTAAATAGCGACTACATGTGTTGCGATTTGGTTTGAATATGATTTTTATATAATTATATGAAGCTTTAAGATTGACTCGTCAAACTTTCCTGTCTTAACTCTCTTTGCTATGAGTGGGATGTCAAATGCCATGTTACAAAAGGATCCATAAACTGATCCAACTAATTTTTGAGTAAATGACTACGATTTGATTATTTTTAAAGTGACCATTAAGGTTTGAATACACCTTTTAGACTTGCATGTTAAGTGAACGTACACTTATACGTACCTTTAGTATTGGCTAGTAAATAAATAAATAAACTGTATGACTTAATTGGGACCCGCTTAAACGACTTGCACATAACTTAGTCAGTGGTGCCCCTATCTCATACAGTTTCTTGTTTAAGGTGAACGCGCCGAAGTCAACGAATTTATCGAAATCTTTATATGGAATCATATGAAACCTCGCACACTTGCCGGAGTCTAATCGTCCGATGCGTGCGAATCTGTCAAAAACTTAAGAATTCGGATGACGTCATCGGAAAAAATGCGCACGATGCGTACGGATCTGTCAATTCAGCACTATTTTCGATTCCTTCGACGCGGAAGGATCTGTCGATTCAGTACTATTTTCGATTCCTTCGGCGCGGATAGGTGTGCGAGGTCTCCGCTGACTTCGGCGCGTTCACCTCGGATAAGTGTGCGTTCACCATTAAATTAATATCGCAGCAGTACGTATGTCTAGATCTGGTGCACTCAGGCCTTTAATTGAAAGTAATAATAATATTTATTGATTGTTTAATAAAAATAAAAAGAGATACCCGTTATCTTTGTGGTTTTTTTGTAGTTAGTGCTGTTTACAAAATTTGTCTACAAGCATATTGGTTGCTTATATCATATTTAATTTCTATTTAATGTTTCAAATGGTCTCGAATCTTTTAAGCGTAACTATTATTGATTTGAGGTTGTTTGATATAGGTACTCGACAATGCCTTGATCAGTTCAATATCCAACCAAACGGTTTGTTATACTACTTAATATTTACTGTGCGCAGTTTTGGGGTGGTTTTAGCACGATGCATACTTTTTATTCATGTTTAAATGTTTTCATGTAATAAACTTTGGTCACATTCCCTATGCAAGGTGTTAAAAAATACCAAAGAAAAACAACTTATTTAAGTAGCCAAAAATAGCAATCTGCTAATCAATCTGAATGGGCATAGACTAGATTAACAAAAGAGTAGTAGGTATTTGTATCTGCTTTAATAATGGTTCTTTTACGATTCTTTTTTGTCTCTTTGGGCTTATTAGGTAACAATGTAAGATGACTTTCAACAGTGTGGTTTTAATTCTATTTCGAAATTAATTTATTTCTTCTTTTTTGGTATTTTTGTAACGTTTGTAACCTTATTCGTCATTGTGCAAAATCGAGTGAAACTGTTTGTTGGTTACCCAAAGTATTGACTGCAATTTAAAAAAAAAATATAATACACCCAGTGTGCATTCAACTATCAAGTGGTGTAAATAACATTTTCTCGTAGTCTAATCAGAGTACTGAGTAATAATATTTTGATTTAAATAATAATCACTAAACATTTTAACATGCACCAGTATACTTACCGTGCACGCTTTGGATAGCATGAGAGTCTTTTGTTTAAGTTGCGTGCTTTGCTTATGTTTGACAGCCGGCGAACATTCATGTGATGAGAATTTTACGCAATGCGCCACCCTCGAATGTCGTTAGAAATAAATCTGACAAGGTTAGTGATTAAACTGATTTTTGGTAGCCGCTTGGTATCCACGCTGGACTATTGTGCGTATTATTGTGGTTGTACAACCAAAAGCACTTTATTATAGTGATTGATTTTTTCCAATTGATTTTGCACCTTATAATAATATAGATACGTCAGGATTGGGCAAAATTGATCGAGAAACTTGGGCAACTGCTGTTGAGCCGAAGTGCTATTGGCTGCAACCATCAAACGGAAAGTCAATTTACACGAAAGTCTTCTTCTAAGTTAATGACTTTGTGATTGGTATAGTTTGTTTTCTTTGGAGTTTAATGTATTTTTTTTGCGTTTTTAGTCATTATTCATGATCCTATTGATTGCAAATTAACAGTCAATACATGTGTGTGTTCCTTCGAGTCGTATTATTTAAAGAACACTTAAATAAATATTATTATCTGACATAAAATGGACCTCTCTAAGTTTAACACGATATATCTTCGTGTAAACGGGCTTTTGAACATGTCTTTAAACTCAGAAACCGAAGGTTTGGTGTGAATAACAAATCTCAAGCAATAAAATTTGATGTAAGGTATTTTTCATATCATGTTATCGTATTATGCCCTGCTTTTGTTAAGTAGTATTGTTTTAAAAAAATTAATTCTATTTATGAGTGTTATGCTAGTTTTAATTGCAATAACTTTTTATGCATATAACACGCATGAAAAATTTTCAACATATTCCCTAAGTAGGTATATCAATTCAACTAGTTTCTATGATATTTGAATACTTAGAATTCCTACCTTAACTAGCTGCTTCACGCAAAACTGATTGTAGTACAACATCAGTTAATATTCTTAAACATCACATGTTTTGTTATGGCCTGCTATGTATTAAATAATTTTTTTTTTATTTAATACATAGCATTAATATTTAATATTATTTTTTATTGAATTTGTAATGTAGTTGTCATAGCTTTATGCCGAGTTCCGTTTTATTGTTGATTTCAATATTCTATCTATTGATAAAGAAGTAAGCTAACCGAAGATTTGTTACTAGGTAACCAATCTTTCTTAGTTTAGCCTTTAAATTTAAGGCCCGTTTCATTATCTATCAACAGTTGAAGATAGACGTAGGTACCAAAACAGTGTGGTTGCTTAGCAACTTCTGTTATTAATCGTTATGTTATAAATATTAACAAAAAATGTCATTCAACTTAACTTTAGTAAGCTTACTTTTAACTGTAGATAGAACATTGAAACGACTGTTGGTGTGCACATCCGTCATTAGTCATTATCACACGCGTCTATAGTCATTTATTTGAAGTAGTTAGGTATTCTTTGTATGTTTTGGTTTTTTATTGTGCCCAACAATTTTACGGAATGGTGTCCTTTTCAAATTACAGTCGACCCCAGTGGGCTCCATTCAAACTGGACACGAAATTGTTGTGTCACCAAACCGCGACCGACATCAACCCTTCCATAAGGTAAATATGCTCTTGTTTAATTTTTTATTTGAAATGGTACAGTGAACGGCACTTTAAAACTGTCAAATTTCTTTAATCAATTGTCAGTCTTAACTTGTTTGTAGTAAAGCACAAAATCGATTGAGAAAAATTTTCATTTTGTGGTAAAAAAGACCAATTTACACTCAACGGCGTGCCAGTCTATCCAATACTGTTTTTGTCCAATAGGCTCTCAACCTTAATGCATTTGGCGGACATAAAGCGCAAAATCGCGTGAGCAACTTTAACCGTTTGGCAAACTATATTTTTGACAATCAAATCATGATTTTTTTTGTAGTAGTAGTTTGCTCTTTTGGCACCAGGTTACACAGATAGTGTCAGTATAGTACGTTGTTGGAGTGTAAACTGTTACTGTGTAATTTGAGATTTTTTATATCTTTTTTTAATTTAATTTTGGTTTTGGTATTTATTGTTAGTTTTTGTAAATTAAAGTGTTTACGTTCTACATATTATTATGTACATGTATGTATTTAGTTGAGACGAAAAGGGTATTTCAAACAAAAGCCAAATTTTTTTCGTTATTTCTTTCTTTTACATCATTTTTCTTAGATTATAAGTTTCAAGTGTCGACGTCCCCCAAGGGGGACGTTTGCCCAAATATGTCTTCGGTCACTCACAGTGCTTTTTTGTCGGTGCAGGATGATTTGTGTGATTATATGATTGGTTTGGTTGAGGACGATGAGGCGGCGCTTATATCTGGAGAGGTTTGGTCCGCATTCAAATTTATACCTTAGGTCTTAATACATAAAACTGAAAATGTTTGCCAAAATGTGTTGACTTAAATTTAAACGTTTTTGATGTTATGAAAGATAATTTTAACGTGTGCAAATTTTTAGTTTTGTGTATTGAGACTGTAGTGATTTTGACTAGAAGCCCTTTGCATTCGCCCCCGAACACATTGGCGACAATATTATGGTCCCTGTAAATTTATTGTTTAATAAATTGGCTTGCTAAACATCTTCTTTTAATTATACTTTGCTAACCTTATTAATAACTTATCACTGTTACTGCTTCCATCGTTTATATTTTTCTCATTAATATTAATGTATTTTTTATATAGAAACTATATTTCTAACATTAACTACATTTATTTCCTGAATATTATTACTTACATATTGTGTTAGTATTTTACAGTACATTTTATTGAAATTGTTAGTTCTTTTTTTATGTGACATTTACATGAGCACCAGTATATAAATCTTTCTTTTTCATATTGGAAGCAGAAAGTTCAATTTATAGTAGCTAGATATGCACCGAGCAGGTTCTATTATAATATACCTTAATGTAATTCTTTTTATAGTGAGATTACTATTTGCACTTTGAACTTTGATTGAAGAGAAACATAATATAGCATATTCCACATTGTTTTGTTTTTGTTTGGTAGCCAATTTATTGAAACAGTAACATGTTCGCTTATCACTTTCATTAATTACATACAACGTTATCATTTTCTAATTTGTAGCAGTAAATTAATATATTTTCTAAAGATGAGACTGTACCCAAAAGAAAAGTATGCCGTCATATAAACCATAAAGCTCGAATAATAATATAAACCGTATATCTTCGATATAATAAGTCTCCTTTTATGCTAGATTCGTCAAAATTATACAAAACAAATAAATTAATTAATTTAGTTTCATTGGACAGTACATTTTGTTAACTGACTATAATAGAGAGAGTTGTCAATAAATCGCAGTTAAAATAATTTTTCTTCATTGTGATGTTTTTAAGGTATTTTTGATATTTTTAACCTTTAGACTTAAAATATAAAAAAAAATACCTTAATATAGATCGCACTAAGAATTAAAGTTTTCATGGTACAATTTATTACTATTAAATAAAATTTTAAAAACAAACCGACGAATGGCGGTTAGTACCGATGAGTATTTTTTGGTGATTACAATTAGTAAAAATTTTTTGGATGGAAACAACTTGGACAAAATGATGACTTTGTTAATTAATGAAATTTATATCGAGCAAAATCTCGTGCCAGTGGACAACTTTTCATACTTGTGCTGCCATCTATCGAATGAGCTATGTAAATACTGTTTGTGAAAGAACATTCTCGCTACATTAAAGCTGCATTCTGAGTTTGCTTGGTGCTTCTAGGGTGTTATTGGCTAGTTTCCTGTAACATTCGTTTGTGTGGATTTTTGAATGCTTCTTTATACCTGGGTGGTTGACCATAATAAGGTTTGATTTAAATTTAGATATTGTAAGGTCTGCAAAATCATTAATAGGCATGATTAGGTCTTTTATTAAAAAACACGATTTAACAAAACTAATAATATTGTTCAATCTGACCATGCTGATTCGTGCACATCTCGTTTTGCCAAAATGTGACAAATACATACACTGTTTGATAAAAGATATTGTAATTATCATAATATAGATAAAATATAATGCGCATATTCAATATTCGCCCTATACATTGATTCGATTGAGTCGTATTTCTTAATCGATATGCGCAAGCGGGTTTAATTTTGGATCTTCCTAGAATGTATATTGGATAGCTGTGTTCCTCTTCAGTAGTTAGCACTGAAAATAGCTCATTATTAGAGGTCGTCTCTAAGACTGATGCTAAATCTATTTACCTACAAATTCTTCTTTATATAATTTGATTACACTCGTTGGTATTAAAATTGTGTAGCTACCAACTATTATTACCGTGTTGGCATTTTATAAGATATTGTATTCGTAGTAAGTGTAGCTTGTTAAAGGGATTTATATAAGTCAACCAACGTATATAAGTATACGTTTACTTACTTCCCTTCTTCAAATAGAGATTCAGGTGTGTAGGTAGTTGAATTTAATCAAACCTTTACCTTCATTTTGTTGCCACATTATTTGTGCATTAAACACTCGAAAGATTTTATTAAATTATAAATGCAAGTTAAGATTATATGTTCTTCTAAAGGTCCCCTAATATTCACATAAATAATATGCACAGCATTGTCATACATTTAAATGAATGCTTAAAAACAAGAACAAGATATAAAAATAAATTAAGCATATCTTTGATTTACTTACTTTATTTTTTTTTGTTCCCATTATTATATTAAATATATCAGTTTTACTGTAAGGTGGTACATGCAAAGCAATGAATGAGCATTATCATAAACTCTTAAACCGAATCCAATCGTGTACGACTAAAGAAAGTACCCAACGCCGATTCTAAGATTTTATGTCAAGGCTCAATTATCCAGTAATACAAAATATATCCTAATGATTTTGAACCTTATTGTGTTTTATTTACTTCTTATAACCAAATGAAACATTTGTCATTATTTTTTACGTGATGTAATCTTTAAGACTTAATACCCACTTATATAAATAATTTGCTGGTGATGGAATATCAATATTTATTTATTAATTTTTTTTAAGCTATTTTCCGATTAATCTATATGTTATGACATCTCTGCCTAACCCTTCGGGGATATTTACGCGTGATTTATGTATGTATATAATCTATATATCATATATTATTATTTGTAATATTTATATTGATTTTGTATACACATAAGTTTCGTACCCTTATTGTTTTGTATATATTATTGTATAGCTATAGGCGGTCTACATTTACCGAATTAATTAACAAACAGCAGCCTTCACCAATCCGTCCACTGTATCACGAACACTGTCTTTTAGGGGGCTGTAAAGGACACCGGTACAGGTGGGACGACCAACACGGGGGGTAACTGGCCCCCCAGTGGGAAGGCCACGCCCCTTACCACGGGACACCTCACTCCCGCTGATAGGCATGGCTCGGTGCAGGTAAATTGACAATTACATAATTCCTCTTTGTACCAGACAATTATTTATAATAGTAATATCTGTACTGTAATCATTAAAGGCCTTATTAATAAACACGGTTTAAGTATAGAAGACTAGTTACTCAGTGTTTTGTCTCTTTTTCTCGAATTCAAAATCATATTTGTGAGACGAAGACAAGACGCGGAATAGCTATACCATGTTTACCACCAGTTTATTATTAAGACGGTAAATGAACACAATAATAAAAATAATCTGCGTAGGTGCAATGTATCAAATATTACGGTTTATTTTATTCATTAGATTTTCTAAAATAAGTAACTTTGTAAAAAAAAGAGGAAATTTCTGAATGGTTGTCTAAGGGCCGGTATTTCAATATTACCTTATCTTAATGCTTAAGTTAAGTCCTACATTTAAGCTAAGTTTCACTTTTGAACGACAGTACCGTATTTCAATCCGGATCTTCCTCACCTTAACTAATCTAAGATTAATTGCAATATTGCAACATAACAAACAAAATAAGTAATTTGTCTTTGATTTTAGTTGTCATTTAGTGACATTGACTGATACATGACACATGTGCAAACTATTTATCTCTATTGCACTGAGTGTTTGGCGCGTTTCAGTCAGATTTTTTTTCAATAATTCCAAAATTGGTTCAGAGTGAATTTTGTGCAGTGAAAGTGGTGTTATTTTGATGCACAAGCATCCGTTTTGATGTGCAATTATGCAGAATCATTGAAAACAAGTCTTATGATGTGTTTGATGTTGTGGTGAAGATCACTATAAAAAGTGGTTTTATCCATTTCATCAGTCACCATCATGAACTCTGTTACCATTCAATTCGCACCAAGCACTCCCTAGATGCGTTAAATGTGTGACACCCATATTTTAACGTAAAATTAATTTCATTTATACATTTCACCCACTCATTATTTCATACGACTATAGATAAAATATACACTTAAGACTTGGCTGTATGGGCTAGAAGGCCCTTTGCCTTCCCTAAAATATAGAGAGAATTAAAAAAAAATCTCTATAGCACTGAAGTTGGCGCATCGTTTTTTATCCACTCTAAAACGATTCTAAACAAAAAATAATTTATAATACCTAGCAGCAAGACAAATTCGCATAATAAAGGTTCTTAAACGGCGCTCTGGCTTTCAGCCTTGGGTACTTGTAATATAGAGGTGTGTATCCTTGGTTTTAGCCCTCTTTCTAAAATGTTACTATAAAATACATAAAAAACAAATTGGTACATAACACAAACTAAAAAGGCTGTTTAGGATGGTATTTTATTAATTCGCGTACTTATCTACATAGGTACATATTATCTCAACTAGCCATAATTTCCTAACCAGCGTGTTGCTTTTTGTGGTCAAAAATAAAATAACATGGAGCAACTTTTCTAAAGTAACCAAATGACAATCCTGGATAGGAACTAAAGCGACAGAAATCCTACGCTTAGATTAAGGCTAGTTAAGGTGGAGTTTAAGTGCCGTTTAATTTTAATCCTACATTAAAATACACATAGGTCGTACTTATTATAAATCCAGGATCAATTCAAGATAAGCTGCTATTGAAATACCGGCCCTTAGATACTTAAACAATTTTACCAAAATGATCCGTGGCAGTCAGAAATTGTAAAGAAATGCAGATAGAATTAATTAGTGCACATGTGGTAGACATATTGTGGAATTGGGCATTTCATGAAGGCCACAATGTGACAATTTCTTTACAACTAAAGTGTGTTTCGTATAAACTATTATCACACTTTTTAACAACAGTGAAAAGATTCCTAAGAACCTTAGTTCCCATGTTCACAGTGTAGGCAAGGTGCAAGCTGATAACGAATATCTGTTGCTAACCATTCTCGATTGAAATTGTTGCTTTTGCGATTATGTATTTACGATTTTACAATTTTAGTTTCTAACAGAGTGCTACTTGAGAGATAAGATATTATATATTTACGATTTGATAGACTATCAAATCGTAAATACATAAATAACAATAATTTCATTAATTTCAATCAAAAATTGATGGCAACTGAGTTGCGTAATCAGCCCGCAGTTCATGAAATTACTAATTAAGCGATGCGACAATTTTTATGTATCATATATTTTATAATTAGCCAAAATTTTATAATTAGATGTCAACACGTTCAGGAGTTAAAAACATTTTAGTGCGACAGTTACGCCTGCTGATTTATAATAAGTATTCTATTATTGCATTGAAGAAAGCATGCTTTTGATCAGTTTACTATCGAGAATCTTGTATTTTATTGAGGCAGTTTGTTTAGTCCATTGTGAATGTATATTGGTTTATTTGTTTTTTAGCTGTTGAAGAATAAACATTTTCGGTATGTGAAATTTCCCGGATCGGTGTCCACGGTCAGTTTGAACATTTTGCGGCAGTGTGTCTGCATGAGGCTTAACATTTGTGCTCTGAGCGTAACTTGCCCTACAAGCACTGCTCAACTGCCAATATTCATTCATAATTAATTAATTTATTAATACCCCTAACACTTGTTTGAACTAAACAAAGCTTCGAAATTTGTTTTGTTGTATTTACCAGTCTAGATATTAAGTTAATTAATAATCGGTCGTTTTTTAGTTTTATTGCTATACTATATAATAACATTGAAAAATATATAATTTAAAACATTTTCAAAATTAGTTACTGTCGTCAAGTCGTCTATTAGAGCAAAGAAATTTATTGTAATGAAATGAATTGAAATCGTTTATTTTGCACATGAACGGAAGATGGTCATATAACATAGTGTTAATTGTAAAGTACCAGCAACCTCGCAGGACTAGATAGATATTTTAAATTCTAATCCGCTCATTAACATTTTCAATGATTCTGAGAGGAATTAAATTTCCTGTCTACCTTATTCGTTAGTTTGCTTAACCACTCTAACTGCCGCACTCAGAGACGTCAATTAACTTTAATGAGTATTTAATGTCATAAATTTTCATTCAAATCTAGACCATAGACCCGTCAAGAATAGCGACTAGTTTTGAATTGTCATTTTTTGACGTTAAGTACTCATTGACGTTATTTGACGTCTCTGGGTGCGGCAGTTAAAGACCTACCTATTAATGGCATTTCAATAGAATCAAAAGATCGTTGTAAACTTTGTTTAGTGAAACAAGTGTTAAGCTCGATAAGCTAATAAAATAAACTTTGGTAATTACATGCTTGACCATCGCTGCATACAATTCGCGCCACATAAGTTTGCGTCTCTGATCTTAGCAACACTAATATCGCAGTAAACGATTTGAAGTGTGAGCGGGACGGCAGCAGGCTTGGCGAGAAATGCTATGCAGCTACTTCAGAGACGCAAAGTTATTTGGCTCAAGTTATATTCTTGGCTTGTAACTACGTTTAAAGACTGTAGGGATATGCAATGAAAAACATTTTCGATGAAAATCATTGTGACGAGCATTAAAATTGGCTCAGTCTCGGCGGTTATGACTATTAAATAGACTCAAGTTTCTCTTCAAGACCCATTCATTCAATAGACTATAATTCAATTACTTGAATCGGCATTGCTCTTATATTTATTGCACTGGAGATGCTTACAATTATTTTACTGATGCATCAATATTTTTTACTGTATTTGTTATTTCGGTTAGCTCTATGATATAAGACAGAAGATTAAAAATTAAGATTAAATAAAAATTATTTAATCTTCTGTCTTATATCTGGGTACCAGTTTACCTACACGGAAGTGATAGAGCAGCAACTACCAGGATTTATACTTATTTCATAAATTACTATAGGGATTAAAGCATTTTATTATCAAATAAACAATCTAGTTAAGGCACGTGTTAATTTATAAGTATTGCTTATTTTTTAGTCGGCTGAAGTGTAGAGCATTGCATTATGCTATTTTTACATGACAAATTTTGCGATTTGCTTCGTTTATATATTCTTATGAATGCACTAGGTATTCCGTAAGTTGCTTGACAGCTCTAATACTGAAATGGCAACATGCTATCAATATATTTTGCATAAATATACAGGGTTATTTAAAAAAATGCACCTCAAAACCACTTCTATTCTATTGAAAGGAACTCTTGAAATCCCTAAAAAATCTACTATGTATGCTAGATATAACATACCTAATTTTCAATTGGATTTGCTTTCAAAATAAAAGTATATTGATTTGATGCACGTTATGGGTTTTTTTTAATTAAACCTGTAATATTTAAATAAGGTGATATAAGTATATTTTGTATCAAAAACGCAGTTATATATCTCAAACTCAAGACAAAGTTATAATTAACAGCGACGAAAGTCTTAACAAATTAGGCCATGTTTAGACTTTTCATAATAATATTACATATATAAATCACGCCTATATCCCCGAAGGGGTAGGCAGAGGTGAACTAGCACCCACGTTTCGCCAATTATGTTAGGTCCCATGTAATAGGTGGTGAGCCTATTGCCATATATCGGGCACAAAAGTGTCGCAGTACATTGCTAGGTGGTATAAGAGGAACGCTGCTGCCCATTCGTCAACACTGATTTATCCTTAGTCGCCTTGTACGACACCCACGAAAGAGATTTGGAGTGGTGACAATTGTATTCTACTCTGCCGTCACCAAACGGCTTTATATAATAATATTAAGGGCCTGTTTCACAATCGAAAAGTAAGTTCGAAGTAGCTTACTTCGCAGATCATTTGACAGTTGTAATATGAAATATATGCCAATTGAACTTCAAAGTAAGCTACTTCGAACTTACTTGTCGATTGTGAAACAGGCCCTAAATGTTATAAAATTGAGTACAATATAATTTTGTTCTAAGGCCAATGGAAAATATCATTTTGTTCTAATCTAAGCTCAATAGTACGTCGGATTACTACAAGCAAACAATTAACTTTAAGATTTAAATAATTAAGTTAAGCATTATTTGACAGTTTTGTATAATCTGACGTACTGTTAACTGTACAACGTATATTTATAAATAACTATATTAACTGTCAAATAATGAAATGTGTATTTATTTGTAGACATATAGTACCTATATTTTATGTTTCTTTACTGACTTAGAAAATATGGCAAAAATTCTACGAATTATCTAAACTTAATTATAAACTATACTAAATTATAAAAGGCATATTGTAGGAATTAATCTGAGAATTTATTAGGATGGAAATTAATATTTGGAACTTAAATTCATTGCTAAATCATTTCAAATTAACCATACGAGTGTGCCAAAATATGTGTGTATATTTTGAATACTAATTACTTGACAATTTATAATTTTATAACGCTTTATTTGATTTTAAGTTATTGTATAAGTCAATAAAAATAACATTATACTTGTAGTACTGCAACTACAATTTAAACAGATTTGTGTAATGGAGTAGTCAGAAAACATATTTGTGAGCTTAACATGCTGTTATTGTATGCAACAATGGCATTATCAGATTTGTTTGTATAGTTAAATTGATTTTGGTAAAATATAATAACCGACTTGACCGATGAATCTGGTTGTCTTGTACCGTCGTCGCACGCAGTACTACGTGTTTTTCTATATAGAATAATAATTATTATTCAATTTTACTTTGATCATGATTAAATTGATCTAAGTTTGATGTTGCCTGTGGCCGGTTTGGTCGTTATATTTTTTGGACTAGATGATAATATGTGCGTGTAAGAAATATATGCTTATAATCCGTACTAACAGCTAGCCACTTTGTCGTAAGGTGGTGAGTTCGACGAACGGCGAGCTAGGCGCCGACGACCCGACCGCGGGCCACAGCAACACGCCCATCACGCAGCCACACCACGAGGTGGACGTGGTAGACGACACCAAGTCAGTGTTCCAACTGTACGGTCATTTTTTTGTTTTTTATTTTCCTTAGTTTTAGCACGCGAGTCAATGAACGGAACAGAGAATGTGCTTGCCTGAACCGCTGGGCGGGACTGCAGTAAACCGAACCCCGATTACACTTTGCGATTATTCTCAATGAGTGAGAGTGACAGGTAGACGAAAGTGATTGAAAGAGGTTTACATAATGACCCCGCCGGTTTTCGCTGGCATAGCTAGTTGACAAGCCTTTACTCTGTTCCGTTTATTTGCTCGTGTGGTTTTAGTTTTGGTAGTTGTGGTGCTAGGACATTTGGAAGGCGTTGAGGCCTATAGTCGAGTGGTAAACGATACGTTTCCATCGAATAAATGTCAATTTTTGACAACTGCTCTCACACTTGACACGACGGTCGCCATGGTGTTTTCCCAGTAAAATGTTAGTTTCGTAAATTTTTATTCCATACGTTCGAATAAATAGGCATCTTATCCTTGATTGTGTAAGAGCCGAGATCACCAACACGCAAAACAAGCCATTAAAAAATAACCGCCAGTTTGTGACAGTTTTTCCATACGGTAAAATGTCAAAATCCGACAGTAAATTATATTCGCCTGTTTAAGTGTTGGTGACCTCCAGCCTAAGTAGCATATTATTAAATAGAATGTAAATAATGTCTCAAAATATTGCGAAGTAAAATAGAACTGCAATGGATCTATAAATGTTAGATGTGTACTCGTTCTATTATTAGAGGGTAATAGTAAAATATTCCAAGGGTCCACAGTACATACATTTATTATGCTATTTTAAACTGTGTGTAGTTGAAATATTTAATTATCAAAACCATGATTGGATAGATCATTCTAGAGATTTCAATGTCTTCTTAATATTTTTGCACCACTTCTGCTTTGATTCAATTCGCTTATGTTGCTTAAATTATTTTTATTTGTTTTTGTTTACTGAAGGATAAGTTCTTGGTCCTTATTTATTTCTTTTTTTAATTTCGAATTTTTTCGACACCACGGTAAGTCAAAAAATAATAATTATTAATATTTAATACAGAATTTTAATTGCTGCAAGTGGATCTCTTTTCTATCCACACTTGGGTTCAGATCGCAGTTAAAATAAACCTCCATGCACAGTAACTTTAGAATTTATATCCTGCCTTGGCACTTGCAGTAAGCTCAGGTAGTAACTTAGCATTAGATTAAGGCCTTGTTTCACCACCTCTGAATCAGTTCCCAATAAATTACTTAACAGTTAAAATCATAAAGTTTGAATTATTATTGAAATTTTGATTTTATAAATAAAGTTAGAAAAATTTGTAGTTACAAAAAAAGAGATGACGAGCGACGAAGACGCAGGATCGATTTCCGCATCAAGACTATAATTTGCCAAACATTTTCTAATCACAACATTCTTTAAATTTATCCGTTGGACAATCGCTATATGAAGACGATGAAACAAGCTCTAAGTAAAAAATTTAACCTTTTTAATCACCAACAACTAGTGCCCGATTAGAAAAACTTGCCAATACACCAGAACCCACTTGCACCACGGCAGACTCTAAATCGTCATGCAGGCAATCTGTCTATTCCAGGTGCTGTTGCTTCTTCAAGCGTAAAAAGAAGAAGTGCGCCGCTCGCGCGGGCAAGTGACGCGTGTGTGCCTCACCCCGCCCCCGCCCCCGCCGACAGGTATAGCCGCAACTCTGGCCAACACCACCCTAGCCGCTGGCCAACACCACCCTAGCCGCTGGCCAACACCTCACTAGCCACTAGCCAAACTCCCGTGGATTGCAACATTGTCCCCCTAGCCTGTCCACTGGCCATTAGTCCGTAACCTAGTGATTGCGATTAGTTAAGTTGAATTAACGCAGGCAGATCGTTGACCTAAATCCTCTTAGGGCTAGGGTCTTTTGGTGCATAGTTAACTCAACCAATTGTTGAAACTTGTTACAAATATCAGGCTGGTATAGTGGTATCTAGTCTCTAATGGTTAAATACCATTAGTAACAATATCAGACTGATTTTTAACCATTAGTCACTATTTTTAGCAATTGGTTGAGGTAACTAAGCATCAAAAAACCGACCATTCCATGCCCAGCCATTCGTTGGTTACAAAACAATAGGCCAAGCGCTAAGTATTGCACTCTTAGCCAATATGTCGGATAATAGCTAAGGGAACCATATATTGTATCAAGACACCATGTTATTCATTTAATAAGTTAAAGACTGTTTGGCTATTAGTATATCGACGTAGTTCTATTTGTGGCCAGAATAATAAAACTTGGTTGTAAGTGGAATGTTATATGGATATGGATGTGTTATTAGGAGATAGTTTTGTTAATCAATCAATGTATTATCTAAATTCATCACAATTCAACTTAAAACATTATTATATAGTCGGTAAGGTTTAAATTCGAGAATTTTAAGCACTATAATGTTTGATATTAGTTAGTGTAATATTTATATAGAGTCTGTAAGCCGATACTCAATGATACTTGTGTACGATACCGTTTGGCTAATGGCTAGTGGTGTGGCCAATTTGTAGTGGTTCAGCGATTAGCATTCCCAAAATGTTGCAATACCTACTTCGCCGATCCAACATATGCACTGTGGTTACCTAAATCATCAGCAAACTGTTAGCTTAAAATTTTGACACAACTGACTTTCCGACCACAGACTGACATTAATTGTTGATAAAAGCATAGAATCTCCTTTGACATTTTAATAGAATTAAATGTTATCTATTACACGGAACAGTGTTGCGTATCTGTGCATATTTAAGGTCGGCAAATATGGAGTTTGTATTCTTCCGCTGCTTTTTAACGGCAGGCTTACACGAGTCAAAGGAAAACTTCGGTTCCATACAAATTAAGTGAGATAATATGATAAGTAAGATATGTATACTAGTAATTTATTTAAAAATCATTATATGCCACATGTCGTCGTATCTTACGCCGTTAGCTTAAAGTGCCTTCTGGTATTTTTTCACATTTTTCTTTACTTCTCTATAAAACACGATTGCATTTGTATGGAACTGTGGAATTCAAAATTAATATACCTAACTAGCTTACGCGAGAAATTGTTAAGTGTTTAAACCACTGTTAACTGTTGCGATTGGTTGAAAAAGTTGAAGAAACCAATCATTTGTATTAATAATTAAATCAACCCTTAAGACAACGGGGTACGGTTTAAAGTCTATGTAGATAATAAATAATGTTTTAATTGGTTTTAAAATTTCACGTAAGCTGGTTAAGTTTATTCGGCCTCGATCACAATACGTGATCGGTTAATAATGTAAATTGTAATAATAATGTTTCCTATTAATATTTATAATTATGTTTTATACTGTTAATATTAAATGATATATTGTTCAAACTAAATGTAAAAAGACTCGTCATATCCTGCCGTTACTTTCATTTTGTATTTATTCGGATAGTATTGACGAATATTGGTTCTGAAATGTACTTTGTATTTATACTAATTTGTCTCTAGTATTAAAAGAACTGTGTACCTTAGAATAACACCCGCACTAAGCTATTATCGTCTTTACTTGGAAGGAAATACGGTTTATAATGGCACAAGGAAAATACGTAAAAAATCTGCTTTAAATCCGAAAGATGTATCGACTGTTTTCGAACCATTGGTGTTACTATCCCAGGCTGTTTCTATGATAGTAACAATCAATGGGGTCTCCTACTTACCGTTTCGTTCAGAGCCACTATTCGGCACATATTTAATGTCAATTATTTATTGTTGATACTCACTGACTATGTAAGACTCGCATCTTTGTTGAGAGCGCTCGTTTCTTTTGGCGTACTTATAACAGTTGGCACTATGATCTCGGGCGACAAAGCCTACTAGGCCGGGTGCGGAAGGTTGAATCTTCTATTTTGTGTTCCCGTCCGTAGTGAATTTATTATGTTGATTCTCATCGAGACCTCTTGCCCCCAGTGTGGGGCAGTGAGATTACTTTACCTCATCCCGATCACATTTCCCAATTCATTACACTCGCATGACCTTTCTAAGTTGAATGAGGGTAAAACTAATGGGGGCGCTGCCTCCCCTTCCCCCCACATCAACGATAGTCCATTCCAGCACATAATTCGAACAAATCAACCGATTTGTATATAGAACACGCATTGTAACACGACCGTAGTTTTAAACAATACTTAGTAGTCTTTCGTTGCTTTATCCCATTATAGTTGACGCCGATATATTATTATTTTTGTACGTCTCGTTCATATACACCTGTGAATGCGTTGTATATGATATTTTTGTTACATAAGTAATGAATTACCATAACCTAGTGAATATGGCGAATTTTAAATAGGTTTGTGTGTTGTTGAACTTAATTGGTGGGCGGTTGTACGTTGCAAGCGGCTGTGGTTAGTTTGTGATGCAGGTTGTGATGGTGAAGAAGAAAAACGGCTTTGTTGCTCAGCGATTAACGGTCAGAATTGATTGATAGCGAGTTGTGTTGGACAGAATAAATTATTTATGGGCAGCTGAAAATCGCACGTTTTCGGGCAATAAAGGGAATCGTTTGAGAATACGCTTCGTGTGCCGCTTACAGTGTCCAACCACCCACCGTATGCATATTCTAGATGTTAACTTTATTTAGTCATTGTCTTTTAAGTTCTGTGCGACAAAGAAGTATGATAATTATTTAATTGGCCCCGTTCCTATAGTGACGCCGCATACCTTACTATCTTTATTTATGCCTATAATTAATAGTTTGTAATAATGAGGCAACAGACAATTACATGCATTATAATATACATATTATATAACAATCGATAGGGGTAAACCGTTTAAGCCTCTACGACGAACAGATTTATGGATAGAGATAATCTTAAAACCGATTCGTTGAACTATATTTGAGTAAATGTTATATGTATTTGAACGTGCAATAATTTGTGTAGAAACCCAACTGATGAAAGTGTAGATGATATTGGTTTCGAGCGGCGTATCCCGTCGAGTCCCGAGTGAACTGACTTCTATTCTTACAAGACTGAATGAGACATTTCACCTTGTGTACAAACGACCTCGGCAGCGGGCTAATGTCAATTTAACGTTGCGATTCGCTATCATTTCGTTACTAGTGTAATGGGGAGTGAGTTTATATTGGATTGGAGCGTTCGAGGAAGCAGTGCCGGTCGCCTGAGTCCATTCCAAAGTAAGACTTCCGACCGGCGTCGAACAGTAGTCGGAATGAGGGTAGACTGAAAATTACCGGTGCAAGCCCCCGCGGTCGAAAATCGCGCGGCAAGCTATCGATACCAAAAAGTGACCGGTAAAGTTGGTCGACGGTGTTGTATAAATTGTACAGCTTAGGGAAACATTTGTATATTTTTGCTTGGACCGGCGGCGTGGATTCGACAAGCGTGATTGCGTAGAAGTAAGATTTGCGTGTGCCACTGCAATCAGCGCGGCGCGCTGTTATTTCGTACGGACACTGGTTATCTATTGTATCCCGCGGCCTGCGAGCTAAGAAGTTGTTTTGTAGGGGCACCGCGCTGATCACTGGCACGTTTATAAGGTACTATGGATAGTCACGGATATTGTAGTCATCACAAAATTGTATTCCGCATTAGAATTTATTCATATTCATTTTGGCTAAGAAAGTTTGAAGTGTTTTATAACATAAAAAAAACATCTTGTTGTGTCGTTTACATATTTTTAGACAAATAAAAATGGTATAGTTAATGCGATTATTGTCAATATGTAAAATGGATTTTTAAATCGATTCTTTAAATGGTTTTTTGATAAATGATTGTGAACAAATTGAAGTATTCTCTCCTCGTTAATGAATCGTTAATACTTATTGTACAATTGCAGTGTAATCGAATGTAATAATGTTGCAGTCGACAGCGCATCGGATCAAAGTGAACGATTGAATTCTCCGCAATTTTACCTTAATAAATTGTTTGTCGTTATAATATGCAATAATGGATTTTTGTGTGGTACCTACCGGTGTACTTGATGCGCTGTTGATTGTACCCGTTAAACAAGATTAATACCATAGTTGTACCTAATTGTTACTTTCTATTTGCTAGATAGAATAATGAAATTAGATTCGGTAACGGAAGTCAAGGTGGGATCCGCTACCGCGCTCCGCCCACTGACGCTGTACAAACATAATTCTTTATAAGCAAGTTGTGTCACGATTAAATATCTCGCACTGTTCATTTCCATATACCTATATACGAAGTTCATTGCGGTTATTTGTTGCTTCACCGGGCCGCAGTGGCGGGCGGCAGAGACGCGGCGACTTCCGTACTAGTTAATTTAAATATTATAATTTAAAATTTCGCTTACTAAGTAAGTCAAGTTCAGTCGGTTGGCTTGTGGACGCACGAGGAAGAATTTTGAACTGTAGTTTATTAACTTTATGTATTATAATACATGATGATGCTTTGAAACTGAATTATTATTGTAAGTATAAATATTAATATTCATAGAAAACAGTTCTCAGTGTTTATTTTTTTCTGTAAGATGTATGGTTAAAATTTGCGTACGCAATTTGACTTGTATTCGGTTAATGAGGTCACAACCTGTTCAAAAATACGAAAATATTGTTAACTCATAATTAAATAAAGCTTATTATAAGATATTTGTTTTATTCTTTTGTTTTGTAGATTTGTCCCATTTGATGCCAAACAATAGGTAATAATAAAGAATAAAGAGGTATTGCTTCCATATAAAATATTTTTGAAGCAATAAAGTTCCCGGTGAAATTACATAGGACCTGAAATAAACTGATGAAACGGGTGTAATCACGTCTGCCTACCCCCGAGGGGAAATAGGTGTGGCTTAAATCAATTGGTTCATAATAAATATGTCGGAGAGGGAAAAATATCTCAAAATGTTGGTTGAAAATAAGATATCGAGTGTAAAATAAGAGAAGGTATTGATCTACGATAGTCACTATATTTCTTGATATTTTATACTCTTCTTCTCCCTGCCCTGTCTATCTGGGGTCGGCGCAATATGTTTCCTCTTCCATTCATATCGGTCAATCGTCATCAAGCCATCCACTCCCTAACGTGATGAATGAATGTATAGAAAAGAGACGGAACGGACCATGTCGAGAGACCGATGAACGGAGAGAGATTGGAATGACAACATTCCAATCCATACTGCTCAAGGTTTTACAGCCGGCCGCCTGCCTGGCACCAACCCTCTTTGGGTATGCTGTTGTTGGTGGTTTGCCCCCCACCATTCGGGTGCCCCAAGGTGCTTATTGGTCTACACCGAGCAATCTCCCTTAGTCGACTTTTACGACACCCATGGGATGAGACGGGGCTGGTCTATTCTACGTTATCCCCTCGTCTGTCACGCCACCTCATTGAGGTCGATGTCAAAAACCGCACATCTGTCAAGCCGCCTCCAGGAGGTCGATCGCTCCAACATTGTAATAAAGCACAACTCACGCGATTTATTATATCTATTACTGCTCTAACTTATGCAACGCGTAAAGAAAAGAACAAGGACGGCATATAATGACACATGACAACCAAACGGCGCCATTTTAACTAAATTGAATGAGTCACTAGTTGTACCTACTCGAGCTGCCTTTGTGTTTTCATAGAACTGTCAAAAATTTCAAAAATACATTTCAACATAGAATTAATAACATATTTCTAGTATAATTGTATTAATGTGTACATACACTAGATAGCTTGTTTCATAACGATTTCAGAAACACAACATTTATAAAATAGCTTTCATACAACATTTTAGAGTTATTTTCATTTTAAAAAGACGCGCCGTTTTTGCAAGGGGTGAGGGGGCCGCCAGGTGACGTAAGCGCGCGAAATTCAAAATGGCGGATATCCCTGGAGGGGTTATTTGGTCGCTCCCAGGCCTTGATATTTTATAGTGAATTGCAATTATGTAGTAAGGAGATAATATACGCTACAGTTTTATAGGTATTCGCAAAACACGCAACTTGGGCAAAGAGACGCGTTCGAGCGACCGCCACGTCATAGACACTCGCCGCTAGAGACCCACTGTGGGTACTTAAATGTAAGCTATTTTATGATTTGTCCAGACAGCCTGAGCTACATGTCAAATGGGGTACATTGGTAGGAAAAAATGTCTAGTGTACGTGCTCGATAGATGACAATAGGCTAAAACAGTTGTTTAAATATGGGTGTTAATACACCTCTGCCTAATAGGCATAATTTTTGTATGTTTGTATAAGTCCTCCCATACGAGTAAAAACTATTGATTTAGTGTTTTATTAAGTACGCACTTTAATTTATGTTTAGACTCTGTTTACGCATATCCTGTACGTAAATTATAGACCTTACATTGCCGGCCGCCAAAAGCGAAATGACGAGCAGCAGGCCTATTCGCTAACTTTTTTTGACAGTTGAAAGTGATGATCACCGTACTATTTACGTATCCATTACTACTTTACTATAATGCTATTGTGACACTTGTCCTGTGATAACAGCAATGTATTAATAAATAGTTCGGTGATAATCACTTTCAACTGTCAAAAAAAGTTAGCGAATAGGCCTACAGGACAGTGTGTAAACGCATGCCGAGGCAATCATTCCGGGCAACATTGCCGCCGGTAGCATGAGCGGTGGCAGGAGCATAATGTAAGAGTAAGGAAGAATATAAGAGGAAGAAGTTCAAGGAAAAGGTATTGAAAAACCAATATTCCATACACAGTTTATTCGAACTAGTATCTCATTCCAACGTCATCATCGGTCTCAGGACAACTGCCGCACGTATTCTCTAAATAAACGTCTCTAGGCAAACCTAATACAATAAATTCTGTTCCAAATAATATGGAATATATAAACCATAATTTACGAAAACTGACGTCATCAGTACTAATTGATATTTCACCGTGAAATTGCACCAAGTTGTAACACGAAAATGCTTAAAACTTAATCTTACACTAATTGCATAACAAAGCATTTACCATGACAAAATATAATCTGACAATATATTAATT
This sequence comes from Cataclysta lemnata, assembly GCA_963931975.1. Classification (NCBI taxonomy): domain Eukaryota; kingdom Metazoa; phylum Arthropoda; class Insecta; order Lepidoptera; family Crambidae; genus Cataclysta; species Cataclysta lemnata. Next base: position 9,312,940 of record OZ008353.1, on the reverse strand, counting down.
AATTTCGAAATTTCAAATAATAAATATACCTACTTAACAACTCTCATTCCAAAACAGACAAATAATACCATACTTCACCTCGGAAATAAGTAAAACTTAATCTAATTATATAAAACACAAGAATCATCACGGTTTTATTACTATAAAGTAAAATTGTAACAAAACTCAAGCCTTATCGATTAAGGTTGGGCCGACGCACAATATTACGGAATCGGCCGGCCATATCTAAAACTAATTCAAGGAATAATTTCATCGTAACTAAAAAGACGGTAATTTGTAAAATAAATTCACGACAATACAATAAAAATAAGTCATCTGAAACGAAGGTATAACAAGAAATATAAAAGGATTAAAAAAAATATAGAATCTGCAATTACTTCAAAAGTGATAATAATATATATGTAATAAGATAAATTAAAACTCAGTGAGGGTGCCGTTCACTACGAAGCTCTTCACTTCTGTGATGTTACGCGTGTCGTAGTCTGAGATCTCCTCGATGACGATGTCTTCGTTCTTGACTGGTATGGGTGGTAGCACATCAAGCAACTCCCCCAGCTTTCTCCCGGTGGAGATGAGGGTGTTGGCCAGGAAATTGTCATTGATATTCAAAGCATCATCCTCCGGTCTTTTCGCGTCCACCTTGTAGATGTTCTCATAGTTCTCCTCCTTGACTATGGGTGGAATATAATCCCGCCCATTCTCCAGATCAAACTCCAGCTTTTTCATGCGCTTCTTGAGGGTCGGGGGCCAGTCTTCGTCTATGGGGAGGTCGGCGTACCCCCCGGGGAGCGTCTTCTGCACCTCCAGACTCTTGACCACCTGGTAGTCGTGGTCCGAGTGGGGGCGGTTGAAGGTGATTAGCTCCTCCATGTTGAACTCGCCGTCGTCGATGACGGTCTCGTCCAGGGAGATTTCTGCGAAGGAAAACACGTTATCAATCATAAAGGTAGTTTGTGTTGTTGTTAGAGACAAACTACGAGTATTTCACTAAGATGTCATCTATAGATCCGGCCCAGGTGCTATACCAGGGTGTTTTAGTTCATTAGACATAACCTTCAGGCGGAGCTGGAGATGGTACTCGTCTAACGCACACACGCTTTTTGCGTGTGTGCACCGCACGACTTTTCTATGGATGGAAGATTATAGGGAACAAAGCCATAACCTACCACGCTGGCCCATTACGGGTCACCGCAGACATGCGATTAAGTTGAACGACTAAATCGCAGATCGTACCAATAGTTATAGAAACTTATGGTAAGCCCGCACATCTTTCCAACTAAATTGTACATCGATCTGCGATTTAGTCGTCCAACTTTATCGCATGTCTGCGGTGGCCCTAACGACTGAAGATGCACCAGGTACAATCGCTCTCCAGCCTCAGAAGTATTGGCCCAAGAATCAATTTGGGGGTAAAAAATCAAAGTGCATTTCAGAGATATTTGATTCCGTAGAAATTAAATTCCCTACCCTGCCCTTTCAACAAAATAAAATAGTCCCATATTATTATACAACAAGGCAGATATATACTACTAAAATTAATTATACAGAGAACCGACATCAATGCTTAATAATTGGCATTTTTAATTTTTATTCAATGGCCATTCAAGCGCATAGGATCTTCGAATATTTACAGACAAGGAGACGAACCGAATGTAATCTGTTACCCAACTATTTCTATAAACTTTTTGCGGTTACCAAAGCAATTGCAATCTGTAACCAAGCATGAAAATGCAGGAGACAATGACCGCGGTTACGAAGTTGGCATAATAAATATTGACAAACATAGTTGAAGTATTTATGCACTAGTAATAAAACGAAATAAAGACAGGCGGAGAAATTACCGATACACTCGGCCTGCGTGGTGGGTTATGGCCCATTCTCCCTATATTCTATCATCCACGGGGAAGAACATGTGCCGGATGGGTGACCATAAATTTACTATCTCGAATTCCAGTGCTTCGGGAGGCACGTTGAGCCGTTGGTCTCGGCTCGGTCATCTGCAGTCGTTAACCAACACTGGGCCAGCTTGGTGGGTTACGGCCCATTCTCCCTTTATTCCTCCATCCATAGGGAAGACCTGTGCCCCAGCGGTGGGGACATTAATGGGCTGGTGAAAATGAGGCGAAGAAATTTGACTTAATAAAGTCAATTTCACAAAAGAAGTTTCTTAGTTTAAATTAAATCTCTTTGAATAAAAATAAAACGCTTTGTAATAAGAACGAAAATAATGTTGTGCCGTGCCTCCCAGCAGTGGGGACATTTAAGGGTCAGTCATGATTATAGTACGGTCAGCATCATAAGTCGATTACCACTTTAGCCCTCTGAAACACCAAAGACAGCGAACGCGCAGTAACAATTGCCACCAATTTGTACGAAAAACTTGTGACATGGTATTAAAATGTTGATCTTCTTATGATCATGATTATAGTACGGCAACAAACTCACTATTGCTAGCCGAGAGCAGCGCCCTGGTGACGGCAGGAGACGGCTGCTGCTCGTTCCTGGGCGCGCGTATCTCCTCCCGCATGGAGGGCAGAGCGACCAGTGCTACAGACAGCAGCAACACCAAAAGGCAGGTGGCCGGCTGTGCGGACTTGCCCGTCGTGCCGTTCGCCACGCCGGTCAGGACGTTCTGGAACAAAAATTGTGGATATTGCGATTGTTGTTTGGACGTTACATGAATGAATGTTACCAAGAAAAATTGGTCGGAAAAAGTTCGCAAAAGCATAGCCTTGATGCGAGAAAATAACTACTATATTCTAAGATTTTGGTGGTAAGAAAAAGAATTTCGAAATATTATGATCTTGAGGCGGGAATCGAATAGTTAGTTTTTACCGAACGCACGGTATTTGTAAAAATATCTGCTTTGGAATGTTTGAAATTTATTTCTACATTGCGAGGGTACCCGTTGGCTTACAACGTGAAGTTTAAAGGTTAGAAGAATTTCGGCAAGTTAATTAGTGTCTTGGGTGGCCGAGCGTGCAGGAAACTGCCCGGATAGCAGCGGACGCGGGTTCGATTCCCGCCTCAAGATCATAATTTTTCGAAATTCTTTTTCTAACTACTAAAATCATTGTTATTGTTGTTTGATGGTTACATGTTATAAAGAAAAATTGTTCTAACCTTTATATTATGTTTAAATTGAGCCGTGTGGTGATGGCAGAGTAGAATACTATTGTCACCACCACAAATCTCTCCCGCGAGTGTCGTGCAAGGCGACTAAGGGTAAAGACAGCAATGAGTAATGGGCACCAAGCAGCATTCCTCTTATACCACCTAGCAATATACTGCGATTTACGTGCCCGATACCTACATGGCAATACTGGCCACCTATTACATGGGACCTAAGATTTGGCGAAACGTGGGTGTTAGTTCACCTCTGCCTACCCCTTCGGAGATATAGGCGTGATTTATGTATGTATGTTATTAATGTGTAACTGTTTATTATCCCAAATAAATGAAAAAGATAATGCGTTTTGTGCGTTTAGCTGTTCATATCGTTAAACGTTGTTTATTCATTGATATGGTCTGTTTTATTTGGCCATTTCATGAAATGCAACCATTTCATGAAATGCAACCATTTCATGAAATGGTCGGCCACATCATGAAGTGGTCAATTCTATGATCTGGCCACGACATACATACACACATTTATTTTGAAGGTAAACTAAGTAACGCACCAAAGACTCTTCACATGGAATTCCTATACATGTTGAGCTAACTGCTGTGTGTAATTCATACAAAAGATGTGAGTTTATATACAAGTGGATTATTAGAATAGTTTCGACGCTTTTAATATGTGTAAGAAAATTAATAGACAAATACAGTGCCGACCTTGCAAATACTGTTGACCTCGTATTTCTTTAATATGTCCCTTATCGAATCTACCGATATATAAAAAGAATTGTCTAACTTGACCGGAACATACATAAACTACCTGATTGATAATCATTATCTCATGATTAGTGTAATCTATTGTGCCGTCGTAAATATCGCTTTTCGAGTAAACAACACAATATAATTAGAACACTAAATATTTACAATAGGAAGCTTTATTGTTTGACGTACAGTCAACAGCACGTCAAGACTATCACAAAATGTCAAATTTCTCAATCGACTTTGTGCTTTACTTCAAACAAGTTAAGGTGGACAATCGATTGAAGGAATTTGACAGTTTTGAGCAGTCTGAAGTGCCGTTGACTGTTCGTAAGGGATTAATTAATATGAATATTTTAATATACCTAAGCATGTCAAACCATGACATTGGACTTATTGTGTTTGCAGTATTCTCATCAAAATTACAGAATTTTTCCTTAAAATAATAATTATGGAATTCAGCAGTACCTGTCTACGCCATGACATTGGAATAACAATTGCTCTGCAGAGAGCAATTTATCATGCTAATTATTTTCAGTCACGTACTATTAACAAGACTACTTGGAACTGGGACTTTTTATAATAAATAACTGTAAACATTTTTATTTGAAATTATCGAATATATACCTACAGGGGCTACCAAAAAAATGCATCACAGATAACTATGAGCATTCCAGTGTGGCAGAGAGGGAAGTCAGTAGCGGCGCTTGGGACTTGTGAACCAAGCGTAGGTTTGCGTTTATAGCAACATGAAATGTACGAAATATCTTACTCGATAAATAAAACAGTATAATGAGTCCCAAGCGCTTCCATTGATTCCCCTCTCTGTCACACTATGGACCCGGCACGGTCAATCTATTGAATGCTAAGAGTTATCGCCTCACTGATGTAGATTAGGCGAAAAAATATTCTTCTTTTCTGCAAATTCCTAAACAATATTTGACATGGTATAGTCATTAGAGAGAGGTAAGTCCAAACGCCACAACATAGGCATACACATTTTTTTTTGTATGCGCACGTATAAAAATATTTAGCCTACATAGGGAATGAATACTTATAATATGCCGTGTGGTGACGGCATAGTAGGATACAATTGTCACCACCACAAATCTCTCCTGTGGGTGTCGTACAAGGCGACTAAGGATAAATCAGTGATGAGGAATGGGCAGCAGCGTTCCTCTTATACCACCTAGCAATGTACTGCGACTTTTGTGCCCGATAAATGGCAATAGGCTCGCCACCTATTACATGGGACCTAACATAATTGGCGAAACGTGGGTGCTAGTTCACCACTGCCTACCCCTTCGGGGATATAGGCGTGATTTATGTATATATGTACTAATAATAATTCTTCTACAAAGTAATACTTATCAGCGAAGCAAGTGGCATAAATTGATGGCCTCCACCTATAATAATTATATTAACGATTGTTACTTGCTAGAATAGCAGATAACAAAATCTTCAATACGATAATAATGTAGGCGATACATACGGCCTGTTGACTACGCTACGACAGAGGACGCTTAAGTATTTATAATTTATTTATCAGGTACGTGACCTAATACGTGAGTTATAAAATATAGTAACAATACAATAATTGGCTAGAAGTTGTGGATAATTATTTTACATAATATGAGAGTATTTTATAACAATCGTGTCAAGTCTTTGTGATAAAAGAAATAAAAAACGTATCAAGCGGGATCGATAGGTCGGAAGGTCGAATTGCCTGATAACTATCAAAAATAGTAATTTTATGTTCATAAATTAATACCACCCCCCGTAGCCCAGGACGTGGAAGAAATCTCCTCGGGCAAAAGAAAAGATTTTCTATGATTTAACTCACACTAAATCACGTCAAGTTGTAAAATTTTTTCCACGTCCCGTGCTAGGCCTACGGGGGAACGACCTTTTTCGATGAGGAAAAATACATTTCTGACATCAGATGACTTTATATAACTGCAATATTGCGTTTTACCTTAAATCTAAATTAATATTTTTCCCGAACATGTGTATTTAAAATATTAAGCATGCACCAAACGGCGCGACAACTCGAACCAATATTACAATAATATTAATCGTTTCCAAAGGGGCTAGATTTGTTGGCAGCTTTTTTTGTAATTTCATATTTACCTCTCGCTCTCCCCCTATTACATGGGACCTGTAATAACCCTTTTGGGAGTAAGGTGAGTGTGATGTATGTTATGTTCGTATATATGTATCTGTATTTAATATTTACCTGTAATCTTTTTAGCTGAGCTGTCAGGGTCTGGTTCTGTGACTGCAATATCTTTATCCTCTTCATCAACGTCTGATTTTCCACTGTGCACTGTTTTACCCTGCAACAAACAATAAAATAAATTGATTACGATTGACGACCAGTAATAAAATATTTTATCCCCTAAATAAAAAATGCCATTTCTTTATTTACCTATCCTGATATTAAAAAGTTTTTTTTATTTCCTAATTACAGATATTTTTCCCTATGATTAAATTGATTGACTAAATTAAATTAATTAAATTGGTTATTGAATGCTTTATGGCAAAGTCCACCATTTCTAATTTTTGTGTACAATAGAGTTTAAATAAATTAAAAAATAGGTTTAAATAAAAAAAAAGGTGTAGAGACCATCTGGAGGCATACTGCAAAACATGGACTGAGTTGGCTCGGGATCAGCAGTGGGATCTATCAGGCGAATAAAAAACCAAAAAAAAAAATAAAAAAAATATAAAATAAAACGTGCGATTACGTCACAACTACGGCAGTTAATATGTCGTAGTTACCGCCGAAGCATCCATTACCTGTCTTCGAGTCCGTCAACGTATTCCTTCTTGCGTTTCCTAGAGTCTTGGGCGGAGATCTTGTTCCTGATCTTGCGGCGGATTCTCTTCAGCTCCCTCTCCTCGTGCTTCGTCAGGGGATAGCTTGTCGGTAGCGATATGCCTTCCTTCGCCAGCAGTCGGCGCTCCTCGGCCGTCAGAACGAGACGGGGATAGCCGTTCTTGCCGTCGTTTATCTGGCTCTCTCTGTCTGCTTCCTCTTCGCTGTGTTCGCTGCTCGAGTCATCTGCAAAAAAGATTATTTTTAACGAAAGCTTTTGAATTTTAACCCTTGAAAGGGCAATACATATTTTCATTGGTTTTTAAACCTTATTTATTACACTCACAAGGGTTCAAAATATGATGGCGACTGTTTTACCACTGCACTATTAAGAGCAGAATGAATTAAATTCACATTTTGACAATTGGCCCCATGAAATAGCGAGCCATTTATCGGACACGTATTTCGCAGTATATTGCTAGGTGCCACCTAGCAATATACTGCGAATAGGTGGTATAAAAGGAACGCTGTTGTTGCCCATTACTATCAGCTGTGTTTACCCTTAGTCGCCTTGTACAACACCCGCAGGAGACCTAGGGTTTGGTGACAATTGTATTATATTCTGAGCTGCTGTCACCACATGGCAATTACCAACCTTAACTTGTCTGACGCAAATCACAAAGTTGATTGAGAAAATTGTGAGTACTATGGTGATAAAAAACTATACTGAGGTGTTAACAGACTGTACTATGGTGTTAATAAACTTCAGAGTCGGTACTAATGATTGCTTTGGCAAAATAACGGTGGTTTGGAAGCACAGAATACTGTTCAAGATAGTATTTGTAAGTCAATTGCTCAGTCAGTACCGTTTTATCAATCACGGCGATCGTTAATGCCTTCTTAGCAGTCGGTACCTTCAAAACAGGGAGTTTAATAGCTCAGTGGCTTAGCGCGCTAGGCACCGTTCGGCAAGAGCGGTCATTGGATGGGTGACCATGACCTAAAATATGTTATCTGGAGGAACTGTGCTTCGGAAGCCACTTTAAGCCGATGGTCCCGGCTGCATCTGCAGTCAGGGCTAGCGTGGTGAGTTATGGCCCATTGTCCCTATATGCTTCAATCCATAAGCAAGGCCGGTGCCCCCAGTAGTGGGGACATTAAGTGGCTGGTGATTATGATGAAATTCAAAATAATTAAATTGCCTTGCGGTGACGACAGAGCAAAATACAATTGTCACCACCCCAATCTCTCCAGCGGAGTCGTACAAGACAACTAAGCTTTAAAAAATCGATGAGTAATGGGCAGCAGCGTTGCACTTATACCACCAGCAATATACTGCGATTTGCGTGCCCAATAGATGGCAATAGACTCACAACATAATTGGCGAAACGTGGGTGTTAATACACCTCTGCCTACGGGGATAAATATGCGATTTAAGTATGTATGACCCCTGTTACATAATAACTGACACTAAATTATGAAACGTGGGTCATATCCTATCTACCATATGGGGTACAAACAGGCATGACTAATATTCATACCTATTTGTGAATTACAAGAAAACTCAGAGCAACTTATCTTGTAACCAGACAGGGACCGAATAGCCTTATCGTTTAATTTTTTATCGCAATGCTATTCTCATTCTCAAGAGTGGTATATCTAGTTACGATAATATGCCCGAAAGCCAACATACTGCATGTAACATTTATGAAACAAAACCGGATTTGTGACGAGTTTAAAGAGAAAATCACCGGACTGTATTATAATTAGTAACGTTCTTACAGTTCCCAAACTAACTACTTTAATTCTCCATGCATACATACATCCATAAATCCCGCCTAAATCCCCGAAGGGGCAGGCGGAAGTGAATTACCACCCACATTTCGCTATTAAGGTTAGGTCCCATGTAATAAATAGGTGGCGCGCCTATTGCCATTTTTAAGGCACGAAAATCGCAGTACATTGCTAACTGCCGCACTTAGAGACGTCAATTAACTTTAATGAGTATTTGCCAGGGGTAAGAAGTATAATGCGACTTGATATGGTAATTAAGTCTGTTTATTTGAAGATACAAATATGCTTATATATTACTGCGGTGCGTGTCTTAAGTTAACTTATAAAAATGATGAATGTAACTACGTGCATAAATGTAGGACATGCTGTGATGTCGCTACATATACACCCCCCTTGGAAAAAAATTGTAACTACATACGTGTATCTCTATCTAAAATTTAAATATACACAATTAGTTATTAATATAGCAACTGAATACAATTACAATTAAATAAAAATTTTAACTGATACAGAAAAAAATATGCTGACTTTGTTGTGACGCTATCTGGGTCATTGTATGTATTCGGATTGTTGTCGTAAATTTCTGAAATTGGCACGTTCGTAGCTTCTTTTGATGACAAATGCTGGTGTTCTATTTGTTTAATTTAATTGTTTCCTTAAATCGTAATGGCATATGCTTAATCTGTTCTTCTGTTCTGGGAGTGGTCTTCCATAGGGTGATGTTATACTTTTTCTTATTCTGTCGCAATGCAAAAAAAAAAATACGTGTGAGCATTGGGATTGAATTGTTGTTGACACTTGGGATGAATGAAAATTGGTTGAGCGGTAGGCACCATACGCAGAACTGCCATGCCGGAGTGTGACCGCACTTTTTGTCTCCAGTCATGGGCTGCCATTGCGTGCCGTCGATCCGCTTTCTGCGGCAGATCCAAGTAGCCCTCGACGAGCGTATTTAATCAGCGGTAGGCACCATACGCAGAACTACCATATTACGCCGGAGTGTGAACGCACTTTTCGTCTCCGACTATGGGCTGCCATTGCGTGCCCTTGGTCCGCTTGCTGCCGCAGGATCAAGTCGCCATTACTAAGGCTTTTTGAGTTGTGGTAATTTTCCTCAGTTGGGCGTATTCCTTGGCTCGTTTTCTGATAACCTAAGAAATTTATTTCGCTCTTGAGAAAATAACCTTGTAGTATAGTATGCGTGGATTCCTTCCAACGACAATAGTACGAATAGTTTGCTGCGTCGGTATGATCAGGGTTGCAGGCGTTGTCAGCTCAGTTACCCAATCTTAAGTTTCCAACCAGCTATATCGACTAATAATGAGTCAAATCGGCCATGCCGAAGTTCCTTGTAGAATGTCTCGTAGTCCCAAGCTTGAATTAAGTGTTTTTTATTTACACCCTATGTCTTGATTGTGTACCATTTAGCTCCAGAATGTCTCTGTGGTTTGCCATTAACTCAAATGTTCGCTCCCGTGTCAGTAAAAAATCTCATACCACTTTTTCGGTCGGTATTGATGAACAGTGAACCGTCGTAGTTTAACACATTTTCTTGTTAATTTTCTTCTATTTTGGTATATCGTGGTTGAAATATCGGTGTCCTCTTTCTCAATTGTTGTTTTTGAACTTGACCTCGATAGATGTTGGCGATTATAATATCATTGAGCGCTGAATTGTGCATAATTTCCAAATGCCTTTTTGCTGTGTTTAAATATTAATGTCATTGCGCCGTCGTCCGTTTTTCTTGAGGTAATTATGTCACTAACTTGTAGTCTTCTAGTTCTTCTTCCTTTGATGTTTTCCATTTTTCCAACTTCGGAGTAGTTTGCCGTGCGCCGGGGTTGAATTGCTCCCGACGCACGGCAGACAGATATCTTGTAAATTTTGAAGGCTGCTTCTGTCCAATGTCGGTGGTCACCAATTTGCCAGGGGTAAGAAGTATAATGCGACTTGATATGGTAATTAAGTCTGTTTATTTGAAGATACAAATATGCTTATATATTACTGCGGTGCGTGTCTTAAGTTAACTTATAAAAATGATGAATGTAACTACGTGCATAAATGTAGGACATGCTGTGATGTCGCTACAAGTATTTAATGTCAAAAATTTTCATTTAAATCTAGACCATAGACCCGGCAATAATAGCGACTAGTTTTGAATTATAATTTTTGCCGTTAAGTAGGTACTTATTAACGTTATTTGACGTCTCTGAGTGCGGCAGTCTGTAGCATAAATAGATCGCTGCTGCCCATTTACTACTTCAATTCTGTTCCCAAAAATTAGATCATAATTTTAATGGTGGATTTAGGCATACAATAAGCGGGTATCGTAGATTGTCCATCTATTTCAATTCGGCCAATTGCCTTAAATGGAGAAGAGAGGGGTTATTGAAACTTTAAATGTTGTTAACAAATAATGAATAATGAACCGAATAGTACTTCGTTCGGATGTGGAAAGACTGTTAAACTACATACATACATATTTCACGCATATATCCCCGAATGAAGGGGTAGGCAGAGGTGAACTAGCACCCACGTTTCGCCAATTATGTTAGGTCCCATGTAACAGGTGGCGAGCCTATTGCCATTTATCGGGCACAAAAGTCGCAGTACATTGCTAGGTGGTATAAGATGAACGCTGCTGCCAATTCCGCATCACTGATTTATCCTTAGTCGCCTTGTACGACACCCACGGGAGATTTGGGGTGATGACAATTGTATTCTACTCTGCCGTCACCACACGGCAACTGTTTAACTGTCATAATAATATATTCCTACCCTAGTACAGACGCCAGTCTCTTACATAGACTTCCTGAATTCGTATTTCAGTTTAACTGCCGCACTCAGAGACGTCAAAAAACTTTAATGAATGCTTAACCTCAAAAAAATCCATTTAAATCCAGACCATAGACTGGCGAGAATAGCGACTATTTTTGAATTGTCATTTTTTGATAGTAATTACTCATTAACGTTAAAGGACGTCTCTGAGTGCGGCAGTAAGACTATTTTTTTTTTGCATAAGCAAGATTATTGTTATGGCGACAGATTTTGATAAGATGGTGGTAGGTGACCACCAATCAAACCGAGTACAAATTTGTACCCCCCCTCGGGATCGAACCCGGGACCTCAAGATCTTATTTCCGGTGGACGAACCACTAGACCACGGTAAAAAACTCAATGTAATGTCTATGTTAGAAAATAAAGAATTACATACTTTAAAGAAATAATAATTACTAACTGACCCGGCATACGTTATGCCGTATAAATTATCCCGAAGCCATGGTTACTATTTGGTTGCCATGGTTACGTCAAATGTTTCACAGAAGAGCAGTTTAATGGGTAAATTTAATTGTTGTTTTTAGCATTTTCCTTGCAATTTTCATATTTTATCTCGTTACCTGCCTTGCCTGGCCAAGACAATCATTACAAAACCAAAATCAGCTAAATCGGCCCAGACGTTCTCGAGTTTTAGCGAGACAAACGCATATCAATTTATTTTTATATATAAGATTATAACTCTTCGGTCTTCTATGCTGGCCTGGGAGCGAACAAATAACATAGAATAGGCCAGCCCCGACTCATCCCATGAGTGTCATCCCATGGGTATCGTAAAAGTCGACTAAGGGAGATTGCCCGGTGTAGACCAATAAGCACCTTGGGGCACCCGAATGGTGGAGGGCAAACCATCAACAACAGCATACCCAAAGAGGGTTAGTGTCAGGCAGGCGGCCGGTTATAAAACCTAAGCCAAAACTTTGAGCAGTATGGATTGGAATGTTGTCATTCCAATCCCTCTCTCCGTTCATCGGTCTCTCGACATGGTCCGTTCCGTCTCCTTTCTATACATTCATTCATCACTAGCACCTTTACGGTGTGATGGATGATATGAATCAAAAGGGAGTGGATGGCTTGATGGCGTCTGACCGATATGAATGGAAGAGGAAACATACTGCGCCGACCCCAGAGAGACTGGGAACAGGGCTGGGAGAAGATATAAGATTATAACTCACCACAGTTGTTGCCACTGTTGTCATAATCGTAGTCGTTGCGTGACTCCATCTTGAGGTCTTGCAGTTTGCTCTGCGTGAGAAGGTTGGCGGCTGCCAGTTTGATGTTCGAAGCGTTCTTCAGGTCGGCCGCGTTGATGATCTTAATGGACTTGAGGTCCTTCATGTCTTTTATGGTGACGGGCAGAAGAATGGACCTGGGGTGATGAGTAATTTTTTACTTAAAAGTAGTAGTGGCATAAAAATTGAAAACTCTATTTTAAGGTAAATAATTTTTTTTTCATTATTTTTTGGGCAAAATTTAGAATTATATTAATATATGTAACTAACAGATTAATTGCATTTAAATTAATTATAATAAAATTAATTGCAATTATTTTTTCAATCAATTACTATGATAAGACAATTAAAATCTTTTTGTTCCTGCCCTTATCCCGCTCTAGGCGGGGTCGGCACAGCATATTTTCTTCCTCCACTCTTCTCCATCCTTCACCAATTTCTCATCCACCCCTCTCGCTATCACATCCTCCTTTACACAATTTATCCATCTTTTCTTCGGTCTTCCTCTCCTTCTACGTCCTTCCACATTCATACCTAATATTCTTCTGCCAACATAGCTTTCATCTCTTCGCATAACACGACCAAACCATCACTCCAAGACTCACTCCACAGTCTCTCAGTCACCGGCGCATCTTTTAATCAATTACTATCATCAGCATCATCGCCCTGCCCTTATCCCATCCTATTTGTGGTCGGCGCAGTATGTCCTCTTTTTCCATTCTCTTCTGTCACTCATCTCCTCATTCACAACCTTCATATCACACCTCACACAATCCATCCATCTTTTCAGTGGTCTTCCTCTACTTCGACATCCATCAACATTCATGTCCATAACTTTCTTACTCACATTCATAGCATCACGTCTCATAACATGTCCATACCAAGCTAAACGGCTATAGGCTAATCAATTACTATAATAATTAAAATTTTTAAATATTAATCGACTAACGCCCAACACCGACCTGGGGTTGCCAGCCATAGGCGCGACCCTTATCACGCGGCGTTGAGGCGCCACACTTTCCACCGGCTTCGAGTACACCTTGGTCTGGGCGCCGAGGATCTGGAGGTTGGACACCTTCACAGGCTTATGGGGTTGCGCCTTGACGACCACGTGTGGCTTGTTGTGTGGCGCGGACGTAGCGGACACTTTGACGGACGGCTTCTGGAGTTTCGGTTGGACGATTACTTGCTGTGGCGTTTGGGAGAGGCGGCGTTTTCTGCCGGTGGTTTTGCCTAGAACAAAACGCGCGACATTCTTAATCATGAATCATAACATCCTATATAAAAACCTTTAGCAGGATTGAATGGATTGGAATGTCATCATAGTCACTCTCTACGGGCATCGGTTTCTCGACATCGTGGATGGATGAGCAAATGGTAGATTATATACCATGGGCGACAAAACAAAGAATGTCTCAGATCGCAAGTAAATAAATATGCGATCTGAGGCCAGGAAGTGGGATTTTCCGTACGCGTTTCGGACGATAGAGTCCACTTTATGGTCAGGTGTGACAAAAATATACTATCTCAAGTTCACCTGTGCTTTTAATAAACCGTTGGTAATACCCACCAATTCGCACTGGGCCCATTTTCCCTACATTCTACATTCAGGGACGTTAAATGGCCGGTGATGATGATGGGATGAAAATTAAGTAGTCATAATAATTACATATAAATAGAAATACTGATAATATACACTTGGGTCACAAGTCCCAAACGATGCGACTGACTTCCCCCCCTGCCACAATATGGACCCGGCACCCGCACGGTGAATCTATGGAATGCTAAGAGTTGTCGTCTCATAAACATATAAACAAACTCGAGAATAAATGTAAGTGTTTATCAAAGAAACATTTGCCTATACCAGAATTCGACCACTGGACCGATATCCATGGCATCTTAAAATGTTATGTAAAACTATGGCATACGATAAAATATTAACTATAAAAGTCTACTATTCAAGAATATTGATTATTATAAATCATATTCATGTGCCGTGTGGTGACGGCAGAGTAGAATACAATTGTCACCACCCCAAATCTCTCCCGTGGGTGTTGTACAAGGCGACTAAGGATAAATCAATGATGAGGAATGGGCAGCAGCGTTCCCCTAATACCACGTAGCAATAGCAATGTACTGCGACTTTTGTGCCCGATATATGGCAATTGGCTCGCCACCTATTACATGGCACCTGACATAATTGGCAAAACGTCGGTGCTAGTTCACCTCTGCCTACCCCTTCGGGGATGTGGGCGTGATTTATGTATGTTTGTATGTATATTCATGTCAACAAAGAAAAGCACGCATTACCTATTATAAACAATAAATTTCTTGGAGCTAGCATTGTCCAAATGTGACGCAAGGACTTTTATTGAAAAGAGAATACCTATAAGTAACACTGTAATAAAAAATCCAACACATTTAATGTTGTGCTAATATTTACTCAACTGGTTACAGTGTTGAGTCACATTGGTATGGTTAAATTTGAAGGTCGCCACTTTTGTAAGGTAAATCAACCGACAAAACGCATACTTACAACAAGAGACTTTAAACAAACTTTAACTGCCGCACTCAGAGACGTCAAATAACTTTAATGACTATTTAATGTTAAAAAATTTCATTCAAATCTAGACCATAGACCCGGCAAGAATAGCAACTAGTTTTGAATTGTCATTTTTTGACGTTATGTACTCATTAACGTTATTTGACGTCTCTGAGTGCGGCAGTAAGAAACTTTAACTGAGTACTAAATGTCAAAAAAAAACATTTAAATCTAGACCATAGACCGGCAAGAATAGCGACTAGTTTTGAATTGTCATTTTTTGACATTAAGTACTCATTAACGTTAATGAGTGCTGAGACAGCTATACATGTATAATACAGTGTTTCGTAAAATCGATAGCTTCTCATTTATTTCAGTGCCGAAGAGTAGCTGAGTCTATTGGATTATCTTTAATTGGCTTGGTGTTGCGCAATGTGCTAGTTTTTCTCGGTGGCCGTTTTTTTTTCAGATACAACATCTTGTTCATATTCATAGGAAGTTCTGTACCGTGAAGCCATTATTGTACCTGCTCACCTCCATCCCTGCGGGCCTATCACGGGGACGTGGACAAGTCTCTCTCTACCACTTGATAGTGTTTTGTCTCGGGATTAAGTGGGAGTTAGAACGAGAGGAAAAGGTTTTCTTTCCCGCGAAGGAGATGTGTCCCGTGCTACGGGTATCTAATAAGCCTAAGCGAAGACCACGTATTATGACAACAGATAAGGATCTGGCTTTTCTACCAGAGCTGTGCAAGGATGTCGCGAGGAATGTATTTGAGGAGAACCAATAGAACCACTCCAATTTCAATAGATTACTATTTGAAATAGATTACTATTGGTTCTCCTCAAAGACATCTCTTCGCCAATAGAATCACTCTATTTGGGAAAGATTCTATTGGTTCTCCTCAAACACATTCCTCGCAACACATCTTCGCACAGCTCTGGCGAAAAAGCAGCCTTAGGGGCGGAAAACATCAAATAAAAAAAATATGGCCACCGAATTATTGGAATTTTTCATTTCATTGCACTTGCTAAATAACAACGCTCTTACTCTATTGAAATAAGTATTATTTTCCTTCCGATTAACTACTTTGAGGAAGTCGCATTCAAAAACGTCATAACATGAGGATGCGTTATCAAAATGTGTTACTCTGCGCAAAGTGTTTTTATCTCGGCACATAACTGTAATCACATGGCGTCGACCCCATTATCATCGTGAGTCTATAATAGCCAGAGATCAAATCTATTTCTACGCGAGCGAGACAACGACTCAAGCAATAAAATAAATCATTATATCGCCACCACTTTTCTAATCAATGGGGTTCATTATGGCAAAGGCTAGCTTAGAACTTGGAACGAACTTATACTAAAACTTAAGCTTTGTTTACGCTAACTTACTCACCAGGGCTGTGGAATGTATTAGTATTGCTGCTGTTGATGAATCCGGGTACAACGTTCTGTTCGAAATCGAGCATGTCAAACGTCTCTTCTCCTTCGTTCGAGCTGTTCGACGCGTCCGTATCTTGTATGACCACGTCCTGTGCGTTGCCGGGACTGGTCGGCTCCAGGCCGGACGTGGAGCCGGCCTCCTCATCGCACGAGTTCTGGATCAGGAACGGCGACAGCTGCTGCTCGAAGTCACTACAAGGACGATAATAAAGGGCTACATCAAAAAAATTAAACTACAATTTAGCTGAATATTTAAGGTTCTGGTTTTATTTGATTGAGGGCTGTTTCACAATCACAATCGACGGGAAGTTCTGGTTGACTTACTTGGCAGTTCAATTGACATAATTTTCATATTACCTACAACTGTCAAATGATCTGCCAAGTAAGCTATCCAGAACTTACCCGTCGAATTTGGAAAAAGGCTAGGGGCCTTTTTCCATACATATTATTATTATATTGCGTAAAAGTGTATTATGTCTATTCAACACATTGAATAGATTGGTTATAGTCAACTTGAAAAAAAAAATTCGGTTCGATTCCCGCATCAAGACAATAATTTTTGGAACTATTCTAACCACAATTTTTTTTGTTGAAATAAATGAATTAAAAAAATTGCTGTATGCCGTGTGGTAGAATACTAGGTAGCAATTAACACCCCTAATCTCTCCTGAGCGTGTCGTACCTACAAGACGCCTAAGGATCACGCCACTATTTTATAGTGGTGAGGAATGGGGAGCAACGTTCTTCTTATACCACCTGGCATATTGTGGTTTACATGCACGATAGACGGCAACAGGATCATATACATGGGACTTACGATATTGGCGAAATGTGAGTGTTTACTCTGATTAACTGATTACCCCTTCGGGGATAAATTATATAAATGGGTATAGCATTTAAATCGTCAAACATTTAGAAAGCACTGGACATACTGGATGATGAAATATTTGCACACGATTGGTAGCCGTGACTAAGTGGAGAGAGAGAGAGAGAGAGAGGTAAAAAAACTTGTTTTTATCTTCGCCAACAGAGCGATTTAAAAAGGGCATGAATCATTCTAAGCCACTGTTTGTTGACGATAGTTTTCAATGAGTTTGGTATGCAGCATGTTGCTCAATGTGATGTAATACACAAATGGAAAATAATATTATCATTATCTTATCAGTCCAGTTGCTACCTCTTATATTTCAAATTATATTTTAATAAGACATTATTATAAGTAGTGTGACAATATGCGTTTTCTCTGTGGTCTTATTGTAGTTTACGTTTAGCAATTCTAAATTGCTGCGGTAATCATAACATAATATTCATGGCAGTATGTGACCATAAAGCCACTAAATAGAACCACCACTATACAATAAAATTGAATAATAATTACAACATCAGTCAAAATCACATCCTCAACCTTACATCGAAAGTACCGCTAGGATGTCACTTTTCAGAAAAAAATAGATAAATATCGACGTGGCGGGTTTGCTTGCGCAAAAGAGAGCAGTTTCATCTTCTTTACTCTATCGACTGTTATGGAATGCAGAGGCATAAATAAGACGTAATTAATTAGGCAGAAAGGATCTAAACAAAACAAATATTTTTGTTCATGATAAATAAATATCTGTCTAATTATAAGTGCTAGTAACATTACAGGAAGGATGAGTCCACACTTCATTCAACTCGGAGAGAGAATTTATGCAAACAAACATTTTTATTACGACGCAATCACTTTAGTTTTCGGCAATAATAATATATACCTGAAACTTTTTAAAAGTAATTTTTAGACTGGGCCCGGGAAATTGTTACCGCTAGATGGATTCCTCTAGGCGTAACAAAATTTGTATTATTCTAAACCTATCCTCCATATTTGATTGCAACAAGGAACAATGCAATTATTCTTAATGACAAAAAGCCACTTAATCGTTGTGATGTTAACACACATAATAATTAAATAAATGGTTCAATCATAATCAAAGTAAAGAGGCAGTGAATTAAAATTATTTTCCAAATCAAACTGATCTATTGACCTCACTGCACGTTATCAGTTGCAGATGGAAACATTATCGGCTGCATATGACGTATTAACTATGGTGATATCGCATTACGAAGGTGACATTGAATGAATGTGTGGGATCTCATGGTGAATTATTCTTATCAAACAATGAAAGAATAAAATATTTTTATAGGTATGCATTAAATGCTATGACTTAGTGTCGATTAAGGACGTTTATTTCTGGAGTCAGCAAACTTAGGTTTGTTTATACATATACAGATAACCAATTTTACTGGGTTCTGGATTTTTTTATTTATTTTGAGGCTAATAATGGTAATTAAACTAAATTAAAATGTATGAAATATCTACAAAAAATGTGTTGAAAATAAGCAACTATGAGTGTAATAATATGAAGTGGAATGGGAAGCAGCATTCATGGTGCGCCATCGAACAAATTACTGCAATTAAAGTTCCCGCTGAATGACAATAAGCTCGCCCCTATTACATGGGACCTGAAATAAGCTGGCGAAACGGGGGTGTTAAATACACGACTTTTATGAGACCCCTGAGTGTGAGTCAGTGCTGGCACATACTTCGTTAAATTTTCGCTCCTAAGCCAGCATGTACCTAGCAGTAGTACTAAGTATGTATAAACTATGAATCCTAAACAATAAACAAAATCTCATCGTGTACTTCATACCATAAAATAGCCATCAAATATTTCTAGTAGCGCCTATAAGCAACCATAATACACTCATAACAATGTCGTGCGTATCAGAACATTGTTCGTAATTAGCTCATAAACATTGTACTTAATTGTACTTTAATGAGCTATTACTGTGCGCGCGGTTGATATCCGAGCTCTAGTAACTGCCTAAAGTGCAATTTAGCCAAGTTACCTTCTAATTTATAATGGTGACTATAACGTAATTGTATCGTTTATTTCGTCTTACACTTTATTGCGCAGTATTCAACAATTACTTGGAGGTTTCTTAGTGCTTTAAAGGCAGCAGTGCAGTCGTAAGTACTAATGAATATAGAAAGAAAACGTTGAGTTTTGGTTAGTATACGATACCAAATTTTCTCTATTTAAGTGATTTTTTAATTTTAAAAGAAAGCTACACTGTATCGAGGAAAAATTTGCGTATTCAATCTTAAGTTGTGCATATAAGTTTATAAGCAGCATTTTTTTACTTGTTTGCTATATTTCCCAAAAAAGGCGGAGGACCCCATAATAATGATCATGAAAACAAATGCAATAATTTTGAGTTCGGTCGCTTTAATTTCTATCACGACGACAATCGTCTATAAGTCGTTTTATTTTAACCAACCAACCGTTCCATTTTACGGTAAAATTAAACTCGATAGCTTCCACAAATCTTTTATGACCATCCATGATAGAAATAGATTATTGTTCAGGCTTGAATAGGTACCAACTCTACGCCTACTCACAGAATATTTATTCAATTGTAACATTATTCTTAGTCAATAATAAGCGTGTAGGTGTACTAGATAAAGTAAATAATATTGAAGGATTTCAATTCACAGCTGAATCGCGCTTAACACAATACACTCAGGTAAAGTTACAGAGAACATAAAATATTTCGTGACCTACTAAAGGTAAATGCTCGTAGTCTAACTGGTCTGTTGATAATCTATATTTACATGGAGACAAAAGCTTAACCTAATGCCAACGCTGTGTGACTGGCACATTATTAAAAGTCTGAGAGAGTCTGTGCGTATGAGACGAATTACAGTAACACCGGGCCGGTGTTACCGGCTTCTAAGTCAAAAGCCCCTCTAGACAAGGTAACCAAAATATTCGAGCAAATAGAGACACGAAAACTCTTACTGCCGCACTCAGAGACGTCAATTAACTTTAATGAGTATTTAATGTCAAAAATTTTCATTCAAATCTAGGCCATAGACCCGGCAAGAATAGCGACTAGTTTTGAATTGTCATTTTTTGACGTTAAGTACTCATTAACGTTATTTGACGTCTCTGAATGCGGCAGTTAGCTTTCTATGGATTCGCCGTGCGGGTGCCAGGCCCATAGTGTGGCAGAGAGGGGAGTCAGTGGCGGCGCCTGTGACTTGTGACCCAAGTGTAGACATGTTGTAAAGGCGCCTTGTAAACCTATTACAAGGCGCCTTTACAACATGTCTACACTGACTTTCCCCACCCCGTCTTCTCTCTCTGCTCAGCCATATTTGCTAAGATTCAAATGTATGAAACTGACGTATTACATTATAATCTATTTAAAATTAAATAGATTATAGCCATTTGTCTAGGCCCCAAAGCACATTAAAGACGTTGCAAGAGAATACACCAGTCATGTACTAGAGTGCCGTGTGGTGACGGCAGTGCCGTGTGGTGACGGCAGAGTAGAATACAATTGTCACCACCCCAAATCTCTCCCGTGGGTGTCGTACAAGGCGACTAAGGATAAATCAGAGATGAGGAATGGGCAGCAGCGTTCCTCTTATACCACCTGGCAATGGTACTGCGACTTTTGTGCCCTACAAATGGCAATAGGCTCGCCACCTATTACATGGGACCTAAAATATTTTGCGAAACGTGGGTGCTAGTTCACCTCTGCCTACCCCTACGGGGATATAGGCGTGATTTATGTATGTATGTATGTATGTACTAGAATTTTGATTGTAGACGCCTATAATGTTAATGGTTGTTGGCGCTTAGGTCAATATTCTTGATAAGCGACCAATTTGTGTACGAAACGTCATCACATCCAGTGCGTGTTGTGAAACATCCCGTAAAGTGTCGAGAGTAAAGTTTAGCTGTATGCTATATTTACTGTATGATAATTTGTTGTTGTCACATTTATAGAAATTAGGTCTGATGGTGATGGTTTGTAAATTTTATACGATTGATATTCAATTAAATTTAAATAATGGATCATTACTGAAATCATTATTTTATTACATTCTTAATTCGATTCGAAGAAAAGCTGTGTAGAGCCTAGACACCTATACAAACATACCTACAGAGGACCAACCTGTTTTGTTCTTTAATCGGAGTATTACGTTCAAATAAATTACTATACTGTATCATACTATCACTCTAAATTTACTTTCTAGAAACACTAAGATGTAACACAATTTCAAATTGAATTAACGATCTCAATGAATGCAGTCACAATTAAAGTTTCATCGAATCTAATTTATATTTTCCGCAATACCTATACAAGACAAAATATTTACTCTGATAATGTCAACGACATTAAAAGACGTGCCTAACACAATATTTGCTCAGAGCAACAACAAATATTCAGCGCGCACGAGATGCTGATAAAAACACATAAATAGTGCGAAGAACGCGTAGAAAGGACAGCAAGCCGGTAAGGAAAGCGATGCCAAGGTGATTGAAAGGGCACAAGACGACAATGTGCTTATTAACTCTGAGAGGAACTGGCGAAAAGGTATCACGTGACGATTTTCGGCTTTGTAAGCCACATTCGCTGATTGAATACAAGAGAGAGTCACAACTCCAATACTTATTAACATTGTGAGTCCTTAACTTGTGCCGATAAGACTCACTGTTGCAGGAATGCAATTTTGAGTTGTATCCGTTTCGTTATTAAGAAGCATCGTTGGTCTCTCGTCATTAAAAAAAAGACCTCCAGTCCTAGCACCAGGGGAACATCCAGGGCCTAACACGGGACGTCGAGAAAATCTCCTTGGGGGGAAATAGAAAATATTTTCCTCCTGCTAGAACTACCAACTATATCTCAAGACAAAACACTGTCAAGCGGAGTAAAAGAGATTTTGTCCACGTCACGTGCTAGGCAGGTAGGTACAGTAAGCTATCGTGGCACTGCCTTTTCAATCTTACCCAGGTTCCGAATTATTTGGGACCGATGCTAAATGCCCATACTGGTCTAGGATTACTCTTATACCCTTGGCTATAAAGGTTTATATGGCCGGCCTCTATGCTGCCACTAAGCTCAAGGGAACATGTTTATTAGTAGAATAATAGTAAATGCGTCAAGGGTCATTGGGTATGACAAACTGCAAAGTCGAGATCTCCCTTAGTTACTTCTAACTGCACGCCAGGTGCACACCGAATGCAAACGGGGGGTAAGCAAGCAGTTTTTTTGCAGTCGTACTAATTGCATTTGGTCAGTCATAGACAGTGCTGTTCGAATTCAGTCCATTGTCTAGAACCTCAGACGCTGTCCAGAAGTACGCACGAGTGAGACCCGTTTTGTTATGCATTGCTGTTTACGAAGGAATACAGTAAAATTGTGTATAGCAGTAATGTACACGAAATCTCTGAAGAATTTCCGCGTAAATCGCTTCAACTGAACAGTCTTTAGACGCCCACGCCTACGACACCCACGCGACATGAAAAGGTTGGCAAAACCTGTAATCTGCACTGCTGTCTGCTGATACCGCTTGGTGTCTGGTATATGTAACCATGGACCTACCACGAGTGTAAAGTGACAGACAGATCACATTTATTTATTTATATTAAAGGAAATCTGACAGCAATTATTAATACACAATAGTAACAAAAAATGTAAATAAAAAGTCTCCCCAAATTAAGTAAGGTCAACACGCTTTACATTTTAGGTGTTTATATTGTCCACGTTCTACGCCTCTAAAGGTCATTCATATTGTATGAGAAAATGAGCGAGCCAAAAAAGCTTATGAATAAAGCAGACTAAACCGGTTTGACTCATAGTGAAATGGCCTCTCAAGAAATTACACTAGCAAGACTCAAACTACCGAAATGCTTGAGCTCAGTTTGGACGAAAGAGCTAACTTTAATTTGTGTTCAGTTTAGCGTCCAGTAGAAAATACTTATTATACATTAATTGACTAATCCAGTCCAAAATGGTTAATGTGTCTTAAAATTTACAAAATGTTTGATACCAATCAGAGTGAACTATGATGCAATAAATAAATTTGTTATGTCAAGATGATTTCAAAAAGATTGAGACTTAAGACAAATCAGAATATCTTAAGGACATGGTTTTATAAACTGTAGCTCAAACTTAAGACAAAAACTATTTCTATGTTCAAATTCAAGACAAACTTTACAGGTGCTCCAAATTTCATCGACAAAGTCGCAAGTGATGGTCCATTGAGTTAAAAAGCACTGTAAAGATACACATATTGTCTGTTCGTAGTATCCGTTTGGAATTTCAATTATCCAGACCGCAATGTTGACCAGACAGTTACTTAGATGTAAAACCAATTGCATCATGCTCGCGTGAGTCATGATCCTAGTCTGTGGGGCAGTCGGGGCTGACGTGTATCTGTAACTGCGAAGTGCTTGCAAAATACATGAAATGGCACACCGGAGCGTCCTTTAAAATAGGACTTTTTTTTTGGAGAGCTTTTATGAAAACTATATCAAATGAGATAAGATTGAAAAATAATTGGCACAAATTTGACTGATTTGTATACTCTGGAAAAACTACTTGACGCTACATTTCTTTGAGTGTTTTAAGCATTAAAATATCGAAATAAAAAGTTTATATTGAATAGATCAAAATATTTACATCTCTGGTTAATCTTTCCACACCGCTAATGAGTACCCGAAACCGACGGGCATGCATGAAGAGATTAATGAGATCGGACGCAAGTGGAAAGAAGTGATCTTTGCCTACCCCTCTGGGAGAAAGGCGTGACATATTTATGTATGTCTGTAATATTGTAAAATTACAATTGCAGAATGCTAGTCATAGCTAAACGATCGACACCTTTATATAGTAGGTAGGTACTACATTTTGGTTAAGTACATTATCTAAAAAAAACTTAATAGCAAGGTCGAGAACCGAAAATAAGAGACCTCAAAAGTAGGTAAATGTCATAAAACTAAACAGTCTGTTTAATAATAACAATTCTGTCATATTCCGGAGATAAGAGCATTTGCATAAGATGGCATACCTACAGTTTACAAAATTGATGGAAAACAATGAATACCCGGCAGCAAAACTAGCATAGAAAATATTAATATTTGACAGTAAATTTTCAACCTTTAAATATTGATGACCTGCTTTTCAATGTCAACTTGTCAGCAAAATTACATTATGTAATCGACATTTAAGTATTTGCAATAGTTAGGACAGCAGAGTACCTAATAGCCTGCATGTCACGTACATATTTTAATTGTTGAATGAATGTAGAACCGCCGATTGAGATTTAGCTACCATGACCGTGACAAGAAAATGATTGCGATTCGCTCTCACCGCGTGTTTACATATAAGTTTTTGAGTCATCAAATATGTTATATTTGAACGGAAACTGAGCAGAGGTGTTCTCGCCAGGGGTCAAGAACCTTCTCGTGTGGCCACGGCACACGTAAATTGTTTGCCCACTGGTGTTTGGTGAAGAGAATCACGTACCTCTGCACGTGCCGGCAAGCTACAAGTTAAGCCGTATACCTAGTGGATGGAGCGAACTTATTTGCTTGCTACATACCTCATTTATAACACAACTGTAGACACTTTATATAATATATTTATCATACAATAGCGATAAAAGCATACAATTTGTTGTTCCGAAGGTCAATATGTCTAAATACTTCCAAGAACCACATGTGGCGAAAGGTTTAATAAATCAAGATAGTAAGCAGAAACATCTTTCATGTATATGTATAACTTATAATAGCACTAACACCAATTAACGTGGTTACTGTCGATGATAACTCACCCCCTGTCCAGACCCAGTGTGAGAGTGACTACTAATCACTGTCTAAATATAAACAGCCTTCCTTAGTCGTGTTTTACAACGCCCGAGGGATAGATTAGGGGATGGTGACATTTTATTCTGATATGCTACTGTCGTGGAGAATTGTACATTCCTCCCCAATAATTCTTTTTTAAAGATGAATACGAGAGTCGAGTCGTGGTTATTTATATGTTTATGTAGAACTTAAATTTAATTATTGTATTACGTATATTATTTGTCCGTCATCTAGTTTCCACAACACAAGCGCATCAATTGCCTACTTTTAGTTATATGGTAGGTCAGTTATTATTGCGTCTTATCTATTATGTAATCGTATTAGGTACATTCCCCGATACACATAAACCCCTTTTCGCCTCGTAATGGATCCGTAAGTGTGGTGACAATTGCTCTGCGGTCACGCTGCGAGTAATAGACAACAATAATGGCCGCTATTGGTGGCATTTCAATGCTCATTTCTAAGCGCACTTTCGGTATGAGTGTGCCAATAAACTATGGATGTCGACATCTCTCTTGGTCAAGAACTCGAATCGTGAATGAGCTGTCACGACATGACGAACGCGTTAATGCTCATTAAACTAATGTCTGAACTTTCACGAACTGCACACGGCAATTATTACATACTGGTTCACATTTTATTATAGGCCTCTATTGTATTGCCCACATCTGGGTGAATACATAACGATACATACATACATACTGTTATTGATTAAGAGGAGGGATTAACTGCCGCACTCAGAGACGTCAGATAACGTTAATGAGTACTTAACGTCAAAAAATGACAATTCAAAACTAGTCGCTATTCTTGCCGGGTCTATGGTCTAGATTTGAATGAAAATTTTTGACATTAAATACTCATTAAAGTTGATTGACGTCTCTGAGTGCGGCAGTAAGACATGTTTTGGTGTAGAAGTGTTTGAATCAGTATCACAAACCATTGTCAAAAAAAGGTTTACAACATCAGGTTTAAACAGGCCTTACTGCCGCACTCAGAAACGTCAATTAACTTTAATGAGTATTTAATGTCAAAAATTTTCATTTAAATCTAGACCATAGACCCGGCAAGAATAGCGACTAGTTTTGAATTTCATTTTTTTGACGTTAAGTACTCATTAACGTTTTTTGACGTCTCTGAGTGCGGCAGTTATTGCCGCACTCAGAGACGTCAAATAACTTTAATGAGTACTTAATGTCAAAAAATCTCATTTAAATCTAGACCATAGATCCGACAAAAATAGCGACTAGTTTTAAATTGTCATGTTGTGACATTAAGTATTCATTAACGTTATTTGACGTCTATCTGCCGCACTCAGAGACGTCAATTAACTTTAATGAGTATTTAGTGTCAAAATTTTTTATTCAAATCTAGACCATAGACCAGGCAAGAATAGTGGCGAGTTTTGAATTGTCATTTTTTGACGTTAAGTACTCATTAACGTTATTTGACGTCTCTGAGTGCGGCAGTATGAGTGCGGCAGTTAGACACTTTTTTTGTAATAACAATTAAATGGGAAACTATATGGGAAACATTCACGATTTGCGACCTCTTCCTTCTACTCTACCTTTACTTTCTCTGTCATCTCTCTCTCCCTAAACCCTTTCCTTCCCCTGGTTAATCATTATGGGGTAGATTTGACCATAAAATCGCCGTAAATAACCGGCCTCTCCTCCTCTCCAGACGTAATAAAAGATTAAATAAAAAATTTTGATTAAACACATCATTTGCCTATTTTATTTTTACTTATTTAAAAATAAAAAGAAAGTACAATATGAAAACTCACAATTCTGCCGGATCGCTCGAGAGACCACTGTCAGAGCACGAGCTGCTCAGGGCTTCTGAAGGTTGCGACACATTTTCAGGGCTTAGGCCAAAGTCTGGCATAGACTCCTCGAGAAAGTTCAGTGACCCATGTTCCAATGAGAATATGTTCTCAAGGAAATCATCAGAGGCCGCCCAATTATCCGTCTGCAACAATGCAAAAATTTTTTTTAAGTAATTATAATTTTGCACTATCTTAATATAAGAGAATCTATTAATTTTACCACTAATCGGAGATTAATGATGAAGAATGTCAGTGTAGAGGATAATAAGTTCATGTATTATAAAAAAAACTAATCTATAAATTTATATCTTCTTTGTCCTAGAGCTTTTCCACTTTCCAACCTATTTATATAGGCAGTCTAATTTATTTCAAATCAAAGCTTCAATGTAACTCTAAATACAAATTTCATACTAGGCAGCTACATAGCGATTTAGCTGCCTAGTTGGATTGAAGTATCTCCACCGCATTTCATCATCATTATCTGCTGGGGCACGGGCCTTCCCTGTGGATGGATGAATATAGGGAGATTGGGCCTTCCACCGCATTTAACTATATTGAATAGAAATGATTGAATATTATTTGGATTTGGTGCAGTAAATATCTACTCGTCCACTTCCGCTACATTGATTATGAACATAATGGGAGTGAATATCCTCACACCATCCATCCACCTCCTCTAAGGTCTCCCACTACATCAACATCATATTTTAATATTCATGTCCTATCAATAATATAATTTAGTCTCTATTCTATCTATAATATACTAATCATCATAGAAAATTTATGAATTAAAACATATTTGCCATATTTACAGTTAGGACTCAGTAGGATTGTGATCAAGTGAAAGTATGCCAATATTAAATCTAGAGACAGAGCTTGACATTAAAAATATGCATTTGATCTAAATGAATTGGTACTATTAGGTACCCTACAATGAGAGTAAACAATGGCATGGTAGATGAAAACATGATGTTACATATTATTATATTTCATTACTAATATTTCATAATACATAGTCAGTAGGTATTTCTCCGTATGATAATGTATTAACAGAGAAAATTATCTCCATACTATTGTGAAATATTAGATAAGACCTGTACAATACAACAAATGTTATTAGGCAATTTTGTAAATAAAATTAATAAATATATTTGATAAATGTTTATGTTATCTGAATTAAGAACTACTATTATGCATTTATATCATAATAAAATAGTCATAGTGTTCTATTATAGATTTCGCTAAAAATTTTCAGTAAAATGTATGTAATTAATTGTAATATTTAACTTAATCAACTTCTATGCTGGCCTGGGAGTGGGATAAGAACATGGAATGAGCCAGCAGTAAACTTTTATGTGACCCCTGGAGTTAGTTTACAAAATAATGGAGACTACCCAATAAGGCAAAGCATCTTATCGCATCACAACAGCATACCCGAACTCAATTGGGAATTTAATAAAAGTAGTAACTAAACTATAATAAGCCGTAATTTTTTGAAAGAGAATTTTGTCTTTTTGAATATAAAATTAAATGCAAGTACAATAAATTTTATAGGCTCAGATTTCATATTAAATTATGTTTAATTGTAATGAACAATTAAAGAACCAATTGGAACATTCATTTCAGTCATCCAACAAAAATTTCTTATAGTAATATTAATGAATTTATAGTTGGTATATTCTTCTTCGTCTTTCTTTTATGGCAGATAATGTGGTCAATTTTGTCCACATGTTAAAAAATATAAAATCAGTATCATAAACACATAACTTTTTAACATTCCATTTATATCCCATTATTGTAAGCTATAATACAAATGGCAAAGTATAATCTCAATATTATTTTATCATCAACTTTTCATCAATACTTTCTTTCTTCAAACCATTTTGAACTTTTACTTCAGCTTCAGAGTGAAAGGAGCACTAAAGTACAACTAAGTATCTTATTGGAATGTCCATTTCGTTTTATATTAACACACATGAGATATAAAATTTATTGATTAGTTTAACTGTACATCCTATTTGTAGATATTACAATCCATTCTTTAAGTTTTGTCTTATTATTAAATATATTTTAGTGAATACATAGGTAATTATGCCATACATTACCTCTAATAATGATAAAAGGTCTAATTTTTTATCCATTTTGAACACTTCACGTTTGCATCGGTGTTACATTAACAAAATTGGCATCGGGGAAAACCTCTCACAAACACTTTTTCAGTAATACATAGATAGGTATATCACAAAACACTGTTTAGCGGACAACTGCAATCCAAATAGTTCCAATAGGTCCCAAAGAGTTTCAGTTTGCGAGGATGATGTTCACTGGCACAAGTTCAGAAGGCATATGGTAATAAGAGCGGCCGCATGGTGTCGAGGTGGCAAGGTACCGCGGTTGTTTACGTAGCGAACAGGCGCCGCCGTACTCACGACTGCACGAAAACAAATGAAAACTCACGCTCTACGCGACCGATTAATGTTCTAATATTACTATGAACACAATTACTTAATGAAACATAATTAGGTTCAAGAATTTAAACAATATTTGGAAGTGAGAGGCGTCGGCGAGTAGTCGGCGGACGTTCACTAAATGAAATGAACGGATAACGGTAAAAGTACGGGCGTAAGCATGAAAGCTTGTTGAACCAGGTCCGGTGTTCGCGGCGATCACTTATTACTTCACCAGTCGTCTGCCAAAACGCTCGTTTACTATTAACCCGGCCAAATATACCTGATAGCCTACGTGATAACTTATCAACAAGCGCAGAGTAGGTACGCAACCCAATTCATTATACTAACCATTAGGCCGTCTTGTTGGAAGTTGTCCATTTTTATATTCACTGTTCCTAGTTCGTCGTCATTTCTTGTAAGATACTCCAAGATCCTGTTCATATCTTCGCTAGCATTGGCAAGAGTCATTTTGGTCCGTGACGATCCACATCGATTGCATTGTAAAAAAATATATTTCAACTAGCACTTTTAAGTTATTTAATGATTGCACACGTTATAATATTATATTGGTTCAGTTATTGCATTTTGATAAATTGCAATAAAATCTTATTTATTTCATATAAAGACATGACATCTTCGAACAACTTCCAACGTGGAAATAATGACGTCATGAAAGTAGGACAAATTTCGTAATTTGATTGGTGCGATTGGTGCATTAACATGATAAAACAGATCACGTAGCCAGCGCCATCTATTGAGGAAGATCTGAACCATGAAGTTTAGTAGTTCCGTTGCGCGTAATTTGACATTCATCAAATACATACATATTTCCATAACTTATTTTTTTTTTATTTTATTTAAAATTAAAACCAATATCTATATTAAATATACTGTATGTGTTTTAACTATTATGATATTAGACATTTTACTACTTTTTTGCTAATATTTATTATCTTACTTAGCATTATCATTATTTATTCAAACATCGACTTTAATACCAAAGAGCCACTTAATTCCGGAAAACGTTTTTCAGATCATCCTGCGCAACAACAGCCAACCTACTGTCAACACTATAACTCCATACCAAAAAATGTTAACTGCAAAATTAATATGAAATGAAGGTTTTTACTTTTAGGTTTATTCGTTTCTTATTTAGTAGGAATAATAGGTACTCAATAATTAATGTGCTGTACATCATTATAAGCAACAAATACAAGGTCATGATTTTAAAAAGTGCCCTATCCATCTTGCGTTATCACTTGATTAAGATTTAAGATGACAATAAGGGATATGAAATGCAAATTGACAAAATGTTATGCACGCTAATAATAGTAGGTAAATGTTAAGAAGGTAGTTTTGCGGCAAATGTTCAATTTCAAAATACAAAAATATGTATGATGAATTGTAATTGAATAATGTCACTTAATTTTCTATCGGAGACATAAATTTGTTACGTTATTATTGGTACGTCTGATATATTAATATTGGTAGATATTCATTCCACTGGTGGAACAGGGGTTCGACTGCATTAAATATTTTTATAGGTGTTTATGTGCTATGAATAGCACCTCTACATGGCAGCTGCAATGCCTGCAATAGATGCTATTGCGAATGAGATAGTGATGTAGTGTAGTGTTAAATAATGCTGAGGCAGTTGAGTGTATTAGTCATCTACTGTACACTCAACAGCATATCTGCATTATGGACCTATATTTCGCTAATGTTAATAGATTATATACCAAGTAGATTATATACCAAGGGTGATAAAATAAAGAATGGCTCAGATCGCAAGAATTATGCGATCTGAGGCTTTCTTATCGCCCGAGGTAAGACCATAGTTTTATACCACCTCCTGACTACGAAGTGCGAATTTAAGCACGCGTAGCGGGCGGAAAAGTCTACTTTATGGTCAGGTGTGATTTAATAAATATTGTAGTTTTTTTTATTATTGTAGTTGTTATGATTAGATAGTAAATACTTTTTTACACTTGGTCCGGAGCAAATAAGAATAATTCCAGTGCCGGGTCTCAAATTTTGCTAGTCCGTCTCAAGATTCAAAACGTCTGTAAGTAATTACCTGATGTTAAAATAAATGGTTAAAGGCAGTAGAATTTAGTTGGCCGCAGACAGACGGACACGGACGTAATTGTAACGGACCATGAAACAAAACAAAAACACATCACGGCCCGAGATCATGGCCGATCGCTTGGTTTTTATGAGGCTTTTTACAAACATTTTTCAACGAAATTTCCAAATGGAAGGGCAATGACCGGGTGTATGGTCGGCGCTAGAATATTATTCAAAGATTATAATGAAACAAATAATTATTTTATATCCCTTACATTATAATATACAACTAGGTATTGCGTTGTGACCAGCATTAAACACCGTAACCATAAAATTTAATTAAATAAGGGCGTGTCGATATATAATTTTAATATCTTAGAATACTGTTTGGTATACTAAACAGATCTTAAAATTCCATGTTTTTTCTGTAATTAATATTATCATAATAAATTATTATCATGTAGGTAGGTAACAGCGTATTAAGCTTATTACACACAGGAGTTCCTCTTGTACAAAAAAAATAAAATTAGAAGGTATTAATTTAAGGTAAAATTATATTTACAGTCAAGAAAAAAATGCTTACCTTCGTTAAAACATCGGAACATAAAACAAAACACATGTTTTGAAATATCAATAAAAAAATAATATTGTAACCGTTCAGGGCTGAATACTCAGGGGACCGTGATGGTTCATCAGGATCCCCTTCACTAAAACGTAAGTAAAATCGCTTTCAACGTCATCGGTTCGTAAACTATCGGAGGTAAAGGTGCCTACTAACAGTGCGCAAAGAGCGATAAATGCATATTATTAGCTCAGCTTTAGTAATGTTCACCCCCTTTTTTAAGTCAATTTTGTTTTTATAATTGAAATACGATTTATTTCATACCTGCTCGGGAACAAATCAATAACGTAGGCTATGCCAGCCCCGACTCAACCCTGGCGCGTCGTAACAGTCGACTCGGGGAGATAGCCCTGCCCCCGTAGCACATCTCTTTCGTGGGACAGAAAATCTTTTCCTCTCGTTCTAACTCCCACTAAATCCCGAGACAAAACACTGTCAAGTGATGGAGAGAGACTTGTCCACGTCCCCGTGCTAGGCCCGCAGCGAATGCCAGCAAGCATCCGAATGATGGAGTGCTAAGCACCAACAACAACTTATACAGAGAGGGTTGGTGATAAGCAAGCACCCGGCTGTAAACCCTAAGCCAAAACCTTGAGCAGCATGAAATGGACAGGGCAGAAAGATAATTTTCATTTGAGAATGAATTATGAATTTGAAAAGGATTATTTGCCGTATGAGAGGAATGCAGCAGCGTTATTGCTGATACTGCGAATTACGTGCCTGATGATACCCTCCATAAAGGATATAGGCATCATTTATGGATGTATGAGTAAGTATTATGATTAAACTAATAATTTAATATATGAAATTATTAACGCCAAACGGACTTCGTGAAATAGATATCTAGATAAATGTTTGCTAAAGTTCGGATTGCTGAATGGTTAGTTACACTTAAAATTACTATGTGTGTGATAATTGTCCTGTCAGGAAGATGTTTGGAATGTTGTTTTCGAGTATTTGTGCGGTTGGTGAATGACCCATAACGGTAACAAGTTTACCGTCTGAAATATTAAATATAAATATAATAAACTTACTAGAAATTACTTAAAGCAATAATAATCCCCAATCTAGCCTGCAAGGCGACTGTAAATTTCTAAAGACACCGATGAGTAATGGACAGCATGCCCGCGTTCATAATATCCACCTAGTTTATAATATACCACCTAGCTACTATCAATAGGAACACAGCGATTTACGTGCCCAATAGATAGCAATAGGCTCGCTCCTCAAAAAATCTAAATTGCTGTGTGGTGACGGCAGAGCGGAATACAATAAATCGTCACCACCCCCATCTCTCACGTGGGTGTCGTACCTACAAGGCGACTAAGGATAAATTAAATTAAATTAACAGCGATGAGTACCTAGCAATATACTGCGATTTTACGTGCCCGATAGATGACAATAGGCTCGCCACCTATTACATGGGACCTAACTTAATTGGCGAAAAGTGGGTGTTTAATTCACCTCTGCCTACCCCTTTGAGGATATAGGCGTGATTTATGTATGTTAACACCTAATGAAGATACTAGAAAGTGTTTTATGTTTTGCCTTCGACTTAGATTGGGAGTAAATTATCCATATCTTAGTAAAACTTCTCCCAAGATTAAGTTTATGCGACAATTGCGAGGAGGACTGAGACGGGTGTTGGGGCAGAAAGGTCCTCGAATGGCGGCCGCGCACCGGGTGACGCAGCGTTGATAGCCCCCTACAAGGTGGACCGGCGATCTGTAGGCCTATTCGCTAACTTTTTTTTGACACTTGAGAGTGATAATCACTGAACTATTTACTGATCCATTACTACTTTACTATAACGATATTGTGGCACTTGTCCTGTGAAAACAGTAATGGATACGGGCACCGCAAGACCGATCTGTTTGGAGATCCATGCGAGAGGCGTATGCATATTGCATAACAATGATCGTCTCCCGGCTGAAATAATCATCGACATCGGTCACCAATGCAACTGATTTGACCACCAATATAATCAAGAAAGCACCTGATAGTCATTATTCTTCATCTAAGGAGCATATTATTATGTGTGTAGTACACACTGTGACCTACAGAAAACAATAGAACAGGAAATTATTTAACACGAAATTAAATGCCGTCTGGTGAACCCATAGATTTAAAATTGATATAACTGTGGGTGAACCTGATCAGAATACAGTTGTCTCCACCCCAAAACTCTCCCGCGGGTGTCGTACAAGGATACTAAAGGTTAAAACCACTGATATATCTGTGGTTAAGTGAGAGGAATGGGCATCACCTTTCCTTTTATACCACCTAGCAAATCTAGCAATATACTCGCCCCCTATTACTTAATTCACCACTGCCGCGCCCGCCCGAATTAAGGAAGTCGGAGCGACTTAATTTTTTGTTAGCCAAAATTTTTACTGCAATAAATGTTCCAATAGTATATACCTATAACGTTCTCATATAATATAGAACCCCGAAGTATATTAACAAAAAGTAAAGGACTTCAACAAGCAGAAAATATTTCCCGATAATCAAGGAAAATCTGTAAGCGTAGGCAACACAGCCACCATCTCTCGCTCCAATCGCGACGGTCGACCGAGAGCAATGTAGCGGCGAAGCGAACGAACTAACTCAGACTCAGTCTGCATCACGTGCGCGGACGTGACGGGTGTGCCGTACGTAACCGCCCGCCGCGCTATTCACGAGTCGCTTGCCACTCAGTGCCGTAGTAAATAATGACTGTACACCAAGACAGTGCTTTCTAGTGTTCGTCTCCCATCACCCGTGTAAGATTTCAATACATTTCGAGCGTTGAAAAGCTCCCAAAACGGCAATACAGCGATGCGAGAGGTGAACGCTCGGTGGAGCGCCGTCGACTCTCACCAACCAACCTCACCGGCTACTATTGTCTCAGTGCAACGGAATCTTAGTCCTTCCCATCGGATTCCATCGATGAAACATCCGCCTCTTGACGTGGGCTGCACGCGAAATACTTGCGTCCGAGAGCCGTCACTAGAACCAAATGTTTACACAGCAAACAGATAAGATAGAATCACCGTATTATTCATGAATTTGGTGTCTTTTTTTATCGTGTTGTTGTTGATTTGTAGAGGTAGCCCGGGACAGAATTACTAGCGTCAGTCTTCTGTTTTAATTGAAAAAAATGTAATTGCCACAGTAAATCTAACTGTATCTAAATAACGACGAGTTGCAATTGCCACTGTCCTAGTTTTACGGTGAATATCTGATTTGTTTGCACCCATGTATCTCGTCTACGTATCTGTATTTGATATTAAAAGAAAAATAAGTAAATAGGTAGGTAACAAGCTAACGAATACTTTGAGTGTGATACTTAAAAATTACTGCTAAGTGTGTCTGCCCAGTACTGACCTCTTTTTGCGAAAAGTATTTAAGTAAAATACTTTCGTGTTTAATATGCAGCACTAGCTTTAGTAAATACTTAATCATTGAAGTGATCAGCACGCGACTGCTGTTTGGTCAACATTTCCCGTTAGCACGTAAACAAATAAACAATGTTTACGGTAGCTATTTAAAACAACACAGCTGACATCATCCAGTTGCCCCGCTAATTATAATATTAATTGTTTAATTAACACCTGTACCTACGTCAATTGCGGTCAGCCTCCCTCTCGTAGACCCAAGTAAAAGTTTCTCAAAAATATTTTCAACCTTCTAATACCTATAAAGTGTCATATTATTAAAATTAAATAAGTACTATGTTTGAATGTGAAAATATTTCAATGCATAGTATAACATGATGTTTTGTTTACAGTACTTGTGAAGAATATACAAAGAAAGTCGTGTGAACTTATCTAATAATTGAATAAAAAAAATTACGACACCGAAGGGGATCAGGTCCCCGTCCTTTATAAATACCTACAGTAAATGACGTAGGTACTTAGGTCTTATAGAACTATTTATTTACTACCTATTTTCATAGATTTTATCAATCAGTCTCACTTTAAAGACGTCATAGATAGGTATGTAGCAATAAACACTTATTTATAATGCATTGTGTGTGATGTTCTTCAATATTACCTATTATATAGGTAGAAGACCTTCAACTATACCTATTATAAAACAAAACCTCACGTTAAACCACGTAGGAGCTCATTTTATACTATAAAAAAAATTGCTCCATTATACCTCTGAGCACGTAATAAAAATATTTGGAATTTTCACATGTCGTCCTCAAAATGTGCCTCACGTGTCACGTCTAGGCTTTAAATCAATATGAAATAGATAAAGGTAGGTAATCGCTTCCTTAATAAGGAACGCTATCTTAAGCAGGTACAGGCAAAGGGACATCACATCAGTTGTTAAAAAATCAAAACTGAAGAATATCTGCAAGGGATTTTCGATAACTTGTCTGAGATGAATCACAAAATGATCTGAGTACCTATTATACCATATTAGTTTATTTTTAAGGCAATAGTTAATATTATGCACGATTTTCATAAATAATTTAATTAATGGCCGTGTGGTGACGGCAGAGTAGAATACAATTGTCACTACCCCAAATCTCTCCCGTGGGTGTCGTACAAGGCGACTAAGGATAAATCAGTCATGAGGAATGAGCAGCAGCGTTCCTCTTATACCACCTAGCAATGTACCTACTGTGACTTTTGTACCCGATAAATGGCAATAGGCTCGCCACCTATTAAATGGGGCCTATCATAACTTGCGAAACGTGGGTGCTAGTTCACCTCTGCCTACCCCTTCGGGGATATAGGCGTGATTTATGTATGTATGTATTTAATTAATCCTAGTAAAAATTCACAAGAAACTTATCCTTAGTCATAATTACTTATGTTGGACGCATTCACAATTAATTCCATAATGTTTCCATAATAACCAATTTGTCTAAAAATCATTTACTACACGATCATATTTACAGGATGACATAATTTACAATGTTTAAATATTGCAGTATTCCAATTTATGGCAACTATGTTTGTAAGGAGATATAATTATTTACCATCAATACTTTACAGTTACTTTTTCAATGTTACCAAAATATATTCTACTACTATGTCAAACCTGACCATAAAGTGGAATTTTCCGCCGCTACGCCTACGGAAAAATCCCACTTCTTAGTCAGGGGGTGACATAAAACTACATACTTCGGGTGATAAAAAAGAAAGAAAGAGATTTGGGGTGGTACAATTGTATTCTACTCTGCCGTCACCACACATCACGCATATTTATGTAATCTACTATTTCAAAGTATATAAAACAATGACGACACTGGAGTAAATTATTAATAGATACTTATATTCATAAAATTTCTCCCAAGATTAAATTTTCGCATACTGTCAGTCGGCGTACGTAAGTCATGCCTTAGGACATTATCGCGTTACTTTATGCCGAATCATGTTTTTATATTAAGGATTCTGTTGAAAATTTACGAGACCTTATTTTATGCCACAAAGTTTATGCAGTCTCGTGTTCGAAGATTTGTTAATCTAAATATTGCCACTTTCTTAATTTGAGCTGTTAGTCGCATTAATTTCGGGATTTATTATTATTTATAACTGCAGTGGTGTGTTATCAAATTGAAATCTTAAATACATTACTCATTCCCCTTGCACACTTCATTCGTATCCAATATCATTAATATCCTCATAAATGTAAAGGGTACTCTTGACCTGCCTTTTTTAAATATTAACCACATACATACACCATCTATTATTCCTCACATTACTATCCCTGAAGAGACAATACATTTCGCCTATTTAAATGGCTTTAGCCGGATTTATCCACTTGTTTGGAAGACTGCGCATTAAACGCTTCTAAAAGTTTGTATTAAGTATCTGCCTAAATATTAAAATTTTCGGAAAGAAAGTACAACAGAGCAATACAAACCAATCAACATTTTCCAGGTGTGCTTACTGCAGCGCAAAAAGCTTTTAAATCAATTTAAAAGCTTTTTGTTTATTACAAATAAAAGCTGAAGAGTAATCTTGAACAACACAACAATGCTTTTTGTAGTGGCAAATATTTCCGTATATTGATAGGACAGGGAACGATTAATGACCGTTTGGTGATACGCTAATAAACTGTTATGTAACAAACTGCCCCAAAATATCTTGAAAATTCTCAATATTTATTATACTCGACCCACTTTCCGAGGTCACGTCACAAGTAATTGTACATTAAGTTTTCAATTGAACAAATCTATGTTTGCTTAATTGATTTGACGCTCGACTTTGACTCTGCAAAGGGTTGTGGAAGATTGATTTTATCCTGTTGAAAATACCGATAATTGTCAATTCAAACAGGTATTTCGTCAGAGCTGTAATTAAAATCACCAATACGACATCCAGGAAATAGGTTCATGTATATTTAGAAACGAAATGTCTTATGCTCTCAGCATTCCATGAATTCACCGTGCGGGTGCCGGGTCCATAGTTTTGCTAAGAGGGAAAGGAGCAACGCTTAGGACCACCATGTAGGATTATGGAGCCCCTTCGCACTTTATCAACACTTACCTTCATCACCCCGACTTCTCTCTTTACCCAGCCAGATTTGGCAAGATTCTGCGAGAGCCGCCTTAGACACAAGACATTCCAGTGCGTGCAGAAATCAGAACGTATGAAAGTTCTGCACTGGAATGTGTTGTGATTTAACAGGTATACCCCTCGCTCCCTCCTCACCAATGTAGCCATTTTTCGTTTTTTTATATCAATAGAAGTAAATCTGTTTCCGATTCAAAGAAAATAATGCGACAAACAGCAATTACATGCAAGTATTTCGCGAGCAGACTGCGTAGTGTTGGCAATGTTTGTCGAATTAGAAAAATGTGACGGCTGATTGAAACAGTTACATTTATCTTATTCTAATTAACACTAACGTTAATTATCTAATGTCCAGATTCAACTGAGAGAAATGCAAATGCCGTAATAGGTTCTCCCGCAAATTAATAAGTTTGGAAGACTTTAAAATTTGTTAGTGTATGTGCAATGCTGACAAGTACTAGCGGGTGAGTGTGTGCGATGGCTCGTGGTGCTGTGGCGTCAGCCATACTGGTGGCGTTGTGTCTGGAAGCTGCGTATGCGCACTACACGCCTACATGGGCGGTGCACGTACCCGGCGGGAAGGAGGCTGCCGATGGGGTCGCCCGGGATCACGGATTCATCAATCTTGGAGAGGTAAGTTAAACGATGTTTGACGACACTTTAAGACTACCCAAAACTGTCAAATGTCTTCAGTCGATTGTCTACCTTAACTTTTTTGCAGTAACCACAAAGTCGTTTGACATTTTGTAGTGCTTACACTTGTACAGTCCACGTGTAGTTGACTGTACAACAGCAATGAGTTCAGCGGGACTAGTGCTAGAATGATTTTCAAATTTTTGACAATACCCAGTCACCGGGTATAGTTAAAAATTTGAAAAGCAATAATAATTGACTTGAACGATATTATTCAGCCTGCCTAGATTTTATGAGATTTTTTAAGAACGATGAACTACGATTATGTAACACCGAAAACTACGAACTACTGTGACTATGCAACACGGAAAATAAGATTTAACGTGTGGTGTGAGTGGTAGATTTTTCTTGAATATAAGAATTATTCTTTTCTACTCTTCTTCTCTCTTCTATTTTCTTGTAAGAATATTGAAAATACACTAAAAAATATAATAAAATATACTCTGCACTTCGTGTGCAAAAGTATAGTTTTATTTACAGTAATCAGATGTCCTAACCTTTTTTCATTTGCTCATGTGATATTTATTTTTCTTTCTGTACAACAATGGGTTCACCATTAATTGTAATATTTTTAACAGTGCTTGTGATTTGACTCCTCTCTTGTTAGTGTCAGTTTTATCTAAAGAAAAGTTTTTGAGCCAAAGAACTCGCTTTTACCAAGCAAGTAGCCATTTCCTACGTAGTGTCAAAAACTTTTTAAGTGGTCTAACTAAAAAAGTACCGGCAGACCTATTAAAGTCTAGACAAACAATTGTATGCACATTTATATTATTTAAAGGTGTCATTGTCATTGATGTAACCTTGGCTTCAAATAAATTATTGTTAATACCGGAAACGGCGTCAATTGTATACCTAAATAATACGATGGTTTTGTTTATAGGTAATCGAGTACTTAACTAACAATTGACTATAACCCGATTATAAACAATAATGATTTTTTTAACACTGACCTAGAAATAATTAACAGACCGTAAGCTACGATTTGTCCGGTGTAGACCAATAAGCACCTTGGAACTCTTAAATAGGGTAAACAACCACCAACAACAGCTTACGCTTTCCGAAAGAGAATTGGTGTCAGGCAATTGCCTGACATCAATCCAATGATGACAATCTTTCGTTAAAACCTAATCAAAAACTTTTGAGCAGTATCATTTTTTATATATTTATTCACCACTATGAGCTTTCCGATGTGAAAGATGATATGAATCAAAAGAGGGTGAATGGCGTAGAAGAACCTAACACAAATTTGGTTTGCTGAGAATGCTTTTCAAATTTTAATCATGTTACAGGTCAAAACAAACCTCCGTAAAGCTATTTAGTGTAGACTCTAAAGTGTAGTTGAAATGCCAACGTTTTAGTTTGCCAGCGAAATTAGTGGGATCTCAAAGGAATGGTTACAAGGCGGCGGTATCATATAACAAGATGAACCATTAGCCGCACCGAGATAAAATTAGTATGTTATTTCAAGCGAAAACGTTGCAAACTCATGCAACAAGGGATTTGAGGAAACGTTCCATTTAATATCTCCACCTACTTCGGTGTAATTTATGCGCGGGCGCAGTATATTGCTCCACGAATTGTCCGCCTGTACAAACAATGTTGAGTACCTATTACTTTAGGTTTGGCAACTAGATTCCGCTTATAATACTAACAGATTTTTACCGCGAATAAGCCGGCACAATACTTTGGATCTTTATCCTGCAAGAGTACAACATTTAATTTAATGTCTATTGTGTTGTGCTATTCAAGATTTTAATGAAAAGGCAGTAACTGTTTGCTCTAAAATAATGGCTGAATTAAGACAGGTCTTGCAGTTTTCAACTCGGCCACCACCTTGTCAATATTATTAAAGGTTGCAGTTCTATTTTCGGTAGCGAAGAGGGGAACAGAAATAAGCAGGAAATGTAAGTGGACAGACTTATTTATTTAAAGTGACAACACCATCAACTTATGGTACTTTATTTTCGTAGCAGCCACACTAGGAGCTATATTTGGAAGTGTACATTTATGAAACTACAAAAACGACTGGGGCTCAGTCCGACGACGAAAAATGCTTAACATTTTATTGGTAAGCTTTGATGTGGCGTAAACGGTGTTTTTACGAGGTGAATTAACATTATAATACTTTTAATATGCTATAGCACTCGTGTCATGTCGCGTGATTGAGTGATAATAAATTTGATCGTGAGCACTTTGAAGTTTTCTCCAGATGCTGCATGCAGGTATTGCTTCATACTGAAATAGTTATTTGGTAAATTAGTAATGTATTAAGTTATTTTTCTTACACAAAAACAAATATATTTTCGTTCTAATTTAAAATTCTTATTGGCTTTATATGCAGAATAGAATCTACTATTCCCTCTAAAATCAATCTGAAACTGTAACAAAAGCAAGCTAATGTCATGCCTATTGGTACATTAACACTA
Organism: Cataclysta lemnata; assembly: GCA_963931975.1. NCBI lineage: Eukaryota > Metazoa > Arthropoda > Insecta > Lepidoptera > Crambidae > Cataclysta > Cataclysta lemnata. The sequence continues at coordinate 9,271,098 of OZ008353.1, read as the reverse complement.
AAAGCGCTCTAATGTGATACCTATAAGTTCACCATACTTATATTAACTTTTGTCTGCCTGAAATAATACATGTATGACTATTTACAGTGGCATTGTTTAGAATAAAGGCTTTAAAACTCCAGCGATCGATGTATAAAAGGGTCCTGCCTGTCTCACTCGAGTCGAATGGTATCGGCTCGATAGCAAAATGCATCGTCACAATTTTGCAACTATAACATCAAGTTGAATTTATATTTTTAGCGACAAAGCGATTTGAACTTTAATCGAGACAGAGTAACCGGCTTAAGACATCTTGAGTGATCAAGCAATCAAGGTTGATATTTGAACAGAGAATTTGCCATTTGTGTCGCTGAAGGCTGTGTGGAGTCCAGGTTCAGTTAAATTTAATTGATTCTGTAGCTTTGTTGCCATACGAACTAGATTTAAAGTTCCTCTGTGAATTGAATTAGTTTCCAGTGTGTTTTACAGAGCTGTGGTGTGTAAGACAATAGGGCTGATTTTGGATTCGCAAGCAGGGGTCTGATTGCCGCAGCCTCGAAATTTCGACCCCAAATCTCTACGGCTTATCGTCAGGGCATTTAAAAACCGAAATTAATGTGCGACGACTCGTCATAATCCGAACGTCTGTCCTTCGAAAAATGATGAATTCGACTTGCCCAGTCTAGCTCAACTTAATTACCAAAAAAAGTATTTTATTGCTTAGATTCGAGCTATACGTAGTACCGTGGCCGGTTCGGCCTCCTAATTTGAAAATTTGTCTGTCTAGACAGACAAATTTTTCAGTTCAGATTCTAACTGGTAGTCTTACCAGTTAGAATCTGAACTCTGACATACGCTGTTATCATCATCATCAGTCTGCTATAGTCCACTATTGATAATATGCTTTATCCAATAAATATCACTGCTCCCCATCCTCGGCTCGTTTATTGAGCCGTCCTCTACACGCTATTCCGACAATATCGATGACGTTTATAAGTCGTCAAAACTAGACAGTATTTGTCGACCAGTCACTCGACGTAAATCGACAAATTCTCTTTGATTTGATGTAAGATTTAGACGATATTATTATAAATCAAAGTAAAATATAATGACCAATGAAGAAAAAATGTATGTCTAGAAAATGTTGAAGTTTTTGTTACATATGGGTTATTATAGTAAATATACCTGGAGCTATAAATGGCCTTCCGTTCGGTTAAGGCCACTTTGGTAAGATTCCGCTTTTCGTCGGAATAATTTATCACCAATTTACTGTCGAAAACGGACTTTGGTCAGAAACTATTTTTGCCACTAAAAATGTAGGTCATTTCTGGAAAATCTACGTTTGAAACAAAGAAAAAAATCTGTGATGTATAAAAACGCAAACAACCAACTAGTCAATATAAATGCAAATCGAAAGGTACTCGACTTGTGTTAAGCTAACACAGATGTTACCAATTTCCTTTGTCTCGAATAAAATGACATAGACTTGTTCTAATTCGTCCATTGTGCGAAACTTGACTGTTTCTGTAAATAAATTAAATCACATACAGTCATCGAGAATCAACAATTGGATATTTGAACAGCATGCACTATTTACAAGTTTTTGGTTGATGAACTGCATGAAGAATTTGAGTATGCACTAATTGGCCTTTTAACTATTATTAACACCTACGGATCTGGAATAAAATTGTATTTATCCTAATTACTTTAAGTGTAGTGTGCCGTGTGGTGACGGCAGAGTAGAATACAATTGTCGCCGCCGAAATCACTCCCGTGGGTGTCGTACGAGGCGACTAAGGATAAATGTGATGAGTGATGAGGAATGGGCAGCAGCGTTCCTCTTATACCACCTAGCAATGTACTGCGACACTTTTGTGCCCGATATATGGCAAAAGGCTCGCCACCTATTACATGGGACCTAACATAATTGGCGAAACGTGGGTGCTAGTTCACCTCTGCCTACCCCTTCGGGGATATAGGCGTGATTTATGTATGTATGTAATTACTTTAAGTCATGTTTAATCTCGATACTCGTTTCGATGCTTATAATAATGCTCCAAATACTGATAATAAGCAAAATTATCAAATCTTAAAATATCTGGGATTCGATGTGTTTTGAATTTTCACATTATGAGTACCTACCTACCTTTAGTAGACGAGTCTTTTTAGATATTGGTTAAGAGATTATCGATTGTGGGACGATGAGAGGTCGTGATTTGTGTATAATTAGGACGACAGTGTGATTTTACATGGTTGAAATAGGCATTAAATCTTTTATGTTCCACCTGACCATAAAGTGGACTTTTCCCCCCGCTACGCGTACGAAAAATCACACTTCCTGGTCAAGAAGTGACATAAAACTATGATCTTACCTCGGGCGATAAAAAATAAGGCATCAGATCGCATATTTATCGATCAATTACTTGCGATCTGAGGCATTCTTTTTTGTTTTATCCTCGGTATCTATTGTACTATTACGTGTTTGAAATGAGGCTTTAAAACGTCCCAGAATACGAACCAAGTCCACGAATGCTACATTGTAACATGCTACATTATGTACAGTTCACTACCCACGTTGAGGTTTTGTTTGGTTGGAAATCTGTAGGAAAGTATTCACAATCTTTTCTCAGGATTAATGGAAGCTATTGTGAAGAAAATGTATGCATTTGGGTATTGAGGTCGAGATGATTGCTCGATCAACCATAAGAAGTTTAAGAAGCATCCACTCTTCGAACTTTTTCTCTAAGTGGACTATCATATTATTATTTTCTTATTTATTTTGTGCAAATTAAGTGTATACAGATACATTAAACTACTTAGTATAATAGTATTTACTACTTAACGACCCAGGCCAATGTATGTCAAATGTTACGATGTTAACAAAAATTTAATAGGATGTACCTACTAGTTTAGGTCACCTATCCCCTGACCGGCTTTAACGAACACTGCTTGGTTTTCCCATCGCAGTCCAAGAGCACTAGGCAAAGCACCATCGAACACCTCTAAATAACACATACAAGCTAATATTCTCCGTGGATTGCTCTCAAGAGAATCTGCAATTGATTTGAATGTTTGTTAAGTACTTTTGGTAAGTTAACATGTCAAGACAAAAATTTATCTCGAAACATTTATGTAATACATGTCCGAGCTATCGTCCAGACGTCCCCATCTTGTGTTATGACCTCTAGAATCATTCTATCTTGTATAGTGGACGTCCTGTAGCGCAATAATGTATTGAATTTAAGTACTATTCACTTTATTTGCGTATAACAATTTGAAAAAACCGAAATGAAACAATATTTGGTCGGTGATCGAGATGTATATGAAAGGAAGAAGGGCAACTGCTTGGGACCTTAGACATAGGCAACCTGGAAACTAATAAGACAATTATTATTCATACGCATTACATATTACACCCAACGCACGTAACATTTTACAATACTACCAAATATTACCAATTGATTGCGAGTCTTGACCTATTTGGCGTAGAGTAAGTACACAGTTAATTGAGAAAATATAACATAATTGTGGTAACCTGACAAATCAATGTTACATTTTATATTCCTGGAAGAGAAGTTTACAAGGATAATAAGTACGTCATGATAATCAATGTTTACTGTGGCATAATAAGTATGTACATTATCTTATTTTGGAGATCGTTGCGACAACAAAGTCATATAAAGTTAAGTTTGATTTACAATAATAATATTGTTCGAAATCAAGACCTAAATGTGAGCGCAAGTTGCAAAATTTCCTTTCAAATGGAAGTCCCAAAAGTTGCCTCTCACTGATTATATTATTGTCTGAAAACCTTTCTCTGTGCAATCCAATGAAGTTTTCTTTATTTATGAAACAATATCTGAATTCTGAACATAATATTTTTTGGCTTTGGATGGTAGGCGTGACTTTGTTTAACTACAGCTCAATTTAACCTCAGTAATCACACGTTTATCCCGAAGGGGTAGACAGAGGTGCATTAATGTTTAACACCCAATTGTGATTTCGCCAATTGTGATAGATCCCATGTAATCCGATCCGATCCTATTGACATCCAAAGGGGCACGTACATCGCAGTATATTGCTAAGGGTTCTAACAGAAACGCTGCTGCTCTTGTCTCTTTATTAACTCAATAAAATAAATAAATAAATAAAAGACATATCAAAATATAAATTATTATTATGAATAACTTTTAAATGTGGATTCGCATTAACAAAAAAGACTTGAGTACATTTTCTACGGCACTTTCCGCATTACTTTTCTTAACCTTTAGTAGGTATGTCTATAAATCTATTACTGTTGATAGATATTCGATACATGTGTGTATGTATACCTTTTTATATTTGAATCACAACAATCACAGTAATTCTTATTACAAGGTCATGTAGCATCCTAAATCCATACCAGCTATCGATGTCAGTATTAGCGAAGAAACTGTATATTCAGTGAACACATACGTGCGATAGTATCTATTATTAAATAACGTAGTATTTGCTCTCTTCGATGAATATGTCTCCGGTGGAATATTATCAAACAACCAAGTTTATACACGTAAACAGTTTAGAATCAGGCCGACATGATTTACGTTCGTAGTTAATGTAGATATTGTTGACTTGTGCCGCGGTGTTGTTGTCGGTTTGAGAATCAATGTAGTTTATTTATTGAGTTAAATTAAGTGATATCATGTTTAAATGCGTTAACGGTAATTCTTTCAATACTTTATTTTTTTTCCAGGTAGGCTAGGGACAAAAAAATCGAAGATCGAGAATCGAACCCGCGTCTTCTAACTTTTATGTAATATAATTAATAAAAAACAAAATATTAAAGGTAGGACATTGTTTTTATACACAAATACACCATTTTTTTTGTCGATATTTTCTAAATTCATATGGATATTATACATGTGAAAATTGTCAAATTCTAACGCTTCGTTAGCAAAACCTTCTTTCCTTTCTTCTTTCTTAGATAAAGTAAAACAATGCAACATGATTTTATTTTTAAATATATTCCTAAATAATAATACTATATGATGATTACTGTTTCATAGAAAGAAAAAGAAGTTTCGAACATTAATTTCATTCGTTATAAATATATTGATTAAGGTCATATTTCTACATACGTATTATTATTAAACGACATGATGAACATTCGATAGGAAATAGTTTTTTCACTTCTCATGCTCTGAAAGTGCTTATTTGTGCAGGATATAGGCTGCACAAAATCGAATTTTGTGCTCTAGAGCATTAACGTATATACTCATAAATGTGTCTATATTAAGGCAAAGAAAGTGAGCCATGCAGCCAAACACAATAAGAAATTCAGAGATAGAATTTGTTATTTTTTAATATTTACTGAAATTTATTTGCCTAATGTGTTTTTAAGACATAAAAGATATTAACATTTTAATTCAAGTAGGTGCAGTAGGTTATTAAATTAATTTAAGAAAATTATTATTTCAAAATTAATTTAATACTTGGCTGTATAGGTCTGCAGCCCAAGCTTAATATCAATGGGAAAAACAATTTCCTTCAGTATTCAAAACTGTAAGAATTTTAGTTTGAATTTTATGAAATGTTATGATGAACTACTTGGCGTGATACAGCAGATCTTGGCAGAACCAACATCTAAAGCTGCTATCATGGTCAGTAACATTGTACTTAAAATAGGTCGTCAATGACTGCCGCTCTGTGTGTATGTCAATCATGTATTAAGTGTAAAAATGTCAAAGATTAGGCTATGATGGAACTGACATATCGTCATGATAAAAGTTCCTAATTAAAATAGAAGGAAAAAAAAAGATGAACTACTGTTTTATTTCCTCGCAATCGAAGTGAAAAACAGAGTTTCTAACTCGTCCACAAAACGATTTTTATCCTTGACATTACTATCAGCCCTCGCCTTCGGCTCGGGCTGCTGAAAGTCTTGGACAAAAATGATTCGTTTTGTGCACTTGCTGTAAAATCTACTATTATTTTCTTAAAAAATATGCATTGCAAAGGAATGTTCGATAATGTCACCAGTAGGGCAGCAGACACGCACTTTCTATAATTTAGAACCATGTAGGGCAGTGTTAGGGGGGTTCGGAGCGATTATTTTTCGATTACGACGCGAGTTTCAATGGTACCGTTACTGCAGTGAGAGTCGCGTGCCGACTGCCTCCATTAATCGTCACACTCACAGCTGACGAATATGGCCCGGAGAATGGTGTTGCCATATCGCGTACAGATATCACCCTGGTGGTAAATAATGGTATTGCTAATAAGCTTTTTTTCTCGTATTACTGGCATTGGTAATCCAATTAAATATAATTTAAGACGTCTGTATTTAGATTGCAGAGCATTATAAGTTTTTCACCACCTCCGTTTGAATTTTTCCCGCGAGTGTCGTGGTTCCCGACTAAGGCAGCGGTGAGTAAAGTGTATATAGTAGGTAGCGTTTTTATTATACCACCTAGTAAATACTTACTGCGATTAAAACAAAAGGCGCGTCTCCAATTAAATGGTTTCAACCACAGATTTATAAATTGATACTGTGACTGAGACTGTGGTTTCAACATAATTGAACGAAAAGGGGGTTACCCTCATGCCGCCCCAACATGCTTGACTAATTTGATCTTTAGAACCTAGGCGTAACGGTTAGTTTTGTTGTATTATCTTTTGTTTATTATTATCACCGGTCGGTTCTGGACCTTGACCATTGGTTTTGAGCATGTCCCTACACAATCAGAACGGAGCTTTATCATAAAAAGACGAATGTTAAAAAAAAAAGGAATTCACTTACAAATTTTATTGTGATTGATAGGTTCGGTTACGTTTACCGACAAAGAGTCTGTAAGAGTCGAAGTAAATATAACTTTAATAAATATAAGTAAAACTGTTTCTTACTTACCTCTCTGCTCAGCTCATATTTCATAAAATTCACCACAATACGACACAAAGTCCTGATTTTTAAAAACAAAATTGTGCTTGAACTTGATAATTTTAAATGTTCACTTCGGTCGTATATTTATATTATTTATGATTTGAGAATACATGTCACATTCCTGTTAAAAAGATAACGATGAAAACATCTTTCTGCAATGCTTCTTATCTTGAGGCGTAAATTACATACTTGTTATAAGCTAGGATGATTCAGAATTGTAATCATTTTCCTTGTTCTGTTATTAAATAACTTAAGGGGAAACGAAAAAGTCCCTAAATTATATTTGCACGATAACTATACGTTTGAAATAAAACAACTTAACGGATTTAAGTAACTCGCGTGTATCTTTGATGATGATTGTATTTCAAACAATTCATCCATCGCTTCTTCGCTTTCCGAGATTTAAATACTTTCTATTTAAATCTCGGAAAACGCACTGCATTGTTTTATCACAAAAGTAAATCAATTGTTTAATATATATTATATGTTAAATATATCACATTGAAACGCTTATACTTAACTTAAATTTTCTATTACTTTTCTTCCACCATTTGCAATTTTGTAAGCCAAATAGCCACATCGTGTTGTGCTGATATCCTTATAATTTAGTGTTCTTTACCCTATACGAAAATATTTACTATTCATTTATTCTTAAAGACATAAAGTTAGCCAATAATGTAGCAAACAAATCTTTTTTAACTATTTCCTGCGATATGATTGGAGTATTTTAATTAAGGCAGCAGTATGCAGTAGATTTGTGAGTGGGGAAGGATATTCTTTAGCATGTATCCGATTCTTGAACGCACTGGTAAGGGTCATTCTCTCGAGTCTGACCGTCTTGCCGGCTGCCTGCCAAAATGCGACGGTCGGCGCCCATGCTCAGTTATGGTTGCCATTTTATTGAAGAAGCAATGTTATTTACGATTTGACTCTTTGAAAAGCTACGCGTTGCCAGTTTGCTTTTAACCACATTTATTATTTATGTTATTTTTACTTTATATTTACTATATTTGGACGAGCACTATTCATTTGAAATAAAATACGGAATTTTTATGTCAATATATTGTTTTTATCTCTATATTTATTTACACTGAAAACGTACTAACGTGCAAGTCTTAATACTTGATTTAAATAAGTTAGATGTATCTTTATCGTTTATTTGACTTCCGTCATTGCATATTTTAAAATGTGTGCGAAACCGTGATATAACTTTTTCAATAATCAATGTCTAACTAAACTAAAGGTCTTGGTTTTTCCACTTAAAGTCCTAATTAGTCCCACGAGTAACAAATAGTAAATTTGTATAACACTCACGGAATAATTGAGAGTTTCGTAACTGATAAGAATGTTTTGAATAGAGATGTTTTAACATTTTAATCCACCGGAACTGCAACCGATTGTAGACACCTAAATATTTATACATTACATTTCGTAACAGTTTCATTATTACAAAGATTTTGCTGGTTAGAAAAAGAATTTAATTTTTCGAACCACCAAAATTTTTGTACAAATGTTTCTAACATTTTATTTATATAAATGTAAAAATTTTGAAATTAAAATCGAATAGTTTAATTATTTCTTTGTTGAAATAGTAATTTTTTTTCTTTGTTTCTCTCTCATATTACAACGTACCTAGATGTTTTCGGCCGTTTCAAAACCTAAATTCTGATCAAAAGCTTGGTTAGACTTTACTTATTAGAGGACTTAGGTTTCTGTGATAACACCTACTGCTTTATTTATTTAAATTTTTATTGAAGAATCTAGCTAGGCTGTTGACTGATGGTCCTTACAGTACAGGGTTTTTGGAAAAGCCGTTGACCTTTGTCGGTATTTAAGCCTTGCATTTAACCATTCCTTGAAGGAAACCTTCAGGCTTCGACGGCAGGCGTCTCTCGGGAGAGTACCGCTGCCGAAACAGTCAGCTCAGGTGGTGACCCTGCCTACACTTATATTCCGATTTCGTTGCCGTGTCAACCCTTGAAGCTCCGATTATGTCTACCGAGCAAGTGTGTCGCCCACTGTCTCGGCAAAGTCATTCACACCAGAGGGAACAGTCTAAATAAGATTTTTTGGTAATTACGACGCCACTGTCAACGTCCGCACCCATAAATTTATCTGCGACAAAACAACATAATAATATTTTGATTACGGCCGCGCCGCATCTGATACATTTGGCAGTTTGTTACAACTTTTAAATTGCTTTCGAACCTATTTCAGACAGGTAAATATTATAGAGAGGTAAATACGAAGAATAAATTGCTCTTCGCATAAGTTTTCTGGCACATTCCCATCTGATATCTTTGTTGCTTTCCCTCTGGGAGAGAATGTAACTGAAGAATTCGGTATGCCCCCACAGGGGAGTACGGAAAAGGATCCGTTATGCCATCAGTGCTATTCAAAAAAGATTTTGTGATCCCGCAGGAATAAAATATTATAGAACTCTCAAATTTCGTATGTTCCCACCGGTAGCAACGTGAAGGTATCATGTAGAAAAGAAGCCGTGCTTTGTCGTCAATCTAAAATTAAATCTGTTTTATTTTTAAAACATTCTAAAAGGATATGCAAAAACAAACGTGAAAATATATTTATTTTCCTCAATATCGCTTAATTTAAATTGACATAACGAACCCAGATATTTGATTAAATCACTGAGCACAGAATAGATACACTAGTCTGGATCCCTATCTAACGTAATTCAGAATGTATAACAGCGTAATAAGAATGGATTTCTGTTATTTGTGCACGTGCCACGCATTCCTAGTGTCCTTTGATCAATAAGCGCTTAATATTAAGAATTGTTTGTGAAATTCAAAAGCAATTGAGGTCGAATCTCAAACAATGGGCGTCGCGATGGAATAAGATTTCTTTCGAATCCATTTTAATGTCGAAGCAAGAGCGGCGGGGTGCGGGGTTCACGTCTGGCCTTCTAAGGGGCAATCGTGGTTGGCTTAAACGCTCTCCCCGAGGCTTGAGGGGGGAGACACGAGGAGGGTGTCTGCTTTTGTGTCGGCGCCTTTATACCAGTCGGACACAAACACAGCCGCCAAGAGCCGATTGCACTAACTCCGCTAGGAATAAGGCATAGCAAAAAGACGATAAAAAACCTTGTTCGGATCCAGATATAATTATATTTTAAAGATCCAGGGACCTTAATAAATGTCTTCCAGGAATTAGTTCCCACCACAACAAATTCGGGCGCAAATTAACATTGTTTAGAAGATTAACGAAGCGTTGCAATACTCATAAACACGATATATCTTTCTAAATTCTGAATTCTTAGATGGAAAATCCCGGCGGGCTATTAACAGGTTGGAGAGATGGAATTGTTTTGAATAATTATGTTAAATATAACCTTGTCTGGGAAATTGTTGGTCTCCCGTTTCAAGCTTGTCACAATAAATTTATATCAATGCTAAAGCATTAGAACGAAAAACGGTTCCACTTCTATACGAACTTGAGGAAAGTTCTGATTGATATTGTCTCAAATAAACCTTTTGAATTGTTATAGAATTCCCCGCTATGTATAAGAACACGCCTTCTCTTAAAGAAAGGTATTTTATCAGAAAAGGTTGAATTTTGAACATCAGAATACTGCGTTTAGTTTTAAACACAACGTCTAGCGTCTATTTGGTTATGATTGTAAAATTCCCCGCACTGCTCGTTTTATTGAAGTTCGTAGAATAGATTTGACGGTTGTTATCGGAATAATAATCTCTATTGAGGTCTCCGTATTGTGTTTGGTATCTGGTGAAGCTTTTGTTTCCATTGTACAAGTACTAGCTGAGCATGGTATTCAAGTTAATACGTGGCAGTTTCGGCAAATTTATATACTGACTGACAATTCGTGATCCTTGACTAAATGTATATTATGTGTACATAAAATCTACGATTGTTTAGGGACTATAGATGAAGATTGACACAACAGATTTTTTTGATATCGTTCTTGTCCGTCTTATCAATTTCTTCATAAGAAGCCAAATTAGCATAGAGCCGATAGAATGGAAAATTACATAGTTTGATTTTGGTTCTGGGCATCTTATAAGCAAAATATCTGTTTTCGTTACTTCGTTACATTTCTAAGCAAAAGAAGCTTATTTCTACGTATACTATAAGCATGTAGTAAATCAGAAATGTCATATAGTTAAAGACCTTTTCTCGAATTGTATACGATAAGGTTCAAATTTGCTGAGACTGTATAAAGTTATTTATCTTGGGCTATCAGAAAGTTTTAATGACCATAATTCAGCTACCGGGGCAGAATTAAAAGTGAATCCGGATCCAGAGAAATATTTTTATTCAAGTTTTGAAAGGGGAAATGACGTACCTAAGAGTTGAGGAAAATTGAAGATATAATAAAGCTTAAAGATATCATTAGGAGAATATTGTGAGGCACTACTTTTAAGAATCCAAGAAGCCATTTGGGGTATTATAACCACATAAATTTGTTATTGGAGGTAAGTAAGTAACTCTATTTATAGCAATTGTCAGTAACGTACATAACATACTATTTGGTTGATAACTAATATACCTTTAAACTTCACTATGGAATAATATTCATTATAATAGTAACTTGTTTATTTTTACTTATAAGTACAATAACAACTCTACAAATCTAAATTGAAGATTGAGGAAATGCCATTGCAAAAGAAAAGCTGTTATACCGTGTATACGACTTTCTTAAGCAAAACGAGTTGGCCAAAGAAAAGCACCTAGTAGTACAAAAACACAATCTAGATTGATTTATAAACGTATTTTGCTTACAAAGATCGCCCTAGTCCCGCAGATATAGGGAAACTAATGTATGTTTGAAGACATTTCCATTCCCAGCGATCCAACACAACAGATACTCACGATTGAACCATGATCAGGGAATTTTTGTCTCCTAAACATTTTAGATTAAATTCTGCTTACTTCCCGAGAGCAGATGGAATCGGATATCCTTTTGGCATTGATTAAAGAGAGTTTCGTGATAAAGATATAAGGTCGGATTTTACTGAACATTTAGCTTCTTCGTCAAAGTGCGAATGGACGATCAAATTAAACAGCATTCCTAATCTTGTAAGGGTTCTACTTTTTTCTCTCTCCTGTGGTGTGATCGCAGAAAGTTGTGAAAATTTTCTAGCAGCAAAAAGATGATGAGCTTTGCTTACCTCATCTGATCTTAAAAGTTTTATTAAATTGTGAAAGGACAAGAAACTGAGATGCCAGCAAAAGATATGACAGACTTCTTGCAATTACTTGGAATCATTACGGAAATGAACTAAATTTTCTCTTCCCTTGGCTACCACCCTCCCGGAAATATGGAATAAGACTTCTCGAACCGCTCACTCATCGGCGCCTAATTCCATTGACGCGGATAGGAATAAATAGCAGTGGACTTTTGAAGAAATCAACCCCAAAAAATCACGTTTATTTTAAAGTGAAGTTTATTTTAAATAAGCGACATTAAGAATAATTTCAAGATTTTTCTGGATTTGTTGAAATTGGTTTTATTTAGAGATCCGATGAACTTTGTTATGAAAAGCAGAGAAAAGCATCAAAATTTACACGATTTCTTTGCGAATTTACTTGTTAACTTATGATGGCACTAAAGAGATTAACGCAGCAGTAAGGAACATTCGGCTTAGTGTGTCGCGAAAGAGACTGCGTGTTATTCATTGTTGTTTTGACATCTTTGCATTTGGCACAAAATCAAACATGACATGAAAACGTATGCACGGAATGCGTTGATTCTTGTTTATGCGCTAACCGTAGCCGGTGACCTAATTATTGGAGTAGGAATTCGCTTAAATTAAACTAATCGACTAACTAAGAGATCTCGACTGGGTTAGTGCTGTCGTTTACGAGGCTCATCGCGATTGGATTGTTAAGACGCGGGTCGATGGAAGTTGTTTTATTAATACAAAATAAATATATTCACTATAGTAAATCAAAAAATTTTGATAAATTAAATTCTCGGTAATGGTAAGCTCGTATAAGCGAGGGCATCAGGAATTTGAAAATTCTGGCCTCTTTTTCGTTTTACTTGTAATTTTTTTTTCTTATATTTATTTCATATGTTCAAATGACCATCAAACAATAGCCGTTTTTAACGTAGTACCTTTATGTACACAGGCATTGTATTTTGTATAATGGCATTTGCAAAATCAACAGCAAAATCCTTTTTCGTTTAAGCACTTTTTATTACTTAAAAAATAGTTATTTGTTATACGTGAGTGCAAAGTTGTTTTTTAACCGCGTACTCAATTTTGATGACCGAGCTAGCGAAGGATTCTAAAATTGAATCACGAGCGTAGCGAGTGATTCAAAAATTAGAATCCTGAGCGATAGCGAGGGAATCAAAAGAGCACAAGGTGAAAAATCTTTGCACTCGAGTGCAACACGTAACTTTTCATCCCCCCAACGAGGAAATTGCAAAATACAAAAAAAAAAATATATACAATCACAACAGTTTCTATTTTCACCCAGAAACATCCACAACACCCACCTAGAAACACCCACAACATCCACACCCATCCACTCAGACACACCCAAAAAACACCCATTCACCCAGAAACACCCACAAAACACCCATTCACCCAGAAAACCCACAAAACACCCATTCACCCAGAAACACCCACAAAACACCCATTCACCCAGAAAAACCCACAAAACACCCATGCACCCAGAAACACCCACAAAACACCCATTCACCCAGAAACACCCACAAAACACCCATTCACCCAGAAACACCCACAAAACACTCATTCACCCAGAAACACCCACAAAACACCCATTCACCCAGGAAAAACCCACAAAACACCCATTCACCCAGAAACACCCACAAAACACCGATTATCCCAGAAACACGCACAAAACACCCATTCACCCAGAAACACCTACAAAACACCCAATCACACCCAAAAAAACACTCAATCACCCAGAAACACCCACAAAACACCTAATCACTCCCAAAAAAATATCCAGTCACCCAGAAACACCCACAATACTCACCCATCCATTCAGACACACCTACAAAAACCCATTCACCCAGACACACCAACAAAACACCCATTCACCTAGACACACCCTCAAAACACCCATTCACCCAGACATACCTCCAACAGCCACCCATCCACCCAGCCACACCCGCAACATTCATCCAGACACATCTGTAAGTCCCTAATAAAAATTACCGTCCCCAATGGAGTTCCGAGACGGTCAATCAGCTTGTGTCAAGCACGTTGATTTTCTGTATGTTTTTGTTCCGTTGCTAGCGTAAACAAACCAAACAAACCTAAAAAGCTTTTAAATGCTTGACTCAAGCATCAAGCAAGCATTGTAGACGATCAAAATGTTTAAAGCAAGATTGACGCCAAGCTGATTGACCGTCACGGAACTCCAAGGTTTTAACAAATTTATGACGTGAAAAGAAAATGGCGCGCGCAAAGCAAATTACAAAAAAGTACACCAAGAAGGTTCCGAGTCTGAGTTTTTAACAAATTAAAATAGGTTGCATGATAATTTCGGCACCATGGAGGTAGAAATAAATAGGTATAATGATGTTTTGAATTCACAAACTCATTGCACACGATGTTCTTAATTCAAATTTACTTAAACCTCTAGAGGATAAAAACGGCTTTTGCACTCAGATATCGAAGAGCAAAAACGCTTTTTCCGAGATGGTGGGATGAAAATATTTTTTGTTGTCCTGGGAGCGAAAAACTAACTTAGAATGTGCCAGCCTCGACTCATCCCAGGGGTGTCGTAAAAGTCGAATAATGGAGATTGTGTAGTAGACCAATAAGCACATTGGGCGACCCAAATAGTGAAGAGCTTACCACCAACATCAGCATTGATAAGTTGGTGTAACTCAGGCGGCCTGGCACCTTCGGTATAAATAGGAAATATAGAATAGAGATGGTCCAATTCGATCAATACACTGTAAGCCTGGTGGAACTCTAATACATTCCACACAGCCAATTCGAGCTTCACAGTGTCAAAACCGACGTGGCTGAAAATATCTCCATATTTAATAGATTTTTAACAGCACGAACTTTACCTAGATTTATTGGAAAATAAAATGCCTTAAATTTATAATTCGGGTTTTTCAATAACTTGTAATGAATATTTTATTACCTTTTATTCTTCTAATACCTATTATAAATGGGAACTGTAATGCTATTGGTTACTTCTTAAACTTAGGTTTGTTTGTATCTCAGTTATAAGTTCCCAATGGATTTCTCCGCGGGATTTGGCTTCAACGAGAAACAATCAAGGCAGTTACGTTTTCTGATGAGTTGATTTAAACAGAAAATTGTTCTTTGAAAAAATTGCGGCCTCAATTTTAGGGGAAACGCTCGCAATCTTGTGTCTGATCAGAATCGATTCTTTATTATATGTGGCCGTACATCAAAAGGAGTGTACGGCACATTTTGATTTTGTATCCGGAAAGGTCTGCCCAGAAATATATCTTTGATCCGTTGACCCGAGAAATTGTCGTCTTAACTCGGAGGAGCCATTTATTTGCGTTTAGTCTTCGATACTGGGCTTGTATTATATTATGTAAACGAGTTTTCATTCGGGACACGGGAATCGGGTCGGCAGCGGGCACCTCGGGCGCAATCTCACCGCACAGTCGTTTCAAAGGGTTCACTAAAGCTCCCTGATATTTCCTTTCCCATTTTATTTTTACTACGTCCGAAACAGTTTGTTATTTTATTAGATTAATGGCCTTGTTGCGTAATATTTGCATGTTTTTGTACTTGTTTCTTCTACATTTTCACTGTTGTTCTGATCTAAAGAATTCTCCTTTATTATGCTATACTCTCCAAAGCCTCTATTAATAGCAGCATTATTAGTTAGTTTAAATACAAGTACCTACCTAAATTCTATGAGTACCGCGGTGGTTAATTTACCTTTTGACCACAGTCCATCACCATTTAATTCGATTATTTCTCTTCCCACACGGTTAGTTTATCTGAATAATACTCTTAACTTTATGCAATAGGACCATTCATTTGCAGAATGCCGTATGATTTTTGTCAACTGGGCAAAGAGTTGACTAAGAAGAGCTTACATATCTTAAGCTGGGTACGTAATGACCAACGTTACGATACGAGGTGCAATGTAACATGTTACACAGCGAGCATTCGTGCTGTCAGTACGTAGTGTTACGGGGAAACCAGCGAGCAATAGTAACGGAAATAAAGTTCCTATGCTCGATGGGAATGTTACGTTACACCTCGTAACATTGGTCGGTAGTCAGTACCCAGCTTTAGAGAGCACCAGTTGTATAATAGTGCGAGGAACCCTAGGTGCGACACTCCCCGCTTGAAGGGCTAGGGCAACACCGGAGTGGTTTAGTGGGTATTCCCGACTCGAAAGAGTCGGGCGAGCCCCACACACGTCAGCCGCTTAGCTAGCGGCTGATATGGTGCCCAAGGCAGTCCACTCCGTCAAAAAAAAAAAAAAAAGGTGCGATGATAGGATAGGTGTAGGTCCGGAAAACTCCCAAAGTCCGAAAGAGAAAGGCAATATACGCGGCGGCATAACTTTTATTTACAAAATATTGGACAATGTTGATTCAATTTCCTTGGCCGCTACTTTAAATTCAGCTAACGTATTGCATTTAGGATGTCGTTAATAGTCATTATTTTATTGTTGGAGCCCAAACTTTCGGCAACTTGAGAGCTTTTAAGGAAAAGAACGACGCGAATATTGATCAGCGATGATTTGCTGTTGTACTTAAGTAATAGATTTCTTGAGACGAGTATTGGAAAAAAAAACGTAACGAAACTTGGTCCATTCTCGCGTAAGTAATTGAAATGCGTCGTTAACTTTTGACGTTTCTTCGCGGAAACTTGTATTGAAAGTCGGTTGCGAAAAAGTTGTGAAGTTGATATCCTTTTGTGTTATCACGCCCGATCGGGATAGGAATACGAAACTGTCAGATTGTATTCTGCGGGCTGCAAAGTTTCATGAGTCTGTCAGAAAATGAGTTGCCATAATTTAACTTGAGATATTGGCCAAACAGTTTCGGAACATTACAAGACGACATCATTAGAATAAAAACCCTCCTCATGTCTCAATAAATAAATATGAAATAACAGCGAAAGATCGATAAAGGGGAAATACTGTTTTCCTCATGTACCTAAATAATATATTGCTAACCATATTATTATCCTGTTCTCTTACCTCTTATTTAGAGGCCGGTTTCGATGACATTGCTCAATGAAATTGTAAATTTATGTTTTTAGTTCGCTTCGGTGCTTAGTATTGTTATTGGACTGAGGTTGTGATGATTTGACAGGATCATCAAACCCTCAGGAGGATATTACATTCGACAAGAAAGATTTCTGGCCCGTCCGCTCCTTAAATCCGTTGGAACTCAAAGATGTCTTTTGTTATTTATTTGCTTCTTTTTATATGATAAGCGATATGAAATGTCCAGTCTGCTGAAATGTAGGCTTTACAGTGGTTGGAAAAATTGGCTATGAATATCCACGTAAACTTAGCGGCTGAAGGTATTTTCGGTGCGCGAAATTTTATATACATTACGAAACGTGGTAGATAATTAACCTCTGCATATCCCTTCGGCAATAAATAGGCGTAATTTGCGTATCCTATATAAGTAATAGAAACTTTTGTGGCCCTCGGCATAAAAACTCGCAGAAATCAAAACAAGCCGTCGATTCTTCCACTCGAATCCTCGGTAATTACTGAACTAGCTATGGCAATAAAAAGCGAGCCATGTTAAGAGACGATTACACAGGATAACAAGTCAGCCGGCAATGTAGTCGCCCCAAAAAACTTGTACCTGTCCCGTACTAATGAAGGTCGCCCGACAAATTACTCCCTGCAGCGATACCAATTCATAACATAACAAAAAAGGGTGGTTCTCAGGTGTTCTACGATTTGTGGGTTCAGTACGTTTATTTATTGGCTCTCGTCCTAGGCGAATGTACGAGTTTGATAGTTTAATTTGCAATGTTTTTGCGACGTGTTATTCTTTCTAATAACTTTGCTGATGAAACAATTACTTAAAAAATAATACGAAAATGACTTTTGTTTATGGTAATAAAAAAGTAGTAAAAGTAAATGGGTATTTTCAAGTGATTGCACTTGAAAATACGACTAACTTAATACGACGATTAATCGTCAAAGTCAAATAGTCAATGGAAAATGTGGAATCGAGTTTCTAAAAATAATGTATTAGATTAAGCTTTAGATTAGTTGAATCGAGCGAATAGTCGACTACTATTACAATATTTCAAGTCACCAATTTAGTATTAAGGTTAGGTTAACATTTGGCCCGATTTAAATAATTCACTAAAAGTTCTTTATTCATAGCAGGTTATGATTGCTACCCATTTACAAACGCAAACCTACGAAAAGCCTTAGGCAAAAACTCATCAAAATTAGACATTGCCAGCCCGCAAATTATAAGAAAACATTCGAAGGTTGCCAATAACGGATGACCTATAATCATCAAAAAGGTTAGCATTCCGCAACAGTGACTTCGTATTTTTTTTCGCCCCAAAGTTCGATGTCAAAAGGGAGCGTCAAAGATGGAACCCTAAAAAGCTAATGTTGAGACGAACGATGATAAAAGATAATCGCTTCCTAACTTACAACCGATGTCATCCCAGATACGTAGGTGGGCGGTGGCCTAACATAGCTATTGTGTCTTCATTTCGCTGGGGAAATGCGACAAGTCCTGTTCGGTTCGGATCTGTTTTTCTGAGACGAGAGCAAGTTTTTTTCTTCAAGCGCCATTTAGTGTGGCGCCATCATAAAACAATTGTCAACACTATTAACGATGACTTATTGACGGGCCTGTGTACCTTGTTATGAACTAGAATAAATTACCTTGGGATAAGTTACATATCTCTACTTGGGAGGATGGTCAACAAAAAAGTGGAATAACACTTTTAAATATTGCTCAGGTTTAATCAAACAATGTGAGGGTAATGACGAATGAGAATCGCAAATAGCATTATAATGTAGACAATTCATGGTAAAAATAGTCATGATTGACGGCAGACTTATATACAATGATTTGTCTACATTATAATGCTATTTGCGATTCTAATTCGTCATTACAAATTGCATTCCTGCAATAGTAAGTCCTATTGTCATAAATTTAGAACGCATCTTTTGAGTTGCGTCTTTGATGTATCAAATGAGCGGTTTGTTATCATCATCGTCTGCTTATTAAAGTTTGAGTGTTTCTTGATCTCAATACTTCTTGTATCATTCTAAGTTAGGTATGTATCGATTCTCTTTTGCTAAGATTTAAAATTTTAAAAATGCTCGTTTAACAAAATTCAAATAAGAGAACACCAACACCACGGAACTACGAAGTTAATGGCATCAATTAATATTTTGTTTTAGCACTAATCTGGCTTACGAACATTGTTGGGAGTTAGTTGTTGTAGCAGCATTTAATAATTTACACGGCAAGGGTCTCGTCAATATTACTTATCAGTCTGGTTAGTTACCGAACTTAGGCGTAACAGTGGTTTATGTTTAAAGGGACTAAGTAAGCTACAGTATTATTAATGGTTTTCACTCTGAGCCAAACAATGATTCGTGAAATTAGGTTGTTTCTTCGGATTCAATAGAATTGATCTTCGGAATGGATAATTTGGCACGGTCGGTGAAAAATTTCTTTTGCGTTTTAGTTTAAATAGTTTTGTTATTACATAATTAGGTACATATATTATTGACATTCTATGTATTTTAAGTGGTTTTCTTAAAATGTAGTGACCTAAGTTTTCGATGTCTTGTTTTTTTATATGAATGATTAAAATTAAAGAATTTTCTCCAGTCACATTAAATTTAATTGCTCATTCCTGCTCCAGATTGATCCATGATTGAAAAAGTTGCCGGTGTTAGAGCATTAGAAGTTTTGTCTTTGACAACGTTCACATATTCATGTAAAATTTACTAACTATTGTCATAGAACGAACACGAACCTATAAGGAGGAACAACGGTCCGTATTGGGTGCTATTGATCGATTCTGAGTAGGCGCAGTGTAGTACGTGTTCCTATTTATTTAGGGTGTCACCGTATTTATCGGCGATGCGTCGGAGAGCAATCACTGTATTTACGGCTACCCTTATGCCGTCGACATAAAGCCTATTTCCGATCGATTGGAGACGTTCCTTTAAGTAGGCATGATGAGACCCCAATCTGCACGTCACCCCCGTCGGTGACTGTGTGGACCTTCGTCGCGTGTTCATAAGGCTCTTTTTCGAATTAGGGGTCAATTCAGTAGTAGTGTAAAGATTTACTAGCGTGTGTGAAGACTTGTGTTTTTATGGAATATCTGTCGACGGCCGGTTAGTTCGAATGGTCAGACTGGCTATCGGCCAAGCGATCCCAGGTTCGAATCCTGGTATGGACAAATCATTGTGATGAACGCAGACATTTGATATCGAATCATGTTTGTTAATGTTGTATATTAAGATTGCTTACAGAAATAAGGCCGCCCGCCTATTGTTCATGAGTGTCCATTTTCTTTTTATATTATTATTTTTGTTACTGTGTGGTGGCGGCAGAGTAGAATACAATTGTCACCACCCCAAATCTCTCCCGTGGGTGTCGTACAAGACGACTATTTATCCATAGTCGCCAGCAGTGATGAGGAATGGGCAGCGTTCCTCTTAGTCTTAGCAATGTACTTTTGTGCCCGATGGATGGCAATAGGCTCGCCACCTATTACATGGGACCTAACGTAATTGGCGAAGCGTGGGTTCTGGTTCACCTCTGCCTACCCCGTCGGAGATATACGCGTGATTTATGTATACAAGTATGTACTGTGTGTGTACAATAAAAAATATTTTTATTTGTTATTAAAAATTTTCCGTCCTATAGTATTCATAACACAAGTGCTTATGCTCGTTAGTTTCGTAGACTACATTCACACCTCATATAATATAGTTGTGACTGTTCGAAATGTTAATCATTTTTTATTTGTATGGTATTAATTAACTTATACCTGTAGTTCAAAACCAGCTTAAATCAGGCCAGATTACCATAAATTGTCACATTATCCCAATTTTTACTTTAATCTCGGTAAAGTTCAAAAGAAGAAAAATAAATTCGTCAGTTTTGTTTTGTAGAACACTCTCTTTACAATAATAATATGTATTCGTGCACCCGCGCGACATTGACGTGAGCGAGCGCAAATGAATCGCGGATCGGAAATTGGGGCGAAATTTCTAGGCCGAAGTTTCTCAGAATATTAGTCAGAGTAGACCATATGTGTCCCGTTCTTGATATTGGTATCGAGAACATATTGTTAGGTCGACATCGATGGGTAAGGTAACGTAAGTGGGTTAAGTCGTATGGTGGCGGAAGAGCAGAATACTGTTGTCACCGCCCCCAATCTCTTCCGCGGGTGACGTACAAGGCGACTAAGAGTTAGGACTAAGGACATTGATGGACAGCGACGTTCCTCTTCTATCTCTGTCTGCCCCTTCGGAGATAAATAGGCGTCATTTATCTACGTATTTAAGTGGGTTTAATCATAAAAAGTGACTATAATTTGACTGTATCTCTACCAGGATTCGAAACCGGGACCTCTGGGAAGATAGCCAGCGATCTGACCATACGAACGAACCGGCGGATAGGTTTTGCATGCCGACTGATTCTTTTTAAGAAACAAAATCACACAAGATTTGTTAATAGGCATACACAATTGAAATCGATGTAAAACAACCCTTTATAATAAAACATGGACTCCTTAGCTACAATCGTATATTGAAAAAAAAAATGCACCTCTGTGGTTGCGTCGGCGGCGGTAGGTCCACAGACTTAATATTAAGTCCATTTGAAACAATCCATCTGTCTCTTTTATTTGCTCTACTCGGCCGCGCTTCTCTTTTTAACCTTTTTTTTGTGAGCCGCTCCGTCTTTATTTTTATCTGTGCACCGCTCGCGGTTAATTTAGTAGGGATCAGGATGTATTTATTTGAAAGTAATTTATTTATAAAGAAGATGTTATACGAATATGAAAACAAAACAAAATGCCATTAGGGGTTAATTTGTTCACATTGCATTGGGTTTAATGTTTTAAGGCACAGGTTTTTTGTTTCTTCCTAAAATAGAATTCGTTAGAAATTAAGAAATAGACGCTTAATAAATCAAATTCTGCAATAAATATGATTATAAAAACAAAATTTTTAATGTCTAAGCTACTGGAAAAATAATTTATTAAAACTGTACAAATTATTCTTAAGTGTCTAACCTCTTAAAATTATATAGATTCTATAATCTATACTAATATTATAAAGCTGAAGAGTTTTTCTTTGTATGGTTGGTTAAACGCGCTAATCTCTCTCAAAAACTACTGGTTCATATTAAAAAAATTCCTTTTGTATGCTCGTCAAATCGTCTGATAGCTATTAGTGTGATAGTTCTTTTCGTAAAAAGTGTTTACGAAAAGAATTGGTTTTTTGTTAAAAACCCATTCCTCTCTAAATCCATCTACACGTAGATATTGTTAATCTATTTCATTGATTGGACGTTGAAATATCAACAAGGACACTTCAAAGAACATTATGGCATATTTACTTTAAGACTCAACTCGATTTGTTTAATGCCACCATCAAACAGCATTTGATCTGTTATGATGTCAGCATATCTTGAAACATCATTAATCTTAGGACTTGAGAAAAAAACGCAAAATAAATAGTGCTTTTCAGAAACAACTTTAGTTTTATCATAAGCTTTGTTTAAATCGACAGGGAGAGAAATTATCAAAAGAGTGAGAATTTGTATACAACAGAACGGATCACATTTTGAGCATTTGATAAATTTTTTTTTTTTAATAAAATGAAAAATTTTATGATCTTAGTTTCGTTTAATATGCTAGGTTATTTAGGAAAAAATAATGCTTATGAGTAGCCCTTTCTTCTTCTTCTCCCTGCCCTGTTCCCAGTCTATCTGGGGTCGGCGCAGTATGTTTCCTCTTCCATTCATATGTCAGACGCCATCAAGCCATCCAATCCCTTTTGATTCATATCATCCATCCCACCGTAATGGTGTTAGTGATGAATGAATGTATAGAAAAGAGACTGAACGGACCATGTCGAGAGACCCATGAACGGAGACAGTGATTAGAATGACAACATTCCATTCCATACTGCTCAAGGTTTTGGCTTAGGTTTTACAGCCGGCCGCCTGCCTGACACCAACCCTCTTTGGGTACGCTGTTGTTGGTGGTTTGCCCTCCACCATTCGGGTGCCCCAAGGTGCTTATTGGTCTACACCGGGCAATCTCCCTTAGTCGACTCTTACGACACCCACGGGATGAGTTGGGGCTGGCCTATTCTACGTTTTTTGTTCGCTCCCAGGCCAGCATAGGAGAGCCTTATGAGTAGCCCTTTCAAACGCTATTATAAAATACAAGTAATTTTTCTATCACATTTGGCGGGTTCGATTCCCGGTTGAGGTAGGCGATTTAAAAAAAAATTGTGAATGCAGTTCTACTTATTATTAAAAATAAAACGATGTCTTCTTTTAGTAAAATATCCTACGTTCAATATTTAATATACTTTCCCACCGTGTGGCATGGCCGTGGGACGCCCTGTATATAAACTATGTTATCCAAGGCTACAAACAAAAATGAATGATCATTTAAAGACTGTATATTGGTTTAGTTAATCATGTTATATTATATCCTATTCCGAATCATGTTGCAATAAGTGTCATGAACTGTGAAACAGATTTTGACTTTACGCATTCAATTTACCTTAACAAACCTCGAGGGTCTAACCCCGGCCAATATCGAGCGTAAATTAATTTTAGTTTAATCGACTACTAAGATGAAATAAGAAATCCAATTTCCTTTGTGAATTGCACTGTCTGAATAGCTTCTAAGGAATAAAAGGCTGACTTTTGAGGATTCTGAACAAAAGAGCATAACGTCTGCTGGCTTTAGATAGAATGCATTTAAGCTTCGAATAGAGCCTGTGAAATGTTTGCTCAGCCCCTAACTTTGTTTGAATTATTCACGACGCCCCGGTCGCATTTGTAAAATATGTAATAAGGAAGTTGATTCTGAAAACATTAACCAAGATTAGATTTATGTGCTGGCCTTCTCTTTTCTTTTTTGGGGTCGGTGCAAAATGAGACTTTTGCCGTATGGCTTTTTAAATATAGTACCTAACTCTAAAACGCATCAAAATGTTTTCTTGAAAAAATAAGTTGATATAACCTAATCATGTTTACTGTTCCATGATTAGGTTAATTCTTATGATTTTCCGCTTTTTAAAACGATAATAAAGTTCGAGCTGTTTAAAAATTTCTAAAGCGAATATATTTCGGAAAGTTCTTTACGGAAAGGTTGCTTTTTGGCTATCGAACTGAAAATGCATTCAATTAAGCACACACCTACATTAAAAGTTTTAATAGCTTTCTTGCTCTGCCATTCATTTGCGTCCACTTCGTGTGACCGTTAGTTGTCCATCTCTACTTATATCTCTTCTACTTTCTAACTTAAGGTTTCACTTCTCTTTTTTTTCTCCGTATCTCACTTAAGTAGGGTTGCCTCAACATATCTTCCTCTTTCACTGTGTTCTATCAGACGTAAGCTCAGCATGAACTCCGCTCTTCCTCATATCTTTCACACAATCCACAATCGCTTCTTCGGTCTTTCCCTAATTCTAACTGAAGGTTACGTGTCAGTTAACTCTAATTCTGAGACAATTACAAACTTGCCACTCTTAGCGGTTTCAAGTTTCCCTGGATTACGGTCAAAAGTTGCTTTCATAACAATGTCGTGGTGTGTCGGTGACTGATGTGTGCACTTACGCCATATAAACTTTATAAACTTTTTTATGACTTATAAAAATAGAACAACCGGATAAATTGAAAGGAGTGCTTCAGAGTCGAGATTGGACACCTGTGAAGGTATGAGAAAATTAATGAAGTAAAAAAAAAGTTGAATTAGAATTTTTTTTAGCCCGCTTAACCAATAAGGTGTATGGCTTAATAAAGAATAAAAAAAAATCAAAAGGGTTCTTACTGTACCAGATAGTTATTGAATTTTTAGTCTCATAAAAGTAATTGATTAACCAAAAAGAGACCCGTTGCTTTTATAAATAGATTCCTGGTACATAATATTGTCCGTATAGTTTTCATACTATTCCTGTATAACGGTACTCAATTTTGAAACATCCCGATTTGGGTCTTTATATTTTACGCCTGTTTATATCTTACCGAAAGTTATCTGTACCAAGGGCTGATTTCATTAATTAAACCGTCGTTAATAAGAGGCACAAGTCTACTATTGCAGCTTATTATTAACGATCTTCACTTTATAATTAAACATTTTTGTTAATTATGGGCGAAATTTCAAGTTCACAATTTAACATTGATAGATAATATATTGTTGTTGTCATGAATACAACTAACTAGTTTATTTTACATTCAAAATATTTTTCTTTTTCATTACTGTAGGACTATAGGTAGGTATCTATTTTAATTAAATAAAGGGTAATTAAAACTCAAACGTTTAAACGTTTCCAAATTCTTCCATATAAATTCTATGAGCGACATATTTCAATTTGGTATAACCCTTCCAAGTCCTCATTTATCCGTTCATTTTAACGCTCACGTTTGAAATTAATGGACCGCTTCTTTTCAGGGCTTAATTTTAATTAAGCCATTTTGATTTAGGATTACAAGCTTTGGGTCCACTCTGTTGTCTTAAAATCTTAGATTTTTCCCGAACACAATGGCCGTAAAATAAAGGGGCTGTCCCTTTATCCTGAAAACTTTTACACTATTTATTTTTCGTCATCCCAAACTAAGGGCTTGGGTACATTGGACCTTTTCCTAACTCAAACTTGTTCTAATGTGAATATTTCAGATGTTTGAACGCGAGAAAGAGTTCCCAACGGACCAGAACTAAGCGTTGTCGTATGTGTTTTATGTCCAATTTTGTTTTATTTTACTTTAAACCAGGATAGGTACGGTTTGAAATGGTTTGTTTGTTTATGGAACGCTAACTTTTAGGATGGTAATGAGTACTTATATACATACATTGTTAGAAGGGCGTCGCTCGCTATAGGATTATTTTAACAGAACAGTAGGCTAAATTTCAGTCCAATTTTGAAGACAAAAATAACTAATATACAAAGCGTTACTTAAAATTTCAATATGTGAGTGGGTATAGTTGTACCATCTGGAATGTACAACATATTATTATATAAACCGCCCATTTTCTCGAAGAATACACCTTACACGTATTGATCTTATATATCGCCACCTTATATTTGGCTCCATGTAGGTAATAGGGTCGGGCGTTTTGCCAAACAATAGGTACCTACCTACTGTAATCTCAGTATTACCTACTAACTGCTTCGTCAGGAATCTATATGCTATTGTCGGCTTGTACGATGCCCGCTTAAGGAAGGGATGGTGTCAATTTATATTTAGAATAAATGGAATATACGATAGAATGTATTCTTAAAAATTTCTACGAACAACAACAACTCAAGCTAATTATTTTTGAAAAAAATGAAATATTACTACAGATTGTATTCTTCATAAACAGATAAATGCTATGAACAACAACTCACCCTTGTTATTTTTAAAAGAAATTGAATATTAGATACTGTGAATTGTATTCTTCATAATCAGCTAAATGCTATGAACAGCAACTCGCCCTAATTATTTCTAAAAGAAATGGAATATTACTATTGATTGTATTCTTCAAAAACAGCTGAACGCTATCAACAACAACAACCTTTCGTTTTGCACATTCACACGCAGAACATTCACGCCAGTAGCTTGGAATAAAATGTGCATATTAACGTGTTTCCTTGTCCAGTGCCTCAAGTACGAACTTTTTGAAGATCCGTATTCGTTATCGTATCGAAAAAGCACTCTAAAACCAAAGCAAAATAAATTCTAAATTTTGAATCCTACATTATTAATACTTCTTAGGTAATAAATTAAATTAATATTAACATTATAAACACATATTTAATAGGCATTAAATTATTTTAATTAAAATAAAATCAACTTTGATAGCTGATAAAAATAAATATTTCATGATAACAATAAATATTTGTTTGGTTTATAAACGCTTTCCGTGACTCTTGTTTTTTGACGTTTGGTATCGAGAAGCGGAATCCGAATGTTTTAGCACGTTATTTTTTTTGCGAGAAAACTTTCGTAAAATTTCGTAACTGTGCCTGTCAATCAAACATCAAGATGGCCATGGAAGCCGTTCATAAGCCAAACAAATATTTTCAGTTTCAGGTTTCAGAGTGCTTACTCGATACGATTACCATACGATGTTTGAAAAATTTGTGCTTGGGGCACAGGTTTTATGAATAGGACACGTCACCTATGCCATAACAGCGAAGATGAGTTGAATATCGGCCGTAGGTTTCACGTGTAGTATAATAGCGCCTGTCTGTGACAGTTTGATATGTCCGTTAATTAATTGCCTTCAGTCGGTTACCTGACGGTATTTCATATATCACGCCTATATCCCCGAACGGGTAGGCAGAGGTGCATTAACACCCACTTTTCGCCAATTAAGCTGGGTCCCATTCCCATGTAATAGATGGCGAGCCTATTCCCGTCTATCGGGCAAATAAATCGCAGTATATTGCTAGGTAGTACAAGAGGAATGCTGCTGCCTATTACTCATTGTTGTCTTTACTTTTAATCGCCTTGTACGACACCCGCGGGAGGGGTAGGCAGAAGTGAATTAATACCCTCGCTTCGCCAATTAGGTTAGGGCCCATGTAATAGTACCTAGTCTCCCGCAGGTATCGTACAAGGCGACTTAGGGTTAAAGATAGCAATGAGCAATGTGGGCAGCAGAGCGTTCCTTTTATGCCACCTAGCAATGTACTGCGATTTTCGTGCCGGATAGATGGCAATAGGCTCGCCACCTATTTTATGGAACCTGACCTAATTGGCGTAACATGGGTGTTATCCCCTTCGAGGATATAGGCGTGATTTACGTATGTATGTATGTCATCAGTATAAAGAAGCGAAGTGATATATTTATGTCGTGGCTAAATAGTGTGATAAGTATCAGTTTTCCTGCCAAGTCCACTTTCTTTTAGTGCGCACTTTCCGGTGGTTTTACCATATTTCAGCGCTATACAAATATTCTACAAAGAAACTTAACAAAAAAGGTATTTAGCAACATTTCCATGCCGTCCCTTTGTTTCAATAAACATTTGTAATCGTGCCAGTGCATGTAGCCGTCTCATTTGCATTTTACCATTAAAAGGTTTTCCTTTATCACAACTCCGTGTTCACGCGAATTTCTTTCTATTCCTAAATACCGTGGAGGCTTTAAATGTTTTAGGTTAAAATTAGGACGGGATATATTGTTCTCTTAAATTTGCACGAGCACTACACATCTAAAATAAATAAATTTTAAAACGAGGTTAAGCAATAAACATGCCAAACACCTAATTACACGCGAGTCTTATCCGTAAAAGTTGTTTTATTTCAGAACGGGAAATATTCTTTGATAATAAAAAATAATTATATCAAACATCGAACTCACTCAGGTTCGATTAATTATTATCTTGAGGAAAAAAAAAGTAATCGTTCGTAATAAATAGAATTAAAAGGGGATAATGGAAATCGATGTGTTTGCAAATTATTGGTTTACCTAATAGCCGTGTGGTGACGGCAGAGTAGAATACAATTGTCACCACCCCAAATCTCTCCTGTGGGTGTCGTACAAGGCGACTAAGGATAAATCAGCGATGAGGAATGGGCAGCAGCGTTCCTCTTATATCACCTAGCAATAGTACTGCGACTTTTGCTCCCGATAAATGGCAATAGGTTCGCCACCTACTACATGGGACCTAACATGATTGGCGAAACGTGGGTGCTAGTTCACCTCTGCCTACCCCTTCGGGGATATAGGCGTGATTTATGTATGTATGTATGTTGTTTACCTAACTATAAAAAGTCAAGCCCCTTAAATCCACTGATTCGTGGGAAAGATATTCTTGAAATAAATTAATCATCCCATCAATCTTCACTGGGCCAGCGTGGTGGTTTAAGGCCCATTCATCGTATATTTTTCCATCCATAGGGAAAGCCTGATGTGCCCCAGCAGTGGGGACATTAAGGGCTGGTGATGAGACAGACAATTACCAGCCCATCATTTCGCCTACGAAGGTTGACGAGGGGCAAATCATTAAAATAGTTCCATGGAACTTATACTCGTAGCTAAACAGTTAACCTAATTTAAGGCCGCCGTAACGGCATATTGACGGAATTCGGGACAGGACTCTCGCAACTATGCGGTTGCTAGGCAACGCGAAGGTTCTATTATTCAATTAACCACAGCGAATGTGTAATGTCACCGTGACCAGAGTTCAGATCGTATACATGTGTGCCGTTGGCATTAGGCATTGTACGATTCCATTGAACCATTAATATGACATTTTGTACCAATGCAAAGTTTTGGAAGTTTCTCGAAATTCAAAATTAAACGCTTTCACGAAGGCTTTGCTTAGAGCCAAGTTGAATATCACTTCTCTTAAGGCGATATCTCGGGAAAGTTGTTTGGGTCGAGACAGAGAGGGAGAGAGATATGACTGCTTCACCATCATCATCACCACCAGATCGTTAATCACCACGGAGGAGGCACAGGCCTTGCCTTTGGATGGAAGAATATACGGAGAATGGGCCATAGCACACTATAACACACGCTGGCCCACTGCGGATTGGTCTGTATTAACGACTGCAGATAAAGCCGGGATCAACGGCTTAACGTGTCTTCCGAAGCACGGAGGAACTCGAGAAAATATATTTTTGGTCACCCATCTAATGACGGGCCTTAGTAAACATTGCTTAGTTTGTGGTTTGTGCAATCGTAAGACGAGCGCGCTAGGCCAGTGCTCTATTGGCTCTTCCTTCATATGGCTATATAGTGCCAGAAAAAAAAGATATCAAGTCGCAATACCGTAGGAAATGAAGTAGAAATAATTTATTTATCAAAAAACTAAATCGTTTAAAGAAATAAATCTTTTCAGATTTATTGACATTGCTTATTGCCAACTTTGTATGGGTTTTCAATAATCGCCAGTTTGATTACAAAATGAAAAAAGAAGGGAATGATAAAGATCATCTTTGGATTATTTTTCTGTAGTATCTGAAATTGTTACCATTCATGTGTTGGCTTTTGGAAAATGTTTTATTGATTAGTCAACTCTGACAAAATATTTATATTTCATAACAATAGTAGGTAGTAGGTACTTATTAAAAAAATGATTATTCGGGAGGCAACGCCTTAAGCTTCACCGAGAAAAGAGACATTAAACAAAAATTTTGAGACAACGAGCTCCGCTATTAATGGCACAAAACGCGATAGGATTATAATTTTCAATTTTGTCACTTAGCCTACTTGATGGGAGACACGGCGTTTATAGGTGTTTTATTAAACGCGTAATTAGCCATGATGAACCCTGATGAGCGATTAACCAAATTACAACGATCCTCTGGAGCTCGATCACGGAGATAATGAGTTATTTTGTCGAGGGGCAGGTCGAAAATAGTGGGTTCTGTACCTATATAAGTACACATGCTTTATAGAATGGAAAATGGGAAGGAGAAGGTCTAGGCGGATCTTTCATAATCAAATTGTAAGTTTATTAAATAGGGCCAGGGGGCCTACCGCCTAACCCTATTGCTAAAGCAAAAGCTATAGTTTATGACGTCATGCTGTTATTTCGCACCAAATGCAAATAAACTATTAGCGATAGCTTTGAACGAATGATCATGATATGATTTTGTATGAATTTGGCACAAAATCCGTGCCGCCTGAAAATTCAGGATGCCTGCTATAGCCGTAAGCAGTGCATTGCAATATAGCTATCATCAGCAATCGAGTTAGGCGGTAGGCCCCCTGGTCTCAAGACTACCCGAAACCGACGGGCATGCATGAGGACATTAATTAGATTGAATGAAGCAAAAGAGAAATGCGTGATGTAGCTATGTATGTATGCTTTTTAGGCAAAATAAAATGCAAATAGTATATCTAAGATATAATGAAAGCATATCTAAATCTGCTTTATTAGGTATTGCTGCGGACTGCTTTACAGTTCAGAATCATCTTCCACTTGCCCTCATTCCATTTCATTTGGGATGCTGTATGTTTCTTTCTTCCCTTCACTCCTATTAGTCTGTCATCTCATTCACATTCATGTCATTTCCCACACAATCTAACCATTACTTCTGCGGTCTTTTCCTCTCCATCCCTCAACATTCATGTTCATCACTCAATAGTCACACGCATTAGCAATTTAAAATATTAGGCTTTATATTCAGGTGTGCAGTTTTTCGCAAAAAGTTTCGAAGTATATCAACAATGAAAATAGAGAACGCTCCAAATTAAATTCAACAAAGTAAGTGAAATTAAAAGAATTTATTCATGGTTCAAGTCTTTTTAATGCTGTCCTTAATGACTCGGGTAGTCTGTTAATAAATAAGGTAGGAGAATTCTGCGTCACACGAAATTTAGCGCTCATAAATGCCTTACAAATTAAAAGACTTAAGTGTTTATGACACTTCTGTGTAATTACAGGGTTTCTTTGCAAATAAAATAATAATAATCATAATCATAATCCAGCCTTTTAATGTCCACACACCTTACCTTAGGCCACTTCTATGGAGATGGAAGAATAAAGGGAGAATACTATAACCCATCACGCTGACCGAGTGCGGATTCAAAGAATCAGTATAAACCTGTTCTCTGCTCACATTGCGAGATTTACCTTTATCCAGCGAAACGTCTCAGTTTTGCATTTATAAAACTCCTCTGTTTTCAGTCTAAACCAAAAGCTGGATAAAAGATCACGTAAAAGAATGTCGCTGGATGAAGCGGATTCGTTTTCGTTAGAGGCCACCTGAAATAACAAAGATTAAGCCTTTCCCGTATTTACGGAGACGCTGTTTGCGGTGGGACCGCCGGGTCATCGAGATACACCAGCTAAATTAATATTAAGAATGTCAACCAACATTTTGTTTTTGCCACGGAAAAACCTCTGGTAGAAAGAAACTCTTTAAACTTTCACTATGTAATTCGTGCTAGATCCGCATTCAAATTGGACACAGAAGAGAGACACTACGAGATTCATTTTTCATAGACTGAACGAACCACAGATATATCAATATCTGTGGAATGAACTATGTATTGAGTATGGTTGTTCAGAACACAACAACAGTTGTGGTTAATCTGGATGCCGAGATTTTGGCATCTAAGACAATTTAGACAAATATTAATTCTGCAGTGGTCGTAACAAGGATTGATGCTGTAATTTAAAAAGAAAATATTGTTAACGTTAGAATTTAGGTTCATTGAGAAAGTCAAGGAAACAAAAGCTTAAACTAAAGGAATCTAAGTATATTTTGTACTAGGTGAAAAAAATAGAATATAATTCCAGAGTGAGTCCTCCAAAAATTTCGTCCAGTTGTGTTCAATCAATAGTACTTTTTTGGATCACTCGTTGTATATTATGGATTTTTTTGCGACTACGCTACGTGTTGCCTAAATGAGACATTTAAATATCCTCAAAGTATGATAACGCACGTCGTAATAATTTCAGATAATATTGCCTTTGTATTCCAGTCACAGGGTGTAATATCTCATGTCAAACATTATTTGCCCAATGTACTATGCGAGTAATGGCCGAGCTGACACATGAGACTGATAGTGTGCATAATAATGAAGTATCATTTATTATAGAGTTTGATAATGCAATTTGGTGTGATTTACGGACGTGACTGAAACTAACCCTGTTTGGTATGGACTGAGAGTGCTTTGGTTTCTGTGTCTGAACTCAAACCAATCATCAAACTATCAGTGCTCTATTTCGACTCTAAAAGACGGTGATAAACATTCTCGAATTCACTAGAACACCAACCACAAACCATCTTAATGGATAGGAACTAACAAGAATTTCTATTATTATACGAAGAAACCTCAAGGGACCAGGTTTCTTCGATGGACAAACCAGAGAGAGTGGATACCTCATGATGGTTATGATCGACCTAGAAAGAGGAATTGGCTCGGCATGGCTCGAGATGGAGTGCTACGAGGGAGGCCTTTAATCAGCAGTGGTATCTAGTAGGGTTATAAAAAAAACGAAGAAAAATGTATGAAAAAAATCTTGAAAATTTTTAATTTAACTAATTAAAATCCCCACCCCTACGCTTACATACCAATACATACATTTCTCAGAATTGAAACTCGGATTGGTCTTTAGATGTGTTTCACACAGGTAGCAAAGCGGAAGCAATATGAAAAATATAATGCCGCTTGAAAATAACTTTGCAGCGGCCAGAACATTTTGCGCAATGCGCTTCACATCGAATTCACGCGAAAAATAAATGTAAGCCGCGATGACGCCGGCAGACCCTCGCAGATTCTCACAGATTTTCATAATAAAAGACCCTTTCTTTTCGTTATAGGTGGCGAGCCTATTATGCCATTTATCGGGCATGTAAGTAGCAGTACATTGCAAGGTGGTATAAGAGGAACGCTGCTGCCTATTCCTCATCACAGTTTTAACTTAGTCGCCTTGTACGACACCCGCGGGAGAGATTTGGGGTGGTGACAATTGTATTCTGCTCTGCCGTCACCACACGGCCTTCCTAAACCTATCTTATTACAAAAGCCTTACGGGGCTGGTCGTGTGCCTTTCCGCGGTCTATAAAAAAGTAAGATGTGAAAGTTTAATGTGCACGTCTGTACTGTACTTCTCACACAGTTGTGAAATTGCGAAAAAGACATTATTAGTTGTTCCCCGATCTGGCATAATCCCCTTTGTCTCTCCCAAAACACCTATCGCAACATTTTTGATACACCCTGCCATCTCATCCCCAACATTCGTTTACCCTTCTCTCAAAAGTAGAATTGTCGTTCAATCCAAATAGTTTATGTATTATAAAGTCGGGTGGATTGCTATTCCAAAATCAAAGGACCACTTACTTCGGCTGGCTGGCTTAAAAGATAACTAATTGTACTCGAGCATCAAATGCTTGCAACTTGCAGCGTAGTGGGAAACGAGATAGAAAATTGCATCTTCCTTCCCACTTTGTGATGTCCCATCTTGTTACAAAGACACTTGAGCATTAAACGAACTTCGTTACTGGACTGCGAAGAAGCGGCGTTGTACAGCCAATGGAAACGGTTCATGTGATACTGGCACATTACTACTTGCGTCTTTTTATAGCGGACACGTTGAATTTTCCCCGATTTTTGTTAGACTTGGAAATTGCATGTCATATTGAATGCTGTAGAACGTAAGTATTCGCTGCCCCAATAACGGACGAAAAGATTCTATCTCGAACTAGTTTCGCGGTGCATCTTCATATGTGTTACGCCGGCAATATTTCCACGCTCATAAAGGTTTCGCGACCACAATATTTCATGTGCGTGACATTTCATATAATTTTCCCGGCGCCAACAGTTAGATTTTATCTGTGCGACTGAGATTAGGAGATGTTGAGTCTAGTTGGTACTACGTTAGAAACGTTTTGGGTATGTGATTTTCTTCGAATAGTATATTAAGCACGATGTTATTTTTGAAACCCGTCTATTACAACTAGTGACGATAGATTTCAATCAATCGCCCTTTTTGCTTCATTAACATTTATATGAATGTAATAGAATTTAGTTTTATATGTTTAAATTAATTGCAGCAGCCGTGTGATGCCGGCAGTGTAGAATAGCATCACCCCATATCGCCCAATGGGTGTCGTAGAAGGCGACTAATGGACCAGCAAAGGGGTATTGATCGTCTTATACTCCGTCCAGGCAAGCGTCGTGGACTACTGACTAAACCTTCCTACGTTGACAAGGAGAGGCCTTGTGTCCCAGCAGTGGTTCGAATTGTAAAGGCTGTGATGATGATGATGATGAATTAATTGCAGATATAAGATTTGTTATTAGACATTATTGTTAATCCTTTATAGGGCAGTGCATGCAATTTTTGCCATTGGTTTTAAACCTTATTACAAATTAGTAAAGTTCTAATAATGGTACTGCGCTATAAAGGTGATGTATTGTATGCCTTGTACGACACCCATTGAATAGATAGGGTTTGAAGACAATCGTAATCTGCTCTGCCACATGGCAAAAAAAAACTCAATTATTTTACTTTAGAAATACTGTACCGAATATAATAACTACTCGATCTTACTACTACAGGCATCGTAATAAATTCTGAGGGAAAACTTCCGTATCCATTAATTGTATATGAGGGTTGCCACTTCATTGAAACTTAACACTGCCGGGCATAAATTCGTTTTAGAATTCCCTGTGGAACGTTCACCTAGATTCCTCAACTAAATACTGGCAAACGCAAAATCTACTAAATTAATCGTATTGACCTCAATCATAAGACAGTATAAATAAATTTGCTTTTTGCGTCTGTTTGTATATCCACTCATCTACATCTCTTCCTCTTTCCTCTTCCATTCATGTATGTATACAAAAAAGTGACGAAAGGGCTATGTAGAGAGTGATTCCACATACTCACGCCCAAGGTTTTCCAGTCGGCCGCCTGCCGGTCACCAACCCTGTTTGCGCTATTGTTAGTAGGGGCAATTATTCCATTCGGGTGTCCCAAGGTGCTACATACATACATACATAAATCACGCCTATATCCCCGAAGGGGTAGGCAGAGGTGAACTAGCACCCACGTTTCGCCAATTATGTTAGGTCCCATGTAATAGGTGGCGAGCCTATTGCCATATATCGGGCACAAAAGTCGCAGTACATTGCTATTGCTAGGTGGTATAAGAGGAACGCTGCTGGCCATACCTCATAATTGATTTATCCTTAGTCGCCTTGTACGACACCCACGGGACAGATTTGAGGGTGCTTATTAGTCTAACTGCCGCACTCAGAGACGTCAATTTAATGAGTATTTAATGTCAAAAAATTTCATTCAAATCTAGACCATAGACCCGGCAAGAATAGCGACTAGTTTTAAATTGTCATTTTTTGACGTTAAGTTCTCATTAACGTTATTTGACGTCTCTGAGTGCGGCAGTTAATGAGCCAATCTCCCTTAGTAGACTTTTACGCCACCTCTAAGGCATAGCTGGCACATTCTACGTTATTGTTTATCTATCAGATTAAATTTTAGAAAATTTTCCTTCTTAGTTGAAGAAGGAAAACTTTCTAAAATTAAATTGATCTTCAAATAACAAACAATTATTTTGTACAAAAATATGCCTTTGTCTAATTAACATTATCCTTGAACCTTCATCCTACACACAAAATTCTACAAAAAATAGCTGGCGCCAGAATATTTGCTGCGTACCTTACCAATTCTGTTCGGTAAAAACTCGCTCGGGTCGCGTCGTGCATGATCATAGCGTTGCTGTGCCGCTAACGAAGTGCTCTCAAGCTATACAGGACTCTAAGGTGGGGTAACGGGTCTTTTGAGACGCCCTGGAGTGTGCCACGCAACGAGAGCAGGAATTAAGGCCTCTGCTTCACCGAAACATAGCGAAACAGTCCATATTAGCTTGGCCGTTAACAGACGTACGTTTATTTTCCTATAAATTATTTCTCACACCCACACTTGGCGTTTCGCTCTAAACGCTTGTGTTACGTTTACTAGATAACAGACAAGGTACCAATAAGTACATCTAAATGTTGAAAGCATTAAATAACTGATAAACTAAAGTTTCAGAATAATTGGCATCGAAGAAGAAAGACCCAACTCAAAAATCTCACCTTAATGAAAATATCGAAACATGTTAGGAAATTAACATTGCCGTGTAGATCTTTAATCAAATACGGTTGGCAAAATTATATGTAGGTAAACACTTATCACTATTTACTATTGTGAAATTCCAATTCCTTGCATATAAACTGTTCATCGAAATGCTATATAATATACACATATTATGTCTCACAGAAAATTGGCTAAAAAATGTGAATCGCTCAACTGCATCAACGGGTATATAGTAATAGTAAGTGCATTTACTAGAGAATCAGCTATAAGAGGTGGGTCTAATATAGCTATAGTAAGTGCATTTACTAGAGAATCAGCTATAAGAGGTGGGTCTTTAATATTATTAAACAATAGCTTTAAGTACAAAGAACGTAAAGATATTGTATTATTCTCTATTGGACAAACCGTCGAAAATTTTTGTGTCGAGCTTTAGCATTTTATTATTAAATGTGTATACAGACCCCCAACTGCAAATTATGATTTATTTGAGTCGTGCATGGAGAGCGTTCTTGCCAAATTGTGCCATAGTAATAAAAAGGTAGTCATATGTGGAGATTTCAATATAGATATCTTAATACCATCCTCACATTCTGATAGGTTTATTAATTTATTAAGATCTTTTAACTTATTTCATGTCTTTAATGAACCTACCAGAATAACTCCTACGTCAGCTACTTGTCTTGATAATATTTTTGTTATCTGTAACTTTTGTAAGAAGCACATAATTAATGTTATTAAGTCAGATCATAGTGGGCAACATATTGCTGTGGAACACCATCATGTCAGTCCTATTAAAAAAATTACTTGTAGACCAATCACAGAGAGACGTTTAGAGCAATTTAGATATAATATTATGAATAAGACTCACTCACTAGATAATGTCAGTGATGAACCCAATATATTATATAATAACCTATTTGTTCCAATTAAAAACGAATTAAATAGTATATTCAAACAAAAAACTGCTATAATAAGAAGTAAAAATAAATTTTATGACTGGGCGACTCCAGGTATTTATATAAGTAGAAGAAAATTGTATGACTTATACTATCTTAAGAACAGTTCAAATGACCCCAATTTTGATTGAATATAATACAAAAAAAATACTCAAATTTTTTTTAAAAGGTTTGCTATACAGCTAAATCATTATTTATAAGTAATAAAATAAAGAAATCTGAAAGTAAAATAAAAACAACTTGGTAAATAATTAATCAACAAACTGGTAAAAATAAAAATTCTGATAAATCATACAAAATTAAAGTAAACAGTAACATGATCGCTTCAGACAATGATATTGTAAGTACATTTGAGGGTTTTTTTCAAATATGCCAAAGACGCTTACCATTACCAGTGGCCTAAACTCTAACAGTCAGCTAGCACTTGAACTATTGCAAAGCAATGTTGAAGAGTAGAATTTGTTAAAGTTGGTGATACCCATAAATATACCAGTACCAGGCATAAAAGTAGACTAGCCTTTCCTCAATTCCGTCTGCATAAAACTGGTCGTTCTTTCTTGGGGAAATGTATACAAATATACAACAAAATCCCACGATCTTTAACAGAACTCTCTTATCTTAAATTTAAAAGCCAAATTAAACGAAGTCTTGTGAAAAAGGGATATTATACGGTTATAGACTACATAAACGATAAAGATGCGTCGATACAGATTTTGTATGGTAATGTGACCAACTGACATGTATATTTCTGTATTAGTTTTATTTTTTAACAAAGTAAATTAAGCTATGCTAAGTACCAGTAATAATTATATATTTTTTTTTATACTCAATGAAAGAAGACCATAAACATTCAAATTAAATATATTTTATAAATATGATAAGATAGAATATAATAGGATATGTAATATATTAAAATATTTTATGACATCTTTCAGTAACTCATAACTTCATGTAAAGGGAGGAACAAACTTGCTGAGTTTCTTGCCCGTTCTTCTCAGAACAAGGCCGAGGTAGTTTACGAACGGATGGTGTAGCTTATAACGTTAAATATTGGAAACTGTTGTTCTTTTCGTTTCCAGTGTTTAACGTTATTTCTTTGACGATTCATGAGTGTATGTAATCATAATTTATATGAATAAACCATATTTTCATTTTCATATCATTATTATTATTCACTGGATGGTTTTGTTTATTATTTCATTTAATCTAAATTTTCAGATAGGTTCACGTAGGCATTCTGCATTTTTTTATTCGTCATGCAAACCAACTAATCAAATCAAGCCACTATTACTACTAGTTTTTCCACACCCTGCCAACGTGCTGAATGAGTGAGAGTGGCGGCTAGACTAAAACGTTCACATTCGTCTTACAGGGTAACCCCTCGATTCGGATCAAGATTAGATAAGATTTCGCCCGGGATCTGTTGGTCGGTTACCAAGGCGTCTGATTACTGGACCAAACCGATCGTCTCATTCAGTCCGTTTCTTAGAATATATATTAGATTCCTACAAGGTGATGTATTCCACCTGCTGTTTATTTTTGTGATACGTTCAATAGTCATCATCATCCTTTTGCCTTTATGCAATTTGTCTTTTTCCACACAATCTATCCATCTCTTCTTTGGTCTTCCTCTCCACCCCTCAACATGTTATGTTTATCACTCTTTTAATAGTAATAGAAATAATTATATAAAATATTTAATTAAAGCTTTGTCCCGAGATAAAACGTAGTACTTTTTGACTTTTTCACCTTACCCCTTCAATTGATATAATACACGATCGAATTTTTCTAATTTATACGTGGTGAAGCCATTTACGGAAAAATTTTGGTTGTCTTTTTTCTTATTGCGGCCTTAATGCTGAAGAGTATTTTAGTTATTTTAATAACCGCAGAATGAGATATTGCTGCGTTTAAGATATCTTCATAAATTACTTTGTGTACCTACCTAAAATTAGTAACAATATTTGTTTTCATTTGGTTAATTGCTTCGGTTGGCCGATTACTACATGCTTGAGTAATGAAATAATGTACCATTAATTAATGCGATCACGTATCCGATAGGCTGATTTAGTACGGACAATCTTTTCTACAACGCCTGTGAAATAATAACGAACATTGTTTTATAAATAATTCATATAAAAATTATCTTATCAAACTTTTCGAAAACATTTCTTTTTAAAAACATTCTAGAATACTTAATTTCTTTATTCTCGATTAAAATTTCAGAATCTTAAATTTATGACAAGCAAAGGGGGAGAGTTCTTAACATGTTTTAGGTTAC
Source organism: Cataclysta lemnata (assembly GCA_963931975.1). Taxonomy (NCBI): domain Eukaryota; kingdom Metazoa; phylum Arthropoda; class Insecta; order Lepidoptera; family Crambidae; genus Cataclysta; species Cataclysta lemnata. The sequence continues at coordinate 9,231,227 of OZ008353.1, read as the reverse complement.
GAGTGATCGGCTCCTCTTATCTTTGCGGGGATAAGGGCCCTCCACAGCCTGTCAGATTAGCAGCTCAGCGAAAAGGCCTTGTTGACTCAACAACGTCCGATGTGCAGATGTGTCAATACTTCCAAAATACAGGACAAAAAGGCTTTGTAAAACAGAGTGACTCTAAAATTTAACAACCTGTAGGTACTATTGAGATATTTAAGACGTTGAAAGTCTGCTGTTTCTAAAATTTCACAATCAGAATTGGTATTTAAGGCGTTGAAAGTACGCTGTTTTGTAGAAACTCAACGCAGATTATGATATAAATAACTCTCTACTTTGACTCTTACCCCTTAGAGACAAAGTAGAGAGTTATTTATATCATAAAGTCATCATCAGAAAGAAAATGTCCCCACATTTCTTTCTGCCCTAAACTATTAGGGATCGGTGTGCCTACTATGTCTTCCGTTATACAGCTGTAGATTCTAATTTTACTGCTTTATAATAATAATATTGCCGAAGATTTCGGCACATGCGCGTCTATCTATATTTAGCCATTTTTTTAGATGCTCAAACTATCACCTGAGGAAACAAACATTTATGAAGGAACGACCCAAAATCCACCACATGGTCTAACCCAAATAGTGAAAATTGTTATATAGTTATATAATAGCCATTTATCGCTTTGAACTGAAAATTCTATGGAGTTTTAATAGTTCAACGCGATAAAGTGCTCTATCATATCGTGTTTCGGTGGTCATGCTAGCCGGGCTGAAGTTGGGATAAACAGTTTAATAGCCTTCCGAAACACGAATTAAAAGCCGAAGTAGAAGAATACCAATATACTAAACCTCCGTTTAATTCAAGTACGAACACGCCCGGGACCAGTTCATGCAGTAAAGCTAATAAATGTTAACGCAATTTATAGCCGTTTTATTTGAATAACGCTGTGATAACACCAAATGTAAATACCCAGTCCCTGTTTAAATTTTTGATAATGCCAAAAAACACGAGCAAAACACGATGTTTTATTGCGAAAGTGAACCAACCAGAATTGATAAGCAGTAAAAAATCCATTAGGCGATCTGCCGATGCCGTGCCCTGGGTACCTCCACTACAATCATGCCCGGTGTGATACCTGACTTCGAAAAGTGTAACACCAAATACCACGGCCCCGTAAGTTTACTTATACGAATCACTTAACAACGAATGCACGCCACCACGTTTGGTTAGTTTATGAACCAACGAACAGTAGCTTATGTTTTTTGTGGTGGCGTGCCTTGGCTGTGGATTAGTCGGTTGGTTAGGTTAGTTTATGAACCAACGAACAGTAGTTTATATTTATCGTGGTGGCGTGCATTCGTTTTTAAGTGATTCGTATAACCTTAAGGGGACGTGGTATTCGGTGTTAAACTTTTCGAAGTCAGGTATCACACCCAATCATGCCAACACAAAAAAAATGGCAGCAAATTAGCACCGGAATCGGAGGCATAAAAACAAACGTTTACCTGCGCACGGTCAATTTGTTATTTCTCTTTTTAAAGCAACCGAGCGAGTAACGCGCGGACCGAAGAAGAGCGGCGGAAATCCAATATTCCGAAACGAATGTTCGGCTTACCCCCTTCCCAGCGCGCAAGTCTTATCCCGTGGAATCCTTTGACAGATGAATACGCTGATCCCCTACTCCTGTTATGACGTGATCGAAAGTTTTGAACGCCACATATTGCGTAGTGTCACCGTCCCATTTCGCCGAGGCAAGTTCTGGTGCGGCAATGGATGCCGCGCATTGCGCTCCCACCTGCGTTCTCGGAGTCAGTGTGTAGGGCATTATTTAGGCTTCAGCACATAGTCGCATACAATCTGGAACCACAATATTAAATCTGGCAACCGGTTAGATATTCAAATACATTCGAAGCACCTACAGAAGATTATTTAAGACACGTAATAAAAATAATACGAAAGCTTTATATGACTTTGTGGATGTGGCAGCTGGTGATGACACACCGATACATACACAATACACTTAAACACACATAAATCACCACTATTAATCCCCAAATGCTGTCTTGAGAGCAAAGCGGAATACTGTAATTAACCTTACAACATAAATGCTGAAACGTTGGTTGGTATGATTTGACCTCTGCCTACCCTTTCGGGGATATATAGGTGTGATTTATGTAAGGATGGAGCTTAATCAATTGTCTATTCTTATTAGCTATGCCACGCAGATTATCTGTTTAAAAAATATAGAGTAAAAAAATATTGCATAATTATCTGAATTAAATTCTATCTAAAATGACTAAGCAAGTAAAAGAAATTGCATGAATTTACAAGGAAGATAATAATATTGAATTTTTATGGCTTATGGGGGCTGTATAAGGCACACTACGATAAAATTATGGGGGTTCTTACACCGTTCGTTCCTAACTAGTAACATCAATCGCAGAGGCGTGATTTGAAATAGGTAACAAGTAGTTGCGATAAAAATCACTTAATATCTGTCACTGCGACCTCGATGCTTCCCTAGTAACAGTACTCGTTGAGTATCAAAGAGCACAAAGGAAAAAGTCGAGCCTTATGTAGGTCAGGAGAGCAGGTGCGTTTATGTGGTCCTTTCTTTAATTTGCATATTAATAACTCTCGTATAATGGATGGCTCGTAAACATACACTGGCAAAGTTAAATAAGCTATCCGTTTGCTTAGGACACGGAACACTTTAATTTCCTTGAGCTTAATTCCAAATTATGGTCGTACAATTTTTTTTTTTTGAGGATCTTCAAATTTTTTTTAAGAAAAACAATCGAGGAGCTCGCTAGCGCAGTAGCATAGCGCACTGAGCCCGCGTAAACTAAGCAATGTTCACTAAGGCCGTTCATTGGATGGACGACCAAAAAATTACTATCTCGAGTTCCTCCGTGCTTCGGAAGGCACGTTAAACCGTCATGGTCATGGCTGCATCTGCAGTCGTTAATACCCACCAACCCGCACTGGGCCAGCGTGGTGGTTTATGGCCCATTCTCCCTATATTCTTCCATCAATAGGGAAAGCCTGGAGACATTAAAAGGCTGTGTCCCTGTAAACAGAGACACACCGTTTCAAAGGAAACCAATGTTTTCTAATTCTTTTTCGATGTTAATTTTAATATTATGCAGCATGTGTGCTAAGCAAGATGTCCTATTATTGTCATAATGTGCTCTCTACACAAAATTTAATAAAATTCTTTACGATTTCTCCGTTACCGGTCTGATGCTGTGTTTCAATTACACTGTGGTTGACGTTACTTTTCATCTTAAGTCTTGTATTTTAATCATAGTTATTATAATGCAGATATCAGGCAGAGCAGAATACCGTTGTCACCACCCCCAATCACTAAAGTAGGTGTCGTACAGGGCGACTAAGAATTAAAACAGTACTAATGAATGGGCAGCAGCGTTCCCCTTAATACCATCTTACAATGTACCTACTGCGATGTATTTGTTCGATAGATGGCAATAGGTTCGCGATCTATTACATAGGACCTAACATCTTTGGCATAATGTGGGTGTTAATTCACCTCTGCCTATATACCCTTTCGGGGATAAACAGGCGTGATTTATGTATGTATGTAACATATTATTTTTCCATCATCTAGTATTCATACCACAAATGCTTATGAAACTTTAAAGAACTTGTAAGAATAGTTTATCAATTTTTTTATTCACACCTGACCTATAAAGTGGACCTTTCCGCCATCTACGCGTACATTAAATCCCACTTCCTGGGCAGGCGATGACAAAATAACTACATACTTACCTCGGGCGATAATAAAGAAAGTCTCAGATCGCATATTTTGCAAATGCTTGCGATCTAAAGTCGTTCTTTGTTTGCCCTTGGTATACTACTACTTTAACTGAGTCTTTGATCTGCAGTGTTATAATGAGAGGTGGGATTAAAATCTCGCGTTCTACCGTCCGGTCGCTAAGGAGTGTTTAGTTGTCGGCGAGTATGATGAACGACGTCATTACATTTCCCTCTTTTTGTATCTTATTTGGCCCCGAGGTGCTTCGGTCGTCTTTTTACGACTCGGTAATTTCATTACTGGTCCCCACTATGTCGAATGGAAAAAATGCCTGTCATCACTCCTTTATTGAGACTTTATTCAACGAACTGGGGCGTTGTGACTACCGAATGTCTTCGGTCCTTTGTGTAATAATTCACAAACAGATGAGACGCTGTTTATGGTATGTTATCTAAGTCAATAGACTTAGATAACATACCTATATTAGATAGGTATATTAGATACTGGTTCAACATCAACACCAATATGACACTACTCAAAAACGAAGGAGTCCTATTGTGTTTTCTAAGCTGTTTTATATGATATATTTTTAGAATTTTGTAAAAAGCGCTTTCCAGGAAGTGCCATATGCCAAATACAGTTAGTGAGTTTATGATTAAATTTTTTTATGTTTACTAACATCATATTCTGCGACTCTCATTACAATTTATTTATTTAAATTTATATTTAAAAAAACGTGTTTTAACTACATGAATGATCGTTTACCTGAGAGGATGTTTGCTAAGTATCACAATGCTGCAACGAAAACGGGTCATTAAATAAAACTTCAATATTATCAGCAGTATAGTGCAGAAAAAAAAGATAATAGAGAATTAAGGCAATATACTAGTAAGTATGTTGAATTGTTAAGACTCGCCTCAACAATTCAACATACTTAGCAAAACATGAGTGTTGATACACATTTGCCTACCCCTTCGACGATAATTAGGGATAATATATGTTAATATAAAATTGAACGACTGTTAAACATCAGTTTTTATTACTGACATGATTTTCGCAGTTTATTTGGTTAAGTTTGTGTTGATAACTCCAATGGGGATTTGTGTAACTAGTTTATCTCAAATGGTTCTATTGTAAGGGTAAAAAAGTTTACCAGACGTCACCATCTATCTCAAAATATAATTCACTCGCAGCACGTTTTCATTTTGGTAGTCCAATAATACACCTTATTCAGCAATAATAGAGCGGCTTCCGTACGCTCAATATCAATACAGATGAATCACCTTTGATGCCAGTGACTCGCCAACAAAAAGTTCTTAAACTTTAGACCATTGTCCCCGGAATCACGCTGCCTTTTGTCGGGACGCAGACCTTGACAATAGGTGTTATCGTCGACTACAATATAGTGTCATTATTTTTCTCAATTTGACGAGCCGCCATTCTTTTGTCTTTCCCTTAAGGCGCCACGTCGCGAATATTCAACTTTTTTAATAAATGGTTAAATTCCTATTTTACCTACCTACTACTGGTACTTACTGGTTTTCAAATATGCCAGAGTTGACTGAACAATTAAATATTTTACTAATAGTCAATAATAAGAGGCTTCGTCTCAAGCACAGAACTAATTTCTCATTTAACAAAAAAATCGCAAATATTTTGGAAAATAATTTAGAAAAAAAAAATCTCTTTTTCGTTGCAATGGTTTTTAACATTTAGGTATGTAATAATCAAGTAATCATCAAATAATAATTTCTCTTCTGTTTTTTTTTCAGGTACAATCAAATTTTCACACTGGGAATTGTTTCCAATAATAGACAGTAAGTGTAACATAAAATATGAAGAGAGGAAGAACATCTGCAGTCACACGTGTGTAGGTAATTTTGTTTCGCCATGGCAATAGTAATTGGGTTTTCCATACTGGCCTGGAAAAATATGCACACAGCCCTTAGTCTGGACTCAACCAAGGGGTGTCCTAAAAGCCTAAAACTCGACTAAGGGAGAATGCCCAGTGTAGACCAATAAGCACATTCGGGGACCCGAATGGTGGAAGTAGGCAAACCACCAACAATGGCATAACCTAAGAGGGTTGGTGTCAGGCAAACAGTCAGCAGTAAATTGTAAGCCAAATCCATACTGGATTGGATTGGAATATTGTAATCCCATTCATTTCAATCTATTGCGTGTGATAAATGTAATAGATTTATGTCGTTTTTATCACAATAAAATAAATAAAAAATAAAAAAATAAAAAATTGCATCCCACGTTATTTTTCGCTCCGAGGCCAGGATAGAAGTCTTATTTCTACCTATTCTGGCTTCAGTTAGAGTCCATTATTGGGAAAAAATATTTTGCAAAAAGTTCACGAGCTGCGCTATACTGCTGTATATCAAAGAGTTCTACGGACAGTGTATCAACGTGTCACTCGCACGTTGCATCACAAATAGACGAAAGCGTAGCTGTGTGTTTTTGGTGCTTGTCATATTGCATTTCGGTACAGAATTACGCTCTCTGTCATGTTTCAGTTATACCAAAACTGTTGAGGATGAATCTATTTGCAATATATTTGGAAGTAAATATAACGAAGAAACGGTAAATAAACAAACTTCCTATTCGATTTTAATTTTAACATTATATTAATGTTAGAAAAATTTGTACAAAGATTTTGGTGGTTAAAAAAGAATTTCGAAAAATTATGAGGCGAAAAAATTAAGGCGGGACCACCCAAGTGTCTTGGGTGGCCGAGCGGTCAGGCACCTGCCCGGATAGCAGCGGACGCGGGTTCGATTCCCGCCTCAAGATCATAATTTTTCGAAATTCTTTTTCTAACCACCAAAATCTTTGAAACGAACTTCCAATTTTACCAAATATGGCAGGGCAGAGAGAGAAGTCGGGTGGCGAAGGTAAGTGTTGTGCTGTGACATGTTTTGAAGGGATAAACCGGGTTATTCCCTGAGTACCCCGGGGCCCCCGTTCCGGAGTTTATTTGTATTTTTACCTGTAAAATTTAAATTAAATCGGGGTACTCCCACACGGGGATCTCGGGGATCGGGGTACTCGGGGAAGCCACAATCACAAGTGCCAAGCGCTGCCAATGAGTTCCCTCTCTGCCACACTATGGACCTACGGGCATAGCACGTGGACGTGGACAAGTCTCTCTCCACCACTTGGCAGTGTTGTCTCGGGATTTAGTGGGAGTTAGAGCGACAGGAAAAGATTTTCTTTCCCCTGAAAGAGATGTGTCCACGTCCCGTGCTACGGGGGCTGGCACCCGCACGGTGAATCCACGGAATGCTAAGAGTTATCGTCTCTAAACAATATTGTGGTTAGGAGAAGTTCGAAAAATATAGTCTTAGTGCGGGAACCAACCATGTTTTAAAAAGAACTATAAATTAGGTCTTAAGAAAAGTAATCGATTTCAATATCAATTATATGAAGACAATTATAATGTCGTAAACAAAGTTACGTCAAACAAATATTATTATATTATACATACATACATACATAAATCACGCCTATATCCCCGAAGGGGTAGGCAGAGGTGAACTAGCACCCACGTTTCGCCAACTATGACAAGTCCCATGTAATAGTTGGCGAGCCAATTGCCGTTTATCAAGCACAAAAGTAGCAGTACTATTGCTAATTTGCTAGGTGGTAAAAGAGGAACGCTGCTGCCCATTCCTCATCACTGATTTATCCTTAGTCGCCTTGTACGACACCCACGGGAGAGATTTGGGGTGGTGACAATTGTATTCTACTCTGCCGTCACCACCATTATATTATTCATACAAACATACATAAATCACGCCTATATCCCCGAAGGGGAAGGCAGAGGTGAACTAGCACCCACGTTTCGCCAGTTATGTTAGGTCCCATGTAATAGGTGGCGAGCCTATTGCCATTTATTGGGCACAAAAGTCGCAGTAGGTATATAGCTAGATGGTATAAGAGGAACGCTGCTGCCCATTCCTCATCACTGATTTATCCTTAGTCGCCTTGTACGACACCCACGGGAGAGATTTGGGGTGGTGACAATTGTATTCTACTCTGCCGTCACCACACGGCATTATATTATTCAGCCTCTAAATTTAACCTGTCCAGGCTTTTCAAAGAAATTTTTATCGCCACCGAGACACAAACCACTCGCCCGGACCAACCATCAATCCATCAATTATTACTCGAATAATTTACCGCGTCTGGCTGGAGCAAAAAGTTTCACAAAGAGCCTTTCGCATTTAACGACTCCCGCTTTTCACCTTTGAGTCCCGTGAGCGAGTACTCCGGCTCTGCACCACAGTGTACCCAGAACAGTAGTTTATCTACGGCCTGTCGGCGAGTTATTAGCCTACTCTTGCGTTTACGCTAGGGTTGTTAGGTACTAAAGCGGTGGCTGCGAGCGCGAATGATCGAAAGACGCGCGAAAAATCAACTTGTACACGCGCGATCACACTGAACCCTTATGCCCCCGTATTTTATGTCAGTGTGTGCGTTACAATGCTTGCCTATTTGGCGCCGAGTACGAAAGCACACATTCTAATGGGCAGCGGCCAGTTTGTATGAAGAAGTATTACTGTTCTGGACATACTGTGTCTGCACTCTCCGTCGGCCCCAACTCAGAGTTCCCAAGTCGCAACAAAAACTGGGTCGAATGCCGGAACAGTTCCGCTATTATTCACTCATAACATATCGACGGAGCAGTGATTCATAACCGAACACCTAGGGGTCTAAAAAGTCAACATCTGCAATTCAGCCTCCATGGTCTAGTGGTTCGTCACCCGGAATTAAGATCTCGGGATCTTAAGTCCCGTGTTCAATCCCCAGGGGGTACAAATTTGTACTCGGTTTGGTTGGCGGCCGGTTTGGTGGAATGAGGACCCGGGACCTCTTGACCAATGGCCAGCGATCTGACGCTGCCCACTGGAAGAAGAAGTCCCGGGTCTGATGGTCTCCTTGGGATGACGGCAGCGGGTTTCGTACAAGGCGACTAAGGGCCGGTTTTTAGATGCATAGTTAACTCAACCTTCTTCTTCCTGCCCTGTTCCCAGTCTATCTGGGGTCGGCGCAGTATGTTTCCTCTTCCATTCATATGTCAGACGTCATTAAGCCATCCACTCCCTTTTGATTCATATCATCCATCCCACCGTAAAGGTGCTAGTGATGAATGAATGTATAGAAAAGAGACGGAACGGACCATGTCGAGAGACCCATGAACGGAGAGAGTGATTAGAATGACAACATTCCAATCCATACTGCTCAAGGTTTTGGCTTAGGTTTTACAGCCGGACGCCTGCCTGACACCAACCCTCTTTGGGTATGCTGTTGTTGGTGGTTTGCCCTCCACCATTCGGGTGCCCCAAGGTGCTTATTGGTCTGCACCGGGCAATTTCCCTTAGTCGACTTTTACGATACCCATGGGATGAGTTGGGGCTGGCCTATTCTACGTTATTTGTTCGCTCCCAGGCCAGCATAGAAGGCTCAACTCAACCAATTGTTAAAAATTGTTACTAATATTTAAATATTCGACTGATATTATATATATATTCCATATCAGACTGATATTTAACAATTAGTAACATTAGTAACTAAAATTGTTACTAATGGTTGAATATCAGACTGATATTTAGCAATTAGTAACAGTTTTGAGCAATTGGTTGAGTTAACTATGGATCAAAAACCGGCCCTAAGGGTTAAAAATAGACGAATAATGGGCAGCAGCGTGCCTTTTATAACACCCAGCAAAACACTGCGATTTACGTTATTTACGTATGGCAATAGGCTCGTCACGTATTTATTACATGCGACATGGGACCTAATAAAATTGGCAAAACGGTGTCCATTCAACCCTGTCTACCCCTGGAGGGATAAATAGGGGTAATGTATCTTTTGGTCACCCACCCAATAACGCTCCAATAGTTCCACAACATCCACGAAATTATTGATAATAATATGTATTCCATTTGCGTTCAACAGCCGCACTGAGTTGGTGGGTGCCGACTTTATGTAACTTATTTTGTTATTCTCAATCCGTTCCCTGTAAGCTCGGTATGAACAAGATATATTGTATTATCACAAATCTAGTTACGAACGCTGGGAGATGGTGTTGCCTTAAAATAGATGGTATCGATAGCCTTTTGTAAAGCCTCAAATCACTCTATAAATGAACTAGTCGAAGAAAGTCGTCAACATATTCCTCTCTTTTACCAGTTAATTCTTATCAGTCTATGTTCTCTTTCTTTCACATAGGTCAGACGCCAGCAAGCCACCCACTCTCTTTTAATTCATAATCATCCATCTAAACGAATTAATGTATAAAACATGGATGGAAAAGACCATGTCGACAGACCGATGAGCTGAGAATGGTATTGGGATGACGACTTTTATACTGCTCAAGGTTTTGTATTAGGTTTTACAATTTCCTTTGTTAACTTAGTGCGATGTAAGAGACTGTCAAATCGTAAATAGACAATCGTAAAAGCAACCGTTTCAATAATTTCAATTGAAAATTGTTAGCAACAGAGTTGCCTAATGAGCCAGCTGGTAAGATGAAGAAGACTGAATTGAACTGAACATTGATTGTTATCTGAATTATTTGCACTTCAATTCTATTATCGATATCAGGTTTGCAGCAGACGGCAGAGCAGAATACAATTGTCAATTCCTCCCACGGGTGTGGTACTTGGTGGCTTAGGGTTAAAACAGCGATGAGTTATGGACGGCAGCGTTCCTCTTATACCACCTAGCAATATACTGCGATTTACGTGCCCGTAGATGGCAATAGACTTGCCGCCGGTGCCGGGCCTAACACAATTGGCTAGACGTCGCCGTTTATTCATATCTGCCTACCTCTTCGGGGATAAATCAGATTGTTCCTGTACAGTAACATCAATGTTGGGCTTAGCATCGAGTTTGTCAAATAGTGTCATATCGTTAATTTAATCAGCGTCGAATTAACATCCCACGACTACAAGGTAGTTGAAGGTAGTGCTCGAGAAGAACATTGTATATCGCTCATTTAATACAAGAGAAACGCAACTCGGAAACATTATGTGTTCTAAATATATGACTATAGGACTTACGGTTGCAGGAATGCAATTTCGAGTTATATCTTTTTGTCGTCAAAGAAGCGCAACTTCAACCAATTAAAATCAGCAACAGAAGTAAGCACCTACCTGGAGCGTTGTCGTTTTGAAACAAAGTGCCTCGTAAAACTCACTGCTATCATGTTGTCGCGTGTTTCCATCCCCTTCCCCACCTTTAGTTCGACTCAAAATAGATTTTATTGGTGGTTTGGTTATATTTACTCCTTTTACGGCGATCGTTAACGGAGTAAAGAGTTAAACGGCGATTTGCTGCAACCACAAAAAGGCAGCTTTATTAGCTCGGACGTAGCGTGGGGAGTAAATTCTGGGAATCCAGGGCATTAATATCATTGTTCGGAATATCCTTATTTGTAGCCATTGGATTTGGTACAATGCTTTGTTTTTGGCTTCTGTTTTTAGAGAAAGGCCAGTTTAATTCGATAGTATCATTATAATGTTAGTATATCAGCATCGCAATTCTTCAAAGGACCTATAGGCTGTTATTTGAAAATCTACCAAGTTTTTGAAAAAAAGCGAAGCTCATGTTACCAACAACTGAGGAATTTGAATAATCAATGTAGCATTTAATATCAATTATACTTACACCCGTAGGTACCTATACCATGCATTTGTCCTAGAGTGCTTACTTAGTTCCACTTAACGAAACCTTACATACTTTATAACAATTATGTGACCGTTTTGTATTGTATGTATCTAGGTTTACATATTGACTATTGGAATTCGTAAAATTTTAACAATATCTTGCAAACTTTTCCCTGATATGCGAATAAATTGACGAGTTAACGAATGAGAAATCTTGCTTTTTGCTGCAACTAAATTATTCTTCACTTAATCTCCAGATCAATCATCGTAGAGATAATTTGTCATGATGGGACCAGAAAGCCTGTGGGCAGTTTGATATTTACTTATCGTGATGAGTCTTTTTGTTATAACAATGATTAGCGACTACTGCGAACGTTGGCTCGCATCATTCAGCACTCTTAATGCGTAGAAGTCATGTACCCCAGACAGGAACATTTACATTCTACTTCACACCAAGGCCACTTTTTTGAAGCGCTACAAATAGAAGTCTGTAAACTTTCAAAAAACACTAATAAATTAAAAAGTGGAACTAAAAATTAAGACCTACAAATTATTCACTTTCGATTTTATTTAGGATGTCTTGAAGTATTCATTCTCATTGATTATCTTTGGTACAATGACCTTGACCGTCAGCTTATTTCATTTCGCCACCGCCACCACATCCGCGTCCGTATAAATAAACTTTGTTGTGTGTGTGCCCATTGTTAATGCATCAACCTAATTCCTTCTCAAGGACATATTGTTTGGCACGCTCTTCTTATTCAATAAAATGGGCTCTGAACTTGACGCGAGACCGTTGCCCAGAAAGTATTTCTCGCCGGCTTTTATCATCGGGTTTTTTTCTCTGTAACGATATTAGATTTTTTGGTCGGTCAATGGTCTTTTCGGCTACAATAAGAGGAGTTTGGATACAATTCCGTCTCAATTCGGTCAGGTATCAGGTAGTATTTCGATTAACCCGCTCCAGGGTTGTTTTGTTAGCGAGGCAATGAGTGAGACTGTAGTAGTGAAAGTGAGGCCAAAACGGGCATACTACCTAAAGTGGGCAGTCTCGTGTGTATAAGACCATGTTAAAACCGATATATACCCATTAACTTTATTGGGCGTTGTCTTGACGAGACATGTGGTACTTAAAGCTCCCACCTGTCGTAGAAGGATCCGTTTTAGGCTGTATACCCGCTTTGGACTGCCTTGCCTATTAAGTATTACGAATGCTAGTATTAAATCATCCATTTAATAATGCGACAGGTTTCAATACATGTGACTAAAAAATAATGCACATATTGCACATGAATGTTGGTGGATGTGTCATCAGAAGTAGACGAAGACCACAGAAGACATGGATGAATTGTGTATACATAAGAGTGTGATGGGGTGGTTGAGAAGATGACCAATAAGGGAGTGGAGAAAGAGGACATACTAAGCCGACCCCAAATAGGATTACTAAGGCCTGGGTTATGATTCTTATGAATCTTGGTATTAAATGCGTTCAAGTCTACGCTTTGTGTGTAAACTACATCATACACACCACACGCACTAGACACACGAATTTCTTAACCATTGTGAAGCTTATGGTAATCACACACTAGATATTATAATTAAACTAATTTTGACTTCCACTAACAACCCGTGGAAGCGGATTTGCTGTTCTTAAGAGACAAAGGGACGTCAGATATTTTCCTTATCAAGTCGGCTTATTTTAGCGCAACTATTGCGAAAGCTTGCTAATTTTCCATATCCATACGAATTCTCATCATAGTCGGCTTATTTCTATGAAGCCAACATTCAAATTTGCTAAAATAATGTAATATTTGTTTTAGCCCCTAATAAACATTGTAACTATCTATGAATTCCCGTTTCCATCGGTCACGCCATTACTTATGAGCGAATTTAACTATTTTATGGATTTTTTTAAGTTTGCCTATATTTTGTAGTACGTGTTTACGGAAAACAAGATTAAGATGGCTGCGCTGCGGAGATAATAAAAACATACAATAAACAATATGTTTTCGTATATTTTTTTTCAGTCTCGTCAAGTGAACGTCTGCCGGGTCAGCTAGTAATTATTAAATAAGAAGACCCCTTAAAATTTACAGTACCTACCAAACATAATCTAGTTTGTGATCTGGTGTAATGAGTTTTAAAAGAATTAATAATAATACAGGATACTTAATATGGATTACTTGTTTTCGATTATACTGAGAGTATAAGGTTAAAGTTGCTGTTCGCCATTACATTTGAGCGCTCGCTTATTTTAAAAGAACTCCCGGTTAGCAACAAGACAAGTTTAGACCCCTTTACAGAGAGCTACCACGTGCGAAGCACGTAGCAAATATAGATAAAGATGGATGGATTGCGTGAAAAATGACATAAATGTGAATGAGGAGATGATATGAAATCGTGAAATCGTCAGCGATTTCAATGCAATTTATTCAATGACACTTATGACGGATGACGTTAGTTAAGTAAGTCTTCGAAAAAGTGCAAAGAATAAGGCAGTATTATAAGAATGCAGGCTGAAAGAACATCAAGTAGGTGTACATAAAGTATGCTTAGACATTGTTTGCGTTGTTGATGTGTGTATTTCTTTATAATTTGTTTACCATCATTGGTTGGGGTCGTTTAGCTTTATGATAATATCGGCGATACTCACTTATAACTTGGGCCAGTTCGTGCCCTGGATACGTTTTTTCTGCGCGTTGTTTACATCAATATTAATGTTTGGTTTGATTGAATACATCAGTTGCTTTGACAGCTAAATGTCGAGGGTCCCTTTGTATGGCGGCTTAATAGGTCAATCTACTTTTGTTCGTTTGTATACTTCTATTATACCAACTTTGTGTTCAGACTTAAGGAAAATAATTATTCAGCAAAGTTACATTTGGCCTGTGCAAATCGACTTAGTAATTAATTTTACAGTCATAGTAATTATAAGAATTCGTGTTTTATTTTTAATCAGGGCAGGTCCCGCCCTTAAGTTTTAAAAAAAGGTAATTTTTCATTATTTCTTTTTTAATGTTAACGTCTACATCAAATTATTTTGATTACAATAATAATTGGACATTATTTTCATTTTCACTTGTAGTCAGTAAGCGAAAGGAATGTTTTAAGAGATGAATCTACATGCCAGATTGAAAAATGGCGATATTCAAAGACAAGTAAAAATCATAGACCAAATTAATAAGTAAAAACTTAAGGACGTACTTAGGTGATAAAGACGCATAGAAACCAAAATCATATCAAAGATAAACTTGTGTTCCTCGTCCACATTCTAAATTCAAAACGAAATCCGCCGCGTTAGTATCAGGAAAAATGTTGCCATTTCAATTTGCAGCGATATTGAAATGGACCTCTCCTATTGCCAGATTTAATAGACACGCTTCGCAAAATTCAAATGGTGTTCCGGCAGTTTCAATGAATGCGGAAAGCGATGCAAGTTTGCACATAACTGTACCTACAAGTATCTGCGCCTGTATTCACGCGTGGCTCAGGCGGAGCGCGAATAAGGCGCAGGCCACACCGCCAGCTAGCGAGCGAGCCGGGCGAGCGTCGTGTAGGTGACACGTAATAATAAGTAAAATTATAAAAATACACACATAGCCTTAAACACACATGACCCATAGTTTCGCCATGCAGACCAGGTTCCATATAAGAGGGGGCGAGTCTATTGCCATCTATCGCCACGGCAGATGCCGCCACAACACATCACACTGTAATAATATTTTTCTAGCTATTATAAATGTATGAAACCGATTCTTCTGACGCGTCACACCATGATACCGTATATGTGTTTGAAGCCTTGACGAATGACGAAACTGTTCTGTTCGTCACGACACACCACGACACAGTAGTGTGTTTCTGCTATGCTTGACGAATGACGGAACACCCCCTTCGCTCTCCTCGCCAAAGCTTCGCTTTATGTGTATAGTTTCCCTGATGAGGCCTGCGCTTAAATCTTTACTCGAAAACTCGCGCAAGACGCAAACAGAAAATTCACCAGGAAGCCGAACTTTTATTAGATACCGTTTCTTTTTATTGCGGTAACGGAGCCTACTGGTAGTAACTAGAAGGCGGGACGTGATTCTTATTTTAATCTTAAATTGTATTCGCTCAGTCGCAGGTGGGACGAATTGTCTGTGGAATGCAAATCGGATTTAAGCCGCCATCGGGACCTGAAGGTTTCACACCTGGCTTCGAAAAGTCGGACCAGTGAAAGAGCTTGAGAGATACTTAGGGAAAGGGCCGTCAATATTTCTCAAGTGGAGGCAAAATATGGAAAATGAGAAATGTTATTTTTTTTTCTGTTTACGTGTCAATAGAATCACTAAAGGTTGGTTCAATATTCTATCTACAGTGAAAAGTAAGCTCACTGAAGTTTAGTTGCGTGGCATTTTTCGTTAAATTACGATAAATAACAGAAGAATTTGCTAAGCGACTAAGCTGCAGTACGTCTATGTATCTTCAACTGTTGATAGAATATTGGGACCCGCCGAAAACGTATTAATGTATTTTATATAGGTGTACCCGAAACCGATGGGCAAGCATGAGGGCATGGATGAAACGAAAAAGTATGTGAGGATCGTAGCAAGTGGAAAGAAGGATCTCTGCCTACCCCTGTGAGAGAAAGGCGTGACTATAGTTTATACGTATTGTATTTATATCTATTTTAATTACCCTGACCTGTACTTAAGTTATATAAATATGAATATCTCATTCATCATTAATGCCAATATTAAACTCAAGTAAAATGGGCTTAGTAAATTAGCAAGACAGCAAAAACAGTTGCGCCATGTGGCCACCAAATCTATCTTAAAAAATTAAATACCAGTTGCTCACATAAAGAAATTTAATGGTGGAGAAAATTCTTACGCTTTAACATTAAGTTCGTCCATTCGAATGACTCAGACTGGAAACAATTTACCGAAAGCACTTATTAAACTAGACGGGGAATTTCTTCGAATATGACAACGTTATTTGCGTTGACCATTTCAGTTTCCTATGATACCGACGACAGCATTTGTGCAGCATTAAAATAAAATACTAAACACTATGTTATATTTCATCATTTTGACAATGTACCAAAGTGTCCATTAAGGTCTTTTTCTCCCTGCCCTTATCCCAATCTTAGTAGGGTGTCGGCACAAAATGTCCTCCTATCCCAGTCTCCTCTATCAGACATAAGATCAACATGGATTTCCCTCTTCCTCAAATCATCTTTTACACAACCCATCCCTCGCTTCTTCGCTCTTACTCTCATTCTAGGTACATCCACATATCCATCTCAACGTATAATGCTGATTTAAACTCCACAATTAATACTAAAATCAGTTTCAAATGTATAAAGTAATTGTTGTCGATATTCTTGAATGAAAAATTACATACATACATACACAAATCACGCCTATATCCCCGAAGGGGTAGGCAGAGGTGAACCAGCACCCACGTTTCGCCAGTTATGTTAGGTCCCATGTAATAAGTGGCGAGCCCATTGCCATTTATCGGGCACAAAAGCCGCAGTAGGTATATAGCTAGATGGTATAAGAGGAACGCTGCTGCCCATTCCTCATCACTGATTTATCCTTAGTCGCCTTGTACGACACCCACGGGAGAGATTGTGGTGACAATTGTATTCTACTCTGCCGTGACCACACGGCTTGAATGAAAATTTGTAGTATTTAAAATGTCAAGCAAAATCCGATTACGAATCCGTTTCCTGCTACATTTCAGTGCCTTTTGCATGCTTTTTGTCTTCTTACCTAAATCGTCTCAAATACAACATACAGTTATTTTTTCGGTATTCTAGAATGAAAAAAAAAAAGTGGTATTTCATATGTCAAGCAGGATTCGATTACTTTAATAATTGAGCCCAGTTTGCCTGCTACATTTCAGTGCCTTAAACCGATTCACTCCCTTAGTCTTACCTACTACCAAAATTGCTAAAACACCGAACGCTGTCAGTTAATTAACCAAATAGCTGGTGGCAAGTGCCAACCCTATCGATGCAAGCATGTCCTTTGTGTCAGGGCGCGATTTCGGACCGTGTGGCTTGCATCCGGCGCGCACAATGGGCCCGATTAGCATCGCGATGCGATCAGCGTTCATTACACCGTGGGTGTAACATTAGCACAAGAGTAGATAAGCCGAACAGAGTAGAAGCTTCCTAAGAACGCCGTCGCACTATAAAAAAAATTCCGACAAGTTTGTGCGCGACCCTCCTGCGTGTATGAGAGGAGCAGACGGGGACGGGGCACTCTAGATGTTAGCGGGGGCGGGTGATGCGGAAAGGAGGGAAAACTCGCTCCTCCCCGCATCACCCACCCCGCCCCCGTCTCATACCGCAGGAAGGTCGCGCACGAACGTATCGGACTATAACCCTGAGACTATGCAACTGGCTGTACGTAAAAAACCGGTTTTTCCAGTCTCGCCGCGTGCTTGACAGCGGTCAGTGGTAACGCACACGCCCGGTGTGCTTGTAGTAGTGCAACCGATTCGCGCGCGGTTGTATGAAGGTTATTCTCTGTTCCGTTTATTTACTCATGTGATTAACACGGCGTGCATTGCCCAACTCCCTTGCTCGCATCCCTGACCAAGTAGGACATTTGAGTTATATGTATTGAAACAAACAATGAACCTCGTTACGAGGCGAACAATGATATGTCACACTGATGTTGCCTGCTTTTTCTTCTTCGGGTTAAGTTGTGGCATACTGATCTGGTAAAAATCTAATAGATGCTATAACTGTGTATGTACAAGTTGTTTATATGATTGATGAAATTACTTTCGCCAGGTATTGCACAAGGTGTTTGAAGGTGATATATTATAAAACTGAAAATAGATTGAAGTGTTTCTTGGAACATTACAAAAAAATTCATTATTTATTAAACATAGAACCTTATCCTGATCGATATCCAAAGATGGGAGGATAAACGCACTGTTTGGATAATGACAGAAAAAAGTGGTGCCCTTCTTCTTCTCCCTGCTCTGTTCCCAGTCTCGGTCGGCGCAGTGGTGCCCTTACAATCACAAAAATAATCTGTCAATAGTAATACCAGTTTAATCAAGCGACATAACAGTATTTTCAATTCGCCCAAAGAGGCCACCAAAGACACTTATCAATCAAATAATATAAAATAAATTAGCACACCAGAATATATAGTTACATAAATAAATGTATTATGTATCTACTCTTTGCAACTTTTATTTTCACACGCCCTAACACCCAATGCCGTGAACGGCTTTTAATGCTCCGGAACAGTTAATCTTCACAATTGAAAGCGTCAGGTGTGTTACAGACTTAAATCAATCAATGACAACCTCTAACCTGCACAAAGGATATATACTAGGCCACGACATTACGGGGGGCGCTATTCTGATGTCAGCTCGGCTGTCGAATTGATCGACACACCACACCACACCACTGCCTCGCTTTCTGCAAGGTGCGATAGCATTCAGCAGCTGTTGGTTAATAGGGCGATAATTTTAACTTAAGGTAATTTAGTTCTTCCTTTCCTTGACCTTAAGGGTAATAAGTATAGTACTTACACTACCTCATTATTATCATCGCCAGCCCTTTAATGTCCCACTGCTGGGGCAAAGGCCTTCCCTATGGTTGGAATAATATAAGGAGAATGGGCCATAACTCACCACGCTGGCCCAGTGCAGGTTGGTGGGTATAGTAATTACTCTGCTACTAAAGTCTGATACTTCCTTTAGTTTTTTTCTTAATTAAGACTGAAAACTTCATGTATTTTGATAGACAGTTGTTCAAAATACAACAGCGCCATCTCGTAAATTAGGTATCGCGCTTTCTTGTAAATTGGGTATCGCACTTTTGTGTTGCTCGGTATTTTTCTTTAGCAATGAGACGAATAACATCAGCATATTCTGCTAGACGCAGATGTTAGCATAAATTTGCCAGCTAATAGGTCGTAGATCGTACTTCGACATTGTTGGAATTATTTGTTATAAGAATAACACGGTGAACTTACAGAGAGTGAAAAAGTTACTCGACGCAAATGTAGGCATTAAAAGATTCAAATTAAAACAGTTTTACTTATTATTATAGCAATTATAAAATATTATATACGGTCTAAGGTAAACACGCCACGATAATTAATAGCTTTTCGTGTCAGAAACTATGTAAGTAATCAGTTTTCTACGTATCCAATAAATTGTACAGCGACAAGGAAGTTTAAAAAACAAACCTCACTTATATTCAATTCATTACCTACAGCCTCAACAAACAATTCTAAAAGTGGAAACTATCATAGTATCTGAACTCAAGTCAACTCTTTTAATTCAAATACGAATCTCATTTTGACGGATGCCTTTTGAACCTTTCTAAAATGAAGGAATACTGGCTTTTGTTTCTTGTATTTTATGTAACTGTCGTACTAACTAACCAGTCGATTCCTTTTGAAATAGACTGGAAATTATTATGTTGTAATGTATAACTGTGGAAGCTTTGCCGGTTTATGTATCAATTTTATACTGTAATTTTAAGCGTAATATTATTTGCATTATTTTTCAAAAACTAAAAAATATCAATGTGTAATGGTTATCATATAAACATATCAATCAATTAGGTAGGTATGTCTGTTACTGAAAAGAAAGTAAAGTGTGTCAACCCTAATATGTGGTGGGAATATTAGGACAATATAAAACAAGAATTTCAATAGTCATTAGCAATAATCATTATCGTGCGTCGGTCGGCTAAAGAAAGATGGCGTTTGAGGCGTGACAACGTTTTTCTGATTGGCAAGGATGTCTCATAATCTGGGCATATTCCCAATCCCAAATTCAATCTTACCTGGAACTCTTTGCAGATTTCTGAGATTTTAAAGAAAAATAACTGTTGTTAACTCTTCTCGAACGATACTTCGTAACTATCACTAGCCGTTGGCTGGTATCACACGAGAATAGCATTATAAATTTTAAAATGAAACAATGTTCGCAACCATTTGACAGCCCTAATGCCCGTGTTAGGTCAGTATCCAATTTTCGGAATAGGTGAATTTCCAAGAGGCTTTACAGGGATTGATTGCATGGTGAACACTCCGCCTAGTCCACGTTACAAGCTGTGCGACCTTACTCAGTCTGGCCATCCATGCGATGCGATTACGGCGTATTCGTATCGTACCGGTCATTTTAACTGTAACCCTTAAATCTGTTTAGTTTGCATTACAATAAATGTATCGTAAATATTGTATTAATGCTAAATTTGTTATGTGCACTGTATCATAATGGGGTCACATAATCTCGTTAGTCGTTACTACTTTCTTTCTTTCGTCATCGTATCAATAAATGCCCACAACGGCTTTCAGGCAAAACAATACGTCCTAAATAATTACGAATATCTAATGTTACCAAAACACTTTTATATTCTGACATAATAATGGACCAGAAATCTAGTACTCATTCCAAGTGTAGAATAATTATAATATCAAATTTTGACTTTCATCTACCAGAGCTTTGGGGTGAACTAGAGATGACCAAGAGAATGATAAAGATAAGTAAGGGGCAGTTATATTGTAACAAAATCCGTAGACTGAACAGTAATACTGGAGAAAATATTACATCATAAAGATGCACTGGATAATTGCCAAGCGAACACAAAGGATCATACTTTGCGTCTGCCAAAAACTATCACCCAACCTTTTAAAACAACCACAGGAAAATGAGAAGAGAAACATTTTCACAATTAATAACGGTTGACGTTGAAAACCGACGCGGTAAAGAATTGTCACTGTCGTCGGAAAGACCGTAAACGCAAGGGCGGCTTCTCTTAAATTGAGCAATGTTTTCAAAAATAAACTTTGCTTAGTTGGCACTTTTCCATTCGTTGTAAGTCTTCCGCGCAATAATGAAAATATTACTGCAACTCGTAGTCGTAGGTTCTGTTCATGTTGTTTTGTAATGTCAAGATTTATTTATATTATGGCTTTAATTGAATTTCGAAACAAAGCTAAACCAATTTTAGGTATTGTTTCATCATCATGATTATCAGCCCTTTAGTGCCCCCACTTTAGGGGCACAAGCCTTAACTTTGGATGTAAGAATATAGGTCGAATAGGCATAACCCACCACGATGGGACAGTGCGGATTGGTGGCTCCTAACGACTGCAAATACTGCTGATTCCCACGGCTTAAAATGCCTTCTTCCAAACAGGAAGGAACTTAAGAAACTATATTTTTGATTACCCATCAATTACCGGCCTTGACGAATCTTCCTTAGTTTACAAAATCGCACTCCGATCGCGCTAAGTCACTGCACTATCGAGCACCCCAAAACAGATTTATTGTATTATTGTAATTATATTACAATTATCACCAATTTCGCACTTCAGAGTTTTCCTTATAGGAAATGAGAGAAGGGTATGTAGGCCGTTGCCATAAAAAAAACGAATATAATTTTATAACGATGTCAATTATCTAAGGTGTCTCTGATCCGAATTAAGAGCATTTTCTTCCTGGATTTGGTACTTCATTTATTTTAAATGTGATTTTGGGTTCGTCAATGTGACGAAGCTGAAATCACATTTGAAAAGAAATGCCCAAGAAAGTGAAGATTCCATATCGTAATATAAAAACATATCTGTTTGTCTTATAACATAAGGGTGACATTTGTATATTTTCTTTTGAGTTGCTATTAAGAATCTAACTAAAGGAATATGGCTAAATCTAAACTACTAATTGAGGTCCAATTTTGCCATTAGTGCCTTTATTTATTTATTTAACAATTTATGTACACACAAAGACAATTACAATAGAAGACATACATTACACAGATAATTGTACAAAGGTACTGCTTATTTCTAAAAGAAATCTCTTCCACCAGCCCCATATATGGGAGAGAGATTTAGATTGGTAGACGAGTGTGTACCTGTTATAATATATACATATAAAATAAATATAATACCTACCAATATAATAACAATAAACAAATACAATAGCAAAATATATAGTACTTAATATAAAAATAAATAATAAACGTACAAATTACGAATAATTTATGGACAGATTTTCTTTCTTTCTTATTTTTTCTTTTTCAGGCCTTTCTTTCCTTTTGATTCAAGTAATTGTAATTAATACCAGTCTGCCAACGAGCTATGAACAAAACATTTTTAATGTTATATTTATCCCATCTCACATTGACACCTTTAAGTCTTAGCTAGTCCGAACATACTAGTCTGAACGCACCGAATTCTTTACAACCCATACATGAGAGTGTTATTTTATGTATCCAGCGCTTTTGGATGGCATCCTGTTGTCATTTCCCGTTTCTCCCCCTATACATATTTCATAGGAAATTCATTGGATCGTGATCCCTCAAAAAATAGGTCACACAGACGTGATAACCGGGTCATTCCGCTCTTCAAATACAGGTTCCTGTATACCAAGATCACTCAATAGATTGTCAATGTTGTGGCAATAATGCATGTTAAGATTGCTAATTTGCAGGATATTTCGTGAAAATAACACAAATTTAAACGTGCCGTCGATGCTGTGTATAATTTTGGGTGATCAAAAACAAGAACCAAAAAATTTAATACATATTGTTTTAATACATTAACAAAAATCTAATACATATTGTAATATAACTTATTTTATATTTAATGTACTTTGACGTTTAACACCGATTTGAACGATCTTCACCTTTTAACACTTCTCGAGATGGTTCAGCCTATTTTTCAATTACATACATCATTATTCTAGACGCACATTAGTTAAATGCGTTACTGTAATCTTATTCGACTGTTTATGGATGAACGACGAACTTGTATCAAATATGTATGTTCGACAATGATAGACAATGGATAAGTAAGTCACTTTTACCGAGTAATTTCTTAAGAATAATCTTGGCGATTTTGATGCATTACATGAAAATACTAAGAATTAAAATGTTTTGTTTTGGGGTGGCGAAGGTGAGTGTTGACATGTTGTGAAGGGATCCCGTAAACTTACACTTGGGTCACAAGTCCCAAGCGCTTCGACTCACTTCCTCCTCAGCCACACTATAGACTCGGCAGGCACGGTGAGTCCATGGAATGCTAAAAGTTATCGTCTCAAATTGTAATCGTACTCCCTTTAATATAAAGATCGATTTAATTATATACTTACATACATACATACATAAATCACGCCTATATCCCCGAAGGGGTAGGCAGAGGTGAACTAGCACCCACGTTTCGCCAATTATGTTAGGTCCCAAGTAATAGGTGGCGAGCCTATTGCCATTTATCGGGCACAAAAGTCGCAGTACATTGCTAGGTGGTATAAGAAGAACGCTGCTGCCCATTCCTCATTACTGATTTATCCTTAGTCGCCTTGTACGACACCCACGGGAGAGATTTGGGGTGGTGACAATTGTATTCTACTCTGCCGTCACCACACTTACTCATCAGTAATACAGTACATTAAATCTGTCACATTTGGGCTAGTCGTTCAATATGTATTTTATTCCAACGTGTGATTAATCAATCTCAGGCTAATACTTACATACATAAATCACGCCTATATCCCCGAAGGGGCAAGCAGAGGTGAACAAGCGCCCACGTTTCGCCAATTATGTTAGGTTCCATGTAATCGGTGGCGAACCTATTGCCATTTATCGGGCACAAAAGTCGCAGTACATTGCTATTGCTATTGCTAGGTGGTATAAGAGGAACGCTGCTGCCCATTCCTTATAATTGATTTATCCTTAGTCGCCTTGTACACCCACGGGAGAGATTTGGGGTGGTGACAATTGTATTCTACTCTGCGGTCACCACACGGCAATACGCTAATACGCTATCTATAATAACACCGTATTAACCTTCTCTGACCGTTTTAGATAGACTATTAGGCACCATAGTCTTTAGTTCTCAATTAATAATTTTGTGATAGTCTGTCTCGCTCAACGCTCTCCTTTTCCGCCTGTCTCTATCTCTGTCTAAGGCTCAGAGCTGCTTAATAGTTTGAATGACATAATAAAGACCCATTATTTGGAAGAACTTATAGAATCTTTAAAAGTTCAGAGGTTTGTATGGTTTTTTTTAAATACATATAAATACTTTCAGCTTCTCATATAATACTCATCACTTTATCGTTGTCAAATTAAATATACTAACTAATAAAGAAATCAAGTTTGTATCATACATAACCAAAGACAGAAACTCCAAATTATATTATAAAACTTGTAATACGTTTTGCTGTTATGCCAAATTCACATCATACTGCATTAATTTGTTTCAAAAAAGAAAATCTAAAGGAATATGATCCGTTTGAGGCAAAATAACGTTCGTAATCAATAGATTTGTGCTGCCTGCCCTCGTCGGTTTTTAAATTCTCAATAGCTTTGGCTCTATAAAAACTTAGTCCATTGGTAATTTATAATTACGCGTCTAATGTTGTATAATGGCATAGAAATCGGAAAGGTGATAACCCTGGAATAGATCGAGTTTCAACGGAAATAAAAGTTTGTCGGCTTCGCTTCATTCGAGATAATAAACGTTTACACTCAATCTATGTAGGTACTATGGGCATTTCGCTTTAATCTTAGCAATAAAAATATAGCAACGTTAGTTTAAAGAGATTCTACAGGTATCGCTTTGTTGAAACAACTGTCCTACGGAGAGGTGCAATAGAGTAGATATTTGCATGTCATTGATAAGGCATTGGTCTGATTTCTTTTATTGCGAAAGTCTGAGCTCTATTTGGCGAAAATAAATTTGAAAGGGTGAATTGTTTTTATTAACTTGTAAAAGCATTCGAACTCTTCGCTGACGATTCTCAGTGGCTCGAATTAGTAATGATTGGCTTAGTTTGGATAATTTAAAATTGTAATATATTTAAGGAAACTCTCATTTTGTGGACCCAGACTAAAATGGTGCCCGAATACCATTCATAGTAAATAAGGGAAGAGTTTAAGTCAGCATCATAAATCGATTATCACTTTAGCCCTCGGTCACAAATTTGTACGAACAACTATTGTGACAAGGTACTTAAGAGTTAATCTATTCATTCTTTTTATCATTCCTTGGGATTTAAGGGTACACTCACTTCCATAAAGGTCTGGTTCACTAATCCGATAACTACATATGTGATAAAAACCCCAGAATATCGTTCACACATCATCTGTAAGTCGCGGCAAAAGGGACATTATGATTGTTCACGAAGATAGTGAAATACCTACGTGAAAGCTATTAATCGGATTTATGATACTCTTAAGCTGTGATTTCATCTAATTACATACATACATAAACCACGCCGTTCTCTCCTAAGGGATAGGCAGAGGTGTAACAACTTTCTTATCATTTAGACGAAAAAATGACCCTTCCGTTGCATTTGAATAAAAGTAAAAAAGACAAATGTATTCATACACATGTATGAAAAAAAAAGATATTGGTGGGAAGGAAGAATCTAGCAAATCATTCGCCGTTTAAAAAACAATAAACAAGCATTTTCGTGCCACAACAAACTTTGATAAACAAAACCACCCACAATGGCGTTCTCAAAAAAAAAGCGACCGTTCTGTATCAATATCAATTTAATTAACAATATCAATTAAGGGCTTAACAAGCTTACCCATTCATTGTTTGCATTTCATTGGGTGTAATCGGCGCTTAATGAAACCCTACCAGCTACGAATACGATATCGCCCGAATTATCATTACCAAGATACGAAGGTTGGATATTTGCATAGCAATACCGTTTAAATTGCCAATAATCGAGCTTTTCACGCATACACTTACTTAGAAGTGGCAATTAAATTCGCACGAATTCGATTTCTATCGATTCAAGTGTACAACTAGTTGATATTAATCTCAAAACACAAACTTTCAACGATTAGAGAGCACTTGCCTATGTTAACCACATTTAAGGAAATCGAGATATAACGAGGAATGGGCAGCAACATTCCTGGTGCAACATCACGCAAATTACTGCTATTAAAGTTCCCGGGGAATGGCAATAGGCTCGCCTCACAATACATGGGACCTGAAATGAGCTAGGGAAACGCGGGTGTTAAATAAATCCCAACCTACTCCTTAGGGGAGAAAGGCGTGATGTATGTAAATGAGAAAACAAACGTGCTATCGGGTAAATAATCTCATATCATTGAACAAGTACTTTGTCGTCTATTATATAGTCGAATCCAGTACACATTTGCATTTCATCTGCAAGTAATAAGACTTATTTTACCTTGAATGCTCCGCCTGGCTTTGATCTTTCCAACAAACTAGTTTTATAAAACAAACAACAACTACAAGTGAGGTAGATGCCCACTCAAGGACGGAAATAAATTTCAGCCACTCGACTAAAAAAGGATTTGTCTCTTAAGCACTCAGGACACTTAAAACCGACCGACATGGGTACTTACGACCCTTGATTCCAGAAGCCCTTTGGCTCGAGATAATTGCGTGATCGCTTTATCTCCACCTTACACGTGAGGTAAAGACCTTCTTTGCTCTCTCATTATTACAAAGGCTATTTGATTTAATTTCAATGCTATCCGACAGAGGGATTTTTATTCAAGTCAATTTATTTTCGATTCAGACATAAAAGCAGCGTAAAACGCTGCTTATAAACACTTTTATTAAGACTATTAAGTTTTAGAAACTTACGAGGAAATTGACAATTTGGTGATAACATTGGTTAGCCGTTGACTTTGCGCCTAATTTCGCAAAGTTTTAATGTTCAGATATATAAAAAATGGTGTTTGATTCCACGAAAATTTGTTCGTTGGTCGTCAATCGTTCGTGATCAAAAATAACAGATTTAAGAAAGTTTTCCAGTTTAATAAAACCAATTCTTAAAGTTAGTAGATTCTTGTTTACAAATGTTTTTATCTAAAGTAAGAGGTATACTATAATAATCATAAATATATTATTAAAAATACACTACTGTATAACCATCACTCGAGAACAAATGCCGGTGTCTATCACAATAACATTTGCCCCTCGCACGATTCGAACTTTTCGCCGATCTACATTCTAACTATGTATTTGACCAAAGTTGTCTTCAAATTGTGTATTTGAATTTCAGTGCTTTCGCGCAGAGACAAGCCTCCAGAATAAGAGATATCGACAAATTAGCTTTCATTGTGCAAACTAATCAACTCGACACCGCAAACAGGCGGTCAAATTGTTTCTTTGACGCTGATTAAGCCCCATGAAACGTAAACTCAATCGGGTTTTTCAATTAACATGCAAATCGAATTAAATTTCCGAGCACACCCTGCTGCTAAAACAACCGAATGTGATATCGGTTATGGGTGTACGATTGTTTTCAATGTTTCACGTCTTGTCGATTTAAATGGTGACTTTTTGACTCCTTACGTTTATTTATAGCTATGAATTTTAAATAAACCAGAAAATTTGGTCGCACAGTAGCTTAGATAGCTTAGTCGGTAGCATAGATACACAATCTGGAGAGGTGGTGAACGCGGATTCGATCTTTCCATCATTATTCGTCTGCCCTGTCTTTCCATCATCATTGCTAGCCAGGGGGCCTACCGCCTAACTCGATTGCTGATGATAGCTATATTGCAATGCACTGCTTACGGCTATAGCAGCCAACCTGAATTTTTAGGCGGCACGGATTTTGTGCCAAATTCATACAAAATCATTCGGTGATCATTCGTTCAAAGCTATCGCTAATAGTTTAGGTACATTGGTGCGAAATGACAGCATGACGTCATAAACTATAGCTTTTGCTTTAGCAATCGAGTTAGGCGGTAGGCCCCCTGGTCGTACCGATACAGTTAGATTTTTTACTTTCATACATATTAGTCAGCTATCAATAAAATAATCCACATCCTTATTGATTCATATAGTCTGATTGGTCATCCGCTTCCTTATTATACAAAACTGTCTAATGTCTCCGATTAATTTTCAACCTTAACAAATTAACCAAAAAGTGCAAAATCTATCAGGAAAATTGTTTTCTTGCTTACCTTACGTGTTGTCTGTACATTTGTACATAACTCCTCCGATAACAATATATTAATTTGTGTTCCCCTTACAAATGAGAACAAAGTGTACTTTGCAAACTTTCCTGCGTGTTTGCCTTAGTTCACCAGAATGGAATCCCTGTACCAACACCGCCTTTATATCTGCAAAGCAATGAATGGAAGACATAGCAATAAATCCAGGCCGAGCAAAACTCTTTTCTCCTGGGTGATATATTGGGGAATAACACGCAGTCTGAACGTGTTACGGTTGATATAGTCATCTGCAGCTTTAATAGGAAATTTCTCGGGCCACATCGGGTTATTGGGGTCCCGCGGTGTACCATAATATCCCTCTAAGATTGAAGCAGTATTTCTCGAACACAATTTCATGGGTCTACACAGCTATACCGATAATTTACGGCCTCTTAAATTATTCCTCGCCTTAAAAGCAACCATTTACTGTTCAAATATTTTATTTCCGCTAAAGCCCGTAGTCTAGTAGTCATCCCATGATATTTTATATAGATCATCATCAACACCTGTAATGTTTTTATTGCTGTATCATCATTATCATTTCAGTTGGGTATATCCCCGAGGATCACAAAACCGATCGGTTCTGCTCAGCCTTGTTGGGGGCTACCAACGCTCCGGCAGTACTCCTCGCAATGTGCCCCGCCCACTTACCCCCGAATACAGAAACGCTAATCAAATTTGAGGCACTGCTTAAAAAGTTAAGTGGACATTACCTGTCAGAATTTGTATGTGAAAACGTCAATTTTGACAACATTTAAAAGTTAAGCAAGACTCAAACTTTGATTAACGTTTCTGTATTCGGGAGTTAAGGTCTTATTGCTGGTATACATGTCATGAATGGAATAATTTCGCGGCAACGTGTCGAGAATCGTATGCCGAGTTCTAGAAACTGCTCCATCTCCTCGTGTGTGTTTCTTTCAATGATCTGCCTATGAGTAGCGATTTAATAAGGCTGGTAATTATGTAGATCTAGAACCACCAGAAACTACTATGGATTTTAGGTGAAGTGCATTTTCATCTTCGCCCTAAATAAATATATCATCACAATAAATATCCAAACATTACGATAATAAATCCCTTAAAATCAAGGATATTTTCAAAAATGTTTCAGGAAAAGCTGGGTCTTTGAATGGTATTCTATTTGATCCGCGCCGAACGGTGCTTTTTGTTCCCCTTTGGAAAAGTTTTTCTCTTATAATTTACAGCGGTATGTGGAGCCGTTAGCAAGCACGAGTCGCCCAACCATATTTACTATTTGTTCCAGGAGAGTAGGCCGCTGAAAAATCCCCATATACGAACGTGTCGGTGACAGCAAAATGTCAGCGACACAATTTCCTTTCGAATTGCGAACCAAAATTACTTCAGGACCAATACCAAAGATAAAACTTCTGGTGTTTCATCCTTCAATGTTGGCCGTTGTAAATTAAATTTGTTAAAATAACCATTATTGAATATTGGCGTCAGCGTCATTATTTCAGACTATATAGCCTTTAGCTGGACATATTCGTCCTTCATCAGATCTCCGCTAAACCCTGTGGAGACTTACCTACGCCGTCGCCACTATAGGACCTTGTCGCCCAATGGAC
This sequence comes from Cataclysta lemnata, assembly GCA_963931975.1. Taxonomy (NCBI): domain Eukaryota; kingdom Metazoa; phylum Arthropoda; class Insecta; order Lepidoptera; family Crambidae; genus Cataclysta; species Cataclysta lemnata. The sequence goes on along the minus strand of OZ008353.1, from coordinate 9,201,242 downwards.
GTCCTCTTTTTAATGTACCAAGCCCACTCCCACTTAAGGTTAGCAATTCTTTAAGTTATTTCAGAACTTTGTTTATTCTACGAATATCTTAATTTCTGTTTCGATCGCGTAAAAAAGTCTTAGCTTAGGCCCTTTCTTTACGAAAGAACTTAGAATAACAAATAACTCGAACTTAAAATAGGTGACTGCTAAATTTTAGTGTCAGAGAACACAGGTAAATTAAAGAGTGCCTACTCTAGAACATTGTAATTAGCTAATTTGTAAGCAGATTGTTTAAATTCTCCGTTTTACGCCCTTAATTTGTAAACACAATATCGGTAGATTGTCGCGAGGTATTTGTCTAAGCCGTCTAAGGTGTCCTTGATTCCTCCATACCGAAAATTTAACATTATTGAGGTCCTCGACATATTTAACGTTTCCTACACGAAGGGCATCTTTGAGTAATTTGATGTATAGAGTCATATTAGGGGCGAAAATATCCAGATCTATGCTATCATCTCATGCCAGCCAAATGAGTACTGGTACTGACGGCCGAGACACCACGGGATTTAAATAGAAAATATTTGTTTTATGAACTTGCAAAGCAAAAACGTTTGTTTTGTTGGATTGTAGTGCCTCACAAACTTTACTTCATAGTTTTAACTGATTTGACTTGGCATTTTGATTTAAAAGTAAACCTTCCAATTCAGCTTCATGGTTTTTGCGTGAATGAGCACAAACATCTGGAACTCCAACCTCAATATTTGACTTATAAAGCCACATTAGTTAGATGTTTATTATATTTATTCTAGTAATTTCGCCTCTCAATTGTCTTTTAATAGCAGGCATCATGAGATAAGTTGTTACGTGTTCATCGTGTGGTGGTGTGGTGACGGCAGAGCAGAATACATTTGTCATCACCCTCAATTTCTTTCGCGGGTGTCGTACAAGCTAAGGGTTAAGATGGGTTAAGATATTAAAGGGTTACGACAGCCACGGGAGAGATTTGGGGTGGTGACAATTGTTTAGGTTAGGTTAGGTTATAAATGCCGTGTGGTGACGGCATTTATTAAATGCCACCTAATATAATCGTTTCGCCAATTATGTCAGGTCCCATGTAATAAGTGGAGAGCCTATTGCCATTTATCGGGCACAAACGTCGCAGTACTATTGCTAGATGGTATAAGAGGAACGCTGCTGTTCATTCCTCACCACTGATTTATCCTTAGTCGCCTTGTACGACACCCACGGGAGAGATTTGCGGTGGTGACAATTGTATTCTACTCTGCCGTCACCACACGGCATTTATTAAATGCCACCTAATATAATTGACGCACGTTTCGTGGTGTGGTAATATGTATTACATACAGTCAACAGACAGCACACCATGTCACCACAATACGTCAAATTTTCTTTCTCACTTTGTGCATTATGTAATTTCACAGTTCAGTACCGCCTGTCGTGCTGTTGACTGTACCCGCGAAGGCAGAAGGCAGATTCGTCTTACTGCGCTCTAAATTAAATTAAGTTAAGCCTTGCATTGTTGAAGTAAGTTGCAGTTGTATTTTAAAAGCGTTCCGTTTCTGGTTAATTTGTTTCCGCTTGCTGAAAGAGAGCGCTCGTGATGTGAATAATATTACGGAGATTTGCTGAAGTGAGATGCAGAATGTCTTAATTAACCAGGGGAAGCAACTCGTCCGTGTAAAAAATTACGAAGCGAAGATAAGGGTTGGTTCAGTGAGTTGAGTCGTTAATGTAAAAGATAATAAATACTTAATTATTTTGGTAGTATTTGTCTATGTCATATACAGGGTGGAAAAAAAGGGCCCTGGAGGGAAAGTACCATAAATCTTTAAAATAGCTCATTTTACTGATTCACATTCACAGCATTCATTCACAGATTTTCTCGAAACGATTACCCGTATACATTGCATTTTTTTTTCTCCAAAATTTAAAATAAAAAGCAATAATTGTTTTCTTCCTAACATTAAATGTGACCCAATTTAGCGAGTGGTTCAAAATTTCTTACTCTTTCTCCTACTTCAACAAACTTGGAGAGAGAGAATATTAAGTCGTTGGAGGATGAACAGGTGTTTTGTTCTTCTTTGTTCTTTGTTCTTCTTCTTCTCTCTGCCATGTTCCCAGTCTATCTGGGTTCGGCGCAGGATTCCTCTTCCATACAGATCGACCAGACGTCAACATGCCCCACCAATCCAGTCCCGGTGGATGAACATTTTTAATCGTGTATTCATATAAAAATGGTAGGTGGTGACTGGTTTAATTAGTGTCTCGGCTTAATTTAGCGGGCTTATTAAAAGCGACCACTGTAGTAATTAATATTTCCTACACCAATATTTTAGGTGGTTCTTGAACAAACCAGAGTGGCTTTACTGGTGATGAAAGCATGCTATGAAGCCATATCGCTGCACTAATTACAAAAGACAAAGGCTTAATTAAATATTCCGAGTGTCTTGTTTAAGTAAACGCTGTTCTTATTAATAAGGGCCGTGTTAGAGCTCTTTCTGTCAGCTTGTTTATTAAGAGGAATCGTAGCGTGTTCTGTGTAAAAAATCTAAGTTATCGCTATTTGAGCGCTCGTGCTATTTTGTTTAGGTTGGCAATCATTTGTAGATATTTGACAGTTTCGTACCGCAGGCGTGCTGTCGATTGTACATTGTACTCCGTTACTAGAATATCGTGTTATCAGGAATCTAGTGAAATTCGAATTTTAATTTGTCAAAAGTAAAAATACATAAGTATACTAAAATATGTGGCAGTCTTTACTAAGATAGGCGCGTGCTGACAGCTGAAAGTGGCGACGACGGAACAGAAAACAATTGTCACCTAAAACTCTCCCACTTTAACACACCTGTCGTACAAGGCGACTAAAGGTGACAGCAATGAGTAATGGGCAGCTGTGTTACTGCTATACCTACCGGATGCACAGATCTCAGTATCTGTTTTATGGCTAGTTTAAGGCTAGGTAATATAACGAGACCGCTTCTGCCCATTTCTCATGACTGTTTCAAGCCTTAGAACATTAATCGCAGTAATTTACTAATTAGTGCATCACGGACGCTGCTCTGCCCTGCACCTTGTACCTCGAGATAGGTAGTTATAACTGTATACTGCTCTGCCGTCACTACAAGTAGAATTAAATAAAATTATAATAAACCATATATTTCTACGAACAGAACCTGACCTACTTTTCTAGGGCCAACTGTATAGCTGTATTTAGCTACTGTTATTGATCAAGAGGCCATATAGACCCAGAATTATTTTCGGACGTTTTGTAAAGATTTCTTACGCAATCATCTTAGTAGGCACAGTTTATTACTTGTCAAGTAATTGATTTCCCTTTATATTTTCGTATCGTATTAATGTCTTCGATGTCACTGTATTCTATTTCGCCCAAATAGGTTATGAATATATTATATTTATTAATATGTAAATTGGGAGTCTTCTTGTCCTATATTTTCATCCCCTGTGATATTACGAAACAATTTGCCTTTAACGTTACGCGATGTAATTTTCTTTTACGGGGAATGCTTAGGTATGGGTCTGCGTATTCTTACTTATATCGTTAAGGCACACCCAGGCTAGTCATTAATTAATAGTAATTACTCAAAAACTTGTGCCGAGGTCAATTTTTGTAATGAAATTCTCTCTTGGAGCAGTTTTTGTTTTTGTTTTGAGAATATATTTTATATGCATAAATGTCAGAAAAAATTGTTATAAGTTTCCTAATATTTATGAAATTAGTGATGTTTCGCTAAGGTGTTCTGTTAGGTGCGAAATTGCCACAACTAAAAAGATATCTAAAAACGTTTTGTATTCAAAATTTATGAAATTAACAATTAACTTACTTTTGCAAGAAAATAATAAGATAATATAAAAAAAAATACTAACAAAACATTATGCTCTACAAAAAACTTAATGTTACAAGATAAAACTTGCATTGCAATGCCATCTGTGTCTCTTCTATATTAAGGTATGTCAAATAACAAACACTTATATTGTTGCAGGTAATATCGAAACCAATTCACTGGCTTGTCGCAATGCTAAACAAGTGACACTTTTGGAATCTGCAGGCGTGGTGATCCGGTAAGTGATCTTAAAAGCTCCGTGAAGGTAAACGGCAACAAATGAATGTCACGCGAGTCTCGCAGCTTCCGTGTGGCCTTGCTCTAGGAGAGGACTGCCCGGCTAGCATGACCATCGAAACACGATATGATATAGCCATTTATCGGGTTGAACTTACAAAAATCATTGGATTTTTGGCTATATCTTTATCATATAGCCTTATAGGCTTATTCAAGTATTAAAATTCAATGATTTTTAACAGTTCAACGCGATAAATGGCTATATCATGTCGTGTTTCGGTGGTCATGCTAGCCGGGCTGGTGCGCTGTGGTCCTGTGTGTCTTCTTTCATCTTCTAATCTAGTTATAAAATTAGAGACATGTCTATGATGGCCACGATATTTATGATGTGAAACTAATTTTAAAATAAAAATAAAATCCCTTCACTGTTTTCTTTACTTACAGAAAATGTTATTATATCTACAAGGAATAAAATGTCAGTGACGAGTAATGGGCAGCAACGTTTCTCTTTTACGAATATAGATAGATACTGCGATTTACGTGTCACCTATAAAATGGGACGTAATATAATTAGCGAAACGTGGGTGTTAATTCATCCCCGTCCCTTCGGGGATAATACGCCTACTATCCCCGAAGGGACAGGGATTTATGTATGAATGTATAAAAAGTCTAAACGCTTTGGTCCTCATTTATCCACTCCTTGGAAACCAGAATTCAGAACTTATCTAAAATTACTTTTAGACAGACAATCCATTTGGAAGCAAACAATGCCAGTTCGCGTCACGCATTAATTTATATAAGTCGGAGAATTTCTTATTATTCATTAGCACTCTATTGAAGAAACGTTTTGCTATGACGAGTTTTGAAAGACTGAAGTGTAATTGGAACAAACTGAAGAAGATTAAAGAGATCAGGCCAAGATTATTTTTTTTAATACAATCCCAATTTTAGTCCCTTACCTATGAATGCCAGGAATTTTTCGTTGTCTGCTCTAATATAAGTACTTTTAATGAAGGCCAAAAATCCAATAGAATGCCTGAGATATTTGTTGCCCTCGTTGTTTCTTATTATCACAGGCTGGCTGACACATGGTGGCATTAAGGATTTCATTAAGACCTTAGGTCGGAAGTCCTATATTAGACGAATACCTTTCACATATTATAACACTTATGATGGGTAATAAAATAATTGACATTGAAGATTATGTTTTCAGAATTGAAAATCTATTCGGTTTCGTGCGGTCCTTCGAGCCGAATAACAGTGTAAGGGATTAAAATGGATTAAAAATTGACTGTATATAAAGCCAAAAGAGAGGAACAATGGAGTTTACACTTAAGATTATAAAAAGTATTTAAAAAGGCAACAAAAAAGATAAGCCATCTTGCGCAATGACAGAGAGGCCTAATTCTGCTAATATTGACATGCGTAGAGCAAAATACTAACCACTTCCTCTCTCACAGGTGCCATACAAGGCAAATAAGAGTTAAACATTACGAGGAATGGGCAATAACGTTCCTGATGCAATATGTAGCAATTTACTGCGAAATAGTTTTTGTTTTCATATTTAGAAAAATATTACCACTTTTCTTCCTATAGAAATCTGGATTAGGTTTAATATCATCTGGCTTTGTCGTAATGTGGTCGTGGTCATCATATAATTACTTATTGAAAGACCACATATATTACGACTTAAAACTAAGACATCGGCCGCCAGGGCGTCATTAAATCCTCCAGGGAGCTTCAATGTGCTCAAGCTTGGCTTAAAACTCTTCAATATTAGAGTGACCATCAGTTATTGCTTCTACTAGTAAAATGTTTAATCATTATAGGATCTTGTAGATGGAAATAGTTTATTCGTATTTTCATGTAAAATATAATAAATAAAACAGAACTTAAATGAAAACAAAATAAAAAACAAAGAATGGTCTCTGTTGCGGCTGGTATTCTGCGGACACATAATTCTTGATGAAGTAGTTTTTGCTATAAAGATTGGAAGCATTTTGATTCTGATACACACGTTTCCAATGGTTATAGTATTTCTGTTGTTCACGATTCATGATTGTAGGTACTGTATGTATACAATCAATTTGTTTTAAGATTGTCCTTTCTCCCTTCTCATCAACAAGAATCTTCATCATTAGATCATCTCTTCTCATTACATGCCTCTACCGGGCTATCGGTCCTACTTTCAGCTTCCTTTTTACGCATGGAATTTTCATTCTTGTTCTCATAATATTACTTACTTATTTTTGTTTAATCTTGTTACTCCACTGATTTGCCTTATGTTCTTATATATGTGTTCTTAGTGGCCAAACATTTGAATCCTTACATTAAATTTTCTTATACAACTTCTTCTTCTTTCTTACATTTATTCTCAGCGTTAATATCACACCGAACTGTAAATTAATGGGTCAGTTAATATGACGTCAAGATTGGTTAGCGTATGAAGTGGTATACAACATAATTATACCCTTGTTTAATAAATAAGCATTATATCACTGTATCTAATCCAGCTCGTTTGTTTGCGATAACTTTGTTTGTTAATTACAAATATGACCTAAGTGCGTTTGATTGGATATCGTGTCGGAATCCCTAATTAGCTAATACTCGAACAAACATTACACAGGCTCAGTAATTAACAATATTATTATGATGCAGCATAAAACGTAACTGGTCAATATTTACGTATCTTCTCCTCTTCTTCTTTGGCCTCGCCATTTTCCTTTACGCGGGGCCAGCTTTCTTTATCATGCGGCGGCAGGTATCTAGCTGCTAAATATCGTCTTAATTAAGACTAGCGTCTTCATGTCCCTCTGGACATTCGTCAACCGGTAGTTTAGGTTTTTTCGGCCGTGAGGGTGGCGGGAGGAGCAATTGTGACATTTGGCAGCCAGCTCTTAATTTTAGTTCTGCTAATTTTTTCAAGAAGATTTTTAGTGAGTGTTTCGTTTTATGACAAAAAAAGTGTCTCAGTACAAAAAGTGCGCACCCTACACACCTCAGTCAAGAGTCGCTACATGTATATCTATGTTCCTAGCTACATCTTCCTGGCTTAAGATATTAATAGTGAAGTGCAGCTTATATCGACGCTCCTGTTTTTATTAGGTAAAAGTGGTTGAGGGACTACAGATTAACAACTCTGGCTATTAATATCGCATGGCTTTAGAATTTAATGACTTTCTTACAAATTATGTTAAAAATATCCCAATTTGTGATATTGCTTGAAAGTAGCAATCAAAGACTAATCATCTGTTTTGTTGCCGTTTTACCAACAGACTTCGGCTGTTTTACTTCCATACGAGTTGCCTCTCTTGGTGTTACAATATGGAATATGAGGGTCTAACGGCAGCAGTTCAGAGTGTAACCACGAGTAATGGAAAAGTTAAGCTAAACTCTGTGACTCTGTGTATTTGAATGTTCGCTTCCACGATGGTTTTAACAATGTCTTAAGATTTTACTCTATCAGAAGCTACACAAAATTGTTATAAAGTACCCACTTTACTACTCGAAAATTTGACAATGCCGATGTGAATGTCGTTGTGTAGGTAGGTATCTTCATTAATTGTTAACCCTTTCAAGGGCAGGGCAAGTAGTAGTAGTAGCAAGGCAAAATAGTAGCCACCATAATTTGAAACTCAATGAATTCTAATAAGATTTAAAACTAATGAAAAATATTTAATTGCATTGCCCTATGAAGGGTTAAGGCTATTATATTAGACTATAAAATCCACTAGCAGTCTACAGATAAAAATAAATCAAGGCGTAAAATTAAAGTTAAAGTAATGAAAAACTTTTTACTACCTTCAAGTTTATGACTCTGAAACAAGATTTATGAAATAAAATTAATAAGCACTGTCAGTTTACGGCAAAACCAATTGTTTTTATGTTTAATAACGAAAGAGGTTTTACACAACCGACGCTACTAAAGATATATTTTAATTAAAATCTCTGTACAGAATATTACGTCTGAGAGTGCGCTCTTCAAAAGAAGATTAACAACATTCTAACGGAAAAAGGGAACGAAGTCAAGAAATCTCTTTAGCTTGATCCAGAAATTTACAGCTGGCGTGGAGTGAAAAAACGTCTCTCAAAAAACTTTTATTGCTACTCGTACGACGTAATTCGAATGAATTCTTCTTATAATCTTGTTATTGAGTTTTCTGGAGTATGCACGGGGGCAAATTGCTATTGCCTTTTCTGATTTGTACGAGTTCAAACAAGTTCCAGTCGAATTCTGTCGTGACGTTATTATTTTATTTTAACGTTAATAATGTCAATGTCTTTATCAGTGTTCTGGTTATATCATTATTGTGAATCTCATTATTATGAATCTCATTATTGTTGGCAATTTCTACCACTTGAGCTTCATAGGTACTACCCCTACCCCTACAATGCCCTTAGTATATATATTTTCGGTTTGTTACATTTATTTAGTACCTAAGCTGAAAGAGAGCTAATTAGTGTGTCTACTGAATAATTTTGGATTTCGGTTGAGCCGAGCTTTGGTGAGGTCTTATAAATAATTACAATTACTGGATTGAAGTTTATATTTTGTTCATCTTTAAAAAATCTTCAGCAAACGCTAAATAGATTCTGACTTGTGAAAGTTGGGAAACGTGTCCTAAATTCGGCCTGAACCAAATGTGTACACAAAGTAGTTCCATTGTCTGAAGCGCTTCATATTGTACGATTGAGTGTAAAGATAATTTATTATTTTGGCCGGGTTGATATTTGATTTAACCTTTATTCTTGCTCCATCTTCGTGAGATCATTTTATTATAAAGTCATCATATATTTTGAAAAAAGGAAAAGTACTGCAATAAGACTGGTCAAAATTGTTAAATTGATTATTACGAAACCATTTTTACAATACCTACGCTAAGATTGGTTGCAGGCGAATTAGTAATATCAATTTAATATTTTTAAGTGGTCTTAAAGCACTTTGAGAAGATTCGCAAACATTGCTTTTTCAAGATGGCTTAGTAAATTAGTTTTTATTGAAAAGTTTGTACAGCCCGCCGCCGTTATATAACGGCCGATCAAAGTGCCCTTGTATTGTTAATCCCCAATACACCGCTATTGTTTAGTAGTCGCGTACTTGACCCAATCTCCCGTTTGTTTTCTCGGAGGAACTCGCGGCCTTTAAATTTCTATAAGCGAAAATCGGACTGGCTTAGTTTTGAAGGTCCATGGGTGACACTTTAAAGATACAAAAGTATCTGCTTCACTATTAATATAAAATAACCTGAATACATATTAATTTGCGATACTTAAACTTAGGCAATACATTTTCAAAATTAACTTACCTAAAAAAGAATTACCAGAATTCAGACGTAGGCAATACAAATCACGCAGTAGTTTAAGATTACAAGACTAAGCATACTTTATTGAATTTTTTAACTTGGTTTATTTGCAAGTCAATTTAATATTTGCAAATGAAGCTGTTCAGCATCAATCTTTGATTATATCTCTTCATTAAAAAGATCTTCAGCTTTAGAATTTGCATAGCTAATTCATGTAATCTCAGTAAATATGGACACTGAATAATGCGGTCAAAAGCAGTAAAACATTCGTGTTTTCAAAACTAACATGACTGAAATTTTCTCATGTCATGAAGACTCTTTAAGCTTTCCATTCTTACTCTTCCAAGAGCTGTTATAAATTGTTACTTATATTCGCTCACTCGTTGAGAATGTGGTTCTTATACTTCAGTATATAAAAAATCTGCAGCGGAATATTACTTCACAGGATTATATTCAGTTGCGAACGTAGCGAAACTACGTAGGTGTCACTTGATTCTTCATCGTCCACAGACTAATTGACAGGAACGTTTAGTTGGCTCACAAATTAGTCAGACTAATTCGTACCAATTGACTGTACATTGTTCGTGACCCGAATGACCAGGATATGCTTAATTGCCACCACACTGGATACCTGCACAGATGTTATTAATTATCCTATAAATCGTTGAATAGTTTGCACAATGCTCTGTTTGGCGTATAAAGTTCTGGAATACGCCAAGGAGTCTTTTTGTTTTATTTATAGTTTAAGCCAAAAAATAATGTTAACATTATGAAGTATTCCTCTTCCTACCATACATTCTTCTCCTTAATTATTTAGGTTTAGTGCAGTATGTCTCTATTGTCATGTTGCTCTAGGATTTGGCTAGGTTTTTATGGACGGTCGCCAACCTGACACCAATACTCCTATTTAATACTGCTGTAGATGGTTTATTCAGCTATTCAGCACTGCGTACGTTACCCCGGCCCAAAAATCCCTTGGTAACCTATGGGTCACCATATATATGTTCTACTTTGTCGCCACTATACGGCAGCAATATGAATATGCATGGAGTATCGATAGAAAACTCTTTTGCAACGCTACCAAGAATCGTTGTTAAACAAATGAAGGCCACCAAGGAAATTCACCATTATTTAAATGGATTGACTCGAGTCAAGGGCCAGTGGTGATGCGATAAATCCGGCTAATCCAATAAGCCGAAGCGAACTTCTGAGGTCCCGGTCCTATTGTGGAGAGCATTAATAACTGTCTTATGGTACTATCCTTTTTTCGCCAGTGACTTTATCCACTTTCTCGTCTCATTTCATTTGATGGCTCAAAGTTCGCACCTGTTTTGTTTGATGAAATCTTATCGTTTGCTGCGAATGTATTAATTAACATAGGCACGCGTCTCATATGCTGTGCATCCTTTTTACTTTTGAAGACGAGCAGAATTTATTCGGTTAATTTTGTATGTGACTGTGCATCTTTTTCAAAGTTAATAATTTAAGTTAAATAAGTTTTTTCGCGTATATAGAATGAAAATCAACTAAACTGTTTCAGCAAATACTTTCCTTGTGAGCCTATGCTCTATGTGAGCAACAAATTATTTCTTCGTGAGAATTTGGTAACATAAATCTTTATAGATTGCAAAGCGTAACTTCATACCTATAAGTCATTCTTTTCCCTAGGGTCCACTCTTTCTATTGTCAACTTCGCACACTGGATAGAGTTAGTTTGCGTAGTTTTGCAGTTCCATTGTTTATAATTCTGCTGAAGTAAATGTTTCCCTTGCGTGAACTGACCCCTGGAACTTTCATTTGTCTAGCCCAATCGTTCTAAGTTTGCTCGTTAGCTCTTAGGGTATTCTTTTGGTAGTTAATTGGTCTTACGTTGTCAGCAGTTATAAATTTACTGTCTTCACTAATGTCTTGCTTTTTAAAGACTGTTTTTTAATCAATTTTATCTACAACAAAAAGGTACACATTAACAGTTATTAATTATTATTATCAATCCAGTAAACGAACGGACAAAACGTTTGAAAATTCTGTAGAATATTGCTCTTCCAATATGGTGAATCCACGTGAGGCATAATTGTTATATTCCCTTGAAAAACAGCGTGAAACCCCGTCGTCTGCCTTTAAATAGATATAAACGACGCAACTTGGATTATAAATTCGCTCACGATTTCCTTTCCTTATGTTTTCTTTATGAATACGTAATGTGTTCAAGGGAAGGTTAAATCTCTTTTAGCTTTAATGCAACTAAAGCGACGTTTGCGTGGTTAAACGGTTGAAATGATGTCGAAATACTCTATGCGAATTAAACAAAATAAGTTGTAGTACAATAGTTGCTCATGTTTAAAAAAGATACGCAAGTAATTTCTATTGGGGAATATCGAATAATTATTGCAGTTTTGATGTTTCATCATCATTCTCATCTCTTAGCTTTTCTTAGACTCTGAGAAAATAAGTAAGTCATTTCAAAGTACCAACCCCTCTATAAGAATACAAAAAAATGCCCCTGCCAGAATTGAAACCCTGACATCTTGGCCGATAGCCAAGCAACTCGACTATTCACCTAAGCTAATGTCGACTAAGATGTCAATGCCAATCAAGCTTCTCAATGCATCGAGGATCAGAGTAAAACTGAAAAGGTATTTAATTAAGTTTGCATGCATCTGAAAGTGGAACAAAATTCGCTGTGAGCACTTTCAAAGAACGTTTCTGTCTATAGGGATATGGTCTAACGCTGCTTCTGGTGTTGTTTAGAGCAAAAGCCGGTAATTCTCGGTTATTCCCGGGAGAGCTCTCAAACCCACGAGGGTCGTTAGTGAGCTCGTCGGCACACCACCTGATTTTTTAATTTGAAAAGCTGTCGCTGCCTTTTGTGTGGGACGTCAAGTTGTGCGGAAACTAAAGTTTTAGGTTGCACGGCATTTCGTGTAGGAAACAAACGTTATTTAGTTTAAACGCTGTAAGTTCGTAAGCTACAAAGCCAAGTTTAATGAGGTGTAACTAATTCTATTAAGAGGAATCGGGATTAAGTGTAACCGTTTTAAGTGTTTTTTTATTTGTTTGTTTTATTTAGTATGTCCTTCACCATGGAAAGCAATTAAAGTGTTTTTGTAGCGTTAGATAATTGAGTTAAAGGTAATGAAGCTCTTGGAAAGTAGTCCTTAGTCCATAGACCAATTCCCATAGAGCCTGAAAATGTCTATATATTGCAGAAAACATTAAAAAAGGCGCAAATCAGGCGGTAATATTTTTTGAATATTGCTTTTTATGTCCATACACACACTAATAACAATAACAAATTAATTTTGAAGAGTACATATATTAATGTTTAAGTAAATAAAAAATTTTGCTATTGATGTTATTGTGGCATAACCTCGAAACTCGGTAATTGTAATTTGATTGCTTTTGAAGGATTCAGAATGAAATATTAAACGTCTATAGTAGCTGAAGAGCAGAAGTAAGATAATTCTCTGTTTCGTTAGATGTATCTTTGGTCGTCCTATGTTCCTAAATTATTCGGGGTCGGTGCGGTATGATTTTGGTCATACTGGTGTAAGGATTCAACTCGATTTTTATGACCGGTTGTCTTCCTAGAGATCGCTATTACCCATAACAGCGTTTTTCGCACTCTGGTATCATCTAAATCGGGTGTGAATAATAATAATAACTCAATAACTGTGGTTATCCAAAAGCCACCCACAACCCGATCCACCAACGAAGCGCTGACTCAGACACATTCAATACCAAAGTTGATATTAAACGTGTCAGACTCCCGAAAAATTTAGTTGTATATCTGACTTCTGTCAGTGTATTTTTCACATCGTGTGAAATTTCAACGCTGTTTTCATGACAGTCGGTGACCTAAAATCCTTCGGGGGACGCTATTTTAAATTTTACACCATATGTGAACATCTTGCATCGTATTCAGCTGGAGGCGAGCACTAATTATGATTTAAGAGCTTCCATTAAGTAGAATAGTTAAAGAAACTTTCCATGCATAATGTCTTCCTTAAACAGTCTTCATTGGCATGGCAACCGAACTTTGCATAATAGATTAATTAATTTTCCTAAAGGAATTTTATAATTTGTTGAAGCACCATTAGAAGAATTACGAGAAAAGATGCTAAAAGATTTTAACAAAACTTTTCAGTTTAAAGGACAGAATTCGAGCTACGAAGCAATGCCGATCTAACAAAGTCCCTCAATTTGAAATAAATTTCTAAATATTAAGATGGCCAATATTATTTTTACGGCAATACATTTTGAGAGTCACGAAATTTCCAATCACGGTTTTAATGAAGGTACTATTGAACATTTAAGACATTAAGATACAGGAACAAGATAATAAGATTACAGCTGAAGTGGAAATGTTTAGAGATTTACTTGGAATAAAACTCGATTCAATTTGTTTCAATCTAGTTGGAAACTAGGCTTCGTTCGTTGATTGAGGTATTCAAAACAGTTTTAGCTGTGAACCAACTTAATATACACTTCGGTAGGTAATTAATTTCAAATAGACAAGTAGCATTCATCTCCCTCTAATTAGAATATTGTATCCTTTATGTCTGTATTTAATGATTCTTTCTAATCTTTCTTTATCTACGAGAAGGATAGCAAAAATACTATTACTTACCAGTATTCATCATCATTATCATCCTGCTGCGGCTACGGGCATCGAGCGTTTTTTTTGGATATCAATCAAAGAAATTTCTTCAAACCTTTTTGATTTTTTGGATCAGAGACTCGTAATACCAAGGGGTATTACGAACCTATACTCGTTATACTTAACACTACTTCACAGTTACAATAACACTGTCGTAATGTTATCGTGCTAAAAATAAGGTCTGTATCATCATCAACATCATCCGGGTCATCCGTCTGGTAGCGGGCTGCGTGCATCGAGCGGTAGCTCATAGCCCGGGCATGAACTCAGGGGATATCAGTCCCCCGGTGGTCTGGACCGCCGTCTTAAACGGCTAGGCTCCCCTTCGCCCCCCTGTGCTCGACCCCGGTCTGACGGCGAGGCCCTCGGCGCGGTCTAACCATGTGCCGGGTGATTTACCGTGGGGCAAGGCCCGGCTAGGAGCCTGCGAGCGGGCCTCGGCTTATACCATGTACCCGAGGGAGCGGAAGTAGGGGGGAGGGAACCTGATGGCGGGTCGAGGAGATGTCTGTGGGCCAGTTACCAGTATTTTTATGTGTTCCTTAATCGCATTGAAAATTCTGTATAATTAGGACAATAGTAAAATTAGTACAATTTTATTCTTCTTTAATGTTCTAGTTACTGCAGTTAGATAGATTATTGGCGACACTTACGAACTAAATGATTGAAATACGATATATTATTGCGGTTTTCCTGAAGGGATAATAGTTGTGAAGGTCGAAGTCTGTAATGCTTATTAAATCTAACGGCTGAGACTATTCCAATAATTTCTGCAACTTGCAACCTGTAAATTTCTCATAGACAACACATCTGATTATAAAAATATAAAGATTTTTATGGTTAGAAAAAGAATTTCGAAAAATTATGGTCTTGATGCGGGAATCGAACCCGAAGACTTACAACGTGAAGTTTAAAGGTTAGAAGAATTTTGGCAAGTTAATTAGTGTCTTGGTTGGCCGAGCGGTCAGGCACCTGGAAACTCGATTCCCGCATCAAGACCATAATTTTTAAAAATTATTTTTCTAACCACCAAAATCTTTGTACTAATGTTTCTGACATTTATATAATGTTAAAATTAAAAACATCTGATTATCACGTGGAGTAATGCTGTTGGCATTTCCACTGCGAATAATGTGTTTTCTAAAGCAAAACGAATAAGAACTGTGTGGAACGTGATCGATCTACATGAGCTCTCGCAAGTGGGAGCATTCTGTAGGCTTTAGCGCGCCCATGTTACGTAGCCTGGGTACATTTTCCGTTGCACATGGTTATTTCCTGTCACAGCATCGGAAATAAAGGTGGGAATAGATTCTGGATGGAATTCGTGTGATAAAATCGTCTATTGGACGGGTGTGGTTTCGTATCTGTGGGCGCCGTCATAAGGTGAATATGGTTGCAAAAGGCTTTACTTGGATTCGGATATCAATGTTCCATTTCTTGTCGCTGTTACCTAGAATACTATCAATTGTAACGTTGTCATTTTGTCACTTGTCAAAGTCGTCAAAGTCAAAATTGACAAACTGACTGACAGTGACACTGACATTAGTTGTCATAATAATTTTGGGTTTGCAAAGAGAAATTGGCATAATTGGGGACTTATAAAAAAAAAAAAAAAAAAAAAAAAAGGAAAAAGTTCAGATAAGAGTTGCTTGGTTTGGGTGGTTATATAACCCCCAAGTGTTATAAAAAATATTACTTCACTTTTTCCTTGGTTTCCAGACGATAATTTTGTATTTCGGCAGGTTAGGATTTTATTTAGTATTTATTCGGCGTTTAGGTTTTGTTAGGTCTTCAGTGGTCACATTTGTTGCCTAAAATTCCCTTAGAATAAATTTTTTAGAGATCGAAGAAATTGTCAATTTGTCAATGTTATCTTGGCTGTATGATACAGAATCGTTGCCCTAGTCCGGCCTAGTAGCCTTACAAAATTTCAGGATTCGATTGTCAAACTATACGGCCAATGACGAGCGCTTATTTTGAAATTCGGAAGTGGAATTCATTCCGTTTTAAAATTCCTAGCGAGACGCTGTAAAATTTTGATGGTCTTCTTACCTTGGTGGAATTTTCCAAATTTCAGAAGAATTTTATAAATATTATATCGGAGCAAGAAAGTGATTCTCCGAATAACAGCTGTTATTAAAAGGAATACATACTGTGTCACTGACCCGAAAGGTAAACATAATGAAATGTCATAATAGGAAAGTCTCGTCTTGTCATTTTTTCTCTGTTCTAAATTCGAAAGTAAATTAAGTACATAATTTAATGCCGTAATTGTTGTGTTTCGTCATCATTTTGCATATATTTGGATCGGCAAAGTCGGTTGAAAAACCGTTGCTCGGACAATTCTCTGGATACCTTAAGTTGTATGGACAAAATTTCAAAGTAGAGTTTTTGGCGATTTTCGATATTATTTGATCTAAATTGATTATTAATATCGTTTCTTTTTAACCTCATAGGTACTTGCTGCCGGCTCGAACGTGTGCGATAGCGTTCGTCGGTGGTAATTCAGCGAAACCTGTGTATATTAGTTGGTGTTCATGTCAATTTTAGGCTTTTGATTAGGGTGTTTTTCGCATATATTGAGACGTTTTATATTGCACAACTTCAGGGTCCTTTGGTACGAGTAAAGAGACTCCAGTTAAAGCTGTCTTGATTGTGGACTGGACCTAGCGGGTAATCCTGTGAGGAATTGCTACTCCCTACTACACTTCTCTACAGTCAGGTACCTTACTAACCACCAGGCGGCTGAAGGCTCGGAGATATAGATAGACTTCTATCAATATAGGTAGATTCATATCATTTAGATTCATATACTCGTCCCACTCGTTATCGACCAGAACGACTCCACCCGAACTCCTTGGTCTTGGTTCCTTTTAAGTACTGCTTATGTAAATTTTAAATTATAAATTGTGTTAAATTTGTATTAAATTGAAATTATAAATTTACTACTGTCCAACTGGTTGTTTTTATTTTATTGTCACCATTAGGTATATTAGGTAGAAGGGGGGAAATCTAAATTATTATTATATAGGAACACATAAGCAGGAAAAAATACAAGTATTACACAATATAAGATAAAGGTTCACTTTATAAGATAATCGATAGGAGATCGATAGGATAAAGCGGTATCAACCATGGGGTCCCCTCGCCCTGGCACGTAAACATTATCGTTTTGTAATTACACCAAATTCTGGAATCCCCGAAATCTCCCCTGAAGATTAATGTCTCCCGAAATGGGGTAGGTGCCTTTATCGCGATTTATATTTAGCGCTCCAAATATTTTTTCAATTATTATTGGAATACTTTGAATGCCGCGTGAACTTGTTGAAAAGGGATCCTGTCCACCGTTTTATTCTCATTCAACTTATCTCGAGGCTTATTAAAAACTTCATTAAAGTATTTGACTACCAAATTTAGTATTTCAGATGATTATTGAGCAGTACCTACTTCTTAATTTTTATTAGACGACAACAAAACTTGATATTATAAATATTTCAAAATTTAGAATTTATTTAGAATCTGAGTGACTTCTTGAAAAAAATAATCTGAAACGTTATAAGTATTACTGTGTTTTTATTGAAATGATAAAAAAGTATTAGATAATTAATTGATTGGGTCGGAAACGAACTAGAGTCAGTTCTGCATGCTGACTTTTAGTAAATATGACACAAGATTATGAATATACCAAATAATATAATAATTTAGCAAATATATAAACCCTACTTTTTAAAAATTATTAAGCGTCAATTATTGTTGATATTTGTTCTTTGTCATTCAAGTAATCTGAAGCTACCATTAAAGTGAGTTAGTTAAAAGTCAAAAGGGGATAAACATGAGCGTCAGTCGACCATTACAGTTGAGTTCTTAGAACTATTTACGTATCAAAATTATGGACACTCGCTGAAATTGTGATCTCTGTTCACACTGGTACGACTCGGTTTGCGAAAAGACTTTTTCTGTAAAAGCTAGCATTCTTGTGGGCTGAGACAAAATTGAGAAAGTTTATTCTTATTATAGTTTATTATTATTTCTTTTTGGCGGCATTATAGTTCCGTTATTTCCGTTTAGTGTATCTTCAGTGCTGACCTGGAAGTTAACGTACAACTTACTTCAAAGATTCCGGAAAATACGACTCTGAGAATACTGAATACCCGAATCTTGGAGGGCAAGCCAAGCCACCAACAACAGCATACTCAAAGGAGGTTGTACCTACTTGGTGACAGCTGGGAGGCCGCCTCTAAAACCTAAGGCAAAACCATAAAATCTCTGGGTAGGAGTAATGAACGCTCTATCCGTTGATCGATCTCTCGACCTGTTTCTTATGATGGGCCTTTCCATCACTTTACGATACATTTGTTTATCACTTGCACTATTCCGATGTGATGGATGATATGAATTAAAATGGAGTGGACGAAGGACCGATCGGACCGAGATGAGCGAAAGATTCTAATATAGTATAGGTATACTATACAAGCACGGAGGAGCTTTTGTAAAGCCTAAAGGCGCCCACTGTAGCTCATAATTTAACTGAAAATTTTACCGAAACCCAATCCCGTTATGTAAATACAAAGAATTAAACTATCACCTACTATCAAGCTTTCAGAGTTTGGAAGTTAACAAAGTTATTCGGACGTGAGCTCAGATAACATAATGGTGTACGTGAGGGCCTTTTTATATTTTATTCTCAGAAAAAGGCCTCCGCGGAGTTCTTCCGACGACTTGTTTAAGTTTTGATGTTTATGTAAAAACATACTGAATTGATAATAGACCATTTGTTACCTACAAAGTAATAAAATATTCTTGATTGTTCCAGATATGTGAGTCAAGGTTAGAACGATTTAAAAAGAGTGGCGTATTTTAAAAACGCTAATGGAAATAATTGCTGGTAAAGTGGAAAGCATGCAAAGTTTTATTAGGATCGTCACGAAAGTCAATTACATTGTTGGCTCTGGTGAGATCAGAACGCTTTCAAAAGTGAACCTAATCGTTACAGTATTTTACCGTTAAGCTGCCAATAAAATCTAGATCGTCTGATAGTTGTTATAATATAGTTTATATAGTTGGAATAATGCAACTACGCTACAAAACTACTACTACAGAATACACACAACTAGAGTGACATAAACGACTTGCTGTTTGGTGGTTTGTAAGTTCATTTGTTAATGGAATCAAAATGTAAATAAAAGGTCCACAATCGAAAATATAACGCAACCAAAATCTGACTAACTTATGAATAATAGCGCCTCCGAGTTCCAGAGCCATAATGTTAAGTTGAAACTGCTTACATTAGTTTACCACAAAACTAGCGCCAAGGGAGAAGCCGAATATTCGCGAACACTCATCAAGAACATTTATCACTGCGTTCAAGTTTTCGCACTCACCTGCTGTAACTTACGTAACTATGTTCAAACTTAAAGAAACGTAGGTATATTTTTTGTTATTTTCACTCCCCTACATTATTCCTTAAAGCTTTCAGATTTTCATTGAATTACTGAAAATGTTGTCACATATTTTGCGATTTTTATTTTTATAGTACCTTTTATTACCAACTAATGTTGCTTGATAATGTTCCAACTGCGCTATAATGTTGCAACCATAAAAATACTGCGATGTGGTTTTCAGAAATATCTTTCCTTTACCCTTAAATTGAGGATGTTTTCCCTAGTTCTGTATTCGCCATTGATGTCAATGAGGGCTAAACATGTTACTTCGTAGGCCTTACCAGTGACAAGGGTTATGCTGGAATTACTCTATACATATAATATACATGAATCATTCTTGTACATATATCTATGATGGGACGGGCAAAATTATATTATAATCCCATTTTCGTCTGTTTAAGTTTTGTACCATATGTAATCATACAGCTTAGCATGATTAATTAGATGATAGATTTATCACCAAGACCTCCCAAATTCTTGAAATACTTACAGTCAGTCCTGTAATCTCGTATGCGACTCACATTGGCGTAAACGAGGTGATACATAATTGTGTCTATCATTACCACATGGTCAGTTACATACAATACAATTCAGTAATCTGGAATTCAAGTGATCGATGATGTAGTGGCTATCGCTCTTGGTCTACGTTTGTGGAAACTAAGCATTATTGGCAGAGGTGACCAAATCATACTACCTCAGTTCCTTGTGCTTCGGATAGCGCATTAAGCCGTTGGTTGTACATATGCAGTCGTTAACCCTTATTCTACCGTACTGAATCCGCGTGGTAAGTGCCCTATTGCTGGCTATATTGTTTCATTCAAAGGAAACCTGGTCTCAGCAGTGAGCACAGTAAAATGACTGACGAGGGCGATGATTCTGGAATTATGTGTAGGTTAATGAACATGTCGCTTCCTAAACGCAACATCTCTAAATTGCATTCCTGCAACAGTAAGTTTTACTGTCATACATTTAAAACACACAATGTTTCCAAGTATTGTTTGTATTGCGTCTTTTTTGTAATAATTGACAGTTGTGTACACAGCTTTACCGCCGTTACTCCACACTTTGTGACGAGATGAAAGATCAGCGAAGTCGTCGGTTTGATATATGATACACGCGAGATGTCACTGATATAAATAGCGGGCAGTGCGTTGAACTGCCCGGGGTTACGGTTCATTATCAGGCGATTTTAATATTAAATCTTTTAGTCATTTTTATACGCGTTACTAACATCTTATTCTTCGTCCTTGCTCGTTATATGGACTCTTAGTAGTAGTATGTTTTTTGTTGCTTCAGAATTAGGCTGGGTTTTAAGATCGGCCGTCTGCCTGACAGCAACCTTCCAAGCGTAAAATAGTGTGGGTCTTACTCATACTTACATCGTACGTAGGGCAGAATTATATTCATATTGACATCACACGTCCAGAAAACCCTCCCTTAGTTGGTACCGATTTCTGTAATTTCATTACAGAAACCACGAATGATTTTGGCTACAAGTCAAGGATTTTGACATATTGTCAATATGAAAAATTACATAATTCGTATTCGACGCATTAAGCAAAACCATTCGTAGACCTTTTCAGAAACCCAGCGTTAGTCGCCTGTTTGGACTCGTAAAAGGCGATATTTACACTATTCTCTGCCGTTGCCCGGAATCACGTAAATAGCGCGTTTTTTAAATATATTATTTTTATACAAGGGTTTCAATCATACATAACTACACATAAGACATACATATGTACCTATCTGAGGGACTTTATCTATTTAATTAACTAAGACTATATCCCATCGGACTGGGAAGGAGTTGACCTATATCAAGTCGAACCTGTCGCCATCTATCGGCAACCTTATAACTTGAGATACAGTAAATTATCTACCGACCACCATAGTTACCGGGTTACCATTTGGGAGATTTAACACGGCAAGAGACATTCTTGCTTCGTCGACGACAGTACATACGTAATAGTGTGAACGGCAACGAAAACATTGCCTCAAGAATTCGTTTTTGAATTCGCGAGGTGCACACTTTACGAGGGGAAGATTTTTCATTACGCGAAGCACCCTCGGCCTTTTCCGTTCCATTCCATTCTTTATGGCTGTAATATTGTTTCGGTGGCTCTGGGCGCGACAAAATAAATGTTTGTATGGACCCCGCGTGCCACTCCTACTCAGAGAATTGAGCCTGTGGATATTGTACAAGGTGCTAAGTGCTATTTTTATTACACAGTTTTATTTAATGGCCCATAAGATGGATTAAGCGGTGTAATTTCAGACATCGCAATTGGTTTTATCGCCGGTGCGAATATGATTGACAATGCGAAATGGGAAAATAATCAAAATTTATAGCACCGTTTTAAAGGATTTAACTATTGTTTTTGGATAGGGATTTCCGAGGGATTGTCCAGTGATTAAGAGAAAAACGATTGTCGTTTCGAAGTCTCTGTAATCTAATGGTAGGCTGTCACCATGGGGTTTACATAAGTGAATCATTAAAGCGTAATTCTTCGAACTTCAAACAAAACTCAATAACTATTTATCAGATTAATACAGATGAATAAATCTTCTACCTACATAATCAGGCTTTTTATTCCGAAAGAGGTGGTAATTAGGCAGAAGTAATAAAGGAAAGCCTATATTACTTTGCACCAAGAAAATCGCAGGATTACAATGCTATTTATAAGCCTTATTCCCCTTAGGACGACCTCAGGACGTTCTTTATGAGCCTTAGTCGTCTTCTACTACATCAGTTGAAGAGGTACGGGTGGTCACAATTCTACTTTTCCGTCACCACGCGGCAATCAACAATATTCTAATAATTAACATGGAAAGAACTTAATATTTGAACTGATATAGAAACACGCTGATGCTAAGAGTTATCATCTCTATTAAGTAGTGAAATATGCTGGTCAAAGGTGTAATACTCCGGTTCCAGCTTCTTAGTCCCCGGGGGACAGAGCGGATTAGGCTTCCAAGTCTCGGCGGCTTTGTCCGGTGACAGAAGTCAGGGTGAATTAGTGCAAAAAGCATTCTAATGAACTACCGCTAGGCTGGGTGGTTCTCTGAATGTTTCTTTAGTGCCTATGTTCTTTTTGTTATTGATTAATAAATCAAAACAATATTTTGAAAAAAAAAAATACCTAAAAGTACCCAACTCTACGGTTAAATTATAACAACACTATTTTGCTATTGTAAGAAATGGTCTTTAATTGTTTATCCAAACCAATATTTATTGATTATAAAAGAAAAGCTTGAAAGTGTCGAAAACTAATGAAGTTCACGCAAGAAAATTTTATTTCATTTGAGATACAAAAATAAAAAATTAAAATAAATATTTCGCGCTTATTTATGTTTATGCTTTTATGTATATGCTTTTTTTGTGTTGACGAATGTATCATCCTTTATTTTAACACTAGGTGTATTATTACTAACCACATGAATATGCAGAATCTACCAAGAAAGAGGTCTAGAAAATTCTACAAGGTAAAATCTGGGCAACAATGCTTTCAGCTCGAGTTAAAGAGATCCAAGCAGTTTTCAGACCACTTTATAAAATAAGTAGCGCTTAAATACTTTGAACTGCATCAAAATCCAATTTCCTCAGTGCACTGTTTCAACGATCTCACTCAGTTTGGGTATTATCGGGATATTGTGGACCGGACCGCACAACTTTTCCAATAACATCGCAAAGAAATTTTCAATTATTAACTTCATCCTCGAATCCAGATAAAGGAAGGACGGCATAAAGTTTCATGGAAATCTTCTGTCGGGTGAAATTACTCGATTGAGAGAAGGCACAATCCGACTTTATTGACGCTAATGCATGCTCGCAGCTTACTCCTGGCTTTCACATCTCCAATATTAGATCCAGCGGATTTTATATTTATGATGATGTGCTGTAGTCTTGATTTCGGAAACAAGCAACGTTTTGAATCTCTCTAGCTTCGGAAGGTGTAATAAGCCGTAATGGTTACCGGAAGAGATCCCTCCCATTCA
This sequence comes from Cataclysta lemnata, assembly GCA_963931975.1. NCBI lineage: Eukaryota > Metazoa > Arthropoda > Insecta > Lepidoptera > Crambidae > Cataclysta > Cataclysta lemnata. The sequence goes on along the minus strand of OZ008353.1, from coordinate 9,177,766 downwards.
CCATTCCGCATTGCGGTAGTCAGACAATATATTCTCTCTCAATTCTGGATGACAATGCATTTTGTATTACTTCGTTGCATTATGAAGGGCCTTTAAAAGTGCTATATTGCGGCGTATCTCAACGGGAATTGGGTTCAAATTTAAACCATGCCAGAAATTTAGAAAATAATAGTTTATACAATAATGCCATGATGGATAGTGACATAAATCTGACCTTGAAATTATGAACAAGGCAGAACATTATCTTGGGTAATATTAAAAGAACAAGACATTATACTACACAAATTATTCTGAGATAGTTAAATAATCCGAGTAGCCCTTATAGAAAGAAGAAGCCAGAATAATTGTTTAATATTGTATTATTTTACCTTTGTTACAAAAGATTCGTATTGTTTCATACTGATTTATTTTCAACAGCACTCATTTTGATTTAATAAGTTTGTTGTAGACAGAAATTCATAAATTCAAAGACTGCATTTTAATTTAAGTTATATAAGAACAACTTACGACAAGTACCTACTTACCAATCTCTAAAGATAAAATAGAGAGACGAAACACGAACTTAAAAGACTGAGATGAAATGAAAATAAGCGCTTGGACATTCAAAAGAGTAATAAGAAATGAATTTTAAACATTTCTTGAAATGAAAATGATCAAGAAATTGAACTGAAATGAAATGAATTTATTATAAGAGCGGGTTTTTAATTGGATCAACAATTGACATTGCAGTCCTAAAGTACACTAAATTGAAAAACTCAATGAACTGTGTTACTTTTTAATGAATTGGCAGTTACCTATTAAATAAGATCTTCATAGATCTTTCTAAGAGACATTTTATCAATAAGCGTTCTGTAATGAAATACAGCAATTTGAATTTCAATTAGAAGGCTGTATTGCGTTATTTCAGTTAAAAGTGCGGCCGTTGATAGATGCATTTTCGAAAGATCCTGCCAGTTTTTATATCGACAGAATAGAGTTTACTATTCAGTGGCTTCTTTGGAATAATGAAGAAATACCTTATTTAGTGGGCTTAAGAAACCAACAGCACCTGTCAAAACCGCATTCTGTTAGCGCCCGAACTTTAGTTTTCGATGATGTGTTAACACACAGTCGTGCATCCATCTATTTACTGGTTGAATGTTTAGGTATCGTTAAACATCAATTGGAATTTTTTACAGCTACTTCTGGCTTTAGTTCCTCTATTACACCAAAATCGAATAGAAAGGAATATTTTTTGTTACAAACTTCAAGACTTGATTGTTCTGGCCTTTTAATGTTGAACTTTAGATTTGACACCATTCTTTCTGTACTTACTAGAGCAATGTCCACTTATGTCTTATACTTTGCTTGGACTGTTTCTATTTTTTTATCCGTCTTTTTTTTTTGATAATAATAATGTAGACTTCCAGATGCTTGATATCTTAATATATAATAGTTATTCTGTCTCTTTATGTACAATATTATGTTCTACTTTTCAAACATGTCTGCGGGAACCAATTAGGGTCTGTCAATAGCAATACTATCCCCTATCGCATAAATACGATTGAACAATCGCGTGTACGAGCGTAAAGTGCGTCTTCGCTCTTAAGGGATGGGCGTAAAGGCGTGTGTCTGTCACTATACAAGCTTATACGCGCTTACACTGTCAGTAAACGTGCTGCCAAACAAAATCCAGTAATAGCGCACTTACAGATGTTTTATTTAAACTCTCCCCTCTTAATTTATTTGCTACCGGTAAATTTAGGGGAAATAATAATTTATTGTTTTCTTAGCGTCCGCCGTTCACCTGCGTGTTTGTTCTTGATTAAAGTCTGTATCCCTCGCCAAATTGATTCCCTCTTGCCGTTATATGCCCCAGGGGCATGTAACAATAGCAGTCGGTCCAAAAGGAGCACTCAGCCAAAATCATATTACTGCTAACTCTAAATTGCAATTATAAATGGAAATGCACATTGCTAACATGAACATTCAACGATGATTTATTTATAAGAGATTTTTGAATAATTAAGTCGTGTATTATAAAATTTTTTATTTTGAAATATAGTGTTTAAAATTTTTCCTTCCGCGCTTTGCTTTGCGTAAGTGAGCTCTCCTGTGATCAAATCTATTTGAATCAAAGTCAGCTTATAATGCTTGTTGTAAGTTATTTAAATTCAATACACATGTACTACTTTTCTGAAAGCAATCCAGAAGTATATTCTTTCACGCTTACTTTATACCAAGTTATCTTCGGGATAAATCCCCGAAGGGGTAAGCAGAGGTGTACACATTTAACACTAACATTCGCCGAACATCTGTGTTCGGTCCCATGTATTAAGGAGCGAACCTATTGCCTACTGTCAGCCTCGTTAACCGCAATACATATACTGCAAGGTGGTATAATAAGAATACTGTTCCATTCCTCGTTACTGTTATTGAACGACAACTGCGGGACAGGGTGGCGGTGGAGACAATTGTATTCTGCTCTGCCGTCCGTCACCATATGACATGTGAAACAAAGATCGATGTATTCATGTCCGCAAACATGTGAATAAAAAGGCCAATCTATCATTGAGGCATCACATCACATAGCAACGATCCTATCCGGCCATAAACCTTCTCTCGTTGAAACGAACATGAAAGTATTGAAATCCCGGCAATCCCCCGAGTGTGATGCGTCTACCCGTTTTAACTTCGTTTTGAAACTTTATTGAGTTTGAACCGAGGAGAGGTAGAGATACCTATGCGAAATTTCTCAGAACTTCGATTTAAAGTGTTCTATTTGGGCTGCTTAAAAATGGTGCTCCCAAAATTTGCTCCCAAAATGTGGCGAAATTGTGGAGTAATTCAAGTTCTCACCATTCCGCTTGGATGTATGGTTTAACCACTTTAGACAGCTATAGGACAATTTCCCCTATATAGCAAATAGTACTGAATAAAAGTTTTAAAAAGTTCGTTTATATCTAGTATGTTCACAAATTACACTTATAAATCATCGAGACGCTAAACATCGAAAACCTATGTGTCAAACGGATGGTGGGTGAATGTGCAGCATCCCTCAGTGTGTCAGTCTATAAGGCATGAAAAACAACGTGATCAAAAAACAATTGCTTTAAGAGAATTAGACAGATTTATATAGAATGTCACCATAAATTTCAGATGATAATTCAAAAAACAAATAGCCAACTGTATTACAAAACAAAAAGCATTGACCGTTCGCGTTTAGATTGGGCTTGAAATATGATGCAATATGAATGTGATCGGAATTCAATCATGTTGATTTACAGTTTTAACGCTATTTACGTTTCCAGGACAGACTATTTTTAATAAACAATTTTCAGACTGGTGTTGTAAACACCAAAACCAATGTTTTGTCCTGTTGAATTAATCATGCATGCTCAGTTCTAACTTTTAGTTTCCATTTTTGACGCCCGGTTCGTATTTATTTCTATTAATTCAGGGTCTATTATTCATTATAACTTGTTATTTTATTTCGGGCACTAGCTGAATTGAGAAAATGTGCAAAATATATCCTTACTCAGTTTTAAAAGAGTTAACATACTACACCGACCCCTAGTACTGAGACAGGGCAGGAAAATTATGATTTACTCAGTTTTAGGTTAAGTAAATAAAAGCGGCATTTCCAAGTGACAATAAAGAATTGTCTCGTCTGTGAATTGTATTCAAAATCGGATCATAATTAATTACGCTTCTTTTGTTATGAATCAATTGAAACGGCTAGAATTTCGGCAGCTTGAAATGACAAGTTGGCTGCGCTCTTTTACTGTCACTGTAATTCTAAAGTCTCAACTTCAGCCAAGTGTTAAGAAACTTTTGTGAGTAACATTAAGGTGCTCTTTTCAATTTCAGTTTGATCGAATGAATGAATGTGCCTGCTCTAAAATCTCAAAATATTCCCAGGTTATTGTTCAAAACCAATTTAAATTCAGCAAGTAGGTCACCAAGCCCTTGCTTTTCAAAATTATTAAAACTTTCTGATTAGACTTGATTCTTGACTGACTTATATTTAATTCCATCAACTAAAATTATTCAGTTCAACTTATCTACATGTATATCTGTTTGTTTCTTTCGTTCTGCTCGGAGAAATTCTCTGTGCCCTTTTTACGCGTCAATAGCTCTCCAGATGAGAACATCTTCAACACCTCAATGGCCAAACTAGAATCGAGCAAATAAAATATCGATATGTCAATACTTAAGCGTCGTTCTATTTTGCGAAGAGAATTTAATGGAACATTTCATTTTAAATCACGAAATTGAAGAATCAAACAGGAGCCTCCTTGAAAAATGTGTACCATTTGAATTTATCATTACGAGAACACTTTCAAGTTTCTGTACCGAGATATGCTGTATTTGTAAAGAACAGATGTGCCTCTTCGCAGCGTAAACAGGCGCGTCTTTTGCCGGTTCAGAGATTATCTTAGAAGTGTTTACTCAAATAAACAAATGCATTCATTCCCGTAAAGGTAAATGTTTATCTCTTGAACTATGTCACTGAACATTCTTATAATAAAATCGTTTACGTTATCTAAATCTCGTTCATGTGTATACCTGTAAATCTTTGCCTACCTAATAATAAATCTGTATTTAGTATACTCAAGTTTTATGTTCTATTTTGTTGCAGGTAATTGTTGTCACTTCAAATGAACTCCTATAACATTTTCTGTAAGTCTCTGAATATCATTGAATTTAAACCTAGCTTCCATACGGTCTACTCTAAAAGTAGAGAGTGTTAAAGCTAGGTACAAAGTATCCTTCAATTTTATCTATAGCATTATTAGGTTACAATAACATGACTGTGTAAAAAAAGTTATTTATATATAGTATGTTATAAGTTATATATTATACTTGTGCGGTATTATCCACATACAGATAAGACTTAATATAGAAAAATAAAATACTTACCCAATATTAATTTCATAATTGTAATTATTGCCGTTTGATTGTAACAATTTATGGGAGACTGAAATAAACGTCAGAGGAAAGAATCGTGTTTTAAAAACAATGCAATTGATAAATGTTTTCTGAATTCCCTCCTTGATCATTAACGCAATGAAGAAGCGACCTTCTTTTACCAACAGCTTTGATACACTCGCAGAGGGAAATAAATAATAAATTAGGTTGCCAAATAGTCATAATCTAAACATTCTAATCTATATCGTGGTATAAATTTCAGAGCGTTTTCTAATATTCACTTGAAGCTCAGATTAGACCCAAATAAAGGAGTAATGTTAAAAAAATAATTAAGACGCAATTTTACCATAACCAAAAACTTTTTTTTCTGCTACCGAATATAATATTAACATCGCGATGAAAATTATCATAATAAAAATGACCTACAACATTATGGATATTCAACGAAACCTAAATATGTTTTGAAGCATGAATATTTCCAGTTCTTCGAAATGCCGAGGGTCGATACATTATCCAGTGATATAAGATATAAGGTACATCATCAGTACATGTTACCTACAAATACTTCATTCTGGGAATACTCGATCATTAATAATACGCCCTGAGGTTATCGTCGTCTATTCTACTTGAATTTAGGAAGTTAATCGAAAAGTCTCAGATCATAATGATCTTCGTTCGCTGAATTTATATTCAATAGCATATATGTTACTGTCAAATATCTTAGCCGGACATAAACACTTTTGACTGATTTTCTTAGCCAGTTAAAACCACTGATTGTGGCAGTGACGTCGGATTCTGCAATATCACACGGCAATTTAATAACATAAAATATTATATGCTATAACAGATCCGACATATTAATATCATTTGATTTTGATAAAGTCTCATAATATGTTTATCTTAAAATTAACATTAATACATGCTTGCTCGTTTTCCATGCTTCAACTGTACAAAAAACTTAGATCTTAGATTATCATTTTACAGCCGTGTGGTGATGGCAGAGTAGAATATAATTGTCACCACCACAAATCTCTCCCGTGGGTGTCGTACAAGGCGACTAAGGATAAACCAGTGATGAGGAATGGGCAGCAGCGTTCCTCTTATACCACCTAGGAATGTACCTACTGCGACTTTTGCGTGCCCGATAAATGGCAATAGGACATGGGACCTAACACAACTGGCGAAACGTGGGTGCTAGTTCACCTCTGCCTACCCCTTCGGGGATATAGGCGTGATTTATGTATGTATGTATGTATCATTTTATATAAAACTAGTTGTAGTTATTTATTTTCATATGATTTGTGATTGCTTTAAGAAAGTAACTTCTATAGATACATCCTCTTTTTCTTATTAGAACTTCATTATTTAGTGGCGCTCTCAGAGAAAATTTCGAAAGATTCCAACAGTTTTACATTATTTATGTAGAACCCTGAAAGCTCTCACCGTTCTAAATATTGAAAGAATGAAAACAGTTCCTAACTTGGCCGATATCTGAATAAATTATACGAGGATAATAAACGTTGTGCCGGCTCACTTAGAAACTTAGCCAAAGTTGTCAGAAGTCTAAGACAAACAAACATTCGAGAGCAAATTTTTCGAACGACGCAATTACAAATTGAAATTAAACAGTTTGTTTTACATTCTTCAAGCGCAAACTTTGTAATGGACCGTGACAAAGTTTGAACTGCATTCGAAACTTTAGACGCTTTAGACGCTTCGCTTGCATTTACCGCGCAGACATCGCCAAGGATTCCGTCTTCGCTTTAATTTTTGCCTTCGCGGCTCACTTCTGCGGAATATTTTCTGCGTGCAATGTCGTGGAGCTTTTAGAGGGCCACTGTAGACTATTAAAACTAGATGATTTTTCTTGGCAATATTTAATGCTGAAAGTTGAAGTTAAGTACACAGAGGTGTATTAACACGTAAATCGCGGCATATTGTTAGGTATAAGAGCCTCTTATTAAGAAGAACGCTTTTGGCCATTACTCATCGCTGTCTTTACTCTTAATCGCCTTGTATGACACCCGTGCGAAAGGTGGGGGGTGGTGAAAAGACAATTGTATTCTGCTCTGTCGTCACCACACAGCCATGGTCACAAATATTTCCAGTAACAAACGCAAACTCCTAGATTCATGACCGAGGGATATGTCACTTTTACCAGAACGTTTTTCTATTGTCCTTTGTTGAAATAATCCAGTTCCATCTAAAGCAGCGGCAGAAGCTGGTTTATGTAAATTAGTAGTGAGTGATTTAAAAGCCCCTTAATTTCGGACTCTAGCCTAAGATAACAATTAGAATCAAAAAGATAACGTATAGCAGTGCGATTCTGATATTTGTTATAGTCATGCAGGATGTCGAATGGGAATACCAGTTCTAAGTTACATTATATTGTATTAACTTTAGCACTCCATCGTCTTAAGTTTATATTAAGTAAAAACATACTCGCCAGGTATGATTTCATTACGCCGTGACAGTTTTTTCATTGAGTAGGTACTCTCGAATTTCGCATATGCTCATTACGTGAGGTTTCAAGCTAGCCTTAAGCTGCCGAAATAGACATAATAACTGAATCCAACCATGTATATCTCATAAGATGTCCTAATGATACACTTTGAGAAATCTGAAGGCACCACTCCCGAATTCCAACCAGGTTACTTCTCAAAGACCCGCCGTGAGTGTCGCATGACGATTTAAAATTTATTCCACACCAATCGCGAAAGTTGGTCACTTGCCAAGATTTTGCACTGAAGCGGCGAAATGTCATCAAGTTTAATTGAAAAGAAATAAAAAGTAATTTTCTAATCTTGCTCTCCTTGGCTTAACGGCAAAGTTTACACAAACGACGACGCCCCAAAAAAATAAACTACGGAATTTGAGCATGGCTTTTTAGGTGTATACGCCTGAGTGTTTGTCTGTAGAATTTTACAAATTATCGAACTTTACACTAGTTGTTATTATTATTTTGTGTGTGTTCAGTTAATGTACCTAATATATTATAAAACTTTTCATTCGAGCTTGAGTCGCTTTGAAATTTGATTTTAATCTATGACAATTAATTAAATTCTATAGTGACAAAAGAAAAACCCGAATTTACGAAATGCTAAACCAATTAGTAAAATCAAATCGATACTCAAAAAACATTACAACAACAATGTATTAGACATTAGTCTGCCCTCATCTATTGGCAATATTTCTCTCTTATCCATCATGTTTCATTCTGATGTAGGTACGTTAAATAACTTGGTTTGTTTATTCCGCAGTATATTTCTCTATTAAGATAACAAATGATCCACTTGATATATTTGGCCACTTATTTGTTACTTTGAAGAGATTTGTTTTGGACGTTTTGCGACCTTTCTAATTGTGCACAATTTATCACGACGACGAGACATTAAACCGTGTATTTCGAAACAGACACATTTTTCAGCTATTGGAATCGCGTCAAAAAAGGTTGTCAATGTTGTACTTGAATTTAAATTTAAATGAAACATTAAACTGTACAAAAGTACGACGTTAGAGTATTACATTTCCAAAACGTTACGACCAACTTTATAAAAGGTTTGAAATGTTGGCGACGAGTCTCCAATATATCTAGCTACCGCAATGCCTATATAAGTACTTCCAAGTTTCAAGAATCCATCTTTCAAAGTAAGCCTAGTGATTTAAGAGGAGGTGAATGGAACTATTAATTATGCACCGCTTAGTTCAACATGACTCTGACCCAATTCGGGACGCGGGCAGATTTTCCTAACGAAATCTGTACCTCACCCTCTGTCACTGTTTGTGGGCTATTGGTGATTTTCATCTAACGGTTAAGTCTCCATTTTAAGACAATTTGATAAAATTGAAATAATAAAGTTGTGTCATTGAATCACCTCTAGAAGTAGAAACAAACCTACTTATTTGTACATTTTTATTAGGTTTAGACGAGACAGATATAAATGCTTTTGAACATTCATATAAAAAGCAATAGAATTTATTTAATTTGATCTGTGGTTTCTACAATTGCGCCCTTTGCGCGCGCCGTCCTTTTAGAAATTAATACTTGGGTCAAAGCATTATGGATCCTAATATCTTATGAGATATAATATCAAATATTTTAAATGTAAATTCAATACCCAAAGTCCGTAGAAACCTGAAAGTACAACACTATTGCATTGTTTTACTTCTATTTGTAAAACATCGATAGTTAATTAAATATGTGTTGCCTAAACCGGACTATATTGAGAAAAACCTTCTGCACTACTTACATTGACCCCATTGCAGGATAGGAGTTAAATAACAGGAGTTTAAAGGGTTGTTCTCTTATGGAACTGGATCATTAATTATGCAATGCTTAGTTCAGCGCGACTATGACCTAATTTGGCTGGAGAATGGCTGTGGACAGATGCGATCGCTGGCACTCTCGACTTATCTTGTCCACACATTATGCACCAGTACAGCAGACATCGTTAGCGTGCTGGGTATTTAGTTTTACGCTGTATTGTCTAGCCTTCAGGGACTACTTGAGCCTTTTAGTCTCACCTGTGCTTATCTGCGGTTATCTCCTTATCTCAAACGTGTTTTAGACGTCCTGAAGTAAAGTGCGAAAAGAAAAAGTATTTTTCATCCCACCATCTCGGAAAAGGCGTTTTTGCTCTTCGATATCTGAGTGCAAAAGCCGTTTTTATCCTCTAGAGGATAAAGTAAATTTGAATTTAGAACATCGTGTGCAATGAGTTTGTGAATTCAAAACATCATTATACCTTTTTATTTCGACCTCCATGGTGCCGAAATTATCATGCAACCTATTTTAATTTGTTAAAAACTCAGACTCGGAACCTTCTTGGTGTACTTTTTTTGTAATTTGCTTTACGCGCGCCATTTTTTTTCACGTCATATATTTGTTAAAACCTTGGAGTTCCGTGACGGTCAATCAGCTTGGCGTCAATCTTGCTTTAAACATTTTGATCGTCTACAATGCTTGCTTGATGCTTGAGTCAAGCATTTAAAAGCTTTTTAGGTTTGGTTGATTTGTTTACGCTAGCAACGGAACAAAAACATACAGAAAATCAACGTGCTTGACTCAAGCTAATTGACCGTCTCGGAACTCCATTAAGGACGGTAATTTTTATTAGGTACTTACATGTGTGTCTGGATAAATTTTACGGGTGTGGCTGGGTGGATGGGTGGGTGTTGGAGGTGTGTCTGGGTGAATGGGTGTTTTGTGGGTGTTTCTGGGCGAATGGGTGTTTTGTGGGTGTTTCTGGGTGACTGGGTGTTTTGTGGGTGTTTCTGGGTGAATGGGTGATTTGTGTGTGTTTCTGGGTGAATGGGTGTTTTTTGGGTGTTTCTGGGTGAATGGGTGTTTTGTGGGTGTTTCTGGGTGAATAGGTGTTTTGTGGGTGTTTCTGGGTGAATGGGTGTGTCTGAGTGGATGAGTGTGTATTGCTGGTGTGAATGTTGTGGGTGTTTCTGGGTGGGTGTTGAGAGTGTGTTTGGGTTAATGGGAGGGTGTTGTGGAAGTTTCTGGGTGAAAATAGAAACTGTTGTGATTGTATTTTTTTTTGTATTTTGCAATTTCCTCGTTGGGGGGGATGAAAAGTTACGTGTTGCACTCGAGTGCAAAGATTTTTCACCTTGTGCTCTTTTGATTCCCTCGCTATCGCTCAGGATTCTAATTTTTGAATCACTCGCTACGCTCGTGATTCAATTTTGGAATCCTTCACTAGCCCGGTCATCAAATTTGAGCACGCGGTTAAAAAACAACTTTGCACTCACGTACAACAAATAACTATTAAAATGACTTTACCTTTTTGCATGGATTATTTTCAGCATAATTGTCTCTGTGGAGTCAAATTGACGAAAATAATTAATCAATTGATTATAAAATTCAGTTCATTCCTATCAAATTTAAACCTGTGAAGTCTGTGCTGTATATCGTCTTTGTTAAACGTTCTATGTGGATGGCAGTAGGCTTATCTCCTATTGTAACATTGGACCTAACATCACTTAAGCCATAACTGTTCGAAAATACATTTATAAATATCTAAACCGGAATTGGAAAACATCTAATCCGAAACAAATTCCCGAAATGTGTATGATTTTCCATATTATTGTGTCTACTATTTGGGTCATCGGTTTGTCTAAAGACTATGATGGCTACTTAAGATATCATTAAAAATAAAATTGTGCAATACTTAATTAGTAATCAAAATTAAGGAATATAGAAAACGTTTATTGGCTTAACACTACGTATTGTTTTAATTATATGTTTATGAGCCGAATTAAGGAGAGGTTATTTTGAAGTTACCCTAACAGCTGACGATAATCACCAAAATCTTGTAAAAGCTGAAAAGCCGGGTTAACGTTTCGCATGAAACTAATACGTGCTCTAGAACAAATGGGCTCTGGATATTCATAGGGCATTAAGGACTTAATGGCGGAGTTAAGATCCGATGTGAAATAAAATCTACTGAGCCCCGTGGAGTCAAGAATGTGGAAGGGATAAGTGATAACTGTGCTGCGAAGCGTAAAAAACGGCCATTCTGATATGACTTGCTAAATTTGGCGTTCGAGGTTCTATTTGTAAATGATAAAATATTGCAATAGCTCAGAACAGAATCATTACTAGGCTATATTCACAGAATCAGTCTTCCATTTTCATTGCATTATTCTGCATCATACAATAGATTGAACTTGCTCTCGACCTGATTTATTGACAGTTATTGTTCAGTTCATCATATCTTTAGTCACTCACTTTTTAAAAATTATTATGTTATTGATAGTTGAATAAAATTCAAATTATAACCTTGAAATGTTTTATAACTTTTCACTTTCTAATCAATAAGCATAGCATATGGAAAGACATATGCATACATGCTTATACATACTGACTTTGAACCGTGTTTGAACCTTGTCTTTGTCATCCTCAATGGAAACTTACACTTGGGATGAATTTGATGTTATAACCGGGCAGTTCAAAATTTTATTTAAATCCGTTTTTCAGGGTTGCCTGACCTATTTACGCTATTAAAATGTTATAAGAATAAACTGTGTAGAGTTAATTTTCATCACATTAGTTCGGTAATTCCTTTGAAAAGTACGTACGTCTTATCCCAATATTCCCAATCAAAATCAAAGTTATCTCTGTTAGATGTTTAGCTTTGTACTTAATTTTGTTTCGAAATATTAATTGACTTTGTCGGAACACAACCGGAGACTTCAGCAGTTTTAGTTTTATTACGCTTACAAATATTATCTTTGACTACATTACCGTGATATTAGATATACAAATTAAATAATAAATATTGCTTTATATCTGAAGGGGCGTTAATAATTGTAATAATACCATGAATGCTTTTTTCTTCAAGGCTTGAATTTGATGAATCGATAACCTCATGTCTACAGTACGAGTCAAAGTAACGTTGCGGCATGTTAACAGTTTCTAAGGGACTACGGAACTTAGACGGCTGTTGCAAGCAACATAAATTATTTTTAAGTTATACATCACTAAAATAAAAATAAAATAAAAATTATATTTTTATTTTTGTCATGGCAACTCTGCCTGTCCCTCTCTCTTTTGCGTTCAACTGTTGTGCACGGTGTTAAGTGTGTGCGAAAAAATATAATTTATACAAGAAAAAGTTGTTTTGTCTGCATCCTGCACCCTCAAAAAGCCTTCATCAGCGCTCATACACAATATGCCGTGCAACAACGGCTCTATGATAATTTACTGCTGCTATAAAGTTAACATTTTCACAGACAAGCATATATCTCCAAGAACGATTTCAATAGCGAGCGGAAATGCAAATGTAAGTGTTCTTGAATTTTATTACAGTCTAATGTCTACATGGGATCTAACATAATTGGCGAAACGTGGGTGCTAGTTCACCTCTGCCTACCCCTTCGGGGATATAGGCCGGATTTATGTATGTATGTATGTAATGTCTGCAAAATGGAGTTCATTTAATTCATTGTTAAATATAAATATTATAAATTTTGATTCGTTAAAATAATAAAAGACAATTTTAAAGCTGCAGATACATTTGATTAAGGAAAAGAATTCCGTTAAGGTATTAGTTCACATTTTAAAAACATTAACCAAATTTCAACAGCTCAAGATGAAACACAGGCTAATGGATCCACTTGCCGGATTCAATTATACATTTATACAGCTACCCAGTGGGATAGGGTGCCAACAGTTAGAGCCAAAGCTTTAATAGGCAAGTGAGGATGTCCGGGCTAAGGCAAATGAAGGAACTTGGAAACTACGCAAGTTGGACTAGAAATACCCGGTGGTGAGATAGGCAAACTTAAATAGGCTAGTATCGAGCGAGGTTGGCTTATAACCCAAGTCAGGATTTCACAGTAAGTTTACGCCATAACTTATGTCTGGTGACTTAAAATAATTGCCACTGATTGCTTTTTAGAGTAACCACAAACGTGTGAAAAATAAATCAAGTGTCACTAGCGAAAGAAGAAGCAACCTAAAGTTTGTAAAAAAGTTATTTGGTGTAAATAAGCGAATTTGCAGCGTCCAATCAGCATTTGCAGTAGAACTAAACAAAATTAAAAAGCACTGAAAGGTGTCAACAGTCAACAGTCAGTGTTTTTAGAAGAAATAAGGGTTTTAGGAGAAATATCTGGTAGTGATGGACACTTGAAAGATAAAATTTTCTATTTAACTAAAGGAACGGTTGAAATTATTCCCACTAAATGTGAAGCGTTCGTTAATACTTCTTTTTTAAATACAACATAAGTGGAAAGATGTCTCCTACCTGACTGCCCCTGTGGCAGAAAGGCGTGTGATGTATGTATGTAAACACAACACTCTAATAATTTAATGGTTTCTATAACTAAGTTTATTTTCAAATGAAGAGCTTTAAGTCTAAAATATAGGGTCCTCTATTTTGAACGTAACTCGTGTTTTAATTAAATTAAGCTTTATACAACACAAACGAAGGATTTCTATCTACCTTAATTATTACTTCGTCAAAGGTCTAGGAATTGCTTAATTAATTCCGGCAGTCTTTTAAACTACCACACTGCCGCTGTCAGTTGTCAAAGGATACCGTTTATCAGTATTCATTAGCGTAGATCCAATTTCTAATAAATCGGGTCAGTTCATTACTCGCGGGCGTGAAATAAGAACGGGACCTTCCGGGAACTAGATCCTTGATTGCAATCATATCGATTCTACGCTTGTTATCGAGTTGAGATCGACTGGGGTCGTATAATAATGGATATCATATAAATATGTTGTTGCTATATCAATAACAGAAGCGTGATATACGGTGGAATTCCGTTGGAATGTGATTATCTTAATAACTTACTAGCCCCGTTTGGAATAAGAATTACTATTGATGAAGATTATTCGACACGATTACATTATTACTTATCAGTTCTAGAATTTATGAAATGAAGGCGTTTCAAGCACACTTATTTAATAAAATTAATTTGATATAATATTGCTTATCTAGGCGTAGCTTAGGCGAGCGTGCACCATGAGGCCTAACTCATCCTCGTTTTCCATCAGGTATGATTGTGGCCAAACGCTCTGCCTATACAAATAAAAAAAATCTTATGATATTATTGAAACACGCGTATTTCCTTATCTTTAGCCGAATCAGGCCCTAGGTTGAACTGCGATCACTAAAATATTAAGTGTTCAATGTGTGTGTATTATAAAAAGTTTTACAGAATTAGTGATATAACAAAATAAGAACTCTATTTTTGCCGGTGTGTTTTTACTGAATTTAGTCTCCATTTCAAAATGTAGTAAGCTCCAAAGCTCATTTAAAATAAATATATTTCTTAGGCTTAACATCTTAGGTTTTGTAACAACTCTTCTTCCACTCTAATTGGCACGTTAATTATTTAGTGCTGGTGCAGTATGGCTAGCTGCTGCAAACGTAATACCAACATTCCTGGGGACGCTGTAACTTACTCACCACTACGTAAAAAACCATAGATGCCATGGTATGAACAGATCCAAAAAACATTAGTCAGGTCTTGCTATGGGTAAAGGGCTATGAAAGGAGGTCCTGAAAAAGGTATACTGATCTGCCTATCTAATATACTTCACTAATAACTAATAATTTAACACTTATGGAATCTCCATGGTTATTTATAACGTTATTAAAATTTACCTTTTCAAACGGAAAGCTTACTTCAACACATGACTCCAAACTTTACAAATTTCCATTTAGTTTGGAACCCCGCTCACGGAGGTTGACAGTTATACACGACACATCCCTATCAAAAATGAACGCGTCACGTGTCTCGTCCCTTTTAAATTCAGCGTGCCTGTCAACCCAGAGCCTTGTTTTATCACCTGTCTGATTATCGGGATCTTATTTGTGGGGTTGTTTATTCGTAACCTTATTTTGACTTTAGGTACACGGTGTGAAAGTGTAAATTTGTGTACCGATTTCGTAAATTGAGGTGGTAAAAGAGTGTTTGGCCCATAGATTAGTTTAAAATATGTGTTTTCAGTATCTACTGTAATCTATATTCGCTCTAAAATATATATTCACTGGAGTTCCCTTTTCACTTGGCATTAATATCTAAATGTTCCACAGTATGAAATTTATCGAAATTGCTCTTGACTGCTGTGATATGTAGATATTCAATTCTAAATTTCGATTAATTCTTACACCTGGTCGGACGTGACATATCTGATTTTGCTCGCACAAATTCTTCTGAAATGGAATAGGATTTTCGATGAAATAATCAAATACAATCGGAGCCAAGCTGCATTTGATGGATAAAACCAGGGTGGCGATTTAATTAAAAAGTAATCTCATCTGGCCTACATATAGTAGATAAACTCTGGTTCTCTTATTGTTTCGTATTTTTTTTATCCTTAACTTAAAACGTCATAATTATTTTTACTATAATCATCATACCTCCCAATTACACTGTCATTAAGTCAGTTATCACTGACTAACTGCCGCACTCAGAGACGTCAATTACTTGTCGATTGTGAAACAGGCTCTTAATGTACATGATAACTGACTTAATTTGGAATCCCTAAAAATGTTTGTTATAAATCTGACAGACTAGTTTTAGAACTAAAGATGATTAGGTAGAACAAAATAAAATTTTAATTGAATCGCAATTTAAGTTGGGCCGTGGAACAATTCAATTAAAAGTATTCCAAACTGTTAATCCGTTTCCGCATCTGCCCGTACATCATTAATATATTGAGGAATATAATTAGAAATATGAAATTGACGGCTCTTCACGGATCCATGGTTGACTATTGTGCTATGCCCACTCAATAACAACCGGATTTATCGGAACAAACTGAATGGCAACCGTAAAAACCAATTCGGAACTGGATTATAAAATTTTATTTGCGCACACTCAACGAATTTTCTTCAAACATTGTTCGACTGGGGCGCAATTCCTGAAAACGTTTATTCGCAGCCGGCGGGCATGCCCCGGGGAAATATTGAGACGTCTTATTTTTCGTGTTTCTAAATAATTTTCCTAATGGTCCGCTATCTAGAAGGGCGCTCATTTCTTGCCTAATGGATTAATCATACAGAACAAGGCAAATTACAGCTTAAACGGATAACTAACTGCGTAACTAGCGTCGTTTGTTCCGTCAAATTGTTACTAACCTTTGATGTAAACGTGTACTACTACGCATTTATGTGTATTAGTAAATCGAAGATCAAGATTCACAAAGCCTTTGAGGCTTTAATTACTGAGGACTTGATCGGTGATTTGTATTAGTTCCTCTAAATCCATTATCTAAATCTCAGTGTCTCTTAAGCTTGACTGTATCTTTTGTTTTGTTGCGAGTAATTGTTTTTCTTGAGATTTATGCCTACTAGAGTGTTTGATTGTTTATTTAATTTCAGTATTAACAAATCAACTACTTAAATGTACTTATACATTTAAAACATTAAAGTTAATTAAAATTTTTAAGCACATGAAAGAAGTTGACTTTCTTGCGCCTGAATTATTTAATAGGATGACTTTGTCATCTAGATTGTTTAGATTGTGTCTTTTGTTATAAAAGCCGGAGTTTAGTGTTCATTCACTTATGATAACGACAGTACGTACGTATACAGGAATCAGGCCGAAGGGTTGGGTAGAGGTGTATTAACACCCACACTTCGCCAGTCTTGTCATAGAGGGTAAGTCTATTGCCATGTATCACCTTATTACTAGGATCATTTCTGCTCATTCCTCGTCAAAATCATAATATCTGTGGCGTTCTTTTAATGCGACCGCCTTTGTTGTTTGTCTATGTTTGACAAACACAATGTTTTTCACTAAGTGACAGTTGTCAAATTAATTAGATGAGAATTTTATTCCGAGCTAGAGAGTATGGTTATTTTCTAAGCCTTATAAATATTATTTCCGATTTATGTTTACTGTCCAGTTTGTATATATTGTAACCGTGTACATATTTAGAAGTATAGTCAGTTACGTTTATGAACCCTGCCTTTTACTACCACGGAACACATCCGCAACCACCAAGATTGCACCCGGCCATACAACTTCCCAAATTGGTGACCCCGACGTGATAGTCAAGAGCTTTGGTTGTAATGTCTTTGGCAATTGACCGGCGCGGAATGGGAAGCTGCGTTGGACATGCGGATGGCCACTTCGAAGAAATTTTCGTCGTGTGAAACGGTACCACATCCCAAGCTGTGGCGTCGAGCGCCCCCTGGCGCATTCACCGTTTCCTACATTCGCAAGTTCGAGTGACGTCTCCGCGGGAGTTGCAGTTGGACACATGCATGCATTGGACTAACTGCGCATTATACCATTTGTGCACATCGCTCACGCAAGTACTATCGGCATCATTATTTGGAGTATTTTTTTAAACATTTTATTATTATTCCAAGTAATGATTTTTAGTTAGTTGTGTAAAGCGTGTTCGGAGTATTGATTTTTACGTTATTTTATGAAAATTATTTTTTTCAACTTGTGTAATGTGACATAGGAAATATTTCATTTGTTTTTCGTGTGTATTTTTCGCGTGGTTTGAACAATTTGTTTACATTGTCTTTTGTTTTTACGTGTAATGTTGTCTGCATATTGACAACTTATGTGGTTTTTGTTGACATGTCGACATATAAATTTTTAGACGTTTGTGTTTTGTTTTCGCCACATCACGCGCCCACGGAATAGCAATTTTTCTTTTCTGTCCGTTCTCTCTCTATTTTATACAAATTAATTTTAATTTACTTTCGTTTATAATTTTAGTAGCGTGTTTTCGTTTATAATGGCTGACGAACTACGTTCACGTTTAGCAGCCCTGGAGGCAGAAAATGCAGTTTTGCGTAATCTGCGCGACCAAAAGGAATCCCAACCTCAACGGGAGGGCGAGGTATGTCGCGTGAGTGTCAAACTTCCCCCTTTTTGGTCTGATAGGGTGACAGTGTGGTTCGCACAGGCTGAGGCACAGTTTTTGCTTGCTGGTATCAACACTGATGCCACGATGTACAGTCATGTCCTTAGCCAGATAGACCACATGATTGCCGGCGAAATCGAGGAGATCGTTGTCAACCCTCCGGCTGAAGGTAAGTATCAGAAGCTAAAGGAGACCTTAATCAGCAGACTTTCGTCATCAGAGGAACAGCGAGTGAGGCGCCTTCTTGGTGACGAAGAACTCGGGGATCGGAGACCATCCCAATTTCTCCGTCACTTGCGCTCGCTCGCGGGAACGGCTCTCTCGGACGATAACATCTTGCGGCAATTATGGTTACGTCGTTTACCACAGCACGTACAGGGGATTTTGGCTGCACAAGCTGACTTATCTTTTGATAGAATCGCAGATATAGCTGACAAGATTTTGGAAGCTCAGCCTAGTTCTTCAAACATATATGCTGCTGCTGCTACGCCTTCGATCGACCTCGTTATGGCTCGGTTAGAGAAATTAACTAAGCAAGTTGCTGCTTTATCTACCGGTTCTTCTGTTCGATCTCGAAACCGTTCTTCTTCCAGAAGCCAGGCGACATCACGCAGTAGCACACCTGGTAGTAAACGCTGTTGGTATCATCGCACATTTGGTGCGAATGCCAGCAAGTGTATTGCTCCATGCAATTGGGCGTCGGAAAACCGCACAAGCAATCAGTAGCGGCGGCATCTGATTGCAAGTCCATCCAACATCACGGCCGCCGTCTTTTTGTCACTGACCGTATCACAAAGCGTCAATTTTTGATTGACACTGGTTCGGATCTTTGTTGTTACCCCCGCAGCTGGTTGTCAGTTCCGCGAAAATCTTCGGACTATGAACTTAACGCCGCTAACGGGAGTAGTATTAAGACATATGGCACTATTCATTTAAACCTCAACTTTGGTCTTCGACGAGCATTTGTTTGGGATTTTGTTGTTGCTGATGTTACGACAGCGATCATTGGCTCAGACTTTTTAGGTTATTACCATCTTTTGCCAGATTGCCGACTCAAGAAGTTGATGGATGGCGTAACGAATTTGTCAGCACCCGCTGTTGCAGCAATGTCGGAACAGCTTAGTGTCAAAGTTGTCGTTACAGGAGATTCCAATTTTGTTAAACTGCTCGCCGAGTTTCCAGAAATCACTCGGCCTCCTGGAATCCCTCGTAATGTTTTGCACAATACTGTGCACTACATTAAGACTACAGATGGCCCGCCTATTTCGTGTCGTCCTCGTCGTCTGGCGCCTCAGAAGTTGATAGCAGCAAAAAAGGAGTTCGACAACATGATCCAAGCTGGCATTGCACGTCCTTCTAAGAGCGCCTGGTCGTCTCCGCTACACATGACCTTGAAAAAGGACAGTAGTTGGCGACCTTGTGGCGACTACCGATCCCTTAACGCCAGAACTGTCCCTGATCGGTACCCAGTCCGTCACATAAATGATTTCGCTCATAATCTTGCGGGATCTAAGGTTTTTAGCCTAATAGATCTCGTAAAAGCATATCATCAGATCCCGGTTTTTGAAGAGGATATACCGAAGACAGCCATCGTTACCCCGTTTGGCCTCTTCGAATTCCCCTTCATGACCTTTGGCCTTCGAAACGCCGGTCAAACTTTTCAGAGGTTTATCGATGAGGTCACACGGGGTCTTGATTTCTGTTTTCCGTACGTGGATGACATTCTTATTTTCTCTGCGGATGAGGCTCTCCACTGCGAACATCTGCGTATCCTCTTCAAACGCCTTCAGGAGTATGGGGTTGTTATTAACTCTTCGAAGTGTACTTTCGGTGTTCGGGAACTTACCTTCCTTGGTTTCCATGTCAGCCCAGAAGGTACAAGCCCTCCTCAGGATCGCGTTCAAGCTATTTTGGATTTTCCAGCTCCTAAAACCGTCCAGGGCGTGCGTCGTTTTCTCGGTATGTTAAACTACTACCGTCGATTTGTACCCCAGGCCGCGCAATTTCAAGCTCCATTGATTGATGCAGTAGTTGCCACAAATGGTAAAGGCAATAAACCATTCTCATGGTCGCCTGAACTACTGGAGCAATTTGAAGTTTGCAAACGGAGTTTGTCCAGGGCTACGCAATTGCAACATCCGGTTAATGACGCACCTCTTGGACTGTTTACAGATGCATCTTCTGTACATATTGGGTCCTGTCTTCAACAGCGAGTCGATGGTGAGTGGTTTCCTCTTGTTTTCTTTAGTAAGAAACTTACTAAAAAGCAGACAGAGTGGCCGACTTACTATCGAGAGTTGCTGGCGGTGTACGAAAGTGTACAGCATTTCCGCTATATTTTGGAGGTTCAGAGCGTCACTATTTATACGGATCATAAGCCATTGTTGTACGCTTTCGTACAGCGCAGGGAGAAACTGCCCCCTGCCCAATTAAATCAGCTGTCTTTTATCAGTCAATTTACAACTGATATTAGGTATATTAAAGGTGAGGACAATGTCGTGGCTGACGCCTTATCACGAGTCGAAGCTATTGCTCTTGAACAGGACTATGAAGGCCTCGCGAAGTCGCAAGAGTCAGATAACGAACTATCAGACATGCGTCAGAGCTCCAGTCTCCAGTTGACAAGTGTCGTCGTTCCTGGTACAAACGTTTCCATTTTTTGTGATGTATCCACAGGCAAGCCACGTCCATATTTGACCCCTTCCTTTCGCAAAGCAGTTTTCGATAAGTTTCATAACTTAAGCCATCCTGGCGCACGTGCAACTGCTCGCCTTTTGACAGAGCGTTATGTCTGGCCTTCTGTCAATAAGGATTGTAAGCAGTGGGCACGCGCTTGCGAGGCTTGTCAACGAGCTAAGGTCTCACGTCACAATTTTTCTCCGTTAGGTGATTTCAACCTTCCATCTGGTCGTTTCAGTCACATTCACATTGACATTATTGGTCCTTTACCTTTATGCAATGAGTTTCGCTATTGTTTGACAGCAATTGACCGAGTAACGAGATGGCCTGAGGTTTGGCCTATGCGCTCCATTACCGCAGAAGAAGTGGCAGACACCTTAACTAGAGAATGGGTTTCGAGATTTGGGGTACCATCAATCATCACGACAGACCAAGGTACTCAGTTTGAGTCTGACCTGTTTCGTCGACTGATGATTCACTTTGCCACTAAACGAATAAGCACCACATCTTATCACCCATGTGCTAATGGCATGATCGAGCGAGTACACCGCCAGCTTAAGGCTGCTCTCATGTGCCATCATGATTCTTGGGTGCGTTCACTTCCTTTCGTTCTTCTTGGCATGCGTTCCGCGTTCAAAGAGGACATTAAATCCACAGCCGCGGAGATGCTCTATGGAGAACCTCTTCGTTTGCCAGGTGAGTTATTTATTTCATCAACCCCATCAGATGTAATTGATAACCCATCAGATTTTGTCGTACAACTACGTCGTAAGATGTCAGTTGTAAGACATATTCCTGCATCTCGACATTCATCACCATCAACTTTTATTTTTCAAGATCTTTCTTCTGCATCACACGTTTTCTTAAGGGATGATACAGTTAGACGTCCTTTACAGCCACCTTATACGGGTCCTTATAAAGTTGTTAATCGTGCCAGCGATGGCAAAACTATGACTTTGGACATCAAGGGCAAAAGTGTTGTCGTCAGTATCGATCGTGTGAAACCAGCTTTTGTTGAACATACTGTCACCCATCCAGAGCAGATTGCAAAGCCTGCGTCTTCTGATGATCCAGAGCAGACTGCAAAGCCTGCACCTTCTGTTCGCCCAAGGCCAACTCCAGCCATCGCTACCGCGCCGTACACTACTCGGTCTGGTAGACGCGTGAAATTTAGATGTTTATAATTTCTACTAGGTTTTCCTTCTCCGTGGGGGGGTGGTGTGGCGTTCTTTTAATGCGACCGCCTTTGTTGTTTGTCTATGTTTGACAAACACAATGTTTTTCACTAAGTGACAGTTGTCAAATTAATTAGATGAGAATTTTATTCCGAGCTAGAGAGTATGGTTATTTTCTAAGCCTTATAAATATTATTTCCGATTTATGTTTACTGTCCAGTTTGTATATATTGTAACCTTGTACATATTTAGAAGTACAGTCAGTTACGTTTATGAACCCTGCCTTTTACTACCACGGAACACATCCGCAACCACCAAGATTGCACCCGGCCATACTACTTCCCAAATATCATTAGTTTCCTTGTACGATACCCATAGGAGAGATGTCAATACATTATATTCTGCTCGTTTTTCTGACGTGACGTTTAGACATTATTATATTAATGATAATATAATATAGGAATACGCAGCGTTTCTTATGCAACGGTAGCTACGATAAAGAGAGGTATCTTCGGCGAAATACAATACGACCGCTTCCTATTGTATAGAAATCTCCGAGAGTTTTCTAGACCCGTATATTAATACACACCGCAATAGAGATCCCGCGGTAACAAGTATATCACCTAAAAAGGGTTGGTGTCAGGAATACCTCAGAGTTGCAAAAATTGAAACCAGCCTGGCTAGCATGACCAACTAAACACGATATCATATAGCCATTTATTGCGTTGAACAGTAAAAAATCATTGGATTTGAACACTTGAAAAAGCTTGAATTCAATAATTGATTATGCCTCTAAGGCTATATCATAAAGATATAGCAATTTATCGCTTTGAACTGTCGAAAATCCAATAGTTTTTGTAAGTTCAACGCGATAAATGGCTATATCATATCGTGTTTGGGTGGTCATGCTAGTCGGGCTGGATAAGAAGAAGATGTAATCGTCATAGCACTATAAACAAAGTCTAGTACATGCCTACACGAGAATATTTAAAATTAGGAGTGATTTATCCCTGAAGGGAAAGCCGCGGGGATAAGTTGTAGAAGAATTGTTTAACTACATTTCGTCAACTAGGTTAGGTTACCAAACGAGAAATAATGTTTGATGAAAAGTGCGACAGCTGAGAATTAATAAATAAAGACTAGATCTAATTAGGTACTATCGTGATAAGGCAGCACTATCTTGTTGTGCCTTATACATAATATACATACATAAATCACGCCTATATCCCCGAAGGTGTAGGCAGAGGTGAACTAGCAGTGGGTGCTAGTCTAGCAGCCACGTCTCGCCAATTATGCTAGGTCCCATGTAATAGGTGGCGAGCCTATTGCCATTTATCTGGTACAAAAATTGCAGTACTTTGCAAGGTGGTATAAGAGGGACGCTGCTGCCCAGTCCTCATCACCGATTTATTCTTAGTCGCCTTATACGACACCCACGGGAGAGATTTGGGGTGGTGACAATTGTATTCTACTCTGCCGTCCTCACACGGCTATTTGTTGTTGTGCCTTATCACTGCAGTAATTAGGCTTGAATCTTAGTTTCTTAGAATACACACTTTATTACAAGGTCTTAAGAACTACAATCAGACCGCGGTCCCCGAGCGACGGCTCGAAGGAAGATCTCCCCTATTTCCCCAGCATTACCTTCCGCATCACAACAACGGAATTAATTATATTCTACTTCCGACTCCTTTGCGAATATAGGGTAATGGCGGGTAATAGGGGCAGGATTGATATTTATCATAATATTTTTAACGGCCGGATTGGTCCAACTCCAATGGTCAGATCGCTGACTGTCGAGGTTTCGGGTTCGAACCCTGGTAGGGGCAAATGTTTTTGATGAACATACATATTTGTTTTATGGTTGTTTATTAAAGATATTATATGTAATTGACATTTATTTAAATTTGTCCACGCGATATCTAGTATTTATAACGCAAGTGCCTATGCTATTTCCTTTGGGCTACTTAGATGATAGGTGTACGAAATATTATTATTATTGTCAAAAATACCTCTGCAAAATCGGTATAGGTATTTTAATTTGCTGATGTAGGCATTTTTACTACTTTTTAAGGTCTTCTTTTAAATTACTATCTCTCTTACCCTACTCCGTCGCCCTACCAATGTCAGATGTGTAAATCTATTGATGATATTACTACAGGCTGATTAAGTAACTCTGTTACTAACAACTCTCGATTGGAGTGAATAAAATTGCTGATTTAGCGATTGCGTTTCCGATTTGACAGTTTCCGTTGATAGAGTGTGATATGAGATAAGGACTGATCTATTTAAAGGCGCCCAAAAAGAGGCAACGAGGAAAAGAAGTAAAATCTATTACAATTTGATCCGACGCGGCTTCTGAATAAGAAAGTATGTAGGAAAGTGACTTCGAAACCACCAGTTCTCTTAGGCATCGTCCTAATAGAACGCGATTGCGCGATCATCGCAGGTTCACGCGAATGTTACTCGTACGAACGCGCGATGATACCTATTGAACTCGAATAGGTGTCGGTAACTGACAATCGCACGACGCGACCGCGCGACTCTAGTGTTTGTACGCGTACACATTGAGTTATAAGGTAAACTAGAGACGCTATGCCAAACAAAAATATTCTCCAACTCGAATCTACCTACGGTGGCGGGGTGTGCGGGGCGAGCGAGCGAGCGTGGCGTGGAATCAGTTATATGCTGCAGCGCTAAACAAACAACATAAGAGCTAACATAATTAGCAGTCGATTATCGTCTTACCAAAGTATAAAAACATGCAGCGCTGATCGCTGATAGAATACAGTTTTCTCGCGACCAAAACATCGTAAGCGCCGCCGATTTCATGGCGCTTACGCGTTTCTTTCAACGCAGTCTAACAAAAATATCCTTATAGATTAGATTATGCATCGCAAATGTGGAATTATGCTATTAAATTAATATTTGATATGTTTTAATTCATATTTTGTTACAATTAACGATGATAAGTCACACCACTATCTTTTTGTTTTGTTTTTGTTTGATTATTGCATGTTTTTAACACGCAGAAGGCATTTTTAGATGGATCTACATACATACATACATAAATCACGCCTATATCCCCGAAGGGGTAGGCAGAGGTGAACTAGCACCCACGTTTCGCCAAATATGTCAGGTCCCATGTAATAGGTGGCGAGCCTATTGCCATTTATCGGGCACAAAAGTCGCAGTACATTGCTGGGTGGTATAAGAGAAACGCTGCTGCCCAATGCCCAATCTTGTCAATGATTTATCCTTAGTCGCCTTGTACGACACCCACGGGAGAGACTTGGGGTGGTGACAATTGTATTCTATTCCGCCGTCACCACACGGCAGATGGATGAATTATGGATAGATGGATCTCTAGCCATAATTTCGGCAAGCAGTCGCTTCGAGCGTTGGCGAATGACTAAATGAGTTGTTGCTCCGGAGCATCAACGCACGGACTACAATTCTTGTTTGCGGTGTCGCTTCTATACGCTAGTAATAGTAGTTCAATGCGCGTACACGCGATTGTCGCATCGTTTACTCGCGCGATGATCGCGCAATCACGTTCTATTAGGACGATGCCTTATGAGGCACTCGTCTATCAGCCGCCGCATTAGAACACTCAGCATTTATCATGGGATTAGACCAAACTGCTGCCACTCCACTCATTTATATTCCACCATCGTACCAGATTCTGGGATCAAATTTGTTCGGGGGGAAAATATTCCTCATACACATTTAAAAGCTACGGAAATATCCGAATGTCATCGGCCGACGCCAAATAAAATATTCAGCTTGCGTAATTTGAAAGCTTCCGGGTCACTTACTGGCCCTTACCTTGTCATCGGCAGCGCGAGCACTGCGAAACGCACCTTAATCCTTTGACTTAAAAGTGACGTTGGCTTGTGCGAAGCGTGCTTTTTGAAATGAAAAAAATCGTATTAAAGTTGTGGGTTGGTTGGTTTCGTGTGCTGGAAAGTGAAAGAAATTCAAAATTTGATACACGAACGGGTGGTATTTTGATATAGATATCGATCATAGATACATCATAATTTGAATCTTACTGTGAACTACCTATAAATATGTATTAAGTAGTTCTCACTATGTTTACTCCAAGAAACAATGGTTTGTAAAGTCATTATTGAGTTCTTATAGTAAATATCTACTAGACAGACTTTAATTCCTGACAGTGTGGTATTTATAGCACATACAAAATCACACATAAATAACTCCATTCAACGCCCACATTTAGACAGCTAAGTGAGGTCTCAGGATGGTGATACATATTAGGTTTAATAATCAAAATAAAAAATTATCTATTAATCAAAATACTAAAAATCAAATTAATGCATGAACAGATAAAACCATATTTAAAAAAGCTTGTCCCTTTTATTAAATTACCTGCTAATTGATTTCGCAACGTCCCCTATACCTTCTCATAAAGATGATTGTGCTAATGAATTCGCAGCCAATAAAGAAACAATATTGGAAGTAATTTTGTAACGCTCCCCGTATACAAGGGACTCTGTTTACCGATACACCCCGATCGTAAGTCTGACTTTATTACAATTACGATGACCCGCTGTTGGTAAAGATAACATTATCTCGTATTAATTACTTGCAGCCACTACTAATATACCAACTCGATCGTAACTCGAAAGTGCGTTCGAGTTTAATGCCTCTCACAGACAGACGCGGCCTGCGGCCGCGGTAGCAGCCTGTTGTCTAATATAAAAGTCTTCGTACCATTTCAAACCAGCGCGGTCAACGTTTGTTCGGTCCGCCACCGCCACCGTCATGTCACCGCGGGCCTAACGCTTCTGGCGGCAACGGTGACAAACTTTTGCACATTGTGACACACACGAGAGAAACAGTGGTGGTGCCAATTGTACCTATTCTTCTTTGCCGTCACCACACAGCCACCGTTTCCTATAGCAAAGAGTGTTTTACACTTCGCCATAGGAAAAGACATTGGGTCACTGATTCCACTTAATTTGAGCGTTGATATCAACAACTATCAGATATGTATTAGACTTCGAGGCTAAACTGGTGACCAAAGTATCCCGCTCACCCCCAAAGCTAGACTACCTTTTCCAACAGAACCAAATTAAAAATCACATTGAACGTTGTGTCGTCATAAGAAGAATACAATAATAGAATATAATAATAGAATATTTAATGTTTAATAAAATTCCAATAATTAGAGGTAACTACAGTTGAATTTAGAACAATGTTGTGGCTTTTGGCAGATTTTTATATGTATATCCCTTTAAATCGTTACAAACGAAAAATGTAGTAAGTATGTTCAGTTACTTACTGAATTTTTCATTAGATCGACAGAGTTGTATCGAGAACATGTGGTAGTGGATTCTATCGAAGAACTTGTCTCATTAGATAAGACGCACAATTATAACCATACGGCACAAAGAACCATTTTACTTGTGGAAACAGTATAGTCAGTTTCACGAAAGAAGTCTCTTGCCTTAAATCTTAACGCTTTGTAATAAGAGCGAAAATAATGTCAAGGACGAAGGGACTCTACTCTTGTTGCGCCGACAAACAACGACAGTAAAACTTAATAACAGTGTCGAACATCGAAGTCTCTTATTAACCAAGTTATTATTACTTAATCTAACAGTATGAATTGATATGATCAACTTTCTTAGTTGTACGAGCAATTAGTTACTAATATAAAGTTTGTTTCTCGATGAAATATGGAATAATCAGTACCATTATCATCATCACTCGTGCCTCCTTACCTAATTCTTCTGTAGATTTAATAGTCACAATAAATAAATAAATATTTTTACACTCACACCTATCATCTAGCCCAAACTGAGTAGCCTAAGCACTTGTGTTATGGATACTAGATGACGGACACATTTTTAATATAATTATGTATATAAATGTTGAAAATATAATGCATAAACATATACACAACCATGACTCGGGAACAAACATTTGTGGTCATCACAAAGTTTGCCCCTACCAGGATTCGAACCCGGGACCTCTTGGCCAATACCCAGCGATCTGGGGGCCTACCGCCTAACTCGATTGCTAAAGCAAAAGCTATAGTTTATGACGTCATGCTGTCATTTCGCACCAAATGTACCTAAACTATTAGCGATAGCTTTAAACGAATGATCACCGAATGATTTTGTATGAATTTGGCACAAAATCCGTGCCGCCTAAAAGTTCAGGATGGCTGCTATAGCCGTAAGCAGTGTATTGCAATATAGCTATAATCAGCAATCGAGTTAGGCGGTAGGCCCCCTGAGCATTCGACCAAAGCGGCCGTCATACAATAAATTGTCTTTAAGTTAAGAATTATGTGAACATTTGTTATCCCTACATTTTTAAGTATGTATTCTTTTAGAACAAGTTACTGTTGTAGGTATGGAATTTTTAGGTTAACTGGAATTGAGAACCCAATCAAACTGAAGATTTTATGAATAATAATTATCTCATTTGACGAAGGCTCCTTATTTAAAATTCCTCTAAATATTCGATTTTAATTTTAACATTATATAAATGTTAGAAAAATTAGTACAAAGATTTTGGGGTTAGAAAAAGAATTTCGAAAAATTATGATTCCCGCCTCAAGATCATAATTTTTCGAAATTCTTTTTCTAACCCCAAAATCTTTTCCTCTAAATATGTATGACAATAATTTCTATTTTCGGTCTTATTGGGTACAAAAAGCAATATTTCATTTGGACTAACTTAGGTAGGTAGGTATAATTAGATTATTGTTGCCTCGGAGTATTGTTTCTATTTAATTTCTCACTTTGTCTTGTCAAATTTCTATTATTGCTACGAGAATCTTTTGAAACGACCTCTTTCAACTTCGTCTTTGTTATCTTAAACGTACAATATTTGTAAATACTTGAATGACATTGAATTCGCAGACGAGTCAAAAAGCAACTCCATAAGTAGTGGGAGTGTTGTTGAAACAAACCGTTTATACTGAAACAAAATGTATAGTTATATATTAAACACTACACAAATATGAATTGTTGTTGTATTTGATCGATTTTACGCAACATCACAGTTCTCTAGATGCATAGACCGACGTACCCAGTTCTTTTAATATTTTCTAATTGTAAAACAATAATGTTCTAGAGTAAGCATTTTCTTTATAGTCTGATTAGTTCACAGGGGTAAACATTACGCATTAGTATCTGCCTATGCAATGTAATATTAATAATTTTTTTTTTTTAAAAGGGTCAAG
Organism: Cataclysta lemnata; assembly: GCA_963931975.1. Lineage (NCBI taxonomy): Eukaryota > Metazoa > Arthropoda > Insecta > Lepidoptera > Crambidae > Cataclysta > Cataclysta lemnata. The sequence continues at coordinate 9,148,422 of OZ008353.1, read as the reverse complement.
AAACATCAAATATACACATAGTATTTAACATCAGAGGAGCGTAAATTTCAGAAAGTAACAACGAAATAACTTAGCTACTGTTAAAACAACAAACAAACGTGAAATAAACATTGTTTACATTCACATCTATCATCTAGCCCAAAATAAGCTGTTAACGCGTGTGTTACTGAAATATAGCCGACGCACAAAATTGTACACCTCATTACACATGTCACACACTTGTTAACGATGTATTATGAATACAAAAAAAAGTATAAACAATTATGTAAAGATGTAGAGGCAAATGTACAACACAATCATTTGCTACCAAAAGTTTTGGACCTGGGACCTATAGTCAGTATCCATTGCATCAGACCACTGAAAAGTAAATAAATAAAGTGTCAGAAAAAATGTTTAACAAGTGTCCAATTTAATCCACTAAACGTATTTACTTAACACCTCGTACGTATCTATTTTCGTATAGGGCGATCTATTTTCTCATAACACACTTTAGCTAACATGAACTAATTGCGTCACATCGTTAGAAATTCATTGCAGTTGCATTTATGTAGGGATGAGCATGAAGTGTTGGTTCGGATATATCATAATATCCCCCAGACCCTGTATGTAACGGATATCCGATGGCTGACATAAGAATTACCGTGTTGTGACGACATAGCAGAATACTATTATTGTCATCACCTCAAAATTCGTCCCGTGTGTGTCGTACAAGGCGACTAAGGGTTAAAACAGTGATGAGGAATGGGCAGCAGCGTTCCTATTATACCATCTAGCATTATACTACGATTTAGGTGCCCGATTTATGGCAATAGGCTAGCCCCCATTACATGGGACTGAAAATAGTTGACTAAATGTATTTTAATACATATATGTATACATACACAAATCACGCCTATATCCCCGAAAGGGTAAGCAGAGGTGGATTAACACCCACTTTTCGCCAAATATATTAGGTCCCATATAATAGGTGGCAAGCCTATTGCCATATATCGGGCACAAAAGTCGCAGTACATTGCTAGGTGGTATAAGATGAACGCTGCTGCCCATTCCTCATCACTGTTTTATCCTTAGTCGCCTTGTACGACACCCACGGGAGAGATTTAGGGTGGTGACAATTGTATTCTACTCTGCCGTCACCACACGGCAATGTGTATTAATTAAGGTGTATGTTAATACATATGTGTATGTTAATACACCTTGATTAATACACACCCTTCGGGGATATAGGCGCGATTTATGCATGTATGGCTTTCGAAACGTGTTACACATTTTGAGTAGCCGACGTGCGATAACTTTATTGTGGCAGTAATGATTAATGATATTGTTGTTTGCGTAGCAGCTGAACAATATGAAATAACGCGTGAACCACCGAGCGGGCTATGTAGATAAATATGTCAGAAACAGGACACAACTGTCAGTTTAATATTATGTAATTTCGACAGTTGGTTTGGTTCAATGGTCAGATCGCTGGCTCCGGGTTTTTATCCTGGTAGAGGCTTGAATATTTGTACGATGAACACAGATATTCGTTTCTCTAGTCTTATTTGATTTTAGAAATATGTATTTAAAATTATATATGGTGACGTCTGAACAGAATACAATAGACTCCATCACGCGGGTGTCGTACCTACAAGGCGACTGGATTAAGACAGCGATGACTAATGGGCAGCAGCGTTCCTATTGTACCACATAGCAATATACTGCAATTTACTTGCCCGACAGATGGAAATAGGTTGATATTTGCGAAACGCCATAAACGCATATCGCAGCTTTACGCGCGTGTTTTCGCACGGCTTCATAGCGCATCGGTGCGACCACAGATATATCAATGGAGTGACAGACACCAATCGTCTGCTGCATACGTTTCTGAGGCACGGACTTTTATATTACTGTTGAAAAAAAAAACATACAAATTAAAAGAAAAACGGGTTTCGCCACTGGACATAAAGTTTTTATAAAAATCACGACCTATTTTTCTTTGTAGGCGCTGCTAAGACGAGCTTAATTTTAGATATCCGTTTACGGATACGGATGTCCGACGCATCCCTAATTATGTGACACAGGAACGGTCGATATATGTGTTGGAATGGCGCCAGGGTGTTCGCGAAAGCTAGAAGAAGTTAAAAGGCATGCTCCGTCGCTTACGGTCGTTATAATGATATCTGAACGAGTTTTTTTTTTACTTCCTCCTCATATTTCCAGATCTATTTAAAGGCGACATTGTAGTACGCGTACAGTTACAGTAATATAATGTGTATACATTTGCGGACCTTATAAAAATTCCTCTGACATATCTGTGACACATCAAAAGATAGATAAATAATATACATTGTAAGGCTGTCTTATTACAAGAACGCCACAATATATTTGAATTAAAGGCACAAACATGGACTAAAGTTGGTCATGGTTTAAAATTGATGCTAACTCTGTTTTTCATTTAGCTAATAAAAGTGACAACATCAGTTTTAAACTATCATTAACTCTAGTCTGTGTTTTATAATAATGGGGAATGTCATTGGAGAAAACAGACATTTAGGTTTCTCCTCAAATGGTTATCCTCAACACACACACACACACGGCATCTTCGCAGAGCTCTGGTGGAAAAGCACCCTTAGTCACTTTGTACGAAAAAAAAACTTTACACATATAAATTATAATAGACCGGTCTATCTTGTGTAGGTATATACACCGTTAAATGCTATCTTTGGACCTAACCCAAGATAAATCCCCATGGCTTTAAGCTGTAACCCCAGGCTCTGTATCTGTCAGGCAACTACTATAATATATGGCCTACGCTTATTCTAGTTTGTTAGTCTACAGGACCCCTAGGAAAGCAGGTCGAACTAAAACAAAGAGTTTCGTTGCATTACCACTTTGTTTTCATTTTCAATTGTCCTTTATTGTCGTACAAGACACGCTAGTAGATTCATAGAGGACGCAATCCTTTTAATTGTATGTGTAATTAGGGTGCTGTGAAAAATTGTATTTTGTTGACGTGTAGCGCCACCACACAGCTGAATATAATTGCACCCAACTCTCCCGCTGTCGTACAAGAGTAAAGACAACGATCTAACATATACTGCGTTTTATGTGCCCATTATACGGCTACCTATGAGAAGCTCGCTAGCGCAGTGGCACAGCGCGCTTGGCCTGCGATTGCGTAAACTAAGCAATGTCGCTAAGGCCGGTCATTGGATGGGTGACCAAAAATTTATTATCTCGAGCTCCTCCGTGCTTCGGAAGGCACGTTAAGCCGTTGGTCCCGGCTGCATCTGCAGTCGTTAGTACCCACCAACCCGCACTGGGCCAGCGTGGTGGGTTATGGCCCAATCTCCCTATTTTCTTCCATCCATAGGGTAGGCCCGTGCCCCAGCAGTGGGGACATTAAAGGGTTGGTGATGATGATGATGATGATGATACGGCTACAGGCTCGCTCCCTGTTACAAGGAACCAATGGCTTACGTGCTTTCCGAAACATGAAGGAACTCGAGACAATATCACCCATCCAACAACAGGCCTCAACAAACATAGCTTAGTTTAGGCAATCGCAGGCCAAGCACCCTAAGATCTACACAAGGCAATCACCGGTACACTACACATACATACATAAATCACGCCTATATATGTAGGCAAAGGTGAATTAGCACACACGTTTCGCCAATTATATTAGGTCCCATGTGACAGATGGCGAGCCTATTGCCATTTATCGGGCACAAAAGTCGCAGTATATTGCTAGGTGGTATAAGAGGAGCGCTGCTGCAGCCTCAACACTGTTTTATCCTTAGTCGCCTTATAAGACAACCACGGGCGAGATTTGGGGTGGTGACAATTGTATTCTACTCTGCCATCACCACACGGCTACACGCGGTACACTACACGCTACAGTGTTATCGCAAAACCCATGCATGAACGCGGCGCAATTTCACCGCATGCATTTGGCTAAATTTGCGTTTAAAAATTTAGCCATTGCAAATTTTATTCGCCAATGACTGGCTAACGACCCGTTTCCAGACTCGTGTTAGCGCAAACCGTTTTAAGCCAGCCATTTGCGTAGATAAGTTGCGCGATTGCTGTGTTGTTAGTTCTAACGTTGGTATAATGGCGACAGGGATATGCGGGTGTAAACGGCTTATCTGTGTATGTGTCGCATTGGACTTTTCCCGCTCTGATGGTCGTGAAACCCTTTAGGATATCCTGGAATGTAAGCTTGAGGACCCACCAAGGCATTCCCCAAGAAATCCAGTGAATGCTGTAAAGGCAATCGGCCAACAACCTATATCCTTAAAAAAGTTGAGACGATAACTCTAAGCAATCTTAGCCTTCTATGGATTCACCGTGCGGTTGCAGAGTCCATAGTGTAGCAGAGAGGGAAGTCAGTAGCAGCGCTTGGGATTTTGATCCAAGTGTAGATTCCGGGATCTCTTCACAACATATCAACACTCACCTTCGTCACCCCGACAACTCTCTCTGCCATTATTTAAATGTTGGAAAAGATGAATGAGTACGTAAGAGTGAGTCTGAAAGTGATACCAGCAACAGAAAAGTTTAAAGAGAGCGGCTTAGTTTGGTACGGATATGCTAGGAGACGGTAGGCTGTGAATTTGTGACCATAAAAGTTATGCACATGAATGTTGACTAATGTACGTAAGTAGAGGAAGACATGGTATGAAGGTCAATGATGTAGATGAGGAGATGACGAGAGATAGAAGAGAAAGAGGACATACTGACCCCAAAAAAGATGGGGTAGGGGCAGAGTGATAATGATGATAAAACATTAAAAAAAAATGTATGTACAAAGATTACTTCTAGAAAAGTTTACTACTTCATGTATTGTGGCAGACAAATCGCTATATCAGGCGTTTTATGATCAGCCTCATCGTATTAATTAGGGAACGACTTAAGGTAAATGACTCTCAATAGGTAGGTTACTTTGTGAAGTGTATTTATTGATCAACGTTAAAAGGCAAACTGTAACAGTGAATATATGAAAAGATTAACCAATATTAACGGCGAGCGGGACAGCTGTGACGCTTGGGAGCCGGCTCTTAATTAGAATTAATAAAACTGTCACCACCCCCAATCACACCCTGGGTGTCTAAGGGTGCCACTAAGGGTTAAAATAACGACGAGGAATGGGCAGCTACGTTCTCATTATACGACCTGGCAATATACTGCGATTTACGGGCTCGATTAACGGCTATAGGCTCGCCCCCTTATATTTACATGGGGCATTACATAGTAGGCGAAATGTAAATAGACGTAATTTACATACATACATAAATCACGCCTATAGCCCCGAAGGGGTAGGCAGAGGTGAACCAGTACCCACGTTTCGCCAATTATTTTAAGTCCCATGTAATAGGTGGCGAGCCTATTGCCATTTATCGGACACTAAAGTCGCAGTACATTGCTAGGTGGTATAAGAGGAACGCTGCTGCCCATTCCTCATCACTGTTTTATACTTAGTCGCCTTGTACGACACCCACGGGAGAGATATAGGGTGGTGACAATTGTATTCTACTCTGCCGTCACCACACGGCAATGTGTATTAATTAAGGTGTATGTTAATACATATGTGTAAGTTAATACACCTGATGGGGAGTGATTTAGGTGTGATTTGATGTAGGTATTACAAAAGTTCCTAAAATTATATGTTTTAAATGAATTTTATTTCTTGTTACAGGTACCTACATACATGCCCGCTCGTCTGAAGCAAATTCTGCTGTTAACTATATAGTAAAATTTACGAATTAAGGTAAAGGTGTCCTTGATTTATGATTATCATTACAGATAACAATAAATACAATATTAAATTAAAAATAGAGACTCATTAAACATTTTTTATCTAGACTTTCCGCTTACAAAACATCCTGAATCCAGAATGAGATAGTAAAGCCCTCAAAGAGAAGTGTGGATTGAGAAAATGGGAAAGATGCTGTGTGTCACCATAACTATACTTAAAGTTCTACTCTGAACTATCTTGTTTTTCTTAATATACGTATGTCCCGTCAAACAGCTCTGAAGGTTTTTGTTATACTAAAGACGTTGAAATTAAAATGTGCACTTGAGCCGAATTATGAGACAAATATTTCCTAAAATTAAAAAAAAAAGGCGCAGTCGTAAATCCTTATTAAAAATTCTCACGGATTTGTGTTTTAAGTGGAGCGCTGCTGGACCCCTTGGTCTTTTGCAATTAAAAGACATAATTTTCAATATGCCACCATAAATTTTTGCTCGTAATTATCAGCCCCTTACTTCCACAAAAGAAAATCAGAATTAATTAGAATACGGTTAAGTAATTAATGTACCTACTCCGGAAGGGGTGACTGTTTTTCTTTGAAAATGTAAATTTTGTTATTAACTCCATGACAAACTTCGTAAAAGCATTACGATTGTGCGCGCTTCTTCACATTTACTGTACTTAACAAAATTTTATGGAATATCTAATGTTATTTTTGAGTAATATATTGACTGATATGACGTTATTCAAACAATATTAAAAAAACTTCAATTTTTAGCGTTTGACTAAAATCTCGTCTGATGGAACAGGACAATGAGGCCTGAGATGGTATACGATCGTCTAGCCTAGAAGATGCCTGACCAATATTATCATCATCATCATCATCAAATATATTCGTATAGTTGATGTGATATAATTAATGATGTTCAGCAAGTAACATTATTGCATTACCAATTGCCCAATTGGATTTACACAATGGATATATAAAACGATTATTTTAATAAAAAAAATAACACGCTCAGTTCTAAATTCAATTCTGGAATAGAAAAGCAAATTACACTACATACTAGATACACTTAAATATAAGGCAGACAAATTGGGGAAAGTTTTCCTATTGACTGTAGCTACTAAAGATTTGTAGGGAACGACAATTTTTACGTTGATACAGTCAACTTTACTATCTACACTTTAACTTAATACATGTGACATAGGAAGAATATAGAAATAATTTTTCCTATGTGTAAGGTCAGGAGCTTCTGACAATAATGATGTATCATTAAGTGCAAAAAGAATGAAGAAACATTTTTTAGCTGCGATTACCTTTCTCTTTTTTGCCTAAGTGCGAGGCTAAAAACTTGCGACTATTCTAGTTTAATTCGACACCCTAGGGAGAAGTGACGCGATAAACAACATGGTCAATAATCGATAGCCATTGGCTGCTGACCTAATTGCTCTCCCGAGCCAGGGCTTAGTGGACATCGGCTTTTAAAACCTAATAAATGTGAACGAATGCAATAAACACTATTATCTTGACCCCATAAAAGTGGCTTACGTTCGCTTTCGTGCGGATATATTCCTACCATTTACCACCATAATGGTATTCTAGAAATATATTTCTGCATTTATTAGTTCATCAGTCGGTAAGACGCCATCAAGCCATCCGCTCACTTTTGATTCATATCATCCATCACAACGGAAAGAAAAGAGACATACTGCTCAAGATTTTGGCTCAGGTTTTACAGCCGGCCGCCTGCCTGATACAAACGCTCTTTGGGTGTGCTGTTGTTGGATGTTTACCCTCCACATTATTTTTTCTGTATTCTTTTTTCTAACATTTATATATAATACAAATAAAATCAAATCACAACTTACAATGTGTACAAGCACTGTTTGCCCAACAATATCTCAATTCGGATGTTCATCTAAAGCATCTGCGATGGTGCGACCCAAATCAGCCTCCCGTGTCGAGAGAACACCAGGCTGTTCCGAAATTATGCATAAAATTGCCAAATTATATTTTCACAACAACTGTTGCCGTTAATAGCTTGTGGGCTTCTGAATACTGATCCCTTCTCCCGGCCTATTTGTAAATGCAAAATTGTTGACACAATTTACTGGTAAGCGCTATATAATTTAGATAGCCGATCACTTAGTTTAGGTATTGTTTTGGCAGTAAATAAAAGCCGTGTGGTGTCGGCAGAGTAGAATACAATTGTCACCGCCCCAAATCTCTCCTGTGGGTGTCGTACAAGGTGACTAAGGATAAAGCAGTGATGAAGAATGGGCAACAGCGTTCCTCTTATACCACCCAGCAATATAATGCGGCTTTTGTGCCCGAATAATGGCAATAGGCTCATATTAGGCACCTATTACATGGGACCTAACATAATTGACAAAATGTGGGTGCTAATTCACATCTGCCTACCCCTTCGGGGATATATTTATGTATGTATGTATGCAATAGCGATGGAGGGACAGGCGTAGCTCGTGCGGTATACTCTGCGGCACTTCCCCAAAGTGGGTCAGAAGAAACGGGTTTTGTTGACTCTAGTAACAAACTGCAATCAGGAATCAGAAAATAAAGGAGACCTCACTACATACATAAATTACACCTCTTTTCCCCCGAAGGTAGTATAAGAGGAACACTGCTGCCATGCTCAACGCTGTCTTTACCCTAAGTCGCCTTCTACAACACCTATGAGAGAGATAAGGGTGGTTAACTGGTAACATTTGTATTCTGCTTTGCCGTCACCACAGAGACCTTACTATCTATAATAATATGTATTAGGTAAAACGAGCCAACCCCGTCTCATCCCAGAGGTGGCTTAAAAGCCGACCAAAGGAGATTGTCAATGTATACCAATAACCACCTTGGAGCACCCGTATGGTAGAGATCAAACGCCCATCACAAGCATACCCAAAGAGGGTTGGTCTCAGGCTGGCGGCCGACTGTAAAACCTTAGCCAAAACCTTGATCACATACCCAAAGAAATTTGGCACGGCTGACTGTAAAATCTAAGCCAAAACCTTGAGTACGGATTGGATGTTTTCGTCACCATCACTTTTCTGTTTAATAAGTGTCTTCATTCATCATTAGTGCCTTTCGGTGTAAAGATGATATTAAATAATAGAGAACAGAAAACCTTGGAACAGGACAGGAAGACACTGTTAGGAGTAAACATGTCATTTATTCTCATGTACACTTAATGTGATATCCACCGTAGGTACAATTACTTATTCAAGGATATTATTATCAACTATGTAGAAGCAGTAAACCCTAGGGAGACAGAGTAATTATCTAAGCTGATACTAAGTAATGACGTTCGTGAAATCTACTAAAACTCAAAGCTACGTACTCTCAGTTCTCCAAATGTTTTATAGCCTGGTTTAATGCTTTAAACATGTCTATACCTAGATGTAGAGTTAGACGAGGAAGTGGGCTAACCCATCGTTAAAATGAATGACACCTTGCATAAACATAGTTAGAACTATGTGATTAATAATTCTTGTAGTGGTTGTGAGTTGTTCTAAACATGTCATCATCGTCATCTTCCTGCTGTTCCCTGTCTATTTGTGGTTGGTGCAGTATGAAACATACTCGTCAATTCATATCGATCAGACGTCACTAAGTCATCCGCTCCTTAATGATTCATATTCATCACACTGGAAAGGTGCTAGTAATGTTTGAATGTATGAAAATTTGTCTTTCGTCTTCTTTCGGCTAGATGATAGGTGTGAATGTAATAAATATTTATATTGTAGAATGCTGATTTGCAGGGTTTGAAAAATCATAAGCGTAGCACTAAATGCGGAGTTAGTCGTGTCAGCCTGTACTGTGCAATACACGTGGTCTATTATACTCTGCCATACTGCATGCATGGTTCTTACAGTTGGAAGGAGCTGGAAGAAGAAGAAGAACGCCTTCACTTTCAAATTCGGGACACGTTAATACTGAATGATTCACGAAAAGTTTGGCTATTGCGCGATTTCGAGCACCGTCTATTTTGTGAATTAATCTTACCATTAGACAGCGTTATTTCAAATTCAAATTTGAATGCCATGAAACTTTGATCACAAAAATGGTGTGCCCCCCCGGCCGGTCCTAATTTAGAAGGAATCCAAAATGAGTTTTTCCTCCCTCTAAAGTTCACTGAATAAACAGGAGATTTTGGAATTTCACTTATAAAACAGAATCTGACTCCTGTGGCGTTCGGGATTATTAAAGTTGGGAGGAAACAAGGCCGAATATTTAAAACCTATAATTATAATTTTGAGAACAACAATTACTGCTTAATATTCTGTGTTTCACCATTATGAATACAATATAAACAATGTCCACAGCTATTTCAGATACCCGCTCTGAAATGTGAAGCTCTTCATAAATCAACCGCTATCAATAAAAGCAAAGCTTTTAAAATAACTGTTATTTTATTTGATTATTGCGAGGAACTATTGAGTCGTGCTAAGTGAAACATGAATGCTGACTAATTTTGCTATACTTTATAGACTTGTTGTAATCAAGATTCAGTGTTGATACATACTTAAATCGCCTTTGTCCTCTAAGGGGTACGCAGAGGTGTTATAACATCTACGTATCTGGTGATACGCGGATGTAATACAATATGACTATGGATATAAATAGAATTATAAATGGAAGAATTTCAGAAATATATTTGATGGAACTCCAACGCCAAACCGATCCATATTCTTGAAATTGCGGCATTCTCTCGATATGGGTAATGCATAGAATGACATCATAAATTTCGTCTCGCCGGGCCAGTCCAATAAGTCACGGGTGCAAGTGTTACGTCGTCATTAATAGTGCACGTCCTGCAGTTCAGACTTAATGACTGCGCACCACGCTTGCTGCTGGAGTATGCAATATGGAAGTTTCTGATATTATGTCGAATCGGAATCATAAGCCGTAAGAGGCAATAAAGTTGCAACATGCTGAAGATTTTGGGAGAATCGGGAGAAGGAAGGTTTCATTGTTAGTTTAGTTTAGTTAAATTTCTGCCCTGTGGTTGCTGCTCTACCTTTCTCCTACCTCCAATAGACACCAGATTTTTAAGCTATTGCTTAACAATTCATCTAACTCTGGTTTTTTGTAGAATTTCTTCGTTACAAAAAATATCAACAATAGCTTCTCTAAACAGCTTATTCAGGACGATAAACTGTTAAAATATTTTCTAGTTCTTTTAGTATATTGCTTTTAATACATCTACGTTCACGGTTTGAAAATTCTTTCAAAGGACTCAGCTATGAATAAATGACATGATTGACATGATGTGGGTCTCCGTACAGAGCTATTTTTGTTGCGAAAGTTTGCATACAATACAATGATTAAAGCGAGGGCGGTGATATGCTCTTTGTAGTTTTTGAGGAGGACAAGAATATTCCTTAAAAACGTTGATACAGTATATTTAAAATTATTCGAGTCATTCTAACGCGCATGCCCAAAATATTTGAGCTTAGGGGGATTGCAATATTTTTAAATATTTCAAGTGCAATGTAATAAGAGATATTTAAAGGTTTTTTGTTGAGTCACACTAAGACATCCTGATTGTTATAAGTGTCTCCATTTGTCTCAAATCGATATCATGTGTAAAGTTTATCGGGAAAATATGACATCTTGTGGTACGTGACCTATGCACGATAAGTAGAGTTTCAAAAGCTGTTTTGGATGCTGAGAATTTAAAAATACACACCTACATCTATCTTTTTATATCTGAAGTTAACATAATTATTCGAATTTCCGTATGTATTTTGTGAGCAGAATTTTGAACCGGCACTTGTTCTGAGTCAATAAAACAAGTCTGTGAATACACTGTTCCGGGCGCACCGAAATTGAACCTTGTGTACTTGGCTAATAAAATCCCAGTTTGAACAAAACCTTTTGGACCAACACCAGAAAATGATAACTTTGTTAGGCACAAACCTGATACTTAGTAAAAGTTCCGGAACTCAGTTGTGTAACTTGCTAACAACATCGAAGTTACCATTCAAGTAGATATTATATTTCCACCTTTGCTTTCGTTTACACGAACTTGCGAGACGACTGCTAACTTTGGCGTAGTTCAAATTATTAGTTTTCTTATTATCGTTTCATATACATGTCACGCGGAGTAGCACATAGTCGTCAAAACAATAAACGAAACAAAAATAACCAAAAAGAAATACAATAATTATTCTTGAATTACACTATTCTAGTAAAACGAAAGACCAGGTCTTACAGAGAGAATGGGCCGTAACACACCATCCAGTGCTTATTTGTAGGTATTGGTGAATGCAACGGACCAACGCCTTAATGTGCCTTCCGAGGCACGGAAGAACTCGAGATAGCATATTTTTAGTCACCAATCCAATGACCAGCCTTTGCGAACATTCCTTAGGGCCGGTTTTATGATCCATAGTTAACTCAACCAATTGTTAAAAACTGTCACTAATTGCTAAATATCAGTTTGATATGTAACCATTAGTAACAATTTAGTTACTAATGTTACTAATGGATAAATATCAGTCTGATATTCTTACTAAATGTTAAAAAATATCAGTGATATTTAAAGATAAGTAATAATTTTTAACAATTGGTTAACAGTTAACTATCCATAAAAAAAACCGGCCCTTAGTTAACCCAATCACTAGCCGAGCTTGCTAAGCCCGGGCTCTTCTCTTGAAAGTCTTTTAACATTCTTATCTAATATCCCCGAACAGACAAACAAGAATCGTAGAAGACGTACAAACATAAATCACGTCTAATTATCCCCGAAGAGGCGAATTAACACCCGCGTAATTTGGCCTACTATGTTAGGTTCCATGTTAATGATGATATGATTGAAAGATACTAAGACATATTAGCAAAGGCTGGTCACCTTGTCAGGAATCATACACGTATTCTTGAACTTCTACATGCATCTGAAGACACGTTAATGTCCCTTCACTCTGCACTATGCTAATCTAATAGACCGTTCTTCTCATATATTATATTCAAGACTCTTGTTCTTGGAAGATTTGTCCGAAAGAGTTAGGACATTAAATAACTGATGGAGCAGCTACTTTTAAGAAAAACTTTGCAAGTGCTGTTAATCCCTCAGTTTAATCTACCGTGATGTGAAAACGCAAAGACTGTAGGTACTATCTAGAGACTTGCAAAGCTGATTCCTGGACATAAACCCGTTGGAAGTTTGTATAGCATGTATAAGCATGTTGGATCTTCAGGGGATACCTTTAGACTCTAATTATTATCAAGAGCAAAAAGTTCGCCCTATTTTGCTATCTACGCTTCATCAGCTTTGATTAAAACCTGATTCTACATAAAAGAGAATTTGAGAGAGCTGTTTATTTTAAAGGCACCTAAACCTGCAGCACCGAGCGTCACTAGTGTGTCGTTTTTATAACGAACATTGTAGATTTGAAATAAAACAATTTTACGGATAAGACTCGCGTATTTAGGTGTTTGGCATATTAATAATTTAACCCGTCTGCTTAATTAAGAGCAACATAGTGCAATTATATTTCTTACATTTTTTGTTTTTGCTGGTATAAATCTTAAGATCTTGATACCTTTGTGACAAAACTTTTGACAATTATGAATAAAAAATAGTGTGAAAAGAGCTGTCACTAAAATGCTATATTTTTATTTTTCTTCTATAATGGATGGAATGGAGTAGCAATATAGATTGGAACGTTGTAATCCCAAACACTCTTTCTGTTCTTTAGAGTAAGAACTATCCTTACCGTCACTTACGTATACGTTCATTGATCAGTAGCACCTTTTGCGATGGATGATGCAAATCAAAAGGAAGTAGCTTGTTTCATGAGGTCTATGCGACGTTGATTTTTACCGCACTAAAGCATATTACCGCTATGATAGGGTTTCACTGCATAACACCACGCTACGTGCATGCTTCAAGCGTATTTGTGGACTTGAACGTCCCATTAGAAATTCTATTAAGGCCGTATATACACACAATGGCTTAATGCTCACTAGCGAACCCGAGACAGGTGCAGCCGGGGCCAAAGACGAACTCACATTAAAATTACAGATGTTTTAGTTTCCAAGTTTGTGTCTTGGAGCGAGAACGAATTTCTCCGTGGAGTCCGGATTATATGATGTCAGAATATGCTATTGCAATCCAAGGTGATTAATATTCTATTGATCATCATGTATCATCATATATTGATCACCAACCCTTTAATGCTGGTACACAGGCCTTTCCTACACAGCACTAATTATATCACGCCTTTTATCACCGTAGCTAGGAGGCATATCATCGTGGGGAGAGACTGGTGAATTGCCTCACGGCGGATCCCAGACTCTCCCCGCTTGAAGGGCTAGGGGAACACCGGAGTGGTTTAGTGGTGTATTCCCGACTCGAAAGATTCGGGCGAGTCCCACACACGTCAGCCGCCTAGCTAGCGGCTGATATGGTGCGTAAAGGCAGACCACTCCGATAAAAAAAAAGGTAGGCATATCATGTGTGCCTTGATTTTAATTTGAACATTATAATATAAATGATAGAAAAATAGCTACCTAAAAAAAAATTATGCTTAAAAAAAGTTTTAAAAATTACAGTCTTGATGCGGGAAACGAACCCGCGTCTTCTGCAATCCCGGCAGGGCTTATACCAGTCGGCATCAAGACAAATTTTTCGATCTTTTTCTAATAAGATTGAAGAAATTTGACCGCTTTGGGTAGTCTGAAGAGCCGTTGACTGTACCATTTTTTTTTACCCAAAATCTGACAATACGCGGTAATAATGCCCCATGTATGACCATTCTCGCCCTAAGATTCGCCCTCTATATGATGGGAACTGTAACTTAGCGGAACGTGGGTGTTTATATACACAACACTACCTCTTAACAGGAAAAAGCAATAGTTCTATTTTTGTAGTTAGCTATTGTTGTCAAGTAAATAGATTCGAATCTTCGTAGTTGGTCCCCTGATGACACCTACAGCCTCCTATGTAGCGTTGCCCCCAGTATTCTCATTACAAACAGCCTTAGGCTATTTCAATAAACTTTAGATAATATCCAATACCATTTATTTTCGTTATTTGCCAGCAAGAAGAAGGCTCCTTACATAAATTCGAAGCGGAGAGTTGTTCCAGAAATTGTATCTGAGAATCTTAATTTTGAAGGAATTTGGCGATTTTATTAAATAAGCTGTTTAGTCCTGAGATCATATTTTTCTATTAGGCACCCTGCCCTGTTCAGGGAGTAATGAAATGAGAAGACGCGTCAGGGATATCTTTGCAAAATTAAATTTCTTGACGTTCCGGATATTATGTTTAGCCCAATTTTTTTTGTAGATAGAAAAATTTGCAGACTGAATTGTTTGCTTAACTAAGTTTAACATTCGCCCGTCTCATTATTTTATAAAAAAAGGCTAAGGTTAATCAATATATTTATGACCAGTTTTAATTAAAAAAAAATTTTTTTTTAACATTTAGTCCTAAGTCAAATAGACTGCATTTCAACTACTCTCCAACTGAATACTGTATTGATCTCCAACTGCATACTGAATTACATACTGCATAATTATATCCCAAATTATCTGGGAGTAGAGGAACTATTCGTTTAACTGTGTCCACACCAACGGCTGCCTTCCTCTCAATCAAGAAACGAGTAAACTTCTTATATTGCGGATATACTGTGTGTACATGCAATAGCGCCTTTAAATTCCCATTACGCGGGATTGTTTCTCCCCGACCCCATTATTATAAATCCCTTGTTTCCCCAGAGTGTGTACAAACAACCCCGGCAATAACTAATCATGTGGATTATAGACTTTTCTTTCTTTGTAGCCTGTGGTAAATATCTTTTCACCAATACCATCAACACCAAGGGAATAAAGATATATTTTATGCGTAATGCTGTTTAAGAGGTAAGCAGTTCGTTTCCTAAGGTCTTTTCCTCATTTAGCTTTTGACCATTTTACGTATTCTCCTGGTGTTACCAACCTCACGAAGTCCTCTATATAGGATGAAATCTAGTTGCCTGCACAGGCGCTGCCTCTTGAATGCTAGTTCAGGATTTGTGCCCGATTGTCTTTGAGTATGCTGTTGTTGGTGATTGGCTCTCGACCATTCGGGTGTCCCAAGGTGCATATTGGTTTAGACTAACCGGGTAATCTCCTTTAGTCTACTTTTACGACACCCCTGGAGAGTCAGGACTGACACGATCTATGATATTTTTTCACTCCCAGATCGGAATTAAAAGCTAACTACGCTCACCCCTATTCTCCCTTGGACACACCTGTGTTTATGTCTAGCGTCTTGACGACTCATAAGAGTATTGTAATCATACCGCAGATACGACTATACGAATCTTTGATTTTGATTACACACCTCATCATCATTTCAGCCTAGAGACGCCCACTGTTGGGCATAGGCCTCCCCCAAGGATCTCTAAACCGATCAGTCCTATGCTCCTGTATCCAGCGGCTTCCCGCAAACTTTACCAGGATCATGTATTTCCTATTAAAAGCGAAAGGGTGAACTCTAATTCCTTAAAGTCAAACCTGACCATAGAGGTTCATGTTCATAGCGGAATGAACTAGTTACTTGCCAATGAATGTTAATAAACTCCGGCTTTGGGTCGACACACCAAGTTAGTTACCACCTTTACGGCACAACTCCCGACTTTATGCTAATTTACACAAATACGTTTACTTATAAAGTTTGCCGACACCTGAGTGAGCGTTTAGAGCGATTTATTTAGTTCCTAAGACGTTGAGTGTAGTTGAAACGTGACATAAAATGTTTACGTCAGTTAACATCGAACATAAATTGTTTGGTCATGTTCGTTATAATTTAGTTATGTCTGCCGTAGTACATTTGGCACCGGTGTACGGTCAGCCCCACAAATAATTAACACCTTAGTAACTTGTAATCAAGGGCTTAAGGGACACACACCACGTGAAGAAATATATAAATTTCCTAGCGCGAGGAGAGAAGATAATAGCGTACGCGGGCGTAACGTAAGAGATAATTAAATTAGTAGATAAAATATAATTAAATAACGGCCGCTTTGGTCGAATGCTCAGATTGCTGGGTATTGGCCAAGAGGTCCCGGGTTCGAATCCTGGTAGGGGCAAACTTTGTGGTGACCACAAATGTTTGTTTCCGAGTCATGGTTGTGTATATGTTTATGTAGTATAATTTCAACATTTATATACATAATTATATTAAAAATATGTACGTCATCTAGAATCCATAACACAAGTGCTTAGGCTACTTACTTTGGGCTAGATGATAGGTGTGAGTGTAAATAAAAAATTATCATAAAACTTATTTTTAAACTTAAACTTTAAACTTATTTTTAAGATTAACTGACACAGTAAATTGCCCTTCTAATAAATTTATTTTGGGTTTTATATAATCATCCGTTTGATTAAGAAACAACAAAGGGTATGAGAACGATTAAATTTAGCATCTTTTGTGGCAAGAAAATTTTTACCTTTCATGCAATAAGATGCTTTCATGTTTTGGCTTTTCTAAAATACTTATATTGATTAGTCGATTCACCTAAAACAACACTAGTAAAACCTTATTAAAAAGTTGAACATCGCGAGGTAGCGCCTTAACGTGTCTCTGAAGCACGGAGGAACTCGAGGTAATATATTTCTGACCCACCCATCAATTAACAATCCTTAGCCAACATTGCTTAGCTACAATTACACGCCGAGCGCGCTAGCTACCACACCATTGAGCTGCTTTGTCCCTTTGTTTATCTAGCTGGAAACAATTCGTTGTGCCCAAATAATTTCTGGCATTGGTGTTTATCCCACCTTGGTCCAGATTAACGCGCTAAATTACGACTAAGTAAGGCCTTTGTTCGGTCTAAAATTGTACCTGCATAATTACGATTCTGGAGAGTAGTACTTGAACCCGGTGCTGTCATTTCAACGTACCGGCCGCTTGTTGTATTGTCTGCGTCCTTTATTTTGTGAGAAAATTCTGGGACTTTCGAGATATATTTAGCTCAAGCATTTTCGTGGTGTAAAAATATTTCCGTGGGTACTTCCTTCCTTTCATGCTTAACGCTAACGAAGTCAGAAGTATTTTTAAACGTTATCTCAAATCCTGTTCCTGAAACCTTTTTTAACGGATGTAATATTTAAAAGCTTAGATAAGGTGGTCAGATCAATTTCGATAAAATATTTCCTGTTGCGGGATAATTTTTCGAGAATGTTCTAACTTGCATTGCAATACGCTAAATAGTGTCATACAAATGTCAAAGTTTATGGGTAAATGGGTAGTTACGATTTTCTCCACTTGCGAAGATAAATTGATGGCACTAATTTGAAGAAATGCTTTAAAGGTCAGAAGGTTTTCGAAATTATTCTGATGCCAGTTTAGTGGATATTTTTATAATGTTTTATGTTATCTGTTGTAGACATTCCAGCGGACTTTGTTTTAATTTCAATGGAAATGGTAAGCTTATTTGAAAATAAACAGAAATTTTGCTTTAAAAGCCAAATCCCTAAGCGTACGAAACTTAGAGCCACCTCAGCGGCTGCTCCGTCACATTTTATAATTAACCTCCCCTAGGTGCAATTCTCTAGCACGCGCTAATATTTTCAACATAAATTTCGCGCATTTAGTGGCTTACGCCGACCTGGCTCTATTAAAGTAACAAATGTGCGATGTTTTTATTCTAAAGCCATTATTTTCCATTGCGGAGAGTTCTACTCTCATTTGTTGCTACAGTAATTATCTTAATACTAATAAATACTTTGCGAAGTTTGTAGTTTAAATCGTCCTTGGTATGTTTGTGGTTTAAATCTATTCAGTTCCTACACTCCGTAGAGAGTTGCGTGGTACGGCAGATCAGTAGCTTTTCACCACCTCTTTCACATCCCGTAGATGTGATGCTGACCTAAAAAAATAACGTAGAATGTAGTTGCCCCGACTCATCCCAGGGGTGTCTCAAAAGTAGCTAAGATTGCTCGGTGTAGTAATACCAATAAGTACTTTGGGGCAGCAAAGTGGTGCAGTGCGAACCACCGACAACAGCATATGTATAGGTTTGGTGTCAGGCAGGTGGCCGGCTGTAAATTTCAAGATAAAAGCTTTAGAAATATGAATTGGGACTGCCATAAATATTATTGGGCGTAAAGTACAAAGAAGATTGAAAAAAAAATAAGACAATCTGTGTTACCTGACTGTGTCTATACATTTTGTATTTGGATACCAAACTTCTTCAATTAAACCGATAACCAATCAAAGAATTGACTGAGAGATTTACTACCTATTTGAACAGCTCTCAGAGCAGGCGCCATTTCTATGTTGTTTTCGCTAAGTGCTATATTTGCCTCACCAAGTTCTCGAGTCAACATACTTGAGTGTGCCCAGGAACTGGAATTGTATAAAGGAACGCTGTGTTTCTCTTTTTACTTCTTTTAATATCTTGTTAGGAACGTGATTTTAGCAATCTGTTATTTTATATTGCTTGATTGGAGATTTATAATCAGTTCCTGATAATTATGTAGATAGGGGTAGAATTAAATAACATACTTTAATTATGTGTATAATATTTAATCATATTAATCCTAATATTAATATGGCTGCATCTGTAGTCGTACCGTACGTAGTAGGACTGACTACATTTTATGATAAACTAATACATTTTCCTTGTCCTAATTAAATTTATTTCAGTAATAATTTTATACCTAAAGCAATAGTATTGCTGGAAGTACTGGAGCGACGGTCTTTTCCTAGTAATTTAAAGTAAAATTTAAGTTCTAATTAGCAAGTGGTAATATTATCCTTGATAATGATTAAGGTGTTTTCCATTACTATGGTGTGGATAAGTACTTATTTGTATTTTTTTCAAGAAGTTGATATATTATATGTAGGTACGTACCAACCTTTATGGTAAATTATCATTACCCTAATGATCACCTAATCGCAGCCGTAGAAAACGGCTAATAAACAAACAAATTAGTTTAGCTGCTAAGTCACATTTTGTATAGGTACAGTGAGTGCATTGAATCGCAGAGCAAAATTTCTGGCACTAAATGGAGTGGAGTTAGTCCGGCTCCATAGGGGTCGAGCTTTGGCAAAATTTTCCGGTATTTACCGAGCAAGTTCTAACTAGCCGGCCACGGCACGGCTTGCCCGTGCTAAACATGTATAACGAAGACATAAATATACCGGTTTACTGAAAGAGCGTACTTCTTCGTTAGCGTAGTTTGCGAGTTGACATGTTGCACACTAAATGTTGAAGCCGTAAGTCCCAGTAGTACAATAACCTTGTGTAGAGAACTAGGTAAAGCTTACCTTTAATTTTTTAATAGGCATGATGACTAATTTTGAAAAACTACACCATGTTTTTCTTACGTGTCTACTTTACCTAAAATAAATTATATTTTTGTAAAAACTTTCGATTTTGATAGAAAAAACATGTTTTGAATAATGCAATAAAAAAATTCCGCCAAAACGCTAAAATAGCAATGACGTCTGTGTGACGTCACTATTCCGTAAAACGGCCGTTTCTATATTAAACTAGTGAATTTGATTGGGGAAAAAATGTCAAAATAGAGATAACTAAATAATGACGTCACGCGGCGTTTTAACAAATATGGCGGATTGCTAAGATTTGCACTTTTATTTTTATAAAATAAATATCAATCACAAGTATAATCTGGTAACAAGTGACTATTAACGAATCTCCTTATCCTAAATTATTATATCAGTGATTCTTTGTTAGTGTCATCATCCCAATTCGCTTGGTAACTCGTCTCTTACTATTATTGACCCAGTCAATGTTGTATGTATATTACGCCAATTTTTTTCATTATTTTATTCTATTTAAATAAAAGTTAGTCAGAGCAATTTTGCTTTACCTCCATTGTTACCTGTTTTTTTGCATATACACGAAACATTCGCCCTCCGGCTACAATTTTTAATTACCTTGCTCATTCATCATAGTTCGTTGTAAAAAATATTAAAAAGCCTACAATGAATGTAATGACTTGCTAAACATTTTCCCGTTCATCTAAAGGCTTACATTCGAAGGGCGTAAGAGATGTTGCAGCTTATCTTGTTCTTAAAGAGCTTTCAGATCCGACAACATTTCACTTTGATATAATCTTGAAATAAATTACATGTCATTATGCTAGTCCCTGCTGGAAGGGTGGAATAAATGGCTATTTTTCTTGCATTGTAAGGACGTAACTCATTGTGGCTTTGGTATTGTTTCTCGGGTTATATTCATAGGCTTTTAATAACTGGTGCCAGCGTGGTGGGTTTCTCACTATATTCTTTCAGTCATTGGGAAAGCCGGTGGGAAATCAGTAGGAAAATTAAAGGGCTTGTGATGATGACGACTGTCAAAGTTAAAGAAAACTTTTGCCTTGTTGGATATGCTTTTGAGCAAGTTGAATAACAGTGGAAAAGGTCACTCATCCATCAGATGGATGATAAAAAGTCTTTCAATTCTCATTCGTCTAATATCTTCGACTTTAGCCCTTGACTGACAAAGAAAAATATGTTTTCACTTCTCATGCACTGAAAGTGCTTATTTGTGCAGGATATAGGCTGCACAAAATCGAATTTTGTGCTCTAGAGCATTAACGTATCTACTCATAAATGTGTCGATAGTAAGGCAAAGAAAATGAGCCATGCAGCCAAACACAATAAGAAATTCAGAGATAGAATTTGTTATTTTTAATATTTACTTAAATTTATTTGCCTAATATGTTTTTTAAGACATAAAAGATATTACAATTTTAATTCAAGCAGGTACGGTAGGTTATTAAATTAATTTAAAAAAAATATTATTTCAAAATTAATTTAATACTTGGCTGTATATGTCTGCAGCCCAAGCCTAATATCAATGGGAAAAACAATTTCCGTCAGTATTCAAAACTGTACTAATTTTAGTTTGAATTTTAGAAATGTTATGAGAAATTTTGATTTATTTCCTCGCAATCGAAGTGAAAAGCAGAGTTTCTACCTCGTCCACAAAACCATTTTTATCCTCGACATTACTATCAGCCCTCGCCTACGGCTCGGGCTGCTAAAAGTCTCGGACAAAAATGATTCGTTTTGTGCACTTGATGGAAAATCTACTATTAATCCCCCTATCTCGGAAAAAGCGTTTTTGCTCTTCGATATCTGAGTGCAAAAGCCGTTTTTATCCTCTAGAGGATAAAGTAAATTTGAATTTAGAACATCGCGTGCATTAAGTTTGTGAATTCAAAACATCTTTGAAACCTATTTAATTCTACTTCCATGGTGCCGAAATGATCATGCAACCTTTTTTAATTTGTGAAAAACTCAGACTCGGAAACTTCTTGGTGTTCTTTTTTTGCAATTTGCTTTGCGCGCGCCATTTTATTTTCACGTCATAAATTTGTTAAAATCTTGGAGTTTCGAGGCGGTCAATCAGCTTGGCGTCAATCTTGCTTTAAACATTTTGATCGTTGATCGTCTACAACGCTTGCTTTATGCTTGAGTCAAGCATTTAAAAGCTTTTTAGGTCTGTTTGATTTGTTTGAACTAGCAACGGAACAAAAACACACAGAAAATCAACGTGTTTGACTCAAGCTAATTGGCAGTCCCGGAATCGGAATAATATTGTGGTACGTGTGTCTGGATGAATGCTGCGGGTGTCTGGGTGGATGTTGTGGGTGTGTCTAGGTGAATGGGTGTTTTGTGGGTGTGTCTGAGTGGATGTGTGTGTGTGTGTGTGTTGTGGGTGTGTCTGGGTTAATGGGTGTTTGGTGGGTGTGTCTGAGTGGATAGGTGTGTCTTGTGGGTGTGTATGGGTGAATATTGTGCTCTTTTGATTCCCTCGCTAACGCTCAGATTCTAATTTTTAATTAATTAATTTTAAAATCTTTCGCTAGCCCGGTCATCAAAATTGAGCACGCGGTTAAAAAACAACTTTGCACTCACGTATAACAAATAACTATTAACAGTATCAATTGCAATTGAATTGTAGATTAAGTTCAAATTAAGCTTCATTGGATTTCAATATGCATTTAAGGTTTATAAATCTCTACCACCAAAAAATCTAATATTCTTACGAAAATGGAAATACAAGTTTATTCCATCCATACAGTCAAAATCACTCAACTAGGTGGTCGTCATCGAAAGTTCTCGATTAACTATACTGCTCGAACGAATTCCTTTCATTTTGGAAATATAGGTACGCATCAGACGAGTACGTTTTCACTATAAAATGGTACCTACATCAAAACCCGGCTCCAATACTCGCAAAAACTTGTTCTATGTGTGTTCAGTGATTTTTTTTATTTTCTGACCAAACTATGAGGACACTAGCTAAGGCCGGTCATTCAATGGGTGACCAAAAAATTTATTATATCGCGTTCCTCCGTGCTTCGGAAGGCACGGTAAGCTGTTCGGTTCGGTCCCGGCTGCATCTGCATTCGTTAATACCCACCAACCCGCACAGGGCCAGCGTGAGTGGCGTGTGGGTTATAGCCCATTCTCCCTAATTCTATCATCCTTACGTAGTGCATGTGCCCCACCATATTAAAGGGCTGGTGAGGACGATGACTTGAGGATGAAACTTAATTTTTTTATTTTATTTTATTTGGAAAGCTTACAGTCATATTGACAAAATACTATAAGCTAATTAAAAGCTTCCACATATAACATTTCTAATTGATTTTTTTAAGTTGAATTAAAATTTAATAATTTTTTAACGCAATAGTCAATCAGTCGGCTGGGAGTGAGTCAGGCAGTTCGTTTATATCTTTTTAACGTTACATACAATAAATGCCTGACTAGACTTGACCTCTGGAATTCTGGATTAGTTGGGTGCGGGATGAGCCTCTTTAGATTTATTACACCCAACATTAGCTTCTCTTCATTCCAAACACGACGAGGCTACTTACGCCCTGTCCATATTACTTTTTAGGTTACTTACGCCCTGTCTGGCTGTCCACATTACTTTTATTTGGTTCGCTTCAAACTCAATTTGTTTCTAGGTGTTCCTACGTTATTGGCGACAGGCTGTTGATTTATAATTTTACCTCCTTTATTTTAAGATATATTTTGTTTTCCAATTACAACTCAGGAATAATATATTACACAATAAATACTTCCATGGAAATAACACGCCTTTCACCCCTAAGGGGTAGCCAGAGGAGCATTAACACCCGTGGAGTTTTGACAAAACCTTGAGGGTTGGTGTTAGGCAGGCGACCGGCTGTAAAACCTAAGCCAAAATCTTGAGCAGTATGCATTGGAATGTCATCCCAATCACTCTTCATTCATTGGTCTCTCGACATGGTCCTTTCTATCACTTTTCTATTAATTAATTCATCACTTACCATACTTATGATGATTTTTTATAATGTTTAAATTTTTTCAATAAAATCCGAAATTGTGAACTCGATTCGCAAAATCGAATCGAAATGTGATTTCGAATAGAACGAGTACAAGAATTTGATGCTTTCAAGCCTCGAAAGATTTCTTATTGAACTAAAACATTTCTATAGACGTCGCGAGTTTTCCAACTCTTATTTACTCTCTGGGCCTCTGGGGCTTGTGTGCGGACGTGCGGTATTGATGTAACGCGGCCTCGGAGACCGTGTGATGTAAAGTGGCCTCTGAGGCCGCAACGCGGTCTGCGGCGCCATAACACCGGCAATGCAGGAAATTGCATTTGCGCCCACTTCTCTGCTATTGTGTTTATTGCTTTAGCTCGCTACAGGCCCGTGATTAAGTTGCTACCGGTGCTATAAGGGTTGTAATGTACATACATACATACATAAATCACGCCTATATCCCCGAAGGGGTAGGCAGAGGTGAACTAGCACCCACGTTTCGCCAATTATGTTCGGTCCTATGTAATAGGTGGCGACCCTATTGCCATTTATCGGGCACAAAAGTCGCAGTACATAGCTAGGTGGTATAAGAGGACCGCTGCTGCCCATTCCTCATCCCTGATTTATCCTTAGTCGCCTTGTACGACACCCACGGGAGAGATTTGGGGTGGTGACAATTGTATTCTACTCTGCCGTCACCACACGGCACGGGGTTGTAATGTTGTTGTATAATATTATGCTTAAAGTGATTTATGTATATATATCACTCGCCATCACTATGTGGGGTCCCATATAATAGGTAGCGAGCTTATTGCCATCCAACAGCCCGTAGCAATGTTCAGTCAACAGCACGTCAGACTACTACAAAATGGCAAAATTTCTCAATCGATTTTGTGTTCTATTATTACCAAGTTAAGGTTGACAATCGAGTGAAGAAATTTGACAGTTTTGAATAGTCTGTACAATAACACCCGTGGAGAGATTGGGGGTCAGTGACAATTGTATTCTTCTCTGTCGTCACGGCACCACTGTATATAGAAGAGACGATTATGATTAATCAAAATTTGATTACTCGTCTTGAATTATTATATTAGTAACAGAAAGTGCAGTACCTATGCAAGACACTAGGAACAATGTTACACTTAAAATCGAATTACTGGATTGTGATACTACCCGCCGTCCATCATGCCCGCCCTTCCACTACAGATATAATATATCCTGTTGTTTATTTGTACATAAATACAGCAATGGCGCTTAAAAGAAAAGCAAAGAAACCCAGGTAAACTTCATCATGATGAATTGATCTGGATAGAGTTCACTTTAAAACTGGTTATAACACCTTTTGATAAAATAAAAATGTCTGAAAAACTATCTAGGGAAGTCGTTCTTTGAAGCCTTATTTGAGAGCATCGCAGCTTCCGAACGAAACTATTTATTGTCAGTCAATAGCGTCTCTCCGATTTCTTATTCTTTTGATCGTTAGTGCAAAAGCAGCACCCGGAGACTAAAATTCACACTTAAGCCTCTGTCCATAAAGTCTGATTTCAAAGAACCACTAGTTCTCGTTTCAGAATCTGATTCCAAAGCCCTGTGGAATTTGAACTACGATACTTTTGGGCGTCAATAATTTACTGCAGTGTCGTGTTATACTGTCAGTTCAGCGGTATTTTGAAGAATATTTCATACATACATCCATAAATCACGCCTATATCCCGGAAGGGGTAGGCAGAGATGAACTAGCACCCACGTCTCGCCAGTTATGTTAGGTCCCATGTAATAGGTGGCGAGCCTATTGCCATTTATCGGGCACAAAAGTCGCAGTAGGTACATAGCTAGATGGTATAAGAAGAACGCTGCTGCCCATTCCTCATCACTGATTTATCCTTAGTCGCCTTGTACGACACCCACGGGAGAGATTTGGGGTTGTGACAATTGTATTCTACTCTGCCGTCACCACACGGCGGAAGAATATTTCAGTTTGTAGAATATCAAGATCGTCATATTTCCGTGAATATAGGTTGGTTATAAAAGCTTTCTACCTTAGTACCTATTGTTCATATTCATCACAATGAAAGCGAACAGTTTTATTACAAATTAATCGTAACAATATTAATAAGTTTCTTTAATAATATTAATTAAATTTCGACTTCAATTAATATTAATGTAGCTAAAATTTGGACCTCCCGGCCCCCCTGATAATTAATTGCATTAAAAAGACCAGTAATGTTCTTAAAAAACTAAGTTATTGTAGAGTTCTAAAGCTCATGGAAATATTCAAGTGCAGTTCACGGAAGCATTTTGGGAAGACCAACGGACTATAATAATGATGCTGCGTCTGTGTAAGTTAAGCATTGGATTGATAACCTCAAATGGGTCACATGTGTTAATCCGGCTTCAAAAGACCAAAATATAATTTTTCGAATTGGGACACGTTCTACTTCATTTCTCTGGTATATTTATGTCGCAAATTCCATCAATCAGTTAGTTGCCTTTTCACGACAAGAAAACATGTTTGTTTGTACATTATAAACTCATCCATAAGTCTAACGCAAGGAAGGGTGCCTTTGCGTTTGATGCTATTGTGATGGTTAATCAAAAGCCTTTGTTTGCAAATTCTCAAATGTTAAAGACAGTATAACTTGCCCTAGATATCCGCCGTTCCTAGTTAACGAAACTGTTTTGTTTTGAAACATAAAGCATATTATTCAATATTCTGGTCCGTCATTTTCTGAGTGGTGTTAGATAATGGACTTGGAGGTAGTTGCGAATACTAATACGTACGTTACTGTACTTATATATACACTTGCCATTGTAAGGAAAAATACTTATGTCATCAATGGTGTTTTCCATTCAGACCAATCATATCACTATTTTTATCTTAAGAGAAGTATTATACATCGGAAAAACATTTCTCCAACTATGTTAGGACCTAAATAAGAGGGGAGTTCCCAGTCTCTTTCCCAGTATATTCGATTTTGATTCTAAATTGTTTCTAGTGGTTTGCTTACTGCACTTTTTGTTAATATGTATATTAATAATTCAAGGTGAGTAATCATATTTGGATTAAATATAGGATCGTCGAATACCGTGTGATGATGGAAGAGCAAAATACAATTGTCACCATCCCAATCTCTACAAGGCGACCAAGCATTAAAATAGTAATTTGGCATTACCAGCAGCGTGTTTTACCACCTAGAAATGTACGGCGATTTACGTTCCAGAAAATTTT
This sequence comes from Cataclysta lemnata, assembly GCA_963931975.1. NCBI lineage: Eukaryota > Metazoa > Arthropoda > Insecta > Lepidoptera > Crambidae > Cataclysta > Cataclysta lemnata. The sequence goes on along the minus strand of OZ008353.1, from coordinate 9,121,146 downwards.
TAGACCTATTTTTATTGTTTAGTTTTTTTGTAACTGATACCCTAGATACGCTTAAACCTAAAAAAGTAAAGCCTTATAAATGGTAACAGCCCAGAAATTTTATGTCCCAAAAGAGTATAATCTTAGACTCACAGTTTCCAGTTGAATTGTATCCGTATATCGAGTAGTCCACGAATAATATAGGCTCAATTCGACCGGAAAAGGGCCTCCATGTCCATAATTATGCCCTTATTTGTGAATCGGGAAGTTTAGTGGACCATAGAAAGGGTCCCTTGTCCTGTAAGTAGATGTAACGTTAACGGGTAGGTATCCATGTATTCTGTCGACCTATTTTACGTATTGCGGTAGCTGGGATTGCGTTGTAGAATACTGCGCAGCTTAACAATGACAAGAATTTTATTTTATTCAATTTGACGTAGGTTTGAATGGTGTTTCGTACGGTTTAGAGGCTAGAAAAATGTGCTTACAGGGTTTGAGCTCGCATTTTGCGGGATAACCAAAAAGGTCCTGTTAGTCGTTCTGTTTGTGATGTATTTGGGAATTCTAATTACAGGTCTGTATAGGAGGCAATCTGTGAAAAGAGAAAGAACTGATTTGTGAGTTTCGGCTAAGTCTAAAGAGATTTAAAATAAATATATTACCGAAATACCAAGTGTTTGTTGAAGTATTTCCTTATGATATTTCTATTTATAGATTTAATTTTTTTTATTCGTAATGAATGGGGACATCATTTATTAATATAAAATAAACGTAAGTTAAATACAACTTTGGTATTTTGGGGTGTGAAAGAAATAAATTATCCAACTCGTTGTATAGTAGCCTACACGATATTACTGCTATAAAGTGATGGAAGCTATGATTTTGACTCCAGGCGCTTTTCATAAACATAATAATGTGAAATGAGTCTTTAAGATTTGAAAGACTGTTTAATTGAAGTACTTACTTTGGAGCTAAACGAAAGCTGCTAAAATCTAATAGGAACTTGAAAAGTTGAGAAAGCAGTATTCAGAATTTAATTAAAGATGTTGAGCGCAGGGCCGATCGGTTTGGATTTCCTTGGGCGAGGCCTATGCCTAATGGGCGTCTCCTGACTGAAATGATGATGATCAAGCATAGTTTATTAATTACACATACCTTTTAAGTTCCCACAGACACTCGTTATTTATTTTGCACCGAGAAATTCTTAGATATTCTGCAGTGTGTATTTCATCGCGTTTTATTTTTCATGAAATCTTTAGATAAAAACAATAGGGCTTTGTCATTTTATTACAGAAGAAGGTTCCAAGGAAACAATTGTCCTTGTGTTTTGTGATTAAGTTTATTGTTTTCGAAAAAAGATTCCATCCATCCACAGACCTTTCTCGAAACCGTCCGTGAAACCGTCAATCTTGAAACAATGGCAGTATTTTTGAATGATTAATTCGGCTAAGCAGATTTGCTCTCCTTTGTATAAACTTTCGTTAATATAGAACTTTTAAGACAACTTAATGAAAAACAATTAGGCTTATATTTAATAAAGGAACAGGGTGTATATTTTACTTGGAATAGGTACTTTTGAAAGGTATAGCTTTATTTCGGACTAGAATTAATTATATTTTACGTTCAATTCTAATTAACACCGCTATCGTATATAGAAACGAATTCCTGTAAAGATATATCTATACCTAATTCTATTAGGTATGTATATACTTAATTCTATTAAATTGTTAATGTTGTTCTATAGTATGTGGGTGAGAGGTATAATCTTGGAAAAAGACAATCCCAAAGGGCTAGAATAAAGGCAAAAGCTGATAATGATCATTTCGTCATGTGACTAAGTTACGAAGTAGTTATATACTTGAATTGAATTCAAACAAAAATGTCAATATCTTCTGTTGTATGGCGGGCGACTTTTTTGATTGGCTAAAATTAGCTATAGAATATGGCCAAGCAAAGAAGCGAATAATCAGCTAAAAATATTTGCTCTGAAGATGATCAAAAATTTAAGACAGTTCCAACTCCTACTGTGCCTCGGATAGAAAACGTTTCCTTTCATTGACAAGACAATTTAAAAATTCATGGTTCCAGTTTTCCACGCGAAGCTCGGGCGTCCCGTTGCCATGGCGACGGACCCTACCTGACATTGATCTCCCTTACCCCATAACAGTAAATTTTCTCCCTCCTACCTGAGAGTGTGTACAACACGGACGCCATGGTACTGAGGCTGAGACCGGGAAATGAATTATGGAAAAATCTATTACTTTACGTGTAGTTCGTAAATAATGGCCAAAATAATTATAGGTAAAATAAAAATTTGCTAATTTTATATGGGTATTTTATTTGTAATTTTTCTTATTAGGTACCTACCTATTATGTTAAAAGACTTAACTTTATAAAATACCCGTTTCAGTCATGTTAGTGAATATTTTTTTTATTTGCCAAAGGTGAAAACAAAATTTTCACGATTACAAAAAATAAGTTATACAAACCGTAACCTCTTTTAGGCGTTATTAAGAAAGTAATAATTGTAATTTCTGAATTTTCACTGGGAATAAGTTTAATAAATTATTTAATAACAAGATTACTTTTCCGCTAAATTTGATTGGATTGGAAAAACCACATTATCTAGGGCTAGCAGACAACTCTGCAGTTCTGTATGGCGAAATAAAAACAAAATATGTCCGCTCAATCTATGAAGAGAGGACGGAGGGCGGATGCCGTGGCCGTTGCCACAGTAACGCTCGTGACCCGTTGAAACGCAAACAGATGGCTTAGGTTTTTTGGGCGCCCGGTTTGTTACTATGGTCAAATATCTGGCAATCGGCCGGGAGCTCCCGGGTTTAAATCCTGGTAAGGGCAAAAGTTTGTGATTAATACAAAAATTGATTTAAATTATCAATACAGAGCTGGTCACTAGACGTACGCATTTATCTTTGAAATTAGGATCAATAATTGCTGCCCTATTTGCCTTAGTTCTTTTTTAAATAACCGTCCAATAACTGGGTTTTGAGAATTTTGCGTAGCTTGTGACTGCGAGCTTAGACCCGCGCCATCCAATTCTTAGTTCTTCAGTTCCCATAGTACGTTAGGTTACACACATCAAAGGGTTTCTGCAATCTGATATACTGCTCAAGTTTCAATATCACCACTTGCTGCTAATACGGCTTCAAAAAGAACATTTCTACATTCACTAGCGGAATGTGTGCGGGAAGTGAGCGTTTATTTTCTTTGAATATGTAATGCATTTTCGCAAATGTTCTTATCTCTTTGAGATTATCTTCGGGAAACCGGTTTTCCCTTGACTGTTTTTTATTTGCTTTCACAAGGAATGTCTTTTTGGATTATCCAATTGAATGTGTAAATATTTTCAGGCACAGTTTGAGAGTGTGGGAACATACATAAATCACGCCTTTTCATACATAAATCAGGCAGAAGTGAATTAACACCCACGTTTCGCCAATTATGTTAGGTCCCAATAGGTGCCTATTGCCATCTAACGGGCACGTAAACCGCACAATACTATATGCTAGGTAGTATAATGAGAAATGGTGTTGCCCATTACTTATCGCTTAACCCTTAGCCGCCTTGCAGGAGACAATCGGGAGAAATTGGGGGTGGTGACAATTGTATTATGCTCTGCGGACTCAAGACGACATAATCTCTGTATCCATATACAGAGTGACACATTAGGGGAAACACTGTCCGGGAATTTCCAATCGTTGAAAGAAAGCTAAGTCACCTCTGCCTACCACTTCGAGGGTATAAATGTGATTAATGTGTGTATGTGTGTGTGAAAGAAAGTATTAAGAGTCATCCAGACATATTGATTTAAGCGCGATGACATCAAAGGAAGGATGGTATTCTTATCGATGTATTCGTTAATCATCATTATCATAACTAACCATTTAATACCTCCACTGCTAGGTAACAGGCCTTCCTGGATGCAAGAATATATAATATAAACCACCAAGTTGACCCAGTTCCAATTGGTGGGTATTAACGACTGAATACGAAATAATTTCGGGCACACTCGCCGACATTTTTACATTAAAATATTATTATGATCAAAGTAATATCATGGGTGCACAGATAAAAGATGAAATGGAAACGTAATCAGCGTAATGGATCCGCCATTAGCAAAACTGCTTTTTATTTTTATAATTTATTTATATGACCCAATTTTTTGTAAATTAAAGTCTTTAACATACAGAATACAAAATTTGTTAATTTGAATTTGTTACTTAGCTTACAGGAAACAGTGATTAGAATTACTTTGAACCATGTTCAGTTTCATAATTAAAGTTACATAAATCATAACTACGTATCCTCGATGTGGTGGGCAGATGTATATCAACACCTACACTTCGCTATACATACATACATACATAAATCACGCCTATATCCCCGAAGGGGTAGGCAGAGGTGAACTAGCACCCACGTTTCGCCAAATATGTCAGGTCCCATGTAGTGCCTATGTGCCGAGCATATTGCCATTTATCGGGCACAAAAATCGCAGTACATTGCCAGGTGGTATAAGAGGAACGCTGCTGCCCATTCCTCATCACTGATTTATCCTTAGTCGCCTTGTACGACACCCACGGGAGAGATTTGGGGTGGTGACAATTGTATTCTACTAGGTCCTATGTAGGTAACTGTCGGCCATTTTTGCCTGGGCGCAAAAACAGAACGTAGAAAGTGCCGGCGGTGTTGTAAAAGTCGACTAAGCGAGATTGCCCGGTGTAGACCACTTCGGGAGACCTGGAGGACCATAGTGGAGGGCAAACCCCCAACAACAGTATACCCAAAGAGGGCTGGTGTTCAGGCAGGCGGCCGGCTGTAAAACCTAGGCCAAAACTTTCAAAAATTTGGATTGGAATGTTGTCATCCCAATGATTCTTCTCATCAGTCTCTCGACATGCATCTTCTCATCACTTTTCTATACATTCATTCATCACTTTCACCTCACCAGTGTGATGGATGATATGAATCAAAAGAGAGTGGACGGCTTATATAAACTTACTGGGCCGACCTGGGCTATATAATATAAACTGGGAACAGGGTGTTAAGATGATGAACAGTAACAGTGTTTGAAAATATCATTTATTTTAATAGAGCCTCTTCAATCGGAGGCTTAATTAATTCATATTTATGTTCATTAAACATCTGCAGTGCCTTTACATTTTAGCGAATGCTTCTCATTGAAATTGCTGTATTGGCCTTCGGGCGTTCTTGCCAATATTATGATTGCGAAAATGTATTTTCCAGCATGCCTCTTCTCGTCGTTAATTCAATTGATGCGAACAAAATACGATACTTCGCAGTATCTGAGGCAGTGATAAGCGGGTTTTTACTCGGGACTATTGATGAGAAAGGTTATAAATACATAGTACCTCAAATAAGCCGTGTGGTGACGGCAGAGTAGAATACAATTGTCACCACCCCAAATCTCTCCCGTGGGTGTCGTACAAAGCGACTAAGGATATGAGGAATGGACAGCAGCGTTCCTCATATACCACCTAGCAATGTACTGCGACTTTTTGTGCCCGATAAATGGCAATAGGCTCGCCACCTATTACATGGTACCTACCATAATTGGCGAAACGCGGGTGCTAGTTCACCTCTGCCTACCCCTTCGGGGATATTGGCGTGATTTATGTATGTATGTATGTATGTATGTACTTAAAAAAATATTCATGATGGGTATTTAAAAAAATATTCTCTGCTGCATTCCCTACATAATGCGGCGGCAGCGGTGGCGGGACGGTGGCGGTGACGAACCCGAACAAACGTTAACCGCTGGTTTGAATAATGTCCTTAATGTTTTCTTATATTTGCACGAGCACTACACATTTAAAATATTTTTTTTATTTCTAATGTCCTTAAGTTACCTACGTTACAACTGCCCGCCACCGCTTGCCGCTACTGTTTGAGTGTGAGGCTTTACACCACACTAAACTCACTCGCCATACGCCAATGATATGCACTTACACGTGCACTGAAAACGTGACAATATTATGTTCGCTTCGAAGTAGCGGCATAAAATCATTGATGCACCTCAGGGTGTGCCCGCATTGCAGATAATGCAACTAACCAGAACTTTATATCTAGTTGGCAAACGTACTGGGTGCTACACTAAAATCTTTGTATGAATGAAGTCGACGCTACTGTTAAAATATTCACGGCCCGCCATTCTAATCCAGCTTAGCACTTAGACAAGATGGACATTACAGCGTAGTAGTCCATTGAGGACGTTGTTTAGCTTTCGTTAATTTTACAGATACAGTCAGTTTCGGATTCGTAAGAAATTGCAATGCCACAGAGGGAATAATATTCATTATCATCACTGTTGGGTATAGGATCTCCAAACCGATTAGTCCTGCGCTGCCCTCTATACGAGCGGATTCCCCGTACTAACGTTTCTATGACTATTGGTACGATCTTAGTCGTCAAACTTAATTGCATGTCTGCGGGCCTAACACGGGGACGTGGACAGGTCTCTCTCTTCAACTTGAAAGTGTTTTGTCTCGGCATTTAGTGGGAGTTAGAGCGAGAGGAAAATATTTTGTGTCCCCCGAAAGAGATGTGTCCACGTCCCGTGCTACGGGGGCTGCGGTGGCCCTTAAGTTCTCTTGCGGATCTCATAATTTCTGATACGATCGTGCAAGGAAACTACGAGCATCGCTCTCTCCATTGCCCTTTGAGTGACTTTGAACCTTCTCGTGAGAGTAATATTATACAAACTTATTTCTCTAACGTTGTATTTTACAAGCCAAACTGTTACATGTCAGAACCACAACCCGTAACTATTAAACTTGGCTGAATTAACTTCGCCTTCAGATTTACTACTTTCTGCTAAACATTATTATAAATCTGTGGTTCTGCGGTGGACTCAACAAGTTTCTCTTGCAGTTCGCAGTGGCCTAATCTTGTACTGATATTTGTCACTTTTGCTTCATAATACAAAATAACTTTAATACAAATAGCTCCCTATATTTATTCACTCATAAGGAAGGTCTGTGTTCCAGCAGTGGGGATGGGGAAAATAAAGGGTTGGTGATGATGAAACGTGAATTTCTTTAGCTCCGTGTTGAAGGCATAACAGACGGTCGCCAACGCTAATCTAAAAGAAGGGTACATAAAACAGAAACTTTGTTTTCCTATTTAAATGGAAAGAGTTAGTAATTAGTAGGCATTCATTAAAGGCAATCGTTTTGGTTGTAATCAGTTGGCTGTAGGATGGTCCAGACACATATTTTGTGCTTTTACACAAAATTGCGAATTGGCGCGATGCGAATTCGCAACATGAATTTTTGCGATGCAATGTGGTGCAGCAAGGAAAATACAGGAAAAAGAAACAGAGCAATATGAATTTTTTATACTCACATATAATACATACATATAATTCATAAGTTCTTGCGATGCGTAGAGCTCGTAGATTTTTGTGTACAAGCCCGTACACACATATTTTTTATACCTACTGCTGTCACAGGACCCACACTACAACGCACGGTGTATAGACAATTTATTGTAAATGCTCATCAATCGACCAAAAGTATTGACATCAACAGGAAATTTAAATGGCGAAAAATCAACAAAGCCATGAGGTGGCACAAATTGCGACCCCAATTGGGCTCCAATCAAACACCCGCTACATTAATATTAAAATATTTACAACGCAACCGTATACAAGCCATTCATTGGCTTCGTTTAAACAAGAGGGATTCAGTAGGTACAGCGGTAATAATTGCAACTGCGAAAACGCTGGGTTTTTTGAAGTCAATCGAGTGCGTTAAGTAGTAAATTGTGAGTGTGCGTATATCCGTATTAATTTATTCCAAAAAGGTTTCGTGAATTGTTGTTAAATTAATGATCGTCCCGCTGTGGAAAGGAGCAGGTGTGATCAGATAATGTAAAACTTCCACACACTTTCCAAAACGTAACCGATAATTGAAGCAATACCTTTGTTTGTTCCAGATATTCGACAACCATTACCATTTCCACCACAACTCAATATCCAAGCGGTCGTTGACACCCGCTCAAGAGCACCACGGGAAGCTGGAGGGCGATTCCCGGGTGCGCTGGGCGAAACAACAGCGGGCTCTCTCCAGGAAAAAGAGGGACTTTGTACCAGCACAGCCTTTACACGACTGTTCGTCTTCAGGTAAATCAAGCACAGCCTTTACACGATGTTCGTCTGCAGGTAAATCAAGCACAGCATTTACACGACTGTTCGTCTGCAGGTAAATCAAGCACAGCCTTTACACGACTGTTCGTCTGCAGGTAAATCAGGCACAGCCTTTATACGACTGTTCGTCTTCAGGTTAATCAGGCACAGCCTTTACACGTCTGTTCGTCTTCAGGTAAATTAGGCACAGCCTTTACATGACTTTTCGTCTTCAGGTAAATCAAGCACAGCGTTTACACGACTGTTCGTCTTTAGGTAAATCAAGCACAGCCTTTACACGACTGTTCGTCTTCAGGTAAATCAACACTGCAGAAATCGATGTCCTCATTGCGTTTATACTAAACTCTCTTGTAATATGATTTGGTTTTTAATAGTATTTAATATACCGAGGAAAAAATTTGTTCCTTATGTCACGGGTGCAGACTTGTATCGCGAGCGTAACGAAGGACTCTATGGTTGAGTCCCGAGCGCAACGAGGGTGTTTAATAATTTAGAGTCATGAGTGCAGCGAGGACTAACTTAGAATGTCTAACTTTAAATTAAGTTTACATGACACAGAATATGTCATTCTTAAGAAGGTGGTACGAAAAAAATATATCAAAGAAAATAGATATCTACAAATGCATGGATTGCGGAGGATGCAGGACCGATTTCCGCAGTTTTTCGAAATTGTTGGGACTCTATTTTATACATAATATGTTTAAAAAAAATCCAGTTAAGAGTTTAAGTAAAAAACAAATTAATGAGAGTACCTTATCGATACAAACAACTTTCACTATGAAAGGATCTCTGAAATCATGCCAAAAAAAAAAACCTAAGTGGACCCAATTGGAACGCTATCTTATTATTTCGTGATTTAAAAGTTGCTTTCATAGTAGAAGTTGCTGTGACCAAAGTAAAGGAAATTGCAAAGAGAGCAGCATATAACACAGTATACAATCACATTGATGAGATCTAGAATTGGTTTGAGGCTATTTGGAAAATGCTATTTGTTCACTTTACAATAACGTCATCGGTTGGAGCACGGATCTAGCTCCAAAACCAAGATCTATTACTGAGTTTGCTTTAAGGTAATTTCAAATAGGTGAGCCATGTTCTTTTACGCAAGTACCATTCAATCTTCAGGCTACCCAAAACTATCAAATTTCTTCAATCGATTGTCAACCTTAACTTTTGATAGTAAAGCACAAAGTCATTTGAGATTTGACATTTTGTGGTAACCTGGCGTGTTGTTGACTCTACATAATTGTTCCATTGGTTCTATTAGGGACTTTGGTTCTTATTCTTTAAGATAATCTTTATGCAGAAGATGAAATTCATCATCACCATAACCAGCCCTTAAATGATCCTACTGCTGGGGCACGGGCCTTCCCTATGGATGGAAGAATATAGAGAGAATGGGCCATAACGCTGATCCAGTGCGGGTTGGTTGATTGAAATTGCATTCTCTTAAATAAATGTTATTGTCGACAGAATGCAAATCATCAGACGCTCCATCGCCGTCGTCAGCGACGAAGCGCGAGACCGGGTCCAAAAGAGAGCTTCAAAACAGTCGGGTGAAGGGTCGCCCACGGGCTGCCGACTCCAAGTTCCAGTTAAATGATCCCAAGTGGCCTCATATGTGGTACTTGGTAAGTTTTAAACATTCTTATGTTACGTTATAGAACGTGTTACGCAAATACCCATAAACGCAATTGAAGGGGTGAGTGGACCAAGGTGTAATCTAACAAAACGAAAAAACAAACACTTTTTTGAATGAACATAGGTTTTTTGTGACAGAAAATCGACTGATGAGCACAAAAGAAAATTTTGATTGGTATTAAAAATACAGACCCTAACAAAGGTGTTATCTGACAGACATGCATACATTTTACATTTTCAAAAATTCGTAACTCATTTTGAATTTGTTGTTAGTTAACACCTTTGTCTAGTCATCCGTTCAATTATATATCAAAGCCAATGATAATATCAGTCTCTAATATCTGTCATGTCAGTCAATTAAAATTGGCGAAGACCATTTTATCAGAAGGGTCGTAGGTATTTGTACCCACTTCAATTATTTTCCTTTTTTTCAAACCACACCTTGATTCAATTGTGGGTGGGTAGTGCAAAACCGCGTTGAAAGACCTACAACGCTTTGAACACATAACACTGTGTTATAAGTATATATATATAAAAGGAGGATCAATATGTCGCCAACAGTGGCCAATTTCGAGATGTGTGTGTGTGCGTAATTCAACCCGCAAACACATGTGTTACATAAACTCGGTAAAAGTTCACACAAAACAACAAGCTACCGAATTTGCATCGTGTTTTATGGAAATCGTGTACATCTAATTGGAACACGTCTATGTTTATCAAGTCTCGTTTACAATGTTAACAAGGCTTTAGGGTTGTCTAATCAGGATATTTGCCACTCGGCGCATTAAATCTTCTTTCCGAAAAAGGAACGGAGCGTTTTGCGATTCGATGTTTTCATTCCATTTGCGTACGATGCGAAGAAGAATAAATCTCATCTCTTGTATGTGGGTGTTTACGGATAATCGCTTTATAGAACGAAGATGGATCTTTATTGCTGGCACCAGCGAAAGTAAACCTCGTTTTAAAACAATATGTAATTTCCAATATTTTTCTTGGTACCAACCAAAATATTATTAGTCATGCTTTTACGGAATAAGCTACTGTCAAAATAGTTTCTTCATCTAGGCTTTGTGTGGATTTGCGTAAGGGTTTTTTCTCACTCCCACCTCAGACACAACTGTGTCACGACACGCTCTAAAATTGCCGAAGGCGTCGGGGAGATAAATTGGAGTCTCTAAGAGATGAGATGTTCTTTCATCTGTACAGATTATCGATTGTTTCGTCTTTTGTGCAAGACTCAGATCTTGCAAAAAGGACGAAACAATCGATCTGAGGCTAGTGCTAGTGTAAAATACTGAGTTTATGTTGTCTATCGTCGAAGTCACTACCTCCGATGATCCATCTTGAGGCGAGAAGATTGACATAGTACTAACGTAGTGGCAACTTACCTCTGCCACTTTATCGCTGCGATCGTCTATTTTGCAGTGATGGTGATAATTAGTAATTTTATGCTCCATATTGATGGAATTTTAGTCAATCTGGTGTCGGCGCAGTTACTTTTATACTTCTATACAACTCGGTCAGCTGTCATAAAATCATCTACTTCTACTCCCTTGTACAATTTTGTATTTGTTCCAATTTAAATAACCTCTAATTTTTGTAAGTTTATTAAGGGTTGAATATTTGTAACAACTATAGGTCCAAATATTAAATATATTCTTCTCTACGACACCTGGGCCCGTAGCCAAGTGGCAATCGTTTCATAACGTGGCGAAGTTCGTCGCGGTCGGCCATATTACTTTGGTTCTATTCTACAGCGTATTAGCTTGCGCTACCAACATAACTAGGAACTTACGAAGACGATTTTGTTCACCTGATTTCACGACGACTTACGTCAAATCCCATACATTTTGCTTTATCGAACATCGTTATCGTTGTCGATATGTGACTTTGTCTAGGCCCCCAGCACGGGAAAAGACTACCATTTTGCGATCGCTATAATACGACACAACTATTTCCAACCATTAATCGAAACATGTAATTAGTCGGGACGTAATGTTGACTGGAAGATTATATCTCGACTTTCCCACTTTTAAACACGAAAAGTTTTCGTCGTCGAAAAAGTTGAGGCGGGACGATGAAAGAAGTTGATAAGAGGAAATCCCAGAGTTTACTTATTGGCTAACTGTTGGGGATGAAAAGTCCTTCATTGCTGATGAATATGAAACTTAGCAGCGTACCTACTAGCATGCTAACTAAGTCATGAGTTGATGACTATGCATTAGAATTAGAGTACTATTATATAAAACGCATCTGCGGGTGTCGTACGTACCAATTGAGAGCTTACATAGATAATCATAGGGAAATACAACCAGTATGAACGAGTATGGATTAGATTTAGGGTCGTTCCTACTCGGGAAAAACAGTTGCACGCACTTCTCAAAGTGTGAGAGTGACAGGTAGACCTAAGCAATTGAAATCGGCTTACCAAATACGGGGCCCGGTCTTAAACCAAAAAGTGTTAATAGCCTGAATTATAAATACTCTTGTCCGTTTGTTCCAGAATCGAGGTGGTGGCTTGGACATGAACGTGATACCAGCATGGCGGGAAGGCATCACCGGCCGAGGGGTAGTGGTCACCATCCTCGACGATGGCCTGGAGACCGACCACCCAGACTTGGCCGCCAACTACGTAAGTTTTATTTGAAACAAAACCAGTTTGTTCGATAATGAAATACCAAGGGCGATAAACAAAGAATGCCTCAGTTTGCAAGCAATTGACAAATATGCGATCTGAAGCCTTTTTTATCGCCCGAGGCAATAATATCATAGTTTTATGTGACCCCCTGACCAGGAAGTGGTATTTTCCATACGCGTAGCGGGCGGAAAAGTCTTTCCGCCCGTTATTTTTTATGGTCAGGTGTGACTTAAAAGAAATTTTTAATTTTAAAATTCTGTCTTACCCCCGTATCCCGAGACGTGGAGAAAATCTCCTCGGGGAAAAGAAAATATTTTTCTCTCGCTATAACTCCCTCTAAGTTCCGAGACAGAACACTGTCAAGTGGTGGAGAGAGATTTTATCCACGTCTCGTGCTAGGCCTGGTGCGGTTTTAACCCAGAGTCCGCATGCAAGTGCTTACATCCCCAATGGGTTATAATCAGGCATTTTCTTACCTATGTTTGTTTTTTAGTACCTATAAAAGGTATTACAAAGAAAAAGCGATCGATTGTACAATTATGTGATTAGTGAAAGGTGTGGTTTGAAATTTATAGTAACAAAAATTGAGAAAGGGATGCTTGCATGGTTTGGTCGTCACGTAGAAAAGGGCCAGGTCAAGAGTACCCGCAACTTAAGGGGAAGCATGAGGACATTACTAAGATTGGATGAACCGAAAGAAGTATGTTTATTATCGTAGCAAGTGGAAAGAAGTGATCTCTGCCTATCACTGTGGGAGAAAGTTGTTACGTATGTTTGTATGTACAAAGAAAAAGAGTTCAGAAAATATTCGAAAACATATTTTCCTGATGACTCTCGTCCTTAACAATCCGGGCTGCCTTTACCAAGGCAAGCCAGGACGTTAGTTAACTCCCGAAATTTCTCTAACCTTCGAACTTCACGTTGTTAGTCAACGGGTACTCTCGCAAAGTAGAAATAAATTTCTAACATCCAAACGAGGTACTTTTACAAATACAGTGAATTCGGTTAAGCTTGTGTTTGGTTGTGTTAACCGTCCACCGTATTATACATATTATGTAATGTGACGAGCCATAAACAGTTTGAATTTTCTATTTTTAACTATTTGAACATGCTGGCTTGGAAGCGAACAAATAACGTAGAATAGGCCAGCCCCGTCTCATCCCATGGGTGTCGTAAAAGTCGACTAAGGGAGATTGCCCGGTGTAGACCAATAAGCACCTTGGGGCACCCGAATGGTGGAGGGCAAACCACCAACAACAGCATACCCAATGAGGGTTGGTGTCAGGCAGGCGGCCGGCTGTAAAACCTAAGCCAAAACCTTGAGCAGTGTGGATTGGAATGTTATCATTCCAATCACTCCCTCCGTTCATCGATCTTTCGACATGGTCCGTTTTTATATCCTTTTCTATACATTCATTCATCACTAGCACCTTTACGATGGATGATATGAATCCAAAGGGAGTGTATGGCTTGATGACGTCTGACCGATATAAATGGAAGAGGAAACATACTGCGCCAACCCCAGATAGACTGGGATTAGGGCAGGGAGAACAAGGTCAAGACAGTGACGAGAAATGGGCTAGTTCCTAGCAATATACTGCGGCTTACATGCTCGATGGATGGCAATATGATAGGATCTCCACCTATTACCTGGGATTTATCATATTTGTCGAAATTAAAATGTTAAGATAAATGTGGTGAGGTGCTATGAAAAAGAGGATTAGAAATGTGTGCGTCAGAAGAAGTAATAAAGAAGTATAAATTTTACGTAACTAGAAAAATGTTAAGAATGGATGTTGAATGACCTAGAATCAGAGGAAGACCTAAAAAGTGAGCGATGGAATGAGTGAAAGATGATATGAGGAAGAGGGGAGTTCATGCTGAACCCACATGATAGAGGTGAGTAGAAGAGAAAGAGATGTTGTGCGACCCTACTTTAGAGTGGGATAAGAGCATGGAGATCAGAAAATTTGCTGACTGATAATACTTGTAACAAACTTATTAAATATCCAAATTATCGAGCATGGGATGTATTGTTGGCGTAACAAAGGTACACACCGAGGCCCTATAAAATATAAATCATCTGCTATCTTTCAATTTATCCAGACAAACCGAGAGAAAATTACTTCACAACAAACTCTTGCATAATGAAATATTGATAAAAACGGCAAGTGAAAATTAATGTTTTCTTTATGCCGCACTGGCTATCTCGTCTATCTAAGGAGGCAAGGAAAGTGTCTCATCTGATGAGGGGTACAAATTATTCTTTTATTTCAGCGATGAATACCGTCGCCGAAAAATTGTAATAAATAATTTTACATACATACATAAAACAACACCATTTTCCCTATGCAGAGGTGTATAATATTACATACATACATAAATCACGCCTGTATCTCCGAAGCGGTAGGCAGAAGAGAATTAACACCCAATTTTCGCCAATTAAATTAGGTCACATGTAATAGGTGGCGAGCCTATTGCAATATAACGGGCACATAAATCGCAGTATATCGCTAGGTGGTATGAGAGGAATGCTGCTGGCTAATACTCCTCGCTGTCCTTGCCCTTAGTCACCTTGTACGACACCCACGGGAGAGACTGGGTGGTGACAATTGTATTCTGCTCTGCCGTCACCACACGGCCTAGGTTCTAGTCAGGTATACTATGTATAAATCTCTATTTCAACATTTGACTCGATACACAAAGCCGACGACACGCCGCGCCATCGCAAGAAGTGCCATAGAAAGTTGTAGCAATTTTTAGCTGGAAAACAGCGATTTATTGTTTACGTCCGTCCTCTGACCAATTACGTCGCTGAAATTAATAAAGTTTGAAATTTTCCGCGCCGCTGATTGGTTGCCCTGACATCGGCAATCAAACTAGAACGTAATAGCAAGCGAAATTCAAACTAGTCGACTATGATGTGTAAATGAACTTCCTACATGAGGTGGTAATGGTAAACGACATTTTTAAGAAAAAAACTTTCAATAAACAACATTAGTTTCATGCACAATATCCGGTGACAAACAGATGAGGTTGTGAGGCAATTCAATTCCCCAAGACGCTACATTCATGAATTGAACTGGTGTAGTTGTGAGAAACTGTTAGATAATGTATAATAACTGTTCCTGTACTTTGAAAGCAGATCATAATTTAGGCGTAAACATTATTTACTAGAATAAATTATTTTTATTTATTTTCTAGCTTACGCGATAGACGTTGTCCTGACGTCTCTGAGTGCGGCAGTTAGCTATGCATATTCAATTCAAACAAACGAGCTACAATTTAACTAAAAAATATTTCAGACGTGTAAAAAAATCTTTGCGTAGTTTTCTTAATTTTTTTTCGGCAAGAATAATTTCGCTATTATGATTCATGTCTGTATTTTATAACTGTGTAAACTTTGCTGATTCATCTACAAATTTAATATTGCAATTTAAAATGTAATAAAAATGTTATGCTGCCCAAAGAATAAGTAAAAAAGTTTTCATAGATGAAAATTTACACATACCTACATCAGTATACTCTCTTAGTATCTTGTAAAGTGTTTTCACTTCTGTGAAACATAAGTTTCGAACCGTCTTAACAGATTGACTAAAGCTCTGTGAAACTCTAAACACTGGTTTCCCCTTCACACAATATATTATTATTACCGACAACATCGATGCGGCTTAATACTTTGAAGTTCTTAAATTAATTGAATTTACGTAAACTTGGCATAGAGTTAACCGAAGTGTTTTTGTTTTGACTTTGTTGGAACATTTGATATTATTACGAGACTTTACGATGATAAATTTGTTGGGGAATTGAATGAGACGTAAATTATTTGCTTAAACATTGATGATAGATTGCTCGGAAACTGTTATATTTGGAAGTGACTGTAAATTAAGCTTTGCTTATTTTTCTACAGTTAAAATAGACTTTCGTTGTATCACTTGAGTGTGTTTTAGCATTTATTGATAATTTTAATAGGCGAATTATTTCACCAATATGAATTTGTTTACTCTTCGGTGGTATTTGGTTTATGGACACAGATAGATATCGTCTCGTCCTTGATTGAATCCTATAGTATTTACATACAAACATACATACATAAATCACGCCTATATCCCCGAAGGGGTAGGCAGAGGTGAACTAGCACCCACGTTTCACCAATTATGTTAGGACCCATGTAATAGTGGCGAGCCTATTGCCATATATCGGGCACAAAAAGTCGCAGTACATTGCTAGGTGGTACAAGAGGAACGCTGCTGCCCATTCCTCATCCATCACTGATTTATCGTTAGTCGCCTTGTACGACACCTACGGGAGAGCTTTGGGGTGGTGACATTTGTATTCTACTCTGCCGTCACCACACGGCTCATAGTATTTACTATTCCGGAAAATAAAATACTCCCTCGGGATGAGTTAAAAAAGCCATTAGCTCTACCAAAAACGTTGAAAAAATATAACCTTCCTTGTACCAAACGGAGTGCCGACAATCTACTTCAATTATTGTTCAAATTGATAATAGATATTAAGAGGTTAGACCAATTTTTGGACATGATTGAGGGTCCGGAAATTTTACCAGCTTGTTTGCACAAAAAATTTTGATGGTTATTGGCATACAATGCCCACGGGATTTATGTTTTAAAAACGTCATAATATAATTGAACTGCGAGGCATCATAATATAATCGAAGTTCCAGAAATGCAATTTAAGATAGTAGTTGGGGAATATCCTGAATTACGTTCCAACCTACAGTTTAGATATTTTTGACAAAATAAATGGTTTTTAAGTTTGATGATACCTTAGGTAGGTACTTACTACTTCTTTATAGTACTTTTACTTTTTAGCTTTAATTAAACTATAAAAGGGGCATCGGCTTAATATACTAAAGGTTATTGGCGACTAGCGAGCCTATTGCCATGTACCGGGCACGGAAATCGCTTTATATTGTTAGTATGAGAGGAATGCTTAAATGTTGTTGCCCATTAATCATCGCTGTTTTTACCCTTAGTCGCCTGCTTGTACGACACCCGCGGGAGAGATGGGGGTGGTGACAATTGTCTGGTCTTGCGTCACCATACGGCTTGGTGTCAATACTCGCTTTGTTTTATGAGCTTATGTGCTTGTACTCAAAACTGCGAATTGGCGCGATGCGAATTTGCATCGCTGAAAACTGCAACGTGAATTTCTAAACGGTATAAAATTTAAGGAATGCGCGATGCGAATCAATTCGCAAGTTCTTCCTATGAGTCGTGCGAGCTCGTAGATTTTTACGGTGCAACGTCGCATCGCAGTTTTGTGTACAAGCACTAAGTATAGCACGTATCACTTAGCAATCTGCTATCAGTTCTAAACTGTAGGCCCTAATGTAGGGCTGTTTGAGTTGGAGAGAGTAACATTTAGACGGCGATGCGAAACGGATCCCCGTTAAAAGGTTCACACAGACAGTCGCGGAACAAAAGCGAAATCTCACATTACACGATTCATCTCGCCAGCTTTAATTTCACTGTTGCCGTTCGGGAAACGGGGAAATGGGTCGCGGTGGGCGTTTATGTGGAGTGTCAGGCCGTATCTTGCCGCTGTTGATGTATGACAAAGTGTTCTTATGACACTACACTAGTTCTAATGACAAAGTGTTCTTATGACACTACATTAGTTCTTGCGACAAAGTGTTCTTATGACCACTACACTAGTTCTTATGGCGTATTGCGTAATCTAAGCGATGTTCTTATTTTGTTTGTTGAAAAATATTAGACAGAAAAAAAGGTCAGTTCCAAAAATTATAGTCCTCATCAAGCACTCTCCACATCAAGACAATAATTTTACGAACTTTTTCTAAGCTGTTTTTCTTTTTAAGCAATGTTTGCTAATGTCGATCATTGGACGGGTGACCAAAAATTTATAATCTCAGTTAAGCCATTGGTCCGGCTGCAACTGCACTCTCCTTTGTGCTGGACCAGCGTGATGGAAAAAAAACACATTAAAAAGCATACGGGTACGAATTGATTAACCTCCTCGTTTTTTCGTCGGTTAAAAAGACATACAATCTCTGTTGCAGTGAAAGAAGACGGGAGAAAAACCACGCTTTCTTTCTTATATTTCGTACCAATTACTTGCCAGTTCTAAGAAGACTTTGATGTTTGATTAGGCGTGGAATTATTAATTAATTACGTTAGGTGCTAATTCTGAAACCTACTAAAGAATAATTAAATCCAATATGTCAAGTCTAATACGTCAAGCCGTGTTGTGACGGCAGAGTAGAATACAATTGTCACCACTCCAAATCTATCCCGTGGGTGTCGTACAAGGCGACTAAGGGTAAATCTGTGATGAGGAATGGGCAGCAGCGTTCCTCTTATACCACCTAGCAATAGCAATGTACTGCGACTTTTGTGCCCGATAAATGGCAATAAGCTCGCCACCTATTACATAGGACCTAACATAATTGGCGAAACGTGGGTGTTAGTTCACCTCTGCCTACCCCTTCGGGGATATAGGCGTGATTTATGTATGTGTATGTATGTAATATTTCAAGTTGATAATTTGTACTGCATATACTGGAGGTATTGACTATAAAACCTATTAACGATCTAGTAGATATAAAATAGATGGCACTGATTTTATACTTAATTACGTTTAACTTTGTAGGTACTGCTGAATGTGTCTAACAGGATTGAAACGTGTCTCACTCACGAAATAATATTATCCGTTTTAAGTAAAAGCTGAATACAAACTTCTTGTACCCAATCTGATCTCGGCTTAGGTGCTGGCAAGTCGTAATTAATCTAACTTTAGGACTTACAAATTAGTTGAACTTACAGATTGACGTGATGGTTTGGATTACTTAAACTAAAACTTATTAATAATATGTTATAAAATACATACTTGGATAAATTCACGCCCGCGGACATGGTGACGGCCGAGTAGAATACAATTGTGACCACCCCAAATTTCTCCAGTGGCTGTCGTACAAGGCGACTAAGGGTAAAGACAGCGATGAATAATGGGTAATGTCCCTATATTCTTCCAAGGGAAGGCCCGTGCCCCAGTCGGGGGACATTAAAGGGCTGGTGATGAAGTTTATTCAGACATCTCCCATCCTCTTATCATGTCAGTAACAACACTCGTGTAGGCATATTTAAGAGCAGTCTCATCCTAACAGAGGTTAATTATACTTCGTCGCTTCATTCGAAGATATAACATTTACAACGTAGTCCTTTTGCCTACATGGCAACAATCGCACGCTTTAAAGAGTTCTTGTCTTAAAAAATAAAAATCTTTGTCTACCGCCGTATCGCCTCACTTCGGTTACTTCATTCTTTTTCCGTGCGTGGCAATAAACGTACGCGCTCCCGCTTTGGTTACTATTATTTCATAATTATAAGTGCTTTAATCTTAGTTATCTATTATTTTGAATAATGCCTAAACGTAGTAGGGACGAAAAAATCGAACGTTACCGTAAAAAACTTCGTAGACTTGAACAAAAGGAGGAACAAAAAAGTAAACGTCTTCATCGTAGACTAGTGATTGAAACATCATCGGAGGAGTCAGATGTTGATAACCATGATGGTGAGTAGAAATAAAATTGTGAAAAACAAAAAGTGAACTATAAAATATGATGTTATAGCCTGGGGGTTGACCGTGAGTCAACACGACGGCCAAAATTCACGCCTGGGGGTTGACCGTGAGTCAACACGACGGCCAAAATTCACGCCTGGGGGTTGACCGTGAGTCAACACGACGGCAAAAATTTCGCTTGGGGGTTGACCGTGAGTCAACACGATAGCGCAGTAAATAAGTGTTTCATTTATAAGAAATAACTTTCACATTCTGCAAATAATTAATAACCGGGGGTTGACCGTGAGTCAACACAACGGTAGATATATATTATAGAGGGATTGATCCTTTTCAGATTAATGCAAATAAAATTTTAAGTTATTACATCTTTCGTGTTTCACAGTAAACAAAATAAATACTATGTGAATTGAATTACCTTGCATAAACTTTTCTTTTTCTTCTCCGTAGACACCGGAGATTTTCAAGAACTTTTGGGCTGTGATAACCTAGTGACGAATAATGTTTCACCGCCTGAACAAAAACTAGATTCAGTCGATGAGTCGGAGATGGTTCCGGAGCTGGATCCGGACATACTTTCAGCATTAGGAGAAGCTGTAGACGAATCTCCGCCATTTGGACCACCTATTCATAAAAATTTGGCACTGCGGTGGACAGCCATTCTAAAGAAAGGTACCCCGAAGGAGATAAAGGAAAAATTATTGAAAGATTACCCTATACCAGAGAATTGCTCTCTATTACAGGCGCCCAAACTTAATCCTGAGATTTCTGCAGCAATTTCAGATATAGCAAGGGCACGAGATAAAAAAATGGAGGTAGTCCAACAACAATTAGGTGTTGGCATAACATGTATTAATAGAGCATTATCGCTTTTACTGACAACTGATGAAAAAATCCAGGCCATTAAATTAATGAGTGATGGCTGTCGCATCTTAACTGACCTACACTATATGAATTCAGTATCTCGTGCTAAGTTATTGACACCAGGGTTAGATAAATCTTTCCTCACCATATTGAAGGACACAGAGAGAGATGTCCAGTTGTTCGGATGTAATCTCTCAGAGAAAATAAAGGCCTCTAAGGTTATAGAAAAACAAGGCCTTCAAATAAAAAAGGTTAGTAATTACCCGAAGCCCTCTGTGTCAACAACTGTCACCTCAGCAGTAACACGGCCACGCTACCAGGAAAACTGGCCAGGCCCCTCACGCTACCCAACGACCAGAGGGGGTCGCGGGGGGGGCAGGAAACCGACCTTCACAGGCCGTCGGAATCCACCCAATCAATTCACACAGCACAGAGCGCCCAGCAAGAACAAGAATGCTCGGGGTCAACAATAAACGAGGTACGACAACATGCTGGACGGATTCGTAATTTTTATAGCTGTTGGCTAAAAGTCACTAATAATCATGTAATTTTAAAATGGATTCGTAACGGATTTCCAATTCCTTTTACTAAAAAACCTATACAATTATATATACCTCATTATAATCCATTGTCAAAAACTGACATGGAAAATATGTCTACTGCGATAAAAAATCTATTAGATTTGGGCGCAATAAGACCTTGTTTACCTAAACGAAACCAATTCATTTCTAATATTTTTCTGGCACCTAAATCAAACGGTGGCCAAAGATTTATCCTGAATTTGAAACATCTTAACAAATTTGTAAAAAAGTCCCACTTCAAGATGGAAGATTATAGGACAGCTTCCAAATTAATCCCCCTAAATGGGTTTATGGCTACAATAGACTTGAAAGAAGCCTATTTAACTGTTCCTATAAAAAAATCACATCATAAGTATTTGCGCTTTCAATTTAAGGTCAATAATCGGATTATTAATTATGAATTCACTTCTATGCCCTACGGTTTGTCTATTGCGCCCAGAACTTTCACAAAAATCATGAAAGAGGTTATAACATACTTAAGAAACCAAGGATTTAAGTCTGTTCAATATCTTGATGACATTCTCTGTATTGGGGATACTTATCAACAGTGCTATGATAATGTAAAAGAAACTGTTAAAATTCTAAAATACTTAGGATTTGTCATAAATTACGAAAAAAGCTGCTTAAAGCCCCAACAAAATTGTAAATTTCTAGGTTTCATCTTTAATTCTGTAAATCTCACTTTGTCTTTGCCAGACGAGAAACGCAATAAAATTTCACAATTAATCCAAAAAATGTCACTCCTTCCTTGTTGCACAATCAAAGAATATGCTCAACTTATCGGGGTTCTTACCGCGGCCTGTCCTGCAGCCAAATATGCATGGGTTTACACTAAAATCCTAGAAAGACAAAAATTTCTTGCTCTTAAATTACACAATAATTATAAGACTAAAATAAAATTGCAAAGTGTTATTTTAAAGGATCTTAATTGGTGGAGACAAAATATTTATACCACATTTATGCCGCTACGATATTCGAAATTTTCCATGGAAGTTTTTACAGATGCTTCAAGGACAGGATGGGGTGCTTATTGTAACAACTGTAGAGTAGGTGGCAGTTGGAAGAACGATGAAATAACATTTCACATTAATTATTTAGAACTGTTGGCAGTTTTTTTAGCTTTAAAATGTTTTGCTCGCGACTTATTTAATTGCGCAATATTATTAAGAATTGATAATACAACCGCAATCAGCTACGTGAATCGTATGGGTGGAGTTCAATTTCCACATTTGAATTCGTTGGCTCGGGCAATCTGGCAATGGTGCGAGAAAAGAAATATCTGGCTCTTTGCATCTTACATAAACACAAAGGATAATATAGAAGCCGACCAAGAGTCCAGAAAAATAAATCCCGATATAGAGTGGGAATTATCAGACGAGGCATTAAGTTTAATCACTCAAAGGTTTGGAACTCCTGAAATAGATTTATTCGCTTCTCGCACCAATGCTAAATGCGAGCGTTACTATTCGTGGAAACCAGATCCCGATGCAATTGCAATAGATGCTTTTACGATAAGTTGGAGTAATAATTTCTTTTATGCATTTCCCCCATTTTCTTTAATTTTAAAATGCTTACATAAAATTAACTACGACCAGGCTTCGGGAATTTTAGTCTTCCCCATTTGGCCTTCACAGGCTTGGTACCCACAGTTAAAAAGCATGTTGGTGTCGGAAATAATTATCCTGACCCCTAACAAACATCTTTTGCACTCCTCTTACAGATCCCACCATCCACTCTACAAGAGCCTTACCCTGGGTGCCGCAGTGCTCTCCAACTCGCGTTCTCGCGCCGTGGAACTCCACCCAGCGCCATGAATCTAATGTTAGCTTCATTATCAGTTAGCACAATGAAGCAATATGATGTCACTTTTAAACTGTGGTGGATATTTTGTAACAAAAATCATATCGGTTTATTTGAAATTTCAATTCCATCTATAATTGCATTTCTTTCCGAACAATTTGATAAGGGATCGTCATATAGTTCCTTAAATAGTCATAGATCTGCTCTTTCTTTACTTTTAGGTAATAATATCGGGTCAAACGCAAGTGTAAAAAGATTACTAAAAGGTGCTTTTAGATCAAGACCAAGCTTACCTAAATATACATGTACTTGGGACCCTCAAAAGGTTCTTAATGAGATCTCAAAATGGGTACCAAACAGAGAACTGTCGTTAGAAAAGCTCACAAAGAAGTTAGCTATTTTACTGGCTTTATGCACGGCCCATAGGGTCCAGACTCTTTCTTTGATTAAGATAAATAATATACATATTACTAATGCGGGGGTTGAGATTCCAATAACCGACATTATTAAAACATCTGCTCCCGGTTCCTCTCAACCCGTACTGGTATTACCTTACTTTAAGGATAACCTCAGTATTTGCCCAGTCACAACTTTAGAGGATTATATTTTTTTGACAAACCCACACAGGACAGAGGTGATGCAGAATCTATTCTTAACCTTTCGCCGCCCGTATAGATGTGCCAGTAAACAATCAATCAGTAGATGGATTAAGAATGTGCTAGCTGCGAGTGGTGTGGACATGACAGTGTTTACAGCGCATAGCACACGTCATGCCGCCACTTCAGCAGCTAGCGCCGCCGGCGTCTCAGTAGACGTTATACGTAACCGAGCTGGATGGACCAGCTCCTCTCAAATGTTTGCAAAATTCTATCATAGACCAATAACAGATGATGATCATTTTGCAAAGTCTATATTATTAGTTCAATAAGTACCTATCTAACGATGTTTAGTTAATACAGTTGATTTGTCGAACAACCGAATCTAGATAGATTATGAGTAAATCTGTTAATTCTATTATTTTTTTTTGTTTTTAAAATAAATAATTGCTATGATTATATATTCAGAGTTTATTTTTCAATAATATATATAACAAAAAACTTCTTACTCTGAACATCTACGTTGTAAATGTTATATCTTCGAATGAAGCGACGAAGTATAATATATGATCAAACGAACTTACCTAGTGAAGTTCGATCGATATTATACGAGTCGCTTCATTCGAAGATATATGTTTTCCCTCCCACCCTAATCCCATGTTAAGAAGTTTTGTTTTACTAAGCAGTATACCTACCTCCTGCACTATCTCTAAAAGAATGAAGTAACCGAAGTGAGGCGATACGGCGGTAGACAAAGATTTTTATTTTTTAAGACAAGAACTCTTTAAAGCGTGCGATTGTTGCCATGTAGGCAAAAGGACTACGTTGTAAATGTTATATCTTCGAATGAAGCGACTCGTATAATATCGATCGAACTTCACTAGGTAAGTTCGTTTGATCATATATTAAACTTAAAAGGACCCTCCCAAACTGTTGTAAATATTTTTGTGTTTTAACAAACAATTTGTTTCAGGATCCGATGGCTTCCTACGATGTGAACTCCCACGACTCAGATCCCCAGCCTCGGTATGATATGATCGACTCCAACCGCCACGGCACCAGGTGTGCTGGGGAGGTCGCGGCCGTTGCCAACAACTCATTCTGTGCAGTCGGTGTCGCTTTCGGGGCTAAAGTTGGAGGTGAGTTAGCGAAGCTTGATCTTCGGATTCTTTGGACGTAGCTACTTTTTAGGGTTCTACATAAAACGGGACCTTATTGTTTTATAATAATAACTTTATTGAATCCAACATTGATGTAGTACCTAGATAGCTACATGGTAATTTTACTGAACACTAGCGTCGCAAGTGCTGTGGACTCTGCAGTATTCAAAGTCAAAGTCAAAATTCGTTTATTCATAACTGGTATGATTACAATACACTTATGAATCATTAAGACGTTAGATATTGAAAACTTGTGTGTCTAAGGGAGGATGGGGGAGTGCGCAGTATGCCTCAGTTTGTAATGATTAATCCACTTAAAATTATAATAAATAAATTCTTTATATTTGTTGCAATTTTATATTTAGTTGTAATTTTATATCTGTTGTATTTTTTTTTTACTAAGACCGTCTGTCAACAGGCTGTATCTCGTCAACCGTGATAGTGAGACAGTTGAAATTCTCACAGAGGATGTATTTCTGTTGCCGATACAACAACAAATACTAATAAACAGAATACAATTATTAATATTTAATTGGGCTCCCATGCAACAGACATGATTATTTTCGCCGCTAATAGACAATGGTACGGAAACCTTGACTCACACTTAGCCGGTTTTTATTTTTGCCTGAGTATTGTGAGTGGGCAAACCATCCCCCTACATAGACATCACATCATCGCTGCTGAGCACAGGGCTGTAGACTGCAGAACAGATGCAGCGTGGGCCTACGGCTTAACCTGCCTTCCGAAGCATACAATATCCGGGATATAAGTTGACCTATGCGCAGTGCAATAAAACGTACATACATACATAAATCACGCCTATATCCCCAAAAGGGTAGGCAGAGGTGAACTAGCAACAAAACGTGTTCAGGTATTAATTGAGGATCTGTATGAGGTGTGACGTGTATCACAGATACACGTTACACCTCATACAGATTCACACGCGAGAATTCATTCACACGCGAGAATTCATTGTTGCTATGGTTACAGAACCATAGCAACAATGAATTCTCGCTTCTGGGCGTTCAAAATTTAGTTAAGACACTTTTCTTTTAGTTATACTTACTCAGACTACTGTCTGCCGTCCGTTTTGGTTCGACTTACGTGCCTATAAGAGAACTAGATTAAAATTATTATATTTCAACCGGCTTTTGCAGACAGTGCTTAGTTTAAGCGAACGCAAACCGAGACATTCGGCCAATCGACTTTTACGACACCCTTGGGGCAAGTTAGCACATTCTACGTAATTTTTTCGCCCCCAAGGCAGCAAGGAAGAGGAGAAGAATAATAAAATGCTCTATTCTTTCGCTAGCTCCTAAAATATACATTGCATTCATACACCAAAAAGATAACTAAGCTAATTTGAAATTCGCTGCTCCCATAAAAGCCGGAAATCACCTCTAGAAAAAATTTAAGGCATGGCTTTGCATTAATTCACTTATTACCTTCGTAATTTCATGCAGAGATTTAGGTCGAGCATCATTTCATAATTTCTTGATATTTCCGTCTCGCTCGTGCACATTAGGGGAAAGAGACACCAAACGGGCTCGTTCTCACAGGAATAATTTTATAATTGAATATTAAAATTATAAAAAAAAAATCTTTTAGACCCGAAAACATCCCAATTGTGACGTCTTGCAATTAATCCGCGTCAAGCACAGTTCTTTGTATCTTTCTCTAGCGTGTTGTTTCCCATCTTTCATTGTACCTACTCACTTGTTTTGGACTGCACAAAACAGATTTCTAAGCAAATTACTGCAAGTAACTACATATTATCCATTGTTTTAAAAATGTCATTGCATTTGATGGAGAACGGGCAGCAGCTTTCTTTGTGCACCACCTTATATTACTGCGATTGACTCGCTCTGTAGAAGGCAATAGGCTCGCCGCTATTACATGGTGTTACGGATCGACGTAAAACCTTTTTTGTTAGCAAAGTTGTCAATTATATTTTATTTAAAACTAATGACACTGTGTAAAAAAATTAATAGTGAATTTTATGTTAAGCCTTGCTTGTGACTAAAATTTAATAAAACATTTACAAAACAGGTAAAAAGCTTTGCTATTACACATGGGACCTAACTTATTATGCAATAATTGTTGATGCTTATACATCTCTATCTGGCATTACCAATTTATGTATGGGCACCCAAAAGTACTGTTAAAACGCTTTACTCATTATACCCGCTTCGAGTCGCCTTACCCTAGTTTTTTCGTTTAATCTGAAAATAAATTGAGGAGCAATTTTGTAGAATAACATTATCTTAGTACAGCAGTTGTTTCTAGGAAAAAATAATGTTGCTTCCCCGCAGCAAATGTTACCATAAGTATCCAGGTTTACACCAAACGCCTGCTTATATCGCGTCATAAAGTTTTATTGCGGGCATTTATCTCTTAATCTCGCCAGGCGAGTTAGCTTGGCAGGTGGCACTTAATATGGTTCTCTTTGTATAGACTAAGTACCTGTCCAGAACGCGCGACTGAGACGAGCGTTCGTTATGCATTGCTCTTTTTAAGGGGCTTCAGTAAAATTGTGTGGCGTCCTGCCAGTAATGCTAATCGCTAAAGAATTCACGCGTATTATCGCTCCATCTCAACAGGTTTCAAGACCGTGTCCAAAAGGCCTAGCACGGGGCGTGAACAAAATCTCTCTCCACCAATTGACAATGTTTTCTCCCTACCACTTGACCATGTTTTCTCTCGGGATTTAGTGTGAGTTAGAGAGACAGGAAAATATTTTTTATTCCCCGAGGAGATTGTTTCCGCGTCCTGTGCTACGGGGCAGAAGTACTCGCAAGTGTTTGACGTTTGGCTTCCACTATTAGGGTTGTGGTAGGTAATTTGCTCGCTCGATTGCTCGGTGTATTACACACCGAGCAATCTCCCATAGTCGATATTTACGACACCCCAGCCCGGCTAGCATGACCACCCAAACACAATATGATATAGCTTTTTATCGCGTTTAACTTACTTAAATCATTGGATTTTCGACATTTCAAAGCGATAAATGGCCATATTATAAAGCATATTTGGCTATAACACGTAGTTATAGCAATTGATCGCTCTTAACTATCAAAAATCGAATTTTTTCTGACTGTTCAACGCGATAAATGGCTTTATCATATCGAGTTTCGGTGTTCATGCTAGCCGGGCTGGGGTGAGCAGGGCATGACACATTCTGTTTTTTATTCGCTCCCATGCCAGCATGGAATTAATCTTAATACAGATGAAGTATAGTATTAAGTTGAATTTCCAAATCCATCAGGTGACCGTATGAGTGTAAACATATGGGTATACTATACTATACACTAATGATATCAAAACCAACCTCTATCAATGAGAGAAAATTGTTCTTGGTTCTTGTAAAACTCCCCGGTGGTTCTTTAATTAGCATTTTAGAACGTATTGAATTCGTGCCGTGTGGTGACGGCAGAGTAGAATACAATTTTCACCACCCCAAATCTCTCCCGTGGGTGTCGTGTCGTACAAGGCGACTAAGGATAAATCAATTATGAGGAATGGGCAGCTGCGTTCCTCTTATACCACCTAGCAATAGCAATGTACCGCGACTTTTGTGCCCGATAAATGGCAATAGGCTCGCCACCTATTACATGGGACCTAACATAAGTGGCGAAACGTGGGTGCTAGGTCACCTCTGCCTACCCCTTCGGGGATATGGACGTGATTTATGTATGTATATATGTATGTTTCAATTCCAATTATTGGTTAAAATTTGAAATCGTTTTACTATACTATTGTGTCTTATCGTTAAAGGGCCATTAAGTTAAGCACGAAACAATACATTCTCCC
Source organism: Cataclysta lemnata (assembly GCA_963931975.1). Classification (NCBI taxonomy): domain Eukaryota; kingdom Metazoa; phylum Arthropoda; class Insecta; order Lepidoptera; family Crambidae; genus Cataclysta; species Cataclysta lemnata. Next base: position 9,092,329 of record OZ008353.1, on the reverse strand, counting down.
AGTCGTTCCAACTTAATAATAAGCTGCTAACATTGGCGTACGTAACTGAAAACTCAATTTGTTCGCCAATTGTCGTCCAAATCCACCCGAGTGTGTACTATGGAAAGCCGGAAATTTAATTACAACAATTTATTAATTGTCTTACTGCCGCACTCAGAGACGTCAAATAACGTTGATGAGTACTTAACGTCAAAAAATGACAATCAAAACTAGTCGCTATTCTTGCCGGGTCTATGGTCTAGATTTAAATGTTTTTTTTTTAACATTAAGTACTTATTAAAACGTATGTTATGTCACACCTGACCATAAAGTGGATTTTACCGCCCGCTCCGCGTATGATGAATCCCACTTCCTGACCTATGATCTTACCTCGGGCGATAAAAAAAAGGCCTCAGATCGCGTATTTATTACTTACGAGGTGAGACATTCTTTGTTTTATCGCCCTTGGTATATAATGTACTATTTATTCACTAGGTGTAAATAATCTAAGCACTTGCTGAAATCTGTCAGTACCTATTTATTTCGTGTTTGACATAATTAATTTTGCCCCAGGTGTACGCATGTTGGACGGTGACGTCACAGATGCGGTAGAAGCCAGATCGCTCAGCCTCAACCCCCAGCACGTGGACATCTACAGTGCGTCATGGGGCCCCGACGATGACGGAAAGACGGTTGACGGTCCCGGCGAACTCGCCACTAGGGCTTTCATTGAAGGCGTCACTAAGGTAACACACATTATTTTTAACACCAACATTAGACATTTCAATGTGAGACTTTTATCATCATAGTAAAGCTTTGGTTTCTTGATCGTAACGCACAACGCTGCGGTGTACGGTATGCGGGGTCAAACACAATCATCGTATCAAAGCGTGGCATATTTCGTAGCGGCTTCGGGTTTTGTAAATTTTGCTTAACTTTTGATATAAACCCAAAATTGTAGAGAAAGAATTTTATAAAATGCGCGAAGGTCCTTTTTTGAGCTCCTGGATGAAATAAAAAAAATAGAATTTTATCTGTAATATAGTCAATGATATAACTCTTAACAGGAATCTAGTTGTTATTGCGCATAGGTTACGATCTGGACACATTCCGCTAAATAAATTTGGATTCCTTATGAAAAAAGTACGCTCCCCTAATTGTGATGTGTGTGAAAAGAAGAAGATGTTCTACATTTGTTGTCGAAATGTGTCATGAACCAATCCAAAAGAATAAAATTAACATCGGATTTGAGAATCAACAAACTGGATGTGGGTACATTTCAGAGATTATTATCAGAACCATCTTCTAAGAAACCTTGTTGATTTACAAATTTGTAGAGGAAAGCTTAGCTATAAGATCTTAAACTAAGAAACTAAAAAATCTGTAATATAAATAAATATATATTTTTACACTCACACCTATCATCTAGCCCAAAGTAAGTAGCATAAGCACTTGTGTTATGGATACTAGATGACGGACATATTTTTAATAATAATTATGTATATAAATGTTGAAAATATACTACATAAACATATACACAACCATGACTCGGGAACAAACATTTGTGGTCATCACAAAGTTTCGAAGAATTTGAACCCGGGACCTCTTGGCCAATACCCAGCAATCTGAGCATTCGACCAAGGCGGCCGTCATATCGTCAATATAGTCGAATAGTTCGTAGTGGCCTCGGAATTTTGAAACATTATTAATTTAATATAGAAAAAAAATTGCTTTAAGGTAACTGTGAATATCTACAATAATAGTTATGAACAAAATGTATACTAGAATAATTTGTTACTTTATGAGGAACAAAGATTTTATAATTTTAAAGCAAGAATTTATTATCTTACCCCAATAAACACGCTAAACATAACTGCAAAATTACTACGAAATGCGATGCACCGGCCGTCTAAATAATACAAATAATCTTTATACCCACTAATCCGCACTGGTCCAGCGTGGTGGGTTATGGCCCATTCTTCCTATATTTTTCCATCCATCTCTAGGGAAGCCCGTGCCCCAGTAGTGGGGGCAATAAAGGGCTGGAGATGATGAGTAAGAGTATAGGGCGACTCGAATCGGTTGTGGTATATCCATCCGTCCATGTTTTATTATTATTTATGATAAGTTAAGGTTCCCAAAATATTAGGCGATTTCAAAGATATTTCCTCAATGTAATAATAAGGGAGTTATTTTTTGGAATGCTATTAAAATTGAACGACGAAATACAAGTACTTAGTTTTTATTTTGATCATAGAATTAGCTATTTTATTTAAGTATTTTAAAAATCAACACGATATTTTTACAAAAACACCCGTGTTATTATCGAGTGATTAAAATATAAGAGCACTATTCCACTACCCAATACTATTGCTCGATAATTATTGGTGTGAAGTGTTCCGTGATTCCGTGAAGGTTTATTTGAAAGGACTTCAATTTCCGTAATTAACCTCGCGTTCGTTAGCAATTTATACACCGGTGGAATTGCAAGTCGAAATACAAGAGAGTCTTTATGGGCTTTTTTATCTATATTTTCTATACTTATATTATAAAGCTGAAAGGTTTGTTTGTTTGGTTGGTTGGTAAACGCGCTAATCTCAGGAACTACTGACTCAAATTAAAAAATATTTCTGTGTTGGATACCCCATCTACCGAGGAAGGCTATAGGTTATATGATAACCGACATTAACGCAAGCGAAGCCGCGAGCGACCACTAGTCTAAAAAATTTGCCGGGAGCCCCAGACTACATTTTTCATTAAACAAGGGCAATCAAAACCACTCACAAATATACAAGTGTTCATTATTTTCCTGACTATAGTTTTAATAAAGTCACAGCAGGCTACTGGAAAATTCGCTACTTTAATTTGCTATTGTTCCTTGTGCAATTGAAAATTGGACTCTGTTTCCTGCGGAAGAGCTTCTTTTTTGGCATTTGCCCTTGTAACCTGCTCTTTCTCTTGTAACCGAGTTAGTGAAGGGTGCAAAAGCAGTGACGCGGCCCTGGCACGTAATTTGTGTAATGACGCAATTATTCTTTCTCTATTTCTCTCAGTATGTGGTCGAGTGGCTGTAAGTGGGAAAATTTGCATAAGCTCGTCAGTTTTCTGTTCTAAAGCTGTTTAGACAATCCTCTTTCAGCCTACTTTCCCGTTTTTAGATAGCTCTCCGTGGTGGTATTAGGGTAGTCGATTTTCTACCCTAATACCCGAGGCATAATAAGTGATATGCCTCGGGTACGGTAAAGGAAATTAGATTAACCTATTACCGTTCGAATGGACCACAGATATATCATGGAATTTTATCGATTGCTACTTAAAATATGCAGTTCTTTTACATCGCATAGCTGGATGAATGGAGACGTTGCATTGAAATGCAACGTCTCCAACTTTCTTTCTTAGAGCAGAGTGAGAGTAATAGAATTGAAATCTGGATCAAAAGCGTAGATCAGATAAAGCTGAAGCATCTTTCTAACTCTTATCTCCATTAAGATGATACTAGTGAGCATCCGCAGTATTGAACAGAACGATGGGCTAATTACTATTGATACAAGTTGTAATAATTAAAATAAAAGATTTGTAATACGGATATTGTGCTATTCCAACTGGCGGAAACGATCATCCCAAAGACCACTCTATAAAAACCAAATAACACACATACATATACATAATTCACGCGTATATCCCGAAGGGGTAGGCAGAGGTGAACAAGCACCCACGCTTCGCCAATTATGCTAGGTCCCATGTAATAGGTAGCGAGCTTTTTGCCATTTATCCGGCATAAAAGTCGCAGTACTATGCTAGGTGGTAGGTATAAGAGGAACGCTGCGGCCTATTCCTTATTACTGATTTATCCTTAGTCGCCTTGTACGACACCCACGGGAGAGATTTGGCCGGCAAACGGCCGAAAAACTCGACTAACAATAAATGTAGATGGGAACTAAGGATATACCAGCTAAATACCTATTACATAATAATATGTCGTAGTCGTAGTTTTTAAATTGAATTCAGTACACGTTTTATAACGTGTTCTAATACAATTATTATACTATTCTGTATTATGTATAAATAAATGTTACCATCATTTATGTTTAACCTTGAATATGTTTGTTATAAATAGACACTCAAAGCCATCTTTTATTCTATTCCGGGACTCCTATTGTGGATCTCACAAGAAACGTATTACGTTGTTATGTGTTCTGGGAAAAAAGTATCTTTCGTTTAACTCGTTATCTACATTTAATTTTCGTCCTAGGGCCGCAACGGCAAAGGGTCGATTTTCGTGTGGGCCTCCGGCAACGGTGGCAGGGAGCACGACAATTGCAACTGCGACGGCTACACGAATTCAATATGGACCCTGTCGATATCGTCGGCGACGGAACGCGGCGAGGTGCCCTGGTACTCGGAGATGTGCAGCTCGACCTTAGCGGCCACTTACAGCAGCGGGGCTCTTAATGAGAAGCAGGTTGGTTATTGCATCCTACTAATATCATCATCTTGTTCACACACGGTTGTTCAACCGTACGGCTAACACGGCGTACGGTTGAACAAATTCCCTCACCTAGAGGAGAAGGTTACGAAGTTTTTCTTACCTTATTTCGAGTTGCGCCATTTTTTATCTTAGGGTATGATAGCATCATAAGCCGATTACCACTTTAGCCATCTGTCATACCAATTATAGCGCAGTAATAATCGCCACAATTTTGTACGAACCACCATTGTGACAAAAGGTAACAACGAGCACGGGGGCCTTACCACCAACTCTAAGCTCGTTTAAATCAATTCCCATTGTTAAAGTGAGACAAGGCTATAAGCCGACTAGAGCGGCGTCCCGTTTTCTCACCCGCGTTTGGATCGCTCTAATACTCCATGGTACGACCACAGGTAGTGACGACGGACCTGCATCACGACTGCACGTCGGGCCACACTGGAACATCGGCGTCTGCGCCGCTCGCAGCCGGCATTTGCGCGTTAGCGTTGCAAGCTAATCGGGACCTTACATGGAGGGACATGCAGCATATTGGTAAGAAAATTGCTTGCATTTGCTATTAGAGTTTTTAGAAAAAGGATGCGAAGCGAAGATATGGAGCGTATAATAGTGTCATCATACTATTCTACTTTGCCGGCATCACACGGCCACATTCTGTTCCATATTGCGAGAAGAGAACCTTGTACATTGTGCCGTGTGGTGACGGCAGAGTAGAATGCAATTGTCACCGCACAAACCTCATCCGCGGGTGTCGTACTCGGCGACTAAGGGTTAAAACAGTGACGAGGAATGGGCAGCAGAGTTCCTCTTATACCAACAAGCAATGTACTGCGACTTTAGTGCCCGATAAATGGCTATAGGCTCGCTACATATTACATGGGACCTGACATCGTTGGCAAAACGTGGGTGTTGAAATTAATTCACCTCTGCCTACCCTTTCTATGGGGATATAGGCGTAATTTATATATTGCACTCTTATTAAAATAACGACCTAATTCGAAATTTGAAAAATTTTAAAATGATTTACTGCCGTACTCAGAGACGTCAATTAACTTTAATGAGTATTTAATGTCAAAAAATTTCATTCAAATCTGCACCATAGACCCGGCATGAATAGCGACTAGTTTTGAATTGTCATTTTTTGACGTTAAGTACTCATTAACGTTATTTGACGTCTCTGAGTGCGGCAGTTAGAGTAATTTACCGACCTTAAAGATGAAGCTCTACAACTTTGGTAAGAAAAAAAATGCTTTTTCATCCCACCATCTCGGAAAAAGCGTTTTTGCTCTTCGATATCTGAGTGCAAAAGCCGTTTTTATCCTCTAGAGGGTAAAGTAAATTTGAATTTAGAACATCGTGTGCAATGAGTTTGTGAATTCAAAACATCATTAAACCTATTTATTTCTACCTCCATGGTGCCGAAATTATCATGCAACCTATTTTAATTTGTTAAAAACTCAGACTCGGAACCTTCTTGGTGTACTTTTTTTGTAATTTGCTTTGCGCGCGTCATTTTCTTTCACGTCATAAATTTGTTAAGACCTTGGGTTCCGTGACGGTCAAACAGCTTGGCGTCAATCTTGCTTTAAGCATTTTGATCGTCTACAATGCTTGCTTGATGCTTGAGTCAAGCATTTAAAAGCTTTTTAGGTTTGTTTGATATGTTTACGCTAGCAACGGAACAAAAACATACAGAAAATCAACGTGCTTGTCTCAAGCTGATTGACCGTCTAGGAACTCCATTAGGGACGGTAATTTTTATTAGGTACTTACAGGTGTGTCTGGATAAATTTTGCGGGTGTGGCTGGGTGGATGGGTGGGTGTTGTAGGTGTGTCTGGGTGAATGGGTGTTTTGTGGGTGTGTCTAGGTGAATGGGTGTTTTGTGGGTGTGTCTGGGTGAATGGGTATTTTGTGGGTGTATCTGAATGGATGGGTGAGTATTGTGGGTGTGACTGGGTGGAAGTTGTGGGTGTCTGAATGGATGTTGTGGGTGTGTCTGGGTGATTCGATATTTTGTGGGTGTTTCTGGGTGAATGGGTGTTTTGTGGGTGTTTCTGGGTGAATGGGTGTTTTGTGGGTGTTTCTGTGTGAATGGGTGTTTTGTGTGTGTTTCTGGGTGAATTGGTGTTTTTTGGGTGTTTCTGGGTAAATGCGTGTTTTGTGGGTGTTTCTGGGTGAATGGGTGTTTTGTGGGTGTTTCTGGCGAAATGGGTGTTTTGTGGGTGTTTCTGGGTGAATGGGTGTTTTTTGGGTGTGTCTGAGTGGATGGGTGTGTATTGCGGGTGTGAATGTTGTGGGTGTTTCTGGGTGGGTGTTGAGAGTGTGTTTGGGTTAATGGGAGGGTGTTGTGGAAGTTTCTGGGTGAAAACAGAAACTGATGTGATTGTATTTTTTTTAGTATTTTGCAATTTCCTCGTTGGAGGGGATGAAAAGTTACGTGTTGCACTCGAGTGCAAAGATTTTTCACCTTGTGCTTTTTTGATTCCCTCGCTATCGCTCAGGATTCTAATTTTTGAATCACTCGCTACGCTCGTGATTCAATTTTAGAATCCTTCGCTAGCTCGGTCATCAAAACGCGCACGCGGTTAAAAAACAACTTTGCACTCACGTACAACAAATAACTATTTCCTTATGGAATTAGGTTAAAAAATGATTTGAGTCTATCTATATTCATCTCCCTGTGAGCGCGGGGTAAATCAGTCAAAAACAGTTTTTCGTCGAATCCCAAAAGTTTGCGATTTTGGATTCGGTCGTTGCTTTATATATACTAGGTATGTTTTCAGAATCGTGCACAGTATAAAAATGGGCAATTTAAAAATAATAGACCAGAAGAACGTGTTAAAGCGCTTAATAAGGATGTCTGGAAAGGGCATAATTGATTGCCTTCCCGAGAGGCCGATAAGTATCCTGTGGAACAAGCACTCTGCTTGCAGACTTTTTCAGATCTCTCTCCGTGTTTTGTGACCTGATTCTAAATGGGTCGCGCATTGATTATTGCACATAGGCCTTTAGATAAAATATCCAGCTGATATTTAAACTAACTTAAAGCACGTAAAGTTTCTTCTTTTTCTAGTCTATCTGGGGTAGGCGCAGTATGTTTCCTCTTCCATTCATATCGGTCACACGTCATCAAGCCATCCACTCCCTTTTGATTCATATCATCCATCACACCGTAAAGGTGCTAGTGATGAATGAATGTATAGAAAAGAGACGGAACGGGCCATGTCGAGAGATCGATGAACGGAGAGAGTGATTAGAATGGCAACATTCCAACCTATAAGGTTTTGACTTAGTTTTTAAAGGCACTAAGCACGGAAAGCAATCAGATGAAATTAAATCAATGATATAGTGGCACTTACATCATATTTATTTCGCAAAACTTATCCCAACACGATTTCGGGATATCTTTTTCGCACCATGTGAAGAGCCGGGGCTGGCACATTCAACGCTATGTTTTCGCTACCAGTAGGCCTATTCCCTTTTTTTGACAGTTGAAAGTGATGATCACCGAACTATTTACTAATACATTGCTGTGTCAAGTGTCAAGTGTCACAATAGCATTATAGTAAAGTAGTAATGGATAAGTAAATAGTTCGGTGATCATCACTTTCAACTGTCAAAAAAAGTTAGGGAATAGGCCTACAGGCCAGCAAGGAAAACGGATTAATTAAAATTAATTAAAATGCCGTGTGGTGACGGCAGAGCAAAATACAATTGTTCCATCTCTCCCGCGGGTGTCGTATAAGGCGACTAAGGGTTATGACAGCGATGAGTAATTGATGATTTAAGAGCACGTTTACACCCACGTCTCGCTAATTATTTTAGATATGTAATTGGTGGCAAGCCTATTGCCATCTATCGGGCACGCAAATCGCAGTATAATGCTAGGTAGTATAAGAGGAAATATATAACAGTCACAGATATATCAATATAACAGTGAACAAGTTTAGGCAACATTATTAAACGATTGATTCGATAAATTCTGCTTCAATTTCTGCATCAGGCAAGCAGTACACAATTTATCATACATACCTACATATATAAATCACAACTATTTATTCCCGACGGGTACAATATATCAAAAGCGGTTTAATCTGCCTTTCTTTCATTGTATCTGATGCTGGTTGGTTTGTGAAGTGAATAAAACTGTCTTACCTTACGAAAAAAATCCTATTATTTCCATTTACTGGCGCAAAATGACTGATAGCTCGTGAGTAGGTACTACTGTCAAGCGATAGTATTTCTGTGCGTCCTGAGGGAAGAGATAAGGCAAGAGAATGTTTATGAGCATCCATTTGATAAATAGGATTTACGAACATATCGACAGTGAGAATCTTTTACTGTTCTAGTTCTAGTTATAAATGATGAGAGGTCTTAAGAAACAGTGGTGAATTACCACCTACCTTTCGCCAATTATGTTTGGTCCCATGTAACAGGTGGCGAAACTATTGCCATCTTTCAGGCACGTAAATCGGGGGAGCGTATTGCTAGGTGGTATTACTCAACGCCACCTTAACCTTTATCCTCGAATATAAAAAAACTAGTACAGTTTAAGTCCTGCTTAACATTAATTATTGTCAGAAATGACCTTTGTTCCATATAAATTCTAATAGGTAATTATTAGTTTCCACTTAATTTTATAAGCAGTGCTCAAAATTTGCGTAGCGTTTCTGTATTCGGGGGTAAGACAATAATTGTATTCAGCTACCAATTTAAAATGACAAAAATGTATTTTATGTAACACCTGACCATAAAGTGGACTTTATCGCTCGCTACGCGTACAGAAAGTAATACCACTTCATGGTCAGGGTGCCCTATAACTATGATCTTACCTCGGGCGATAAAAAAAGAAGGCCTCAGATCGCATATTTGTCAAATACTTGCGATCTGAGACATTCTTTGTTTTATCACCCTTGTTATATAATGTACTATTTTACATCTCTGATTGCTGTGCGGATAAGTGTGTCTTATGAATATTTTCCGTTGAACAGTGGTGCGAACAGCGAAACCGGAGCGGCTCAGCCTTGGGGGCGAATGGAGGGTGAACGGCGTGGGTCGTAACGTGTCGCACTCCTTCGGGTACGGGCTGCTCGACGCGACAGGAATGGTGCGGCTAGCCAGGACTTGGAAGACAGTGCCTGCCCAGGCGAGGTGTGAGCTAGCAGCGCCGAGGTCACAGCGGATGATACCACCCAGGTCTTCTATTACGGTGCAGGTTTGTGTGTTTGTATGTGAGGTGCTCGCTAGCGCAGTGGCATAGCGCGCCTGGCGCTGTGATTGTGTAAACTAAGCAATGTTGACATTCTTATAGTAGTACTATACGATAAATCTAATCAATTATTTAATAAACATTAATAATAATTGATTAACAATCCTTTGTAGAAGGTTCTTACGGAAATAAATATTTATATATTTTTAATATTCTGGAATAAATTTACATAAATATAATTGTTTCTTTTTGGCATCGTGTTTGTTAGAATTTGAATATTCATAGCTAAGACAACACTCGGTCTCTCGGGGCAGCTAGTTATATTATAAATATTTTAATATTATACTGACTCTTACTCAGCTCTTCGGTTGACTACTAGAGATTGCCTTATGCATTAAGTTATATGTTGTTGTATATTATTATGTCTGCAATAGTTAATAGAAGTTTAAATAAATAAATGTTCCCACAGCTGGACGTCGGCTCCTGTCACGGCGTGAACTACATGGAACATGTTCAGGCGCGTGTCTCGCTGTCGGCGGCGCGTCGGGGCGACATACGCATCACGTTGACGTCGCCCGCCGCCACCAAGGTCACGCTGCTGGCGCCCAGGTAATCACGCGTGAATTGGACCACTTACACTACAACATACATGCCTATAGCGCGCGCCAGGGGTCATGAAATAAAAAGGCGTCGACTGCGCATGTTTAATCAGGGAGAAAACTTAAAATTGTTTTTAATACCCAACGTACCTGTCTTGCTGCCGCACTCAGAGACGGCAAAGTACTCATTATACTTAAAGTCAAGTAACAATACAATTCAAGTTACTAGTCGCTATTTTTGCCGGGTCCATGGTTTAGATTTAAATGAGGTTTTTTGACATTAAGTACCTATTATAGTTATTTGTTGTACGTGAGTGCAAAGTTGTTTTTTAACCGCGTGCTCAATTTTGATGACCGAGCTAGCGAAGGTTTCTAAAATTGAATCACGAGCGTAGCGAGTGATTCAAAAATTAGAATCCTGAGCGAAAGTTATCTAAACGAATGCGGCAGTTGGACTCTTGTTGCCAATTAAATGTCTATTATAAATTATTATAAAAAACATTGTACCTCAGTCTGCGCATTTCATGACTCGTGGCGCGCACTATACCCACTTATTATACATTAGTCGGTAGGTACGTATATCCCATACACACTACCACAAACAAGGCTGTAACTAGTTGTCTATTAAGGTGATTTTATTAAGGTGATTCTGGAATAAGTTTGAATTCAAACTCCGAATTCGAAGCTTAAATTCAAATATCTGACGACCAATTGTCAGATCGCAGGCTATCAGCTGGCTCGTCTTCTTTTTAGTCGGCAGCAAACCTAAACCGACGCATCAGTACTCCCGCGTACGGAACCGCAAGGCACAAAATCCCAGCCCGGCTAGCATGACCACTGAAACATGATATGATAAGCCATTTATCGCGTTGAACTGTCAAAACTCTATAGATTTTGACAGTTCAGAGCGATAAATGACTTATCATACCGTGTTTCGGTGGTCATGCTAGCCGGGCATGTGCCCCAAAGTTTGAGAAGCAGCACCGTAACCATGCTGGAATCATCCGAGAATCCCTACCTGAACAGGTTGTCCTTACTTCGTCCGGAGTCTATTTAAGGACAATATCTGTCAAGCAATCCGTGTCCCGGCGGAGGACTCTCAGACGGAGGGACAAAGGGTAGGTTAATTGGTCCTCTCTAATCTGGCTGGCTATTATATATGTTAAAAATTTTGCGTCATCTAGTATCTATAACACAAGTACCTAAATGCTACTTTACTTTGGTCTAGAACTATATGACAGGTGTGAGTGCAAGTTATGTTTATTTATTTATATTTATAGCTATTTATAGTATCTAAGTGAGTACCTACTTATATTATGAAAAAAAATCAATTCAAAGTCCGAATTCGAAGATTTTCGAAATGCTTAAATACAAACTAAAAATATGAAAATACGAAATGTATAGAATATGAAAATACAAACTAAAAATACGATTTGTCAACGTGCTAGATAGAAATGGACAGTGTTATAAATAATTTTAGAGATTTATTTATCTCTCTGTGATCTGCTCCCTTCATAAGTAGGTCTATTGAGAATATGGAAATAATATAAAATACTACCAGATCTAGCAGTCCACTCTCTTTAGGTTACATACATCCTAAATTAATATTATATCAATCTTTTATTTCCGAAAATGTAAGAAATGCATTCCAACCAGTATAACTATTTTCCCTTACCCTAACCTATAGTTATTATAGCCGTTTTGACGATAACAGCTATCTTTCCTTCAATGTTGTAAGCAATCGCATAGTCATGCTATGAAGAGTTGTACAATTAATTAATATCTACATGGAACAGTTTATAATTACAAAATGATCGTTACGTTTCCATTCGCAACACCAGCTGACGCAATTGAATAAAATGTAATTTTACATTTTAAACGAATTTTCCGTAAAACCACAGAACGCGTCGCATTGTTTCAGTCCGTAAACAGTGAGTCGAAAACGTTTAATGGAACGTTAAACCGAATCCCTATAGGTACCACATTAGGAAAAAAGTAAACAGAAGGTAATAGGTATGATAATTAATTTAGAAAAACTGCACCACGTTGTTTTTACGTGTCTACTTTACTCAAAATAAATATTTTTTTGTAAAAACTTAACATTTTGATATAAAAACATGTTTAAATTAAAGGAAATTAAAATTTCCTCCAAAACGCCATAACAGAAATGGTGTCTGTGTGACTGTGTAAATGTAATTTTACATTTAAAACAAAATTCCCGTGAAACCATAGAATTGTCGCGTCGCGCGTGGCATTGTTTCACTACGTAAACGATGAGTCGAAAACGTTGAATGTAACCTTAATACCGCGACCGGAAAAAATAAAACAGAAGATAATTCTGCGCCAACAAAAGACCATGTAGAAATCGGAACAATGTGGGAGGGAGTGAAGTTCGCACCGTATAATTACTTAGGCACCAAAAAGTTGCCCGGTGCCCGGGGCGTGGTTAGTTCACTCACTCTTATTAAACAAGATATCCGGAGCCAGATGTGCTTTGGGCTCGTTTGTTTAGCAATTAAGTGCCTAATTCACTTAGGCGCTGCGTTACCGCAAATTGCAATTGCTCCCACGCTAGGGAAGCGATTCTGGAACCTTCGGTGATGGTGCAGTTGACTTTTTTGCTATAATGCACCAAAAGATGGCGTTATTAGTAACTAATTATAGCAATAAATTTAAAGAGACAGTGGACGCAATGCTTCCCAAAGTTAAATTTGAGAGAAAGTGTGGACGTATTTCTCCTGTTGTATTCAAAAAGCTGCATTTTAATTATAATAATTATTTTAAATGACATCCACCCATAAAAGTTTCTCAAAATCTTCTATATGTTACATATTGTGATCGTTCATGCAGTCCGTAAATCGTTTTTACGGTCGTTTTCAGCTACAAAGTCCATCAATCTTAATATTTTACACTTTTCCCTTTATGACTTTCATTTCTCTTTATCACACGTCCGTTTAACACTAACCCACGCGAACCTACTTAACCCTAATTTTTATGTCTCAAAAATATCATTTGATACTAATTGGGATATTCTGTATACGTATAGTTTTTATTTATAGAACGCGTTGTCATTGGTACACTCACATTTTTTTCTTGTCATTATACGATGTGTTACAAAAGATATTAGAGATAGGTATATAATAATTAGAAGAATTTCGGCAAGTTAATTGGTGTCTTGGGTGGCCGAGCGGTCAGGCACCTGCCCGGATAGCAGCGGACGCGGGTTCGATTCCCGCCTCAAGATCATAATTTTTCGAAATTCTTTTTCTAACCACCAAAATCTTTGCACTAACTTTTCTAACATTTATATAATGTTAAAATTAAAATCGAATAGGTATATATTAGTATAGAAAAGTGAAGAAAAGGACAATTTTGAGAGACTGCTGAAAGGATTTAATAGTGGATTGGGTCTATTTGGTACGATAACATTCCAACCCATACTGCTACAAACGGCCTGACACCAGACCTTTGAAATTTGGAATGTGCTGTTGTTGGTGGTTTCCCCCCACTATTCGGGTACCCTAAGCTCAACACCGGTTGTTGTTGGTATACAATACACCCGACAATCTGCTTTAGTCGACTTTTATAACCCCTCTGGTGTGAGTCGAGGCTGCCATATTCTATTAGCTTTATCGTTTCCAGGCCAAGGTGGAAAATAGTTAAACTTATACCGTCATCATCACCAGCCTTTTAATGTTCCCTCTAGATGGAAGAATTATATAATACCCCTAAAGTATAAGATAGTCCAAGTTTAGATGGCGTGCAATTTCTTCCGTAGAGAAATAAAAACTTGAAAGAAAAATTAAACTTGCGTTGTACAAGTCGGCGGAACTCTTGTAGCTTTGCTTTTAACATGAGCATCTGGTGCCGGTCTGAGCAAAGTAGCATTACTTGAACCCTCTTTGCAGACCTGCACGACTACTAGCGAAGGTGCTTAATAGATACATAAATCACACCCACCTATCCCCGAAGGTGCTTAATAGATACATAAATCACACCCACCTATCCCCGAAGCGGTAGCCAGAGGTGTGTGGTAGCTGCGTGTGTAAATAAAACGTCCGACTCCGTTCTCCATTTGGCCACATGCGCACATGGCAGTTTTATTCATCTAATTACAGATACAAAATACAAATGTGTATATGACATCCCACAATACGTCTCCCCTTTTTTTAAAATTTTTGCCATATAATTTGACATAATGATATAGTCGAAATGACTATAAACAAATTTAAATCGCTTAACATCTTAAACTTACATGATGTAAGTAATAATTATAGACAGTGTTTCCATGATATTACAATACCTACATGTTAACAAAATAATGATTAAATATAAGTTCTTATAATGTACACATGAGTCACAACTACTTATTCACGTATTCATGAGTGAATGTAGGTAATAAGAGCTTATATAAATAAACTTATTTTTAATTGTTATTATGTAATGATGATTGCTTAATGTGACAGTTAATTTTCAGGGCGCACGATTCCTCGAGGGCCGGCTTCAACTCTTGGCCTTTCATGTCAGTGCACATGTGGGGGGAATCTCCTTTGGGCGTGTGGCAGCTGGAAGTCTCGAACGAAGGCCGTTATGTCGGTAAGCCATGATTTCGCAACTTACATAATTACATCAATCATGCCTATATCCCCGAAGAGGTAGTCAGAGGTGAATTTACACTCACTCTTCACCAATTAAGATCGGTATTACACATACAGACAGATAGTATAATTATGATGGATAATGTCCCTATAGATTTCGTGTCAGTAGCATATACCTAAGTCTATTGATAACGACTATTTAGGTAGTTGGTTATTTCCAACTAATGCAAACTACTCCTTACTTATTTGCAGGTATATTGATTTGTTCAATTAATTTGATTTGTAAGTTTAATTGATTTGTTTTCCACAATGAAACAATGCCGTGAAAAATCAAACGCAACATCACGCTGAGTGGCGAATCAAGCTACTGCAAATTATGAATATTCCCACCTCATTTCCGCTCCAGGGAGTATTCTCAAAAGGACGGCATTATTCCATTGAAACACACAATTACACTCTTGCGAGGCATTCAACAACTTTCGAGTACATAACCGTTTATCATCAAAGAGTGTGTTGCTAACAATGCTGTTTGTTTTCTGTGTGTACTTAAGTATATATGTATCAACAATACCGTATTTGAATATGTATGTAGGTCGAGCAACTTTGCAAGATTGGTCTCTGACCTTGTACGGCACCTCCACGCCTGCCGCCAAAAACGACCCCATGCCATTCCGGAGTCCGATCACGGTGCGAAACAAAAGCAACGCGACTCGACCAGTAGTGGTCCAGTCCGGCCGAAAGACCAACAGGGGCAAGGCTGTCTCTATCGTCCCCACTTACACAGTGGGTTTGGTGAAGAGAAAAAAGAATAAGAACTCAAAAAATCCAAATCGCAACGCTCAGAAATCGAAGCAGAGTCGGCCTGCTACTCGTTCACCCATGGAGAGTACGTCGAAGGCTACCACCACGGCTGCGCCAGATTTGAGCTTGAATTTGAGGGGCGACATGTCTGACCCCCTGGGGGACCCGAGGGGCCGCAAGATGTCTAACCTCTTCGAACAGTATCCGAAAATTCAGCGGATATACCCGGCGCCGCTCCAAGCCAACGGTACAGCTTGGCAATGCATGAGTGTATTCGTAGGCGTTCGTTTATTTGGCCACCTAGTTTCAGACCGCACGTCAATTACCTTTGTTCCGGCGCCCGCTCTTTGCATGCCGCGTTAATTTTTCATTTCGCAGCGGAACTTTATTTGTAGTACAAAGTTTCTGTTCGATACGAATTTATTTTCGGTTGCAATTAACTTTCGACAGAAATCAAATTTGTTCATTGTTTGAATTGTCTGGATGTGTTGTTTTATCACCGCTTTGATGTATGTTGTAGTGTTTTTTTTTGCCAAAATAGGTTGTATTAGCAGCTTTAAAACCTTTGACTAACCAAAAAGGTTTTTTGACTTTGGAACTGTTGTGTGTAAATATATGCTAAAACGCTATATAAGGGGCTTTTTCACAATCGACGGGTAAGTTCTGAATCGCGTACGTGGCAGTTCAATTGACATATATTTCATATTACAACTGTCAAATGATCTGCCAAGTAGGCCATCCAGAACTTACCCGTCGATTGTTAAAGAGGCCCTTAGAAAGTATATTTATGTCACGCCTGGACATCACAAATTGGACTTTTCCGCCTGCTACGCGTACGGAAAATCCCATTTCCTAGTTAGGGGGAGACATAAAATTATGATCATACCTCGGGCAATAAAAAAGAAAGTCTCGGATCGCATATTTATCAAATACTTGTGATCTGAGATACTCTTTTTTATATCGCTCTTGGTAAATACTCTATTATTGTTTACGCGCTGCTTCTACTCGATGTCATTTATATAAATAACAATTTTTTCGTCCAGCCGGGCCGCTGTCTCAGTGGGAGTTGATATTCTATGGCACCGAGACTCCCCCGCAAGAGTTCGACGCGTCGCCTGAGACGAACGCTCTCCTGCCAAAAGCGGCGCCAGCTGTCACTTCGTGGAATCCCCCCGAGGAACCGGAGTCGATAGAAGAAGCGAGACAGAACGCGATCGACGATGATCAGGCGCTGGTGTGGCATGATTCTCACACGGTAAGTTCATGGGATGTCGTTCTCCACCATTGGGGATCTTCCACAAAAGAGATCGGTAATTTAGGTACACCCGAATACAGAAACGCTACTCAAAGTTTCAGCCCTGCTTAATATTTAAGTATTGTCAAAATTGACGTTTCTCCATACAAATTTGTCTACTACTTAGCAGTACTCTGTATTTGAGTAGCGTTTCTGTATTCAGGGGTAAAGGAATTTTGAAGAAATATTTTTGATTCAGTCCTCGATAAACTTTAAACTAGAGTTTATTTATTTATATAATTTACTGACAAACATACAAAGCGTATTCTCTTATAAATAATTTACACTATTTATACACATCAATATGACCTACGTTGATTTCAAATTTTAAGAATAAGATCATATACTAGCGGGCATATATCATACATTTTATATTGCCGATTTTAACAGAGAAAGCTGCATTTCGATTTTTTGTTCTCTTTGCAATATAAATTATGCCTATTGATCCCAGCTAAACTGAAACAGAGTGAAATTGAATTGCAAAGCTTCACACAATTCACGCTAATTAGCGGTGTACAGGAACAATGGCTCGGAATGTGTTCAACAATTCACAAACTATCCATCCAAATCTAATCTCGCAGTTCAGCCGGTAGCCTGCTCTGTCGCAGATGAATACCAACGGAGATTACTATTTGTGACACTCGCGCATTGTGAGAAAACCCAGGTTTGACGTAATACCACTCGGGAATCATTTCATGTTCGGGGCCCCTTGTCACTCTAGTGCGTCATCAATCAAAGGATGAAGCAACTTGTTCTGATAAAACTTCGCATTATACGTAATTCTGTTGTCTCGACATCGCGGGAACAGATATTTTTGTTGGTTGGCACAGAAAAGATTAATCTTTTAATGTTACCCCCAGTATAGATTTGTCGGTTCTGCTGAAAGCTGAGAAGATTAGAAAATTGGTACGAATTACTAAAGATTTCATTACTTAAGAGAACGTAATCTACTAAAAATGTCGTCTAATAATACTATTTCAGAATTCTTATAGTTAATCTATCTTATTTTAATCATTTAAGTACTGTTTATCTCTTATTCGAGTAATATCGCTTCAAGCTCATTTTTTGATAATGTGAAGTTAATTTTATTAAACTTTAAAAGACTTTAAAACAGAAAACTCGGTTTAATTTAATATAATTTTTATGGAAAATAAATTATAAAACCACATAGAAAATTATTTTTTAATTCTGAACTTAAGCTACCTCTATATACAATAATATTCAAAATATTATCTAGTTATTCTATCTACTTTTTCTAAGACTTTAAGCGTTGAACGGTACTTAAATAACCTATCATAGTCAATATATTAAGAATAATACCCGTAGTTAATTGGAGTAGGTACTACCTAATACTACTCTATGTCTTGATGTAAAGTATTTGAAATGTAGCTATTGTAATACTTGAATTTTTCCTCCTCATGTATGCCTATATAATAATAATTTATAATTTCCCCCTTCTACCTAATGGTGACAATAAAATAAAAACAACCAATATTAACAAGTAAATTTATAATTTCAATTTAGCACAAATTTAATACATTTATAATTTAAATTTTACACAAGCAGTAATTAAAAAAAACCAAGACCAAGGGGTTCGGTTGGAGTCGTTCTGGTCGATAACGAGTGGATAACGAGTGGTATACGAATCTAAATGAAATGAATCTATCTATATCTATAGAAGTCTATCTATATCTCCGAGCCTTCAGCCGCCTGGTGGTTAGTAAGGTACCTGACTGTAGAGAAGTGTAGTAGGGAGTAGCAATTCCTCACAGGATTACCCGCTAGGTCCAGTCCACAATCAAGACAGCTTTGGACCTCTCAGAGATTGATAACTGGAGTCTCTTTACTCGTACCAAAGGACCCTGAAGTTGTGCAATATAAAACGTCTCAATATATGCGAAAAACACCCTACTCAAAAGCCTAAAATTGACATGAACACCAACTAATATACACAGGTTTCGCTGAATTACCACCGACGAACGCTATCGCACACGTTCGAGCCGGCAGCAAGTACCTATGAGGTTAAAAAGAAACGATATTAATTATCAATTTAGATCAAATAATATCGAAAATCGCCAAAAACTTTACTTTGAAATTTTGTCCATACAACTTAAGGTAGCCAAAGAATTGTCTGAGCAACGGTTTTTCAACCGACTTTGCCGATCTAAATATATGCAAAATGATGACGAAACACAACAATTACGGCATTGAATTATGTACTTAATTTACTTTCGAATTTAGAACAGAGAAAAAATGACAAGACGAGACTACCTATTATGACATTTCACTATATTTACCTTTCGGGTCAGTGACACAGTATGTATTCCTTTTAATAACAGCTGTTAATCGGAGAATCACTTGCTTGCTCCGATATAATATTTATAAAATTCTTCTAAAATTTGGAAAATTCCACCAAGATAAGAAGACCATCAAAAATTTACAGCGTCTAGCTAGGAATTTTAAAACGGAATGAATTCCACTTCCGAATTTCAAAATAAGCGCTCGTCATTGGCCGTATAGTTTGACAATCGAATCCTGAATTTTTTTAAGGCTACTAGGCCGGACTAGGGCAACGATTCTGTATCATACAGCCAAGATAACATTGACAAATTGACAATTTCTTCGATCTCTAAAAAATCGATTCTAAGGGAATTTTAGACAACAAATGTGACCACTGAAGACCTAACGGAACCTAAACGCCGAATAAATACTAAATAAAACCCTAACCTGCCAAAATACAAAATTATTGTCTGGAAACCAAGGAAAAAGTAAAGTAATATTTTTTATAACACTTTATATAACCACCCAAACCAAGCAACTCTTATCTGAACTTTTTCCTTTTTTTTTTTATAAGTCCCCAATTATGCCGATTTCTCTTGCAAATCCACAATTATTATGACAACTAATGTCATTGTCACTGTCAGTCAGTTTGTCAATTTTGACTTTGACGACTTTGACAAGTGACAACGTTACACTATGTATTTAAGAAGTGTGACTTTGCGGGCGGGAAGTAACAAATATCACATAACAGACAAGACATGTCAGCTACTTATCTACTGGTTTTGTAATGAAGTGGTCAGTGATGAGTGACTTATGTTTTGTTATAGAATTATCAGTGATTGTCATTACCTACTTATAGTTAGTAATACTACTACTTAAAGTAAAATAATGTCACTTAAGACTAAGGGTTGCACCACAGGAATGGATCGACGTCAATCGACAAATAATTGCTTGCGTCATTTGTCGGATTCCCCTAAGCCTTCCTGTGTTCCTTTTAGTTTCAGTCCTGTTTCCTGTGAAGATGTGCAGAAGTCAGTCTCGGCGATCTCATCTACTGCCTGTGGTAATGACGAAATCAGTTCGAGGATGATTTCTCTCAGTCTAGTTGAGGTTCTTCCTGTCCTTACTCATATATTTAACTTCCCTTTACGAGTAATTGTTTCCCATCAGTTTGGAAACATGCTCATGTTATTCACTTACCCAAAGTTACAAATCCTCGTTCCTTTTCTGATTTCCGACCTATCTCCATATTGCCATTCCTTTCCAAAGTCCTTGAACATTTAGTTCATAAACAATTCTCCCTGTATTTGTCGTGCAATAACCTATTGAATCCCTTTCAATCCGGATTTCGACCAGGTCATAGCACCGCTACTGCTCTCATCCATGTGACTGACGATATCAGGCTTGCCATGGAGAATAAATCTCTCACTTTACTGTTGTTGCTGGACTTCAGTAACGCATTAAATGCAGTCGATTTTGATATTCTCCTTGGCATACTTGAGTCGCTTAACGTCTCAGTCGGTCTCTCTCTCTTGGTTCGATTCCTATCTCCGTGACCGATCCCAATGTATCCGAGTAAATGACGATCTCTCTCAGTGGTGCACATTGTCGACAGGAGTTCCTCAGGGTGGAATCTTATCGCCACTTCTTTTCTCCTGTTTCATTAACACCGTGACTAAAACTATCACCTCGAATTATCATCTCTATGCCGACGATTTGCAGTTGTATCGCCACTTCCCTATCTCCGACGTCAACAGCGGTATTGTCGCTGTTAACCAAGACTTAGTGCGTGTACACAACTGGGCTAAATCATATGGGCTCCACTTAAATCCTTCTAAATCGAAAGCTATGATATTAGGAAGTGGGTACATGACCAAGCAATTAGACCTAAAGTTGCTGCCACCTGTGATCCTAAATGGCTCAGTAATTCTTTTCTCTCTCACTGCGAAAAATTTAGGAATCACTCTTGACAGCAACTTGAATTGGAAAGCCCATGTGAACGAAGTGAGTCGCAAAGTCTTCTCCTCCTTTCACATACTAAAATCTTTGCAACACTTCTTACCGATACACACTAGAGTTTCTTTGGCCCAGTCGTTGATTCTTCCCACCTTGGACTACGCAGATGTCTGTTACCTGGATATCACGGAGGAACTATTAAACAAGCTTGAGCGGCTGCAGAATCTATGCATACGTTTCATTTTTGGGTTACGTAAATATGATCACGTATCTCATTTCCGCTCTCAGCTAAAGTGGCTCCCCATCCGACTTCGTAGGAACTCCCGCATTCTTTTTCTACTTTTTAATATCTTACATAACCCAACATATCCAAAATATCTTCGTGAGCGCTTTGATTTTGCGCGTCCTCCCGGCATAGTCTGCAGATCGCATCTCCGCACTCTCCTTAAGCTTCCTTCCAAACTTTACCGTACTGATTTCTTCATCGACTCTTTCACTGTTCATGCAGTCAAGCTATGGAATGCACTACCGCCAGCAATACGAGAAATCTCATCACTTCCACTCTTCAAGAAGAGAGTTAAAGAGCATTACCTTTCTTTAAGCTAAATTCCTCCCTTATTCTTTTATTTTTTATTTTTTCTTAGACTAATTCTATCGTCACTCTCGATATGTTCATAATTTATTAGTTTATGTCGGTATATATTGTCTATATAATTATTAATACATTGTATTGTATCGTATATAATATATTATGTATTTTATTTGTATGTAACATATGTTTAATGTAGGTATATCATTATAATAAACTTTTATTTGTGTACGTACACACGACATTCACGTCTCGCAGCGCTTCTCCTATTGTAGGTGGGCTGGAAGAGATTTGTTTTAGAAATAAGCCACACTTTTTGTACATTTTTTAATATAAATTGTTTTATTGTTGTTTCTTTGTGTACAATAAATTATTTAATTAATAAATAAATAATTGTCGACATCGACCAATATCTTTTAAGCGGGGAATTCACTGCACAGACGTGCCCGCGGGCACACCTGTAGACGTGCCCGCTTAGGATGTTTGCCTAGGGTGTGTAGGAGAATTCCAGTCAGTCTGGCCTATACAAATGAGGTACGCGCGGGTATGGCCCTGTAGTGAATTCCCCGCTTTAGTGTAGTATAATTCCGGTCTGTGAAAATGACGTCGATTGGCGGCATCGATCGACAGTGGTGTGGTGACACCCTAAGACTTTGTTAAGTTTAAAATTTCCCGCCAGATCCGCGAAGAGAGCTCGTCGTCGGGCGCGAGCGACGCAAGCGCCATCAACCAGCCATACGCCGGCAACGGCGCGTGCGCAACTCACGCGCAACTGCCCCCGCACCATTGCCTAGGTTTGTGTCTGCTAGTCCTAATGCTCCTCTCAGCAGTCGATGCCTTCACCCATACCCCCATTAGAACTAAACGCCACAAGACTAGGTTAAGACGGGACTGTGTGCTAACTGCTAGTCTAAGGTTAGAATTAGGATCCCAACTAGATAGCCCGAGGCCGGAAAGGGCACCATGCTTATCGATAGCGTAGTGTTGTGATCGCCAACGTCTTTCGTACTCAATTCACGCATAATTACTAGAACTGTCGCACTCAGAAACGTCATCAAACTTCAATGAGTTTGTAATGTCAAAAATTTTCATTTAAATCTAGACCGGGCGCAAAATAGCGATTAGTTTGAAATATATCACTTTAAACCTTCGCGTTGCATGATAAATATAGGTTAGAACGGGAATTAACGCGATTAAGTAGGTATTTTATTACCTTTTTTAATGCCTGACGTTTCGACCTAATAGTTTGGAATTGTAATTTTTTGACGTTAAGTACTCATTAACGTTAATTGACGTCTCTGAGTGCGGCAATAAGCTCATTAAATCGCTACACGTGCATACGAACATTATTGTCATCGATTGTAAATTGTACTATATACATACATAGATAGAGGTAAATCAAATCAGTCCATTTGTAGGACAAGATCTGATCAGAATCTGCGTGTTCACGTAGTTGGCATTTAATGAGCATACTTAAGCATTGTTTAAATGTAATCGAATCAATTTACTCCAATGTTGTCGGCAGAATCGAAAATTAGGCATGTATTTTTTATTTACCTAGTACCTATCGTTTTAATAATTTATTATATTTGCTATGTTGGTACCTATTAACATACATAATAATCAAATAACGAGTTTTTCTAATTTTTTATTAATGAATTATGAAATATTAATGAGTTTACACAAAATACAGATTAATATGTATTTCAATGCACACTGTAGAAGTTTTTTTTAGTTATGCCGTGGAAATAAAATGAAAATGAAAACATGGTTTATTCATATAAGGTATGATTACATACACTCATGAATCGTCAAAGAAATAACTTTAAACACTAGAAACGAAAAGAAAAACAGTTTCCAATATTTAAGCTACACCATCCGTTCGTAAACTATAATTACCTACCGTTTTTTCATAAATGAGCAATGTCTCAAATAGCCTTTCTAAATGGGTAGGTAACTACTGCTAGTAGATATTTACACACTTGAAATAAAGTCCCTTAATATCAAGCTATTCATAACATAACGCATTTCACACACACCCACACACATCACACAGGCACAACAGATCCCGTTCAAATTCCAGGGACATTGAGGGACATTAGAAAAAAATCTCCTATTGGTAATTATCTTTCTGATTCTGTGGTTTCGTTATCTTCTATTTAGTAGATATCTAAGCGAGCTAGGCAAAAGGAGAGAAGGATACCTAATGCCACAATTAACGCTGATAATGGCATGTAACAGAGTCTGGAACTAGTGGGCGAGCGAAAGCTTAATAGTTCCACAACGGACCAATATGTAACCATTCGCGCGAAACGGCTGGATAAAGGAATTTCCAAGCCGGTTTTCTCCATATACGCGGAGTTGGCACAATTAGTCAGTTCAATGGGATCACATAAGTTTAACGAGGCTCGTTAGTGTAACTTGAACGGATATTTCCCTCTTTTACCGATCACAGGGTTGTTTTCCTGCAGTCGTAACACTTGTGCTGATTTCGCCACAGAGGACAAATTGCAGAAATTCTACAGAAAGGAATGTTGCCAATATGACGCTAATTTCAAGTAATAAAATAAATGTTTAATTGTTATTTTTTTTCCTTTTTAGGGAGATAAATATCTTCATTTGAAAATGCCTATTCTTCATAAGATAAAGGCATGTTAATAGTTCTCCAGTAAAAAGTAGACATGTATTACTGGTTTTAAAGATTACATTCACCGTGTTCGAGTAGTGGTTATTGGTAATTACATACATACATACATAATTCACGCCAATATCCCCGAAGGGGTAGGCAGAGGTGAACTAGCACCCACGCTTCGCCAATTAGGCTAGGTCCCATGTAATAGGTGGCGAACCTATTGCCATTTATCGGGCACAAAAGTCGCAGTACTTTGCTAGTTGGTAGGTATAAGAGGAATGCTGCTGCCCATTCCTCATCACTGATTTATCCTTAGTCGCCTTCTACGACACCCACGGGAGAGGTTTGGGGTGGTGACAATTGTATTCTACTCTGCCGTCACCACACGGCCAATTATTGGTAATTGAATTTTATAATGGGTTCAACTCTATAATCGGAGCAAAATGGTTTAAGTTATTGATACTCAAAAACAAAAACTTCATAATTTTATGAAATGCAAATAAAATATTGTGGTTCTATTTATGATATGGGAGGACTCTATTATGGCCACATTACCGCAAATTCCTTATACCGAACACAAAACCCCTGTAATGAGTTTCTGCCCCAATCGAGACCCTATCCATTTTCTCATATTGCAACACATCCGACGCCATATTACTTTTACACGTGTGCAACATAATATAAATTTGTAATGATCAAATTCTCGTTTCTTAGCTTCCAATAGGTTCTCATTACCCAGATAGTCTTCCTTACAATACATTTACGTTAGTTGTATGTAGATATTATCGACACAATATAGTCTTCCTTATCTCAAATAAATATATGTACCTACTAGAATAATTATAGAATAAATTATGTATTAAGCCTTTTCGATTCTGCCTTCTATTTTATATGCGTTAATAATTATACTTAAACTTTTGTTTTGATCTGCAGCGGAGATAATTGACGTTTTGTCTATGAAATTATAAGAAAGAATGAATCACAATATATTGTCATAATAAATAATAATGTTTTATGTTATTCTTCATGCTTTATATATATTACGTTCATTGAAATACTTATTTCAATGAATCAAGGGAGCAAATGGCGGCATTTTTGTGGCGTTGACTTTTCACTTCAGCATAAAAACAGTAGCAAACTTGTGCTAACGATTTAATATGCACACATCAATGTAGCCCTGTGTACGAATGTAAACAGCAAAAATACATAATTTTTGCAGTGTGTCTAATTGACCTCGTCAGGCGGCGTCAATTTGAACTTTTATTTATTCATAGATTTTGAGATTTCTATGACACTCTTTTGTTCACCACGTTAACGTTACGTTCAAATCGGTTGCACTGTACACAATTAAGTAGGTAGCTATACTTTTCCAGCTACACTCCGTTCATAGGAATTTTACCTGTGACGTTTCCATTTATGCGAGAGAAGGATACATATTAGATGACATTTCCATATGTAAGATAGGATGAACGCAACAATATTATAAGAGGTAATGTTCATAGGAGCAGGATGATGATAGTAGATTAATGTGAACGGAGTGTAGACATCTGACATCTGTCAGATAGACGTCATGAAAATACCGCCAAAAGATCTGTTTTTTTTAATAAGTCAAGTACCTACACTCAAATGGTTATACCGTGTTACAAGTGCTGCTAGTTAGAGAGAGCAGTGTGTGATTTTAGTTAAAATTTACCATGTTATAAACAAGTACAAGCTGTTAATGATAATCTGTTTTAATTTACACCATGTTTACTTTTGAAGCTGTCCTATCACAATGTAGTATGTATTTAGTTAGGGGTGAATATTGAATGCGTCTTAGCTAAGCTTTTTGTACTTAAGGTCAGAGGCTTAG
The DNA here is from genome assembly GCA_963931975.1 of Cataclysta lemnata. Lineage (NCBI taxonomy): Eukaryota > Metazoa > Arthropoda > Insecta > Lepidoptera > Crambidae > Cataclysta > Cataclysta lemnata. Next base: position 9,066,053 of record OZ008353.1, on the reverse strand, counting down.
AAGCGAAATGGTAAAGTAACCGCGATATTTGGTTTAATGTCTCAATTTAACTGTGTTTGTGTGGAATTCAACTTTGTAATTCTGTCGTTGAGGTAATTTTTTCCCCAGCACCACGATACATATCTCGTTATTTTTCTCCCTCGTGAATGTAATTCAGCCATCTCATATTCCATGCAACGAGTAATGCGTACCTCGGGCTCCCGTCTGTAAGCATTATAAATAAATTTCGTTTAAATGGCTTATTCGCATCCTACGTCAATAAAATGTAGGTAGGTAATTAAGTAAATTTTCTAATTTCGACCGAAGAATTATTTTGTAACACTTCAAATAAATGGCTCAATACGCATCTTCTTCAAATAAACTAATTTTTTTGACAAGATAATAATTAATATCATCTTTACAATAAAACATTCTTAGTAATAAATCTTACAAGGACTAACCTTGTTAATAAATATATTATTATAGTTATTAACATTTATTAAACAAGGTCTAATCTTGTAAGGTTTATTTCTAAGAATGTTTTATTGAGAGGGTGATATTATTACCTATCCCGTTAAAAATTTTCATTCAGTTTATTTTCCCCCCAACTTGTTTTTTTTAAATCCTATGACGCTGACAAAAGTGCACTTGCCTCAGCTATTTTAAAGCTTCCCCTTCCTTTGGTTGCATTAGCTCAGCAAAATTTTGACCCCGCATTTTTTTCGGCGCGCAAATTCTCTTTGTTGGTATTTTTTGAAAGGTTTCAATTTCACCAAAAATTTTACGCTTGGAAAGTTTATTCGGCAAACGGACATTCCCAGTGTTTATAAGTAATGCGTACTCATAATAATTACCCGATTTTTCATTAGTGTATTTCTTTATGGCAACCATAAATTATATCTACCCAAACACAGTTAGTCAATTAAAATTAAATGTTCATTGGCCAATTTAAATACTTAGTAATACTAATTGGCATAATTGCTGAGGAGCAGATCTGAAGTGCAATTACATATAATAATAATATATTTACGATTCCAAATACGTCCATTTTAGGTACGACCTACCTAATTGCATCTAAAATATTTTACGTGAAGATAACACGGCACGTCTAGTTTCTACAAACTGTCGAGTTTCGTCAATTTTTTTCCTCCATTTTGTACTTTAACTTACTGAAATCAAAGTTGAAAGTCCATTGTAGAAATTCGACAGGCTTGTATTGTGATGAATGAGAGGCGTGAAAAGGGAAATTAAACTAGTTTCATTTTCCATCATACTTAAGAAGCCGGCTTGATATTATTTATCGTGATATTTTATTTAACCAATTAGATATTAAAAAAAATGCAATCAAATCGCCGACTAAAACCTTATTACTGTCTGGCTTAAACCATTATGTCTATTGTTATAATTATAATATCACACTGTTCTGGCAACTCGGTTTATTTAGATAATGGTTTAATCTTGACGACTGGTTCACTACACGTTTTAAATATAATGGTTATTATTATTCGTCTCTTTTTCTATGTTAATAAAAAGGTGCCTACTATGCATAATATTTGTTTTTTATAACGCTATTATTAAATTAAACCATTACTAGTGTTAAAATATACATTACATTGCTTTCAAATATGGCTGCCGAGTGAGTTAAAAAGGGACAAATTTTGGTAGGGCATTTTACTTTGCCTAATTATTAAATATGTAGTACCTAACAATAATATTTTATTTTAAAATGTTTTGTAAATATTATTTATTCAAAAGACCCTGTCTTATTATTTTTTTCTTTTTATGTCGTTTTAACGACACGGTCGTTTTATGACCTGTACTGCTATAATTTTTTTAATGACAGAAACAGTAGTTATATTTCAATTGTTTTATAGAGCTTCGTAAATCGTTGCTAGGGTAGTTAATTTTTTAGAACAGCTAAGCAGCTTAGTATTACGAGGCTATTTATTTTAATTTCAAACGATGTTGCATGCTGAAAATCACGTGGGCTTATTTTAATAAAAATAATTTTAGTCCCGTAATTAAATATTCCTTTATAAATCGTAGAATGTTTTATACAACGAGACAGGACTTTTGAGTAAATGTATTGTACTTATAATATGTTATATGATCAATTTCTCGCTAGGTACCTACGTAAAAAATATATACCAAATCTTAGCGCATTTATTACAAGTTTCACTATTTAAGTTATTAACAAATTATTTATTAAATTATAGAACATTTAGATAGATCAATTGTTTCAGTAGCGCTCTGGCGACTTTTTTTAATACTGCTTGCTAAAATTACTTTTTCTATTAAAATTTCAAGCGGTAGGAAAAGAGACAGTATTTAAAAAAAATCGTCAAGACGTTGGAGTTATACAAAAATAATTATGGAAATACATATCTGTTATAATAAGTTTCATTGTTAAATTATTAACAATCATAAGAAATGATAACACGTTCAGCGCGATAGATGGCGTTTTTGACATCGTCATTGTAACGGTTATGAAATTGTCGACCTAATTCTGATAAGGCCTATAGTTCATTCTGATAAAACCGTCCCTCTCACACACCTGAAAATCCTAACGTTTAAAATTGTTTGATTATTGATTTAAAGACATGAAATCGCTTTTCCCAGATGTCAAATCTTTCTCTCTCTTCTCTGCTGTACATTGAAGTGGGACAGGTATGTAATTTGGAATGGAGTATCTACGAGTCAATTTTATTCGTAGGAATTTAGCTATAGGCAGCATAAATTACTCAATGTGTATTTCAGTATGTAATCACCGATGGTCTGAATCAATTACTAAGTATGGACAGCCCAAATTGGAAGTCTACACTGCAGACAAACTACGTAACTTACAATCATTTTACCATGAACGCGACCTTCTAATAGATACCCAAAATCTAGGACACAAATATTTAGAATGTGGCATTTAAAAAAAAAAAAGTTTATTAAATAGGACCTTAAAGAAAATGTTAGCGCAATTACTCACTGTTGGTTCATGCATTTTAATATTAAATGAAAAACTGATTACCAAACACTTCTGGTCCCATTCGGATGCTGATTAAATTCGTTGCTAGAACCAAAACAGTTTTAATTTCCCTAGAGGCTGCATTGCTCTACGATATTCAATTGTGGTAACCACTGTTAAACGGAAGCAAGCGAAACTCATCCCACCCCAATACAATTGTGTCGAATATTTTCTGAATTGTTCATATCGTTATAACTGAATAAGTGGCAGTGTAAAACCACTGCCACTTTCTTATTCAGATGCTTTGCAAATTGCTTTTACTTGAATTATTTGTCTGTAGTAAAGTCTGTTTTTAAATCTTACGATATTTGGTAACCTATATCAGGTTTATTAAAATGAATGAAGTGATCCCGGATTCAAATCACTCTTTCAAATTTTATCAATTTTTCTGCAAGCTGTAGTGTATATACAGTACATTAAACAAAAGTTATCTGTGGGTTGCGTTGCGTGTAGATGTTAAATTATTGATTCATCGGCCTAATCTATTTACTGAAACATTGACGACTGTCAAACGCCGTTGGGGAAAGTAGGTGTAAATTGTGCCGTATTGTCATTATTACATAAATTTAAAAGATCATCTTTACTGTCCATCTTGAATTTTATTCAATTTAACAAGTGGTTAAGTTTACCCTACTTTCCCCTATTCTGCATTATCTATCTGACGAGTCCAGTGCTACTTGTCGGTGTAAAACCCACCTTTTATTATTGGTAATAAGTTTTTAATTGCTTTTAGGACGTACCCTTTTGGTATAGTCACACTATAATACGCTGTATTAAGGAGGTAAACAATTGATAGTTAAACGAGCGCTTTTAAAATCAACAAACTAGATTATGGTACATTTCAAAGCTTGCTATCAAAGTCATCTTCCAATAAAGCTTTGTTGATTCACTAGCGGAAAGCTAAGTTAGATCTTAATAAAAAACAGTCACTGTGGAACTGGCATGTAAGCGTATTTACAAAAATCGCTTATAAAGAGAAAAAAGGAATACGACACTTGTAAGGCGATGTAAGTCCCTGGTCTCAGAATGCGACAATTATTGATTACTCTAAAATATTATGGCGGATTTGTATGTTTTGTCGTAAAATATCCATATCATCGCCTTCTGACTTACCCGAATTCTCTAAAAGATTATCTGTCTTAAAATCAAGACACTAATCTTAGGTCAACATAAAGATGCTAAATCAACTACCCAAATTAAATAAATAAAACAAGGTTCTGTTATGCAATGAATATGAATACTAGCTTTAACATGTAATCCGTATTCTGCTACAAATTATGATGATTTTTCAATCAAACTTGCAAGTGTCACAGGACTCTTCAGATCTGAATTAGCGTAAGATCGCGCTGGACCGCAGTATTTTATGTTTTTGTAGTAATGTGTAGTTAATTTAAAGAAGAAAAAAAGCATAATGTGGTTGTGATCATGTTAAAGATTGCCAATCCATCTAGTGTAAGTTTAACGTACCGATACTGTATATAAGTAGTTATAATATTGGGTAAAAATAAATTTTGAGACTTGTACAAATTTGCTCATGATACTGTAAATTGAAAATGACTGAACGATCACGATATCTCATCGACTGGTAGTCAAAAAGTGTTTGGGCGTTATTAATGCGTCGATAGCTTTAAAATTTAATGAAGAAATTACTTAAAATTCCATCAGGATGCGTCTGTGTTCGAATCTTATTGTGTAGGACGGTGTGGTCGTAATAATGTAAAAAATTGTGTATTTAATTATAGTGCAATCTTATTGTTGTTGTTGTGTGTATAGTTCTGGTTCTATCGGATAATATCTGCCTTACGAATAATGCAATGCAAAATAATAGCAAGCTAGTGATAATTTAATACAAACAATGCTATTTATCCACTTAATATTAATTCTTAATACTATAAATAAAGGGCCATTATTTTAAGAAAACAGGTCAGAAAAATATCAGATAATTAAACCGTGATGCGAATATCGAATCCGCGTCATTTGCAATCTCGGCAGATACCCAAGTTATTTGGCCACCCAGGACATCAGTTACTTACCGAAATTTCTTAATAAATTCAACTACACGTTATAAGTTGACTGAAAATAGGGACCCTTGCAAATGCGAATAAAGGTCTGACATTTAAAGCAGGTATTTTTACAATTGCCGCATGATGATTGAGGTTGTTTGCTTTTTATTATCTGAAGGTATCTATTTGTATTGCATATTTAGGTAAACGTTGAAAAATATTTACAAAACGGTTTGTGATATAAAAAGGATAATTTTTAATAACCAAAACATATGAAAAAATGACAAAATACTCGGTTTCGGTTTCGTGGCAAGTTTTTGTTCCAAAGTGAAGTTTGACAAGTTGCTCTATAATAGCTTTTGCTAAAGTTTGTTTTCCTTTCATCTGCCTCTCTACGAGACCTAGAGCATGGTCTTGGAAATTCAACATTAATCTAATATTCCACATTACCTTCGCAACCATCACCTAAGCACGAATAAATTAAGGTTGATAATCGACTGACCATACAGTTTTGTCCCGCGTGCTGCTTAGGTACTGTACGTCAATACTTTGCATCTTTCGAAAGGTCCATGTGCGATGTCTTAATTTATTAAAGAAACTGAACTAAACTATACACATTACAGCGATATTTGACTTCGACATGTAAGAGAAATCGTCTACGCTCATTTTTGTAACAATTTTGTTGTATAAAATGTAAAACTGATCACCATTCGGCGTTAAGTAGCGATCTAATGAATTGTATTTATTAATGTAAATGTTGATGCGTAATTTGTATATATTGAAACTACTTATAAAAGGGAATAATAAAAACAATCTTTTATTACAAATGTTGTGACGATTTTCATTTAACTATTAATTTATTATTATGCACTATGAGTCTTGTCTCTGATATCAAAAGCAGTTACACACATTGCGTTCTATGTACAACAAGTCAACAGAGACTACCACAAAATGGGAAAAATTCTCAATCGATTTTTGCTCTATTATTACCAAGTTAAGAGGTTGACAATCGATTGCAGAAATTTGACAGTTTTGGGTAGTCTGAAGTGCCGTGGACTGTACTTTTAGAATAGTTTTTTTTTTTACTTTTTTTGTTGTGTTGTCTTGTTGCATGATTGCTTGGCTTATATTGTGCTTCGAAAGATTACTTTTAACATTACACTCGTACTAGTACTAGCACTGTCTACAAAATATACCTAACTGTAGTAATTGTCTGTTCACAATGTCACTCATCCGTTGGCTAGTTATAATAACATTTCTAGAAAAGCATGTTTTCTGTTTAACTAACTATTTGGCACTATTCTGTTAATTTCTTTAGTTCTGTCATTTTTAAAGCGTTTGAAAGTAAAGTCTATAATTGTCTCTAAATATGATTGTTTGTTCTTAATTTTTTTTCAAAGTTGCTGTAAGTCGGATCTTTGTCTATTATCTTCTATGCTGTTAAAATAAGTGGCAATTATCGAAAAAAAAGTAAAGTCTTCATTATGAGTTGCTGTTCAACGATTCGAAAGAATCTATACTAATTTATAGTGGTAATTTAAGAGCGTGATTTCGGTATAAAAGATTTCACATTAATTGCGTTTTCATTAAAAAATACACTACTTCTTTAAAGGATTATAAAACCGGTAGCAGTAATACCTTATATTTTTTAATCGTCATAAAGACACTGTGGACTTTACTTGCGTTCAATATTTTATCTAACTTTTTATCTCTGATTTCAATTAATTTTGTGCACGTACCTTCTTGTGCATGTTCCAAATCCACTGTATTAGTTTTTTTAACTGTTGAAGACAAAATTATTTGAGGTCAGTGACAAGATTCTCTATCCCTGTTCCTCTCCTCATTGTTTCCTTTTCACTCGTTAAGATGACAGCGCCTCTTCGTGCGACGCCGCCTCATTGGCCCTGCAAGCCGCTACTGCATGGACGCTGGACGCTGGGTGGTGGAAAGCCCTCTAATTCTGTACCTGCATTATTAAAATGTTCTTGTTCTCTTTTTCACTAGAATGCGCCAAGGGTTTGCACTTGTACGACGGTCGATGCTACCAGCAATGCCCCGGAGGCACGTATCCCAGTGAGGTCTTTGAAAGGAAATCAAGGAAACGTAACCTGACCGAAGTCGTGCCCTCGATCATGAAGAGGCAGGTCCCTGGGCCAATTGCGACTGCTAGCGAAGCTCTCGACATGGAGCCTGAGGGTGGACGGACGCCTCTGATGTGTCTACAGTGTCATTACACTTGTGCTACTTGCTCAGGGCCACTGGACAGCCAGTGCACGTCCTGCTTGGATGACGCAAAGCTCGTCAACTCGACCATCATCGAACGAAGGTTCTATTGCTATCCTAAAACGGTACTGCCTCAAATCGAGAACGCCAACTGGCACTACAGATTGAATGTCGCCCTTTCCATAGTTCTCTTCATGGTGTCTTTCATTTCTCTTTACTTTCTGTTACCCTGCATTTTTAAACGGTGTTCTAATTTATGTTGCGGAGGTAACTACAATTCCAACATTAACATAGCGTACAATAAACTGGCAGTGGATGATAAGCATCAAAGCGCAGTGGAAGTTGAAGACGAAATCAAAAAGGCTCTAGACGATACAAGTGACGACAGTGAGGACGACTTAAATTTATAGCGTCTGGTGGCATTCCACCCTAAATATTACGAACTGATCGATCAATGTATTGTTAGTGAATAGTTGTAAGTTTCTTGAACCGAATGCAGGTTTGCTATGTGATATTGTAACTTGATTGTCACAATTATTCTTTATTTTTATAACGTAGATGTAGTTAGGTAAGATTTAAAAAAAACATAATAATTATGATTTTTATACAAAACAAAGTTTCGATTAGTGATTAGGTTTTAATAGCTGTTCAATGGTCCAAAGAACTAATCTAAAATTTTTCGTTTTCAATTGATTAGATGTATTTTTTCATATTTTATATTGGTAATGACTATATTCTTACATTCCATGCAAGGCTTTTGATCTAATTAAGTAGTAATTATAAAGGAAATCATTAAAATTCGGAGCTTTATACCATGGTTCCTCATATTAATTTTTAAAATCGGACATTAACAATTTAGTTTTTCTATTAAATAAGATTAATTTTTACCCAAAGAAATTTTCCCTTCTTGGTTTTTGAATATATTTTTAGCAATTATTTTGCTTCGTAGTGTTTTAAGTTTAGGTTTCGTGATTTTTTTATAGGTATTGTAAACGCATAATTTAAGAGAAAGGGGCCTAAAACGGACATGCTGCCTAAAGTAGGTACTCGGGTGTATATGATATTTTCCATACAGCTCTTGGCTGTATGGAAAATATCATAGAGAAGTGGGAATTTTAATTATCACATATCCCTCTCGAGAAAACAGTTAGTAAAGTTGGTGGGAATATGAAGGTTTCGAAATGTATTTTTCATACAAGAGTATACCCGCTTTAGTCTGCCTGACCCTTCTGGGCCCCTTTCCCTCGTGGTGTTAAATAAACCTTCGATCACTATTAACAATATTATTTTAATTTGACATATTATTCATTTTATAAAGCAAAAACTACGCCCATTAATCGCTTTAAAGTAGGCTGAGGTGTATTAACACCTAAATACATACATACAACACGCCTATATCCCCGAAGGGGTAGACAGAGGTGAACTAGCACCCACGTTTCGCCAATTATGTTAGGTCCCATGTAATAGGTGGCGAGCCTATTGCCATTTATAGGGCACAAAAGTCGCAGTACATTGCTAGGTGGTATAAGAGGAACGCTGCTGCCCATTCCTCATCACTGATTTATACTTAGTCGCCTTGTACGACTCCTACGGGAGAGATTTGGGGTGGTGACAATTGTATTCTACTCTGCCGTCACCACATATCTACATCTACATTTCATTATATTATTAGGTCCTATGTATGGGCAAGCCAATTGGTATCTATTCGGCACGTAAAATAAATCGGAGTACATTGCTAGGTGGTATAATAAGAACACTTCTGCTCATCACTGTGGTAACCTTTGGCTAATAAAGCCTTCTACGAATATTGGGAGTGGTGGTGCACTTCAGCCAATAAAATGAAGTAAAATTTTGCACTTAATATAATCATTTTTTCATGGTTTTTGTAGTGTATCGTTGGTTTGTTCACGTCAGTATCGAAAATCGACATAATAAAATTACATTTAATGCATTGCATTACTTAAGTTAAATTGCTCAAGTTGCCATTCATTGTTTTTAATAAATCTAAGGGAAGTTAATAATTAATGTTCAAACTCTCTGCTAACAATGTAAATAATGTTATTTTAGTTATTTTTATATGTAAATAAATGAGTTCCTATTTTTGTTCGACGTTTTATTTATATAAGGCCCTCTTTAACCACGCGGCGAGGCTGTGCTGGTCGAATGCCGGGTAGGTCTAATGAGCTGTAACCTTATCTAACCATAAGCTAAAAAAAGTACGAAAATACTAGGTATATTTTAGGTAAGTACTTAATTATAAATATTATTAAAAAAAATATAAAACACGTACTTCTATGCAAAGGCGCTGATCTACTACTGTAAGTACCTACCTACAATCTAATCCACGACGATACTCACGCAGTACAGCTCGAAGGTTTTATTTCTCAACACTTCAATGCGTTCTTGGGGTGCTAAGCAACATTTTACGGCGCCTGTCTGAACTGTGGATCGTCGTCCGGAGTGGCATTAACCAATAAAAACACCGGACTTAAATTCCGGCGAGAAATCCTGGAGTCCGCTTATGGGTTAACTGGTAATACAAAGTAACACTCATTTTATGTTTCTAGCAACACTCCAACACGAGAAACAACTATAATACAGGAAGGACAAGACATAGTAAGAACTGTAACCCACAATACCGATTCTCCCTATATTCTTCCATCATTCATTCCAGGGAGGGCCTGTACCCCATCAGTAGGAATATTAAGGGTGCTTTTCCATCAGAGGATTCGTTGCGGGGAGTCATTGGGGAGAACCAATAGAATCACTCCATTTTCAAATAGAGTGATTTTGTGAAGAGATGTGTTTGAGGAGAATCAATTGAATCACTTTATTTGAAAATGGAGTGATTCTATTGGTTTTCCTCAAACACGTTTCTCGCAACGCATCCTCGCACAGTTGTGATGGAAAGGCAGGACGTTTGCAATGTTTCTTCACTAGGAGCTTTCTGAAGTGATATGAGTCTTCTTTGATCAACAAACTAAGGGTAGAGCACTTCAATCTAATAAGGTCTTTTGTGCACCATTGTAAGAATTTCCCATGCTTGCAATATATTTCGTGTTCTCATTATATTTTTAAAAGGACGAGGGTAGAGAACAGGGGAATATAGTCGAGGGGTCCGCATTATTGAGGCGAATATCTCAAAATAAGCGTGCTCGCGTCATTGATCAATAAAGCTAATGTATCGAGTAATAGAAGAAGTGACGCTGGATATAGTTCTGCACTGGATACGACATTACCTATTTGTTTGAGAAAATAAAAATGCAAAGAACTAGGTATGTATATGATAAGATTTGCTTTGCGTGCTCACCCGAAGCACGGAGGAATATAAAAAATATTTTTTGATAACCCAATGAGTGGCATTTGCCAACATTGCTTAGTTTCGAGTTCCACATCAGAGTTCCACATCAGCAAACTATTTTTTGGAATATACTGTTAACGTTTATTTGTGTTTTTAACTTTTTTGATACAGTGAGCCGAAATTAAAAAGGGTCACTAAAAACCTAAATATCATTTTTAAATATTCTAAACTTCAATTCACTTTAGCACAGGTATCTACATAAAAGTTTTGTTTTTAATGTTGTCCTTAGCAAACATAAAAAACGGATTTATAATATAACTTTTTGTGAGCTCTTAGATAGTCGGTAAATAAGTTATAAAATTGATATAAAATAATACAAAGTTATACCAGGAAACAAAATACGTTGTTTTATTAGAAAAGTTAAAATTGAAGTAACAAGGAAATACAGAAATGAAAAGAAAGTAAAAATTAATTCAAACATAGCCTTCATCTAGCATTTATTTTAACTCAATGCCATATCACAAAAAATAGCCTAAGATTTTTCTTTACCTTTTCCAGTAATGCTAAATCCACGTAATCGTAACATGACCCCCAACGCCGCTGTCGCCTCAGCATCTGGACATTTCTCTCGAAACTTCAATTATTTCGTTCATGGGGAGAAAAAGTATTACGTGGTCCTATATAGGTACAGTTTTGTCGCAAAAGGTAGGACCCATACGTAAATACTATGTCAAGACGACAAATAAAAATTATTGATATTTTTTTGTAACCACATTAGTCGCCAAAGTTTGTAAGATAAGAATGCCGTACCAGCTTAATAATGGGCATGATGCTGTATCGGCCGAGCCATATAAGTCTGTATACACGCGACGTCCCCAATTGTATCAGCTCGCGAGGTTGCCGCACGAGTCATATGCGGTATCATGCCTAGTAGGTCGGCATGATACCGCATGATAGTTCGGCCGACCGAGCTTTACACTGTCAGTAAACATTCCCGTCGTCTCCAGTCGTACAAGTTCGTGTAAATTAACTACGCGTAAAGTTACAAGGTTACCTCACGATCCAGAGACCTACTCGACATGATGCCGCATGCTTTCTCGGCCGAGACCTAAATTGTCGATAAATAGAAGCGTCCACACTGGCCGCTTAAAGGTCTGAGCATACGTAACGGGAAAACACCCCGGACGGAACGTGGACGGGGCCTCTTCGTACAAAAGGCTTTTCGTACGAACACCGTGTGACATATGTCACGGAGACACGGACGGAGCTTTTTGTACGAGAGAGGTCCACGTTCCGTCCGGGGTGTTTTCTCGTTACATATGCTCAGTTGCCGCACGAGTCAAATGCACAGCATGTTTCACGCTGTCTCGGCCGAGTCGTACATTGTCGGTAGACGCATCTACATCGGCCGCTGGGAATACTGTCAGAGTGTTTGGTTTGCGGGGTGGACGTCCTAGACCACAGGAGACCGAGATAGGCCTGTGGCTGCAATTATTTTTAAATTATTATTTCTTCTCGTTTCCAGTGTTTTTTCTTTTCATTTCCAGTGTTTAACGTTATTTCTTTGACGATTCATGAGTGTATGTAATCATACCTTATATGAATAAACCATATTTTCATTTTCATTTTCATAAAAAAACTGTTGGCATAAAAGAAGGTTCATTCTAACTAGCGATTGAGTAGGTACTTCACCAAATCTAATAAGAATAAAGTACCTAAGTAAAATAAAACATGTTATAAAGTAGTTTTCGTTAGACACTAGAGCTCGGACACTATACGTCAAAATTGCTACTTTTATCAAGATTCCGGTTGATAAAAAATACAGTTACGTTAGTTTGAAATTTTGTAATGCCACCTGAAGGGAAAGTTCTCTTAATACTGCAGATAGAAAATTTTACTCAAAGGAAACATTCCTTAATTTTTGAAATGAAAGAAAACTGCATTCAAAGATTTTCGAAAATTCGCTTGTATAGATGTTAGTTGGTTCGATTTCCGGGTGTGGACCCGGAAATCGAACCAACTAAAATCTATAAAAATAACATCCTGTACTTTTATTGCATCGATCGTTAGGGACAATTATAAAGTTAAAATCTCTCTAACAAACTTGATAAATTAAATGAAAGGAAAGCCATAAAACCATTAATTATTTTATTTATTTACAAAAAAAAAACTAACTAATAGTATTTGAAATAAAACAACTTTTACGGATAAGACTCGCGTATAATTTGTTGTTTGGCATATTCATTATTTAACCCGACGTTTCGATCACTTTACAGTGGCCGTGGTCACGGGGGGGACTAAAGATGACAGGTGTTCTCACAATCAAGTAATAATTAACTACCGTCATAATATTTGATATTTTAGGTGTTCCGATCAACTTAAACAGAGCTTACAGTATCATTGTTTTTGGCAGTATGAGGACGGTGTTGGGATTTAATTATTCTAACAATTGGGTCCCAAGCAGGTGGTATGTTCCAACCATTATCCCTATTGAAGTTTGGATGTTTCTTGATTTCAATAGCTTCACGTATCATTCTAGGTATATATCGTTTCTCTTTTGCTAGAATTTGCGGTTTGTCAAATCTTAAATAATGGTTGGGTCCGTCTAAGGCATGGCAATTATTAGAATAATTAAATCCTAACACCGTTCTTATACTGCCAAAAACAATGATACTATAAGGTCTGTTTGAGTAAATCGGAACACCTAAAATATCAAATATTATGACGGTAGTTAATTATTACTTGATTGTGAGGACACCTGTCAGCTTAAGTCCCCCCGTGACCACGGCCACTATAAAGTGATCGAAACGTTGGGTTAAATAATTAATATGCCAAACACCAAATTATACGCGACTCTTATCCGTAAAAGTTGTTTTATTTCAAATGTGTAGTGCTCGTGCAAATATAAGAAAACATTATAACTAATAGTACTTAAATAGTAATAGTACCTAATTCGTAATTTTAATGTACAGTCAACGGCTCTTCAGACGACCCAAAACTGTCAAATTTCTTCAATCGATTGTCAACCTTATCTTGTTCGCAGTAGAGCCAAAAGTCGACTGAGAAAATTCAACATTTAGCGGTAGTCTGACATTCTGTTGTCTGTACTTAGAAATGACGTCAATGATAATTATTAACTACTAACATGGACAGCAGATGGATCTTTGAGTAAAAGTGCTTTAACTTGACCCATTGAATTTATAAAGCCATTTCCATGGCTTTTCTTTCATTTAATTTATCAAGTTTGTTGGAGAGATTACCTCCTTATAATTGACCCTAACGATCGATGCAATAAAAGTGCAGAATGTAATTTTTATTGATTTTAGTTTGTTCAATTCCCGGGTGTGGCAAGCGAATTTTCGAAAAACTTTAAATGCAGTTTTCTTTCTTTTCAAAAACAGTATTAAGAGTACTTTCCCTTCCGGTGGCATTACAAAATTCCAACCAAAAGGAATTCGTACTCTTTGGTAGTAAGAGCTCTTTGGTGACTTAACTCTACGCCCTATGCTCCAGCATTTAGATTTTCCAGAAATTGAGTTTTTATGTACCTTAACAGTTCCAAAAGAGACTTCTAGTATTCTAAAGAATTACCGGAAAAGGCGCACTAGACGTCAACAACGCAAATAACTGACACTATAAACCAGATGTAGAGATATGACAGAGGATCCGGATTATAGTTTCATATAAAGTTTGATAGCTCTAATCTCGCCCCATTCCTCCCACAGGGCTGTCGACTCCACTATGAACACTGAAACACTATAAAAAAGGCACTAAGACAGGCTTTTATACGAGTTACTTTATATTAGGATCTCGTTCTTGCTTCAACGGGTATCTTTTACGATCTGTTTAAGGTTTAACTGGCATGCTTTGTGATTTAAGGAGAGGTGATTTCGAAATATATGGAGAGCCTTATGTCGATATTTATCAGAGTGTAAACTAAAATTGTCAAGGTCAGGTTGAAAAACATTTATTTGCCGTTGTCTTCTCAATTTCAGTTCTTACTAATTAAATCACAGTTATGAGTTAAAGGAAATTTACAAATAGGGCTTATACAAAAATTAACAGAAATAACTCACACCCTGAATATAACACCACAGTATCTAATGCCTACGCTAACAAAGTCATCAAGTACTATGGTATTATTAAAAACAAAAAAAACGAAATTTTTCACCGTAGTTTTTATTTGACTAACTGCCGCACTCAGAGACGTGAATTAACTTTAATGAGTACTATTTAATGTCAAAAAAAATATTTAAATCTAGACCAATGATCCGGCAATTTTTTTGACATAAGTACTCATTATCGTTAATTGACGTCTCTGAGTGCGGCAGTAAGCATGGGCAGTGGTGTGCGTTATTTCTGTTACATGTTGTGTACCAGGAGTACATAGAAAATGGGGAGGAAAATATTTATTAATCACAATGAAAGCCTGCTAGATAAAGGTCAGGTCATGTGTACCGGGAACTGACCGGCATGTATTTGTAGCAGATACGTCATAGCGCTACACAAACAAAGTATCGAGTAACCGAGAGATGTTTTTTTGATGATAACAACAATGGAGTCACGTCAATATTAGACATAATAACTGTTGTGATATAAGGCAGAAAAAGATTAGCAAGACCTAAACCACGATTACAAAGTAAACAAGGTGCCTGTTGTTTCGCCAATTATGTTAGGACCCATGTAATATGGGGCGAGCCTATTGCCATCTAACAGGCACGTAAAATATTGAACGCTGTCCGTTTACCGTTAGTCGCCTTGTACGACCCACGGGAGAGATAAGGGGCGGTGACGATTATATCCTGCTCAGCCATTTACAACTTGTGTCATAAAAAAATGCTTTTGACTTATGATAGGTATAAGTCTGGTTACTTTTAAAACTTGTGACTTGGAGAGTTATTGCATTAACCATTAATCCCAAAATCAAATTAACACTATCTTTCTAATATTTATATGTTAATTTGTAAAATCAACATTTTCCTGCCCTGTTCCCTGAGTATCTGGTTAGTGGGTAGACTTTTTATCAAGTAAGCTAAGTCTTTTGGCTACCTATGATAATTATTAGATCTTTTTAACTTATATATTAGATTAAACATTGTACATGGTTAATTTAAAGTAAAGGGAAAACGTACAAACACTATCCGAGTCTATCGACACACAGCCTCGCCGCGTCCCTTGACTTATTAGTTCTTCTAATACCCATTAAGTGGACAAGTTTGTCAAAGTTAGTTCATTAATATTTTAGTGGGACAATGCCTGGAGTAGGTACTCATTAATAGTTGTCTAGTAATATCGTCTCTTACTACAAAGGCAAATAGGTCAGAATAAATTCGAGAAATTATATAGTAATTGAATTTTACAGAAATTGTATTGACATTTTATATTACTGATTATGTGGTGACGTTAGAACTCAGAGCATAATAGTAGATTATATTAGAAGGGAATAAAGCAGTGTCTTATGTCACGGGTGCAGACTTGTACCCTGAGCGCAATGGACTCTATGGTTTGCTCCCGAGCGAAGCGAGGGATTTAAGTATCGAGTCCTGGAGCGAGAGATTCAAGCGCACCCAAGATATAAGACTGCTGCTTTTTCCCGAGGAATACACTCTGCTTTTCGTACCAACTGCGAGAAAAAAAAACAATTTTGATAAAATTTTATTTATTTGTTTAATTTGTTAAATCAAAAGTATAGGGTATAGGTTTACATTGAAAACATTGATCAAATTATTAATACTCAGAGTTGTTATTATTATATTTAAAATTGCCTAGTACATACACACAGCCACGTCTTAGTATTGTAATTGATATTTAAAATTTTCCCGTCTCAATATTTATTCTTACATGATATTTAAAAAGTAATCAAAAAATTAACTTCTTATCTTCATAATACATAATATAGTCACTAAAATTTTCTATTTTGAAAAAAGTTACAACATGAAAGACTTGGCTGAATGGGCTTGTATCCATGTTTTTCCACTTAAATTATAAAACCCCTGAAACTGTAAACAAACAAGATGGCGGATGGCGGCACAAATTATTTTTTGTTATTTTTTTACATATAGTATGTGACTCCACGGATTTTGAACATATATGTTATCGATTCAAAATCATAATTTTTTTTCGCTTAACAATTTAAGACAGGTTTCAAACAATATTTGTGTTATATTGGTGTTCCAAATTCAAATTACTTTATTTCCCTAGGGAAATAATGAAATTCATTCAGTACAACATTATATCCCTGTTTTGTGCAGGCCTAGAATGACTAACTTTAAGTTGAGGTTACCTGACCCAGAACACGTTATTTTTGAGCTGGTGGTACGAAAAACAACTTAAGCTACGAGTCGTAGTCGTGAATCGTAGTAGCTAATAAATAAATATCCGCTTGTTTTGTTACAGAATTGTTATTTGTTACGCCGTAGCAGTAAGCGTAGCATAGCTACGTTGCTAAAAGTACATGGTAATGTATTTTTGCTCAACCTTATTAATGGTTTAATTTGGGTGTAAAGATTTTTTGTGGTGACGGCAGAGCAGATTACGATTGTCATTCTCATCTCTCCCGCGGGTGTCGTACATGGTATAAAGACAGTGATGAGAAATGGACAGCGAAGTTGCTCTTATACCACCTAGCAATATACAGTGATTTACTTGCCCGACATATGGCAATAGGCTAAATATAAGTGTTAATTCACCTCTGCCTACCCCTTCGGAGATAAATAAGCGTGATTTATTTATGTAAGTAAGTATTACAATGGTTCCAGGAAAAGATACTAAAACCAGAACAATACACAAATAAATTGAGATCAAAGCATCAAAGTCGCAGTTAATTAATTGGATTCCTCGCCATTGTCTTCGCACGTATTGTGGTGCAAAAGTTAAACAGGACAGAATCCACGAAGTAGGTCACGCACTTTCGGCAGAGCCGACTGAGGCGATTGAGATCTGATTACCGTTAAATAGAAAGCAGATAGGACAAACAAAATTAGGTCAGTCCCGACTATTGATGTGCATTTTACTGCCCGTTTATTTTGTATTCTTTTCCTGTTTATCTGAAATACACAAAAGCGACTTTCTTCGCAGCTCATCATCACCAGCCGTGTAATGTTTCCACTGGTGAGGCATAGGCCTTACCTATGGGTGGAAGATATGGAGAACGGGCCATTACCCATTACACTGGCCCAGTGCGTAATAAGCGTGCTTTCATTCGTCGTCGCCGTCGTAATATGTGATAAATAAAGACAAAACCAATAGTATATTGGCTTTATTCAGCTTTAAAATCTAAGACAATGTTTGACGTGTTTATAAGTGTCTCCATAGTAACATAACATAAGATCATAGATTATGAATGATACACTACATTCACCCTCCCATAATCTATCACTAATTAAAAGTACTTAAAATAAAATTAATACACGTTGTAGTCCTTAAGATAGGTAGGAACTTTCTTGTTTCTAGTAGAGCGCCGAATACATTCGGTGCTTTCTCCAGAAGGAGCTAATGTCTCATCATTATTATCTTTAGCTTCTTCTTCTGTAGAACATACTAAATCTTCTTCCATGTTATTAGGTGATGGTTCGTCTTCATCATAATCGTCTACTGGCAATCGCGCTAAATGTCTATTCGATATGGTAGTCTCACGACCGTCAGGCAACCGAACGTACGAATAATATGGATTCCCTTGGATCAATTCGACTTCTTCTACTAGTGGATCGTATTTAGATGCTCTGACATTCCTTTTCATTAGGACAGGGCCTGGTGTTAGCATCCACGATGGTATAGTCTCACCGGTAGGCGTACGACGTGTATGACGGAATAATCGTTCATGAGGTGTCTCGTTTGTTGCAGTGCATAGTAGAGATCGAATGGAATGTAGAGCTATAGGCAATACTCGTTCCCAATCTTCGCAGCTTAAGCCGTTAGACTTCAGACAAAGTTGAATGGCTTTCCAGAGTGTGCCGTTAAGTCTTTCAACTTGGCCGTTACCTTCAGGGTTATATGGTGTAGTACGACTAGAAGCAATACCGTAATTCATAAGAAATTGTTTCAATTCCTTAGACATGAAGGCCGCTCCTCTGTCTGTGTGAATGTATGTTGGAGCTCCAAAAGTATAAAATAAGTCTTTCAAGCATTTTATAACCGTTTCAGTTGACACATCTGAACATGGATAAGCGAATGGAAATCTCGAGTACTCGTCAATTATCGTAAGTATATAAATATTTCTAGATTTTGATGGAATAGGGCCTTTAAAATCAATGCTTAACCTTTGAAATGGTTCTGTAGACTTAATCAATTGACTTTTGCTGGTATTAAACCTTGGTTTGATTTCAGAACATACAGTGCAAGATGTGGTCATTGATTTTACATCGTTCAGTGTATAAGGTAAGTTTTTAGACCTAATCCAGTGCCACATTCGTACAATCCCAGGATGACAAAGTAATTTGTGTAGTTCGTATAACCTGTTATTGTTATCTAAGCTGGCACATACTCTTGACAAAGCGTCGGCAGGAACATTATCTTTCCCAGGCCTATATAAAATGTCGTATTTGTAGCAAGACAACTCTAAGCGCCATCTCTCAATTTTTTCATTTTTTATTTTACTGTTATGGTGTTTCATCATAAAAGCGACTGATTGTTGATCTGTCAGGAGTAAAAAATGTCTACCAAGCAAATAATGACGCCATCTTCTCAATGACTCGACAATGGCACACGCTTCCTTTTCAATTGATGATTGTTTCTTTTCTGATTCGTTAAGTGATCGGGAAAAGAATGCGACTGGTCTATTATTTTGTGACAGAGTTCCAGCAATGGCGTATTCGGAAGCGTCAGTTTCTACTGTAAGTAAGTCAGTTTCATTTATACTCACCAAGGCAGCTTTAGCAATTTCCGATTTTAGATTATTAAACACTTGGCAAGATTCTTCACCAAGAGGTGGTTTTTCATGAATGAGTGGTTGAATTTTAGCTGAAAAATTTGGGATCCACCTGGAATAATGGGCAAACATGCCAAGTACCTTTTTTAAGGAAGTGCTATCTTTAGGTATAGGTATGTCCAGTAATGGTTTGAGTCTATTTTCATCTGGTTTCATTTCGTTATTAGTAATAGTATAGCCAAGCAGATTGATCTCAGTGGTTGCGAATTTACATTTATCCATATTAAGTGTTAATTTGTAATTTGCAACAGCGTCCATGAAACGAGCTAAATTTTTATCGTGATCTTCTTTTGTCTTTCCACAAATAGTAACGTCATCTAAGTAAGCAAACGTCCCTGATAAGTGGTCATTTTCTATGATGTATTGAAGAGTTCTTTGGAAAGCGGCAACTCCATTGGTTACACCAAAGGGTATACGAGTAAATTGGTATAAATTCCCACATGCTTCGAATGCTGTTAAAGGTCGTTCTCTTTTCAGAATAGGCACTTGGTGGTATGCAGATTTCAAATCGATTTGACTAAAGAAATTGAATTTCGCCACTTTCGAAATTATTGATTCAATTTTAGGTAAAGGAAAAGCATCCAATTCAGTGAAGCGGTTAATAGTACGAGAATAATCAATCACCATACGTTTTCGGTGTGTAGTGCCGCCAGTTACCAAGACTTGTGCTCTCCATGGTGATATGCTAAGTTCAATGACTCCATCTTTCAACAAAGTATCTATTTCTCCTTTAATAAATTGTTCGTCTGACTCAGAAAATGTTTTAGACTTTATTGCAATTGGAGATATGTTGTTATTTAAATTAGAAAAGATAGAGACTGGCGGAACGGATGCCTGTATTACGCTGCATATTTCTATCGGCTTCTTGTCACCTCCAAAATTGAACTTTAGCGATTCGTGGTGCTTTAGGATGTCGTGACCAATTATTACATCGGCACATAGATGGTTGATAACTAGCAACGGGTGTTGTCTGTACTTGTGATTGTTTATTTCGATAGTTGCGTAGCATAGACCATTGACAAATGATGTTTGAGACAGTGATGCTAATGTTACTGATTGTGATATTTTCTTTTTCTTCAATCTTAAAGAGTCTACAAGACTGGCATTAATAAAACTTGTTGAGCTTCCAGTATCTACAAGTGCGTCGACGTGGATATCGTTGAGTAGTATAGAAATTATCGCCTTTTGTAAATTGCTTGGGAATGCTGCTGTTATGCACGCTACTTCTTCATTGTTCGTCGTGACTGCATTCATAGAGTTTTCATTTTGCTTGACAGAACGACAAACGCTAGCATAATGGCCTTTTTTAGAACACAATTGGCAGTTACTACTGTATGCAGGGCATTTGACGCGCTGGTGTATAGTACTTGATCCACAGAAGAAGCAACGTCGCTTCCGTTGCGTTGCTGCAGCGATATTAGGACACGGCGGCATCTCATTTGACAATGATGATTCGGCGGTGACGGCATTAACTAGTGGTATGTTTGAAGAAGTAGACGCAAATGCCATGCTGTCCTTTACAGCAGATTCGAACGTCATAGCCTGTTTGAAAGCGTCATCTAAAGATAAGTCGTGGTTTTCAAGTAATCTTTGACGCATTGATTGTGATTTAAGGCCAGATATAAAAGAGTCTCGAATATATTCTTGTTTGTACTCGTCGGCAGTGACATTTTTAAAGGTGCAATCATGAGCTAAATTTTTCAATATTTGTATGTATTCCGATATTGTTTCACCGCCTTGTTGTTTCCGTGAAGATAATACATGGCGAGAATATATTTCATTTTTGGGTTTGATGTAAGCGGCATTTAAAATATTTATGGCATCTTCAAACTTTTTACAGTCTCTTATTATCGAAAAAATTGTTGGAGATAAGTGGTTTATCAAGAGTCTTAATTTTAATTCAGATGGTATTTGTATATGCTCTTCCTCTAAGAAATTGTTAAAAGTTGCTAACCAGTGACTCCATTTCAAATCTGCTTGAGATGTATGCGGTTCTGTTTCAAATCGTTCTGGCCGTAGATATCTTGCAATGCTTGTAAATATTGGTTTTGATTCATTGCTTTCTTCGTTTTTTGCCATGTATAGGTATTATGTAACTAGAAAAAGCTGAATAAATTGATAAATAAAGACAAAACCAATAGTATATTGGCTTTATTCAGCTTTAAAATCTAAGACAATGTTTGACGTGTTTATAAGTGTCTCCATAGTAACATAACATAAGATCATAGATTATGAATGATACACTACAATATGGTCATGATTTCCATAATTGTGATGTAAATTAATTATTATAATGTAAATTAATAAAAGCCGTGTGGTGACGGCAGAGTAGAATACAATTGTCACCACCCCAAGTCTCTCCCGTGGGTGTCGTACAAGGCGACTAAGGATAAGTTAGCAATAAGGAATGGGCAGCAGCGTTCCTCTGATACCACCTAGCAAGAGTACTGCGTCTTTTGTGCCCGATAAATGGCAATAGGCTCGCCACCTATTACATGGGACCTAACATAATTGGCGAAATGTGGGTGCTAGTTCACCTCTGCCTACCCCTTCGGGGATATAGGCGTGATTTATGTATGTATGTATGTATGTCAATTAATAAAAAAATTTAAATAATTTTTTTCAGCAATCTACTCGTCTTAACACTAAGAAATCAGAATCAGGAGAAAAATCCAGCTAGGTGTACGATTTAATAAATATTAACGGGTGAAACAAAGAGCTGTAAGATCATTGTTGGAACACAAAGAAAATCCAATATCTTTAAAGTGCGCTTAATGTTTGTTATAAATTTATTGTTCTTGGATTCTGAAATGAAAACAAAAGATATTTCAGTAAAGATTTTTTAGTTTACAGGACCAAGGGCCGCAATGATAAATATTATGGTTCCAAAAAAAATTCAATATTTATAAAGATTTGTAAGTGATAAATGTAAATAGCTCAATTTTCGCAACAAACCTAATAATCAAATAATCGCCGTTTCAACGATTTTCGGTTGCGAGGATCACTTGGAAGCTATTCGAAATGCAAAATAGTAAGACGTCTATAACATTCTCAAATATACATTCACCTTTAATTTGTAATATAAAAATGTTTACGTTACATTAAATACAGTGATTGGAGGTGCCATATTAAAATACAATAGAATACCTATTTAAACGCATATGAAAGTGGCCATAGCTTGCTAATGACTAGAAAACCACGTAGGCTTAACGACAGAGTAGAAGAAGTTCAATTACATGTTTTGTTTACAGTTGAATAAAGCAAGCAATATGCGTATTCTAACATGATATAACGTAAAGTGAATTGCAATAAAAATATATCTAAGATAAGCTCAGAATGTTGGAAAATCTTTTAAAATTAGGTCTAGGTACTTTGGAATATTTCCGGGACTATTGACCGGGAGACTTTTTGACTAAAGGACATCATCGCAATATGACTACATCCTATTTCAAGAGTACAAGGCTTTTGAAGCCTTTGAAAAGCCTGAAACAATTTTCTAGTGTCGGTAATACAGAGAGAAAAGGAGGGATCTTATTGGCATCAGAAAAAAATTCGGCTTATTCCAGAACAAAGGTGCTTTTAGGTTACTAGCTTTGCGGGAAGCCTTCCGTAACTAAGTTAACCGTAGCCGGCCCCTAGGCAAAGAATTAATACACAGAAAAAGAGATCAGATTTTTTTAAATTATTGCCCTGATGAGTGAATCGAACCCGGAGTTCCTGAGGGCCTAGACGAGTGGCCAATCAATTCGAACGCATAGAATTAAAATGTATGAAACTGACGTACACTCATCAACGTTATCTAAGGATATTATATATTGTATCGGCGATAATTTCAAAAATACTGTCAATGACGAAACACCGTAATTAACAAGTCATTGAAAAACTGCAAATAATATGTCAGTATTATAAGAATGGAGGCTGATAGAACATGAAGTAGGTGTAAGATATATCTATTTTAATATTTAGAATAACTATCAATTCATATGCACCATATATACATACTTCCATATATCCCAATCCATTGCTCAGTTTATCGGATCTCAAGCAGAGGGAGATTTGGTTGGCGCACCTGGTTTCTAAAAAGAAGAAGTAAATAAAATACCCGCGCTAATAGACATATACAATCTTCGCCCAGAAGTACTTGGGTCTTATGAATTACTGCAGTAAAATATTAGGTAACTCTAAATAAAAATATACTTGGGAGCGTTATCTGTCTTGCGTACAAACTTCAAGCAATATTGCGGTTTACGAGAGTCCCAAACGTGGTATTGTGGATAAGTTGCTGTATATTATGACGTTATTACTATCCACATTTCACACAAAAGAGTCACTTCGTCTCTGCGTAATAAAGACATTCTTGGGATATTAAATTTTAAAATGTTGGTCCAGCACATTTTGAACGTTACTAGGGTACTCTGGGATCAATACAATATTGTTTTTTTCAATGTAAAGTCTGTTATTAATTACAAATTTTTTGTTTGTTTAGTTTGTTGAGAGCAATTTCAGAATTAAATTGAAAATTGAACCTATGACACTGCTTAGTATCAACTTTGGAATTCGTTGACGGATCGGGTCATAAGTGGGTTTTGGAGACCCGTCATTATATACGGAGGCATACAGTACATTTCCCTATTCTCCTTTGGATGTACGCAATGTCTTCTAGCGTCTTTCCGATTTCACAAGCGTATTTTATTCATATCAGAAAAAAAAACTATTATTGTTGTGATTTTAAAAATTAAACAAACAAAAGAATGACTTACGGATATGTGTGTTAAAATGCTGGATTAAAAGTTTTTAGTATGACATTTCCATTGGAACCGGGACTAATCAAAAACATTGATTGTGGACTGGAAAAACAAAAGGTGAAGGAATCCCGCAAACCTACACTTGGGTACCCGGCACCCGCACGGTGAATCCATGGATTGCTAATAGTTATACAAATTATTGTTATCGTGAAATGATCTAGAGACTGGAATTACTTTATCGTTTCCAGTAGGACGTAATAACATGCCACATAAACAGAACTGAAACCGAAGTAACTGTTATCACAGCAAACTTTATGAAGCCTAGGAAAACAACAAAGATTTTCATTTCGACTGAGGCGGCACTCGATTGCTTATCGGCGACTCGTGAAACTATCGGGAGCTCCTATTGGACTGGTCCCGCGGAGCGTTAAACTACAAACAGCGAAGTATAAATGGCAATTCGTAGTCCATTCGATATAGATACTCCACGAGAAACTTCAAGGAGCTCAATGCATTGGTGCTTATTTTGAGGAATGTTACTTTACTAACGACTGACGATCTCTGAAGTAGGTATTGCCATTGATAATCTAGTTTATACAGCATATTATGTTATAGTTTACTTTGGTTCATTACGATCATAGTCTAGTCGAATTAGTATTTTGCTAACAATTATTTTTTAGGGATCAAGTAATTTAGTCTTCTTCAGATGTTAGGTTAATGTATAAAGTAATCTCTTAATTTTGATGAGGAAACTATTTAAGAGTTTGCATTGATCTTCTAAAGTTTATTTTTCTCGGAGCCAATTACAATGGTAATTATTTATAGTTGAATAAATATTTGAGTGGTAGGTATTTTTACCAATAGATATCATGGTATTCAAATTTCAAATATCGAATTTAAAGAACCGTTTTAGTGAATGTTTACTGTTGAGACAACAGAAAAAAGGGAAGATCTTCTGCCACAGTGTGGTCCGAACGTACTTGGTTGGATCTTGTATATATTCTGAGTTCTGCCAGAGACTTTGTAATCGTGATTCAGGTTCTGCTAATCTAGTTCTTCCATATCTGAATAGTCATTAGGTTAACAGTGTCTTGGTTCCTTGATAATCTGTTTATGTAGCGCTGTGTATACAGTAGTCGTCACATCAGATTTTGGACCTTCACGAACCATAGTTAAGTACAAAAGTAGAAAAAGAACCGGATACTACACGCCGTATTCATCGCGTGAAAGATATCACGGGGCCCTTTTTTGGCAACGCTTTATTTAGTCGCCTCCTTTACACGTATCATAAAAAAGGAAATTTCTGTCTGAGCATGTGTGGAAGTACCAAACCGAGGCGGTGATAGGCTCGCACCTACCCAAGATCATAAATCTCATTGTGCGTGTTCAGAATACACCGTCCGCTCGTAGGGCTATACGGAAACATTTCTTCGTAACCTTTAGGGGCGGCGCACATTTGGCCGTGCTGCCCGGCTAGCATGACCACCGAAACACAATATGATTTAGCCATTTATCGCGTTTCGATGGTCATGCTAGCCGTACTGGACCGGGAACAAAGTAAAGAAGACTTTCTTGCAACATTCGTCCACACTACCAATGTATGCGGACGAATGTTGCGCGATTAGTAGGCGCACGAATTGCGCCTACTAATCTAGGCGCAGTTCGTGCGCCTGGTTTGCATGTGTAACGCGTATGATGTACCAAAAACGTACCTACCCTTCGGTAGAACGTTCGGAAAGCACGTTCAACTTTTAGTCGCGGCTGCTTTGGCAGTCGTTGACACCCCACACGCATTAAGAGCCCGTACACACAACTGCGAATTGGAGCGATGCGAATACGCAGCGCAGAAAACTACAACGTAAATTGCTGCGATGCGATTTGATGCGGCAAGGCGGTGAAACAAAGAAGAATGATTGAAGGAATGCGCAAGTTCTTGCGATGCGGCGAAGCCCAATGGTGGATTATAGCAGCCCATTTTGGTTCTTCGTTAATCAGACTTCGATCAATTTCGTTTTAGCCATTGGACTTCTATTACTAGCGTAACTTATCCTATAACTCAATGGTTGCAGCTAGTTTTTTAATATTAGTTGTAGCTAGTTTCGGCATTGTGTGTGGCGTCCTTTTAAAAATTATGTCAGCCAGCGAGGGAGAATACGGTCTTGATTGTCGTAAAATTGAATACTTGTTCTTATTTCGTATGCACTCGTTGTTATAATTATATCGACTTTTTTGTGTGAAATGTGGATGACTAGGTGAGGAGATGACAAGATCTGAAGTATTGATACTGTACATTGAATTGAAGAAATCTGAAGTATTGATACTATACATTGAAAAAAGGTTTGTTAAGTCTGAAATGCTTAGTTACGCCGCAACCCACCACAGCACGTGCGCCCATAACATTTAGTGTACATGAAAGTTGTTAGTTACTACCCCAGTCATATCATACGTGACATAAAGGCTGACATAACCGCATAGTCTATTTTATCTTCAGTTCCTGCCGTGTTCTTAGCTTTATCTGAGGTCGGTGCAGTATATTTCTTCTTCGATTTATATCGCTCAGATGTCATCCAGCCATCCAATTCATATCATCCATTGCACCGGAAAAAAAATGAATGTATATGTTTAATAACATATAGAGATCGACGAACGGCAAAAGTGATTGGGATTTGACAACATTCCAATCCATACTGCCCAAGTTTTTGGCTTAGGTTTTGTTTAGCCGGCCGCTTGCCTGAACCCTCTTTCTTCCCTATATGATAGTTGGTGGTTTTCCTTCTACCATTCGGGTGACCCAAAATGATTATTGGTATACACAGATCGGTCTCCCTTAATCGAGTTTCACGACACTCCTAGACACGAATCTATTTATAAAGATGAACAGGAAGAGTCATAAGCGCTCAGTACAAATGCGAATAATCAAGTAAAAAGTTCTTAAGCGCAAAGTTGTAGTATACTCGTATTCTGCACGGCATAAACCGCTGATCCGAAACTTAGCTAAGTAATTACTTTACCGACATACAAAGTTAGGTACCTCGTGCAATTCTACCAGCTGCGGAGTTGCGGTGGTGAATTAATATCATTGTAAATTTGATCGTGGCAAAAGACTAGAATTTCATCGCGAATCCTGACTTCAATGTGGGTAGCTTCGGGATTATTTTAAGCCGCCTCCGCCGTGGTCTAGTGATTCGCCTACTGGAATTAGGGTCCCGAGGTCCCTGGTTCGATCCCCAGGGGAGTACAAATTTGTACTCGGTTTTGTTAGACTGTTTTCAAGTCCGCCTGGCTAGCAATCACCATCTGTGGCCATAATAATAATGTTTGTTGGGGATCAGGTGCCATCGTTGCGGTCCTAACGATCCCACTTTAATATTTAATAAAATAAATGAAATTAAATAAAATTCAGCACATAAAAAAGTTAATCTGTAATGCACTAAATAAAATATAATAAAAGACAAAACTGTTATTTTTACAAGTTGCTTAGCAACCGTCACCTGTTATTTTACATGTTGCTTAGCAACCGTCACCTCTGATATTTTACATGGTTGCCAAGCAACCGCAACATCCTCCGAGACGTGGAAAAAGCAAATTCTAATTAAAATAAACAAATATTCTTAAAAAATAATGAAACAACTTAAAAAACTTAACTTTAGCAATTTTACAAAAAAAAAATTAAATCTCATCTCTCTTAAAATCTAACATAAAAGCTCAATTGGTTTACTTATATCAGAACATTAAATTGACTGACAAAACAAAACAAAAAAATCCTTGGCCATGCGGATCATGCGCTTCCACCAGCCTCCCCACCACGGACTAGCAAGTGCTAGTAAATGCCACTTAATTTGGTAAGGGGTTGACATTTTTTCCCAATATCCTTTAAATAAATTGCTCGCACGGACAAAGTTAGCACACACAAGTCTTTTAATTGTAAAATATAGACGCTTTATGGCCAATTCCTTTTTATCCAATGGATCATTATCTCCTCTCCACGGCAAGCGTACTTCGTAAAATCCATCAGCATTCACCGTCACCGTATTTATATAATGTCTCAATGCTCTTCTTTCACATACTTCGCTATCTTTCACCTGTGTGGGATTTTTTATCTCAATACAATCTAAATCCAAATTCGCCGCGTACGATTATAACGATTGCACCCGCTAGACAATTTTATAAGGCTGCGTTTCGAAAGCTGAGCTGAAAAGCTGAGCTGAGACTTATAAAAAATTGACCAATGATATTGCGAAGCGGAGATGATGTGCGATTTAAGCAATATGATTGGTCAATTTTTGGAAGTTTAGGCTCAGTTCCGCTTCTATGGAACCGCGGCCTAATAAGTGAATCATAAGTGAACTTTCTGAGAAACCGAATGAATTTCAGAAGCTCGAAAGCGTAGTGGCTTAGCTCGCTCGTTCTGCGATTTCGTAAACTGAGCAATGTTTGCTAAGGCCGGTCATTTGATGGCTGATCAAACATATAATTATCTCAAGTTCTTCCGTGCTTCGGATGGCGCGTTAAGCCGTTGATCCCGGCGGCTGCATCACAGTCATTAATACTCAACAATCCGCACTGTAATCCATAGGGAAAGTGCCCCAGGAGTAGGACATTAAAGGGCTGGTGATGATGATGATGATCTTTCTGAATTGAAAACAAGTTCCAGAGACATTTATTGTCAGCGATCCTTTTGTAGTTTTACCACTTCTGGGGTTCTGTGGCACGGGTACGTATCTCGTGCTCCCACAGCCCTAAGATATAGGGAATTAAATGAGACCCGAGATCCGTGCAAAACACAATTATAATTAAAATAAGTTGGGGGTGGATACGGACGGTTCTGTTCGGTTCGATAGCGCGTACACCCCTGGTGGTAGCCGGTGGCGGTCGCGGGTCGCTCGGTGGGTCGAGGTAGTGCGGTTTGAACTGCTCGCTGTAGGTCCAGAACAGGGCGGAATCGAAGCAGATGTGGCAATGGCTAGCTTAGCCCAAGCTCCAGCTCCACTTTAGGCCTTTACTAGGGATAAAGGTATATAATACGGATATATGTTACGGAGGAATGGGTCATAACCACCATGTTGACGAAGTGTGGATTGTTGGATATTCAACATTTTGCAACGGAAAAAGATAACATACCGGGTTTGTCTCAACGCTCCTCAGATGATACCAACTGTCACATTTTCTTCACGAAAGTAGTGAAGAAAATTTATACCTACATACCGACGTATTACACATTATAACGTATTATACGAAATCATAACTCCGCAAATCTGGGAAGCATACACAATCAATAGCTTATTACACAACCCCAAAGTTGCTCCCAGAATTCGCAGGCAGTTTTATTTTTTGGCCACTCTCCTTAAACAACTTACGCTAATTGACTCGGACGCGGAGCTCCAGTTATTTATTACAAAGGCTATGCTGTTGACTTAAGGACCCTTGGTACAATCCGATATCAGACGTCCGATTCGTCCGATTTGGAAGTCGGATGCTGACGCGAATAGTCGTAAATAAGTCTGGCCGCCGCAGAAACATCCTCACGCTTTAAATCAATCGTATTGGTAACGTATGTGTTTTCAGCCCGGCTGGCATGACCACCGAAACATGATATGATATAGCCATTTATCGCTTTGAACTGTATAAAATTATTGAATTTTTGAAAGCGATAAATGGCTATATCTTGAAGCCTTTATGGCTATATCATATAAATATAGTCATATACCGTTTTAAACTGTCAAATATCCAATGATTTTCTACAGTTCAAACCGATAAATGGCTTTATCATATCGTGTTTCGGTGGTTATGCTAGCCGGGTTGGAAGCGTTTTACTGAAGGTGTCTTGTTTCTCTTCCTTTCTTTAGCGAGTTGGTCAGCCATGTAATCTATACTCAGTATGGTATATAACTGTATAGAACATATAAATTATGTAACAATATTTACAAACCAAAAATAAATATCTTACCTTTGTAAGAATGATGTTCATGGTAGTCATGACCTCAAAATTTTTGTAATGTTTTTTTTTCATGTGATTGAACTTAAGTGTTTGTCTGAAACTTTAATCAAAAGCTAGATGAGATTAAGCACTCAAGTGAAAGGAGGACAAGATTTTATGTAAGTGTTCTCTAAACCTACAATAAGGTCGCAAGTTCAAGGCTTCTAAATCCGGCTATACAATATAATGCTGAGACTATCGTCTTAAATATATATACAAGCACAAATGGACACAGCATTTTGGTCAGGCGTTTGTTAAAACAACAAAAAGCCTTGTTCCGGGAAAAATTGGCAAGATACCGACAAATTCGAATTATGGGAACCGTTAGATGTGGTTGTTTAAATAAAATTCTTGATAATACTTAGAAGAACTTGATGCTCGGTCGATCCAGAGACTTGCCATAACGTATTATGGTTAGGTCACTCAAGTTTTTGGTTAACTAATTTGATAACATTCATTTATAGTCTGTCTTATCACTGACTTGCAAACTATTGAGAAATAATAAAAACTGACCGCCACTTCATGTACATTTGTCCAAATCGCTCAAATTAACGTTTATATTAATACATTTTAGTAAGTGTCCAAAGTGTATAAGTATGAAAGAGAAGTTATGCAGTAATTAAATAGACAGATTTATACCCTACCCACCAATCTGCACTGAGCCAGTGTGGTCATGCATGGCTCATTCCCCTTCTACCATCTATAGTTAAGGCCTGTGCTCGAGCAGTGAAATAAATAAAGAGTGGTCATAATGATAAAAGTAAATTGATATATAAGTAAATAACAAATACTTGAATGTAAATTGAGATAAATCCAGAAAATTTTATTCTGGAAAAGTCGTTTCGGAAACGACAGCAATTACTAAAATTTCATTATATATTCAGATAGTATTTTGGCTCAAAATAAGGGTTACTTACAAACACAGAAATATATTTTAGCGCTTGTTTGTTTAAGGTTAGCCTCTTTTGTTTCTGATTGGTTAAAAATCAATGCAATTACCCCGTGTATGAGTGGAGGAGACTATCCGATTCCGATAGGTCTGATGCCAGAATACAACTTGCCGAAATTGCCACTTCTCAACCGCCAGTGGCCTCTCGGACTCAGTATTTACGCCGTACACTTCAACGGACTGTGTCACGGTGATTCCACGCTTTTCTTGGCGGAACATTGTGTTTTTGGTTTAAAGAGGATTTTAGTTAGGATTGATGGATTTTCACCTCTCAAGAATTTAATACTTTGAAGAGGTTCCGTGATTTTTGTTAAAATTTAACACTCATCCTTCTGATTTACGTCGGAAAGAAATTGTTCCTGTATTTATGCCAAAACCCGATCGGAGTATACCACAGTTGGCAGTTGAATAGCAGACCGTGATAACCAATTAACTGTACTAACACCCATTGCTGTCCAATCAACGGATTAAGTTATGAATCTTCTTGAACTACGGGTGTTTGTTCCTCAAACAAGAGGACGTTGCCGAGGGCAGATATGCTGTCTCTGTTTGTTGACCATACGCTCAATCAGACGCTAAGTCAAGAGAATACATTTGTCAATCTACTTATCCATAAATAAACAGTTTGTTGCATTTTATGAACAGCGACCGAAGGCACATTTTCAGCAAAAATGTCTCGAACCTCAGACCAACTTTGTTTTTAATTAATGAGCCCCTTACGATATCACCTTAATCTGATCCATTATTAAATACTTATATTAACACATTACCCACGATTACACTTGCTTTGATTATTACAAATACAATACTAATACGGTAGCATAGTATAGTTGTCGAAAACTGCAGATATATTTTTCGTATTTTCATTGTATTTTTAAATTAATTTGTGTTCAAGCTTAGCAGAGAAATAGAATTTAAGATTGCCTAATGAAGAATCTTTTAAGAAAGTATTCATCATACACAGTTTAGGTACTTACTTTTCTTACTGTTCCAAGACAGCGGTAACAAGCTAATTACAATAATAACGAGTTTGATATTAAAATTAACGCGTAAGCAGCAATTAGTAAAGCAACACCGCGGGCCCGGCTTGTTTATATTAACTTTTAAATTGAGTTCAAGCCGGCAAATTGAGCAAGTTGGTACTCGCAAGTGGTTCCTTAATAGCGCGACTGCCTTTTATTAGGCTTTGTCGAGAACTTTAGCGGCTCTGAGGGCACATGAGTAGATAAACCGAACAGAGTAAAAGCTTCCTAAGAACGCCAACGCACTATTAATAGTCCGACATCTTGGTGCGCCACCCTCCTGCGGTATGAGACGGTGACGTTTTCCCTCCTCCCCGCATCACCCGCCCCCTGCAACATCTAGAGTGCATCATCATCATCATCCGGGTCATCCGCCTGATGGCGGGCTGCGGGCATCGAGCGGTAGCTCATGGCCCGGGCATCAACTCAGGGGACATCAGTCCCCCGGTGGTCTGAGCCGCCGTCTAAGACAGCGGGGCTCCCCATCGCCCCCCTGTGCTCGACCCCGGTCTGGTGGCGAGGCCCTCGGCGCGGTCTAACCATATGCCGGGTGGGACAAGGCCCAGCTAGGAGCCAGCGAGCGGGCCTCGACTTATGCCATGTACCCAAAGGAGCTCTAGAGTGCCCCGTCCCCGCCACTGTCTCATACCACAAGAGGGTCGCGCACGAAGTTGTCAGACTAATATAACCCTGACAGAATGTCAGCCTGACAGAAGTCAAGCAACTGGCTGGCTCTTGGAACATAAGCCGGTTTTTTCCAGTCTAACCCACACAGGCGGCGGCGGCCAGTGCTAACCCACACATTTGTAGTAGTGCAACCGATTCGCGTGGTTGTATGAAGGTTATTTTCTGTTCCGTTCATTTACTAATGTACTAAGCTTACCCTTCATGTAATAGAGTTACGTATTCCGATATGCTAATTTGAAATTTGTTTTTGCGGTTGGACTTGAAGTACTTCATTTTCGTAGTTTTGTTCTTGTTTGGCTAAAATAATAAGAGGGTCGGTTGCCAGGCGGCTGGCTGTAAAACTTAAGCTCTCGGCTCTGGTTTTGGAGGTCAAACGAACAACAACAGAATACTCAAAGAGGGTTGGTGTCTGGCATGCCGGCTGTAAAACATAAGCCAAAACCCTGAGCTTAATACAAAAATCACAGCTATTTATTTATCTCCAGGGTAGGCAGAGGTGAATGTTAATTCCTACGTTTCACCAATTATGTAAGGTCCTATATAAGAAGGGGTGAGCCTATTGCCATATATCGGTATACGTAAATCGCAGTACTTTATATATTGCTAGGTGTTATAAGAGGAACTGTGCTGCCTATTACTCATCGTCTTGTACCTACGAAAACCATGGGAGAGATAGGGGGTGTTGCATTCTGCTCTACCGTCACCACACGGCTTATAAACATATTTTCATATAACTTGGGTTTGGTTATGACTTGGGCGAGTTTGATATCTATCGACACAATTCTTGTTCCAAATTTGTACAATAATCTGAAAGCGGAGCGAGCGTGAACAATGAAATTATTCTAACAAGATGTCAAATGTACTTATTTACATAATTTATTATACGTGCCATTTTTGTTCGATGGAAATATTCTACTCATAGGGGAAGGCGCCCCAAGTGGGCACACTGTTTAGATTGACGAAAATAAAAATAATGTTCAATGTAACAATTGGCTCAATTTTTCCTTACTTTTCTCTACTGGGTGTAACAGATAGGTGTTGTCATATTTAAAGGGGTAAATCAGGCCATCAAACTGAACACTTTCGTTAAGGGACCAAAATCGAAATCTCAGAAAATAAATCACTTCCCCATACTAAACCGAGAACCAGCTGACATCAGTTGTTATGGGTGAGTGTTTATTTTTTCTGAGATTTCGATTTTGGTCGTTTTGTGTTTAATTGAAAACATACATCACTATCAACTAAGGAGCCATACCTATATAAAATTTATTTTGTATTTGATATTTTGAAAGAGCATCCGTAACGGGTAACGACGAACTAAACGCTTCTTAGAAATCGCTCAAAGTTCAAAGTGTAATTTGGTTTAGCACAGTCAACTTAATAAGCCTTGTGTAACACGTGCTTTATGTCAGAATATAGCGCCAGATGCCATTTCTATGTGACTTCAATATTTTACAACTTCAAATCATGTTATAAAATACTTCACTTTAATTATTATTTAGGCATTAACTGCATGTTAGTTGGGGCATTTTATCTCTGTAGAATTTAACCTTAAAATGCTTACATTAGTGATGTAAGTATTTTTAGGTTTGGGTATATTTTGAATTGCTTAAATACACTAAACATAATTAAAGGCACAGATATATCAAATTGTTATTAATCGGGTACGGTAATCTCAGTACATTGCTAAGTAGCTTAAGAGGAACGCTACTGTCTTAACCCTTAGTCGCCTTGGTGGGGTGGTGACAACTGTATTCTGCTCTGCCACACGGCCTATACGGTAGATATATATTTTTAATTTCACCTTTCGATTAGTCAGGTTGCGATTTAGTCAGGCTTCGAATGGAAATATTTTTTGCCGGCTCAGTTCGCAAGACTGCTATAGATGACACGAGGGAAAGCGTCGCTGTAATGGCCACTTACGTGATATGGGGGAAGAAATGGTTTCTTGCAAAAAGCGCGCGATATTGAGTGGGCCGGACATTGGGGTTGGCACCTAATGTTTATGTATGGGATGTTGGCGGCGTAATTTTTTCTGTGGCGCCTCGCGTGTGAAATATGGTAATTGTTATCGTGCTGCGCTTGTAAGTGTCGATTGGCAAGAAAATTATTTAGGTAATTGGGATTTACAAACGCACGTAAATCACGTTTATTAATCCCCGAAGGGGTAGGCAGAGGTGTATCATACCCTTTGGCCAATTAAGTCAGGTCCCATGTAACAGGTGGCGCGGCAAATCGGTAAGGGGCTGGAGGAGCTCGCCAGCGCAGCGGCAGAGCGCGCTTGGTCTGTGATTGCGTAAACTAAACAATGACTGAATGAATGATTTAATGTCTTCATCTGTCCCTTCTCTCGCTAACAATAAGTTCCATTTCCGAACTGTCACTGATGATGAAGTACGTAAAATTGTCATATCGTTGAAATCTGGAGCTATGGGGTGCGATGATATGGGCAGAATAATGATAGTTGAGGTTTTAGAATCTGTTCTTTATGTATTTACTCATATATTCAATTTCTCCCTCTCTAATGGCGTTTTTCCTACTTTATGGCTTAAAGCTTTTGCGATACCTCTACCCAAAGTCTCAAACCCCAGTTCCCTTTCTCACTTTAGACCTATTTCTATTCTAACTTTCCTGTCAAAAATATTAGAAGCAATTGTGTTAAAGCAGCTTACTGCCTTTGTCCTCTCCAACAGACTTCTTTGCTCATATCAGTCTGGTTTCCGCGCTGGTCATAGCACTGCCACAGCTCTTATTAAGATTTTGGACGATATACGTGATGGTATGGATGAGTCAAGATTGATTGGTGTTAATTGATTTCTCCAATGCATTTAATGCCGTAGATCATGACATTCTTCTTGCCATAACGGCAAAACTCGTATTCTCCTCATCAGTGGAGACTTGGCTTTCTTCATATCTTCGTGGACGCCAACAGGCAGTACGAGCGGATCAATCTCTTTCCGACTGGTGTGACTTGATTGCTGGTGTGCCACAGGGTGGAATTCTATCTCCACTTCTCTTCTCGTTATTCATAAATTAATTGACTTCATCCATTAAATCCACTTACCATCTGTACGCAGACGAACTCCAACTTTACATTCAGGGAGACGTGGCAAATCTTAACACAGTTATTGCAGACCTGAATGATGATTTGGATAGCATTCTTAAATGGTCTACTAACTATGGTATCGATGTGAATCCAACTAAATGTCAAGCTATTATCAGCCCAATTCCTTATAACGGTAACATAATACCTTATCGGTCTGAAGCTAAAAACCTCGGCCTTTACATTGATAGAGCTCTCGGTTGGGAAGTGCATGTTAAAGATGTTTCTCGTCGGGTCACTAACACGCTCAGGTGTCTAAATAGGCTTAGGAATTTTCTTCCGTCCACTACGAAAACTATGTTGGTGCAGGCGCTTGTTATGCCCACGATTGATTATGCTGACGTTTGTTATTCTGATGCTAATCAAGATCTTTTAAATAAGCTGGATCGACTTCTGAATTATGGCATTAGATTTATCTTCAACCTACGTAAATTTGACCACATTTCTTCGTATCGCAGACAACTCAAATGGCTTCCTATTCGACAGCGTAGGAGCCTGAGAGTTGTCTGTACTGTTTTCAAAATCCTTTTTGACCCACAAGCCCCAGAATATCTGAAATTTGGTTTCAATTTCTGGGGTCTTCTCACTCACGTAACCTTCGCTCATTTGGCAATCTCACTCTTGAAGTTCCTATACATTATTCCACTTTTGTTTCGAAATCCTTCACTGCTACGCGACTGTGGAGTGATCTACCCCTGCATATCCGTAGAGCACCTAATCGGTTTGAATTTAAGAGATTGGCTCATGATTTTTATCTAAATTCTCTAAACTGACATCATTAGCTTATTTATATGTATATGTATATAGCTTATTTATTTATGTAGGTATGTGTAAAGTGTGTATGTTTATTTATGGTTAAATATATATATTTTTTTTTAAAGTAATTATTATAACATATCTATGTATATTTATGAAAATATGTGTTACATGTGGTATATTTTACTTTTTTGTGGTAATTTAAATTTTTAGTTAAGGTAGTTTTATTTTCCCATCGCGCCGACAAATGTGTATTTTTAAAATTTGTTGTTGACTGGGAGAGAATGCTTTTAGCATTAAGTCCGCCATTGGTAACAATTTGTTTATTGTGCAATAAAGATTAAATAAAATAAAATAAAAAAATGACCGCTCACTGGGTGGATGACCAAAAATATATTATATTGAGTTGGTAACTGCTTCGGAAGGCACGTTAAGCCGATGGTCGTTAATATCGAATAATACGCACTGGGCCAGGGTGGTGGTTTGTGGCCCTTTCTCCCTATACTCTTCCATGCATAAAGAAGATGTGTGCGTTTCCGGTGTGGATGATATGAATCAAAAGATGTGTATGACCTGATGTGAATGTCGTTTGATCGATATTAATAGAAAACTACTGCGTCGACCGCATGTTAACTGGGAACAGGACTGTAGACGATATTATGCTTTTTATGCGAATGAATACGGAACTATGTAGGTACACGAACTAATACAAGGCAACATCCAAGCCAAAGTCAGAAACGATAAATTTTCAGACAGTTAACAAAACCGGGCGGCGGCTTTGTTAGAATGCTCTGTGGATCACGTTGGTTTTTCGGAGTAAATATTATTCTCGCATGACAACGTGCAGCTCTGGGCGTGACCAGACTTTGTGAGTCCAAAAAGGTATTCTAAACTGATCCGTTATTTCAATCTCACGTGGGCTGTTGATGCTTATGCTGCCGTACCCAGCGTCTCTTAGGAAGCATTTATTTAAACGTACAAACATAAATCACGACTATATCCCCGAAGGGGTAGGTAGAGGTGATCTGAAACACATTTATTTAAATGTGATTTCTTTGTATTACCTACATATGCTAATATGATGGAAGTATACGTTTAAAAGCTAAATTAGACAGAAAATTAACAATAAACTTGTAATTCTTTTTCTTCATACTTTTTTTAAATGTATGTTTAGCATGAGTAGTAGGTATCCAGGTTGTACGTTATTACGCATACATGTCGTACCTAGATATTTAATTTCAAATCAAACTCAAACTCAGCATAATGTTACAACGGAGTGTGTTAATGATACCACAAATCTCTACTTAAAACATCAAACGCTTGCCTTAGGTACTACATCTAATAATAGCACACAACACGGTATTTGTGTCTAAATGCGTGCCAATGAATCTGACAAAAACAACGAGATATTTTATTTCCAGACCTACTTTAAGAGGAGGCTCATTAAATATAACGCGATTTTAGAGATATTTCCACAATCCATTAGACTTGTGTTCATGTCAAATTTTTTGCTATATTTCTCTAATGATTAGATAAAACAAACACATATTTTTCTATTCTTGTTGACAGTCTTTTTTGGATATCGAAACTTTGACAAATTATAACGTTTTCTCTTCATGTTATAGTGTGATTGTGAGTGAAATTTACCTAGAAGAGTCATATAAGGGACTATTCATCTTCCATGCTGGCCTGGGAGCTAAAGAATAACATAAAATGTGCTAGATAACATATAACTCACCCCGTAAAAGTCGACTAAGGGAGATAGTCCGGTGTAGTCATTAAGCATCTAAAGGTACCCGAATGATGGAGGAAAAACCACCAACAACAGCATATCCAAGTGGGATGGTGTCAGGCAAGTGGTCGGTTGTAAAACTAAAACCTCGAGTACAGGGCCGGAAGAAGAAGAATATAAGGCCAAAGTGAATCTTCTAGGCAAGCGTGTACCATCTTAGGCCTCATCGTCGTTTTCCATCAGGCATGATTGAGGCCAAACGCTCTGCCTAATTAACCTAAAAAAATAAATAAAAAGAATTAGCACTACCGCTCACGAGGTCGGCAAAAAAATCAAATGACCAAGATCTTTTCTCCTCTTCTCCCTACCCTGTTCCCAGTCTATCTATGGTCGGCGCGGCATATTTACTCTTACATATATGTCGGTCAGACTACACTCAGCCATCCACTCCATTTTGATTCATATTCTAATAGCTGTCTTTACCTTCGACGCCGTCGCCTTGTACGGCACACGCGGGAAAGATTTGGGGTAGTGACAATTGTATTCTACTCTGCCGTCACCACGCGTCACTTAAGAACACCCCCGCTTTACGCGACACATAATTATAATTCACCGCCTATTACATGGAATTTGTCGTGTGTACGGCACGCGTCATTTCGCTACAAAATATACGGAATCAAGCGGTTAAAAGCGCTTGGAAATTGTTTGTCAAACATTCCTATCACGTTCGCAATAGTGGGCTGTCATGCGCAGAATAATATTCGCGGCGAAGCGTGTTTTCCGACGTACGCATTTCGTTGATGGTTGACTTTAGCATTTTACGTCCCACTGTGTATTAACACTAAGGGCCGATTTCACCGCAGAATTAAACGTGATCAGTTGAAGTTGAACTCGGTTTATGCTCTAAACTGAGTTCCGCTACATAGTTTGCATTAATCAAAACCAAGTTTTATTAAACTCAGTTTCTATGGGAGACGGTGAAATCGGCCTTAAGAGGCGCAAAATATATTTTGCCAGAAATTTATGCGGGTTCACGGGATCTTAGCATGTAAGAGGAATTCGTAATTGAGAAGCTTAAATTCGCGATAACTTTAATTGAATCTGAATTGTTTTGTCTTGCAGACGCTTTGGGTTCGACGTAAGTATTTTGGAATGCAGACAAAGTTGGGCTATGGGGCTAAATGTTGTCCGGTATAAATGTGCGACGTAAGAGTTAAAATAAATCGAAATCTAAATCTATATATTAAATTGCCTAGCTAAATGGCAAATGGTACAACGTCACTACCGTGTAAATGTCAATTTTTGACAACTACTTTTACACATTTGACACGACGGTCGCCATGGTGTTTTCTCAGTAATACGTCAATTTCATACATTTTTATTCTATTCGTTCGAACAGCTTTTCCACTTGGCCCCCCATGCCTTTATTATTACGTCTATCCATTTTTCCAAATGTTCAAAGTTAATCGTTTTTACATTTCAAAGTTTAGTCTACCGAGACAGGATACAAATCGCCATAGTTGACTATCCCGCCACCCGGACGCATTGTCGGCGTCTGTGGTTCCATCTGGTGTAAAGGAACGGAATCCCCGAAAATTCGAAAGAAGCCTGGGGAAGCCGCAGAGAAGACCCGCGCAGTCGAATTTGATCAACACTCGAACAAACATATTTTTTTTTGTATCAATTTCAATATTTTAATGTAATTAAACGTCTTAAAAACTATTCGACTACATTAGTTTATTATTATTACATTATTGGATAGGATACCTGACTGTACACACTGACAACTGTATTAATAATATTATGTGTATATGTATTAATAATTAAATAATGAACTAATTTGACTTTTGATTAATCATATTGATAATTATGATTATGACTAATTATTTTTGTAAGTTAGTATAAATGACTTTAGCATATCGTATTTGGGTGGTCATGCTAGCCGGGCAGAGCAGGAAGAAGTAGAAATATCACTACTGCCCACGAGATCGGCAATAAAATCAAATGACCAAGATCTTTTCTCGGCGCACTATAAATCACAATGGGAACTATGTCGCAACGCCTGAGGGTATCGATCTTCCCTGAGAGGCTTGTAAACGGCCCGCGCCAGTCATAAAAGGGCACGGTCGTCAGCAGCAGGCTTTATTGCTGGATATACGTCATTCTAGATGAACTACCCTGTTAGACATGATGTAGTCATAAGACGGGACTGATGCGGATTGACGGATAAGGCTCTTAAGCTAATGCGCAGAGAGTTACAAGTCCACGAGCAATGGCTTGAAACTCTTGCAGTTTTTATGTTTAAATAAAACGTTACCCTTTCCTTACTGCTGGAAATTACGGCAGGCTTGAAGATACAATTAAAAGGTGCCTAGAACGACGCGGGGTGAACGACCGGGAAAATGGAACAAAACATTAATTCATAACCATTAAAATTTTATTGTTTTGCGAGATGCGTGTAACTTTAGGTGCTAAAACGAAAATATTTTATCATTTTGCCAAATCGATCTCGCAGGCTTTTATTTATTCGTTTTAACGCAGGCGTTTTTGACGAATTAATGACACTCGATTAAAGAATGATAAAACCAGGACGATGCCAATAGAGCAGCTTGAGGAAGCCAACCAAGTTATCCTATGAGTATAAAATGTTGTAGGTATATTTTCGTGAGATGAAATTTAGGCAAAATTTGTAATTAGGAGATAAAATGACCGCTATTCTATACACTGTTGCAGAAAGCTACTAACTTAATTCTGATTGCAGTCCATAAAACTGACGAGACAACAATATATTGCTGTGCATTTATTTCTGCATGCTAACTGCCGCACTCAGAGACGTCAAATAACTTTATTGAGTACCTAATGTCAAAAAATTTCAATTAAATCTAGACCATAGACCCGGCAAGAATAGCGACTAGTTTTGAATTGTAATTTTTTGACATTTAGTACTCATTATCTTTATATGACGTCTCTGAGTGCGGCAGTTAGTGTCCATTTCATAACTGTCCTTCTTGCCCGATGTTCCCCTATGTAAAATAGGTATTATTTTAAATATGTAGGTACAAAAAAATAATGTTTATTTCTTTTATATTAATTTACAAACAATAAATACAGTTTTTGCAAACCAATTGAAATAATAGACTTAATGACAAAAAAGCCAACAAATAAAGGAGATAAGAATAGAAACTAGAAAAAAAAATTACTAAGAGGAGTGAATGAGATGAAGTTTTGACAAATTGCCAATGTGATGAGATTCAAGTGAATGTGCCATGCATGTGCCAAGCCAAACAAAACTGCCAAACCAAACAACTTAACCTAAAAATAATAATAAAGTTAATTTTTATTTCATTAATTTTAAAGAAAAGTTTTTTTTTTTTTATAACCAAAATTAATCTTACAAACAAAATATTAGAACACTTGCATAAATATTTACACAGACATTTCAAAGAATGTTATTTAACAATCTCATATTTTATATTTGCCCAACAGTATTAATGATATATTTAAATAAAGCTAAATAAGTGCTGCTATTTACAAGAAGATCCTGAATGGAGCGCGGAACCATATCTGATTGGCCATATATTTCAATTAGCTCATCCATCAGCACAAGGCGGTTTATACCAAAGTATGAGCAATCAAAAAAAATGTGGGACAAAGATTGTTCTGAATCAGAGTTACAATAATTACAATGAGGACTCTGCACCAATTTTAAACGGCATAGTATACAATTAAACTGAAACTGACGTATTACAGAGAAAACAACTTTTTGACCGTGGTGTCAAAAGTAAGATAATCTTTCAAAATTTAAAATTTGTATTCTATGCGCTATAATTGGCCACTATTGGCTAGGTGGTTGGCAGCCGGGATTGTGGAGACTGCTATTTATGTGCCCGATATGTGGCAATAGGCACGCCACCACATGGACACCCAAGTTATTAACTGGCGAAAAATGTGTGTTAATTCACCTCTGCTGAAGGAGTAGCTGCTGGAGAGCTGAAGGGATATAGGTGTGATTTATGTATGTAGAAAAACTATTGTAAATAAAATTATCATAGAAATATTCCTGGTTCGTAGTCGGTATTACGGCTAACCCGGATTCGATATGTTATGGTACCTATATAAAAAGTATAATATCAATTGGTTAATGTTCTACAGATGCAATGTTATTCTAGTCACATTTACAATGACGCAAGCCACAGCTAATTCCACAAATTGCTTGTCAGATTTTTCCAAGGGTAGTTTCAAAGGGTGACCGTGGTGAGTATGGAGATGACAGCGGACGGAAGACCTCGTTATATTTATGTTTTTGCACACCCTACCCAAACAATTCACAGCGAAGGGCAGACTTAGGACGTGTAAACATTTTTCAAGACTAAATTGTAAGGCTTACTTCATACAGCTAAATATTATTAAAATGTTTATAGTCCATTACTTTTTCTAGTTGGTCATACTGTAAATGACTTATGTTTTTTATGTTGGTATTTCTGATTAAAGAACTTCACTTCGGGTAATGTAATTGAAGAGTGTGTTTTATTAAATATATTGTAGAAGGTAGGATCTTTGTTTTATTGCCCTTGGTATATAATGTACTATGGTTGGTGTTGAATTTATATTTTTCTTTTCCCAAAAAGGAACAGCGATGGGATTTAATCCATATAGGACGCATTGTCCGTGTCTTCCATGCTAGCATGGAGAACACGGTTAATGCGTCCTAGACTGGGAGCGAAGAAATAACTTAGTAGGGGAGACCGGGTCAAAACCGTATAGCTAAGAACAAACCTATATAAAATTGAAATAAAGGAAAGTAATACATTCATAATCAACTCATTTATTAGAGACTCTCATTGGCTATAGAAGTTAACAAAAATAAATCTTTAATATTCATAAAAACAAAAAATAATCAACAAAAACTAAACCTCGATGAAATACGATTTTGTCCCAGGGGTTGGACAAAATCGTATACTATATACGATATTGCCCCATACGTTATCAACGTGAAGCCAAACAACCAAAACATTCGAAACAATCCATGTCATCTTCATCCCAGCCAGTACAGCCTTCGTGTACTCATCCTTTACAGGTAATGCTATGAACTCAACCTTCATCCACGCGACTTGCGTAATATTCTTCCTTACAATATATACAAATATTTTCATTCATATTAGTGCACGAAGTTTAAGGTTTTGATTGCTTGGGTGATTTGTTTAAATTAAAGCTTGGTTTCTTCTTCTTGTCCAGGGTAATTAATTCTTCTTTATACGGAGAAGACGTCACCACTAAAGTTTTACCTTTACGATGATTGGTTTGTCTTCTTTTTTCACTATTTATTCTAGGTATAGGAATGATATCTGAAGGTGTTACGAATGTTTTACATTGTTTATTGTTTTGCCTCTTTTGGTGGAGTAGATTCACAAGAGACATTGTGAGCAGTAGAAGTAGAAGGAATGCTTATTCTGACTTCCAGCTTTGTCGGTTAGTAGATCTTTTATAATTCCGAGGCATTGTAATAAAAACCTGCTCACAAAAACATCATTATATATTCATTAGGACAAAACCGTATACTAGCCGATTTTACCCCGTACGGTTTTGCCCCACTGACCATAAACAACATATTTCATCATACACTTTTCATATAATGCAGACCCGGCACCAGATATTGTCGATAATTAAGTAAATACACACAATTTAACGTTAATAACACTGTACTTACCTAATTATTATAATATTATTCACAATTCAAACTTTCGTTAACGATAAAATTAGATCAAAATACATAAAAACAATATTTAAGTGATATATTGTGAACGCTCGTACGTGCAGCGAAAAGTGTCTGTTGACAGATTGACCCTATTGGCTACTTGCTGTGGTCGGTAAATTCGCGGTTAATTCAAAATAATAACGAGCACAGCTATACTATACCGTTTTACCCTGGTATACGGTTTTGTACGGGTCTCCCCTATTGGTCAGTCCCGCTAAAATGCTAGTTTGGTTCTACAAAACTAGAACCAAACTACGACGTTCTGCTGATTGTACTTACTACATACAACAAGGTATAGTTAGCAAAGATTTGTAAGCATTGTACGTCGGTTCCCCAGACAACTACGGTTCCGCTAGAGTAACCATTCAGGGCCC
Source organism: Cataclysta lemnata (assembly GCA_963931975.1). Classification (NCBI taxonomy): domain Eukaryota; kingdom Metazoa; phylum Arthropoda; class Insecta; order Lepidoptera; family Crambidae; genus Cataclysta; species Cataclysta lemnata. Next base: position 9,021,505 of record OZ008353.1, on the reverse strand, counting down.
GTTCAAAAGAATACCCTGGAAAATCTGGTACCGGCATCGTCTCATTATCGGTTTAATTACCCGGCATGTTCGCTTCTCATTACCGGGAGCGGTGTAAGAGCTTGTTCACACTGAAGTTTGTTTTTGTTGCATAGTTGTACGTTTATTTTTCTCAAGTCGTCACTTGACAAACATATACATACATCGCACCTCACGCCGTGTATTAGTATCCATGTTTCGCCAACTATTTTCAGTCCCATTTATAGGGGCGAGACTAAAACCATATAACGGACCTATGAATGCTGCTGCCCATTCTTTGTCACTGTTTTAAACTAGTCGCCTTGTACGACACCCGCGGTTGAGGCTTGATTGAGACGTGGTTTAGTTTAGTCCGACCGATATTGGGGATTGGAGAGGTGGTGTCAGTTGTATTCCACTCTGCCGTCACTTGGCGGCATGATAAACATCATAAATAGGTGAACTTTTGTAAGTTTACGCAATCGCAGGCCGGGCGCTAAGCCACTGCATCGAGCTCCCCAGCGTGGGATATAGGAGGTGACAAATGACGGTAGCCGGCAACTGTCTGCTCACGGCTTTACATTTATTTCCTACAAGGGCCCGGTTTGGAACCGGGTCACGCGGCCATTTGCATAATTCCCCAGTACTGCGACGGGTTCAAACAAAAATATGGCTAAATAATGTAAATTGCCTAACTACTGCTGCAGCCATTGATCTTGTCTTTAAGTTTCTCCGTTCGCTGTTCACAGTTCGTTGGCGTAATTATTTAATGAGCGAGACTTCTGCTGCCGTAGCTGTTTCTCAGCAAAAATAAAAAGAGAAGAACGAAAAAAAGTATTGGTATTTTCACAGTAATATTTCTACAATACAAAAACATGCGGTGTGGTGACGGTAGAACAGAATAGAATAGTAACTAAAAATGTAAATTAAAAGCGTTTATGTTACATAACCTAGGAATATAGTGCAATTAACGTGCTCGGTAGATGACATGAAACCTACAGGCATGGAACTTAAAATATTTGGCGAAATGTTGGCGTTAATTTATACACCTCTGACTATCCTTTCCGGGATATGTAGAATTATTTATGTACAATATTATGTATTGTAGACATAATATAATAATAATAAGACTAGTTTAGGTTTCAAGTAGGTTTTATAAGGTATATTGTTTCCTCAAACTCATATTATATACATTAATAACGTCTGTATATCCCCGAAAGGGTAGCAAGGGATGTAAGCAACAATGCAACTACCTCCTTACTAAAAAGGCATTATTTACTTCTATCTTACTTCTACGTCCTTATTAATCTTGTTTCGTAACAGTTTTAATTAATAATGTTTCCAAATACACCAAGTTTCTCCTTAATTTAAGTAACACGGCTGATTAAACTTTATGTAAATTAAGATTAACTACATACAGCGTTCCCAATATAACATCATAACCTAAATAGGTACTTCTTTATTAATTGGTAATAACGTGATAATACATATCAAATTAACTCCCACTCATTGCTATTGTGTACTTAGCAGATATCCTAACACAAATATAATCATGCTACATAAACGTTATTGATGAGTGATTAATGAAAGCTATTACATATAGATTTAACTATAACAAGGTTAATTAGAATCCTTAAGGGTCTTCCTACGAAAGTGGTCTAAAGCGTTACTTGCGTCTTACTTGCATTAAGACTGATGGGGTGTTACTTTCTTTGCTTACAGCAAGACATGGATAGCATTAGCTTGAAACCCAGGTCTAAGCCCCTTCGTACATAGGCTACGCTAATCAAGATATTCGACGATTTTAGTCTCCAAGCGACTACCGCCAAACAAATCAACATCCAACAATACAAATCGAATCGCTGGACGTATGTCGGCGAAATGACCGGCACAAAAAGATAAATAAGGTGAATTACCACCCACGTTTCACCAATTATGTCAGGTCCCATATAATAGGGGTTAGTCTATTGCCATATATCGGGCACGCAATACGCAGTATATTGCTAGTATAGGAGAGCTGCTTGGTATAAGGGACTGTGTGGTGACGGCAGTGGAGAATACAATTGTCACCACACCCTATCTCTTGTGCGGGTGTCGTACAAGGCGACTGAGAGTAATGGGGAGCTGGGTTTCTGTTCTATCTATGAATGACTTTATGAATGGCCTCTGTAAAATCTAACAATTCTGCCAATATCGTGTTTGGAGAAGATACGTTTAGCAATGAAGTTAAAATCGGTTTGAACCACACTGAAGCGTTCTTCTTATACGAACTACAACTGGCAACCAAACTTTAACATATTTTTTTCATCTTCTATAGGAATTACCGGACGGTATACCATTATCACGCTTCTGATTCTTGACGTGTATGAGCGTGTAACACGAAATTGGATATGTATGCAAGAAACAAATGATTTCCACCACACGTTGTTATTCTCATGCCACGCCACGGCGTGACGAGGGTTCTTTCCAGTTTTGAAAGCTTTCGATTATAATAAGTTGTTATTCTAAGCGGCCGCAGTTCGCTTTTATTGTTTCATTGAGAGCGATTCATAAAAGTTTGGCTGAAAAATACATAACCAACCAAACAAATAATTTTTACGTAAAGTCACAAAGATCTTTAGTACTTTCGTTTGACATAGAACTAAAAAAGTATTTTATATGTCTTTGAAGTGTTTTGTGGAAATTGTGAGGGACACATTTTGGTGTCCCTTAAGCCTTACCTGGGGATTGGGGGTCTCGTTCCATCCATCTATATCACTTACGGCTTGTCCCAATATTCTATCAACATATTTAAATTGTGATAAAACGGGATTTATACCACGTACCTGGATTTTAAAAGCCCGTTTTATCAAAATTTAAAGATGAAAGTGACCACGTAAGCTTAAAACAATATATTCTATCAACAGTTTAAGATAGACGTACTACAGCTTAGTTGCTAAGCAGCTTCTGATATTAATCGTAATATAACAAAAAATGCCAAGTAACTAAACTTTACTAAGCTTACTTTTAACTGTAGATAGAATATAGGGGCCCCCCGTTAGTGGACTAACCAGGTGGTTATAAGATAACACGTCGTATTCACACATCATGGCATGTCATGTCATCAATGGTGATTGCGTTAACTTAACTATGTTCACAAAGGCCGGCCAATTGAATGGGTGACCAAAACTATTTTATCTTGAAGTTTCACAATCGACGAGTAAGTTCTGGACTTCTGTATAGCTTACTTGGCAGTTCATTTGACAGTTGTAATATAAAATATATATCAATTGAACTGCCAAGTAAGCTACTCAGAATTTTACCGTCGTTTGTAAAACAGGCGCTTAGCATTCTAAGTTAACGTTTAGAGACATAGCATTCTAAGCGCTACTTGCACCAAACCAATTTCCTTGGGGCTAATTTATTTCGTGCTTCTCGCAGATTTATTTGGACGTAAAAGGATCCCGGATGCAATCCGACCGCAGAGCAATAGCGATAGACGTTACGATCGTGTCGGCGACCAGATGAACGCACGGAGCGACGCTATTTACGAGTTCTGTGGCTCCCGTGTCCTGAATTATTTTCATGAGGCTGCTCTGTATGGATGGGATCCGAGCTCTCGAATGGAACCCTCAGTACGTCACTTGTTTTATGGTCGCTACCTACTTGGTTGCTTCCTTTTGTTCTCAATGAGTTGAGGTGTTACATTGAATAGAGGACTAAACTAGTACTTTAGAAGCGTGTGTTGCACAAATGTAGGTGAGATAACACATTTTTATTTTGGTAATTTATATATTTATAAAATATATTACATGTCAAAATCAATGATGAGGAATGGGCAGCAGTGTTCCTCTTATACCACCTAGCAATAGCAATGTACTGCGACTTTTGTGCCCGATATATGGCAATAGGCTCGCCACCTATTACATGGGACCTAACATAATTGGCGAAACGTGGGTGCTAGTTCACCTCTGTCTACCCCTTCGGGGATATAGGCGTGATTTATGTATGTATGTCAAAATTGTATAGTTACGTTTTTTATCCCGTCATAATGAGTGGAGTGTACAACCAGATATATCAACGTCGTAAATATTGTTTCTCCGAATGTTTATACAATCTTTGTATAGTATAATATATAAAAAATGAGTGACAATAATAAGGAGGTGATTCAGAGGTTGGAAGCCAATTAGGATTTGGGCTACGAGCAATTACCCGAACCATATATCCATAACCCATTAAGGAATAAGGTTAAAATACAACCACCGAATTAATATAATAACAATGGGTAAAGAGAGAAACGTGTCATTTTGTAACCGAAGGCTTCGGTTCATAGATCAATCGTCTACTGAAGAAATTGTAATCGTATATGCTCCAAGCAAACTTGAACTTAAGGCTACAGTAACAATAAGAGATAAATTTCAAACACCAGACAATATAGCAGTGTTGACGTAAAAGTCGACTATGGGAGATTGCCCGATCTAGACCAATAAGCAGCTTGGGGCACCCGAATAGTGGAGGCCAAACTCACCAACAACAGCATACCTAAAGAGAGTTGGTGTCAGGCAGGCGGCCGGCGGTAAAACCCAAGTCAAAACCTTTAAAAGTATGAATTGGGATGTTGTCATCCCAATAGCTCTCTCCTTTCATCGATCTCTCGGTCATTTCCATCTTTTTTCTATACATTCAGTCATCATCAGCACCTTTCCGGTATAGTACCTATATGAATTAAAAGTGGATGGCTTGATGACATTTAACCGATATAAAGGGTAGTGGAAACATACTGCGCCGACCCCAGACAAACTCAGGAAGATGATGATGATACGCTCCAAGCAAAGTTGAACTTAAAACTGTACTAACAATAAGAGATACTGTTCAAACACCAGACAATACAGCAGCGATCGCGATTGGACTATAAAAGCGGACTAACGTTCACAATGGATGGTATTTGATCTGCAACTGTTACGTGCCCAGAGCACAAGCCGTTAGGCTTAAAGTTGCGAAAGAAAAGCGAATACAGCAAGCAGACCGATTGCTTTTGTATCTTTTAAATGTCTTTCAGACGTTTTATAATATATACTGCTTATTTCAGAAGCGGTATATAAAACGTTACGTCGTCACGTTGGTGTAATAGGTGGCGAGCCTACTGCCATCTATAGGGCACATAAAATCGCAGTATATTGCTAGGTGAATGCAATTGAATAAATTAAGGGGAATGCTGCTGCCCATTACTAATCGCTGTTTTTACCTTTAGTCGCTTTGTACGACACCCACTGGAGAGATGGGGGTGGTGACGATTTTATTCTGCTTTTCCGTCACCACTCAAGCGACACCAAAACGTGTCCCTCACAACTTTTTTCAAACACTTCAAAGACATAAACACTTTTTAGTGCTATGTCAAACTAAAGTAACTTTACGTGAAAATTATTTGTTCGGTTGCGTATTTTTAATGGCTCTTAATCTTGATCTTAATCATCAATGAAACAGCCAAAGTGAACTGCGGCCGCTGGATAGTTGAGGGTATAAAATAAAATAGAGAATAACAACTTATTAAATCGTCAACGAAGGTATAGTAAAAGCTCGTTTGGTACTCCAATATGTATTTCTATCGACTTTGAACTTTATGCGACACAAGTTAAGGCTGACTTTCCCAATCTCGACATTGGCGAAAAAGTCAGACTTCAAATAGCTATTCACACAGAATCGATCGGAGTTACTTGAGAGTTTTGTACAGTGTGATGTGCTGTTGACTGTATGTGAGGCAGTAATGAAATAGTTACCAGAAATGGGTTCGATTGACACGTGCTCCCGTGAAAGCCACTAATAAACTGAAGGCCGATCCTATCTAACAAGCATCTTCAGAGAGGTACCAATTTAGGCACAGCCTAGTTGCGAGTCTCAATATTAATTAACGCCCCACAAGAACATGTAACAAGATTTAACTTGGGTTAAGTGAAGAATTGTGTGTACGCCGTAACACAATTTTGAATGGTAGGTGTACATTAGTAACATTTAGTGCCTCTATTTTCCGAGATATCTAAGTTTATTTACTACGGCGGTTAAGACGCTGAGGAGTAATTTAATAGGCGGCAGCGTTCCTCTTGTTCCTCCACCTTTTATTACTACGACGACGCGATTTACGTGCCTGATAGATGGCAATAGGCTCGCCACCTTTTACATATTAAGACATAGCCTTATTGGGAAAACATGTGTGTTAATTTACCTATGCCTACCCCTTCGGCGATATAGGCGTGACCTGTATATAGTGCTATTATATGTATTTCCAAAATATCTAAGTTTATATAAGAGGCCTACTCTTGTAAAGAAATTCTTTATCATCCTGCCATGCATCACCTTCTTTAATCATATTCATGGTTCTCTTGTGAAGAAAAGAAAATCATATTACCTGTTGACTCGAAGTGCTAAGTGGTACCTACCTAACTTTGCTAAGGCGGGTCATTAGAAAGGTGATCAAAATTATGCTTGTCATTACTGCTGATGCAGCTTACCATGCTTCTGAACATAGAAGTTCTCAGGACAATATATTTTGGCCACCCATCGCCAACGAACCGCCTTGGCGGACGGAGTTTAGTTTACGCAATCGCAGGCCGACTAAGAGGCTTTGATCAACTGATCATTGCGCCTCTCAAAGCGATCTCCTCAAAACCTTGGGAAATTCATAATCTCGTTCCTTATCTTAATAAGGTTCTGTCCTCACAACCTAGTATTCCTTCGCGCGATGACATCATAAAGGGGCACTAAACTGGAACAGGCTGGACAAACACGAATAAACCATAATTTAAGCTTGCCCAGTATAAGCACAGTATACCCATAACAGTAGTTTATCTGAGGCCTGTCCGCGAGTTATTAGTCTACCCTTGCTTTGACGCTAGGGTTGTAACTAAAGCGGGGGCTGCGAGCGCGAATGTGCCGGGCCGGAACGAGCAGCGAGCGAAAGTGCAATCACCTTGTAGACGCGCGATCACACCGAACCCTTATGCCCCCGTATTTTATTTCAATGTGTGCGTTATAGTGCGTGCCTACACGGCGCCGAGTACGAAAGCACACATTCTAATGGGCAGCAGCCAGATTGTATGAAGACGTGTTACTGTTCTGTGTATACTGTGGTGTAAGTATCCACGGACCCTAATAAAAGTGTCCGCATAGGAGGGCTTAGGTTTCTCCAGGCTTTCTTTATTTTAGCTCCTAAATGAAAACTTTTCGATACATCCAGTATTGTGCTACAGTTGAGCGAGATTCTCGAATAAGCCAGCTGGGATTTTTTAAAATTGCCGCTCTGTTCATTTCTTTCTTTTTGTATCGATAGAACAAGGACGAGTAACAAATGAAATGGCCTTTGGCGAAAATTGCGTTCTGTTTTGTGGGTATTTTTTAAGAATTTGTGGTTATGCATCACATACATATATCGAACAGGCATTCTAAATGTCATCAATTTGTTTGATCACTATCTAATCATTCTAACCATAACGAAAAAATATGTCTGGGCTTCTATTACCGGGTAATGACCATTTATTAGATGGAAAGCCGTCTTATTAACTTCGATGACAATATATTTATTGGATGGAGGGTTGTGCCAAATTGTATTCTGCGTTGCCGTCACTCACTTCATTCTGAGTAAATATTACTACAATAAAGACACGATTTCTAATTTAAACACATTTTTCTTTTTTAGTTATTTTATATTCATACTTGCAGCCGAATGAACTGATGCACAGGCGAAGCGTTCCCAAGTTTGAATCCTGACACAGACCAATGTTTAGTGTTAAACACTTCCATCCTTCGGACTTCTCGAGTCATAATTGTTATAATTTATGCATTTTATTTTATTATGTCTTTATTACTAACACTTCTATTGATTGAACAGTCTGGAATAAATATTGATTATTATTTTATGCAGCAAATTTTTATTCAATATTTAGTAGCCGTTCTTTTCAGACACATATAATCATATTGTTATGGGAACTTTACTTTACTTGCAGATGGAGAGACTAATAGAGTATATATTTTTCTAAATATACGTACCATTTTGTACAAGCGAGTACACATTTTACACAGTATACACCCACCCACTTAGGGTCCGCTTTCTCATAAAACATATAAATTATTGACGATATTAAAAATTCAGCAGAGAAAACCGCTTTGAACTTCTTCAACGAGCAAATCCAAAGCTTTCAGCCAACAATAAACAGTTAAACTGAGGGTTACGGATTACTTAATGTTTGATTAATGGAGGGCAGCGTCGCGACGCCGGCCGGTTATTTCAATTGATCACCCCGCAGTAATGAAAAGGTGACACCAGCCCTAATCATTAGTCTTTGTCAGATTCCCTCCTTACTTCATTTGGTATTTTTCCACAACTCCCCACTGTAAGAAAATAAACGTTTTCTTAATTATTGTTTATTATTATTCAGCCATACAGTTTATTGGTTAATCCGGCTACAAAGTACTAAGCTTAAATGTACATTAGCTTTGTCAAATGAAATAATTAGAAAGTTTACAATTGTGTCGATTTTAAAATTTGAGCTTAAACATTGATGGATAGCACAACATAACTCCATTCTATTACATCTTAAAGCTTTGGAGATCGACTCTGTCTGGTTCATTACGGGCACATCCCATCAAAATGTGATATAAATATTCTTTAACATTTGGGTAAGTATCACACATCATTCCTTTTATTTATACAGTGTGGAAATAAAAAGTGGGCCCTGGGGGGAAAGTACCTTAAGTCTTTAAAATAGCTCAAATTACTGAAAGGAAATATCCCTTTATTTTTAAAGAAACATAATTGCATTCACAGAATTCTCGAACACCTTAACATTTATTCATCATCCTTTGGTACTGCTTTTAAATAGAATTTTCCGCCAAATACATTTTTAATACAAAAAAGAAACAACCCTGCATACAAACTTGAATCCTACAAACTCGCCTCCCTGCAAAAGTAAGTATTACTGTCATAATTTAGGTCACACAATGCTTAGAAGCATTTTTTAAGGTGCGTTTTTATGTTATATTCAATGAGTGAAAAGTTTTTTTTTCGTACGTACAACATAACTAAAATAAAAGATATTTCGCTCATGTTGAAGTGCTAAACTCTGTCGTAAGTGTCGAGTTCTGAAATTGCATAAAAGTTATATCTACACTTCACACGATCTGCGCCTCAAAATTTGAGGGCGACGAATGTCGTTTTTGAGACTTTCATTTCCTGCCTTCGTTCGCAGAAGTTTGCGACTTGCCAAGAAGATTTCAAATAAATAATATTGCATTCACGAAAGACCAGTGTAAGTAAAGCTTTGAGAGGTCGCTTTCGAGTTGGTATTTGTATTTTACATTTTATTGAAGAGCCTATTTGTGAACACGGTGGATAAATAGTTTTTAAGTATTTCGAGTTCATGAACTAAAAATAAATAATAGTGAAATTATAGTGTAAGCACAATTTTTGTAGAGAATATTGTGATCTATAATTTTTGTCCGAGCTAATTTTTTCATAAAATTAATTGTGTCCTTATAAATCCAAAAGACCCATGTTTGTGGACTTTGATATCGCATAAATTTTTGGCACACACAGGATCGGTGGGGACTTTTTACAATTTCATTATAATCCCTAACGTTTTTAGCTATTTTTAGCAAATTTGCGCAAATTTTTAGCTTAAAAATTTGGAATAAATGCAAAGGGTATTTTTTGTACTTTGGACCGGACATTACTTCAAATAGCTCATAGTAATAATAATAAAATCTTCTATGTGTAATATTTACCTTTTTACAATTGTCATTACCTCGTCACAATTAATATTGATATAAAATCGAGACAGCTCCAACGGATGATAATCGATTTCGTTAGGACGATAAAGTACTAAACTAGTAATCCACTTATGAGTGGCTGTTCTTTAAGAAAACCAAAAAACCCTTTCGTTGCCCATTAAATTCCGTAAGCGTCACAACGCTTACCCCACCTTAATCTTACGGCTATGGTGATACTTAAGCCACACAGACCCCAATTAGAGTTGCGCCCGTAGAAAGAGGTTTAACTGTTAATCGTCACGCGCGGGACGGAACACAAACAAATGGGATCAAACCCGGGCAGCCTTTGTGCTCAACTTTGGCCAATTAGCATATACGCCGGACAGCGCTCCCACATACAACCTTAGGGGGCTCGCGCGCGATATGCACCATAATTGCCATATATATAGTACTCCGTTCAATCATTAATTTATGAAAACTGTTCTTATAGTGTCGTGTCACCAAAAAGAGATAGGATATCAAAATTAGACAAAATTAGGCAGTTGTCATATTTTTACATACATAAATCACGCCTATATCCCCGAAGGGGTAGGCAGAGGTGAACTAGCACCCACGTTTCGCCGAATATGTTAGTGGCGTGCCTATTGCCATATATCGAGCACAAAGTCGCAGTACATTGCTAGGTGGAATAAGAGGAACGCTGCTGTCCATTCCTCATCACTGATTTATCCTTATCCTTAGTCACCTTGTACGACACCCACGGGAGAGATTTGGGGTGGTGACAATTGTATTCTGCTCTGCCGTCACCACACGGCTTCACCAATTGCCATTATAGGGTAGAGTATTTGAGCAGCGCACTATAGCAGAGTGGAGCAGCTCGCTTGCGTAGTGGCATAGCGCGTTCGGCCTGCGATTTCGTAAACTAAGCAATGTTCACTAAGGCCCTTGCATGGGTGACCAAAAATTTATTATGTCGAGTTCCTCCGTGCTTCGGATGGCACGTTAAGGCGTTGGTACCTTCTGCATCAGCATTCGTTAATACCCATCAACCCGCACTGGGCCAGCGTGGTGGGTTATGGCCCAATCTCCCTATATTCTTCTATCCATAGGGAAGGCCTGTGGCAAAGCAATGGGGACATATACAATAATCCAATACAATAAACAAGAGTTATAAATAAAGATATGAAATTTAGCAATCCGCTAACTTTCTTTTTGTAATATTGTTTTAATCTTTTATCTTTTTCCGTGTGCAGAAACCCTGAATTGGCCGTAGAACGTGACGGCACGATACGAGCGGTTTTTAATTAGAAGAAGTTGGTAGCGATGACAAGGAGCAATTTACATGAATGTTTAGTTCAGTGGCAGCTTCGGTAATCGGAAATCACGTAGGGACCTAATCAACAAAAAATAAACAAAAAGTTAGTTTTTAATTTCTATTCTCTTTTATACATAGGTACCTCTAGGTATTCGTATGTATTATTAAGTTAAGCCTTTCTCCCACAGGAGTTAGAGATCACTTCTTTTCACGTGCTAAGATTTTTCTTCTTACGATATTTCTTTCGCTTTATCCCACTGCATCTGTCTTCATGCAGGCCCGTTGGTTTCGGATACTCTTGCTTGACCTGCCTCATTTTAATATACTTTCAATTACTAAAATTTATTTGAATTGTTTTTTGTTTTTTTTATATATTTTTTTATTTAATATTAATTTAATATTTAAAATATATATATATTTTATAAACATATTAAAATATTATTTTAATATTTTATTTCTGATATGATGTCCGAATAAAAATCAAATAATAATTAAATAAATACACTTGTTAACAATCGTTGTTTATAATAATCAAAATCATGCTTCTTAGGCACGTGTAACATTAATTCATCATGACTTGGTGTCTGTAGCAAAACTACGACGTTGTAAGCGTATTTTTATGAAATATCTCAGGCACACATGGAATTTATCATTACGTATTAAGTTGTCATCTACCAACGCTCATCTCCCGGGCCTATTAATGGAGTTACAGCTGACAAATCTTCAGTTGGGGACGTGTATTTGCACGAGTTTTTCACATAGTCATGATTTTTGCAAATATGTTCCTAATATGGGATTATTTTTCGAAAAGTTTGTCGTCTTATGTAGAAATGGTAGGTACCAAGGTTTTCGCAAAGGTTCTACGAAATAAAAAAAAACGATTGATTTGGAAACTCGTATCGTATGTATCGTTGAAACGTCAACTTTTGATGATATGTCCATTTATGCTTGGCCATATCATTAAAGTAGTTAATGTTTAGTATTTTTACGTTGCGCTCGTTTTTTGAGTGACTTAAAACGTAAAATTCTAGTAATTTGGTGTCGTAACGACATTTCACTTTACTTTTATCTTCCATTACAAAATTAATAATAGTTTGTTTATTAGGATATTATTGTCCGCCGCCATGATGCATCACAAAAACAAATCGAATTAAGGGCGATGTTTAATAATGTTTGGCCTAATCATGAAATAGCCATGCGTTTAGCTGTTCATATCGTTAAACGTTGTTTATTCATTGATCTGGCGAGACCATTATCATGATATGGTCAGTTTTAGTTGGCCATTTCATGAAATGCTACCATTTCATGGAATTGTCGGCCACAGTTACGAGTCAAATACAATAAATCGTTTGATTTAATTAGTCGTGTGTCGACTTGAATAAAAACCGTTTATATTTAATTTAGAACCTATTTTTTGCTGTGTAGCAACCTAATATGTTTTACCTAATATTTGGATTTTTATAATTGCTATGTGCGCTATTATACAGAAAGGGATGTCCAGCGACTAAATTAATTAAATTATCCTCCTCTTGAGCCGAAAACATTAATATTTAACCAAAATACAACTTTCCTGTGTCAAAGCCGCGCGGCTAATGCGGCGGTACTTTGTCTCGATGCGTCATAGCCGCACGGCTCCGGATCGCGCACCGTCGCATGCGGCCGTGTCGCATCGCTCGGAAAGGGTTCCATTGACCCTATAATCCAAAGTACAGCCGCATGGCTGCGTGAGCCGCAAGTGAAGCAAAAGCCGCAAGCCGCATTGCTCCGAAGTCTACCTTTAGTTTTATTATTTCAATACTTATATATTTTTAACAATAATTTCTAATTAAATGTGACATTTAGTTACAATATTTTCTTAACTTTTTTTATAACACATTCTTAATGTTTTCTTAACATTTTATTATTATTTTCTTAACGTTTTCTTAATATTTTTTTAATATTTTCTTAATATTTATTAAATATATTTTCTTAATATTTTCTTAATGTTGTCTTTATATTTTCTGAATATTTTCTTAACATTTTCTCAAAGCCTGTCAACAGTTCTCTCCCCGCTATTTTTGCCCCTGTAGCACGGGGCGTACAAAATCTCCTCGGGGAAAGGAAAAATTTTCCTCTCGCTCTAACTCCCACTAAATCCCGAGACAAAACACTGTCAAGCGGTGGAGAGAGATTTTGTCCACGTACCGTGCTAGGCCTGCTGAGGTTGACAGTTCAGCGACCTAACTCTGCAAGCCGATTGCAATTGTCTTAGTCGATCAGTCACTCTCACTCATTAGGTATGATAGCAACGTTTGAGAGAGATGGCAACACAAAACCGATTCCAATTAATTTAAAGAGTAGCCCCTCAGTTATGACAATGAAATGATTACCTATCATATTTGTAAGATAGTGAACGTAGTTTATTATACTCCTTGGATAGCCCCTTACTGGAGGGGGAATCCGTAACGGAACCTACTAATTTTAAGGGTATTTTTAAGATTTCCTTAAGATGACCTCGACTAAGGTCGAGTGGAGGAATTCTCGAGGAAACGACTCTGCATATAGGTGTAAGTCTTGCATCTTTAAAACACTTGGCTAATGTAGATAGTACTTGACGAAACCCAGTAGCCCTGGGTCTTAATAAATTTTATCACGAGTATTTTTAAATACCCAAAAAAATCATGTTCTTCGTAGAACTCAGCAATGTATTGAATATACGCATCACCCTTGTCAACATAGGTATTTTGGATAAAGATTAAGGTATGGTAGGTATAATAATAATACACAGAGAATTATTGATGAAACTTATAGCTTCGGGTCATGTCGAAGCCGTATAATCGGAATTGCAATTTCAATCACTAGATACATTAGCTTTATTGGCGGTTCACTGTTGACTTTGGGAGCTGTTCTCGTTCCGAGCGCCAGACATATATTTTATCTGCCGTTCAAACATCAATATAATTAGCCTTTATTGCCTAATTGCTTTGAGTCTCTAATTCAGGCCTCGGAGCGAAAAAATAACGTAGAAAGTACCAGCCCGGCTCACACTCTAGTGGCGTCGTTAAATAGACTGAGGGAGATTGATCTATATTAATTGATAATTTTATATGCAAACTAGATGTTTTACATACATACATACATAATTCACGCCTATATCCCCGAAGGGGTAGGCAGAGGTGAATTAGCACCCACGTTTCGCCAATTATGTCAGGTCCCATGTAATAGGTGGCGAGCCTATTGCCATCTATCGGGCACAAAAGTCGCAGTACATTGCTAGGTGGTATAAGAGGAACGCTGCTGCCCATTCCTCATCACTGATTTATCCTTAGTCGCCTTGTACGACACCCACGGGAGAGATTTGGGGTGATGACAATTGTATTCTACTCTGCCGTCACCACACGGCCGAGTAGAATACAATTGATGTATACAATTGATGACACAACTGGATGTTTTCATTTAAATAATGTCTGAAAACAGAAAATAATAGAATTACTTACTAAAACTTCGTCGTCGTTCGTCGTAAAAGTCGACGCGCCCACAATATCTTTCGGAGATCATTTCTGAAGCAAGTTTTCATTTATAATATTAACACGGAGCACGTCAAGTAAAGTTTTATTATTCAAGTGGTAATTAAAAGTTTGTTGGGTTTTTCTTATAGCCTTTCAACATGAGTTTTTAAGTATATTTAAGAAACTTTAATAAGCTGCGTGGTAAGCCCTTCATTTTACAAGCTTTTTGTAATACACTTAGGACTCCACAACAGATTATGGCAATTTATAAAAACGTTAATGTACCACTTATTATTTCTGATAGTCATCAACAGATGGCGCTATTTGGAATTGTAAATCGCCGTTACGATATCGGATTGTGATTGCAATAGGTATACACAACAATATTTTGCAACAGAACAATTGTGATCACCCCCAAACTCGTAGCAGGTATCGTACCAGGTGACTAAGGGTTAAATCAGTGACGTGGGTAGCAGCGTTCCTGGAATACACCCTCTAACCTAGAAATATATTTTTTTGGCTACAGACGCGTTAGCTTAATATGGTGGGGTGTTAATACACCTGTACCTGAGGCCTTCGGTGATAAATACGTGTGATTGTTGTTATTTGTGTACTTATGTACATAACATAAGTACACAAATAACAACAGCACCTGTGTCTAAGCACTAGAGATCTAGACCCTAGACTGGTTTAAGATTTCCTAGCTGTCAATATTGTTAAATATACACAGCGATTCACTGAGGAGAATACCAGCGGTTCCAGACGCGGAATCATGTGTACCTATTACCAACTTGTAGCACAACTCAAACACGAGCTTAGTTTCTAGTAAACACTTGCGTATATTGAGAAAGTTCTATCGTCTTCACTGTTAGTTGGGAATGGCACGTAATTGACTGTCAAATTTTTATATGGGCTATATCAACGCTGTATGAGGTATTAGGTACGGTACGTAATAACGTATAAATCATATTTACGAGTAATTTATAAATGCGAAAGTGAATTAGTTTGTTTGGTTTCAGAGGTGTAATAACACCCACTATTCGCCACCATGTAGTATGGGGCGAGCCTATTGCCATCTTTCAGGCACGTCAATCGCACTAGTATATTGCTATGTAGGTGGTATGACAAGGAGACTGTTGCCATTCCTCGTTATTGTTTTAAAGCCCTTAGTCGCCTTGTACGACAACTACGGGAGGGAGCTGAGTTGGTGACAATTGAATTATGCTCTGCTGTCACCACACGGAGTACCTCCTTGTCTCTGTAGATATTGTTCTAACATAATACAATTCTGAAATATGAAACATTTATTTGGTCAGTGCTGGTTATAGGCATAAAAGTTTCATTTGTAACCTACTTTGTGCGATCCCACGAACTTTATGAAAGCTCTTCTCTTTCACATACGCTCATTGTGATTCAAATCAGTGTCAGATATACCGAGTATTAGTGTCACTCAAAGTAATTTAGTTCATGGCCGCATGGACGAAGTTTGGCTCGCGCCCAAAATATATCCCTAAACTTAATTAATGGATAACTGGTTGAAAAAATAGGGTTACATACAGGCTGAAAGAAACAGTGCGGGATACAATCTTATCTATCCTTGGCAAAACTTGCATATACCGCGCCATTTTCTTTTTTTTATATTTGTCATGGAATATTTTACTGTGATGTAAACTCTGGTAGCGTAATTAATTTTGGGTCAAAAGTTCTTAAATACATAAGTTGAAATATTTTATGGCATGCTTCCATTTTTGTATATTATTTATATCAGTGTCAATTAAAAAAAAGTTCAAAAAGCTATTTTTGAATAAAATTACATTTAAAACAATTACCAGATTTTGCAATCTTGTCCCCATACAACTCTATCGTCAAGTCATTGCACTGAAGTAACGGGGTCTACATATGAGGATGACACTACATTTTTAATTTATCAGTATAATACGAAGTGACACGTTGTACCACTTATTTGAAATGTATTGAAAGAAATAAATAAATTTCTACAAGCAAAGCGTCTTTGTGCTTTTTCAACTGAAACTTCAGTCGCTGTTATTAATAAAAAAAAAGGTATCTGTGACTTCGGGCAGTTGTATGTGTTGAAATGAAATATCACTATCGACATTATCCAGTGATATGAAGCCAATGACCGACGCGCCCAGTAAGAGTCTCACTAGCCCCAAAACGCGGACTAATTGATGATTCGATTAGCCTAATTGGAGATTAGTACAAACGTATCGCTGCCGGTGCCGCCGGGTGGAGATGTGTGCAAACAATATTGCCAATCAACAATCGCTTAATTAGATTGGCTAATTCAATTTTTATAGTGCCCTTTTATGTCACCCGACGTGCCCGCGAATTTCGTAGACGTGTCTAAATAATCTTCTAATTGCTACATTGAACTGCAAAAAAGGTCGGTTAACTAAAATTAAAATCAGAACATAATTTTTTGATATATTTTTTTGTACTTATTTAACCTACATTTAACTGCCGCACTCAGAGACGTCAAATAACGTTAATGAGTACTTAACGTCAAAAAATGACAATTCGAAACTAGTCGCTATTCTTGCCGGGTCTATGGTCTAGATTTGAATGAAAATTTTTGACATTAAATACTCATTAAAGTTAATTAACGTCTCTGAGTGCGGCAGTAAGTGTACATGTAGGTTTGGTATGCTATAGCCAAATGCTACGAAATTTATGGATTTTTTTAAAATTTATTTTATTTACTAAATTCAGCAGTTACAATAATAAATCTTAACTAGGATAAACCTGTTTCGTAGATAATTAAACCTTCCTTAGTATAATCAAACTGCATACATTAAGAACTTATATTAATATAATACAAAATAAAAATCTATACATCAATAATAAGAAAAATAATTAATAGACTATTTTTACTATTGTTTTTCGAAAAAAAACCGGTCATTTAAGCGTCACCAAATCTGACTCGGTCATGCCACAGTCCAGAGTACAGTCCATTTTCATAGCACTGTCACGATAAGTAAGCTACGGTATCGTTGCTTGCTACTAATTTTACTTTAATCTACCTACTACAACCTTAACCTAAATACATACATGTAACATGTATGAATAATGTCTAAATATCAACAGATACTAGAGCTTTGCCATAGCATAATGCTACGGAACCGTAACCATTTCCGTAGCACTGCTACGTATCGTAAGCTAAGCACGGTCTCCATGCTACTAATATTGAGTTGGCTTTGCCAATGTTTTATTATTAGTGGACTATTAAACTCAGACATTCTCTGAAGACGGATGGTGATTTCGTCCATATTCTACATATTCTATGATAGTCATTAAATGACTCAAAAATTCATAAACATACATATTGAAGTTCTGACAACAATACATAAGCCTTCCAAAATAGTAACAGAAAGGAAGATGTTGGAAACAATATGAGTAAGATATGTCTACGGCATTGGCAGTGCATAGCCCTTCCTTATGGGTAACAGGAAATAAGGAACAAACCCATAACCAATAGACTGGAGACAAAGGAAAAAATATTTTAGGTCACCCATTTAAGGACCGGTTACTGTTAACATTCCTTATTTGAAGAAATTGAGGTCCCTTGTTAAAATAAAATTCTCTAAGCCTCACCCATAGAGTTTAATCTCGACGGAGACGCAGGAAATTCGTTATCAGTAAACATCCCGTTCACTTTCAACGTCCCGATATCATTATCGTCCAGTATAAATCAAATGTTGCAGTTAATTACCGCGGTGAAACTATATTTCAGTTCAGTTCGCCCGGTGCGGAACTAACGGCTTTTATGTTTATGTTACCGGCAATGTGTATAATTCAGGTATTGTATACAATCCCTAGGTAATGTATACAATCCCTGGGGCGTCCAGGCAATGTATGAAATATCATGAATATCATTGTCCATTTCATACTTTACCTACTGTATTGTATACAATTCCTAGGGATTGTATAGAATACCTGCTAGTTCACCGGTAATGTGTAAAATAAATAAATCTTAAGACTAAACTAATGTTAGGTAAGCCTGTTAATATCAATAAATCTTAACAGACTTACTTATCAAATAGCGGACAAATAAAACATGTTGTATTTACTTGAAATAAACTTTATTATCAACTTTAAAATCACAAAAAAATAACTTAAAATTCTTCTTGTTTGTAACATAACATTACAAGTATCTTTTAACATAATATAAGTAATTTTGTAATTGAACTTCACAAACAAAACAATTCTCTTTATAACAAAAAGTAGGTCTAATAGGCATTCACAATTTTAAGTAAAAGTAGGTTTTATTTATTCTTACACGACAAACTATTATGGCACTTGAAGAGCACAGAGCCTTACTTTTGACACAGGAACACTTTTTAGAGTCACAGTTTTTTTGTTGTTGTGAGTCATTTCACAAAGCCCTGTCCTGTCCGTCAAAATGAGTTTGTTAATAAGTTGGTTAGGTTAGGTTTGTACATGAACCAACGAACAGCACGAGCCGAGCGAGCGCAGCGAGCGTGCCGCGGCAGCGGCCGGCGAGTGCCAGTGACTTGTGCTTTTACAGAAAAGTGTACAAGTTAAGGTTAATTTTTATTCGTATTATGTTTTATTAAACACAATTGCGTTCGGGTGTACCGACATTATCTAAGCGAACTCACTTTGATCGCGCCGCCTTGGCGCCATGCCGTCTCTTGTCAAAGGATTTAATTTTATTTGCAAAGGATACCCGCGTGCGGCGTACACTCGCGAGTGAACGGTCATGCTAAAATGATTCACTTCCATTAATGCTTGAAATGGCGCCTCTAGGAAGGGTGTCAGGGTTCTATGAAGCTTACCGTACTTATTTGTTTGTAATAACCACAATTGCGTTCGAGTGTTACATTACCTGCTGCAAGTTTGGCATTGTATAGAATACCTAGGTAAAGTGTAAAATAAATTCTATTTCAAACTTTACCTGCCCGTTTTAGGTATTCTATACATTGCCTAGGTATTGTATACAATACCGGATTATACACATTGCCGGTAACATCTATACAAATTTACCTATCGTGAACATAAGCATTATAATCAGTTATAGCTTTAGTGTACCTTGATTGAGCTTTAAGAACGCGATGTATGAGAAACGGACACCCATATTCAAATAAGGTAAACGTTCATCTTCCTCTATAGGCCAGCCCTCGTATTATGTAATCCGATTTCAGTTGTTTTGGTCTACTTATCTCTCTCACTCATTGAGAATAATAGCCAAGTGCGAGAGTAATGGATAGACCAAAGCAACAGAATCGGCTTATATAATACGGGGTCAATTGGAATTTTGGCTTCCGCCTATCCTCTTGCCTTGCACGACAACCATAAGAGAAGCAGGGGTGGTAATAATTGATTTCTTTTTCGCGTCACTATACAGCTTAAGAAAACTCTTTTACTGTCGAATACAGAAACGCTACACAAAGTTTGAGTATTAACTTTTAAGGATTGTCAAAATTGATTTTTTCCATACAAATTCTGATAGGTATTGTTTACTTAACTTTTTGAGCAGTGCTCAAAATTTAATTACCGTTTCTGTATTAGGGGGTAGTTTTATACACCGATGAATTCAGCTTAGCCATCTTATAGTACAGGTCGTAACGTCAGGTAGTACAATATGAACGCTGCTACCCATTCCTTATCACTATACAAAGCTGTCAAATATCTGCAATCAATTGTAAGGTCTATTGAGAAAATTTTACATATTGTGTTGAATTGAGAATTCAGTACGCTGTGTCATTTTCAATTTAGCAATAAGCGGTTCATGTCGAAACGCTATTGAATTTATATCAATTCATCAATAGCAGTATTATAACACATAATCGATAGACTGCTCCAATATTCTATAGCGTCTAGAACATTTCTCAAAGCGATAGTAAATGTTTGTGGCATATTTTACGAAGCTTTCATTCATAAGGCGTGCGTCCGTGCTGGTAAATTACGACGGGCATATTTGCATAGAAGGCCAAATGTGAAGGAAATATTTATGAGCTTTCTCTGATAAATTCTCTTTAATAAAATAATTATAGTAGCAGTTGGGGGAGTTTGATAACAAACATTGTGACACGAGATTTTTATATATTGGATTTATGTATAATGCTACCTGCTGAGGAGCTCGCTAGCGCAGTGACATAGCGCGCTTGGCCAACTAAGCAATGTTCGCTAAGGCCGGTCATTGGATGGGTGACCAAAAATTAATTATCTTCGTGCTTCGGACGGCACGTTCAGCCGTTGGTCCCAGCTGCATCTGCAGCTGTTAATACCCATCAACCCGCACTGGGCCAGCGTGGTGGTTTATGGCCCAATCTCCCTTTATTTTTCCATCCATAGGGAAGGCCCGTGCTCCAGCAATGGGAACTTTAAAGCGCTGGTGATGATGATGATGCTGATGATAATGTTTTGATTAATGGATAAAAATACATTTGGTTAACAGTTAAAAATACATATATAACTCACGCCTATTTATCCTTGAAGAGGAAGGCAGAGGTCCCGTTTAGCCAATCATGTTATATCTCATGTAACAGGGGGCACGTAAATCGCAGTATTGCTAGAGGAAAGCTCCTTTACTTATCGCTGGCTTAACCCTTAGTCGCCTTGTACTACACCCAGAGGATGATGACAATTGTATTCTGCCGTCACCACATGGCATAAAAATGCACTTGCTAGAAATAGAGTAATCAAGAATTTCATTGCGAGGTTTAAAATCAAAAATAATTTCGACAATAATTATCTTGACAGGCATACCTCTCTGTGCTCGATCTTTATTTACTTTTTCTTAATGTCCCTTTGACATATTAAAGATGCCAATAAAATATTATTGGCATTTTAATATGTTTATTAAAAATGCCAATAATATTTTGAGAGCTTTATTTTGATTTATTTTACTAGCAAATTACACGAACCATCTACGATGGTCAAAGGCGGAAACCGAAAGAAAGTGTTGCCATTGCAACAAAAATACAATTGGCACCAGTTTGTGATACCATTACAAAAATTACTATGTTTTATGAACATAATCCCAGTTTATCTGGGGTCGGCGCAATATCTTTCCTCTTCCTTTTATATCGGTCAGACTTCAAGCCTTCCTTTGCATTTGATACCACACCGAAAAGGTGCTATCGATCTTTATTTACTAAGCGTGAAAATCAACCTGGGAGAAACGAGTATAATATTAAATAAATCAATGACCTGCGGTGCTGAAAGTGATACCTAGTTTGAAACTGCTGAAAGAACGAACTAATTTTAAGTTGTAACTTGAAGTCGGGCTTGCAAGGCTCTTAAGAGCTGTATAAGTACTTCTTAGAAGAGCTCTTCCAGAGTTTTCTTTGCTGTTCGCTTATTAATTGCGAAAACAGAATAATATTGGCTTGCAAATTGTATTTTTATATAAATATTCTCTTTTTCATTTTTTGTGGTATTAATCATCAAATTCGGCTAAAAGAAAAATCAGTCCTGTCTTCAACATCATGGTAAGGACGACAGAAATGTGTGAAAGCATATCTATGAATGTTTCTGTAAATAATAATCATACATAAATCAAGCCTATTATTCATATCAAAAGGGATCGCCAGAGGTATATTGACTGATACCCACATTTCGCCAATTATGTTAAATCATATGTAATAGCGCATTAGTTTACATATATTATTTCGAGTTTCTTTTGATTTCGTATAAATTAAAAAAAGAGGTTAGTAGAATATTACAACAGTATGTTTTGATGTAAGATTACGCGCTCTTACCACTTAAACTAGGATATTATTTCATATTTGAATTGTTTATTTCATTACAATAGGTTTTAAACATTATCATGATATTAAAATTATATAAAATATGCATGTTTTATAAATCCTTTTAAGCAACATCGTATTCCAACACTAACATAATATTACGCAATTTTCTTAGCTCCTTCATTTTGTACCCATTGCTTTTTTTAACATAAAATAAATGAAATTTGAAGAATGTTTCTACAGTCTAATCAGAATAAAAGTTGATTGACACCAGCCCGCGTACGTTTAGTTTTATAAAATATTTATTTTTCTTTTATTTACTCTTAGATTGCGTGCTTACCTAACATTATTAAGTTGTATCGATTAGGACGAACTTTAGGTTATCGTGTTTTTCATAAATTTTCCAATTATTTATGAGTGAGAAAGGCACTTAGCTAATTAATTGCTGTGTATTACAAAATAATATATGACATGTGGTGGCGACAGGGCAGAATACGATTGTCACCATCCCCTATCTCTCGCACGACAGTTGGAAAGTCAACAAAACCAAAAAACTGCCTTTCCCAACCGGTTTGGTCAGTTAACTTCAAACAAGCGAAGTTTGAAAATTGAAAGTTTGTGTCGATTATTGACATGATTTTAAATTAATAGGGTTTCTTAGCATGCTTTTCGTCAATTCAAAAATAGTCGGTATTCTTGCCAGGTGTCTAGATAATAATAAACATTTGTTTGTACATACATACATAAATAAATCGCAATCCTATATCCCCGATGGGGTAGGCAGAGGTGAACTAGCACCCACGCTTCGCTAATTATGTTAGGTCCCATGTAATAGGTGGCGAACTTATTGCCATTTATCGGGCACAAAAGTCGCAGTACTATTGCTAGGTGGTATAAGAGGAATGCTGCTGCCTATTCCTCGTCACTGATTTATCCTTAGTCGCCTTGTACGACACCCACGGGAGAGATTTGGGGTGGTGACAATTGTATTCTACTCTGTCGTCACAAATTAATACAAATTTGTTTGTATTAAGTGCTTATTATCGGTAACTGACGTCTGTGAGTGCGGATATAGAAATAATAGGTAAGCAGTATGCCAGGGGACACTGTGTTGCCAACGCCATCTAATCCAATAGAGTCACGAAAGAAAGAGTCAAGCAGAACTAAACGAAAGCTCCGACAGTACTAAATATAAAAGCAATAATCACCAGGCATTTATATTTTTACTTATTAATTCGTGAGCAATTACCTACTACAGCTTTTTTGTATTTAAGACTCATTAAAACAGAAACTAGTCAGCGAAAAGATGAGTAAGCCATTTCTCCTATTCAATGTCTGTAGGCGGTCTGTGAAAAATAAGAGGAATTTATTGGCGGCGAAAATCAGAATAAAGGAAAATGGTGCAAAAGAAATGAAGATTGTTTTTTGAACAGTTCGCAACAACAGGCAGTATAACAAAATTTGGAATTTTAATTGTTATGTAGTGCTCATATAATAATACCTACACTTGGGTCACAAGTCCCAGGCTCTGCCACTGACTTCCCTCTCTGGCACACTATGGACCCGGCTGAATGAATCCATGGAATGCTAATAGTCATCGTTTCGTTTATCATTTATCACCTAGCAAAGTACTGCGACTTTTGTGCCCGATAAATGGCAATATGCTCGCCACCTATTGCATGGGACCTAGCATAATTGGCGAAGCGTGGATGCTAGTTCACATCTCCCTTCGGGTATATAGGCGTGAATTATGTATGTATATATCGTCTCGTTTTGGGTATATTGCTAGATATATGTTTTTACACAAGGATTCATAAACTAAGAACAAAAAGCGATTGCAATAAAATAATAGCGACATGAATAGGTTTATTTCTTCAAAACTTTTCTCATCTGGTTCCATTTATGCGTTTCCTTGTTTCAAACACACCCCTTTCGCTCCGCCCCTATCACTCACAGCGGTAAACTTTACAGACGATACTAGCGTATAGTCAGATTAATGCGTACTTAAGGCAAAACATGTCTAATCATAGGGCATAGGCCTTCCCTATTAATGGAAGAATATATAGTTTTTACGGTTTTATGCAAAACTTGAGATAAAATCGCTTATTTTTCGTATAAAAAGTACGAAAAAACTCAGTAAATACTTAGAACCATTTTGTGTTCTAAAATTGTGATAATATTACTGTTCAAGGGAATCCACTAAAACTAATACAATGCATTTTCATTATATAAAAATTAAAAAACTTAAGCTAAGTGCTATCTTATTAACAGGTTGTCACGGCATGCAATTTTTTTTATTTAAGAAGCGATAAATGGGCTGTTACTCATACTTAGCTTACAACATCGCAAGTAGAGGCGTAATCAATAGTCCTCAAGGGTCAAAATCATAATTACTATTACACCGACAGATACACAAATAATTAATTGCTCCGATTCACGAAGTAGGCAACGAGTCCTGAAGATAGCAGTCGTTCATTTTTCCCAACATCGTTCATTACAATTCCTTAATAAGATCACCGCTTAATCGACGCTAATGAATTTAATTTGGGTGATTATTACCTATTGTGTTACGACTAATTACCAGTGGGATGGCTCATTAATTGCTCAGAACGGATCTAATGTCCCGTGGCTGAGAAAGTTCACCGTACATTCACACTTTGTTCGTGTTTTTACATTAT
Source organism: Cataclysta lemnata (assembly GCA_963931975.1). Taxonomy (NCBI): domain Eukaryota; kingdom Metazoa; phylum Arthropoda; class Insecta; order Lepidoptera; family Crambidae; genus Cataclysta; species Cataclysta lemnata. Next base: position 8,996,556 of record OZ008353.1, on the reverse strand, counting down.
TTTTAGATTTTTTTTTCTCCTAATATCACTCATCTAATGCAAAAAAGACGAAATTCGACTAGCATAGTAGTAGTTTCCCCACCTTCTTTCACATCACAAGACTTTTTATATCATCGTGCCATGGATCCATTTGAACTATTTGAAGTGTATCGAGATTAAGAAAAAAGGTCGCATTAAAATGACTCTGTTCTTAGACTTTAGGATACTTTTAAAAATTGTATTACCTTATGTGGCAATAAAAACATTCGTCTACAATTACATTATTTATGAAAATTGATTTTTACTGAGGTACTTATCTATATTTACTAAACTGTGTGAAAAACCCCGGATTCGATGATACACACAGATAGGTCTACATAACTTAAAACCCACGGGATGTCAAAGATTTTATGATAACGAATATTAATTTTCTTTTACCGCAAAGTAACTTCGCCGTCTCGAACCCACAATACCGATCTTTCTAAGTATAACACGGATAGACATTCCCTCGAGGTAAGTTACCTGAGTCGGAATTATTAGAAGGTATCCCCAAAGCCATCATTAATTTTCCTTATCAAGTGTCCTCCTCTGCTATTATGAAGCGATGTAATCTCCAGGGTGATTAGTTCACACAAAATTAATAAATACCCGTGCAGAATTTGAAATGTAAGACAGCCGTTGTATCAATAATCCGCAGATATTGTTTTTTAATAAGAGTTAAAACATACATACATACATAAATCACGCCCATATCCCCGAAGGGGTAGGCAGAGGTGAATTCTCACCCGCGTTTCGCCAATTATGTTAAGTCACATGTAATAGGTGGCGAGCCTATTGTCATTTATCGGGCACAAAAGTCGCAGTACATTGTCAGGACGGTAGTATAAGAGGAACGCTGCTGCCCATTCCTCATCACTGATTTATCCTTAGTCGCCTTGTACGACACCCACGGGAGAGATTTGGGATGGTGACAATTGTATTCTACTCTGCCGTCACCACACGGCTAAAACATACATTTATACAACTGGAACTTATAGTGACTCTGCGTTAGTATTGTCTCGAAATAAAAACTAGGCATAAAGACCTTTTAAAACTAAGCCCTTGGTTTAGTTTAAGAACTTTATTGGCTTAATAATTATTGTTCGCGAAATATTCTATTATTTATGAAAATGTACTGGTTGTTTTATCACACTTTTGCCGATTTTTCATTATGGAATGTTAAATAAAACTATTTCTAGCTTGTTTTTATATAAACAATTTCAGTACACATTTTTAGCTATTTTCAGCTTTAAAAATGAATAAATATTGAAAATATAACGATCAATGCCCCGAATAAAGTGAAATAATTATAGAATGAAGTAGGAACCAGTACGAATACGTATAGGAGTCACCTTTCAATGATCCCGTTCACAGCTTTAATTAATGCGCAATAAAATTCCAAACGGAAATTAAATCGTAATTTACAAGATTTATACAACTGGAATCATTTAACTTAACTGCAGAAATATGAAATTGAATCCGCTGGATACGAATATACACTGATTGCAAATTTCACACCGTGTTCTTGATGATGAGTAATAAAACCTGTAACACAGGTATTTTATACCTAGCTCAGGCATCAGTCTCACACAAACATAAGGTATTAATGACATTTATGTTATTTTTAGTGTAGTTTGTAATGAGAAATTAAAAGTTTATGATTATTATTAAAACTTCTAACTTAAGTCACAGCTTTTACTCAAAGGTTCCATATTATAGGGGGCGTGCCTATTGTCATTTATTGCCGTCAGGACCGCCGCTGCTGCCCATTCGTCATTACATTATAATTCTTTGCAAAAAAAAAACTCATTAGGGACCATTTGAACAGAATTTTATTTAGTGTTATCTTGCATAGTTCCTATGTTCTTAATTACCCAAGCGAACTCGTTTTATCTCTGTAACTGTACAGAGAGAAATAGGGGAAGGTAGCCCAAAGCGGCACACCGCTTAAAACTGATAGGTGGAAACTTAAATTGCTATCTGCCGCCTTGGTTATACGAAAACAGTTTTGCATACGATATTACCCGCTTTAGGCGCTATAAGAACTAACACTCATCCACACTTAACCAACAATATCATGTCGAGTGCTTTCCATAATCAGAGTGTATTATGCTAGTGAAACACGCATTAACCCCAGATGCGAGTTGAATAGTTTACTGAGCGAGCGAGCTATTAGCCTAGTGTGGATCATTAGCAGGGATAGACATTGTAAGGTACCAGAGATGACTCGTCACACGAAACCAGCTATTCGTGAATATAGTTTAGCTTAGAGCCCCGTTCAACTTTTTAAATGTTTAGGCTGGAGTTCACCAACACGTAAAACAAGCGATTAAAAGATAGGTAACCCTAAGATTTTGACAGTTCTTTTATATGGAAAAATGTGAAAAAGTAACGGTTAATTAATAATCGCCCATTTAAATGTTAGTCTTTATGTTGAATAGGATCATGGTCGTAGACAATGAAATCAATTTGTCTGGTACAGATAGGTCTTGAAAGATAAATTTTCTCATTGTATTCTAGAGCTATGAACTAGACACCTAACATATGAATACGTAGGTATAATGCAGTGTCAATCTGGAAATTGTTTTCAATAGTCACATTATGGCAGTTTCACCCTCAAGTTCTTCGCTATTTTAAAAAATAATGCATAATGCAATACTCCAGTATTATTTTTTAATATGGTGACGGCAGTCGAGTGGTTAGATTTAATACGTGGGTGTAAATTCACCTCTGCTCTGTAAATTCACACCCCCTTTCGGGGATATAGGCGTGTTTTATGTATGTTTTCTTCTTACTGCCCTATTCCCTGTATATCTGGGGTCGGCGCAGTATGTTTTCTCTTCAATTCATATTGGTCAGACGACATCAAGCCATCCACTCCCTTTTGATTCATATGATCCATCACGCCGGAAAGGTGCTAGTGATAAATGTATTTTTAGAAAAGAGATTGAACGGACCATGTCGAGAGACCGATGAACGAAGGAGAGAGTGATTGGAATGACAACAACACAACGAAAGATTAAGGCCTAGTTTCGCCAACTCTGATTAACTTCCCAACAAACGACTGTACATTAAAATTCATACAAATATTGTACCTTGTTTGAATTTACCTTTTGGGTCGTTATCCGTTGGTTGTGGAAAAGGCTCTAAATATATCAAAACCTACTTAAGGGAGTTTACAAAGTCAGGGGCAGAAGCAGGTGACAATTCTTATTATATAATTCTGCTGTACCGTCATTACATGACTGGTTTAATGTTTTGTTTCGTTCACGTTAATATCATAAATAATTGTATTCCATTTTCCCCCGCGCGTGTCGTACAAGGCGACTAAGGGTTAAGTAGTGACGAAAAATGGGACGCAGCGTTTCTCTTATACGACCTATTAATACTGCAATTTACGTGCCCGGTAAATGGCATCGCTACCACTATATAATTATAATAATATGGGACATAACATAATTTGCGAAACGTGGGTGTTAATGTAACTCTACCTACCCCTCATCACGGTCCTTTACGCCTCTTTTCTATACATTTATTCATCACTAACACCTTTATGTGTGTGTATATACCGTATGTTTCACTTAAGTAACATAATTGTCTTGTATAAGACAGTTCCGTTCGGAACCGTGACGTAATTGATTGTAACAAGTGAATGGGAGGAGGTGTTGCCGGCTAAACCGCATTGGAGCATGACTTCGTCGTCGCTCGTCGCTGCAATAGATTTAACCAGGGAATAGTTTGATCGCAAACTCCGCTTGAAGTCCGAAATATATCGGTATGGCTGCGCCCGATTAACCAGTGCTAAGCAATAGTAGCCCCTAAGGCTAGAGTTCACCAACACTAAAACAGACGATTATTATTTAAACGTCGGTTTTTGAAATTTTGGGAAGCAGTGTCAAAAACTGCCTAATATCTTTTGATCGCTTGACTTGAGTGTTGGTGAACTCGAGTCCCTGCAATAGGAACAGTTTGATCGCAAACTCCGCTTCAAGACCCGCAATATATCGGTATGGCTGTGCCCGATAAACCGGTGCTAAACAATAGCGCCTTTAAAAAAGTAATGACAAATATATTATATAACAGTGCCAATTAGCGTTTTTAGCGAATATTGCTTAGTTTATGCAATCGCATGCCGACCGTGCTAAGCCACTGCGCTGTCTAGTTCCTCTACTGTACTGAAACTTCACTGATTTACGTTTATTTTATATGTATTCTATTGTTCAGTACCATGTAATTATTTGCTCCTAAATAATAAATAAAGCAGAATAAGACGGGACGTTGACCTAAAGGATTGCAGTGCCCCATATAGCCAAGCCTAGGTAACATGCTTCCATAACTAAAACCTCGTGTAGGAAACTGAAAGCTGAACCTTGTATAAAACAAAAGGGCTAAGCTTTAGGTGGTTAGAAAAGAATTTTGAAAAATTATGATCTTGAGGCGGGAACCGGCGTCCGCTACTATCCGGGCAGGTGCCTGACCGCTCGGCCACCCAAGGCACTAATTAACTTGCCGAAATTCCTCTAACCTTTACACTTCACGTTGTAAGCCAAAGGGTACCCTCGCAATGTAGAAATAAATTTCAAACATTCCAAAGCAGATATTTTTACAAATACCGTGCGTTCGGTTAAGCTTGGGTTTGCTTTATAAACTATTCGATTTTAATTCTAACATTATATAAATGTTAGAAAATTAGTACAAAGATTTTGGTGGTTAGAAAAAGAATATCGAAAAATTATGATCTTGGGGCGGGAATCTTGAGGGGATCTTGAGGCTTCCCTCATTGGTGATCACTATTGCGAGCCACAATGAAGATAACACCACGAACTACAATGGACACAATAGCGAAGCACACTAAATTGGCGCATGGTGTAATGTGTGCCAGTTACACTGTAACTGTGACTAACGAAATCCCGCTAACAAATTGTTTCCAAAAATCAGTGCAGCACTGGTATCTATTTTATGAATATGTTTTAAAGGCTTTGTAACGTATTGTAGTGAATTTTACTAAATATCTTTGAATAATCAAATTCAAAGCAAAATTTTATTGAAAAGGGGCAAGATCAAGGCATGCATGAGAACATTCAAACATTGATCGAAGCTAGTGGAAAGAAGTGATCTGTCCCTACCCCTGTAGGAGAAAGGCTTGACGTATGTATGCTGTATGAGGCTAAGCAAGGAGCAAACAGGTTACGAAGGTGAGTGTTGGCATGTTGTGAACACTTGGGTCACATGTCCCATGCGCTGCTCCTGGCTTATCCACACTATTGATCCGGCACCCGCACGGTGAATCCATGGAATGCTAAGAGGTTTCATTTCTCTCTCTTTGAAAATTAAGAACATTCGCGTAGAGAGAAAAAGAAATACAATATTTTAAGCTGCTCTGATATGAGGCAGAATTTCGTACTCTCCCTCAGCAACAACAGTGTTCATTTATTTATAATTTTGAAACTACATATGTTGTTATGAACTTCTTTGCATTTTACTATTATAAAAAAATTGTTTAGGTTTGTAATCGATATTTCAATTCTATAAGATTCTTTTGATGACAAAGTGTATGTAGGTTGGGTGATGAGAGGATCGAGATGTCCAATTTGTGTTCTGTATGTAAGGAGATATTATATAGATTTTCCAACTAGTGACCTTTACTTAGGACCACCTAAGTAAAGGCCGTAAGTTATTGAAACAAGGGAAGTTCCAAGTGGTCCGGCTAAATTGGTCGAAACCAGAAGCAAATAGTTTTGAAGATGTGAATATTAACATAATTGAAATTGTATGAACCAAAAATAGTACTTACTGTTTGGTAAATTTCAAATTATTCACGGGTGGTACCGCTTTTCATGGTACCTACCTAGGTACCTAAATTGCTAATGACAACGCCATCTAGTGGGTTCAGTGCGAAGTTTTTGTTAGGATGTGTTGTGTATATTTGAAAATAATTTCTGAAAATCTTATTTTTCTTTGAAGTTAAGGCCAATTTATTAGAAAATAAGGAAATGTTCAATACACATAATAAAAGGTTCATTATAATGCCACCGCTATCATGATCAATACAGATGCACATTCTAACTAGCAGCGTAGTAGACGGCAGGAGACGTACATAAACTTGTTACCGACTTTAGACCCTGTCCAGATGAGGCGATTTACGCGCGAATTCTTCTGCGTTTTCATGTACAACGCCACTAGAGTGCTGCACTATTTATGAATGCCGCTTAACGGGGGGCAATGTATAACGGAACGCGTCTCACTCGCGCGTGCTTCTGAACAGGGTCTTAGACGCATTACATTCAATTTATTACCATAAACCCGTTTTAGAATCGCTCTAAGTTGCAACTGAGTTTACGGATTCCAAGGAAGTTTTTTCTTAGGATTCCATTATCGTAATAGTATTTTTATTATTTTTTATTTATCCCCGAAACTGAAGGCAGAGGTGAGTGATTCTATTAACTGTTTTCATGCGTTTACGTAACAAATTGTAACAGGAATACGTGAGCACCCAATCACTTGATTCAGTGCGGCAATTTTATTACCAAATTAAAATTTACAAATGGTGGCTTATATTGCGCTTATATTTACGCCTCATCAAATGTAAATAATTTATAAATCAAGTCTATATCCCCGAAGGGGTAGGCAGAGGTTTTCGCCAATTAGGTTAGGTCCCATGTAATCGATGGCGACCCTATTGCCATTTATCGGGCACGGAAATCGCAGTACATTGCTAGGTGATATAAGTAGAACGCTGCTGCCAATTTTACTCATTGCTGTCTAAACCAACGACGACACTCGCAGAGAGATGGGGGTGGTGACAATTGTATTCTGTTCTGCCGTCACCATATGTCATATAAATATATCTACCCGTAATATGCTAACCGGCATTCAAGTAAGAGAAGAACCCGGCAATACAATCTTGAACGTAATAAATGTTTCAACCGGCAAAGCTCCTCCGACGAGCAAGCCAAGTAAAGAATTTATGAGTTCTTATTACGAAAGCAGCTCAGCTCAAAGATACGAAAGTGTGTACCAACATAATATTTGGTACTGAATGTAACCTCTTTACGCCAACCGCTAGTGTTTGATCCAATTTGTTGACCGTTGGCTCAACACACACACTTGACATCGTACAAAATTCTTATAACTGAATTCAATGTAAAATTTAGACACCACCTAGCGATTTTGAACATTTTTGGTTGGCGGTTTACGACTTTTCAAGTTCGCTTTAGCTATTAGAATGCTAACAGCATTATTCGGATAATTTGTGATAAATTAGTCAAGTTGACATTGGTTGAGCATTACAGGTCGATTTCATCTTCGGCCTTAATCGTCACTTACCATCAAGTGAAATGAAGGTTCCACCAAGAGAGCTGTGTAACAAAAAATAAAGATTTACTCCTATTTCTCTCTCGCTTAATTATGATCATCCGTCATAACATTGAATAAATTGCATAGAAATCGTCAGTATTTTTAGAATGACCGCCGATACAACATAACGTAAATTCCATAAAATATCCTTATATAAAGTTGATGAGTGTATGTATATGTGTCCATACGAGCTTCACTACACTTGGTCCGTTGAGGAGCAGCAGCCGAGAGAGAGTCAAAGCGAGAGAGAATTGCTCCAACAATTTAGTTAATCTCACGTCAATGAGAGTGCCCTTAATGCACCCGAAAATTTATTACTCAATTAATCTCTAGCCACGACCCCGTCTAAAAACTTCCCAATAATCCTTTGGCTGTAAATTACGGACACGATAATTAAAGGCTTTCCGTAATAAGGACGGTGTCGTCGAAGGCCGCATACTTTGGCTTCAAGTTCAAACAAACAAAGCGTAGGGAAAGGTTTACAGGTAGAATGCCTAAAACAAGCACTCTTTTGTATTAAATTCTTATAGAATAGATGATACCGTCCGTTTATTAACTTTTCCTTGAGAGGATATTATGGTGAAAATCTAAATTCCCATCAGTCTGGTTGAGGGTAAGGAATCAATTTTGTACAATAGAGTACACATATTTTTAAAAGTAATTATTCTGCGTTGAGACGAGTTGGCAATGCTCAGAGGTGCATTTTCAAAGCATTGTATGTCATTAATCATCACTGTCAAATGGTCAATGTCAAATGTAAAAAATCTATGAAATTAGTAGACGAATGATATTATTTATTGTGTCATTTACTGTCATAATGTAATGTATGTATTGTCTCATTACCGAATTTTGAAACCAAATATCGAGGAAAAAAAGAGCAACGCTATTTTGTTATAGGGCTCTTCATGGTTAATGGAAAAATACAAAAGACTTTTTTTACTAAATAGTATCTATTTTATTATCTCGACATTTTACTTTTTTATACGCACTTACCTCAGTCTTACGAGTTACGAATCCCGCCAGCTGTCAATACCTTGTTACTTGCCTGTAACACGCTTATCCCTTGGGCTGTTACATGCCGAATGAAATATGTATCCCCAGAGGTGGTCTTACCTAATCACTCAGTATCCGTGGTTATCCATATGCATACATACATAGATTGGTGCGTTAGTTATCTGTGGTTCTTGATGGTTTGTTGGAATCCAGCTAATTTGTTGTTTCTCGAAATTTAGGAGCCTATGTAATAAGAAAGCTATATAGTGCTGGGCAGGAAGATAGATATACTATTGTAGTTTGTAGGTAAAAACTCCTCTAGTCAATTAATTGAAAGAAAATTTCGGCTCTAATGGACGTTGCTTAAAGATGAATTTGGATTAATTTGAATTTTAGTTCACGTTAGTTAAACCGGTCCGGTATTTGGTAGTAAACGTCTTTACGTTTCTATTATAACAAATAGGTTAAAATGTTTTTCTCAACAGAACGTAACTTTAATTTAAGGTGTTTTTCTAAACTCCATTTGACAGAGACCATTGATACACGGATTGATAGATTGGCGTTTCTTAGGCCGTATACAGTGAATCTTGATCGCGATTCAATACTCAATACTCAATACTTTATTGCGTTCCATAGGTTAATTGGTGTTACAGTAGGTACATTGGTAATATGGACCCTGTCGGGCACAACAATAATGGAAAGGAAGAACACTTGATAATTTTTTATCATATTATTCATTATTATATTTATTAAGTATTTTAAATTTAAATATATTGTTCATTTTTTTTATTATGTAGTCATTTCGATTTTTATTTATACATTTTAATATTTAAATCTCGATCAAAATCCATGATCACGATCCAAATTGTTTTGTACAGGCTGCAAAACTACTTTGTATACAATCCACCTGGATCATGATCATTGATTTTGATCCGCAGATCGAGATTGAGTAGGGGCCGCCTTACAGAGTGACGTAATATGATCCCTCAAAGGTAGCATTGAGACAAAAGACTTACTTTGAATACGGATATTGTTAAGGAGGATATTAACACGAATGTTATTAGAAAATTAAATGAAAGGTTCACGAATACTTGCTGCTTGCTGCAGATGTTTTACAGGTTTTTTAAAAACTCAATGACACTGATTGCGAAAGTTCCGAATTTTCATATTACTTACGTAGGAAAGGAAAGTTTTTAGCTGGATTCGGGGCAAAAGAACTTTTTGTTCGAGTGAAAAATCATTTTAGAAAAGTTTTTTGCTTAAAATGTCGGGCCCTATTCACATGCCAGTCATATTTCTGTCGGCACCCGTGGCGCAGTGTCAAATTCCTTTGCCTTTTTTTATATATTTTCGACTCGCTCCCATTTTTGAAAAGAGAACTCACTGTGGAATTGGTTTTCGGGTGAGTGTTTGGCGCGTTTCGTGGTGTCAGTCAGATTTATTTTGACTAATTCAAAAATTGTTACAGAGTGTATTTTATGCAGTGAAAGTGGTGTTATTTTGATGCACAAGCATCCGTGTTGATGTGCAATTATGTAGAATCATTGAAAATGAGTCTCATGATGTGTTTGATGTTGTGGTGAAGATCACTATAAAAAGTGGTTTTATCCATTTCATCAAGCACCATCATGAACTCTGTTACCATTCAATTCGCGCCAAGCACTCCCTAGATGCGTTAAAATGTGTGACACCCATATTTTAACGTAAAATTCATTTCATTCATACTTTTCACCCACTCATTATTTCATATGACTACAGATAAAATATACACTAAAGACTTGGCTGTATGGGCAAGACCCTTTGCCTTCCCTAAAATATAGGGAGAATGATATAAAAAAAAGGAATTGGAGTGTTTGGCGCGTTTCGTGGTGTCAGTCAGATTTATTTTCAGTAATTCAAAAATTGTTACAGAGTGGATTTTGTGCAGTGAAAGTGGTGTTATTTTGATGCACAAGCATCCGTGTTGATGTGCAATTATGCAGAATCATTGAAAACAAGTCTTATGATGTGTTTGATATTGTGGTGAAGATCACTATAAAAAGTGGTTTTATCCATTTCATCAGTCACCATCATGAACTCTGTTACCATTCAATTCGCGCCAAGCACTCTCTAGATGCATTAAAATATGTGACACCCATATTTTAACGTAAAATTTATATCATTCAAACATTTCACCCACTCATTATTTCATAAGACTACAGATAAAATATACACTAAAGACTTGGCTGTATGGGCTAGACCCTTTGCCTTCTCTAAAATATAGGGAGAATTTAAAACTAACTAAAAAAAGGAATTGGTTTTCTTTTTTGTTTTGACATTTTAAATAATCAACACTAGAAACACAATAAAGAAAAACAAGACAAGCGATTGTGCAATAATACCTACCTACCTACTGTTTTGATGGAAATAAACTGAAATTACTATTTTCTTTCTCTATTTGGGACAAAAACATATATACATACATACATAAATCACGCCTATAACCCCCAAGAGGCAGAGGTGAACTAGCACTCACGTTTCGCCAGTTATGTTAGGTCCCATGTAATAGTTGCCATTTATCGTGCACAAAAGTTGCAGTTCGCAGTACATTGCTAGGTGGTACAAGAGGAACGCTGCTGCCCATTCCTCATCACTGATTTATCCTTAGTCGCCTTGTACGACACCCACGGGAGAGATTTGGGATGGTGACAATTGTATTCTACTCTGCCGTCACCACACGGCGGACAAAAAACAACTGTACAATATATGGTTTTAACTAAGTTTACAGCAGATCTTAATTAATTGTACAATCAGCATCATTATCCACAGATTGAATAATAAATGTACCTTAAAATACAAATGATCCAATTATAATCGCAATCTAGGAGGCTGCTTAAACCAACCAACAACAACGACAAAGGAGATGATTGTTACTGGGTAGCCGATTTCTAACCAAGTACTTAACTTAGGCACTTTCAGAGTGTATAACATGCGTAATGAGTTCCCAGTCCCCATAGCACGGGACGTGGACAAAATCTCCTCGAGGAAAAGAAAATTTTTTTATCCCGCTCTAGCTCCCACTAAATCCCGAGACAAAACACTGTCAAGTGGTGGAGAGAGATTTTGTCCACGTCCTGCGCTAGGCCTACTAAAGTAAAAAACCTACTTAAGAAAAAATCTCGCTGTGTTCACCATCAAATCTCATAAAATCCAATACCAACTTACAATCAACTATCCCGAAAAAGTGAGTCACTCAAATTACAGTAGTAGGTAATAAATAATTTAATTCTTGGAACTTAAGACAGACGGAGAGGCTTTCAATGCTCGGGAAACTTTTTTAATGTCCAAATTTGTAAATTATGGGAATCCGCGAGATTATTTTTTATTAGAAAACTTTTGGGTACTTTAAACGCCTTATTAAGTGTCAGTGAAATATTATTACCGTGTTCAATTCTAGGCTAAGAATTTTCGGAAGTTTCACATCCGGGAGAATATTTTGCGGAAAAATTCAGAAGAAGTCTTTGTGATTTGTAATGTGAACTATAATATGTACATGTTACCTGAAATGTGTGTAATCCGTCATTGTATTCAATTCCTAGGAAATGTGTGTAGTGCCAAAAATCGCACGGAAATGTATGAAATAAATTATATTAGACACATTTACACACCTTCTATGATGGCCTGGGAGCAAACAAATAACGTAGAATAGGCCAGCTCCAACTCATCCCATGGGTGTCGTAAAAATCGACTAAGGGAGATTGCCCGGTGTAGACCAATAAGCACCTTGGGGCACCCGAATGGTGGAGGGCAAACCACCAACAACAGCATACCCAAAGAGGGTTGGTGTCAGGCAGGCTGTAAAACCTAAGCCAAAACCTTGGGCAGTATGGATTGGAATGTTGTCATTCTAATCACTCTCTCCGTTCATGGGTCTCTCGACATGGTCCGTTCCGTCGCTTTTCTATACATTCATTCGTCACTAGCACCTTTACGGTGGGATGGATGATATGAATCAAAAGGGAGTGGATGGCTTGATGACGTCCGACATATGAATGGAAGAGGAAACATACTGCGCCGACCCCAGATAGACTGGGAACAGGGCAGGAAGAAGAAGAAGACACATTTCCAAGGAAATTTATACATTTCCAAAACAGCAATCGGAAATGTAAAACATTTAAGATATCAATGGACACGCGGGGAAAGCGGGGCCAGGGAACTATTTGATTGTAACTTTCCTATAAAAGCACAACTGCTTGAAACTTTCCGGCCGCTGCCGCGGCACGTTCGTTTCTCTCGCTCGGCTCGCTTCTCTCGCTCGGCTCGTGCTGTTCATTGGTTCATGTTCTAACCTAATCTAACCAACTACTGTATTTCAGCAAGATGTCTGTGCTATAAAAATTTGTGAACTCGAGATGATAAATTTTTGGTCACCCAACCAATGACCGACCTTAGCCACATTGCTTAGTTTACGTAATCGCAGGCCAAGCGCGCTATCCACTGCGTTAGCGAGCTCCTCCGTGCACGAGTCCACAAAACTCGGGGTGGTGAAAACTGTATTATGCACAGCCCTCGTAGCACTGCACGTGGACAAAATCTCCTCGGGAAAAATAAAATATTTTCCTCTCGCTTTAACTCCCACTTAATCTCGAGACAAAACACTGGCAAATGGTGAAGAGAGATTTTTTCCACGTCCAGTCCCCTGTGTGTCGTCACAACGGCACTCCTAATCAGCACTATCACAGCAAATTCGTAACTCGAGTATACGTAACCATATATTTTTAAATTGCTCTCAACGATTATTAGTTACATAGGTCGGACTAACTTACCAAGTGACGTCCCATCCACAATTTTGTAAAATAATCTCTCCCTCATATTGAGTAACTATGTGGTTTGTACTTCATACATAATAAGTAAATATTGAGGACGCTAATACGATTATAAAACTATGTGTTTATTTATCTTTGCATACAAAATGCACCCAAAACTTAATTTGTTTGAGTAAATTAAAATCAAAATGGTTGAACGCTTAAATGCAAAGTGGCGTACTTAAAATAAGTTTTAATATGCACCGAATTTACGGTTCATTAATATTTTAAATGGCCTTTAAAAGCTCCATGTCACGGAGATAGCAATGGTAATTGGAATATACGTCCTAGTAGAGTTTTAATCAGTGGGACGAATGCAAGTTTTCTTTTTCATATACTACCGATGCAGCTTCCGAAAAACTTAGGAACTTGAAATAATATATGATCGGTTACCCATCCAACGAATAGCCTTAGCGAACATTTCTTAGTTTACGCAATCACAGCGCGCTAGCCACGGCACTACTTACCTTATTTTATGTGCTAGTCTCGTAAGTACCTATAATTTATTTGCACGAAAACAATTTCTCCGTCAATATTGACTATAAATGCCTTTATCATTTTATTTTGATCAATTATGAGCCTCGCTGTTAAAATTTCACTGCACGTTTCTGTTACACCTAGTATAGGAAAATAAATTAACATTTTTCTTTTTCATACTTCTTTATAAATTTTTTGTCATTAGGTTTTGGGACTGCCGTTCGGAGCTGCGTAGTCAGCGTCACAGTTACCCACATCCGCTGCACGCTGCGAGCTACACCCCCAAGAGGGCCCTTGGGGGCGAAAACCTGGCAAACACAAAACAATGGAATATCGCCTGGCACGCGTCCCACAAACTTCCCAACAACAGCATCCAAACAAAAAACTGGCTACTTAATTAACCAACTCCCATAGAAGCAGGGGGGTATCGGGTAAACTATGGTAGTTCCCCGGCGGGATAAGCAACCGCTAACTCAGTTTGCGAGAGCCCGCTCAAACTGCCAGGGGTGTGGATAAAAGATCAAAGTCTCAGTCCCGGAGGTGTTAAAAAGGGACTTTTTTGCCGCTTTATTTTCACAGCGAGATGGCGTCCCAGTGATAGCGAGCACTGGACCTTTTAATGGAATTCTAGGAAACGCGGAGATCTTGTAATTGGAATTCGAAGTAGACGCTCTTAGGTTTTAGAAAAGGAAATGAATGAAAGTTGGTAGTAATTGCATATTAAAATTCAATTTCAAAGCCTGTACTTTTCTCTGAACTGTTTTGTGTCGTATCAAATCGGCTTTAGTTCGTCACGTCCTTCATCGGCGAAATTAGATCTATCTATTCGGTTTCAGGCATGATCAGAGGGCCTAAAAACGAAATTTAAGCAATATCGCCAGAAGCATTTCCTTTTCTGAATCTTTTGGTTATCTGACTTTATCCAATTAATCTAATGTGAACCGTTTTACAAATTCTTGTAGAAAATTCTGAAACAGGCAAATTGCTACAGAAATAATTGTTCACCTAAAATAAATCGTCGACGGCTGTCTATTTTATGGTTTGCAATGTAATTCATAATAGGATCATAAAAGAAGTTGCTGTTGCTACCTTTTAGACCCCCTAGTATTTACGTCATCATCTTCTACTCTCTTTTTAAATCATGTCGTCAACTGTGTTTTCATTCATATCATCCAATCACATCGGAAAGGTGCTAGTATTGTATTTGACGGCCGCCTTGGTCGAATGCTCAGATTGCTGGGTATTGGCCAAGAGGTCCCCGGTTCGAATCCTGGTAGGGCAAACTTTGTGGTGACCACAAATGTTTGTTTCCGAGTCATGGTTGTGTATATGTTTATGTAGTATATTTTCAACATTTAAATACATAATTATATTAAAAATATGTCCGTCATCTAGTGTCCATATCACAAGTGCTTAGGCTACTTACTTTGGGCTAGATGATAGGTGTGAGTGTAAAAAAATTAAAATAAAAATATTTATTATTAGTGGTGAATAGACCCCGTTATCTAAAATCTTGATGATCCCACCAAGAGAGAGTCTAGTTATGAATAATGGGAAGTGATGAAACCAGAAAATATTCCCGTTTCACGCGAAGACAGAACGAAACTAGTGACTAGAGTATCGCTCGTTTGAGCGTAATGAACTAATAAAGACCGAAGGGGAGTGTTGTGATACGTTCCAATTTACGGCGGTAGCATTCTACGCTCCTTATGCTTCCAGACCCCGTACCACGGGACGTGGATACATCTCCTTCGGGGAAAGAATATCTTTTCCTCTCGCTCTAACTCCCACTAAATCCCGAGACAATACATTATCAAGTGGTGGAGAGAGACTTGTCCACGTCCCCGTGCTAGGCCCGCAACTTGTAGCGAATATGTATGATAATTCCCCGACTTCCAAGTCTTCGTTATAGATATTCTCGTCGTCGTAATAAGCAGTAAGGCGTAACGAATTGTGCCTTCGTATGTAACGATACAAAGTTAAATACAAAGGAGACATGAATAAAAACGGCGTCGAAATATTTTCTGAAAAAAAAATTTACTGTTAGAAATAAAGAACACACGATAATTTTAAGTCTTTTTTAAGTAGTGGTATTTTTCGAAAATTTTGATGCGTTTGTTATGATACGAACGGCTTCTTTAGTACAAAAGACAGACGAATGAATGTGGTTTTAAATCTTTTTAAGATGTGTTACATTCTTTTTATTGAATGAGCGGTTTTATCTTTCGTTTTTATTTTAGCCAATCAATCTTCGTAAAAGCTACTTTTCGACATGTGATCTAAAATTCTTTGGTTCGTTCATTAGGCAAGAATACGTACCTCGCAAGGTTAAGTAGCTGCGTACTAAGTTGTAGTCTGAAACTATTGACAGAGAGTATAATCTCATCAGTATATTTTAGTTTATATGATACATTTACCTTTAAAGAACTCGATTTTCTTTAAAAAGGTAGGTACTAAAACTTCGTACAACTTTGTTGTGCCACTGCAGTTTGCTATTTTAAATTTTATCTACAGACTAGGACAGCTCAAATTCGAAAATTCTAGTACGGTAGCTTAGTGTCGTGTAAATGAGCTACAACATCATCATCATTATCATCACGAGCCCTTTAATGTCCCCATTGCTGAGCCACGGGCCTTCCCTATTGGGTGAAGAATATAAAATAATTTAAAGCAATTATCTCTTAAGAATACATGTGATTTATTTTTTTAAACACCACCTTTCAATGGTAGAAATTTATTTCTGTATTGGTCACTGCTGGAAATAGTCCACTTAAGTTTATAACATTATGAGCTTTTAGGGGTTTTGGAAACTATAAGAAGAAAAACTCACACTCGCACTCTATTTCTTACGAAAGGACTTTGTACAAATCATTGTCACAGTAACGGAAAACATTGAATAATCTGCTGAGGAATTTATTAAGGTGAATCTTCCGAAAGAAAACGCATGATGACGGCAGAGCTGAATATAAGTATTTACCACCTGATAATACTCATATTCTGCTCTTACCATCCAGAGGGTGTAGGGGATGGGTAACGGACTTGGGACCAATGCATTACCTTACCCCCATCCTGGGTCTGGGTCCCTGGCGTCGTTTCAAGTAAACTACTCTTTGAAAAGGTTAAGTGCTTTTTACAGGACGTCATCATTCTATTAAAAAGAAACTTTGAAATCGTGATTCAGGTCTTGCTAATATTGTTCTGCCTTATCACAACGGTCATTAGGTCTTATATCCTAATATTGATTTGACACCATTGTTACTTGTTCACTTTTCGCTGATCAAACAATTTCCCGATTACTTGATACTTTGTTCGTGTAGCGCCGCTATGACGTAGCCTCTACTCCAGTTTTGAAGTTCAGAGACAAACTAATCTTAATGCCCTGAAAATTAATGAAAAGGCTCCCTGATACATTGTAGTTGGTCCATTTGTTACAGCTAGCAGCTTGAACTCAAGCCTTTAATGGTAATTGTAGCAAACTGAGCAAGTTGGAATCAGTTTTTAAGTGAACACTTTATAAGGAGTGGAAATTCATTAAACTTGTACAATCAAACCGAAAAGCCGGCTTACAAGTCCAAATGAAACGTTAGCTTAGGTTCCAAGATTGAGAAACTAGGACGAGTGTAGTTGACAGCCACTTAGTAAAGATCTGATTTATTGATTAACAACAGTTGTTTGTTGAATCAAGTTGGTTTACAGGCATTAAATAGTTGTTGTGTTACTGTAGTTGTTAGGGGATTACAAATACAATTACATGGTTATAAGACAAAAAGGTGTGGTTTGAAAGAAGACGTAATGTCACGAATTCAGAAAGGGATGCTCGCAAGCTTTGGTAACGGAGGAAGAATGAATGAAAGGAGATTGATAAAAATGATTTATACGGTGGAAGTGGAGAAATTCGATGGGGAAGGCCTAGATGGATATTTCATAATCAAATTGAAAGTCTATTATAGAAAGACCAGGTCAAGAGTACCCGAAAGGGACGGGCATGCATGAAGACATTAATGAGATTGGACGAAGCTAAAGAGCATGTGGTTAGTTGCTGACCATTTCTCCCACTGAATCACTTCTCCTTATGTAACAGACATGAGAATATTTAACATAAGTTTGTGCTTTGCAATAAGAGATAATTCTATTAGACATTTCACGGTAGCCGACGGGCAAGAAACAATTTTCGCAACTCCTTTGGAAGGGAGTTTTATCTGGTTCACAGTTGACTTCACAGAAAATCTGTTGCAAGCGACATTGGCGCGGCGACAACGTTACAAATCGACGCAATTATCGATGTTGCCACCGGCCAGTCGCGATGGGCTAAGCAAGCTAATCTATGGAGCCGGAAAAACAAGAAATTCGTCTTTGTGTCCTGTTGGCGTTCAATTGAATCTCTTCGGCAAATAATATTGGGACTTTTTAACTTCTCTTGTACATACAAAGTGTTTGGTACATGGTACATCAAGCCGGCACCTACCCATGCTAACATAGTCATTTAAATACTATGGTCATAGTAAAAATTCAAAATTCTAAAAATATTTTAAAATTTTTCATCCATTTTGTTTTTCTGATCGAACTATTTGTATACCTACAGAATTCAATTTTTTTTTACATTTTTCTTTTTATATCACCATAGTATTTATATGACTATGTTAGCATGGGTAGGTGCCGGCTTGATATACCATGTACCAAACACCTTGTATGAAACGTCGTTAATAATTGATCGGCAATTGATCTACTCATACTCTACTCGATATAATGTCGCAGCCAACTAGCTTAATTAGCCGTTCATTCAACAGCCTACCTCTACTAATTCTATAATAGACCAAATTTTCATTGGTTCTTATACTTCCCTAACCAGCCTACTAACCTATGTCGGTATATAGAATAATAGATTATGCCTGGTTGGCTGCTGCATATCATTAACCTCAAAGGGCTAGGCAGATTATAGTATACTGTGCTTTACGGGTCAAATAAAAAATGGGCCCTAACCCACCAACTTAACATGGATAGTAAATTGTCAGCAACCTATCTAATCAAACGAACTTAAATACTAAAACACGCCTACCAAGGAAGAGGTCAGTTAACATCCATGTTTCGCCAATTATGTTCGGTCCTATGTAATAGGGGGAGAGCTTATTGCCATCTAATGGGCACGTAAACCACTGCTACCCATTATTCATAGCCGTCAAAAGCCTTATGGTAGAAATACATTTTAAAAACACGACGCGATCCGATGTAATACCACGCATGTTGAGTCGAATCAAATGTACTTATTGGTTTTCCATGACCAGAAATACACTATGTTCGGTTTCAATAATGTGTCGGGGTCATTAGCCGCCTTGAACGACACTAGCGGGAGATATGGGGGTGATGACAATTGTATTCTGCTCTGCTGTCACAGCCCGTTTAAATATTGCGAATACAAAGATTAGGCTGTTAGCTTTGAGGCGTGCGTTATTTCTTCCAATACGCGACACCACTCTCTCCGTGTACTTTAGCTGAGAAAACATCGGCAGCTGTGCCGTGTTTACTGAAGCGCTACAATGTTCTGTACACCTGGCTCTGTCGTGTTTTGTATGGGGCCGGTAAGGGTGCGGGCACACTGTCAATAGTTCGAAAGAGCACAGAGAAAAACCTTTAAAGAAAAAATTAAAAAATACATGATTGGATATTTTCCGAATTTAGCTAAAATATGGGCCTGTGAGAGCACACAGAAAAACTCTTTTGGAAAAAAATTAAAAATACTGAATGGATATTTTAGGAATCAAACTAAACTATGGTTATTTCAATACGACAGCTTCCAATTATTATTAATTATTGTCTTAACCCTCAGTCGCCTTGTACGACATCCTCGGGAGAAATGGAAAGGAGGAGGGTAATGAAATCGACATGTATTATACTTAAATTCCTATGTATACTATAAAATTTTATGAGATCCCAGATTAGAGTATAGCACTTAATTTTATAGGAAATGGAAGTAATTTTGAGAATATTTAATTTGTAATAGTAATACTAAGGCCCCATATGGCACCAAACATTAGAATCACAAAAAAAAAGTCTTTAAAAACATACTAACCAAGATTTCGGAATTAAATTAACCACAAAATGTGGTTCGAATTGGAGAATTCGACAGCGTGCGAACATAATTTCATGACATTGGTACAAAATCTGAATAAAGTCGATCCAAATCTTTTTCGCGCGAATAATTCGAAGAAACCTCTGAAGCGTACCATATAAATAATATGCATAAGGGAGGAACCACAATATTTCTTTAAGAAGCAAAGCAATTCTTAATAATCATACAGTGTGCTACACAAAAGAAGTATCGACTAACCGGAGAAATCGTTCGTCAGCGAAAAGTGCAATGCTGCAATGAAGTTAAGTTAATAATAGATCTTCAACTGTTGTAATAAGGTACACCAAGTTCAGCAAGACCTGAATCTCGATTACAAAGTTTCCGCAGCGCTTACACTATTTATTATACAATGTCCGACGAAATACAGTCGATACGCTACGATTCGTAGCGCGCTACGAAATTCTCTACGGAGCAGGATTCTCCCTGGAGATGCCGTTGTAAGCAGTGCTCGAATGTAAGGCTCCAAGATCATTCACGATTTTTATGCCTCCCCCAAGTATCCGGTTGTCGATAGATGCAGCATCTGATTAAAACACTTCTTTAATAAAATACCGTTTAACTTTACTCTATGAATTATGGTCATATCAAAAATAAGCAAGATGAATTTATCATTAATTATTTTATTTGTGTCGATTTTTTTTTATTTTATCAATACATTGAAAAAAAAAAATAGGTTACAATGGAAAAGTTATAAAATGACAGTTGCACATAAATGATTTATAACCTACCTTACTAAACTAAAAAGACCTTTATCCGACAGGAGAATGTTTCATCACGGCCCGCTTAAGCCGAATATCTCAGGACAGCATACGAATCGATGCGGTCCCTCCCTAAAGCCTTATTTACTGACTCGCAAACATTATCACAGCTCCGATTATTCTGTATACGAACTCTGTACTAAGGATTGTTTTTTACACCTTTAGCGTCCTTTTTTGATAATCTTAGATGCAATACAGTAGATTATATACTAAGCGCAATTAAACAAAGAATATCTCCGATCGCCTTTGGCTCAGGCGATAAATATGGGATCTGAGGCTTTCTTTTACATCGCCCGAGGTAAGTATAGAGTTTTATGTCACCTCCTGACCAGGCGGGTGGAAAAGTTCACTTTATGGTCAGGTACTGTATATAAAAAATAATTTTGCTTTCTGTTTCATATAGGTATCTTGTTACAAGAATAATTGAACCTTCACAAGCGTTCAAAAACTTTTCCTTTAACCATTCCTGATATGAAGAAATCAGGAGCGGTAAAGTAAAATGTTGTTTCTACAGACCTCTATTCATGAACCTCACTGCTTGGGTTTTCCAGCATTCGGTTTCACTTATTGAACATTTTATTTCATACGAAGAACTGACCCACTTTTAACTGAAAAAAATAAATAAAATTTAATTCTCTGGAAGCTTGTGTTCTCTTTTGGTATCTCATCCAGAGGTATCTCATTCAGTTGCTTTGCAGACCAGCAGGGGTACTCCCACTACAATTATAAATTACTTATCTTACTAAATACATTAGGAAGAATATCATATTAGACTCTTATTAAATTTAGTAATGCAGAGAAAAGTGGACGGCCGTGTTTAAAGAAACCCCTTTACCCCAGAATCCCCAAATCCAAATGCTACAGCGCTCCGAAAAGAGAATCCATTGATAGCTAAGCAGTTTTATCTGTTACCGGAATTTCGCTGAACCGAAGCCAATTTCAAAAATTATTCCAGAAGAGAGTCGACAGTTTTAACAATGTTTCTCTTACACAATGTTTTTCGATTGTTCAGAAACAAAGCAACAACCCTAGAAAGCTGCAATGACTGCCAATTTCTTTGGCCCAGTGGCAAGGATAGAAGTAACAAAGCATTACTGTGTACGTGACTCGATATACAGTCATTACAATACGAAGTACCTAATAGCGGTGTATTCGTGTTGCCAAATGCTGTCGTCGTTCGTTGAAATAAGGGGCAGTAAACATGCAATAAGATCACCAAGATTTCCACCTAATTTATAAGGCCATAAGTATATTTTATATAGCCTGTAGAATAAGTCCAGCACGATTGGATTTAGTTAACTTGTAACGATCCAAGCAAAACACAAATAGATTGCAACTGTTACTTTTCAAGAAGTTCCTGTCGTTAGAAATAGAAAGGTTGAGCCAATGAAATACCTTGATTGATTGATTAAAAATTTTCTTAAGTCAGATTTTATTTAGATATTTTAAAATAAATATATACACATAAATAATATAAGATAAACTTCGTGTTATTTAACAATATTTTATTATCTACAATATATAAAAATAAAGATAGAGGTTAGAAAATTTACTGTAATAAATATTCCTGAGGAAATAAAGCAGCCAGTCGCTAAGTGGAATTAAAGGTCGTTTTCCACTAACGTCCATTTATTGTTTCCTTTCCAATTACCCCAACGGCACAGCCCTACTTAGCAAATTAAACAATCGAATAGTAAATCTTCCTAATGCGTCGAAATTATTTTGTTTGTCTATTACTGTGGCCTAGATTCTGGGAAAGGTCCGTCCGAAAATTATGACCTTACATAATTGTTTACTAATCTCATTTTGCGCGTGAAATTGAATAAGTATTCGTATACAGTGGACACAGCGCTTGTGTGTGCCGTCGAAAAGATTACACACACATACAGACACAAATCACTCCCGCTTATATGAACGGGGTATAATTTCAAAGAAAAGGTTTAATACTAAGAAACGTATAACATTTGACCGTCTGTGACGGCAGAGCAGAATACAATTGTCACGGACTAAGGATCTAACTGCCACACTCAGAGATGTCAATTAACGTTAATGAGTATTTAATGTCAATTCTAAACTTGTCGCTATTCTTGCTGGGTCTAGATTAAATGAAATGGTCCAGATTTAAATGAAATTTATTGACATTAAGTACTCATTAAAGTTAATTGACGTCTATGAGTGTGGCAGGAAGGTGCCCGATACATGCCAATTCATGCCCTACGCCTTCTGGGATGTATGAGCGTTATTTATGTAAGTATGTGTAATAACACCCACAAACTAGGATTCTATAATAGGAGTAATAAAGAACGAGCCTAATGCCATCAACCGGACAAGTTAATCGCACTAATAGTTAGGTATCTTCTATACTGATATTATAAAACTGAAGAGTTTGTTTATTTGGTTGGTTGAACGCGCTTATCTTAGGAACTACTGATACAAATTGAAAAATTATTTTCGTGTTGGATAGTCCAATTATCGAGGAAGGCGTTATTGTCGGTTACTTATAGCCATAAGTAACCGACATTAACGCGAGCGAAGCCGCGGGCGACCACTAATTTACAATAAGAAACCATATTTACAGTGCCGCCTTGTAACGCCGTGAACCTAAATTTTTCTGACATTTCGCACAACACTCACGGGAGTCAAAGGTGATAACCAAAGAGTATATTGTTATTAAGTAGTTTACGTAATAACAATCATTATTTTAATACAACCGTCACTAAAACGCTTCTTTCCTCTTGGCTAACTAAACCCATTTTTTAGGACTTTTTTAATATAAAAGTATAGGAGACACGTAATAAAATCCCTGAAACGCTGAGAAGAAAAGAATTCCCGCGCAGATCCTTTGGCACGCTGGCAGCGCGCCCTTCAAACTTGCAAAAAGAACGAAACTAAATCTAAAAGTTACAAAAAAAAGACGTGAGAATATGCGTACTTTTCTCTTTTAATGAATTTTCTTACGCAGAACTCTTGAACTTTGCAATATTTATTTCAACCCTCAATCAGTGAGGTGACATCTTTATATTTAATTTGCTTACAAGAAGCCTTAGAGACTCCTTGAGGCTTTTATTTAAATCAGAGAATGGGTGACCCCATATTGTACGAAACCAATTATATCGTGCACAAAAGT
Organism: Cataclysta lemnata; assembly: GCA_963931975.1. NCBI lineage: Eukaryota > Metazoa > Arthropoda > Insecta > Lepidoptera > Crambidae > Cataclysta > Cataclysta lemnata. The sequence continues at coordinate 8,972,856 of OZ008353.1, read as the reverse complement.
CATTTTAATAAATTTAGTATATGTATTTCCTCCCGCCCCGTCGTCGCTTGCCCGCTTCAAGTGTTTCCGCTTTAGGCAGTGTTTATATAGCAGTGTTTATCTTATTTACCGTGTGGGACGGCGGAGTAGAATACATTGTAACTACTCCACGCCACACCACTAAATTGATGGTGAATGGGCAGTAGCGTTACTGTATTATATTTACTTTCTCAAAAAATGGCTTGCCCCCTTATTGCTAACATACTTGTTAAAGGGATAAATAGGCAAGATTTATGTTAAAAAAGTAGCGGAGAACATTATGGGGTCCAGGAGACGTAACATCAGCGGTGGAAGTTAATAATTTTTCACCCTCAAACACTTTTTACGAGAGACGGGTCTACATCGGTGTGGTGATCTACGATCAACTTTGTTTTCTATAACCGAAGAAACAGTAAAAGTTGAGAGAGGAAAGCGCCGTCTCAGGGTGATGTGGCCCCTTGATAAATGGACGTCCGAGCCACGGCACTCTATGACTGACGACCACTTCTTGCTCCCTGATTTTGGCAAGTTTTTTTACACTATTATTCATTTAACGCCGGATAAGGTTCAAATTAGGAAAGCTGGATACTCACGCTTGGAACATTTGTTAACTGGACCCGTGTACGGATGACTCGCAAGTTTCTGTGTTTAATTAATGTTTAACGAATTTCTATTTAATGTGGCAGCAGTTTGAAACGTTAGACTTTCGAGTGTGTTTTGTTTGTTTGTTTGTTGGCGACGTTGACCTAATAAAGTAATTACTAACTGATCCTGTAGTTGATAATTGGTAGTAGTTGATAAAAGCTTACAACCTATTCTCAGACCTACCAAATATACACTAAAAAAATCTTAAAAATCGGTCTTCTGTTACCTATAGATAATTTGTAACTCAATCGACTTTGAGATTTACCTCAAACAAGTTAAGGTTGACAATCGTTTAAATTTATTTGAGAGTGTTGTAAAGTCGACATTAGACATACTTTAATACATCGAAATACAAACTTGGCTTAAATCAGATTACATTACCTTTAATATTTATCCGAACGCGTGTAAATTACACCAAACCCGTATTATAATTACGTTCAATCGTCCATGTATCAGTTTCAAAGTAATGTCAATTAAAGCTAACATTATACAGTGGCGCCGTACTTGTACCCCCTTTAATGTAAAACCTTTGATCATCACTTCAATACTGAACTCACACAACCTCATTTGCGACATTAACTGCGATTTAACGCGAAACAGCTTTGTGTGTACCTACGTTTATTTCACCACACAACACCATTGCTCGGCGAACTGAAATACCTACCCCCAAACCATGTTGTGCTCGGCAACAAAATTCTGAGAAAAAAACCGAACAAATGAGTGGCGAAATAATATATAATGCAATAAGGTTTCTGTCGCTAACTTTGAAAAAAAAAAAAAACTCGCACCACCACAAAATGACCTCTAGCCTCGTTAAAGACTCACGCGACGAAGTGTCTATCTAGAGTAGGCGTACAAGAGCGCGTATAGCAAATATTTACACGAATGTAATACTTTGCTAAGGCCGGGATATTACGTTATGTCAATTTATGCTAATACAAAACCCTAAGAAAGATGTATTGTACACAGTTTATGAGACTGGGAATTGGGTACTGTCATTTCTTATGGTGGAAACGGGTTACAATAAAATATTAGTCGTAACATAAAGGGAAAGTATGGACAAATGACTTGCGTAATGGCATACACTTGAAGGGTAATTTTTTCGATTGTTGGATTGGTTGGCACACAAAGGATAAGCAGCATGTAAGGGCTGGGTTACACCGAATGTAAAAAAGTAATCAAAGATCTTAACGCTCTTTCATTACAAAAACGAGAGAACTCCAAAACACTTAGAAAATTGGAAGGCGTATACTTTTCGTAGAAAAATATAAGAAGCGATAAAATAATCACAAGGAGATGTTGCTCACACAAAACAGAAAAATAAAACTTGGTCGATACACAAAGATAACGTCAAGTAGCTGTAACAATAAAACTTGTTTAATTAATAATTTAGGAACTTTTATATACTCTCTTCATAAAAAAATATCCTGGTTATTTCGACGCCTTGGAAGGTATATTTGTATAATAGGTTTTAAGTGTGAATGAAAAGTCTGCAAGTTCTCTATAATTGGTCTGGTATTTGAACAATACATATAATTATTGAAATAAATAATATAATAAAAGCGAAAATGAGTTTGCTTGTTTGTTACGATTTCACAAATTAGTAGAAAGCTACAATAAGAGCCAGTAAAATATTTTGTATGTTTTTTTATTAGAGAAAATTACAATTAAAAGTTTAGTGCACAAACTTATAAATGTTTTATATTTTAGCGGTATTGGTTGCGAGAGCACAGCAAACCTTTCAATAGACGCCACTAACAGCGTGCATTAACTAAATGAACACTCTCACAAAATTGCGGCTTGGTTCATATTGCGCATTGAACATACCAAAATACAAATATGTATCAGAATATACCGAGTTAGGCTGCATTTTCAATGGCAATAAACAAAGTATTGAATCACAGAGAAATTGTTGCAGCGAATAATACATTATATACCAAGGGCGATAAAACAAAGAATGGCTCAGATCGCAAGTAGAGGCCTACTTTTTATCGCCCGAGGTAAGATTATAGTTTTATGTCACCCCCTGACCAAGAAGTAAGATTTTCCGTACGCGTAGCTGGCGAAAAAGTCCAATATTATTATTCAACAGAAGATCATACATAATGTTGGACCATGCTTTCATAATATGTTTGAAGTGAAATTATTGTACTCTAAAAGTCAGTAGTATAATGCATAAACACTGTGCATGTGAAAACAATTAAATATTTCACGAGAAAAAAATAGGCAAATTTTCCAGACTTACAATTTATTGACAGACGATAAACAATTATTTTCCATTAGAACGTCACTTAAATTCGTAATACAAAAATTGTATAGAAAAGAGGTTGATAATCCCCGACATCCTCCCCGCCTTGCGTTACGCAACACAAAAATAAATACTAAACAAATTATACACCACTAAACATAACAACACACTTCTATAAAAACACAATTCCAAAACAAAGGACGACGCTTCTATCTGTGGAACGAACGATTCGGTAGTGGTGTTTAGAATTGAGTCATAACATGGCCGGGGGAGAAGCGGCAGATGTGGTACATTGCTTCTGGGGAACCTCTAAGTTCTTTTGACAGACGATTTTTGAGCTAGTAACGACAGACAGGTACTCACTTCAGAAACGCTGCTTTAGGGCTTCGTGTAATTTTATTAGATAGCGCCACCGAGCTGTCAGAATCCCAGCGCCATCCAATTGACCAAAAAAATCTAATAAGCAGCTTCCAGAATCCTCCCCACCATGGCGCTGCAGGAGGTATATGGAGCTATAGAACACCTATCACCCAATAATCCTCACGTATAATACCTATTAAGGTTTGTAATCCAACGTGAAAATTATGCACGTGCTTTTGAAAAATGAGCCCTTCAGTGATGACACTCTGACCAGGTACTAAGATCGGATATTTAAAAGTGTACGTGTCGGCACCTAATGTAAGCCGCGTTCTAACTCTTATTAAACCGTAACTATCTCTAAACTTTTCTAATCTAAATTGTGTAAATAAATTATTAACAAGAAATTGTGATTGCGATTACAAAAACTTTAGTATACAACGATTGCATCTATTTCTCCTACTTTTCTCTCCCTCCTTTTTTTTCTTGTCCGACTATTATTTGAAAATCGCATTGGTAGATGATACGTGGTTATGTGTAGGTTATGTGCGTGTCGCTCTTCATAATTGACCTGAACTGTGTTTTTGAAGGACTTCATAATATGTGAGTGCACCTTTTGTTCGTTCACTACTTCAACCTGGTCCCTAATACCTAGCGTCTCTAGCTTCCAAAAGTCGTCAATGTCAAAAGAACATGTGTTGTTTACTGCGAAGGCGTCTACGTTACCAAAGGAGCAATGTACACCAACTGCTGGACCTTTTTACTAGCAGTGCAAGCACGAGCAAAACAACTGGAAAAAGGAACAATTATTCACAACCAGAGCAGATTAAAGCAAGAGAGTGCTTGTGGTGCGATAGAACGACGCATTCTAGCTCTGAGTGCAAATTGGCCATGAATAAAACGATAGAAGAGCGCAAAGAGTTCATCAAAAGCAAGAACGCTTGTTCTATTTGCCTCATGAAAGGCCATATTTGGAAGAAATGCAGGAAGTATCCAAAATGCGTTGTATGCAGCAAAAGACATTTCACAATAATGTGCGAAAACCTAGCCAAAGAGAAAAGGAAAAACGAGCTCTTGACTCCCGCTATGAACACTGACCATAGCACTTTAAACCAAGCTATTTCCTCTGAACCTGAAACCGTATTATTGCAGACGCTTAAAGTAAAGTTGATAAACGGAGATAAAGAGATTGTTGTGCGCGCTCTGTTAGACTCAGGGGCCCAATGTTCTTTTCTCAAAAGTGACGTTGCTGAGAAACTTCAATTGAAGAAAATTGGATGTAAAGAGCTAAGCCATACACTTTTTGGAGGAAACGTTACAAAAAAACGTAATCATAATATTTATGAACTATATGTACAAAGCCTAGATGGCAGATACGGAAGGAAGTTTAAAGTCATACAACAAGAAGCAATCTGCGGGGACCTACCTAAGTTAAGAAAGGGCAGTATATTAACTTTGTTAAATAATCTAAATATTTCTTTATCTGATAGTATTGACGACATAACAGAGATCAGTCTCTTAATCGGTTCTGATGTTTTAGGTGGCATATCTGCGGGACGATCGATTCAGGTACAAGAAGATCTTCTGGCCGTCGAGACAAAATTGGGATGGACGCTACAAGGTCCAGCAGTTGGTGTACATTGCTCTTTTGGTAACGTAGACACACTCGCAGTAAACACATGTTCTTTTGACAATGACAATTTTTCAAAGCTGAAGACACTAGGTATTAGGGACCAGGTTATAGCAGTAAAGGAACAAAAGGTTCAATCAATAAATTGTAAGTCTGGAAAATTTGCCTATTTTTTTCTCGTGAAATATTTAATTGTTTTCACATAGTGGCGACCGTGACAGGACAATGCGTCGTTCTATCGCACCACAAGCACTCTCTTGCTTTAATCTGCTCTGGTTGTGAATAATTGTTCCTTTTTCCAGTTGTTTTGCTCGTGCTTGCACTGCTAGTAAAAAGGGCGGCGGTTGGTGAGGCAGGTGAGCATGTGTCGCTATATCCTGACCGCGACAGCCGTATCCGCTCTTCTGCTTCCACCTCCTTCTTAACAAAGGAAAGTAGACGAGACAATGGCGTACCTTTCTCCTCAGTTAGCTGTATGTGTGAGCGACTCCAGGCCCTTAGTGTCTCTTCGGGCAATGCGGACTCAACTAAAGGATATAAAAAAGCAGCATACTTGTCTTGCGTGAGACCCAGAGACTCCAAGGCTAATATTTGGGTCATCAATCGATCGTATAGCGATCGCATGGACTGTTTCAGGGTGCCTTTTGTCTGCGCCAGCACAAGCTGTAATAATTCACGAACATAGTGCTCTATGATCATCTCGTCGCGTGCAAAACGGTCTTTCAGTTGTTGTATTACAGTTTCATAATTTGCACCCATGGGTGGAAAACTTTCGACTAGTTCCCGGGCGCTCGACCCTTGCTCTTGGCATTGAAGTAAATAGTGGAACTTCTCGTCGTTATCTAAATGCGGGTCTGAGTGAATTTTATTAAATTGTGTCCAAAATGAGAGCCATTTACTTATTTTGCCATCAAACTTCGGCAATTCTAATTTCGGTAGCCGAAGGTGTGGACTATGACTTTTGTTCGATACATCTGATGCACCCATACCTTTATTCTGGTCTTGCCTTGATGACAAATTTACGTTCTCCATGTACTCGTTTACCTTCTGTTTGAGCACGAACCATTTGTCGACATATTCCTCTGAAGAGTTCAAGTCAGCGTCAAATTCCTCCTCGTCTCTCTCGGGGTCATCTAACCATAGCGATAACATATTGTTTTGTAAATTCACTAAGCTGGTATAACGTTCCGAAAGTTTGGCAAATTCTGCCGCGATGGAACTTTTGTCGCCGCTCTTCAGAAGCTCCGTCAATTTTGTAGTGGACATTGTAAATAACCGTCTGGCTACGGATCGTTCCTGTTTTGCCTTTTGCATTTTGTCAAACAATCACGGTCGCCACTATGTGAAAACAATTAAATATTTCACGAGAAAAAAATAGGCAAATTTTCCAGACTTACAATTTATTGACAGACGATAAACAATTATTTTCCATTAGAACGTCACTTAAATTCGTAATACAAAAATTGTATAGAAAAGAGGTTGATAATCCCCGACAGTGCATGTAGCTTGCGCATGTTAAAGCACTTGCACAGGTTATATGCATCGTGTAAATGATTCCAGTAAGTCCAGCGACTCGAGGATGTACCTGCACAAGTAACACGCGCAAGTAGCCTGCGCGTGCATGGCTGGAACGAACAAGACCCATACATAAAGTACTCGCGCGGGCAGCATGCACGTGTAGCTTGACCAATTAACTTGCGCCAGTGGCCCGCGCCTTTGTTTATACACTGATCAACTAACTTGAGCATGCTGCTTGCGCAGATACAAATTATCTCTGTACGCCGGGGTGTGTGCATATATCTTTTGAAGGTCATAAATAGTTAAAGCCTCAACCTGGGTGCTAGGAAATTGATTTAAACACTAAATCATGTCATTCATAAATAATTATGCTAGGTTGTTAAGTGCTTCAGCTGTTTAATTGAACTGTCATGTTTTGTTATGAATAATGAAATTAAGCCACGTGAGTATTCATAGTAAATTCATGTTACAGTAATTAAAACGTAGATATTGAAGACATTGATCGAATCGATTTTAACCACCCACTATTTGTAAGACCATCTTGACAACTACTAGTATAAAGCCTCAATTAATTTTGGAATTGAATACCACTAGGGTTCTTACTTTGCTAAAAGATTTTAGAGATATTGACAGCTGGGCGCTCGAGTGACGTAAGAGCTCAATAAGACACTCATCGTCACTATTGTACAGTCAAAGGTACATCAGGTACCTACCTATCACAATATTATAATCATAATTTTCTCAATCGACTTTGCACTTTACGCCAAACAAGTTAATATTTATTTATTAATTAAGGCACATCGACATCTCAAATATATAAATTAAAATTTAAGTTATGACAATTTTAAACGACTGGACATAATACATCCAGATACCTTATACCAAATTAACAACTTAAATTTTGACGTCATAATGATGCCCCCCTTAAAGTTGTCTTGCATCTGCAACACTCTTGTGTCGTCACTCACGCGAATGTCTTCTGTAATGACGTCATTATTTTTTGTCCCACGTTGATATTTAGCATAGCGTAATCTATGTATTTTGTTTGTCATAAAAAAATATATAAATGTTTGAATAATTATTACTAAGAAAAAGGTGTCAAAAAATTCCGATACAATATGTCCTAGTGCGGGAATCAAATCCGCGTCTTCTGCAGCTTACCACAACGATTAACTTGCCGAAACTTATCTCGCCTTTCAACAACACGTTGTAATCCAACGGGTAACCCGCAATGTAGAAATTAATTTCCAACATCCTTCTTCTTATTATTATTCTTCCTGTACAGTTTATCTGGGGTCGGCGCAGCATGTTTCCTCTTCCGTTCATATCGGTTAGACGTCACCAAGTCAGCCACTCCCTTTTGATTCATATCATTCATTACACCGGAAAGGTGGTAGTGATGAATAAATGTATAGAAAAAAGACGTAAAGGACCATGTCAAGAGATCGATGAAGAAGAGAGTGATTGGAATGACAACATTCCAACACATACTGCTCAGTTTTAGTTTAGGTTAACCGGCCGCCTGCCTGACATTTGCTAAGAAAATAATTACTAAGGAAAATAATATTACCTATGTATAATGTTCAATATACAAAATATCAAGCCATCAAAAAGTCAAATTCGTTACATTTCCTTGATGAGCAAACACGTAATCATTCAGTGACTTAGCGTTAAACAACCAATTATTGTTCTCCTCTTCGAGACAGTCCATTCGCTTCACAGTAGGGACGGATGCTAGTTCGTGCCTTATCAGCTTCCCATCTGGGCCATCCGTCATTTGCAGCCAGCAATATCATTCGACCCATTAAACTTGAATATGGATACTAATTTACAATTGTGACATTATAAGTCTGAGCAGTTAGTAAACTTCCACAATAGCCGTCTATGTGGGAACTAGCTTTGGATTTATTGACTATAAAACGGAGCTTTGGTGTGGTGCGGTCATGATTGTAATGAGAAGAGGTGAATAGCACATAAACAGAACAATGTTAGTATTGATTAAAAGACCTATAAGAAGACCGAAGATAGGATTGATGGATTATGGAAAAGATCGTGTACAGATATTGGTACAATAACTAATTCACTACACTTACACCGGGCACAAAGTAAACAGCCGGCTTTTTGGTGATCCTTTTAAAGAAAAGAGGTCAGAAAAGTTCAGAAAAATTATAGTTTTCATGCAGAAATTGAACACTCCTATAGTACAGGCGTATAGGCGGCAGGCCTTATGCCCCTCGGCCAACCAAGACGTTCGTAAACTTGTCGAAAATCTAACCTTTACACTTCATGTTACTACATTGCGAATGTATCCTATCTTAGCTTACACCCAATGGATACATTCGCAATGATTTAATTAATGACACTAGGACAAAATGTTTTCTTTTAAATGCCGAGTGGAATGCACACAGAGACTCTTCAGACGCAAGTAGATCAGGCCTCGCATTACATCGCTCATGCGTACACCAATCATCTTTTTGCACAAGTTTTTGGCGAAATATTGAGGCGAAGGCGCGGAGATAGAATCCCCGAGGCATTAGAAAAAGTATCGGGGAACAGGGTAACGTACATGAATCATTTGGATATTCTAGCCACGACCCTGATGGGTAGTGACGAGAGTGTTTTGGAAATAGGAACATTTTTATTTTACGCGCGTCTTTAATTTTAACATTTAATGTGAAATTTTTTTTTAGAAAAGTTTGTCTTTCGTCTCAAGATATAGCTCGATTTGTAACATACAACCAGGTACCTACCTACTGATTGCGTATCTCTCTCTAAATTGTAATATGGATATGATGCGTAGGTATTTCTCAAGTAGATACATTTATTAGTACCTAATAGATACTTATGATAATTGGATAGGATGCGTACTTCTCAAGTAGGGTTAAGTAGGGCTCAAGTAGGGCATTTATTAGTAATAGGTAGATAATGTCAGTTGGATTTCAAAATTCATGATCTTCCTTTTATTTTTGACACTATTTTATTTAGCAATAACTAATCCTTATCATGAAGCCTATCGATCGGTAGGACATAACTACGTGTTATTTTTTTTTCTCGTGAGCGGATTTCGATTTGCGGTTCAACTAAAATTAAGTAGTAAGTAGTAATTATTTATAAAAATTCTTTTATTAAAATGTTCCGTCTACAATATTCAAAGAAGGCACTTTCCCTCCATGTGGCATAGCCGTATATACAGGGCGTCCCCTGTATATAAATAGTTTATGTATGTATGTTAAGTTCATAACATCAGTAAAAGATACCCCAAAAGCTTTTAAAGCTGCTTGAATTGTATAAAACATCAGGCACTTAGAACTCTAAAATAAAAATCCCCTTTTAAAGTCGGATACAGATGAAAAATCGCCGCCTCTTGGACTTGCTAACGTGAATCTACTGCATCTATTGGCTAAAATAGGTCGAGTGGTTGGTTGTTTTGTAGACTGCATGCCAGGTATACTACAAACGGTCAAAATTTCCCAATCGATTTCAAACTTTTGATTGGATTTATTTGGGTTGAAAATCGATCGGGAAAAAATTACCTTAATCGAACCGTCACTATAACTAATTCAACGGTACCAGATTGTTGTCTATTCGTGCTAAATACTTGAGCCATAAAACGTTGACGTCCAAAATGCTGACCAATCATATCGCTATAAAATAATGAAGGCCATATAATTCTGCAATATGATTGGTCACTGTAACTGACACTGAAATTTCACGTGCAAGCCCTAAACATTATCAACAGCCCTTTAATGTCCTCACTTCTGGGGCACGGGCCTTCCCTATGGATGGAAGAAACCCTTGATTGGGCCATAACCCACCACGCTGGCCCAGTGCGGGTTAGTGGGTATTAACGACTGCATATGCAGCCGGAACCAATATCTTAACGTGCCTTCCGAAGTACGGAGGAGCTCGAGATAATAAATTTTCGGTCACCCATCCAATGACCGGCCTTTAATTTGCGAACATTGCTTAGTTTACGCAATCGCAGGCCAAGCGTGCTATGCCACTGCGCTAGCGAGTTCCTCTGCGACGTGCAAGTCCTTTTTTTTTTTTTTTTTTTGACGGAGTGGAATGCATTTACGCACCGTGTCGACCGCTAGCTAGACGGCTGACGTGTGTGGGACTCGCCCGACTCAAGATCGAGTCGGGAATACGCCACTAAACCACTCCGGTGTCCCTCCAGCCCTTCTGGCGGGGAGAGTCTGGGGTCTGCCGCGAGGCAATTCACCAGTCTCTCCCCAGGGCCTCCCGGCTTACGCCGGGGTCAGCGCCGAGGAGGGGATGTCCGGAACACTGGACATTCCCCCAGACGGGGTGGCCTGTGCAATGCACACACGGGGGCTAACCCGAGTGTGCAGGCCACTCTTGTCGGGCCTAACGAGGACGAACATGAGCTCGCCTCCTTCGGCCCGTCCGCCTACGCCGGAGGGGAGCGGCTAGAGCATCCTCTTCCCGCTCCCTCTCCGCTGCCTCCTTCTGCGACATGACAGCCTCGCAGAAGGAGGCGGCAGCCTCCCAGATCCTCTCACTCCCAACCATGAATCTGACCAGAGTCGGAAGCGAGAGGTGACCCCCGCCTAGCGCCGCGCGAAGTTCGCGCCGCTCAGGTCGCCAGGCCGGACACACGCAGAGTGTGTGCTCGGCCGTGTCATCCGGAGCGTCGCAGTGGTGACACCGCGACGACTCTTCCCGACGGGCGACCTTCTGCAGGTAGTGACCGAAGCACCCATGTCCGGTCAGCACCTGCACTAGGCGGTAGGTGAGGCTGCCGTGCCGGCGCCCAACCCACTCCTCCAACACCGGACGGATGGCTTCTACCGTCCGGTGGCCGGCACGCGGGGCAAGAAGTGCCTCTGCCCACTGGCCAAAGACGCGTCTTTTGGCCAGCGTCCGCACCCGTCTCACTTCCTCGAGAACGGGGCGTTCCCCCCGCTCTCTTGCCGCGACCCGCACTTGATGCACCTGGGCCAGAACCAGGGCATCAAGTTCCCACGGAGGCATGCCTGATAGGACGCAGGCAGCCTCGTGTCCAACCGTGCGGTAGGCCCGCACGGTCCGGGTCGCGATGGCCCTCTGCGGCTGTCGCAAAAGGGCCTTCGTGCGGGGGGAGAGGCACTCCGCCCAGACGGGGGCTCCGTAGAGAGCCATCGACCGTATTACGTTCAGGTACAGTCGACGGCAGGCCGAACCGGGGCCCCCCAGATTGGGGAGGACTCGTCCGAGGGCGGCTGCGGCGGAGCACAGCCGGGGAGCAAGAAGCTTGAAATGCTCCTCAAAGCTCCACCGGGGGTCCAGGATGAGGCCGAGGTACTTTAGATGCACCTCGACAGGGATCCGGACCCCCTCCACTCGGACGGTCAGTCCCACTGGAGTTCTCCGCCTGGGAACATGAAACCACATGGCCCTCGTCTTGTTGAGGGCCACTTCCAAACCTAGCATGCGGATGCGCCGGACGACCAATGAGGTGCCGACCGACGCAAGATGCTCCGCATCTTCCCACTCCCGAGCCCTTGCCGCGACTAGAGTATCGTCCGCAAAGCAGACGATCTCCATCCGCGGCAAGAGCCGGCCACGCAGGACCCAGTTGTACCCCAGGTTCCAGAGGAGAGGTCCTAGTACAGACCCCTGGGGTACACCTGCCGCCATAGCCCATGATCGGACGCGGCCCTCCCCGTCCTCATACAGGACTACCCTCTCACGGAGGTAGTCCGAGACGAGGGCGCGGAGGTAGAGGGGCACCTCGTGAAATGCGAGTGCCGCCTCTATGCATTCGTGGGGGAGGCTGTTGAAAGCATTCGCGATGTCGAGTGACACCACGATGACAGCCTCCCCTTTTTCTGCGGCCGCCTTAGTCCACCTCCTAAGGCGGGCCACCGCGTCCATGGTGGACCGGCCGGTTCGGAAGCCAAACTGGGGCTCGGCTAGATCCGGCCCACGACTCTCCAGGTGCGGCAGGATCCGGGAAGCGAGAATCTTCTCGAGAAACTTCCCGGACTCATCCAGCAGCACCACCGGCCGATATCCCGATGGGGAGTCGGCAGGGCGTCCGTCTTTGCGGAGGAGGCAAAGTCTGCCGACCCTCCATCTCTTTGGAAAGCGGCCCGTCGCGATGCACGTGTTTAGCACCGCGCGGAACCGCTCCTCCAAGGGTCCCAAGGCTATGGCAGCCACCTTGGAAGGGACCCCGTCGGGCCCGGGAGCCTTGCCTTTGGTCCGGAGCCGGTCCCTTCCCCTGTCGAATTCGGCGTCCGTGACAGGGGGCCCAACGCTCCACACCTCCAGACTAGCTGTTCTGGGGGCGGAGGAGGCAGACCTGGGGGGGACGAAGTGTCCTGGATCCGGAAAAAGTGTCTCCAGGACACTTCTCAACAGGGCGGGCTCCATACAGGAGGTTGGCGGGGCGGCTTCGAGGAATTTGCCCCGCACGACCCTGTATGGCCTCCCCCAGGGGTCATTATCGAGGAGCGCTAAGAAGCGCTCCTCAGCCTCGGACTTGCCCCTGCTTATGGCAGTCCTAAGCTGCTTGTTCGCCTCTCTGAGTGCCCGGCGGAGTTCATCGATCTCCCCGGGCCTCCTCTCGACGCGCCTCCGTCTGCAGCGCAGGTAGGCGCGCCGTGCCGCGAGGGTGGTGGCACGCAGGGCGGCGATGTCCTGCGTCCACCAATACACCTCCTGTCGATTGGGACGGCCCCGAGAACGTGGCATAGCGGCGTTGCAGACGACTTCGAGGTCGTCCGCGAAGAGTGCCGCCATGCCCTCGGCGTCCCCCGTCAGATGGTCCGGCACCTCGAACCACGACCGGAAAATGGCCGCTTCCTCCGCTACATCACGCCGGAGTTTGGCGAGTGCCCACCTCGGAAAAGGAGAGTCACCCGCCACAGGGCCCAGATGAAGAGGGGCCCCGGGACCGGCAGTGGAGACCGCGTATCGGATATAGCGATGATCCGATAGGGCCTCCACGTCGGTTACCACTCGCCAGTCCCTAATCCGGGCGGCGAATGGTGAGGTGGCGAAGGTGGTGTCCACGATGGACTCACCTTGCCACCTGACACATGTCGGGGTGGAGCCCCGATTGAGGAGTTGGAGACCCAGTGAACATGCCCAGTCCACTAGGTCCTCCCCGAAGGCGTTGATGCGGGGGGAACCCCACGCCGTGTGTTTGGCATTAAAATCCCCCCCTACCAACACCGGGAGTGGCGCCGCTCTCCGCACCACTCCTTCAACCGCAGACAAGAAATTCTCAAACTCTACACGTCTGCGGTTGCCGGAGAAGTAGGTGGAGATCACCACCACTCCCCCCCACAGAACGGCCACAAAACCCTCCCCCCTCTCTCGGAGAGTGAGCGGGGGGGCGGCATTGGTGCCCACCCCGACTATCGCCGCCAGCCCATCAGTCGCCCCGAACCATCTCGGAGAATCCGGGATCCGGTAGGGCTCCGCCACGAGGACCAGGTCCACACCCCACTCCGCCATAACCTGGCACATCAGGTCTTGCGACCCTGCGCAGTGGTTTATGTTGACCTGGAGAATCTCACCAATGGTCCTACTGGGCATTGTGGGTATCCATGGGTGAAACTCCCTGGTTGGCCGGAGCCCTTGTGGCCGTCAGAGGGCGGCCTTTGACTGGAGGGGGGTTACATGATGGACCCCCCATCCGATGAGCAGCGGGCAGACCGTGGTCCGTGCAGAGTGCACATTTAAAAGGCGCACTGCATGCTGCCGCCGTGTGTCCCGCCGCCCCGCAGCGGTAGCAGAGTCCGCTGCGGTCCTTGGTCGAAGGGCAGAGCTGGACCGTATGCCCCTTTTCCAGGCACTTGTGGCAGCGCATCGCGCGCTGCTCCAGTACCTGGACAGAAGCCGAACTCCACCCGACGCAAAGTCTGCCACCCACCGTGAGCTTGGGCAGCAGCTCGACCGGGCACGAGGCCACCACAGACCCCATGCCCCTGAAGCCTGAAACGATGGCGCCCACCTTGATCTTGTCAGGTGAGCACCCGAGCCTCTCCGCCAGAGCCTCCTTCAGCTCGAAAGCCGACACCGAGTCGTCAAGGCTGCTCACCCGGAAGTCGGCCATCTTAGTCGGGCGGGTCACTCGGGCGGTATCTCCCAAGACCTCCCCGATTTTCTGGGCCAACATGTCCGCCTGACTAGGAGTCGTCTCCTTCGGGAGCTCCATCAGGCAAGCCCCGGTCATAGTCCTCCTAAATTTGCCGGGGTGCGAGATGCCCAGCTCCCGGAGGGACACCTTGGATTTGGCGGTGGCCAGAGCGTCTTTGTACGTCACTCCCTCTGCCAGAGCCGTTGGCTGGAGAGCGACGACCACCGCCAAAGACCTAGGAGGTCTGGGGATCTTGGGAGACGCCGGAGCCACCTTCACCGGAGCCGGAGCCGACACCTTGGATGGGGCCTTGCGGACCTTCTTGACTACTGTCGTCCACTCACTGAAGGCGACAGGCAATTCCTCGCTGGAAGGTCCCGCGATTCGGTCCAGGGTTCTCTCCCTTGGTCTGGCCGTCTGGCCCTTGGGGGCCACCACCTTTCTGGGCACCACCTCTCTCGCCCTTTTAGGCAGGTTCGCAGCAGGGGCCAGAGTGGCCGTCGCCGCCCTGGAGAGGGCAGAACCCAAAATCGGACTCGCCGGACGCTTGCTGGGCACCTGCTTCGGCACCTGCTTGTCAAAGTGCAGGGGCGGGCGATGCGATTGGGCCGGCAATAGTCGGCCGTCCACCTCTAGTCCTTCAAGGCGGGCGTTAATAAACCCCCCAAAATGCACCATTAGCTCCTTCTGGAGCTTGGCCATGGCCTGGCCAAAGTCCTCGACAGTGAGGGGCGTCTTGCCTATATCGCCCTTTTTCTTCGGAGCCCTTTTCGGTTGGACCTCCGCTTCCGAAGCTTCCTCCTCCTCCGACATAGGATCGACCACCACAGGGCCCGCCACCTGCCCCTTGCGTGAGCGAGGGTTCTCCTTTTCCGCAAAGGCCCTACGCAGGGCAGCCACCTCTTCACCAAGGGCCGAGAGTTGGCCCTTGAGGCGTTTGTTGTCGGCATGAAGCCGACGAACAAGCTCGCTCTCCTCTCTGCGATCCGCCAAGTCTTGGACTACGGCCGCCATTTTGCCCATGGCCTGCTTCACCTCCTTGATACAGGTCCCTTTGAGCTTCTTGCTCTTCAAAAGGACCTGATTGATCTCGCCCGCACCCTCTTCAAACATGCGGCGCAACTCCTCCTTGGTCATCACCGGGATGGGTGACCGCTTCCCTTTCCCAGCCTTTTTGGGAGCAGGAACTGGCTCCGTTAAGGTTGGCTCCGATTCTGAGTTAGTGAAAGCAGACTCCCAATCGGTGTCAACCGGTCCCTCCCGCAACTCTCTACGGGCTTGGGAGAGCCCCACCGAATGGTGGTACCCCCCCCTTCCAGTCCTTGAACGAGGGATCTTCGGCGAGGCGACTGCCTCCGGGCTTCCCGGGACCTCAGCTGCCTCACCATCGGAATCCCCAGCGTTCCAGAGACGCCCACCAAGCGCCCTTTTTCTTCGGGCTAAAATCGTCCCCACTACAGAGCCATCGGTGAAGGATGTGTCGGATTCGATGTCCACCGGTAAGCCCACACCACCCTTAACCTCGGATGACTCAACCGCCGAGTCTGAGCGCCGAAAATCACCCATTTTAGGCTTCCCTCCCTTGGAATCCGGGTCAGAGGACACCTCTGACTCCCTCCCCCAATACCTCGCCCGATCCTCAATTTGTGCGCCCTCTGCGCTTGCTGCACCTTCATCCGCGCCCACTGCGCCTCGTCCCGCGCCCACTGCGCCTCGTCCCGCGCCCACTGCGCCTCGTCCCACGCCCACTGCGCCTTCGTCTTTTTGGGTTTTAAAGAATTTGTCCATTAAGATCCCACGAGTACACAGGAATTCAAACGTCCACCCGGGCAGAGCCTTATTACCCGGGCAACCCTTTTACGTCTCATCCAGTTCGGGTGGCTGGAGAGGAAAGGCCACTAGCTGGTGGGGGTATGCCCCCCCCACCTCCCGCAAATACGGGCATTCGACGCCGTGCTACCGCAACGCCGGAAGTCTGGGGTTTTTTATTGTGGTTGTCTCCACTCGGTGCGCCCAATTAAGGGAACACCCTTGTGTTGTTGACCAGCTGCTAGACATGATCAACACTCAGCGCCTAAAAAGGCGCTTCACTGGTCATCAACACAAGTTGCACGACGGGGGTCCCAAAAAGGACAGAGTTGACCACTACGCACGTAGCAGTCAACCTCGCCGTGCCGCGACTACTCCCACTCGCCATAACCGCCCAAAAACGGGCTCCGCCAAAATGCCGCTACGCCTCTCCTCCGAAAACGGAGATAAAAGAGAGGGAGCAGCTCCTCAAGAGTCCTGTATAGGGACCTTTCTCCCCCCCTCCGAAAACGGAGGATAAAAGAGGGAGAGACACCACAAAAAACACCAACTCAACGCCTCGTGGACACTTCAACCGCCGCCCCGCTATGCGGACAAAAGCAAACGGAGAGTGCCACGGTCCCTAGTCCGGTGTCAGCCGTCTGGTTGATGGTTCGACGCGGCAGGCGTCGATCCATCAACCAGCCGTTGCCCAGGGTGCACCACGAGGAGGTCCCGGATAATCGCACCCCAACGACGTGCAAGTCCTAACTTAGAATAATATAATAAAAATATGTACCCAGTTCATTTTCGGTTGTTATCTATTATATGACCCCTGGGTCATAGATGATATACGTCGTAAACAGAACACAAACTCAAACAGTTCATCAAAAGCCCCGAGTGGGAAGGGTCGACCGGTTATAATACACCCGCAATGGATTTTTGATGTTGATAGTCTGGTTCTAACAGTTGGCAGACTTGTTTGAGAAGTTTTGTTCATAAAGGGTGTTATGAACATTATAAGCATAAAGGTTATAATAGCTCAACCGAATGACACAACTGCTTATTTGCATCTACTTTTATAGTATGTCTTAAGATAGTGGTGTCGTAGGCTAAATCCTTGTTCAAGAAGACCAGCAGGGTAAATGGGTTGAGTTGTAGTGGTGGCCATATGTTTTGGTTATTGGTCAGATCACCACATTTCTAATACTATACGTAAGAGGTTCTTGCCGATTATCTGTCGCTATTCCAACCCCTTGAACGACTCTCAGTTTGTTACTATTACATCTGGATTTTACTCCTTTCCCTTTACAAATCGTTCGGCGCAACAAACAAACAAATGTTTAGTTTCAAAAAATCTCGCGGCGCTTCCAAAAGTGAATTCGGATTACATGGCCGACTGAACTAAACGGGAGACAGAACCGTTTATTTATTCAAGAAGTTTTCAAATTCGGAACGTAAAGCAGACCGGGTAAGCCGATTGGTCTCCGTTAAGCTGCGCTCAAACGAGCGCCCGATATGTGTATTTTTTTAAATAGATCCTTTTTTGTGATATTAGCTCCCCGTTATATGTGTTCGAACACGTGAATAAAATATCACCATCATAACAACGTTGGAGCTTTGTTCTCGGCCTATAGGATAGGTACCGTGAAAATCACGACGAAAAATAATCTTCTTTGTATTCAGAAAGTTACTGGCTGGTTTTGCTTTGGAGGGAGAAAATAGCAATTTCTTTATTTTTATTTATGGAAATGCCTGTTTGGGTTATAAGTGAACAACTGATATGTAGAAAGCTCGACGAAGCAAGTAGAGAGCTCAGATATTGATTTTGAAAGTGGAGCCATTTTTGCAATAATAAGATCAAAAGGTGACTGTTTGCGACTTGAAAGTTGAACAGCGCTAGGTATAGAGCCCCATACTTTAAACGGATAATCTTTGAAGAGAAAGTTTTGAAATGAAAAGTTCTCAAGCCAAGCATAGACAGTGGGACAACTTCCAAGGGTATTAATGACTGCAGATGCACCCGGTACCAACGGCTTGCCAAAGTGCAAGTGCAACGTGCCTTCCGAAGCACGGAGGAATTCGTGATAACAAATTTTTGGTCACCCATCCAAAGACTGCCCTTAGCGAACATTGCTTAGTTAAGCCACTGCGCTATCGTGCTCAATTAGAATTCGTATCAGTTGGTCAGTAAAATGGAGTGTCTAGAAGAACGATTATCTCGAATTAAGCAGTGTGCAAAATACAAGCAGCTTTAATATTGATAGCTTTGTGTCCAATAGTAGCTGCAGCGGAACTACCGTTATGCTTCCCAAGAGCAGCATTGCGTTAAGTTGCTATATTTATGGGCTTTGCGAATTTATAAAACTTCATTTCCCGTGTTCCAACAATGAATTTCGGTTAAAACTTTTCGTATTTCTCTTGTTTTATAATCGTAGACTTTTTTTTGTTGAAATTCCATTTACACCTTTTTACAGAATGTTTGATGGATGCGAATCGGCTGTGCTGGTACGGACACCAGAAAAAGCGAATGAAATTGAAAATATAAAACTACATAATGCAGTGGTTCAACGTGCCAGGAATTTAAAATGAAAATCGACAAGACCGAAAAACTAACTTCACCTCACAGAAAAACCATGATTCTGAGCTTCTTAGGCCCGAATTCACCAGCATAAACAGGCGATAATTATTTAACCGTAGGTTTTTGACATTTTATCGTATGGAAGTACTGCCAAAAACTTACGGTTATCTTTTAATCGATTGTTTTGCGTGTGGGTGAACTTGAGCCTTAATAGCCAACATTAGTTGTGAAGATGAAATAATTATGATGTTGACATATTGACACTTCAATGTCTTCTTCTTCTTCCTGCTCTTATCCCGCTCTAGGCAGGGTCGGCACAACATGTTTTCTTCTACCATTCCTCTCTATCCTTCACTAATTTCTCATCTACCCCTCTCGCTATCATATCCTCCTTTACACAATCCATTCATCTTTTCTTTGGTCTTCCTCTCCTTCTACGTCCTTCCACGTTCATACTTAACATTCTTCTGCCAACATAGCTTTCATCTCTTCGCATGACATGACCAAACCATCCAAGTCTATCACTCCGCAGCCTCTCAGTCACTGGCGCTACTTTCAAACTTCCCCTTATATATTCATTACTTATCTTGTCTCTCCGTGTCACACCACACATCCATCTTAACATACGCATCTCTGTTACATGCACTCTTCTTTCATCAGTTTTTTTTCATACCCCAACACTCTGATCCATACATGACAACAGGTCTAATGACCGCCTTATAGATTTTCCCCTTAAGCTTAAGGGTCACATATTGTTGCTGAGACCTGTCGCCACTTCATCCATCCTACGTTCGCTCTATTCCTTATATCCCGGTCAATGTCACCGTCGCTTTGGAAGAGCGATCCAAGGTACCGGAATTCCGAGCAAACTGGTAGGAATACACCACCTAAGGCAATTCGGGAGAAACTGGAGGGGCCACCAAAGTCACAGAACATGTGTTCGGTTTTTGTCCGACTGATCTTGAGGCCAACGCTTTCCAATCTCTCCTGCCATTATCCCAGCCTGCTTTGTATCTGGGATGCATCTTCTCCGACAAGTACAATGTCGGAGACAAATAACGTCGACAAATATTTACACTTCAATATATTGTTAATTTATATTATGTAATTAAATAATACCTCCAGCAAATATTACCTCCAGTTTGAATTGAAAATGTGCAAACGTTACTATCGTGTTACAGTAAATTTTACATAAATCAAGCCTTTTTCTCTAAATTGTAGGACGATCTGTAATGAGCACCCACGTTTCGCCAGATTATTTCAGGCTCCAGGTAAGAGACAA
This sequence comes from Cataclysta lemnata, assembly GCA_963931975.1. NCBI lineage: Eukaryota > Metazoa > Arthropoda > Insecta > Lepidoptera > Crambidae > Cataclysta > Cataclysta lemnata. The sequence continues at coordinate 8,952,694 of OZ008353.1, read as the reverse complement.
CGAACCTATTGCCATTCACCGGGAAATTTAATCGCAGTAATTTGTTAGAACGCCATGAACGCCGTCGCCCAATTCTCGTTTACCTACTCCGTCGCCTTGTACGATACACACGAGAGGTAGGGGTGGTGACAATTATTATTGTATTCTTCCATAGTCTGCCATCGCCACACAGCATAGTGATTCGTGCTTATAGAATGCAGGAGCGTTTTTGGGATAATCTGGGATGGTTGGAGTAGCAATAATAGGGAGACACGTACAATGGCCTAATCAGGGGGCTAAGTGCGGATAAAGCCCAGCTAAACTAAACTAAACTAAAACAGCATAGTGATTTTTTGGCAGATACTTATTATTTGGTAAACAAATAAAGTCAAGAATTAAAACGCGCACGCGGTAATTACGTTTTCATTTCAAACATACACTTGGGATTGGGACACTATTTCATCATTACAGGCAAGTGACGCACTGTTTCCCCCAAAGATCTTCAAACCGATCGATTTGCTAGAAGTAAAAATATTACCTCTGTCTGCCCCTTCGGGAATATAGACGTGGTTTATGTATGTATGTGGTAGATACATTGTCTCGCATTGTATTTTTACTAGAAGAGATATAATTTCAGCGCATAGACGAAACAATAACGTAGCCAGATAATATCAGGTTTCTGGGTTTAGGTACAATATATTTACGGTACGTTTATTATCAGTCTGACAATCTGACCGGTGGTAACGACATAGATATTTTATTGAACCTCGCAACATTGTGGATTTACTGGTGCAATTATAACTCCACGTTCGTTCGTGTTAGGTCACGATAATATTTTCAGCAATTATTTAGCTGTTACCGAACCCCTATTTTACGTTATTGAATAAACAGTTTTTGGCTGTTAATTACATAATATATTCTCTTCTTTAAATAATATTTAAAGTAACAACTATTATAATTATTGTAGTATAGCTTGTAGTTAGGTATTTTTTTTTTATAAATGGTTCTAATCACTACACTACATTCATTATTTTAAATAATCAGTGACGTGTACAAAATCTCTCTCCACCACTTGACGGTGTTTTGTCTCGGGTTTTAGTAGGAGTTAGAGCGGGAGAAAATATTTTCTTTTTCCCCGAGGAGATTTACTCCACGTCTCGTGCTACGGGGAAGGGGCTTAGCCAAGTGACCAATCTATTGGAACGCATAGAAAACAAATGTGTGAAACTGACGTATTACAGAGAAAAAAATATGTATGGCGGCTGTAGTGTCAAATTTAATAGAAAATAATCACTTTTAAACTTTCGCGTTGCATGATCAATATATCGTACCTAATCGTGTTAATTCCCGTTTTTACCTATATTGAAGTTTAGGAGCAGTCTGAAATTGACAATTGACGACCGCGTTGGTCGAATGCTCAGATCGCTGGGTATTGGCCAAGAGGTCCCGGGTTCGAATCCTGGTAGGGGCAAACTTTGTGATGACCACAAATGTTTGTTTCCGAGTCATGGTTGTGTAAATGTTTATGTAGTATATTTTCAACATTTATATACATAATTATATTAAAAATATGTCCGTCATCTAGTATCCATAACACAAGTGCTTAGGCTACTTACTTTGGGCTAGATGATAGGTGTGAGTGAAAAAAAAAAAAAATATATTATTGTGGGAAACGGAACGTAAGGCGTGGGTGCGAGCGAGAAGCGTGAGAGTGAGCGGGAGCGGAGAGTTTTGGACGGAGCGCGAGAGAGGACGGTTGAGTTGAGCAGGAATAAAATAAAATACGTGGATTTACTGTAAAAGGGTGTTTAATTACTTGAGATATCCATTCCCACATCTTTTTGGGGGCTCGTCCGGGATTGGTATCCTCAAGTAATTAATACGAAGACGACGAACGCGAATATCCAAAGGTGACGGTTGGCGCCAAACGGTTGGTGGCTTTTGTTCTCGGCCTACGACGAGGACGACGAAAACGACGACGACGGAACAGAAGCAATCGGCGGCGGCACCAGCGTCTTTTGGAGTAATGGAAGGTCTACATACTATCCCACCTTTTAGCGGTGAAGACAAGACCTACTCATCTAGTAAGTGGGTACAGGATATCGAGGACAACGCGGAGATATTCCAATGGACGCCGCAGCAAACTCTGGTCATCGCAAGAAGAACGTTAACTGGAACGGCGGAGCTGTGGCTTAGATCGGAGAAAGTGTTTCGGGGCTTTGAGGAATTAAAAGCGGCGGTGCTCAAAGAATTTCCTGATGCGGTCAATGTGAAGGAGATGCACGAATTAATGGCGTCGCGCAAGAAACGGAAAGATGAAACCTATTTGCAGTATATGCTCACAATGAAGGAATTAGGCAAGAGAGCTAAGTTCCCTGATTACGTGTCTGTGCAGTATATTGTGGACGGTATAGAGGACTACGAAACGAACAAAGTGATTTTGTATGGCGTTACGACGTTTAGTGCATTAAAAGAGAAATTGGCAATTTACGAGAAAATTAAGAGCAAACAGGGTGAGCAACAAGCTAGCAGAAGGAATTCGACGGATAACAGGCCAAGAAATAATTTTAATAGTGCGGCAGGCATGCATAAACAACGGTGTTTTAACTGTGGAGAGATGGATCATTTGGCAGGCGCATGCAAAAAAGGGTTGAAGTGTTTTGGATGTAACCAATATGGCCACATTCGTCAAAACTGTACGAAAACAAATGTGTGAAACTGACGTATTACAGAGAAAAAAATATGTATGGCGGCTGTAGTGTCAAATTTAATAGAAAATAATCACTTTTAAACTTTCGCGTTGCATGATCAATATATCGTACCTAATCGTGTTAATTCCCGTTTTTACCTATATTGAAGTTTAGGAGCAGTCTGAAATTGACAATTGACGACCGCGTTGGTCGAATGCTCAGATCGCTGGGTATTGGCCAAGAGGTCCCGGGTTCGAATCCTGGTAGGGGCAAACTTTGTGATGACCACAAATGTTTGTTTCCGAGTCATGGTTGTGTAAATGTTTATGTAGTATATTTTCAACATTTATATACATAATTATATTAAAAATATGTCCGTCATCTAGTATCCATAACACAAGTGCTTAGGCTACTTACTTTGGGCTAGATGATAGGTGTGAGTGAAAAAAAAAAAAAATATATTATTGTGGGAAACGGAACGTAAGGCGTGGGTGCGAGCGAGAAGCGTGAGAGTGAGCGGGAGCGGAGAGTTTTGGACGGAGCGCGAGAGAGGACGGTTGAGTTGAGCAGGAATAAAATAAAATACGTGGATTTACTGTAAAAGGGTGTTTAATTACTTGAGATATCCATTCCCACATCTTTTTGGGGGCTCGTCCGGGATTGGTATCCTCAAGTAATTAATACGAAGACGACGAACGCGAATATCCAAAGGTGACGGTTGGCGCCAAACGGTTGGTGGCTTTTGTTCTCGGCCTACGACGAGGACGACGAAAACGACGACGACGGAACAGAAGCAATCGGCGGCGGCACCAGCGTCTTTTGGAGTAATGGAAGGTCTACATACTATCCCACCTTTTAGCGGTGAAGACAAGACCTACTCATCTAGTAAGTGGGTACAGGATATCGAGGACAACGCGGAGATATTCCAATGGACGCCGCAGCAAACTCTGGTCATCGCAAGAAGAACGTTAACTGGAACGGCGGAGCTGTGGCTTAGATCGGAGAAAGTGTTTCGGGGCTTTGAGGAATTAAAAGCGGCGGTGCTCAAAGAATTTCCTGATGCGGTCAATGTGAAGGAGATGCACGAATTAATGGCGTCGCGCAAGAAACGGAAAGATGAAACCTATTTGCAGTATATGCTCACAATGAAGGAATTAGGCAAGAGAGCTAAGTTCCCTGATTACGTGTCTGTGCAGTATATTGTGGACGGTATAGAGGACTACGAAACGAACAAAGTGATTTTGTATGGCGTTACGACGTTTAGTGCATTAAAAGAGAAATTGGCAATTTACGAGAAAATTAAGAGCAAACAGGGTGAGCAACAAGCTAGCAGAAGGAATTCGACGGATAACAGGCCAAGAAATAATTTTAATAGTGCGGCAGGCATGCATAAACAACGGTGTTTTAACTGTGGAGAGATGGATCATTTGGCAGGCGCATGCAAAAAAGGGTTGAAGTGTTTTGGATGTAACCAATATGGCCACATTCGTCAAAACTGTACGGTGAACCCAATGAACATTGGAACGAAACATCAAGCGAAACGGAATGACGAGAAGATCGCGGCGAGCGGTTGGAGGAGACAGGCGGCTATGTTCGGAACGGTTACTGAAGGCGATCAACAAGATACGGTTGGCGGCATTGACGCGGACGCGAGTGAACGAATCTCCATCGAACCAATGAGCGCAATTGGTCTGACTTCCGCTGTCACGGTGACAGACGCAACAAACGAAGTCATGCAAATTGTAAACAACAATAGTTTGTGTAGTAAAAAGCCGGTTAAAAGTGTTTTGTGCAATAATGTATGTGTAAATGCGTTAATAGACTCCGGCAGTGATGTTAATTTGATGTCCACGGCGTTATTTTCTAGAATGAATGCGGAAATTAGAGACGATAATTTAGCTTTGTCAGGGTTAGGCCAATGCATAGTGAAGTCGAAAGGTAAATTGTTTATAACGGTGCAAATTGGTTGTCAATCATATCAAGATGTTATATTTCATGTAGTTTCTAAAGATGTTATGCCCTATGACGCAATATTAGGCCAAGAGTTTTTAAAGAATGTAGTTGTGAAAGAAGGGGAAATAAAATTTTTGTCGGATGGTATAGACTGGGTAGGTAAAATTAATTATTTTGCAGGCTGTGTGGAGGTGGTTTTAGACCATGTACGGGATCCAACAGTAAAGGAGGAGGCCATGAGGTGTGTGCAAGATTATAGGCCTTTACAAACAAAGGAGGCGCCTATTCAATTAAAAATTATACTAAAAGATGATGCACCTGTGTCCCAGCGACCCCGACGGTTATCATTAATGGAGCAAAAGTTGGTAGAAAACCAGGTAGAGGAGTGGTTGGAACAAGGAATAATTCAGGTGAGTTTCTCTGAGTATTCTAGTCCACTGGTGTTGGTTAGGAAGAAGGATGGATCGGTTAGAGTCTGCGTAGACTACCGATTGCTTAACAAGAAAATTGTTAAGGATGAGTTTCCACTGCCAGTAATAGACGACCTTATTGACAAGTTGAGAGGGGCGTCGGTGTTCAGTGTTTTAGACCTCAAAAATGGATTTTTCCATCTTAAGGTTAGCCAGGAGTCAATTCCATATACCTCATTTGTTACGCATCAAGGGCAGTATGAATTTTTGCGGGCACCTTTTGGTTTGTCTATTTGCCCTAAAACATTCATGAGATTTGTTAGTATAATAGTTAGAGACTTGATCTCACAGGGTGTGTTGATGATATTCATCGATGACCTCATAATTTCAGCCTCTGATGAAGTGCAAGGAGTACAAAGATTAAATCAAGTTTTAGATGTGGCTTCGCAATATGGGCTCCAAATCAATTGGAAGAAGGCAAGCTTACTGCAACGTGAAATTCAATACTTAGGACATATAATTAAGGATGGAGAAGTAAGGCCGAGCACCGATAAAGTAGATGCAGTAATTCGATACCCGGAGCCAAGGAATCTCAAGGAATTGCATAGTTTTGTTGGGTTGACAAGCTATTTCAGGAAGTATATTCAGGATTATGCAGCAATAGCTAAACCATTAACCGATTTGCTAAGGAAAGATAAAGAATTTTTATTTCAGGTAGAACAGAGACATGCTTTTGAACTTTTAAAGGTAAAGTTATCGAGTGGGCCAGTCTTAAAAATATTTGACCCACATTTAAAAACAGAGTTGCATACAGATGCATCAAGTGTTGCATTTGCAGCAATACTTCTGCAACATCATCCTGGATCAGGTTTGCATCCTGTGCATTTTATGAGCAGGAAGACGAATGAAGCACAGAGTAAGTACTCGAGCTATGAGCTGGAGGCTTTGGCTATTATAGAGGGAGTAAAGAAATTTCGACACTATCTGTATGGCATTAAATTCAAGATTGTTACGGATTGTAAGGCGTTTGAACTAACTTTAAAGAAAAGAGACTTATCTCCCAAGGTTGCCAGATGGGTTGTAATAAAAAATTAAAAATAATGTTTTTGAAGGTTAATTATAAGGATGTCAAATGTAACAGAAAATTAAAGAGTTTAAATTTTGAATTTTAAGGTTGAGATGAGTCAAAAATATATAAATAAATGTAGAAAAAAAAGGTATATTCGGGCGCCAGACTCACCTACAAAATTGCACACGGATTGCTACTTGGGAAAGAATTAGAAATTTAATCATAAGGGGGGCTTGTACACAAAGAAAACAACGGTTACTTTGTTGTGCGTGTATTTGGTTATAAAAACAAAGTTGTAAATTAATGTTAAGCTGGCCTTAAGGGCACACTGGGGCTGTACAAATAGGATTAAGTTAATATTCTAATAATTGCCTAAATTTTGAAAGAGATTGCATTTATGTTATATAAATTAATTTTAATTTGACTTGTTAAGAATTTAGATAGTTGAGATGAGACTTTAGAAAGGGTTCTGCATACCTGCTGCCGGTGTGTGTGTATGGCTTAAGGGTGTAGGGTGCAGGGTTTACCTCCTTCCCTCTCCTCGGTGCTCCCAACGTTTAGCAAGATGAAAAAGGCTTGCAGTCCAGAAAAATAGGCAAAGAAGAAAGGCGAAGAAAAATGCGAAGAAGACTACGGCTTTTAAATTTGCATTATAAAGTGGGTCCAAAATGCATAAAGGCGATAGAAAGTGCGTCTAAACAAAGTGCGGCATAAAGTGCGTAAAGTGCGGCATAAAGTGCGTCCAAACAAAATCCGTCCAAAGAAAGTGCGGCATACCCCAATTGTTTCTTGTGTTGACTCACAAAGAACCACACATAGTTCTAATATAAAATTAAGGCAGATGGCCTATGAAAATAAAGATTTTAATTTACCATCGTATTGATCGACAATCGATCTCGAGAAGAGGTCGGCTTGTGTCGATGATGACAGTTGTTCCCCCTACCGTAAAAATTTGTTTTCGGTCGTTGACGAGGCAAAAGAATTCAACAGACACAGCCAAAACATAAAAATTCATGCGACATGAAAAATCATGTCACATTTCACCCTTCCCCAAGAAAAGCATCGAGAAGCGAGGCTGATAAAAACAAATCAAATACCTACACAACAAAATATTGTGAACATCAGTTCAAGAAAAGTAAATAAACCCGAACCCAAGTTCGTAATGAACCTTGGTTTCAAAACCCAAGAAACGAAACAAAAAAGGACAATAACAAAAAATCCTGTTTATGGAGATCAGTTGGACACCCTGGTCACTGACTCTAAACACCTTCCTACCTGAACAAAACTATCTTCAGTATCGATATCAGTTGGACACCCTAGTCGCTGACTCGTAAGCTATCCTAAAGTTTGGAGATCAGTTGGACACCCTAGTCGCTGACTCGTAAGCTATCCTAAAGTTTGGAGATCAGTTGGACACCCTCGTCGCTGACTCTTCCTCACTACTCGTCTTTTTTTGAAATGTGAGATCTGAAAACAAACAGTTTATCAGACTCTAGTAAGCACTATCTTGGTCGGCATAACTCCACCAACTTTCCGAACATGAAGTGTATGGTGACCAACAATTTGGGTACACAAAGCAAAGAACAACACAATCATGGCTGGAATAACACCACCAACCTTCCATACATGATGTGGAAAAGAAATGTGAATGATCCAACAATTCGGGACCGCCACATTAAAACAACACAATCATGGCTGGAACAACACCACCAACCTTCCAAACATGATGTGGAAAAAAAAGGTGTATGAATCCAACAATTCGGGACCATACATAAAGAACCACCAGACAAAAGCCTGAGGAAAAAAGTAAAAAATGGAAAAATCCGGTATTTATTTATACTCGAGTATTAAAGTGTCAAATCCGAGTAAATAACAAAGAAAAAGAAAAATGTTTGTCTACAAAAGGACAAAAAAAGATGTCTATAAAAAGACAAAAGCAAATTTGTACAAAATAATTTGCACAAAACGAGGTGTTACAATAATATATAATAATATGTAACAATAAATATAAAATAATTAAAATCTTTTGATGTTAATTCAAAATGTTGTTTGGAGACTAATTCAGTCTATAACCAAGCTAAAACATAACTTCCGTGATATTAGAAAATATGTATTTATAATATTTTGAAAAACTAATTTTACTTTTAAATTACTGTAATATATTTTTAATGAAACTAAATGAACAATTTTTGTATTGTTATTCGTATATGGAATTACCATCTTTCATTCATTTTCATTCATCCTCATTCAAAGACCATTTTCCTTCATTCATCTCTTTCATAAGTCATAAATAACTCCAATTACAAAAACAAAAAGCAAGCCAAAAATAAGGTTTCAAAAATAATTATCCAACGTTAACAATATCTTTAATATGGTATCTACCAGTAGTATTTTTATCTAAATCTTTTAGTAAATAAACATTATTTGAAATTTTCTCTATTATTTTACATTTAACAAACTTCGGAGCAAATTTAGCTGAAAAATAATGAGCAGCATTAGACTGAACGAAATTTCGTCTCCAAACTACATCATTAACCTCAAAAGAAGTGACAAGTCGACCCCTATTATAATAAGAAGCATTACGCTTATAAGCTTTAAACAAAGAAAGAACAACTTTCTTAAAAATTTCTTCAAGTGAAGAAAGTGATTTTGCAAAAACAGAGCGATCTACAACATCGATCTGCGACAAATTATCAAAAGAATGACTAAAACGATGTAAAGAAGCATCAAAAATTAAATCCCTACCAAACGTGTGATACTAACCAAAATCATGTTTATCAAAATGTGAAAACAAAGCTAATTTAATTTCAAACCACGAGTTAACATGAGAACGAACAACACGATACCATTTTTTGGCCAAACCAGTAAGAAATTCTGAAAAAGAAGTCAAAACAAAGTGTTCATCAATATCCCTTGAAACTATATATTCTTCTACATTTGAAATAAATTCCCTAACGCAAGACTTACCGTCAAACGATATTTTACTCTTAGAAAAATCAGGACGCTTAAAATAACCATGTTTAGCAGAACTACGAACAAATAAATCATTAGGCAATTGTGATCCACCAGGCAAGCAAGAATCCAGCAAAGAAGACTGTGCAACATTATGAGTATGATCAAAGCGAGGAGGCTCTTCAGACATTGTAATTAATTGCGATTCCAATTCACGCGGAAATACAGGCGGAATTAAGTCAGTAGTGTCAGTAGCAATAGAAACTTTGTGTAATGGTCCAGCAGAAGCAGGTTTATCCATGTCCATAATGACAAAATTTTAATAATATGATAATGTGATAACGCTATTTCAATATCAATTCAAATTAAATGAATAGTGGTAAGCGGAAATCTTAATATTTGAATGTAATACTATTAATTTGCAAAGCAAACAAATGCAACATCTTTTCACAATGTACTTAAAATTACCTAACTGAAATAAAATATTATAACAAATGTTAAATTTGTAATATAAAACAAAATTATTTATTCAACCATTCATATAGATGAATATTTTAAAGTTAATATTTAAATTATATAAGTATATTATTAGCTAAAAATTCTAAGTTTATACTGCCAACAAAAATATCTTAATATTAAGTTTGGTAAAACAACCTCAAAACTATAACAAAGAAAATTGTTTTAAGTTTACAAGAAAAAGTCAATAAAAATCCCTAAGTGTTTGGTAGAATTATTGAAATATAAATTAATAGCTTCTTTACACCTAAAATATGTAAACCGTAATGTCAAAATACAATAAATGATGTATAAAAACAAAGTATATAGGTTAAATTGCCTATATATGTATAAATATACAAAAACACATAAAAATGAAAGTTATTCTTTTACACATAAATATGGGGTAAATAAATTCAACAACAAGAACTTTTATTTGGTAGTATGCCGCACAAATTATATAATTCAAATAGAATTAATTATAAAAACAAACAATTGTTTTGTTGAAAAGTTATAGAAAAACAAAATGCAATATCTTTCATATAAAAATGTAAACCACACAACAAAGTAACAAACAAACAAAGCTAGATAATATTCAAGTCCCTGTTTCAAGGTGCCAAATGTAATAAAAAATTAAAAATAATGTTTTTGAAGGTTAATTATAAGGATGTCAAATGTAACAGAAAATTAAAGAGTTTAAATTTTGAATTTTAAGGTTGAGATGAGTCAAAAATATATAAATAAATGTAGAAAAAAAAGGTATATTCGGGCGCCAGACTCACCTACAAAATTGCACACGGATTGCTACTTGGGAAAGAATTAGAAATTTAATCATAAGGGGGGCTTGTACACAAAGAAAACAACGGTTACTTTGTTGTGCGTGTATTTGGTTATAAAAACAAAGTTGTAAATTAATGTTAAGCTGGCCTTAAGGGCACACTGGGGCTGTACAAATAGGATTAAGTTAATATTCTAATAATTGCCTAAATTTTGAAAGAGATTGCATTTATGTTATATAAATTAATTTTAATTTGACTTGTTAAGAATTTAGATAGTTGAGATGAGACTTTAGAAAGGGTTCTGCATACCTGCTGCCGGTGTGTGTGTATGGCTTAAGGGTGTAGGGTGCAGGGTTTACCTTCTTCCCTCTCCTCGGTGCTCCCAACGTTTAGCAAGATGAAAAAGGCTTGCAGTCCAGAAAAATAGGCAAAGAAGAAAGGCGAAGAAAAATGCGAAGAAGACTACGGCTTTTAAATTTGCATTATAAAGTGGGTCCAAAATGCATAAAGGCGATAGAAAGTGCGTCTAAACAAAGTGCGGCATAAAGTGCGTAAAGTGCGGCATAAAGTGCGTAAAGTGCGGCATAAAGTGCGTCCAAACAAAATCCGTCCAAAGAAAGTGCGGCATACCCCAATTGTTTCTTGTGTTGACTCACAAAGAACCACACATAGTTCTAATATAAAATTAAGGCAGATGGCCTATGAAAATAAAGATTTTAATTTACCATCGTATTGATCGACAATCGATCTCGAGAAGAGGTCGGCTTGTGTCGATGATGACAGTTGTTCCCCCTACCGTAAAAATTTGTTTTCGGTCGTTGACGAGGCAAAAGAATTCAACAGACACAGCCAAAACATAAAAATTCATGCGACATGAAAAATCATGTCACAGGGTACTTATGCTAAATGAATATGATTATGTTATTGAACATCGAGCGGGTTCTAGAATGAGGCATACCGATGCTTTAAGCAGAATACCTATAGTTGGGTTGATAACATCATTAAATGATAGTATCAAGCAAGCACAAGATAAGGATGATGGAATAAAAGCTATTAAGGAGATATTGAAGGATAAAGCATATAGTGATTATTGGCTTGAGAATGGAGTACTGTATAAGGGCGAAGGAAAACAATTAGTGATACCAAGATGTTTAGAAAAAGAAATATTTAATAAAGTACATAGTAATGGTCATTTTGGTAAAAGAAAAATGAAAGAAGCATTGCACAAGGATTATTACATAAAAGAAATAGATAGAAAATTAGATGAATTCTTAGTCACCTGTATACCATGCTTATTAGCTACTCGAAAAGAAGGCAAGCAGGAAGGATTTTTAAGTCCAATTGAGAAAGAAAGTGTACCATTTGACACATTGCATTTGGATCATATTGGACCATTCACGGAGACAAGGAAGCAATATAATTATATTTTGACTGTTATAGATGCATTTACCAAATTTGTATGGTTATTTCCATCGAAGTCCACTACAAGCAAGGAGACATTGAGTAAACTACAGATACATCAACAAATATTTGGTAACCCACGTAGAGTCATAACAGACAGAGGAACAGCTTTCACTAGCCAAGAATTTGAAACTTATTGTAATGAAGAACTCATAGTACATATAAAGATAACCACTGGAGTGCCAAGAGGCAATGGCCAAGTAGAAAGGGTACACAGAATTATAACCTCAATTCTAACTAAGATGTGCATCGAAAATCCAGCATTATGGTACAAGCATGTAAGTAAAGTACAGAGGGCACTAAATAGTACATTTCAAAGAGCTATAAACACTACACCATTTGAATTATTAACAGGAGTAAAATTAAGATGTAAAGAAGATATGGAAATAGTGAATTTATTACAAGGAGAAAATGTGTTACAATATGAAGAAAACAGAGAAAAGTTAAGATTGCAAGCTAAAGATCAAATTTTAAAAATCCAAGAAGAAAATAAACAATACTACAATAAGAAAAGGAAAGAAAGCACTAGATATACTGAGGGAGACTTTGTGGCTATAAAAAGAACGCAGTTTGGCCCAGGATTAAAGCTAAAACCAAAGTACCTAGGTCCCTACAAAGTGGTGAAATGTAAGCGCAAGGATCGCTATGACGTGGAGAAGCTGGATAGCTCTGTAGAGGGTCCTGGTAAAACATCTAGCTCATCAGATCAAATGAAACCATGGCCAGACGATGGGGACAGGGAGACACTGGAATAGGAGGTTAGGGGTATATGATTTTTATTTTATTTTTTTGGTAAGGGTATTGTCTAGAATTAAGTATTAAAGGGGGCTATTATCTATCTTTCGTTACCACGACTCACATTCACAGCTAAGTAACTGCGTTATTGTGGTGATAGAGGTATAGTAAATGTATAGTAAGTTTGGTCTGATGTTAAATATTTTTGTAACTGGTTTTAGTATAATAACTATCTGTAATGTTAGTAATTGTTGTAATCTTTGTAAATTGTAAAGGTGTGTCTGGGGACAGACAATTGCAGGACGGCCGAATGTGGGAAACGGAACGTAAGGCGTGGGTGCGAGCGAGAAGCGTGAGAGTGAGCGGGAGCGGAGAGTTTTGGACGGAGCGCGAGAGAGGACGGTTGAGTTGAGCAGGAATAAAATAAAATACGTGGATTTACTGTAAAAGGGTGTTTAATTACTTGAGATATCCATTCCCACATTATTATAATTGTATTCTATGCATTAGAATAGATTTGTCACTTGTGGCTAGGGGGGCTGATATAAATAAATGAATTTTGATTTTATCTGTGGTGACGGCAGAACAGAATACAATTATCACCACCCCATCTCTCCTGTGCGTAGGTGTCGTAGAAGGCGACTAAGGGTAAAGACAGCTATGAGCAATGGACAGCAGCGTTCCTCTTACACCACCTAGCAATGTACTGCTACTTTCGTGCCCGATAAATCGCAAAAGGCTCAAGGGACCAAAAATAATTGGCGAAACGTGGGTGTTAATTCATCGTGGGTGTTAATTTATGTATATGACAAGGCAACTATACACAAAACCACTGGCGTGTATTGTATTTGATACACGTAAGCAGCCGTAGCTGCTCCTGTAATGACTTGTCACGATGAATGGCGTGAAGCAATCACTGAAGTAACAGACCCGCTATCTCCAGGAGTCCCTGCATCATCGTAAGTGCTTTACTGTCAAGCGGGCTTATTTATGCATGTATATAGTCGTGCCGTCACTCAGCCCACAATGGGACGGCCGACATACATCATCCTTTGTTAGCAGTAGCCATCTTGTCTCAGGTTTCTTAAGGTGATCCGATTCCGAAAAATTTTTGCGATATTCGCAATGACGATTTTGTTGCTATTTGTTTATACCTAACTAAAATTAAGTTACGTTTTCGTTGCAAAATAAACGTGTATTATTGACCTATAACTATTAAAATTTACATAAGCTGTCAGTCTTGTGTTGATTTTTTGGTGGTAGTTGTACTGATCAAATGCCAAGTTTAAAAAAAACGATGTAGGAATTTTAAGTGATTTTTAAAATATCCATTTCAGTATTCATTCAACAATTAAAATGCTAATTATTTTATTGTATGAGTCTTTCCTCAATGAAAGCCTCTGTTTCAGCCATATAGTTTGTTAGTTGGCTGAAAAGGGTAGTAAAGTTAGAGAGTAGTTCCTGTCAGTTGGCTGTCAATAAAAATGGGATTCCGAGACGGTTAATCAGTGACTGTTTAGTTGCTAGATCAAACAAATCAAATAGACATAAGAAAAGCTCTTACATGATGGACTCAAGCACCAAGCAAGCGTTGTTGACGATCGAAATGCTTGAAGCAAGCTAAAATATACGTGTTTGACGCCAAGCTGATTGGCCGTCTCGGAACCCCATTAATAAAAACGGAGCGCAGGCAGCTTTTAGTTGACGCTGGAAAAATGGCACTATTTTACAGAGTAACTTAACAGGAGATACGACGTTCCCAAAGACCTGGGGCATCAATCTCAAACATTGGCGAGACCGACTAGCAAAGGCTGCCGGTTTAGTTAACCGCGTCACGTACGGCTGACGACCTAACTAAGGAAGACAACATTATAAAAAGTGGCTGCTATCCCTTTCGGGGAGCTCCCGTGAATCTTAAAGGTGGAACAATGGCTGGAACGAGCTTGGGTTGCCGTAACGAGTGTTTATTCGAACATGCATAGGTAAATCCCCTTTCTCTGAAGAGGTGGGCAGAGGAGTATTTATATAAAACACTAATGCCCGTTTTCACCAACAACCCCCACCCAAAGCATCACTTAGATAGGGAACACCTATCTTAGGTGACTTCTTAAACAGTCCTCTTACCTAAATTCGTTTTCACCAAGCTGTTTATGGGTTGCCTAACTAAGTGACAGACTAGTGATGGCAAAAACCGTCATTTCAATTAAAAATAAGCTTTTAGGTGAAATATTTTAATTAATTAACTGAAATTCAATAAGTAAAAATATAGGAAACTATTTATAAAGTAAATTAAATCTTTAAATGATTTATTCCGTCAATTTTATACATTTTATAACACTGTATGGCATGTTCCTTGGTCTCACAGTAAATTCTCTATCACCTTTGTATCATAGTAACGCTTGTTTATATCGATTATTGTCAGTTCTTGTCATATTACGTTAAAACTGTCACTTGACTGTCACTTAATTATTAGGGGGCCGAAAATCGGCCCCCCAAACTTTAAGGGCCCTTTAGGCGTTAAGAGTCACCTGTGTGTTGGTGAAACAAAAAATTTCATTAAGAGCCACCTAAAACTAGTTAGGGGTCCCTTAAAATTTAGGTATTGATGGTGAAAACGGGCATCACTTTTTCACCAACATATCAATGGGCCTAGCCAAATGGCTTTTCTATTCGAACGAATAGAAAACAAAAGTATGAAACTGACGTAGGTACTGTTTTCTCTGTAATACGTCAGTTGTATACATTTGTAATCTATGCATTCGAATAGATCAAAGACTACAATGTTTAAGGAATAGATTGGCCACATGGCCAGGTCCCCAGCAAGACTACTGCCAATTCTTCTAATAAATAATATTAATTGGAAGAGGCGCTGTGCCACTGCGCTAGAGAGCAGCTCGCTAGCGCAGAGGCACAGCGCGCTTGGCCTGCGATTGCGGAAACTAAGCAATTTCGCTAAGGCCGGTCATTGGATGGGTGACCAAAAATTTTTTCCATCCATAGGGAAGGCCCGTGCCCCAGCAGTGGGGACATAAAGGGCTGGTGATGATGATGATGATGATGATGATAATATTAATTATTTATTTATTCTCAAGGGCAAAAGAGAGGACTGGCTGCGTAGGGAAAGGAGAGGGTTATGCTCGGTATTTCCGAGATCCGCAGGAGAACTAACGTCAACGACATCCGACATAACCTGAAGAATTGCACACCTTTTGTGGCACATTTAGAGGAGGATTGACAGCCGTTGGCTCGGTAAGGTCTGATGGTGATGGCCCACTCACTAGGTGGACCAACAATTTGTTAGATCTTGGGAAGCCCTATCGATTTGGAGATCCTGGGAGGCTTATGCCTAATGTCTCTCGGCTGTATTGATGATGATCTTAAATTGGTATAATGAAGTAAACCACTTAAGTTTCACTTAATTTAACAGGTAGTAATAAAAAGGTGGTGCTACCTGTGCAGAGTACACACGAATCAACCTTTTGTAAAAGCGACGCTAGCACCAGGAGAACACGAACGTTTTCAAGCTTGGAGAATTCGTCGCTTCATTCAACACGAAAGTCCTTTCAAAGAAAACACTCTATATTCCCGCCGTCCGTTCGGGTCTAAAAATGTCGGTGCGATGCAATAAAACACCTGGTGGAATGATCGTTATGTTATATATAATATGGCGGCAAAAACCGTTACCTTCGTTGTGCTGTTTTTTCTTGGCACCTATCTGCTGACACTGTTCGTTTGGGGTTTTATTGCCATATCGAATAATCGAACTGTGCATGAAGTTATTTTTATACACAAGCATTCCAACCTATCATCATCTCTAACAAGCAGAAGATATTACGTTAATTGTAACAGTTTCCGTAAACCTGATCTTCTGTTAATTACAGCAGAAGAGGAAACTGTTAAATATATCACGATCTATTTAGCACCTTAAACGAAATACTTCAAAGTTGAACATGCTTAGGAGAAACACGCTTTAAACTGACTTGACCGGGTACTTATTTAAATAGCAAACACGCCGTGTGTTTTGATCTTGAATTGAATACTTACAAAACAGCATTCATTCCAATACCCAGCACTTCAATACAAGCATATTTCAAGCAAGACGGGTCCCTTTCGGAATAAACATTTTTGTTACTCATTGTCCGTGAATAAAAAGTCCTAGCTAGCCTTATCTTCAAGTCCTTTCATTCCAATTTCTTTGGACACTTTTTCATTAGATAAATGTTACCAAAATGTGCCTTAGTGTGACTTAACAATGCCTTTCTTGTGTCTTGAAATACGGTGGCGCAGTTTAAGAGATTAGATTTCACGTTGTGTATTTTAACAGCGAACAGCGAAGGAAGTATCGAGATTTTAAGGGTCTTGTTCACAAGCGGAAGCGCGGTGTCGAACCGTCAAATGTTTATTATTTTGATTTTTATTTCAACATTATATTAATGATAGAAAAATTATCACAAAGAAATATGTGGTTAGAAAAAGTTCGAAAAATTATAGTCTTGACATGCGAACTTTTTCTAACCACAAATTCCTTTGCGTCAACATACATACATACATACATAAATCACGCCTATATCCCCGAAGGGGTAAAGGTGAACTAGCACCCACGTTTCGCCAATTATGTTGGGTCCCATGTAATAGGTGGCGAGCCTATTGCCATTTATCGGGCACAAAAGTCGCAGTACCTTGCAAGGTGGTATAAGAGGAACGCTGCTGCCCATTCCTCATCACTTATTTATCCTTAGTCGCCTTGTACGACACCCACGGGAGAGATTTGGGGTGGTGACAATTGTATTCTACTCTGCCGCAAATTCTCTCTGCTCTCACCACACGGCAATGCGTCAACATGTTTCTGAAATAAATGGACTTACCTATTAAGCAGAAAATACCGACTACATTAGACATCAATTTGTTTATTTCAAATCGCTAGTAAGACTGGAAACAACATTCAATCTGACCCCTGGATGGAAGGATGGAAGGATTTTTAAACCTGGACCCTGGATGGAACGATTTATGTTTTATGACGGAAGTGAAAGGACAAAACGGTAGAGGAAGGCCTCGGCGGGCCTTTCATAATCAAATTGAAAGTATTTAAAACAAGGGCCAGGTCAAGAGTAGCCGAAGCCGACGGGCATGCACGAGGACTTATCTATACTAATATTTATAAAGCTTAAGAATGTGGTTAAACGCGTTAATCTCAGAAACTACTGGCTCGAATTGAAAAATTATTTTTGTAAGGAATAGTCCATTTATTGAAGAAGGCTATAGGCTATATAACAACCGACATTAACGCGAGCAGAGCCGCGGGCGACCACTAGTTGATCGCATAATAATGCAATTGGAAGAGATGATAAAGAAAGCATGTGAGCAAGATTAATGCGAATAGACGTAAATGGGTGGAGAAGAAGAGGACGACCTCACAAAAACAGAATGAATTGCGTGAAAGACGATACGAATGACAAGGGAGTGGACGATTTTAAGGCAGGTGACCGAGATATATGGAAGTATAAAACTAGCTGCGTCGACCGCAGATATCTTGGAAACAGTTGGCAGACGAAATATTTCTTACCTACACTCACACCTTTCATCTAGACCAAAGTAAGTAGCATAAGCACTTATGTTATTGATAGGTGGATGACAAAAATGTTAATATAGGTCGAATCCTGGTAGGGGAAAATCTTTGTGATAAGCACAGACATTTGCACTCGAGCCATCGATATTTATATGTAAAGGTAGTACCTATATTACAAATGTTTATTAACCAACGATTTGACCATTCCAACAAACCGACCGTATAATATAGGTGAAACGTAGTTGAAATTTACATCGCTTATATCGCATCTCTGTATGCAAAACAAATAGGTTTTGTGCGCATTATAATTTATGATGGTAGTCCCGCTGCACACTAATTCAGGCAAAATAAATATTGAAGCTGGAATCTAATAGAGACAATGTAAATCCCAATTGGAAATTCTCATAGCAAACATTTGCAAATCGCTGTGTAACAACGCGCTTTGAAGAGGAAAATGGATGCACATTGCACACAACAAAAATATACATGACAATAATATATTACTGACACGGAATGCAGACCGTTTTACTTGTTCAAATACTTTGTTTGTATTACCACAGTATACCAAGAGCAGTAGTATAACTGCGGCATGTCGGCGAGTTGTTAGCCTACTCTTGCGTGACGCTAGGGTTGTAAAGCGGCGGCTGCGAATGTACCGGGAGGGAACAAGCAGCGAGCGAAAGTGCAATTGCCTTGCACACGCGTGATCACTCAGAACCCTTATGCCTCCGTATTTTATGTCAATGTGTGCGTTACAGTGCCCTTCTATGCTGGCCTGGGAGCGAACACATAATAGAATAGGCCAGCCCCGACTCATCCCATGGGTGTCGTAAAAGTCGACTAAGGGAGATTGCCCGGTGTAGACCAATAAGCACCTTGGGGCACCCGAATGGTGGAGGGCAAACCACCGACAACAGCCTACCCAAAGAGGGTTGGTGTCAGGCAGGCGGCTGTCTGTAAAACCTAAGCCAAAACCTTGAGCAGTATGGATTGGAATTGGAATGTTGTCATTACAATTACTCTCTTCGTTCATCGGTCTTTCGACATGGTCCGTTCTGTCTCTTTTCTATACATTAATTCATCACTAGCACCTTTACGGTGTGATGGATGATATGAATCAAAAGGGAGTGGATGGCTTGATGACGTCTGACCGATATGAATGGAAGAGGAAACATATTGCGCCGACCCCAGATAGACTGGGAACAGGGCAGGGAGAAGTGTACGTTACAGTGCTTGCCTACACAGCGCTGAGTACGAAAGCACACATTATAATGGGCACTGGGCAGCGGCCAGTTTGTATGAAGACGTATTACTGTTCTTGGTATACTGTGGTATTACAGTCCGATTGGTCGGATGCCAGTTATTCGATTCGCCGTGACGATTCGGTGACCGTAAATTGACGATTGGCCACCTACAATTTAAGCCTCGATGTCTGTCGACCACGGCGAATATCGATCCTAAAGCACGTGACGATAGGAGTCAATTTAGCATAACGGTCGTCACGGGAATAGTTTGATCGTCACTTCGTCCAGTTTACATGCAAAACGAGTTGGCAACTATCTAGACTCTAGACTGAAGCATATTAATTTTGAATGTCGACAATTTAATTATGCCAAACTTAGAACATGATAAGCATCATCATCATCGTCTTCATCATCTTCCTATCCTGTTCCTAGGTTATCTGGGGCTGGCGGAGTATATTTCCTCTTCCGTTTATATCGGTCAAACGTCATCAAGCATCCATTTCCTTTTGTTTCAATTCGAGTATATCACCATCATCAATTCAAGTACATCATCATCATCATCAGCCCGTTAACGTCCGGGGCAGGTCTTCCACATGAGTGGAAGAATACAGGGAGAATGGGCCATAACCTACCACGCTGGCAGAGTACGGATTGGTGGGTATTAACGACTGCAGACCACGGAGGAACTCGAGAGGTAAAATTTTGGTCACCCATCCAATGACTGCCTTAGATAAAATTGCTAAGTTTCCGCAATCGGAGACCGAGCGCGTTAATCCACTGCGCTATCGAGGTTCTCAGATTCGATTTCTGATTTTCGACTACGTTTAGAGTTAATGGAGATATCAATCTCAAATTATTTTTAAGCCCTTTGTTATAACCATTCCATTTTATTATTGTTAATGCAGAATTAAACCATATTTTGAAGTAAAAAAAATATCGTACTCATTTTAGTTCCTTTTAGGAGGACTAAGAGAAAATTGGGTCATCAAAAACTCATCAATATCGGCATCATGACGAAGAGCCAGCCAGGTTTAGGTGCGGGAAAGAGATAATCACTTTGCGTGATTGCTACTCAACTCGCTACGCGCCAAACATTAATTAGTTCAATCCAAAGTATACAGTAGGAATTTTAAATTCATTTTCTTCATCTGCATATTGTTTACTGCTAGACAGAAATCTGTCTTACAGAATTTTTTGTGAGCTTTTCGGATTTTTTCTGAAACCTCTTCACTACGTGTCCGTAATTCAGGATTGGTTATACGATTTTTCAAACCAAACCGTGTGATGACCTGGTGACGCCAGAGCAGAATATAATTGTCACCACCCCTTCTATCCGCGTGTGTCGCACAAGGCGACTAATGGTATCAAAGTAGGTATATATTGGTCTGTCACTAACTAATAACATTTTGAACATAATTAATGTTATAATATCTAAATACTAGTGCCGTGTGGTGACGGCAGAGTAGAATACAATTGTCACCACCCCAAATCTCTCCCGTGGGTGTCGTACAAGGCGACTAAGGATAAATCAGTGATGGGCAATGGGCAGTAGCGTTCCTCTTATACCACCCTAGCAATGTACCTACTGTGACTTCTGTGCCCGATAAATGGCAATAGGCTCGCCACCTAATACATGGGACCTAACATAATTGGCGAAACGCGGGTGCTAGTTCACCCTGTCATACTTATGACAGTCATTCTGGGTTATTACAGCCACCATATTGCATAAATTGTTATCGAGAAAAGGTACTAAAATGTTCTACAACTTATGACGTACCTACAAAGAAAAAAACAAACTCTTTCAGCCCAATTAGTATTCAACGCACTCGCTCCGAATACTTTCAGTGTGTCCTCATAATAAAAGCTATTTCATTAACCAATTAGTAGCCAAAGTAAACTTCGTAATTAACTTCCATTCCGATTCCCACTAGTTAATTCTGTCGGCCTATTATTATCGTGGGTCGGTCCGCAAAAAAGTGTTGCCGACAAACAAGTTTGTTCAATTCACACACGACGCGAATGAAGCCTGAAAGCCTGTCCCGACCATTATTACGAGTGATGAAGCAAATTGTTTAAGCTCCAGGAGGTACAATTCCGCTGGCCAGAGGTGACTTTTGAAAAAAAATATCATACTTTGCGTAAGATATTTATCTGTATTATACAGTACAGTAGGTACCTACTCTGTATAGTACGGTATATATACCATACAGTACTGTGTATATACAGTAATGTCCTCGTTATGTATACATGTATGTACAAATATTCAATAATATTCAATATTAAATATAAACGAAGAGTCTTGACGTAAGAGCAAAATACAAGCGTCACCTTCATCTCTCTCGCGAGTATGGTCGGTTATTGGAATGGTGACCAAAAATATTATCTTGGGAATATCCATGCATCTGCAGTTGTTAATTCCACTTACCTAAACTAAATAAACAGAAAATTAAATAATAATGACTAACTTCACGGATTGCTATAATAGAAAAAATACGATTTTCATATTGAGACACCTTCTTAACTCACATAAATAATATAATAATTACTACACACAATTGCGTTATCGCAATAAGCAGTTCTTATATTGCGTGAAGGTCTTCACTTTAACTTCAATGGTTTTTAGTGTTCTCTCCCCAAAAAGTAAAACCCTATTACTCTATCCGTCCGTCTGTCACCAGGCTATATCTCATGAACCGCGATACTTAAGTTGATTTTTTTACAGATGATGACCTATTTCTATTGCCGCTATAACATCAAATACTGTTAAACAGTATTTAAGGGGGTCAAATACGTTTGTTGTATGGGGGCCATACAACAATCGTGATTTTTTTTGCTTTTTTAATAGATACGTAACCTAAATGGTACGTAACCCTTTGTGAACGAGTCCGGCTCGTACTTGGCCGATTTATTAATTTATTCGCTTATAGTGTTATAAATGCCATATCTACAATATATGCTTTCTTTGTGCATCGTCAGTATTTCCAGAGTGTTTTATAACTGAACGCGCGGAGGCTGAAACCAGCCTTTGTGTATGCTACGCGGCGATATTAGTTATGATCCGTTAAGCCAGCAGGCTCCTTTTGTTGTAGATTAAGTGTATTTTATCACATGCACACAAGCAAGCCACTTCAGACGATTTCCAGCTCAATTCGCGTCCAATTTTCATGTACTTCCTTCCACTCTCACCTGGAGGAGAGCTGTGTTAAACAATTATGGCTTAAACTACATACTTACATATAAATTACTATTGTGCATGAGACTATAAACCTTCTCATATTTTCCATGATGTGTAGCGTGTTGCAGAATTATCAACGGTACTTCAGTCAGACTACCCAAAACTTCAATCGATTGTCAACCTTAACTTGATACAGAATTGGGACACAGTGTGTGATGGTAGCAAAAGAAACATCTTGTGGGTTGATGACTATGAATCTACCTCGCATACGGAGTGAAGAGATCGCTGTTTGTCCAGTCCGCCTGTGACTACGGTCAGTGCAACAGCTAAAGCTAGTTGGCTGCAAAATGGAGGGTGCTATGGATGCTAATGGTAAGAAACCAAAACGAGAACGAAAAAAGTGACGGAAAACAGAATAATATACAATTGTCATTTATTTAATTTCATTGTAACTTCGGGGCTACTAAGCGATTAGACTGGTCGATTGAATTACAGGATTTCAAAATCTCTCGACGGAATGCCTTTGATGGCATTTTCGTTTGCAATATTGGCACAGACGCGTATGGAAGTGGCACTCTGCCATGACCTCGCCGCACAAAGCAATATAGCGCTTGAGCCGCGTCCCAATTTATCAATGCTGAATGATTACCTGCGTACCTATGCGTCAACTGTTCGGGATTTTTATCTGGTACTAGTTGACGCGGCATACGTTGTTATGCCCTATAAATTAACCCGTAGCCATGGTTACGCCAAATGTTTGACAGGAAAGCAGTTTATATGGGAAAAGGAGATTTTTGTTTTTACAATTTTTTCATATTTTCTCACATTCCTGCCTTGCCTGTCCCAAGACAATCAATTCAAAATCAAAATCAGCAAAATCAGCCCCGCCGTTCTCTAGTTTAAGCGAGAAAAAAGCACAGCAATTCATTTTTGTTTAAATAGAAGATAGAAGATAATGTAAAACCAATGATATTATATTTACAAAGAGGTAGATAGGTTACTGGCATGCAAAAAGTGCGACCCGAAAAATAGGCTTATTAGCCTACCCGAACTCAGTCTTGCGATGACAGTGAATGCGTCGATTGCTCCCTATATTTATTACAAAAATACTGTCTTATGTTATGCGACGCTGTAACAACTACACCAATAGACTTCCAAAAGTCTGGGGATTACTTATCATGCGCGTAGTATACATTTTTATTTGATTTTCGTTAATATTAGTAAGAAAATAAATAATATTAGTTGAAAATGTATCATATTAAGATAGAGTGCGACAGCAAATACAGCGCGCAACGAGTGGAAAAGGGATGGTTTGCAAAGATTAAAATATAACCGAACTGACAAAATTAGACATACCTACTCATGATAGTGTCTACACATTAGCTTACATTTCCCTTTAGAATGATGACCAGACAACTCGACTTTTTGACTAGGTATCTAAGTAAGGCGCCGGACTATCCTCAAGTCCAGTTCCTGATTGCCGAATTATCAGTATTAAGTTTTTTTGTTATTTTTATAGGTTTCCGGCAAATGAATTAAGGTGAAACCAATGAGTAAATTTTGTGCGTAGACATGGAAAGTAACAAGATTGGCGGCCAAATACCTTAAGTAGAATAAGTTTGGTACATTTCAACGATGCAATTTCAATATTCAACATAATGACTACCTATGATGTTAATCTTAAAAGATGGAAATTATGTTTAGTAGAAAGTTAAACCTATCCGGGATATAGAACATAAACAATTTTTATCATCTGACTAAAAGTGTATTCATACATATAGAATCCATAAAACAGCTCACGAAACCTAATAACCTTCTGTTTTTGTTAGTCTTTGCTGCGTATTTATTTTGACACACTTTACGCGCAATGACTAAAACTAGTTGTCTTTTTTCTTCCCATTAAATTAATTATGCCATCCTTTTTTAATTTTTGACAATGTTTAAAGTGTCATTATGTGTTGCTACAGCAGTTTGGTACATATTTTGTTCGTGTTTTGTGAGCGTATAACGTATCTACCTCTTTTTAAATATAATATCATTGTGTAAAACTGGATTTATATACGCTCACCGGGACAAAGTTAGGCCATCGCTTATTTTTTTACAAATGTGCTCACATCATAAGCACCCTGAACTTATCCCATCATATTTCACTCTATTCTGTTACTCGTCATCTCCTCATCCACAACCATCACCTTACATATTCATGGCATTTCGTCTCATAACATGTCCACTATCTAGTACGTATACCTGCCTACCCTGCGAGGTTGCTGACTAACAGTATAAGAAGCAAAGAATGAAAAACAATAATAATAATAAAATCATTTATAATAGGCATAATGACCAATTTTGAAAAACTTCACATGTTTTTCTTACTTGTCTACTATTCCCAAAATATAAGATTTTGATAGAAAAACATGTTTTGAATAATTCAGTTTAAAATTTCCGCCTAAACGCCAAAATAGCAATGGCGTATGTATGACGTCACTATTCCGTAAAAAGGCCAGTTTCTATATTAAACTAGTGAATTTGATTGGCAAATAAAATGTTAAAATGGAGAAATAAATAATGACGTCACGCGGCGTTTTAGCAAATATGGCAGATTGCTAAGTTTTGTACTTTTATTTTTATAAACTAAATATCTATAACAAGTATAATCTGATAACAAGTGACTATTAACGAATCTCCTTATCCTAAATTATTTTTATAAATCATTTTATATCACTGATTCTTTATTAGTTTCATCAACCCTATTTAATAATTTAAAATGTATTTAACATTGAATTATTTCTTAAGTGCATCGTGTGACATAACTTTTTTAATATAAAATACGCAAGATTTTTAAATAATAAAAATAGACACAAGGGAAAACTAAGCCTTTGGTCCGGAAAGGAACTAAATCACAAAAACGGAATAAATTGAGCAGGAAATAAAACCAGCTATTCAATTACGCCAGAGACATCTTGGAGAGGAAACGCTAAACAGAACTGAATGGCGTCTATGAAAAAAGTTAGGCATAAAAGATAGTGTAAAAGGGATGTTCGAGAATCACAAACACAACGCGAGGCTGCAAATTGATTCCTACGCCTGAGCAAATAAGATTCAAAATGGAATATTCATCTTTCTATCCGTTACTTCCTCAAATGTTTGTACAATGGAATCTTTTGTGATTTGTCACGTTACCATCACCATGGATCATAGAATATTCGTGCGATTTACATGAATAGATGTGAGATTTTATATTAGGTTCTTACTTCATCTATTGTATTTTTTCTATACATATTTCAGATCCCCAAAGGTAATAAGGACAATTTTTTATTAATCCATAGTCATGTAATTTGAAATAAAATGTTAGAAACGTAAAGGGATCAGAATGAAAACCTGTAATCTGCTCTGTAAATCTCTTAAGGAAAGATCTTTTGTTCATATCTTGCCATTGCTTACTCATCAGGTATTCTGAATTGAGTGAGATGGATGGAGCTCAACAAAATGTCTTACGAGTTAATCATGATTCAACTCGTCAATTCGACGATTCAGAATCACCAAATCGCGGAGTGTTGAGAGTCTGGTTTTCAGAAAAATTATCCTGTATTTTGACAGAAAGATAACCAACTTCGATGTTAAATGGCCTCTCCCGTATTAACCTTAATCTGTTTGAGAGTGATATAGACTACGGAGCAATATCTCAGCCTTTATTCAAGGTCATTAAGTACAGTGTCGATAAGAAATATTACGCATAAGAAATCGTAAAGCTGAGCTCTTTGGACTGGGTCTGATCGCGACAGTAATTATTTGTATTGACTTGTATTTACCTGGTACAAAACCACTTTTACAAATTTGTTTGGCTCAAGCAACACGATTTTTTATATTACAGGGGTTCAATTTTATTCAGTGATACATTCTGTCTCATAATATAATTTTTAGATTATAATTTTTTTTACAATTATTACATAGAATAAGAGGTCAGAAAAATTTAGAGATATTCAGTCGGCCTGATGCCAATCACGAAAGTTCTCTATCTGCCAAGCCGAAAGATGAATATTCCATTTTGAATCTTATTTGCTCAGGTGTAGGAATCAATTTGCAGCCTCGCGTTGTGTTTGTGATTCTCGAACATCCCTTTTACACTATCTTTTATGCCTAACTTTTTTCATAGACGCCATTCAGTTCTGTTTAGCGTTTCCTCTCCAAGATGTCTCTGGCGTAATTGAATAGCTGGTTTTATTTCCTGTTCAATTTATTCCGCTTTTGTGATTTAGTTCCTTTCCGGACCAAAGGCTTAGTTTTCCCTTGTGTCTATTTTTATTATTTAAAAATCTTGCGTATTTTATATTAAAAAAGTTATGGCGCACGATGCCACTAAAGAAATAATTCAATATTAAATGCATTTTAAATTATTAAATAGGGATGATGACACTAACAAAGAATCAGTGATATAAAATGATTTATAAAAATAATGAAGGATAAGGAGATTCGTTAATAGTCACTTGTTATCAGAGTTTATAAAAATAAAAGTACAAAACTTAGCAATCTGCCATATTTGCTAAAACGCCGCGTGACGTCATTATTTATTTCTCCATTTTAACATTTTATTTTCCAATCAAATTCACAAGGTTAATATAGATACTGGCCTTTTACGGAATAGTGACGTCATACAGACGCCATTGCTATTTTGGCGTTTAGGCGGAAATTTTAAATATTTGATAAGATTCCGTGAGAGCCGCCTTATACACACGTTCCAGTGACTTAGGAAAGCTCTAGACAAGACAAAATCAAACATTCAGTTAGTTTTATACTTCAATCATTGTCATCTGCCATAAAATCATCCTCATCTTTGTCAGCTGTCATAGAATCATCATTGAGCTTCTCTATTTTGTCATTTATTATTATTAAAAGGTATGCCGTGACGGCAGAGTAGAACACAATTGTCACCACCCCAAATCTCTCCCGTGGGTGTCGTACAAGGCGACTAAGGATAAATCAATGATGACAAATGGTCAGCAGCGTTCCTCTTGTACCACCTAGCAATAGCAATGTACTGCAACTTTTGTGCCCGATAAATGGCAGTAGGCTCGCCACCTATTACATGGGACATAACATATTTGGCGAAATGTGGGTGCTAGTTCACCTCTGCCTACCCCTACGGGGATATAGGCGTGATTTATGTATGTATGTATGTATGTCAAAGGTACCATTGATGACAAACCAGGTTGGTACCATATTCTCTCCTGAAACGTACAGAGAACGAAAGTTTTATAGAAGTAGTTATTAGTGTTTATTACTTTAAAAAGTATCTAATTCATTAATCTTATTATGAACAACGATCACACATCAATTTCATGGATGGCTTAATAAAACAGTACATAATATTATCTAACTAACTTTTACGCATTCCGAACTAACCCGAAACTTAATTAGCTGCATGACTTGAGGTGGTGTGTTATGGCGTATATTAATTTTGCGAGGAATTTTACTGCCAGTAAACACAGTTTAACGTAAACAAACTGTTTTAGGTAATTTATGGAAACGGATAGCGACTTAAAGAGCCCTAACCGCCTATATAAACTTTGTAAGTCGGCTTGTAATTCCAAGAGTGAAAATTACCAATATATTTTTTATTGTATACTTGCAAAGCAAGGTCCACGGTTCTTCCACCGAGATCTAGAAGCGACTCACCCAAGGGATATCATAAAAGTAGACTAACAGCCGAACTCAGAGTCGTCAATCAACGTTAATAAGTACATAATACAAAAACAATGTCAATTCAAAACTAGTCACTATTCTTGCCGAGTCTATGGTATAATTTTAATTGACATTTTTTTAAAGTTAATTGACGTTTCTGAGTGCGGCAGTTGAGCATATTTCCCGGTGCATACCAATTTTGGGCACCAGAATGGTGTTGTCTGGCAGGCGGCTATAAAACAATACATCAATTTTTGACAACTACTCTTACATTTGACACGACGGTCGCCATAATGTTTTCCTAGTACTTCAGTTTCATACATTTCTATTCTGTTCGTTGGAATAGATTGGCTAATTGTCTATTCTACCTCTGTACAACCATCATAATATAGCGTCAAAAGCTGAATCCGTTTAGATTTTAAGCCGTTGATTCCCAAAGTGATCCAGGTGAACCCCCGGGAGTCTACGGAAGACTCGACGGGGTTGTACACTGACAAAAAAAATGGCGGTTCGCGATTCGTAAGCATGAGGGGGAGGTCCATGAAATTAATCTGGTATAGGTTTAGCGAAGAACTAAGATGCTCAGCGTCTGTCACTTGTTAAAACTTGCATGTTTACGAGTTTTGAGAATATTATAATAATATGTCACTTAAAAGACCTTGGCTTGTCTAGAACTTTTATAAATTCTGGAACGTGTGTCTAAGGTGGCTCTAACAGAATCTTATCAAATATGGCTAGGCAGAGAGAGTGGTCGGGGACGCGAAGGTGAGTGTTGACTAGTTGTCAAGGGGCCCGATAAACCTACACTTGGGTCACAAGTCCCAGGCGCTATCGCTGATTTCCCTCTCTGCACACTATGGACCCGGCACCCGCACGGTGAATCCATAGAATGCTAAGAGTTATCGTCTCATCTTCAGGGGGCCACTGCAACCAGCAAAAATTTGAGTGTTCCATGAAAAAAAAAGTTTGAGAACCTCCGCTTTAATAAGCCCTGCAGCATTAATTAAATAGCGGCCATTTATGGTTGAGTTCGGCCGGTTCGAGGGCCACGCTTGGCTCGCATAACCGCATTTGTAATAATTTCCCGTAACACGTTTCGCTCATTTACGCAGGTGTTACATTCGCCCAGATTTTAGAGTAATTTCACGCTTGCGTTTGCCGCTAATAGTAATTTGTAGGGAATAATAATAATTTTACTGATCTAAACAGAGTGTCCGCGTGAATAATTGATGTAAATTTTTAGCAGAGGTGTTATATGGAAGAGTTGTGTAAAGATAATTGTCATGTCACTGTCATAATTGGTAACTTAATGCGTAGCTAAAAACATACTAACAGGAACTGCCAATTATTCACT
Source organism: Cataclysta lemnata (assembly GCA_963931975.1). Taxonomy (NCBI): domain Eukaryota; kingdom Metazoa; phylum Arthropoda; class Insecta; order Lepidoptera; family Crambidae; genus Cataclysta; species Cataclysta lemnata. The sequence goes on along the minus strand of OZ008353.1, from coordinate 8,923,153 downwards.
CAATTTATATTCTTGTATTTACTTCATTCATTAAAACACGAAAAATTTGCCGCGTGGTGACGGCAGAGTAGAATACAATTGTCACCACCCCAAATCTCTCCCGTGGGTGTCGTACAAGGCGACTAAGGATAAATCAATGATGAGGAATGGGCAGCAGCGTTCCTCTTATACCACCTACCAATAGTAATGCACTGCGACTTTTGTGCCCGATAAATGGCAATAGGCTCGCCCCCTATTACATGGGACCTAACATAATTGGCGAAACGTGGGTGCTAGTTCACCTCTGCCTACCCCTTCGGGGATATTGGCGTGATTTATGTATGTATCAAAACGCATGCGTCGGATATACTATACCTACAGAGTGGATACACTATTGCTATGTGGTTTAACAGGACAAAAAAGACAATATAAGAGGACTGCCCATTACATAGCTGTCTTTACCCTTTATCGCCCTGCATGACACCCGGGAGGAGATAGTACATACATAAATCACGCCTATATCCCCGAAGGGGTAGGCAGAGGTGAACTAGCACCCACGTTTCGCCAATTATGTTAGGTCCCATGTAATAGGTGGCGAGTCTATTGCCATTTATCGGGCACAAAAGTCGCAGTACATTGCTATTGCTAGGTGGTATAAGAGGAACGCTGCTGCCCATTCCTCATCGCTGATTTATCCTTAGTCGCCTTGTACGACACCCACGGTAGAGATTTGGGGAGGTGACAATTGTATTCTACTTTGCCGTCACCACATGGCTAGTACCTGGGGAAGAGATAGTACCTGGTGAAAATAATAATTGTGTTCTGCTGTGTCGTCACCACATAGCTTAGACCACATGCTTTATTAATAATAGGTAATGTTTCATTGTTAATAAATCATTTATCTACATAATTTCCTCGCGATGCCGGTACGTTATAATATATAACAGTAATAAATCCACGCTGACCTCAAGACACTCGTACACAAAACAATATGTCTTTTGTTTAACAACTTATTTGGGTTTATCGCGAAGCTTTACTGCCCATAAATTTGAAAGCAGCTAACTACTACCGTCTCTAATAAAATGGTACTTATATACTGAATAAAAAGCGTTAGTTGAGACACAATAAAATGTAGTGTCCACTGAATCGTATACCATACCTATATACTATTATGTTGGTATATTTAATTACGCCCACGGGTGTCGTTTATGGCGACTAAGGGTCCAAATACTAATTAGGAATAGGCAACATTTTTGGCATAGTTTTTTGGCCGTACGTTTTAAAAACCGTGCCATGATGAAAATGCCTTAAACTATAGGAAAAGTATACCTATACATTTATCGAATAAATATAGTGACGGTACTCTGACATTGGCGACGTAAAAAAGACGAACTAATTTATTTCTGAAGTAAGATCTTTTTTCCTGTTAATATTATTTTATTTCGTAACTCACTTATCATCTGGCTTGATCAAAGTAAGCACAGTTGTACATGTTTTAAGGTCACGAATATATCTAGATATACATGTAATCAAATTTCCGACATAACAGCTATGACTCGAGAACAAAATAATATCATGTTATCACTCTCTCCGCTCATATCGGTCCCTTGGCATACCTAGTGCTTTTGACAAAAGTTTATATTTAATATCCATTCTACACACTTACTTGCCAGTCATCTTCATCATCACCACCCCTTTTAATGTGCCCAGAGCTGGGCTGAGGCACAGACCTTTCCTGTGGATGGAAGAACAAGCAGAGCTAGTTCGTATTGGTATCCTAACGACTGCAGATGCAGCTGGAATGTGCCTTCCAAAGTCAGGAGGAACTATATTTTTAGTCACCCATCCAATGACCGACCTTAGCGATCACCGCTTAATTTACGCAATCAAAGGTAAGCGCGCTCACCCAGTACGCTATCTCTGAGCTCCACCTTGCAAAAACCTATGCCAAAATCTTAAAACCGTAAAAACACCCACTCTGGTTCATCGTTTTCTAAACATGGTCCTTACATCATTTCTAACCACTTTCAAAAAAATAACAACTTTTAAAAATATCTGCTTTGGAATGTTTGAAATTTATTTCTACATTGCGAGGGTACCCGTTGGCTTACAACGCGAAGTGTAAAGGTTAGAAGAATTTCGGCAAGTTAATTAGTGTCTTGGGTGGCCGAGCGGTCAGGCACCTGCCTGGATAGCAGCGGACGCGGGTTCGATTCCCGCCTCAAGATCATAATTTTTCGAAATTCTTTTTCTAACCACCAAAATCTTTATGGTCCTTACATTTATTCATCCATCACTAGCATCTTTTCAGTGTTATTGATGATATGAATCAAAAGGGAGCGGGTGGTTCGATGATTTCTGATTGATATGAATTATGAAATATCCTGGGTACAAATCAGGAAGATGATGATGATTGAATCACATTTTGAAATTTTATCTGTTCGCAAAGCGTGATAATTATTATACATTGTCTTATTACATACCCGCTATAACTTAATTAAATATAACACAAATGTACTCATCTACCAACTTAAGAGAGATACGGCGCCGTATTCCAAAATAGGCTTTATTACAAGAGAACGAGATTGTCATATTGAATATTCTGGAGCAGCACAACAAAAACAAGGAAGTTCAACGGCGAGATGATACAGAACCCGCAGGAACACTAATTTATATTCTTTTCCCTTGCCAAAAGTTGCTTATTTATGAGACAATACGAAAACGGAAGGGTTATATTTCCATTTAGGTACACATGTTTTATGAGGAGGCAGTTTGTGTGGAGGCGCTGTTTGAAACAAGGATTCCTTTCGCAATTATTAGAAATGAATAGAAAGCAAGCCGACTTGGGCAGAATCAGAAAGCTCATAAAAGTCTTGAGAAATTATGTCTAGTTTTACCTTAATTCCAGCGCCATTTTGCTGCTTTTGTGATTTTCTTGAAACATATAAATGTTTACATACATAAAAACATAAATAAAAGACAGCAATAAGATGGATTTGGATTTGAAAACTCATTTTGATATTATGTACATACCATGTACATACATACAAAAATAATTTTTCAATTTGAACCAGCTGTAGAGTCTGAGATTAGCGCACTTAAACAAACAAACAAACTCCTTAGCTTTTTAATATTAGTATAGATTTACGATTTGATAGTCTCTCCCATCTGTCTCTCTGACTTGATCAACAACTGAAACTGTAAAATAGTAAATATAATATATAGTCACAAAAGCAATCATTCAATAATTTCAATCGAGAATAGCTGACATCGGAGTTATATAATCAGCCTACTGACCATAACCACAACCTGCAGGATATAAAAAGGTTAATGTTTATGATAATATTGTACATACATACATACATAAATCACGCCTATATCACCGAAGGGGTAGGCAGAGGTGTAGTAAATACCCACTTTTCGCCAGTTAAGTTAGGTCCCATGTAATAGTGGCCAGCCTATTGAAATCCATCGGGCACATAAATCGCAGTATATTGCTAGGTGGTGCAAGTGGAATGCTGCTGCCCATTACTCATCGTTGTGTTTACCCTTAGTCGCCTTGTGTCTCATTCAACACTATTTTCGAACTGGTAAAGAAATTACTTCACGCTCACCTGGAATTATAGTTTTACTACTAGTTCCTGGGCCCATAACCATTTGTTGGGGTTGAAAGCCAGCAACAGTTACCAACTTAGAGCAGAAATAATATAATATCAGGTTAGAGCTTGCAGTTTATTCGTACATATATTAGTTGACACCCAAAAGTAAACAATAAACAATCCGGTATCCAAGATATACATTGTACTCTTTGCCCAAGATACCGTGCGCTGACACATATTCATATGTAGATCACTAATGACACCCACGGGAGAGATGGGGGTGGTGACTATTGTATTCTGCTCTGCCGTCACCACACGGATAATATTGTATTGTACAGAAAACAGAGGCAACCAAAACGTCGTCCACTCTGACAGAACCTGTTTCATGAAAGAGCACGTTTAAAAACATGGCGAAATTACAATAGCAGCTTATCAGAATGACACCGGCTCACAGTACATAATTCGCGATGATATACTGACCAAATTGCATATTGCACACCGCTAGCGGACCACAACTGCGTACGTATGCAGGTTTCTGTACGCGGTCGTATTTCATAAAATTCTGCTGACTTTAAACAATACATTTATTTTCGTTTCACTTTGTAAATAAACTGTGGCGTCCTGACTGAGTTTTCTGCTGTCCGTGGAGTGTTTTAAAGTAGTTAGCGGTTTCGTTGCTAGAATTCCGACATGTTCCGCTTTTGTCTTGTTATATTTTTTATTAAGCGACAATGGATTCAGTCACCTGGCTGTAAAACTTAAGCCAAAACTTTGAGCAGTATGGATTGGAATGTTCTCATTCCAATCACTCTCTCCGTTCATCGGTCTCTCGACATAGTCCGTTCCGTCTCTTTTCTGTACATTCATTCATTACTAGCACCTTTACGGTGTGATGGATGATATGAATCAAAATGGAGTGGGTGGCTTGATGGCGTCTGACCGATATGAATGGAAGAGGAAACATACTGCGCCGACCCCACATAGACTGGGAACAGGGCAGGGAGAAGGAATGGATTCAGTCACTGCGATATGCCACCACTAGGGGACTTTAACATTATGTATCATAATAAATTTCGCACTGTGCGTTAAACAATTGTAAAGTTGAAAAAGTTTTACATAAATTAAAGTTACTTTTATAAAAATAAATCAAAAAAACAATATTAATGAATTTCGCTATCGTCAAGGCATGTGGTTAATAAAACTTTAATATACGCTTGATTTTATCCCCGGCAGAGGTGTATTAACAACCACATTTCGCCAACTATGCTACTATGTCAGAAACCGAAACTATAAGTGATACCAAGAAATTTACTTTAGGAAACTTTTCTATATTCGATAAACTTTTTATTGTACCTATTATGTTTAAGTAAAGTAAAACAGCCACTAGATGGCACTATTGTAACCTATGTGGCCAACCGCTGTAACCTGTTCAACAGGCTACATACCTACAACGATTAACGAAAACGTTCTAAATGTAAAATTTAACTGACGAATTAATAAAAGTATTAAATAAAAACAGAAACACGAGCGATGGTTTCCAAATTGCATAAATCGTTTTGAGTTCCATGTCCGCCCGTACATCTCGTTTGGCGTTTTTTAATTAAAAGCGATACAACTCCGCGCTTGGTATACAAAACAATAAATAGTATGGTGGAATTGTTCTGTTGCACGTGACCTCTTTTAGCGCATGCAGGTCTGTGTATGTTTTCTAGTTTAAATGGTAGCGTAACTCATTCTGGTTCAGAAAACATAATATTAATTTAATTCTGACTGAGAAAAATACCAAGCATCATCTGTCGAGTATAAAAAAAATTAAAAACTGCGCGATGGATGGCAATATGCTCGCCCCTTATTATATAGGAGCTAACGCTATTGGCGAAACATGCGTGTCGACTCCTTCGGGGATAAATAGGCGTGTTTTTTTTCTTTACTACCTAGGCTATAATAATGTCGATGGTATATCTAAAAGAAATGATAATAATAATCCCTTGTTTACGATATGACTAAGCAGATCATTTATAGCTAATTTAGTGACGTATACTTCCCTGACCTTTGGCCATTAATTGGTCGTTTTATTACATCCGAGCAAACAAATAACTATTATTTCTTCGTTCTTTGGTTATCGACGTTGATGGTTTTGTTTTTATCTGCAGCCTATAAAAATGGGCTACCAAAGAGTCCTAATAAAATGTTTACTGTTTTATATTCTATGGCTTACTTCCCTGCCACAGAATATTGATCCTCTACGACATGCACTAACTACCAAGCCAAATTATGTTGTAGAAAAAAATACGAAAATATTGCAAAGCTTTGTAGTATTGTTTGTCATCATACAGATGACAAATAATTTCGTATAATCTATAAGGCCTAATGCCCCAAGATTATAAATATCATATGCAAACATTTCTGGTGGTCAAATACCGATATTTGTGAAGATTTCAAATTGATTACATCTCACAGTACTAGAACTATGGCGCAAGAACTGATGGCAAAATAAATCACCATCACCACCCTTCTCCACCACACAAAATTTGTCCTACGAGGATACTGAGAAGTTATTAACTGTAGTAAAGTAAGCTTCTAGTTTCAGTATCATTAAATTAAGAATAATATTTCTACTGTAAGTCTAATTCTATTTAAGTTAATTTACTTATTTTAAATATTGTATATCAGTCTAAAGTGGCCTATGGCTATCATTCAGTAATTAAATTGTTTATAATACCTCGATTAATTATAACATCTAACCCAGCACCTTTTCACCTGAAACACAGGTTTTACCTAGTTCAGGTACTAAAGTGTGTCATGCCTAATTCTATATGTCAGCATTTAAAATCAATATTGCATAATGAACAAACCGCTATTGTATTTATTTTCCTTATACTGTAAAAATATAAATAAATTTAAGACCTGTGTAAACTGTTAACTAGATTTTGTATTATTATGAATAAATTATTATTATTATTATTCTAATGCTCTCCACTGCTGGGGGACGGGCCTTCCCTGTGGATGGATGCGATTGCGAAATCTAATCTAATCTAAGCTCGGATTGCAGGCAGAGCTCGAATAATTAGTAATTACAATTAGGCTTACGAAGAAAACCATTCTTTCACTAGCCGTAACTCATTTGGAGCGATAATCAGAATAGTCAGCAATTCAACCAAAACACCCGTCAAAGCAAGCTTACAACTGAATAAAATAGAAACGAGAGATCCATCTGGCTTTGAAAACATTCCGACAGGCGTTACTCAATAACTGGTACAAACAACACCACGTTCGCGTATACAAAACCGTTGAACATTTCCAACGAAATGTCGACCATAACAAGTTAGACGTAATGCACAAAGCCGATTGAGAAATAGGGACATATTGTGATGGCTCGCGTGCTATTGGCTGTACGATTCAGTTGCCAAGAACAGAGGGGAAGCCGCTTGTGCTGATCGCTACTCAAGTACAAGCTCACATCTCGTATTTAGGTCGCGGCGATCTGTCTAGAGGCGGGCTATTGCCGGCTGATACTGAGAGCGGTTTCGCACTACGTCCGATCCGAACCCGTGATCTAGAAAACTCAGACCGAATTCGCATATTGCTTACGCACTACTCCGATCTCTGATACAAATCCAAGCAATTCAGGAGCCGTCTTTTGGAATACTTTATCTGACGGAAAGAAATCAGATGACGGAGATCGGATCTAGTGCGTAAGTTACCATAGAAGTACTACCATAGAAGTTCTACGACTACTGCGGACCATATTTTCACGGATTCAGATCGGACGTAGTGTGTACAACCCCGCAATTTGTCAATGTTCCCGCAAATTTTGCCTCTTACCAAATTGAGCTTAGGTACACTGCATACAGTAGACTCGACAATGAATCATAACTTAAAGCCCGGAGACTGGAATAGAATTAGTTTAAACACAGAAACACAACCACAGAATATTCAGATGATGGATGGGAAATTTGTACGTGATAAAAACTAACTCTGGAAATTCTACTGAAATACATTTAAAAAAATCATATATTCTAGTATTATATTATTAAGATAAAGGCAATAGGAGGTACACAAAGACAAAGTAAATCGTAGAACGTGTCAGCAATAATAGGTAATGAGGAAAGATTTTTTTTATTTGTTTCTTATGCTAAGGTTACTAATACAATAAGCAAAATTCAGCATGTGTCAAAAATACAAAACACCTAATCACGCATTATCAATGCGAAATTCAATGCCATCTATTGACAGCAGATGAAACTAAAATTATGATAAAATAAAATAATCCATACAAAGTCAAACACGATTTGTTATTTTACTGATTATCTTTGAAGATTGTAAGAATTATTTAATAAGTATGTTCTAACCAAGTAACCATAGAGAGTTTTGAATAGGACATACGAACAAAACTTGTCACATAGAATGTAAGCTAGAAATTATTCAAAAACATAGCTTACATTTGGAGCCTTATCGTACCATTCCTTTATGCAAAATACTGTGTGTCGAAGCACTGTTTGGTAATCTCTTCGCTCTCATTGTCATTACGAGCACGCGTGCACGTATATTTGGGATAAAAATTGTTATTACGCACCACTTCCGCGGAAATTTATTAATATTATGTGTAAATAATTCCACTAGAAAATACATTCCCATTTAATGACTTAAGCTGCTCTGTTCGCAGTAAAATAATATCAATTGCTACGAAGTGATAGAATATCAGAACAGAGTTTCACACACTCGCATCCCGTTTCTTAAAAAGTAGGGAGTTTTTAGGGCTATGGCACTCATGGTGAGTAAAGCAACAACACAAGTGTACCCTTAGTGTCAGGCCGGCGGCCGATCATTATCGTCTAGCCAATCTGGAGCAGTAAGACAAAAGACACTAACTTCAAATAATTGGCAACAGGATAGAAAAAAAAACTGGCAAAGTGCGAGTGGGACTCGCGCACGATGTGATCCGTACCATAATCGTACTAAAGAACAAGCAAAAAAATCACGTTTTCGTATGGGAGCCCCCTTAAATATTTAAATGTTTAATGACCTCTCTTAAATGTTTAAAAAGTTAACACAAACAAATTTTTCGAACTTTTTCTAACCACAAATATCTTTGTTCTGTTAATTAGTATTGTGGCAACAGAAATACATCATCTGTGAACTGTTTATCTATCACGGTTTATGAGATAAAGAAGGACGGACAGCCTTAGTAGTGTAGTCTTAGTAATGGGTACCTTTGGGTGGGTCCCTTTGGGCATGGTACCCTAAAATAGAGAAGACACAGCGCTTTTTAAATACAAGGAAGAAATAACTCCAAAGTACATGCCTACCTGAAATACAAATTTTTACTGTCATAATGGCTGCATGCACCGCAATTTTGTGAATTCATCTACAATCATCCGATTTCTATGGAAACTATAGGTAATAAAAGAAGCAGCGCAACGAATGGAACGTCAATAATTCGTCAAGGAATTTCTAATATCCGCCGATAGAGACATTCGCTCGCGTCGGCACGCGCCGGTGTTCATATAAAAATTCCACCTGTCCTTCGACCAATTACGGGCGACTTAGCGGTGCGCAGCGATAGGTTTGTGTGGAGTTTGTTCGCCGAGTATTTAAGCGGTGAATGCCTGCCAGACATGCACTGTGACGCCATGTGACGGTCCTACACTAGGCAAACATCGCACAGACCTAATAGAAGCGAGGTTCGGTGGGCATGTCTGGAGGCATGCCAGCGGGCATGTCCGTGTAGTGAATTCCTCGCTTTAAGTTCGGTACATACATTAAACCTACCGTGTAACTTTTTAATCCGTGAGCTTAAAAAGTTAATATTTTTTTTGGTCACCCATCCAACTACAGGCCATAGCGAACAATGCCTAGTTTACGCAATCGCAGGTGAAGCGCTCAGCTCTATCCACCACATTTATTATTCATTCATTTATCATTATTTACGTTTTTATCATCATCACCAGCCCTTTTATATCCCCACTCCCAGTTAGGGCACGGCCTTCCCTATGGATGGAAGAAAATAGGGAAAATGGGCCATAACCCTCCACACTGGCCCATTGGTGGTATTAACGACTGCAGATGCAGCAGATGCAGTCGGCACGACCTCTTAACGTGTCTCCTGAAGCACGGAGGAACTCAAAATAATATATTTTTTGGTCACCAATTTAATGACTGGCCTAAGCGTACATTGCTTACTTTACGCAATCGTAGGCCGAGCTCTAGCCACTGAGCTATCGAGCTCATTTACGTTTTCATGACAAATGATCATTAACATTATAAATATATCTACTTCATAAAACTAGCTGACCCGACAGACGTTCTCCTGTCTTAGTTCTGAATATGCGAACTGGAATAAATAATAATAATAATAAAAAAATTAAAAAACACATTGCTTATTGTAAGGCTTTTCGATAAAAACATTGTTAGTTTTCTTCTCTGGCGCGTAAGGAAATAATATTGATGGTTATTCGCCGCGGGAACAGGTAACATAGGCATGTGAAAACATGGATTTTCCAGATATGTATGGCAAATGGAAAAAAACTGTGCAATTTTCTTTCTTTTTTTGCTGATAGTACAACGTCGATACGACTGTCACGCCTAAACTAAAAATAATGGCTATCGGACGTTCCTGAGGAAAATTGCAAGTCAATGCTTTTTACTTAGAGCTTAGCACTGACAAACGTCTAAGTAATGAGGGAGATCGATAATACAATCTATCTCAATACCCCCGAATTCGTAGAACTAGTGATTTATTTCCAGAATTAAAGAAATCTGGATTTTAATCATACAAAATTGGTGATTTCTTTATTTTATTTGAAATAAAAATAATCTAATCTTCTTCGCCGCGTGGTGACGACAGAGTAGCATACAATTGTCACCACCCCAAATCTTTCCCGTGGGTGTCGTACAAGTATAAATCTGAATATGATTAGGAATGGGCAGCAGCGTTCCTCTTATACCACCTAGGCTAGCAATGTACTGCGACTTTGGTGCTCCCCCGTACTTCCCCGAAACGGCATGACCGATTTGTGTGTGTACTATTGTTAGGTCTGAGAATAAGTTCGTAGACTATTTTTTATCCCCTGCTAGATGATTTACGTGTTCGATAGATGGCAATAAACCCCTATTACTTGGAACCTAATATAGTTGACCAAATGTAGGTGTTAATACACCTCGACCTACCTCTTCGGGGATAAATTGGTGTGGTTTATGTATTGTATCTAATTGCTAGATATGACACAATGAAAGCTGGGTGTTCAGCTACCCTAACTTCTAATACAAACTCACCACTCACTCGTCAAAATACTGTATCGAAATATGTCGAACTAATGAATGAAATTGCCAAACTCGCGAGAGCATTTTTAATTTAAAATTCAATAAAGCCAGTTCAATGTGCACATGTATGGCTCAGGTGATTACGTGACCAACCAGAAAACGTTCCATCACTAGTGTGACAACATTGCTTGGCCTAAACTCAGGACACAAAGTCAATTTCATTTAAACATTCATACATACATCCTTCAGAAGACGAAGAAGAAGGCCTATTTATCCTCGAAAAGGTATATTAACACACACGTTTCGCCTATTATGTTATGTCTCATGTAAGTGGCGAGCCTATTGCCATCTATCGAGAACGTAAAACCCAGTAGGTATATTGCTTGATGGTTTAAAAGGAAAGCTGCTCATCGCTGCTACAATACTTCGTCGCCTTAAACGCAACCCGTGGGACAGTTTGCGAGAGTTGACAGTTGTATTCCACTCTGTCGTCACCACACAGCCAATAAGAACAAGCTAAAAATTCAATTCAATAATATTATCTGGTTAATCCTAAGCTTAGTTACAGAACTTTGTGTCGAAAATAGAATGGTTAAATCTATCTTAAGTATCAAGTGATAAAATATAAATAAATAGATGACGTTTCTGCTTTTCATATCGCCGGTTGCTAAGAGATTTTAATTGAATACATTTACTGAAGATTTACTTGCGAAAATTAACCGTAAAGAAGTGACTGAAGTCTCACCGGGGACTATCCTATTTATTTACACAAGTATCGAAACCAGCGATAGCGGTCTATTATAAGTATTCCGAGAAATGGGAAAGTTTTGTAAAGTTATCCAGTAAATTCATGGTATCCCCATGGACAGACATCAAACGCTAACTGAAATTGAAATCGTCACGCCTACACCGAAAACTGATGCGACATTGAAACTCGTGTAACGCAGACGTGTGTACCGTTGACAGCGGATAAGAAGCGAAATGGCCGGTTCAAAATTACGCTTATGGTTCTGGGCATAAGGTCCAAATGCTGGAACCGCAAAAGCAAGTGCTGTGGCCGTACTATGAAGTATTATAGTGATGTGAAAAAATGTGACAAAACGGGACGCCGCTCTACGCGGCTTATAGCGTTGTCTCACTTTAACAATGGCAATTGAGTCGCGATTAGAGTTGGTGGCAAGGCCCCTGTGGCCGTACCATCAAGTATTAGTGCGATCTAAACGCGAGTGACAAAACGGGACGCCGCTCTTCTCGGCTTATAGCGTTGTCTCACTTAAACAATGGCAATTGAGTCGCGATTAGAGTTTGTGGTAAGGCCTCAGTTCCCCAATTGGAAATTGCAGCTTGCATCGGCTACATTGTCGATTATTCAATTCGGCCTGGCGTTCTCGTTGACATACTTACTGATTACCAGCAGTAGTACTGTACGAGAAGAGGCCCTGGAATTTCCATTGCGATCATGGCGAATCGCATAACTTCGGGTTACAGCTTACGAAGATATCATTACTGTAGTATAAAACAAAAGACAGATTGGCTTTCGACGAACGAATAATGTCGATCAAAATAAGTTTTAGTTTAGTCATATACATATATTTTGCTGATTCGCAGGACATTTGGTAACCATTCAACATCTCCTTCTTCTCCCTGCCAGTCTATCTGGAGTCGGCGCAGCATGTTTCCTCTTCCATTCATATCGGTCAGACGTCATCAAGCCATTCACTCCCTTTTGATTTATAATATACCACCCATCACACCGTAATGAATGAATGTGTAGAAAAGAGACGGAACGGACCATGTCGAGAGACCGATGAACGGAGAGAGTGATTAGAATGACAACATTCCAATCCATACTGCTCAAGGTTTTGGCTTAGGTTTTTCAAGCCTGCGTGACACCAACCCTCTTTGGGTATTATCAGTGTCACGGAAAATATAGAGCGGTTGCTAAGTTACGGTTTTTAGTTGTTGATTAATACTTTTAAGTTTATGTAAATTTTCTAAATATTATATTTTCATCTCGAATATAGTAGTGCTATCGCAAGGAATTAGTTTTATTTCGCAACATTAGTGGCGACCGTGACATAAATAAATATACAAATCCGAAATAATTCTAAAATATGGATTCCATGAAGCGAAAACGCACACAACAGCGACGCGAGTTCACAATCGCAGCCAATAAATTTGAAGCGGCGATTCACTCTAATGAAACGGATGAAATAGAAATCGCCTTTCTTATGGTCTCCGAAACGGCCGACAATCTGTTTACCATGGAAGCGGCCGTAAGAGATATTTGGTGCGATAGTGATGATTTCGAAGAAGCTGAATTCGAGACTGACCAAGATAAAGCAATGGAGTACAGGCAGCGATGGCTAAACCTGCAAAACAGGTACAGGAAACTGGCGAAACCATCAATCTGTAAGATAAGCAGCAACTCTTCATTGCAATCAACAATCAGGTCAGCACATGAGGATCATCAAGGTATGGCTAAAAAACGTATTAATATGCCAAAATTAGATCTGGTAAAATTTGACGGAAATGTAAAAAATTGGCTGCTCTTCTGGGGTCAGTTTAAAAGGATCCATGAGGACACTGACCTAGAAGACATCGAAAAGTTCCAATTTTTGCTGCAAGCCACCGTAGTTGATTCAGCTGCTAGACAATTAGTAGAGACATATCCACCTTCTGGTGAAAACTACCAAAAGGCTATAGAAGTACTAAAAGCACGCTTTGCTCGTGACGATGTTTTAATTGAAACCTACGTTCGAGGCTTACTCAACCTGGTGCTTATGAGACAAAAGGGACAAACTAGTGACTTGCCTTCGCTCTACGACAGTCTCCAGACACACTTACAAGCGCTGGAGACGCTTGGAGTTGTTAAAGATAAGTATGCGTCAGTATTATTCCCTATGATTGAATCAGCCTTACCGGAGGACATTTTGCGTACCTGGAATCGCATACGCGCAGGTAATCAAACGAAAGGTGACGATCTTAGTAAATTGATTCAGTTTCTAAGACAAGAGGTAGAGTCGGAGGAAAGAGTACAGATGGCACGTGAAGGTTTCATAAATTTTGGTACTTCAACAGCATCAAACCAACCCACTGCTTGTTTCATTTCTAAGTCAAAAACGGAAGGTAATAATACAAAGAATTTCAAAACAATATCTTGCATATGGTGCGATAAAGAGAACCACGCCAGCTCAGAATGCCATAAGGCGATAAAATTTACATTATTAGAGAGACAAGAGTTCCTAGAAAATAAAAAAGCTTGTACCATATGTCTGAGATCGAATCATAACAGCAAGAGGTGTAAGAGTTACCCAAAATGTCTATATTGTAAGAAACGCCATGTTACAATAATGTGCACGGATCTGTATAATAGAGGCAGCGACAATCTGAAAAGCGAGGACGCCAGTAAGACTGAAAAGTCAAATAGCATGTTATGTCAACTCAAGTCAACCACAGTCCTTCAAACTCTCGCCGTAAAAATTGTGAACGGAAAGAAGGAAATGTGTATAAGAGCATTAATAGATAGCGGTTCCCAAAGATCATATGTACGCAAAGACGCCATAAGAAAGTTGAATGTAAAACCGGTGGGGAAAGAAATTATGAGTCACTGTTTGTTTGGTGGTGTTCAAACTAAAACGGAGGAGTGTTTTAAGTATAATTTGTATCTTAAAAGTACTGTAAATAATTTTAATTGTGTAATTTCTGTTTTAGAGCAAAATGAACTGTGTGGCGTACTTCCTAAGGTTACATCAACCGTAATTGAGCAACTGCGACAAAAATCTATTATTCTGACTGACGTTAGTGACTGCCCTGACGAGATAAGTATATTGATTGGTGCAGACTTTTCTGGTTTTCTTCTTAGTGGTGAAATTTTACATTTAGATAATAATCTTACTGCTGTAAATACAAAACTAGGCTGGACTGTTCAAGGGCCATTAACAGGCATCTTTAGTTCAATAGTCAACATGACTACAACTTTGCACTGTTTAACTAAAATAGATGTTTCTGACTTGTGGAGCTTAGAATATTTAGGAATAAGAGACCCAGCTGAACAATTATCTAAGTCTGACCGCGAAAAAGAAATCTTAGATAACTTTAATAAAACTATATCAATTAATAATGAGAATAGGTATGAGGTTCGGTTGCCATGGCATGACAATATGCCACGTCCACAATCAAACTACCATAATGCCAAAAAGCGTTTATTATCCACTACAGCTCGTTTAGAAAGTTTAGGCAGGTTGTCCGAATATGACGCAGCATTTCAGGAGTGGCTGAAATTAAACATTATTGAATTAGCGCCAGATCAAGATGATATAGTTGGTGGTGTATTTTTACCCCATCACGCTGTCATCAAAGAATCGAGCACAACTACCAAGATACGGCCCGTTTTCGACGCTTCAGCGAAAGATGTAAATGGAATATCATTGAACGCATGTCTACACAAGGGTTCCAACCTAATAGAATTGATACCAGATTTGCTTATCGATTTCAGAAAGGAGGCAATTGGAGTGACTGCGGATGTAGAAAAAGCCTTTTTACAGATTTCACTTAATTCTGACGACAGGAATTATCAAAAGTTTTTATGGTGGTCAGATATAAATGTGCTTAAGAAGGTAATGATTACTTACCGTCACCGGAGAGTAGTATTTGGTGTGAAATCAAGTCCTTTTCACCTTGCCGCTACCATAAATCATCACTTAGAGCGCTGTCCTGAGCACTTAAAAAACACTGCTATGAAACTAAAAAAATCATTTTATGTTGACAACTGTGTCACAAGTGTTGATAATGTAAGTTCTATGCAGACCTTCATTAAAGAAGCAAAGGAAGTAATGATGCTCGGTAAATTTAATTTACGTTGTTGGGTGACAGCTCCAGCAAAGGTTGATGCACAAGTGAAAATTATATCTGTTTTAGGTATAGTTTGGAATACAGATTCGGATACTCTAAGTTGCAATGTCACTTCAATATCCAATCCTGGAAATGTGAGTATTACAAAGAGAAGTTTGCTGTCAGTTACCCAAAAAATATTTGATCCGATTGGCATATGTTGCCCAGCTACAATAGTACCCAAAATGATAATACAACAAGCATGGTCTCAGAATACGAAGTGGGATGAAGAGCTACCAGCAGAACTAAAGAAAAAGTACTTAGATTGGATGCAGGATATTAATCTAATAGCAGAGATTCAAATTCCTAGACGGTTAACTACAGATAATATATCAGATTGTAAAAATTGTTTGCATGTCTTCTCAGACGCTAGTCTCCACGCATATTCTATGTGCATATTTTTACGATCGGAATGTCAAGAAAGAGTCAGCGTAAGATTAGTTTTAGCAAAGGCAAGGGTTACACCACTAAAAAATATTACAATTCCTCGGTTAGAACTCATCGCTGCAACATTAGCTACAAGAATGACTGCAACAGTTATCAAAGCACTCGCTTTACCCAATTGTGAAGTTCAATATTGGACAGATTCGAGTGTGGTTCTATCGTGGATACAAGGGGACGGTGAATGGAGCGTGTTCGTGGCTAATAGGGTACGAGAAATAAAACAATCTACGGACATAAATACCTGGAGACACGTGCCTGGTTGCATGAACCCTGCGGACATGCCTTCAAGAGGCACAAGCATAAAAGGGTTGTTAGAGAGTCAATGGTGGCTTGGTCCGTCTTGGTTACTTACCCCTTCTGATAAATGGCCGACTTCCGCAGAACTTACCGTCGACAGATCTCTGGTAGACGAAGAACTTAGACGAAAACCTGTAAATATAATGTTAGTGGAAGAAACAACATTTTTAGATACAATTACATATTTTTCTAGCTATTCTAAAATAATAAGAATGATAAGTTGGATATTAAGGTGTAAATATAGATCTAATAGAGAAAGTAGCGAACTTACCTGCATTGAAATTGAATATGCGGAGAAAGTGCTTTTTAGAATGATCCAAACAAAAAATTTAGACAAGATAGATAAGCTGCAAACATTTAAAGATGAAGATGGCTTGATACGATTGGAGACAAAATTAGGCTTAACAGATGAGACCTTTGATTTTAAATCTCCGATTGTACTGCCTGGAAATAACACAATAGTACAAAGAATGGTACAGGAGCGCCACAGAATATTACAGCACGCTGGAACTCAAACGATGATGGCTAACATTAGAGAAACCTTGTGGATTATTGGTATACGAAAACTTGTAAAAAAGGTTGTACGAGACTGTATTATTTGTAAAAGATATAAAATAACGGCACCTCAGACACACAGAGCAAGTTTACCACAAGGTAGAGTACAAGCCAGTTCAGCTTTCGAAGTAAGCGGTGTAGATTTAGCTGGACCACTGATTTTAAGAACCGGGACTAAGTGCTGGATAGTTCTATTTACGTGCGCGACTTATCGGGCAGTCCATTTTGAAATAACAGAATCATTATCGACGGATGATTTTATATTGGCTCTGCGTAGATTCATTGCCCGAAGAGGAAGGGTTAAACAGATATATAGCGATAACGGAACTAATTTCACTGGTTTTAATAATTGCTTAAAATCAGTAGATTGGAATCAATTACTTTGCTTTTCATCAGTAGCCCGTATTAAGTGGATCTTTATACCTCCCGGTGCTCCCTGGTGGGGAGGATTCTACGAAAGAATGGTCGGTGTCATGAAGAACACCCTAAAAAGAGTACTGGGTAGAGCGTCACTAACTTTGATGGAGATACAGACAGTCTTGTGCGACTGTGAAGCCACCATTAACAATAGACCTTTGACATATATTGGAAATAGTCAAGATGAATTAAAACCACTTACACCGGCAATGTTTATTCAACCTTTAGTAGAGCACAGTGTTCCTGACTTAGATATCATAGATAGTAAATCATTAAATGTCAGGAGCTCTTATTGTCAAAAGATTCGCGAAGACCTTCGTAAGCGTTTTAGAAGCGAATACGTTAGTAACCTCATTCACAAAGGCAAACAACACCAAACACACGAAGTCAAAGTAGGTGATGTAGTTCTGCTAGAGATAGAAAACGCGAAACGGATTCAGTGGCCTTTGGCTATTGTCACTGAGGTTTATGAAGGAAGTGACGGTTACGTTAGGACTGCAAAGGTTCGGACAGCGTCTGGTGAAAGACTACGACCTTTGCAACGACTTTACCCCCTAGAGATAGCTTATGACCGACATGACGATATTGAAAGGCCTATTACTACGGTTACAAGATCTGGTAGAAAAGTAAACCTACCCAGCCGTTTCGTTGATTGTTTTTAGTTGGTGAACCTTCCGGTTTCTCCTTCCCCGGAGGATGTCACGGAAAATATAGAGCGGTTGCTAAGTTACGGTTTTTAGTTGTTGATTAATACTTTTAAGTTTATGTAAATTTTCTAAATATTATATTTTCATCTCGAATATAGTAGTGCTATCGCAAGGAATTAGTTTTATTTCGCAACAATCAGTCCAATAAATGGCTCAATGACTTTTATTCGAGGATTAAAATCTTAAGTTGCACAATGAACTGGCGATAAAGATGTGCTACCATCTGCCACTTAAGAGATTTTCTGAAATGTCTACGTGAATTATTTTCGTGTAGGTATACAAGTGGAATGAACGAATCAGATGGCGAAAATCGTGAAGTGAAATAAAATAATACGCTTTTTAGAACCTTTTCACTTCTCGCTAAGCATGAACTTAGGCAGATGTGTCACATCGCCGGAAATATGCGCTCTATTGAATTTTGTTTAATGTACTGATGTGTTATCCTTACGATTAGAGATAGTTTTTCTAGCAGATCTGATAAGTTCAAATTTTCAAAAATACGTACTTAAATCACGTCTTTTCCTTTAAGGGGTAAGCAGAAGTGTACCAACAGCAACGTTTCCCTAGCTAACATATAGTCAACAGCACGCCAGACTGCCACAAAATGTCAAATTTTCTCAATCAACTTTGTGCTTTACTATAATCATGTTAAGGTGAGGCTTTGGTCAACTGTCTGGTCAATTGTGGTGGTATAGAGGAATGCTGATTGGTAGTGCGCGGCATGTTTCGGTTTATGTGATTGGCGAGTTGTGGGATTGTATTTGGTGCATAATTTACAATGTACCTGCAATGTCATAACTCGTTGACAATGGTGGGTTTCTCTACAGCCTACTTGCGTGCCGTTCTGCTAGCGGAGCGTTGGGCCCTGATGCGTTTAGTACCATCTTGGTATTGAACGCGGCAGGGTCGGCGCTTCGTTGCGGACCGGGGCGTGGGCGGGTTTGGGAGACCTATCATTACAGACTGAGGCATGCTGCGCACTCCACTGTTTTTTTTTCTACTATTTTTTTTTTCTTGGACACATGGGTTTTCGGTATCTAGCATCTTGACGATTCATAAGTGTATTGTAATCATACCAGATATGAATAAATGAATTTTGACTTGACTTGACTTGACTTGACTGATCCCGCTCAAAACTTATCCCGCGGGATATGCTGTCCACATGAATATTTTTATTATTTTTCTTTAGTCAACTCAGTAGACAATCGATTAAAGTAATTTGACAGTTTTGGGTAGTCAGAAGTACCGTACATAAATTACGCTTATCGGTACCCGAAGGTGTAGGCAGAGTTTGGTTCCACTTAATAGGTGCCGAGCCTATTGCCAACTATCGGGCACGTACATCGCAATATATTACTAGGTGGTATAGAGGAATGCTGCTGCCCATTACTCAGCGCTGAAAGGAACTCGCATGATTTGGTCACGTAGAAAAGATGTGTGAAAGGAGAATAACAAAAAAGATTTATATATCAGAAGTGAACCGACAGACCATTTTTTCAAATTGAAATTATTTAAAAAAAGGGCCAGGTCAAGAGTACCCGAAACCGGCGGGCATGCATAACGACATCGACAATAATGAGATTTATATACATACATACATAAATCACGCCTATATCCCCGAAGGGGTAGGCTGAGGTAAACTAGCACCCACGCTTCGCCAACCATGTTAGGTCCCATGTAATCGGTGGCGAGCCTATTGCCATTTATCGGGCACAAAAGTCGCAGTACAGTTCTAGGTGGTAAAAGAGGAACGCTGCTGACCATTCCTCATCACTGATTTATCCTTAGTCGCTTTGTACGACACCCACGGGAGAGATTTGGGGTGGTGACAATTGTATTCTACTCTGCCGTCACCACACGGCACTGAGAGATTTGATGAAGCGAAATAAGTATGTAAGGATCGTAGCAAGTGGAAAGAAGAGATCTCTACCTACCTCTGTGGTAGAAAGGCGTGACGTACGTATGATGTAATTACTCGGTGTAACGAAGCGAAGCAATAAGAATGTTACAATTCTGATATTGTTCCCAACATTTTGTTGGTTTCCCGTTTCGTTTAGTTGGGGGTCTTATTTATTAAACTGGTAACTTTTTTAGCTTCGCAACGCCTTTGATTTCACGACGAAACCCTGGGTCCAAAAATAACTCCGGCCATTGTGTTACAAAACTTACGTTTTATCTTTCGCGCAGACGAGATTTCGCTTTTGCGTTAAGTGCGTAGACGGATGTGTATTCAGCGGTGAGTTGTCACAAATAACATATCGTTATGGAGTCCCCACACCACGGCTGACAGACGGATACAGTTTTATTTCATTTTAGTATACTGTGGGCTGCCAAGAACACTTCATCATCATCATTATCACCAGCCCTTTAATATCTCCACTGCTGGCGCACCAGCCTTCCCTATGGATGGAAGAATATAGGAAGAATGGGCCATAACCCACCACGCTGGCCCAGTGGGAGTTGGTGGATATTAACTGCCCGAAACAGAGAGGAACTAGAGATAATACATTTTTGGTCACCCATCCAATGACTAGCTTTAGCGACCGTTGTTAACCGACGAAAAAACGGGGGAGGTTACTCAATTCGTACCCGTATGTTTTTTAGTTTACGCAGTCGCAGGCCAAGCGCGCTAAATCACTGCGCTAGCTGCTCTTAATTTTTTCTTTTTTTTTCTCCTCTCCTGCAAAGAAAACTTATCAGTAAGAAAAACTAATCATTATTTATTTTTCATTTGCTATATAAAGCAGTGTGGCAGAATACAAATAACACCACCCCTCTCTTGCGGGTGCCGTACAAGCCGAATAGAAGTCATAACGTAACATAGCAGCGTTCCAAGCACCCTATCTAGAAGATTGCTACGATTAACGTCTTCATAGTCCCCAAAGATAAATGAATTATGAACCTAAGCTAGTGAAATGTGGCTGATAATACGTTTCTGCCTCAATTGATATTACATACATAAATGTAATTTTCAAGTTCTAAGGGAATAAATTACTTTTAATAACATAGAACATGATGAAAATTATTATAAATATTTGATTACTATGTTTTGTATATAATTTAGTTTAGCCATAGAAAGTTCTTTGTAAAAATACATACATTCATACATAAATCACGCCTATATCCCCGAAGGGGTAGGCAGAGGTGAACTAGCACCCACGTTTCGCCAAATATGTCGGGTCCCATGTAATAGGTGGCGAGCCTCTTGCCAGCCTCAGTAATTTAGAAAAAAATGGCGAATTATTGATTTTACTGTGCGTTTTTGACTTTTACATCTTCCTCTTAATCGAAGTCATTAATACATACGTAACATCACTGACTGCCTCATTTACTCAAACAAACTTTGTTGAAACTTGGATGTTAATTCACCTCTGCCTTCTCCTTCGGGGATAAATAGGCGTGATTTATGTTTGTATGTATAATTTCATAGCGCCTTATTCTTTGAATAAGGCCACTAAAATATCATATCCAAAATATTTATGTAAGTATTTTAAATAAAATAAAATCTTTTGATGAAGCAAAATTTTCATTTTTAGTAATTTACAACACATAACTGTAGGTACATACTAAAAGCTAAATCCAAACAGCTAAACAAATCTTTTTGTATATTTTTCTGTAAATATATACATTAAAAACATGCGTATATAAATAATGTTTGGCATTACTCGAACATAAAGGCGCCGCGCGGCTTCACTCGGGTGTCGCCCCGCCGGATATGTCGTCGTCGGCAGTTGACACCGGGAAATAGCATCACCCAGCCCGGACGTGACATCATCGCCCTGTATACGCCTTACGTCCCTGTCATAATAAATACAGCCAGCGCCTTCCTAAGCTGCGGGTACAAGAGATTTCTTGAGTTATTTAATTAAGTTTTCCGCGTTTCAGTTTTGTAGGGTATTTCGCAAAAGCTGTTTGGCAACAGCAGGGTGGGTAGCCAAGTGGCAAACGTTACGTTTTTATGGAACAAATATCAATTTTTGACAACTACTTACTCTTACATTTGACACGACAGTGCGACAGTCGCCGTGGGGTTTTCTCAGTAATATGTCAGTTTCATACATTTGTATTTTATGCGTTCGCATAGACTGGCCACTTGCCAAGGCCCCAGCCAAGTGGCTTATCTACTTATCCGAATGCATAGAATACCAATGTCAATTTTTGACAGTTTCTCTTACATTTAACACAACGGTGGCCAAGTTGTTGTCTCTGTAATACCTCCGTCAGTTTCATACATTTGTGTTCTATGCGTTCGAATAGATAAGCCACTTGATTGGGCCCCCAGAGCAAAATATAATCGTCACCAGGGTGGTGACGATTATATTCTGCTCGTAACTTGTGCTTTTACAGAAAAGTTTACAAGTTAAGGTTAAACAATATTCTATGTAATACATACATAGGTATAGGTAATATTTAAATATGTACCTATGTCATAATAACACAGGTCACATAACAGTTACCATTGCCGAAACGCGGTCAATTACTGGAAAGTATTAAGATTTATTACGACAAATATAATATTATGGTTATTCATTTAATACCACAATACATACATGAACGTCCCAGTGCGGGTGACGAGACGACGGACGGAGCAAATAAAAAAGCTCATCATACTTATATATCTGCACTGCCCTGCGCTTTCAGCAAGTCATCCGGGCTTAATCGGGACATCAATTTATGCGCTTCTAACGCCCTCTCAACCGTATATAGGCATGCCATTGACGGCTTTCCATGGGATAGATTTACGTCTATAGGCTTTTAGGCAATGCTCCAAGCTCGTAAGCTTATTGAAATCGAAACGGCAGCCTGCGTCCATTACGGCAACCGGGATACTTGTCTAAACGATACGACTATGGCAATGTGGGTAGTCGGCGAATAATCGGTGCCGAGCGCGATTTGTTTGCGGTAGGAATAAGGATGGTTCACGGTACACCGTGTCGGGTCCGTGCCACGTGCACACTATACCCGGCACATAAGTTCAGCAGCGCAGTAAAACATTTTAGGTATTCATATGAGGTTCTGTATGAGGTGCGGTGAGTGTCTATACTGTAACCTTAGCAACGTAGGGATACCCTCTTCTGCGGGCTCAACATTTTCAACACTTTTCCTTCAAATAAACCTGCGCAGACGACCGTCAATTTAGTTTAACTTACATGCTAGGAATTATACTTTTTGTATGAAGTGTTTCATACTTGACCTTGGCCCGCCCGTGTCCCGGTCGGGGCACGCCGTCGAACTGTCGGTGGGTATTCTTTCCAGTCCCAGATTTTAGTTGCCTTGGTCTACCCGTCTCTCTCACTCATTGAGAATAAAAGCAAAGTGCGAAAGTGACGGGTAGACCAAAGCAACTGAAATCGGCTTACATAATAAGAGTTCGGCTCGCTCCGGTCCCGTGTTCGTTCGTGTTTACAATAATTCGTCACCGATGGCAATTGCAATAGCAGCCAATTCAATTTGTGAAAATTGCATATTGCATCAGTCTATCGACTGATACGTACATAAATCACGCCTATATCCCCGAAGGGTGATATGATAGGCAGAGGTGAATGAAACACCCACTTTTCGCCAAATAAGTTAGGTCTTATGTTATAGTGACGATTCTCACGACTGGTGAATTGCCTCGCGGCAGACCCTAGACTCTCCCCGCCAGAAGGGCTGGAGGGACACCGGAGTGGTTTAGTGGCGTATTCCCGACTCGATCTTGAGTCGGGCGAGTCCCACACACGTCGGCCGTCTAGCTAGCGGCCGATACGGTGCGTAAATGCATTTCACTCCGTCAAAATAAAATAAAAAGTCTCATGTTATAGATGGCGAGGCTATTGTATTGTATCGACTGGTGAAATAGCTAGGCAATTTTCACCAACTAAGAATAATCGGTGATTCCGGTAATATCGCAAACAAGTCTATCGACTGATGAAATGACTCGTTGACACAAAACACTTATCACAGACACGGCCGTGCAGAGAATACAAGCAAACAGCCCGGGGTAGCTGAAGGACTGGTCTAACCCCGTATTATGTATGTACCTAAACCGATTTCTATTGTTTTGGTGTCTCCGTCACTCTCCCACTTTGCTATTAATCTCAATGAGTGAGAGAGACGGGTAGAGCAACTGAAATCGGCTCACATAATACGGGGCCCGTTCGCGACACGGTGTACCGTGAACGATCCTTTACGCAGATTCAACCCGCAACATTAGCTTGCTGGAATGTATTTTGGACTAACACTAGGCTATTCGGAGGTACGGTGAACCACGAGCGAACGATGGCAGTGTAACATTATTTATGTCGGATTCCTGGCGACTAAAAACCACACCAAAACCAAACTCAATGCCGTACCCGGGTAGGGTTTCGTAAACGTCAAATTTATGTGTAAATATTTAAGCGTATTAATCCACATTTAACCGATAATTCATCACAACAAGCTCGCCCCCTATTAAATGGGACCTAAAATTGTTGGCGAAAAGTAAGTGTCATTTCACCTCTGCCTACCTTTTCGTGGATTTGATTCGTAATATCATCCATCACACCGTAAAGGTGCTAGTGATAAATGAATGTATAGAAAAGAGACAGAACGGACCATGTCGACAGACCGATGAACGGAAAGAGTGATTAGAATGACAACATTCCAATCCATATGCTCAAGGTTTAGGCTTAAGTTTTTCAGCCGGCCGCCTGCCTGACACCAACCCTCTTTGGGTATGTTGTTAGTAGTATGCCCTCCACCATTCGGGTGCCCCAAGGTGCTTATTGGTCTAGACCGGGCAATCTCCCTTAGTCGACTCGAGTTACGGCACCCATGGGATGAGCCGGGGCTGGCCCATTCTAAGTTATTTGTTCGCTCCCAGGCCAGCATAGAAGACTCTGTATGTATGTAAAATGGATACATTAACAACAGAGTATCGCCTCAACTCTTCATAATGCTAGGTCCTTGACACAATTAACAATACACAAGCGGTATTGTTGCCGTCATTGTACCTACAGCAATGCTTTGTTGCACATTGCTAGTCACGGTAGCGGCGACACTGAAATTATGTATTCGAATTACGACCGCAATTAGTTCGAGAGACGGGGACCATTAATCTGCTCAATGGCTGGCCGTTCAAGTTGCAATGTGTAAAACGTAATAAATGCTTCAGACAAGAAAAAAAAGCCTTTCTGCTCGCCTTCCTCATTCCTTCTTAGCCGCCTTGCATTTACATGCCTTGAGTCACCATCATCATCTGCTTGGGCACAGACCTTACCTATGGATGGAAGAATATATGGAGAATGGGCCATAACCCACCACGCTGGCCCAGTGCGAATTAGTAGGTACCTATTAACTTCTGCAGATTATGCAGCCGGGACTAACGGTTTCCGAACACGAGATACATACTATATTTTTGGTCACCAACTCAACTCAGCGAAGCTCGCTAAGCCCCTGCGCCTTCGAGCTCCCTGTGTTAGCTACATTTACTACTTTTTTATCTATCTTTTAGTTTTAATAGGAAGCTACTCAATAAATGATGTCTATAAACATTGGACGTAAAAAGATTTTCAAATAATAGTTTTTTATACTTGACAAGAGCTCTTATGCCCCACATCTCACCTGGGGGCCTACCGCCTAACTCGATTGCTGATGATAGCTATATTGTAATGCACTGCTTGCGGCTATAGCAGCCATCCTGGATTTTTAGGGGGTACGGATTTTGTGCCAAATTCATACGAAATCATTCAGTGATCATTCGTTCAAAGCTATTGCTAATAGATTAGGTACACTTGGTGCGAAAAGACAGCATGACGTCATAAACTATAGCTTTTACTTAAGCAATCGGAAGATGGAATCAAGCTTCACCTGGAACCCTCAACCGCAGAGGGGCTGGCTATCTTATGATAATTGTTGGAACACTTTAATGCTGTTAACAGTAGATTGTTACGGCGACAGATTTTTGATAAGATGGTGATAGCTAGCCAAGCGGACTTGAAATAGTTCTACCACTTACCAAACCGAGTACAATGTTGTACCCCCGTGGGGACCCGGGTCCTCTGGATCTTAAATTCGGTGGGTAATAAAGTAATTATACCTACCTACATATGGTAAAGAAACAAGACTTGGGGAGTTTTTGCCCGTTCTTCTCAGAACTTCTTCTTCTCAGAGTTCTTTTTTGTTCGTTCTTCGCAGAGCCTCCTGGTAATTTATATTTAGGTAATGCATTAAATATTGGAAAAAGGAAAACCTTTAGACGTGCGTGTCACAGCGTTTCTAAGGTTTACCTTATTGGCGATTCATGATCATGAGTGTATTTTTTATTCTTTTTCTACAACCGTACCATATTTTTCAATTATTATGCCAATCATTGAAATTCAATGAGGCAATCAAAAATAGAAAAGACCAAATTTGAAAAGAGATTACAGAATTTGATTTTGATTTGACTCAACTTGAATAGTAAGTGCGATGGTTATTATACTTTTTGTCGTAGACAAACGATAGCGTGATCTATAACTTGATCTTTTTAGCGCCATCTATCGGTAGATAACCTGCTTTTTAAGCTAAATTTAGTTAGGTACTTTACTTTTAAACGGTAAATACAATTTTGTAAAATTGAACTATTAATAATTTTTGAATTACAGTTATTGGTAAACAAAGTTGACATTCATTTCAAATTACAAATTAAAAAAATGAATGAAAGTGTGGACATCCATGGAACCTATACACCCTGCAACTTCAAATGTGAAGTTAGAAAGTGCAATCAATATTTATCACCTATTTAATGATTTTATATTAGTCAGTTCAATGAAACATGGACGGATTGCACCAGAACATAATTTAAGGAACTTTTCTGTCCTATTTATCATCCTTGATAGATATCAATAACAATATTTTATTGTACTTAGTTAAGTAATTATTCTTGAAAATACCTAATTATCATAATCTTTGGAACCTACTCCAACACAAAAACATTTCTTTCGTAATCGCGAATTACGAAAGAAATTATTTTATAGTTAGGTTTTCAATATAGGTACCTATGTCAGAATAAGTCGTATCTTTTGTTTATTAGGGTACCTAGATACCTACCTACCTACCTAATTTACAATACAGAAATAATTTGCATCGTACACCGCCATCTATTGCCAACTTACGAAATTATTGTAATGAATCTAAGCAAACCACAACAGCATTGCCAAACGTACGATTCTACTCACAAATTTCCTACCAAGTAATTCATA
Source organism: Cataclysta lemnata (assembly GCA_963931975.1). Classification (NCBI taxonomy): domain Eukaryota; kingdom Metazoa; phylum Arthropoda; class Insecta; order Lepidoptera; family Crambidae; genus Cataclysta; species Cataclysta lemnata. The sequence continues at coordinate 8,895,796 of OZ008353.1, read as the reverse complement.
TTTGTTCATTACATTATTTATGTGTTGGTGAGGGACGACTAAATATAAAGCAAATTAACGAAACATCATGAAGATGTATATACCTACGCCTTTAATTATTTTTTTGCTGACACCCCTGAGGCAAAATTACATAGCCACAATTTTCCTAAATCTTGTAAACGTCGACTTTTTCACTCCAATCCCGCTAACCTAATAATACCAGTGCAGACAGTTTTTTAATCAAATTACGTTGTTGCCATCCCGTTTTTGCCCAGGGTGAGAAATTTCAATCACAAATGTTAAAATTCGGAGAAGCTAAACAATAAATCTGAGCTAAATATTGTATTGCAGATAACGAAAGGAAAAACTTTTTAAGAATGTGCAAGGTATGCATTACCCGATTTCAAAAATGGCGTCTTGAATGATGACTAATTCTTTTGAGCTTCTTTTGTTTTTGTAGTTCTTATTGTAATAAGAACTACAAAAACATATTTTGTAAAATAGTCTGATAAAAAAGAATAAGCCGGTGGTTTTTTCTAACTTGTTGAGCGAAAAGTACCCTTTACTGTTTTTGCAATAAAGAAAAAAAACCTGCGAGTGTAAACGGCCAAAGCGGGAAGGCAAAGGAAATGATTACGGCAATCAAAGACAAAAGACAATCTCTAAGAAATTAATTACATTTATTAGGTATTATTTATTAGGTCCATTGTGGACACGGTAATGGGTGTACATTAAAATGGTGTTGGGTGCGTTAATTTATCGTGGGCGGGACAACAGAACGCCCTGTGTCGCGATCGCGTGCTCAACCGAATAAATGGGAAAATGTGTCCCATGCCGACATCAATGGCGCAGGTAAACGGCGGAGGCGTCACGTTAGCACTTCGCAAATGTAGGGGACGTTTGCGCAAAAATAAAAATAATTTGTTGCGTGCTGTAACCATTCCCTTGGGATTCTGTGAGAGTAACATTTGTTGTTAGTAACTGACAGTACCGTTTAATTCAGCTGCATCAAGTCACGGCAAATACAATGCCCAATGATCATCATCCGTGCAATAAATCCCTCATCCCCCTAGGTGGAAGAATCTAGTGAAAATAACCAACCATGCAGGTCTAAAACGGATAGTTGAATATTAACGACTCCAGACACAGCTGCTGGAACAACGGCTTAATGTGCCTCGCGAAATAGGGTGAAGTTCGTGACAGAATTTTTGGTCAGCCATCCAATGAACTGCCTTAGTGAATATAGAAGCCAAGCTCCTCACATGTTACTTAATACAGTTTGCTACGTGCTACGTAAGGCGAGGTTTCCGGTACGTATCAATTTATGTAGTTCATTTACACGCTACGACAGTATGAGCGCTTAGGCACTACATCCGATCCGAATCCGAAATTTTGACGGTCCGTTGTCCGTTGTGTCTCTGTTCGAGTTTTCTAGACCAATAACTTGCACACTATTTGGTTCCAGTCTTGAATACAAATGTCTAAAATTACCCTGTTTACAAATATAGGCTGCTATAGAACAATACAAAGGAACCAACTATAGTTTGTGAAACCCATTTTGTACTAAGAAAGGCACTTTCCGTAACTAAATAAATCTACACATGGCCACAAATGATTTCCGAGCATCGTTTATTACACGGGAACAGAATACGGCGATGTCAAGAACTTTGGCGCACCTACCTACACATGTCGAAAACTTTCATAAGCCGAAAGTCAAACGTCGGTAGGTATGCAAATATACGAAACGAGAGCGGAGAACTTTAGATACCGAAAATTAAGGTCAAATATTGAACCGTGTGCCGCAAGGTGAACGGATCAGTGATATTTATACGGAATCACATAAAAACCGGCAATATCCGCGGATGCCCAGGAAATAACCGTAGGCAAAGTACCCGGTTACATCAGAAGTGACAGTGTGAATGATTCGTTCGCATTTCCACAACCACTCTTGGGGCAAATGCGATACTACATTATTCCCCTTTTTATTTCAGTATAATAAATGTAAGGGCCATCTTGCTTGTGTACCGTTCAGAGTTATAAATTAGTAGCAACGAAGCCAAATTAAGGGACCTTTTTACTACACACCATAGGGAAGGAAGCTTCTTTTTTATTTACATTTTATTTAGAAGAATTTTTGGGAGGAAAGTATCTACACTTTCCTCAAACTACTTTGTAAGAAGTGTCTCCGAAATTCAATCTCGGAACCTTCGGAGAAAGGTTCACAATTGGGAAATACTTGTTCTCTCTTAAACCAAAGTCTAGGAATGTGACAGACGTACAAACTATGCTTAGCGCAACGCAATTACATTTTTCGACTTCCAGTTTACCTTTAACTTTTTCTTTTGTGGCATTGATAAAAAAGTTTTTTCTTGTCGTCTCTTATTTTCAGTATTGTTAATCATAAAAGTCTTGGGTGAATCCGATTTTTTTTGTTATGTTTTTTTCTGATATTTACAAGTACAACTAATGTTCATTGACATGAAATAGTAATTTAAAAGCAAACTCAAGTTTAACCTCCGTGCACGGTGTCCTAATGCGGGAATCGATCCCGTGTGCTCGGCAATCTGGGCCTGCCTATAGGTACCTGCCAACCAGAATATCCTGGTTAGCGAATTTTCTTTGTATGTAATAAATTATATTGTTGACTTCGTGATACTTTTCACATGGAGAAAGTTCTCAAAATATCTCAATGAACCTAATTCCCAGAAATTGTTGACCCAATAAGAAGAAAATATCGGACAGGAAACTTCTTAACTGTTGATATTACGAAGATCTTTTTTTTCCTTTAGGCAACGAAAGAAATATACAGCACTCTGTTAAAAATAACTTGAGAAAATAAACAGTCTTAAAGTTTAAATTACTAATATAAGCCGTATCGGTGGACAAAATTCTTCTGAATAAATCATGCGTTCCCTAGATCTTCACACAAGTTCCTAACGACGCCGACTCATGATAATTTTCGAACGCTCCGGGAAACTTTGCCTTCCCAAAACTGCCGTAAATAAGAAAGATGTTTTATGTCTCCCTATTGAATTTGTTACCTACCTGTGTAGCAGGTATCCATCGCATATTATTTGCGGCACATTACCTTACTCAGGCGTCTGAGGAACGGTCTGCTAGGGAAAATGGTGTTTCAAACAGTCAAATGTTTCTTTGAAGTATTTCCTAACGGCACAGATTTCGTTGGATTCCCGAAATCGACTTACTAATCCCGCCTAATTCAGTTTTAAGACGAGCTTTCGGAGTATCCTATATTTTATTCAGCAATCCAAATTGCGTACTCGAAAGCAAAGAAAAGAATTGCAAATTCCTAAAATGGTTACAAGTTAAATATTAAATGAGAATAGGGGCTGTAGACGGCTCCCGGAATTCTCCTTAATTAACTCTGATTGACTTTTGTCTATCAGCAGTCTTTGTAATCCATTGTCTTCCTTCCTAATGTTTCGTAATTAGGCTGAATGCATTTTTAAAATGTTATCTTGATTACAGTTCTTGTCTATAAAGTTCAAAAATGCCAGATCGTGAAATTAGGTATCTATTGGTCTTTATAATTTTTGTGCATACTAAGTTAGAAACAGATTGTGTAATTAATTCGTCATAGATTTTTCCCATTTTTCCATGTATATAAATTAGAAATGTTGTGATTAGAACTACATATTGTTATTATAATCACCATCTGAAAGCATGGCGCATCGATTGACCTACTTACAGAGCCGGCCCGCCATTTATACTTCCTGACGTCTCATCTCAATATTGGCAGTGATTTCGCGAATACCAATCAATATAAGGTACAGAGGAATGAGATGTCTGTAATGATTTAGCTTTGCCAATACTAACGAATACGGGATCATCGATGTAAGGTTCTAAAGAGTATTTATGACTGTTTAAGAAGTAGTTAATGTAATCTCACTTAGAGGTACCAACTTAGAAGGTTCTAGAAATGAAATCGGTTGAAATTGCACAACTCCTAATTAAACCGAAACCTAAGTCCAATAATTAGCTATACAAATTACTTTTAATATACACAACGTTTGTTCGATAAACTACTAGTCTGCAGAATTTTAAACCAACATAATACCCAGTAGGTATTGTTCGACAATGAACGTATTCCAGCGTTTAATGAAAATACATAAGTGAAGCTCTCGCCGAACGGTCACAACAGAATAGATCAAACTACCACAGTAAAGTAAATTGGCGAAATAGAATTGTTGCCGATGCTAAGCTAGCAACCTCTTTTATAGATATTTATACTTTTTGATGATTATTGTTTTTTATACTTTTTAAATATTTTGTTTTTTGACATTTATATTACACTTCAATTTTACACGAAGACGAGACAGTTTTATTTCCAAATAATTTTCCAGTTTTTACTTTCCCTTACTTTACCTTCACCAGTCTTCCTTCCATTATCGCTCATCTTCAACAAGAATTGTTTCACAAACGTTCAATTGATCAGAAATAATTTGGACAATTAATTATTATTGTCGGACTTTAGATATATCGATCATTCATTTCTGTGGCGCATTCACAATATCCGTTTTCATAACATAAAAAAGTACCAAGAAAGTCAGTTTTCTTTAAATTTTTCTGTCACCACATAATAGGTTGGGGAAAAAGTTTCTTCGCATTTTTTAAGAAAATTCAAACCATTTTTTAATATAGTTTATTTACATTTAACTAAAGTATGTAGGTACCATTTTGTTCGATAACTTTTTGCCATCTTGTAGGTACTTTTTGACATGATCCCATTGCTATAGAAATTTTGGGACTTCTGGTCAAAATACCGCGACAAGTGGTTTTGGCAGTCCTCTCGTGATGTTAACCTGACACTGCCTAAAGAATTCTGAAGAGACCGAAACAAGTGGAAATCTGAAGGTGCAAGGTCAGGACTATACGGCGGATGCATTAACACCTCCCAGCCAAACTCTCTTAATTTTTGCTGAGTGGCTAAAAATGTGTGAGGTCTAGCGTTATCATGATGAAAAACCACACCCCTTCTGTTGATTAATTCCGGCCGCTTTCTCTCAACTTCTTGCTTTAATCTCACCAGTTTTTCGCAGTAGAGTTCAGAATCGATGGTCCTGCCTGGTGGTAACAGCTCATAATGAATAATGCCCTTCCAATCCCACCACACACACAGCATCACCTTGTTGCGAGTTAACCCGGGTTTCGCCACAGTCTGTGAAGCCTGACCGGCCTTTGACCACGACCTTTTTCGCACGTTCTTGGCGTACATGATCCACTTTTCATCACCAGTTATCAGCTTCTTCAAAAATGGTTCGGTTTAATTAGGTCGTAATAAAGAATCACAAATGAGTACACGGTTCATTAGGTTTCTTTCAGTGAGCTCGTGAGGTACCCAAATGTCGAGCTTTTTTGTGTACCCAGTTTTTTTCAAATGCGCCAAAACTGTTTTGTGGTCAATTCCCAGTTCTTCAGCTACGTCGTAACTACTGACATGCCGATCTTGCTCCACTTTTTCAAAAATGACATCCATTTTATCTGTAATAGGGCGACCAGAGCGACGTGCAACTTTGACATCAAAATTTCCGGATTGAAAACGCTTAAACCAAATTTGTGCTACTCTCACAGACACTGCACTAGGTCCATAAACATCGCAATTTTTTTTCGCGGCTTGCGTTGCATTTTTACCTTTTTTGTAGTAAAGATTTAAAATGTATCGAATTTCTTCATTAGATTCACTCATCTTGGCGGTACGAAAAACAAATGAAAATCACACATTTTCCTAATTTGAATTTGGAATTATGTTCTTTAAAATTTAAACTTTCAATCATACCAAAACCAGCCAGATACAAATAGTATAGCCAAAGAGATTTTATTACAAGTTTATACAAACAAACAAATATTCTTTATTGCGCACACAGTAACAACAATTATTAAAGAGAACAAAGAGCAATAGTCATGTATGGACAATAGGCGGCCTTATTGCTATTAGCAATCTCTTCCAGGCAACCTTGGCAAAAGAAAAATTGTAAATATATAAAAATCAGTGGGGCAACTAAGAAATAAATAAATGAACAACTAATTTATAAACTACAATAAATATAGACAGCAAAACATTACAACTTACATAAAGCTACTTATATAGATGTTTGGAGGAAATGGTTAGTAACTAAGCGCTTGAAAGACTCCAAAGTGCGAGCTCGTCTGATGCTTTCAGGTAAGGAGTTCCATAACCGGACAGCATGCACGGAAAAGGAATATGTAAAGAAACTGGTACTATGTAAAGGAAAGTTAAGGGTAAGATTTGACAAGGAACGCAGCGGGCGACTTAAAGAAGAAGAATGAAAAGTAAAGAAGCTGCGAAGGTAACCCGGTGACGTTGGGAGGAAAAGAATGGAATAGAGTAGTGAAAGAACGTGTAAGTCCCTTCGCTGCCGAATAGTAAGCCAGTTGAGTTTGGTGCGAAATTCCGACACGTGGTCAAATTTACGCAAATTATAAACGAACTTAACACATAGATTCTGCAGACGCTCCAGCCTATCAAGAAGTACCTCAGTAAGGTCACAATAACATACGTCAGCATAATCCAGCAAAGAGAGTAACAGCGATTGGGCAAGATTCACTTTAGTGCTAATCGGCAAAAAGTTACGGAGACGTCTAAGTGAACCATACGCGGCAAAAACTTTTCTACTGATCTCATCTACTTGAGGTTTCCATGTTAAGCATTGGTCCAGGATGATACCGAGATATTTGACACTCTTTTCATATGGAATCCGTACACCACTCAAAGTGACTGAGGGAATACAGTTTAAGTCAATACATTTAATGAAATATGGACTCCCAAATATAATAGCCTGCGTTTTATGTGGATTTAAAACAAGACCAAAGGCCTTGCTCCAGTCCTCAATAGCGCCAAGGTTACTATTTAACAATGAAATTGCAGCTGGCAAATCCGAAATAGATGCCTGAGTATAAATCTGTACATCATCGGCGTAGATGTGATATGAGCAAGAGACTGATTCGGCTATGGAGTTAATAAAAATGGAGAACAACAAAGGAGATAAAATACTACCCTGCGGGACTCCAGCATAGATATCAGTCCAGGCAGAATTAGTCTCATCAATACGGATACGCTGTTTACGTCCATGCAAGTAACTACGAAACCAGTCAGTCACAAGTGGTGATATATTGAGAGAGCGCATAACAGCAACTAGTATATCGTAGTCAACGGAATTAAACGCGTTGCTGAAATCCAAAAGCGCCAGCAACGTGAGTTGTTTTTTCTCCATTCCTAGTCGAATGTCGTCAGTCACTTTAACTAGGGAGTTTATACATACTATAATGCGAACAGACTTTTTCCCCAACCTAATATGTCACTTTCAAAGAACAGTTACATAGGTACTCCGTTTCTACTTTATCCATTCTGCCCCCAGACTTAATCCATTTGCATAAATCCAAAACGGATGATTCAATGAAAGTGGCAGAAATGCGACCATGCTTTTAAGATCGACCGACCCATACAGAAATGCAGAGCAACCAAAGCAGCTAAATTAAGCGGAACCCTCTATCCGTAAACTTGGCTAAGTATTGCACCGCGAAATTAGACAATAAAGCAGAAACTTTTCCGAATATAATGGCTAATGAACTGAAAGTTCGACGTCCGAAGTTTCCTGATACTTCCTGTGTCGAGAGTTGGGTGCCTCGTGGAAATATGCCTCGGAACAAAACAGTTAAGTAGCCAGCATAAAAAGATGCTGCCGTGATTCATAGAACAACAACATGCAAGTAAAAAAAAAATATCTCTATAACTAAATAAAAATATCTTGGTATGCGAAGTATCAACATTTAAAGATAGATTTTAGTGTACCTACATACAATGGACGTGCACTCTATTGCTGTAGGTACTGTATATATTTAAGCGTATTTGATAATGTAATCTGTATTGTATCACGAAATATTGTATTTCATGTATTGTTCGGTAAGGCCGGTCATTGGATTGGTGACCTAAAATATATTACTACAACTACTTCGCAAGGCACTTTACGCCTTGGGTCCCGGCTGCATCTTTATCCGTAATATCCGCGGAGTGCCAGCGTGGTGGGTTATGGCCCACTATTCCTAATATTCTTCCAACTACAGGGAAGGTTAGTGCCCCAGGCAGTGAGGACATGAAAGGGTTGGTTTTGGCTATGATGATCACATGGAATTATGCTAAATCCTTTTTGCTTAACAACTGCCTCCCCTGTTTAAACTGCGACATTAGTGCTGGAGGCGCAAAACATAACTCGCAGAAGCTGTACAAATGAAGTTTGCTAAGTATTCCGGATTCACCCTTCGGACGAACATTAACATGAAATATGCGAAGCAGACTACACTGAGGGAAGACTGGTCCTCGTTATAAATGTGCGTAAATATTGTTCCAGCGGCCTTTGTGGGGCTCATTAAGAAGCCATTTTGAGTCAGAGTGTAATCGTGAGCTTCTTAAACGGAAAAAGTCGTTTGCTCGTTAAAAAGGAGTTCCGAGAGCGGATGTTTCGTTCTTTTTGCGGGAGCCGTCTCTCTGATTCGTGTTTGCATTATGCGATATTGTTAATTGCCAAATTCGTTTTCTTCGTTTACGTTTCATCTATTTTCTACGGGTTACTGTTCGATATTTTGATTTCTTTTTATTTTCTGTAGAGACCTAAACTGGTGAAGTAAACAATAGACAAGGACAGCGAATATAAGACTTCATACCGCGGTCTCTTTCGGGTATTATGACTACATGTGTATAAGATATAATATAGGTTATGAAACATATTTACAAAGGTACCTACCTACTTTCTACTGTTGCTGCTGCCCGGCTAGCATGACCACCCTAACACGATATTGCGTCGAATGAAGCTGCTCATATAATTGTAATCGAACTTCACTTCAGGTAAGTTCGTTTGATTTTCAATAATATGGTATAGCCATTTTGAACTTAAAAAATCATTAAACTTTTGACAGTTCAAAGCGATAAATGTTACATATACCTACAGGGCGTCCCGCGGCCATGCCACACGGAGAGAAAGTATATTAAATATTGAACGTAGGATATTTTACTAAAAGAAGACATCGTTTTATTTTTAATAATAAGTAGAACTGCATTAACAGATTTTTTAAAAATCGCCTACCTCAACCGGGAATCGAACCCGCCAAATGTGATAGAAAAATTACTTGTATTTTATAATAGCGTTTGAAAGGGCTACTCATAAGCATTATTTTTTCCTAAATAACCTAGCATATTAAATGAAACTAAGATCATAAAATATTTCATTTTATTAAAAAAAAAATAATTATCAAATGCTCAAAATGTGATCCGTTCTGTTGTATACAAATTCTCACTCTTTAGATAATTTCTCTCCCTGTCGATTTACTTATTTTTGCATGGTGGATGTTTGAAATAATACGTCTAAGTTCATTTTGTAACTCCTGCACACTGTTGTACCGGTTCCTGTAAACTAAATCTTTTACATAACCCCATAAAAAAAATCAAGTGGGGTTAGATCTGCGGATCTCGGTAGCCATCTAATTTGTCCAAAAGTGAAGGAAGGAAAATATTCATTAAGAAACTCGGCTGTTCTCCTACTGTTATGAGCCGGAGCCCCATCTTGCTGGAATATGAGATTTCGTCGATCTGCACCAGGAAGATTATATATATATAATATTAATCTCATTTCTTAAAATCTCAAGTATTTCTAGATATCTTTTCACTTTGATCAGAGTTCCTTCGTAAATAGTGCAGTGTCTTAGTTTCTTTTAATATGCTAGGTTATTTAGGAAAAAATAATGCTTATGAGTAGCCCTTTCAAACGCTATTATAAAATACAAGTAATTTTTCTATCACATTTGGCAGGTTCGATTCCCGGTTGAGGTAGGCGATTTTAAAAAAATCTGTGAATGCAGTTCTACATATTATTAAAAATAAAACGATGTCTTTTTTTAGTAAAATATCCTACGTTCAATATTTAATATACTTTCCCTCCGCGTGGCATGGCCGTGGGACGCCCTGTATATTCATTATTTTTCATTTGAATTTAAAATGGACATCTAACATAAACGACTTCATATTTACTTTATCTTTGGAGACCAGTGTATGGTGGACCGTGAGGCTTATATCAAGTCGAAACATGCTACGGTATTCTCGAACCTTCCATTTGAGCATTCAGTAGGTAATTTACAATGATATTTAAATATAGTCATTGGTAATTTTTTTTTTAAGTTATAGCTTCTAATCGTTAATTATAATTAATTTTAAATCACTACGACAGCATGTTAGAGTTCTCTATATTGTAAAAATTGGTGAAACGCTTGCCTCCACTGACCAGTTGGTTTTTTTTACAAAAACGCTAGTCGTGCTAGATTATGTAGGTAGGTAGTTAAATTGCTTTGATAAAAAAGATTATTTTATAACCCGTGTCATTATTATTAATTTACGATTAAATAAAACAACACATTTACATTTAATTATATAACATTTATTTGTACATAAGATTATCTACCTACAGAGAAGCTATACATACTTTAAAATAACAAATATTTTATGTGTATACGTAGATAAATGTAGTCACGAGAGTTGTCTTAAAATATAAGCCAGGAACATTTATTCTAATAATAAAATGATTAATTCTTTTTACAAGGTGTTTGGTACAAGGGGTATCAAGCCGGCACCTACCCATGCTAACATAGTCATATAAATACTATGGTGAAATAAAAAAAAAATATAAAAACAAATTTGAATTCTCTATACAAATAGTTCGATCAGATTTTGTTTTTTTATATTTTTACAATTTTGAATTTTTAATGTCACCATAGCATTTATATAACTATGTTAGAGTGGGTAAGTGCCGGCTTGATACCCCATGTACGAAACACCTTGTATAAGTAAACATTGACTTAAGTATAACAGAGCCTAAACATACTGATATTTTGTTATGCGACGGTGTTCTATCAGAATGCTATATGCAGAATATATAGTTCGATGCACAAATCTGAGACAATTGATAGAAAGTAAAACTACTTACTTATCTGACTGACAATAAAGCTTGAAATGTAAACAGTCATTAGGGGCCCATTATCTGTCATTAATCAACTCAAATAATTTCGCCAGATAAAGTAGCCAACAATGCCAAATATTAGGAAGCATTTCTGTTGCTATTTTCCCAAAATTATAAATCATTATTAATGAATTTTAGCTAGGAGTAGGTACATTTTTAGTATACCAGTATCATAAATTTTTAGTATTTTTAGTATATTGAAAAATAGTCCAATTCATAAAACAATTTTTACATTGAAGGTAAATTTTAAATATAGTTTATGCATGTTCGTTGTTGATACTGAGCTTAAGCTAGTAGGTATGTCTAGGCCTGGAAATGACACCTGGCATACAAAATTTCCTGCTTATAACCCAAAAACAAAATAATAGTGTTATAATTTATTAATAAACGTAAACCAATACAAAATCCAGATGTAATCAGTAACTCTCTGCATCATAAATAACTATAACCTAACAACAATAATTACTATGGTCTTTTAGATAGTACAATTGAAAATGACGTAGTACCTATTCTTCTGGCTCTTGGCTCTCGTTACACACGCATACGCACAGTTAACGGCACTTCAGACTACCCAAAACCATAAAATTTCTTCAATCGATTGTCAACCTTAACTTAGTAATAATAGAGCACAAAATCGATTGAGAAATTTTGCCATTTTGTAGTAGTGTTTACTGTACATTGAACAACCAATAACGTTTGAAGTGCTATTACAAAATGAATAGTTAAAACTGATTTGCATCTTAATGTAAACGATAACAGAACACCATTTCCAATGGCGATACATATTATTATGACCGTGTAAGGGTGTTACCACACCAATCGAACTATCGTCGCTCGAAGCTGACAATCGACGACGATCAAGATTATAGACAATAGGAGTTGATCTGTGGAGATGATCAACGACAGCACGATTGTTGTGGTAACAATCTTACTTACAAAAATTGGTGTATTAATTGCAACGTGGGTGTTTGTTTCACCTCTGCCTACCCCTTCGGGGATATAGGCGTGATTTATGTATGTATGTATGTATATTTTAGATACACGAATAGTCGACTGTATAATTCACAATATCCTAAGTAACTTTATCAGTAACTTTAACAATATACGTAATTAGAATACAGTTGCATTATAAGAAACAATATTACGCTATCTATCACAAAAATACTGTAGAAAATTTAAAATGAAAGACTAATTTTCCAACCATTTTGACCGTCACAGTTGGTTATATATAGAAGTTTTTTTTAACAGTTTGACATCTGTGGTAAATGAATTACGAGTTGTAATGCATGTAGTCCTCCATGTAGTACTCCTTCTTGTAGAAATTGTAATCCACAGTGTATAAGGGGAACACGGGGCAATCTACAAGACGTGGCGGCCAAAATTCAATAGAATACAATGATCAAAGAGAACAATAACTTGTTTTAGTTATTGAGGAGCAATTTTGTTTGTTTTTATTAAATATTCATTAAAATTATAACTACAAAATCGCTATCATTAATTATATCACAACAACATCAAGAATTCAAGATTTTTTTTTTAATTTGATTACAACATTTTTATTCAAAGTTGTTTGCTCTATACTTTTTTTTTTTGTAAAGTATTGAAATGGAATCGCAGTATGTAAAAAAAAATATACAAAAATATGAATTTGCCTAGTGGCTCGTGAAGACTTCTCGAGAATCATTCCCAGAGTTGAGCCACTGTTTATACTCCTTATTTTGGCTATTATTTAAAAACAATTTAGCACATAAAACATTTACATGAGAAAGCTAATTTACCTGTACCCTACATCTACGGCATAAGATCCGGTAAAATTGGTGTTACGAATTTTTAAATGCTACATTTTAAATTAAGCGGACGTAGTTAAACATGAAAAATCCAAACAAGAAAAGATTGTCTTTACTATTTCCGCCATCTATCTAATTACAAAGATTGGTGGATATTCGGCACTTTTTCATTTTTATAATTAAAACTGTACTGTTATAAAATAATTTAGTGCGGTTTTTTTTCCAAAGATTCATTCATTTACCAAATTAAGTGATATTCGTCATTAAGTGAAATTGAATTGGAACAGGCAATATGTTCAATTATAATTATTATGTTTACAAAATAATACACAGAAAGAAATCAATGTTTACAGTCTGCTAGAATCTAATATATTGAACCCTTTCCATACCTATTATTATTTTTCATTGGTTTCTTTGTACAAGATATTGATATTGATACAGGACAGATTACAATTATAGCAAATATAAGTCCTATTTGCTATAATTATAATCTGTCTTGTATATTAATAAAAAATAAAAAAAGATAAGATGACACAGGCATCATTACCATCGTTCATGTAGTATGTCCTTACAAAAAAAAATTGTACAATCGTAGTACATACAGCCGCCGTCTAAAATGTTTATCAGTTTTTAAACTAAGATCTTTACTATGCTCTGTGTATTATAGTCTAAATTTGTTGTAAGGAAAAATATTTATGACTTTGTTGCACGAATAGAAATTCTAAGTGCAATTATAAATCTTGGGGTGGTTAACATTTTTGACTGCGACTGTACTTATGCCGACCTAGCTATGGGTTATCATGGAAAGGGTTAACAAAATTGCGGAGATAATGTGCCATGGCCCAAAAATATTACGCATTTGACCTTCAAAACCCAACAGGCCAGAATAATAATTAAAAGTATTACCAATAAGTTACTTACAACTTAATTCTAGCAATGGTTGATCAATAACGCGATTTATTACAAATCTCTTTTAGAATACAAGAGGAACTATCTACTATCCTCATACGACCAATATACAAAAAACACTGATCATCTTTGCATCAAAACAATCACATACGTCAGCGACAACGCAAAAGCACCTTTAAAACGTAGAAAACCTAACCTAAGATAATAAATGCCAAATAAAAACTTAAGGAAAAAAACACTTCACAAAAACTTGAACAAACCGTAGAGATATATATTCGATTATATTCACTCAAGCTCTAAGTAGAAAGAACTGGCTACAAATCACAAAGCATTCGGTGATACGTGCTACTTATTTTTAATACTTGCAACACAACATGTGAAAGGCAAAAGGCAAAGGGGTCCATTCAAAGAAGGGGCGCAAAAATTGTCAAGCTCCCATTCACACAGCAAACACTTGGTACAACACTACACTAGGTGCTCGGGACAGGGTGAACGTAACGCGGGAATCACTAAAACCAAGCTTTCATAAAAACAACAAATCAAACGGAAAAAGTGCATCACGTCAAAATAGGTTTTAACGTACCTACGATTTTTTAGTTTTTTTTATTTTCTTCTTTTTCTCGTGTCTAATAAAAATGCAATCTATTTTACAGATTATAAAGATTATGTTTGAGGTTTGCAACGCTCCCACGGCCAGTGTCAACTCGGCCGTTTGAGTATTGCAACACTCGGACCGCTCGCTAGGGCGAGTCGTCCGTTTAATCATTCAAGTACCAGCTGACATGAATTACGCACTTTCAGCAAAGAAAAATATGTCAAAACACTACTAACATTTTTTTTCGACTTGCGACTAGTGAAATCAACTCTACTTGACCATTTATCGATTAGTTGTTTTTTTTTAATTCGTTATAAAATTCTCGATTTCGTCCACGAATGCACTATGTTTTAGTATTATATCCCTATCTATCATCAGACACATTGTGATCGGTTACACACCAATTCCCGACTTTCGCTTCGTCATATATCTTGTATATGACGAGGAAAGTTCCGTATGCCCCTGTGTAAGATTGCCAGCTATATATACCTTGCACAATCATCTTCAAGTAAAAAAATGTTCTATTTAATTTATGATCTATTTAAATTTTATCCTTTTGTGAAAAACAAACATTTACTAGGAAGTCCGGAGGCATATACGAGATGGCAATCGTACCCTTTCCAATATCGACATCAAATTGTTGGTGTTACACATTGTTTCCAATAAACCCTACAAATTTTACCTTAACATTAGCCAATTCTATAAATTAAAGTTTTTAAATTTTGATTTATTATCCGATGACAATTATTATCAAATAAAATATCCCCGAGGAGTATTAGTTGTTTACGATGTGATATGTGTCGATTGATTTTTATGAGACGTGATATTTTAACATCGCTCTATGTTCGGTTTGCTCACGTTAATTTTCGCAATAATGCCGTTGTATATTTAATTACCCCAATTGATATTTGCATTTTTTTTGTTCGAGGTTGAAGAAACCGATCCCTGAACATAGCTTAGAGATAGTAACTGCCGCACTCAGAGACGTAAATTAACTTTAATGAATACTTTGTCAAAAAAATTTCATTTAAATCTAAACCATAGATCCAGCAAGTATAGCGACTAGTTTTGAATTGTCATTTTTGACATTAAGTACTCATTAGCGTTATTTGACGTCTCTAAGTGCGGCAGTAAGACTCATACTACAAATATTATCGCATTTTTTTTGGTGTTTGGCCAAATATAAATGGTCACTTTATAACAATATGCATCGGTCGGAAAGCATTGGTTATAATATTGACGCATTCGTTTAAGGTTGCGTACCTCTGATGCAACTTACAACCGGTGACCAAATTTAGTTGATACTTGTCTGTTGGTGACAATATTTTCGCAATATTTGTCATAGTTCCTTCCTCACCAACTATATCAGAGGTGACCAAATGTAGTTGATACTTTGAAGTGCGACTTTATACCACGTCTCAAATTTAAAATGTCCAATGAAATGTCACGATTCGTTGCCTGCTTGGATAATGGTATCTAGAGTTGACATACTGTGAACTGTCATCGCGTGGTCTCAGAGCACTATTCCTCTGCGCCAGCGTCCTCGCTTATTGTTTCGCCCGCTCTTTCTTGGGAAATGTTTTGACCTGCAAAGAAGAATTGGGTTTTATTAGACAGAAACAGCGGTTGTCTATTAAACCGATACGCAAATTTCGCTGTTGATATTTTTCCCCGTAAGTACTACAATAAATATACTAACCAAACATGAAATAATTACTCCAGCGGGGTAAAATATTTTATCCAATCTATAAGGTCGCCTTTGAGAAAATATCTATCACAAAATATACATAAAAATTTTGTCATTTATGCAGTGATTCCTCATTCTCTCTCTCTTTCCCTCTCTATCTCTTCTCTACTAATCAAGCGTAAGACAAAACAAACCAAATATGATTTGATTTTATATGAACATTAATGTAAGAAAAAATATTACATTAAGATAATATCCTCTGCAATCAGGCCTTGCGGAGAAGGCGAGTTTAATTCCCGCATCAGGACAATCTTTTTCTCCCTGTCCTGTTCCCAATCTATCTGGACCGCGGTCGGCATCAGGACAACAATTTTTCAACATTTTTCTGACTAACAAAGTAAACAAAAAGCTACACAAGTAGCCAAATGACCCACAACTTTCAGATGTCAGAGGTACGCACCCTTTTTCGCTGATGAAAGTATGCACTTCTTGCAGCTTATGAAGAAAAAGGAGACACGTTAGAATTAGGCGTTGAGGGCATCAGGTCCATCGTCTTGCAAACCCAGCCGGCTATGTCCACCTTCTCCGCGTCTGCCTTGCGGATCCAGTCGTGGTTCTGCGAATGTCGATCGTAGATAGAAAATTCACATCATCACATTGGGTGCAGGTACACCATATTAGTTACTAGAAACAAGCTTTACATACATAAATCATGCCTTTTGCCGCATTTACGTTAGTCGTTTCAACCCGCAATAGGTTTTGTTATTGCTAGCAATGCAACCCGCATGCGGGTACCGTTTACACTAGTCTTTCCACTCAGCACTACAACAATACAGGCTTGGAACACGACTTGTATCGACATGGCAGGATCCGCATTCTGCGTATCGACTGAGTATATCGAGAAATGTAATTACGACATTAATCTATGTAGGCAGAGTTGATTTAAACACCCACTTTTCGATAATAAAGTTAGGTCCCATGTCCGAGCCTATTGCTATCAATCGGGCACTTAAATCGCAGTATCTATATTGCTAGGTCGTATAAGACGAATGCTGCTGCCCATTACTTATTGCTGTATTTTAGTCGTCTTTAACGATACCTAAGGGAGAGATGGGGGTGATAATAATAATAATAAATAAGTATTTTTACACTCACACCAATCATCTAGCCCAAAGTAAGTAGCCTAAGCACTTGTGTTATGGATACTAGATGACGGACATATTTTTTAATATAATTATGTATATAAATGTTGAAAATATACTACATACATACACAACCATGACAACAAATTGTATTCTACTTGTATCACCACACAACTAGAATTATATTATCTTGACATTTTAATGTCACTTACCATCAAGGTCTTCAAATCGGCTCTCTCATCAGGGTTCTTCTTCAGACATCGGTCAACAAAGTCTTTGAATTCGTCTGAGAAGATGCCAGAAGGAAGCTTGGGCGGTGGTTCGTTCACAATGTAATCGAGCAACTCAAATATCGCCATGGGCCGTGGTGAGTTCGGAGCCTGTAAAAAAGAAGGAAGAAGCATTAAAATAACTTCTTCCTGCTATGTTCCCAGTTTAACAGGGGTCTGCGCAGAATAAATATACTGTGTTTCTATTTATATTGGTCAAAGCCTTTTGATTTCGTTTTGTTTCTCATCATCCATCACACAGGTAAGATACTCATGGTGAATGAATGTATAGAAAAGTGATCGAAAGAAGAGATCGATGAACAGAGAGTATTTGGGATGATTCTAATATATATTATTCAAGGTTTTGTCGGATTTATAGCCCGCTTCACACCAATCCTCTTTGGATATGCTGTTGTCGGTGGTTTGCCCTACACCTTTTGAGTCCCCAGGGAGTTTATAGGTCTACACCAGGGAATCTCCCTTAGACGCCTTCAGATATCACTGGCGTAAGTCCGGGCTAGCACATTTTACGGTTTTTTATGCACCAGCCCAACATGACAGGCCATAATTCTTACTTGGTTTTTTAGGATAAAATTACAAATTTAATAACCAATACAACAAATACTAAAACATCATTCTGTATTTAAGTTAAGTAGGAGTAAAACATTTTCAACTCTTCAGGTACGTACTTGTCCGGGCGAATGATCTTCATTTTGTCCCCCAAAAATGGAGGCTAACGTCTTGGCGTCTGGAGGTGGGATGGGGTACATGCCGATTGCCATCTCTACCAGCGACAGGCCGAGCGACCAGATGTCAGACTGCACCGAGTAATGAGTGCCTTGAAGTCGTTCCGGCTGGCAACAAGAAATCACTTGGTAAATCTTAACTTTATGAAAAAAAGGCAATCTTATTTTTTATAAGATAAGAAAGCTAAAGCGCCTCCGAGACGGTCAAGCGGCTTCGCGTCAATCACGTAGATTTTCTGTTGTGCTTGCTAAAACAGTGTGATTGACCATAATAATATCAAGCTCATTGTCTATGGCCAAGCTCATTGTCTATAGTCAAGCCTCCTGACAGGCGTTTCAATCACACTGTTTACTATGGACAACAGGAAATCTGCGAGTTTCACGGGAAGCCGTTTGACTGTTTCGGATGCGCTTTATAGTTTATTAACGCAATAAATATTTTGATCATCCCTGATATTTGACGATTTAAAAAATCTCTGGAAGTAGACATCACTTTAGTACTTTACTACATAGACTACGCTTTTTCTTACTTTCTATTTTCTTGCTCAAAAAGTAATACATGAATTTCATTACAGCGTATTAGAGCGCGGATAAAACAGTATATTTCGCTCTAGGGGAGGAAGTGGCTTTTTTTAATTTATGTCTTTTACCAAACAGCCTACAAAACGAAAAATAAAGTCTCGACTTATTACTGTTTCCTAAAACTAAGGAAAATATCCTTTTAAAAATAGCCAGAATTACATATTAGGTTAGGGAAAAAGTCTTTTCGCATTATAGTATGTATAAACTTGTAATAAAATCTCTTTGGCTATACTATATGTATCTGGCTGGTTTTGGTATCATTGAAAGTTTAAATTTTAAAGAACATAATTCCAAATTCAAATTAGGAAAATGTGTGATTTTCATTTGTTTTTCGTACCGCCAAGATGAGTGAATCTAATGAAGCAATTCGATACATTTTAAAATTTTACTACAAAAAAGGTAAAAATGCAACGCAAGCCGCGAAAAAAATTTGCGATGTTTATGGACCTAGTGCAGTGTCTGTGAGAGTAGCACAAATTTGGTTTAAGCGTTTTCAATCCGGAAATTTTGATGTCAAAGATGCACGTCGCTCTGGTCGCCCTATTACAGATAAAATGGATAAAATGGAGCAAGATCGGCATGTCAGTAGTTACGACGTAGCTGAAGAACTGGGAATTGACCACAAAACAGTTTTGGCGCATTTGAAAAAAACTGGGTACACAAAAAAGCTCGACATTTGGGTACCTCACGAGCTCACTGAAAGAAACCTAATGAACCGTGTACCCATTTGTGATTCTTTATTACGACGTAATGAAACCGAAATATTTTTGAAGAAGCTGATAACTGGTGATGAAAAGTGGATCACGTACGACAAGAACGTGCGAAAAAGGTCGTGGTCAAAGGCCGGTCAGGCTTCACAGACTGTGGCGAAACCCGGGTTAACTCGCAACAAGGTGATGCTGTGTGTGTGGTGGGATTGGAAGGGTATTATTCATTATGAGCTGTTACCACCAGGCAGGACCATCGATTCTGAACTCTACTGCGAACGACTGATGAGATTAAAGCAATAAGTTGAGAGAAAGCGGCCGGAATTAATCAACAGAAGGGGTGTGGTTTTTCATCATGATAACGCTAGACCTCACACATCTTTAGCCACTGAGCACCTTCAAGATGGCAAAAAGTTATCGAACAAAATGGTACCTACATACTTTAGTTAAATGTAAATAAACTATATTAAAAAATGTTTTGAATTTTCTTAAAAAATGCGAAGAAACTTTTTCCCCAACCTAGTATGTATATACAAATTTAGTGAGTATCAACGATGAGCAGATGAGAGTTGGAACCAACGGCATAACGTGCCTTCTGAAGCACAAAGGTCCCCTGATAACATATTTGTGGTCACCCATCCAATGACCCACCTTGGGGTTTAGCTTAGCCTTTGCTTAAACTACGTAGTCGTAGGCCGACGATCGGATCAAGCTCCTCTATCCGAC
This sequence comes from Cataclysta lemnata, assembly GCA_963931975.1. Lineage (NCBI taxonomy): Eukaryota > Metazoa > Arthropoda > Insecta > Lepidoptera > Crambidae > Cataclysta > Cataclysta lemnata. The sequence continues at coordinate 8,875,625 of OZ008353.1, read as the reverse complement.
ACTCACCGACATATAACTCCTTGTGCCCACAAACGAGTTGGCCATTGAATCAATCAGCTGTCCAGAAACGCCAAAATCGCATATCTTGATCTCTCCGTTGCTATTCACTAGGATGTTTGAAGGCTTGACGTCGCGATGCATAATGGCATGTTTATCTCGCAGATAGCTAAGCCCTTTGAGCACTGCTGATGTTATTGTTCCTGTAGATGAGGTAATTGGTATGATAAGAAGATTATGTGCATTGTTATGAAAAAAATTAATATTGAATTTTGTACTGTGTATTTTGTATTAAGGAATGTAACACTAACAGAATCTTGTACAAAAAACAACCCTGATATCTAGCACTGGTTAAGAAGAAGACAAAATATAGGTTTGAAAAAGTTCTAAAAATTATATCGGACCTTCATGCAGACCTTCAACTATACATTTTCGAACTATTTCTTCTATTAGTTCAAATAAAAATCTAATTAATAACAGGAACTGGTACTTAATATTATTAAACACTTTTCCATTGTAACAGATCAACTCATTGCTCATCTCATTGAGTTTAATCTGTGAATATGCCAGTCAACCAACCTAGAATTGATTCAGGAATCCTGCCCGCCTTCTTCAGAATGAGGTCAAGCGATCCACCGTCCATATACTCCATACAGATTGATATTTCACCATCACTATAGAACGCTCCGTAGAAACCGACTATGTGTGCAAAGTTGCACTCATGGAGGACCTTCAACTCTCTGATGATCTGCTTCTTGATGGCCGGCTTTACTTCGAGGTGGATTAACTTCCGTGCCATAATGAGACCTGTCGACTTATGGCGCACTTTCATCACGACCCCACCATTGCCTTGACCTGTAATGAAAAGGTGTGTGCACTAAAACATAACCAGTATTAAACAACTATAGTTATTTTATTATTTTTACTGTATAACTTACCTAATTCCCCTAGTTTCTCAAAGTCATCATCACTAAGTTCCCCAATCTTTTCTTTCTGGCATAAGAATACTTCGATTCTTCGCCTTTGAGTGTCATCCATTTCAATCTGCTCCAGCCTCTCAGTAAGGGCTTCGATACTAGTCTTCGACTTGCCAGCCAAGCCTTGACGCCTGATTTACATAGCAAGTTTGTAATAAAACTTAAGCATGATTAGGAATTCATTTAGCTTAAAATTAAACTAATTATGTAAGAGAACTGTTCTCAGGTGCATTTAAAATGTTTTTATGAACTGAACACATGATGAGTAGGAAAAATGTCTTCAAAGTTTTAAGATTTCAAAACTAAAATCAAATTTTATATCAGAATTGAATTTTAGATTTTTTCAAAATAAAGGATTAACAATTTAATAAGATTTGAAAAACACTGACTTTGCTTTCTGCTACTACTAAGAAATAGAAATGTATGTAATGTAGAAATTAAACCTGAAGTAACATATTAAGTAATATGAAACAAAATAAAATACAGTGTGAAATACGATAATAATATTTACTTTTTGGGTGCATCTATATCTACCAGGTATATTTATGAAGTCACCCACTGGAGTTCACTATCTGCATAATAATTACAGTATGATTCATAGTATAGCGAATGCCTTTATAAGCTTTAATATAAGTGCCTATTTCAATTCCTTGTTAGTGAAAACTAGTACTTACTCAGAAGCTGTTGCAGACTTCAGCTGAGGCGTCATGTTTGATGGTGTGATCACCGGGGCTGTATCTATAGACCCTGGTGGAAGGGTGAGGTTTAATTTGTTTTTCGACATTTTACTCATCTTCGCATCACTTGGCTTACGGCATTTATAAAGAAAAACCGAACGTCCACTGCTGCATATGGTAAAAGATATAAGGTTTTTAGGAAAAACCTAATCCAGATCTGTATTTTATTTGTTCTTTGATGACTAAATAAAAATAAAATTGTTGCGGCTGCGAGAAATCTTTTTTGTTGTTGTTGTTTGTTTTTAATTCTTCCTTTTTAGGGAAGGCAAAGGGATCTAACCCATACAGCCATGACATTTGTATTATTTTGTTGTATTTTACTTTAAAATAAGGGTGCCACTATTTTAACGCATCTAGGATGCTTGACGGAAATCGCACAGTAACCCAAATCTGACGCGCGGATGTCGTACAAGGCGACAAAGGGTCAAGAAAGCGATGAGTAATGGACAGCAGCATTATTTTTGTACCACCTAGCAATGTATTGTGACTTTCGTGTCCGATACAAGGCAACAGGTTCGCCACCTATTACATGCTTACCGCGCCCGTGGTTCGGAATTAAGACCTAGAGGTCCCGGGTTCGATCCATCAGAGGGGTACAATATTTGTACTTACTCAGTTTGGTTGGTAGTAGGACTTATTTCAAGTCCGCCTGGCTAGCTACCACCATCTTATCAAAATCTGTCGCCATAATAATAATGTTAACATCATTATTGCGTTCCGACAATCGTGGTAAGATAGCCAGCCCCTCTGCGGTTGAGGATTCCTGGTGAATTCCATCTTCGGCCCTTATCGTCTTATTTATAATAAAATTGTTAGTCCTATAACATCTGCTAAAATAATTAGATATTAGCGACATAAATAAAAAAATCACTGTAAATCCGACTCCACGCAGTCTTGTCTGCCGTACCCCTAGAGTGTAGGTAATTTACAATTGCGTAAGCGCAGAGGGGCGAGGCAATGCTCGCCATCACCACTGCAACTTGGTTGTGGTCCTGAGCATTAGGCGTTGTTCTAATAGAACGTGATTGCGCGATCAAAGAGAGAGTTGTTCGTACGAACACGCGTTCAAGCCTATTGAACTCGAATTTGTATTGTATAGTTTCACACGATGGTCGCGTCGTTTGCTCGCGCGATGACCTGCTGCGTAATACATACATACATAAATCACGCCTACGCGAAAGGGTAGGCAGAGGTGAACTTAGGTCCCATGTAATAGGTGGCGAGCCTATTTAGTAACGTTGTAATATTTACGACAAACAAATTTAGGGAACTTTGTGTAAGTTATCATTCGGACAAATGATTAGGACAAAAAATATGGCAATTTAGATTATAGGAAAAAAGTTAGGTAACACGATACAGAACCAGTAATAATATCTATTGCAGGATCAATAACATTCAAGAATTAAAAATATGCAATTTATTTATGGATACCATTCTTAAAACAACTAAAACGTATTTATTTACATCTTATTTTATTATTTCCATATCCAATAATTCATATTTAAATATGCAGTTTAATTGACGCAGCTGTTAGATATTTATCGTAGTAGTAACTTATGTGATCTAAATATTAAAAAAATTCTATGAAATTTTTTTATGAACTACTTGATAAGTTGCTGTTGATTGCTGAATGAAAATTTGGATTGTTTTGCTATAACCATGAGTCATAATTTAGTAGGTACAGTCTTATATAATTACAACTTTCAATCAATCAATTATCTTTGCTACTATAACACAAAAATATTATACAAGGCATTTTTGGCACACAATCTACAAACACTCAGTTTAAAATATACTTGAATGCGCTCAAAACGCATTAACAATAACCAATAAGTATAATTCATATCTTTCTTAACTTTATTACATTGAACACTATCAATTGCGGTAGACAAATCACATGTTCATGGTTTTACCGTTGTTAGTACAGAGTGAATAACCCGTTCATTAATTTTCTAGTTCCAATCAATTAAATACTTACAGTACACCCAATAGGTGTAAAAAGAACTTCTTTATTATTATTTTATTATGTGGTTAATGATAATTGGTATAAAAAACAGGCACTATTCATGTTAACATAGTCATATAAATACTAGATGTTATAAAAAATCTAATGGTAAGACTGTATTACCCTTTAAACGTATAGGTTGTATTTTTACGACATATATATATTTGATTATTTTAGCTTCTTTCTTTTAGATATAAGCTTCTTATTGTTGATAATGATTGATGACAAATAGACAAAAGGATGTCGGAAAAATCCGACCCAAGTTATGCAATTAACATCGGGAGCAGTATTCACCAATACCTAACTGGTATTAACATTAAAGACGATAGACAGGATTCAAGGTTTATTTGACTCTTACAGTTGCAATTTTGTAACAGTCAAATAACCAGCAGGCTTTGAGGGCATTGAACATTACATACGAGAATCTACCATCCAAAACTGCTGAGAAATAATTTACTAGGCTAACTAATACTTAAGCATATAAAACCAGCATTTAATAGCAAAACTATACTATCACTAACATAAGACAAATGCGAAGTTTCAATATTTTACACACAATGTGACAATGATTTAGTGGCAAATAATAATAAATGGTTTTTTTCTTGAACAATAATAGTTGGATAAGGACCTACCGCAGAAATTGTAGTACATATAGACCCTCCAGTTGGTGTTTTAATAAAACTGTGCAATGAATTTTTAAAATTAATATTAAATTTTAATATACGGTTGAAATATAAATTATGTAGTCTTCATTTTAGTTAAAAATGTGTTAATACCAGGTTGATTCTTCTTAACTTCTGGAGTATTCTTTTTAGATTCATTTTTCTGTTTCACTTCTTTGTTTTCTGATGTTCTGGATTTTTTCTTTTTGTCACTTTTAGGAGTTTTTGGGCTTTGTTTATCACCTTCATTTGTAACTCTCTTCTTTTTCACTTTCTTTTTTTCTGCTTCTTCGGGTTCCGTTAAAGGTTGAAGGAATGGTGTTGGGTCATTCATAATCATAGACCATTTACCAAAGTAGTTCCACAGTGCATCCACACAGTTTTCTGGTTTACCACCATCTTCACTTTCCCATAGTACACCATATAACCTTGGTTTTAACTTTTCTGTTGGTTTCTTCATTTCACACTCAAATTCATCTTCCAAATGTTTTAATCTCGCTTTTTGTGTCTCAGGAGACATTGACATCACATCATCGTCATCCATAGTTGCTTCCTGGAAAAAAAAAGAAATCACTTTTATTATTAATAAGTACTCATTGAGTAGTTACATGCATACATTTCAGGCATTTCAAACACACGTAACTCATTTTGAACTTCTTGTTAATTAACACCTTTATCCACTCACCCCTTCTTTTAATATTTTTCTTTGTAATATAAAGTTAGAAAAAGTTTGAATAATTTTTAGTCCTGATGCGGGAATCGAACGGCAGATACCTATAGTACTCGGCCAACCAGAACGAACGTATGTAACATAATGTTACATCTGCCCAAATTTCAGAGGACGTGGGTTCGAGTCCCGTATCATATTCATCATCATCATCACAAATAATTTTTCGAGCTATTTCTACCTTTATTTTTTTGTTAACTTCTGTAGTACACAAACACATTAATAATGTGATATCAGCTCTCACCTCATCGCTGAGATATCCATGAGGAACAAAGACTTCATTATCAACTTCATATTCATCAGCCTCTTGTTCGTCATCACTGCCTGCGGCACTGCCATCAATGCTCTCTCCTTCTTGCTCCTCTTCCCATTCCTCATCACTTTCCACTTCATAATCCAATTGTTTCTATAAATATTTGGAAGTTTTAAAAATGATTTTGTATACATATGTAAATTTATTCAATACTAAACTTACTAGGTAATTAAACTGAGGTAGGTCTATATTGATACTAGAACAGGCTGTTAATCTATGAACTGAATTACCAGATAGTAGTCAAATTATATGAAAATTCTAAAAGACAAGCCAGTTTTTAGGTTGGTAGCCATAAATAATGCACTGACTATCATCTGGAAAAGTTCATCCATCAATATGGAAATGTGTTTATAGTATCAATATTTTTTTTTAAATCACATCATAAAATACTTTGAAACATTGTGTATCAAAAATTTTGTAGTATTAATGTGTTTTTGAGAATTAAAATAAATTAATTTTCTAAAATTAAAAATATATTGGATAAGATGTGTACCTCTTTTATATTTAAGACACATTATTCACACAATGTTTCACTTTAGAGTTTATTCAGTACCTGATCCTGCCCAAACGGTCTTCTGGGTGATATGACAGCACTCTTCTTTCGCCAAGTGCCCCAGTATGGAGGACGTCTATTGTCATGGAAACTAATTAACTTTGGCCTTAGTTTTTCTCGTATTGCAGGATCACAAGTTACAATTTCGCCAGCATTATCTGGGGGTGGCAGCTCATCTTCTGAGAAAATAAATACACAAATAGAATATTGTAAATTATTTAGTTAATTTAAATTTAATTAATTTACCTTTCTTTAGTTATACAACATGTAACAAAAAATATTGCACCAAAAATCTAATATTACATATAGCATTTTCCATACATTTTGCTTTACTGACAGAACAATTTGTATGGAGGTAGAAAAAAATAACTTTATAAAAAAAGCTTTTTTTAATAAGACTATTATAAATATGACTATGTTAGCATGGGTATTCGTGGTATTTGTGGTGTGAGTTATTTCTGTTATATGATGTATATTAATGAACAGAACAGTAAGATGTACTTACCAACAATCATAACATCATCATCGTCATCATCTTGAACATCATTCTTATCAGACAATGGCCAAGTTTTTCCGCTTGCCAAGGGCTTTTTAATTCCATCTTTTAAGACCTTCAAATATAGCTCTTTCTCTTGAGCAATTTGATTTTCCATAAAATTTTCTAATTTATTTTTCATATCCTCCGTCACATCTACTCTGACAGTAGGTGCTAGTCTCATATCACTTTTTATAGTAAAACTTGACAATACACTACTTTTACTTACAGGTCCAGCCACTGATTGGTCTTTTTCTGATTTTTGTTTTGGAACAAAGAAATTAACGAATGCTTCAGCTGCCTTCTTTTTCTTCAATTCTTGTTCTTGTTTCTCTAATTCAAGGGCTTCCTGCTTTCTGCGTTTATCCTCTTCCTTTGCCTCTCTCTCTTTCCTTCTTTGTTCTTCTTTCTCTTCCTTTTCTTTCCTTCTTTGTTCTTCTTTCTCTTCTTTTTCTTTCCTCCTTAGTTCTTCCTTTTCCTCTTTTAATTCTGAAAAGAACAGGTATTTTAAGGTAAGAATATACTCTCTAAATGGTGTCATTAAAAGGACTATAAATTAATTACATAATTATTTCAACATAACTTAAATAAATGTGGGATCTATTATACTTTCTTTGTAAAAGCACTTACTTTTCTCTATCTCTTTTTGCTTTTCTTTGTCTTCTTTTTCTTTTTTTTTCATTTCCTCTTTCTCTTCTCTTTCTTTTTTCTTCTGATTTTCTTTCTCTTGTCTCTGTCTAGCTTTTTCCTCTTTTTCTTGTTGCCTCTTTAATTCTCTTTCTTGTCTTTCTTTCTCCCTTTCCTCCTTTTTCTTTGTAACATCCCCCTTTCTCTGTAACTTTAAAATAAAGAACTTTAAATAATATTATCTCCGTGTGGTGATGGCAGAGTAGAATACAATTGTCACCACCCCAAATCTCTCCCGTGGGTGTCGTACAAGGCGACTAAGGATAAATCAGTGATGAGGAATGGGCAGCAGCGTTCCTCTTATATTATACTACCGCCCTGACAATGTACTGCGACTTTTGTGCCCGATAAATGGCAATAGGCTCGCCACCTATTACATGGGACTTGACATAATTGGCGAAACGCGGGTGCTGGTTCACCTCTGCCTACCCCTTCGGGGATATGGGCGTGATTTATGTATGTATGTATGGAATGGGCAGCAGCGTTCCTCTTATACCACCTAGCAATGTGCTGCGACACTTTTGTGCCCGATATATGGCAATAGGCTCGCCACCTATTACATGGGACCTAACATGATTGGCGAAATGTGGGTGCTAGTTCACCTCTGCCTACCCCTTCGGGGATATAGGCGTGATTTATGTATGTATGTATGTACCACCACCCTAATCTCTCCCACAGGTGTTGTACAAGGCGACTAAGGTTTTAGACAGCAACGAGTGACTGCAGTCCCTTAAACATAATCAGTGTCAAGGATGTTTTACAAAGTGAAAACACTTAAGCTACCTAATAGACACGGAATGAAAGAAAAACTTCAGAAAAAATGACTAACATAAAGATAATATTAGCATTTGATGTAAATATACATTGCTAAGACAAGTCTGGGAAGCCTCTGTTAAATATAATTTAGAATCTTTCAATGCAACTCAGATTCTATGTTCAATCTGGGAAGTCAAAAACACCAACTTATAATAAAACAATGACTGTTGAGACAGTAGTAGCAACTAGTGCTTATTTGGAGAAAATGTTGTAAAAAAAGAAACATTCAACTCCAAAAAAATCCAAAAGTCTATCAGAAATAAATAACCTAGAGGACTTTATGAATGAATCCAAGGTCTGCATTGATTCTGGCACCAAATTTTATGGTAGTTTTGGTTAGATAATGCTAAAATTACCATCATATAGACTATCCCTCGTCATCACCTATTTACTATCATTACAATTTAAGATTCTATGAAAAGGGGGAGAAACTAGTAATATACTAGAAAGTGCACCAGCAACGCTGCTGCACATTCCACGTTATATATTCTTAATTTCCCTATAATTCTAATGACAACGGTCTCTGAAATCGTTTTACTTGCAGATTTTACATACCTTTGTGACAGATTCTGCTTCGGCAGTCGATAATTTTCTTTTCCTCGTCTGAGGAGTAACTGGTGAAGTCGGTACATCGGTAATGAGCTTAAATGGAAGACGAGCTTGCTTTAATTTCATTTTCGACGGTGTGACCTCCGCACTCTCCGGAGACTTGCTAGTTTTCATATTTCTATGATATGAATAACAAAATAATATACAAACACAAATCACAGATTAGCCTACTCTTATTAAATATGTGTTTGTTTTAAAAATAATCCTTAAACATAAATCTAAGAAGCATTTTAAACACAACAAACACCGAATCACGACGACGAACTTTTGACAGTCTGACAGATGCAAGAAAGCGCGGGAAAACAAAAGAAAGAGAAACAAAATGGTTATTTTTTAATTTTGTTGTTTTTTTTTTAATTCTCCCTATATTTTAGGGAAGGCAAAGGTCTAGCCCATACAACCAAGTCTTTAGTGTATATTTTATCTGTAATCTTATGAAATAATGAGTGGGTGAAAAGTATGAATGAAATGAATTTTACGTTAAAATATGGGTGCCACATATTTTAACGCATCTAGGGAGTGCTTGGCGCGAATTGAATGGTAACAGAGTTAATGATGGTGCTTGATGAAATGGATAAAACCACTTTTTATAGTGATCTTCACCACAACATCAAACACATCCTGAGACTTATTTTCGACGATTCTGCATAATTGCACATCAACACGGATGCTTGTGCATCAAAATAACACCACTTTCACTGCACAAAATCCACTCTGTAACAATTTTTGAATTAGTGAAAATAAATCTGACTTCGAAACGCGCCAAACACTCCTCTTTTTTAAATTTTTTTCAACCATTCGTAAAAGCGACGGGATTTAGTCCATAAGCCCATACAATACTTTCAATATTAATATTTTAATGTCTTCTTGGATTTATTATTCGTATTTCTTAATACGAGATCTGTTTGCACTACAGAATAGTTGTCAACAGTGATATTCGCATTCAAAAATACCTGAGGTAAATCTACAGATCGGTGATCGAAATCTGAAACCTATTTATCTTTTTCGAAAAGCAAAGGAGTCTACTATTAACAAAGTCAATAATATTTTCAGCCCTAACCTTTTTGGAAATCAACCTTATTAAATGCACGTGGGTTTGATGATTGACAGTAACTGCCGCACTCAGAGACGTCAATTAACTTTAATGAGTATTTAATGTCAAAAATTTTCATTCAAATCTAGACCATATACCCGGCAAGAATAGCGACTAGTTTTGAATTGTCATTTTTTGACGTTAAGTACTCATTAACGTTATTTGACGTCTCTGAGTGCGGCAGTAAAACATATTTTTGTGGAACAATTAATTAGCAGGACTCATAGAGGACAATAATACTACGGATACTTTGGGTTCGATAATGTCTAAAAAGTTGGATTTCCGTGACGTTTCTAGATTACTACAAAGTCTTCGCCAATTTTTGTTGGGCAGAAGGCATACTTTACACCCTCGTTTCCCACCTCAAATGGCACCCCGCAGTATTCCGCCCCCAGACATACCCAGGGGACCGGACTACAAATATTCAAATCAATACTATTACGAAAGAAACGCCTTCGATTCAGTGAAACCCCCTATTGTTGCTTCGATAGCCAAAAGGCCAGTCAATAAGAGTTCCCTGAAGTCTGATAGTGTAAGTAGATACATGGTACCTACATGCTTAATTATATATAGTTTGTTTGTGTGATTTAATTTTTCCTGCCTTGTGGTGACGGTAGATCAAATTACATTTTCTCCATCTCTCCCGTGGCTCATAATAAACGTGGTGTATTATATACTCTTTGGCTCATAAGGCGATTATGGGGCAATGAGCAAAGGGCAGCAGATTATTCCTCTTGAGTCACCCAGCATTATACTGCGATTTATCTGCTCGATAGATGGCACCTATAACACGGGACCTTGCTCTTAGCATGGGATCTAGCGCGTTTAAAGTGAGTGATAATTTGCCTTTGCCCTACTCCTTTGAGGATATTAAGTTAGGCGTTTATTATGTAATTTTTCCTGACATCTTTTTCTTTGTAATTTTTTTTCTGACTTAAAAACATTAAAAAATGGGGAAATTTTTTAGATATTTTTTGAATATAAGTATGTATTTTTGTGGCTAAAAATTATTGTAAGTAGGTTGTCGGATTTTAATAGAAATATTATTTTTAATAAAAAAACTAATTTCTGTTTTGTTCACAGATTTGTCTGCCCGGCCTGCCGACGCCCGGTGCACCGTGGAGTTGGGACGGCCACAATTATTTCGAGTGCGTCCCTGACCCGGATAGTAGGCCCGTGTGTCCTCCTCCACCCCCGCCCCCCGCCTCTCCCTAGATCTCCAGCCCCCGCAGCACGGGACGTGGACACATCTCCTTCGGGGGAAAGAAAATATTTTCCTCTCGCTCTAACTCCCACTAAATCCCGAGACAAAACACTGTCAAGTGGTGGAGAGAGACTTGTCCACGTCCCAGTGTGAAGAGAAGACAGTGCCATCGTGCCCGCTTACACCCGACCAGAAGGCCTCAGTTCAATAATAATTAATATTATTATTTATTTAATAAGTTTCGAGTGCAGGATGTACTTATTCTGTTTAAAAAATAAACGACATTATGATTTGATTTTTAGTTGAACATTTTTATTATAAATGTTAGAAAAAATATTGCAAAGAAAATAAAGTCGGGCCTATACCATTCGACCGGAATGCAGAGGACGCGGGTTTGATTCCCGCATAAGGACAAAGCTAAATAATTTTTCGATTTTAATTTTTGATTTTTTTTTTTAATAAATATTTAACATTACTGAAATAGACTTCTTACGATTTAGTTTACATACATTTTTTTTACGTTTTTTAAGGTATTAACGCCCCCCGGTAGGAGCAGAGAGGCCTGAGCCAAGTTTTTATTTATTTTTGGAAAATATGCCTTCCTACCACAAACGTTAAATTTTCAATCGACTTTGTTGTGGTGTATAATTGATTAGAGATAGTAGACAGTTTTGTATCCTACGTTCTGCTGAGTGTACATCTTTTGCGTTCAATGGAGATGGCTGGTCTATAAAATTTGTGTGCCTAGTTGAGTGCAAATTAAAGAGTCACGTATGTGTCGTAACATAAACTTTTTGTGTTTTGTTCTGTACTCTTCAGTGTATGCTCGGACTGTTAATAATATGATTAGCAATAGCGCGTTAAATGAAATTATTGTTACGTAATCATAATTTATGTTAATTACTTAGTACTGCTTAACAACACACACTGCTATTGAATTTCGAAGTCTAATAAATGTGTGTTGACGGTAGAACAAATACATGTAAATGTAATGTCACCACCCCCAATCGTCCCACGGGACAAGGCGACCAATAGGGTATAGACACAGGGATGAGTAATGGGCAGCAGCGTTCTCTTTTAACATCTTGTAATGAAGGTTAGGTACTGCTATTAACGTTCCTAAAAGATGGCAATAGGCTCGCCACCTATTGGTACACATATTTGGCGAAGCGTGGGCGTTAATACACCTCCACCTACCTATATCCTTTTGGGGATTAATGGGTGTGATTTATGTATGTATGTGTCTTTTTTTATATTCATGCAATACACAGAGTCATTTCATAAGAACGACCTCGGTATCTATACCGGTAATCGTAAACCATTAGGGTAATAACTTTACGAGAACTGACAGACACGTGATAAAAAACTACGTAATGAGTGACGTAAACAAGCAGGGTTATTATTAGTGGAAAAATTGGTGGTTAAAAAAGGTAAGATTGCATCATTATCCCGATTCATAGGAGTCAACAGGTTGAGGAGCGCAATGGCTAACTCGCCGAACTTGCGAATGCCTTGTCTCCCCGTCTGCTATGTAGCTCAGGCTGTCTGAACAAATCTTCAAAATAGCTTACATTTAAGTAGGTTAATAGGGCATTTTATGTGACGGGTAAACACCCTTATTTCCTTGTTCGCTATGGCCAGTAATTTGATGGGTGATCAAAATAGTTATTTGTTGTACGTGAGTGCAAAGTTGTTTTTTAACCGCGTGCTCAATTTTGATGACCGAGCTAGCGAAGGATTCTAAAATTGAATCACGAGCGTAGCGAGTGATTCAAAAATTAGAATCCTGAGCGATAGCGAGGGAATCAAAAGAGCACAAGGTGAAAAATCTTTGCACTCGAGTGCAACACGTAACTTTTCATCCCCCCCAACGAGGAAATTGCAAAATACAAAAAATATACAATCACAACAGTTTCTGTTTTCACCCAGAAACTTCCACAACACCCTCCCATTAACCCAAACACACTCTCAACACCCACCCAGAAACACCCACAACATTCACACCCGCAATACACACCCATCCACTCAGACACACCCAAAAAACACCCAATTCACCCAGAAACACCCACAATTCACCCAGAAACACCCACAAAACACCCATTTACCCAGAAACACCCAAAAAACACACATTCACCCAGAAACACACACAAAACACCCATTTACCCAGAAACACCCTCAAAACACCTATTCACCCAGAAACACCCACAAAACACCCATTCACCCAGAAACACCCACAAAACACCCATTCACCCAGAAACACCCACAAAATATCGCATCACCCAGACACCCCCACAACATCCATTCAGACACCCACAACTTCCACCCAGTCACACCCACCATACTCACCCATCCAATTAGACACACCCACAAAACACCCATTCACCCAGACACACCTCCAACACCCACCCATCCACCCAGCCACACCCGCAAAATTTATCCAGACACACCTGTAAGTACCTAATAAAAATTACCGTCCCTAATGGAGTTCCGAGACGGTCAATCAGCTTGAGTCAAGCACGTTGATTTTCTGTATGTTTTTGTTCCGTTGCTAGCGTAAACAAATCAAATAAACCTAAAAAGCTTTTAAATGCTTGACTCAAGCATCAAGCAAGCATTATAGACGATCAAAATGTTTAAAGCAAGATTGACGCCAAGCTGATTGACCGTCACGGAACTTCAAGGTTTTAAGAAATTTATGACGTGAAAAGAAAATGGCGCGCGCAAAGCAAATTACAAAAAAAGTACACCAAGAAGGTTCCGAGTCTGAGTTTTTAACAAATTAAAATAGGTTGCATGATAATTTCGGCACCATGGAGGTAGAAATAAAAAGGTATAATGATGTTTTGAATTCACAAACTCATTGCACACGATGTTCTAAATTCAAATTTACTTTAACCTCTAGAGGGTAAAAACGGCTTTTGCACTCAGTTAACGAAGAGCAAAAACGCTTTTTCCGAGATGGTTGGATGAAAAATAAATTTCTTGGAGTTCCATCGTGCTTCCGCCCCAGTAGCACAGGACGTGGAGAAGTTCTCCTCGGTAAAAAGAAAATAATTTCCTCCGGATCTAATTCCCAATTCTAATTCCACGTCCCGCCGTGCTAGGCCTATAGAAAGCATTTTTCCTTATTTCAAAATTATTAACGCTTTAGGCTTTTCAAGACAACATATATACCTACACCAAACCATTTGTTTCAATACAGGTCAAGGCCAATGGTAAAGTGTGTCATCATAAGTCATATATTGTCCTGTTTATAAGCTATATGTAGGTACATAATATTGTTTCAAGTTCCTCCGTATAAAATATAACACTTTCAGGGACGATTGGTTCGTCAAATTTTAGTACAACATTTTTCACAATTTCTGATGTAGTAGGTTTGTATTTATTCATTACGGTTCAAGATAGGATAACTCAGTTGGGACGATCGAGAAAAAACAAGATTTTAATATTCTCGATTCAGTAATCTTACTTTTTGTTTCACGAATTTACCCAGAAGCATAATTTATAATTAACATGATTATATTTCATACTTTTTCTCTATAATGTGGTGTTTTAAAAGATCACTTAACTGAACATAGTGTATTCTGAGTGATCCATATAAACCGTTCTAAATCTTAAACGTGGCTTTGAAACGAATCGAAATTTTTTTTAGTAGCTTTCACAAATTCTTCACAAAATTATTTCAAATGCAAATTATAAACACATAGGCAGTATATTCTTGGATTCGCGTTATGGCTTATTTACCAGGTGTCCAGATTGAGCGATCCATTGCAGTTAATTAGTTTTAACTTTTTTTGTTTAGGTTTCACAAATTTTATACCTTACCATGAAGTTTTCACAATTATTTCCTAAATCCTCTTATAGCCGTGTGGTGACGGCAGAGTAGAATACAATTGTCCCAAATCTCTCCCGTGGGTGTCGTACAAGGCGACTAAGGATAAATCAGTGATGAGGAATGGGCAGCTGGCAGCTGCGTTCCTCTTATACCACCTAGCAATGTACTGCGACACTTTTATGCCCGATATATGACAATAGGCTCGCCACCTATTACATGGGACCTAACATAATGTGGGTGCTAGTTCACCTCTGCCTATATAGGCGTGATTAATGTATGTATGTACCACTCAGTCCACACGCACATGTACTACGGCAGGCACCTTATTATGCCTTAGTCTCCGGCTGTAGCGTGGTGGGCTATGGCCCATTCTCTCTATAGGTATTCTTATATCCACAGGGAAGGCATGTCTGTGCCCCAGCAGTGCAGACATTAAAGGGCTGTAATGATGATGATGAATGTAGCAACCGCGATCCACAGCACCTGATGAAAACTGATTCTGGACTCATGACAGGATAGCTAAGCCAGGAAAACATTTTTTTATGCTTGACTGGGAAACTCTTGCTCGTGATAGTAAGTGACGATGGCCGATGTTGGAATCGAGCTTCCCCTGGAACCCTCAATCACAGAGGGTCAGCCATCACAACAAGGGTCAGACATCACAACAGCCATCAATGTCCGGCCTTAGCGAACATTGCTTAGTTTATCGCAATCGTAGGCCGAGGGCGCTGTGCTACCGAGCTCCTGAATTACATTAAAAAACGACATTCGTAGCGCATTGCTGCAATACAGTGCATGAAAATGTTTCAGTATCTCGCAGGATCAATCCGATGGATGCGACGCCGTGGGCCACCACCTCTAGGTCGCTGGTCGGCTGTGATTAGGACTAATCTAGATGGAGGAGGTGTGTTCGGGTTCGTTTTCACTATGCAACGTCCGACGTCTTTGCCGGCTCACGGGATTGCAGCCCGCCTAGCATGACCATTGAAACACGATATGATATAGCCATTTATCGCGTTGAACTGTTAAATTCTATAGATTGTTGACAGTGCCAAGCGATATCTTACCGTGTTTCGATGGTCATGCTAGCCGGGCTGGTAACAATACTATACCGACTGACACTTAAACTTAGAAGATCATCATCGTCAATGTGATGATTAAATAAATAAAAAGAACTAAATAACAAATATTTCTTACGCTCACACATATCATCCGACAGACGATACAGAGAAAGTATCTCTATAGTATAGGTAGGTATTACTCATATATTCACCATGAATTAATCACTTAAGTATGTACATTTTTATTTAGATAAAAACTGTGAGTATCTAATATATATTTAACAACTTGTTGCAGCATAGTTTTCAGCAATAAAAATCTATTCTATTCTTAGTTCTACAGTGTCTGAAAGTGACATAAAATTTGTCTCATACTACTTATACTCGCTCATTCGGTGCAAAATTGACGTAAATGTAAAATTTTGTGTTTTTACATGAGAAGGAAATAAAGATTAACCGAATTTTCTTTTATAAATTAATTTAATCATCTTTGTTTTTACAAAAAAAATGTAAATGCGTCATTGTTTCACCAAATGAGCGTACTGTAAACATTCAGATTATACAGGTACCTAAGTACGAGGTATAATTATAACAGCACAACAGTTGTAAAATATCGTTTACCAAGTTAATCCGTCAGCGCCCGTCAAAAAGCCGCTCCCTCATGGGAACGCGCTCTCGCAGCGCATGATCAGACCAACCAAGGCCCGGACGCCCGCTAGTGCTCGGTCAGACGTAGCTCGTGCCGCGCGTTGCGCCCACACGATGCTCAACAACACCCCGCGCCAATGAAACGCCTCAACTAATCCCACACTCATTTCTCTAAGCTATGACAGACGCCACCACAGTTCATTTATAAGTGGAGCTTCAGTGGGAAAAACAAAATGATTCAGGACAGCGAAACAGCAGCCCACGCTGACAGAGTCGCCTCCTTCAAAAGCGACCCAGACAAATTACGACAAGCCACCGAATTCGTAGACCAACTCATACAGCAAGCCAAGAAAGAGGCAGAACTTAAACAAAAAGAGAAAGAAAGAAGTAAATTCGTAAGTATCAATGTATATTTAACCGCGTAAGGGAAAGAGGAATTGATAGGGCGGTAAGTGTTAAAAGGAGTAGTGCTGTAGACTGCAACTCTCGGCTTTTTCGAAATAGCAAACGCTCAACATCACCACTGACTTACCTTTGAATAGTGTCCCTACAACATTTTGCATGCTTTCAAATATCGAATATGGAACATAAAATGTTTCATATTGCTGTTTTCATTCATCCGTATGCCTCTAGCGGCAATAATCGATACGATCATAACCACGTCTGACGTGAGTGTACCAAAACTGTTGCGTCAGTGCATTAGAATTTACAAACAAAAACTAACATTGCAGTACGCGCTGAATTTTCATTTCCAGATTTTGCACAGAATTTAGCACTTTATGAATTAAGCTGTAAAGGTCTAGAATGCCTAATCATTTGAATGTTGTATGTATACATTTGATTAGGAAAACGGATAATGTTTTGGTAAAACTATATTGATGTCCAAGAGATTATTTACGGCCACATTTATCTGATAACGGTGTATAACAATTTGATCGATTGTCACTCTTCTGTTCAATATTCTGTTTGCCGATGCACTGTTTTGGCTAGTCACCAAGTGGTTGGTACGCGACATTTACCAGTAATGGTTCAGTGAAACATTTCGACATCCACATTCCAGGGTTCGATGCAGGCATACAATTTTTACCGTTTAGATTACCTATTAGCGATTCTTGAAATTTCTGTTTCTTTTCATATTCAAAGGAGAATAAGTTTTATTGCGTTTTCCATTGTTATCTGTTTATTTCCATCAGCCCTCGCACTCATAGGTAAATCTTTTTAGTCATATATAAACGAAATTTAGGATATTAAAACTATACGAAATATAGTTAAGGTAACTGTTGTTATTGTTTTAAAACGCAGACTCTAAACACAATTCAAACTTTTTTGGGTCTCCCAATTTTTAAATTACAAATGAATTTTTCATCCCACCATCTCGGAAAAGGCGTTTTTGCTCTTCGATATCTGAGTGCAAAAGCCGTTTTTATCCTCTAGAGGTTAAAGTAAATTTGAATTTAGAACATCGTGTGCAATGAGTTCGTGAATTCAAAACATCATTATACATATTTATTACTACCTCCATGGTGCCGAAATTGTCATGCAACCTATTTTAATTTGTTAAAAACTCAGACTCGGAACCTTCTTGGTGTACTTTTTTTGTAATTTGCTTTGCGCGCGCCATTTTCTTTTCACGTCACAAATTTGTTAAAACCTAGGAGTTCCGTGACGGTCAATCAGCTTGGCGTCAATCTTGCTTGAAACATTTTGATCGTCTACCACGCTTGCTGGATGCTTGAGTCAAGCATTTAAAAGCTTTTTAGGTCTGTTTGATTTGTTTACGCTAGCAACGGAACAAAAACATACAGAAAATCAACGTGCTTGACTCAAGCTGATTGACCGTCTCGGAACTCCATTAGGGACGGTAATTTTTATTAGGGACTTACAGGTGTGTCTGGATGAATGTTGCGGGTGTGGCTGGGTGGATGGGTGGCTGTTGGAGGTGTGTCTGGGTGAATGGGTGTTTTGAGGGTGTGTCTAGGTGAATGGGTGTTTTGTTGGTGTGTCTGGGTGAATGGGTTTTTGTGGGTGTGCCTGAATGGATGGGTGAGTATTGTGGGTGTTTCTGGGAAATTGGGGTTTTTTTTTGGTGTGATTAGGTGTTTTGTGGGTGTTTCTGGGTGATTGAGTGTTTTTTGGGAGTGATTGGGTGTTTTGTAGGTGTTTCTGGGTGAATGGGTGTTTTGTGGTGTTTCTGGGTTAATTGGTGTTTTGTGGGTGTTTCTGGGTGAATGGGTGTTTTGTGGGTGTTTCTGGGTGAATGGGTGTTTTGTGGGTGTTTATGGGTGATTGGTTTTTTTTTATGTGATTAGGTGTTTTGTGGGTGTTTCTGGGTGATTGAGTGTTTATGGGTGTGATTGGGTGTTTTGTAGGTGTTTCTGGGTGAATGGGTGTTTTGTCGGTGTTTCTGGGTGAATGTGTGTTTTGTGGGTGTTTCTGGGTGAATGTGTGTTTTGTGGGTGTTTCTGGGTGAATGGGTGTTTTGTGGGTGTTTCTGGGTGAATGGGTGTTTTGTGGGTGTTTCTGGGTGAATGGGTGTTTTGTGGGTGTTTCTGGGTGAATGAGTGTTTTGTGTGTGTTTTTGGGTGAATGGGTGTTTCTGGGTAAATGGGTGTTTTGTGGGTGTTTCTGGGTGAATGGGTGTGTCTAGGTGAATGGGTGTTTTTTGGGTGCGTCTGAGTGGATGGGTGTGAATGTTGTGGGTGTTTCTGGGTGGGTGTTGAGAGTGTGTTTGGGTTAATGGGAGGGTGTTGTGGAAGTTTCTGGGTGAAAACAGAAACTGTTGTGATTGCATTATATTTTTTGTATTTTGCAATTTCCTCGTTGGGGGGGATGAAAAGTTACGTGTTGCACTCGATTGCAAAGATTTTTCACCTTGTGCTCTTTTGATTCCCTCGCTATCGCTCAGGATTCTAATTTTTGAATCACTCGCTACACTCGTGATTCAATTTTAGAATCCTTCGCTAGCTCGGTCATCAAAATTGAGCACGCGGTTAAAAAACAACTTTGCACTCACGTACAACAAATAACTATTATTATTTTTATTTTTTTTAGTCATTACCTATAGGTAAAAAATGCTATTAAAGCAGTTCTCCACTTGTTATTACGTAGTTTATCAATGGGTTAGCTGTTTTTTTCTGCTGTTATTCTCAAGTGCGGCCTGATTACCAATCATTATTGCAACATCACGAAGATTATTACTTACCTTTTCATTATTGTTTTCAGAAAACTGTAACTAATCATTTTGTTTTATAACGCATTCAGCTTTCGGATTTTCCTTGTTGCGTGAGATATTGAGGGATATTATTATTTTGTACATCATAATTGAGTGGTATTCTGAATTTCGACAAACTCTAATTTGAATAAAGTGGATTAGACAGTCAATAAATATCCCCATCCAATTTCGTTATACCGGTCGGTCTTAATAAATATTGAATCTTAAAACATATAAAAAAATCCAGATTTTTTGTCAATATCGTCAATAAAGTTGCAAATTCCGTTTACACGTTGACTGTCTAATCATTGCCTACTTCGACAAATCCCATGTTCGACAAGTGGCAGGTGAAAGTGCGCTTGGTCTTGTTGAATGTATATACATGTCGTTGGAGCAGACTTCTGTCGGAGCAGTCACTTACCGAACATGGGATTTGTCGAAGCAGTGTTCGTCGAAATTTAGAATAACACTCAAATCAATGCACAGCAAATTATTAAGGATGTTCATCAAAGCAGCAAATAATATTTAAATGATTCGCTTTTTAAGATTTTCGTTGGTTAGGTTAGGTTAATTTGGTGAACAAATCTGAACAATCATTTATATAACTCGTTTATATGATAGAACCAACTAAACTATGTCCCTTATATAAGTACTACGGGCATGGCCGGATCTTCCTTTACATTTTAAGGTCAATCGACTTTCGATTTGTCGCGGTCAAAGGGTCAACCAATTATTGATTTCCTTTTTTTAAAGCCCGGATGTGTCCACTTTGAAGAAACCAGAGCAGTATACCGTGTAAGCTAGATCCCAATTAAATTATAGGGGTCTTCTTTGTAAGAAACAATACATAGATATATTATACGTTGGACGCGTCATTATTATGAAGAAATATTGACAGATTTTTTATCTAGTAACTGCCATCTGCTAAAGGATAGGTTTTCGAAAATATTATTGACCTATTACTGTTAGTGTTTGTGCTATATAATGTTAAATAATTAACAGATTATACCTGCCATTACATTTAAACTCTAAAGTAAACACATTTTATGATTTCTGATAATCTCTTGTGCCATATCACCTATGCACCTACTTTTTTAAATAGTAATAATTTTAAAATACTAAGTTTTAACTCTGCGAAATGACTTAAAGATTTTGTACAATAATCTCAATCACTGCATCCTCTTCATATAGCGAAATTAAATTAACTTTTCAAACTTCAATAATACCTATTTCTTTGCAATTTTAAGAAACATAATTTCGTACATACATTTCTTTGTTTTATTAATTATATTGCTAGCTTATGCGACCTAAACACTTATGAAATGATACTAATGTACTCGTTATTTTAACAACTGTATCTTTCTTTTCAGGAATCGCCTGATCCAGCGGCTGGTAAGTACTCACGATAGTGTTAATTTTTAAGATTTATAGGGTCTTTTATTCAAATAGACTGACATGATAAAACATCGGGTACATAACACACCGTAAAAACTTATACCACCATCACCACTGCTGAGCACAATCCTGCCCGTATGGAAGAAATGGGACGAATATAATAAGTATGGCATGGGCCATAATTTGTGGGTTGGTCGGTGGGTGCTACACCAATTATGTGTATTAGTGTAAATGTGAAATTGTTGTCTTGCCCTGTCCTGTCGATTCAATATCAGGATTGGGCAGCAGATAATATTGTAGGTTTGGCACAGACGTCAGTAATCCGAATCCGAGTTTCCAGATCAGGACTTTCGATTTCCATCCAGGGGGCCTTCCGCCTAACTCGATTGCTAAAGCAAAAGCTATAGTTTATGACGTCATGCTGTCATTTTGCACTAAATGTACCTAAACTATTAGCGATAGCTTTGAACGAATGATCACCGAATGATTTTGTATGAACTTGGCACAAAATCCGTGCCGCCTAAAAATTCAGGATGGCTTTTATAGCCGTAAGCAGTACATTGCAATATAGCTATCATCAGCAATCGAGTTAGGCGGTAGGCCCCCTGATTCGGAATTCCTTGAGACTAGCGCAAAAGTCCAGTTTACGCACCGAACCGAACGTTAGTTTTTATTCCGGTCGAAAAAATAAGGCCAAACATTTTGCTTTATAAATCATCAGATTCATCAGTCATTCATTAATTAAGTCTTGTTACTAAAGGAGTATACATCTACCCATTCTAGGGCTAGATAGATCGTTGTAATAAGAAACAGCCAGTCTCAGCTTAGGTTTCGTATTTCGAATTAGAGATAGCCAAGTATCTACGAAAGAAAGACAATAGACGGAACTATACTGACTGAAATATGTAAAGATCAAGGTATGTAGGTATCTATAGATGTGTCTAGGTGATCGGTTCTTTGTTGTCTGAGAGCGTAGTCTGGGGCAACATTGGTCTGAAGTGTGAAAAACCTCGCTCTTTGCATGTGGTCTTGCAAAAGTTAAACAAAAACGAACCGTATAAAAGTACACGGACTTTAGGTGTGCTTTACTATCTTTGATCTCTTCCAGGAAGGGAGCTATAGGACCACTAAGAGTTAGCTATCAGCTAAAATGCATATAATGGATTCAGGTACAGTGGCTTAATTAATGCGACATACGCGCCTAAAGGGCGCACTCTTGTGTACCTATTGAATTTGTAACATGCTACAGCCCACATGCCTTACTAAGCGGACAAAATTACAAAAAAATTGTGGTTAGAAAAAGTTCGAAAATTTATAGTGTTGATGCAGGAAACGAACCCGCGTCCTCTGCATTCCGGGCAGATACTTATACCACTCGACCAACCAACCAAGACGTTTGACGGACAAAAGTTCCCCAACCCCAATAGGAAAGCAGGAATTTAGGCTGATGCGATTTGATCAATTCTAACAATACCTAATTGTTTTATACACTGGCATGGCGGCGTAGGCGTGATTTATGATGGATGTGATTCTAAAGGTTATATTTTTCCTAGAAGATTTACCCTTGGGAAAACTGGTAGGTGTGTAGATACTTAAAGTCAAAAACCAATACAAAGTCATATTTTCAAGATTTACCTATGGGTAAACTACTCAAACCAATACAAACAAAACAAGAACTTCAATCGGGAATACTAGTTTCTCTGATAAAATAACACAAAGAAATTAAAATTACATTGCGGGAAAAGAATAAATTATATCAAAGTAATTATAAATTTTATTTTAGTTTAAGTAGTTTTTAAGTTAAACTTAGCAATGTTTTTGAAGAATGAGACTTTTCATATAAATCACAGTGGTAACTTTTCACATTAAAGCTAAGATAAACTCTCCTATACATACGTGGTTTAGAACCAGTCAGAAATTGTTACCCTAAATTCCGATACTTAACTTTTTTGAAGCGAACTTCACGTTTCAAAGGCACTTTGAGTTTCCCTTTGTTTTAGGGCATTTCCCTTTTTAATCTTAGAGTAGAATACGCTTTTAAAGAAATGAACCACAAGATGCCAAATCCCTTTTGATGAATGCTCGCAAAGAATGAACTAAATCGTCTTTGTTTCTATTCAATTTCGCTTCAAAGGAAGCCAAATCTGAGTTTGAAGCCCAAATTCCAATTCTTGCATTATCTTAATTTCTTTCTTTATCTAAATGGTGTAGTCATCACTAACGAAGCACGCGCTTACTAGGCGTTCCCCTTTTGAAGCTGGCTTACGATAAAGGGTGGTTTATTGATTTTCAACAGTAGCGAGGCGAAGGGAGGGTTCTTGTTTATTCACATTTTCTTAATTTAAATTTAGTACTTACTGCCGCAGTCAAAGACGTCAAATAACGTTAGTGAGTACTTAACGTCAAAAAATTACAAGTCAAAACTAGTCGCTATTCTTGCCGGGTCTATGGTCTAGATATGAATGAAAATTTTTGACATTAAAAACTCATTAAAGTTAATTGACGTCTCTGAGTGCGGCAGTTAGACGTTAATATTGAATGAGAATGAAAAATCTAATTTTCACTTCTCATGCTCTGAAAGTGCTTGTTTGTGCAGGATATAGGCTGCACAACATCGAATTTTGTGCTCTAGAGCATTAACGTATCTAATCATAAAAGTATCTATATTAAGGCAAAGAAAATGAGCTATGCAGCCAAACTCAATAAGAAATTCAGACATAGAATTTGTTATTTTTTAATATTTACTTAAATTTATTTTCCTAATGCGTTTTTTAAGAAATAAAAGATATTAAAATTTTAATTCAAGTAGGTACGGTAAGTATTAAATTAATTTAAGAAAATTATTATTTCAAAATTAATTTAATACTTGGCTGTATACTGTCTGCAGCCCAAGCCTAATATCAATGGGGAAAATAATTTCCTGTAGTATTCAATAATTTTAGTTTGAATTTTAAGAAATGTTAAGATAAATTACTGTTTTATTTCCTCGAAATCGAAGTGAAAAGCAGAGTTTCTAACTCGTCCACAAAACCATTTTTATCCTCGACATTACTATCAGCCCTCGCCTTCGGCTCGGGCTGCTAAAAGTCTCGGACAAAAATGATTCGTTTTGTGCACTTGATGGAAAATCTACTATTTCATCCCACCATCTCGGAAAAAGCGTTTTTGCTCTTCGATATCTGAGTGCAAAAGCCGTTTTTATCCTCTAGAGGTTAAAGTAAATTTGAATTTAGAACATCGTGTGCAATGAGTTTGTGAATTCAAAACATCATTATACCTATTTATTTCTACCTCCATGGTGCCGAAATTGTCATGCAACCTATTTTAATTTGTTAAAAACTCAGACTCGGAACCTTCTTGGTGTACTTTTTTTGTAATTTGCTTTGCGCGCGCCATTTTCTTTTCATGTCATAAATTTGTTAAAACCTAGGAGTTGCGTGACGGTCAATCAGCTTGGCGTCAATCTTGCTTTAAACATTTTAATCGTCTACAACGCTTGCTGGATGCTTGAGTCAAGCATTTAAAAGCTTTTTAGGTCTGTTGGATTTGTTTACGCTAGCAACGGAACAAAAACATACAGAAAATCAACGTGCTTGACTCAAGCTGATTGACCGTCTCGGAACTCCATTAGGGACGGTAATTTTTATTAGGTACTTACAGGTGTGTCTGGATGAATGTTGCGGGTGTGGCTGGGTGGATGGGTGGCTGTTGGAGGTGTGTCTGGGTGAATGGGTGTTTTGAGGGTGTGTCTAGATGAATGGGTGTTTTGTGGGTGTTTCTGGGTGATTGAGTGTTTTTTGGGTGTGATTGGGTATTTTGTAGGTGTTTCTGGGTGAATGGGTGTTTTGTGGGTGTTTCTGGGTTAATCGGTGTTTTGTGGGTGTTTCTGGGTGAATAGGTGTTTTGTGGGTGTTTCTGGGTGAATGGGTGTTTTGTGGGTGTTTCTGGGCGAATGGGTGTTTTGTGGGTGTTTCTGGGTGAATGGGTGTTTTGTGGGTGTTTCTGGGTGATTGAGTGTTTTGTGTGTGTTTCTGGGTGAATGGGTGTTTTTTGGGTGTTTCTGAGTAAATGGGTGTTTTGTGGGTGTTTCTGGGTGAATGGGTGTTTTGTGGGTTTTTATGGGTAAATGGGTGTTTTGTGGGTGTGTCTGAGTGGATGGGTGTGTATTGCGGGTGTGAATGTTGTGGAAGTTTCTGGGTGACAACAGAAACTGTTGTGATTGTATTTTTTTTGTATTTTGCAATTTCCTCGTTGGGGGGGATGAAAAGTTACGTGTTGCACTCGAGTGCAAAGATTTTTCACCTTGTGCTCTTTTGATTCCCTCGCTATCGCTCAGGATTCTAATTTTTGAATCACTCGCTACGCTCGTGATTCAATTTTAGAATCCTTCGCTAGCTCGGTCATCAAAATTGAGCACGCGGTTAAAAAACAACTTTGCACTCACGTACAACAAATAACTATTGTCTGTAAGTACCTAGCTGTAAAGCATGTAATATGTAGCAAGAACAAAAGTAACTATCTGACGTCTCATGATCTGCCTTTCCATATCGTAATCGTTAAAACTAAAGGAGCTCAAAATGCTTTCTCGATCGATCTTGCGGACTTTTCAACGAAAGTATTTGTTCAAAATCTGTATTTATATTTTTTACCAAACTTAACGCCGTCTAATGAAAGCCGTAATACCTGTTTGGAAAAAAAGAAAAAAAAAGGAATATTTTTGGTAATACGTGCGTAAGCACACAAGCAAACAGTGACAAAAAAAACAAAACTGACTGTAGAGTAGATAGGCGAGGTTCCTTAGCGACGATCGGAGATTTAAAAAGTAGTTTGAAAAGTGGAAAGACAGATTTAATTGTAAAGTAATGCCAGTGTTATACTTACGTATGGTGCTACCTGCGTACGGCATAAGATACGAAGGTTAGTCGAAATTACGAGCGTAAGTGTTAAATGTAAAATTACACTTTTGTTCGTAAGTGACAAGTCAAGTAGTAATGAGAGTTCATGCATTTTGTAAAAAGATATGGTTTTTTAAATTAGAAATGAATACGTCAGACGAATTTTGAAAGTAGCGCCGATGATCCTAAAGTATAATAGCAACAGGTTAGTGTGTTTGTTAGAAACTCTTTTCAATTTTTTTAATTTTAATGATTTATGTCAATGGTTTTTTGATTCGAATAAATGTCATCTCTCTGAAAGCATTTTTTCCCAGTTTTATTAACAATTTAAATATTATTTTCTACAAGTGGCGACCGTGACAGGACTCGAACCTGCAATCTTCGGATGTTTTTTCGGTACGGGCATGTGATGAGGAGGGATGAATATGTTCATAACTAGAGATAATATGAATAGACTTAGAATGAGAGGAAGACCGAAGAAGCGATTGATGGATTGTGTGAAGGATATTATGAGGAACAGGAGAGTTCATGCTAAGCTCACACCTGATAGACGAGAGTTGAAGAGAAAGACAAATATTGTGCCGACCCCAGTTAAAGGGGCTAAGGGTAGGGAGAAGAATACATACATAGGTACATATAAATCACGCCTATATCCACGAAGGGTTAGGCTGAAGTTAATAAAACACCCACTATTCGACAATTAAGTTAGGTCCCAATAGGTGGCGAGCCTATTGCCGTCTATCATGCACTTAAATCGCAGTATATTGCTAGGTGGTTTAAGAGGAATGCTGTTGCCCATTACTCATCGCTGTGTTTACCCTTAGCCGCCTTGTACGACATCCCACGGGGGAGATGGGGGTGGTGACAGTTTTATTCTGCTCTACCGTCACCAGTGTCACCACACGGGCAGGGAGAAGTGATAGAACTACTATCGGTTAATTATGAAATAATAAATAAGTCGGCAATTCACAAGACAGATCGGAATAATATTTTATTAGACAGTAAACAACGGTTGCTATAAAACACACCTGACATATGACAAGACAATAATAGGGTTAACAAAAAAATATAAAGAGTATTTATCAAAGGCTATATAATCTCCTTTAACATCCTCCCTTTTTGGCAACCCTCACTGTATCAAGCCTCTGTGCGTAGAAATTGACACAATCCGTGGTTTATGTAATGCCTTAGTTAGCAAATCCGCTAACTGGAACTCGCTGGGAACATACTCCACATGTATCTCACCATCAGTAACGAGTTCTCTGACATAGAAGTGTCTTAGGGCAATATGTTTAGTTCTTCTATGGAGTTCTGGGTTGTGGGAGATCTTTATGGCTGCATTATTATCCACTTTCAGCTTGCCACACAAGTTTGTCGTCTGCTCAGCCAAGATATTGCTCCTCCAGAGTATAAACATAATATACCCGAAGTAGACCGTCCGGTGGTATTGTCTCCACCGTGGTCAGAATCACTATAACATTCCAGAATGCATACATTGAAATTTCTCTTATACACCACTCCGTAGTCCAAAGTACCTTTAATATATCTGAGGATACATTTGAGCTTATATAGATCTTCTTTACTGGGGGCATCTAGTGTTCTGGATACGACGCTAACTACATAAGACAAGTCAGGTCTTGTACCGACTGTTAGGTATGTAAGTGCACCAACAGCTTCTCTGTATGGATATGTTATAGGATTCTGCTCTTTATCGCAGTCTGCTATTCCATCCTTTTGCATAGGAGTACTGACAGGCTTGCATTCACTCATTTCAAAGCGGTCCAGCAATTTTTGAGCATAATGTTTTTGAGATCCCTTATGTTTTCATTTGTGATTTTTATCTCCAAACCTAGAAAATATGAGGCATCTTTAACGGTGATCTTAAATTTTCTCTTTAGCTCCATAATAAACTTATCAGAGTCTTTCTGATTTGTATAGGCAATGAGGCCATCGTCTACGTAGAGAGTGAGAATGATCTTATTATTTCCACGCTTTCGTATGAATAGACATGGATCAGTATTACACTGCTTGAATCAAATGGTCTTCAAATATTCCACCATACATGTATTCCATAAGCGTGGAGCCTGCTTTAGACCATATAGACTTCTTTTGAGTCTACACACCTTGTTCGATTCGTCTGTATAGCCTTCAGGTTGCTTCATATAATTTTTTTCATCTAATGAACCATACAAGAATGCGGTGGAAACATCAGTTTGGTGGAAACAGAGTTTCAGTCCTTCATTTGCAGCTACACTTAAGACTGATCTTATAGTAGTCATCTTAGCAACTGGACTGAATGTCTCATCATAGTCGATGCCCTTCTTCTGTGTATAACCTCGATCTACTAGTCTGGCCTTGAATTTATAGGGATCCATCTGCATTGGTTTTTATTTTGTACACCCACTTACAGGATATAGGTTTTCTATCTTTAGGAAGATCAACAAGTAGCCATGTTTTGTTTTCCTTTAAATATTTCACCTCACTTTCCATTGCTTTGACCCATTGATCTTTCTGGGGGCTAGTCATTGCTTCGTTACAGGTCCTTGGTTCATTGATTCCATTGATTACTTCCGCTGACATCATAACATAATCATCGAATCGAGTAGGTGGTCGTAGCTGACTTCTGTCTCGTAGAGTCATTCCAGGTGTTATCTCTAACGAGTCATCTGAATTATCTACATCATCAGCGTTGTCAACATCAGTATCGTCTAAGGCTTCAGAAGGCGATGGCATTGACGGTGTTGCTGTTGGAGATGGTTCAAATGGTTCAGTAGAGTCTTGGATTTCCTCTTCCTGACTTACATCCAAACCAGGTGTGGAAGGCATAGTAAAGCTCTGCTCATGCTGTCTATTTTCAGTAATAGTCTCAGACTCAGTGCGATTATCCTCCCTTGCATTACACATTGGTGGTGTTGTAAGCGGTATGGTGACTTCAGTTGAAGGATATTCTTCACCATCGTCTAAACCAGTCGACTCCAATACTGACTCATTAAAAACTACATCCCTTGAACTCACCAACTTACCATGCTTATTCAGTAAGCGGTAGCCTTCATCACCATCATAACCAATCAATATACATTTCTCTGCCTTCTTGGACATCTTTGTTGGCTTTTGTTGCGGAACGTGAGCGTAACATTCGCATCCAATAACTTTGAGATGTTTAATTGATGGCTTTTTCTTAAACCATAACTCAAATGGTGATTCACCGTTTTCTGATGTTGGAGCAGTTCTATTTAGTACGTATGCAACAGTATTTATTAACTCTGCCCATGTCGTAACAGGTAATTCTTGATGAGAGTGCATCATTGTACGAGCGGCTTCGACCAAGGTTCTATTCTCACGCTCGCTTACGCCGTTTTGTTGGGGCGTATAGGGCATTGTGAGCCTTTGTCTTATACCAGCTTCTGATAAAATGCGCCTAACATTCTCATTGTCAAATTCTCCTCCGTTGTCGCTAAGGAATTCTTTAACAGAGTATCCGGCTACTTTACACTCTTGTAACATTTGTCGGAGCTTTATATGAACTTCCGATTTATGTCGCATTAGGTAAACGTGTCGAAATTTACTGTAATCATCTTTAAACAAAACAAAATATCTAAATTTATTGAAGGAGGGTGGAAAAGGACCACACACGTCGGCGTGTATAATTTCCGCAGGTGCTTTAGCTCGTTCTCTAGTTCCAAATTGCTTGCGGTGTGTTTTTCCATAAATACATCCGGTGCATAATTCAGAATCTAAACGAACTTTAATACCAAGTTCCCTTTCAATAACTTGTTTGACGTGTTTCTTCTTCTGATGGTCTAACCGTTCATGATAAAGTTGAAGCAAGTTATCTGAAGACACGACGTTCAAATCTGGGGTTGACTTTCTGATAGTCTCTACATTGAGTTTGTATAAACTTCCATATTTGACTCTTTTGCCAGTCAGTCGTATTCTGCCATCGACTTTCAGTGAGCAGTGTTCCCTTTCAGATATAAAAACACTGTTGTCTAATCTGTCTTGAGCAGCCAGCACAGAAAATAGATTTCGCATGACATCAGGTACGTACCATACATCACAAAGAGCTATGTTTGATACTTGACCACGAATTAACACCTTCAAGTTAACTGTAACTTTTCCAATCCTTTACAGCAGTTCCATTAGTAACAGACAGTGTACAGGCATTTTCAAAATGTTGGAAGCTAGCGAAGTAGTCCTTGCGGCAGCATACATGACTAGTTGCACCATTGTCGACGAACCAACTTGTAGTGTCATCTTTGAAGTGCATTGAGTATACTTCTGGTGTTGCAGTCTGGACTTGCATCAGCATTAGATTGATGTTAGAGTTACTTGATGTTTGTTTTGATTCAGGCTTTGATGGTTTACCGTCTGCTTTCCATTTCTGGCATTGTCTGACTTTGTGACCAACCTTTTCACAATATCCACATTTCTTCTTATAATTATTCTTATTACTACTATGTACAATGAGCGCTTCTGTAGAATTTTCATTCTTCAACGAAATCGAACGTTCGTATGCACAGAGTTGCGTTGTGAGACTTTCTATTGTTTTGTCTATCTTTGACATTAACATCCAACTCGATTTGAAAGAAAAATAATTATCTGGGAGAGTGTCCAGTATTTTGTAAATTAATAAAATATCTGGTAATTCACATTTCTCTGTTTTGACAAGTTCTGCTTTCAAATCTGACCATAGCGTTTTTAATTTTGATAGGTGAGTTGTAATGTCGTGAGATGGATCTTTACCATAGCTGAAAAACTCCATACATAACGCATAACTTTTGTCTTCCGATGGGCGATCGAATAAACGATGTAGTTCATCCCAAACGTCTTTAGATGAGTTAAAGCGCATGATTTTCTGTAGGGTTTCATCTGACATATTCGCAGATTAGTAGTAGGCTTGACCGGTTTTTCTAAATTACCATTAATAGCATCTAAGCCACCAGGCATACCCCTTAATAATAATATAGCTTTGAATTTCCATGTAGCCGAATTTTTCGTACCTTCTAGGTGACCAATATCAATCTTGCAACTTGGTGACTGCAATTTGAAAAAATATTGTCTTACCAAAGAATGTTTTCGAAAATATTGTTGCTTATCACGAGCTCTGATTTATTTCATAACTTTTTAAGGCTCTGCTACCATGATAGAACTACTATCGGTTAATTATGAAATAATAAACAAGTCGGCAATTCACAAGACAGATCGGAATAATATTTTATTAGACAGTAAACAACGGTTGCTATAAAACACACATGACATATGACAAGACAATAATAGGGTAAACAAAAAAATATAAAGAGTATTTATCAAAGGCTATATAATCTCCTTTAACAAGAAGAAGACAATATTTAATCTCTATCTCGATTTAGTGCCAACAGAGAATCTAATCTAATTCAAAAATTAAACCTAAATAATTATTCATGTATTCACAGCTTCCCAATCTCGAAGTGTTTTACCTCGATCGATGTCGAGGTCGTAGCGGCTTACCCTCTGTCTTGGCCCCATATCAGCAGTGAACAAAGATCTTTATCGTCACTTGAGGAATATGCAAATGGAGACGCGATAACACGCCGTCGACGGTAGAGCGTGTCGCAGTCAGAGTACCGTTTGCAAATAAAATTAGTTGGTTATATTCATATTATATTATTATTATTGTAGTGTAGTGACGGCAGAGCAAAATACAATTGTCACCACCCCTATCTCTCCCATGGGTGTCGTACAATGCGACTAAAGATTGAGAAAGTGATGAGGAATGGGCAGAAGCGATATTATTGTACATACAACCTAGCAGCACCGATTACTGTTATTTTTCATTTTGCACTACTTCAGGCCAAAAATGTGCTATGCTATTGCATCTTTCCATCTTCTTCTCTCTGCCCTGTTCCTAGTCTATCTAGGGTCGGCGCAGTATATTTCCTCTTCCATTCATATCGGTCAAACGTCATTAAGTCATCCACTTCCTCTTGATTCATGTATTCCATCACACCGTAAAGGTGCTTGTGATGAATGAATGTATAGAAAAGAGACGGAACGGACAATGTCGAGAGGTCGATGAACGGAGAGATTGATTGGAATGACAACATTCCAATCCATACCGCTCAAGGTTTTGGCTTCGGTTTTACAGCCGGCCGCCTGCCTGA
This sequence comes from Cataclysta lemnata, assembly GCA_963931975.1. Lineage (NCBI taxonomy): Eukaryota > Metazoa > Arthropoda > Insecta > Lepidoptera > Crambidae > Cataclysta > Cataclysta lemnata. The sequence goes on along the minus strand of OZ008353.1, from coordinate 8,843,528 downwards.
CACCAACCCTCTTTGGGTATGCTGTTGTTGGAGGTTTTAGTGGACTTTTACGACACCCATGGGATGAGTCGGGGCTGGGCCATTCTACGTTGGTATTCGTTCGCTCCCAGGCCAGCATAGGAGACTATGGCATCTTTCCACGCTTAACATTATTTATTGATGAATTTAAAATATTCTTTGCACACTCTACTTTTTATCACCTTACTTACGTATGTTCAGTGTGTAAGTAGATTGCTTACGTGTTTGCTATCTCATGCATGTCATTATGAAAGCTGAGAACAATGCACAGACGTGCTATGCCATTGTAATAAGAATCATTTGCACACCTAATTATATCTTCAGTTTAATTCTGAAACAAGAGAAACACGAGGACAATAATAATAAAAATAGCTACCTTGAAGAGCTCATTAAATAGATACAAATTACTTCTATTCTTTTTACAAGGAATAAGAACTATTTTTATGGCAGGTTAAAAGTAATTTTTAACCTGCCATATAATAGTTCTTATCATTATCTAAGTACACAAGACGTTGGTAGAAAACATTCAGTTACTGCTATACTATTATGTCCAAAGTGGAAATATGTCTTCCATAATAGTGACGCCATGCTAAGGAAGTAGAGTAACAGTCCCAATATTATGTCAAAACCTACAGATTTCACATCTCATCCCACTTCAATTATTCTATAGAATACCAATGCTGGCCTCGTTACATCTTTCGATTTATCACTTCAAAAATTTTCATTCAAATCTAGACCATAAACCTGGCGACCTGGCGACCAAGAATAGCGACCAGTTTTGAATTGTCATTTTTTGACGTTAAGTACCTACTCATTATCGTTATTTGACGTCTCTGAGTGCGGCAGAGCAGGTAATGACGATATTTATAACGAGCATGTTTATGTAGTGTATTTTCAACATTTATATACTTAATTATATTAAAAATATGTCCGTTATCTAGTATCCATAACACAAGTGCTTAGGCTACTTACTTTGGGCTAGATGATGAGTTAGTGTAAAAATAATAATTTAAAAAAAAATATTATGTAGATGTACATGGGATGTACTAGAAATGGCATAACGAAGGTATTAATTCACCGCCGCCTACAACTTCAAAGTGGTATGGTATGGTATGGTCAATTGAACCACTAACGATTTATCTAGAGTTCTACGCGCTTCAAAGGAACGCTAAACCGTTGGCTGGATGCAGTCGTTAACGCTTACCAAATTATTTGTGGAGTGGCAATGGCATGTGATTGTCCAATCGTTAGGTAAAGCCTGCTGTACCCAGCCGTGGGGACATTGAAAGTACTGATATTGGTAATGCTAATAAAAGTAACGTAAATGATTATCTGTGAGTGGAAGGAAAGGGAATTACGGAATAAATGGATAAAGAAGCCCTTGCCTTGTAGAGAAACCTTCTCCAGGAGTGCTTTATTGCAAGACTCGACGAACATTCAAGGTTTTCACCTTCCCGAAAATCCCGATAGATGCTGTTATAAAGGCATCTCGGCTAACAGCTCAGATTCTTCAAATAATAGGCGGTGTCCAAGACTTGAAACTCTTGCGAGTGTAAGAGAGAGACAATAACAGCTTAGCATTCCAGGGATTCACCATTGTCCACCGGGTCCATAGTGTAGCAGAGGGGAAGCCAGTGAATTGTAATAAGTGTAGGTAGTCCAGTTTACCGCTGAAGATTCGATCGTCAACGCGAAGAACCAAATACAGTGCTGGCTATCCATGTGCTTTAAGAGAACCACACCAAGCTACATCAGTAATGATTGTTGATCCTCGCGCTGCCGGTTCGTTCTTCGTCAGCTGGAAATAATATCCAATAAAAAGTTTAATGTGTCGCTCACACGACATGCGCCCCGTTACGCCAGACTTTCAGAGGGGTTACGGCGTTTTATGGACTTTGCCAGATAATTCCAGACCCATAAATGTGTCTTACAATCCGAGCAAATGGAGAATAAATTGGAATATGGATACGTTATTTGGCAATAAAACATTCATTATGTCTCCAATATTTACTTTAGCCATGTTGTATCGCAGGCAGTTAATGGAGTGACTTCATGTGGTTGTAATGGGCGTCAGCTTCCCATACCAACCCAAGTCCCTATGTCAACATCATTGATTTTTTATTTTTACCATCCTTTTCTGAATGATATTCAGACCATTTTCAATATCCTGTAATTATGTGCTCTTATTATCAAATTATTGAAGTTTACTTCCTACAGATCAATTACGTAGATTACCAATGTTCAATATTCGTCCATTACCTAAGTGCTTAAATAATATTTCTAAGTTATTGCTTAGCTAAGTTAGCTGTCGATGATAGTAGATACGTACGAGCCGTCAAAATAGTTTTAACTATTGTTCTTTAAAATACTTTAAAATACAAATTACCCTATTTTCTCTGCAATATGTAATCATTCTGAAAATAATTTTCTCTAATTCATTTTAAACTTGTCTTGATTCTATTGAATTGGTAAACAGATATTATAATAGTCGTTTGTTGTATTAAAACTTAAAAGTTTATTATGTCTATTTGTTAGAAAGAAGTTTCGCAATAATAATTATTATAATTGTAAGATCTGCCGCACTCAGAGACGTCAAATAACGGTCATAAAATGACAATTCAAAACTAGTCACTATTCTTGCCGGGTCTATGGTCTTGATTTGAATGAAAAATTTTGACATTAAATACTCATTAAAGTTAATTGACGTCTCTGAGTGCGGCAGGACGTGTTTGCTGTGTAAACGTATGCATTTACTTAATTTAATTTATTTTTGCATAACATGTGACAAAGAAATTCGTTTACATAGTTTTTATCGTCAAGATTACTCGCAAAAAACTCATCGATACTGATAAAACATAATCCAACATTAATTTTGCGTTTCTACAGTTTTATTTCAGCATTTCCCGTTATAATTACCGTAATGTCCTGCCTGACCATTGGCAATAGTTATTTTTAAGTTACATTCTCTGACCTCTGTATTATATGTGTCTCTGTATATGTCTCATCTAATAACTAGCTTCTATCAAAGGTCATATGGTTAGAGTAGCCGTTGTCAACGTACCAATTAGTATTATTGTTTCTACTGGCATTACACACAGTTAAGCTTGTACCTAATCTATATACAAAATATTTATTACGTACGTTCTTCGCGTACGTTATGCTTCTTTTCTGTACATTCAGATGACTATAAAGATTTTATAAATATACATTTTGTTTTCGATCATTGTTTTTGTTATTTCATCTAGCATACAATTCCGCTTTCTGGGTAACAAAACCTTGTGTTTCATGCCCTTCTTTTTGTCTTTTTCCTTCCTGAAACAACTTCGTATTATTTTGCTCTAGACTTATTTCTATGCCACAATTAACTAGTGCCATAATCAGTGGGTTCTATTCCTCAGTAAGGCCACTCAGTATATTGATAAGTGGTATAAAAGGAACGCTGATGCTCAGTAGGTACTCATCGCTGTACAACATCAGCTGGAGAGATGGGAGTGATGAAAATTGTATTCTCCTCTGCCGTCACCATACGGCACATAGGTTAATCTGGTTATCAATTAAAAACAACCCTTTTGGTTTCGGTGACAATTGTATTCTGCTTTACCGTCACCAAACGGTAACGGCCTTCGATCGAATTATTCACAATTAATAAAATATAATTATAACCCCTACCATTTGTTCCAGGTAATCTCAAGCGGCGCTTTGGTCGAGCCCGGGGCTTCGTCATCCGCATGTTCGACGCGCTGTGCAACTGCACGCAGACCGCGGCGGCCGCAGCGCGCACCACAGCGCGCAACAACCCGTTCACAAAGCGCTAAAATGCTCAAATCCACGCCCGGACAAGTCAGGATACCAGACAAACCTTACAAGCGAATGTTACGAGATCTATTTTCATGTTAACCTTTACGTCTACCAGAACACCTCCGCTAGTGCACCAGTGAAGACTCGTAGTAGTTTCGCTTCGACTTGGCCGCTGTAAGCTGAACCTTTGCTCGCATGGATATGGATATTTAATCATAAATACCACTTGTTGAGTTGCATACTTGGCTGTTTCCTATCAAATCTCACTGAAAAGATTCAATCCTTAATGTCCAAAATGTGAATTTGCTTCAGTATGATGTTGGTTAAGGGGATTTTTAGATCTTTACTTTAAAAATCCCCTTATGGCGATGTTCAGGGGATTTGGAGACGAAAAATCGACAAATGTCATGGGTACATGGTGGGATTTTCTCAGGGAATTTATGGAATATGGATACCAAATGAACGGTGTTGATTTGACTGTGGAAAGCCTGATTCTTACTTCCTCGGGGCTTCAGTTCTTCCGATATTCTGTCGCAGAGTTGCGTTTAGCGTTTGTATCGCAAATCTCTGCGGAGGTCGGCGAGTTGATAAAGCGAAACCATTATGATTCTTTACACAAGTCGCGACTGTTGTTCTGCAGCGAAATTCAGATAGCGCATGTTCAAAGTCATTATTATAATGACGGCGCGGAGGTGTGTTAGTTAAAGGCATAATTATATTATCATAATCATAACGGAGGGTATTTGAAGCAGAACGGTTGTCTGTAACGCGCTAGGCTTGCTAGATGGGGAAAGTAAACACAGGCGGTAAGATTTTTGGATTCCGGATCTGGAGCGCAATAATATTACCTAATTCTAAATCGAAAATTGACTTTTAGACCCGAATGTCTTTAAAGAATCTTTAAACAATATTTACCAAAAAAAAAACTAAGAAGGCAATATGGAGTATTATTGATGTAATTAGACATGTAAGGAGTGTGGCGAATGCATATTTTTACATATCGCAATGCTAGAAAAGTTGATGCAGGGACGAATATGAAGTATGGGAAATTGGAATAGACGCGGGACTCTGTGTGGTTTCGAAACCAAAGAACTATTGAACGTATGTTATATTTATATGAATTAACCATTGATGTATGTAAGTATATTATCTATAGTTATAAAAGTGAAACGTCACACAATATTCTTTATACATGTAATGCGATAACATTCCTTACTTATGTATACTACTTGTAAATCTTTAATCAATACTGACCAGTTTAATTTTTTTATATGAAATAAAATTTTACCGTACAAAACTTCCAAAGTACCTACCTAACTGTCTATACATATAATTTAAACCTTCGATGGTTTTCTTATTTATTTTTACGGTGAGTTTCAATATTCTATGTTCAGATAGCTAAGTGACCTTACTTGGTTTTGCCTGCCATTTTTTTTAATTGCTAAAAACAACGGAGGTTATATAGGTAACGGAGTTGTGATCTATTCGAATTATTACGAATATTGAAATGGACCGAGACAAATTAATAAAAATATCTGTCAAAATACTGATGATGAGTATTACCTAACCAATGTCTGTTGCTTTGTCCTAACTAATGTTTAAGAAAACTGCTATCAATCTGGTATCTAACTAATATTTCTCTATGTAGATAAATAACCAAGAAAATTCTAAACATAAACACTATAACAATGATTTCTCTTGATGTCGTAATTCAGCGGTTATTAATTGGTTTTAAAATCAAGTTTCAGCCATCTTAAGGTTTCCCTTTAATTAAAGTGTAAGATTTCCACACAATTAATAACTGCCGAATCCATTAGGGCAACCATCTCTTGCTTTACGGTATTGGGTAGAAATGTCTTCCTAATTTCGTTCCTTACTGATATTTTGAGCTAGCCTGTACTCACCAACGACTGTTAACATTAGGGGTCCCTTGGTATAAAGTGTTCATGTAAACAAATCAATTTTAATGAAACTGTTTACCAATCTAGGCTGATACAATAAAATTAAAAAATATATCTACATTTTCATTGCATTTAGTTTTTGCTAAAATAGTCATGGATGTGTTTGTTTGTATATATACAATAATGACGTGGATGGTATGTGTCTCTTATCTGGTGTCCATAGCACAAGCACTTAAGTTGTTTCCCTTGGATTACATGTTAAGATAGGCGATTTTTGTAATTTTTATTTATTACTTACTAGTTATACGACGACCCATTAATGTTAGAGTTTTGGTGGAAATGGGCATTGTATAGTGTCTTCCTTACTTGTATTTATTGTAATTATAATAAATGTACCCTTGAACAATGACATGGTGTATTGTGATCGGTGTGAAAACGCTTATAGTTTAAGATATATTTAGCGATACTTAGTAGATCTCTTCTACCTGTACACCATGAGAGTTTGTCCAATCCTATGCCTTCTATATTGTAGTATGTCTCGATAGGATTTATCTGAAAATGGTGGAAAATATGTAGAAAAACAAATTATCCTAGACCTAAAATTGAATCCGCCATTTCATCGAGTCATACTACAAACCTATTTATATAATCGACTGTATGTATAACATTATTATAACTTAACTACGACATGTAACTTAGTTTTCTTAAATGTTTATATTATTATGTATTAGATATATTTTATACTCTCCTTCACTTTTAAAGGGATTTATAATTGTCTACAGAATATACTGTTATGTCTATGCATATTATGGAAATTATATTTTACGAAAGCTTTCACAAAAACACGCTCAAATCTTTTATATTATAATTTGTAACGGTTTATTTATAGGCGGGGTTTTAATTTTTAAGGAATATTCGCGAAGAAAACTGGTGTCGATTCTAAATTCTTAAGAAACATTCTAGGTAAGGGCTTTAATAATCAGAAATATCTAAGTACCTTATATAAATAATAATACAGAATAATGTTCACTTCTTAAGTATCTGATTGTTTTATTTGGAATCGGCACCACTCACTGTGTAGTCGTAGAATTGTAGTAATAACGTAGAATTTTCAAATTTCGTAGAATATTTTGTTTACGATATGGGAGATGAAATTTGGAAACATTAATATTGAGCTTGGACCCGGGTAAACTTTGGATGTGTCGATATATATTTGTGGGTGATTTCGGAAATTATAAAATGAGAATATGTATATTTTTCAGTGTCAAAAATGTAATGATATTGAATTATTGATGTGGAATCTATGTTGGAAATGATTTAATAAATGTTCAATGTGATAACCTGCCTATAACCTTTCCTTCGAGTGTGGTTCTACGTAGTTTTCTCTTGAAATTAAACCCGTTTCGTAATTGATGTGTAGTTTAAATATTATTTTCAGATGTTGGTTATTGGGATATTAACTAAAGATAGCATTTGTGCCCTATTCACAAAAATAGATGCAGTCCAATCTAATGGTTTAACGTGGGATAGTTGCAATAGAGCTGTAACTTTAGATAGGTACATTTAAAAAAACCGGCCAAGAGTCAGACTTGCGCTCGAAGGGTTCCGTACCAATAAGTTTAAAAAAACCACAAAGAAAAATCGTGTCTGTTGTATGGGATACCCTTTAAATATTTATTGTATTCTGTTTAATTATTTGTCGTTGTACCGGCAACAGAAATACATCATCTGAAAATTTCAACAGACTGACTAACACGATTCATGAGCTACACAGCCTGGTGAGTTGGTGACAGACAGCGGAGTCTTACACCCGTATTCACAAACAATACTTGTTTATGTAAAGAAGCAACACTGTGCGAAGTAAGACATTTCCCAATGCGTTTTGTCACTCAAGTATTGTCTATGAATAGGTTTTTGGGACCCTGTGCGTTAACGCACCTCATAGTAATGTTTATGAATACTGGTGTTAGTAATCGTCCCGTCGTTTTACCCTTTGGGTACGAAAAACTAAAAAATAGTATGGTTTCGAATAAGTAAGTGTAGGTACCTACTTTTTGGCCATTGAGCTCGTTTTCATTCAAAATCAGAATATCAAAATTAGTAGTCAGATTTTAATATCAATACTCCCTCCCGCTCTAGATACTCGGTGTCGGCTGTTTTGTTAGTCAATCAGGTGAGCTGCGACAAGGGTCACAGACGAATGAATAATAAATTCATTTAGGCAAAAATATTTTCCTTTAGAGGGACAAATGATGGGGCGCGATCTCGGTGCGATGTTAAAATAAGCGTCCTTTTTTTTAATTCTCCCTATATTTTAGGGAAGGCAAAGGGTCTAGCCCATACAGCCAAGTCTTTAGTGTATATTATATCTGTAGTCTTATGAAATAATGAGTGGGTGAAATGTATGAATGAAATGAATTTACGTTAAAATATGGGTGTCACACATTTTAACGCATCTAGGGAGTGCTTGGAGCGAATTTAATGGTAACAGAGTTCATGATGGTGCCTGATGAAGTGGACAAAACCACTTTTCAAGTGCTTTTTACCACAACATCAAACATCAAAAGACTTGTTTACAATGATTCTGTATAATTGCACATCAACGCGGATGCTTGTGCATCAAAATAACACCACTTTCACTGCACAAAATCCACTCTGAACCAATTTTAGAATTATCGAAAAAAAATCTGACTGACACCACGAAACGCGTCAAACACCCTTCTTCCGATACGCGTCATTTTCTCTGGAGACCTACCGATTTTACAGGGGTTTTGGCTTGGTATCAATGCCTTTTAAGCCATAATATCAATTAGGACATGAAATCTTAAATATTTTTTAGGAAGTGACATTTGGTCATAATAAGTTGTTTATTGTTAAACTGCCTCTATCGGAAATAAATTATTTTAGATAATTATTTAATTATTACAATATCTTCCGTCCTAAGAAAAATGTTATAAAAACTATTACAAAAAAAAAATCAGTAAATTTTTTTCCTGTTTCACGGTCCGTGTTTACTTACAGCTTAATATTTTCCTAACAGCTAACTAATATAATTAAAAACAATAACTTGACATCCTGCATTTATCCACACGACGATTAATGTCGGGTGCAGGCAGACGGAGTGTGTTATGTAAAATCACATGACATGGACGATATTATGGATGTGTCGGAGCTTTCACGTACCACCTCACAAAGCCAATAAGGCCTAGTCCACACTGCGAAATTTCGCGGTATTTTTTCAGACTGTACCTGTAGACTTTTTGGTCACTGCAAAAATTTTTGGCATTTGTTCAGACCTCAGAACAATGCAATTATTGTTCTGAGGTTCAGACCATCAAACTGAACAAATTTCACTATGAGAGCAACTCCAAATTCACGAGAAAAAAAACAGCCTGTCCCTAGATGGTGTCTGTCAGGCTAGACACTAGATAGTACCTACTGTAAAAAACAAAGAGATTACAATACTACGGGGTGAATAGACACAATTTGGAACTTAACTCGTTTTTTATTTAGTTGTTATGAACACAACCATCCTTTTTCATGAATTTATATCATGTCTCGAAGTAGGATCTGTAAATCCACATAATAAAAAAACCAGGTTCTTTCTTTATTGAATTCATAATTGGTAAAAATATCGGTGGTTTCGATTCACCCGGGCTTTGGTGGCAATTATAATTGAAACAGCATATGGGGTGAATAGAAAACAATGCTAGGGCATTGCTACCTACGTAGGCGCATCTTTAATTTTATACTGTGTAGGTGGGTATGGTCAATTACCAATACAGTAAGGTTTGAATTAGCGAGCAATTAGATACGAATAAAACATTAAATTATTTTAATAAAATTTTAATTTTATAGAAAATAAAGTGCAATATTTTTTGCAACGAGTATTTATAAAATTAAGTAACACATCAAGAAAAACAAGAAAATAATGAGCAACTTAAACCCGCGGATTTATTCTATCTAATAAGTCTTCTTGTTCTTATTTTTGTTCTTCAGTAGGTATATTTTTTATACCTTTTCCCTCGAGGATCGGGCTTATAGTATATCCGGGGCATGTTATTTTTTCCTGCAGAACAAAAAAAATGTTACATAATATTGCTAAGTAGTAAATAAAAAGACAGTGGTAGCCATGAGGATTGTATTTCTATTCACCCATTTTTGGTTTCTATTGTACCCCTTTTGGTTTCTATTCGCCTCTTATTGCATTTCTATTCACCCCATATTACGTATCTATTATGCCCATTTGGCGTATTTATTCACCCCAGATATAAAATAAAATTACATTTGTTAATAATTTTGAATATATTTTGATGTTCAAATATTAATTTGAACATTGGCCGTGTGGTGACGGCAGAGTAGAATACAATTGTCACCACCCCAAACCTCTCCCGTGGGTGTCGTAGAAGGCGACTAAGGATAAATCAGTGATGAGGAATGGGCAGCAGCATTCCTCTTATACCTACCAACTAGCAAAGTACTGCGACTTTTGTGCCCGATAAATGGCAATAGGCTCGCCACCTATATTACATGGGACCTAGCCTAATTGGCGAAGCGTGGGTGCTAGTTCACCTCTGCCTACCCCTTCGGGGATATTGGCGTGAATTATGTATGTAAATTATGTCAAATATTAATTATACGTACATTTGCATAAAAATCAATGTAAAAGAACTACTGAAATGTTCTACTAGCTAAAATCAGCACAAAATAACTTTGTTTAGTGTTTTTAACTAAAGTTTTTACAAGGCAATACAAGCACCACACGTATCTGGGTATTTTTAGATAAGTTAATTAAGATTTCTTATAAATTTTCAAACAATTTTTTTACTTACTGTTGCTGATTAAACAAACGATGTTGTAGTTAAAAAAAAATACATAGTTAAGCATTTTTTCCTTAAAAATTATTTAGGATTCTGCCAAGAAAAACTTTTTGTTGTGTGTCTATTCACCACGCTATTTTTCACCCCGTTTTACGGTATCCTCTTTGGGCTAGACCTAGAGCAAAAAAGAAGAAATCATGCTAAAGTAAGAATATAGCATGCTTTCTGAAGCAACATTTAAATTTAGAGATATCGAGGTTAGGTTACGTGACTATAGATGGCGCTTTTCACAAAATGTATAGAAAACGGCCTCCACTAAAACGGGATCAACTTTTTGAGTCAGGAGGGAGGCCCTCAAGAAAATGAAGATAATTTAGAATTTTCCGTTCGGAATTAATTCAGGCTCGAATGGTAAAAATAACATACATGGCATTAAGGCTTGGCATATCTAATTATAATAGCGTCTTAAAACTCTCAAATAATAAATTAAATGAAACAAACATTAAGATAAAAATATTTTATTTCATTTACCACTTATTTCCTATATTTCCTATAACTAGGCGACCGATCTCTGTCTCTTTTCTTCTTCTTTCCTTTCCTCTTTTTATCAATATCTCTCTTTTTTTCTGGTGTTCTTTTTCTTTTTTCCCTTTGTGGCGAATCTGATTCACTTGCACTGCTATAATTTTTCTTGCTTGATTTATGTTTACTTTTTTTATCTTCATCAGACAAAGAACTTGTTGAGTCACTGCTGCTGTGTCGTCTTTTCTTCTTCTTACTTTTATGCTTCCTCCTTGGTCTTTCTTCACTGCCAGAAGAATCTCTTTTGTATTTATCTCTATGTTTCTCATCTGTATCTCTTCTTGATTTTCTATCATTATTTTTACCATTATTAGTATCATTAGTGCTTGAAGAGGCTTCTCTGTCCAATTTCAGTAAATCCTGTTTTGGTATCTTTTCATTGCGTTTGTATTCATCAAAAGAATCTGCATCTAAGAAGGCAATAATGCATTAGGTCACAGTTTATATATTAGAATCAATGTCCAAGTGTTGTACCTTGTTTTATGGACTCCTGAATGAGTTTCCAAAATAAAAACACTGGATGACATGGGACAAATCCTCAATGGCATCTGTGAAGAGAAGCAATTATGAAATTGTTGTTTCAAATATTGTTAATAATCAAGTTGCAATACTTGGACAATATTCTATTGTGAATTAGACACATACACAGAAGAGAAACAGATTGATATAAATAACATAGGGATTTGCATTAATCATGCCTGTTGGTATTATAGGCAGAGGCATTAGGTTAGGTCTCTTGTAATACAGCAAAATTCTATTACCATCCACAAATTCTTGGTGGAATAAACTGTAAATTTATCACATTTGTGGTGAATGGTTCTATTTTTAAGTAAAAAATATTGTATAGACATTACATTAATAGTTTAAAATCAATAGAAATTTTATAATGATATCTTCCCTTCTCAATACATATAAACATACATAAAAAATGCTTTTCTCTGAAAAGGGTTAAATATATAAGCAGAGGTTTTGTCATTACCCATATTTCGCCATCTATGTTAAGTAATCTACCAGGCACATTAGTAGCAATATTCCTAGGTGGTGTACCAGGGCCTCATGGTCATAAAGAAGTAGTCGTAGGAGAAATTGCACCTTCCTATTGACAATTTGTTCTAAAAATATATAGAAAAATTTCATACTTATAACTTTCGATTCCTTTTCGTATTCTGCTTTGGATACTGGGTGCATCATAAACTCGCTTAGGCTGACTGTCTCTTTTCTGACAGTTAAGTCAACCATAACGCGACCATTATCTTCATCCAGACTTATAACCTGAAAAATATTAGACAAAGTTAGATTAAAAATTTAAAATACATAAATATATGAAGAAATAAAATTATACAGACATATTTTGGTATTAATGAACAAAAACTCATTCAATTTCTCAAGGTCCAAGCGCCTGCACTGAGTTCTACCTCTGCCACACTGTGGACCTGGCACCCACATGGTAAACCCATGGAGTGCTAAGAGTTAATCTCTCGGTATTACAGGCTATATATCTATGATTGTAACTTATATTAAATTCAACAGTTGTTTATAAAAACAATACTCACTTTACCATAATAGCCACTATGCTTTCCAGAAGTAATTTTCACGTAAGAATTTTTTACAATAGTTAATTCTTCTTCTTTATCATTAGTTTTCACTTTCTTCTTTTGATTTTGGGAGACTACTTTATCAGCACCTAAGCCTAGGCCTTTTGGGCGAAGCTGAGGTTGCTTGTATTTAGATCTAGAATAGTAAAAAGTTAAATATTAGTAAGTGAATACTAAAAGTTAGTAAATATTGTCTAACAGATTATAATATTATGTCAGACAAAAGAATAATTCTTTATCTATCTATTGCTTTGGGTTTTTTCTTCAATGCCTACATTTCAATAATGCTAGCTTTATTCATGTTGTTTTTATATATAACCTTTTAACACTTATAATCTGAATGACTTTTATAGTGTATGTAGCTAGACTACAGCATTTTACACTGGAAACTTTAGTCACAGCCATTTGCTAGAAGTACCTTACTGTAACTTATTCTGTTTAACACACAGAACACCTGTTATCACACAGTGTACTCAGTAATTTAATTTTTTTTTCTTTCTTCCTGCCCTGTTCCCAGTCTATCTGGGGTCGGCGCAGTATGTTTCCTCTTCCATTCATATCAGTCAGACGTCATCAAGCCATCTACTCCCTTTTGATTCATATCATCCATCCCACCGTAAAGGTGCTAGTGATGAATGAATGTGTAGAAAAGAGACGGAACGGACCATGTCGAGAGACCTATGAACGGAAAGAGTGATTAGAATGACAACATTCCAATCCATACTGCTCAAGGTTTTGGCTTAGGTTTTACAGCCGGCCGCCTGCCTGACACCATCCCTCTTTGGGTATGCTGTTGTTGGTGGTTTGCCCTCCACCATTTGGGTGCCCCAAGGTTCTTATTGGTCTGCATCGGGCAATCTCCCTTAGTCGACTTTTACGACACCCATGGGATGAGTTGGGGCTGGCCTATTCTACGTTATTTGTTCGCTCCCAGGCCAGCATAGAAGGCTCAGTAATTTAAATATATTGTTTTTATTTTTAAAAGACATAATATGAATGATTTATGAAACATACTGCATTGGCTCCAGATAGATTGGAAAACTAGGTATAAAAAAGTTGTATGATAATATCATGCGTATTATGCAAAAACATAACTAATTCCTGAGTAATATAATTTTATAAAATATGTAATAAGTAAATGTAAACTTACGCTTCAGTATTTGGTGTCCATCCCATTCCACGTAACATTGCCATTCCGAAATCCTGCACAGGAACTTCTTCATAATCTTCAAGTGTAGACTGGAATGACAACATAGATAATATTGATTAATCACATGTTGAAAATTGAGGGGGTATAATAAATTAATATAGAGGTATATTATCTTAATAACCCATTGTTTTCAAACAGTAACAAAGGGAGAATAAAAGCACTAGCGACCTCCTTGTATGTAATTTAATGTGCGTGTAAACTCAAATGCATAGTTGCATAATGCTTTTAAGTAGAAAATTCAGTAGAAAGTAAGGAGAAAATTCATAAAAATGGTTATACACCATATACAATAATAAAATAGCGATAATATTGACACAGAAAAAACAGCAATAAATATCAAGTTTGTTGTGTGAGAGCCCTTACATATTTATAAGCATTTGCTGTTATAGTGGCAACAGAAATACATCTGGGAAAATTTTAACTGTTTAAACTTTCACAGTTCATGAGATACAGCCTAGTGGCAGACAAACAGCTGAGTCTTAGTAATACAAGTTCAGTTTAAACATCCATCCCTAAAACCTAGTTTCTGTCTGCGACGTCATCTACCTACAATTAGTAAATTCTTTCTATATTCAAGCCTATAATAATTTCTAAGTTCTGATGTATATTATTGTAAAATTATATTAAAATAATGAAATTTTGCTTCATTCATACAAACTTTCGCATTTATAATATTAGTAGGATTATGTTTATTTTTAGTTTACCTCTTTCTTTCCATCAATGACTGGTTTGGATGGCATTGGAACTGTCATAGATGTCGACTCTATTTTAACCTCTTTCTTTGCATCTTGTAGTAATTCCCTCACAGCCATTTGGTCCAGTGTTTCATTTTGAGGACCAGTCATGTGTGGAATCTTGGGCTTCTCCTCAGCTTCAACTTCAGGTTGTTCTAATAAAGAATTTTCAACCTCTTCGGCAATTTGTTTCAATCTTTCTGCAGTGACTAAAGTATTTGGCTTCATTGGAATCACCAGAGGTGTTATTTCTTTAATTTGTTCTCCACTGTAATTAAGCAAGACGAAAACATAAATTATAACGCAATAATGAAATATTAGCTAATAACTACTTTGTGATAGAAAGTGTTAATCTTTGAAGTTATACGACATATTAAAATTAATGGCTTTAATAGTAAAAAAATCATGAGGCTTATCTAAATTCCCATTGATTACATCCAAAATTCCTACTTAATCTTACCCAACAACTTTTATCGATTTCTCCTCCATACAATCTACATATTCCTTTTTTTCTTCTACTATAGGTTTCTGAACTGCTTTGGTTTTCATAAAACCGAACGAAATTTTCTTTCCCTCCATGATGAGCTTTTAGGTCTCGATAGCAAAGGTAAATAATGAAATTAAATCACGACTTTGCTTCTCAACGATGCATTAGCGTTTGTTTTACATTTTAAGGAAACTATAAGAAAATATCCACTATTAAAATCCGTACACTGTAAATTTTATTTCACTATAATTCACTTTACTCATACAATAAACGACGAAGCTGCCTGCCGCCAAAGAGTATATAATACACTACGTTTACCTGCCGCTACCGATCAAAGAGTATTTACAAAGAGTATATAATACACTACGTTTCAGTATTTATTACACTACGTTTACTACCGATCATAGAATACAGCCTGGCGAAACTCCTATACTGCAGAAAAATGTATGGAGTTTAGGCAAATTTTAATGGCGACTTGTTTTGTCTCTTACTTCCGATCTAACCTTCCTTGTCTCACGCTGCCGGAGTGTGTCACTAATGTCAATAAGTCACTATGCCGTTTTGAAAATATAAAATAAAGCGTTGTTTTAGTTTAGTTTTCCATCTTGTGCCTATTTATTGTCTTCAGTGACTTATCATTAGTGTATATCTACTAGTTTGTGTCATTTATTTATGTGCATAACAGCAAAATGTTTTACAAAAGGTGTGAAATATGTTGACTAAAATCTGGTAGGAAATTAAACCAAAAGAGGGTTTTCATGGCCAATTCCCACTAGATGAGAAGCGGTAAGTAGTTTTCCATGTTATTATATAAACGCTAAGTAATTAGAAATAAGTTCTGGTCACTTTAATCAAAAACCATATGCGCCGTAGCGATGTCCTTACTACTTACCAGATTATCGATAAAAAATCTATTTTCGTAAATTTGAGTATCAAATGTACTTGAGATGTTTCATTAGTTTAATACATAATTGTCTATTGCAATATATTATAATATAGTATATAATATATAGGGTTATTTATAAAATAACAAAAACCTCCCATGACTAGATAGCTAACATCATTAACAACAAAGTTTGTTGTATGAGTTTTAATATAATGCAGAACATTGCGCAAAATTATTCGCATGTGTTCATCTCTCAATATCATCATCAAAAGTTCTTCTGTGTTCAACTCCACTTTTTTTCAGATCACAGCGTGACTTGTTGAAAGGCGATGAGAGTCATGGCTGCAAAGCATATGAGAGTGGATCGGCATTAACCCCGTTGAAAAGCTGTTTCGGTTTGCGACTGACAGAGATGAATATAAAAAGCTGACGGCTTATCTTCCGAATTGAAGAGGCACTAGAAGAAGAAGAAAGCGTGACTGCCGCCTTGCTACACGATGCCCGTCGGGTGTGATCGTTGCAACCGCATAAGCGCCTCTATTGGTAAGCTACAAAACCTATCTTTCCGATATGGTTTGATAGCTCAATTCCTGAAGCTAATGAGTATTTTATTTCAGAACCAGATTTCATTGATTGGGCAGACCTTCGGGCGCGTTACACATAGTCCGCTATGGTAAGTGGTGAACAATAAATTGAATTGATGATGACCAGCGTAAACTCAAACGATATATTTACTAATCTCTATTTATTATTTCAGATCTAAATGTCCTGCTTACTTGCTTACACAACATTGCAAAAACGTGTGTTGATCGATCAGCTAACATCTGAAGACTCCGCCTAGAATATGAGATCAGAAAATTACCAACAATTTAATTTCCACATTGTAAACATAACTTTTATTTTTTGTTGTTAAATAAATTGTATTAAATAATTACACGTAATTGAATAATACTCAATATTTTCAAACGAACAGAGCTTTTTATTTTGCTTTTGTAGGATTAAAAAATCTGTCTGCAAGTTCTGCAAGGCAGGGGGGGGGTACCCATTCGTTTTTATCGATATCGACACATTCTGTAGCGTACACCACATCCTTAGTTTGCTTTTGTAGTATGTTGGCATTACTTTTTTATCTGTCTCTGTTGGTTGGTACGAGATCTGAGCCTAAACTGCGAGTCAAAATTTTCAAAAAGCTTGTTTGAAGTCCCGACTCTTAAACGTAGTGTATTATATACTCTTTGATAGAATACATTTAACCACAGACAGAACACTCATTTAACCGATTAACCACAGATGAAAAAAATTGTCAAATATTGAAATGTCATTATGTCATGTGTGAGGGTTTTTGGCTTGGCTTCTAGACCTTTGAGCCATATCAAACTCGCCAGATATGTCCGCGCGTGGTCAAAATTTGAACTAAAAATTCGTCTGCTATTTTGTTTATCTAGGAATGTCAATGTTAGCGTGCAGCGCCACCCCTCGCGCGCTGACTTATCTGTCGCGCACTTCTATAGATAATATTCTTAATTTTGGTGTTCTTTTTCCTATCGAAAGCAAAGGGTTTTTAACTATACATCCAATTATTCATACATGATCATTATAAAAATTCATTGTTGATTATTACAATATTTAGATTATGTTTTAAATTTTTTTTTTTTTAAATATATACAGATCACCTAGCCTACCTACTAACAAAAACCACCTAACTTAAATCGACGGTACTTTATTTACGTTTTTGTAATGCAGTCATTGGACACCTATACTTGGCAATACAGCCAAGTTAAGTCCTAAGTATTTATAAAATTATCATGAATGTTCAATGTCGAGTCCGCTGTCGATCGCCAGCAGTAGCTTATGTGAATACATCAAATACTCAAACCTAATAATGTTTGATAACACAGTTTCTGGAAACACAAAATAACACCATTCTAATATACACTACCAACACTTTAAAATCCAATCACCTCATGACTCTAACAGATGTCAAACCGTAGTATTATTGTCCTCTATGCCAGAAACCCGATGTTCAATTTATTCAGTAGGTTTATGTATTAAATAATAGTTACAAAAACTTGCTTTTGTTGTTGTGCTAGGAATCAATAGTGTTATTTAACTTCTCTGTTAGTTAACGATACTGAGTTGGAAGTAATGCGAGTATTTCGTTACTACCTCATAGGTCCATTTGGTTAACCACAGGTACACCAGTGCCAGTTTCTTGTGAAAAGTATCTAATTCCATGGTGGCTTGAGAGCGAAAAATTAAAAATGTCAGGTAGGTACCTACTCAAAACATCCCAGCCCGGCTAGCATGACCACCGAAACACGATACGATATTGCCATTTATCGCGTTGACCGTACAAAAATCATCGGATTTTTGACAGTTCAAAGCGATAAATAGCTTTAACTTTAACATTTATCCAAATAGGCATATTCTATTATTCAAATTAGTATTAAAACCGAATGATTTTCAATAGTTCAACGCGATAAATATCACATCGTGTTTCGGTAGTCATGCTAGCCGGTCAGGGGTGTGCGGGGTGTCGTAGAAGTCAAAGGGAGATCCGCTGTATACCTACTAATAAGCACCTTGAGGCACCCGAACGGTGGAGGGCAAACTACCAACCAAAGACAGTTGGTGTCAGTGAGACGATCGGCTGTAAGACCTAGAGGAGTGGATTGAAATGTTGTCATCAAAACAGTGAAAACAGTGATTGTTTTAAATATTCATACTTGCTAGTTAAATAACTATTCGGTGTTATAGGAATTAAAAGGTATTTGGATGGTATGCGCAGTGGCATAGCGCGTTTGGCCTGCGATTACGAAAACTAAGCACGAATCGTTTAGCCCGGTTATTGGATGGGTGACCTATAATAATATCTCGAGTTCCTCTGTGTTTCGGAAGGCACGTTAAGACCTTGGTCCCGGCTGCATCTGCAGTTGCTAATACCCACCCGCACTGGGCCAGCGTGATGAGTTATGGCCCATTCTCCCTATTCCTCCCTCTGTTCTTCCATCCGTATCTCAACAATGGAGACAATAAAAGGCTGATGATTATTTTAAGTGATATGAATGGAAGAGTGTTGTGCAGGCTAAGCAATGTATGTTTGTATTACCATGCCGAGAAAACGGAGTATGTAATTAGGAGAATAAATAAGTATACAATTTGTTATAATACATACAATACATACTAGCGATAGGCAGAGGTATAAATTAACAACCAAGCTTCGGTGTTAGGCCCCATGTGTGGCGAGCCTATTGCCATCTATCAGGCACGGAAATCGCAGTACATTGCTAGGCATTGAACGTCGGGTTAAATAATTAATATGCCAAACACCAAATTATACGCGAGTCTTATCCGTAAAAGTTGTTTTATTTCAAAAGGCATTGAACTACTATTACTAGCGTACTTTACTAGCTACGTTGCTTTGTTCTACGTTACTTAAGCGTACGTTACTTTATAACTCAATGTTGCTAGGTGGCATACGCTGCTGCCCCTTACTCACTGTAGTTGTGTGTCGCCTTGTACGACATCCGCGGGAGAGACTTTATTCTGCTCTGCCGTCACCACACGGCACATAGTACCAACTACAGAACAGAGAAAGGTACTAACAACCGATGCAAATAACAGCGTTTTATTCACCGCGCGCGCTTACGTATGGATAATTACGCCATTCGGATGTTAAAATGAGATATACACCATTTCACCAGCAAAAATTTAATCGAACACGTCGAAAAGGAGTACCCATTTTAATAAATAGGTACTTAAAATTTATTGTCTCATTTCTGGGTGAAATAAATCGTAGTCCCCTCACAAGCGCGTTCGGGTTCGACATTATGTCAATATTGTCACTAAAATATTTCATTTCGTTTGTACGCGAGCATTCTGAATAATATAGGCACCTACTTTCGCTTCTTTTTTCTTTATCGCGTACCCAAATAAAAATACAGTGAAGTACAAGGTGTTATAGTCACTCTTTGCACTATGTAACATAAAAATGTATCTATTACCTTGTTTATTTTAAAAGCTTAATAAGTACGTAATATAATAAGTGCCGCACTCAGAGACGTCAATTAACTTTGATGAGTACTTAGGCCCGAGTTCATCAACACTTAAACAGGTGATTATTTAATCGTCGGTTTTTGACATTTTCATAGCTGGGCACCGTTAATCAAATAGTTAACTTCGTTAATCGTTAATCCGTTACTAAAAAAAATAACTTCGTTAAACCTTAAAACGTTACATTTCGGAAGATTTAACGCAAGTTAACGTTAATCCGTTACACGTGATAAAAATTAAAAATGAGTGATCTGCTTACAAAAACTGTTGTTTTAAGTTGTTTAAAGTTAATAGGTTAGGTTAGGTTACTGCCCGAACTAGGTGGGGAGGGCTTAGCTCCGGGCTTGCCCGTTTGCAGCAGGTTCGTTCGTCGAGCCGGGAACATCAGCTCGACAGGGGAACTTCTGGGGAGAGCCGCGGCGCCCTGTGATACGGGGGCTGCGGTCTAGGTAGAGGAGAGCCCGCTACTGCGGGCAACGCGATGGGGGTCAATGGATGGGAAACTTCTTGTCATGTCCTAGGCCCCCATTAACGCGTTGAGGTGTATCACCCAGGGGATGTTTAGTGGCGTATGGAGGGAACCTCTTCCTTCGAGTCGCACATATGCTTCAAGGCGGCGTTCCCGTCGCTGCGAAGGAATGCGTAACTGCAGTTTACCCCTGGTTAAAAAAAAAGGTTACTGCCCGAACGTACGTTTATCAAAACACGTTTTGCGTACTGGATTAACGATTAACGGACTTAGGATAATTTAATGGAAGTTAACGAGGCCATTAACACTTTTTAAAGTTAATTTAAAAGTTAATCCGATAATAGAAATGTTAACTTCGTTAATTAACGATTAACGGATTAACGAGTTAATGGCCTGCTATATGCGTATGGAAGAACTGTTAAAAATTTACGGTTATTATTTAATCGCTTGTTTTACGTGTTGGTGAACTCGAGCCTAAATATGAAAGAAATGACAATTCAAAGTCATCTTCTAAAAAAGATACCTACTTTAAGATTGGTGAATGGTACATATATCCATATATGCGCCATTCACCAAAAAGTACATTTGAATTGATTTTTTGGCATTAAATACATGGGTATAAAGTTTAAAAAAATTATGATAGTGAAAAATAATACATACATAAATCACGCCTATATCCCCGAAGGGGTAGGCAGAGGTGAACTAGCACCCACGAAAAATAATGTTTTCTTTTAAGTAATTTTTCTAACATTGTTAATCAAATCAATCAATAATTTTTGCTCTTAACCCATTTCATTTGGGGACGGCCTCGAATGATTTTTTTACCATTCACTTCTGATAACTATCATCTCCTCACTCATTCTATTCACATAAATGTAATTTCTTATGCAATTATTCTAACATTGATACAAGTAGTTATTGTTGAATTTCGTTTTACTTCACAAGCAAACATGGAACAACATTTTAGTAAAATAAACAATGCTGTAAAAAATACAAGATTCATACATTAAAAATGTTCTAATTTGTTTCTGTAGATTAATTGCTATACTTAACTACTAAAGAGGCACAACCCAAAAACGAACCAAAAATTGGATCCATACTACGGTAGATATTTTTACAAAAAGAAAAACAAGAGTTGAATAGCTTTTAAAAAAGTCTTATATTTATTAAAAATGTGTTTAAGCATCAGTTAAAGTTAAACAATCTATGAATATGACTTATATTGAAACACATGCCATGCCGTAGGTTGTTTAATGTGCGTCTAAACTCAAATTAGTTGCATTATAGTTCGAAAATTATGGTTAGAAAATTCAGAAGAAAGTAAGAAGAAAATACACAAAAATGGATAATTTATACCATAATTACAATAATATGGTTAAATAGATATGGAAAAAATGTAACGTTTCTAAGAGTGTTACTGAGTTTGTCGCAGTTTTGTATTAACGCTTAGTAAATTTTCTCTTGATTGTAATAATGTTAATCCTATACTATTACTGGAATACTAGTGATGACATCAACTTAACCGTGAATGCTGTTTAGAGTGATTTTGCTCAGTAGCCTCTTAATAAAAAAGACAAATTACAATAGTGATAAATGATAATCTATTTAGAGTATCGAGCTAAGAGGCTTTGGTACTTATTCCAATCAAAAACTCGATTTTTGGACAAAAAAAATGAAGAAGGCTCCACTTAAACGAATAAACATTGGGCACTTGATACCGTAGCGTACTTCAGCGGTTTTTAAAGCGAGACGTTTGCTGTCGTGGAAATTTGATTTCACGTCTCACCGAATTTAATACAAGCGTTCACCTTTATCAAAACGTCAGAATCAGGCATAAAGCCGGATTATTTAGGATTATTTCTGGAGATTCTTTTAATAATTGGCACATAAATTATCAGGAATTAGGTTGGCAAATTTATTGGCGCGAACTCAACATGTCGTCGAGTTGGTAGATGGAGTTTAGAACTTTTTTTATGTAAAAAACTTCTTTGGATGATTGCTTTGATTGATTGATTGGTTGACTGAGTTCTTTCTCGTACCCATTGTGTTGTTGTTGTTTTGAGATGTTTTACTGGTTTTGTTTCTTTTTTATTTAAGTTTTCATCTTGATGTCAGATGATGATGAAGATTTTCACGTTTAGTTTGTATCGTTTTCGTTTGAAGTGTGTAGCACTATAATATTTCAAGATTCGATAAAAATCTGATTACGTAGATAAGTAAATATATTACTACGCATCTCCGCTCCAAATAATACCTACCTACTCCCCGTGAATATAATATGAATTTAGTAAGAAGCCTATTTTCCTAACCTCAAAGCACAAATCCTCTCTTGTGATCTCAAGAAATTCGTATTTACATCACGTAGATATCTAAAATGCTCGTTTATCTAATGAGGGGTACCCGGATCAGGTATTACGAGCAGCGATACAATATGCACATTAGGCAAAAAGCGAATTTAGAACCTTCTTTGAACTGATGCCTAAATATAGGGGCCAATTTGTTGCTTACCCACCAAAAAGGTTTCTGTGATAAAATCTATCATAATTCATTTTATTGAGAAAATCTAACTCAGCCAATTGTTAAAAATTGTTACTTATGGTGAAATATCAGTCTGATATTTAAATATTAGTAACAATTTTTAACAATTGGTTAAGTTACCTATGCATTAAAAAAACGGCCCTTAAATAAACATCTGACCGCGCAAAAATGGTTTATTCATTAATTGTGGTACAGTCAACAGCATATCAGACTAGCACAATGTGTCAAATAATTTTACAATTTCTATTTCAATTTCTGTACAATTTCAAATACCCATGAATCGCGCAAAAAACCACAAAGTGCAAACGCCCGTGTCAAACTCAGGAGGTTTTCAACGCCAAACGATAAGTTTCTGTCATATAAACAATACCAATTTTTGACATTTGATATCTACTATTCGATTTTTAATTTTAACATTATATAAATGTTAGAAAAATTAGTACAAAGATTTTGGTGGTTAGAAAAAGAATTTCGAAAAATTATGATCTTGAGGCGGGAATCAAACCCGCGTCCGCAGCTATCCGGGAAGGTGCCTGACCGCTCGGCCACCCAAGACACTAATTAACTTGCCGAAATTCTTCCAACCTTTACACTTGACGTTGTAAGCCAACGGGTACCCTCACAATGTAGAAAAAAATTTCAAACATTCCAAAGCAGATATTTTTACAAATACCGTGCGTTCGGTTAAGCTTGTGTTTGCTTTATAAACTATTCGATTTTTAATTTTAACATTTTATAAATGTTAGAAAAATTAGTACAAAGATTTTGGTGGTTAGAAAAAGAATTTCGAAAAATTATGATCTTGAGGCGGTAATCGAACCCGCGTCCGCTGCTATCCGGCCAGGTGCCTGACCGCTCGGCCACTTAAGACACTAATTAACTTGCCGAAATTCTTCTAACCTTTACACTTCACGTTGTAAGCCAACTGGTATTTGATATCTGCTCTTACGTTTGACACGACGGCCGCCATGTTGGTTTCTCAATAATACGTCAGTTTCAAACATTTGTATTCGATTGGTTTGTCTAAGAGGTTAGCACAATTTCTTTAGTTGCCAAAAGATCACGAAATCCGGCTTTTTAATAACACTCTGCCGTAAAATGCGTGGTTATAGATACACGAAAAGCCAATCCCAACGCTGTCGGCTGTTCCGCTATGAAATGTTCCGATGCAATTATCCCAAAGTTCGCATGCCGTTGCGCGGGTAAGGGATTTTATAGACCTCGGTAAATATTCCGAGGGTTATGAATATTCACAGCCGCCTCCGCTGCTTAGTTGGAAGAGCGTTTGGCAGGTTGGACCTCGATCCTTTATATCATCACTAAGTATATTGATTAAGTAAGCCTGTCCACAGACAAAGCCTGGGACATTAAAGGGCTGGTGATGATGATGATGATGAAGCCTGCCTTAATATAGATGACAAATTTGTTGATAAGTCAGTCCAGCCAGATCAGTTAATTTCGTTGAATATGTCAGGTAAGTAGACGTTTTTAATGTTTATGGTCACACGTTTTCTAGACAGATCCATTCGTGGGTAAATATTCCCTTTATTAGTAAACAATAAATGTATCATTTGTTTTATTAAATGAAAACAAAACACTTATGAAATCACAATACAATTTTAATTGTAATATTTCTTCTATTTAGCTAGACCAAGGCACCCGATACATTCAGCCACACAATTAGAGCGGTTACACACCACGGCCGATCCGAATCCGTGAAAATATGGTCCGCAGTAGCCGTAGAACTATTTCTATGACAACTTGAAAATACAAGGATTCGGATCGGACGTAGTGCGTAACCGGTCTTACACTACAATAACATTACTAAAATTCCAACCACTCTGCAAGCATGCCCTACAGTCACACTGCCAATTAATTTTAAGTACGGTCGAAGCAATAAGGAATAAGGTCGAAAAAGGTTAATATTTTTGAGTTGCTGTACCGGAAACAGTTCAGAAATATTAACCTCGTCGAGTCGCCCGCGATCTATAGAAGTCGGCGTTTTGTCTCCGGCACAATCTTATTAAACTGGAAGGTCTGTACAAGCAAACAAGATTACGCACGGGGCTCAATGTGCCGTCCAGATTAAGACGTGACTACCAGTTTTTTTTATTCAATTTGTTTTACAGCGGCTGACGAAATATTGTTGGCTGCGACGGAACAATCTCGCCTTTGCATCCTCCAGGTTGGTGTATTTTTTGAGTGGTTCTTGTTATTTTTTTTTCTTGAATTACATTTGTGACTTCATTGGCCAATTTATGTGACTGCTGTGTTTGTGTGTCAAATGGTGGTTTTCGAAGGTTCGCCCCACCAATCTTTAAAGCATAAATTTTTGTTTTGCATTTCTATTTACCCCGAAGTAGAGCAGGACCAATGAAAAGATGGATGGATTGTGTGAGGTGTGATATGAAGGTGATGGATGTAAATGAGGAGATGACGAGTGACAGAAGAGAATAGAAAAAGAGGACATACTGCGCCGACCCCAAATAGGATGGGTAAGGGCAGGGCGATGATGATTACTTCTGTTTACCCCTCTGTACCAATGGGAATCAGTCAGTCTCTCAACCGAGTTATCAATGTATCCTAAACCCTATCAGTTTGCGTACTGATGTACAAATCTTTTTTGCAAAGTGTAAAAGCTCATAATGGACATTTCAATGAGACTTTTGAAATTAAAATTAGTTTATTCTCAATATGATATGGAACTTATGAATCGTCAAGACGCTGACATCCAAAACCCGCGTGTCCAAGGGAGATTGTTTAAATTCAATTTTAAATCAAGTTTTGTTTATCAATACGAAACTTTTCAAATTATGAATTGTCCTAATGTGGGAATCAAAAACGTTAAAGGTTAAATGGTTATAGCATTTTGTAATTATTGTTTTAAATTTTAATAGCCACTAATGCGAAAAGTTGTAATCATCAGAAGTTATAACGGGGATGACTATCAGAAGTTGTATTAGCGTATCAGATACGTTTTAATGACATGCCAACTTTGTTAATGATGTCAGTGGAAGTTAGTAGTAAATAGTTTGGAGCCTATTACAGGTAAAGAGAGAACTTATACGGGAAACTGGGAAAGCTACCATAATACTACAATTATACACTGTACTCCTGGGGATAAGCATTAACTTTGCAAAATGCTTGTACTCCCGTTGTTTACTGAATATTTGACTTAGAATGAGAAGAAGACCGAAGAAGCGATGGATGGATTATGTGAAAGGTGATATCAGAAAGAAGGGAGGTTATGCTGAGCTCACGTAGAAGAGAAAAAGAAAAGAGGGAGACAGGTTGTGCTGACCACACTTATGGCCTGTTTCACAATCGACAAGTACAAGCAATTTACGTATATTTCATATTACAACTGTCAAATGATCTGCGAAGTAAGCTACTTAGAATTTACTTGTCGATTGTGAAACAAGCCCTTAGAGTGGGATAAGGGCAGGGAGAAAAAGAATTGTAACTTTGCATATTTAGTACAAAGATTTTGGTGGTTAAAAAAGAATTTCGAAAAATTATGGTCTTGAGGCGGGAATCATAATTTTTTTGAATTTTTTGAAGATCATGAAATTTCGAAATTCATTTTCTAACCACCAAAATCTTTGTACTATTTTTTCTAACATTTATATAATGTTAAAATTAAAATTGAATAGTTTGCATATTTAAATAAAATAAAATAATCCTCAGACGAACAATAGAACAGCAGAACCCAAAAAATTGTTACAAATGAAAAATGAAACATGTTCAATGTTCATTGTTTCGCATTCTTCGTTAGGACGGTATGGGGGTTTATGCTTGACGGGGAAGCTAGGTCAAGAGTTTCCAAGTCAAGGATTAACAAAATCAATCTCACTTGACGGCATGTGACGATGAGGACCGAAGATCGAATCGAGCTTCACCGGGAATCCTCAACCACAGAGGTGCTGGCTATCATAAATTAGCGGAATTCAATAATCGGTACATAAATACATACATACATAAATCACGCTTATATCCCCGAAGGGGCAAGCAGAGGTGAACTAGCACCCACGTTTCGCCAATTATGTTAGGTCCCATGTAATAGTTGGCGAGCCTATTGCCATTTATCGGGCACAAATGTCGCAGTACTATTGCTAGGTGATAAAAGAGGAACGCTGCTGCCCATTCCTCATCGCTGATCCTTAGTCGCCTTGTACGACACCCACGAGAGTGATTCAATAATGCGGTTAACATTTTTATTACATTTAAAATACATACAAAATCATATTTCTAAACATTACATTTTTACAATATAAAACATTAAAAAATATAACATTTAAAAATACAAAAATGCAGTTCCCCATCGGTAGCAAGATCAGGGTCCCGGCTACCAGTGGTTAAGGATCCAGAGACAGGAACCTCCTCACTATACGCGCCGTGTCCAGAAGTACCGCCTTCTGCATCTGACTCTTGACCAAACCACCTAGCGCGAGCCTCTTAAGATGTTTATCGAGGCTCTTGGCTCTTGGCGGTTAACATTATTATTATGGTGACTGATTTGGGACAACATGGTGGTAGCTAGCCAGGCGGACTATTTATTGATTATCTATTTAAATCCCGTCGTGTCACAAGGAAATCCAAATAAAGTTTATAACAAACATAAAGACGCACATAGATTAATCGTGACAAAACAACGTTACCCTCGGATTGTCGGACAATGATTGTCGGTTAACTCGACTCGAGTTTCCTGTCGTAATGCTCATATCATAAAGTTTAAAGTTGACACAACATTGAAATTCATGGCAACAGCTCGCGAAGATGAAAAATTCATTTGCGTAAGAAGAATTTTTGTACATCGCAATGCAGTCATTTATATAAGAAGGAATATGTGAATATCACACAAACGTTTCTAACGCGTAAGGGTAGGTAGGCACCTAAAAGGGGCGAGCCTATTGTTATTTATCGGGCATGTCAATCGCAGAGTATTGCTAGGTGGTATAACAGGAACGCAGCAGCCCATTTTCCTCATCATCACGATTAAGATTCTCCATTATAGCACGGAGGATCTTCACTTAGTATTTCTTGTTCACCTATCCAATGAACGCTTAGTACCTACCAAGAAAACGAATCTTAGTTTACGCAATATCATATCGAGTGAGCTAGCCACTAAGCCGTCTAGTTCGTCCACTTATTGCCATTTACTAGGCTAGAGTATTGCTTGTAGCAATGCTAGGTTGAGTTTCAGAAGGAATTTTACGTGCCCGATAGATGGCAAAAGGCTCGCCACCTAAACGTGGGTGTTAACTCACCTCTCCCTACCCCCTCAGGGAGAAATAAACATGATTTATGTGATTAATAATTGTGTATGCCGTGTGGTGACGGCAGAGCAGAATACAATTGTCACCACCCCTCCCGCGGGTGTCGTACAAGGCGAATAAGGGTTAAAAAGTGATGAGGAATGGGCAGCAGAGTTTCTCTTATACCACCTAGCAATATACTGCGCTTTTGTGCCCGATAAATAGCAAAAGCGCTCGCCGCCTATTACAAGGAACCTAACATAACTGACGAAATGTGGGTGTTAATTCACTTGTACCTACCTCTTCGGGGAGAAATATACGTGATTTATGTGATTAATAAACGTGTATGTACCTATGCATGTTTCAGGAACGCGTAAAAGTAAAAAAGATTTTATTACTTCTGCATCGTCGCACACCTGAGCTATCCATAGGAAATAATTATTTCACGTGGTATTAATGTAAGTAGGTTCGCTGGAAAATCCATGATTATATTTGCGTGCTGGTGTGGTAAAGTAATTACGCAGCATTCAAATGGATTTAATGATAAATGAATTTGCAAACATTTAAATTAATTATCAGGATTGCTTAATCATCATCATCACCAGTCCTTTTAACGTCCCCATAGCTGGGGCACGGGCCTTCCCTATGGATAGAAGAATATACTTAAGAAGATGAGTCATCATAACCCACCACGCTGGCATAGTGCAGGTTAGTAGGTATTAACGACTGCAGATGCATTAAATATAATATGTATAAGTTAAAACTGTATATTGGTTTGTACCTACTTACCAATTTAATTTAACGAAAAATAGAAAAACATATCCAAATGTAAGTGGGAACTGTTGCAAAAATGCTCGCCAACAATAGTGAGCATTTTTCGTATGGTGCCTATTTAGAAAACTCTCGAGATCTTTCCCGGTGAATGTTTCGATTTCTTGGCTTCGTAAATATTTCTAGAGGAAAACCGTCCAATTTACATTCATTTCTATATATCGACTTTTTTCTTATCTGTGTAGTAGGTACTTTGTTCTTAACAATTAATTACGCCCCAAATGGTTGAACTTTCATATTTTTGGAAAGTTCATTAAAATACGTAAGAAAACCCCCTTCCGTAAGAAAATACTCTTGTTTTCTTGTTCTTCATAAAATTTTCACAAGTTTTAAATAAATGATTGATGGCAGCAGATTGATTTCATTTTGTTTGTTTTTAAATAAATAATGTTCCCTTTTGTGTGGACTGTATCACTGCTTGCTGGGTTTTCTGTGTTGATTAGAATTATAACGACCGCTTGCATAGAAAAACGTGTATTCTTCTCCCAAAGGCACGGACAAAGAGAAATGTTGCCACACGGCAAAATATTATAATAACTAAATATTATTATTTTAATGTTGTTATTAATTCACCTATTACATGGGACCTAACATAATTGGCGAAATGTGGGTGCCAGTTCACCTCTGCCTACCCCTTCGGGGATATAGGCGTGATTTATGTATGTATGTATGTATGTTAAATAAATAAATAAATTAATAAATATCGTTGTGTCAGTCAGATTTATTTTCACTAATTCAAAAATTGTTACAGAGTGTATTTTGTGCAGTGAAAGTGGTGTTATTTTGATGCACAAGCATCCCTGTTGATGTGCAATTATGCAGAATCATCGAAAATAAGCCTCATGATGTGTTTGATGTTGTGGTGAAGATCACAATAAAAAGTGGTTTTATCCATTTCATCAAGCACCATCATGAACTCTGTTAACATTCAATTCGCGCCAAGCACTCCCTAGATGCGTTAAAATATGTGGCACCCATATTTTAACGTAAAATTCATTTCATTCATACATTTCACCCACTCATTATCTCATATGACTACAGATAAAATATACACTAAAGACATGGCTGTATGGGCCCCTTACGTCCATGTCCAGACCCTTTGCCTTCCCTAAAATATAGGGAGAATTAAAAAAAATATATCTTAAACAATAATGAGTTGAGTTTTTATTCATAACTAAAGGAATAAAAACTTTTCGTTGTCGTAGGCTCTTTGGTAACCGACAGAAAATTACTACTTCCCCAAGTGCGAACGTTTTTCTATTTGATCCTAGCTCCGGTATGCTATAATGAGGTACTTTTTGAGCCTTTTTCGCAAGTGAAACAGTGCTAAATTATTAAGCAAATTCTTATTGAGTAGGTCCATGTAAATCCACTATGACGTAGGCTAGAAACCTTAGCAGTACAAAAAATTGTTTTCGTGGACATCCGTTGTAATTATATATTTTCTAATCTGCTCTCCTTTTATTTTACCTTGGGACTTTTTGAATCCATCGCCGACTCGAAACTTACCAAACAAGACTTCTGTGTTGAGCAACTTCGGAGCTACCATTAGTATTCATTAATTTCATTAGCCAATTTGTTCCGAGGGAAAAGTTCAATTCAACTTCACATAAATTTTTTCTTTTTTTACAAAAATTTGAAGTAATTGTTCTTTTTCTCTGATGAAATAATAAATTTAACGAACGATTATAACTTCGATGTTGGTGAAACTTGGACTTTTGAGTTAGGTACAGATCTTAGCATTAGCTGAAATATTTTACGAAGTAGTTACGTTGGTTCTTGTCAGGTAGGTAAATCATATGAAGTTGTGGTCAGCTGGTAAAAGAACTATAATAATTATATACCTGTTAAAATTATCACCTGCCCCGTCAGTGATTGCTTTTAGGTGTGTGAGTACGCATTTCGATCCAATGGAGAAGTGGCAATTTTCAATATTCATCGTGACAAATATGAGATTGTGTGATTTTATAAACTTTTATCTCATAAGTCGGAATGTTATTAGGCTAACTTATATCTTTGTGATTATTGTTGTGACCTTCTTACTAACTGCCGCACTCAGAGACGTCAAATAACGTTAATGAGTACTTAACGTCAAAAAATGACAATTCAAAACTAGTCGCTATTCTTGCCGGGTCTATGGTCTAGATTTAAATGAGATTTTTTGACACTAAGTACTCATTATAGTTATTTGACGTCTCTGAGTGCGGCAGCTAATCTTTGTTTTTACATACACCTATGTTACAAAGATTTTAGTAGTTAGAAAAAGAATTTCGAAAAATTATGATCTTGAGGCGGGAATCGAACCCGCGTCCGCTGCTATCCGGGCAGGTGCCTGACCGCTCGGCCACCCAAGATACTAATTAACTTGCCGAAATTCTTCTAACCTTTACACTTCACGTTGTAAGCCAACGGGTACCCTCGCAATGTAGAAATAAATTTCAAACATTCCAAAGCAGATATTTTTACAAATACCTATAATACCTATAAATATAAAAATTTATTTCTACATTGCGAGGGTACCCGTTGGCTTACAACGTGAAGTGTAAAGGTTAGAAGAATTTCGGCAAGTTAATTAGTATCTTGGGTGGCCGAGCGGTCAGGCACCTGCCCGGATAGCAGCGGACGCGGGTTCGATTCCCGCCTCAAGATCATAATTTTTCGAAATTCTTTTTCTAACTACTAAAATCTTTGTACCAATTTTTCTAACATTTATATAATGTTAAAATTAAAATCAAATAGTTTATAAAGCAAACCCAAGCTTAACCGAACGCACGGTATTTGTAAAAATATCTGCTTTGGAATGTTTGAAATTTATTTCTACATTGCGAGGGTACCCGTTGGCTTACAACGTGAAGTGTAAAGGTTAGAAGAATTTCGGCAAGTTAATTAGTATCTTGGGTGGCCGAGCGGTCAGGCACCTGCCCGGATAGCAGCGGACGCGGGTTCGATTCCCGCCTCAAGATCATAATTTTTCGAAATTCTTTTTCTAACTACTAAAATCTTTGTACCAATTTTTCTAACATTTATATAATGTTAAAATTAAAATCAAATAGTACACCTATGTTAATTATGATAAACAATTAATAGAATAATTATTGCTGTTACAGCAACGTGTTTCGAATAAAAACTTCGTAGACGTTTGACCAAATACATATTTCGGATAAAGATGGTTTATTTTAAATAATCTGAATCTCCATTGTAAAGTATATTCGTAAAGTATTATGGTATTTCTTTTAGATTTAAGTTACATTGCCATATTATTGAAATTCCTAATCGATAAATTTAAATGCTGTTATCTCATTACAATCTTCCCGGGAGCCATTAAAAGACCTCGATCTACATTTTAATATTCGATATGGAAGCCAGGGGAGATAAAAATAGGAAACGCTCCCTAATAGATTGTGTAATGACGAAGCCGACGACGCAAATTAACGAAAACAATAATAAATTACCTGAAAAGTTGAATTTTTCTAGATTCCTTTCACGTACAATTTTGTAAACTAATACACTGAATCTTATCAAATATGGCTGGCCAGAGAATGTAGTCGGGGTGACGCTGGCTAGTGTTGTGAAGTTAGTTAGTGTTGTAAACCTTCACTTTAGTCACAAGTCCCAGGCGCTGCCATTAACCCCCTTCTCTATCACACTATGGCCCCGGCACCCGCACCATGAATCCATGTGTAGCGGCTACGACAGAGCGCTACATAAACAAAGTGTCGAGTAACCGAGAAATGGTTGATCAGCAAAAAGTACGACAGCTCACGATAACAATGGAGTCAAACCAATTGTAGACCTAATGACTGTTGTGTTAAGGCAGAACGAGAATAGCAAGTCCTGAATCACGACTACAAAGTTTCTGGAGGAACTCAGAATATATACAAGATCCGACGAAGTACAGTCGGACAGCGGTCTCCGAGTGCAACAGTGGCTCGGAGGAAGATCTTCCGTTTTTCGCTGAGTATGCGCCGACTTTACCGCATACCCACACATGGATTGATAAGAGTTTCCATATCTATGCTGTTTTAAAATTTACAGCCAGGTCGGACGAAAGGTCACTCAGCAATCAGCCAAGAGGTCCTGATGTTTGTGTGATGAATGTGTTTTGCTCTCGAGTCATGTTTAAATGTATCTGGTGTATAAGATTATGTGGTAGATTTTCAATATTTATATTAATTTATTTCTTGTATATTTGTTCGTCATTTAGTTTCTACAACACAAGCGCTTATGTTGATATCTTCGGGCTAGATGATAGGTATGTGAGGAATGTTTTACAATCGATTGTTAATAAGGCTTTTTACGTTTCAAAAGTGTATGCGAAAATATTACATTTTGTGGTAACATAGCCTACAAAACAAGGGTGTGGTAAATACGCATGCCCACCGAACACCACTTTAATCTCTTCAAAATCATTGGATTTTTGACAGTTCAAATCGATAAATGGCTTTAGGATATATGATTCCGATTTAGGATATATGATATTGATGCCGCACTCAGAGACGTCAATTAACTTTAATGAGTATTTAATGTCTATAATTTTCACTCAAATCTAGACCATAGACCCGGCAAGAATAGCGACTAGTTTTGAATTGTCATTTTTTGACGTTAAGTACTCATTAACGTTATTTGACGTCTCTGAGTGCGGCAGCTAGATATTTATCGTTTTGAACAATAAATAATTCAATGATTTTTGACAGTTCAAAGCGATAAATGGCTTAATCACATCATGTTTCGGTGGTCATGGTAGCCGGACAGGTGTTACAGGCTTTGTAAAACACCCATATAACAATATAAGTGCTTTAAACGATCTCTAGGAATAATTCAACCGACAATTTACCGCGGAATTTTAACTTTTTATGATCATTTGAAAGTGATCAAATAATGTTACTGTTCTAATTTGAGAATAGAAAAAGAAGAAGAAGAAAGAAAGTTTTAAATCATGATATTTACACTAAATTCTTAACTGTGCATTCTTGTACTGTCAACAACAAAAAACAGGAAGAAAAGGATTTTCATAGGCGGTCTATCCGTACACAGTTAATCTGGATCGTGATAAACTATTTTAGAAGACTATTTGCGAACAACTATTTGAGAAGACATTAAATATCGTCTTTACAATATTTAGTTTTCTGTCTTTTTCTTGGACAAGTACGAACTTATTTTCCGAGCAGATGTTAATATAAAAATCTAACAACCCTATCGGTGACCAACTTTATTTACTTCCTTTGTTCAAGGTACGAGGCAAATCATGAAAATTCGGCTCTTACGAAAATAAAAAGGTATTTTCATCTGGCGAAAAAGGACACTTGATGTGTCTCTGTAAGAATCGTACGTAGCACGATCGATAATAATATTATATTGGAAAACTTAAATTAAGTTTCGAATTGTTTTGTGAGACGAAAAATAGTGCTGTGAAGTTTGTTCACTTTCAAACTCAATTGAAACCGATACTAAAAACTGTACGAAGAAAAATAGGTGTTAAAAATTTTTCAGATAGCTTTGTTAGGTAGGTATATTGATGTAAAGAATTGGCAAGGTAAGGGATGGATATATTAGAGGAAGTATACAAATGATACCCATGACAGAGAAGCTGAAAGGAAGGCGGCTGGTATGAACATATAAAAAAATAAGAGACAACAAACAAGTACGCAAAGGAGTAATGAGAATGAATGATATTGGTTGGAGGGGCAAAACATGGATTGTGTGAAAGATGATATGAATTACAAGGAAATATGAAATGAATGACAAGGAAGTAGAGGATTTTATGACGGCTGGGACATAACTAATTGCACCGATCACAGTACAATGCAAGTGACAACAAAGGCGAACTTATCTCTAGAAGAGACTTTATTTGTGCGATGATTTTTTTAACAATTATTGGATGTCGAAATCAAGGACGAACAATAGCAATCAATTTTTTATGGACTTCATAGCAGTATGGTATGAAACTGAAAATAAATAAATAAACATTTTTACACTCACACCTATCATCTAGACCAAAGTAAGTAGCCTAAGCACTTGCGTTATGGATGACTAGATGACGGACATATTTTTAATATATTTATGTATATAAATGTTGAAAATATACTACATAAACATATACACAACCATGACTCGGATACAAACATTTGTGGTCATCACAAAGTTTGCCCCTAACAGGATTCGAACCCGGGACCTCTTGGCCAATACTCAGCAATCTGAGCATTCGACCAAGGCGGCCGACTGAAAATGGAATAAAATAAAGGAGTAATGAGAATGAATGATATTGGTTGGAGGGGCAAAACATGGATTGTGTGAAAGATGATATGAATTACAAGGAAATATGAAATGAATGACAAGGAAGTAGAGGATTTTATGACGGCTGGGACATAACTAATTGCACCGATCACAGTACAATGCAAGTGACAACAAAGGCGAACTTATCTCTAGAAGAGACTTTATTTGTGCGATGATTTTTTTAACAATTATTGGATGTCGAAATCAAGGACGAACAATAGCAATCAATTTTTTATGGACTTCATAGCAGTATGGTATGAAACTGAAAATAAATAAATAAACATTTTTACACTCACACCTATCATCTAGACCAAAGTAAGTAGCCTAAGCACTTGCGTTATGGATGACTAGATGACGGACATATTTTTAATATATTTATGTATATAAATGTTGAAAATATACTACATAAACATATACACAACCATGACTCGGATACAAACATTTGTGGTCATCACAAAGTTTGCCCCTAACAGGATTCGAACCCGGGACCTCTTGGCCAATACTCAGCAATCTGAGCATTCGACCAAGGCGGCCGACTGAAAATGGAATAAAATATTTTCTTTGAAAAAAATGCATCTAAACCATTCTTTTTCCAATTAAGAATCACGATTTCTCCCGTCTATTCACTCCAGACGAGCTTAATAGTTTCTTCGTAGCAGTCGTCAATACACCGAGGGGCATAAATCGATCCCATATTTCTTGGGGCTAGTAATGAATCCAATTAATCTAGGGCGGTTTGATGTCTTAATTATTATTTGGATATTGACAAATTTCGGTGTACGATACGATGTGTTGATTCTGAGACACAGTGAGTGTTACAAATAATTTTATATGAGGATTTCTCCTATCCTTACATAGCTCTTTGCCCAGTGTTAGAGCACAGGAAGAGTATAGGAACAAATGGAAGAAAATAGGAAGATTTTTTTAAATTTGTAATACCTAATATAGGTTAATATACCTCTGCGTACTATTCAGAGGAAAATAGGGTGATCCATGTTTGTGTATCAATACGAATTAGTTATATGGTGTAGTATGGGGACTAAAATTGGCATGTCCGAGGAGATGGCAGAGGAGAATAAAATTGTCTCCACCCCTGCCTCTCTTGTGGATGTCGTACAAGGCGAATAACTGCCGCACTCAAAGACGTCAATTAACTTTAATGAGTACTTAATACAACAAAATGTTAATCAAAACTGGACCATAGACCTGGCAAGAATAGCGACTAGTTTTTAATTGATGTGTTTTGTATTTAGAACTCATTAATGTTAATTGACGTCTCTGAGTACGGCTGTTCCGTTCCTAGTCCACCATCTACTAAATTACTCACATTGAAGTTCCCTTCCCGGTTAATCGACCCTATTACATGGGGCCTGAAATAATATGGCGAAAAGCGGGTGTTAAAACACCTCTGCCTACTCTTTAGGGGACAAAGGCGTGCTCTATGTACGTTTAATTCTAAGAACTATTTAATTATAGCGAATAAGAAAAGGATCGCTGTACATACGAATTGTTAAGTTACACTACGAAGCTCCAGGAAAAATGTCAACCCAGAAAGGGTCTACTCCACTTTGGTCATTTGGGTGATATCACCCACGTGACCATCGGCGACAGTTTAGCAGTGGCGTGGCGTGAAAGAACAAGTTAGGCAAGCCACAACTATATGAAGCCTCTTATGGTTTAAGCATTAACTTTTAACACCGCCTGCTAGAACACGGCTACAACTGTTCAACGCCATCTAGTGACGAAGCGGAGAACTACGTTGCCACTTTTGCGTGCTTGTGCTTTGTTTTATACAGCCAGAAAGACGATTCAACCCGGTCCGGAGCGGCTTGCAGGAGCGGCGCACGACCGCGATATTGAGTGCAGTTCACAAAAGAAATTCCGCTTTTATGGCTATTGCAATAAGATTTAAAATATTTACTTTTGACGGAACTTGTTTTCGTGGGAGTTTATTACTAATGTGTGCGTGTGTCGTAGTGTATCGATGCATAAGCGCGTAGGCTGCCGAAATGCCGGCTTGATGCCGGCTTGTAGCCAAATTTTAGGTACTATTTCGCGTTGCGTGCGCCTGACAAGACTACGCTTGTCTGTGTGCGTGCAGGCGCTGTATAGCAGGCGTCCATAACTCGATATTTAGCGAGTTAGTTGAAGGAATCTAGAGAGCGGGAGCGAATTGTATGTACCTGTGTTGCATATTGTTTCGCGCGCGTTTAATACTGTTATGATAAGATTATATTGATGGATTTTTTTTATTTGCTTATAAAATGGTATTGTACTTGAATTATGGTAATGATTTTTTTATGCTCGCTCGTTTGGTACGGCTGTTGGGAATCGGGTTATATGGACGCTCCGCCACTGCAGTTTAGTATCCTTTGGTCAACCGCGAATATTATCATCTAGATCATTGTTTCCCAAAGTGGTCCAGGTCCACGGGGTCCACGGGGGACTGGACGGGGGTCTACGTTGGTGTGATGTAAGAATGGGGGTTCACGATTCGTAAGCGTATCATGAAAATTTATCTGGTTTCCATAGTGAAGAACTAAAATTTTGGCTTGACTTTAACTATCAAATGTAGGCAGATAATATTTTAAAAAGCTTAGCGATTGTTACTTGTTAAAACTTGCATATTCACATTCAACATAAATAATTAACTCATAAATTCTCACTTTTTTTTGAAAACTTAATTCGTAGGGTAAAATTCTTCTTGATACTTTTTGTCGATTTTTGGAATTATGGTAGGAATATAGTTGTAGGGGGTCCACCGGCACCAGTGAAACTTAGAAAGTGGTCTATGAGAAAAATAGTTTGGGAACCTCTGACCTAGGTGATCATAGGCGATTCAATTCAAAATTTTATTTCAGTATCCTTAAACCACTGAACTTTTTGGTCGTTTTTTTAATTAAAGAAAATGATACAATGTTTAAGATACATGATTAAGACGTTACAGGACGCAAGGGTTAAAAATATTCTGCGCCGTTTCCAAGTACAGAGGTATAGGTATCACAATAATTTGGTCTTCTCCAATGCGGCGGCTATAAATGGCACCCATATTTCTTGGAGGCGGCAATGAATCCAATTATCTCGCCCGGCGACATGTTAAATGTTGGCCATTGC
This sequence comes from Cataclysta lemnata, assembly GCA_963931975.1. Lineage (NCBI taxonomy): Eukaryota > Metazoa > Arthropoda > Insecta > Lepidoptera > Crambidae > Cataclysta > Cataclysta lemnata. The sequence goes on along the minus strand of OZ008353.1, from coordinate 8,804,964 downwards.
TCGCGCTGGTCTCGCCTTCGTATCTGTAATGCCACTCATTATTGGATACCAATTATTCTGTCTCTATATTTATGTACCTACTTGTGTTTATAGGTATATATTTTGTACGAGTTATGAGATGATTCGACATGTTACGTGATTGAGAGTCAATAAATACCTGACTCTTTTAATATTATTACTCTATTTCGGATTATTAGTACTTACATGAATTATTAGTACATACCTTCATATTAAGACAGCGATGAATATTGGCCAGCAACGTAATTCATAAATCGGAGTTTATTACAAAGAAATTTGAGATTTGAAAAAGTTCGAAAAATTAAAGTCGAATCGGGAATCGAACCTCCGTCCTCCGCATTTCGAGCAGATGCCTACTCCAATCGGCCAACCAAGACAGACTATACTTTTTCGAACTTTTTCTAACCATAATGGTCTTTGTGGTAATATAAATTTCAATCTTAAATTCACCGTAGTACCTACCCCTTAAAATTTGTTTGTAAGTACACTCATGTGCTCAGTGATTGAATTACGACACCGTGACAAATGTTACGTGTCGCATTATGTGATGGAAATTGTCTTTTGATTAATGGTACCGAGAACCTAGCGAAGCGGCATCGGCAAAAACACAGTGACAAGAGAGTTGTATCAAATCTTGAGGAACACAATTATCTTAGTGAATAGAGTAAGGTTTTTTATTCTAGACAGGGAAGCTCTTGCCCTTCATCTCACCTGATGATAAGTGACGACAAGGGCCGAAGATGAAATCGAGCATCTTATTGAAATCTCAACCACAGAGGCGCTGGTTATCTTTTAACACATTGTCGGAACACAATAATGCTGTTAACATTTTATCATGGCGATCGAATTTGATAAGATGGTGGTGGCTAGCCAGGCGGTCTTGAAAAACCTACCACCCGGGAGTCCCAGGCCCGGACCTTGGACCGCGGAGGCCGTCTGAAATAAAACAACTGACGGATTTAACTCGAGTATGTTTAGGTGTTTGACATTGTTTCTATTTAACCCGAAGTCACAGGGAGTGACCACGGCCGCTGTAAAGTGAGCGATTCGTCGGGTGCATTAAAACAATACCAAACACCTAAACAAACTAGAGTTAAATCCGTGAAAGTTGATTTATTCCAAATGTAAAGTGCTCGTGCAAATATAAGAGAAAGGAGTAAGGTTATCAAAATTCGTTGTGAAAATATTGTGGATATATAGCACTGAATTCTTGTCCTAAAAACAAAACGCGTCATCAGCAGCTTCGCGTCATAAACTTCGATGGTTGGTATGGTTGAATGGTCAGATCGTTGGCTCTCGGCCAAGAGGCCACGGGGTCGAATCCTGGTAGGCACAAATTGGGATTATCACAAAGAAATGTGTAGTTGAAAAAGTTCGGAAAATAATAGTCTTGACGCGGGATTCTAACCCGCGTCATCCGCATTCCGGGCAGATGGCTAAACCACTTGGCCAACCAAGATCTTGGTATTTCGATCTTTTTCTAACCAGAAATTACTTTGTGATAATTTTTCTAACATTTATTTACTGTTAAAATAAAAATCTAAATTGAGATTTTCGAGATGAACAAAGACATTTTGATGTCCACTTAAGGTTGTTCAACGTGGCCAGCCCACCGTCAGTTTAGGTTCTCATTATATATTCTATGTCTATGACCGTAGATCTCCTACGTATCCCTTCAATTCTGGTTCGACCGATTGAAGTCTAAATATCCATCAAACCCAAATCAGCAAATTAGGGTATGGCGTATTGATGTCAATCAAATCAATGCTTTTAAGATGGTGAAATAAACTTTATAGTAAATAGTTAGCCTTCAAAACATTTTAATTTTATTGATTTTGTAGTCGTGTGGTGACGACAGAGCAGAATACAATCGTCACCACCTCCGTCTCTCCCGTGGGTGTCGTACAAGGCGACTAAGAGTAAAGACAGCAATGAGTAATGGGCAGCAGCATTCCTCTTGTACCACCTATCAATATAGTGCGATTTATGTGCCCGATAGATGGCAATTGGCTCGCCACCTATTAAATGGCACCTGTCTTAATTGGCGAAAAGTAAGTGTTAATTCACCTCCGCTTAGACCTTCGGGGATGTAGGCGTGATTACTATCTATATTATGTAGGCAAAAGATTTGGATGTTATCGATTAAAGATGTCTTTAGTTGAAAGTTCTCGATTTGCATGGGAAAAAGGAGTCGAAGAAACGTTAAAAGGAAACTCGAACAAAATGGCAAAGGTGTGCCCAGAGTCGAGTTCAATTTTACACCCTGCGAGAATAAACATTTATTCTGTGAAATGCTGCGGGAAATGAATTGGAGCAAACATCTCGATCCTCCTGGGATCTCTCAATACTTTGCAATCGCTTTGTTTCAAAACTGATTCGTATTGTGTTTGCCCGCAAAACTCTTGCTTAGAGCGACCCTTTATGCAAAGAAGAACGTAGCAGATCTATATGAACTTCTTCTTCTTTCTGCCTTTATCCCACATGCTTATATGTCTCTATATCCCTTTTCCTATGTCGTGTGGTGACGGCAGAGCAGAATACAATTGTCACCACGGCCAAAACGTCACGTTGCGAATCTGACAACGCGTGACGTCATTTGTGGTCAAATCCATTGAGAAAACTACATTTTTAAAAGTAAAAAATGTAGTTTTCTCAATCTGATTCTGATGATTGATTATTTTCCGATCCTACCTATTGTGTGTGTCACGCAATGCTACTACAGATTCGTATAGCCTGTCCTTGTGTCGACTGTACAAAGGCGCCATTTTTAGCGACCGCCCTTAATTATTGGCACATCCAGCTTTTTTGTAGTCCGGCTTTAATTCGGAAAGCCATCAACATTGACCCTCATCAAAAGTTTCTTTGATGTTGCCCTGTTCCCTCTTGTTTCACTACATCGGAGATTAATTTCCTACCCTCCCCCGAATGTAAATTACACATACTCAGCTCTGTCCGACCAGCAGATTTATTCACGTTGCACGCTCAAAAGCACCTGTGTTTTGTACATATTTTACACTTGATTAAGCTCATCCACCTTAAATGCGTTGGCCAGATTTTTTGTGAAGGTGAAGCCTGTCTATAAATGGCTCGGTTTTTGTAAATTTTTGCGGTGATACCTTGTTTTTAAGGTGTTTTAAATATTTTGTGTATTTTTTTTTGTTTAATTCTCCCTATATTTTGGGGAAGGCAAAGGGTCTAGCTCATACAGCCAAGTCTTTAGTGTATATTTTATCTGTAGTCTTATGAAATAATGAGTGGGTAAAATGTATGAATGAAATGAATTTTACGTTAAAATATGAGTGTCACATATTTTAACGCATCTAGGGAGTGCTTCGCACGAATTGAATGGTAACAGAGTTCATGATGGTGACTGATGAGGTGGACAAAACCACTTTTTACAGTGGTTTCTACCACAACATCAAAAACATCACAAGATTCATTTTCAAATTGCACATCAACACAGATGCTTGTGCATCAAAATAACACCACTTTCAGTGCACAAAATCCACTCTGAACAATTTCAGAATTAGCGAAAATAAATCTGACTGACACCACGAAACGCGCCAAACACACCTTTGTGTATTTTTATTTTATTATATAAGTACGCAAAGAGGATCGGTGTCTGGCAGCCGGCTTACATATAATTAAAAACCTTGAGCACTATGAATGAGAACTACTCATTTCCCTTTTCTATAACTAGAACCCAGCCTCTTTTACGGTGGGTTCCAATATTCTATCTACAGTTAAAGATAGACGTACTACAGCTAAGTTGCCTTCTGTTTTTTATCGTAATTTAACAAAAAATGCCTGGCAACTAAACTTCAGTAAGCGTACATTCAACTGTAGATAGAATATACGAACCCGCCGGTGTTTGAAACATTTCCCATTATGTGACTGCAAAAGGACCACATTGTGCGATGGTGAGAAATAAAAAGGGAAGAATAAGGAAGGCATATTGCACTGAACCCAAATTATATTGCAAGGGTACAGGGTAAAGATGACATTAGGGACCACAAAAGCCTGTAGAGCTATAGCCTGTAGAGCTATACTACAATGAAGGGGATCTTCAAAGAGGCTATGGCGTAAATTTCCAGAATGCCGATAATGTCTTCAGAGGCAAGTTTCGGAGGAACGTGGCAAAGGCATGCGTTAGCGACCTTCACGTATTTTATATGCCGGTTAATATTGAATCTATTTATTGGAGGCGGACGTTAATGATTGATGGCATCGTTACTCTTGACGTAGGAGATTGTGTGAACCGTTTTTTTACTATCCGTTGGTTCAGAGTTAAACGGATACTTCTAATAAGGACATTGGACATGTCAATATCGAACAAAAGTATATTATTGTATTAGAAATAAAGTAATAAATTGTCGATAATTATCCTAGTTTTCACTATTTTTAGCGTCAATAATATTCTGCAACAATTATTGCAGAATATATATTCTGCAATAAGTATTGCAGAATATTATTGACGCTAAATCTATCAAACCAGAAGTTGTATGACGGAACGTGGGCGTTACTTTCTACTACCTACCCAACCTGCGCCTACATAAATAAGTGTGATTTATACTATGTAAGTTTTCGCTTGAACTATGTGCAAAAAGTCCAATGAACGTAAATTCATACGACTTTGAAACAGAATAGTAATTGTTTATTGCATTTTCCAACTTTGAAAGTTGTTATAATAGCCACCAAACCCTGTATTGTGTAAGTTTATTTCTATAAATTTTAATTGTATTATTGCTAAAGAGGTTCTATTCTCTTCAAAATTCTGAGAACTCGCATTGAATTTAGGTGCATTTACAAAAAGACTGATATTAATTAATGTTTTCCATTTTAAAGTTCGCCAATTAGTATTCTATGTGGAAGTCGTAAGTTGAGTATTATTCTCTAAATCAGAGAGGGTCATTCGTATCTATGCTAAAGTAAAATATACGTTACTGTGTTTGAAATAAGTCTGTGTTTTAATGTAACTTTAAACTTAACCCGTAACTTCAAGCAGAGTGGACCATATCTGTTTGGAGTAAGCTGGTACAATCTTAATTAGTGGCTGTATAAAAATGGAAAAGGCGTTTCGCAGAAATTATTTCAATTAATGTTTGGTACAATATTTTTCTTGAAAATTCCGTAATTGACTGATTCACGGTTCTTTGAGTATTTTATTAAAGTGCTTGTTACTGAGAACTGTTAAGACCAAAAAGGAATAATAATAGCAGACAAGAAAAAACGGGAATTTTCTCAACGGAATTTTTAATTTGATGTATACGTGAAGCAGTTAGTCTAGAGGTTGGAAGCACAAAGGAAACTCACAACTAACAAAAACCTCGTAAATTTCACTAAAATAAGGCTCAATACCGAAATCGAATCACAAACCGTACTCGATTCTAGGTTCGGTTCCTGACTGGACTCTTCAAATCGACTCGTATGAGAAGCAATACACAATAGCAAATGACGTAGCAGTTTCTGTATTTAGACTGAATATTATATAACTATATGGGACCATTTTAGGTAACAAAGACTGAATATAGGACAATATTATACATAACAGTCCATATTTAGACTAAGGGCCTCCAACAAATTGGAACGCATGAAGGAATATTGTTATCATGAAAGTTACAAGATTCCCGATATTTATAATCTCCGCTAGTTAGCTAAGTGGAGTTATGGAGTTCCTAATAAAATTGATGTTTCTCGTTAGATTTAAATGGCCAATTAATCAGTTAGTATCAGTTACCTGTCTAAATTGGTGTTTGAGTAGGTGTTATGTTCAGTCGTCTTAATAATAAATAAATTAATTGCTGATATTGCTTTCACTTTTGTAACAATTTGTAGACTTTTTATATTTTAATGTAAAACATAATGACCTTTGGTGGGATGCCTTTACAGCATATACCGGGTGTTTTTTTGGGAAGGCGAAAAGTCTGAATAGTCCTCGAACACTCCTCAGCCCTACAGTAGGTGTTTCAGCTGAAATGATGACGATGATGATATATTTCACTGCTCAGTATTCTTCATTATAAAGGCAGTGTAATATAAACCCAGCAACTTTGGGCAGTGATATTAGTGTGTTAGCAACTTTGCAAATATGATGAGAGAGGCCAAGACCTACTTTTAGGCACAACAACGAAACTATACCGTGGACTTGTAACGTAAATTCACAGTTTGGTTGTTTTCGCAAAGTTTTAGACGTGCCTTAATCGTTGGAATAACATAATGTACCCTTAGGCGGGTTCCTGCTTCAACGACAGCTGAACCGAGTAAAAGTTTACGTTCAGCGATGTAAGTGACGTGTTCAACTGTATTTATGTGTTGTTGTACTCCGGAACACTTGGGCTCAGAGAAAGCTGCGGCAGTAATTCATATAAGGTCGAATATTGAACACAGTATTCGAGCTTATATGAAATTTAGTTCTTGTAGTTTCTTGTAAGTTCTGCTACGCTGGCCCGGTGCGGATAGGTAAGAATGGCGTAGTAGAAATGGCGGTTCCCGTTCTCAACAAATCGCACATTTAAAACAAGAGAGACGCAACTCACAAAATACTAGAAAACATTGTGTGTTCTAAATTTATGTAAATATGCATAACTTAAAGTACATATTTTTGTGTTTATTTTTGCGTGTTATAAATTAACATAACATAATCATCATCATCATTTCAGCCGAGAGCCGCCCACTGTTGAGCATAGGCTTCCCCCAAGAATCTCCAAACCGATCGGTCAAAATTAATAAAATGTAGAAATAAAAATCAAACAGTAATGTAATAAAAATCAAGCAGATTTATCTAGACCTGCAGATAGAATATTGAAATTTTAAAAGGAATTAAATTCAAGTCTTGAAAAGAACAAAGAACTTCAAGCAAAGACGTGACAGCAGGAGCTTCGTAACCTGAGAACTAGATTTTAGAGCAAGTACTTAATGTTAGAAGCCGCCGGGAGTTTGCTTGCAGCGTGACACTTATCACGGCAGCTTAATTCCGTGACTTACGCGTGTGACTGTTCCTCCAACCTTCCGAGCTGAAAACAGTCACGTCACGTACGAACCAGCTTGCTCTGATTCTTGGCACCAAGTTAATGGTTCCCATATGAGTTCGATCGTGACACAGCTAAAATTAATGTAAACCCTCTTTAAAAGAACATTTAAAAGAACAAAGGTTTTCGTCAAATCTGTAAAACTGAGAAAATAGACCAGAAATGCACTGTAAAAATTTCTCTATCAATTTATAATTACTTTGGTGTCATTGCATCATCAGCATCAAAGTGCTTGCAACCGTAAATGTTTGACTTAGTAATATCTTCCTATAAGACGAAAATTTTGAATTGTATGATTTTTATTTCAGCCTACACCTAAAATTATTATTACCCACCTATTTACATGGGACCTAACTAATTGGCGAAGCGCGGGTGCTAGTTCACCTCTGCCTGCCCCTTCGGGGATATAGGCGTGATTTATGTATGTATGTATGTACACCTAAAATTGCTGGTTCAAGCTTGAGTGAAAGTAGTGATAAGACTGATTACCATAGTCTTCACTTTAAATGAAAATATATAAGGAGGTTCTAAAACCAGAAGTTTTCTAACTGGGGTGACTAAGAAATTGAAAGTTAAAAGATAAAAGAAAACTTTTACTTTTATTTTCTTTTTTGATCAAATCAGACTTCTAAGTTTATTATTATAATGCAGCCTTTGACGCGTTTGCGCTGAAATTTTAGTTTGATTACTTAGTGGAAAATTTTGATTAGCAATCGCTTTGTAAAGATTAATCAGTTCGATTCACTGAACCTTTTCTGCAATATTTCGCCGAAGTATTTCGATTTATAAATCAGAATACATTATTGGAGCGAAATTTAGATTAAATCGAAAACAGTATTAAACACAATCTTTTTGTGAAATAACATTCTATCAAAGAACTATATGAAAATTTGCTTTAAATTACCGACTGATTAAAAGAATACAATCTTCACCAAGTTTATTTCTCTGTTTTTTATTTACTCTTTATAATATTTGTTCGAGTATAATAATGTTGTATTAAGCAATAAATTATGTCACATAATACACAAGTCAAGGGTCTGTAGAAGCGAATTAGCATCTTCATATCACTTTTATAAAATGCACAGAAGAGGCTGTTATTACCGGGTACATTATTCGCAGTGGGTATTGTATGATAAAGTTAATCACAGTTATTTAATTTACCGTTCACCTTAACCTTCATCCATTGAGCGAAGTATTAAAGCTACTTTCAACTTGAAGACAGCTGGTGTGAGTTTGTAAAAACTAATAACACACAAGTAGCACGATAAATAGGTAAACCATAAAAGTCGAATCTCTTATTGAAAATAGGCTATTCAAAGCGACAGGCTTTTACCGTGCAATTGTCCCATCTCTAAGCACTGGCTCACGAGTGTCTAGTACTGTTTCCGCTATACTCTTCAAGGATATTTTTACTTTAACTCAGTCGAAAGTTTACATGCTTCCAAGGAAGATCACCCCTGAATAATGTAGTGGGTGGGAGAAAATGCGATTCGCGCTTAGCGTTCGAGTCTTCTTTAAAGTCGGCTCATATAAGCCTTCTTACGACCCGATGCATTTTCGATACGTCACGTACAAAAGTTGGAGCCCGGCGCAGAAGCGCGTTCTTTTCAAGTTCGCTTCCAACTAGAAGACATTAGCCGAGTTGTGAAGTGCTTCAGTCTAGAATTGATACATCGACTTAGGAACGAAGCAAGTCAAAGGAATATTCGATACCTTAATTGGCAACTCCACATTAGGTCAAAAAATTTTTTTTGGTCATGATTGTAAACAGTAAAGGTTTCTCTATACGTAACGACGTAATACCCGAATGAGACGTGTACGGGACGGGGATATTTCTTTAGAAATATCGTTTCATACAAAATGAACATGAAGGACATATGCGGACGGGACGTCAACGTAGCACTCACGGGGCGTTATGAACAAGACAGTCACGTCCCCGCCCCGATCATGTCCCGTCCGAGGTATTATTACGTATGCAGAGACCTTACTTAATTCGGCGTGATTTGCAAAGATGAAAATAAAACAATTTATAACCATAATATTTACCAAGGGTACAAAGATTTTGGTGGTTAGAAAAGTTCGATAAAGTTCCGCATCAAGGCCATAATTTTCGAAATTTTTCTAACCATCAAAATCTTTGTACTAATTATTCTAACATTTATATAATGTTGAAATTAAAAATCGAATAAACTCCCAACCGTATTTTAGAGTTTTTCATGAGACTACTGCCGCACTCAGAGACGTCAATTAACTTTAATGAGTATTTAATGTCAAAAATTTTTATTCAAATCAACACCATAGACCCGGCAAGATAGCGACTAGTTTTGAATTGTCATTTTTCGACGTTAAGTACTCATTCTAATTAAGGTTTAAAATATGCAAATTACAAATTTTGTTTTACGACAAAGCGGTATACCTGTGTTGCAGGAAACAGTTTTTGTGTTGTGTTGCACACAACAAAATTTACTCATGGTTCTATTTTGTGCCCGTAGGTACTGCCCGTTTATATAGTTCAGTCCGGTTGAGCGAATATGATCGCTTCTGAAATCGAAGTTTGTATTACATCGGTCTTTACTTTTACTGAAATAACGAAGATTTAGCTTAAAATGATTAAAGCTTTCCATTCGTTAAATATGTATTGGGTGAGATCTTCATTTATGCTATTGAACTAGTTTAGAAAATAAATACCCATTATACTCAAAGTTTTGCGGAATATCAATGAGAATGCTAAATACAAGAAAACATTGATTATAATACTAAAATAAAAACATTATGTTACGTTTCAAATTGTAAATTTATGTTAAATTCGCTTTAAATTCCAAACGTACTATTAGCGTGAAGCAATTTCGATGAAGAAAATTATTATCTTAGAACAGTATTATGCAGATAAACATAAAACTTATCTAAGAGAACTATAGCTCTACGGTAAATTATTGTTAGTGTAACTAGTAGTGGTAGAATTATAAACGTGACCAACACGGAATAACAATGAGAGGCTAGCCACTGTGTACCTTTAGATTGACCAAAGGGTTAATTGAAAGGCTGATGGTGGTGCCAGAGGCAGGCCTGATCAATAATTCACAAAAAGCAAACTGCCAGTAACGAGACAGTTTCTGTCATCTAAAGGACTGGCACAGAATGTTTGTTCTATAAAGCCACGGTGTAGTTTACCATTGTATAGTACTAGATGGCGCTGATTGATTATTACTAATTTTATCCATTTGTTTTTCTTAGATATAAGGATGATATCGTATTATAAAATTTCACTTTTTCATATTCGAACAAATAACGTAGAATAGGCCAGCCCCGACTCATCCCATGGGTGTCGTAAAAGTCGACTAAGGGAGATTGCCCGGTGTAGATCAATAAGCACCTTGGGGCACTCGAATGGTGGAGGGCAAACCACCAACAACAGCATACCCAAAGAGGGTTAGTGTCAGGCAGGCGGCCGGCTGTAAAACCCAAGCCAAAACTTAGAGTATGGATTGGAATGTTGTCATTCCAATCACTCTCTCCATTCATCGGTCTCCCGACATGGTCCGTTTTGTCTCTTTTCTATACATTCATTCATCACTAGCACCTTTACGGTGTGATGGATGATATGAATCAAAAGGGAGTGGATGGCTTGATGACGTCTAACCGATATGAATGGAAGAGGAAACATACTGCGCCGACCCTAGATAGACTGGGAACAGGGCAGGGAGAAGAAGAAGAGTTCTGGTTTAGGAAGCCTAATTGCGTCATAGTAATAGGCCCCTCTGGTGTTTGTTTTTAATACTTTAAATGGATCACAGTCCTGACCCTCGATAGGCGTATAATGTCCTTAAATATTATCAGTCTGTTATTTAAAGATTTCTAACAATTTTTAACAACTGGTTGAGTTAACTATGCAACAAATTTACATGAATGTTGGTTTTCATATATTGTGTTTTTGGTATGAAGTTTCCATTCCATAACTTTTCTCTCTCTAGTTACAAAATGATTTATCATTTAAAATTTTCAAAACATTTCTTCTAAGCTAACCACTCCAAAATGCAAAATAGACTAGATTCGCCTAGATTTTTCAATGTTAAGAGAATATTGCGAATTGAATAGCGTAATAGCGGCTTTGAATTTAATTGTGCGGTTTTAATTATGAGCTGGTTTAAGCAAAAGGTGAAAACTATATGTAAATAGGCTTGAGAACTTCGTCTGTGTTTGAGCCTGGAATTACTGCTTAACACAGGATAAAACTTTAAAATCCTGTCAGTCGGTTAAAAGCGTATCCGTTTCAGTAAACGGCATTTTATTTAACTGCGGCTGTAAGAGAGGGCTGTCAGTTTCAATAACACATACCATAATTACGGCTGGAAAAGCTTTTTGAATCGCAGCGCAAATAATTGTTTATAGTTGACAGTTTAATTGCTTTCCATACATTGTCTGTTTGGATGGTCGATATTTACGACTTATTGCTTACTTGTGGGAAGTTAAGTTATTTGTGAACGAGGGAATGAATCCTCAAGATGAAATTCTTTCGAAGGTATGTTAAGTCGTTGATATGGGTCATATTGTGCACCCATTATTTTAGCACCTAACAATAAGCTTGGATAATGGTAATGGGTTGAAGAGCCTAATCATGGGGCACTGGCTTAGCGCGCTTGGCCTCTACTCCTGTAAACTAAGCAACGTTTTGCTAAGATCTGTCGTTGGATGTGTGACGAAAAATACCTTTATTACCACGAGTTCTTCCTTAATTCGGAAGGCTCACAACATCTTAAGCACACGCTGCATCTTCAGTCGTTAATAACCACCAATCCGCGCTAGGCCAACCTGGTGTGTTATGGCCCATTCTCCCTATTTCCTTCCATCCTCCATCCAAAGGTAAGGCCTGTGCCCCAACAGTGGGGACATTAAAGAGCTAGTGATGATAATGAATGGGTTGTTTTTGTGATTCTGCCGAAACAATAATTATGAAAAATGTAAAAAAAAATATGGTTATCAAATTTTTCTAAACCAAACCTAATAGTTATTTGTTGTACGTGAGTGCAAAGTTGTTTTTTAACCGCGTGCTCAATTTCGATGACCGAGCTAGCGAGTGATTCAAAAATTAGAATCCTGAGCGATAGCGAGGTAATCAAAAGAGCACAAGGTGAAAAATCTTTGCACTCGAGTGCAACACGTAACTTTTCATCCCCCCCAACGAGGAAATTGCAAAATACAAAAAAAAATACAACCACAACAGTTTCTGATTTCACCCAGAAACTTCCACAACACCCTCCCATTAACTCAAACACACTCTCAACGCCCACCCAGAAACAACCACAACATTCACACCCGCAATACACACCCATTCACTCAGAAACACACAAAACACCCATTTACCCAGAAACACCCACAAAACACCCATTCACCCAGAAACACCCACAAAACACCCATTCACCCAGAAACACCTACAAAATAGCGAATCACCCAGACCACAACATCCATTCAGAAACCCACAACTTCCACCCAGTCACACCCACAATACTCACTCATCCATTCAGACACACCCACAAAACACCCATTTACCCGGACACACCCACAAAACACCTATTCACCTAGACACACCCACAAAACACCCATTCACCCAGACACACTTCCAACACCCAACCATCCACCCAGCCACACCCGCAAAATTTATCCAGATATACCTGTAAGTACCTAATAAAAATTACCGTCTCTAATGGAGTTCCGAGACGGTCAATCAGCTTGAGTCAAGCACGTTGATTTTCTGTATGTTTTTGTTCCGTTGCTAGCGTAAAAAAATCAAACAAACCTAAAAAGCTTTTAAATGCTTGACTCAAGCATCAAGCAAGCATTGTAGACGATCAAAATGTTTAAAGCAAGATTGACGCCAAGCTGATTGACCGTCACGGAACTCCTAAGTTTTAACAACTATATGACGTGAAAAGAAAATGGCGCGCGCAAAGCAAATTACAAAAAAAATACACCAAGAAGGTTCCGAGTCTGAGTTTTTATCAAATTAAAATAGCTGGCCGTGTGGTGACGGCAGAGTAGAATACAGTTGTCACCACCCCAAATTTCTCCCGTGGGTGTCGTACAAGGCGACTAAGGATAAATCAGTGATGAGGAATGGGCAGCAGCGTTCCTCTTATACCTACCACCTAGCAAAGTACTGCGACTTTTGTGCCCGATAAAAAGCAATAGGCTCGCCACCTATTACATGGGACCTAGCATAATTGGCGAAGAGTGGGTGCTCGTTCACCTCTGCCTACCCCTTCGGAGATATAGGCGTGAATTATGTATGTATGTAAAATAGGTTGCATGATAATTTCTGCACCATGGAGGTAGAAATAAATAGATATAATGATGTGATGTGAATTCAAAAAATTCACAAACTCATTGCAAACGATGTTCTAAATTCAAATTAACTTTATCCTCTAGAGGATAAAAACCGCTTTTGCACTCAGATATCGAAGAGCAAAAACGCTTTTTCCGAGATGGTGGGATGAAATAGTAGATTTTCCATCAAGTGCACAAAACGAATCATTTTTGTCCGAGACTTTTAGCAGCCCGAGCCGAAGACGAGGGCTGTTAGTAATGTCGAGGATAAAAATGGTTTTGTGGACGAGTTAGAAACTCTGCTATTCACTTCAATTGCGAGGAAATAGAACAGTAGTTTATCAAAACATGTCTTAAAATTCAAACTAAAATTAGTACAGTTTTGAATGCTGAAGGAAATTGTTTTTCCCATTGATAATATATTATATTAATTTTGAAATAATAATTTTCAAATTATTTAAATAAATTTAAGTAAATAATAAAATAACAAATTTTATCTCTGAATTTCTTATTGTGTTTGGCTGCATGGCTTATTTTCTTTGCCTTAATATAGACACATTTATGAGTAGATACGTTAATGCTCTAGAGCAGCCTATATCCTGCACAAATAAGCACTTTCAGAGCATGAGAAGTGAAAAAAATATTTGACATACTTACCCATTCAACTCTTTATCTTGCCAACGAGGGTTCCCATATCCAAGCAACACTATTGATGCATATTTAAACTGCAACGCTAACAAAAAACCTTTTACAGGGCACAGTTGAACCCTGCTGTACTTACAAGGAGATTTATGAGTTTGGAGCGGACAGTTGGCATGGAAATACTTTAAAAATACAAGCGTCCCACCCCCGGGCGTTACGTAAATGTCATTTAAGCGCACCCGTACAATATCATAGCGAATAACGTTAATAAAAAATGCAAAGGAATTTTTCATCGTGTACTTTGCACCAGGATTATTGAATTACCTACCTGTGAAATTTGTCCGGAATATAATTTATTGGCTTATTGATTGGCAGTTTTCTGTAAGGATTTGATCGAGAGATAAGCCTGCATAACACAGGAGATATATTTAAAATTATACGAGCAATATGAAAACTTTTCTTTGCCGTTGGTAGATAATAATTATGTACAATAAAACAGCGTCAAAAGTAGATTTAGCATTACAAAATTATCGAATCATCTTAGTATTAGTATATTATGCTACGAGTATGCTAGGTTGGTCATTACATACGAGGCATTATTGCAAGCGCGAACCGCAGGCGAGCGCGGTAAGGAAGCTGAGTATGTAATGATCAATGCATACGAGTCGCATACGACGTTTTTCAACACAATTGCGAGGAAAAAACACACTTGTATTGTTAATTGTTATTAACTTTACCAAATATTATTTACCGAAAATGGCTCCTACAAGTTTGGTTTTTGTCCTTTTTAATTCTCCTTATTATTAGGGAAGGCAAAGGGAACCAGCACATACAGCCTCATGTGATGTAGTCTACTTTCTTTAGTATTAATCGTATTAAAACGCGGATGTATCACGTTTTAATGCATTTTGAGAGAGTTTGGCGGCAAATTTAGCCTATTGATGGAGACTGACGAGGTAGATCGACCACGAAAATGCTCATCGCCTTTCTTATAAAATGCACTTTTGTTTCACTAAATCCTTATATTGTTCATCGCCGCAGACACTTATTTATTACACAAAACTACACATTTTTTTACCAGTAAACATCACTCTGATACAATATTAATTTAATGAAAAAATATGATGACTTTCAAAAGGCACAGAAAAACCGGGTGTGCATCCGAAGCAGCAACAAAATAAAAAATAAAATAAATAGTGTTTCTAAATACGATAGTTAAGTTAATTTATGTTTATAAACATGGAATAAAATGTTTATTTATCATCTTAACTCTAAAATAATTTAATATTCGTAAAAATATTCAATGTCCATAGACAAATTCGATAAACATAAACTTTGGAGTGTTTGGCGCGTTTCAATGGTGACAGTCGGATATTTTTCATTATTTCCAAAATTGTTTCACAGTAGATTTTATGCAATGAAAGTGAGGTTATTTTGATGCTTAGGATCTGTGTTGACGTTCAATTATGAGGAATTATTGAAAATAAATCTCGTGATATGTTTGTTGTTGAGAATTTTATAGTGGTTTTCACCACCTCATCAGTCGCCATCATGAACTCTGTTACCATTAAATTCGCGCCGAGCACTCCCTAGAAGCGTTAAAATGTGTGACATCCCTCTTTTAACGTAAAATTAATTTTATTTTTATTCATTTCAATACAGACTAAATATACTCAAGACATGGCTGTATGGGCTAGACCCTATGCTTCCCTAAAAATATAGGGAGAATTTAGCAAACTAAAAAAGAATGAAAAAATATCCCATTACGCACTAGTACGTAATATATTATGCACGAGTGCATAATATGCTGCATTATGAGCCTTAAAACGGTGTAATAAGAGTCAATTTACGAGCAATTGTGTTGAAAAGATATTTATGAGAGGTTGAATGACTAATGAATTTAAAGAAGCCGTGTAGTGATGGCACACAGGCGAAAATTAGTCTATGCAAAACCATTATTTTTGGATATCCGACGCCGTGTGCGAACGTAATCAGAAAAAATGATAAATGGGTTAATAGTTATAAATATTTAACTTACAAACTAACAACCCGTTGAAAGGATACAGTTGGAAATTGAAATTCCCATGACAGTAACAAAAAAAAACAAAACTAAATATTTCGTAATAAATGGTTAGTTAATTAAAACAATTAGAAACAATTTATTTATTACAATCAATTATAACGGGGCAGTTTTATATGGTGACGTTCCCAAAAAATATACAATTTTAGAGCTCAAGGGGCTATGCAATATTGCATAGCACCATGTTTATTAGATTGAGCAATTTTCTAGAAATCGAGTAAAAATGTGTGTATCTCAGATTATATACGTCTTTCGGAGTATACTGCCACCAGCACAATTACATCGGACCGACCCAAATACAACCAGAATTAGGTCACCACTAACTAGCACGATAAAAATAACAAGATAATTTAGATAAGATCTTTCACGCTGGCTATGGCACTTAAAAATATTTGTCTCCATCAACCTCGACATAATCTGCTGCCCAAACATAAACTTATCCATATCCCCCCAGGCTTGGGGTCAACAAAGGGCATGTATTATAATGTTATGATGTAGGGTAAAAACTGTCACATAGGTATACCGACAGTAGTTATACTGTACCGTATAGGGGAGGCAACGGTGCGGAAGGATAGATTGTGGCCGCCATATTCGTTGCATAAGGCATTAGGAATACTTTCTAGGACCAATTGGAATAAATGGTTGGATAATAAAAGAGCTTGATAGCGCAGCGGCATAGCGCATTTGGCTTGCGATTACGTAAACTAATCAATTTTCGCTAAGGCCGGTCATTAGATTGTAGGCTACTCTCCTACATTTATTTAGTTTATCTATAATAATTACATATATTATTACACAATTTATCATTGTATCTATATATTACACATAAAATAAATAATCACCTATACAACCTATTTATGTAACTGACGTGCACCCCGCGCCGCATCGCGTTGCCTAGCAACGAATCAACAAGGTCTCGAAAATACACCACGACGCGAAGTGCACGTTGCTTTCTCTTTAATATTAATTGTAAATTCTTTTTTAATGTAAATTGTGTATTTGTGTGTGTATATGTTATCCCTCTACTGGAGAACCAAAAATATAAACTTTGTGGACCCTATACTGTGAGTTGGATTATTCATTTACTTTTCACACACCAAAATACCAAAAGATGAGTAATCAAAAATATATTATCTCGAACTCCTGCAAGAGCATCAATAAATAATTATTAATAAAAATACATATTATTCTTTTTGGGAAATAATATTTTCACTTGACATTGATAATATAATAAAATATACATCATTATGGTCAATATAAATATAATATAAGTATTCGGTCTTTTGAGGAACTCGCTAAACGATAGTAAAGAAATGTCCATGAAAAGCAAATCTTAGATTGATAATAAATTGACATAATTATTATGGCGAAGAAAATATTTCATTTCATTTACATAATATTAAAATAAAAATCTAATAATAAATAATCAGGATGTCCAATATATTTTTTTAAATTTTAGGCTGTTGGCAAAAAAGCTTAATTCAAATATTTACCGCCACCGGAACAAGCATGAGCCAGCAAGTGTTATTCTTACATTATACATAATAGCATTTTTCTCTGTTTACATTACACGCTGCAAATACTTTCATTACTTTCATTACATTATACAGTGGAAAGATTACGCGTAGCTGTGAATAATTTGTAGGGCAAATTTTTACTGACGTAATGTAATGTAATTTTGAACGAGTGTTTTATGTAAAAAAAAAACTACTAAAAGTGTCAAGAAATTGTCGAATAATGACGGCCGGTCTAGACAGCTTTTTCATGCCAAGAGGTTTCGCGTTCGAATCCTGGTAGGGTCAAATGTTTTTGTGACAATTTTTTTCCCGGCTCAAGGTTTTTTATAACAATGTTTATGTAGTGTATTATTCGTATATTGTCGTATATTTATCAAATATATAAAAATATGCCTCTCATCGTTGCCTCTCAAGTACCTATCCATAATACAGGTGCGGTGCAAGATGCACCGCACCTGTATTATGGACTTTGTGCTACTAGATAATAGGTGTGAATGTAAGAAATATTTATTTATTTTAGTTACTTCGAGTCGAGATTTCGCTTTTTGGCTTATGACGGCAGTTGTATAGTGATCGTAGGACGGAACGGAAAATTACGGAGACTAGGTAAACATTTCTCCGTCAATTCCACAAAAAGCAGCCAGAACCCCGCTTCCTGCGCGGCGAATATCAAAGAAAATCCGTGCGAGCTCACGTGGGGAAACGTCACGGGGGAATTCTAAAGAATCCCTCTAATAAACTGTATCGCGGGGCCTTGGCGTTTGCGGGGTTTAATTTCCGTTCAAGCGTTTATTGTAGCTTTCCCCGCACTACGTCTCGGACACAATCAGAATATAAAATATCATATTCGTGAATGTGGGCATGATAAATGGAGTAGCTCGCGAACGTTTTTTTGGACGCGTTTTATCTACGTGGCTTGCTTGCAAGGTATGTTGTTAGGGTTCCGCTTTACGGTGGCACGGAGACAGTGAGCGATACAAAATTTTGGTTCTACGGAACCAGAACAAGCGTAATTTTGTATGGCAGGGTGTGGTTGTACAGGATTGTAAAGAACCCTGGGAGTAGCTTTGGCAAGTAGCTGCTTGTGGTAAGAACTTGCCCTAGGAAGTAGCGCTGGCTAGCAGCGGGAAGGTAGGAGTGGGATCCAACACGGTCGATTGGAATCTGATTTATACATACATACACATACATAAATCACGCCCATATCCCCGAAGGGGTAGGCAGAGGTGAATTCTCACCCGCGTTTCGCCAATTATGTCAAGTCCCATGTAATAGGTGGCGAGCCTATTGCCATTTATCGGGCACAAAAGTCGCAGTACATTGTCAGGACGGTAGTATAAGAGGAACGCTGCTGCCCATTCCTCATCACTGATTTATCCTTAGTCGCCTTGTACGACACCCACGGGAGAGATTTGGGATGGTGACAATTGTATTCTACTCTGCCGTCACCACACGGCTAATTATTCATACAATAAATATATAAATCTGATTTATTGTATGAATAATTCCAGATAGCCAGCCCCTCTGTGATTGAGGGTTCCAGATGAAGCTCGATTCCATCTTCGGCCTTATTGTCCCTTATCATCACTTACCATCAGGTAAGATGACGAGCAAGAGTTTCCCAGTCTAGCATAAAAAAATATGGTTCACCTGGTCTGTACACATTGATAGCTACTTATCTCTCATGGGTGTAAACTGCAGACGGTGTCCTCGCTGCTGAATCTGCTCTTGAGGTTGAGTCCAATGTGACTCAAGACTCAAGACTCGAACAAAAATTCATTTTCATTTCTTTTATCTACTTACATCTGGTTCTTTCGGCTTGGCCAGCCGTGTGGTGACAGAAAAGCAGAATTCAATCCAATCACTCCTTGCTTGATTAAGGGTACAGACAGCGAAGAGTGTTGGGCAGCAGCGTTCCTCTTATACCACCTAGAAAACTGCGATATACGTTTCCGTTAGATGGCATTAGGCTCGCCCTCTATTACATGTGTTCTAATTGCCGAAGCGTAGATATTAATTATGTCTACGGGATAAATACACTTGATTTATGATTGGATGTCTTCAGAGTCTAATAATAACTCTATTTTGGCTTTTATCGAGTTGTACCACCATTTGTCTACGTGTGCGATATGTAATGCATCACCTAAATCGTGTCCACCATATTGTCCGTTTAGTCAATCTTCTTTCACTCATCCCTTCTACGTGATCATGTTATAGAGCATCCCTTTTTCAAACCATGTCATTACGTACCTACCTACCTATTCTATTTAAACTTCATTGTTTACTTGGTTGACATATTCAATGCCAATGATGCAATATTGCATAGACCATGGTGCCGTGCAATATTGCGTCACAGGCACGCATAATTAATAAAGTTAAAAACAGTCGGGATTGTTGAGCACCCCGTGAACTTACATATTGAACCAAATAACATATTGAACCAAATATAACGAGGGGTTCAATCTTGCCCTCGCTAAGGATAAATAAATAAAAAAAACCTAGATAATATTATTATATGAGAAAACAACAAAGGCTATATGGAAAAATTATACGAAACGTCATGTCGTGTTTTGTTTGAGCGGATAAACGGAGACACATTCTTGTTACGACGAGCATTGTCTCTTGTTGCCACAAAAATCCACACTAAGCGGTTTATAAAAGTACCCAAATTCACTGCCCTTTGCAAGGGGCCGTGTAGCCGCCTTATTTTAAGTTATTAGATCCATCCCTACCCTATTACGTTGAAGAAAGTTGCCCTCAAGAACTGACCGCATAGAAAATTCTTTGGCAACAACATTTTTCTTGCAAAAATATTATGAATCATTATTATGTATTCACAGCGAAGAAATAAAAAAACAACTTAGGTAAAAATCTAGATTTATTAATAGTAAATGGTTTTACAACTTGCAGCTACTTCCTTCCTAAGGAAGCTACAAAAAACTTATCAAGTCGCAAGTTTATCGATTTTATTCATGTACCTTTACAAAAATAGATGGTTTGGAAATTTTTAGAGCTCCGCAATAATTAATTAAATTTAATTATTGTAATTTTAACATACGTACAGTCAACAGAAAGTTAGTTTATCACAATATATCATTATTATTGCCGTGTGGTGACCGCAGAGTAGAATACAATTGTCACCACCCGAAATCTCTACCGTGGGTGTCGTACAAGGCGACTAAGGATAAATCAGCGACGAGGAATGGACAGCAACGTTCCTCTTATACCATCTAGCAATAGTACTGCGACTTTTGTGCCCGATAAATGGCAATAGGCTCGCCACCTATTACATGGGACCTGACATAATTGGCGAAACGTGGGTGCTAGCTAGTTCACTTCTGCCTTGCCCTTCGGGGATATAGGCGTGATTTATACATGTATGTATGTATCATTATTTTTTAATCGAATCGCTTTACGTCTAAAATTTCAAGGTTGACAAACAAAGTTTCGTAAAGTCTGACGTGCTGTTGATTGTACCTAAATAAATCGTACTGAGATTTACGTGCCCGATGACGGCTATAGATGTAAGATATTTGCCGAAATGTAGGTGGTAATACACGCGTAGTAGGCGTTATTCATGTGTACATTATAATTATGTGCGTAACATTTCTGTAACCTATTGAACGATCATGATTTATCAAGAACTATTTAATACAAGCTCCGGATTACGAAATGAGTTGATCCAATCAATTCGCAACTAAGTAAGTAATGAATAGTCCCCGGGAAATTTAACAGAAAGTCTCAACCTTGTAATGTTCCATTTAAACGCCTTCCTACGTTAATTACATATTAACCTCATTACAGGTATTTCGTTCTCGAAAATAACATTCCAATACAAACTTACCTATATCATTGGAACTACGAACAGCTTTCTATTTAGGTTCACAGATATTAATAGATCCGTATTCTGTTTATGAGTTCGCATATTCAAATGAAATAAAAATCCATTTATTCATTCATTTCTGGTATGATAACAATGGAGGAGAGCGATAGCGCAGTGGCTTAGGGTTATCACTAATATTATCACTAATATCACTAATATTATGACATCCGCGCCTGGAAGGCAAGTTAAGCCATTGTTATAACATTTTTGGGTAGTAACGACTGCAGATGCAGTCGGGTCCAACGGCTTAACATGCCTTCCGAAGCACGCAGAAATTTAAGATATTAAATTTTTGGTCACCCATCCAATGACCGGCCTTAACGAACATTGCTTGGTTTACGTATTCGCACTGCGCTATGGACCTCCTCACTTTTTCACTGTCTAACCAGAAAAGCCACTACTAGCCAAAATAAAGCTCACTGTAACAAGCCTTTTATACCACGGGTGTCCGACGAACAGACGCACAGACAATTTAGTAGCAGAAATATGTAGCCTCCATATATCCTGATGGACATGATTGCGAGCGTTCGAAACGGATTAATCATAAAGCCCAACACAGTTACAAAACCATTTTTCGCACCCAGATTGGACTAAAGTCAGAGGTGCTCAAACGGTCGAAAAGTCGACCCCAAGTACTTTTGAGTCGATCTCGAAAAAATTACGATATAAAACAATTTACACAGGCTTTCTTTTAGTAAGGTTAGTATAATTAAGATGTTATTTTAGAGCAGACATACACTTTGGCTAAAAAAGGCACATTGTTCGGTAAAATTAATATTACCCGCATGTAAAGTCGTCCGATCGTAGTCTAAGGCATCGTCCTAATAGAATGCGAATGAGAGATCATCGTAGGTTCGATCGAATTTTACTTTTACGAACTCGCCTTTAAAGATTTTGAACTCGAATAAGTATCCTAACTGACAATAGCATTACACAGCCACGCGACTCAAATGGTTGTACGCGTACACGCGATAGTCGCATCGCTTACTCGCGCGATGATCGCGCAATCGCGTTCTATTAGGACGATGCCTAACAATATTGTGATAGATCGACAGCAATTAAAGTTTGAGCATCCCCGGACTAAAGCGTTCATTTGGCAATTGTGGTGTTCAAAATAAATCCGGACCGCCTCTGAAAATAAATCTACGCCTCACGCTCTGTCCATTTTGCTGTATTAGCCTGATAAGTTGTGTGGGGTTTAATTGACATTGTGTTTGTCTTTTTAAGATTGCGTCTGTCGTACTTTTGGGTCTATTGTTTGTATAGCGCTTTGGTTTAAAACAAAGCATCTATCGCTGTGTGAAATGTTGCTCATTCGGTAACTTTTTACGACGGTTGAAAGTGATGATAATCGAACTATTTACTTATATCCATTACTGTTTTCACAGGACAAGTGTCACAATAGCGTTATAGTAAAGTAGTAATGGATCTGTGAATAGTTCAGTGATAATCTCTGTGTCAGTGTCAAAAAAAGTTAGCGAATAGGCCCGTAGAACCGTTACCCCTTCCTAATAAGACTTCTATTCGAACGAATATAATATAAATGTCAATTTTTTACGTCTTCATTTTGTTTTCTCTCTAATACGTCAGTTTTATACATTTGTATTCTATTCGTTCAGTTAAAGGCACGTTAAACCGTTGATGGCAATGGGCTCGCCACCTATTACATGGGACCTGGCCTAATTGGCGAAGCGTGGGTGCTAGTTCACCTCTGCCTACCCCTTCGGGGATATTGGCGTGAATTATGTATGTATGTATGTAAACCGTTGATCCCGCCTGCATATGCAGTAGTTATTGACCACGTTCGTTAAACGGCTGGTGATGTTGACGTAAAATTGTCGCGTAATTGATTTGTTTGATTAACACAATTTAATCATTTCAAAAATGGAGAAAGTCCATCAATCTGTTTTCATTGCTGCCTCGTTCAACATGCTTGTGAATTCATTAGGAGTATTGGTTAATGAAAGATGTCTACTCATTACCAAACTACTGACTAGTCCACGTGGCAACAACGAAAGAGATGAGGAAAATGTCGGGCCATTTACCTCCTAATATAGTTTTGGAGAAATCATTATTGGAATTGGACATAGTAAATATTCTGTCTCTGCAGTAGCTATAATTTTTGACAGCTATGAATTTAATTTGAATTACGGTCTAGTGAGCGCTCGTGACATGGTCTTACATGGCCCAACGTGTCTACACACTTTGGGAATCTACATAATTATTATTGCTATTCGATTTTAATTTTAACATTATATAAATGTTAGAAAAATTAGTACAAAGAATTTGGGGTTAGAAAAAGAATTTCGAAAAATTATGATCTTCCCGCCTCAAGATCATAATTTTTCGAAATTCTTTTTCTAACCCCAAATTCTTTGTAATTATTATTGCCTTAAGTTAAATAATAGTTATTTGTTGTACGTGAGTGCAAAGTTGTTTTTTAATCGCGTGCTCAATTTTGATGACCGAGCTAGCGAAGGATTCTAAAATTGAATCACGAGCTTAGCGAGTGATTCAAAAATTAGAATCCTGAGCGATAGCGAGGGAATCAAAAGAGCACAAGGTGAAAAATCTTTGCACTCGAGTGCAACACGTAACTTTTCATCCCCCCCAACGAGGAAATTGCAAAATACAAAAAAAAAATTCAATCACAACAGTTTCTGTTTTCACCCAAAAACTTTTACAACACCCTCCCATTAACAACATTCACACCCGCAATACACCCATTCACCCAGAAATACCCACAAAACACCCATTCACCTAGAAACACCCACAAAACACCCATTGACCCAGAAACACCCACAAACTCAACAAGCTAATTCTTTTATGGGGAAATGTATACTCTTCTATAATAAGATACCAGGATCTTTGACTGAACTGCCTCAACACAAATTTAAGCCTTATGTAAAAAAAGTACTAATGGCAAAAGGATACTATAAAATTCAGGATTATCTAGATGACAAGGATGTTTGGAATAAATAACTTTTATTTTTATATAATCGATGATTAATATGCTGTTCTGTCTGTAATGAAGGATGTTGATAGCTTCAGAAATTGTGACTCTAATTATTATTACTTGACGTTAAAGCTATTGACATCTTTCATTAAATTTAGATTATATATTATATATGTAACTAAGGGCCGGTATTTCAATAGCAGCTTATCTTGAATTGATCCTGGATTTATAATAAGTACGACCTATGTGTATTTCAATGTAGGATTAAAATTAAACGGCACTTAAACTCCACCTTAACTAGCCTTGATCTAAGCGGAGGATTTCTGTCGCTTAAGTTCCGATCCAGGATTGTCATCTGGTTACTTTAGAAAAGTTGCTTCATGATAATTTATTTTTGGCCCACAAAAAGCAACACGCTGGTTAGGAAATTATGGCTAGTTGAGATAATATTGCACCTATGTAGATAAGTACGCGAATTAATAAAATACCATCCTAAACAGCATTTTTAGTTTGTGTTATGTACTAATTTATTTTTTATGTATTTTATAGTCGCTATTCTTGCCGGGTTTATGGTCTAGATTTGAATGAAAATTTTTGACATTAAATACTCATTAAAGTTAATTAACGTCTCTGAGTGCGGCAGTCAGTGCAATAGAGATAAATAGTTTGCACATGCGTCATGTATCAGTCAATGTCACCAAATGACAACTAAAATCATAGACAAATGACTTATTTTGTTTGTTATGTTGCAATATTGCAATTAATCTTAGATTAGTCAAGGTGAGGAAGATCCGGATTGAAATACGGTACTGTCGTTCAAAAGTGAAACTTAGCTTAAATGTAGGACTTAACTTAAGCATTAAGATAAGGTTATATTGAAATACCGGCCCTAAGGGAGGAAAATACCCGACTGAGTTTCTTGCCCGTTCTTCTCAGAACAGGGCCTCCCGGTAGCTTACGAACGGATGGCGTAGATTTTTCGCTAGATATTGAAAACTTGTGTGTCCGTATAGGTAGGGTGGGGGATGGGGGGTTGATTGGTAGTGCGCGGCATGTTTCGGTTTATGTGATTGGCGAGTTGTGGGATTGTATTTGGTGCATAATTTACAATGTACCTGCAATGTCATAACTCGTTGACAATGGTGGGTTTCTCTACAGCCTACTTGCGTGCCGTTCTGCTAGCGGAGCGTTGGGCCCTGATGCGTTTAGTACCATCTTGGTATTGAACGCGGCAGGGTCGGCGCTTCGTTGCGGACCGGGGCGTGGGCGGGTTTGGGAGACCTATCATTACAGACTGAGGCATGCTGCGCACTCCACTGTTTTTTTTCTACTATTTTTTTTTTCTTGGACACACGGGTTTTCGGTATCTAGCGTCTTGACGATTCATAAGTGTATTGTAATCATACCAGATATGAATAAATGAATTTTGACTTTGACTTTGACTTTGAAACCCCCCATTTACCCAGAAACACCCATTCACCCAGAAACACACAAAATATCGAATCACCCAGACACACCCACAACATCCATTCAGACACCCACAACTTCCACCCAGTCACATCCACAATACTCACCCATCCATCCAGACACACCCACAAAACACCCATTCACCTAGACACACCCACAAAACACCCATTCACCCAGACACACCTTCAACACCCACCCATCCACCCAGCCACACCCGCAAAATTTATCCAGACACCTTTATGTACCTAATAAAAATTACCGTCCCTAATGGAGTTCCGAGACGGTCAATCAGCTTGAGTCAAGCACATTGATTTTCTGTACGTTTTTGTTCCGTTGCTAGCGTAAACAAATCAAACAAACCTAAAAAGCTTTTAAATGCTTGACTCAAGCATCAAGCAAGCATTGTAGACGAACAAAATGTTTAAAGCAAGATTGACGCCAAGCTGATTGACCGTCACGGAACTCCAAGGTTTTAACAAATTTATGACGTGAAAAGAAATGCTGGCCTGGGAGCGAACAAAAAACGTAGAATAGGCCAGCCCCAACTCATCCCGTGGGTGTCGTAAGAGTCGACTAAGGGAGATTGCCCGGTGTAGACCATTAAGCACCTTGGGGCACCCGAATGGTGGAGGGCAAACCACCAACAACAGCGTACCCAAAGAGGGTTGGTGTCAGGCAGGCGGCCGGCTGTAAAACCTAAGCCAAAACCTTGAGCAGTATGGAATGGAATGTTGTCATTCTAATCACTCTCTCCGTTCATGGGTCTCTCGACATGGTCCGTCCAGTCTCTTTTCTATACATTCATTCATCACTAACACCATTACGGTGGGATGGATGATATGAATCAAAAGGGATTGGATGGCTTGATGGCGTCTGACATATGAATGGAAGAGGAAACATACTGCGCCGACCCCAGATAGACTGGGAACAGGGCAGGGAGAAGAAGAAGAAGATGACGTGAAAAGAAAATGGCGCGCGCAAAGCAAATTACAAAAAAAGTACACCAAGAAGGTCTAAGTTTTTAACAAATTAAAATAGGTTGCATGACAATTTCGGCACCATGGAGGTAGAAATAAATAGGTATAATGATGTTTTGAATTCACAAACTCATTGCACACGATGTTCTTAATTCAAATTTACTTTATCCTCTAGAGGATAAAAACGGCTTTTGCACTCAGATATCGAAGAGCAAAAACGCTTATTCCGAGATGGTGGGATGAAAAAATAATTTAAAATATCTGTAGGTACTCCCAGTGTAGAATTTTATGTGCCACCATCTACCACATGTATACTATGAAAATAATGTTATGATCAAGCACGATTGTTGCCTTTACATACTAGGCTTCCTTTTATATAAAATCTAGTTTTTAATATAGGCTATAAAAAATATGAAAAAAAATAATGTAAAAGGATTTAGGTTCACACTACTAGTAATCTTGGCACCAATTAGCAGCACCAAGAATTTTGATGTCATATCTATTCCGCCAATCAAAACAAAGTCTACAAGTTTTTTGTTCCAACCTTAACAGATGGGAATGCAATTTATTTTCACTCCAAAACCGGGTCACGAGAGAAAATAGTTCCGCATAATCGAGGTAGCATTTTACGAAGTACTAAAGGTCAGTACCCGGGCGTTGTGTGGAAATGGGAAAAAAAATTGTGGACCCCATCTTTCAATATATATCGCGTGGAATATGCTGGGAATGTTTTGAGGGCGTGATGTATAGGTAGGGGAATAAATCTGTTGAATTTGACACCCCTTATCGAGAATTTTTCCTGTTAGGTACATCATCTACATCTAATAGGTTTGTTTATATCATGTGCCTCCTGGGATCTACAATAATTAAGGTTCCGATAATAGGAAACCTAATTTGCTTTGGTCCCGAAAGTAAAGCTAATATTGTAATGAGTGCCCAGGCCCACGCGTGCTCCGTAATTGGATCACTAATTCATTGATGATAGGAATTTTATGCTGTATACGTGTAATAAATTACATTGCAGCATCCAAAATACATACATAATTCACGCCAATATCCCCGAAGGGGTAGGCAGAGGTGAACTAGCACCCACGCTTCGCCAATTAGGCTAGGTCCCATGTAATAGGTGGCGAGCCTATTGCCATTTATCGGGCACAAAAGTCGCAGTACTTTGCTAGTTGGTAGGTATAAGAGGAATGCTGCTGCCCATTCCTCATCACAGATTTATCCTTAGTCGCCTTCTACGACACCCACGGGAGAGGTTTGGGGTGGTGACAATTGTATTCTACTCTGCCGTCACCACACGGCCATCCACATCCAAAATACGTATCCTTAATGTGATTTTATATTTAAGCTAACTTTTTTACATGGTGTTACAAACATTTAGTAAAATAGATATTTAAACTTTATTAATATTACAGAACAAAAACCTAATATCGTACATTTATTGATTCAATAGAAATAGATTAATATATTTTATAACAATTAGGCATTTTATATGGTACGTTTATATGTTATGCATCTGTTATCTACTATCTTTACACACAAGCGCTTATTATGTTGTTTACTCTGGGCCATATTAAATGTGTGAGTGTATTAAATATTTATTTATTTTAAAGCATCGTTAACTTTTTCATTGCTGGAACAGACCTTAATAAAAGAGAAAGCTTTTATCAAATTATTTTACAGTACACCATTTTAAAAAAAGACGCAACTTCTAAGTCAGTAAATTATTACAAAGATTTTGGTGGTTAGAAAAAGAATTTCGAAAAATTATGGTCTTGAGGCGGGAATCGAACCCGCGCGCGTCCGCTGCTATCCGGGCAGGTGCCTGACCGCTCGGCCACCTAAGACACCACTTTTTCTAACCACCAAAATCTTTGTACTAATTTTTCTAACATTTATATAATGTTAAAATTAAAATCGATCAGTAAATTATTTTTAAAACTACAGTGACACTGCAATTATGTGTGCATTAATAAAATAATTGTTCACTATTCATTTTTGAAGTGGATTCTACATTTTTATGTCAACTAAATTATGCATAGAATTTGTCATTGTTTCAGATGGCAGCTGTCAGACTGTGTCTTGTAATTTTAGTAATTGCGGAGTCGGGGCACACGTCGAAACTTTACATTCCAGCGCCATGACGGATTTAGTTAAAATTAAATTCTGCTCAGAGGGTCACATTGAAGGTACACAAAGGTAGTTTAGTAGCATGTGTATCTAATTGAAAGATAAAAATGGGAAATAGGAACACATCCTTCCAAAAAAATTACGTAGATATGAACTATTCGATTTTTAATTTTAACATCATATAAATCTTAGAAAAATTAGTACAAAGATTTTGGTGGTTAGAAAAAGAATTTCGAAAAATTATGATCTTGAGGCGGGAATCGAACCCGCGTCAAGATCATAATTTTTCGAAATTCTTTTTCTAACCACCAAAATCTTTGTACGTAGATATAAGTTATAATGCCCCAGATTGTTGAAGATAACACAATGTTTCGGAGTGTTTTTTGAGCCGTTTCGGAGGAGATCCATTAACAAACACTTTGACACGAGATTTTTATAAAATAGACAAATCCTTTCAGCGTCAATGCGTCCAATGTGACTACAGTTGAACGTTGGAATCGGAACAATAATATTTAGTTTTCCTTTTTCAATTTTGGACACGTCCCTTGCCCACTTTCCTTGATAGCAATTACTTCGAGCAACTTCTACGTGAGCATTATTAACATTGTGCAGAAAGTCATAAGGATCCACCTTCTCACCCGCCTCCAGAAAGTCGCCACCCGCAGAATTAATAAGTATAATAAGCCCTATAACACAGACAAATGCGACTACGCCGACGCTTTGTCTGTTCTCCATCTCGAAATTACGGGAGTTCTCCCGGGACTCATTTGAGGCCCTGTGCCGAAGGTCAGTTTGATGTGTGCTATTGTTTTTGCGAGAGTTGGCCGCGATTTATCACCGGCTTCGGTGATATATAAAACATCGGAGGAGCAAGCTCTTGGGTACAGCGACGTCTACCCAAACTTGATGGAAGTATTTCACGTTTGCCTTCAGTTGATCGATAGGTGGAGGTTTTTGGTATTGCTATTGCTACGTAAATACTACTTATTTTCTAAAACTTTCAAAAAAAGGCTATTACTGGTCTTATAAAAGAGGTCCTATTCACTTTCAATATAGTAATTAAGTATAATATTTATTGGGATGGTCGAATGGGGCATATCATTAAGGTTCAGTGGGTACCGTTGCAATATGGTCGAATCTTGAAGATTCAGTAGGTACCAAACAAATTCCAAGAAGTGGTCCCGTGGTTCCTTTGATTATAATTAATATATTTAGAAAGGTCGAATGGGGCTTGTATATGATGGTCCAATAGGCATTTATTGCAAAAAGCAACTGGTCACCAAAAAGTGAATTATCCCCAAATTCGTATTTCGGTGTGAGAATGAGATATTTTTGGTGGTCCATTAATTATTAATAGAAGTATATTGGACATGAGGAAGTCCAGAGAGAGATTTAATGTGGTGTCTTGCAATGCAAATTTCGCACTGAGATATCTTAAAACGGAGTGGCTTGTAGCAGTTTGCTTGGCTGAATGTAAAATAATTTATCATTTCTCGTTCGTGGATGTCCTTTGTTAGAGTGGAACTTTCGTGCTTTTTTTCCAGAAAACTTTGATTCTAAATGTTATTTTCATTAAATTTTCTTACATTACGTTATTTTCTAAAGAGTAAAAATGTAAGTTATACTTTCGTCTTCACAGTGAGTTTAGTAGATTTTAAAGAATATCAAACTAGAGGCCTTATGAAATATGGCGTTATGAATTGAAAGAAAGGGTAATAATAATAATCCACAGCTATCAACTAGCCCAAATTAAGAAGCTCAAACGCTTATGTTAGTTAGAAAAACCCGGTAAATGATACAGCGCAAACTCGGCCAACAACCTAAGTCCTCAAAAACCTATATTATAATGAAACAAAATAAAAACAAGCGAATGTTCCAATAGCGCCCGTCCTTTGTCTTTTTCTGCTCGTAATTCGTACCGAGTCACACCCAAAATCCAATGTAGCGAATTAAAATCATAATGACGGGCATACCAATAAGTACTCAATTTTGTTCACTTAATTCCATTTCATTTTTCCCCGGACGTGAAAAGAGAGGGTCATAATATCTCAAACAGTAAATTGTCCCCGTCTTATTAAAACATCCATCCATTTCCATCGGAAATAGGAGCGATTTTTATTTTCTAAACGAATCCCCCATCACGGAATATTTTATGGCGACCGGTTTTTTATGAGAAGACAAAGCATTGTGCACAGAAATTTATTTTCGGATGAAAATTTGGAAATTATGAATGCTCTCAGCAATTTGAATAGCATTTGCGAAATCTTTAAAGAATTTAAGTGCATACTTCTAAACTCTTTATTAGCCACCAAGGTGGTGTAGTTTCTGTGATGATTTTAAATAAAATGAAAAATTTTATGATCTTAGTTTCATTTAATATGCTAGTTTATTTAGGAAAAAATAATGCTTATGAGTAGCCCTTTCAAACGCTATTATAAAATACATGTAATTTTTATATCACATTTGGCGGGTTCGATTCCCGGTTGAGGTAGGCGATTTTTAAAAAATCTGTAAATGCAGTTCTACTTATTATTAAAAATAAAACGATGTCTTCTTTTAGTAAAATATCCTACGTTCAATATTTAATATACTTTCCCTCCGTGTGGCATGGCCGTGGGACGCCCTGTATTGTAGTTAAAAAATAATAATAAATAGCTCACGGGAGGGACCAAGGAGTAGTGGAAGTGCAGCAAGCACGTAAATGGCGCGCAGCATGCATGCAGTGTACACGTAGGAGGCACGCAGTAGTCGGCGCGCAGCACGCACGTAGGCGGGGCGTACTTTGCACGCCTGCTACGGCACGCAAGGAGCACGTAGCAGGCGTGCAAAGCGTGCAAAAGACTAGATACACATAATTATACAGATATACTTTAATCATTACAGCCGTGTGGTGACGGCAGAGTAGAATACATTGTCACCACCCCAAATCTCTCCCGTGGGTGTCATACAAGGCGACTAAGGATAAATCTGTGATGAGGAACGGGTAGCAGCGTTCCTCTTAAGTATACCACCTAGCAATGTACTGCGACTTTTGTGCCCGATAAATGGCAATAGGCTCGCCACCTATTACATGGGTCCTAACATAATTAGTGAAACCTGGGTGCTAGTTCACCTTTGCCTACCCCTTCGGGGATATGGGCGTGATTTATTTATGTGTATGTTTGTATGTACTTTAATTATTTTTAAGTTGTTAAATATAATTTTTACATTGTCTCATTACTAGCTTAGTGACGTCCGCAATATCGGAGCAATTGGACGCAAGAATTCAGGGAGAACCAGTCACAATTTTCCACCCAGTGCCAGCTGATGGACGTTCTCTAATGCAAATGGGACAAAAAGCTTAACGTGCTCTCTGAGTCACGGAGGAACTCGATTTAAAACGTGTTAGGTCACCCTTCCAATGACCTTCGCTTGTAGAGACGAGACGATCACTCGTAGCATTTTATTGATTCGCTATGCGAGTGCTGTGTCCATAGTATTTCAGAGATAGAGCCGGGAGCAGAACTTGGATCTTTTGACGAAATGTACACTTCAGACCATTAGTGTATTGGCTTCAGTCACTGCTATGTTAATATTCTTCTTCTGCGGCTCGGCCTGCGATTGTGTGAACTAAGCAATTTTTATCTGAGTCCGGGAATTGGTGACAGCTTGATTGGTGTCAGTGTGACACTAAAACCAGGCTAAAAAGCTGGTGACAGTAACGATGAAGCGTACGACCAAACAAGGGTAGGTTTTTTTTGTGTTAAACAGGGAAGGAAGTCAGATGAAGCAAGACCAAGAACTGATGGTAATTGACGATAAGGGCCGAAGATGGAATCGAGCTTCACCTGGAACCCTCAACCATAAAGGGTCGTATCACAATGATCGGAACACAATAATGCTGTTAACATTATTACTATGGCGACAGATTTTAATAAGATGGTGGTAGCAAGCCAGGCGGACTCGAAAGAAGTCCTGACACCAACCAAACCAAGTCCAAATTTTAACTGGGAATCAAACCCCTTTAGATCCTAACCATTAGACCCATGGAAGCGGTGATATAACGTCTTACCCGACTATAATCAAGCAAACAGCGCCATCAGTCCGCTGAAACAGCTGCCACAATAATATCTGGGTCGTCACACTCCAGCCATTTTGTTGTTCGCATTACCCGCCGTTTCATAAACGTAGATGCTTGCTCAACAGCTCAGTGTAGCGGACTCGAAACGCGAATCGTGCATTTATTCATGTCGACTGCAAGCTGGCCACTTTTCGGCTTTTGTTTCGTAAACTCGCAAGGGAGGGATTTAAATAGTTCGCCGAGTTCCGGTGTTTCTAGGAAGTTATCTACCTCTAGTATTGGGGTGTTTGATTTGCGAATTTTAATGACGGTGATTGCATTTTCTGTCGCAATTAACGATTTTAAATGTTTATTTTGGAAGTACACTGGAGACCTTGTGCTAGGAAAGATTTCAAAAGCATGAGTCTATTTCCACAAGCATCTTTATTAAAAGCGTTTTAAGTCAAAAACTATATTGCGCAGCAGATATTTTATCTTTCCATAAAGAAGTCGAGGCAAATCTAAAAGAACTGTTTTCATTATTCTGAAGCTTCATGAAAACACTTATTTAAGTGGAAAACTTAAGCGCGTTTATTCACAAGCAAAACCTTTGTCAGGAAATGAATTAAATTATGGCGGACAAATTTGAAATGTCACCCGAGCCGTCCTAAGTTGGGTGCTCACTTTCAAACGGACAGAGGCAGCAGAATAAGTTGATTTAGACTTCTCTCCACTCAATTTTTGTCCGAGTGTGTTTCCTTAAGTGGCTCGCAACGGATAATATAAGACCACGAGGGGATCGTGGACTATCCATTCAGCAGGACACCGAGGGACAATCGGTCCGTTTTTTACATGGAAAATCGATAGCCCCGAGAAATCCCGAAGAGCACTTTAAATTTAACTCCGCAGACGCTTATAAAAGGCGATTATAATCAAATCGAATTCCTGATCAAGCAATTTATCTCAAATTGAGAGTCGGTTTGATGGCGCCTGCCGATCGGGAAGCGGTCCGATTGGCTTTATTTTGTTTTCGCGTTAAAAACTCCAAGATTACACTTTTTAATTAAACTGTAACAGGTTTGCGTCAATCACTTCTGCTTTATGCGACTCCGTTAGTTATGCGTGGCGTCAGAAATCAGTGTGACAGACGTAGTTTCCAGGTTTTTGGTTTTGATAAAACTGTAATCAGGGGGCCTGGCCAAGTGGCTTATCTATTGAAACGCATTTAAAGCTGAATAGAATATAACATGTATGAAACTGACGTATTACTGAGAACTGCATATTGTGTAGGGAAAATAATGCTGGAAATAATAATTGCTCGTGTCTCATTTTTGTTTTTAGTTCGAAAACAGTTGATCGTCCGTTTGATTGGGAAACGAGAATGACAAACATCATCTTTGGATAGTTTTTTCAATCTAGAGAATTATTATCATGAGAGCTAATATAACTTGTAGATAACGTGTACCATGTAACCTACCGCTATGTTACTAAATCACACGCCACAAACGGAACTTAAAAAATCCATTCAACGTGACCCTAATCCTTTACAGGGTAATTGCTTTATTTTGAGTACAAAAAGTTCCGCTATTTAATAGTATTACTACGGTAATCAAAAGGTTTATTCTTTTGTTGCCACGTCTAAATTAACATATATGGACGTTTGTTTCAGTTAAATATTTTTATACAATAGGTGTTTACGTTCATTCTGGCCTGGTAGAGAAGAAATAACGTAGAATGTGCCGGCCCCTACTCATCCCCGGCTTGTCGTAAAAGTTGACACAGGGATCACTTTGGGATCTCCGAATGGTGGTGGGCAAACTACCAACAACAGCAATACTAAAAAAAGGTAGGTGCCACGCAAGTGGCCAGCTATAGAACTTAAGTCAAAACCTTGCGCTGTTTATTGTTATCCCAATCACTGTGTGTGTGACGTGTGTGTGTGTGGTGACGGCAGAGTAGAATACAATTGTCATCACCCCAAATCTCTCCCGTGGGTGTCGTACAAGGCGACTAAGGACAATTTAGCGATGAGGAATGGGCAGCAGCGTTCCTCTTATACCACCTAGCAATAGCAATGTACTGCGACTTTTGTGCCCGATAAATGGCAATAGGCTCGCCACCTATTACATGGGACCTAACATAATTGGCGAAACGTGGGTGCTAGTTCACATCTGCCTACCCCTTCGGGGATATAGGCGTGATTTATGTATGTATGTATGTAGTCACTCTCACTGTTCATCGGTCTCTCGACTAGGTCCTTTACATCACTTTTCTATATGTATATTCATTCATCGCCAGCACCTTACGGGTGTGATGGATGATATGGATCAAAAGGGAGTGAACTTGATGAGGTCTGATCTACATAAATCACGACTTTTTCTACTCAGGGCTAGGCAGAGGTATTTTGACACCCACGTTCGTCAGCTTATTCCAGATCCTATGTAATGGGGCGAGCCTATTGCCATTCACCGAGAACTTTAATAGCAGTAAATTGCTAGATGGTGCACAAGGAACGCTGTTGCCCATTCCTATATTATAACTTACTGCCGCACTCAGAGACGTCAAAGTACTTTAATGTCAAAAAAATTCATTTAAATCTAGAGCATAGTCCCGGCAGAGTGACTAGTCTTTTTGAATTGTCATTTTTTGACATTAAGTACTCATTAAAGTTAATTAATAAACTAAGCAACTCGCTAGCGCAGTGGCATAGCACGCTTGGACTGCGATTGCGTAAACTAAGAAAGGTTCGCTAAGGCCGGTCATTGGATGGGTGACCAAAAATTTATTATGTCGAATTTCTCCTTCGGAAGGCAAGTTAAGCCGTTGGTCCCGGCTGCATCTACACCAACCAGCACTGGGCCAGCGTGGTGGGTTATGGCCCATTTTCTCTATCCATAGGGAAGGCCTGTGACCCAGCAGTGAGGACATTAAATGGCTGGTGACGATAAAACATAAAATTTTCTCAGTCCTATCTATGCGGTCAAAGGTGTATTTTTTGAAAATCAATTTGACCCACATTCCAGCTCATTGCTAATTTTTACTCATTTTGTACCTCCTCTATTACTTTTCCTACAAACGTACGAAAGTAATTAATCTTCCTGCGCACGGGAGCACTGAGGAATTTTAATTAAAATACAATATGAAACATGGGGAAATTGTAGTGCAGGTAACTAAGCCAATGAATGTAATGTTTTGTTGATTTCGTATCATGTTTCCTGACGGCCGGTGTGGTAGGTAGGTCAAGAGTCTGAGTTCGGATCCCGGTATGGTCAAATGCTTGAGAACACAGATATTTAAAGGTTAAACAAACTTACCTGAAGTGAAGTTTGACCATAATTACACGAGCCGTTACATCCGAAGAGATTTACATTTTATTTTCAAACAATTAATATTTATATGTAGTAGCGTTTTGTAATGGCGTACATAATGATTTCAAGTTAAACATTTATTGTACATTCTGATTTGCAATACATACATAATAATTATTGAGTATATTATTTTGAATCTGAATTGATCGCAGACGAATTTACGATCAGTTTTATAATAAATATAGGTTTTTTTACTAGATTTACCACTGTTTAATATGTCACTAGCTGACCCGGCAAACGCTGTTTTCCCTAATCACTAAGGGGTATTAAAAATAGCCACCTATTTTCAGACTTAGAAATATACTTACACAAATAATTTCATAAAAATAGGTCCAGCCGTTTCGGAGGGTATCGATAACAAACACTTTGACAAGAGATATTTTTATATTATTATTATATTATATTAGACCTCCAAGAGCCCGATTCTGTTGGTCCATCATCTGTTATTCATAAACATAATTGGACGGTGATAAGCAATAATGTGTCAACCCACAAAAACCCATATTCCGGGATTTCGACATAGGTTGATAAAGCATCATTTATTCTACAATTTTCAAAAGTGTTCTAACTGACTTGAAGCATTTGAAATAAAACAAATTTTACGGATTAGACTCGCGTATATTTAGATGTTTGGCATTATTATTTATCCCGACGTTTCGATCACTTTACAGCGGCCGTGGTCACATGAGTCACCCGTGACCACGGCCGCTGTAAAGTGATCGAAACGTCGGGATAAATAATAATGCCAAACATCTAAATATACGCGAGTCTAATCCGTAAAATTTGTTTTATTTCAAATGTGTAGTGCTCGTGCAAATATAAGAGAACATTATGACTTGAAGCACTTTCTTTAACAATTTTTAATAAAATAGCAAATCACATCATGTTTAGAGTCTATGGGCGCCATTTTCTCAAATTGTTATTCATGTGGCTTGACATAATATAGCATATCTACGTCCAATTGTGTGTGTGTGTGTAAGAAATTATTTGTTAAATTTTTCCTGTACAAGATTGCATCAGCTATTTTTAGCCGAGTAAAAAGTAATTTCGTTTCTAACTACAGATCTTTCAAATGCCATCATGATATTGTAATATTATTATACTGAACCGATATTGAAGCACCGATATGCGATACCAGGCAATTTATATCGAAAAGTTCAAAGTTATCTTATTGAAGTTTTCTTCGTAACCTCACAGGTAACATTGATTGGTATTGCGAAAAAAATTGAAAATTTAAGCAAAATCAAAAGATTATAGAGACTGAGGACTTAATTAGTTAATTTTTACTTTTTTTGCACTTAATTTTTCATGAGATAATCACAGGTGAATTGTTTTGTAGCTAAATTAAAGTGCCGTGTAGTGATTACAGAGCAGAATACAATTGTGAATACAATAAATAGGCGTAATTTATGTATGTATATAAGGGAAATATTATACACCCTTAGATCGCTGCTATGTCTTATATTAAACATAAGTCCTATTGTTATGTTTATTTACTAATTAGATGGGTAAAGTATCGTAGCAGAGGTCTGTTTTCAGCGTTCCCTCGCTAAAGCCATTCGAAAGGCAGAAAACAAGCTCGTGATCGTCAGCAATTAAGCTAATTAAACAGTGCCACAAAAATAATAATACATTATTCTATACTATATCTAAATCTATACTAATAATCTATACATATAAAAAATCTATATAATCTAAATCTATACTACCAATAAAGAGTTTGGTTGGTTGGTTAAACACGCTAATCTCAGAAACTATTGGTTCAAATTGAAAAAATATTTTTGTGTTGGATAGTCCATTAATTGAGGAAGGGTAGGTATAGGCTATATAACAACCGACATTAACGCGAGCGAAGCCGCGGGCGACCACTAGTAGTTAAATATACCCGAAGATGGTTGGTGTTAGGCAGGCGCCTGGCTATAAAACCTAAGCCAAAACCTTGAGCATTAGTTGTCATCACAATTACGCTCTCCGTCTCTTTCTATACATTCATTCAACAGTAGCAGCTTTCCGGTGTCATAGATGATAAGAATCAAAAGGGAGTGGATGGCTTGATGACGTCTGATCGATATGAATGAAAAAGGAAACATTGCGCCGACCTCAGATAAATATTGAATCTGGGCAGGAAGAAGAAGAAATTCCAAATAGCTAAGAAGAAGAAATTCCTATAGCAAGCGTGGTGGGTTCAAGCAAGCTCTATATTCTTGCATGTAAAGGGAAGGCCCTAGCAGCGGGGTTACTAAAGGGCTAAAATAATCGTTTGATAATGAGTCACAAAAAAAAAAACATACGGGCACGAATTGAGTAACCTCCTCTGTTTTTTCGTCGGTTAAAAAGTCCCAAGTCAGTGAGTCAAATTGCAGTAGGAAATAAATATAAGGTGTAAGTATAAGGTGTAACAGTTCGTATTAGAATAACAGACGCAAGGCATTTCCTCTAGACTTTTATGACAAATGATCGGTACAGCCACCTTGTGCGGTCACCCGTTCCATCCGCGGCATAGAGCAATTCCGACAATCAGTTATGCGTCGGGAAACGCACTCGTGGGAACGCAAAAAAGAGGGGCAACCATTTCTGCGTCCCTTGTCCGCGCGTTTGGGACTTCACACGTAGTTATATTGAAGCCGCCATAAAAATACGATCGCCCGCCCCCAGAGAGCTGGGGATTGTTTCGCCCGTGTAACGGCGACCTCCCGGCGAAAAGTTATTTTCCATTCGCGTTTCTTGTTACGTACAGAGCGCCGATAACAATACGAACCTCTACTGAGGATACAGAGCGCGAGGCCACAAATGTAAACAACTAATCAATAAAGGCAAATAATCCTGATAGCTCTTCAAAATCAGTCTGTTTTATTAGTCACATATTTTTACATTTCAATTTATCATGTCATATTCAAATAAATACATACATACATAAATCACGCCCACATCGCCGAAGGGGTAGGCAGAGGCGAACTAGCACCCACGTTTCGCCAATTATGTTAGGTCCCATGTAATAGGTGGCGAGCCTGTTGCCATTTATCGGGCACAAACGTCGCAGTACATTGCTGTTGCTAGGTGTACGACACCCAAGGGCGAGATTTGGGGTGGTGACAATTGTATTCTACTCTGCCGTCACAACACGGCATATTCAAATATCTATCAAAAAATATATAATCATAAAGGAGATTCTAACATTTTTGTCCTGTTTCTCTGAAGAGTGAAGATGACGATTCTGCTGTGGAATAGGTACTCGGTTTTACGCACGTTTAACCTGTCGGTCATTGCGTGGTGGACAAGGACGTTGTACCAAACTCACTTCGGAAATGATTATTTTTGAATTAATTACTTATTTTATTCATTACTTTTATAGTTCATAATTAAAGTATGTTGTAAATATGAAATGTTACATAGAATATTGTTGTGGTTAGAAAAAGTTCAAAAAATTTTGTCTTGATGAACCGTTGATGAGAAGAACCCGCGTCCTCTGCAATCCGGGCAGATGCCTGTATAGCTAATCCGAATTTGGTTTTTGAAGTGGTTGTGCCTAGTGGTTGTGCCTAGCCTAGTGGTTTGGTCACCTATCTGATGAGTATCTTGCTTTTCAGTCTCAAACCGATGGCGCCTATTGTGCCTCACCTCATAAAGAAACCTAACTAAAGCCAACGAACACCTGTGACGCGAGAAACAAAATCTGTGGCAAAATTCTTCACAAAAGAGCGCTCCCACGGAAACTTTGCAGAAGTTTCGTTTGAAAGATGTCAATGGCGACATGCCCACAGTTGCGAACTCAGCGCCAGAAACTATCTTGTTCGTGCGGTCCCGGGGAGCTGCGAACATTTATTAGTTCTTAACGTCTATCACCGTGCATAATATAATTGTGTCAAGGGCTCCGAAATACACCCACATGTTTTAGTATTGATTTGGGTCTGGTATTCTTCACAACATCTTTAAAAAAACAAATAATTAATACATTTAATATTTCTTTTTCTTAACAATGACCACTTGTGTTATGAAATATAAGTAAAATATTGTA
The DNA here is from genome assembly GCA_963931975.1 of Cataclysta lemnata. Taxonomy (NCBI): domain Eukaryota; kingdom Metazoa; phylum Arthropoda; class Insecta; order Lepidoptera; family Crambidae; genus Cataclysta; species Cataclysta lemnata. The sequence goes on along the minus strand of OZ008353.1, from coordinate 8,764,517 downwards.
AATATGCTACTAATTTTTTCAACATTTCTTTGGAAGTTAAATTAACAATATCAATACTAACTGCCGCACTCAGAGACGTCAAATAACTTTAATGAGTACTTAATGTCAAAAAACCTCATTTAAATCTAGACCATAGGCCCGTCAAAAATAGCTACTAGTTTAGAATTGTCATTTTTTGACATTAAGTACTCATTAACGTTATTTGACGTCTCTGAGTGCGGCAGTAAGTTTCTAAATATGTAATCGTATTGTAGTGCAAAAATTTTATTGGTTGCAAACTTACAATAAAATAAATAAATAGCAGCTACTTACTGATAGCTACGTCAGTATACTTATATAACATTAAGAGCATCGTACTCTTGATGAAATCGATTCGTTTACGACACCATATCTGTTTCCAATTAACCCAGAATCGTTGTAAAGTTGAAACTCATGCCTGCGTACTATTTTATGTCACAGATTTATCGCTTTTCAACTATTAGATAGATGGCCTCCCATTCTAGACCCTGAAATATGTAGGCATTGCCAAGATATTTGTCATCGGAGCGTTCATAGAGCCCATTTATATTCTATCCTCACGCCGGGCTGCGAAATCTGCTCAACTTTGTCAATTTAGTTTGGTAATTATGGTTCTAATTTAATCATATTTGTTGCTAGCTGTCTTCACGGTCATTAGTATCAGAATTATTTGTTATTTATGACTGTATTAGCGGAAGAAGGCCCATAGCGCTTAAACCGGGCACTCTCGTATAATAAAATTAGTTTTCGTCATTATTATATTTCAAAAACTTCGCCCATTTATCCCAGAAGGTGGGAATAGTAGTGAATCAATTAACACCCACGTTTCGCCAACTATGTTTGGTCTGATGTAAAAGGTGGCATGCGGGCACGACGACAATCGCAGCTTATTTCTAGGTGGTAGGTATAGAAACGCCGCTCCCCATTCGTCATCACTGTTTTAACCCTCAGTCGCCTTGAACGACACCCGCGGAAGTTCGGGAAAGTGACAGTCCTATTCGGCTTTAACGTCACCAAACGGCACATTTTTAAGTATATAGATAATTGGGTCCTATCCTAATTGGCAAAACGTGGATGTTGATTCACTTCTACCTACCTTCGGGGAAATACGCGTGAATTATGTATGTATTTTTTATACTCAAGGAGTATTTAAAGAAAGGAAAGGGGAACATAATTGCGCCGTTCATAAATAACATGACAATATGGTAGAAAGATGATTTATCTAACTTTAAGTAATAAAGAATCATATCGAAACATCGTCATCTTACGAATACGCTGCGAATATTACACTTTTCGAACAAAATAAAATGGTACCCAATCTAAACCCGGCACTGGGCAGCACGAGATCTAAAAATATTCCCCTATCAATTACAAACGAATTCCTCTCGTTAATAATATAGGCACTTCTATTCTTAATAAGGAACAAATAACTTTCTCTGTCATTTCAAATTAGTATGCTTATCACCGCAAATAAATCCCCCAACGGTAAATAAATGATGACATTAATTCTGAAACTTTCTTATACAGCGTAGTGCAAAATAACTATGTACACATCAATAATAAGAGGAATTGAGTCATGCTCCACACTCAAATTTTTTAGTCTCTACTCTCTGTATTTTAGATGGATACTCTTAATTGACCATACAAATACAATTAATAACAAAAACAGTGTTGTACAAAGATTTTGGTGGTTAGAAAAAGAATTTCGAAAAATTATGATTTTGAGGCGTGAGTCGAACCCGCGTCCGCTGCTTTCCGGGCAGGTGCCTGACCGCTCGGCCACCCAAGACACTAATTAACTTGCCGAAATTCTTCTAACCTTTACACTTCACGTTGTAAGCCAACGGGTACCCTCGCAATGTAGAAATAAATTTCAAACATTCCAAAGCAAATTTCAAAAAAATATCTGCTTTGAAATGGAATTCCCGCCTCAAGATTATAATTTTTCGTAATTCTGTTTCTAACCACTAAAATCTTTGTACTAATTTTTCTAACATTTATATAATGTTGCCGTGTGGTGACGGCAGAGCAGAATACAATTGTCACCACCCCAAATCTCTCCCGTGGGTGTCGTACAAGGCGACTAAGGATAAATCAGTGATGAGGAAAATGGGCAGCAGCGTTCCTCTTACATTACCACCTAGCAATGTACTGCGACTTTTGTGCCCGATAAATGGCAATAGGCTCGCCACCTATTACATGGGACGTAACATAATTGGCGAATCGTGGGTGCTAGTTCACCTCTGCCTACCCCTTCGGGGATATAGGCGTGATTGTATGTATGTAAATTAAATACAATAACACCAATATTATCAAAAACATATAAAAAGGTGGCACCTTAAGAGTTTTTTATAAGAAGACCTTGACAGTGACAGTGTTAAATGAGAAAAGCAAAGCGTCTCAATTTTCGTGTCTATGATATATAATATATGTTTAAATTAAGCGACACTATTTTCAATCCAATCTAATAGAATCATATGTACATTTTCAAAGTAATTTGTAGTCAATTCTAATAGCCTTTGTGATCTATTAAGGCTCCAAATAGGAGGTCTAATATTCTCTAACCTTCTAATAAGTAATTTCGTTTATGTTTTCATTATTTTCATTGATTGATATGATTTTAAAGGTAGGAGCGAGGGGTTTGGTAGCTAAATCTTGACATAGACCTTGGTTTGTCAAGAACTTCTGTAATTTCTACACTTGAACTGACTGACCACTTGACTGGAAGGAACGTGTGTCTAAGGTGGCTTTCGCAGAATCTTGCCCAATATGGCTGGCTGGGCACTGAAAAGTCTGGGTAGCGATGGTGATTTGTTGACATATTTTGTGAAGACGCTTCGTAAGCCGTCAATTGGGTCACAAACCCCAAGCACTGCTCCCGATTCTGCCACATAATAGACTCTCTTTGTATTATGTATGTCGTAAAAAAGAAGCTATGCCTATATTCAGAAATAAGTGGGTAGAATTGTTGGCTGTAAGAACAGCCAACGAATGCTGATAGTAAATTGTTTAAATCTTAGAGTAACTCACATACGGGTAGATCTATCTGTTTGAAACAACACTTATTACTTTTTCAAAATTTATTCAAACTATTATCAACATAAACAAGTAACTGGTAAAACTTAAATAGTTCAACTAATCTTCTTTAATAACATTAAATTACAATTCAACACAAATATTTCACTTACAATGTTTCGCTCCGAAGATCACTTCCAGAATGAACCTCGAATGCCACTCAGTTCGATTTTATAACACCTTGCCGTGCCATCTTTTCCGCCATTTTTTACTCTTGGCGCGCCATAAAATAGATGGAACAGATGGCGCTGCAAGCGTGCATTTTTATTGAAATAATTAACAAATTGGTAATAATTACATAGGAAACAACTTCCTAAATTATTTATAATTTATTAAAGCGTGTTACTAAATAGTTAAAGGCAAATAAACTTACTATCAATTTAATAAGTTACTTACATTGAAATACCATAATAAAATGTCAGTATCAAAACGATGTCTTATTTAACAATTTGGAATTAATTCACGACACAATTAATTCAATAGAGGTTACATTAATCTTTTGTGATTTTATAGAGATTATTAGTAAACTTTATAATCAATTATTTAAGATAGAAATAGAGTAGTTGTGGCGGACAGAATATCAATAACAGGTCGGTCAAATGAGCGTATGAGTAAATCAATTTCAATGTAAATCGTAACCCAAACTGTTTACAAAATGTTTAATTAATAACTTATGAATTTAGATAAATCATTCATAAATAAATAATAGTCAAATTACATTTTGACTGTAATAATGGTAATCGTAACAATACATCATTGTCAGTAAAACAGCTTATTATAATAAATCAATTTTAAATTCCGTTACACTAAAATCAATGCTATGTATGTTTAATATTCTACTATTTTTAAATGAGAATCACGAAGTCATATTTATAATTAATCGGAAATTCATTAATTGGGCAAAGAAAAGGCTTTGCGGCGACACGGCCATTCTGAAGGGCGATGCGTGCTCTGCATTGCTTCATATGCTCCAGACTGATGTTGCTTCCTGTAAAGCAAAGTAAATATTTTGAGGCTAGGTATTTTTACAAAATACCTATGACCTAGTAGTATGTACTTTGGCATTTGTATTAGTACATAGTATAGTTGTATTCAGTAATATGCTACATTAATGAAATGACTGCTCACTCCATGTGACAACAGATAAAGTTAAAATTCATAATGTTAAGTAGCTGTTTATCCTCCACGTCAACAGCAATAATATGCTTTCAGTGTTTGTAGGAAGGATAAGGTAATAAGAGGTCGATGCCGTCTTACTAGACAGAGGTCCTAAAGGACGAGTGGTTAGGATGATGCTGTGCTCTAAGCGGTCTCGAACGCCTCGGTACACAGGGGAAAATTATTTCCGTCAGGATAGGACTTAACCATTGGACGGCTCCATCCGTCAAGGGTAAATGAATTATTATAGTCCACTAGACCCCCCGCGTGCCAGTGGTTTTATTATAATTTTTTTTTTCTTTCTTTTTTTTTTTTTGTGCTTATGTGTGTGCAATTAATAAATAATGTAATCTGGTGTGTACATGATAAATCAATAATATGAAAGTTCCTCACCAAAGCTAAGTGTTTAGTTTGAAGACTCTGTTTCACTGGCTTCTTCATTGGCTGCCGATGTATCTGACGTTGGTGCACGCAAGGTCTTCTGCATCAAGCCAGACGGCCCAGGTTGGTGTTCGTGTGGAGGCGACACGGCCGCCGGGATTGCCGCGCCTGGTTGTGGAGCGCGCCGCAGCTGGTCGTGCGCAACCTTGCGTGGCCGCCCATGGTGGCCCACGACTTTCTTCACAAGGTAACGGTCGTTCTCGAGGACCCTGTAAACTTCATAAGGTGCGCTAAATTTCAAATCTAAGGAGGTTTGGTTTCTGGGGTTGTTTTTTATCAAAACAAAGTCTCCTCGCTGAAAATTACGAATTAGTGCTCTACCTCTATCAAACCTTAGTTTATCTTTTGATGATTGTTCAGTCATTCTCTGCTGGACATGCCTTTCTAGTGCCTCAATGTCGACTGATGCGTTATCGATATCAATAAGGTTCAATAACTCAGGTGGAACACAGTTGCGTCGTCGTGTAAGAAGTGTCAACGGGGCTGCCCCTGTAGTGCGGTGTATAGTACAGTTAAGGGCAAGCTGAAGGCTCTCCAATGCAGTATGCCATTCCGGAGTTTCATAATTTTTTATCATAATAAGGCCGTTTTTTAGAGTTGACATAACCCTTTCCACTTGACCGTTCGCTCTACTCACTCCTGGCGAAATAGCATGTATTTCGATGCCAAACCTATCACAATAACTTTTATATTCTCCTAAGAATTCACGACCGCCATCTACAACAATTTGACGCGGAGCACCGAAGAGGTGAATTACTTGTTTTAAAGCAGCGAGGGTGCTGTGCTGGCTTTTATCATTTGCGTGGCGAAGAAGCACATATTTAGTAAAATAATCTATCGTAACAATAACGTATTCCTGTTCGTTACGAGTACCCAGTTTTCCAGTCACATCCATATGTAAAACCTCAAATGGAACCGTCGGCTTGCTAATAGGGTGCAGTTGTACCTGCGTTGCTCCCGAGGTTTGTTTTGATGTCCTACATACCACACAATTGTCAACAAAATCCCTAACGACAGTAGTCATTTTGTCAAAATGATAGGTCTCCCTTATTTTATGAAGGGTTTTTTCCCATCCCTGGTGTTTGAGTGCTACATGAAATGTATTTATTAAGCTCCATTGGAAGGCTTTTGGCACTACAACTAGTCTCTGTGTACCTAAAATCGCATCCGTTTTTTCGAGTTTAAGCACGTTATCTTCTAGGATGTAACCAGGAACTTGGTTTCCACTATGTATGGCATCTATGATCGGTCTCAGTATATTGTCTCGTCGTTGTTCTATATTGAGCCACTCTAAATTCGTTGTCATGACGTTGACGGTTAGAGGATCTGGATTTCGACTCAAAAAGTCCGCGTGTTGCATCCGCTCGCCCTTCCTATATTCTATATCGAACTCAAAGTTTTGTAAATAGGCCCACCATCTATGTATGCGAGGTAGCAGATCTTGTTTGTGTTTCGACGCTTTGAGTGCATTACAATCAGTGATGACTTTAAATTTACGGCCATACAAGAAGTGCCGAAAATGCTTAATAGCCCGCACAACAGCGAGAGTCTCAAGCTCGTAAGAGTGATACCTGCTTTCTATATCTGTCGTACGCATGCTGAAGTAAGCTACTACATGCTGCCTGCCTTTTATAATTTGGACAAGAATTGCTCCAAAACCGAGAGCGCTCGCATCAGTAAAAAGTTCGATAGCTTCACCTTCTTGAAATATGGTAAGGACAGGTGTGGAGGTAAGGTGATGAATTATTTTCTGCCTCGCTTGTTCATGAGTATGAGTCCATTGCCATCGGACACCCTGTTTAGTCAGATCATAAAGAGGAGCCATAGTTCGTGCGAAATCTGGGATAAAGCGGCGGAAATAGCCCGCTAGTCCATTGAATTGGCGTACCTGCTTTACCGTACTAGGTACAGGTGCCTTTACTAGGGCTTCTATTTTTTTTGGACTAGGGCGAACACAACCATGCTCTATAACATTACCAAGGTATTCTATTGAACTTTTGAAGAAGAGGCATTTATCAATATTAATCGAGAATCCTGAATTCCGTAGAGCAATAAATATTCTTTCTAAATTTGTAATACCGGAGGGGAAGTGTCTACTTTTAGTAATGACGTCATCTATATAAACTTGGGCCACACTATCATTGTTCTGATGATTGCCATCAGTATTCGCACTACCGGGGTTCAAAAGAGGTCCCAACGCTCGGTTAATGCACCTTTGGTACACCGACGGAGCGTTACAAAGACCGAAAGGCATGGTAAGGTATTCATAGAGTCCGTCTGGTGTTATAAAGGCAGTTTTCTCTATAGAGTCGTGAGATATAGGGATTTGATGGAAGCCCGAAGCCATATCAAGGGAAGTGTAATATTGACCACCAGCCAATTGGTCAATTTGGTCTGCAATAAGTGGCAAGGGATAGTGGTCTCGTATAGTGTTAGCGTTCAGTTCCCTATAATCTATGCATAAACGGTCATCACCGTTCTTCTTTTTAATCAAAATAACTGGGCTGGAGTAGGGGGATCTACTTTCGCGAACAATATTATTATCGATTAGTTCCTTTACTATTTCTTTGACTTTTTCACGTTCGATTGGGCTCAGTCTGTAGGGTCTTCGTTCTACAAATTTGTCTTTGTTCTTCAAACGAATCTCCAACATGCCCGTATTAACCCGAGACTTTGCAAAACCACGTGTGAAAATGTCCGAGTATTTGTTAAGCAGAATAAGTAATTCATTAATTTGAGCTTCATCAATTAAGTCGTGATCTATATTTTCAAATAGCGAACTTTGAGACTGTACATGCATTATACGAGGTTGGGCGCATAAAATAGCGCTACCTTGAGTTACAATAACACTTAGACCCGATTCATACAAAATATCTACCCCTATTAGGACGTCCGTTGTCATTTCGTAGTCTGGTAAGACGTTGAACAAGATTTCGATATTGATGCCATTAATGACACATACAGTAGTCAAAGTGCTCATGGAAATAATAGGGAATGGGCCTATGCCTCGTAAGTAGCTAACAGATTGACACCTACGCCCCGGTAACTTTTTCGCGATAGATTCTTGCATGACGGAGCATTCGGCGCCACTATCAAAAACTGTATTTATAATTATGTCACCAACTCGCATACGCATAGTATTCAACTTTGAGCTGTTTATAGATACAGAGTTTACATTAGATGTTATTTGTTTCTCGCGGCGGTAACACGCGTCATAAGTGTGACCAGATTTAAGACAAAAGGAACATTGCTTATCACTAGTCCTAGATAAAGGGGTGGAAGAGGCTGCCTGATTTTTATCAATTGAAGGGGTATTAGTGTTCAAATTATTGTTCCTATTACGACAGTTATTAAAGGTGTGGCCAGTCTTTTTACAATGATTACAAAAAGGGGAACTAGTTCGATTATCAACGAAATACCTAGCACGTTTTGACTGTGGATGGTTCGAACTGCTTTGGTTTGGGCGTTTAACACGAATGGAAGAAGCAACAGAAATTAATTCGGGTACCGAAGTGGCTCTAGCATTCATCAACTCAATTCTAAGGCGTTCATCACCCACCGTTCCAATCACCGCCTCTACTGCATCACAACTATCGAGCTTGTCCTTTGTTACACGTCTCCACAAAATCCATGACTGAGTTAGGAAATCGGCTATATCTTTGGATGGGTCGAAGAAATGCTCTCTAAACTTGAGAACGTCACGTGAGTAACGGGTTTCCGGTTCAAAAGTAGTTATGATATTTTGGCGCAACTCCTCCCAGGTAGAGGTCGTTACGAGCCAGTTATCCGCCCACAATTTGGCTCGACCTTTAAGTAAGCTTGTCACTTTCATGCGGATATCATAATCACCAAGATGGTAGGTAGTTTTGGCCATCGAGATGTGATCACACCATTCTCGTACTCCTACATTACCGTCGGGATCATATGATGGTAAGAACACATCAGTAATCTTAACCTTATCACTATGTTGGTTAAGTAATCGCTCGTTCATAGATTGCAACATCATTATCATACTGGAGAAAAACTCAGAAGGTACGGTGTAGCGGGCTGCGTCGTGGCGGCCCCCGAAGTTCCCGGTGCGGCTGGTGTGCTCGCGGGCATCACCGTTGTAGGGAGGCTCCCGCTCGGTGTTCCTGTCACTTCTTTATCTTGATTAAACTCGCTCATGATGCTCGACGCTCGAAGCTTCGTGTCAGGTCAATTAAGGTAGAATCTGAAATGTTAAATAATGACCGGGACAGTAAAGGGATCGCTGGGGCGATCCCACTTCTGATGTCGTAAAAAAAGAAGCTATGCCTATATTCAGAAATAAGTGGGTAGAATTGTTGGCTGTAAGAACAGCCAACGAATGCTGATAGTAAATTGTTTAAATCTTAGAGTAACTCACATACGGGTAGATCTATCTGTTTGAAACAACACTTATTACTTTTTCAAAATTTATTCAAACTATTATCAACATAAACAAGTAACTGGTAAAACTTAAATAGTTCAACTAATCTTCTTTAATAACATTAAATTACAATTCAACACAAATATTTCACTTACAATGTTTCGCTCCGAAGATCACTTCCAGAATGAACCTCGAATGCCACTCAGTTCGATTTTATAACACCTTGCCGTGCCATCTTTTCCGCCATTTTTTACTCTTGGCGCGCCATAAAATAGATGGAACAGATGGCGCTGCAAGCGTGCATTTTTATTGAAATAATTAACAAATTGGTAATAATTACATAGGAAACAACTTCCTAAATTATTTATAATTTATTAAAGCGTGTTACTAAATAGTTAAAGGCAAATAAACTTACTATCAATTTAATAAGTTACTTACATTGAAATACCATAATAAAATGTCAGTATCAAAACGATGTCTTATTTAACAATTTGGAATTAATTCACGACACAATTAATTCAATAGAGGTTACATTAATCTTTTGTGATTTTATAGAGATTATTAGTAAACTTTATAATCAATTATTTAAGATAGAAATAGAGTAGTTGTGGCGGACAGAATATCAATAACAGGTCGGTCAAATGAGCGTATGAGTAAATCAATTTCAATGTAAATCGTAACCCAAACTGTTTACAAAATGTTTAATTAATAACTTATGAATTTAGATAAATCATTCATAAATAAATAATAGTCAAATTACATTTTGACTGTAATAATGGTAATCGTAACAATACATCATTGTCAGTAAAACAGCTTATTATAATAAATCAATTTTAAATTCCGTTACACTAAAATCAATGCTATGTATGTTTAATATTCTACTATTTTTAAATGAGAATCACGAAGTCATATTTATAATTAATCGGAAATTCATTAATTGGGCAAAGAAAAGGCTTTGCGGCGACATGTATATTAACTTATTGATTTTTATCCCAACGTTTCGAACACTTTACAGGTCATTGGGAGACTACAGATCACAGATCTATTCACACAAAGCTATAGTTAACCATCGTCAAATTATTTAATTATGCAAACGAAGCTCACAATTATTACGATAACGTTAAGCTTAATGGAGTATTAATGTAAACGATGTAGTTACTAACAATGTAACTCAATAACACAAGAGTTAATAACAGCTAATTATGTAAGAGTCTGCTGCGCCCAAATGCTTGGAAGTGTCAATTAGCCCCTTTTATTAGGAACACGGAAGCACTCGTCCCTTGCTCGAAAAGGGTATGCTATCAAAATAAAATCTGCCTTATACTTGAGAATATACACTGCTGAAAGCGGGTACCATCGTGTATAAAATTAATTACATACGCTCAAAGGGAGAGTTGAGAGTGCTCGGTGCCTCCTTTAGGGAGTAGATATTGGGGTTGATGATAACCATTTAAAAATGATCTTATACCAGAGAGTGTTTAAAGCCTAATGCGGGTATACTTAGGTAGTACATCCGCTTTAGGCTGCCGTCCCCTTTAATAGCAAACATGCCAAGTGACTATAATATACATAGCTCCCGTTTGTGGCAGAGTCAATAATAAAGTAGGAGCGTAGCCAGACTCCTTGGTGTTTCTCATCACTCAAAAGAAGTAAGATTTCTTCTTCATATTGTCCGCAGGTTTCCTTGTGTGTGCAGGATAGGGAAAACTAGTTTCTGGCTGGCGTAGCATCGCATATTATAGGTTTCATCATCCTTTGGAGGTATCCAAACAGGTGGAGTGCAGTCATCTGTACCACTTTTAAGCCGTTCGTTTCTCCGTGATATGACGGTAGATAAAAAATAATTGTCACCTTCTCATATCTTTCCCGCGGGTGTCGTAGGACTTAGGGATATACCAGTCATGAGTAATCGGCAGCATCGTTCTTGTCATTCCACCTAGCAACAAACTAGCAAAAACCGCTCATTTACATTCTCATGATCATCACCAGCGCTTTAATGTCCCTACTACTGGGGCACGGGCCTTCCCTATGAATGGAAGAATATAGGGAGATTGAGCCATAACCCACCACGCTGGCCCAGTCCGGGTTGGTGGGTATTAACGATTGCAGATGCAGCCGGGACCAACGGCTTAACGTGCCTTCCGAAGCACGGAGGAACTCGAGATAATAAAATTTTGGTCACCCATCCAATGAACGGATTTACGTGCTCAATAGTTGGTGATAGGCTCGCCCCATATTACCTAACATAATTGGGGAAATGTGCCTCTGCTCACCCCTTGGGGATAAATTTCCGCTATTTACGCAGGAATGTTTTCTAAATCCAGTTACCTTTTCATCATATTAACAAGTCCGTATCTGGAGCTAAACACTCACGCAATTAACCCATCTATATTTTGTGGACATTTGAATTTATGATGTCGAGACTACACCCTAATCAATTAAGGGTAACACGACTCATCCATTTAGACGAAATCACTGTTTAGAGTTGAATATTCGCGAAGTAAATAAATCATTAGGGGCTTCCAGCAAGCCAAACAAAATTCTGAAGTATTCCGTAAACAAAGTCCAGTTTAATCAAGCCACGAAACGAAATGTAAAAACAAGTAGTATTTGGGAACATCTTCTCAGCGTTTAATATATCTTAATTGCAATGAGCAGAAAGAGGGAACCGATGGAAAGAAAGGAGAAAGCTAATAGAAGTGAAGCCACAGCCACGCAAAGCAAGTGGGTATTATTTCAATAAATTCACGGACGACTCCACAGTGTAGGCGATGTCAGAAGAAACCACAAATTAGACTCGATCTTACTATTTGTTTTAATCTCGATGATAAGCTTGCGTGTATACTTATAAATTCGCCACTAAAAGATTGATGATATTGAGGCAATAATTGAAAATTTGATAAGATAGTTTGTTAATAAGGGTTTATAATTTCCGAAGGTTTAAGAGAAAGAGTTACATTTATTGAATTTAAAAATATATTATGTAGTAAGATATCATTGTAAAAGTCGCCTGTAATCCTATATTTATCTAATAATAGTAACGATAAAGATTTGCATCCCATTAACAAATTAGGCACTGTCATATGATCGAATCAATATATGAAATTATTGCAAAACAGTAAATAAAGTCCAATAGTAAATAAGGTCTTCTATGCTGGCCTGGGAGCGAAAAAATAACGTAGAATAGGCCAGCCCCGACTCATCCCATGGGAGTCGTAAAAGTCGACTAAGGGAGATTGCCCGGTGTAGACCAATAAGCACCTTGGGGCACCCGACTGGTGGAGGGCAAACCACCAACAACAGCATAGCCAAAGAGGGTTGGTGTCGGGCAGGCGGCCGGCTGTAAAACTTAAGCCAAAACTTTGAGCAGTATGGATTGGAATGTTGTCATTCCAATCACCGTTCATCGATCTATCGACATGGTCCGTTCCGTCTCTTTTCTATACATTCATTCATCACTAGCACCTTTACGGTGTGATGGATGATATGAATCAAAAGGGAGTGGATGGCTTGATGTCATATGACCGATATGAATGGAAGAGGAAACATACTGCGCCGACCCCAGATAGACTGGGAACAGGGCAGGTAGAAGAAGAGTAAATAAAGTCCAAAAGAAAATTAATACGAAGATAATAATATTTCCTTCAATTTACATCTATAATTTAGCCAAGTGTGTTTGACTGGATTCCCGACAAAATTGTAATTTACAGTTTATAAAATATATTTTCTTAAACATGCGCGGAAATATTGTCATTACTTTTGAATAAAAAAACATGCGAAGTATCATATTTACGTAGACTGATAAACCAAAATCACCTCTCGGCGCGGTCTTTGAATTTGGAACGAAGAGCGCGCCGGCAATGTTGTATGAAACGGTGTGCTAAAATAAATTTAAAAACTTGGCGGTAAAACGGAGTTTGTTGTTATTTTGTTCATAAAATAAAATTAACCAAAACATCAAATTTTTACCTGTTAATGATTCGGAAACAAACAACATCTTACCCACTCACATCTTGCCAATTATCAAGTCCACAGCCATCCACTTCTAAACAGCAATTAAGTTTCCAGCCACCTCCCATTGCCCAAGTATCAAATTCCCAGCCGCAAACGTCAGAAATATAACAAACGAAATTAAATGTGACTGGAAAAACAATAACATTTTTGTTCAATAATTGTCCTAACATGAGAAATATAACTTTTAATATTAATTCAATTTATTATGTAAAAGGCCCTTTTTTATTTTCTTGCATATTTTAAGAAAAGTACTATACATGCCTCGGCCGAAATGGCAATTGCCTGTCTCGACCACTGAAGTCCTCGCCTGAGGCTCGGCCTTCAAAATCATACTCGACCTGCAATTGCCTATTTCGCTGCTTTTGCAATAATACTATAATACTATTCTTACACTCACACCTATCCCAAAGTATGTAAAGACTTGTGTTATATGATATAAACGATTGTTTCTATTATTTATACTAAACAAAAATACATGCGAGGCATACTGGATCGTTTTTTCACTGTGACACCGCTGTATCTCACATTTCTTTAATTTTCTGGGCTTTTCGCTTAAGCGTGTCTTTGTGCTAAGACCTTCAATTTACATTCTGACATATAATTCCAGATTTATTCCCTCAATATTACCGAAGTTGAGATATTTAGCCAAATTACGTCCTATCTTCACAAAGAATTGCTCCTACAAAGAGATTTGACATAATATTGATATCAGTAATTATAGTATAAAAGTTCAATATAGAACGCTTGACAAAACATGTTGTGAGAACCGATATCAAATTCTGTCGCGTCATTCAGAATAATAACAAATCATTGCTCAATTTCAGTTTCTTTCTAATTTAATTAAGGCGGATGGATATAGTTAACACGACATATTATGTATTGGCCTGAAATAAAATATGAAACGTTTTATTGTACGAGTTCAAAATCATGCCTAAAGTAGTATTTTTAGAGGCACTCTCTTCTTCTCCCTGCCCTGTTCCCAGTCTATCTGGGGTCGGCGCAGTATGTTTCCTCTTCCATTCATATGTCAGACGTCATCAAGCCATCCAATCCCTTTTGATTCATATCATCCATCCCACCGTAATGGTGCTAGTGATGAATGAATGTATAGAAGAATGAATGTATAGCCAATTTGATTATCGCCATCTTGGCGCTGATGGCACTCGTGTACGAAGGTCGGCACGTCCACGGAACTAATATTAGAGATGCATTTGTAATGTTTTGACATGTTGTTGTAATGTTTTGACAAATACAAGCAACAAACGTCAAATTTAGTACCCTTGCCGCTCGACGGGGCGCTTCAAATCGGCACAAGAAACATTTGTCATTTTAGTAGAAGTAGTCAATCTAGCGTACTTGTTTATAAGAGGTCAGTGAGTAGCACTCATAATTATTTTCCAAGATCCGACAGCAGTCAGAATGCGAAAAACCGTTGCGGAGGAAGGTCTTCCTATATCGCCGATGATGCATATCTTTTGCATACCGGATTCATCATCATCTTGATCATCAGATTTTAGATCATCAGATTCTAGCGATCCAATCCCTTTTAATGCATATTATCATCACACCCGAAAGCTGTTAGTGATGAATGAATGTATGTTAAAGTGATGGAAAAGAGCCTGTTGAGACATGTCGAGAGATAGCAAATAAATTGTCTCGCGTACGCTCGTAGTGAAAATGTGGCATCAATACTAAGGTGTTTTACCAAAGTTATTTTGCATCGGACAGACTTTGATTCGCAAAGTTTTAAATTGGTTTTGGAGAAACTGAACGGGCGGTTTAAATTTTTCTCGAAATGCATACTTATGCTTCTGACAGGTACACATTTAACGTATTTACGGCCATCTGTTGAAACTACTTTTATATTATAATTGTGTGGAACTTGTTATGAAGAAAATTTGCAAAAAGACAAGTGAAGTATTGTTTTAGTACGTACACAAATTGTGGATGAGGTGATGACAGGTTCTTTTTATATCCATCTACACGAAGGAAATGCTTCTGCCTTAGGTAGGTAGGTATATTATAGGAGCTGTGATCAAATTTGAATGGGGAGCTGTATCTACCATACTTGACGCTGGCAGAATTCGTACCTTCTACGAGAAGCCATAAATAAAAACGAAGAAGAATAAGAATGAGGAGTTGGATAGCGCAGCGGTAAGTATTCTAGGGTTGTGATTGTGCAAGCTAAGTAATCGTGGTTGCGTTTGGATGGGTGACCTAAAATATACCACTTTGAATGCCGTCGCGCTTATAACCGTTAGTCTTGGTTGTGTCGTACATACTCATAAATCTATGGGTTTATGAGTAAGTGGGTATAACGCTTATCTCCCACAGAGATACAGGATAGCTTCTCTCCATTTGCTACGATCCTACATTTACTTAAACTTCTTTCGCTTTATCCAATGTCCCCATAAATGCCCGTCGGTATCCATAAATAGACGTTATTTCATCAAAAACTCTTGTCAAATTGAATGCTAATTTAATTAGTGTCGTCGTCGTCTTGTTTGATAGGCTTAGACAAGATAGGGCCTTCTAGATTAACAACTTAGCTAGCGAACTATAATTTATATTTACTACTACAAAATATTCTTACTTAAATAGGTAGGTTAGTTTTTCACAAAGTTTGTCTTAAGTTTTAAGAATGTATAATTATATGGAGGTAGATTAAGTATGTAAAAAACATTTACGTTGAAACAATAAGCCTGACATTTCTAGCGGTTTCCAAGATTACTTCAAGTAAAAAAATATGTGATATAAATGTCAGAAAAAAACCATAAAAAAAGAGTATGATTAATTAGAAAATAGACGTGAGTGTAAGAAATACCATCATTATTATTTATTTAATCTTGATTTAACTAGACAGAGTTAAAAACCGTTACATTCAAATCATGTTCAGTATGTAAGTACTTGATAAGTTGTATTGATTAATTAAAAATTCTACTACAGCTCTTCTTTCGCTGCTACACCGTCACCTCGACTTGAGTGAGAGTGAATCGTAGCTTAAGGCCTCGTTCAGATATACGCGGTTCGCTATACATTGCTCGCAATCAATCAGCATTAGTAGCTTATGCTGCTTTATAGCGAGCAATGTACAACTAACCGCGAGTCACTCGCGCGTAGATCTGAACTTGTAGATTAAAAAGGATATTCTTGGAACGAGAGTTTAGCATAATCCTGTCGTTGGCATTGTTTTGGAATTTTCCCGTAGGCACGATTTTAATTTTGATTAAGATATTTTTTTAACGGCAAGAATTTAAGTAAATACCGCTTAATGTTTTCTTATATTTGCACGAGCACTACACATTTGAAATAAAACAACTTTTACGGATAAGACTCGCGTATGGCCGTCCCCCCGTGACCACGGCCACTGTAAAGTGATCAAAACGTCGGGTTAAATAATTAATATGCCAAACACCAAATTATACGCGAGTCTTATCCGTAAAAGTTGTTTTATTTCAAATAAATACCGCTTAGAAAAGTTAATTATTACTATATTAATTTATTTCAGGTATCACGACTCGTAGAGTGATTTAACATGACATAACAATTATTTATACACAAATCACGCCTGCTTTATGTATAATTATCTCTGTCGATAATTATGTCAATACAATTGTCACCACCCCAAATGAGTAATAAATATGCTAAATAGAGTTAAAATTAAGTCCTAGAGGCACAGTCTGAAAGTCACAGAGTAGCTATATTATTTCAGTTTGCACTCATCTTGTCATAATTACTATCTAGTGAGCAGTCCAACATTGAGCTTCAAACAAATTGCAATAATTTAGCCTTAACTTGAATAATACTATTAACTAATCTAATTCGAGCAAGTCAGTCTAGATAATTAAAGGGGCCAGCATATTTATTACTGAAATATTAACATCAGTTATCACTCCAGTAAATAAATGGAAACCTACTCCACTTGCACAATGACCTAGTCTCAGAAGTTAGAAATTGCTTTAGAAGGGTCTATATAATTACCAATAGTTAGATGTAAGTTCAAGATCAAATATAACATGTTTGGGTCAAAAGCTAAGAAGATAATTATGGGGCTAAATCCGCATGGTTATACCCAAGCTTTATGGAAACAAAGACTTTAGGCTGTTTTCATGTGTCTTCATTGTCCCGCGGTTAAGGAAATCCTATTGTGTCCTTTGAAAATAGTTGCTAAGAGTACGGTAAGCATCACAGGTAGATGAACACTTTAGTAGGTATTTTGATGCTGTAATACTAAGTGTACAATCAACATCGCGCAAACCCAAACATATACCATTTTCAAATGTTTACTAACTATTAAGTATTCAAGCTTTAATATTTATTGATACTAGAGTTCGAGATTATTATATTATTGGAATATTGATTAGCAGAGGTGTACATAACCTTTAATGATAAAGTCCTTATTGAAATTTATTGAATACGAGGCATATGAATAGATTCTAGGCACCATTATACTCTTGATTCTTAGTGCAAATGAATTCATATAGTAATAATCTCATTATCTCTGGCTTTGATTAAGAAATAGAAATATAACTATTTTTACGTCTAGCATAAATATTTACAAAAATACAGGTACGGTCAACGGCTCTTCAGACTACACAAAACTGCTAATATTCATCAAACGATTGTCAACTTTAACTAGTTTATAATAAATCACAAAGTTTATTGCCGTGTGGTGACGGCAGAGTAGAATACAATTGTCACCACCCCAAATTTCTCCCGTGGGTGTCGTACATGGTGACTAAGGATAAATCAGTGATGAAGAATGGGCAGCAGCGTTCCTCTTATACCACCCAGCAATGCACTGCGACTTTTATGCCCGATAAATGGCAATAGGCTCGCCACCTATTACATGTGACTTAACATAATTGGCGAAATGTGGGTGTTAGTTCACCTCTGCCTACCCCTTCTGGGATATAGGCGTGATTTATGTATGTATGTATGTACAAAGTTTATTGAGAAAATTTGTCGTTTTGTGCTAGCCAGACGTGCTATGGCTGTACCTATAAATTTATTCCAAGTTCTTAAAGTAAAGATTGAAAAACCAATACTTATAGATATTGTGGTCTCAAAAATATCAAGGAATTTTCCGATGATCGTATTATGTTTTAGAACGATTCCGCAGTGTTATTTCCGTGCTCTATTCTAGAAGTGTCTATGAAAATCTATAGTGGAACGAGACCAAATAAGAAATCATAGAGGCATTTTAACGCTCAGTTCGATTCTCCCATTTTGGTACATTAGCCTTAAAGAATTCCCTACAAAACCTTCTCAATAATACAAACGTACCTACAGCTTAAGCATTTGCCAGTGAGCACAGAACCTTAACATGGGGACGTAAAACATTTAATGTCGTTTTTGCTTACAATACGAAAGGAAAATCCTATTTATTTTCCCTGCGAACACGTCCATTTCGCTGCCTTCGAATTCCAGCCGTTAAATCAGGTGTGTATTTTTATATATTTTTCCAATAGACCCATTAGAAGCCTGCCGTTCAGTTGAAATTAGAATTGGAATATTAATATCAAGTTATGTGGTGCGCACATTTTATTTCGTGCCCTTTGAACTTGTATTTAATGCGTAATACTAGCAACGCAACGTTCTTAAAATGTGAGAATATGCGGTGTATAATTACTAATACAATCTTCAGCAACCCCAATCGCTCCCGTGGGCGTACAGGGCGACTAAAGGTCAAAACATGATGAGGATTTCGCAGCTACGTTCTAGACTTTAACGTGCCAGGTAGGCAGTAATAAGTTAGCCCCTTATCAGACGAATTTCACTAAATACTTAGTGAAATATAGGTCTTTATACACCGACGCTAAACATAACAGATATTATACAACAACTCTCCTCGTCATGTCTCTCACTTTCTCTATCTCTCTAAAGAATTAAAGCTTGTAATAAATTTTTCATGTCACGGGCAAGTGATTTTACTGGACACGCCTGGCAAACAAAATTACATAATTAATTTTTTCAACACAATTGCTCGTAAATTGGCTCTTATTACACCGTTTTAAGGTTTATAATGAAGCATATTATGCCTTCTATGCTGGCCTGGGAGCCTTCTATACTGGCCTAGGAGCCTTCTATGCTGGCCTGGGAGCGAATAAATAACGTAGAATAGACCAGCCCCAACTCATCCCATGGGTGTCGTAAAAGTCGACTAAGGGAGATTGCCCGGTGTAGACCAATAAGCACCTTGGGGCACCCGAATGGTGGAGGGCAAACCACCAACAACAGTATACACAAAGAGGGTTGGTATCAGGCAGGCGGCCGGCTCTGAAACCTAAGCCAAATCCTTGAGCAGTATGGATTGGAATATCGTCACTCTTCCGTTCATGGTCCGTTCCGTCTCTTTTCTATACATTCATTCATCACTAGCACCTTAACGGTGGGATGGATGAAATGAATAAAAAGGGAGTGGATGGCTTGATGACGTCTGGAAACATATGAATGGAAGACGAAACATACTGCGCCGACCCCAGATAGACTGGGAACAGGGCAGGTAGAAGAATAATGCAGCCTATTATGCACTCTTGCATAATATATTACGTACTAGTGCATATTTTTAATGCTTTTTTTGTCAAATTCTCCCTATATTTTTGGGAAGCATAGGGTCTAGCCCATACAGTCTTTAGTATGTTTAGTCGGTATTAATGTGTGTGAAATGAATAAAAATTAAATAAATTTTACGTTAAAAGAGGGATGTCACACATTTTAACGCATCTGGGGAGTGCTCGGCGCGAATTTAATGGTAACAGTGTTCATGATGGCGACTGGTGAGGTGGTGAAAACCACTATAAAATTCTCAACAAAAAACTCATCACGAGACTTATTTTCAATAATTCCTCATAATTGAACGTCAACACAGCATAAAATTCATTTCAAACATCCTTAAGCATCAAAATAACACCACTTTCATTGCACAAAATCCACTCTGAAACAAATTTTGAATTAATGAAAAATATCTGACTGTTACCATTGAAACTCGCCAAACACTCCAAAGTTTATGCTTATTGAATTTGTCTATGGACATTGAATATACAGGGCGTCCCACGGCCATGCCACACGGAGGAAAAGTATATTAAATATTGAACTTAGGATATTTTACTAAAATAAGACATCGTTTTATTTTCAATAATAAGTAGAATTGCATTCACAGATTTTTAAAAAATCGCCTACCTCAACCGGGAATAGAACCCGCCAAATGTGATAGAAAAATTACTTGTATTTTATAATAGCGTTTGAAAGGGCTACTCATAAGCCTTTTCTAAATAACCTAGCATATTAAATGAAACTAAGATCATAAAATTTTTCATTTTATTTAAAATTTTGTTCAGGGAAATTTCCTCTGACTTGGCCATGCTTCCAACAATTAACATTATCATTTCAAAGACCTACCCACTTGAGATACGAAATTTCCGTGGTGTAAGTACATGATAATAATAAAGCGATACATGAAGTGTAGTAGGTACTTGTATGCATTTCTTCATGAGCTCACAATTACCATGCAACTGGCTGATATTAGTAAAAATAAATAATTTGAAAAAGGAACACGTTAATTTTTGTGATGAATTTGTATACAACAGAACGGATCACATTTTGAGCATTTAATAATTTTTTTTTTAATAAAATTAAAAATTTTTTGATCTTAGTTTAATTTAATATGCTAGGTTATTTAGGAAAAAATAATGCTTATGAGTAGACGCTATTATAAAATTCATGTAATTTTTTCTATCACATTTGGGGGGTTCGATTCCCGGTTGAGGCAGGCGATTTTTAAAAAATCTGTGAATGCAGTTCTACTTATTATTAAAAATAAAACGATGACTTCTTTTAGTAAAATATCCTACGTTCAATATTTAATATACTTTCCCTCCGTGTAGCATGGCCGTGGGACGCCCTGTATTTACGAATATTAAATTATTTTAGAGATAAGATGATAAATAAACATTATAATCCGTGTTTATAAACATAAATTAACTTATCTTTCGTATTTAGAAACACTATTTATTTTATTTTTTATTATGCTGCTGCTTCGGATGCACAGCCGGTTTTTTTGTACCTTTTGAAAGTCGCCATATTTGATTTTATTAAATTAATACTGTGTCAGAGTGATGTTTACTGTTAAAAAATGTATATTATGTGTAAGAAGTGTCTACGGCGATGAACAATAGAAAGATTTAGTGAAACAAAAGTGCATTTGATGAGAAAAGCGATGAGCATTTTCGTGGTCGATCTACTTCGTCAGTCTCCATCAATAGGCTGTTAGTGTAAATTGCCGCCAAACTTTCCCAAAATGCATTAAAACGTGATACATCCGCGTTTTAATGATTAATACTGAAGAAAGTAGACTACATCCGATGAGGCTGTATGTGCTGGTTCCCTTTGCCGCCCCTTGTAATAAGGAGAATTAAAAAAGAACAAAAACCAACTTTTAGGTGCCATTTTCCGTAATTATTTGGTAAAGTTAATAACAATTAACAATACAAGTTTGTTTTTTCATCGCAATTGTGTTGAAAAACGTCGTATGCATTGATCATTACATACTCAGCTTCCTTACCGCGCTGGCCTGCGGCTCGCGCTTGCAATAATGCCTCGTATGTAATGACCAACTTAGCATACTCGTAGCATAATGTACTATTGTATGGTAGGTAATGTTTTTAGAGCTTACGTATGTATTTGTATGTCTAATTTAACATAAAATATTTGTGATTTTATATAAAGATTCACTATCTTTCATTTTCACTCTGGGTCCTTTCAAATTAGGGATTGATGGTAAAAAAAACAGACATTCATTGATCTTCTAAAGTTTTCCATTTCGCACACGGTTTTCCCACATCTCAGATTAGCAATTCCGCATTAAATTCGAACACCACCTCATAAAGTTGAAATTAACGCAGTACCCACCATAATGTCATAACGTTCTTACTTAAAGTTCACAGCCTCGGTAGTTTTAGAGCGATATTAGTGCAGTTTCAAAGAACATCACCGTCTATAATGTATCCTATAACAATATTAGTACGGTACGATGTAATAAACGAGGTGCTTGTTGATGCCGCCAAGAAATTAGAGACTCTCTCTCTGTTCGATCTTTTTAGAGTTGAATTAGCTGCTAAAATCTTTGAAGCGAAATAGACTTGAAATTTTAACAAAAATCTATAGCTTTAATGTTGTCACTGCTAGGCCATAGGGATAGATCTATGGATTGACGAATTTATAGCGGGCTACACCAAGCATGTCAGTGGGCACAGTGGAGATAAATAAATAAATAAAATACATATTTTTACACTCACACCTATCATCTAGCCCAAAGTAAGTAGCCTAAGCACTTGTGTTATGGATACTAGATGACGGACATATTTTTAATATAAATATGTATATAAATGTCGAAAATATACTACATAAACATATACACAATCATGACACGGAAACAAACATTTGTGGTCATCATAAAGTTTGCCCCTACCAGGATTCGAACCCGGGACCTCTTGGCCAATACCCAGCAATCTGAGCATTCGACGAAGGCGGCCGTCAAATGCGGCCGGGAGATGGAGCGAAAGGCTGCTTAGATCACAGAGGAACACGGCGATAACTATTTTAAGATACCTATCCGATTATTGTCTTATTGAATCTTCTTCTTCCTGCCCAGTTCCCAGTCTATCTGGGGTCGGCGCAGTATGTTTCCTCTTCCATTCATATGTCGGACGTCATCAAGCCGTCCACTCCCTTTTGATTCATATCATCCATCACACCGTAAAGGTGCTAGTGTGAATGAATGTATAGAAAAGAGACGGAACGGACCATGTCGAGAGACCCATGAACGGAGAAAGTGATTAGAATGACAACATTCTAATCCATACTGCCCAAGGTTTTGGCTTAGGTTTTACAGCCGGCCGCCTGCCTGACACCAACCCTCTTTGGGTACGCTGTTGTTGGTGGTTTGCCCTCCACCATTCGGGTGCCCCAAGGTGCTTATTGGTCTACACCGGGCAATCTCCCTTAGTCGACTTTTACGACACCCATGGGATGAGTTGGGGCTGGCCTATTCTACGTTATTTGTTCGCTCCCAGGCCAGCATAGAAGTAAGGCCTTAAGGTATTGTCTTATTGAATATCGCTTTATAACTTTACTTTATAATTGCTCAAGATTTTGGCTGCCTGCCTGGCACCAATCCTCTTTGGGGTATGCTGTAATTGGTGATTTTACCTATCCACCATTCGGGTCCCCCAAGGTGCTTATTGTCCGGGTTGACACATATTCTACCTTGTTTTTTCGCTTCCAGACTAACGGAAGAGCTTTCCCTCGCTCACCTCTTGGCGGAGTTCTCGAAACGCTCTATCGAAAGCTTGTTAATTCTGCAGAAGCTTTAAAAGTATTTCTATTTACATTTCCAATCGTATTGAAGATTAAATAGGGTTTATTTAGATGGAACGGGGCAAAATTAAAGCAGTATGCAGGGGCAACATTAAGCACCCTGTTTTTGTCAAGGAGCGACACTAACCAATGTTGCGAATTTTCAGAACTTGCAATATTAGCAAACAGTTTCTATAGAAAATGTAGATGACTTCCTTCCACCCGATGGAAACTGGATCCATAATTGTGACAACAGAACCTTTTAATCTAGATCTGCCTATTTATACATATATTATACAGTTCCTTTGTACTTCGAAAGACACGTCAACCCTGCTGCATGTGCAGTTGTTAATACCCACAAATCCGTACAGGCCTCCATGATGGGATAATAGTTATTTGTTGTACGTGAGTGCAAAGTTGTTTTTTAACCGCGTGCTCAATTTTGATGACCGAGCTAGCGAAGGATTCTAAAATTAGAATCCTGAGCGACAGCGAGGGAATCAAAAGAGCACAAGGTGAAAAATCTTTGCACTCGAGTGCAACACGTATTTTAATTATTCATTTTTTCCTTCATTTTCGTATTTCATTTTCATCCCCCCCAACGAGGAAATTGCAAAATACAAAAAAAAATACAATAACAACAGTTTCTGTTTTCACCCAGAAACTTCCACAACACCCTCCCATTAACCCAAACACACTCTCAACACCCATCCAGAAACACCCACAACATTCACACCCGCAACACACACCCATCCACTCAGACACACCCAAAAAACACCCATTCACCCAGAAACACCCACAAAACACCCATTCACCCAGAAACACCCACAAAACACCCATTTACCCAGAAACACCCAAAAAACACCCATTTACCCAGAAACACCCAAAAAACACCCATTCACCCAGAAACACACACAAAACACCCAGAAACACCCACAAAACACCCATTCACCCAGAAACACCCACAAAACACCCATTCACCCAGAAACACCCACAACACACCCATTCACCCAGAAACACCCACAAAACACCCATTCACCCAGAAACACCCACAAAACACCCATTCACCCAGAAACACCCACAATACTCACCTATCCATTCAGACACACCCACAAAACACCCATTCACCCAGACACACCCACAAAACACCCATTCACCTAGACACACCCACAAAACACCCATTCACCCAGACACACCTCCAACACCCACCCATCCACCCAGCCACACCCGCAAAATTTATCCAGACACACCTGTAAGTACCTAATAAAAATTACCGTCCCTAATGGAGTTCCGAGACGGTCAATCAGCTTGAGTCAAGCACGTTGATTTTCTGTATGTTTTTGTTCCGTTTATAGCGTAAACATATCAAACAAAAGCTTTTAAATGCTTGACTCAAGCATCAAGCAAGCATTGTAGACGATCAAAATGTTTAAAGCAAGATTGACGCCAAGCTGATTGACCGTCACGGAACTCCAAGGTTTTAACAAATTTATGACGTGAAAAGAAAATGGCGCGCGCAAAGCAAATTACAAAAAAGTACACATAGAAGGTTCCGAGTCTGAGTTTTTAACAAATTAAAATAGGTTGCACGATAATTTCGGCACCATGGAGGTAGAAATAAATAGGTTTAAAGATGTTTTGAATTCACAAACTCATTGCACACGATGTTCTAAATTCAAATTTACTTTACCCTCTAGAGGATAAAAACGGCTTTTGCACTCAGATATCGAAGAGCAAAAACGCTTTTTCCGAGATGGTGGGATGAAAAGAATATTCTCTCTATATTTTCTTCTCCCATCCATAAAGAAGGCCTGTGCCCCAGCAGTGACTGGTGATGATGATGTTTTACACATCCTATCGTTACATTCCATATCAGCCCCAGATGATTTGATTCACAGAGTAAAATTTATGGTTAAATGAACTTACCTGAAGTGAACTTCAACCATAATTATACGAGATGTTGCATCCGAAGAGATTTAACATACATTGTAGTCCGTTCAACGTTATACTGCATTGCCACACTGTTCAGAGATATTTAAAAAAAAAAACATTCTATTGATATTGCGTTACGTCAGCTAGGTACCTACCGGCTGTCACTGGTCACCTCATTCGGTTTAGAGCTACATTAATATCCCATTTTACATTCTTTAGGGATTTATTAAACCTTGTTATAATGGGTTGGGGGGGTGTTAAATCTCTTCGGATGCAACATCTCGTATAATTATGGTTGAAGTTCACTTCAGGTAAGTTCATTTAACCATAAATTATACTTCGGTGTTGCATCCTCAAGATTTAACATACATTGTAGATGTTCAGAGTACATCATAAAATGGGATATTTACATCCTTTTACAATTGTTTAAGTACTTGAATGAAATAAAATTATACATGAATATAGATTACACTATTATGTATTCAAAATTACCAATTAATCATATATATGTGATTTACAAAAATAAGATAATTAATAGGATTTAATTATAATGAAAACACTCCATCAGCGAAGACTCTGCTTCCATCACCATCATCATTATTGATTAAAGGTTGATTGTAATATTTAGCGAAGCAAAGGGAGTTTCCAGTCCATCCAACAGTCTTTTTAATAATATCGAGCGAGACACCAGCTCTGTTAGCTGCGGACGTGGATGCGTGTCTTGTACTGTAAGCTGAGAACAAACTAATGTTTACGCCACTGTTTTTTAGAACCTCCTTTATCCAGCGGCTGATGGACTGGGAGGAACAATTATGAATAGGTTTCTTATATGTTTGAATTAATTTATCACAATCAACCGATCTTAATGGTTTCAATTTCTCAATGTAGGAAAGTAGAGTTTTTGCTGGACATACAGATGGTCTCTCATTATACATAGGTAAAAATAAACGTGGGTTCCGTCTATTTGGCATGGAAGTTTTAATTAATTCCATGATATTTATACATATACCAGATTCATTAATTATAATATCATTCATTTTAATCAAAGATAACGTTTGCATCCGTTGTCCAGTCGACAACGCGAGCAAAGTTACTACTTTATGGGAAATCATTTTTAATGACAGATCATCATTTGGATATAACTTAGATAGATAATCTAATACCAAGTTAGGATCCCAAGTGCTGTTATACTTGGGAAAATTCGGTTTCATTCTAAAGGCACCTTTTAAAAATCTAGATATATAATCGTTATTTACATGATTTTTTGAAATTATTAATGATAAAGCTGATCTCAAGGTATTGAGGGTAGCGTAACTTGCCCCCTTATTAAATTCTTCAGTAAGAAATTTTAGTATTAACGATATAGAATTGTCAAGATAATGTGCGTTATTGTTTATGCAATATGAATGCCATTTCTTGAGTGCCACATTATATTGACTTAGGGTGTTGTCTGATAAGGATTTTAACATGATTTCGATAGCATCAATTGGAAGCTCACGTCTTACATACGACTCCCTGATAATATTGCGCACGCCAGGGTAAGTTTTTTCCACATATGGTGGGGTTGCCTGCAAGGAGATAACAAATTAGTTACATTAGGTTCAAAATATATTGTTTCTGAAACAACCAATTTACAAAATAAAGGATACCAAGGCTGGCTAGGCCAATAAGGGACAACAATTATACCTTCGGCCTTGTCATTTATTATTTTTCTAAGGCATTTTAATATTAGTGCATAAGGGGGAAAGGCATAAAAGAAAGTATTTTTCCAGTGTATAGTAAATGCATCAATATCGTAAGCATCTGGATCACGTTTCCAGGAGATGTATTTCTCGCATTTTTTATTGACACGAGAAGCAAACAAATCAATCGACGGCTGCCCAAATTTAGATATTATTAATTTAAATAATACGTCATTAAGTTCCCACTCCGTGTCGATGTTGTTGTACCTAGACGCTTGATCTGCGTCTGTATTCTCACGAGATTTAATATACGACGCGTGAACAACTAATTTTCTACTTTCACACCATTGCCATATAGCTCGAGTAATATCGTTTAAATGAGGGAATTGAATTCCGCCCATTTTATTTATATAAGCAATGGCAGTGGTGTTATCTATTCTAAGAAGGATCCTAGAGTTTTTATAATTTCTACCAAATGACTTTAGGCCTAAAAATGCCGCGAGTAATTCGAGAAAATTTATATGACATTTTCGCTCCTCTGTAGACCAGTAGCCTCTAGTAACTTCACCATTGCATGCCGCGCCCCAGCCCGTGAGCGAAGAATCCGAAAAAATTTCTAACTGAAAATCATTTTCGCCGATGCTGTTCATATTTTTATATATTAAATGGCTCCACCAGTCAAAATCCTCGTGTAGACAAGAGTTGACAGGCATAATTGCATCATAATCGTCGTTTGAGTTTAAAAGTGCCAAATATTTTTCTCGTTCTAATCGTTTTGTATAAACCCAACTGTATGTTACTGCTGGACAAGCGGCTGTCAATGTACCGATTAGTTTTGCAAAATCTCTTATTCGAAGCTGTTTTTTATTGCGAATTTTGTTAATTAAGTTACAAATTTTTTGAACTTTTTCGTTGGGTAGCTGTAAGCACATTGATTGAGAATTTATGACAAATCCCAAAAATTTACAAATAGTGTTAGGTTGAAGAGAACTTTTTTCATAATTGACAACTAAACCTAACTTTTCAAATGTTCGGATTACTGCTTTTACAGTTGAAACACAGTTTTCGTAGCTATTTTCTATACATATGATATCATCTAAGTAAGATACTACTGTTAGATTACGCTTTCTTAAATGGGATAGCACTGGTTTTAACAGTTTTGTGAACACCAGAGGAGCTAGACTTAAACCGTAAGGGAGACACGTGAATTCGTACAAAATATTGTCGAAACGAAATCTTAAGAATTTTCTATGTGACTCATGTATGGGTATTAAAAAATACGATTCTTTTAAGTCTAGTGTAGCCATATATGCATTGTGAAATATTAATTTTGATACAGTTCGTATATCGTCCATTTTAAAATGTAAAATTGGTAAGAATTTATGAAGAGCTTTTAAATTAAGAATAAACCTAAATCCACCAGAGCTCTTAGGTGTTAAAAAAATAGGGGAAATGAATTGTTGCGGCAATTCACTGCATTGTGAAATGGCACCTAAATCGGCAAGTTTTTTGATAGCAATAACCATGTCTTTATGAGATGTTGGAAGATTTTTAGGTTCAGTATGTTGGTACACTTTGTTAATAAATGGTATTTTGAAACCACTGACATAACTTAAAACCACTGGATCATCAGTTATCGACATCCAGTGATTAATAAAATGTTGAATTTTACCAGAATGAACTACCTCTAACGCCGATTTTTCTTGTCTTGATGCTTGCCGTTCCCCATGTGTCGACTGCGCTGGGCAGTTGTATTGTAAGTCCTCCTCGTCGATTGCAAAGCTGGCTGGTTGCGGTTCCGCGAGGCTGTGGTCGCGTTGTGAACTCGTCGAGGAGGACCCCGCAGGTTTCCCGATTGAAAAGTAGACGGGCGGTTGCCAATGGTATTAGGGGTTGTCGGCTTCTTTATTTGCAAGCTGGTTTTTTCCATATCTTTTAAATTTTTTATGTTCTCTCCTAGTTTTGCTCCGAAAAGATATTCGTCCCTTTTGACATCTTTGACAGCAGACCAAAAATTCTTATCCAATAGAGGTAATAAGAGTTTTCGGCGATTTAGGGTTTGATGGTGGTGTAGATCAAGTAATATCTGACTAATTTCTGTAATTTTTCTTAAAGGAGCCATTTTTTCAATTGTCTTGGACCTAATCAGGTCTTTGGTCAGATTGGCAAGCCCGGATATTCCTACTCCGAGTTGGTTCTGGGACAGTTCTAAATGTTTGTCACGGTTTTTGGCTGAGTCAGACAATATGGAGGCAACCTCAGGATTCAACTTGGGTGCTATAACTAATGTGAAGTTTTCCGGGACAAGCAATTTTTCTTTTAAAGAGTCTTTTTGTTCTTTCACCAACCCATCCATTAGTATTTTGCCCCAACGTTCAGAGACCTCACTAGGTATAATTTCGCCGAGTGCGAGGGTAACGTTTTTTGCATCACCGAGCATTTCAAGAATTTCAATAGGTATATTTTCACAATGAGCTGCACTCTGTACCTGAGTAGACTGTGACGGCGAAGGTTGATCTAGCGCGGTGGTCATCGTGTGTTCAGGTAAAACATTAATAACTGACCTTACAGACTGATAGTCTTCGTTTTCAGACTCAATTAGGGTTTTATAACTGTCATCGTTTATAGATAAGTTGTTACGACTGTCGCTATCACTTTGATAGGATTCGGGAGATGAGCTCGGTGATCGTAATATTTTTTTCTCTAAAAAGGAAAATATAATGATTACTTTCAGGATAGCATCACGTACTTATCACATTAAGAAAGTAATGGCTTAGTGTTCCTGGGTAACATCTCGTGGTACCACTCTAAGAAACACAGGAAACACTATCTGGATACCATCGGGTGATATCTCCTTAAGATAGTAGGGCAGAAATTTTATTTGAATATGGAGCTATGTAATGTTTAAAAATGTAAGGTAGGTATTTAATTACGATTTATTTCAACAAGTAAACTTACGTCGTTTGCGTTTTCTCCTTAGTTTTTCCTCATATCGCCGAACCTTTCGCTCGATATGTTCATCATCGCTATGCCGCTTCCTTTTTCCCATTATAAATCACTTTTTTCACCACTATTTTAAAATAACGTGTAGCAATGCTCGCACACAAAGAACGAATGAGGTGACCAGTGACAGCCGGTAGGTACCTAGCTGACGTAACGCAATATCAATAGAATGTTTTTTTTTTTTAAATATCTCTGAACAGTGTGGCAATGCAGTATAACGTTGAACGGACTACAATGTATGTTAAATCTTGAGGATGCAACACCGAAGTATAACTTGAATCACAGCTAGAATTATATAGATAAACCGACACAATCCAGCCTCCCTAGCCAAGTGGCCAATTTATCGAACGCATATAATACAAAATGTATAAAACTGACGTATTACACAGAAAGCAATACGTTAGTTTCATACTTTTGTTTTCTATGCGAGACACCGACCTCTATTATACAAGTACGCTGGACTGAATACCTACTTCTACTAAAATGAAAAATGTTTCTTGTGCCAAATTTAAGCGCCCCGTCGCGCGGCATGGGTACTTGGTTGTATTTGACATTACAAATGCATCTCTAATATTACTTCCGTGGACGTTCACCTTCGTACACCAGTGCTATCAGCGCCAATGTGGCGATAATCAAATTGGCTTCGTTTTTTGGATTCGTACGTCCAGCGTACTTATATAGTAGAGGTCAGGTTTAAGAAGACAAGCCACTTGGCTAGGGCCTCAGGGCTGTACCGCCATTTGTTTCCAATAGAAAAGATAATTACAACTGACATTTTGAGTATTCAAATTCCGCCCGATTCAATCGGAATAGGTCCCCAGCCGTGCGTACTGTCCCCGTTTCGGATAGTAGAGGAGACGTGGAACATCGGACCTTCACCGATCTGGTAACTCGATGAAACATATTTTTTATGAAATATATTATAATTTATAAACAAATTATAATTTATAAAAAAAATATAATAACTTGCTTATCGAAAAGTTTTCATAGCGTACTTAATTTAATTTTTTCCAGCACTTTCGCTCTAGTGATAACCGAAGGAGTTTTATGTCAACCTGGCAAATAGATATGAACAGGCAAGTCAATATAGCCAGTAACCATGTACAGAAATAAGTAGGCTAGCCTACCTAGGCATATTCTGTGTGTTAAAAACTATCAATTGACATAAAGCTCATTCGGTTATCACAAGAGCGAAAGTAATGAAAAAAATAGGTAATTAAATTAAAAATAGCCATGGACACTTTTCGATAGGCAAGTTATCATAGGCATATTTGTTTATAAATTATATTTGATAAAAAATATGTCTTATCGAGTTAACAGATCAATGAAGGTCGATGTTCTACGGCTCTTATACTAGGAGAGTACCGCCAAATTTATCGGCCACGCTTATTTACGAAGGCTTCGGAAGCGAAGCGCAGACAAACTAAAAAACTTCGGGAGAGCAATGCCATGTCGAAAAAACCGGGCGATGCAAAACTAAATTGGAATGTAAATCAAGTCCTCCCGCTTGGCGTCCGCCTGATTCCCAATACAGTACCTGATTACTGAAACGTGTTCCGTAAACAATGCCGCCGAGCGGATAGCGCCGCCGATTTCTAGTTTAGTGCGGATTTTAGTTTGGCCTGTTACTTTTTTTATTTCATTTTAGAATCGGATTATTCGTCGGTGAATGCGTGAAATGAATTCAGATGTTTTGAATAGAGTATGAATGTATTGTACTGGTTCTGTCACCGTCAAACACCCAGTGACAGTTTAGGGTCTCGAATATTTAGAAACATGAGTGTCCAGTAAATGTAATGTAAATATTTTCGGAATATTGATCACTATTCTAACAACTTTAATAATGTGATATGAAATATTACTAATAATGAAAGGGTTACAAGCATTTCTAATATAGATAATGCCCCGATGCGGTATCTGAACCTGCGTTTCCCGCACCAAAATGCGCAATTATTCGAAATTTATTTGTCCGAATTTTCTTTGTCGCAATCGGAGAATTTAAATTGATTGTAGCTAACTGAAATATGGACTGCACTAACGTTATTAAATTGGAATGCTAATATCTGTGGAAACTTAATTGTGATGTGAACAATTAGTGTTATTGATTTAAAAAAAAGCAATGTCTACCTAACTACTACCTTGACTAATGTTTACCTTTAAAATTATAATATAATTACCTAAATACAAAATAAATGTTGACACCTTTAATCAGTTTTATGTTTATAATTAATTTGAAATCGATATTGCGATACTAATCGCAAGCTATATGATATACCGTCGCATATACGTAATCGTAAATAACTCTGTAT
Organism: Cataclysta lemnata; assembly: GCA_963931975.1. Classification (NCBI taxonomy): domain Eukaryota; kingdom Metazoa; phylum Arthropoda; class Insecta; order Lepidoptera; family Crambidae; genus Cataclysta; species Cataclysta lemnata. The sequence goes on along the minus strand of OZ008353.1, from coordinate 8,732,139 downwards.
ATTCCGATCAAAGTGACAGTTAACAGAAATGGAGGCGGAAAAATCTTTGAATTATCAAAAGGCGGAACACTTAAAACTCAATTACGGAGAAATATTATTTCAACATTCTTTCACCCAAAAATGGTAGATTATTATGACGAAGGCAAAATGACCTTTGACAAAAATAGCCAGAAAGCCCCTCGGAAAATCCCAGGAAATGTCGCGTAAAACCCTAGAAAAACTTCTTTGGCTCATATTATTAAAAGCGGATCTAATATTTCTAGGATGGGTTGAACTTAAATACTTTTAATAGCATAAGAGCGACGTTATGCAGGAGACGACAATGGAAACAGAATTTCTGAATATATAAATTTAAAATAAAATAAGTTAAAATATAGATCATACAAATATCATACAATGACATAATTGTTTGAATAATCAACATTAAATATTAGAAACGCGTTTATGAATGTCAGAAATATAATTTTTTTGATTTCGAGTTATTTTAGGTAATTATACGCACTCTGATTATTTTAACAAATTATTTACAACCTGTATTGGGTATAATTTTTATTATCGACCTATACCTAAATGATTCGGCTGCTGGGCAAAGAACGTTCCAATGGATGAAATAAAAACATACGGGTACGAATTGAGTAACCTCCACCGTTTTTTCGTCGGTTAAAAAATAGGGAAAGTGTCTGGTTGCTGAGGTTGGAAATTCGTAAATATTAGACGTCATCATTGTGTAAGAGACATTTATTTACATTTCCACAGCACAGCTACACATTCTCGTACGACACATTTTACTCGCACGTCTCTGGTGGAAAAGCTACCTTAGCCGATGAGATCATAAATTATTATTATTATTACATATTGCCCATTCTTCCTATAATAATATAATTCTTTGTATAATACAGAGTCACTAATCCTAGTTCCAGGGTACCAAGCCACAACCACTATGATGACACAGCAGTGCTTTCAAGCGTTCTGCGCAAAAAATCATCTACATAAATGCTAAAAATACCGTCTCCTTAGATTAAGTACCTAAACACTGTTGACTCATTCGTACCAAATTTGGAGCCATCCGTGCATATATATTTGTCGCATAAAATTTGTTACTTTAGCGTTCGCTGGTGTAGTAGCGATATTTTATTGTGAAACATTTTTGTCTAGAAGTGGCGTCTAAAACAGGTAAGTGTGCTTAAAAGCTGTTATCCCGCACGAGAGAAATGTCGGCAGCATAAGTGGGATGAACAGGAATATAATTTGTTTGCTAGTACGTTAAAGATACTTCCATGCTGGTCTGGGAGCGAAAAACATGACGTACAATGTGCCGACACTGACCCACCCCAGGGTGCCGTAAAGTCGATTAAGGGATATTGCCCGTCGTAGACCAATAAGCACCTTGGGTAACCCAAATTTTGGTAGCCAATCCGCCAATCCCTTAACAACAGCATATTCAAAGAGGGTTGGTGGCAGGCAGGCGGCTGACTATAAAATCTAAGCCAAAATCTTAAGGAGTATGGATTGGAATGTTGTGATCATCTACACTCTCTCCATTCATTGGTGTTTCGAAGTGCTAATTTCTATCAGATTTCTATACACTTTTTTTTAGTAGTAGAGGAAACATACTGCGTCGATAAACTTGGAACAGGGCAAGAAGATGTTAATAGTACGGAAAAGATGGGCGTACAAGCAATTGGTTTGAGGCTTTGAGGTAATCAATTAAGCCTATTGTAAACATCTAATGGAAGACACAATGGAGAAGCGAGTCAATAGCCGTTCGCGTTTGCTCAAAACAAATTGATGGGAGTCTGCTACATGTGTTCACTAATGGTGTTTTACTATAACAATGGAGGCCAATATCCTTTCTCATGCCATGGGTTCTTGTACCTTGGAGAATCAGTGAACTTTCAAGGTTCGAAGTTCAACTTTCGGCTATTAACCTAACGGCTATTAAACAATATACTTAGTAATGTTCAATACGATATATCGTCATTAGTTTTGACAAGTTTTTAGAACATTAAAAATTTATTGTTGTTGATAAGAGACGGAAAGGAGCATGTCGAGAGACCAATGAACGGAGAGAGTGATTGTGATGACAACATTCCAATCAATACTGCTCAAGGTTTTGGCGTAGGTTTTACAACCGGCCGCCTGCCTGACATTGTGTCAGGCCCTCTTTGGGTATACCTACTGTTGTTGGTGGTTTGCCCTCCTCCATTATATTAATTATTCACAAATTATCAATGATAGTGGTGACGATGTTGATTAATCTGAATAGCCACTGGGAAATTGGAAAGAAAGTAACAACGTATTTACAACTGATTTTATTGAGCGATCAATTGATTTTATTTATCGGTCTTTGCATTTACCAGTGCCAGTACCACGATATGATAGTGAAAGGAACGCTATAAAGAGTAGTTTTCGGATTGAGAGTTCAATCAGGAAAATGTTTGAAAGGACGCGTTACGGTCTCGCGCCCTTGTACACTTTCGCTTTAAAATGATTGCTCGCTATAAAAAGGTGCCGGGGTTTTGGGCCTAAAGTTTTTCGCTCTGAAACAAAGGGTGCTGAATTTTATATGACGTCAAGTACGTTTCATATTTATTCGCCTTTTGACTCCATTGTGGGTGTTCGAGTAGTAATATACGCATATTCGGATACGGTGTCAAGCAGACCGCGCAAAGTCTTCAGACTTCGTATTTTTAATGGTCTATTCGGTTTCGACTTCATATAAATAGTAGAAAGTTAACTGTATTGCTCTTGAAGGTAACTACCTACCAATCGTTTTAAAGGAGTTGTTTGGTTAGGTAGAATGAAATATTGTTTTCCATTTGTTCTAAACGTCTAAGTAACTATTACTCAACAGCAGTGTCAGCACTTGACTTGATAAATATAAATATTTTATGTGTTCACTTCAATTGATTAATTTTTCCGAGCTCCTTGTTTCTGCTGTGCGGAGTAATTTTTGTACTAAGTACTTCGAATTGAAATATTAAATTTTATATTATTTATATTAGGTATATTTATTTCTCATAGTGACATTTTAACTTTTTTTCTAATTTACTTTATTAATGTAAAATCAGAATTAGTTTTTTGTTAATTTTATAAAATACATATTAAACTTTTTTTTAATTAATTTGAATGTGTTACAGTTACCGTATTAGTTACTAGAAGTAACTACCAATACGAATCACGTTCGAGCCCGATATTTTATAATGTATCACGTGCGATTTTTCCCATGCAAGGGTTTCCTAATGGTCTATAAAAGTTTGCTGTAATGTTTGGACCTAATGGGGAGTGCTAAAGTAAATATTTGCGTTGAAGCATTTAGCAGAACGGGTGAATAAATGTGTAGCCATTGGAGGGAACCAGTTGCTTTAATATTCGTCGTCTCTTTTCATATTGTTTTTCCGTGAATGATTGTATCAGTGAAAGAAAGAAAGCAAAAATGATTATTTGGTGCTAAGCAAATTTTACCTTTGTCGATTGATGCTCTTTTTTTATTCTTTTTTTATGAGCATTAATTGCAGCAAATAAAGGGGGCGAGCCTAACCCTTTTAAATGGGGGGGATAAATAGGCGTGATTTATTTATGTATGTAGGTGCGATTCAATAACTTTATTACTGTAATCATATAGTAATATTCTGCACGCCTCAGCGTCTGATTATATGCTCGGATTATATCAGGCCTATTTTCCATTGAAACCTGATCCGTAGTTAAGTACAAAGCATTCGATGTGTTTGTTGATATATATCGTAGTTACGAGTAACACCTTCCATAGACATGCCCCGCTTTGAATCTATTCATCGAAGATAATATCAGGCATTTCTGTGCCACGAGCTAGTCGGCATATATTCAAAATCATTCCATTCAGTGTTCTATGCGTCTATTTTTAATATGCTTGTCATTTGACCCAAGATATTGAAAGGATGTCTTTTCCATTGTTTATTTAAAAAAAAAAATTATCATGAACTTTAGTGATTGAAACTATAAACGTTAGGTCCACTCTACGAGCTTTAGTTAAAATATTTTTTTTTTTGAAGAGACTATTCATACGATTTGACTAATTATTGATGCAAAGTAATAGATGTGTGGTGACGGCAGAAGCACAAGTTGTCACCAAAACCGATCACTCCCGCGGGTGTCGTACGTCGAATAAGGGTTAAGACAGCTACGGCTACGAGTAATGGGCAGCAGGGTTCCTCTTATACCACCAATATACTGCTTTATTTACGTGTTCAATAGATGGTAATAGGCACGTTTTCTATTATATAGGACCTGACATGATGTTAATTGACCTGTGCTTCGGCAATAAATAGGTGGGATTTATGTATGTAAGTTACTGATAAAAATCTATTAGGTTTTTCATATCAGGTCATCCGAAACCTAACCTACTTGCGCGCCGATTTGCTAGCGAGGCGTGAGGCTCTAGAGCGTTTAGTGTCAGCTTTGGTATTGAATGCGTCGAGGTCATCGCTTTGTTGGCGGATCGGGGCTTGGGTGGGTTTTGGAGATCTATCGTTACAAACGGAGGCATAATTCGCACTTCCCCATCCTCCCTTGGACATACAGGTTTTCGTTATCTAACGTCTTGACGATTCGTGAGTGTATTGTAATCATACCAGACATGAATAAACGAATTTTTGACTTTGACTTTGAAAGTTAGATCCTGATAAAATGTACATAATTTATATATTTCATAATATTTTATGATTTAACTGTTTTAATTATGTAAAGAGCCAAGCCACCTCGTGTTTCAGCTTTAAAAGTTGTCAAAGAACCCGCTGGCAATATAAGTTATTGGAATATTAATTGACTTTGTGTTGATCTTAGCGAATCTTACTTCTTGACTGTGTTGATTGCAGTAGAGAATATAATAGGAAGCCTCGCGTTTACCTTGGTTTTAGTCGTCTGAGGACTTTTTAAAGTATCGGACAATAGTTCTCATTGAAATGCACCTAAAGAGTCTAAACTGCCTAATTTGAGACTTATATACTATCTCATAATATTTACTCGAGTTCCTCAGTGCTTCGGAAGGTACGGATATATGTTGTTGGCTTCCGTTTGTATTTGCATTATATACCTACCAATCCGTACTGGATTTTTGCTCATTCTCCCTATATTTTTCAATCCACATCAAAGGGTTAATAATGATGAAACTATCTGCACACTGCAGTACGTGGTGAGATAAAACCTATTCTCCATTTATATTCTTTCACACGACCGACCAGTTTGGTTGAATGTATAGTTCTCCGTAAAAATAATGTATAGTTGCCCGTCATCTAGTTTTCATAACACAGCCGCTTAAAAGCTGCAATTGTAGGTACTATTAACACTCTGCCCTGCCGTGACCACATGGCTTGGAGTCATTGAATTGGCATATTATGTTTATGTTATAATTGAGTTTTACTCAGACTGTTAGTATTACTTTTTGTGCTTAACATCTGTTGTAATTTTAATTTATGGTGTAGGTAAATGTGTATTACGTTTATAATGAATAAAATTAGTTCTTAGATAAAGAAACACATTCGTTGAGTTCAATCGTATAGTAAAACAAAATAGGTACAGTAAAAAAAAAGAAGATCGCATTTGGCGTGCTTACGGTCGCTCTCCACAGATTATGCACACAATAAAGTTTTAGCTTCATCTTCGCATTTACTCCTATAGATGGCGCTGACAACATCAATGATGTTATTAGAAACAGCTGAGGTAAAAACAATAAAACCGAGCAACAGTGACGCAAATATAGATACGCAAACTATTGCGGTTCCGTACTACAATAAAAATCCCCAACGGGTTTTACAGTCACGTGAAAAAATAACAACAAGATTATACATACATTTACCAGTAAAAGGGTTCCAGTCTTAGCTTTTATTGCGTATGACGAAATCGTAAAAGTAACATTTTGCAATAACAGCAGCAAAAGGGCCACGTTTGTTGCATATGGCTATGGATACACCTTAAAAAGTGGTGATGGTCCTGAGTGTTTTTGTCTATGTTATAATTACTTATGTCACAGTAATATTCATTACTCACTTGATATTTCATCAATATAAAGTAAGTATGTACTGCCTGCCTGACACCAACTCAAAGAGGGTTGGTGTCAGGCAGGTGGTCGGCTGTAAAACCTAAGCCAAAACCTTGAGCACTAAGGATTGAAATGTTGTCATTCCAATCACTCTCTCCATTCATAGGTCTCTTGACATGGTCTGTTCCGTCTCTTTTCTATACATTCTTTCATCGCTAGCACCTTTATGGTGGGATGGATGATATGAATCAAAAGGGAGTGGATGGCTTGATGACGTCTGACCGATATGAATGGAAGAGGAAACATACTGCGCCGACCCCAGATATACTGGGAACAGGGAAAGGACAAGAAAAAGATATAGTAAGTATGTAACTGTCGAATATAAAGTGGTTGGCTACCAATTAATACGGCCAGCCAGTTATGAGGCGTAACCTTAAATATGTGGCTTTTAAAAAAATATTGTTTTAATCCGATAGAGGTAAAATTTAATTTCTCCGAAGGTTAGATAAAATAAAGACATAATTTATCGATTTTTGTGGATGCGTACTACAAGCATTATTAAAGGACATAGCGGGATATATTACCATAATCACGGATACTCAAGCATGTACTGCTAGTCGAACTGACTGTACCATGGCAAACGAATAAATCCAAAGACCACTCTATAAAAACAAATATATGCCTACTTAGTACTTTGACTTAACAAACTAACAAAAAAATGGATCACAAGCCCCAACCGCTAATCCTGACCTTATCCTTCCTTCTACAACAACGTGGACCCGTCCGATGAATCCATGAAGTGCTAAGAGTCTCATAGGTATTATATGAACCAAATTTCCTGCAATATATCGCTTCATATGACCGTACACACAGGTGGTCACAATTCATTTTACTTACATCACCACCCGCCACATAAATCTTTATTATTATTTATGCAAATTTATATATCTTTATTATTATTTATGCGACATTATCATCGTTTTGTATAATAAACAAACTTCGGCCCACACCTGTTCCCATCAGCACCTTTACACGAATCGAAAACGAAATAAAAACAAACGTAAAACAAATTGGAGTTAATTACTTCGGGATTTATGACGGCCGTTACCGTTTTGTTAGCGTTACAACTTTTGCGGATCCATTTTAACTGACAAACGGTTAATGCCGTTTTCATATTGGAAACGGGATCCGATTTTGCAGTGTGGAAGGCTCAGCGAAAGAACGCTTTTTGATGTATTATGAATAGTTACAATGTTATCGTTTATTGAGATCCATGTGGTGTTTATTTGATTTGTTAATTATTGTTGTCAATTTCTAAAATACTTCCATGCTAGCTTGGGAGTGCAAAAATTACGTAGACTGTGCTAGCTGCCACTCACCGCAGATGTAACGTTAAAGACGACTAAGGAGATTGCCGGTGTAGACCAATAAGCAATAAGCTTGGGGCACTCGAAAACCACCAACAACAGCACCATAACCAAAGAGCCAACCAAAGAGCGTTGGTGTCAGGCAGGCGGCAGGCTGTTAAACCTAGCCGAATACGGATACAAATACGCATGTTGTCACGCCAATCATTCCCTCGGTTCATCTTTCTCCTTTCCGTCCATTTTTCAGTAAATTCATTACAGTTCATTACAGTAACACCTTTCCGGTGTGATGGATGATACGAATCAAAAGCTAGCGGATCGTTTGATGACGTCTGGCTGATGTTAACGGAAGAGAAAACATACTGCGCCTACCCCAGACAAACTGGGAACAGGGCAGGAAGGAGAAGTTTTTCATTTTATTACTGAAGGGTGAGGAGATTCTGATATGCTGTCCGATGTTCTTCGCGCTGTAGGGAGTTAAACAGAAACATATACTGTCAAAATAATAATTTACCGGTACGCAAAAGCGGCACGGAAATTTCAGCGTTATCATCTTTTTTATAAGTACCACACTCGCTACTCGGTAAATCATTATGATATTCAAATCCCATGTTATTGAATGCTCCCTCCTCCCCCTTAAACCATTACGAATCCAGTAGCCATCCGAATTGTGTTATCAATTCGAGCAATTCACACGGCAATAATAATATTATCACACACATCCTCTGAATTGGAATGCTTATTTCATTTTGCCGACGCAAATTCTGCAAGAATAAAGTCGATGTTTCAACAATTTAAGTCGCATTTGATTTTATGATCAGCAAATTTTCTTTGTTCGCAAATTCGTAATGAAAGAGTCGTCTGTATTTTTTTTCGTGCCACATGGAGCTTCATTATTTTTGTCGTTTGCTTTTAAGACTTATTAAAAATATGCTGGTTAGAATAAATACATGTAATATAAATATAAACTCATAATTATTATAACATAGGGCCATTAACTTTTGTAAAATTCCATCTTTCAATAATATTATCAGAATTTCCGAAATTAAATATTATAATTTGAAACAGAAGTTAATAACCTTTTTTCAATGAAATCGCAAAGTTGTTGACTAAATTAACTATCTACAAAATAAATACAAACATTTCAAAGTTAATTTTGTAAATATTTGAACAAAAATAAAACAAGATTACATTAATGGATAAACAAGAAATCTTCGACTCGTCTTCTGCCAATGAACGGACGTGACGCTATAATTTCAGATACTGATATATTTTTTATTTGCTGATTGCAAAAGCAGCTCTAAATAAACAGAAAAATAAACAATTAAGATGCCCCTAACTGTCTATAATGTAACATTAACAGTCCTTTTCCCTCTAAAAGAAAATTAAAAGAAGTTGAGGAATCATTTCACCAACAAGACTATACTCTAGAACTATTAATTGGGTGCTCTGACAAAGTTAGGACTAGTTAGGAATGTCATACATCTCCGTCGATGTTCACTTATGTCGTTATATGCGTCTAGTTCCGAGACCCATTTACATGGGAAAGTTGGTTATCAAATTAAGGTGTAGTGTCTGCCTGTTTGATATTAGATTTAATTATCACCGTATTATGCATCTTACAGGGAAGAACATATTCTACTCATGAAATAAGAGAATTCACATTACAAAGATTTTGGGGTTAGAAAAAAAATGTCGAAAAATTATGATCTTGAGGCGTGAAGATAAATAAAATCGATAGAATTCACATTACTTAAATACTAAATATGCATAAATGCAGCAACTCGCGATAAGCTAATAAATATGCCTACATGAAATCTTAACAATGTAAACAATAGTACAATATATATACCAAGCGCGATAAAACAAAGAATGGCTCAGATCGCAAGTAATTGATCGATAAATATGCGATCTGAGACCTTATTTTTAATCGCCCGAGGCAAGATCATAGTTTTATGTCATCCCCTGACCAGGAAGTGGAATTTTTCGTACGCGTAGTGGGCGGAAAAGGCCACTTTATGGTCAGGTGGGACATAGATATTATAATGTAAAGAACTTATAAAAAAACTACCCTTAAACATGCTGTCATCTGTACCTTCACGCATTGCAGTACAACAAAGCAGTCGGCATTGTCCCATTCAAACTTGGCTGGCTACAAAAAGATTTCTCATAAAGGTTAATTCCCTTTAATCTAACGACAAACGGGGTTACATCGGCCTATTCCGTTGACAAAAGAAAGCAATTTATAAAAGCTGAAATGTTTACAAGCTTTGAGTCTTGACGTCATTACTCTAATGAACATGGCATGGATGACATAAAATCGACTTCCTTTTTTAATAAAGCAGCGATTTTTTTAGCAGAATAGTTCCTCGTGACGTGTCAAAGCCGTGTAGTGAAAATGGGATTTATTTGTCAGGTCTATTGCATAATTATACTGCCTTCTTTTTTAAAAAACGGTATATCAAAGAATTCCTATTCGAATTAGTTGAAACACAATAGCCGTATGGTGACGGCAGAGCAGAGAGCAGAATACAATTGTCACCAACCCTAATCTCTCCCGCGAGTGTCGTAGAAGACCGCTAGGGTTAAACCCTTGATAAGGAATGGGCAACACTATTCTTGTTATAACCACCTAGCAATATACTGTGATACGTGCCCGATAGATAGCGAAATGTGGATGTTAACACATCTCTACCTCCCATTAATCGGGGATAAATAATCGTGATTTATGTATGTTTGAACATTACAGAATGTAAAACAAGCATGAACTTTGCAGCTCCCGTATCACGGTACGTGGAGAAAATCTCGTCGGGGAAAAGAAAATAATTTCCTCTCGCTCTAACTCCCACTAAATCCTGAGACAAAACACTGTCATGTGGTGGAGGGAGATTTTGTCCACGTCTCGTGCTAGGCCGGCTAGGGTTGCGCTCGCAATGGGCGTGGGTTCGTTACCTCAAGCCGCTACTGTGGAAACTTTTTTTCGGAACTTAAAACTGTTCACAAGTATTTGCATAATGCCGGAAAGTAAAAATTTTATGATTCGGCCTCTTTCATTTGTTTCTCTCAACTTTCTCTGAACTTAAAATAAGGCGCGTTAACCTCTTCAGATGCTTTTGTTGTTCTGTATTTCGAGACTTCTGGGTAAAACAATCAGGTTTTCAGGAATGAGTATTAGGGGTGTCATACTTACATTATATATTATCTTCCATTATCCTCTATTGGTCAATATTTATTTATTTAATTCACTCATTTATCATCATTATCTAGCCTAAGGGAGGAGCTCTATAGCCGCAGTGCCTTAACGCGCTCGGCCTGTGATTGCGTAAACTAAGCATGGTCCGCTAGGACCGGTCATTGAATGGATGACCAATAATAATTAAAATTTAGTAAGGATGTTCAATTGAAAATAGAATAGTTTTTGTTAAGGGACTAAAAGCTAAATTAAAAGTAGAAAACCTCAACCAATATTATAGTATAATAATAATAATTGCAGTATAATTATTGGTCACCCATATCTTGAGTTCCTCAGTGCTTCGGAAGTCATATTAAGCCATTTGTTCCCGCTGCATCTGCAATCCGCTCTGGGCCACCAGCGTGGTAGGTTATGAATGGGCTACATTCTCCCTAAATTGTTCTATCCATAGGGAAGGCATGTGCCCCGACAGTGTGGACATTAAAGGGCTGGCGATGATGAATGTTGAACCCAATATTACACCTAAAGTGGTCAGCACTTTCTTGATTGATCTTGATAATAATTATAATTGGGGAACAGAATATAGATTCTGCTCCCCAATTATAATTATTATTCTTATCACATTGACATAAGGCATAGTTTCATCCAACACTCTCGAACTCTTAATAAAGAGACCGTGAGTTACTTTTAAATTTACAGTCGGCTCAAAGAAGTTGAGAGTTTATACGCCAGCAAGGCGAATGAGCAGCACAGTTAGTATGTAGGCAATAAAGATTATGTTCTTAAAGCAATATGTGTAGCCAGGTGAGAGTTAAGTGCCGCCGTCCGGATACTCCCGGATCTCTAATATTACATCCCATAAATTAAGAGGAGCGCAGTAACATTCCCTCAGTCTCGTTACGTTCAGATGGCAATTGTCCCAATATTACATGGTCATAAATTGACGCTATGCTCCCGTATCTTAAGTATGCTAATAAGTACTTTGTACGTGGAGAAAATTTGTATTATTACTCCACCCAGCGACTGGGTCTTTTTAAGTTATAACGTTTGTACAGCGTGAGCGTGAGCATACCGCAAAATGTCACATGCATTTTACGCTTTTCGTCATAGATATTAAGGCAGAGAATCGATTGTTGGATATTTACAGTTTTGTTCATACCTCCGTACTGTTAGCTTTGCTATCTTGTTACAGTTAAAATTTGACAATAAGGTAAAATATAATTGTCAAGGAAATAGGGTTGAGAGTCAAAACGATGAGTTACATTAGGAAATTTCACACCTCCCATGATTTTCACTTGAGAAGCGCGTTGGCGCAGTGGCTTAGCGCACTCGGCCTGCGATTGAAACTAAGTAATATTCGCTAAGGCCGGCCTTTGGGTGGGTGACCAAAAATATGCTATCTCGAGTTCCTCCGTGATTCGTAAGGCACGTTAAGTCGTTGGTCCCGGTTGCATCTGCAATCGTTAATACCCATCAATCCGCCCTAGGTCAGCGTGTTGGGCTATGGCCTTTTCTCCCTATAATCTTCCTTTCATAGGGAAGGCCTGTGCCACAGCAGTGGGGACATTAAAAGGCTTGTGACGCTGATGAGATGATGACACCTTCACAAGGGACGCTGATAAAAAAACCGTACCAACACTTTTCCACTTATCACGCAACTCCTCAGATCTAGTAGGCCAAGCTGAAGTTAGTTTTGGAAGTTCTAAGCGTGTGCCATAGCCGTGGCAATAGCAATCTCGCTTAGTACTACTTCGAAAGTCATATAACCATTGGGAGAGATTGGCGTCGGAGTTGCTAGCACCTAATAGCTTCATTGTTACGATGGAACCAATCACTCAGTTACATAAAGCCGATCGACCAGGATAGTTACATAGGTGCGGAGGAAAACCGTGGTGATCAGAAACGGACGTTGAATATCGTGTGATAGAAAATGTTTTCTATTAAAAAGGAAGTTTATGTATTTTCTGGACAAGATTAAGCTAAAATATGAACCATAGGGGATTTTTTCCTTAAAATAATGTAATAAATACCCAGGGTATTTATTACATTATTTTCACGGAAAGAAAAATTGGATAAGGACGAATTTCGATCGAAAACATAATTGTTCAGGGGTTAATTGTGGCAATAATTTACCTTGAGTGCGTGCTCCTTTAAAACAAACAACGAATACGTATTTTTTTAAATGACAAGTTGACTTTAAGGAAACTCAACTAACAAAGGTTCCCCAAAGGTTAGACCCCGCAGCAAGAGTGATTTCGTTCGTCTTATCTGGATTTGTTAGACTTTAACATAAATTTCCATTGAGGAAGATTAGAGGCTAACGCTCGGATTCTGAATCTTATGATAAATCCGCAGAAAATATTCCGGCCATGAATTTTCTTATTGTACAGCCAGACGCACGGTGAAGTGTGAGACGTCATGTCTAAACTGAGTTTTATTACGAAGGAGGAAGGCACGCCGAAACGTCAACGACCAACTCTTTGATGTCAGCAGTATGTGTATATATTATACGTGCAACTACTATATTCGTTATTCTATTTCATCGGCTCTTATGATGGGCTAAAATTTCCGCAACTGTTCGAATAATGAATGTCTATTCAGTTTGCTACAGTTGTTGCCAAATTGATTGCGTTAACTAAGCAGTATTCGTTAAGGCCGGTGTCTGCCGGTGTGTCCATTGCGTGGGTGTCCATAAATACATTATCTCGAGTTCCTCCGTACTTAGGCAGGCATGTTGAGAAGTTGGTCCTGCCTGTACCTCTAATCCTATGCCCCAGCAGCTGTGCAACATTAAAAGGACGGGATGGGATGAATATAATGAATGAAAAATGTAGTGCTTAACAAATGATGAAAGGCATTTGTTTGCAATTTTATCAATGAACTAAGAAATGTAATCATTATATTACATACCTACTGAAAAATATTGCCGAATCAACATTTATTTTTCCGAACTGTTCTGTGCCTTTTTTTTAGCCGAAAACTTGGTATCAAATTTGGCAACCTATTTTCGCTTTATGTCACACCTCCGTCACAAAGTTCCCTACGAATAGCAGAAAGAATACTTTTTTAAATTATGACACGCTGCTGACTGTATACTGACAAGGAAAGTAGACAGCAAATAAAAAAACCCACACTAAGAAGTTTCACTGGTGTAATTTATGAATTACGGTTTAAATGCCATCATAATAGGTATATACCAAAAACAATTCTATGACTGCGTGCCTAGTAGATGCAAATGGCTCGCCCCCCATTTACAAGGAACCTAATCTAATCCAGTACCTTGAGAGACACTAGCTAGACTTAGCATGTCTTTAATCAATAAAGTTCTTAGGAATACCCCTACTATTTTACATACATAATATATAAATCACGCCACCCCGAAGGGGTAGGCAGAGGTGAATTAACACCCACTTTTCGCCAATTAAGCTAGGTCCCATTTAATAGGTGGCAAGCCTATTATTTGCCATCTATCCATCTATATTATTTTTATTAGACAAAATTAATTTATTTAACAAATTTCTAGTCTAGCTTAGCGGGATGTTGTCCTTAACCTAAGACCTAAATTGCAAGGGCTGTATAATCATAACAAGACATTAATAACTAACCTAAAAACTGAAACATTTTTTTCTAATTTTTACTAGCAACGTAGAATGAAGAGTGAATGTTTCTGGCACGAGCCCCATATTTGTTCTAGAAAGTGGTAATATTCGATACGGCGATGAATATCCTCGGTAGATGGATTCGATTATAGGAACGTCGGTCAAACAGACCATCGCTAAGGGTGCTGGAACCAATCTAGTGTGCAAACTATACTCCCAGATACTGGACAATGTAAGCGATCTCTCTGTATTAGATTTCAGAGAAATTGAATATGACCAATTTTTTATTATTATTTATCTCCGTGCTTATAAGGATAAATGACCTCTAATAATTACAGTATTATCGTCTGTTTATGGAAGTATATAAATAAAAATTTACATTTATTGTGTTTTTTATACATTGTTCAAATTTTGATAGTGCAAATTTTGATATTGATATTTTTATTGATGTAATGCAGTGTGGTGACGGCAGAGCAGAATACAAGTTAAGACAGTGACGAGTGGCGAATGGCCAGCAGCGGTCTAGCAGTATTTTGCCCGATAGATGGCAATAGGCTTGCCATAGGACCTAATATAATTAGTGAAACATGGGTTACCGTCGGGGATAAATAGGTGTGATTTATTTATCTATCATAAATATTAATTTAATGACATGACTCGAAAACAGTTATATCCAAAAAACCGTTAATTTTCTCTAGCAGGATTCGGACAGGACGGAGCCGTAAACAAATTGGCCGTTGTTTTATATAACCATTTCCTATTTCTCATATCAGCTTCAACACAATTGTCCACAGGCCCAGCCACACCCACACTTAATATTCATGTAGTTATATGACATTCATCCCTTCTCATGACATGCCAGTTTCACGCTAATCTATTTAGCTCCGCAACTTTCCCGTCACTGACGCTACAATCCAACTTCGTCCCTCAGATAAAATTCATGCCAAATTCCGTTTATTCTGCGCGCTGACTTGTTCAATGTTTGTACGTAAAACAATAAAACGGAGACGAATCTGCAACCCTGGTGTAAGTTTGAAAATGTGCAAACGTTGTGATCGCGTTACAGTAAAATGTTGACCGATGCACATTATCGATCAGGAAATAAGGTCGAGATTTAAAACGTCCTCAGTCAATCAGTCTCTCCTTTCATATGTCTCTCAACGTGGTCCTTTTAATCAATTTTCTACACATTAATTTATCACTAGCACCTTGCTGGTATGGTGGATGATATGAATCAACAGGGAGTAGATGGCTTGTTGATGTGTGATCGATATGAATTGAAGAGGAAACTCTATTGAAAGAGTGCCTAGACAAGTGGCAAGTGATACTACGTTTCTGTCGAACGAAGGGCAATTTTCGATTACTGCGACTAATTGTATTCTCCTCTGCCTACACGCAAGGATATGCTGTCCACCCATGGGGGACACCTGCTGTGGATGTACCCTCATAGGGAGTGTTCGACTGCAATCCTTGAGGACAAGGTCTTCGCCTTCCCCAAAAAACCTGAAAGGCCTCTAGGCCAACAGCCTAGGTCCTTAAAAAAATAACATCTTTTCAATCCTATGTTAACTCTGTTTTATAAGGTTAGGATAACAAAGAGAAATATTATCTCCCGAAAACGTCATCGCTTTCGTTAACGACGTCATAATGTCAAAGAAAGTCCACGAAGTACCTATAAAAAACAAAGACTCCATTGAAATAATATTCCCATAGCAATGGAAAACGCTCTCCCCTTCTTACCTCTGTAGCCACAATATCTTTATTAGAATGACAATATTCCAATACGCGTGGGTGTCTTCTGCTACTAACCTTCATTGTTTTCCATATCCCTAATTCGGGAGGCCTCGGATAATTTCTATGGATTATACTCGAAGGTATTAATATCATTGATTTAATTTTTGATAATGCTATTTATTGTTTAATTCTCAAATATTTGAGCTAAACATTAATTAACAGAAAAAGAACAAGTGTTAATAATAAACTTAAAAAATATAAAGTAAATTAATCTAATATGACGTATTCTTCGTCTTAAAACCTAATACTTATAGCTTATCATAATATAAGTATTAGATATACATAGCTATACACATACCATCATCAATATCTTTCTGCCCTGTTCCCAGGTTATCTGGGGTCTGGGGTGGGATATGCTCTTTCATTCATATTACTCAGACATCATTCATCATCCAATTCCTTTTTATCATTTCATTCATCAGATTGAATGTGCTTATTATTGGTATACACCGGCAATCTCCCCTAGGGTCCCCTTTTACGACCCTTGGGTGAGTCCGAGCTAGCACATTCTACGTTATGTTTTTTTGCTCCCTATATCAACATGGAAGATGCCTATGTTAATAATTATAATATTTATAATAGTAGTGGACATGGACAGCTTACAATAATAATGAATCTTCATCATCATGATCACCAGCAGATGGAAGAATGTAGGGAGATTGGGACATAATTCTGGCCCAATACGGGTTGGTAAAATTATAAATATTCAACAGAAAACAAGTGATATTTTGGTGTGACCAACATTTTCAGTAAAAAGTTAAAACGATTTATTTGATGATTTTCTTTTTACCAAAAAATGTAATTAAAGTATGTTTCAGTTTAATTAATTTCCAAGACAAACCTAGCAATGAGCAATGGGCAGCAGCGTTCCTCTTATGCCACCTAGCAATGTCAGTACATATGAGGACGATTTACGTGCCCGTTAAATGGCAATAGAATCGCCACCTATTGTATGGGACCTAACTCAATTTGAGAAACGTGGGTGTTAATCCACCTTTGCCTACCCCTTTAGGGATATAGGCGTGATTCATGTATGTATGTATTTAAGTACCTTCCTCGATATGTCTATCTACCACAACAACGGTATCAATTAAGAGGTATTCCGAGAACCCTGTCACCGGCCGATCGTAACTTGATCCCTAATTAATTTCTTAAGACGTCCCGGTACTTACGTGGTTATATACAGATAGTTTCTGGGAGCTTTTGTCATGAATATTAATGGGGAGGAATCGTCCGAAGAGATTTCGTCTTAGTGAGCGAGGAATAAATTAAACCATTCATCTCCATTATAGATGTTTGCAGGACGTCCTTGCTCTGGACAGACAGAGACAGCCTGTTGTTAATTCACGGCCAATAATTATTTTATCAAATAACTCGCTAAGTTCACAGGGAAATCGGGTGAAAATTGACGAATAATTATTTAACGAGGCGAAAGTTAACGGGAGTTAAAGCTTTGCGCCAAGTTTTGATGTTAATAAAATTATATTGAAATGCCCAATAAAACTATAAATCGCCCGTTTAAAGGGAATCTGGTTATCTGAAATATTTGAGTTGCCAACAGCAGACGACGGTGGTGGTCTGTTGCTCATTCTGAGCCGGTTTGTGTTATTATCGTACATACAAAAATCAGGCTTTTATTTATTCTTGAAGGGTGGCAAAGGTGAATTAACACCCGTTAGGTCCCATGTAGTTTGGGAGCGAGCCTATTGTTATCTATCGTCCAAGTAAATCGCATTATATTGCTAGATGGTATAAGAGGAACGCTGCTCAGTCGCCTTATACGACACCCGCGGGAGGCTAATATTAATGAATCTCATGAATATTAGATTTTTTATAATCATCATTATTGTCATGTCATTATCTAAGGATAAATCAGTGATGAGGAATGGGCAGCAGCGTTCCTCTTATACCACCACTTATCCACCTAGCAATATACTGCGACTTTTGAGCCCGATAAATGGCAATAGGCTCGCCACCTATTACATGGGACCTGACATAATTGGCAATACGTGGGTGCTAGTTCACCTCTGCCTACCCCTTCGGGAATATAGGCGTGATTTATGTATGTATCATTATTGTTAATGATGGCTGGTTTGGTTTGGTCTTCTATGCTGGCCTGGGAGCGAACATATAACGTAGAATAGGCCAGCCCCGACTCACGTGGGTGTCGTAAAAGTCGACTAAGGGAGATTGCTCGGTGTAGACCAATAAGCACCTTGGGGCACCCGAATGGTGGAGGGCAAACTACCAACAACAGCATACCCAAAGAGGGTTAGTGTCAGGCAGGCGGCCGGCTGTAAAACCTAAGCCAAAACTTTGTGCAGTGTGGATTGGATGTTGTCATTCCAATCACTCTCTCCGTTCATCGGTCTCTCGACATGGTCAGTTCCGTCTCTTTTCTATACATTCATTCATCACTAACACCTTTACGGTGTGATGGATGATATGAATTAAAAGGGAGTTGATGGCTTGATGACGTCTGACCGTATGAATGGAAGAGGAAACATGCTGCGCCGACCCCAGATGGACTGGGAACAGGGCAGGGAGAAGAAGAAGAAGCTGGCTGGTTTGGTCGAACGGTCGAATCCTCACTGCTGGTACACAGACATTTCTTATAGATAGAAGAATACAGGGACAGTGGGTAAAATGAAAATGGTAAATAAAATGAAAACTAGCAAAATTATAGGTTCAATAATTGAGGAAAAGTATTGTACAGTTTCTCCTTACGCCTTCTCTACCTAGATCGAAGCAGAAACATTACTCGGCACGACTTTGCTTTCATAAGAAAACAAACGTATCTACCAGTACCACTGTCGACGCGAGACAAAACAAATAATCCAATTGTACTTATTTGAGGCGGAGGCATTTCAAGAATCTCCTATACCCGCACCAAATGACTTTTGAGGCGAAATTCAATTATAGACAACAAATCGACGACATTTAAGAAGTGAAGCGATGGAGTGGGATTTGGCGTATTGTCTCAGAGGCCTTCGGTCCCATTCGGGGGAATATCATGCGGAAAAATGTTCACACCCTTCTCTCGGGTAAGGCATTCGCCGAGCCTCGTATTACGTTTGCCGTAATAAATAAACGCCGCGAAGCGAAGGTCTTGTCGGCGAAAATGCTGTAATGGAACTTGGTAGAAGGGTACGCGTGCGGATGTCGCGCCTATTTCATTACTTAATTATTATTATTTAATCGGGACTAATGTAAAATAGCGAATACAGAAACGTTACTCAAAGTTTGAGTCCCGATTAACATTTAAGTATAGTCAAAATTGACGTTTTTCCATACAAATTCTGACAGGTATGGTCCGCCTAACTTTATATGCAGTGTTCAAAATTTGAGTAGCGTTTCTGTAATTGGGGGTGATTGTTTTATTTTATTTTTATTTGAGCATTATTATAACTCTCTTAAAAAGATCACTACACATTTGAAATAAAACAAAATATTTATGACCTTTTTTTAACTGAAATTAAATTTGGTACAGGAACAGAGGTGGCTTAACACGCAGATCTTTTTAAAACCAAAGAAATTTGTAATCAATATTAGCGTTAAATGGATTTTTTATAAGGAATTTAGATAATTAACTTTTTGGTTGTCATTTTAAGAGAATGCAGAAGTCGCAATGTTTAGTTCAAGTGCTTAAGTAGTGAGTGTTTTTCCTGTTTTACATTAGATACAAAAAGCTGTAGATAGCAAATCGAATAAAATTACAACGCCACTTTCGGTCGTGCACCTTAAAAGCGAATGTTTTCAACCGGTTGTCGATAGCTTCGCAGAGTGCGGGAAAGTATTTTTCTCTTCTTATATAAAAGAGCTATTTTAAGAGTTGGAATGGCACAAGTGACCAAAAATTACTACACATCAGTCTCTGCGTCCTAAGTTACTTTTAGGGAGTTAACATGGAAGGCAAAGAAAGTCAAACATGAAATAAATAAAATAAAATTGTAAATCAAACGAACTTACCTGAAGTGAAGTTCGATTATAATTATATGAGCAGCTTCATTCGACGCGATTTAAGCTTACATGTTGTAGTGGCGCCCCCAAGCGTCACCCTTGCACGGATTTTTAAAGATATTTTTATTTTTTACTATGGCAATATTAAAAAAGATAAATAAACGTTACTACTCGACCAGTCCGGCCGTTACGCTTCCTCATTATAGTTTATAGCCCGAACCTACCTACTATTCTGTAATTTTTTATTTTATATTTGTCTGGATTTGGGTTGGGATGGACATCTTTACAGATGTTGGGAGGGATCTTATAAATCGCGTCGAATGAAGCTGCTCATATAATTATAATCGAACTTCACTTCAGGTAAGTTCGTTTGATTTACAATTATATTTCGCAGCTTCATTCTTAGCGATTTAAGCTTACATGTTGTAGGATGTTTAGAGAAACGAATATAAAATACAACAGTATAGGTACCATTGGTAACCATTTAGTTAATAAAATGTTATCTCATGGCATTAATTCAAGAACACTAAGCTGATTTTTAGTATTCTAATTAAATTAATAAATAACCTTAAATTATATGGAGTGGTTCGATAACAAAGATCGAGTAAAATCACTATCAAAAATCTTTAATAGAGAGCTATTATAGAACGGAAAAAATATTGTTAGACCATCTAAAAACGATTTGATCTATCTTACTTAGACTAGCACTTATAAAAATAAATAGTGTTTTTATTTATTTTGTATGTTTAATCTTTACACAAATTATTGCGTCTATATTAGTTGATCCTTTTGGTAAATCTTACTATTTACCGACATGAGTTGGTTAAGTTAGGTTGGTACATGAACCAATGAATAGCACGAGCCGAGCGAGCGAAGCGAGCGTGCCGCGGCAGCGGCCGGCGAGTGCGATTAAGTTATGCTTTTATAGAAAAGTTACCATTTAATAGTTATTTTAACATTTCAGCAGGGACTTCAAATATATTCCCTAGAAGTTAAAGTATCGATCAATTTTATTTATTGTATGCCTCAAGAAAAAAAGAATCAATCATTAAAATAGATAACTATTTAGATTTTTTATTTTGTTATTATTATATCTTTGCTGTTCTTAGCAATTTAATCTAAGCTATTTAATAATTAAAACGATTATTTAAGTACCTACATGCCTTAGAATCTTGTGAATGATTCAGAGTTACTGCTGCAACCTGCAGCCTTCCGTATTACATCGATGCTAACCCCAATTTTATTGGCTGTCGTCATGAACCGCGTGACGGGTGCTTTGAGCGCCAAATGTAGATGTATCAACAAATTTTACGAAATTGTTTTTTAAAAGTAATAAATAATTGAATTTCTGAACCACGCGGAAAAAATGTTCTATTCAAATAATCTATGATACCCGTGGCGTGGGAACTACTAAGTACTACTTTATATTTGAGAATTTTGATAACGGGTTGATATTAATTTGGTCTTTACGTATAATATAACTATTCTGGTATAATAGAACTATTTCATTAAGGTTCTGTAAATTACTTTCAGTTTTATTAATGTATATAACCTATATATGTGTTTTGGACCCGATGTGCGGTGGCGAAATCTACACAGGTTGCTGTCTTTTTGGTTTCTATATTGAGATCTTTATTTGGCCACTGGTTTGAAATAAGAGTAAGACAATATTAGGTTGGGTGCCAGCTGATATTGTATTTGGTCTCAATCTATAAACTCCTTTCATATATAATATTTTAATTCCTTTTATCTATATATATTTTTTTTTTTTTTTTTTTTTCAAATCCTTAATCATTATAATGTCTTATTAAATAATAAGGTAAGGTGCCGATTTGTAGGAGTTTGAGGTACCGTACTTAGCCCCTCTGACAAACATTTCTGTGAAAAATTCGATAAATCTTGATACAGAGCCTGTGTGGTACTAGTTATAATTATCCTTACAAAATGTTACCCAACATTTCAACCTCCTTGTTGTATTATTTAGGTTCTTTTTTTTTTCTTTTTTCTTTTTTTTTTTTTTTTTTACACTCACACCTAGCATCTAGCCCAAAGTAAGCCTAAGCACTTGTGTTATGAAGACTAGATGACGGACATATTTTTAATATAATTATGTATATATGTTGAAAATATACTTCATAAACATATACACAACCATGACTCGAAAACAAACATTTGTGATCATCACAAAGTTTGCCCCTACCAGGATTCGAACCCGGAACCTCTTGGCCAATACCCAGCAATCTGAGCCATCGACCAAGGCGGCCGTCTTGGTCTTTAGGTCTAAAGACTAAGAAAGACAACTTAACCTGATACAGCGAGAGGAATCTAATAATTGAAATAATGAAAACCGTTAGCTAGTAGGGAACACTACAACCCCTTCAGGTTTATAAATCACAATCTTTAATTTTTTTTAATTTTTTTTTAATGAATTAGTATGTAAAGCGCGAACGCGTAAAAATAAATATCACTAGAAATATATATCAGTAAAAGCATCAGTATTCCATGCATTGGGGTCACTCTGCCAAGTACGTAAATAGCGCATTTTGCATTTGACCGACCGACTTGCAAAAAGATCTACGTATATTAAAATTTGCCAAGCTAGCTTATTATTTCATTAAAGGCGTAATCACTAAGCTTCCATTCGGTGTCCGAAAATTTCATACACGATAAAGCATTCGCCTTATAATTGTCTTGGTATTTATATAAGATAAAGTAACTATTCCATTAATGTCTTCACCCGGCACCGCTACCATATCTCCCTAGACACTTAATTTAAGTGGGGGTATTATTGAATGGTCAAGCAGTGGTCTGATTCTAGCTGTGATTATGTAATTATATATTTATGGTGTATAGCCAAGAATACTGTATTGCTAGTTGAAGTAATATAAGTAGTCTAATTAAACTTGTAAAATAGTGTAAATTCATTAACTGTTACTAATAAAATGTTGTAAATTGGCTAAAGAAATTTGTGGTTAGAGTAGAGAATATTCGAAAAACCATAGTTTTGATGCAGGAATCGAACCCGCGTTCTCGGCATTCCGGGCAGATGCCTTTATACTCGGTCAACCAAGCCGTTTGTTGTAAATAGTGTTTAATTTTATTTCTCTTTTCTATAACGTTAGTTCTGATATCATCTTTGTTGAATTAAAAAATAATACCCAGAAATGTATCATCCTTACTAGGCAAAAGATAGCTTTTTTCTTCCTTGTTTAGGATAAATCCTACAAATCGCAAGTTTAGCGATAATCTTGAGGTTATTTTGGCATGCATGATAATTTTGGCCAAAACAGATGATGTCATCGAATCAATATAAATTATATACATATAGTATGTTTTTTGTTCTAGGGCATTCCCTGACAGGTATAAACAACTTTCCAAAAAACATACATACATACATATATAAATCCCGCCTACATCCCCGAAGGGGCAGGCAGAGGTGAACTAGCACCCACGTCTAAAAAACATACGACGATATAAACCGAAGGGTAGAAATTAAAATCGTAAATGCAGTCACAATATTAAAATGGAGGTATTTTCAACAACTTTGTAAAAACTTACGGCGCCGCCGTACATAAACCGAAGTGTAGACATAACAATTTATAAATGCAACCACAATATTTAAAGCAAAGGTGGATCGATCAGACTCTTCTATGTTTACTAAAAAATAAACATCTTTTAACTCAATTGATTTATGCCATTAAACAGTCTTGACTTATAAATTTTGAAGCAGCAAAATCCTTTGAATAGCAATTTCGTATTATGTATGGTCGCTATGTGTTTTTAGATAATATGTGCCTAGGAAATCATTCTTGTTCACTCGTGACAGAAGTAGCGTAATCGACCAACACAATAAGTTAAGTACCTCTTATAACGGCGCCTGCGGAGGCGGCTGCGGGTAGGCCTGCGGCGGCGGCGGTACCGGCTGGTGCTGATATATCGCGCCCGCGCAGGTGTGCCCACTGCTCTCGCGGGCCTGGTGCTGGTCGCCCCGTATCCGGCTTCTCTTGATATAGGGTCTTGAAGTTCCCCGGTTTTTTTATATAAATAACTGACAAAGCTGCTTTGTCTTCGGTGTTCAATATAGAAGGAATAAAAAGAAAAAATCGCAATTTGATGGAATCAGATTTATTAATATGTTTTCCTTACCTTAAATATTTATAACTTAAATACTTTTAGAAAAAACCTTTTAAGTCTTGCTCAGGAATCTTGAAAAGGGATCTCCTTTTTTAAGACCTTGTGCGACCTTGCAGCTATATCCTGCTGAACTGAAGCAGCTCAACTTGTCTCCGGATCGGGTGTGTCACCGAGGATCTGAAGGGTCTCATCCTTGTGAGAACTTCTACGGACTCGGAAGTTGCCTCGAGCCGCGACGGAGGCGTCGGCAGTGGCGGCCGATGGTCCCGTGAGCGTGTACACATCATGAGATGTACTTACATGCGTCAACCTCGCTTGGCAAGGGACTGTGCGCTGAGCTCCGGCATGGAGCTATAAGAACATTGGTTCTTGAGAATATGTTAATAAGGATATATAGCCTTGGTATATGTAGGCATTCACATCTTATTTTAATAAGAACGACAAGAGCCCTGATTATTGGCAATTGCGCATTCTGTATGTATGTGACGGATACAACCCCGATTTTAGTTGTTCGCATCACGAAATATCCTTGGCATAAGAAGCACATCTGTTAATAAGAACGACAAGAGCCCTGATTATTGGCAATTGCGCATTCTGTATGTATGTGACAGATACAACCCCGATTTTAGTTGTTCGCATCACGAAATATCATTGGCATAAGTAGCACATCTTTTAATAAGAACGACAAGAGCCCTGATTATTGGCAATTGCGCATTCTGTATGTATGTGACAGATACAACCCCGATTTTAGTTGTTCGCATCACTAAATATATTATTATGCTCTTTAATTCCTCTTCAGACGAATAAGCTTCTAGTTTTCGTATCTTCTTTCTTCGTTATTTTCTATAGTTCCCCATGTTGAAAGCCGTTATTTTTTTTTAAATTATTCGTAGGTAGGTGAGCTCCGTTGACGTGCGAAGGGTTCGGCACGGAAACACGTAATGAGGAAGCGTAACGGCCGGACTGGTCGAGTAGTAACGTTTATTTATCTTTTTTAATATTGCCATAGTAAAAAATAAAAATATCTTTAAAAATCCGTGCAAGGGTGACGCTTGGGGGCGCCACTACAACATGTAAGCTTAAATCGCTAAGAATGAAGCTGCGAAATATAATATGGTTTATTCATTGTACATGTGTGTCACAGTCAACAACTTTCTTTCAATTTCTTTCTTTTTTCTTTCTTTCAACTGGTTTTCAATATTTAAAGTGATAATATGATGCGCCATCCATTCCTAAACTACCAGGAGTTGCTTATAGATGAAGTTAAGGCCCACTTCTATGGATGTTGTAAAGAGAACTTGTTTTTGTACAGACAAACATTTATTTTTCATCCCCCATCTCGGAAAGAACGTTTTTGCAAATTACAAAAAAAGTACAGCAAGAAGGTACCGAGACTGAGTTTTTAACAAATTAAAAAGGTTGTATGGTAATTTCGGCACCATGGAGGTAGAATTTAATAGGTTTTAATTTTTCACAAATTTAATGCACACGATGTTCTAAATTCAAATTTACTTTAAACTCTAGAGGATAAAAACGGCTTCTGCACTCAGATATCTCTTGGATATCTCTTGGATACCTTCTTGCTGTACTTTTTTTGTAATTTGCTTTGCGCGCGCCATTTTGTTTAAACCTTGGAGTTCCGAGACGGTCAATCAGCTTGGCATCTTTAAATATTTTGATTGTCTACAACGCTTGCTTGATGCTTGAGTCAAGCATTTAAAAATCAAACAGATCTACTGTTTGATTTGTTTGACCTAGCAACGGAGCGGATGGGTGGGTGTTGTGGATGTGTCTCGGTGAATGGGTGTTTTGTGGGTGTGTCTGAGTGGATGTTGTGGGTGTGTCGGGTGTTTGGGTGAGTGGGTGGGTGTTGTGGGTATGTCTCGGTGAATGGGTGTTTTGTGAATGTAGGGTGGACGGGTGTGTGAAGTGTGTGTTTGGGTGAGTATTGTGGGTGAATCTGGGTGTATGGGTTTTATTTGGGTGTAATTTTTTTTTGTATTTTTCCATTTCCACTCATGTATAACAAATAACTCTTTAAACATAAAGTACCTATATAGTCTAGTTTATGGTTTGTACAAAAAGGTTAATATAAAATAAAGATCATAAAGCATGACGATATCAAACTGTACGTTTGTCGTGAATAGGTGTGTAATGTAAACTGCTTCCAAAGTACTCGTATCACCACAATTCAAAGCGGTAAAAACCGTGTAACATGTACCTACTTAACAATAAAATGTATTTTGTTGGTACAATTTACGTCGACAGCGTGCGAAGTATGATGAATAGTCAAGTAAATTAGCAGGAAAAGGCGGGAAAAGCGATGCGCCACTTCTGCGAAAATGGTTTCATTTTTCAAACCTTGATAGGTACATTACGAGCAACTGCAAATGTTCCGGGGAGTGCGATACAAATGAATTTTCTTTTCTGCTGATCGAGTGTCCTTCCACGTTTTCTGCGGGAAATCATTTAGGGGAAGGTGGTCCAAAGCGGGCTTGCCGCCTAAAGCGGCTATTATCCTAGTGTATAAATTCATTTTCAAAACCGATATATTCCCGCCAACGTTCCAGAGGGTTGGTGTCAGGCAGGCAGCCGGCTGTAAAATCTAAGCCAAAACCTTGAGCAGTATGGATTGGAATGTTGTCATTCCAATCACTCTCTCCGTTCATCAGTCTCTCGACATGGTCCGTTCCATCTCTTTTCTATACATTCATTCATCACTTGCACCTTTACGGTGTGATGGATGATATGAATCAAAAGGGAGTGGATGGCTTGATGACGTCTGACCGATATGAATGGAAGAGAAAACATACTGCGTCAACCCCAGACAGACTGGGAATAGGGCAGGGAGAAGAAGATATACCAATTTGTCTCCCTGGGTGTATGAAAACAATTTCTACTAGGAGAAACGCTGCTGCCTATTACTAATTGCTGTCTTTACCCACTGTGTCGTGTGGTGGCGGCAGAACAGAATACAATTGTCACCACCCCTATCTCTCCCGCGGGTGTCGTACAAGGCGACAAGGGTTAAACAGCAATGAGTATTGGGAAGCAGCGTTTTCTATTACCTAGCAATGTACTGCGGTTTCCTGGGCCCGATTAATGGCAATAGGCTCGCTACTTATTACATGAGCATACATACATACATACATAAATCACGCCTATATCCCCGAAGGGGTAGGCAGAGGTGAACTAGCATCCACGTTTCGCCAGTTATGTTAGGTCCCATGTAATAGGTGGCGATTACATGGGACCTAACATAACTGGCGTAACCTATTGTCATATATCGGGCACAAAAATGTCGCAGTACATTGCTAGGTGGTATAAGAGGAACGCTGCTGCCCATTCCTCATCACTGATTTACCCTTAGTCGCCTTGTACGACACCCACGGGAGAGATTTGGGGTGTTGACAATTGTATTCTACTCTGCCGTCACCACACGGCACTTATTACATGAGACTTAACCTAATTAGCGAAATGTGGGTGTTGATTTTACTCTGCTACCCCCGGGATTAGATGAGGGTTGTGACAATTGTATGCTGTCCTGTCGTAACCACACGGCACAAAAAAGTACCAAAGGGTTGGAGGAGCATTGCTGCCACCCTGCAGGAGCACATTAATACATCAATTAGAATTTGGGACTTAACTTTTGCATTAGGTATTTATTACTAATGGTCGCCCGCGCTTTCAATCGCGTTAATGTCGGTTGTTATATATGAATTTATTTATTTAAACTTTATTGTACACAAAATTTATAAATTGCGGACTTAATGTCATAAGGAATTCTCTACCAGTCAACCGGAAAGCTGGGTACATAAATATTTGTTGGCGGTGCAGATAGTGAATACTGCTAAGTAAATGATTTAAAACAAAGCTATCTTACAGATATAATGATTACTTATACACATATAATAAACATATAAATATAGTTATAATAATAAATACAAACTATAATTATCTGACATTAATAATAATAATAATTATAGTTATATTGGATTAAGAGGTTCCAAATAGTGACTGCGCACCAGATGTTTAGATGCAAGTTTATTTTTTGCTCTTTGAATATGAGGTGGGAGTGCGTTCCAGAGTCGTATTGCTTAAAGAGTGAAGAAGTTGGAAATAAAATCTGTACGATGGAAAGGCGTTGAGAGTGTAAGATTGCTGCCTGATCGAAGGTTACGGTTCTGAGAAGCACCCAGATATTGAAACTATTACTTATATAGCCTATAGCCTTCCTCAATAAATAGACTATCCATCACATAAAGAATTTTTCAATTTGAACCAGTAGTTTCTGAGATTAGCGCGTTTAACCAATCAAACAAACAAACTATTCAGCTTCATGATATTAAGTATAGATTAAAGCAATTCTAAAATGAATAACCCACTTTTTGAATAACCTAAGGCCTGAGTTCACCAACACGTAAATCAAACGATTAAAATATAACCGGCAGTTTTTGACAAGTCTTCCATACAGAAAAATGTGACGGTTAAATAATAATTATCTGTTTATGTGTTGGTGAACGCCAGCCTAAGACGTACGCCACTAATCATCCGTCAAAAAAGTTCCAAATGAAAACGTGGAGACCCAATTGACTCCACAAGTGTCCAGTCCTCTTTTTTTGATAGAACCGACCGGAGCGAAATACAGAATTGTGCTCTATGATCGATGGGACGTCGAGGTGTATTGTGTAAGGACCGACGACCCTAATAAGTTTTCCTCCGCAGAGTATCAACATAGCCACCGTAATGACCCTCGGAAAGCCCACACAGCCGAGTGAGTCACGTCACAGCTTACGGACGAAACATTTTTCCTACTTATTTCGGACGGGAGTGAAACTAAGGGCGTGCACTGACTGGTGACGTGAGACGGCAAGACTCTTTGTTTATTTTTTCATTTCAAAAGACTCTTTAGGTTAGATGTTAGGATGCATAACACTTAATTTATTCAGACGTGTTGCTGCTGGTATTTTGGTGTCGTCACAGAACAGAATAGAATTGTCACCGCCCCAATGTCTCTAAGACTAAAGGTTTAGACAGTGAAATGGAATAGGCTGCGTTCATTTTTGCCACATAACAATATGTACTGCTATTTAAGTGCCCGATAGAAGGAAAAAGGCTCGCTCCCTATTAAATATTAGGCTTGGAACCGCGTTATGCGTCTGCGCAATTTTGTGCTTACCATATTAACGAGTGATGCATAACGAAACTTTTGTTGGAGACGTTCGGAGGCGTAAGACAGTTCGGGAGGGGCGATTTTAAAGCGAGTTCTTTCGCGTCTTCGAATATATCGCTGATACTCTGCTACATCATTTAACAGTCCTGTAATATATTTAAGAAAAACGTGGCCAATGTCCTTTCAAACTGAAATAACTTTTATTTACTATATACATTCATATGTATTTTGTCTTTATTATATTATTCATATATTATATATAATATATAGATATACACGCATTATACACGTATTTATATATGCAATGCTGCACTATGCATATTTATTTATATATTTATTTGTTTATGTATAATAAAGAAATTAAATGTTGCCGTGTGGTGACGGCAGAGTAGAATACAATTGTCACTACCCCAAATCTTTCCCGTGGGTGTCGTACAAGGCGACTAAGGATAAAGCAGTCATGAGGAATGGGCAGCAGCGTTTCTCTTATACCACCTAGCAATGTATCTACTGCGACTTTTGTACCCAATAAATGGTAATAGGCTCGCCACCTATTACATGGGACCTATCATAACTGGCGATACGTGGGTGCTAGTTCACCTCTGCCGTCCCCTTCAGGGATATAGGCGTATACATACATAAGTATGTATGTAAGAAATTGAATAAATTTCATGCTGTGTGGAGGTTAGCGGAAAAACAAAAGTATTTTATTTATTATAAGGTACCTTTATTGCTCAATCTGTGGATAATGATGCTGATTGTACAAATAATTAAGATCTGCTGTAAACTTAGTTTATAAACATATATTGTACAGTTGTTTATTGTCCCAAATAAAGAGAAAAAAAAATCATCTCGAAGCTCTTAAACAACGAGCGATGTACAAGGAAACGCGTCTCATTCGCGCGTAGTTGTGAACAGGGCCTAAGAAGGTCGCACGCTCTAGCCCCAAGAATTATAGTTACCAAAACCACTCCAACTCTTATAATCAAGTATCACGCAGGTAACGCGAAGATTACCAACGCTAACTGACGTTCGCTAGGCTCAATTAAGTTACGGTCGTTCTTCTTGTACAATTATTTCTGGCCAAAATTCTTCTGCCTTATCTTATTTCGTGGGCCGTGATTTTCATAACAGCACTTATTAATGGAATAAAACATAAGCCGTGTTCCCTGAACACTGCGGAAGATCCACTTCCTCAGCGGACCGGCAAAAGAAACATGAATTTTAGATTAAGCCATGTCAATGGTTATTTCTGGATAAATACGATCCACGGGGAGTTTCCTGATTCACATTTCGCACACCTAGATCTGAACAGAGTCAACTCAAGAAAGCAGTTTTTTTTCAGAAAACGCGAAAAACTGATTACCGTGTCCCTGTACACTCCAGGAGTTATCTGTATAGATAATATGCTTTACAAACCGAATAATGGACATTTTTTATTTTAAAATCTG
Source organism: Cataclysta lemnata (assembly GCA_963931975.1). Taxonomy (NCBI): domain Eukaryota; kingdom Metazoa; phylum Arthropoda; class Insecta; order Lepidoptera; family Crambidae; genus Cataclysta; species Cataclysta lemnata. The sequence continues at coordinate 8,701,452 of OZ008353.1, read as the reverse complement.
TTTTATTGATCGATAGGTGAAATAACGTTTTATGGAATGCGGTGATGAGCATGAGTCAAAAAAGGAAATTTTTAAGTTACCTCTCTTTAGATCTGGGTGTGCGATTTGTTACTTACGCAACAGGAGGCACCGCGAAATTTGCGCATATGAATTCGTGTTTGCCCGGTAAACAGGATTGCTGCGAATTATCTGATTAATGTGCCGACAACGTGTGTCAACAAAGTGCAAAAACAATTTTCGTATTTAAATCAACCTAATACCAAAATTTATTTGCATTAATAAATATTTATCAAGTTTGATTTTTGTTATTGTCATAAGCAAACTTTGGTGTCTCTCTCTCTCTCTCCTCTTACTCATACTTTCTATATACATACATACATAAATCACGCCTATATGCCCGAAGGGGTAGGCAGAGGTGAAGCCACGTTTCGCCAAATATGTCAAGTCCCATGTAATAGGTGGCAAGCCGATTGCCATTTATCGGGTACAAAAGTCACAGTACATTTCTAGCCTAGGTGGCATAAGAGGAACGCTGCTGCCCATTCCTAATCATATTCAGATTTATCCTTAGTCGCCTTGTACGACACCCACGGGAAAGATTTGGGGTGGTGACAATTGTATTCTACTCTGCCGTCACCACGCGGCAATCATAATATACTTTCTAGCTATAATTTATCGAAGTTTTTCTAATCACAATATTCTTTGTACAAATACTATATGTAAAGATAAGAGAGAAGAAGAGGGTTATTACTTGAGGTTAAAGTTATTGACATCTTTTGTTAAAATTTTCATTGAATTTAGATAATATTTGTTAATTCTATGTAACTAAGGGAGGAAAATACCCGACTGAGTTTATTGCCCGTTCTTCTCAGAACAGGGCCTCCCGGTAGCTTACGAACGGATGGCATAGATTTTTCGCTAGATATTGAAAACTTGTGTGTCCGTATAGGTAGGTTTGGCGGTTGGGGGGTTGATTGGTAGTGCGCGGCATGATTCGGTTTATGTGATTGGCGAGTTGTGGGATTGTATCTGGTACATCATTTACAATGTACCTACACATACATACATACATAAATCACGCCTATATCCCCGAAGGGGAAGGCAGAGGTGAACTAGCACCCACATTTCGCCAATTATGTTAGGTCCCATGTAATAGGTGGCGAGCCTATTGCCATATATCGGGCACAAAAGTGTCGCAGTACATTGCTAGGTGGCATAAGAGGAACGCTGCTGCCCATTCCTAATCATATTCAGATTTATCCTTAGTCGCCTTGTACGACACCCACGGGAAAGATTTGGGGTGGTGACAATTGTATTCTACTCTGCCGTCACCACGCGGCAATCATAATATACTTTCTAGCTATAATTTATCGAAGTTTTTCTAATCACAATATTCTTTGTACAAATACTATATGTAAAGATAAGAGAGAAGAAGAGGGTTATTACTTGAGGTTAAAGTTATTGACATCTTTTGTTAAAATTTTCATTGAATTTAGATAATATTTGTTAATTCTATGTAACTAAGGGAGGAAAATACCCGACTGAGTTTATTGCCCGTTCTTCTCAGAACAGGGCCTCCCGGTAGCTTACGAACGGATGGCATAGATTTTTCGCTAGATATTGAAAACTTGTGTGTCCGTATAGGTAGGTTTGGCGGTTGGGGGGTTGATTGGTAGTGCGCGGCATGATTCGGTTTATGTGATTGGCGAGTTGTGGGATTGTATCTGGTACATAATTTACAATGTACCTGCAATGTCATAACTCGTTGACAATGGTGGGTTTCTCTACAGCCTTCTTGCGTGTCGTTCTGCTAGCGGAGTGTTGGGCTGTGGTGCGTTTAGTATCATCATTAAACGCGTCAGTGTGTACGCCGGTTTTGGAGACCTATCATTACAGACTGAGACATGCTGCGTACTCCTCTATTTTTTTTCTTGGACACACGGGTTTTCAGTATGTAGCGTCTTGACAATCCATAAGTGTATTGTAATCATACCAGATATGATTAAATGAATTTTGACTTGACTTGACTTGATAAACTTGAAAACGATTATTATTCGTAGAAGTTTCGAGGACACCAAATTGCCAATGTAAACATACGTCAACACATTAAATTAAATTTACCCTGGACACCTGGCCTGCCTAAGCACATCACGTGTCCTAACCTTGGCGCGAACTAAACTTAACACAATTCCCCCAACTTGACTCCGCATTGCTTCAGCCAGTTTAAACGGTTCCCTTAAGTTTGCCCGCAAGTTAACACACTAGGACAACAGGACAATGGTGAACTTCGGAAATTAAACTTAGATTAAAATATCAGGACACCTTTGGCATCTGAATTGAAATATATTTTGTAGCTCGTAGAATCATATTTACATGTTTCATTTCAATGTTTAGTGTCTATTTTAATTTCACAAGGTTTATTATTTAGATTTTTTAACTGTCTTCGTAGCGCTTATCTGGTACTAGTGGATCTTTTGAAAATTATGCCTTATGTGATCGAAGGCAAAAATCTGCCAGGGGTTCATCATCATCATCATCACCAGCCCTTTATTGTCCCCACTGCTGGGGCACGGGCCTTCCCTATGGATGGAAGAATATAGGGAGATCGGGCCATAAAACCACCATGCTGGCCCAGTGCGGATTGGTGATTGTAGATGCAGCCGGGACCAACAGCTTAACGTGCCTTCTGAAGCACGGAGGAACTCTAGATAATAAATTTTTGGCCACCCATCCAATGACCGGCTTAGCGACATTGCTTAGTTTACGCAATCGCAGGCCAAGCGCGCTATGCCACTGGGCTAGCGAGCTCCTCCTGCCAGGGGTTCACAAAGTGCAAAATATATAAGATATTTATTTTTATTTGTATATTTTTAAGTTTCTTGAAGTTTATTTTCAAAATCGACTGGACCGAACATAATTGGCAAAACGTGTGAGTGTCAATTCTCCTCTGCCTTTCCCTTCAGGGATATAATATAGGCGTGATTTATGCATGATTATGGTATAGGCGTGATTATGTATTTACAAAAGTCGTGTTTAGACAATTTAACCTATTTTCTTGACTGGTTACATTCATAAAATACACTGTAGCAGCGCCAATAATGTCTAGATTTTCTTAAATTCACGGAACATTAGCGGTAATTTACTAGACATAAACGGGCATTGACGCTAACTGATCATGTGTGGCACAAGCGATGTTTCGTGAATAATATTGCAAGATTTTTTAATCAATTTCCAATATTTAAGCCATTTCCATGCGAGTGTAGGATTATCACACAAGATGCCAAAAATCAAGTAATGAAATTCTCTACGCAGGTAAAGATGATCTTTACTACAAAAAACCTGTGCACGCTAGGAAAAAAATTAATGCAAAAGGTTTCTTAACGCACAAAGGCGGCATAAGGTTTAAGACTAGTATACATTTATGGCCTTCTTGAACTATGTGTAAGTATCGCGTAACCATTTTCCGATGCTAGAAGTTTTCTTACCACTTCAAGCTCGCAGATAAGAATAAAACCGATGTATATAGGTAGATGTACCAGAAATCATTCGCTTCACTAAAAACTCACCGTAGCCAACCCTATCGTAATAATTGAAATAATGGCCAAAACACCTACACCAACTTGCTAAAGATACGCGAACTAAGTTAGGTAAATAGGATTTTCCAGCCTGCAATTTCCAAAATTGGAAAGGCACAATAGCCAGACGCGTTTGGCAATAGAGGTGGTTTTGCCGGAGAGGGAGCTTATAGCTGCCTACAAAGCTGGAGAATGGACTCGAACGCTAGTGTACTTTGAAAGCGCTTTGCTTGTCTGGGCCACATAAAATTTTGAATACTGAACCCGACACAATTTGATGCGCAATAAGCGTGAATTTTAGGAGCTCGCTAGCGCAGTGGCATGGCGCGGCCCGCCTGCGATTGCGTGAACTAAGCAATATTCGCTAAGGCCGGTCATTGGATGGGTGACCAAAAATTCTTGAGTTCCTCCTTGCTTCGATAGCCACGCTAAGCAGTTGGTCCCGGCTGCATCTGCAGTCGTTAATACCCACCAACCCGCACAGGGCCAGCGTTAAGGCCCATTATCCCTATATTCTTCCATCCATAGGGAAGGCCTGCGCCCCAGCAGTGGGGACATTAAAGGGCTGGTGATGATGGTCTCTCGGCTGACTGACTGACTGATGGCCCCTGATATCCTGGTAACAGAGCACGAAGATGGTGATGATATTATTATTATTATTATTATAAAATATAAAGTAGTTGACATTATAAAAATTATCAACAGATATAGTTGGCGACAGGCATTCCACCGGCACCCCGTTATTATATTCTACCTCTTATAATGATATTTTTTGTGTGATATAATTATCATAATACTTTTTGTATTTTATATGTTGTGATATATGTATCTTGTTGAGTGCAGTCTATGTGTTATTTTTCACACATAATTATGTAGTTCATACATGAAATCGGAGAGGAAAAGATTCTAATCCGGCAAACCCATTTGGTTATCCACTGGACCACAGTATACCCAGAACAGTAGTTTATCTGCGGCCTGTCGGCAAGTTATTAACTTACTCTTGCGTTGACACTAGGGTTGTAACTATAGCAGTGGCTGCGAGCGCAAATGTGACGGGCGGGAACGAGCAGCGAGCGAAAGTGCAATCACCTTGTACACGCGCGATCACACCGAACCCTTATGCCCCGTGTTTTATATCAATGTGTGCGTTACAGTGCGTGCCTACACGGCGCGGAGTACGAAAGCACACAGTCATCCTAATGGGCAGCGGCAATTTTTATGAAGACGTATGGACGTACTGTTCTGGGTATACTGTGACTGGACGAAGAATAGCTGCAGGTGCCGGTGCAATTCCACCGTAACAACTGACTATCGCAAACAACCTGAATAAATGTACAATATTGTACAAGCTATGCTAGCTTGTTTCACTTGTTTGCTGTGTACTGAATGAACATATTTGAACCTAATTTGAAACTAGAACAGTGTTTTCAAGATTAACGCTAGCCGTCATTTGGAAACGCAGTTTCAATCAATGAAATAAGACCTGCCACACATGTTGTAACAATGTGCTGATTTAAATATTGTATTATACATTGTCCTCCTTATGTTTATAAAAAAAATATTACAGAGAAACTGATAAAACAGTGATGAGGAATGGGCATCAGCGCTCTCCTTATACCATCTAGCAATTTACTGCGTGGCACAATTGGCGAAACGTAGGTGCTAATTTACCTCTGCCTACACTTTCGGAGATATAGGCTTCTTTATGTATGTAGAATTGGTATTGTAGCAATACAATTATAAATTAATTAATTGCGAGCGGCCGGACAATATGACTGAATTCGCCTTTGGATTTAATTAAATAGTTTTGTGGGTTCCTGTCATGGTTAAAGAGGAAAATTTTAATGGGCGTGAACCATATAACGTCGTACTACGATAAACTAAAGTCCCTTTGTTCTTGTGATTTAAACTATATCTAAATTAGCAGTTTGTCATTTACCACGAAAGTTTACGTGGCTTACCAAAAGTTTGTACTTATTTTAATACAATATTTTGCTAAGGCAAACATTAAAAGTCACGTCATAATTGCGCAACAAATAATTTTCAAGAGCAATCAACCGCGAAAACACAACCAAACTCTGAGAACTCAACGCAAATTTATTATACAACTTAAAACGTATCCGCGATTTTTACATTGAAGATTTTGTATAACAGGGCTTTAGCCTGATAAATACACGAACTTTTTTACACAAAACACGTATTACAGAACAATATATCAGAGGCTTAGCGAACAAATATCGGTTAAATCCGGAGTAATAAAAATTTTTCTTTCGAAGCCTTGCCTTGTCTTCTTTGCGCATGATTTTTTCCAATATAAAATGTTCTAGAGTAAAAAGTCGACGACGTCTTAAATTTTCAGTGGGAAATTATTGCTTCCAATTTCAGAAGAAGGATATTTCCTCCTCAGAAATACCACGATGAGCTCATACTTCGCTGGTCTTAAAATAAAATATCGTTAAAGTCCGATGAAACAGAATCATCTAGATAAGAACTGAAAGTTGTTTCCAATGAACGCGAATTGCTTACACTGAAAAGCCGGATTGGGATAACAAATAGTTGTGAAGCTACAACTTCTGGCTTCATGTATTTTTCCCACGAAGAAAATACTTTATCATCACTTTAAAGGAGGTGAATTGGGATTTGATTCAAGATCCGCGAAATATTTTTGACCGACAGCAAATCATACAGGACAAGATAAACGACTTCGTCATGGATACACATGTATAGACTCTATTTCTGCTTGGTTTTTCGTTTATACACTGTCCATAAATCCTGAGTAATCTATCAACTCATCCCAAATGCCTTCGGCCCATTTAGGACTAGTTGGCAAAATTTGTAAATAAAAATTTGTAAAAATTAAATTTGTACATTTGAAATAAAACATCTTTTACGGATAAGACTCGCGTATAATTTGGTCTTTGGCATATTAATTATGTAACCCGACGTTTCCCCCCCCCCCCGTGACCACGGCCTCTGTAAAGTGATCGAAACGTCGGGTTAAATAATTAATATGCCAAAGACCAAATTATACGCGAGTCTTATCCGTAAAAGTTGTTTTATTTCAAATGTGTAGTGCTCGTGCAAATATAAGAAAACATTAAGAATTTGTACATCTTATTTTTGTTTTGTTCGAAGGAATATTCATTATCTTTATCATCATCAGCCATTTAAATGTTTTCTCCCTATTTACTCCCTATATTCTTCCATCATAGGGAAGGCCTGTGCCCCAGCAGTGGGGACATTAATGAGGCTGGCGAAGGAATATTGCAGTTATAGTGCAGCGACATTTAATTGGTGTCTACAAAGCGTTTAAGCTTAGAGACGAGCAGATAAATTACTAATTACGAAACTTACCAAAAGGCTTCATTTAGGCCACAGATAAAATTACATCAAACAACACGTGGATTTCATAACGATTATTATCCGATCCGAGCTTAAAGTTTAAATCTCAAAAATGGCGCTGATTTTTTTCAAGCTTCTTCGCATTTTCGCCCACAAATGCAAACATGACCGCGGTACAAAACGAACGGGGATATTCGAGCAATTCATCCCCGTCATTGCCAAATGGGGGCCAGGTGTTCTCCGTTGAAAATTTAATAATAGTTTAATTTTCACGTGTGCCCAACCGAAAAACATGTTTAAACACATTGCGTTAACATGTTCGAGTGAATTTATGGCGCCAGTAGGCATTTCGTTCCGGAAACAAGTCGAATAATACTCTATTAACGAGTTACAAATAAAATATTGTATCGACGGTCTCTGTGATGTCGTTTGTCTGAAAATTGTATTTTATATTTGATTTTTGTGTAAACTCTGCAATGATATCTGTTAAATTAATGAATCCATTTGTATTTATTTATTTGGTGTCTATTTTGTGTATTCTACAGTAATTGTATGAAAATAATAATATTTATTTTATTGTTTTATATGATTTTTGTTGTTATTATATTTATTGATTGACATGTGGTGGATAAATCTAATTAACCTTATTTTTTACTCAACTCTAGACTCCCCCTAATACCTTAAAGTACAGTGCAATTTTTTGGATTTGGATGCACAGATGTTTGGAGATAAATATCAGAAACAATAATCTATGACATTTTTTTTATTGCAAGCCTAAACAAAGTTGATATTGCGAAAATAATATTTTAATAATTAATACACTCACTCCTATTACCTAGCCTGAAGTAAGTATTTCAGTACGTTAGGTTCCTACATCTGTCATCGATAGTAGATGACAGACAAATTTTAATATACAAACATAATTATGATTGATAAATTACTACTTAACATAGAACCAAGCATGACTTGAGAACAAATATACACTTTTGCTCCTAGCAGAATCGAACCCGTGACTTTTTCCCCGACAGACAGCAATCTAACCATCGAACAAAATCGGCGGTCGTCGTAATAAAATGTATTTCAGTCGCTATGGAAAACCGGTACTGAAATGAGCTTTTACGCGGCCCAATATTTATTTAGGACCTATTACGTTACCTGCCCGATACGCACATACATACACACGGAAAAATAAACAAAAACAAATAAATATCCCAGTTTAGAGCCTCTTTGGAAAACATTTTGCATTTTTCCATGTATCGTATGTACACCTATACGTACGTTATGATTATTATTATGAATTTTGATTTTTATATCATTGTTAAAATAAATATTACAATCGTGGGTCAGAAAAAGTTCGAATAATTATAGTCTGGTGCGGGAATCAAACCAGCGTCTTCCGCAATCTGGGCGACTGCCTATACCTATATCGGCCGACATCTTGAATGGCCGAGTCGATATTTCTCCTATAAAGGGCAACTAGCAGGGTTATTTTTAAAAAGTGGATATAATGAGGAATAAGCAGCAGCGTTCCTGTTAATTCACCTCTGTCTACCCCTTCGAGGATAAAAAGGCGTGATTTATTTAGGTATGTATGCACGCATGGCCGCGTGGTGACGGCAGAGTAGAATACAATTGTCACCACCCCAAACCTCTCCCGTGGGTGTCGTAGAAGGCGACTAAGGATAAATCAGTGATGAGGAATGGGCAGCAGCATTCCTCTTATACCTACCACCTAGCAAAGTACTGCGACTTTTGTGCCCGATAAATGGCAATAGGCTTGGCACCTATTACATGGGACCTAGCCTAATTGGCGAAGCGTGGGTGCTAGTTCACCTCTGCCTACCCCTTCGGGGATATTGGCGTGAATTATGTATGTATGTATGTATGCACAGCTGCGTTCCTCGTACACCACCTATTGATGCTGCGATTGGTGGGAGCGATGGATACCAATTCAGTTCTCCCTATTACTTTCCATATAGCTGGGCTGTCTTGGGTGTTAATACATCTGTGTTAACGCCTTCGGAATAAACAGGCGTGATTTATGTCACCACATTTATAATCGCCTCCACAGTATTAAATATATTCAGACACGGCAGCAATAATAATATGAAGCCAGCGAATCTGAAAATTTCAGCACACAAACTTAAAATTAAAATGGAAAGAGGTCCACAAAATAGTGCTCCGTGCCCGGTGTGGGCTATCATAAATATTAAAAAGTACAAAATACGCCATCTAGCGTGGAAATAACTAAGGGTGCAATAAAACCTGCTTTTCTCAAAGCCTCGTACCTGCCTTCCGAGGCTCCGGCAGCTCGGGCCACTTAAAATGAAATTGCCACGTTTCTAAAACGTGCCTTGGGACTGTAGGCTGGGACGTGGACAAATTCTCTCTCTACCACTTGACAGTGTTTTGTCTCGAGACTTAGTGGGAGTTAGAGCGAGAGGAAAATATTTTGTTTTCCCCGAGAAGAGGTCCCGGGTCTACGGGGGCTGCTCTCTTGAACTTGGACCAAAATCGCAACAGTGTCTAGCTATAGAACATTGAAATGAAAACATTGCTCTCATGGTTACACGAAATGCCATTGAGTAAGTATTGACTAGGGCTCTTTTGAGTTCGTTTTTCACGGAAAAGAAAAACAAAATTAGGGTAAAATTCCATTTACGTACTAAAGAGGCTTTTTCTCATATTTCTCCGAGCAAACATAGCTTTGCGTATTATGCTGAGATAATAAAACACGAGTATAGTATTTCTATGTTATTTGAATACAGCTACGTTCATGATAATTCTCTGATTAATTCTCAAAATCTGTGAATGTCTAATGATGTATAATGTCTGTGAATTTCTAGTAGTTTTAGTAAGTAGTAGTAGATTCGAATAATAATTAATATTTGCCTGTCATAAAGTTTTCATAGCATAGGCGCTTTTAGTGCGTGCTAGTAATATGAAAATAAGCAATGGGTACCACGAGCCTAACCGTATTATTAATAAATAGGTGGTAAACATGGTATAGCTATTCCGTGTTTTGTCTTGGTCTCACAAACATGATTTTGAATGAGAGGAAAAGAGATAAAACACAGAGTAACTAGTCCATATTTAAACCGTGTTTATTAATAAGGCCGTAAGAGAGTAAAGGACGGTAATACCGTTCTATATAATACATTAGGATGATTACGAACGTGTATAGTTAAAACGGTCAACAAACAACACCCATTCATCTTAGGCAGCCTAGTGATAATTGTATTAAACGCATGTAGCAATTTCCCAAGGACAAACAGAATACCAACGAGGGTTAACATAAACAAAATGTCGTTTCTGATATAAAAGATAAACAATTGCCGGAACTTTGTTAATCAAAAAGCCTTTTAGAAATTGTACATATGCAGAGCTAAAAGCTTTCTTGATATTTAATAGTTAATAAAATATTGACTTTGTTCAACGTTGTTGAGACATAATAAAAAAAGTGCGAATCAAGTGGCCTGCTATATTAAAAATAAATGCAAGAGTTTCTATTCACCACTATGCACAATGTTATATTCTATTAGTGGTCGCCCGCGGCTTCGCTCGCGTTTATGTCGATTATTATATAGCCGATATAATAGCCTTCCTCGATAAATGGACTATCCAACACAAACATAATTTTTCAATTTGAGTCAGTAGTTCCTGAGATTAACGCGTTTAACCAACCAAACAAACAAACTCTTCAGTTTTATAATATTGGTATAGACTGACCATGATCTTGTATTCGAAACACAAGCGCTTAAGCTACTTACCTAGCTACGGTGATTTGTGACACTAAGGTGATTTACAACACCACGGACGGCCGCCTTGGTCGAATGCTCAGATCGCTGGGTATTGGCCAAGAGGTCCCGGGTTCGAATCCTGGTAGGGGCAAACTTTGTGATGACCACAAATGTTTGTTTCCGAGTCATGGATGTGTTTATGTTTATGTAGTATATTCTCAACATAACTATATTAGAAATATGTCCGTCTTCTAGTATCCATAACACAAGTGCTTAGGCTACCTTACTTTGGGCTAGATGATAGGTGTGAGTGTAAAAAAATATTTATTTATTATTTATTTACAACAATCCAGAAAACTACTTACACTTAAAAAATAACTTTGTTTTAATGCAGCGAGGCACCACGAAGCTTCATTAGCGCTCGAATCCTTCATCTTGATTCCTGAGGAAACATGGCCCCGAATCCAAGTGAGCTGACAGGAAGCCCCGGCCAACGGTAAATCTGGAAAAATTGAAAGATATTTCAGCACGTACATTCGAACTCAGTCCAATCTAAGCCGTTGGAGCTTATAGAATAAAAATATTATTTATGACACTAAAATATTGTTACGTTCGACGGTAATTTTAATTTAATTTAATTTATTATAGTTTTATAACCTAACCTTATATGAGACGGGATGCCATGAATGTGGGTAAAAAAGATATGGACATGAATATTGATGGATGTCGAGGAAGTGGAAGATCCCTGAAACGATAGATTCATTGTGTGATAACGGTAATTGAGATGACGAGTGACAGGTGACAATTAATGAAAAAAGAGAACATACTGCACCGACCCCAAATAGGATGGGATAAGGGCAAGGCGATATATCATAAAATAAGCAAATAAATTGTATACGAAAGAAATTCTATATTCGTAACATATAAGTACGGTATGAATAGATTAAGATTGAATTTTAAGAGTATTAGTGCTTTTTCATTTTACAAAAAAAAATTGGAGGTCACATCTCAGGTCATATCTTTATTAGTAATTTAGAATCTAGTAATTGGGTACAATGTTTTAAGTAAGACGGACCTAAACATGAATTCAAATCAATTGCAAGAGTTGTTTTCTAAATTTTGTACCAATACTTTTAATTAATTAAGTTCTTATTACACTTTAAGGCGAAATCTTATTATTATTCTAGATGTATTCCAAGATGTGGGGTAATGATTACGTTCGATGACACTTTGGTGTTTGTATTATGTACCGTAATATCTACAGATAAAGATCAAAATGAAATGACGTGTCCCTTTTATTATCACAATTGAAGGACAAAGAAAAGTCCATCGGCAAATATTAACATGATCGAAATTTTTTAATGTCGGAATGTTCAAGTTCTAGTTCAAAGGACCATAAAGTACTATGTGACTAATTTATTTATATGAGCTAACAGCATTTAATAGATTCTAAGAATGGCGTCAATAAACTTATCTTTCTATATTATCCATTCACCATGTTTGTGGTAGTTTAGTCGAGAGGAGTAAAATAACACAGCTACCTACTGTCCTGTGGGAATTTTACTGGACTGTGAATTGAACCGAATTGATTGAGATCGAAATAGTTCCACGGCTTTACACACATTCATGCATAAATCACGTTGATTAATCGTCGAGTTGCACCTATATTTCGCTAACAATTATAGGTCCCATGTAGGGGAGAGTGTAGCTGCTCGATAACGCAGTATAGCTTACCACGCCCGTCCTGTGGCTTCATAAACTAAGCAATAATTACCGAAGCTGGTCATTGGACGGGTGACCGAAAATTTATTATCTTGACTTTTTCTGTGCGTCAGAGGGCACGCTAAGCCGTTGGTCCCAGCATTGAATATAATTGAATTTCGGGAAGAGATTTGGGGCGACGAGAATTGTATTCAGTTCTGGCACATGGCATCAATTAATTAACAGGATTCCAATAGTGGCTTTGAGTTCAGTAACATTCGTCCCGACTTTGCTATTTGTAATATTAGTTGAATGCAGTCCATGAGAAAATAATAAATATCCAGCGTTCTCTATATATAACAGTTACCTTAGGGAGCGCCGACGTGACCCAGTACCATTACGATAGGACATTGCGCGTCCGTTGAGTCACGTCACAATGGTGGCACGTGATATTTCACTGTAGCTCCATTATTAGGTTAAGATACAAAAAATACGCCGGTTAGTAGCAAATAAACAAAATCCCATCGCAATTAGATGAGATTTTCCTGGTTACGCGATCAAACTTTTCGGAAATCTGGGGGCCTAGACAAAGTAACACACCGACAAAGATAACGAAGTTCGATAAAGCAAAATGTATGGGATTTGACGTAAGTCATCGTGCAATCACGTGACCAAAATCATCTTCGTAAGTTCCTAGTTATGTTGGTAGCGCCAGCTAAGACGCTGTAGTGCCAAAGTAATATGGCCGATCGTGACGAACTTCGACACGTTATCTTTATGAAACGATTGCCACTTGGCTACGGGCCCTGGTCTTTGTATTTGCCGTGCAGTGACGGCACGGAAGAATACAATTGTCACCATCGGCAATCTCTTCCGCGAGTGTCGTACAAGGCGACTAAGGGCGGGTTTCAATATCTACAGTTAAAAGTAAGCCTCTAACGTTCCTCTTATATCAGCTATATACTGCAATTTGCGTGCGTGATGGCAATATGCGCGCCACTGAACACACGGGACCTAACATAATTGGCGATACGTGTGTGTTAATACACCTCTGTCTAACCTTTCGGAGATAAAATGGGCGCGAGAAGTATAGATATTGTTAACAAAAATTTCACTTCACTTTTCCAAATATTGCGCCAGTTCTGCCGAATTTCCGTTATTCCAAACCGAACAATAGACGTCCAGATTACACTTTCAATAGTCATAGGATTTTCGGAGTAACTTAATTTCATGGAAAAACATTTCCACATTCATAGACAGCGCTATCCTGGTACAAAAATATATTCGAGTGCTATTTGAAAAAAAAACAAACCATTGTTATTATATTTTATTAAATAATCATAATGAATCACAAGTCTTTATTTATTTAAAATAATTACAGTATTACACATAACACAACATAATTAAAGTTATATTTGTAAATACATACATACATACATAAATCACGCCTATATCCCCTAAGGGGTAGGCAGAGGTGAACTAGCACCCACGTTTCGCCAGTTATGTTAGGTCCCATGTAATAGGTGGCGAGCCTATTGCCATTTATCGGGCACAAAAGTCGCAGTAGGTACATAGCTAGATGGTATAAGAGGAACGCTGCTGCCCATTCCTCATCACTGATTTATCCTTAGTCGCCTTGTACGACACCCACGGGAGAGATTTGGGGTGGTGACAATTGTATTCTACTCTGCCGTCACCACACGGCTGATATTAGTAAATGTAATAATTAAACAAAATAGGTATCACTCCCGTGGGTCTCGTGCAAGACGAAGGATAAAGACCGCGATGAGTAATGGGCTGCAGCGTTCCTATTATACCACCTAGCAATATGCAATTTACGTGCCCGATCCTAACATATTTGGCGAAACGAGGGTGTTAATTCATTTTGACCACCCTTTACCTTAGGGGGATAGGGATAGGCGTGATTTATCGATGTGTAAAACAACACAAAACTGAAAAATTATGTTTACGAATCTGAGTTATAACCGCTTCATGGCTTCCAAGACAAAAATGTTTTTGTTCGTTGAAATTCCAACATTATCTTTTTCGGGGATGCAGACCAAACTTATTACCGATTTGTAGAAGCAGTTAAACTTTGATTTGTTATTCTCGAAAAAGTAGCGAAATTGTTTTTATGGCGGGAATGTTTTCTTGAAAATCTTCCTAACTAACGTGGTCGTTTCGTAGGCATTGATATACTACATTTACTTCCTTACGTGCTTTGCCATGATTTAAGTTTTAAAATTATATGTCTCTATTTATCATTTCGCGATGGTACTTTGCAATATGCGTATGCCATAGTCAAATGTGGCAATTATAATTAATTTATTATGAATGGATTCTGTAAGAATTCACCTTAATGACGCGGGAGGAGAATACTAGTCAGTCAATCTTTCCCGCGGTGAGTGACTGAAAATTACACCCGCATCATGCAACGGTTTACGGAGCCATGAAATTCGTTACCATGCTTTACTCCCTTCAACCATGAAGACGAAAGGATAGAGCCGCTTCAAACCGGATATAAAGAACCGATTTAAATCGGTTCCGTGCCCATTTATGGCACATCACTATGTAGGCTAGTAGGTGCCTTCTTGTAGCCTGACTCAGTCCCTGGCCAAGCGTTTCCAATGCTAATACGAGACTTTTATTACCCGGCATTAGAATATCGAGTATTCCCTCTCTGAGCGGAATACTGTAGTCATTACCATCTCATTTGTTTACGCGGATCGTGAGACCTTTTTAAATCTCCACCATTCGGCTGGCGCACAAACAGGCTTCGGAGTTAGCTAACAATGCAACTAAATCACATTTTAATCGTAATGTAAGCCGGATTGACTCTAAGATTTTTTGAGCTGGCATTTTAAATGGACTCCGTTATCTAGACAATTATTATTTTCTGCTTTGCAGAAAGATTTTGGTGGTTAGAAAAAGAATTTCGAAAAATTATGCTCTTGATGCGGGAATCGAACCCAAACAAAAAAAAATCTACTAATATTTCTAACATTTATATAATGTTGAAATTAAAATCGAATGCTTTGCAATTTTGTCATCCCTCCGTACTGGTGGCTTATGATTGGGCTATGTAGCGGTCAAGTGTAGGTCAATTATAATAGGTACTATAGTAAGTAAATAATGAAATACCGCTCTCTAATCCAACAGGTTATATTCATTGGCATGCCCTGACTATATATTTGCGACAACAGAAATTAATTGCTGTTATAAGAGGCAGCTTTTTACGCATAATTTCCCAGTGTTATAAACTAGTAACTAAAATTAAAAGGGGGGTAAAACGGAGGGTGGTGACAGCGTAATTCGTGAATGTTACATAAATTCATGTACGATTATACAAATGTCATAGTCATAGGACGTTAAATGTATAAATGTAATAGGATTTGATACTTATTAATGGTTTATTTTAAAATTAATCAATAATATTATTACGTTTCAAAGTCTCATGTCTCCTTTAACGAAGGGAAATATTCTGAAAGTTGGCGTTCATTTCGTGATAAAACTTAATGTAAAAAGAAAGGTAGTTCCACAAATGAAAAAAGAAAACGGGGCAAAATTTTATATCCTGTTCTAAGATTTCTCATCCTGTCCGCAGGAGTTTGCCGTAGTTGACTTTTATGGGCTTAATGAACTTGCGAACTTCAGTTCTGAGCTAAGATCAAGTAATTGATCCTAGCACCATGACTTCATAGCCGAGTTTTATAAATATAAGTAATCTTAATATAACGTGCCTGGTAGATTGCAATAGGCTAGCTTGTGTTACATAGTACATAATTTGAAAAATGTGGGTGTTAAAAGACACCCCTGCTAACATTCTGGGATAAACGATTCATGTATGATTAAAGAAAGAGAAAAAAAAGATTTTTATAAAGAAGTCTACTCCATAGATTTTTAGTTTTTAGATTTTAAAAATCTTCATCCGTTTTGCTTAAGCACAAAGATATAGAGATTATCTAGCAAAACATTGTAGAGGAACACTATAGAGCTGCGTGAGATAATTGGAGTCGTAGCGAGAGTCAGTTGTCAGGGCTGCTAAAGTGGGGTATCTGTATGATAATTAGGTATTCGTAACGCGCGATAGGAGCGTTGTTCTAATTCCCTCTTATAAACAGTAAAAAAAACCCGAATGTTTTCAACAACTGGATTTTCTTTTCTTTAATGTGTTGCCCGATTCGTAGTTTTCTAGACTGTTTTTTGTTATGAGCCACGTAACATTCTTACTTTTGTAAGTTCTATTTCATTTTTTATTGTGCCATGTGGTGACGGCAGAGTAGAATACAATTGTCACCACCCCAAATCTCTCCCGTGGGGGTCGTACAAGACCAATAAGGATAAACCAGTTATGAGGAATGGGCAGCAGCGTACCTCTTATACCACCTAGCAATGTACTGCGACTTTTGTGCCCGATAAATGGTAATTAGACTCGCCACCTATTACATGGGACCTAACATAGCTGGCGAAACGTGGGTGCTAGCTCTCCTCTGCCTACCCCTTCAGGTATATAGGCGTGATTTATGTATGTAGGTAAGAGTCTCTTGTGAAAATCTTGTAAACAGTTTCTTAATTTGAAATTGTTTTTGTGTGGAAGCCCTAAAATATTTTTTTCTTACAGTGACTCGGAATCCCCTATAGCTAATTCCGAACGATGCGACCACAACCTTAGCTTAGCTAACAGAAAAACTTCCTCTCCACTCGTCCGTGGACTGTGGAGATTAAGTGAATCCGGCCTTTTATGAATTTCCTAACTTGTATTGGCGAGAATAGGTGCGGTGGAAATTTTTACAAGAGATTCCGCTTTATTTCTTAAGAGGCTTTTAGTGGGGGTGTTTATCCTGTTTGGTAAGCGTTCCATTTTAACCTCATCCGGTGAAAGACACGCCCTTTACATTAGCGGTGTGGCTTACCCCAACTTCCCCTATAGTTGAACTCTAGTTTATTGTACGGTAAATCACTTGGTTGTAGGGATGTACTACTATTCTGTGCGCTGAATCTATGAATCCTGTAGTAATTGTTGTTCACAGTAAATCTGTACTTTCTAACGTCTGCTTTTGTCAAAATTTATTAGGGGAAAGTGGGGTAAATTGAACCTTTAACTAAATTTTTACCTCAGTTTGCTAATATTTGACAACAGTCCCTGTTACATGAGACCTTACATTGTCTGCTAAGTGTTATTACACCTCGGAGATAAATTGGCGTGATTTGTGTATGAATGAGATCATCATCACCATCACCAGCCAGTTAATGTACCCACTGCTTGGGCACTGGCCTTCCCTATGGATAAAATGATATTGGGAGAATGGACCATAACTCACCACTGTCCCAATGCGAATTCGTGGGTGTTATCGACTGCCGATGCAGCCTTGACCAACGGCTTAACGTGCCTTCCGAAGCACCGAGGAACTCGAAACAACATATCTTTGGTCACCCATCCATCCGCTAAGCCACTGGGCTATCGAACTCCTCTGTTATGTATAAGATAATCACATCAAATTCTCAACAAACCGCACTGATTCTACATTGATTCTCCCTATATTCCATCATCCATAGGAAACGCCTGTATACCAAGAATGAGGGCATCAAAACGGCCGCTGATAATATAAAAAGACGAAAGCATAATAATAAAACGTTTATCCGTAGATGAAATTTTAATAAATGTTTTGAGTATCGTGCACGTGACAGTCATCCGGTTTCGCGTTTTAGAATAATTAGATTTTGTGGATTCACTGCGAAATTGAAAGGCAAAGCGCGATGTGTACAGAATAAAACCAATTAATATGCTGATAGCGTCGCATTGAAGAATTTCGTTCGTCAAACACACACGGCTGCTTATTTTTTCCCGCTAAAATACAAAATTGAAAAAGTTGTAACACGATTTATTGAATATATTGAATGTTTCCAATAAGGCGGGGGATTTCTTTATTGAATCGCTCTGTAAGTACAACAAAAGAGTAAATATATTATATAATATTTTTAGTAGTTCGTTTCGTTGTTCGTCCTTTCGTATTTAAGGGTATTGTTTTATTTGAGGATCCTATTGAAGCACAGTAAGCAACTATTATAAAGGTAAAAATTTTATTTAAATATTAAATAAAGAATTTTATTATATTTTATATTATATGTTGGTGTCTGGCAGGCAGACGGCTGTAAAACTAAGCCTTGAGCAGTATGCATTGGAATGTTGTCATTCCGATCATCTCTCCGTTCGTCGGTCTCTCGACATAGGCCCTCTCCTCACTACCACCTTTCAGGTGTGATGGATGATATGAATCAAAAGGGAGTGGATAACTAGATGACTTTTATCGATATGCCGTGTGGTGACGGCAGAGTAGAATACAATTGTCACCACCCCAAATCTCTCCCGTGGGTGTCGTACAAGGCGATTAAGGATAAATCAGTGATGAGGAATGGGCAGCAGCGTTCCTCTTATACCACCTAGCAATGTACTGCGACTTTTGTGCCCGATAAATGGCAATAGGCTCGCCACATGCCACACACTATTACATGGGACGTAACATAATTGGCGAATCGTGGGTGCTAGTTCACCTCTGCCTACCCCTTCGGGGATATAGGCGTGATTGTATGTATGTATGTTTTATCGATATGGAAGAGCAAACGAATACCGACCACATATAAACTGGGAAGAGGGCAGGAAGATGTGGATGTTAGAATGTCAACACTGTACAGTGATTAAAATTATACATTGCTAGATGGTATAAGATGAATGCTGCTGTTAACCTATGTAGAGGTTGGGGGTGGTGCTGCTCTGCCATACGGAACGGAACATATAATTTTATAATTAATTTATTAAATCCCTATATTTTGAGTCATAAGCCTTTCTAAACATGGGATATAATACTTGATTACGTGATATATATTTTGTTTTTAACCGCCTCCGTGGTCAATTGTTTTGCCCACAGAAATTAAGACCCGGGGTCTCGGGGTCGACCTCCAGGGAGGTACAAAATTCCGTCTAAAATTCAGTCCGCCTGGCTAGTTACCACCATCTTATCAAAATCTGTCACCATAATAATGTTTATAGCATTATTGTGTTCCGACAACTGTGATAAGATAGCTAGCCCCTCTGTGGTGGAACGTTCCAGGTGATGCTCTTTGGCCCTTGTCGTCACTTACCATCAGATGAGATGAAGGGTAAGAGCTTCCCCGTCTAAATAAAAAATAAACATAAATCTGGCACGTAATTCGAGTTTAATCTATGAAATGCTGTGCCCTACGAAGGCTGAAATCTAAATTGCCATTTTTTGTCATTCTCGACATAGCACGTCGCAATATAGCAAAAGAAAATCTCCAATGCAAACTTTTACGTACAAAACAGAATCACCTCCTTAGCTGCCACTCCGATAACTTTATCGCAAATATTTTTGACGTCAATAAAGTCTGCCGCTAGGCAAATATCAATATTTATGCGGCTCAATCGGCCAGGTGAAATACAGTTTACAATAGATTGGCCCGAGACAGTCCCAGTTTGTAATTCAGTAAATGTACATCGAATACGGACTGATACTGACTCTGGCGTAATTTAAATTCTCGGATTTTAAGCCCGGTTGCCGGGATGACTTAGCACAATTTCTTGTTTTGATGATTCAAAACAAGAAATTGTGCTAAATCATCAAGTAGAAAAAGGGATTTTCGACTTTTTCCCTACTAGAATTCGAACCCGGACCTCTCTGACGATTCGACTAAACCGGCCGTCTAAAAATACCGCGCTTCCTTTTGCACTGTGAAATTCATATTCCATTTAAGAATCTTTTAAAATTAAAAGTGTTACTTGAACCAGAAATACGCCCGAAACTACTAAAGCTTAGCCTAGCAATTCATTGAATAGGCACTTTAGCAATGCAATTTCTGAGAATGGCGGATTCAGATGCGGGAACATATTCATTTTCGACAAAATAGGTCCACTGGTATTCTGGGAAAATGCAAAAAAACATACATAGTAAAAAAACAGGTACCAAAAGCACATAACCCTTTACTGTAAACGCGTGTATCGCCCCCGGCAAAACCGGATTTTTTATTTGACTTTTGTGCTATTTCAATTGAATAGTTCATTTGATACATACAGTCTGTATTTGGGCTCGAATCAGAATGATGGGCAGAAGCCGTCGAATTTTTTCTTGGTGGCTAAATTTATGATGTCATCATTATCATCATCAACACGAGGTTTAATGGATGTAAGGATATAGAAAGAATGGGCCATAATCCACCATGTTGGCCCAGTGCAGGTTGGTGGGTATTGCAACTGCAGATGCAACCGGGACTAAAACGGCGGAATTTGAGATAATAAATGTTTGGTCACCCATCCAATGAGTGCCTTACTGCCGCATTCAGAGACATCAAATAACGTTAATGAGTACTTAACGTCAAAAAATGACAATTCAAAACTAGTCGCTATTATTGCCTGGTCTATGGTCTAGATTTTAATGAAAAAATTTGACATTAAGTACTCATTAAAGTTAATTGATGTCTCTGAGTGCGGCAGTTAGAGTAATTGCTTAGTTTACGAAATCGCAGACCGAGTGCGCTATGCGAGCTCCTCCTCAAAATAAATTATGTCAATTGTACTGAATCCTGGGTTTTTAAAACCGGGACAATAGTATTTCCACTAAGTACTGACCTGGTTTTGAATGCCTACTTAGAGAAGTGGGAAGGACGAACGAAGCGGAAAGGACTAGAAGTTAATCTCCATCGCATTTTCTCTTTTCATTCGAGGCAAACTGCGCATCTTTAAATATCAGTGATTTTATGTAAATAATTCATGAAAACTAAATTACTGCAGTACTCAGAGACGTCAATGAACGTAATGACTACTTAATACAAAAAATAACAATATACAACTAGTCGCTATTCTTGCCGGGTCTATGATATAGATTTAAATAAACTTTTATTGCTAAATTATGTAAGATGCTAATAGATAAAATACAAAAATGAAAGTGAGAGTTTAGTCTAAATCGCGGGTGTCGTACAAGGTGACTATCCTTCTGCTCCCTCGGGTACATGGCATAAGTCGAGGCCCGCTCGCTGGCTCCTAGTTGGGCATTGCCCCACGGTAAACCACCCGCATATGGTTAGACCGCGCCGAGGGCCCCGCCGCCAGATCGGGGTCGAGTGCAGGGGGGCGAAGGGCAGCCCCGCCGTTTAAGACGGCGGCCCAGACCACCGGGTGACTGATGTCCCCTGAGTTCATGCCCGGGCCAAGAGCTACCACTCGATGCCCGCAGCCCGCCATCAGGCGGATGACCCGGATGATGATGATGATGACAAGGTGACTGAGTAATATAGAACGAGGAATAGACAGCAGCGTGCTTGATTCATCTAGCAAACCACTGCGCTTCTCCTATTACATAGGCTTGTCAAAGTATGTAGGTGTTAACACACATTTGCCTACGCCTTAGAGGACAGGTGCGACTTATATAAGTATGTGTGTACTAAGATTCTTCATACTCAGATATATTACATGCTCGTGTTTCACAGAAAACACTTGTATATTCTCCCGGTTTGTGATATACGTATAATTATATAGCCATTGTTCAGTGAATC
Organism: Cataclysta lemnata; assembly: GCA_963931975.1. Lineage (NCBI taxonomy): Eukaryota > Metazoa > Arthropoda > Insecta > Lepidoptera > Crambidae > Cataclysta > Cataclysta lemnata. The sequence goes on along the minus strand of OZ008353.1, from coordinate 8,679,530 downwards.
GGCTGAACGGCTTGTAAGGGCGCAACACGGACGCGCGATTCTCACCACCATAAATAGATCGTGCAGAAAAAGCGTATTCTAAATTTTACGCACAATATTCTTCTTAAATTTTGAGTCACTCGTAGTAATTGATAAATAATTAGATTATATTGGATCTTGGACATATATTTATTTTTATTTCAATGTAAAATGTGATTTTGTTTGTTTGAATTTGATCGATTTATATTAAAAGTATCTTTAATTTGGAAGAATGTTGGTCGAAATAAAATGAATTATTATTACCAAGTAGGTATTATTGTAGTCATATTTGGGACCTTATATTAATGCCAGCATTTTAGTTTTTGAAGTATCAACTTGCAATTCTAACTATGGGGTTTAAGTATCAAATTGCCGTTTTGTATGGAGAATTTAGCGAATATTCATTTTTCCATACAAACTTATTTGCGATTTTTTAAGGAACCACAAATCTAAATTTTATATAATTTTGTGGGTATATTAAGACAACATTAGGCTATAGGATACCTAGGATAGATAGAGATTTTTTTATATAACGGGGACGGACTGGTGTCCGTGTCCGTGAATCTAAGAGGTACTGAGGACGAGCTGTTTTTGAAGATTTATTGGTAGTAAAAGAAATAAAAAAAGATAAAATTTTATACATAAATATAAGTTTTTGAAATGAAGTTTGAAATAAAAAAAAGAATAATGGACAAAACTATTCTTTTAAAGGAATTATACACTACTACCATTAATACTAATAATGAGGGAACATCGGCAATTTCATACTTTAATCCCTATTATTTATTAGTATTCTTATTTTTTAGTAGTCAGTATTTTTCTATCCTAAGGATTTGGAACTGACGACATTGATAAATAAATACTAATAATAATAATAAATAAATATTTTTTCACTCACACCTATCATCTAGCCCAAAGTAAGTAGCCTAAGCGCTTGTGTTATGGATACTAGATGACGGACATATTTTTAATATAATTACGTATATAATTAGCAAATATACTACATAAACATATACACAACCATGACTCGGAAACAAACATTTGTGGTCATCATCACAAAGTTTGCCCCCACCAGGATTCGAACCCGGGACCTCTTGGCCAATACCCAGCAATCTGAGCATTCGACCAAGGCGGCCGTCATTGATAGATAGGTATTGATTGTTCAATCAAAATTTCTCAATCGACTTTATGCTGAAACTGGATTAAGTAAAGGTTGACAATCAATTGGACAATTTGACAGTTTCGTATAGTCTTACGTTATAAATCTATTATTGTTCTTTCATTAGTTTAATTTTGACTGTGTTCATACCACTTCCTGATCATATCTATAAGTGTTTTCTTCAATTATTATAGATATACTGTAATAGGTTAAGACATTAGTTTTGTACATTTGCCTTGTTTCCTGTTACAGTGGTTGACATTTTTCCAAGTATTTCTTGTTTACTTTGATAATGCCACTAATCTAGCAGGTTAGACTAAAAAACAAGTTTTGCATAATAAATACTTCGATATAAGCTTTGTTCTTAATTATGGGTTAGAAATCTTGTCTCTTACTGAGAGACTCGCAGTCGCACTCAGAGGCGTTAATTGAGTGCGACAGTTAATCTCAAGGGAGAATATGTCTATCGTCTATAATTATGTATGTCTATAATGACGCTACTCCAAAACCTACCCATGACCCGATCCGCTGACGAAGCGCTGACCCTAACGCATTAAATACCAAAGTTGATACCAAACGCATAGAGTACGGAGGAGCTAATTTTCATAAAATTCTGGTCACTCCAATTCCAGCACAGGCATTTGAAAATGTTAACTAATCTCCCTAACCATTTCACTAGTCAATAAAAATAGGTGAGCTTTCAAATTTTATATCCTTAACACTGCTGCCAAAGCAGATAACACCATAAAAATGGAACCGCTAAGATACTACGTGTTTACCACTAAAAAGATTCTGCATCTAGCCATTTTCGGAGCAAGTTTTATGTAACTGCCTGCATTTTTAGTTCGGCAAGTGAGTCGGTTTAACTGTTTGCCGTGGTTTGGCTCCGAACACAGTAAACCCAGAACAGTAATACGTCTTCATAAAAACTTGCCGCTGCCAATTAGAATGTGTGCTTTCGTACTCGGCGCCGTGTACGCACGCACTGTATCGCCCACATTGACATAAAATACGGGGCATAAGGGTTCGGTGTTGTCGCGCGTGTACAAGGTGATTGCACTTTCGCTCGCTGCTCGTTCCCGCCCGGCACGTTCGCGCTCGCAGCCGCCGCTTTAGTTATAACCCTATTGTCAACGCAAGTAGGCTAACAACTCGCCGACAGCACATAAGTAGATAAACCGACCAGAGTAAAGCTTCATGAACGCCGGCGCACTAACCCTGACATTATGTAACTGGCTGTGCGTCATAAACCGTTTTTTTCCAGTCTCGCCGCGTTCGCGACAGCGACCAGGTGGTAACGCACACATGCCCCGCGTGCTTGTAGTAGTGCAACCTATTCGCACGGTTGCATGAAGGGACTCTACTGGTATACTCTCTGTTCCGTTTTTTTACTCATGTGCCGACAGGCCGCAGATAAACTACTGTTCTAAGGTATACTGTGCTCCGACGCAGCGGATGCGACTGTTGCGACCAAATAAACGTACGTATTTGTGTTGTCGAAATATAAATCTCTGTAACACTCCATGCTGTATTGTGCATCTATTGCCGAACGGAACAGAGCGTTCAGTTTGGTGAAGTGTCGAAAATATTGCTGTGCACGCCGCCAAATAACGCCGACGTGACTCCAATAACACTGCTAATAGTAAAATCGGACGCTTCAGCAAAATCGGCATAGGGCAAGGGGGCCCAAAACTAAAGGGGGGAGGGGGGGATTCAATACACGGACATGCCTGCAGATATGCCCTTTTACATAGTCAGTACTTTTACAATGATCACCGATACAATAAAGTAAAGTCAATACAATATCCTTAGATAAAGTTGATGAGTTTCTACATTGTGAGGGTATCCGTTGGCTTCTAATGTGAAGTGCTAACGTTAGGGAAATTTCGGCAAGTTAATTAACATCTTGGTTGGCCGAGTATGCCTGTACCAGGCATCTGCCCGGAATGCGGAGGACGCGGATTCGTCTCCCGCATCAAGACTTTTTCTTTTTCTTACTGCAAATGTCTTTTTGATGGGTGTATTTCGGTCATAAGTTTGTCTCAAACACAGCCAAATCTTTAATACTGTTACCGCGTCAAGGCTGACCCATAATACCGTTTAGTTGCAAAACTAATTTGGCAGCTTTGTTCAGTGTACACCGTGCCATAAACGAGTTGTTTATGAAACTGTTGAAAATTTGAACAACTATCGTTATAGAACAACAAACGGCAAACTTGATTTGATGAAACATTAATTTATAACGGGTACTTCGAATAGGTAGTCTTACAGTCGCCCTTTTAGCGTGAATAACGGGATGAAGGATGAAAATAAGAGGAGCTCGATAGCCCAGTGGCGATTTCAAAAACTAAGTAATGTATTTTAAGGTCAGTCATTGGATGGGTGACTGGAATTTATTACATCGAGTTCCTCCGTGCTTCTACAGTAGCAAGTGGGGTCTTCCTTACCAATCCGCACAGGGCCCCCGTGATGTATGTTGGCATGGCCCATTTTGTGGCAACACTATTTGATTTTTATTTGAATTAAACGTTAGATAAATTATTACAAAGAAACTGCCATTGTCTTCTTCATCAAGACCGACGTGTATTTCGCAATCTATTTTAGGTCTCATGTAATAGGGGGCGAGCTAATTGTCAACTATCTTCAGGAAAATGAAGTGCTACACATGATTCACATAAGATTTTTAACCTTTATCCTACGTACCCTACATACACCAGCTGGCCTACCGCGTAACTCTATTGCTAAAGCAAAAGCTATAGTTTAAGACGTCATGCTGTCACTATCAGCTATAGCTTTTGAACTTGTCACTATCAGCAATAGCTTTTGATTTTGTATGAATTTAGCAGAAAATCCGTACCGCCTAAAAATTCAAGATAACTGTCAAGACTGCAGCCCACGTAGCATGGGACGTGGATACATCTCTTTCGGGGGGAAAAAATATTTTCTCTCGCTCTAACTCCCACTAAATCCCGAGAGAAAACACTGTCATTTTTTCCACGTCCCGTGCTAGGCCTACTGCTCGGTGAGTCCGTCAACTGTCTAGCAGCTACGTATATTAATAATATTTCGATGTTTTAATTAGGTATTACTGAAATTTTTTATCTCATTGAAAATATATGGGCAATTGACCATGCAGTAAAAGAAGAAAAAGTATTTGATGGTTGCGACGCCTCTACGGTTTGACGGAGCACTACATCATCGCACAGGCTCTGATGAGTCATCAGATGAGAGTGAGGGATAGCGAAGATTCAATGACCGATGTAGAAGAGTTAGAATATTTTTTTTAATAAGTTATGGACATAAATATTGTTTTACCAGACTGCGGAGAAGCCGGAGGATGGTTAAGTGTTCGATTTGTGTGTATGTCCGTTCCTATATACGTTCGTAACTACTTTCTAATAAAAAATATTTATTATTTTCTTTTCAAATATTTAATTATACACATTATTTTTTTCACTAACCCTACTTTTGCGATCACTCACACAAATGCAAAGCTCATCTTATGCCAAAAGAACTATATCGTTCGTTCACGTTAGCAGTTGCTGTTATACTCTGTGCTTATTGCTGATACAATTTTAGGCGGTCGCTCGGATAAACAGTGCATTGCCATAGAGCTATCATCAGCAATCGAGTTAGGCAGTAGGCCCACAGGTTGGGCCACATTCCCTTGTAGGCCTCGTGCTTATACACAGACGGTTTTTCAACTGTTCGTCGTGTTAGCCGTAAGGTTGAACAACCGTGGCGTGGACAAGAGGCCATAGATTGCCATACAACATACATACATACATAAATCACGCCTATACCCCCGAAGGGGTAGGCAGAGGTGAACTAGCACTCACGTTTCGCCAATTATGTCAGGTCCCATGTAATAGGTGGCGAGCCTATTGCCATTTATCGGGCACAAAAGTCGGAGTACATTGCTATTGCTAGGTGGTTTATGAGGAATGCTGCTACCCATTCCTCATCATTGATTTATCCTTAGTCGCCTTGTACGACACCCACGGGCGAGATTTGGGGTTGTGACAATTGTATTCTACTCTGCCGTCACCACACGGCGTTGCCATACAACACTGATAATAATCACGCCGTGCGTAGACGCGGCCATGCACTTCTGTGATCTATTCAACACTGACGACCGTGCCTAAGCACGGCTGATCAACCGTAGATTTTCACGGCGTAAAAACCGTGTTTCAGGTCACATGCCACGTTAAGCCTCCTCCAGCTCCGACAGAGTGTCTAATGAATATGAGAGAATGTTTAATTTTGACGGCCGCCTTGGTCGAATGCTCAGATTGCTGGGTATTGGCCAAGAGGTCCCGGGTTCGAATCCTGGTAGGTGCAAACTTTGTGTTGACCACAAATGTTTGTTTCCGAGTCATGGTTGTGTATATGTTTATGTAGTATATTTTCAACATTTATATACATAATTATATTAAAACATATGTCCGTCATCTAGTATCCATAACACAAGTGTTTAGGCTATTTACTTTGGGCTAGATGATAGGTGTGAGTGTAAACATAAAAAAAAAATGTAATAATTTCATTGCGTTATATTACATGTTCTATCTTCCAACAGCTCCAATTACACGTAAAGATTGCGTGGATAGCTGACGTTAAGGAATGTAAGAAACCTCACTCTGTTTAGGGTCACTGATTCCGTACGTAAGTACACTCAATCCTAGCATGACTCAGAAAGGACAACATTTGGCCCTGGAGATAATTGTCGTCTATATTGGGGCTGGCATTGCCTTTTACTTAGTTAACGGGGCTTTTTATTAATGTATTTTCCAGGAAGTACAGTGAAAGACACTCACTGATACTAGAAACAACATTTTGTGTCTGTAGTTAACATATTGGAGCCTATGCTATGAGAAGTGCAGTGTAGATTTGTGATGCGTGAAATTATTAAAACATATTCATATACGACGACAGTTCCGAACGCTAGTGTGTTGATACCACTTTATCTTATATCAGATTAAACATAATCCTACAGATATAATTATTATAATATAAATAATATAATAAATTAATCACTACATTTATTCTTCGCAGGGCGTCGCAGTATGTTTCCTATTCCATTTATATCGATCAGACGCAATTAAACCATCCACTTTCTTTTGATTCATATCATCCATCACACCGGAAAGGTGCTAATGATGAATTAATGTTTTGAAAAGAGAAGGAAAGGATCATGTCGAGAGTCCGATGAACGGATACAGTGATTGGGATTGGAACATTCCAATCCATACTGGTCAAGGTTTTGGCTTAGGTTTAACAGCCGGCCGCCTGCTTGACACCTGCCCTCTTTAGGGTCCGATGAACGGATACAGTGATTGGGATTGGAACATTCCAATCCATACTGGTCAAGGTTTTGGCTTAGGTTTAACAGCCGGCCGCCTGCTTGACACCTGCCCTCTTTAGGGTCCGATGAACGGATACAGTGATTGGGATTGGAACATTCCAATCCATACTGGTCAAGGTTTTGGCTTAGGTTTAACAGCCGGCCGCCTGCTTGACACCTGCCCTCTTTAGGGTCCGATGAACGGATACTGTGATTGGGATTGGAACATTCCAATCCATACTGGTCAAGGTTTTGGCTTAGGTTTAACAGCCGGCCGCCTGCTTTACACTAACCCTCTTTAGGTATGCTCTTGTTGGTGATCGCCCTCCACCATTCGGGTGCCCCGAGGTGCTTATTGGTCTACACCGGGCAATCTCCCTTAGTCGACTTTTTCGGAACCCCTCAGATGAGTCGGCGCTGGCACATTCTACGTCACATTTTCGCTCCCAGGCCAGCATGGAAGACTGAATGTTCCCACCGAATTTCCATGTAAACAAATATTACGCTCAGTGAAATCTACAACAAGAGCGACGGTAACGGCATAATTAAAATTACAATTGTACTAGTAAATACAAGTCTCAGTTCGGCGACCGTGTTTACATAGGACCGGTGGAATTATTTCAGAGTTCAATTCGTGTTTGAACAGTAGCTTTGTTTCCTAATAAAATACATGGAGCAATAAACTCGCCGAAGCATGTCCTCTGGGATTTTAATGTTTGCCCCCGCTCTGTTATCACGTCACTGATTGATTGTGCAATATTCAAATTGCGGGTTGTATTCGAGCGTTGGGATTCATTTTTGGGATAATTAGCGATATGAGTTGGCGTAGTTGGTATCGCCATTTGGGTTTCAAAATGGATCATTCTAAAACTTTTAGCCATGATAGCCTTTTAACGTCCTAACTGGGTCACAATGTCTTCCTTATGGATACAAGAATAATGGGTAAATGGGCCATGACCCACTACGGTGGCCCATTGCGGATTGGTGCGTATTACCGACTCCAAATGCAATCAGGTCCGACGTCTTAATGTGTCTTCAGCATAAACTCTAGATAATAAATTTTTGGTCGCCCATCCAATGACAAACATTGCTTAGTTTACGCAATCACAAGCCGAGCACGCTAAGCCTCTTCGCCATCGAGCTCTTCAAAAGGTTTAGTCATTCATGGACCTTCATCGTACCACACCATATCACCAATATCACGTTGCAAGGGAGCCCTAGAAATATAAATGTAGTAAGAATCATGAAACACAAATCATTAATGCGTAGCTGTGATACAATACCGTAGGTACCCCGTCACGTTACTTGTAAAGACTTAACCAAATCTTCTGTTAAACAATAAGTAAAATGGTTCTTTCACTCAAGGGAACAATAACTAACTGTCGTCTTTGTAATTCCGTTATACGCTATTCGGTTAAGGTAACATAGTTATAAGGGTTCCGTTCGCGGCGAAAAGGTTACACTAAAAGAACTCGGCAGAAACTTTTTCTAGGTCTCAGGAAAAGGCTGAATTTATTGGCGTTTGATATTATAATGGTAACACTCGTAAATTATGTATGCTGGGATATTTACTGGCCACGATTGGGTTTGTCGATTGCTAAATAGGCACGTATTCGCACCAAAAAATTGAAACTTGACTTTGTTACTTTGGTGGCTGGAAACGAAAATACATACATACATAAATCACGCCTACCTAGTAGGCAGAGGTGAACTAGCACCCATGTCAAGTCCCATGTAATAGGTGGCGAGCCTACTGCCATTTATTGTGCACAAAAGTCGCAGTTCATTGCTAGGCGGTATAAGAGGAACGCTGCTACCCATTCCTCATCATTGATTTATCCTTAGTCGCCTTGTACGACACCCACGGGAAAGATTGGGGTGGCAACATTATTGTATTCTATATACTCTGCCGTCACCACACGGCTTCGAAACGAAAATAACATTTGATATTTCGCTTATTTCATTTTACCGTGTTTCGGTTCGTGATATTTCTAGATGGATTGTTTATTTTTGAGGTGCTTGAGAGGGGCAATGATCCTGAGCCAGTACGAAAAACAATCGCCAACAACACGTCAGGGGGCCTACCGCCCAACTCGATTGCTGATGATAGCTATATTGCAATGCACTGCTTACGGCTATAGCAGCCATTCTGAATTTTTTGGCGGCACGGATTTTGTGCCAAATTCATACAAAATCATTCGGTGATCATTCGTTCAAAGCTATCGATCATAGTTTAGGTACATTTAGGGCGAAATTACAGTATGACGTCATAAACTATAGCTTTTGCCTTTGCAATCGAGTTAGGCGGTAGGCCCCCTGATCTGTCAAAATCGTGCAGTTTATTTTATACCTTACTCAAACCAGCGGGCTTAGCACGGGGACGTGGACAAGTCTCTCTCCACCACTTGACAGTGTTTTGTCTCGGGATTTAGTGGGACTTAGAGCGAGAGGAGAAGATTTTCTGTCCCCCGAAAGAGATGTGTCCACGGCCCGTGCTACGGGGGCAGATATGCTGTAAGTTGTACACCAGACGCGTGTCGTTGAACTCAAGAAAAATATCAAATTGCTGGCTTTTGTCCACGACGCCCCCGATCACTTAACATTGAGTGCATGACCCGGAAAATAATGTCCTATCGTTCAATTCTTTCCTTACGTGGTGAATTGTGGTGTGAGATGGGTAAGAACCCCTTGGCTTAGATATTGGTAATAGAGTTATTCGATTTGTTATAGTCTTGATGCGGGAATCGAACCCGCGTCCACTGCAATCCGGGCATTTGCCAAAACCACTCGACCAACCAAGGCGTTAGCAAGTTCAGGGGTTGGATATGTGCATCATGACTATAGTATATTAAGGCTGTATTCATGTGTGTGGAAAGCAATAAAAATGAAATTAATTTTACGTTAAAAGAGGGATGTCACACAATAGGCTGTTAATGTAAATTTGCCGCCAAACTCCCCAAAATGCATTAAAACATGATACATCCGCGTTTTAATGCGATTAATACTGAAGAAAGTAGACTACATCTAGACTAAAGCTCACTTGCCTTCGTTAATTGCAAGAGTTATGTTTTAATAAAATATTAACGATTTACAATCGGATAGTTTTGTTAACTTCTTAAATTTCGATACCAAGCCAGCATAGAATACATATGTTTTGAGGTGAACTAGCACCCACGTTTCGCCAATTTGGCAATAATTCTGTGCATAATTTGATGGGACACACGTTTTTTATAATTACAGTCTACATTCCAATCCTGACCTGACATTCAATTCACTCAATGCATTCATAAATAAAATCCGCGCGGTATACATCCCATGTTTCCATTGCTGATTCCGCACGCAGGCAGAACTCTCACTAAAAAAAAAGTATAAAATTTTCAGTCATCGGATATAAAGCTTTTCCGCTTTGAGCAGCGTCGCGACAGTGTTGTGACAGTTTTCTGGCTCCTTTTTTTTTAAAACGAGCAATATTTTGTTGTTCAATCATGTTAATATGCGTAAAGGGTAATAATAAATATTTATGATGTTTCCGTTTGTTCGGTTTGTTAAGCGGTAATGAGTTATAAGCACTTTGAAAACGTATTTATTTCCATATTATGTGCAACTGTAAAATAATTATAAAAACAAAACAGGGAACATACCTAATTTATACAAAGACAATTAGGAAACGATTAAAAGGTGATTTTATAATATGGTTAAGGTAACGATGTTAACTTCCGCACCCAGAGAAGTCAAATAACGTAAATGAGTACTTAATGTAAAAAAATACAATTCAAAACTAGTCGCTATTTTCGCCGGGTAGACCACACATGTTAAAAATAATAAGTTTCTCTGAGTGGGGCAGTAAGGCTGGAACAGCATTCCTGTTATACATCCAATATACAATATATAATACTACGATACATGCCGGATACATGGCGATACGCTCATTCCCTATTCATCTCTACCGGAAGGGACCTTAAGGGATAAATAGACGTGATTCCATGTATTTACATAATAAAAATGAAGAAGTTTTGTAACATTATCTTACTAACAACAGAACAAAAAGCAACTTTAGGAACAAAACGTTCATAAGCAACCACCTATGTGGTTTCTCGAATTCAATCTTCAAAATGTTTAGAAAATGTGGAAAGATGTCCCGACCGATAGTAGAAGGGGAGCGCCTCGACGCTTGCAGAAAATGCAGACTCTGTTTTCCGTTCAATGAAGGATTCGGAGAAGTCACTTTAAGAGTTTATTTAAACTCAACAAAGTATTTTTGCAGTTTTACAAAATTTTACTCTGTATAAAGCGAAACTGGGCTGTTGTCGAGACTTGCACCGTTTGTTGCATAAGTCAACTACAGTCTGCACTGTTCTATAAGTAAGTAATTTCTAAATAAATATATAACAAAAAAAATTGATACAAAGATTTTGGGGTTAGAAAAAGAATTTCGAAAAATTATGATCTTGAGGCGGGAATCGAACCCGCGTCCGCTGCTATCCGGGCAGGTGCCTGACCGCTCGGCCACCCAAGATACTAATTAACTTGCCGAAATTCTTCTAACCTTTACACTTCACGTTGTAAGCCAACGGGTACCCTCGCAATGTAGAAATAAATTTCAAACATCCCAAAGCAGATATTTTTACAAATACCGTGCGTTCGGTTAAGCTTGGGTTTGCTTAATAGTAAAAAAATTGATATTAGAAAAAAAAACCAAAAATTTAAGTCTTGATGCTGGAATAGAACCGCATCCTCTGCAATCCGGGCAGATGCATATTACATACATACATACATCACGCCTATATCCCCGAAGGGGTAGGCAGAGGTGAACTAGCACCCGCGTTTCCCCAATTATGTTAGGTCCCATGTACGTAACGCAACTTATTTTAAATAGTACAAACTAAAGTAAAATTTCATTATTTTAAAATAAGCTCTTGTATTAATAGAGAAAAGCACAAGTGCTGTAAAGCATTTAGCAACAAAATCCTGATGGGTTAGATTATTCACGTCCTACCATCTTTATAGCGAAATTTGACTGTGTTAACATCTTGTTCATTGCAAGCGCAAACAAACATACATACATACATACATAAGTCACGCCTATATCCCCGAAAGGGTAGGCAGAGGTGAACTAGCACCCACGTTTCGCCAATCATGTTAGGTCCCATGTAATAGGTTAGGAGCCTATTGCCATTTATCGGGCACAAAAGTCGCAGTACTATTGCTAGGTGATATAAGAGGAACGCTGCTGCCCATTCCTCATCGCTGATTTACCTTAGTTGCCTTGTACGACACCCACGGGAGAGATTTGGGGTGGTGACAATTGTATTCTACTCTGCCGTCACCACACGGCATACAGATGCATATTGGATATATATATTTTTTAAACACAATTTTCTTTTCTCACAAGTGGCCGACTCGTACATATTACACCCCGCTAGCTTAAAACACAAAGCTGCACTATATAAGAACCAACAAAAGAGAAATACCAAAAAATTCGTACTAAAAGCCAGAAAGGCATTCGTACTAAAATACAGTATTTCTTTCTGAAATAGGCATTTTCTTGTCTCCCTCAAAGATCCGAACGCTACATTTCGCCTAGCCGGTAACATTGTTCCGAAGTTGGACTTTAAATTTTATTAAAACAACTACTATTCCAAAAGCGAGCGTGCCTGGACAAAACTGTTTTGTGCTAGCTTAAAATGTCGACCACTGGGACACTGTATGACGTTTAACCTTTTCTAGCGGAAACGGCAGTTTTTGAAGTTTTGATGGCATTATAACTTAATACCCTTCATTCTAAAGGGTGGAGATCAATAGCGTATTTGTTAGTGATTTTGGACTGTATGCCAGCTAATTTGGTCGTGTAATCAGGTCGTGCTTTTGGATGGGTTCATCATCATCATCACCAGTCCTTTTAACGTCACCACTGTTGGATGGATATGTTATGAGAAACATATGATGCATGACTAAAAAAGTGATGAGCGAGAGTGTTAAGTGTGTTGATTTGATGGAGATGAAGGGGAAGACCGAATGAATGGCAATAGGCCAGTCCCCTATTACATGGGACCTAAAATAAGCAGGAGAAACGCGGGTGTTAAAACACCTATGCCTGATCCGTAGGGTACAAAAGCGTGGTTTATTTGTTATATATTGTTGTGGTGTTTGTTATATACTCGTATATTATTAACAAAGGAAAAAAATTCGTCATCATCATTATCATGATGATTCGACGCCACACAAAAAGAGAACCTATTCATTAAGTAAATTAAACAAGATTCTCTGAAAAAACATGACGGGTCAGATACGGCTTGAATACCAGATCTTTTGTGAAAACTTTAATAATGCTGAGGAATCTGACCTCTATCTCACCGCAGGGTTGTCACGGATGGAATCCGCCATATTACTTTGAATGAAGAGTGAATTACTTTGATCTCAGTCACGAGTGAGCATGTCAGACGTTATCTTAATGTGTGCGTCACTTTCATGTGTTTGTTACTCACGATTAAATCTTTTCTACCGTATTAATTTACTGCCGAATCCTAGAGCGTTTCGGATAGTGTTATGCGTCGGTACGTTGACAATATTTGCTCGCAATAATTGAAATTTTGTAGCTGAAGCGAAACTGCCTGATTAATCCGTAGGTATTTGCGTAATCACTTTGAATATAGGTCGTTACAATCTGAAACTTGCTCACATATCAAAACGATAGATCAAGAGGAAAATGTCTATCTCGAACAAATATGTGTTGCTTAGTAATTTTGGATCGATCTATCATCTACATACATACATCACACCTTTCTCCCACAGGGCAGAGATAACTTATTTCCACTTGCTACCAGTTGAGAGGAAGGCTGGCTATGTATTAATACTCCATTGACGACCACGTAACATTAACTATAAAAAAAGTGATTGGTTTTCGAAAAAAATCCTATAATTGAACGTGCCCAAACAGAACCGAATAGTCCACCCAAATCAAATACAGCAAACAGATGAGTTACTCTGCTAGCCCAATGGGGTTAATTTAGTCTAGCCGTCTCTTTCACACTCTACGTATTTAAAATTAAACCTAGAGTCAACCCTATTAAGCTCGAGATCTGATAGCTTGATACCCTAGATTTCCAGTCTAAACGAACTTGCGGAGAGGTAACTTTTTAATTGTTACCCTTTAACTTAACGGTTGACTGAAACTCCGGGTCTGTGGGGGAAGAATTTTATTGGATACAAATCATGCTTATTTTTTGGTGTGTAATGAGTTGTTTCCATTACATACATGAAATAAGTAATATCAAAACAAATACTAGAATAAATACCCATTTAAACCAAAAAACACGAGTTTGTGTCGTATTGTAGTGAATTTTTGTGTACATTTTGTAGATTTTAGAATAGGTCGTAGGCCATTTTTATACACCTAGGTGATAAGTGAAAAGCAAGGTTTGCTGGTTCAGCTAGTAACTAAAATATTTCTGCGTCGACCTTTGTGAGAACGACCTCTCTCATGCCTCTCCTACCATCCTGAATGAGTGAGAGTGACAGGCAGACTAAACCTATTGCAATCGACTTTCAGAGTAACTTCTCAGATCGGCAGTCCAACTCAAACGTCAGTGCCGTCTTGGCGACTGCAAAACTCACAACCAGGGCACTGCTAATTTTAAAGTCAAAGATCTCTCGATCGATTTTATCCATTTCAACTTTTGCCTTCGCAATTCTCTCGTCTTGCCGTTTGTTCTTGTTAGTTGTGGACTGACTTGTTCAATATTTGGTATTTATTGTGATTTCAATAATAGAAAAGGTATGCCGTGTGGTGATGGTACAGCAGAATACCATTGTCACCACCCAAATCCCTATTGCGGGTGACGTACAAGGCGACTAAGGGATATGACGACGCGTAATGGCAGCAGTGTTTCTCTTATACCACCTAAAATATACTGTGATTTACGTGCCTGATTAATGGCAATAGGCTCACTATCTACTAGATTGGATCTAACATATTTTTTCTTCTATCTTTTCCGCCATAAAACTAAGTTTTTAAATACACCAGCGACATTAATGGTACAAGTAGGTAGTATAAATAGAACAACTCACACAAAATCGTAATCTTACAGATATGCTTTTACAGGTGTACAGCTGCAGTTATTAAAACAACATTAAACAAAACGTAAAAAATTAATGAGAAACTATAATTAAACACAATAATATACCTTCGTAAATTGTTCATATTATTTGATCATTGTAAACACAATAGCACTCACAAAGTGTAAATATAGAAACAACGTCGACATTTACGTGCAGTATTATAACACAATAAAACCAGCATACTTAAAATCATGTTACACATTATCTTAATATTGCGTACTTTCTAAGCTATTTAACCCATGAAGCAGTAACATGCAAAGCGAGAACTGCTAAGCGTCTAATGCACCATTACGACTGCTATGGCCGCTTTAACGCAACTGGATCAAAGCGATGAAACACCCCCATTAATGAAGGACTGAAGTCTATAGCTAACTGCCGCACTCAGAGACGTGTATTAACTTTAATGAGTACTTAATGTCAATTTTTTTTATTTTAATATAGCCCATAGACCCGGCAAGAATAGCGATTAGTTTTGCATACATACATAAATCACGCCTATATCCCCGAAGGGGTAGGCAGAGGTGAACTAGCACCCACGTTTCGCCAATTATGTTAGGTCCCATGTAATAGGTGGCCAGCCTATTGCTATATATCGGGCACAAAAGTGTCGCAGTACATTGCTAGGTGGTATAAGAGGAACGCTGCTGCCCATTCCTCATCACTGATTTATCCTTAGTCGCCTTGTACGACACCCACGGGAGAGATTTGGGGTGGTGACAATTGTATTCTACTCTGCCGTCACCACACGGCTGATTGGTTAGATTAGTTTTGGCTGATTAGTTTTGAATTGCCATTTTTTGACATTAAGTACGCATTTACGTTATTTGACGTCTCTGAGTGCGGCAGTAAGATAGCACCGCTATAATCAGAGGTCGTAACACCACGGTCGCATTGTTTTAACGTTATAGCAAATTGGATGCATTTGCACGTTGGAAAGATAAAAATGACATACGCTTTAGGCCTTTTGCAGACTGCGCGTTTGACTGACCAAGCGAGGTGTTTTTATTCGTCTTCCGAATTTAGTTAATAATTGTCAAGTTAAATAATCATAATAGACCCAATGCGATCGAACGCTCTAGTGACTAGGAGGATATAAATACTCGTCTTATCCCAAATACCAAGGATATGGATCTATATAGTTCTATGGCTTCTTCTAGAGAAGAGACAATCGCAAGATGTATTTGTTTTTAATTTTAACATTATATAAATGTTAGAAAAATTAGTACAAAGATTTTGGTGGTTAGAAAAAGAATTTCGAAAAATTATGATCTTGAGGCGGAAATCTAACCCGCGTTCGCTGCTATCCGGGCAGGTGCCTGACCGCTCGGCCACCCAAGATACTAATTAACTAGCAAAAATTCGTCTAACCTTTACACTTCACGTTGTAAGCCAACGGGTACCCTCGCAATGTAGAAATAAATTTCAAACATTCCAAAGCAGATATTTTTACAAATATCAAATATTTTTACAAATGGTACAAATTTTTCTAACATTTATTTAATGCTAAAATTAAAATTAAATAGTTTATAAAGCAAACCCAAGATTAACCGAACGCACGGTATTTGTAAAAATATCTGCTTTGGAATGTTTGAAATTTATTTCGAAATTATTTTTCTAACCACTAAAATCTTTGTAATCACAAAATGTATTCGGAAGGTCTGTCTATTGTACAAAAAATGAACAGAATGCCAATGTTAAAAAACTTTTGTAAGATATCATCAATTGACCCATATCCTTTGAAAATGAGAACTTTTGATTATACGAATCGCATTTGATCATTTACAGTTTTGGCCTTAAATGTAACTGATTTTCGAGTTTGCACTGCTTTGCTGTAATGCACATTAAGCCTCCCAGCAGTTATATGGCCGAGGATGATATCAACGATGACGATGGTTTGTAATTATAGACACAACACAACTGTATTTACATTTACATTACAATTACTTAATATTTTTTCATAAAGCTGTTATAAATAAACCACAAATACATTTTACATTCAACGTGTTCAGCCAAGAAAACCGCACCATGCGCGCAAACCCTTACAAAAACAGTGAAACCTGAAATTATTACTGACACTCACATCACATAAGCACTTAATGCTATAAAAATGGCGTGCGGTGTGAGGAATAATAAATTTATCGTCTATAAAGGTAACTGTTATGTCTCGTGGCGTTAAACCTATTTGCAAGAGCTTCACTGCTTAGCGATCTGTTTCTTTTGCCTACCAAAATCCCACATTATTACAGGTCAGTATGAATTTAATGATACTTCTGTATCGTTATTATTATATATTGCCGTGTGGTGACGGCAGAGCAGAATAATTGTCACCACCCCAAATCTCTCCAGCGGATGTCGGACTACAAATAAAGCGACTAAGGGTTAAAACAGTGATGAGAAATGGGCAGCAGCGTTCCTCGCTTATACCATACCACCTATCAATGTACTGTAACTTTCGTGCATCGTATCATTTGCCATAAATCCATATGTCATACTCATTGTTTACTGTATTAGTCACATGCTAGAATTACCTCTATAATCGATCAAAGTCGCCCAGCCGCGCCGGCGAACCTTACAACCTCCTGCTCCTCAGCTCGCGGGCCGCCTCGCCCCTCAGCGCCTACGCGATTCTAAATTACACTCTAGGGGTAGGGCAGAGAAGTACCACGTAGAATCGGCGTTGGCCGGATTCGCCCCAAAGTAGAGTAAATTGTAAGAAATATATGACAGTATGGTTATATATTATAATTGTTTTTATTTTCTAATACCTACTTCTCATTACCTCTATAATCGATCGATGTCGCTTCCGTACAAATTTAACCTAACAGTATGGCAAATGAAATTCTGGCAAGTGTAGGTATATGGCATTTGAAATTATGGAAACTAATATTAAGTCAGTTAAATAGTATGGCAAATCAAAGTTAAAGTCAAAATTCATTTATTCATATCTGGTATGATTACAATAGACTTATGAATCTTCAAGACGCTAGATACCGAAAACCCGTGTATCCAACAAAAAAATAGGGGAGTGCGCAGCATGCCTCAGTCTGTAATGATAGGTCTCCCAAACCCGCCCACGCCCCGATCCGCAACGAAGCGCCGACCCTGCCGCGTTCAATACCAAGACGATATTAAACGTTTCGCTTGCAGAACGGCACGCAAGTAGGCTGTAGAGAAACCCACCGTTGTCAACGAGTTATGACATTGCAGGTACATTGTAAATTATGCACCAAATACAATCCCACAACTCGCCAATCACATAAACCGAAACATGCCGCGCACTACCAATCAACCCAACCTACCTATACGGACACAAAAGTTTTCAATATCTAGCGAAAAATCTACGCCATCCGTTCGTAAGCTACCGGGAGGCCCTGTTCTGAGAAGAACGGGCAAGAAACTCAATCGGGTATTTTCCTCCCTTAGTTACACATATAATATATAATCTAAATTCAATGAAAATTTAATGAAAGATGTCAATAGCTTTAACTTCAAGTAATAATAATTAGAGTCACAATTTCTGAAGCTATCAACAAAAATAAAATTCTGACAAGTGTTGGTGTATGGCATATGCAATTATGGAAAATAATATTATGTCAGTTGAATAGTATGGCAAACGAAATTCTGGCAAGTGAAGGTATACCCACAAGAATGCTGTCAACATTATTATTATGGCGACAGATATACTCTAGCTAGATAGTGGCGTGCGGTGACGGCAGCGCAGAATACAATATAATGTCCTCTCCCATCTACCCCTACGCTGTCGTACAAGGAGTCTAACAATAAAAACATCTAATGGCGAGACTATTGCCATTCAGCGGGAACTTTAATTGCAATAATTTACTAGATGATGCACCAGGAACACTACTGCCCATTCCTCGTTTTATATAACTCTTACTGCAGCACTCAGAGACGTCAATTAACTTTAATACTAAATAAAGACAATTCAAAAATAGTCGCTATTGTTGCTAGTTCAATGGTCTAGATTTAAATGATTCCATGATGTTGACACCCACATGTTGCAACCGATTATATTATTTCTGCGTTTGATTTTAGTCACCGATAATAAATGTCAAATTAAAGTAGTTTTTGTAGTTTTTCACTACTGTTTTCCGCGATGCATTAAATGTTGTAATTTTAATAAAAAGTAAAAATAAATAGCGTGCTACACGCTATTGTCGGAACCGTAAATAATTCAGTGAAATAATTAGCAATAAAAAGTTATAGGCCAGACATTACTACGTTTTCTAATTAAACAAGCTCACACAGCAGTCGGGGTATATAGAGGATCAACTGTTTTTATTCATGTAGAAAATACCTTTAGTTACATAGTGTAATGTAAACTGTTAGAATAATATTAAAACACATTATCATTTCTGTGCAAGTTGCAGTTGAGAGGACATCCGAAAATGGGAATTCCCATCTGTTTCCTTAGGTGTTTATAAAACATTTTATAAACAATAATACTGGCTTAATGGTGCTTTTCTACCAGAGCTGTGCGAGGTGGCATTGAGAGGAATGTGCTTGAGGATAGTCAGTAGAATCACTCTATTTGAATGCTAGTCATGTGTTTGAGGAGAACCAATAGAATCACTCCATTTCCAAATAGAGTGATTCTATTGGTTCTCCTCAAATACATTACTAACATCGCATCCTCGCACAGCTTTGGTGGAAAAGCACCGTTAGGCAGGATGCCCGTTCTAAGCCACCATCCCTACTGCTTTTTGACAGAGTTGCTGTAACAGAAAGGAAAAATATCCAAAGAGGGTTGGTGTCAGGCAGGCTGTAAAACCTAAGCCAATACCCTGAGCGGTGGATTGGAATGTTGTCATTCCAATCACTCTCTCCGTTCATCAATCTCTCGACATGGTCCGTTCCGTCTCTTTTCTATATATTAATTCATCATAAGCACCTTTCTGGTGTGATGGATGATATGAATCAAAAGGGAGTGCATGGCTTGATGACTTCTGACCGATAGGAATGGAAGAGGAAACATACTACGTCGACCCCAGATAGCCTAGGAACAGGGCAGGGAGAAGAAGAAGAAGATTGAGTTTTTTTTTTTTTTGAACACTAGCAAAACCAGCTAACCCTGCAAGCCGATTGCAATCGTCTTAGTCTACCAGTCACTCTCACTCATTAGGTATGATAGCAACGTTTGAGAGAGATGGCAACACAAAACCGATTCCAATTAATTTAAAGAGTAGCCCCTCAGGTCATAAAAACCCTTAGGGCCTGTTTCACAATCGATAAGTAAGTTCGAAGTAGCTTACTTTGCAGATCATTTGACAGTTGTAATATGAAATATATGTCAATTGAACTGCGTAGTAAGCTTCTTCGAACTTACTTGCCAATTGTGAAACAGGCCCTTAATATAATATATGTATAAAATTTTCGTGTCACAGTGTTTGTTATCGAACTCCTCAAAAACTGCTTCACCAATTTTATAATTTTTTTTCAGTTTACTTGGTAAGTCTAAGAATAAATAGGTCGGAGACTATTTTTTATCCCTAGATGACAAAGGCAAAAGAACGTCTGCCGGGTCAACACGCATGTATAATATTGTTGTGTAGGAATATTAAAAAAAAGAACCGACGAGCGAGTATTTAAACAAACATAACTTTTCAGCGTGGCTAATCTGGCAACTCATAAATTATTGCCACATTTACGCATTATGCTCGAGTTTTCGTGTGTTAAATTTTCACACGTTATTTATTGCTTGGAAAATTGACAAATCGCGTGTTCAGCCCGCGACCTTGTGGCACGTCGACGACAAATAAGTGTCGTACTATCTGATTGTAAATAATGTTGTGCCGCGCCGTGACCATTGAAAAGAAATATTACCACCAATTGCGTGGCTGTGCAATTTAGTAGCTGTGAATTTTAACGGCAGTTGTGTGAGTGGGTGGCGGGAGCTGTTGCACAAAACGCAGTGATTGTTGAGCGATCAAAATATTATCATATTCATTTACTTTAGAGGAGCTCGCTTGCGCAGGCATAGCGCGTTTGGCCTGCGTTTCCGTAAACTAAGCAATCTACGCTGAGGCTGGTCTTTCTATGGGTGACCAAAAATATATTAGCTCCAGTTTCTTCTTGCTTCGAAAAGCTCGCTAAGCCGTTGGTCCCGGCTGCATATGCAGTCGTTAATACCCACTAACCCGCACTGGGCCAGCGTGGTGGGTTATGGCCAAATCTCCCTATAGCTTCCATTCATAGGGAAGGCCCGTGCCCCAGGGCTGGTGATGAAGACACTTCTAACTTCTAAGCATAAAGAATAGATGCGCACTCGTAAAGTTTATAACGTATGTAAGTATAGGAAAATTATTACCTACAAAAAACTGGTAAAATATTAGACATTTACTCGTTATTTTTTCCATTAATGATTACGTAATAAGTAAGGATGGATACGACTGACAACTATATCATTATCGTTGGTTGGATGGATACGATTGGCAACTGCTGCAAAAAAAATAAGAATCGTTTTGCAATAAGATCTTATCAATCCGGACTCCTCCTAACAGAACCAGGCATTGGAGCAGAGTTTCCAAGTTCAATTATTGGGGTTCCTAAGCGAAAACTTTAATTCGATTGTGTAGCAAACATTCGGGCGAGAATCCCGGACCAATTCTACGGAACGATCTCAGGACTCAGAATTCGCTTCTCCGCATGAGACGGTATTTGCCGCTTACTCAGATAAAACTTTCTTCAAAGATACGAACGGTTCTAATGGAATTTGCTATACCTGTGAAATCTAAACCTATTTGTGGAAAACCTTCATGCAGGTGCCTAATTATTTTTATTGCTGATAAGTTCTCTTAATTTTTTTTTGCTGATACACTACGGTCATGATCATGAATGCAGATATTAGTTATTCAAAGTCTGCTCTGAAATACCTACTTGAATAATAATTGCATTTCCCTATTAGAGTTTTATATAAACGTGATGGTGCAGAATACAATTGTCACAACCCCCATAGGGTGTCGCACAAGGTGACTAAAGATAAAGACAGCGAAGAGTAATGGGCTGCAGCGTTCTTAAAGTAGCTGCCTTTCACTGAGTCACCCACCTTATACGGCCACGCCGGAAAAATTGGGTGTGGCGACAATAAATTGTATTCTGCTCTGGCTTCACCACATGGCACCTTTTTTAAATTGATTTTATTGGGCTGCTTCCCCTTTCACCTTCACCTTTGTTAAATGTAAGCAATTTCGGTGTTATGATAGATAACACCGAAATTTCGGTGTTATCTATCAAATCGAAAGTTTAGGGAAATAATATTCAAGAAGCGATGATTGATTTTCAAAAGACGCCTCTGTCGCGTAATATATTCATTCGTATCTCCGGATTCCAAACAGGTATGCAGGTATTCAGCAATGTGTTATGAATTTTATTTAATCATGTCCTTCCATTGTCATTTCAGAATATCCCCTCTGTCGGGGCACAGGACTTCCCTATGGTTGGAATAATATAGGGAGAATGGGCCGTAACCCACCACGGCCAGTGCGGGTTGGTGGGTATTAATGGCTGCAGAAGCAGCCGGGACCAACGGCTTAGCATGCCGTCCGAAGCACGGAGGAATTCGACATAATAAATTGTTGGTCACCCATCCAATGATCGGCCTTAGCGGAACATTTCTTAGTTTACGCAATCGCAGGCCGAGTGCGCTATATATGCCACTGCACTAGCGAGCTCCTTTCAGAACCTTAGCGAACATTACTCAGTTTACGGAATAGCTTATACGGAATTATATTTCAGCATTGTGTTATGACTTATATTTAAGTAAATCAATTTCCTCAGGATGGAAAACCCTGAACTCCTGACAGGTTTTCCATTTCCCGACTGTAGCTAGAACATTTCATGCAATACCTTAGACTTTGATGCATTCGATTCTAGCAAAACTTGGCACGCTCTTTCAGAAATAACGTCCAACTATCTATTGTGGAGTTGAAATAATAATTTTAACTGCTCGCTCTGTTATTATGTGGAAGCTCAAATGTAAGCCAAAATAATCTGGTACTTCTCTCCGACGAGCTTTATAGCCTTTGGTGAGGCTAGCAACGTTCATATTGTTAAAATTTTTTGATACAGCTACTTTAATGGAAAACGAAATAGCGCATAAAAATTACTTTGATCTTCAGTACTCCTAGAAGGATACAGATTATTTCGATCTTTAGTACTCCTGAAAATGAAATTGTTACAAAACATCTGACAAAATAAATAAATGCTTTTGATATTCAAATAACTGTTATCCTGGAAAATTACTAATGTGAATAAGTTTATAGGTTAAAAAAATCATGTAAAATAATCAACGTGGTATTTCAAATTTCAACATAACGTTTTGGAACACTTGAAATTCGAACAAACAAGCGAAAGTATATATATTGATATAGGCTAAGAAATACAACACGAAATAATTAAGGTCGTGTAATTTTTTCAAACCCACGGTGTTATTTACGGCCCACTATGCGTTTTGTCTTTATTACATTCGGCTGACTAATGAAGAATATACCGACATTCTACATTCATTGTTCCATGATAAATCGCTATACCAAACATATTTGTCATTAGGACGCACGTATGGTGTGAACAGGTAAGCGATTCATCTTTCGCATGGTGAAGGAAGAAGGTACACATATATGTCACGCCGTATACCCACCCGTAGCGTGTAGGATCTTTTGTTTTGATACACTGAGTTGTAATGAAAATGGGTCGTGGTTTCTACAAGGTGTACATGGTATATAAAGCCGGCAACTATCATGCTAACATAGTATATTAACATATATACTATGGTAATAGTAAAAATTCTAAAAATATTTAAAAAAAAAATCATACATTTTGTTTTTCTGAACGAACTATTTGTATGGAGTAATCACCATAGTATTTATATGACTACAGGTGCTGGCTTGATATACCATGTACCACCTTGTATAAAGGGTAAGTGGTTTTTGAATTGCGTCTATCTTGTATTAATAACCCATATAGCGTAATATAGGATTATAATTTAAAATTAGACACTCGCGTTTAAGTATTAATTACAGGAAAAATAACAACTCATATAAAAAAATATTTTTTAAATAATTATAAATTAAATTTTATATCGTTGCAATAAAAATACTCTATTTTCGTGATCATATTTTGGTATTGATATTCTTCCAATAAACTGTCCTGTGTAGAGCAGATGGAAATCAACGACGACCCGTAATTATTTCTCCAACCATACCATACCGAACTAACAATTATCATAAAAACGTCATTAAAATCGAAGAAATGTAATACCCGAGTTCAAAAAGCTTCCGAGTTCTGTTTTAACCGTTAATGATCATCTGAAATTCCAACGAGCAAACGGCGGATTGTGAATGCGTATTTGTGATGGGTTTAGCACCACAAATTGAATTGTCGGCGCGCGAGCCGAGGCAGGCGGCCATGTGTCCATTTTGTGTGCTTTCGACAGCAAGCATCGCTATTCATTTCTCTCTAATTTGTAAGAGGTACAGTCTAATATAGAGACAGTGTTCCTAGTCTTGTAACGTACAAAGTTATTAAAAAGAAAATGCATATATATAAATCACGCCTATATTCCCGAAGGGGTAGGCAGACAATGAAAATATGGTTAATTCAAATAAGGTGTCATTACATACACTCATGAATCGTCAATTAAATGCGTTGAACATTTGAAAGAGGTGTCACAGAGGTGAATTAAGGGCCGGTTTTTTGATGCATAGTTAACTCAACCAATTGTTAAAAATTGTTACTAATCTTGAAATATCAGACTGATATTTAACCATTAGTAACAATTTTAGTTACTAATGTTTTAAATATCAGTCTGATATTTTTACTAATGGTTAAATATCAGTCTTATATTTAAAGATTAGTAACAATTTTTAACAATCGGTTGAGTTAACTGTGCATCAAAAAACCGGCCCTAACATTAACATTGGCTCTTCGCCAATTAGTATAGGTCCCATATAATAATAGGCGGCGAGCCTATGGCCATCTATCGGGCACGAAATAGCAGTATATTGTTAGGTGGTATAAGAGAAACGCTACTGCCCATTACTCATTGCTGTCTTTACCGATAGTCGCCTTGTACGACATCCACGGGAGAGATGGGGGTGGTGACAGTTGTATTCTACTCTGCCGTCACCACACGGCCGACGTATTTATTCACTGCAAAAACCTTTATTAATAGTTCCATTAAATCTACTGCTATTTCTATGCTGTGGAGATGCCGGATAGCTCGGACAATACTTATAGCAGATATCATTTCCAATACATATTATAGTCCAGAGCAGAATTGTCACCAATTAATTTGTCACGAAGGTACTTCCTTTGTCAGCAATGTCATTTGTGTGGGGATATACCGCACAATTTTAGACCGTATTCCTATCCACCATAAGATCTATGCTATATTTAACTTATGTTTGAGCACAGGTAAATATATGAGCTAATTCATTGTTTAACCAGTGATTACAACATTTTTGAACATATTTAGCATTATTGACGATACTTGGGTGTTAATTTGCCTCTGCCTAACCCTTCGGGGATAAATAGGAATGATTTAGCTAAGTTATGTATGTGTAATAACATTACGTATAATAACCATTAAGATAATAAAAGTTCAAGCCGTACTGCTAGTTACGCCCAGTCAATAACACGATGACGTAGAGAATTCATTTTACTGAGAATATTTTATTAAAGTATAAGTTTCGATATAAAGACATTGCAAGTTATTGTGAAGTCACGTCCTCCGATATAACGCTAAGCTGCAGCTCTCTTACACGTTCAATGATTCAAAAATATGTAGACAAGACTCTACGACATCCGTTGAAGTTTCGTATTGTATTTACGTTGAATTCGTGGAATGTACGTGAGCCTATTGATGTTCAGTCAGCTGTGTTATATTATACAGGGTTATTTTAAAAACACCATAAACCTTGCAGTAGTAGATAGCTAACATCATAAGGAACAATGTTTGTTTTACGACTTTTGATGACTCGTAAGATTTTACTTTCATACAAAAATAAATACTAATTTAATTTACCGCTCTAAAAGTCAATAACTCTACGTACACCTACTTGCGTCGGCATTATGCAGCGCGCGGGCCTAGCGTAGCGTCGCCCTTTCGTTTATGATTGAAAACAGACGTATACGTCATGACAGTGCAATAAAAACTAAATAAAATAATTTTGCGCAATGTATTGCGTTACCAATATAAAAACTCATAAACCAAATGTCGTTGTTTTATGATGTTAGCTATCTCTTCATGGGAGGTTTTTGGTATTTTAAAAATAGCCCTGTTTATAAGTTTTGAAACACTTTTAGCAGCACTGGCAGCTGTGTGTGAATTTAGAAAAATGGTGGTGGTATAACTTGTTACACACACGCACGCACGCACGCACGCACGCACGCACGCACGCACGCACACACACACACACACAAATATCGCCTATCTATTCCCAAAAGGGCAGGCAGAGGTAACACCCACATTTTACCAAAGAACTGTGTTGTGTCCCATGTCATAGCGACGGGAGAGATTGGGGGTGATCACAATTGCAGTCTTCTCTATCGTCGCCACACGGCTTCCACTTCAATGAAACGAATCAAAATTAGTAACTATTTCTATGGTTTGTTGTCCCGTATAAAGATCTTCCCCCTTCGTCGATGATGCGGTATACCTTTCGCATCTCAACAGGTTACCAGTTACCAGTAATTCTGTTTTCCACAACGGAGCGTATTTGTGCTGTGTATTATATTATTATGTTAAGCCGCGTGCACACTGAATAATTGATGATGATGCCGTATCTCGAATGACGTTATATCGCCTTCCCAATATGTATACGGAGATAGCATTGTTTGCGGTACAAGCCGGCCGTTTACTTTGTTACTACGTATATATGCTACGTAGATATACATTGATTAATTGCGTCCGTCCGTCCGCAACGGGCGTTTGATTGCAGCAAACATTTGTCACTAATGGATGAATCGGTTATTCCTCTTATTCTGACACGCTACTAATCGATAATCGAGTTCTTTATTTAGTCTGTGCTCGTTTGAGTACAGTGTCACAATAGGCTTGTTTCACAGAGACTATTTTGAACCTTGGGAACCTAATTACAACCATTGTGAACGTTCATTCGGCTCTTCAAACAAGCAGTGTGCGGAGCTATCTTTGTAATGCATTATTCGCTTCAGCATTGGGTACACGGCAGATAGAGCTCGTGTTTGCCTTCATCAATGTTTGCACTTAAAATTATGCGACATAAAATGTATGATATGACCACCGGATTACAGATCTTCTGAAATTGTGACGGAAATTGTTTATATCTGAATACAAGAAGTATTTATTTGATATTATTCATTATTAAATACCACGTAAAGTATGATATTAAATAGAATATTTCGACCAGCTGTAGCTAGCCTGACCGGTAGTTGACCAAATTAGGTTTTTGGTTGGTTCCATAAGCGTTACGGCTATGTATAAAGTTACAAATGTACGAGTACGTTGTTAATTTAAAATTAGAACACATTTTACTGCTGTCTCTCTTATTATTCTACTTCCAGATCATGTCAAACCTACCGCAGCTTACAGTGCCACCAATTTATTTTGCCCAATGTAGATTTTGACATTTCTACGACATTCTTTGTTCACCATTAGCGATACCACCTATTGACTAGATGTGTTGCTGCAGCTACCCTACAACCTCTGTTGTGTTCTAGAAAAATAAACAAGCAATGCCAAGGAATAAAACTTGAATAAACTCACTTATATCTGTAGATAGAACATTGAAACCCACCGTAGGTAAATGCTGCCCAATCATGGTCAACTTAGCTATTTCAATACACTTAATGAGAGACCCACGGACTCCTTTGAAGCAGACAAACATCTCTCGTAACAATATATCAAGAGCTGGTACAAACACGTGTGGAATAGGACTCCTAATGCGGACATTACGGGGTAGCATTGTTTTATTCGACAGGGTGGCTATTCTCACGTCATATCTCTCATGGTAATGGGACGGTTGTCGGCCTCGATTAGAAATGGGCTTAAGGCAAGGCGCTCCTCCTTTGCGTTCTAATGGATACCCATTTCTCTCTATCAACACTCCGTATAAATTCAGCTGTATTATTACCTACCGATAGAGGTAACGACAAATCTTGTTAAAGGTTCGTGTTAATGATAAATAATGTTGTTTATGCGAAACGATTTTAATAGCCTTATATTGGAGCTTTAGCTGTGTAGTCTAAACACAAACATACAAAATTAACACCCACTTTTCTTTACGAAAATAATATATAATTTATGTCGTCAATTTGCGAAATCAAGACAAATTATTGACTAGTTTTCCTAGATAGTGTTAGCTTTAGCAGTAGGCCGAACACTATTTTAATTTTATTTTATTGAGAAAACCAACAGCGTTTTTACAATTTTATTTTATGTTGTACTTAACTATGAGTAAAGCTAATAAAAGGTTTTCTTTTATTACTGGCTATTATGCTTAGGACGTGAAACAAAATATAATACTATTTATATAAATATCAACACAAATCATACACATTCTACATACATAAATACGCATACATATATAATTATACATATATTTATACTTTTACGTTTCATAAATATCCACTTGAAAAGTTTAATGCTTAATATTTATCATTCTATGTTATTAATAATTTCCATCGCTTTATGCTTAACTATACTTTTGCTACGAATAAAATAACTTTCTATAAAAGAAAATCTGTAAAAAACCTAATTAAATCTCTAGTGCAGCTTATAAGTAGATAGCAGTGTCGCAGAATAGGCTAAAGTACAGTAATTTTGACAATACAACATCAAAGCTCTATGTAAAGATTCATCATCATCATCATCATCACCAGCCCTTTAATGTCCCCACTGCTGGGGCACGGGCCTTCCCTATGGATGGACGAATATAGGGAGATTGGGCCTAACCCACCACGCTGGCCCAGTGCGGGTTGGTGGGGTATTAACGACTGCTGATGCAGCCGGGACCAACGGCTTAACGTGCCTTTCGAAGCACGGAGGAGCTCGTGATGATAAATTTTTGGTCACCCATCCAATGACCGGCCTTAGCGTAATTGCTTAGTTTACGCAATCGCAGGCCAAGCGCGCTGTGCCACTGCGCTAGCGCAAGTATTAAATTAATTTTGAAATTATAATTTTCTTAAGTTAATTTAATAACCTAACGTACCTACTTAAATTAAAATTATGTCTTAAAAAACGCATTAGGCAAATAAATTTAAGTAAATAATAAAATAACAAATTCTATCTCTGAATTTCTTATTGTGTTAGGCTGCATTGCTCACTTTCTTTGCCTTAATAGAGACACATTTATGAGTAGATACGTTAATGCTCTAGAGCACAAAAATCGATTTTGTGCAGCCTATATCCTGCACAAATAAGCACTTTCAGAGCATGAGAAGTGAAAATATGTATTTCATATAACAACTATCAAAATGATCTGCGAAGTAAGTTCGAAGTAGCTTACTACGCAGTTAAATTGACATATATTTCATATTACAACTGTCAAATGATCTGCGAAGTAAGCTACTCTTATCGATTGTGAAACAGGCTCTTAGGGCCTGTTTCACAATCGAAAAGTAAAGTTCTAAGTAAGCTACTTCGAACTTATCTGATCAGTAAACAAATTTTTGCGTTTCACAATCTCTGAGTAGGGTTAATTACCACGTAATCTGCAGATTAAATTAATCATCGGATGCACTACCAAGTAGCCGTTTACTTATGAGAAGTAAATCTATTTATGACAAGATAACCTCAAATATGACATTTCTAGATTCATCAACAATGTTTATTTTTTTCATTTAAAATGAAAATTTTTGATCTTATTGAAGATGAATTACGATTTTTTCGGTCGCATGACGGGACCGCGTAAGGAACTAATATTTCGGTATCGTGTAAACAACATGGAAAAATATGATGATACTGACTTCAAGATGAGATTCCAAGTGTTAATTATATTTTTTTCTCTAATAGAGCATTCAATAACTGCTCTTACGTCGAGGTAAGTTGTTATGTATTCCTACATCTATGGCACCAGTACGTAAAATTTACACTTCATTATTTTATGCATCCTAGTCCTACTACTTACCTAGTTTTATTAATATATTATGTCCTTGTTCTAGGAATTATGCAGTTAAACCTTTGGATCGTCTATTTTTAACACAGAGATATTATGCAACAGGAAGTTTCCTTAGTTAGCTTAGCTTAGTTGGTGACTTCACTGGTGTAAGCAAGGCATCTGCTAGTCGAATTGTTAAATTAAATTCACATGCGATTGCACAGCTACTGATCAAGAAACATCCAAACTTCAATAGGGATAATGATTGGAACATACCACCTCCATCCCAACATCGTCCTCATACTGCCAAAAACAATGATACCTACTGTAAGCTCTATTTGTGTAAACTACACAATGTAATGTTTTATTTATTATAAGAAAACATTATTGTTAATTAAGAAATTTATTTAAAATAAAATGTTCACAAATTTTTATCAATTTTATTTTGCAACCAGTCTTCTTCTTCAAACAACCACTGTTTCCGTTTAAGGTCTAATTCCTCATCTATAATTTGTTTCTGCAATTTCTAGTTTGCTTTCTGCCACCTTTTCAAAACGTCTCATTGGTTTTGTTTACCTAAAACAAGTAGGAAATTATTTATTTATAGAAATTTTCATTTGACGTGAATGTAATGGTAACAGAGTTCATGATGACTGATGAGGTGGTGAAAACCACTATAGAATTCTCAATATAAAATACATCACAAGACTTATTTTCAATGATTCTGCATAATT
Organism: Cataclysta lemnata; assembly: GCA_963931975.1. NCBI lineage: Eukaryota > Metazoa > Arthropoda > Insecta > Lepidoptera > Crambidae > Cataclysta > Cataclysta lemnata. The sequence goes on along the minus strand of OZ008353.1, from coordinate 8,649,065 downwards.
GCACATCAACACGGATGTTTGTGCAGCAAAATAACACCACTTTCACTGCACAAAATCCACTCTGAAACAATTTTTGAATTATTGAAAATAATCTGTCTGACACCATTGAAACCTATCTCATTGACAAACGTTTGACATGGCTGTTTTGTTGACAACTCGTTACGTTCCATTCTTACAGAAACATTGATTTTAGAAAAGGTGAAATCACTCAATAACCTCACAATGTACTATGTTTTTCATGTGAATATATCATTATTTTATGAGAAAATCATAACGAAAAATATTTGTAATTTAGTTGCTGCATTTACTGTACATAATACAAACACAAAAATTATTCTTACCTTGAAACGAAACGTTAAAATCTAAAGTTGCCAGCATACTCTTATGTAAGTATTTATTAGTTAATCTTCACTTTAATTTACTAGTTGGATGATTATGAAACGCAAAGAAAGTTAACGGAAGGATTTAAACTCTATGTAATTTACTGGCTAAGTAAATACTTATAACTTTACTTTTCGATTGTGAAACAGACCCTTAATCTGATAATCTGACGTGCAGTTGATTGTACAAAAACCAATACCAACCGCTTACACTTACATCTAGCTCAATAATTCTACTTACCAAATTTCCAACAATAAGGAACCACCAAACATAACTAACAGCTGCTATAAAATTTGTTACAACAAACAGCTTCTCCAAGGCTTAGTCCACATGAGTGCGCAACGCCGCACGACCAACTTTGGCACACCATACAAAATCTAAGCTCAAAGACGCGCGGTCAAGTGAACTTAACCTAATATTTATTTGAACCGCTGCCACTGAAAGGTAAAAGATAAGTCGGCAATAGTAAACGATAGTTCTGGCTACATAATGCTACAATTGTAGTACTCGTAACGCTGCTACGACGTAGCAAAGTATTGCTTTGGGCTACGGGTAGCATGGTTGCAGCTACTCGTGACGACTACGGTATTTATGATGCCGATGCTGCACTCAGATACGTCAAATAATTTTAATGAGTAGTTAATGTCAAAAAAATTAATTTACATCTAGATCATAGACCCGGCAAGAATAGCGACTAGTTTTTACATTAAGTACTCATTAAAGTTAATTGACGTTTCTGAGTGGGGCCGTTTAGTTTAATGAAATTATTTACGTTAGTCTAAATTTGTAGTACCTATGTTGTGAATTGTATTACAACGTTACTTCTATGACTGTAGAGGTGAAGACTATTACCCAGTAAGCTTTAATATTTTTTTTTATTTCTCTTACTGTTATACTCAGAGACGCCAATTAACTTTAATGAGTACTTAATGTCAAAAAAATTTATAGATTCTGCAAGAATAGCGACTAGTGTCGTGTGTGTAGCAAGAATAGCGTGATTTTTTGACATTAAGGACTCACTAACCTTAATTGACGCCTCTGAGAGCGGCAGTTAGTCAATGCGAATGAAAATAACATTGTTAGCATTTCGGTGACTACACAATCTGTCTGCTGGCCACCGGCTTCGTACCGGATTAGTCCCGGGCGAGTGTAACAGTCGCCAGCCTCGTAAATGACTACTTTCGTCGTCAGCCCGCCCCAGTGACCCGGGCCCCTCGATTCATCCGGGCATTCTACGAAATCCAGATAAAGTACGCGACGGACCCACGGAATGGAAGTCCCTGTGATTTTTAAATTTAAAAGAGAATCTTTTTGGACAAAGACCTCATATTGAGCACAGTGAAAATTCTCCCTTAATTCCTGTGGGCTGGACTTTTATACTAGTTGTTAGAAACTCCTTTAAGATTGTATATATATTTTTGATGGATATTTGAATATGACATGATTATTTAATTGTGAAAATAAGTGACAAATAAAAAAGAGACGAAATTGAGAAAAGCTATCGATAAAATTGCTTTTATTTGATTAGTTATTTACACTAGTTGTACTGTAATATTACTGTAACACCTTATTGTACATTATAGTTTTGCAATAAAGATATTTAGTTTTCCAATATTGCCATGTGTGGACGGCATAGGTGAGTACATGTAAGCTTCAACCTTCTATTCACGACCAACAGCCATACTTAGAGACGTCAATTAACTTAAACAAAAAATTGGCAATTCAAAACTAATCGTCGCTATTCTTGCCTATGGTCTAGTTTTGATTGACATTTATTTTTACATTGAGTACTCATTAAAGTTAATTGTCGTCTCTGAGTGCGGCAGTAAATCGTGTCACAGAGTTTGTTATCAAACTCCTCCGGAAAGGCTTGGCCGATTTTTATGAATTGTTTTATGTACCTATATTATGTAGGTCTAATAATAGATCGTCACGAGTCCGGAAAATCCCACTTCCTGGTCAGGGTGACATAAAACATACAATTATTAACTTACCTCGGGAAATAAAAATGAAAGCCTCAGACCGCATATACATACATACATACATAATTCACGCATATTTATAGCAAAAACTTGTCATCTGAGGTCTTCTTTGTTTTATCGCTATCGCCCTTCGTATAATAATCTACTCTTAAACCCGTAGATGATAATATCAAAACAAAATATCGATATATAAATATCGAATCCTGGTAGGGGCAAACTTTGTGATGACCACAAATGTTTGTTTCCGAGTCATGGTTGTGTATATGCTTATGTAGTATATTTTCAACATTTATATACATAATTATATTAGAAATATATCCGTCATCTAGTATCCATAACACAAGTGCTTAGGCTACTTACTTTGGGCTAGATGATAGGTGTGGGTGTAAAAAAAAATATTTATTAAATATTTGCCGCGTCACCTATTAAAATATAATATCTTGAATGGGTAGCAGCATCGTGGCAACTAGCAACACTGGGATTGACGTGCCCGCTAGGTGACAATGACACCTCTGTCGGCCTCGTTGGAACCATCAGACGGGATTAATGTAGCACTGGAGTATTTTATGCACCATTAATCATCAATCTTGTATTTGAGTTAAATCATCCGTACAGACCGCGACGACGCCATATAATTGAAACAACTTTTTCTTAAAACGAATTTTATTTTTGTGTTTATTCTGACAATTCATTTTTGATTTCTTTAATGAAACTTAAATATCTTTTAATACAGTTCAAATCGAAATAGTTGAAAATTTTCCGTCGCTTTATTTCATCTGCTTGCTTATAAAGATACATAGGTACGGTATTGTGGACTCATTTTCACCACAGATATATTAATGTTACAGTGCATGCATGCTGAGACTAGGGCCTAATGGCCTCATACGAAAATTACCATTATATTTATTAATGATATTTATTTTTAAAATTTTATGTTCTTAAATAATAAAATCTGTGACTACGAGGTCAACAAATGTTTTTATTTCTTTTTTTATACGATACTCAATGCTTGTAATTATTTCTTCATTTGATTCATAACTGCAAATCCTTTGTAAGTCCAATTCATTACCTGTCAACAAAAAATTTCATAATTAATAACTATTTAATGTTTATTAGGGTCTTTACTAATAATAATTGTCATATGTAATCCTGCTCTTTTTTTTAATAAATGTATTTAAGCCGTCTGGTTAAACATTGTGGTCCTGTAGCCACTCTGAAAAAATACTACCTACTGAGTTACTGAGACACATAGACACGTCATGATTACAACAGTAGCTTACTGGCTTAATTCAACAACAAGGAAATACTGGGATTTTCTCATTTGATTTTGAGTACAGATAAGAGCAACCACAAAGTGCTAGAAAGTGACAATGATTATAATTTATGTCGCTGTGGCGCTGACCGTAAATAAGATTATGCTAAAACCGTGTTAAGTCTCCAAATAAAATATTTATTTATGAGATAGGCATTTAATTGAAGCAACTATAGGTGTAGCAAAAAAAGTAGGTAGATACCCATAACACGGAGCTCAATGGCGCAGTGGATAATGATGGTGTTTGCTTAAGCCAGTCATTGGATAAAAATATGTTATCACGAGTTCCTCCGTACTTCGAAAGACACGTTTAGCCGTTTATTGGGTATAAACGGCGGCCTATGCACAATGCAGGCCAGCATAGAGGGTTATAATATATAGTCCATTCTTCCTATATTCTTCAGTGCCCATCAGTGGGGATATTGAAAAGGTTGTTGTGATGTGGAGTAACGTGTGTGTGAGGGTTAAGATAGCGATGAGTTCCTCTTATACGACCTAACAATAAACTAACAATTTATATGCCCGGTAAACTGCAATACACGCGAAATCCATTATACTCGTACTAGACCTAACATAATTGGGGAAACATGGGCATTAATTCACCTGTGCCTTCCTCTAAGGGGTTAATAATATTGGTACGTAATATACACATGATGTATGTGAAAGTATTAAAAAAAGAATCCAGTCCAAAAATACAGTACCCAATTAGCATCCATTAAAATACACCACACATTTTATATTGTCTAATGGAATTCTTGAAACGTTTTAATTAAATCCGCTAAAAGAACGAATCCAAAAATTCCCCGAAAAGGATTCATTTTCAACCCGCTGACAAGAGACAAAGTGAGCTCACGGGTTTTATTATTAATACCTTTCGTATTACCATTCATCGTTGCGGATTATAAACTCTAGGAGAATGATGAGAGAGCTCCCAAAAGAAAATTAAAATAGATTTACAAATAACACCGGGGCATAATTAACAAACCACTCCCAACATGATTAATGGTGACATTAAGATGAGAGCGATGTAAAAGAACCACGAAAGGGAAGAAATATTGCGGTAAAACTTAGGTATTACCACAGTCAGTGCGAAAGCAGTATCTCTCATTTGCATATTAATGTTTTAAGTGGACAACAGAAACTTCTTCTCAAGTGTGTAACAGAAACTTCTGTAGTTTTCAGAGTCAAATCGCTCTTAGGCAGGTTAAGCGTAGCAGTAAACGCGCTCGGTCTGAAATTGAGCGAACTAAGCAATGTGCACCAAAACAGGCATTGGATGGGTGACCAAAAATGTACAATCTGGAATTATTAAATGCTTTATTTAAGTCATTGTCTTGGTTAACATTCGCACTGTGAAGCCCATTCTTTAGAGGGATATGGCCCCTTCGCCTTATTTTCTTTCATTCATAGGGAAGGCCTGTGTCCCAGCAGTGAGGATTATTAAAGGGCTAGTGATGATTATTATTTCCATGTTAATCACGATAGATAGCAATAGACTCGCCACCTATGTATTACATGAGAGCTAACAAAATCGGCGAAAAGTGGGTGTTAAATACACCTCTGTCTACCCCTTCGGTGGTAAGTCGGCGTTAATTATATATGTATGTTATTATACACATAACATAAATCACGCCTATATCCCCGAAGGGGTGGGCAGAGGTGAACTAGCACCCACGTTTCGCCAAATATGTCAAGTCCCATGTAATAGGTGGCGAGCCTATTGCCATATGCCGGGCACAAAAGTCGCAGTACAATGCTAGCCTAGGTGGTTTAAGATGAACGCTGCTGCCCATTCCAAATCATATTCAGATTTATCCTTAGTCGCCTTGTACGACACCCACGGGAAAGATTTGGGGTGGTGACAATTGTATTCTACTCTGCCGTCACCACGCGGCTATGTATGTTAATTGTATGTTATTTATTGTATGTTATTTGTATGTTATTATTTATACTGGAAAATATTTTGATTTTGATAGAAGATAGATAAGAGATGAAGTGCTGCTTCCTATATTTGCTTGGATAATTACATTGCTGTCTTTGTTGTAAATGCGTAGATATTGGACGACGACCGTATTAATTGAAAGTTGCCAATTATTTCGCCTCTCACTTGAACAGCTTATCATTTTACATGATTAAGCCTTCGGCTTGTATACCTTTTTGTACTGTAAGCATATTCAACCTTTATAGAAAATGCAGGTATTCAACCTCCTTACTGTAAATAACATAGTATTACTTTTCCCGATTAGTCTGTTTAATATAATTTTCAAAAAATATTCTACTTTATTAGTTTCATAATGATACGCTCGCCACCTTTAATAAGCGAAAAGTGGGTGTTTAATTCACCTCTGCCTACCCCTTCGGGTATATATGCGTGATTTATGTGTGTGTTTGTCCCCGAATACGTAGGCAGAGGTTTCTTCTAATTATTATTAGTATCCACATTTCGCTCACTAAATTAAGTCCGTATTCCGTATTTCGCTAAATAAAATAAGTATTTTTAAGCACGGCTTATTTTGACCTTTTGAAGCGAAAATATTACGATATTTTCACTATTAATTAAACCACTAAGCATAAACTACATTTTAACTAACATCAAATAAGATGTAACGCTTGAAACTACATTTTACTCTACAAGCATAACATTTATTAACAAGAATCATAAACCTACAAGCCACGACTGCGTAAAAGGCAAACAAGAATGGTACTTTAAAATATTCTGAAGACAACATTACCGTCTGAGCGTCCCTTGTTCAAACAAATGGTAATTTCATATCTCACTTATACTTCTTTGTGCAAAAGTGAAATCTAAATTCCAAAAGAAGTTGGAACACTTTGTAAATATGAACGGTGCAATGGCGACGTTTATTTCGTGTTGTTTCGAGTTCAAATATTCTTTAGCAAGTAGAAAGAAACCGTAACTGCGAATTACATGGGAATGTCTAGACCGTTTATGGAAAGCTCGCGGGTGGTAAATGAAGCAATTTTCGCATAGACCGCGTGTTGGAATCCCGTGTGCTTTGGAAGGCACGTTCAGCCACTAGCTGCATCAACACGTATAAGATCAAGTTTTAGTTGAATGAACCGAAATTGAAATTAACAAAGACTATTCAATGATCACAAGAATTAATTACTCAAATTGCCAGATGAAGACGAACATAATTAATTTGTGTGAACAAACACTGAACGGCCTTAGCGAGACTGCTTACTATTCCTGTTAACTCTTCATCATGACCAGTGGTCCTTTCATGTCCTCACTGCTGCGGCACAGGTCTTTCCCATTGATGGAAGAATATAGCACCACCACTTTCACCACCAAGAAAAATATTGTGATTTACGTGTCCAATACATAGCAATTAGGCTCGCCACCTATTACATGTGGGTGTTGATTCCCCTTCGTGGATATAAGTGTGATATTATTATCTAGTACTTCTTTGTACTAATTTTTCTAACATTTATATAATGTTGAAATTAAAATCGAGTAGTTTAGAAAGCAAACCCAAGCTTAACCGAACGCACGGTATTTGTAAAAATATCTGCTTTGGAATGTTTGAAATTTATTTCTACATTGCGAGGGTACCCGTTGGCTTACAACGTGAAGTGTAAAGGTTAGAAGAATTTCGGCAAATTAATTAGTGTCTTGGTTGGCCGAGCGGTCAGGCACCTGCCCAGATGGCAGCGGACGCGGCTTCGATTCCCGCATCAAGACCATAATTTTTCGAAATTGTTTTTCTTACCACCAAAATCTTTGTACTAATTTTTCTAACATTTATATAATGTTGAAATTAAAATCGAATAGTATTATCTAATATATAAAAATCTCGTGTGACAGTGCTTGTTATCGAACTCCTCCGAAACGGCTTGACCGATTTTAATGAAATTTTGCCTATAATTTGGTAGGTCTGAAAATAGATCATAGGCAATTTTTTTATACACCTAGATTATAAGGACAAAACAACGTTTACCAGATCGGCAAGTATAAAATAATACTTTATAACATAATGTATTGTAAATGTACAAAAATATTTTATTCCCGCAAATCAAGTGACAGACATAAAAAGCTTTTCAACGCGAGCCCTTCTAACCTTCAAACCTATGATTGGTGAATGGGCCCTCCGACATGCCGTAGCGTCAGTACCAAATTCGTTCATCAACATTATTCAAATCAGGCAACCGCCAAACATGTCAGTTAATGTGAAGCCGGGCTGGTTTTAACAGGCTCTCAAGAATTGAGAGGCCGCGTCGAATATTGGCAACGAAATGCGTATCGCTGGATTAATTTCTAATGTGCCACCTTAATAAATAACTAGTCGGAATCGATTGTATCGTGTGGTGACGGCAGAGTGGAATACAATTGTCACCGCACCCATCTCTTCCCTGGGTGTCTTACAAGGCGACTAAGGATAAAGACAGCGATGAGTAATTGGCACCAACGTTCCTTATATCCCCGAAGGGGTAGGCAGAGGTGAACTAACACCCACGTTCAAATAGGTCAGGGCCTATGTAATCTTACTGCCATTTATCGGGCACGGAAATCGCAGAACATTGCTAGGTGACATAATAGGAACGTTTCGATAAATCACTGATGTATGGAACTGATTTGTTCACCAATTGTGTAGGTAGGTACATACGTACCTGGTTGGAAATGCTTTTCAAGTTTAATTACGCGCGAACTAGTTGATGGTAATTAGTTAATTTATTAACAGATTTGTTTCGGGATCCTGAATTTCATTTGTTTCGGTAACGGTTGGTTCATTAAGATTTCATTGTTCAACTTTGGAACATCTTTAGGAACATTCCAAACTGCGCCCTTAGAAGCAATCCGGACTTACCTATTGCGCAACGCAATGCAATTTAAATAAACTGAATTAAGAAAGTTTTATACATTAATCCGTATTAAAAAAAATTACATAATTATTTAAAACAATATTTTTATTTTCTTTAGATACAAAAAAAATAAACACGCCTTTTTATCCCTAAAGGGGGTGGGCTAAGGTGAAAAAGCACCCACGTGCGCCATTTACGTTATATCCCTTGTAATAGGGGCGATCTTATTGCTATCTATAGAGCATATAATTCGCAGTATATTTGTAGTTATAGTAAAAAAGAAACGCTGCTGCCCATTACTCATCTCCGTCTTTAGTCACCTTGTACGACACACACGGAACAGATTGGGGATGGTGACAGTTGTATTCTGCTTTAGTTTAAAATAACGCAATATGATTACTTTTATGTGACTCGTTATAAAACAAAAATGTGTTTGAGTTACTTTGTTTTCCATTTTGAGTTGTAGCAATATTAAATTGCTTCACCAACTTAGTTTATTTTGACGGTTGTATCTCTTGTTGTCAATTTATATAATGTTACTGCCGCACTCAGAGACGTCAAATAACGTTAATGAGTACTGAATGTCAAAAAATGACAATTCAAAACTAGTCGCTATTCTTGCCGGGTCTATGGTCTATATTTGAACGAAAATTTGACGTCTCTGAGTGTGGCAGTTAATCGTCAGGTATATAAACCGACTGCTGAGTATCATTACGCTATCAAAACAAACATAGATCAGTGAGAATAGACGCTATATTTTCAAACCCAATTAGTCCTAGGCACTCTGGTTTATTTAGAAGGGAAATTGATACTGCAAGAAGGAAAAGTAAATATGTCTGTGTTCTGTGGCCGTACCATGAAGTATTAGTGCGATCAAAACGCGGGTGACAAAACGCGACACCGCTGTACTTGAATTCGCATTTAGAGTTGGTGGTAAGGCCCCTGTTCTTTGTTTCTGGGAACAGTAGTTGGGCAACATCAATGTAGTTTCTTTTCAATATTCAAAAGCACATTTCCAATAGGAAGGGGCCTATTGGCATCTACCTCGTTGTATTTATAACTCATGTATAGAGTGGGTGGTGACATTATATTCTAGTTCGCCGTCACCGCTTAGCAAGAAAGCTTTTCTGCAAAAATTTAACTTTTAATAATACCTATTACCGAAGGGGTTTTAATTTTTTGGCCCTAGTTGTAATAAGGACTAATTCTCCCTCTATCTAATAAAATATTCTAAATAAACAAGTAGGTGGTATAGAGATTAATTTACTCCGTAACTTTAAAATAAAATAAATAATTATATTTGAAATTGTTATACAATGTGTTTTTTTTATGTTAGACAGGGAAGCTCGTGCCCTTCATCTCACCTGATGGTAAGTGACGAAAAGGGCTAAAGATGGAATCGAGCTTCACCTGGAACCCTCAACCACAGAGGGGCTGGCTATCTTATCACACATTGTCGGAACACAATAATGCTATTAACCTTATTGTTATGGCGACATATTTTTTATAAGATGGTGGTAGCTAGCCAGGCGGACTTGAAAGAAGTCCTACCGCAAACCAAAAAAGTTTTCATTGAAATAAACTTAGTTATTTAAAAATTAGAATGTTCCACATTGCCGATAATATTATTGTAATATTTCCAAAGTAGGGCACCGCGATTCAGAAATGTTGGGTGTCGTTCCGTGAAAGAGATGCCAAGTTCATAATTGGGCACAAGAAAATGATGAATTGTCCCGAAGACATAGACTTAAAGCGAGCGACTTCGTTAATGAGCGCAGAATCTAATTTATTCTTGACGGTAATAGAAAATAATATGATTTTCCTAAAGCAATATTTCTCTCATATAAAAAAAATCTCGTGTCACAGTGTTTGTTATAGAACTCCTCATAAATGGCTTGATCGCTTTGTATGACATTTTTGTACCCCTAGGTAATAAGGGCAAAATACATTTGCCTTGGTCCATTAAGGAGGCCACGTGCAGATGAATATCATCATCATCCATCACCAACCCTTTACCTTCCGCACTGTTCAGGCACGAATAATGTGAATTTCGGAATATATGGTTATGGTACTCTATTAGATTAGGGCCCTCTTAACTTATACTTTTATACCAAGTAGCAGTATACTGCGATTTAGGTGCCAGTTAAATGGCAATGAGTTCGCCCCCTTATTACACGAAAACTAACATAATTAGCGAAACTAGGATGTTAATTCACCTTTGCCTACGCACCTTTAGTCCCAGGCACATATGACCGACCTTAGCGAAATTGCTTAGTTTACGCAATCGCAGGCCAAGCGCGCTGTGCCACTGCGCTAGAGGGGAGCTCACTATCATTGGATGGGTGACCAACAATTTATTATCTCGAGTTCCTCCGTGCTTCAGAAGGCACGTTAAGCCGTTGGTCCCGGCTGCATCTGCAGTCGTTAGTACCCACCAACCCGCACTGGGCCAGCGTGGTGGGTTATGGCCCAATCTCCCTATATTCTTCCATCCATAGGGAAGGACAGTGCCCCAGCAGTGGGGCTATTAAAGGGCTGGTGATGATGATGATGATGACATAAGTTGAATCAAAATGACGGTCGTCTGCGCAGGTATAATTAAACGTAAAGTGTCTAAACTAAATTGTGCACGCGCAGAAGCTGGTATCCATACGTTGCTATGGTTACAGACACACGTCGCACCTCATACAGAACCTCAATTAATACCTGAAAACGTTTTACTGCGCTGCGTATAGGTCAAATTATGTGTACCTATCTATACTATACTAATATTAAATAAAGCTGAAGAGTGTGTTTGGTTGGTTGGTTAAACGCGCTAATCTCAGAAACTACTGGTTCAAATTGATTTTTTTTTTGCGTTGGATAGAACATTTATTGAGGAAAGATATAGGCTATATAACAACCGACATTAACGCGAGCGTAGCCGCGGGTGACTACTAGTGTATCTTATATAAAGTGACAGCAAATGCATGTTTCCTTACGTTAGTGAATGTTTCTCTCGACAGCGGCGTCAGATTCGCCACGATTAGTTGCAATGGCTGTTGGGTGTTCATCATAAAAATGAGCACGTTCCGCTTCAGTTTCATCGGCATGTCTGGCCAGGGACACCCATAGGCGACTGTAGCCAAGTGGAGACCCTAAAGCAATACGAATGGATTACCAAATAATATTTTAGTCAATACTCTGGCCATTATAACGAGATAAAACATGTAAACAGTTTTGATATGTCTCTTTATCGGGGGCATTAACAAATAAGAAAGATTTATTTTAAAATACATAATCCATTTTAGAAAACCAAAATGATTAGCTACTTTGAGAAATAGGTACCTATAACAAATTTTTATTTTAGTATTTTCTATTAAAAGACTCATCAACATTGTTTACGTTTATCACGTCTCAGTGGCCTTATTATAGTTGCATTGATGCATTGTTATTTTGCTCTGTACGCTTGGCCAGACGAAGACTCTTGGAATTTCATGGATTCACGGTAAGTGAGCCTATAGTGCTGCAAAGAGCGAAGTCAGGAGCACCGCTTGTGACTCGAGTGTAAGTTTACTGGGCCCCTTCACAATACTGTCAACATTCGCCTTCGCCACGTTGATTCCCAGACTATATTTTGTGGAATTGCATGGACTATTTCAAATACTTCAAGATTTCTTTACAAAAAATCCATCACAAGGTGGGAATTTGTGTGAAAGTGGTTTAATATACGATGCTATGGGTGTGTTAGAGGATACTATGAGAGTTTTGTGTACCTGCCCGGCTAGCATGATCACCTAAACACGATATAATAAAGCCATTCTATCGCTTTGAACTGTCAAAAATTTATGGAGTTTCGACAACTCAATGCGATAAATGGCTTTATCATACCGTGTTTCGGTGATCATGCTAGCGGGGCTGCTCGTATCATCATTCTCAGGCGCTGGCGAAACTATCCAGAAAGGCGTAAGATAATCACTATTTTACCCTTCACGAGATTATACCCTTCTTCAACAATTAACATTGGCCTTGCAAGGATTTGAACCTGGCACCTGCAGGTAAATACTCATTCAAACCAGGCATCTTACAACAATTTGCAATTGTAGGAAAAATTATAGATTAGAATCTAACTATAGTAGTTTAGGATGATTTTAAACGTCATAGGTTAAGGGAATACGGAGCAAAGTCTACAACTACCGTCATCGATGCGCCGCTGGTATTTAAATATTTACAAAATCACTCACCTTTTCAGTCAGAGCGTTGCCAAAATAACAGTCTGAGAATAGGCTACACAAATTAAGCATTAGATAAGCGAAAACCCAAGTCAATTCTGCTATATTCTCCTTAGGTGATTCGATCTGCAATCAAAGTGACATTATGTGGGTGAACCCTATTCCAAGCTAGGCTTAAGGTAAGTAATCATTTTACGTGTGATTGATGTTCAGCTAGAGGTTTTTGAGACAAACTTTATCTTTACTTGGGATAATTTGAAATGGATCTTTGGCGACGCAATTCGCATTGACTGAGCAATGTATACTTTAGCGGTGAGTGATCTTTCGGTTTTAATGTTAAGTATTAAAAATCTCATAATTGTATTGGTTATTACAGACAATAATAGCTTATAAAGATATATATTATTATATATTATATAGATAGATTATTAATACACGTCGATCGGTCTGAGCAGGAGCCTAGAGAAGGTACCACATTTAAAATAATATTTAATAAATATTATTATTAATATTTTATTCATTAAAAGGAACTTTGACAATTTTGTTTTTAAAATCATATAAATTAGGAAAACGTATGATAAGACAATGAGGAATCGTGAACTTACAACCTCCACATCTCTAGTTGGTCTTTCAATGCGAATGATGTAGTGCCTACAACAACGAAGGAGCATTCCCGATTATACATGCGGCAATTCTGTGATTATATACATACATACATACATACATAAATCACGCCTATATCCCCGAAGGGGTAGGCAGAGGTGAACTTGCCCCACGTTTCGCCAATTATGTCAGGTCCCATGTAATAGGTGGCGAGCCTATTGCCATTTATCGGGCACAAAAGTCACAGTACATTGCTAGGTGGAATAACAGGAACGCTGGTGACCATTCCTTATCACTGAGATATCCTTAATCGCCTTGTACGACACCACACGGCGATTATATGGCAGTTATGATAATACTTCGCCACCGATTACATGTATAACTAACCAACAATCGTAGAATTATTGATTCATCTTAGTGTGTGGGTTTTACGAGTATCTTTAATTTTCTACCATTAACTACGTACGTACACATAAAATCTGCATCAGAGTAGTTCCAAGTATGAAGACGCTGGTGAACAGGGATATAGCGAGTTGGCCACTGATTAAAGCTTGTAATGTCTTGACGAATCTGAAAGCATCAATAATAGTCGAATCAAAAATTAATCATCGCCATTTAGCCAATAGAACGTGTACTAATGAACGTAGGTCTTCCCCAAATAATTCCACAATGGCCATAGTTGCGCTGATTGCATCCAAGACCTTTTTGCAGCGGAAAGGATCGTTCTTCAGGCAGTGATTTATGTTGGTTTTTAATATTTTAATTGGTACAGACAACAACACGTCAGACTACCACAAAATGTTAAATTGTCTCAGTCGACTTTTAGCTCTACTTCCAATAAGATAAGGTTGACAATCGATTGAAGAAATTTGACAGTTTTGGGTAGTCTCAAGAGCCAATGACTGTACATTTTTTGTCGCCACGGGCTAAGATTTAAGCGCTCCGAGCTTTAAGATTCCAGCGCTTACTTTAGGTCCATATTACAGATGTGAGTGCTAGAAACATGATGGCACTATTTTAATGTCGAGAATGTGACATAACCCCCCATACAGTTCAATGAGTATTAATAGGTAGGAAAAATTTATTGGCTAATCTTTTCTATCCTAAATAATTAAGTCGGTCCCTACTTTCGTCAATATTATTATTTTTTGGTTGTGCTTTATGCATAACTCTTTATACGACAATTCGATACATAAATGGTTTGACAACGTAAAATTTGTGACTCTGATTTGGTGTTTTAATTGAATCCAGAAATAACTAGCCAGGTTCGTTTTGCTAAAAGCCGTTTGAAGTAAAATTTGTTCGTGCGTTAATCGTTTTCATAGAAACTCAACAATCCCCTGTCTGCAAACTGCAAAGCGACATTAAATTATAATGCTTTTTGAAAGCTTTTGGCTTTTTTTTGTTATCTAATGCATAAATAACCGCTATTAGGATTCAATTTTCCACTTGAGCGTCAATAGATCAGAATTGAACCAGCATTCATTTCTGTGGGGTATTAAATTTGATGCTCATTTGTTCACAATAAGTTGATGAACTATTTTGGAAAGCTGCGACCTGTAATTAAAAAGGTTGAAAATGATGGCTCAGAAATTCAGCATAAGAAGTATTAGATAGACTAGTAGGTCCTGGAAATTAAGTTGAGAAAACGTGTGTAAGTACGTAACGCAACTTATTTTAAATAGTACCTTACAAAGTAAAATTTCATAATTTTAAAATAAGGTCTTGTATAAATTGAAAAAAGTACAAGTGATGTAAAGCATTTGGCAACAAAATCCTGATGGGTTAGATTATTTACGTCCTACCATCTCAAAAAAATTATAGTGAAATTTGACTGTGTATTGAATCTTGTTCATTGCAAGCGCAAACAAACATATAATACATACATACGCCTATATACCCTAAGGGGTAGGCAGAGGTGAACTAGCACCCACGTTTCGCCAATTATGTTAGGTCCCATGTAGTAGGTTGTAATAGGTCGCAGTACTATAGCTAGGTGATATAAGAGGAACGCTGCTGCCCATTCCTCATCGCTGATTTATCCTTAGTCGCCTTGTACGACACCCACGGGAGAGATTTGGGGTGGTGACAATTGTATTCTACTCTGCCGTCACCACACGGCGCAAACAAAAAGTCTGTAATACAATTTGCACAAGCAATCGTGCTGAGCACAAACCCTTTTTGCACTTATAGGTGCTCTATTTACAATAAGACGCCTGTTATACAGAGTTGAATTACAATTTGTACACTATTATACAACCTTTTAATAGCCGTGTGATGTAGCAGAATTTCTCTAAGGTTAATTTCAAAGGCTTCATTTTCATCGCAACCCCTTTCCAGCATGGTGAGTTTAACGAGGTCTTTCATATTTTCTAATTTGTTAATTAAAACGTCCAACTGGCTAGCTGTAAGGTAAATAAATTCACTGGATAGAAAAAGGAGCTCTATTACTCTTATTAATTCTCGTTTGAAACAATAAGGAATTTGAAGCTTGAACGAGGGAAAGTTGTGATGGCAAGTTAATCCTTGTATATTAATATTTTTCTTGCGTAATTATTTATTTAGGATAATTAAAAGGACGGATCGCGTCAGAAATACCACGTTGCGCTCAAAAACATGCATTACAGACGTAGGAGCTAAACCGCGAAGCTCAAATGGGACTGGGCAGGACATGTATGCCGTATGCATCCAGATCGCTGGGCAAAAGTCACCACAGAGTGGTCACCTCTGGTTGGTCAAAGGCATGGAGGTCGACCTAGAAAGAGGTGGAGAGACGATCTGGAGGCGTACAGCAAGACATGGACGGAATTGGCTCGGGATCGCTCGAGATGGTGGGCCGCGGGGGAGGCCTTTGCCCAGCAGTGGGATCTTATAGGTTAATCAAAAATAAAAATAAATTAATAGGGTGGAGCTACAGAAAAGTACGCACTATTTAGCTTGTGTTTAACTACGTACTATTACGTACTACCTGTGTGGTATGGGCTAAGTAGAATACAAATCTCGGACAGACATAGACATACATAAATCACGCCTGTATCCCCGAAGGGTTAGGCAGAGGTGAAATATCACCCACGTTTCGTTAATTGTGTCAGGTCCCATGTGATAGGTGGCGAGCCTATTACCATTTATCGGGTACGAAAAACGCAGTACGTTGCTAAGTGGTATAAGAGAAACGCTGCTGCCCATTCCTCATCACTGTTTCAACCCTTAGTCGCCTTGTACGACACCCGCGGGAGAAATTTGGTGGTGACAATTGTATTCTGCTCTGCCGTCACCACACGGCACAAATACAATAAAAATAGTATTTGTGCCGCGTGGTGTCGTGTGGTGGTAACAATGCAAATGTCACCACTCCAAATTACTTCTGCGGATGTGGTACAAGGCGACTAAGACCCTGTTCAGACGTACGCGTGAAGGAGACGCGTTTCGTTATACGTTGCTCGCAATGAAGCGGCATTAATAAAATAGCGCAGCACATTAGCGGCGTTGTACACGAAAACGCATAAGAATTCGCGCGTAAACCGCCTCGTCTGGACAAGCTTTAAGGGTAAAAACAGCGCTGAGGAATGGGCAGCAGCGTTTCTATTGTATATTGTTGTTTAATTTTATGAATATATGAAATAATATTTGGGTCAACTCACTTGCACAAGATATGCACGCCCAGGGCAGTGTCGTCATTGTTATATAAGACGAAATTAGTGTAGGCTTGTAAAATATCTGGGAAATACATTTATGAGTATATTTATATTTACATCAAAAATTACAATAACGCCGTACCACGGTTTCTCTGTTTGTGTGTTTTGTCTATTTTTTTTTTGTGTACATAAATAAATAAAATAAACGTTCACCTGATAAGCTAATACGTAATAGTGGTACGCAGGATCTTCGGCATCAAAAAAAAGAAAATCCATTTTCATCGGTACCTGTTTAAAGCCTTGTACACCTGGCTTTACTATGACGTGTACTGCAATAAAAAAAATACTGTTATAATATATTACAGGCCTTGGCTACTAATAAACACAGTATAAGCATTGAGCAGTTACTCAGTGTTTTGTCTCTTTTCCTCGCATTCAAAATCATGTTTGTGAGATGAAGACAACACACTCAAGTCTTATACCGTGTTTTTTAGTAAGGCCGTAAGATTAGATCAAGTTAAACAAAGCTTCATTTCTTAAAATACTGTTGCAGTCACAGATAATATTATAGTCACACAACGGCGGGAAAAATGATAATTCTATTCTGCACCGCCGTTACCACATGACGGAATACATTTTTCAGGCTAATACAAATATGTTTTATTTTAAGACCTTGTGTTTTCTCGGATATATTGACGGTAGTTCTATGTTCTGGCTTCCACTGTTGTTTTGGCCCAATTAGGTCCATCTTCTTCTTCTCTCTGCAATGTTTCCAGTTTATCCAGTTTATCTGGGGTCGGCGCAGTATGTTTTTTCTTACATTCATATCGGTCAGACGTCATCAAGCCATCCACTTCCTTTTGATTCATATTATCCATCACACCGTTAAAGGTGCTAGTGATGAATGGATGGAAGAACAGAGACGGAACGGACCATGTCGACAGACCGATGGCCGGAGAGAGTGATTGGAATGACAACATTCCAATCTATACTGCTCAAGGTTTTGGCTTAGGTTTTACAGCCGGCCGCCTGCCTGACACCAACCCTTTTGAAAATATTCGCCTAAAATATACATCTTCCAAATAAAAAATAGTAGCCGTAGCAACCTTACCAAATACGTCAAAAGCTGTCACACTCATCATAAGGGTATACAGAAATCGGGATAGTTTAATGCTTTTCTCCAAAATCCGTTTGTGGTTTTCCTTGTAGCACAGGAAGTGCTTGCTTTTCAATTGGTCTAGCATATCCCTCAAAGCCGAGAGCCGGCACCGCATATCCAGCTGTTTGATAGTAGCTTGCATTTCGGACATCGTCAAGTTCGATCTAAGCAACAAAGAAATGAAGGTTAAATTTTAAACCATCAATAGGGTGTAAAATTTATTTACAAATAGTAGTAGTTATCTTAAGATAACACGCGTTCTTTGTCCATAATTACTCCAGTGGTATTGTTTTAGGAGGAGCTTGACAATGCATTGGCTTAGCGCGTTCGGCCTCCGATTGCGTAAACTAAGCAATGTTAGTGATTCTTAGTGGCTATATATAATATTAAGTTCCTTAGTGTTTCGCAAGGCACGTTAAACCGTTGATTCTGGCGGCATCTATAGTCGCTTATACCTAGCAATCCGCATTGGGCCAGAACAGTGTATTTTATAACACTTAACTCAAGAAAGTGGTGACCGTGTGGTGGCCGTGTGGTGACGGCAGAGTAGAATACAATTGTCACCACCCCAAACCTCTCCCGTGGGTGTCGTAGAAGGCGACTAAGGATAAATCAGTGATGAGGAATGGGCAGCAGCATTCCTCTTATACCTACCAACTAGCAAAGTACTGCGACTTTTGTGCCCGATAAATGGCAATAGGCTCGCCACCTATTACATGGGACCTAGCCTAATTGGCGAAGCGTGGGTGCTAGTTCACCTCTGCCTACCCCTTCGGGGATATTGGCGTGAATTATGTATGTATGTAACTCAAGAAATCAAAAGACAAATTCTGAGCTGTAGAATTATTTCTATACATTTATGAAAACCCAACTCTATAAGCCCAATTATTAAAACCAAATCAATCATCAATACTGAATCAATCTGAATGGATACCAGAAACGTAAAGTTATGTCTCTATATCCAATTTGTTGCCAATGACTGATTACCAGCTGCCTTACCTTAATTTACCCAAAAAGACACTTAATTGAAACTGTCAACCGGACATCGATAGCTTTGTACCTCAGTTAATTATTATGTAAATTAAGTCTGTTTCCATTTTTCACTCGGCTCCGCTTTCGCGTCGCAATTTTGCGCCTTTGTTTTCCTTCTTGGGGTTCCTTGTCGAAGGGATATCAACACGACCTTTTTAATGAGGTTATGACGAGACACCCGGGAAGGTTCCGTCGCGCATGGAGGGTAGATGGGATTAATTTGGGGGAAAACGGGAAGATATGGGGCTAAGTGACCGTTCATAGAGAATTGCCGTTCCCTTTTTCTTTCGGTCTGAACTTTGTTAATATTATAACTATTGAACGGTGGAACTACGTTTGAGTAGCGAATACGGTTTATTTTAGTAGGTGTAGAAGAAAGAGTTTTTATTATAAACAATTCTGACGTGACGTATCGTACCTAATTTCCATTTATTTTAACAGAAGGTTTGTTAGAAATGATTAGAAAAGAGAAAAATTACAATAAGCATTTTCGAAACTATTGAAATTAATTACTATGAAGAAAAGTACTAATACGAATATTCCGATTTCAAAATGTATTGCCGCTGTAAAACAGTCTATGCAAATGACCTCTGATAATTATAAGTAAACTATTGTAACTTATTAAATAAGCAATTCTGTTTTTATATTCTAATTTTATACGGCTCTCTCGTACAGCCGAAGCAATCCGGGCTTTGCCTGTTTCCCATTGACATTTGACAAATCGTGTCTATTATAATGGGTTTTTTGCTTACATAAAATATTAAAGTGAGGTCTCGAATATTTTTCAAGTACTTACCAAAATATAATCACCTCAACGTCAAAGTCAAGGCCATTTCTCTTTCTCAAAAAGTCATTTAAAAATAAAAATAACACTGTCGTTTAAAAATTACTAATTAACATTTCGATGAACGGACTAACTAACAAGCCAATAGGGTCGATTCTGACAATGGTTCTCTTAACCTATGATTAATTTGACAACAGTGTTTCTCTTTCATTCTCAATACAGAATGAAGAGGACAGACTGATAGTAAATTTATTTTTAAGTTTAGAGAGTCATGTCAGAATTATTGACCCTAATTTGTCGCTAATGTTAGCAGCGGACGCGGGTTCGATTTCCGCCTCAAGATCATAATTTTTCGAAATTATTTTTCTAACCACTAAATTCTTTGTCCTAATTTGTCGCTTTTATTGTGCGAAGCTGTACTTACATACTCGTGATTTCCTGAATGTTACTTTTCCCTGACGCTATCAGTCTCACTAAGTAAGTTATCTGAGCTGCTGGCGATATAAAGAATATGACAAAACCAATAAAAACCTGGAAAGTCATTGTCAACCAGTATTTGTAAGACGTTCTCGGATGCGATAACCAAACGTTTAAAAACTTGAGGGCTGCAACATGCAAAGAGATGTGTCTATAAATGTCAACTGCTAAAGCGACCATCTTTGTAGATTATCAAAAATATACTGTGAAGATGATTACTTTATTTGTGAAACGATTTAATTGAATTAATTCCCTAATGAATCATAATTAGGCTTCATTAGTACAATCTGTTCCTACACTTTCGAACAGTAGGGGGAGGTGACCCAAAGTGGATTAAACTAAAACGCTCTTCAAATAAAAAATCAAGGGTTTGTCTTTTTCAATTTTTCATAACTCAGAAAGATACGAAGCAGTATTTATGTTAAAATGGTTAAATATCGGTAAAAAAAACAACGCGCATTTACAATAACCTTGTCCGTGTTCCCCCATCCAATCACAAAAGAGCAGTGATTGGATCTAATAACTTATACACGGGAGTGCACACTTTAGGTTGTATACGCGGTTCAGGCCCCCTTCCCCTAATTATAATATTATGCATATATAGCTCTTGTACGTATAAATTAAATTAAATCTTACTAACAGTCTGTATGATTAAAGTTTAAATAAGAACATTTTATATGGAAGCGAATACTGGGGTCCAAACTAGCTTCATGTTAATTGATGAAATATTCACGCACATAAATAGCAGCAATCAATTCAATCTTTCACGACCTAATTAAGCGTTAATAGTTTTATTACGAGCCTAATTAGATACAACGACTAATTGAAGCAATTCTTTTTAATACGGAATGTTTTTAAATGGCTGAAGAAAATTGTGGGTTCTTATTAAGATAAGACTGTGTTTTCTTTTATATTTTTCTAGATGGCATTTTTTATTTAGATATTTGTTTATTATCGATGTGAAGTGACGAGACCTTACAAAAATAGCTTCCATCGTGACCAACCTACAATTGAAAATCTAGTTTTTATACGAAAGAAAACAAATTAATGATTTTGGCGAAGTAATTTAGATTATTACAATTACATTAATAGTTGTTAGTTGATTTTTTTTGTAATTTTTTTCCGCTTTAGTAAAGGAACTATGTCAAAAAGCAATACTATTGAAACACAACTTAGAAACGATTATTGTGGCAACGTCAGCAGAATCTGGCCCTTGGTAATATTTCTTTAATCGAATGTCAACTTTAACTTGTTTGTAAGTAAAGCACAAAGTTGATTGAGATAATGTCAATTTATGGTAGCGTGACGTGCAGTGCTGTACCTTGTTAATATAATAATTAATACAATAAAGCTGTTACTAATATTGTAATATTGGTACAAACGATCTGGTATAACAGGGTGCTAAAGTGTGTTCAGATACTTATAATGTTGACCGTAATGGTATAACAGGGTGCTAAAGTATGTTTAGCTACTTATAATGTTTTCTGTACTGGTATAACCGGGTTTTAAAGTATGTTCAGCTACTCATAATGTAGACCGTACTGGTATAAAAGGGTGGTAAAGTATGTTCAGATACTTAAAATGTTGACCGTAATGGTATAACGGGGTGCTAAAATATGTTCGGCTACTTATAATGATGACCGTACAACCCAAGCTCCTTCACTTGCAAAATAATGCATCGAAAGCCTTTGGAGCGACGATTGTAAAGTCCACCCATAAGAACTGGCTAAATCCTTGTAAATAGGCGACCCGATACAAACGAAACGATAGCACTCTGATCGCAAGTAGCTCCCGGGGGGCTAAGTAGAATCAGGGTGGGCAGAGCGCCAGAACTGATCGCGGAATGTATATCTTCTATGCTGACTCGTGGACTTATACCTACGGCCTTATGTCGCTATCTTGCGAATATTTATAAATACATAGGCACATTGGGACGCAAGGGGGCTCACAAAACATCTTTCGAGTCCCAAGCCAACCTCCCCTGCAAGCGGTGCGTCCTGCTGTATAACAGACGAGGCCCTGGCAAAACCACCCACCAACCCGCACTGGACCAGCGTGGTGGGTTATGGTCCAAACCCCTCCATTCATGATAAACGCAACATTGCCCCGGCCCCCAGTTCCCGGTAGCCCTGCTATTCCAGGCCAAGGCGGCGGTCTCGGTTACGGCAGGGCAGGGGGTGCTAAGAATCTCCGGGCTACGGTAGGCCGCCACACAACATTGAACTTGGCGACATATAACGGTCGCACGCTACGGCTCGACTCGCATCTAGCTGAACTCGAGGAGGAGCTGAAGCACATAAGATGGCACGTGCTTGGGCTGAGCGAAGTCCGCAGAGAGGGCGAGGACACGCTGACCCTGGAGTCTGGCCATCTTATGTACTTCAGGGAGGGAGATGATCCGTCACAGGGCGGCGTCGGGTTTCTGGTCAACAAAGTCCTCACTGACAACGTTATTGAAGTCTCCAGTGTGTCGACGAGGGTTGCGTACCTCATTATAAAATTAACTAGAAGGTATAGTATAAAGGTTATACAAGTGTACGCTCCAACGTCGACATACTCGGATGATATCGTAGAAGAGATGTACGAGGACATCTCTCGAGCCTTACACACCACCACCAAGGCTCACTTTAACGTTGTCATGGGAGACTTCAACGCTAAAGTGGGAGTACAGACTTGCAGCGAATCGATGTTAGGATCATATGGCTATGGGAGTAGGAATCATAGGGGGCAAATGCTCGTCAATTTCTTAGAACGTGAGGGGCTCTTCTTAATGAATTCGTTCTTTAAGAAACAGCCCCAGAGGAAATGGACGTGGCGGAGCCCCGATAATAGGACCAAAAATGAGATTGACTTCATCATATCAGACAAGAAGCGCATATTCAGAGATGTCTCAGTGATCAATAGGTTTAAAACCGGAAGTGATCACCGACTTTTAAGAGGCACTCTGAATATCGATTTTAAGCTCGAACGTTCTCGATTGATGAAGTCCACACTCCGGCCAAATCTGCTCCAATCGGTCGTTGGTTCTGACGCATTCCAAATAAAACTGGAAAACCGATTCGCTGCCTTGGAAACCAAAAGTGACGTTGACATCGACGAGGAACTTGACCAAGTGGTAGAAATCCTTCGAGACGAGGGTGCGAAATATTGTGAGTTGCGACGTACGGGCAAGCGGTCTAAACTTTCGAAAGAGACTCTGGATCTAATGGACAAGAGGCGAAACGACACACTAGTCACTTCGTCAGAACAACGAGCTCTGAATAAGTCCATCTCCAAGCTGATAAGACGCGACCTCCGACGCTCTAATACACTCTCGATACAGAGAGCAATCGAGCAGAACCGGGGGTCCAAAGTCTTCGTACAACAGCTTGGAAGGAGCCATCTGACGAAGCTGACCAAAACAAATGGAGAAGTCGTCACGTCAAAACCGGAGATTCTTTCGGAAGTTTATTCCTACTATAGCCAGCTATACGCACCGCACTCGCCCCTCCCTACGCCAGATGAGAGGGATTTAAGAGCCACATTAACCCGTCATGTGACGGAGGATCTCCCCGAAATCAGCCTAGAGGAGATCGAGGCGGCTCTTGGGCAACTTAAAAATGGAAAAGCCCCGGGGGAGGACGGAGTCACAACCGAGCTTCTAAAAGCTGCCGGTCAACCGGTGCTGAAGGAGCTCCGGCGTATATTTGACTCTGTTCTTTTCTACGGGAGAACTCCAAGGGCGTGGCATCGGAGCTTGGTCGTATTGTTCTTCAAGAAAGGCGACAAGACCTTACTGAGGAACTACCGACCAATTTCACTCCTGAGCCACATTTATAAGTTGTTTTCAAGAGTCATCTCGAATCGCCTTGCACGAAGACTTGACGAAGCACAACCGCCGGAGCAGGCGGGATTCCGGCGGAGTTATAGCACCATGGACCACATTCACACAGTGAGGCAGGTTATACAGAAGACCAAGGAGTATAACCAGCCCCTATGCATGGCGTTTGTGGATTATGAGAAAGCTTTTGACTCCGTCGAGATCTGGTCTGTTCTTGAGGCCTTGCAGCGGTGCCAAGTTGACTGGCGATATATCGAGGTGCTGAGATGTCTGTATGACGCCGCTAATATGTCCGTCGTACTCCCGAATGGCCAGACCGAGCCTGTCTTGCTGCGCCGCGGTGTGAGGCAAGGGGATGTAATATCCCCGAAACTCTTCTCCGCTGCGCTGCAGGACATGTTCGGAACGCTCAACTGGAAAAGACGTGGACTCAATATAAATGGCGAGTACATCTCACACCTTCGATTTGCTGACGACATCGTCATCCTGGCTGAGACCCTGCAAGACCTACAGGAGATGGTGAGCAGCCTGGCCGAATCTTCTAAACGCATCGGTCTCCGGATGAACTTGGATAAAACCAAGGTCATGTTCAACGAGCTCGTTGATCCGGGTCCGGTGGCTGTTAATGGAGTACCTCTCGAGGTTGTTCAAGAATATGTCTATCTCGGACAAACGCTCCAATTAGGCAGAAACAACTTCGAGAGAGAAGCCAATAGAAGAATTCGGTTAGGCTGGGCAGCATTTCGTAAGCTTCGTCAAGTCTTCTCGTCACCCATCCCTCAATATCTCAAGTCGAAAGTCTTCGACCAGTGCGTCTTACCAGTTATGACATACGGCGCCGAGACGTGGACACTCACGGCTGGACTAGTCCACCTGTTTAAAGTCGCTCAGAGAGCTATGGAAAGGGCTATGCTCGGAGTATCTCTGAAGGACCGTATCAGAAATGATGTAATCCGTCAGACAACCAGAGTTACCGACATAGCCCACCGAATCAGCAAACTGAAGTGGCAGTGGGCTGGTCACATTAGCCGCAGAACTGACGGCCGTTGGAGCCGTAAAGTTCTTGAGTGGAGACCGCGACTCGGTAAACGTAATGTAGGACGCCCTGCGACAAGATGGGATGATGACATTCGTAGACTGGCTGGAGTGGGCTGGATGAGAGTGGCCGAAAATCGGGAGCAGTGGCGTGCATTAGGAGAGACCTATGTCCAACAGTGGACAAACATGGGTTGATGATGACATAGGCACATAAACCATTGAATTAACACCCACGTTTCGCCAATCAGTAGGTCCCAGGCAAAAGGTGGCGAGCCTATGGCCGTCTATTCAGAGGTGGCTTAAGAAGAATGCTCCTGCTCATTTTACTCATAGCTGTCTTACTTAACCCTAAATCGCCTTGTATAGCACCTACGGGACAAATGGGGGTAGAGAAAGTAATAATAATAATAATCTTTATTTTGTAAAATGATTGACATCAAACAAGCATGTTTTACATCATTTACTGCCGCACTCAGAGACGTCAATTAACTTTAATGAGTATTTAATGTCAAACATTTTCATTCAAATCTAGACCATAGACCCGGCAAAAATAGCGACTAGTTTTGAATTGTCATTTTTTGACGTTAAGTACTCATTAACGTTATTTGACGTCTCTGAGTGCGGCAGTTAGTTGTACAATCTTTAATTAGTACCTAGCTTGTAATTTTTGTTCCCGTCATCTGTGTTAAGCTTATTAAAAACTTGTATTACAGATGACAGTCACTTCCCATTTTAGGGTCACATAGATTATACGAAAATTCCTGCAATTACATGCTTAAGTTGGTGTTCGGATCTGCTGCTTAGCTTTCCTCCTGTTTTTCCCACTACTGATGATCCAATATTTAAATATTTCATAGTTAAATTAAAAAAGTGTTTAACAAAAGTGAAAACATGATTTTTTATAATTCTCAAATAAGACAGAAAGAGCATCTCATCTATCTCATTCCGTTTTTTTATCAAAACAAATGAGAAAGGTCGTTTTTCATTTAGTTTGATAAAAAAAAGAGAAAGACTCACAAAATATATAGGAGAAAGGCATGACATAATTATGTGTTCCATTGTAGACTCTTCAAATGTGCTAGTTGTTTGTGTAATACAATTTACCTCTGCCTTCGGGCATGAACAGGCGTCTGATTTAATCCTATGAAATAATTTTAAAAGATTATTTTATGCCCTGAAATTCTGCTAGGCATAAGCTAGAATGGATAAGGATTTCGTTAACTAGAGAAAACAGCGTAAAGTGAGCACAAGTTCACTCTTGCTTAAGCCACTTAAGCCGCGCCGTGAGGTCCAGTAGAGATCAATTCTGGCAGTATGCCCACTGCCAAGTTATTCTATTTGATCCTGTGGGACCTCGACTCGAATTTACTGTATTACGTTTTGTGTTCGCTTCATAATACATTCAGGAGGTTTTGCTGTTAGATAATTTCTTGGCCGCGTGGTGACGGCAGAGTAGAATACAATTGTCACCACCCCAAACCTCTCCCGTGGGTGTCGTAGAAGGCGACTAAGGATAAATCAGTGATGAGGAATGGGCAGCAGCATTCCTCTTATACCTACCACCTAGCAAAGTACTGCGACTTTTGTGCCCGATAAATGGCAATAGGCTCGCCACCTATTACATGGGACCTAGCCTAATTGGCGAAGCGTGGGTGCTTGTTCACCTCTGCCTACCCCTTCGGGGATATTGGCGTGAATTATGTATGTATGTATAATTTCTTGTAAGTGCTGTGTGGTGACGGCAGAGCAGAATACAATTGTCACCACCCCCATCTCTCCCGTAGGTGTCGTACATACAAGGCGGCTATGGATAAATCAGTGATGAGGAACGAGCAGCAGCGCTCCTCTTATACCACCTAGCAATGTACTGCGACTTTTGTGCCCAATAAATGACAATAGGCTCGCTACCCATATGAGACTTAACATAGTTGGCGAAACGTGGGTGCTAGCCTAAATCACCTCTGCCGTAAATTATTTGAGGAAAACTATTTTTTTTTATGTTAGACAGGAAAGCTCATGCCCTTCATCTCACCTGATGGTAAGTGACGATAAGGGCCGCAGATGGTATCGAGCTACACCTATAATGCTATTTACATTATTATTACGGAGACACTTTTTAATAAGATGGCGGTAGCTAGCCAGGCGGACTTAAAAGAAGTCCTACCACCAACCAAACCGAGCACAAATGTGTACCCCCCTGGGGATCGAACCCGGGACCTCTGGATCTTAATTCCGGTGGGCGACCCACTACCCCACGGATGCGATTAATTTACAATGTCCTCCCCGATGTAAATTAAACAATGATGTAGTTCTAACTTCATAGGGACAAGTCGCCCGAAAGTGTAGGTACTGGTCCCGAATTATGCTTCGACATTTCGGTGACTCGCCAACTTTTGATGTAAAGTTATTCCGGGAATCTCTAATTTAGCGGTTACCTGCTGAATTTTAATTTGAATAACAATGAATATCTAATTCTCTTTTATAATGGAGTGCGTGTTGTGGACTGGCTGGCTGAAAGTGACGTCACTGTAAACATGCCACGACAGGTGAAACATGCATTAAGAACGAATATCTGATATAATGAAGCTAATAACGGTGGAAAGGAACGGGAAAATATAGTGAAAAGAATAAGGGATTCTTATTATCAACCTTTGTTGGGGTCCATGTCTTAAGGAATGGACTCATAATCACTTCTAAACTTAACTTATTTATTTTGAAAGAGAAAACTGCTTAAGTATTATGGAAACTAGATAGACTAACAAATAAAGTTTAGATTTAAGATATTATAAAGTTAAAATTGTTAAGAAACGTGCGTGCTAGTTCACCTCTGCCTACCCCTTCGGGGATATAGGCGTGATTTATGTATGTATGTATGTATAAAGTTAGATGTCAGATGCTGAGATCGGAAAGTAATTAAAAGGTCACTCGTACGTCAATTGCTAACAGCTGGGTTATTAAGTAAGCCGTTTGCTATTATTGCTTAACTGCCGCACTCAGAGACGTCAATTAACTTTAATGAGTATTTAATGTCAAAAATTTTCATTAAAATCAAGACCATAGACTCGGCAAGAATAGCGACTAGTTTTGAATTGTCATTTTTTGACGTTAAGTACTCATTAACGTTATTTGACGTCTCTGAGTGCGGCAGTAAGTCTACCCGTCGCTCTTACTCATTGAGAATATTAGCCAAGTGTGAGACAGACGGGTAGACGAAAGCAATAGGCTTACAGAATAACCCCGCAGGTGGAACACTGGTTATTGTTCTAACTGCCGCACTCAGAGACCTCAAATAACGTTAATGTGTACTTAACGTCAAAAATGACAATTCAAAACTAGTCGCTATTCTTGCCGGGTCTATGTTCTAGATTAGAATGAAAATTTTTGACATTAAATACACATTAAAGTTAATTGACGTCTCTGAGTGCGGCAGTTAGACCCAAAAGTAAATTAAATAATTCTTGTTTGTGAGCATCCATGATTTTACGTCCAACCAATCAAAATCCAATTCCAAAAACCACCCACTTCGATGTTCATTTATTAATGTTGTTAAAATGTCACCATCGCATGTAGATACACGGTGCCGCCCCAGTCTTACACGGTGCTCCTAAGTTTGGTACCAAGCAGGCGTTTGACATATACTACTCGAATCGTAGAGCATGACATTAGACAATAGACATACATACATCACTAACCCTAACTTCTTATGCTTGACGAAGCTCAATGCTAAGTGACGATAAGGCTCAAAGATAGAATCAAGCTTCACTTGAAATCCTCAACCACATTGGGCCCTGACTATTTAAAGCGGTATACGGACATGCCCGCGGGCATCCCCGCCAGACATGTCTGCCGGACCTCGCTTCTATAGGCCAGACTGATTGTGACGGTCCTACACTGGGCAAACATCGCACAGACCTATAGAAGCGAGGTCCGGCGTGCATGCCCGTCTAGTGAATACCTCGCTTTACCATAAGTTGTCAGAACACATCAAAAAATAAAAAGAAAATAATTTTCAATACTCCTAATACCAATAGGAAAATAACCTTGTTTTTGGAAATTTTTCCCATAACCATTCCCGTCACCGTCATTCGATATGCAGCGTTAATATTTAAGGCAACATTTTGTCCCTTTAATTACGGCCTCGTTAGTGGCTTGATTAAAATCGACATACCGAAACCGTCAAATAAAATCCTTTGAAATTAATATCCTGTTTGGAACAAAGGCCATCCTTTGTTACGGGCTCGTAAGGTCCACTGGGGCCAAACGAAATGGGGGCGAGTAGGCAGGTTGCCAAGCCGATCGCGACGTTCTTTACAACCGGCTTAAAGTCAGTCATCATCATCGTCAGCAATTTATTGTCCCCAGTGCTAGGGCACAGGGGACAATAAATCCTATCACATCACATCATCACTATCACCAGCCTTTTTAATGTCCCCACTGCTGAGGTACAGGCCTCCCCTTTGGATGAAAGAATATAGGGAGAATGGGCCATAACCCACCACGTTGACCCAATGCGGATTGGTGGGTATCACCGACTACAGAATACAGATGCTAAGGAGGTGCTAGTTCACCTCTGCCTACCCCTTCGGTGATTTATGTATGTATGTATGTAGAATACAGATTTGCCGTGTGGTGACGGCTGAGCAGAATATAATTGCCACCACCCCAAATCTCTCCCGCGGGTGTCGTACGTAAGGTGACTACTGCCGCACTCAGAGACGTCAGATAACTTTAATGAGTACTTAATATCAAAAAATTTCAATTAAATCTAGACCATAGACCCGGCAAGAATAGCGACTAGTTTTGAATTGACATTAAGTACTAATTATCGTTATTTGACGTCTCTGTGTGCAGCAGTAAGGGTTAAAACAGTAATGAATAATGAGCAGCTTCGTTCCTTTTATACCACCTACCAATGTAATGCGACTTTCGTGCCCGATAAACGGCAATAGATTCGCCACCTATTACATAGGACTTTACATAATTGGCGAAACGTAGGTGAAAATAATTCACCTCTGCCTACCCCTTCGGGGATATAGGCGTAATTTATGACTGTGTTTCTACACAGTCTACACACACAGATGCATCTGGAATAGCGAGATTTTTCAATAGTAGGAGAGCCTATAGCAGGTATGCTGCCGAAAACAGACAAGCTCGTGTATAAAATCATTGAATATTGATAATGTCATCGCCATGTTGTATGTTCCTTCAAAGATACAGGAAGGAACTAAAGCTCCCATCTCTCACCCTGCGTATTACCAAATAGTTTTATACTGTAACAAGCGATTGGTGAATCGAACTGTCCTAATTATTTTTTTCACTGCCGTCAGTTCGATAAACCCATAAACATGTTGACCTCCTTACATTGTTAAGCAGTATTTCCGTCAAATTGTAACACTGCAATTCTTGCGAATACATTATTCAGTTCAAAACAAAAAGTAGGATCCGAGGCGGGGTCTCCAGGGATTAAATGGTATAACTACATAACGGGCATTATGCCAGAACGGATCGCCACGCTGTCTTAAGAAGTTTATAGCGGAGTAAACTAACAATCTGTAAGGTAGGGGAAGGTGTGGTAAGATGGTAAGATGACAGCCGAGTGGTGACGAAAGAGCAGAATACAATTGGCACCACACCCATCTCTACCGCGGGTGTCGTACAGGGCGACTAAGGGCTAAGGTGGTAATGGGTAATGGGCAGCAGCGTTCCTCTTATGCCACTACTGCCGCACTCAGAGACGTCAATTAACTTTAATGAGTACTTAATGTCAAAATAATTCATTTAAATCTAGACCTCAGAGCCGGCAAGAATAGCCACTAATTTTCTCAATTGTCATTTTTGACATTAAGCACTCATTATCGCTATTTGACGTCTCAGCAATGTAATGCGATTTCCGTTCCCGAAAAATGGAAATACCCTCACCACCTATTACATGGGACCTAACCTAATTAAATCACCACTAAAAGCATGAATTTTGCTCGATATTGTTGATGAGAGCGGCACTGCGCAACGATATTAAAATATACAGCTTTGTATAGCCTTACGTTCTGTTTACTGTACTAAGCCTATTCATTACCAAAGGTCGACGTTATTACACAAGAAAAGTATTTTCCTCCTCATGTTTTCCAATAAACCTTGCCACAATCAGTACTTCGCATCAAATTCCTACTTCAAAAAAAATCTTGCTCCCAACGTGGAAATTGAACTAAAACATCAAATACCTTAATCTGTTTATGTTTTATTGGAAAAGTACGCTTTCATCCCGGTTTCCGCCTCCGCGGGACTTAACGAACTTGCACAGAATAAGGTACCTCTTGTACACACACGGTTCTTGGCTAACCGTGGCGTGTACAACAGGCCATAGTCTGCCATAAAACGCTGATAAAAATCACGCCGTGCGTAGACGCGGCGGATTAACCGTAGATTTTGACGGCGTAAAAACCGTGAGTGTACAAGAGCCCTAACGCAGAATGGAATACACCTTGAGATATCTTTGTACTCACGTAGAGGCCTTTCTATATATATTTTTTCCATATACAATGCAATGGTGCCTTGAGTTCTTTATTGCTAAATATATGAACGAGATTTTGTAGCGTTTAAACTAAAATTAAGCCTCTGGTGCACGTAAAATTTCTATTATCACCCTGTCTAATAGAAATACTACGTACGCCGTCTCCCTGACACGAACTGTTGTTTTGTTGTTGATGGCTTTGCCCTCTACCATTCGGGTACCACAAGGTGCTTATTGGTCTGGGCCGGCGAATCTCCCTTAGTTGACTTTTACGACACCCCTGGGGTGGGGTGGGGTTTACTAGAACATTCTACGTTATTTTAACGCTCCCAAGTCGGCATCTAACTGGTGGTGAAAACTGCATCAAAACGCTTCGCACTATTTAAGGGCTATCGGCTTAGGGGAGTTAGAAGATTAACAGACAATAATAATTGTCTTGATGCGGGAATCGAACCTTTCGCAGAGGACTATATTTTTTCGAAAATTTCTGCCTTTATTTTTCTATGTTAAAATAATCAAACTATGCCAGCCGTATGCATATTTTCGAAATAACAAAAAAATATTTACAAACAGAAAAGCGTTAAAACCAATGAACGTAAGGCACACAAACAGAGGTTTCGCCCTGGCACATTGCCCATGCTACAGTAATCCCGATAACCAGAAGAATAAATTACTTTTATTCCTTTCTTTAGTTGCTATCTGTAATTAAAAAAGACGTTCCACGTTTTTCATTTATTTCCTGATGCAATATTACATACATACATACATAAATCACGCCTATATCCCCGAAGGGGTAGGCAGAGGTGAACTAGCACCCACGTTTCGCCAATCATGTTAGGTCCCATGTAATAGGTGGCGAGCCTATTGCCATTTAACATTGCTATTGCTAGGTGGTATAAGAGGAACGCTGCTGCCCATTCCTCGTCGCTAATTTATCCTTAGTCGCCTTGTACGACACCCACGGAAGAGATTTGGGGTGGTGACAATTGTATTCTACTCTGCCGTCACCACACGGCAATATTACGAATGCAAATATTTTGTTTTTGTTTTTAAGAATTACTCTTTCTGCCTTCTTCGGCCTGGGAGCAAAAACAAAATACAGAAGACACTAGTCCTGACCTCCAGAGACTATGGGATATTCCTCGCTGTAGACCAATAAGTACTACTAGCAACACCGTACCTATAGTTTGTAAAATATAGGATGATTCCTATGACAACTGTCACACTCATACACTTTTTTTCTATCCTTTTCGCACTTACAGCAGTTTTATAGTTGCTGCTTGCTGATATTCTAATCATGTTACGTTTTGAGGACGGTTTGGTGATCGGCAAGTGGACGGCTGTAAAATCTAAAGCCCCTTTCATTCTTCGGCATGTTCTGGTCACGCGCGTACACGACCGGGCATTTTGTATGAAGCTACGCAACCAGCCGCACGCGAAACAAATGAAAGCTACTATGAAGCTTCATATAAATAGTGCCGACCGCGATCGCACACCACCGGCGACACGCCGAAGAATGAAAGGGGCCTAAGGCACAACCTTGAGCAGTATGGATTGGAATGTTGTCATCCCAATCATTTTCTCTCTCAACATGGTCTTTTCCATTGCTTTTCGATACATTCATTGGTCACTAACACTTTTCCGGAGTGATGGATACTATTAATATGAATCAAAATGACCGATATGAATACAAGAGGCAACATACTGCGCCGCCCTGAAGTGTGAGACGACACCCGTCGTCGAGGAGATAAAGAAAGAAAGAAGAAAGAAATACATTTATTGATTGAGATAAAGGGTGGTAACAGTTGTACTTAGCAATGCACGGTATAGGAATTATGAAACACCATATTATTATTACCAACATAGATTTGTATTGAATAATTTAATCAATTGAATATCATCTTTGTCTTTCTATTGAAATTGGTATCATAGATAAAGTAAACAGGTAAACATGGCAATAAATATGTATAATTCCGCAACGGTTTTCCTTATTTACATTTAAATATGTAATAAGCTATCCCACAAATAACATTTGATTCGGTAAACGCTGCCAGACCAAACTTTCACCGATAACCGCATGACTCATATTTTATGCGAGAAGAAATCCCTCGACACCTCTAGTTTGGTAGCAAGAAACTTCCAGATAAAATCATAATATTATGCGGCCAACTCTCTGAGGGCAACAGTCTTACTGGAGAGTGGAAATGTTTTGCGGCAAATTTAGTTGTCCCTAGTACTATTTTTACTCCAGGAGGTGGGTAAGGCCTCTTGTTCACGTCACAGTTGTTCACCGCACGGCTAACACGCCGTTGGCGCACACGGCGGCGGCGCCGTGCACGTCGACAAGCTTCCATAGTGATTCATACAACACTTACGACCGTGCCTACATACGGCGAGTTAACCGTAGATTTTGACGGCGAAAAACCCGTGTGTGCACAAGAGGCCAAATTTCGGCCACTGCTAGCGTGCCAGAATCCATCCATAGGGCATGCCTGGGCCACAGCAGTGGGGATATTAATTCCCACTGCTGTGGCACAGGCCCTTTAATAAGGGCTGGTGTTGGCGCCTGACCATCTGGTGACGGCAGACCAGAATACAATTAATTTTCCCCAACCCAAATCCCACGGGTGATAACTGTTGTTAATGCTTATTATTTTGATTAAAAAAATGTGGGAGTTTCACATTTCTCTATCATTGTCAGATCTCATGTAATAGGGGGCGAGCATATTTTTATTGCCATTCACTGGGAACTTTGGTCGCAGTAAATAGATAGATAGTGCATCAGGAACGATGCTGCTTATTTCTCGTTAATACAGTAGTGTGTGGCAGTATACGAAGCATATATCAATACCCTTTGACTGAAGCTTATTGATACGACCATATGATAACGTCAATCACACTGACGTCGACGAGCCTGTAGCAATGGTTTCATCAATCAAGTGAGTTTCAAATTGTCCGCATCACACCGATATTAAGATTGGCTTCTTTGCCGAATTCTATCATCAAGAATAAACGTGTCGCACGTGAATACTAGCTCGTATTCAATTCACTGTTGTTTTCAAACAGAAAGAGAACGCTGAATAACAATCATCACCATCATCATCATCACCAGCTCTTTTAGTTTCTCACTGCTGAGGACGGCCATCCCTATGGATGGAAGAATATAGGGAGATTGTGCCATAACCCACCACGCTGGTCCACTGCGGGTTGGTGTGTATTAACGACTGCAAATACATCCGGTACCAACGGCTTAACGTGTTGCTCTGAATTACAACACAATATCTAAATACTTCTTTGTCATGTAATGGCCTCGTGGTGAGGGCAGAGTAGAATACAATTGTCACCACCCCAAACCTCTCCCGTGGGTGTCGTAGAAGGCGACTAAGGATAAATCAGTAATGAGGAATGGGCAGCAGCATTCCTCTTATACCTACCACCTAGCAAAGTACTGCGACTTTTGTGCCCGATAAATGGCCCGAAAAATAAATAGGCTCGCCACCTATTACATGGGACCTAGCCTAATTGGCGAAGCGTGGGTAGTTCACCTCTGCCTACCCCTTCGGGAATATTGGCGTGAATTATGTATGCATGTATGTATGTCTTTGTCATCGCCATCATCACCAGCAGCTCTTTCATGTCCCTTGGAGCACAGTATAACACATTTCGGCTACCAACGTCCTGCAAATGAGGGGGCCCAAGAAGCGTATAAAACGGGCACTTTAATGTATGAAACCAATTTTCAAAAACCGTTATATTGCTGTTGGTTTTATTGACCATTCCTTCAGGAGGCATGTTGAAGCTAAAGATCGTATAATATCACTTGGGGTGGTTTATAATCCAGTACTGGATTGGGCTGCCTGGCCAATTTAGACCACCTTCCCCTACTTTAAATTATTTTCAAAAATATTAATAAAGATCTTGAGTGTATGTGACTTGGGTAAAAAAATAGAACCAATTGTATTCGATCAAGCAAGCATCAAACAGTTACATCCCTAATGCAGAAGGGAGAAAACTGGCTTTTCTATCCAAGTTAATCCGTAATTGCGAAATCATCAATTTCGTAACCAGCAGCCAATTCCGTAATCAAATTTGCGAGAACGAGAAACTACTACGGAAGGGTCAGGAAAATTGCAGAGCTTAACGACGGGTATTTCGTGAACAAATCACTTTGCCGGAAAAATCAAATTACATATCTTATGAAGTAGACTTTATCATCATCATCATTACCAGCCCTTTAATATCCAACACTGCTGGTGCTTAGGCTTTCCGGTGAATGGAAGAATGTAGGGAGAGTGGGGCATAACCCACCACGGTGGCCTAATGGGGATTGGTGGGTATTAGCGACTGCAGATGCAACGGGGACCAACGGTTCGACGTGCTTTCCGTAGCAACTCGAGATAAGATACAAACGAACATTGCTTAGTTTACACAATCGCAAGCCGAACACGCTATCGATCTCCCCCTTAAACAAACAAAATAAAAATTAAAAAAATATTTTTTGTAAAAAATACTTGGTTGCAAGTAAATAAAATTGAACAATTCAAGAGCGGGATTTACCACGGAACGTTACAGTTGGTGAGATATCAAGTTGTTAGAGGTATCGCGCACATGCGCGGGACGCCGCGCCGGCTGAGGGGTCCAGTCTGGCCGCCGCTCGTGTGCCCCCCGAACCTACGCTATGCGTGTTCCCCGATCCCCTAACTCGAAACACGTTTCGTACTGAATTCAACAGCGAACATTCTCAATTGTGCCCGGCATAAGAAGCCCGGCGAACTTTTCAGTCGTGTCAAGTCGTGTTCGTGGTTTCAAAGTGGCGGACAATTATTTGAGTAAATATCTCATCAATTTTTTGTCGCCCCGTTCAACTTAGTTTAGGATTCGGAAGTGTAGTGTAACTGCGTTTGTTTTCCCTTGGATGTGGTTTCAATGAGACAGTCTTAAAGGTAAGAAGTTAATAAATATTTTAAGTTACTGCGTATTTATACTTCGAACTTATTTCAGCATCCAATCAATTGTTATAGAACTTTCAAAAGTTTTGCAATGATGGTAATCTAGAAAATGTTTCAAAGTGAATCAAATAAGACGGTTTATTTTTATGCTAGCTTACAAGGTACCCATAGTAAATTTCTGTGGTTATAAAATAAAAGGCAAATTGATACCCAACGTACGTCCGTTACGTATCGCCCGAACCCAGCTACGCTTATTTTTTACAACCACCACAAACATTCATAATATAGGCACATGAAATATTTTACGCAGTAAAGGGATATAAATCGGTCAGAAATAATAATAGTCTATATTTTAGATATTTATTAACAATCTGTTTCTAATATTGAAGAAGTAAATGTTTAGGAAGTAAGCACAGAAACTCTCTGATATGAAATTAACCCCTTTTGGGACTAGATTAATTTTTTGTAGGCGACCTGACTTGAAACTATTTTGGTTAATTATTTGGAATAAATATAATATAATTTGGCTCATGAAATACAGCGGTATTGTTTTACATAATTATTCAAAGAAGTTTTGTGTGTGTGTGACTATGAAACACTGGCTTTAATACTGCCCATTATGGGAATGGATAGGGTTCCTTGCATAACGACCAACACTACGGGCCTCTCGCATTTATAAGCTCCTGTCCTCTGATTCTGAGCGACAAAGATGTCGATTTGTTGGGGTGTACTCGTCCGGCCCCCGTAGCATGAAACGTGGACAAAATCTCCTCCGGGAAAAGAAAAATATTTTCCATATTTTCCTCTCGCTCTGACTCCTACTAAATCACGAGACAAAACACTGTTAAATGGTGAAGAGAGATCTGGTCCACGTCCTAAACTAGGCCTGCCGAAGAGATTAGGGCTATTATGGTATTCGGAAACGCAGACAGGGAATTCTATTCTTAAAGTGTGGCCAAAAAGATGAAATAAAATACTGATGTACTAGCGATAACAGCAGTAAGCATAATTTGCTTTATTCCCTCTTTGCTTCATTCTTATTGATTACTTACTCCCTTGAGAGGAAATGTGAACATTGAAATTCTTATCTGTCTCCTTGGCTGCATTGAAAATATAATAAAAACTACATCAGTATCGCAGGGGAAGGAAGGGATTTAGCTTTAGGGTATAACCCACCACGCTGGCCTAGTGCGGGTTGGTGGGTATTAACGACTGCAGATGCAGCCGGGACCAATGGCTTAACGTACCTTCCGAAGCACAGAGGAACTCGAGATATTAAATTTTTGGTTACCCATCCAATGACCGGCCTTAGCGAATATTGCTTGGTTTACGCAATCGCAAGCAAAGCGCACTGTGCCTCTACGCTAGCGAGCTCCTCAAAACGTGCATGCTACTCTTTAATACAGATATTGAAACTTCCCACAATATGTAAAATTTTCTCAATCGAGATTGTTCTTTACGACAAATAACCTGTGGTTGAAAATCAATTGGTCATAATAAACAGTTTTGTATAATCTAACGAGCTGTTCACTTGACCTATGTAGATATTCTTCTTCTTCTTGCTCTTTTCCAGTATAAGTGGGATCGGTACAACAAGTCTCCCTATTCCATACTCTTCTATCAGAAGCGAGCTAAGTATTAAAATATCTGGTGGACCTATAACATATATGTTTTCTTCTTGTCCCTGCCCTGTTCACAGTCTATCTAGGGTCGTCACAGTATGTTTCCATTCATATCTGTCAGACGTCATTCAAGCCATCCACTCACTTTTGATTCATATCATCCATCACACCGTAAAGGCGCTAGTGATGGATGATTATATAGAAAAGGGACGGAACGAACCATGTCGAGAGACCGATGAACGGAGAGAGTGATTGTAATGACAACATTCCAATCCATACTGCTCAAGGTTTTGGCTTGATTGGATTTTGAGGTTTTTCAGCCGGCCGCCTGACACCAACCCTCTTTGGGGATGCTGTTGTTGGTGGTTTGCCCTTCACCATCCGAGTGCCACAAGGTGCTTATTGATCTACACCGAGCAATCTCCCTTAGTCGACTTTTACGACACCCATGGGGCGAGTCAGGGCTGGCCCATTCTACGTTATTTGTTCGCTCCCAGGACATGTACTAATTTAAAAGTCTGGTTATATTTAAGGGCAAGTGTTGTCGACCTGGTTTTAAAAAGCGTATTGACCTATAGAAGCTTGAACCTTTGAACTTTGTCATCGGACCGGGCTATTAACAGTCTCTAAAAAAACTGTATCTTTAAAACAATTTTATTTTGTGAAAAACCGCTGAAGGTTAGCTACTGTGGATAATGCACACGAGATCGGTTTAAATAAGATAATCCTAATAAAGCATTAAACTATTTGCTTTGAGCTTTGGAGTTGAGCTGCTCTTAAAAGGGACCCCGGTAAATATTTAAAATTGCAATTACAACCGTTGAAAATCCTTTTTGCTTTTTTTAGTATAATTAATGTAGGGTCTTTACGACCTAATGTGACGATGATCTGTGTTTGTGACAAATCTAATCAACGTTTGCGTCAAACCAACAAAGACAGGGACGGAGAACCTTTTACATCAGCCATTCGTTACGTAACCTTCGGTGTGTGACTAGCTTTTGTTAATAGCGAGCGTGTAGGACGGGCGATATGAATTTTTCTGCGAACAAGCTGATTCTGTACTCATTCCTTTTGCTGGTCGGGATATATAATATTTCTGGCTTGCCTCCAACGTTCCCGGTTGCTGCGCACGTCCCATTCATCGCTGTTAAACCCTTCCTCGCTTTGCTAAGCCCTTTAGACTAAAACTACTTTGGGCGCGTCTAAGAATACAAAGCAAGGAGTTTTTTTTCTCAACCGCCAGACACGTCGACATCATTGGGATAAAATGATAGCTCATAAGAAACAGAAAGACAGTTGTAGAAAAAGAGATGGCGGTCGTGACAATTGTATTCTGCCCTGCCATCACCACTCGAAGTGTCATAAGAGCCTAATTATAACATTTTCTGGATATAGGTTTTTTTAGTATCACAAAAAATTGATGGTTACAATGTATCAATTATCCAATTTGCAAATCTTTGCTTATTAGATACCAAAACGACACCGCTCAAAAATTAATTACAGTCCCTAAAAAAAATTATGAAATTAATGCCTGTTTAACCAACCACTCTTGACTTAATTGGTACTTTAATTCAAATATATTTATGTACATGGTTTTTAAAGAAAACTTTAATAAAATAATTCTTATTTGCTTTAAGAAATAACATTGCTATGTAACAGAGTCTTGAGTATGTTATAATTTGTTTCGTAAATAAATTGTCATAAGAAAGTCCTTCTGCAATAAAAAACTTCGATGTATGTTGGAGTTTTGTCTGTTTAATATCTAGGAAGCGAAATATAGAATGTTTTCAAAACAATACTAATGAATACTAAAACTACTATAATGACTAGCCTAGGGCCGGTTTTTTGGAACATAAAAACAATTTTAGTTACTAATGGTTAAATACCAGTCTGATATTTAACAATTAGGCTGGAGTTCACCAACATGTAAACAGTCGATTACTATTTAATCGGTTCTTTTTGACACATAACAGTATGAAAGAAATGTCAAAACTGACGGTTAACTTTTAATCGCTTGTTTTACATCTTGGTGATCTCGGGCCTTAGTAACAATTTTTAATAATTGGTTGAGTTATCTATGCATCAAAAAACCCGACCATAATTGTTTTATTCAATTCCAGCTTATTCTTTAATACTGCTGTAAATATTCAACAATTTCGCATTCTAATGCGACTTGTCTTTTGAAAAATAAATTGCCTCGATCGGATTTACTTCTGGCTACGTCCCGGAGTCATCCATCCAATAATCCATTTAGATGGTAATTTTTTTAATCGTCTCTCTAAACTGATCACGCGGGGCTTCTCTCTGTATCATAAAGTTTGGAGCTTGGCTGTAATTAATTCGGGAGTTTCTCTCACGTTCTTCAGAAAATTCAATCGTTTATTAGAAATTATTTCTGATGTTTCAAGGTCCAGAATATTATATCGACAATAAATGTACAATAAATGGTAATCAATGCCAGCAATATCGATCATACGTCCCGCCTTTCTTCGACAGGGTATTATAATCATCACCAGCCCTTTAATGTACTACTGGGAACAGAACTCCCATTTGGATAGGATAATAGGCCTTAACCCACTGGGTTAGCTCAGGGCAGTTCCGCGGATAGTAATAAATTCAGATGCAAACACAACGTACGAATGCCAGGACTCGAGATAATAAGCTGACGGTCACCCATTCAATGACCGGCCTTGGTCAACATTGCTTAGTTTAGACAATTACTAGCTACTGCGCCATAGAGCTCCTCGTGCTACATATAGTTCAATCGTATTTACAGCTGCTTCAAAAATATTCACCTCGGAAATTATTTCGAAACACTGTTTCTAAATCCTTCCACAACTTTAACCCTGGGGATTCGTTTAAGCCTAAAGTTGTACCTACAACGTCCGTTTACTCGGGTGAATTCTGTTATCTCCGGGTTAGTTGAAGTCGTTACAATTTGTTGAGAGTTTAAATGGCTATTCAAAAATATTTTTTCGTTTCTTTTTTAGAACTGACCTTACCAATCTAATGTGCACCTTTTTTCCGCCATTAGGTTTAGGGATGAGTCTCATTAGACCGTGCCGTGGCCAGGACAGACCGTGTACGTGGCCTGGAAGGGGTACGTTCACGGCCCGCCGTAGGCACGTTACATACATTTTGTATGAAGCAATTTACATTACACGTGCATTATCCGTGTCCCGTCCAAGACACGTATACGGTCCGCCCCGGGCACGGCACGGTCTAATGAGAATAATCCCTTTACCTTAAGTTAGTTTTAAAATGTTATATACAGACAAAATTTATTGAAACAACACTGATGTTCGTTGTTTTAAGAACGGTTTTGGCTTTCTGTTTCCATTATCAGCTTCGTCTCGTCTAAGCCTAAGCAGCATTTGCATAACAAATGCTGTGCACGGGCATATATGAAATGATTACGCAACGGCATGTTTATTGTGTGCCTGTGCTTAGTACAAGCTCAATTTGGACTGAAAGTACAATCATGCCTGATTGCGCAAACGGTTAACCCGAAGCGTAAAAATTTTATCGCCCGACTCTGAGCGGAGGAGGGCGATTTTAAAAAAGCGCGTACTTCACAAGGCACTCCCGATTTCAAGTTTTATGGACGCGACGTAATCTAGATAAAGTATTCGGATTTTGCTAAACTACAGTTTTCTATTCATTTCGTTTCTGACTGTGAATAGAGTGGGGTGGATTTTTTATCGGTTCCAACTTGCACTCAAGTAAAGTGATAGTTGTAATATAGTTTGAAGCCATTTATCTAGCTTCTAGATAAACTATAGTAAGTTTTGGAATAGGACTAATGGTTTTCTGTATTTAGGGATTTCAATGAGTAATTAAGAAAAAAATTAAATCACAAAATTTTCGGCTTATGACTGCAGCAGGACAGTAATTTTTATAAATATATATTTTTTTTGTTTGTAATATTTTTTCCAACATTTTTATTAATGTTCAAATAAAAATCAAATCATAACTTATTAGGGTTCGACATTGCAATACTTTAGATTATAATTTCGCTTAACATAATTATCTCTTTCTATGTATGGTTATATCAGCAAGTCAGCTTACCACTATATTTCAAATATTTTCAATCGATTTTTAGATTTACTACAAGAGTTAAGCTTTAAAATCGATTGGAGATATTTGGCGGTTTGTATACTTTGACAAGCTGTTTGCTGTACTATAGTTAACGTAGTAGAGTGAGCTTTATTGGTGGTTGAACGGGAATATGCAAATTACGTTAGTGTGGGAGTGTGTTCCGTGGACATAACATTTTTCTTTTCTTTTATGCTAACCGTACTCGCTCTCGATTTCACGCCCGCTGTGATATATAATATACAGTCGTATGTGTTTACTATGAGCAAAAGTCCGCCGTCGTGAATTGCAAGCACTGTAATTATACTTTACTTCCAAATTGTCATGTAATATTTATTTATATCGTTTCTAATAAAATGTATACTGTTTACTGAAACAGTATCATATGAACCGTATTGCACACTCAAGTTACTGTTATACTATTGTTACTGCCGGACTCAGAGACGTGTATTAACTTTAATGAGTACTTATATAAAAAAAAATGAATATGGTCTATATTCATTTTTTTTTAGACCCTGCAAGAATAGCGACTAGTTTTGAATTGTCATTTTTTGACATTAAATACTCATTAATCTTATTTGACGTCTCTGAGTGCGGCAGTAGTATTGATTTATTCAAATACTTACTAATCAGAAGAAAGAAGAAGAAAAACGGGATGCAATTAAGTGAAGAATAAAATTATTGGTGGAATTATCCTTCTTTCCACTATATTGCCTATCCGTATATTACCCAATGGCGTTAATATTTCAATTGCAAAATGTCATATTTTGACATTTTGCCAAGCTTTACAAAAAAAAAAACTAAAAATATCTTACTGATTTCTAAGTGGTCTAGGTGGCTTAGATTGTACTTATGAAAGAAAGAGGACGAAAAGTGTTTTAAAGTGATTTATTGACGATATTGATATAATTAAGTAATACCCATATTATTTAATGTGATGTCATTGTAACCCACGAGCGATATTGAGACGAATAATAGGGCAAAGTTAAGTTCTTTCGCTAATATTGTCACCAATTATCTTCGTTAATTTCAGTGACTCAATTAACGGCTGAGCTACTCTTAATTATCTTTATCCCTATTCCTTGCGACGATTTTCTTCATCTTATACAGCCCTATTACTTAGCTCTAAGTGGTTACTTCACCCAAATTGAAAATTTCAATTTAGTTCTGGAGTTTTTTCTCGCTTTTTGACATTTCATCATAAAGACGATGATTTTTTATAAAGATGTATTTCTAATAATGTTCAAAATCACTAAAGGTAATAATAATCTAGATTAGCAATTTTGTATATAAGCAATAACGTGGAGCACCTTATTATTTGTATACAACTATATTCTTCCATCCATAAGGAAGGCCTTTGCCCCACCAGTGGGGAAGGGTTGGTGATGATGAACATTATGAATACTCATTCTGGGCATAACCCATGACGCTAGTAGGTTATGACCCTAGGACCTGTCCTTATTAGACTGGTGAATTGTCTCACGGTAGATCCCTGACTCTCCACTCCCAAAGGGCTGGAGGGATACCGGAGTGTTTTAGTGGCTATTCCCGGTCCTATTTCTATTCCTAGG
Source organism: Cataclysta lemnata (assembly GCA_963931975.1). Taxonomy (NCBI): domain Eukaryota; kingdom Metazoa; phylum Arthropoda; class Insecta; order Lepidoptera; family Crambidae; genus Cataclysta; species Cataclysta lemnata. The sequence continues at coordinate 8,605,062 of OZ008353.1, read as the reverse complement.
TGCTGGCATGATGTGTAATCTAAGAATAAAATAAAAAAGGATCTGTCCTTATAGTAACTCGTAATACAACTTAGACAGTTATTACAGTTTTCAACACAAACAAATTGTGAGGGACTGTATGTTCAAGAAATATCCAACAATTTATTTTATCGGAACTCCAAGTACGCCTTATAGACCTTAATACTTAATGATCGACGCAAGAAAAGTAGCAAATACGTACCTGCAAACTTCGATACAAAGGTGAACTTTTCCAATATTTTTCTGTATCATGAAGGAAGAAAGTTTCTGCATAATGCTCGGGGTATACGAATTCGTGTGTCTTCGTTCTTTTATTATTAGAACTCTGATAGCTTTCTCAGCTCAGTTTCGAGGCAAACTCGGCTTTATTTAGAAACGTGTTACTTTTACTGTAAAGTAGAAAACTGAAACTGATGAACACCTTATGAATGAGAACATATTATTATCGATACATACAGACAAGTTTTATTAGTAACAATGTCATTTTTTTTCTACTGCGCAGAACAGAACGATATACAACCAAAAGAGACTCATGCTTTCTACTACCACTCATGGTTGTATCGGGCATGGAAAATTAAGTTGAAGTTGATGACGCTAGGCAATCTTGCAATACCCACGACATGATGTCAGAACTGTATGAAATCGACTAACGCTCTACAAATATATTTTGGAGGAAGATTCCTTCATGAGGATTGTAAATGCAATGCCTGTTCCACACTAATCTGCGCTCTGAAATAACATTTTGGAGCAGAATCCTTCCTGAGGATTATACATGCAATGCCTGTTCCACACTAATCCATGCTCTAGTTAGTAACTCCGAATCAAACAAAATTTCTCAAAAAAATACCACTTTTGCGGATTAGACTCTCATATATTTAGGTGCTCGACATTTTTATTATTTAACTCGACGTTTGTAGCAGACGGATCATCTAAAATACTAAATATAGTTTCTAGTAAATTACGTGATGCTTGCACATGCTCTGAAAAGACGAATACATAGTAAATACCTAAATTATAATTATATCCATATCGCTTTTCGGAGCTTTCACTGAAGAAGTCTTCGAGGTTATAATTATGGGCGTAACTTACGCATCGATTTCCTAATCATTTTCCCATTACGTGATGTCACTATCATATCCGATTAATCGTTAAGCCAGTCAAGCGTCAAGCGTAAATTGTAACATCAAAATTGCATTCCAACGTCAAAGTTTACGGATCTAATGTTCTGTCGGCTATGTAATATCCTAACGGAGGTATTCCAAGCGTGTGATATCCACTCGAATAAATTGTTTCATTGTCAATAATGTAGAATGGTGAACTGCCTCCTTTATTGGAGTAGCGGAATACTGATGCCGCTGTTACCAATATATGAGGCATCAAGGAGAATTAAATGAAAAAGATTAATTATTTCCATACAAAAAATTGCATCTATTTATTTCCAAAGGGATAGTTAGAAGTGAATTAAAAACCACGTTGTGCCAAATAGGGGCCGAGCCTACTGCCATCAAACTAGCACTTAATTCGCAGTAGATATATAGCTTTGTGATAAGAGAAACGCTGCTGCTCATTAGTCACCGCTGTCTTTACTCTTAGTCGCCTTGTACGACACCCGCGGGAGATATGGGGGGTGGTGTCCGCGGCTTAAAATAACTTTGTAAGTAACAATTGACACTTACTTTCACTATATAAATGACTTTTGACTTCCAAGCCGTCCAACACAATATCAGGGATTAAAACAAAAGAAACATTATGTTGGGTCTTATTGTCTTAGTAAGGAATATTTTCCTTTTTAATAGTATACCCTTGACTGTCTTATTCAAGATTCATTTGTAAGCGCCGCAAAAGATTCAGTAAAAGCTAATATACCTCTTCTTGGAGACCTAAACACAAACACTTAGTACGATTACTATGCAAATGTAAGCTTAACTGCATTATCATGAGACGTGGTTCAAAGTTATTACTAAATCTTAACTGCTATCCGTCCACGACAAAATGACAACGACGGAGAGGAAACGTCGTACGACCTGTCATCTTTCTAGTTGACAGGTGTCTCGAGTAATATTTTGAAAAGTGTTTTTTTTAGAAAATGGCTGTAGCTAAATTCAAAATGAATTAGTAATAGTAAACAATTTTGTTCATGATTTGCACAGTAATCCAATTTCCAAATAATCATCAACAGCCCTTTAATGTCCCCACTGCTGTGGCACAGGCCTTCTATGGCCGGAAGAAATAACCCACCACGCTGGCTCAGTGCGGGTTGGTGAGTATTAAAGACTTCAGATGCAGTTGGGACCAACGGCTTAACGCGCCTTCCTAAGCACGGAGGAACTCGAGATAATATTAAGTTGATCACCCATCTAACGACCTTTTATAACAAACATTGCTTTTTTTATGCAATCACAGGCCACTGCGCTATCGAGCTCCTCAGTTTTGGTTGTATGGAAACTGTAGTGTATGAGTCTCGTCTCGAGCGCTTACATCACTAGAGGGCGCGCCAGTTGCTGTTTGACAGCTGGATAGAACAGACGTGTTATTGTTGTTGGCTTTGGCCAGCCGAAAAATAATACAATATTATCTAAACTCTTTATCCCTGCCCTGTTCCCAGACTATCTGGGGTCGGCGTAGTATGTTTCCTCTTTCATTCATATCGGTCAGACGTCATCAAGCCATCCACTCCCTTTTGATTCATAACATCCATCACACCGGAAAGGTGCTAGTGATGAATAAATGTATAAAAAAGAGACGGAACGGACCATGTCGAGAGACCGACGAACGGAGAGATCGATTGGAATGTTGTCATTCCAATCGATCTCTCCGTTCGTACCATACTGCTCAAGGTTTTGGCTTAGATTTTACAGCCTGCCTCCTGCCTGACACCAACTCTTTGGGTATTCTGTTGCTGGTGGTTTATCTTCCACCATTCGGGAGCCCCAAGGTGCTTATTGGTCTACACCGGGCAATCACCCTTACTCGACTTATACGACACCTATGGCATAAGTCGGGACTGGTCATTCTTATTTTTCGCTCCCAGGCCAGCATGGAATACAATGTTATCTGAACATTACAGAAACAATTCACACACAAAAGTGTCCGTTTTAGGCAGTACACTTTGGCTTTGGGTGTACACCCCTCCCCTTCATATTTTCCCCAGAGCGCTTTGAGCAACCTTGACTTCATTAGAATGCCTGTGTAATCCGCATTCGGGAATATCTGAGCAATTTTCAACGTACCCCTGTAACTCACCCTTCTGGCTTCGGAACATCGATATCCTGTGGCTGTGATTGCACAAACGAATGCGCCTCTGTGCCGACACCGATCAAAGGACACCTTTGAACTTTACGGAGAGTCACATCGGATACCTCCTCGATAGCTTTAGCCGAGGGTGATGGAAGATATCGTGTCGCATACTGCCATGAGAAGATAAACATATTTTTATGACGTATATTAGCTTTGAAATGAAATAACTTTTACGGATTAGACTCTATTTAGGTGTTTAACATTTTTATTAATATAAAATGCGACGTATCGATCACTTTACAGCGGTCATGGTTACAGTCTCCCCGTGGATGCTGTAAAGAGATCAAAACGTCAGGTTAAATAAAAAATGCCAAACAGCAAAATATAGACACGAGTGTAAACCGTAAAATTTGTTTTTTCAAATAAATTTCTTTGATGTTAGAAAGAAAATTGTGGGTAGAAAAAATTCAAATGCGAAAATCGAATCCGCGTCCTCTGCAAGCCGGCCAGATGCTTATACCATTTGGAAACCAAGGCGTTAATTCTCTAACGTTAACACTTCACGTTGTCATACCAACGAATACAGTGCATAATGCACTAAATGTCTTGTACAGCAGCAATTAGCGTAAGTCGGCCCTCAAATATCTCCAATCGACTGCCATCCTTATCTTGTACGCCGTAAAGCACAATTCGATTGACAAAATTTGGTACACTTGGGAAACCCGATCCGTTGTTGACCGTACAATATCTGGAAGAAAAAATCTGACTTCCACGCGGTCATTCTAGATACGGACGAAACACAATTCGTCAAGAGCTCCCCAGAGACTAGGTGTGATAAAAAATGATTGATGGAATAAGGTTGCTTCTTTTGGGATGATCAGTCATGTGAGCTCGTGCTTGTGTCATCTAGCTAGGGGAAGTAATAATTGTACTTCAATAATAGACAAGTAACATACCCAGCAAATTGCCCAGTGATCGAATTTGATCCCTAATCTTCAAAGGGTAAGTATTAAAATGAAATGAACCAGTGTAGTATAGTATGTTTTATCTTCCATTCATATAGTCTACTTCCTTTTAATTTATATATCGTTAATTAGACCAAAAACATGCCGATGATGAACGAATGCATTAAAAAATTATGAAAAAAACATTTCGAGAGACCGATGAACGGAATAGTGATTGAATATTATTGTTCTTTCAAACCCATACTGCTAAAATTTATAACTTAGTTTTTATAACCGCTTGCTTAGCGCTTTTTTGGATATGCTGTTGTCAGTGGTTTGCCCTGCACCGTTCTTATATCTAAGGTGCTTATTGGCTTACATCGGGCCATGTCTCTTAGTTGACTTTACGACACTTGTAGGGTTATTAAGTACTGGCACATTCTACAGTATTTTAAGGGCACCATGGAAGTTAAGTATAATTTTTTATACTTTACATGCCGTTCGGTGTCCCTTACAATAGCAACTGCATATAAAAAGTGGTGTGAATAACTTGTCTTACTTTTTGTTCTCTCGTATAGGATGTAAACTCAGTATCAACTCCCTTCTTCCTCCTAATAATATTATCTTTCATACAATCCGTCTATCGCTTCTTCCGTCTCCCTCTCATTCTGACGCGTGGTATCGCTTTGTTAGCGAATCAGAGCGTGGATGGGTTTTCACCCACGGAGAACTATTTTTACAGGCATACTGCACACTCCTTGATCCTTTGTACACAGAGGTTTTTGATGTGTAACGTGTTGATGATACATAAGTATAGGTATTGTAATCATACCAGATGTTGCCGATGCTAAGCTAGCAACCTCTTTTATAGATATTTATACTTTTTGATGATTATTGTTTTTTATACTTTTTAAATATTTTGTTTTTTTGACATTTATATTACACTTCAATTTCACACGAAGACGAGAGAGTTTTATTTCCAAATAATTTTCCAGTTTTTACTTTCCCTTACTTTATCTTCACCAGTCTTCCTTCCATAATCGCTCATCTTCAACACCAGATATTAATAAACCAATTTCGAATTTGATTTTGAATACTATATCCATGCACATCCAATATATACATCCATACTTAATATATTTACATACATACATACATAAATCACGCCCATATCCCCGAAGTGGTAGGCAGAGGTGAATTCTCACCCGCGTTTCGCCAATTATGTTAAGTCCCATGTAATAGGTGGCGAGCCTATTGCCATTTATCGGGCACAAAAGTCGCAGTACATTGTCAGGACGGTAGTATAAGAGGAACGCTGCTGCCCATTCCTCATCGCTGATTTATCCTTAGTCGCCTTGTACGACACCCACGGGAGAGATTTGGGATGGTGACAATTGTATTCTACTCTGCCGTCACCACACGGCTTAATATATTTCTAGTTACGTAATATTTATCCCCCTTCATCACATGCCCGTTTTACTCTAACACAGAAATTTCATTATCACTTCTAATTATCATTAATAAATGCTTGTCAATTAGGCCGTTTAAAGGACGGAATGTCATACATCAAAGAGCTTTTGTGATAGAGTCTTAACGTAAGCACTGTGTACCTAGAAGAACACGCTACGTACGAACAGGAGGGCAAACTCGATATTAATTACCACCTTAATTCTAACTTTATAGAGACAAGGATTTTCTCACTAATCCGCTTTTGATTCGTCGTCTTTATTCATTAAGGTATAGAGGAATTAGTGCTGAAGGTTTGAAGGACTAAAGTGGATTCGCGCAACTGTCAGAGGTATTACAGCTGTTTTGGTCTAATGGTTTCATGCGCTATCGGCTAAGGGCCCTCGCCCACGGCGACTTTTTGTAGCGATGCTATCGCGCGTTCGCATCGATACAGTTGCGACGCGATGCAATTGCGCATTAACGAAACGTGCGACAATATCGCTGCAAAAAGTCTCAAAAAGATTTAGTCGCGCTACTAACGCGCGTTTGTATGGCGACTGAATCATGGTTACGTGGACGAGGGCATACAGTTAGCGACCACATCACGACTGTATCGATGCGAACGCGCGATGGCATCGCTACAAAAAATCTTCCGTGGGCGATGGCCCTAAGACTCTGTTCAGATGTAAGCGCGAGTTACATGCATTTCGTTAGACATTGCTCGCTATTAAGCCGCATTAGTGAAATGGAGTTGAACACTAGTGGTGTTGAACACGAAAACGCAGAAGATTTATCATAAATATAATATAAATCATGCATTACCCACGTTTCGCCAATTATGTTAGGTTCAATAGTTGGCGCGCCTATTGCCATTTATCGGGCACAAGTCGCAGTAAATTGTGTAAAGGAACGCTGCTACCCATTCCTCATCCCTGTTTTTTTCTTAGTCGCCTTGTCGACACCCACGGGAGAGATGGGGGGTGGTGACAATTATATTTGGCGTGCCACCACACGGCTGTAAAATATGACAGTTCTAAAAAACCTTAATTAGAAAAAGCTTGACCCTGGTCTACTTTTGATGAAGTAAATCAGGCTTAATAGAACACACCCACTGATGCGTTCAGAAAACCCTCTTAAGCCTAATGACAGCGTAATAAATTGTTCTGAAGTTTTAATGAGACATGGCTTTGGTGTAACAAGGTGACTCGATTTTTTTTATGTCCCAATAGATTAAAAAGTTTCCTGCCTCTTTAAACTTTGAACTGCGGCCGCAAGGTGCGTCGATGAATTACCCGTGTATTTTTCAAGTAGATCTCGATGACGCAGTGGCTAGCTCGCACGAGCGATTAAGTGAAACTAAGCAATATTTATTATTTTTATATAAGTTATAGAACAATAATACAAAGAAAAGAAACCAGAATAGATTTGATTATAATGTTACCGTGTGGTACCGGACGGCAGAGCAGAATACAATTATTGTCACCACCCCCATCTTTCCCATGGATGTCATACAAGGCGACTAAGGGTAAAGACAGCGATTGCATAGGCAACAGCATTCGTCTTACAGCACCTAGTAATACAGTGATACGTGCCCGTTAGATGGCAATAGGCGCGCCTCCTATTGGGACCAAAAATAATATGAATGGTGAATTTATGGTGACAATATACTTCTGCCAAGCCCGGCGCCTAAACTATTGTCGTGTCTTTTGTATTTATAATTGTATAAGAACCTCGTTTAATTAATTTTGATTGATTCAATACGTCAACAAGTTCCTCGGAAAAATGTTAAACAATACCATTTATAAAACCAAACCCCTATTAATTACCATTACAAGGATTAAGCTTTTAGTGTTTCCAGAGCAAAGTGATCCAGGTTAAATATTTTCCAAACAAAATTTTGTTCCATGGGAACTTTTCGTCATTTTCGAAGTTCGACTACGTTTTAATAGGTTTCCCGAAGGCATCGGGTTACCTCAGTAACGAGGAAAGGGCGTTTTTCGCTTCTATAAACCATATCTAATATCTCTTTTACAAAAAAAAAATATATTTGTAAGTTATGATACTTTAAACAAAAACATAGGCGTATATACATAAATCACGCCTATATCCCCGACGGGGTAGGCAGAGGTGAATTAACACCCACTTTTCGCCAACTTAGTTTGGTCCCATGTTTATTAGGCCTATTGCCACCTATCGGGCACATAAATCGCAGTATGTTGCTAGGTGATTTCAGAGGAATGCTGCTGCCCATTACTCATCGCTGTCTTTACCCTTAGTCGCCTTGTACGACACCCACGAGAGATATGGGGATGGTGACAATTGTATTCTGCTCTGCCGCGTCTACACCACACGGCTAACAGAAAAAAACGCGCTGACCTCTTCTCTTACTAAAGATTTACGACCTTAAAGACCACTTTCACCGTGTCACATTTAGCTTGCCATTCTGTCTGGTGCAACACAACAGACAACACCTGACGTGTGAAATTCGGGCGGTTAGATCTGTCGAGGCGGGACACAGCACGTGACGCAAACGTGACACTGAAACAAATCGCATGTCGACGCTTTCGAAGCACGCGTGACCACTGTCAGGGGTTCTTCCGACAGAAGGCAAGCGAAAACGCAATCTATTGCATATGTGTACAATGTAGTGTACTGATAGAAAGAATGGATAATGGTTTATAGTCTTCTTCTTTTTAAAGGTAATGACAGTCATGCTCATATCACGAAAGCATGCTTTTTTCGACCATGCTCAAAAATCAATAATCAGTCAATGTTCGAGCATGCTACCTGAGGCGCGGGTGGAATGGGCGTGCTTCGAGCACGTCTGAACAGTTTTGCAGAGGCATAAAAAATGCTCAAAACTGGCATGCTTATGATAGAAAGTGAGAATATAATGCAGAGCATGCCAGTTTTATGCATGCCTACGAGCATGCTAAATATAAGCATGTCTGTCGGTAGCTTAAATTTAGGGCTTTCTTTTTTCAGCCAATGTCAAGTTAGTCATTAGTAAAGTCTGTGCGCCATGTGATTATACGCATTACAGCGGTCATAATAATATTAGCAAATAATTATTTTGATCTATCCGTTCCGTTTTAAATATTAAATTGGTTTCTAATATTGTGGTTTCTTTTCGTTTAACTTCGTCCAATTTCAACCCAAAGTTATTCATAAATATGCAATGAGGTACACAGCTGTATTGGAAAATTATTCTTTCTCTAAAACCGTTAGAACTAGATGTCAACTGTTGCCCATTCCAGTGAAATTTGTCCTATAAACAAAAATAAATTACGTTATCCCGAGAACGGTCTCCGAATCCCTTGCTGGTTAGCTTAGGTTTCTTTAGTCTAAAAATATCCTTAGTAGAATATCGCAAGGGTTTACACATGTGACTACACGTGCTTATCGTAATCTTAAGTGAAAGAATACCCTTGTCAAGCAAGTGTGGTCGAAAGCGAACTACAAACCTAGGCCCAGAGAGATAATTTTCAGGATTCCCAAAAATGTTTCTTTAAAATCTGCATGAATACTGTCTTGTCTATTGTCACTGCAATTTAATGTTAGGTACTTAAACGGAAAACGCTCTGATACATATAAACGATCCTAATAAGGCCCAAGATATAAATATAAGAAGGTATTAACTAAATTGAAAAGAGATGTTATTAGTTTATTGAATTATTTCAATACTATTGTTGCACGTATAATAAAAGTACACTTCACTTTGGCTTTACGGAGAAATGTTAAGGTATATCAAGCAGACGATAACTTAATGAAAGCCGATCGTATTTTGTTTATTTTTAGTTTTCGAATACATACTCGTTTTTATCAAGGTCTTTGTTACCAATATTGGGGTGTATAAAGTGTGAGTGAAGGTTATTAATAAATGCGATTCGTAAGCAATATGAAAGCTATTACGTTAATGACAAAAGTTCGCCGGTTTATTAACAAAATTCTTGGCGAAATCGTGCTTGTGATGAAGTGTTGGGAAACTTCCATTGTTCGGTTTCAGCAATAAAAGTTTAATAATATGAAGCAATAGGATTCGATATGTTCAGGCTGATTTCTTCGACGCTAGTCTAAAAGCTAAACAAATAACTTAGAACGTGTTAGTCCTGACTTAGGTTTCTTTAGTCTAAGAAAACTAAAGACTTAAGAAACCCATGGGTGTCATAATTGTCCAATAACGGCCAATGCCAGGTGTACACCAATAAGGGTACCTTGTAAAGATTTATTTGGCGCCGTAGTAAAAGTTGTCATGGATGATTAGTACTAATGTTTGCCACATGTTTCAGTTATTTACAACAGGTTTTATTTTTTTGGGCCAATGGTCAAAGGAAAAGTTGCATTGTCCTTTGAACCATCACCTCTAGGGAGTAAACATTAAAAGACTGTCTGCAAAAATTCAATTTTGAAAATTATTTTATATTGATTGTACCTGTTTTATGCAATACATCCACATTGGGCTGCCTTACCCTACACTCTCAATATTTTGGTTATTTAAAGTTAATTTTAGCTATTTATAATCATATCATGCCATGGCCCGTTAGACTTCTAAGAAAGGCTCTTTTCTATCGGCGCGGTTGGATTCTCAAAGTGATTATTATTCTATCTGAAATTAAACTTTATCTCTCTAATTATTAGTTATCAGAAAACTAAGTAGTAAATCAAATTATCTTACATCGTTAAAACAACCAACAATAATAAGATTCTAGACAGTAATTAATATAAATTTTTAGAAAAAAAAATATCTTGAAAAGCGCAGTTATATAAATATTGCAATAATTTTCAATGTACACACAATTTTAAAATATGAGATATATACAAGAATACGCAAAAAAAAGATTAATTGAAAAATTTATTAATATACAGAGCAGGACCGCCCATTACTCATTGCAGTCTTAACCCTTAAAGTCGCCTTGTACGACACCAAAGGGAGAGATGGGGGTTGGGTGGTGACATTGTATTCTGCTCTGCCGTCACCACACGGCATTTATTGAACAGACTTTTCAAATATTGATCATACACCATGCAAGCCAAGGCGACATCACCATTTTTCCTTATAAAAATTAATGTATGGTGTTTCTCATCTTTGCAGGTTCTCTTCGAGAGCACTTCAACCAATGCAGTGACGTCAGAGTACAGTGGCGGCCAAACGCGAAATGTTGCAGTTGCACTGACTCGAGTATAGTGAACCGAGTGTCGGATAACAAAATACGTTTCTCTCGATAATGATGTAAAAAAGACAGCCGGGATGTTGGTGCCTGCCTTTCTGTGTCTGCTCGCTCACTTCGGTAAGCGTCTCGTTATTTTATACTTCCGCAAAAACGTCCTTATTCCAACAAGATATTTACAGGGAGCACTAACAGTTTCCCCATTAAATTCCTTTGCTAGGTGCCAAAGGATTGTACTGTATCTACCACTTATAATTTAACGAACAAGAACTGGACAGGGTTGTGTTCGACTTACCTGAAACGAAAGACGATCATTTAAATTGGTGGCTTATGGCCCGTTCTTCCAATATTCTTACACACATAGGGAAGGCCTGTGTACGGTGTATACTTTTTATGATATTATAAGTCTTGATCAATTAAAACTGGCTTCTAAATCACGGCGTGATCGATATTAGTGAACACATACTGAACTAGAATTAAAACCTATAAAAACATTATAGTTAGAAAAGACGTAAAATGCTTACGCGACTAAACGAAACCCTGTACGTACAGCCCTACCCCAGTGGGGACATCAAAGGGATATTTTGTAAGTTTCCGTAAAAAACCCACCTGAGACACTCGTTCCAGTATAGAACTTAAGAAAGTTCTAGACAAGACAAGGTCTTTTAGTAATGTATAAAAGGATGTAACTGGCTGGCCCACCTCAACAGCATAAAAACCAGCAATACAGCCATTTTTAGTTGGTTTGTTAGGTAGCAATCTAGTCTATATCCAGCTGGCCAATGACAAGGTACTTATTCTGCGCCCCGGGCAAACCTTTTGCTCTTCGCTGTGGATAAAGTCTCGACCGTCAAAGGGATTTTATCACACATAAAATCCCCTGTGCGTCCGCAATCGCTAAACACACTTAGAACGTAATGTAGGTATGCCGCATCTCCATAAATTAGTATTGAACAGCTCAAGTAATTGTCGTTCGTTTCGTTTTATATAAGCCCCTGGCAGTAAAATCACGGCCTTTATTAAGGGCCAGTGAATGTTGGTGGGTATTAACGACTACAGACTTAGACAAACGGCGTAAAGTACCTTTCGAAGCACGGAGGAGCTCGAAGTAATTTTGGTCATCCGTCGAATCAATTGTTATGTCACCCACCACGGCTGACCCATGGTCATCCATTATAACATACATACATAAATAAATGACGCCTTTATCCCCGAAGGGGTTGGCAGAGGTAAATTAACACCCACTTTTCGCCAATTTTAAGTTAGGTCCCATGTAATAGGTAGCGAGCCTATTGCCATATTTTTATATCAGGCACATAAATCGCAGTACATTGCTAGGTGGTATGAGAGGAATGCTGCTGCCCGTTACTCATCTCTGTCTTTACCCTTAGTTGCCTTGTACGTCACCTACGGGAGAGATGGGGGTGGTCACAATTATTGTATTCTGCTCTGCCGTCATCACACGGCTATTCATCAATGATAACGCCTCCATAAAAAGTAACCTCTTAACTACGTATTAAGTATTGAAGAACTTTTAAAGCCACTCTGCAGTATCCAAGATGTCCTTAGTGAATAGGAAACGCCGCAGTCTCGTATTCAAAATCTACATTTCAATATTAATCAGTCGGAAACTATTCGCTTAATCGCACTCAGGGTTTGAGTTTCCACTAAAATCGTGAATATTGCACCAGATATTTTACTTCTTGAAAGATTTATATTATTCCAGCTATCCAGTTGAAGCCTTACGTTGAAATGTAAAATGTTGTATTGTTGCAAGTTATACTCTTAACCACTTAAAATCAAATTTAAATCTTTTCTGGGCTTTCCTGAAATTTATTATAAATTCTGCCGACCGGTTCTAGCTAAAGAATTGTACTGAGCGTCCCGAGCTGTTGAACCATATTTTAATATTGAGCAATAACTTATAAAATCCAACGATGTCTTTGAAGTCGTTATAGTAATTCGTATGTGTTATATATGTAGTACCTACCTATAGTTATATATAAGTGCGGCTGCGTCCGTGCTAAGCAAATCAATAATAAAGATCAGTGCGTTGACAGCCGTCTAGTGTTTCACTCACTCCCTGCGTCCGCATACGTAACATTGGCGACGAGTACCCACTTTTATAAATATAAAAATGTCGAATTCTACATTTGGAATTTTATCTAATTTCGATCACAATGTACATACATGGAGAATGTACAAGTGCAAGTTGACGCAATGGTTCATCGCAAATGACATTAGTAGAGAGAAAGATCCAGCAGGCGTGAGACGACGAGCGATACTCCTCAGCGCACTCTCTGAGGGCACTTATAAACTCGCAGCGGATCTTGCGCTGCCTAAGGAACTACAGGATGTGCCCTACGAAGATATCCTGGAACTACTAGATACTCATTTCACTCCGAAACAGATTGGGTTCAGCGAGCGACATCGATTTTATGCCGCTACTCAACTACCGACAGAGACTCCTTCGGAATGGGCTGCCAGGCTGCGTGGCCTGACGTCGCAGTGCCATTTCACCAATATTGAGGAAATGTTACGGGATCGGTTCATAATGGGTATGCTGCCAGGAGTAGAAAAGGAGAAGATGTACGTGCAGGAGTTGGCGGGGCTCACGCTGACCAAGGCTGTGGAGCTGGCCGAAGGGCTGCGCAGCGCCCGGGCCGCCGCTGCCAGCGCGGCGGGGACCGCTGCATCCACCGAGCAGCTGTTCCAAATCAGCCAGCCACAGAGTGCTGTGCGTAAACGTAGTGATAAAGTGAAGTGTGCGGTCTGTGGTTATAATAACCATCCAACGGAGTCGTGTCGTTTCGCTAATTATACATGTAGGAAGTGTAAAACGAAAGGCCATTTAGCTCGTGTGTGTAAAAAGGTGAATTACGTTGCATCCGCGGTTGAGGGCAATGAGGGCGACGACGACGACGGTGAGTTATTTAATATTCGTTCAGTTCGTGGGGAGCCCCTAGTTGAATCGGTGTGTATTAATGGGAAAAATATACAGTTTGAAATTGACAGCGGTTCAGCGGTTACAGTCATATCAGAAGTTACCTACAAGTTACATTTTTATGATTTACCGTTAGCGAAAACTGAGAAAAGATTAATAAGTTACACAGGTGAAGTGCTGGACAATCTAGGGTGTGTACAGTTGCCCGTGGAGTGGGGCGGTCGTACGCGGTCACTCAATGTTTTTGTAGTCCACGGAGGCGGTCCACCGTTGTTAGGACGAGATTTCCTTGCGCAATTTGCGTTGCAATTGAGTCCTGTACATTACCTTGATCAAAATAGTAATGGCATAGTTATAATGTTACAACAAAGATATCCGGGATTGTTTTCTGGTACGTTAGGAAAGTTTAACAAGTACGAAATAAATTTAACCTTAAAAGAAGGATCGAAACCGGTGTTTTATAAAGCGCGGCCGGTTGCTTTTGGCCTAAGAGATAAGGTTGAAAAAGAAATAATACGTTTAGTAGATTTAGGGGTACTTCGGCCAATAGAACATTCGGAATATGCGTCTCCGATAGTCCCGGTTTTAAAACGAGATGGTTCTGTCCGTATCTGTGTAGACTATTCTGTCAGTGTGAACAAGCAATTAGTTGTTGATCAGTATCCATTACCCACAGTAAATGAGCTTTTCTCAAAGTTGTATGGGGGGAAACAATTTTCAAAATTGGACTTGTCGATGGCGTATAACCAGTTTTGCCTAAATAATGAGTCGCAAAAGGTAACTTGCATCAACACGCACCGCGGGCTGTTTGCTTACACGCGGCTCGTGTTCGGTCTCGCGTGCGCGCCGTCTATTTTCCAACGGGCGATGGAGAACTTGCTCGCTGGAGTAGACGGCGTGCTTGTTCTGCTTGATGATGTGCTGGTGTCTGGTTCTGATCGAGCTCAGCATATGAACCGGCTACAACAGGTGTTACAAAGGCTGCAGGATGCAGGTCTAACACTACAAAAGGAAAAATGCAATTTTTTTTGTGACGAGATAAGCTATCTAGGTTACATAATTAATAAAGATGGTTTGAAAAAATCGCCCGATAAAGTGAAAGCAATTCAGAAAGCTTCAGTACCTACTACTGTGAGTCAATTACAATCCTTTTTAGGATTAGTAAACTACTATAGATGTTTTATACCCGGAGCGTCTTGTATATTAAAGCCACTTTATGAACTCTTAAAAAAGGGCAGTAAATGGGTATGGTCTCAAAATGAACAAGAGGCATTCAATAACATAAAAAAAAATACTAGCCTCCGAGCAAGTATTGGCGCATTACAATCCGAATGCGAAAATTATATTAACAGTGGACGCTTCGCCAAACGGGTTAGGTGCTATTTTGTCACAAATTAGTGAAGACGGCAGGGAACAACCAATTTCGTTTGCGTCGCGTACACTCAATAATGCAGAACGTCGATATTCGCAGATACAAAAGGAGGCCACTGCTATAGTATACGGGGTTAGAAAGTTTCATCAGTACTTGTATGGGAGGGCGATACCATTTATTTTACGTACAGATCATAAACCATTGTTATCAATATTCGGACCGAATAAAGGAATACCGGAGGTCTCCGCAAATCGTTTGCAACGGTACGCGTTATTTTTGTGCGGTTACAATTTCGTAATTGAGTACATAAAAAGTGCAGATAACAGCGCAGATTATTTGTCGCGCGCTAGCTTGCCAGTCACGCAGGACCAGTCGAGAGAGGAGGGCGACAGCTGCGACCGCGCCGCTTACGTATGCTTTGTTGTCGAAGGAGCACTCCCGGTAACGATGCACGAGTTATGTAATGCAACAAATAATGATCAAGTCTTAAAACAAGTTATTAATTATGTACTAAAGGGGTGGCCTAGAACTGTCCCAGATAATTTAAGGCCATATCAGCTTTGTAGGATTGAATTATCTTATGAAAATGGATGTCTCATGCGTGGATATAAAATTGTCATTCCGGAATCGTTGCGAACACGGATTTTATCAGAACTTCATTCATCGCATCTTGGCATAGTAAAAACAAAAGCGGAGGCACGTGCGCGATTTTGGTTCCCGCGGATAGATGACGCGATAGAACAATTGATAGGTCAGTGTAGTGTATGTGCTCAAATGCGACCGTCACCACCCCGAGCGCCTATAGCTACCTGGCGGTACCCTCCACAGCCGTTTCATCGCGTACATCTTGACTTTTAGGTCCTATTAACGGACGCATGTACTTAGTAGTTGTAGATGCGTATACGAAGTGGGTTGAAGTGTACGATATGAACTCCAGTACTACACTTGCTGTTATAGACAAAATGTACGATTTCATGTCAAGGTTTGGATTGCCGCATACCTTAGTAACAGATAACGGTACATCATTTTGTTCACAAGAATTTAAAAAATTCTGTAACTTGAACGGGATTACTCATATGACGTCACCGCCATATCACCCTGCAAGTAATGGGCAAGCAGAATCTTACGTTAAAATAGTAAAACGGGGAATCAAAACTAGTTTACAAAGCAGCAACAATCTAAGGGATGGTAAATTAAAATTATTAAAATACATTTTTGACTATCGTAATTCGATTCATTCGTTAACGGGGTCATCGCCGGCTCAACTAGTGTTCGGGCGTAAGCTTAGGTCACGATTTGACTTACTGCAACCATGTTCACCGTCGCCGTCGTCCAACCCCGCCGCCGTGGCACTCGCTAAACGTGTTTGTGACAAACAGTGTTTGCAAACTGAAGAGCTCGGAGGGACGAATAGATCGTTTGAAGTCGGACAGTATGTGTGGTATAAGCGAAATTTCAATAATAACAAATTTACATGGGTGAAGGGTATAATAGAAAAGACAATTGGGAAAATGTTATTCCTGGTAAAGGATTGTTCTACGTCAGAACAAATTAAGCGACATAAAAACCAGTTATTACATCGCAAAACTAATTGCGTAAATGATGTAAGACCAGGGGACAGCGTAGTACAAAATTACGATTTGCCTAGTGTACACTCAGAGGCCACATTGTCACCAACGAGGCGCAGTCGAACGTTAAGCGAAAATCCCACCTCCGCAGAGGAAGGAGGCAAGAGAGATGAGCAGCTCCGTAGCACACCATCGCCCTGTGGGGTGACAATAACAAGAGGAGTTCGACGACCAATCGAGTCGGATGATGAAGGCGATTTCTTTGACTTGGAAGATCAGGCCGATACGCTTGTCCCCCATTAATTTATATTAATTGTAATCTTTAGAAGTAAGATAACCCAGAATTATAGGGGGAGAAATGTTATATATGTAGTACCTACCTATAGTTATATATAAGTGCGGCTGCGTCCGTGCTAAGCAAATCAATAATAAAGATCAGTGCGTTGACAGCCGTCTAGTGTTTCACTCACTCCCTGCGTCCGCATACGTAACAGTATGATAAATAAATCCAAGCATCTTATATGTTACAGCAATTTTGCCTTGTAATATATATATTTTAAATCAATCAAAATTATGTTGACTAAGTAATAATCATTTCAACATTTCAGCATATGGCATAGGCCTACCCCAAGGATCTCCAAGTTCGATTCTGCGCTGCCATATACATAAATGAAATATAAATTGAAATTATAAATTCTTATTCTAAATGTGTATGTACTTATGTACTTCAGTCTCATTTAAGCCAATCCAATACCAGTCAAACACCATTGGGATACGGTTGTTACGTTAACATTACCAGAATCATGCCGCAGTTTCATTCGTTTTGCAAAATATAGCAAGTCCCGTGCAGTAAATTCACACCTTTTATTAAGGTCCCGCGGAACGTAATAATATGGAAAAGAGGTGGAATAAAAAACAAATGACCGAACCATTAACTAAGGAACGGAACCTCTATTATTCCTCGCAGAATAGAGGGACCGCGATCGAAGAGCCATCACAACCGCACAATCCAGCGCTAGCAAAAACCACCTTCAAATTGCAGGTCACGATCCCTAGCCGTAATATAAAGACAAGCTAACGAGCTGACGGTTGGTAGTTAGGCAAAGGGAATACCTTGTAATGATTTGATTTGTTTCTTTGCCGGCACGGTCCTTTAAGTTTGCTTTGCTCGCTCAGATCACGTAGGCACTGACGAGACGTGACACACATTATATTTCTTCCGGAAGAATTTAAAAATGTAGGGTAATAAATTGTATTCTCCAAAGTATAATTCATAAATTACGCCTATTTTTCCCGAAAGTGTAGGTGTTACCAACCACGCTCCGCCAACCATGTAACAGGAGGCGAACCTATCTATCGGGCACGTGAATTGCTAGGTGGTATAAGACAAAGTTGGAACAACGCAGTTTGCCATTATTTGTTGCTAACCCTTAGTCGCCTTGTATGTAATACAACTTATCGCATTTGAATGTTTGCTTGAATGTTTCCTAAAAGTTCTTTTTATAAACATCTTTAATTTTACTTACATTTGAATAGATTCAGATATATATTACAATTGAAACTGTAATATCAACACACAAAAATGTTAAAGCTTTAATACACTCCGTCCTGGTAACGAATACAAGCAAATATAGAATAAGAGGTCCAAATTAGTAAAGGGATTTCCTTAATTGCCATCATTGTAAAGTGAGTAAATTTCGAATAACAATCTTCTCCGAAGTTGTAAAATGAACTTCAACAATTTCATTCGGAAGCACCTCTTAATTAGAGTCATTGTCCTAAGCATTTATTATGTAATATACGATAAGCCTTCTTAGATTTTGCTTAATTAGAACGCTCTTGTTAGTTTTATTTATTTAAATTTTTAAATAACAAATATCACTGGCTGCTGCGAAAATGGATTTGTAGCGATGAGTAATTTTAAAAACTTCTTTTAGTAATGACCTTTTGACATTGACACAAGAGTTTAAAACAAATCTTTGTCTATTTCTTGTTTAGTAATTTTTAATTAGTTTTTTCATTGTAATTTTCGTTGTTTGGAATTAAATTGAAATTGTAGATTGTTTTAGTCTGTAGACAGTTACAAAGAACTAAAATGTAAACAATTACTATCAATGTCAACTAGCCAGTAGAATCTTAAAAATGACAATGGTACAGTTTGAACAAT
The DNA here is from genome assembly GCA_963931975.1 of Cataclysta lemnata. Taxonomy (NCBI): domain Eukaryota; kingdom Metazoa; phylum Arthropoda; class Insecta; order Lepidoptera; family Crambidae; genus Cataclysta; species Cataclysta lemnata. The sequence goes on along the minus strand of OZ008353.1, from coordinate 8,586,195 downwards.
TTACTACAATTATGTGTCATCAACAAGTTGATATTCGTCACAAACAACTATTAATGTAAACGATAGAAAGGGGATGGTAGCCTAAAGCGTGTATGCCTAAAAAGGCACTCTCGAATATAACGTATTTCTTAAAATTAATATTTTGAAATAAGCCAGGAGGCTTAGGTACAGCAAAATATCAAGGCAGGCAGACAACCATGTCTCCTGTCTTAAACTGGTTGACGGTAATTTAAAATCCTATCTGCATTTTTGGGTACTATACAAAAAAAAAATTAACGCTCGATAGTGTTTTTTAGGTGATATACCCGCTTTGGCTTTAAGCTGGCACCTTCCCGTATTGTGACAGTTACTTACTGCCGCACTCAGAGACGTCAAATAACGATAATGAGTATTTAATGTCTAAAAATGACAATTCAAAACTAGTCGCCAATCTTGCCGGGTCCATGGTCTAGATTTGAATGAAATTTTTTTAAATACTCATTAAAGTTAATTGACGTCTCTGAGTGCGGCAGTAAGACATAAAAAGACTGAATACTCTGGCTTGAAAAGACTTACTGCCGCACTCAGAGACGTTAAATAACGTTAATGAGTACTTAACGTCAAAAAATGACAATTCCAAACTAGTCTCTATTCTTGTCGTGTCTATGGTCTGAATTTGAATGAAAATTTTTGACATTAAATACTCATTAAAGTTAATTGACGTCTCTGAGTGCGGCAGTTAGACTCTCTTCACGGAGCCACTTGACGTTTTGTGAAAAATGCATTGGATACCAAAGCAACATACTTTGTACCGGCGATTCCCAACAAAGCACTACTTTGGAACTTTAATCCTGTTTGTATCGTAACGTAGCAGTAAAAATGGACGGTTCTATTCCAGCGGAGATTGGATGTACTCGATTTATTACAGTTTTGATGGACATCCGATAACTATTTGCACTCTGTAAAGATAAGTTGCGAACGGGTATAGAAGGAGTGACATCTGGTGTAAAGGATGGCCGATCAAAGGGTTGTTCAAAAATAATGTGAAGAATTATTAGCATTTTTAGTGTTGCTGACGCAATGTTTCCTTTTCCATTCATATCGGTCAGACGTCTATAAGAAATCCACTCCTTTTTGATTCCTATCAACCATCACACCGGAAAGATGCTAGTGATTTTTAAATGTACAGAAACGTGATGAAATTATCGAGGGATAAATGTCAGGGTTGCTTTATATAAATTATGTATCATTAATCCAACATGTCGTCATGTCCGTCTCTGTCTTATGCATTAATTATAGCTCTTATACATTTTTCTGTAGTTTAAAAGCTCTATCAAATCACAACTTCCACTAAATTTCCCCAGATAATAAGTCTGTAACTGAAAAATACATACCGATTGAAAATTGAAATATACATACGTAATAGATGAGAATTCAATTTTCCTTTCTCCACTTCTATTTTAGTATTACATTGTGGCTATGTATACGTATTATATATATCTACGTTTATGTGTATTCAATGGTAACCTGACTAGCTATTACAAGTAGTTACAAACTACGAATAATAGTACGTTTATTTATCGTACTATTATTCGTACTTTGTAATTGATCACTTCGATCTGCGATCTAGCGTAAGCAAGCACCAATCGCACATCAAGCGTGAAAATGTGGAAATTAATGATGTTAATAATGAAGCTCCTTGGCGCTACTCATGCGGAGTAAGGGCATGGTATTGTGCCTTTGTATTCAGTTTCATGAGGCAGTTATACTTTCATTTCGAGAAAATAGACTTATTTATAAAATACACTTAGACTTGTGTTTCTCGCAAGAATCCCACCACCACAACAGCGTTCGCTCAGAGGACGTCAGAAACGAATTCAGTTTTCAACACCTCCATTCATAACCCGTGGGCTTCCTCACAAAGTGACAACGAAAGCGTTCGCTAAGAGGATTGGTGTCAGACTGACAGCTGGGCATAAAAACCTGTGTGACAAAAGAGATAATTTAGGAGCAGAGATGGAAGAAAAACATAGATGTAATTACAATAGTGTAAATAATACATACATACATACATAATTCACGCCAATATCCCCGAAGGGGTAGGCAGAGGTGAACTAGCACCCAGTGTAAATAATATATAACCATATTGATAAATTTGTGGTAAGCATGGTACAGCTATTATTCCGTATTTTGTCTTCGTCTCTCAAACGTAATTTTGAAGTCGAGGAGAAGCAAAACAATGAGTTAACTGTCTAAACTTAAACCGTATTTATTAATAAGACGTATTCAGTTTTTGTCTAGTTCGAATGATTGAAGCTTCCTTCCTTGAGATGGTCAATTTCTTTTTTGGCACTTAAGAATGCTCTAGTTCGTTAGTAAATGGGCGTCTAATACTCTGCTCCTTTCTTGTTTAACTGCGTCCAAACAGTGTGTATAGGCTATACGTATGTGAGATGTACCCTTTTGTTAGTGAGAGGCTCGTCAAGAGAGTGTTTGCACAGTGTGTTGATCGAATCGCTCCCGTGGCCCGTATAATTTAGGAGGTCTCTCCCGAACGTATGAAGACGTAATCGATCTTCCTTTGCAATAGGCCGTTACAAAAACTTTGTACACTTACGCGGGAACTTGTGTTGGGGGCCATCCTTTTTATTTTAGGCGTCACCCTTTCCTTTCCTGGAGGGCGTTATTTGTTGCGAAGATTTCGGGAAACGTGTAACCCTATTACTAGTGAACGTACGTAGGTACATGTTATAAAATCGCTTGGTGCGACCTTCAGATTTTTTAGTGAGATTTAAAGAATTCGATTATACCCTGATTATGAATTCTAATGAATTCTAAGCTATTGGCGGAAATTGTAGTACATTGCTCTGTGGCAATTGTGGTATAAGAGGAACGCTGCTGCCGATTACGCATTGCTGCTAGCCCTTAACGATACCTTCGGGAGAGATGAGGGTGGTGACAATTGTATTCTGCTTTGCCGTCACGCTTACAAAGTATATTTTTGCGTTATTTTTTTTAATAATACAGTGTTCTATTTAGCGGGAAAGGGCATCTGACAGTCATATTTGCCAACCAGTCAATGCAGAACCTTAACCTAAAAGTTAGATGAGTTTTTGACAGTGATTGACAGCAGAAGGGTTATAAAAATTAGCCTACGACCTATTTTCTCACCTACCACATATACACAAAAAAAAACGATTAAGCCGTTTCAGATAAGTTCGATAACAAACACTCACACGAGATTTTTATAATTATTACATATAATCCTAGACCCCTTATTGATAACAGTTCACACTCGATCAATCACTGATATGCCTTTTTTTCATCATCATTCGACATCAATTACCCTTTCGCTCTAAAGAAATGGGTTGCTGATAATTGGAACCAGCTTACACGCGTTCTGTCACAATTCAACTGAAATGAATGTCAGTTTGGTGACAGAACTGATTATTTCATCTGCGTAGTGACCCAATGTTGAACCACAGAAATCGTGCCCTGCGTTTCCAACCAACTGCTGTGGGAGGATTTGAAGAGATCTTCTGACAGAGCAATTTCCGTGGTTAAATTTTGAGACGAGACCGCACAGCCCAAAGTGATAGGACGACGTCGGAAGAGTCATGAAGCGAGCTTTATTTGATATTCTACGATGGATCAGTAAACTTAAATGAATAAAATTATGGTACAAAAAACGACATTTCTTCCCATCAGCTTTCAGCTTTACGTTAAATACGTTGAGATTGAAAACTGATTGGAGGTATTTGACTGTTGATTTTATAAAACAAATACAGTGTTAATATAAGACTCTGAATCTCCCTCTCTTTAATATTATGAACACCACAAATTCTTAAAACTGTTATTCTTTATACACTGTTCCCAAATTATTCGGGGACGGTGCTAAATGTTTACTGTCATCCTGCTCTAGGATTTGATTAGACTTTTATCTCTATCTGACACCAACCATCGTAGCGAACGCCGTTGAGTGTTTTCTTGTCCCAAGTGTTGGAAGAAGTTGACAGGTCTAGAAAACTCCCCCAGTCTCCATTTACTACACTCGCGGGATACGATTGTGGTTTTTAAAACTATATAACTTCGTTGTATATTTAATAATTACGTACTCGCTTTTATTCCAACAGTTTTATTTGAAAAGCACTCGAAGTGTGCTCGTTAGCAGTAAAATGTCTAGACTATGAAACTTCACTTAAGCCCGTCGGGATAGATAAAAATAGAATATGTTATGTTATGCAGAACATAATGTATTCTCTAGTGAACATATCAAGTGCATCGTAATCGTAACTGTTTGTATGGTTTCTTGACACACCACCTAAAATTATTGTTTTGAAAATTATGAAAATCATCATCATTTCATCACCCTCCTAACATATCTGTTTCATTCTAGTATGTTCCATATGCAGTAACTTAAAATTAATATTTTATTAAAACTTATGTAGGTAGTTAATAAAAAAGGGAATTAAAGTCGGCCGTGTGGTGACGGCAGAGTAGAATACAATTGTCACCACCCCAAATCTCTCCCGTGGGTGTCGTACAAGGCGACTAAGGATAAATCAGTGGTGAGAAATGGGCAGCAACGTTCCTCTTATACTACCTAGCAATGTATTGCGATTTTTGTGCCCGATAAATGGCAATAGGCTCGCCACCTATTACATGGGACCTAACATAATTGGCGAAACGTGGATGCTAGTTCACCGCCGCCTTTCGGGGATATAGGCGTGATTTATGTATGTATGGAATTAAAGTAAATACAAATTATTGCAGTTGAATGTTTGCAAGAAAACAATCATAAGTGTAGATTTGGTATTTTATTTACATAATTATAATTTAATTATATAAAAACCAATGCATACAATTTTGTCAAAGCATCATTTAAAGTATAGATAAAGCTAACAAAACCTTTGAAATCGCCCCGATCGTACCAAACGTAATACGTCCTAATAGTGTAAAACAAAGATTGTCTTTGTCTATTTTTGGAAATCTCGGGGACAGCTTGCTAATATTGACAAAGGACAGGAAGTGGGATACGGTGACAGTGATAATGATGACGGGAAATGGTTAAGTGCGACAGTAAATTAAAGGGCCTCGTCAAATGAGAATGTTGGGTATGAATTGCACAATTACTCCGTCGAGACATACAATACTAATGCCCGTTTCCACCAACGACACCTAACTTTAAAAGGTCCCCTTACTGCCGCATTCAGAGACGTCAATTAACTTTAATGAGTATTTAATGTCAAAAATTTTCATGCAAATCTAAACCATAGACCCGGCAAGAATAGCGACTTGTTTTGAATTGTCATTTTTTGACGTTAAGTACTCATTAACGTTATATGACGTTTTTGAGTGGGGCTGTAAGACACTTTATTTTCCAACTACTCTATTTTGAAGCTAAGATAACATATTTGATTTTTAATTTTAACATTATATAAATGTTAGAAAAATTAGTACAAAGATTTTAGAGGTTAGAAAAAGAATTTCGAAAAATCGGCGGCGTTAGAAAAAGAATTTCGAAAAAGGCGGGAATCGAACCCGCGTCCGCTGCTGTGGCAGCGGACGCAGGTTCGATTCCCGCCTCAAGATCATAATTTTTCGAAATTCTTTTTCTAACCACTAAAATCTTTGTACTAAGATAACATCTTTCGGTCAGCTTGCAAAGGCAGTTCACTGGATGGGTGACCAAAGATTTTTATATCGAGGTTCTCCGCGCTTTGATAGGCACGTAGGCCAATGATCCTGGCTCCATCTGTAAGTAATACCCACCATTCTGCACTGGGCTTGAGTGGCATGTTAAGGCCATTCTTTCCATATTCGTCAATCCATACATACCTTAGTTACAGTAATTGGGACTTAGAGCGATGACAATAATGAGAATAAGCTTACGTGATGTCGGTACGTATTTATGTATTTGTTTTATTAATTTCTCTTCTGTTCCCGTATCCAAGGCACATGATTAAATTCCACATGGGTATAATTCCCAGGGATAGCACGCAAATAAGATAGTTTTCAATCCGGAAAATCGAGTGTGTCTCTTGGGGCGAATAATCCTTATTGGATAAAGTTAAAAAGTCTTCGGCGACGAAATTCGCCTTTCAAAATTGTCTTTTTTTATGTTAGACAGGGAAGCTCTTGCCATTCATCTCACCAGATGGTAAGTGACGATAAGGGCTGAAGATGGAATCGAGCTTCACCTGCAACCCTCAACCACAGAGGGGCTGGCTATCTTAACACACATTGTCGGAACACAATAATACATACATAAATCACGCCTATATCCCCGAAGGGGTAGGCAGAGGTGAACTAGCACCCACGTTTCGCCAGTTATGTTAGGTCCCATGTAATAGGTGGCGAGCCTATTGCCATTTATCGGGCACAAAAGTCGCAGTAGGTACATAGCTAGATGGTATAAGAGGAACGCTGCTGCCCATTCCTTATCACTGATTTATCCTTAGTCGTCTTGTACGACACCCACGGGAGAGATTTGGGGTGGTGACAATTATATTCTACTCTGCCGTCACCACACGGCTGTCTAGAATATAATTGTCACCAACAACACAATAATGCTGTTAACATTATTAATAAGCTGACAGATTATGATAAGAAGATGAAAAGAAGTCCTACTACCAACCAAACCAAGCACAAATTGGTTCCCCCCTGGGGATCGAACCCGGGGCCTCTGACTCTTCATTCCGGTGGGCGAACCATTAGTCCACGGAGGCAGTTGTCTCGTTTTTCTTGCTAAAAATACCATCTAGTACTACATAAATTAAGCCTGTTTATTCGCGAACATATCCATAATTTTTAAATATTATTTTGTTAGGGCAACAGCCTATTTCTATCTACCGGCATGTTCATAATAATATTGCCGTCTAAGCCAAATTGCGTTACCGTCAACCTAAGTAATTTTCGAGAAATTCAATATATTCTTTTTTAAGTAAATTAATTCAATCACCTCCAAATTGCTATGTAATTTTAGAAGTAATTGGGTTACTTACGCAATGTTTAGGAGCGCCTGAAATGAAGATTTAGCTTGACTTGTCGGTTTTTTGCTGATATATAATCTGTCATGGCACATTCATTAAATATCGATTAGTTAGTTGGAATTTATCTTTCCAATTAACTTCAAGGAAAACAGCAACTCAGCCAGTGGTTTTTCAAAAACCTTCAATTCATACTGAATCCATAAATTAAGAGTCACTTAAGGGAAGTTAAATAGTTGCTACTACTTAGGCAAAGAGGCTTAAGTTTAAGTGACTTATAGATGAAACTCTGAATAGGTATTCCTAACTTAATTTGGAAGCGGCATTTCGACAAAATACTTTTTTTTAAACAGCTAAAGTATGTCACTCATTCTCGGTCCATTATTTTGGACACTGCCTATTCTATTTTTACGAAGAAATTATATGGACATAGCGACAGCTTCTCAAAAAAAAAGTGCCTCGAGAAATGTTGTCGCGACTAATGCCGTACTTAGAAAGAATACCTTAATCTCGTAAGCAAACAACGTTTTTTCCTCTAGCCGGTTTAATTTCGTGAAGCATGGCAATATTTGCCATCCATTAGGTTTTAGTGAAATGTTTCCTTTATAATCTGACGGAACGTTTTTAAAACGAAAACATTCAACAATCTTGGCAGGTATTCTTCTGAAATATTTTTCTACGGAACATCATCAACCCTTGTATTGTCCGTTCCGGTGGGGCACAGGCATTCCCTATGATGGAAGAATGTAATATTCTTCCATAGAATACCACCACACAGCCTGATGACCAAGTGCAGGTACAGGGAACATTAAAAAGGGATGATGATGATGTTGGAAAACATACTCTTCATTGGAAACTACTGAGAAAGCGAAAAATAAAAATTCACCATTGTCATGGCGTGTGGTGACAGCGACAAGTCAGTATGGGCAGGATCATTACTTTTAAACCACCTAAGAACAAACTTACTACGATTTACGTGAGTGTTAATATAACTCTGGTTACACCAGAAAATGGTATTGTCTGTACTATAATTCTACATGGCGCAGAAAATACAGATTCAGGAATCTTAAGGCCTTATATTCGAACGGGACTTTATCTGAATAATAATTTCAGTACGATCATAAAGTAAGCTGTCCAATTTCTAGGTGGCCATTAACGTTCAGGCATAAGGTGTGCGGTTAACTCAATATCCGTTTGGAAGTGTGATCGATCATCTAGTCAGTTTCACATGAGATTACTCCGCACCCTTCTAAATTCCGTCTTATATTAGCAACGGTAGAGTTATATTTAGAATGAATATTTTATGAGGCAATTTATTAATAGCGAGGCTGTTAGTACTATCTTTCTGAGACTTTTTAATAACTTTTAACCGCCTCCGTGGTCTAGGGGTTCGCCCAGTGGATCTTCAATCCAGAGGTCCCGGGTTCGATTCCCAGGGGAGTACAACTTTGTGCTCGGTTTGGTTGATGGTAGGACTTCTTTGAAGTCCGCCTGGCTAGCCAGGCCACCATCTTATGAAAAATCTGTCGCCATAATAATAATGTTAACAGCATTATTGTGTTCCGACAATGTGTAGTGTAAAAAGATAGCCAGCCCCTCTGTGGTTGAGAGTTCCAGGTGAAGCTCGATTCCATCTTTAGCCTTTATCATCACTTACCATAAGGCGAGATGAAGGGCAAGAGCTTCCCTGTCTAAAATAAAAAAAAAAAATAACTTCTCTTAAGAATTTAATGATTAGGCTATCAACCCGGGAGATCCTAGTTGCAAATCTTATTAGGTTCAAATATCTGAATCCTGTTTCGATCAAATATTACTGATACACACATTTCTTCTTGAGTAAAATATTCTTTCATAACGCAAGCGCTAAGCTGTTTAATTTAGGTAGATTGGAAGTATAAGTATGAGAATTATTTATTATTATACTATTTGCCTCAATTGATCAAAGATATTTTAGTGTTTCAGTGTAATAACAAAGTAAATTAGGTCCGAAATACTTCTATCAAAAAAATACAAATAACCTTGAAACAGGGCAAGATGATAATGGTGATTTGTTACTTATAAATGTATTTTCTTGACCAATATTCCCCAAAATATACAGATAAAACTTTTCGAGCGATTCGACTGTAAGAACTCGAGATTATTATGCACATCTAGTTATCGATCCTCCACTCTTATGATGCGAGCGATGGATTCCAAACGAACTGACGCTGACAGCACACTTTTCAAAGGGAGCTTGGAGCACGCTCTGTTGGCTTCATCGAGCTCGACATTGCGAAATTAAAGATGATGAACCGCTGGGGGAGTCTACGCGATTTCGTCAATTACGAGTGTTAACGATGTTAAACTAAGATTGAATCGTGAAAAAGCTCGGCATGTGGCTGTGCCTATCTAAACATAGTGATGTGCCTACCTAAGTATAGTCATGTTATCATCACCTGGCTATAGGCTCGTCACATATTACTTAGGACCTAATCTACGAAAACTTGGGTATTATTTCACCTCTGACTACCCCTTCGGGGATGAAGGCGTAATTAATGTATTTATGTACGTATCATTACCAGGTCTTTTATGTCACTACTGTTGGGGTTCCGGGTTTTCATATGGATGGAAGAATATAGGGAGAATGGGCCATAACCTACTACGCTAATCTAGTGCGGATTGGTGGGTATTAACGACTGCAGATACAGTGCCGGGATCAACACTTTTACGTGCCTACCGAAGCACGGAGAAACTTGAAATAATAAATTTTTGGTCACCCATCCAATGACCGGCCTTAACTAACATTGTTTAGTTTACGCAATCGCAGGTCGTGCGTGCCAAGCCGCTGCGCTGTCGAGCTCCTACTAAATTATTCATGTCCCTACCTAAGTTAGTATATAATCTTATTTTTTCACTGGGCGAGCGTAGTAGGCTATGATCTATATTCCCAATATTCTTTCATCCGTAGGGTAGGGCTGTGCCGCAGCTATAGACACTAAATGAAAGTGACAAAGGGTAATAGACACAGAATACACTGATTAGGATCTAAAATTAATCGTTATTAGATCTGTCTAGTATATAGTGCTACAATAATAATAGTAAATCTAGTCCTATCACACAGTTACGTCTAACCAACTGTGGCTTATGATGCAGCAATATTCGAGACAAGCTTTTGGTATACTCTGATGGATGGATCATTAAATTTAACGACTGCGCGTACAAGTCCGTGTCAGTAATTATTCGAAATCATTATATTGCTATGACAAATTTATTTATAAGTACATACTATTATAGCTTTAAATAGTATTTAAATCTATAGTATAATAGAAAAACAGACATTGTTTCTCTCCCAAAACTAAGACTATTCTAATGACACCTCGTATGTTTTAATCCAAACACTAAAAGACATACATACGCTTAAAAAACATAATTCTTTAATCACCCACATTTATTCCCGAAGATGAAGGGATAGACAAAGATGTATTAACACTCACATTTCGCTAATTATGTTAGGTCCCATGATACGAGTACCTTCATTCATGGGGCGAGCCTATTGCTATCTCAATCACGGTAAAAGAAACGTAAATCGCAGTGTAAAATTCTTGGTGGTATAAAAGGAACACTACTGGGCATTCCTCATCACTATTGTAACTCTTACCCCCGAATACAGAAACGCTAATCAAAGTTTGAGTCTTGCTTAACATTTAAATGTTGTCAAAATTGACGTTTTTCCATGCAAATTCTGACAGGTAATGTCCACTTAACTTTTTAAGCAGTCCCCCAAATTTGATTAGCGTTTCTGTATTCGGGGGTTACTGCCGCACTCAGAGACCTCAATTAACTTTAATGAGTATTTAATGTCAAAAATTTTCATAAATCTAGACCATAGACCCGGCAAGAATAGCGACTAGTTTTGAATTGTCATTTTTAGGAGTTAAGTACTCATTAACGTTATTTGGCGTCTCTGAGTGCGGCAGTTAGTTGCCTTGTATGACATCCGCGAGGGCGATAGGTTGTCGTGATAATAGAATTCGGAGCTGCCACCAAACGGAAAAATAAGGTCAAAACTAAATCCTTTCTTGGTGATGGCTACACAATGGACTCAATGTAAATCTATAAAGGTGACGGAGTGGGAATGGGGACGTGTTGAGGTGCTATTATCTGCCCAGTGTAACTCCTGCATCATCTCATTAACATCTGAAGCGTCATAAATAAATGAATAAAAAATATAAATTCGCGAACATTGCTTTTAGTAAAGACGACCACTTTCATAGCTATGAAAGTTCTTGACAATACATTTCTACACGCCCCTTCTATACAATAAGCCTGCAGGCTTCTTTCTTTCTTATTTTCATTTAGTATAAAGGCTTGTGCCATAATACCCTGATGTCATACGTGATCTGCCAAAACGCGCCTAGAAAATGCTTATTCATCTTTCAAGATTCCAAGGTCATCCTTCGGGAGATTCTCAGAATGTCTGGTTCAAAAGGTGTATTGTAGGCTCGCTCCCTTTGTAGTAGTCTCTTTCAAAAGCGTGACAGAAAATAAAGTCGTTTCTAACATCTTCAGTAGCTTCGTACCTAGTCATACATTAGAAAAAATGTATAATTACATCAATGTAGAATACAATCTTGCGGTAACGTCAGAGCAGAATACAGTATTCACTACCCCCTATCTCTGCCGCATGTGTAGAAAAAGGTGACTAATTAAATGAAATAAATGATTAATACTATCATAAATGGGCCCCCTTGTTACACACCTAGCAATATACCAGGTTGATGGCAAAAGGCTGGTCTTCTATTACATTGGAACTAACGTAGTCGGCGAATTATGGGTGTCAATTATTGACACCTACAATTCGCTAACTATGTTAGGCATGTTGGTTGTAGGTGTTTATATACCTCTGTGTACCCTGTGTTTCGGAAAAAAATTTACTTTATTTATGTATGATCGCCAAGTATTAAAAATTCCGAGCTTGATAAAAAATAAAGTAAATAAAATAAAGATCTTTTATTTCTAGACAAAACATTTCCACGAAACGTATTTGGAAGTCTTCTTTTAAATATAGGAATATCTGTGTCAGAAGATTCCGCTCTTCCATAGCCATTGTAAATTACATTATTTTCTATTACAGTAAATTACTTTTAGACTATAATTATTATAATAATTAAAATTACAGAAGATAATACGAGGGAAGTGTGTGTGTGTGTGTGTGTTTGTGTGTGTGTGTATGTGTGTGAATAAAATTAAGTATTGGCCAATTGACTTGTCAGAATCTCGCCATTAGAAAGCGTGATAAGATTTTGGATCCGGTTGGCATGCCGACCGTTTCACCCCACAAAGCGATTGGGGTCAGAAGTGGAACGTTTAACAGGCCGGGACCTCACTATGAACTGACGGCCGATTCGGTCGAGTACTCGCGACCAACCTCGTTATATGCCTATCCACAGAAGTCCGGTGAGCGGAAACGTTTGATGATGATAAAGATTCATCTTCGAATCGCTGCTATTTATATATGAATGATGATGATTTGACATGGTGAGGATAGAGCAGAAAAATATTTTCACCACCGCCCATCTCTGCCGCAGGTGTCGTACAATGTGACTAAGGGTTAAACAGCGATGAATTAAGGGATATGGTCTTGCCTGACAGATGGCAATAGACTCGCCATCTATTAGATAAGACCTAACATAATGTGCGAATCGTGGGTGTTAATTCACCACTGCCTACCAATTCAGGAATAAATAGGATCCGATCTATGACTATTATGTATGTATGTTTATTGTAACGTTCACACAGCACGTCCATGCAACGCGTACTGCCTGTGTACTGTATGCACTCGTTGATTTAAAAGCAAACAATTAGATCTGTCTACATGCGAAACGATTTGAATCCGATTCACGTCCGCCTAATGTAAGGTTCATCCTTAACAATGAGAGTTCATAGTAAAACCCTTGGACAGTGCGAAATATATTTAAATTAAATCAAAACTTAAAACAAAAGATTTCCTCTATGAATATAAACATGGATTGTCTCAGTTAGTTGGATATATATTATAGTTAGCTAGGTATTTAGACTTTAAAGAAATTACAATTACCATAACTAATTTATGACATAACAGGGACTGTGCAATAAAGAAAAATTCATAAACATTACGAGGTGCGTTAACGCACAGGGTCCCAAAAACCTATTCATAGACAATACTTGAGTGACAAAACGCATTGAAAAATGTCTTAATTCGCACAGTGTTGCTTCTTTACTTATACATATTGTTTGTGAATACGGATGTCTCCTACCAAGACATTAGATAGGTAAGTATTTATTTTAATGAATATGAGAAGTATTAGTAGAAGTACAGTATAAGTCAAGAGGATATACAAAAAGGTTAGAATATTATACGGATGATTTTTTAATAAAGAATACGAATGCTGACATGCATGCAAATTGAATAGAAACAAAATTACAGAGAGACTAACACAAATACCCCATTCAGTAAAAATAAACTATATGTTGAATGTTAAAATTGAATGTTAAAAAAGCGAATCCTACAATTGTTATTCGTGGCTGCAACTACTACGCTCCGTATTATGTTTTAGTAGCCACACATTTGAATGCATTAGCACTTTCACAGCTAGAAGTAATTATGGTAATAGGAATATTAAGTTTTACTAATTATGTAAATTCACTTTCACGACTTTATTATGGCGAATCCAAGAGGTTAACACATCAATATGGGTTCTCTAGCAACACGGAATGCTTAGAAGAAGTTTGAATCATAGGCTTTTGTGGTACATTTTCTATTTTAGTTGAGTAAATTATAAGAGCTTAAGTACTAGATATTTTGTACTTAAGTATAGTATTGAGGTTAAAAACTCTATCCTGACTGACTAACCTCTATTTTGACTCTATCCTGGCTGACTTACCACTTTTCCATTAAGTCAATTAAGTACCTAAAATTAATATCACTACTCAACGACACATCACGTCACTCGGGTTTGCCGAACAAGTAGTATCAATGCCGAATCTCAATATAGTAAGCATTAACGCCGTTACACACTGTTAGTTTCCTGAATTAGAAGGCAATTTCCGAGTCAACAGCGTCACAACGCTCCCCTTTAATGTAATGAATAATGCAAAAGCATAATTTTGATTTCACTCAATAATGGCGGGCTTATTGTAGCTTCTATATTTTATGAGGCAGCCATTAGGTCAAGGTCTTTCCGAACCAAGTTAAGGCAGATCAGTCTGCGGTAATTATAATATGCCACCTTTATGAAAAATGAAATTTATGTTTCTTAATCTCGTCCCAATCCTATATTGTACTAAATATGGGGACGAGACAACTTCAAATAAATGAGGATCGGACTTCACTTGGTAATTTTGTCCGCTCTATTTAATTATACGATATCCGAAATAATTATAATATGACAAATTTTACTCGCCCCATACCATATTTCACCACAAATGTGAGCTAGCAAAATGTAAAAATTCCAAAGCGCTTTTAAAATTATGGCATTTTCTTTTATCCTCCAAGATATTAAGGTTTTAAGCGCTTGCATTTAAAATATGTTGTAACCGAGCAGAGTTTTTAGTATAATATGAAGGTATTATGAAAGCATGAAGAATATTCCAACGAGTATAATACGAGTTTATCTATCCCACCTTGCTGGAAAGTAGCATCGTATCGCATGCAGCACAAAGGGTTCCCATTCCCCGCTATCTAAACTCGGTAGCGAAAATCCTTACAATGCCACTGTGGAGATGCAGGATGTACTGTAGAAATGTTGCAAAGAAAAGAGTTTAGGTACCTGCGATCTTGAAAGTATAATTCAATTTCTTCAAACAGTACTCCGCCTACCCCTTCGTGGATATATGCGTGATTTATGTATCATTGTTATTTAAATTGTTAAATAAAATAAAAATATAGCTAATTCAAATTAGGTAGGTTTCATCCACTCCTAGAACGTCAAAGAAATGCGGCAATGGAAAAGCGTGTACCACAAACAAAAGGTTTCCAATATCGCGATAAGTCACGTCATTCGTTCGTAAGTCATATAATAACTAACTATATCATGATACATTATTACTTTCAATGTTGAATAACATCTTTCTTTGAGTATATATAAAATAAATCTAATTCTGTCGCTTCTTCTCTCTTTTCTCTTCTTCGTGGAAGACGTGACTAAGTCTATAAAAATGAACATTACTTTCACTTAGCGACATTTTCTGTTCTAAAAATCTCTTGTAAAAGTCTTTTGTAACAGCGGAAGCATTTGTGGTACTTTTTCATCCCTGATCTAAAATAGGGTTATGTGACGTAAGAGTAATGGTTCTCGACAACGGCTAGCAAATGTAGCAGGTTAGCTGCATTCTACATTTGCAATGTTTGAACAAACACAAATAACATTCTATTTTCAGCAGGAATACAGCCAACAAGCCATAATACTATTTGACAAAACTGTCAAATATCTCCAACCCAATACATTTTCGACCATATTATTGTTTAGGTAAGGCACAAGGCGATTTATTTAAAATAATTAATATTGTAATGCCCGTTTTTACCATCAATCCCTAAACAATTTTCAAATTCCCCAGTGTAGGCCATAAGGACATTGAGGCACCCGAATGGTAGAGGGCAAACCACATACCCAAGGAGGGTTGGTGTCAGGCAGGCGGCTGGCTGTAAAACCTAAGCCAAAACCTTATCATATCTGCCGTTTGGCAATTACTTTTCTACATTCATACTTACCACCTTTCCATTATGATGGATGGATGGATGAATTTAATGGGATTGGCTTGATGACGTCTAACTGATATAAATGGAAGAGGAAGCATACTTGTGGTGACGGCAGAGTAGAATACAATTGTCACCATCCCAAATCTCTCCCGTGGGTGTCATACAAGGCGACTAAGGATAAATCAGTGATGAGAAATGGGCAGCAGCGTTCCTCTTATACCACCGTCCTGGCAATGTACTGCGACTTTTGTGCCCGATAAATGGCAATAGGCTCGCCACATATTACATGGGACTTAACATAATTGGCGAAACGCGGGTGCTAGTTCACCTCTGCCTACCCCTTCGGGGATATGGGCGTGATTTATGTATGTATGTATGAAGCATGCTTCTCCAACTCCAGATAAACTGCGAACATGACAGGAAGAGGATAGGTGTATAAACAATCCTTATCACTTATTTGGTTACTAATCGCACCTCCGTGCATCTAATGTTCATGTTCTTTTTATGTTTCAAATTTATAAAGTGGTATGCACCGCCCATTTGAAGCGGTAAGTGCAGTCAATGAGCGCAGTGATAAACTGCATGTCCGCTACACATTTCACTGGCTTTAAGCTAACATGCAGCCGTAATGAGCTCAATTTCGTCTACGGGTTTCAGTAACAGTTGCGAAATATACATGTAGAATATTTTAGAATAGGGAGGATAAAAGCGTTTACGCATTACGTCCGATCCGAATCCGTAAAAAAATATTGGTCAAGAAGACTTGGACAGAGATCGGATGTAGTGCGTAAGTTACAATAGAAATAGTTCTACGGCTACAACGGACCAATATTTTCACGGATTCGGGTCGGACGTAGTGCGTAAGTGCTGGAAGGTAAGGGTGAGATTATTAAGGGAATAAAAGAGGAAGGAAGGGTAAAGGTATTAAGGGAGAAGAAGAGGAAGTAGACGTGACCTGGGAGAAACGGGTAGTACAGAACGAACAAAATTCCCTTACAAAGCAGAACCGCCTTCAGATCGAAGAATGTCAAAGTTAAGCTTTTATTCTGTTCCCTCTAATAAGTATTCCATAAATTAAGTAACGCAATTTGAATATTGTAAACTTAATAAATTCACTCGCCATCTTGTTCCCGAAAGTTTTCAAGTTAATAATTATTTGTGGTACATGATTCAGACGTCGTCAAACAGCCCGCATATTTTGTTATAAGCCGAGACAAAATTTGATAGAACAATAAATTCGTTCTGAGAAGATTGGGACAAGATTTACGCTTAGAATATTTTAACAGAAATTTTATGGCATTGTGGAACTTGTAACTTCGTTGTCTCTGAGGCGGAGTAATGTCTGTATTCTGGATACAAATTATTTGTGACTTTGCTGTATCCGGCTGTGTGTTTAATATTGGTGTTGTTGTAAATATTTGTACAGGTACCAACCAAATAAACTTTCTTCGGCGTTTGTTTCTTTCTATATTTCTATATTTGATGTTTGTGCTAGTTTTTCATTAATAAGTGAAAACGTACAATGGATTTAATATAGTGTCGTGTAATACATTTTGAAGGTAAAGTAAATTACCTACTTTAAGTATACATTTTTTTACACTCACTCTTACTATCGTCTAGCCCTAAGTAAGAAACATAAGCACTTGTGTTATGGATACTAGTTGACTGAAAAAAAATAAAATTAATAATACTTTTATATAAGCGTAGAAAATATACTGCATAAACATAAACAACTAGGACTCGGCAACCATCGTGACTCATATTCATGACACAAACATTTGCCCCAACCAGCAATCGAACCCGGGACTTTGGCCGGCTGTCGTAATTTTAGTGTTATTCAAATTTAATTTGGAAAAGATTGGAAATAACGCCATTCACTCTTACTTAATGTTAACTGTACTAATACAATTATACATATAATTTGCCAGGCAGTTCTACAATAAAACATCGCGGAATCTCCCAAGAGACGGTTGAGCTGCACATTTATAAATCTGTCGCCTGGGCTAGACTGTGTCTGGGGTATCTAAGACATATGCTGCCCTCCTTAGCTTCTACCGTTGAAATATATCCCGTCAGGGACTACTTACAAGTGCACAAAGGACTTGCAACTCTGTCCAAACTAAAACTTAGGTCTACAATTGGCTGCATATAACTTTGCTGTGGTAAGGATGGTGGAATAAATGTGTCTTGAAGAACGATTTGAAAATATTATTATGAAATTTATTTATTGGTGAATATAGAAAAATTAATACCCCTAACATAGCAAAATACACCATCGATGATTCGGCGTCAGTAATAAGATTATAATATATATTAATAATTATAAGATTACATAATTACATACATATTTACATAATATTATGTCACTTTTCTCCTACAGTGGTCGGCAGAGATAATTCCTTTCCACATAATCACATTAAATATATTGTGCTTTAACCAACAACTATTATGAACGGACCTGATTTTATATTAGTTATACATGCTACGGAACTGAGTACAAACTAAATAGACAATCTTAACATAAAAATAGAACGCCATGAGAGACGAAAATGAGACGAAAACTCTTAACATTCCATGGGTCACCGTGCGGGTGTCGGGTCTATAATGTGGCAGAGAAGGAATTCCAATACTAACCATTGAACGAAAAGTGAATTATTTAGAAATTAAAAGAAAATACTTACTTGCGCTGTTTCGGGTTTTAATATTACAACTATTTCATCTTTCTCTTTGTCTACAAAATCGTTGCCAAGCAAAGAATTACGAGGTGTCAGAACAGGAGTGTAAAAAATTGGCCCAGAACATTACTTCCAATTCCAACAATCCAATTTGGCGTGCGGACCAAACACATGTAAGAAATAACATTAATACAAGAGAAGAACCGTTGTATTTCATAATAAACAGCGCAATTAGGCCGACCCTAATTCTTATTTATAACAAATAAATCGAAATTAGTGGAGGGGTGTGCTTGGCTCAAGTTATTCCATCAACGCCGATAAAATCATTTTACGAGCGGTACCCTAGCTATATACAGGCTGATTCTTTTGTAGCAGTCACGCGGCACGCCGGAAAAAAATAAAATAAATATAAAATAACATGATATATGACATACACGTACATACATCATGCCTCTTTATCCCCAAAGAAATTTTGTGGCAAGCCTATTGCCATCTATCGGGCTAAAATCGTAGTATATTTCTAGGTGGTATAAGGGGAACACTGCTGCTCGTTACCCACGGAAGAGATGGGGGGTGGTGACAATAATTGTCACCACCCCCTATATCCCTTTATCATTATTGTATTCTGATCTACCGTCACCACACGGCCACTGTTGAAATATTGCACTTATGATTAAAGAACACTTACATTCTATTCATAAAAAAGGGTCGAAAAAGTTTTTTTATACGTGTAACAGTCCAACGCACACCCTAAACACTACCCATGCTAATTTAGTCATATTCTATGCTGTTATTAAAAATATAAAAATATTTTTTAAAATTTTCTATACATTTTGATTTACTGGCCGAATTACTATTTGTATGGAGAATAATATATAAATATTAATAAATTTAAGTTATAACTAATAGTATTTACTATTATTACGACTATGTTAGCATTAGAAGTTTTCAGAGTGTGGGTTATTTCTGTTATTGGTAATTTAATAAGGTAATTTAATTTTAAGCCGTGTGGTGACGGCAGAGTAGAATACAATTGTCACCACCCCAAACCTCTCCTGTGGGTGTCGTACAAGGCGACTTAGGATAAATCAATGATGAGGAATGGGCAGCAGCGTTCCTCTAATACCACCTAGCAATGTACTGCGACTTTTGTGCCCGATATATGGCAAAAGGCTCGCCACCTATTACATGGGACCTAACATAATTGGCGAAACGTGGATGCTAGTTCACCTCTGCCTACCCCTTCGAGGATATAGGCGTGATTTATGTATGTATGTAATTTAATTTTGCTTTTAAGCCCATTTTCTGGGAAAGTTGGCTAGAATCTCAGTCCAATATTCACGACCGCTACGATATCTCTACAAAAATACATCCTGTATAGATACCAAATGTTGTGCTGCAAGCTATTGGCTATAAATGTTGGATATAAAAAATATTTTATTGAAATAAAATATACGGTTCATGGAACAAGAATGCTTTCAAAAATGCACTAAAGTAGAATGGGAAATGGACTAGCAAGCAGAATGCATTTTGTACATCTATGTTCAGAACTACACACATAGGTACATAAATCACGGCTATTTATCCTCGAAAAGGTAGGCAGAGGTGAACTAACAAATAAGAAAGGAAAATCTAGTTTCTATTTATTTAAATAGAAATTAGTATTTACTACGATAAAATAGAATGATAGTTACAACTTTTTGTGACCACACTGCGGCCGATCGGGTGTTGCAAAAATGTGCCTTAAGTAGTGTCAGTGGCCGCAAGGTCGGGATTTGCTTGCGGCGGCGATAACCTATAACCGAATTATTATTTCTATGTAATTCGTTGTGCTACACCTATGTATAACGTAAAAATATACATATGCTACGGTTACGTATATAATTTAGGCCAAATTAAGCAATTGTGCTTGAGATAATATCTCATAATATCTCACCCAAGATATTTATAAATATCGACTATCTTATAATAAATAATATAAAATATAAATATCTTGGGTAGGTATTTTACAAGAAAAAATACTCCAACAAAAATATTATGGTAACATATTCACTCAAAAATAGACAAAAAAGAAACACCTGAAATACATTAGAAACCATAGGTATTCGTAACGTTCTACGTAATATACCCATAAATATTAACTTTATTTGGTGATCACACACTAGAATATCATTATTATATCCTACGGGTGTTGTACAAGACAACTAGGGGCAGCTGCGTTCCTGGTGAATCATCTAGCAATTTCTAGTTTCAAGGATTTTCATTATCGGCATATGTTTTCTCACGCAGCGTGGAATTTCTTCTTCTTGTTCCAGTAAATAAAAAATCGAGGCATAATTGTGTCATCACACTGGACACCGCAGATATTATAATGTTCGGTCGCCCAGTCTGATTTATTTGACAGTTCACTGAGTTTTTGTGGTTTGATCGTAATTTAAAGCTTAACATAATTGACGCAGAATATTTAGCTGCTATTGCTTAATTGGAACATGTTACACAACAAAATTCATGATTGATTTAATTAGCAGTACGACGTCATAATATGCCTGCCCGGCTAGCATGACCACCGAAACTCATTATGATATAGCCATTTATCGCTTTGAACTGTTAAAAATCATTGGATATTTGACAGTTCAAAGCGATAAATTGATATAACATAAAGCCTTTCTGACTATATTATATAGATATAGCCTTTAATCGCTTTAAATTGTCAAAAATCCAATGATTTTTGATAGTTCAAAGCGATAAATTGCCATATTATATCGTGTTTCGTTGGTCATGCTAGCCAGGCTGGTATTTTCAGTAATAACATTGATTTATACATACTCTTCTTTCTAAAATAGACTTAATTTTATTATCAATGACATCATATTTTTTCAGAAGGTTCTGTTCTAATCCCTTTCTAATCGGGTTTGGCACAAGATACGGTATATAATACAGGTGTGACCTGTAAGGGAAGGCAGCCCAGTGGGCCTACCGCCTAACTCGATTGCTGATGATAGCTATATAGAGCAATGCACTGCTTACGGCTATAGCAGCCATCTTGAATTTTTAGGCAGGATTTCGGGCCAAATTCACACAAGATCATTCGGTGATTATTCGTTCGAAGCTATCGCTAATAGTTTAGGTACATTTGGTACGAAATGACAGCATGACGTCATAAACTATAGCTTTTGCTTTAGCAATCGAGTTAGGCGGTATTCGCTCAGGGGGTCTAACCCCCTGAGCGAATATATGACCTAAAACGAGTACCTACTCAGAAGTAGAGTGGGTAGTTTAAAAAAAAAACATTTTACTCAGTCAGTTAGTCTGTTAGATTAGATTAGATTACATTAATGCTGTATTAATCCGTTATAGGGCAAACCATGAAATATTTTTTTATTGGCTTTAAACCTTATTACAAATCAATAAAAATCAAATTATGGTGGCAACTAGTTGTACATTGTCCTATATAGAGTTAAGTAACCTGTCCGCCGACGACAAATCCCATTTTGGTTTGGTTTTTTCTTAACACTAAGCGGTAAGGTGCTTTCAAATACTCAAAGGGTAACACTAAATGTGCTGTCAACTGTACCATATCGTGTGGAGACCCCTCCCACACACGAATACATTAATTAATCAATCACAACAGCAAAGCCATTGAAGAAAATCATAACCTTACGGATCAATAAACAGTAATCCGACCACGCTAACTTGAATAGCTGATTCAAAATTTAAGCCATTGTACAATTTATATGTAGTAGAACGGCTGTGATTGTAAATGATGTGATTATATAGAATTGGGTCATTGATTTCGCTTTTGGTTTAGTCGCTATATAAGACTTGTTAGGGTAATAAAGGTACCATAAGCTTTGATCATACATGACTCAAACACTAAGGGGGAATGAGAATATTTGATGCATAGTGGAAAATAGGCATATAATGTTCGGCAATATTCAGGAACCTGGACAAATCGACTAGCAAGCATCTTTTGCATAATAATATGAAATTAGTTAGTAAGCTTTATTATAAGTTATAAAGCTATTGGCTCAAAATCAAAAATCTTTTATTCATAATTATCTGGTATGATTACAATACACTTGACTGTCTTATGATTAATTTACCTATCAATCGTCAAGAGGACAGACATCGACCCGTGTGCCCATGGGAGAATAGGGGAGTGCGAATTATGTATCGGTGTATAATGATGGGTATAGTTATCAGTGGCGGAGCGTCCATATAACCCGATTCCCAACAGCCGTACCAAACGAGCGAGCATAAAAAAATCATTACCATAATTCAAGTACAATACCATTTTATAAGCAAATAAAAAAAATCCATCAATATAATCTTATCATAACAGTATTAAACGCGCGCGAAACAATATGCAACACAGGTACATACAATTCGCTCCCGCTCTCTAGATTCCTTCAACTAACTCGCTAAATATCGAGTTATGAACGCCTTCTATACAGCGCCTACACGCACACAGACAAGCGTAGTCTTGTCAGGCGCACGCAACGCGAAATAGTACCTAAAGTTTGCCTACAAGCCGGCATCAAGCCGGCATTTCGGCAGCCTACGCGCTTATGCATCGATACACTACGACACACGCACACATTAGTAATAAACTCTCACGAAAACAAGTTCCGTCAAAAGTAAATATTTTAGATCTTATTGCAATAGCCATAAAAGCGGAATTTCTTTTGTGAACTGCACTCAATATCGCGGTCGTGCGCCGCTCCTGCAAGCCGCTCCGGACCGGGTTGAATCGTCCTTCCCTTATTAACACGGCTTTTGTTTGTATAATGATCTTTCTTTCTGGCTGTATAAAACAAAGCACAGGCACGCAAAAGTGGCAACGTAGTTCTCCGCTTCGCCACTAGATGGCGTTGAACAGTTGTAGCCGTGTCCTAGCAGGCGGTGTTAAAAGTTAATGCTTAAACCATAAGAGGCTTCATATAGTTGTGGCTTGCCTAACTTGTTTTTTCACGCCACGCCACTGATAGTTATGAAACCCATACAGATTTTTTCCTCCCTTTACAAATAATTGAAATACCTATATAAAAAGATGTCACCTAAAAATAATTACTAATGTTCAAATGTTCCCACTGCCGCGGCACAGCCCGCTCTGCTGGCGAAGTGCACAATATTCGAAGTTCAAGTGCGAATCCTTTTAAGCGAATAAGGAACAAAATATACGAATAATTAATTTAATTCTACCCTTCTTTGCTCTTAAAGCTCAATGGTCACGTTAATGGACTGTGCTTTCAATTCCCAGCGCCATTAGCTGCAGTAGTACTGTCGACATGAAACTATTTCGGACAAGTCAACGCCTGATTAATCGAACTCTGTAGTGTTTAATTATATTATCTGACTTAATTTGTAACCCTTGTTACGTTTTATTTTAATGCAAATAAATATTTTGTCTCATTTCGTCAAAGTGAATGTAAAATGTCAGAGGTGTATTAATTTAAATTTCAAGTATTACATTTTTTTCTTCAATTATTATTGGAATTCTAAATAGTACTGTGGTCGTAGTTTCTCGTAATTGAGTCGCGATCTTCGCAAATGTTCTCATTTCACAAGTTGTGACCGTCAGATAGTGATATTATTATTAAATTCGCCGCAACAAATTTTTCTTTGCCTTATCTGAAAACATGTAAAGTTTCAAGAAGAACACCCGACATTTTTGACGGCAATTATTTGAGACTAAATTGAGATATTTCTTTTGGCAGAAAAAAATCACTTAGCGCGACATTTGAAACTAAAAGTTTCTTTCGAATCTCAGCAACGTTTCCGTTTTATTTTAACAGTCATTAATTATCTGCAAAAGTAATTATCCAAACTTAGCGTGGCCCGCAAAGAATCTGTGCCCTAATTAACTTTAGGTGAATTGCTCACATCCTATACTAATGAAGGTAGCGCCCAAAAAATGTACTAAGTCAGCGTATAGTGAAATAAAGTGGTTACGAGGGCGGGTCAATAAGTCCGTGACTTTTTGAATTTTTTGAACCTCTTTTTGAACTTCGACAAATCATATTTTTTGGAAGAGAAAAAAAAATCGGAGAAGCGTTGGAAAAAGTGTAGCTCAAGGGAGACTACGTTGAAAAATAAAATGATTTATTTATCAAAAAATCTGTTTTATTCCAAAGTCACGGACTTATTGTCCCGCCCTCGTATTAAGATCTACTTCAGGAGAATGTAATAATAGGTATTTCAACAGGTAAAAAAGAGCTGGTTTTTAAGTGTTAGAAACATACATAAATAACGTTAACTAGTGCTTGAAATTTGAGCTTAGTTTTCATACGACACTGAGCTTTAAAATTCTAAATTCATGATGGTTCGCATCACAAATATTGATTGCAACTGCTGCTTTCTGAAATGACGTTACTAAGTTATTGATTGCATTCTTTAAATTGGAACATTAGATATGGGAGGTCAAAAGAAATGTTAGTGTTCGATTTTATTTGGATACTTGTTATGATTTAATTCTTGCGGATAAAAGTGTAGATAAAATTGTATGTAGTAGTGGTATGCTGCTACTGATATGTTTTTTTCTTTGCGTTTATAGAATCTCTCTCATAGACTAGGTTTAATAGCATGAGTTTTGGGGCAAGACTGAAACAAATTTGATACGAAATTTTCGAGAGGCTTCAGTAATAGAATTCAATATTAAATATTCAATAACATTACAATTAGATTGAAATGATATACACGGTCTGGGTAAATCTGTTACGATTTCAACCAAATATGTAATACTTCTGATTATCTTGCGACATCACCCAGCTAAATTCACAGAGCTATTGCCTTGTTTGTCTGAGGCATTCGTTTGTTTCATTTTCATTACCCGCGGGCGTGTGCGTGTAGTGAATTCCCCGCTTAATGCTGTAACGAACTTATAATAATATAACGGTATCATTAAGTAAATAAAATTCAAAACAAAAATGACGATTATGCCCTAAAAATTATTATATCAGCTTCAATACTTATCAGGAGGGTGCTTGAAGGTCATTATCATCACTACCATCACTCATTATGTTAGGTTTAAGGGGAACGCTGCTGCCTTAACCCTTAGTCGTCTTGAATGGCACCTGCGGGAGAGATGGAACTGGTGACAATTATATTCTATTCTGACGTCACCACGCGGCACAATAAGTCTTATAAAAATGAGTGAGTCTGCCGAATTAAGACTCAAAGACTTGAGGTCTATACAACACTAAGTAGAACACAGTAGTCGCCACAAAACTTGACATCTCATGGGTATCACACATTTAGATAGGTATCTCTTCCTTAGTATAAAAGAAATCCAACTTAAAATGGCATTCCTGCAAGAATAAGTCTTATTTATAAAATTAGAACACAATATTCCTAACTGTTTTTTTAATTAGGTCTCTTGGGGATATATTTCTAATATCCTTATCGGTGTGACACCTGGTGTGCATGCCTACGAAAATATTTGTAGGTGTGCTATTTATTTTAAAAATTAAATTATTTTAAATTAAGTGAAAACAATTGAAGTCCCTGTTAGTCTTTAAACATATTATTGTAGGTGATAATTCGTGTGTGGGACTGTTTATATTGTTATTAAGTAATAATTATTACAATGTAACTTGCTTCCAACTAAACTACTAACAATGCAATACTGTAACTTTGTAACAACTTGAAATTACCCAAACTTATAAGTAATTCTAATTAATTAATATTCCGGGGCATTAATAATTCCAAACCAACACACCAAACTTCTAAAGTTCGTAACTAGACTTAACACAAATTATGTCGAATTTCATTTCACATAAAAGTTTTAGATTATCTCTAATTTAAACCGTAATACATACATAAATCGCGCCTATATCCCGAAGAGGTTAACTAGCACCCATGTTTTGCCAATTAGTTAGGTCCCATGTAATAAGGGGCGAGCCTATTGCCATTTATCGGGCACAAAAGTCGCAGTACATTGCAAGGTGGTATAAGAGGAACGCTGCTGCCCATTCTTCATCACTGATTTATCCTTAGTCGCCTTGTACGACATCCACAGGAGAGATTTGGGGTGGTGACAATTGTATTCTACTCTGCCGTTACCACACGGTAATGTCTTCCGGTAAAGATTTTATTCATTCATTTCTATTTTTATTACGTCCCATACTTTGGTGCGTAATTATAAAAAGGTAAGGGAAGGTAAGATATTATTCGTTACGGCATAATAGGCACATCTTACTCACATGGTCGTTCGTTGTGCACTATAGGACATTTGGCAAAAAAGTCAAATAAGTAATGTGCTACAGAGAGTACAGTAATCTGTTCCTGCTGCGTTTTCAGTTGTTAATACCAACCAAATGGTCGTTATTACCTTTTAAGGGCCTGTTTCACAATCGATAAGTAAGTTATAAGTAGCTTACTTCGCAGATCATTTGACAGTTGTAATATGAAATATATGTCAATTGAACTGCAAAGTAAGCTACTTTGAACTTACTTGTCGATTGTGAAACAGGCCCTAAGTGTTACAGTTCAAAATGTGGCAATTAACATACAAACGTAACAAAGAAAATTACTATACTTTGTGTTCTGATCCCAACAACATTTCTCCTCCATTCTTTATAATGATTCGAATTTTACGAAAAGCTGAAATTTGTAAATTTTGGAGTTACGAAGTTTGATAATTTACGAACGATGCATAAATTATATCTGTTTGCTCCCTGAGGGTTTTGCAGAGACGTATCAACATCATACAAAAAAATAAAAATGACATTTGAAATAAAACAACTTTTACGGATACGACTCGCGTATAATTTGGTGTTTGGCATATTAATTATTTAACCCGACGTTTCGATCACTTTTCAGTGGCCGTGGTCACGGGGGGACATTTTCGTTACGTTAATCACATTAGGAGGAGCTCTCTAGTGCAGTGGCATAGCGCGCTTGGCCTGGGATTGCGTAAACTAAGCAATGTTTGCTTAAGGAAGTCATGTGGGCGACCAAAAATCCTTCCATCCAAAGGCAAGGCCCGTGCCCCAACAGTTCGGACATTAAAGGGCGGGAGATGATGATGAAGATGGTGAATCACATTTATATATCTAGAGCGTGCACCAAGAACGTGTTATACTGTTATAGCATTTAGTCGTCTAGCACGACAGCCACCGACAAATAACTGATAGCGTGTTTGCAAGCGTGGGATTGTCTATTTTACTACAGTAGCGAGTTTGCATTGCTATTGAATCACGTTCGCATCTCTAAAGAAACTTCAATGTGTAAGGGGGCTCTTAATATAATTATTTTTCGATTATTTCATTCATTAATTTCGACCAATAAGGACAAATTAGTAACATTTCAAATACTAATTAACTACAAAATTTAAATAAAATTAATGTCCCATACAAATCAAACTATCACAAACGTCAAATTAAATGAAATTACCAAACGTTGAGTAATTAATAACAGCGCTTATTACTTTACTAATTATTGTTTTGAGAGATGGAGATGTAGAGAAAGATCGCAGAAGAGATTAATGAATTACGTAAGATATATTATGACTTTAATGTAATTGTAGTGAATGAGATGACAGCTAACAGGAGTGAATGGAAGAAGAAAACAAACTGCGCCGGACAAAAGGATCATGCTGACAAAGCTTTACCAATTAGCTTACCTAAACTAGATAAGAAAACTTTGATCTCAGCTTTTATTTTGTAGTTTTAGTAAAGTATACGAAGCTTGTCTCGTTCCAACGATTGCATTCATTTCAAGTTCACGATAAATCCCGTACCCTAAACTTTTCCTGCAATTTGGCACTCCAGTAGTGTGAGCATAGCGTTCAAAATCCAACGTTTTAACAGAGGTTTCGTACATTTCAGAACATAACTATATTTAGGCAAATCACCGTCAATTTAACAATGCTCTTACACTAACTTCTGTTCGCGGTGATGTTTTGCTAACTAGTCTGAAGCTGGAAGTTGCCAGTCTTAATAACGACTCTATAATGTTAGCGGATAGGATTGTTTTCAAGCCGCTTTGTCTGTGAATGTTTGGTATAAATATTGAAATTATTTATCCTTTTAGGAGATTGTTTGCAGTTGAAAAGCTTTTCTGCTGTTCTCTCGGAATTCTGCTATGGCAAATAAAAATTATATTCCTAATTATGATTGTAAATTTGTAGTAGAATGAGGTTTGTAGAGCTAGAGTAAACCTTTATGTAGGGTTTGGGTTTACCTAGGAATGTTTAAGTACTTACAGCATCCGAAATCCATAATATTCGACATAATTCTGACTGACTGGTGCTAGTTCACCTCTGCCTACCCCTTCGGGGATATAGGCGTGTTCATGTATGTAGCTTACCTAATTACTTATGTATTCTGAATTTACGTATGTATTCTGACTGACTAATTATTCGTTGTGATATTTTCTATTTAAATATAATATAAAACATCTATTTATTCCCCAAGGGGTAAGTAGACATTCATTAACGCCAATTACGTCAGATCCTTTGTAATATGTGGCGATCCTATTGCCATCGTGCCATCTAAAGGGCACGAGATTTATATAACGTTGAAATAAAAAAAAAACTATACAAAATAGATGTAATAAGTTTGCTTACTAGAAATAAACACTGATTATTTAATTTCGAACCTTAGCATTTCTATCGTAAAGTAAAAAATTAGAAGATTACTAATAGTTTAGTTTCTATAGGGTTACTGCTTTATATAGTATGTAATCCAATCCAACAAAAAGTGCGTTCCCGAGCCTTGTGCGTGAGGTAGGTAAAATTCTAACAGTAAAACATTAACCACCCACCTACATACCATTACGAGATCCAAATCTAAGCGTACATATCTAAACGCAACTAAATTATTCCACTCGATTCCCAAACGAAATAACTTCCATAAGAAAAACATGGCATAATAATTTTCCTTCGCAATATGTGTAGGCCCTTCGGAACTATTCTAGTGCTGTCTATATAGAGCGAAGAACAAGCAATACCCTTTTATTAGTTCGCTGAATGATGTAGTGTCATCCGTTGCCATATATATAATTATGTTTGTCCAATCTTCCTTGTGACGTAGGTGCTGAATGACCAAAATAATATCTCAAATGAAATCCAAGAACTGACCAACGTAATATAGGTCAGTGTGTTTTTTCGAAATCTTGGGTGGATACGAAAAATAATTAACTAAAATACATAATTATATAAAATCGTTGAGTGTGGCTAATGTATAGTGAATAAATACATAAATAATTGATAAACTGCATTTAATTAAATATTCAATGTTCACAACTAAACTTACTTTATTTGTAGAATCGCACCAACTTTGTAAAAGGAATGCCCAGATTGTGGAAAAATGTAGAAGTGACAAGACGAGAACAAACAAAAGAAATCTGATTTCGTTTTTTAAGAACGATAGTAAAAAAATTTCGATTGTGAAACACAAAAAGACGTAAAACCAGTGATCGAATTGTTGATTGTCACAAAGTAGGGAATCATTACTCAATTTGCAGTAAAACGAATTTATGCGGCTTCTCTTTTATAAAAAGCTATATTATAACAAAGGCAGTTCTATCTATTACAATTTAAGTTTTAAAGCCGAACAGACTTTCAAGACTCTTTCCCGTCGATATTTCGATAGTCTCGTCTTGACCCACACTTCGATCTAACTACGCACTTCTCCAATCTCAATTCAGACATCTGCGAATGACGCGCCGCCTCCCACTTCTAACTTTATTAGATGACTGAGTGATAAAGTTCTATTCGATGAAATGAAAAATAAATTGCCAACACGTCATCCTCTCACAATTTTCACGTGATAAAAGAAGAGGTTAATGCTATTGGCAGCTGACAAGATGATGGACGGCGGACGAGATCCGACATTATCCAATGTTCCTCGGTACGTTTTCTAGGCTCACGTTAAAGGTCCGTTTGTATCTACCGACATTGAATGTGTCAGACACGTGCGTGCCGTGCCCGACAAAATAATATTCTTCTATACAGTTTGTATTGACAATCATACCATATATAATATATCGTAACGTGGCCGCGCAGTCAACATCAGCGCGTATTCGCGAAAAGAATATTTTGACGGCGCGGTTCATGTTGGTGGCTACTTGCCGGACAATGTGAATAGAGTAAGAGCGGTTACGCACTACGTCCGATCCGAATCCGTGATCTCTAACTCGAACCTAATTCGGATATTGCTTACGCACTACTCCGATCTCCGATACAAATCCAAGAAATTCAGGTGCCATATTTTGAAATACTCGATTTGACGGACAGAAATCGGATGATGGAGGTCGGATCTAGTGCGTAAGTTACCAAAGAAAGTTCTACGGCTACTACGGACCACGCCCTAACGGAACCGTGCCGTCAGTGTTCGGTGCTAATTAGAGCGTCCGCGACTGACGATGTCTGACACGACACGTATCTGGTACGCTCAATACCTGTAGATGTAAATAAACGGTACCGGTGCGTGTCTGACACGCTCAATGTCGGTAGATATAAACTGACCTTAAAGCCGTGTCTCCAGGGACCGGGGATTGGATTTGAGACGATTTAATTCTCGCCGGCCCTTGTCCACTGAATATTGCCATTAATACCCGTCACTGAGCCACCGATCGCATTCTATTACCAACGTAAAAACCCGAGAGGTTTCTCGACTTTGCAAATGATCGGTTTTGTTGGTTTAGATTCAAAATAATTGTTTGGGTCTTTATCAAGCTGTTCAATTTAAATTATCTGATTTTGAGCTTTATTTTCTCATAGGACATAATGACGTCGATATTATCTTGCTTCCACTGATGTACTGGCGACGAAGTATCTTCAGGGTTTCTTCTTTCCACCCATTCATGTGTACCCCGAAGAGGTAGAAATAGGTGTTGACCAGCACCCACAGTTCGCCATC
Organism: Cataclysta lemnata; assembly: GCA_963931975.1. Taxonomy (NCBI): domain Eukaryota; kingdom Metazoa; phylum Arthropoda; class Insecta; order Lepidoptera; family Crambidae; genus Cataclysta; species Cataclysta lemnata. Next base: position 8,554,973 of record OZ008353.1, on the reverse strand, counting down.
TACCCAGCAAGTTCCATATAAAAGGGGGCAATAAAACCCTATTGTCGGGGGAAATAAACGCATTATGATGCGCAGAAATTATATACGTTACACAGGGGCTTTCTTTGCCGTCACCACACAACAAATTTTCTTACTAAAGTCGTCGTAAAATTATTTAAAATTATTGTGATGATGCGGGATCCGCGTTCTACGCAATTCGGGCAGCAGCCTATACCACTCTGCCAAGCAGGACGTTAGTTAAGTTGCCGAAATTTTTCTCACCTTGTTTGTAACTAATTATAATTATTTCTTTTTAATATTTTTATAACATTTATATTATCATTATGTTCAAATATTGGACCTAACCTAACTGGCGGAAAGTGGGTGTTTTAATTCACCTCTGCCTTCCCTTTCGGGGATATAGACGTGGTGATTTATGTAGGAATGTTCAAACAAAATCTAAATAATAATATACTCTGTTTATTTGAACTCTTTGCACAAACAGGGTAAAACATATATTTGAAGCAGAAAAACACATAATGTAAACCTTCACATCTATTCAGGCGTAAGCTTGTCCTCTCGCGAATATTTATAGTTTTCCATTGTGTAAATATTGTAAGGGACATTTTGAACTTGTTTTAACACGAACGCTTTACAAAAGCTGTTGCTTTTTTATAAGCATTTCGCGTTATTTGCCAGCCACCCAATATGTTTGAATAAGCGCCCAGTTGAAAAAGGCATGGTTTTACAAAGATTATTCTAAATAACATACATACGTCCATAAATCACGCCTATATCCCCGAAGGGGTAGACAGAGATGAACTAGCATCCAAATTTCGCTAACTATGTCAAGTCCCATGTAATAGGTGGCAAGCCTATTGCCATTTATCGGGCACAAAAGTACATTGATAGGTGGTATAAGAGGAACACTGCTGCCCATTCCTCATCACTGATTTAACCTTAGTCGCCTTGTACGACACCCACGGGAGAGATTTGGGGTGGTGACAATTGTATTCTACTCTACCGTCACCACACGGCACCCACAACCTAAATTCAAAATGAAATTAACGAAAATAAGTAATATTATTATAATCGATTCATAGACATGTTGGACTGGACCACATAGTGTCGTATATGAGTGTTTTCATAAAAGTTCGCCTCTACCTACCCTTTGGGGATACAGGCGTGATTTATGTATATATGTACCATAAAACAGAGTCAAACTAAAATTACAGAATGTAGGCTAGTAATAGTAGGTACATATTTTATAGTGCCAGAGTGTTTATTTCTTATTTTTTGTACTAGTACATTTACAGTAAAACAAGCAATGCAAGCACACAATATACCATTCAACTTAAAAAAAATGATTACAAAACTTTTGCGAAATGCTGGAAAAATTTCTATAATTATATTAAAATATCTGACAATCGCCGTGCCGTGTGGTGACGGCAGAGTAGAATACAATTGTCACCACCCCAAATCTCTCCCGTGGGTGTCGTACAAGGCGACTAAGGATATATTAGCGATGAGGAATGGGTAGCAGCGTTCCTCTTATACCACCTAGCAATAGCAATGAACTGCGACTTTTGTGCGACTTTTGGTCAGGCTCGCCACCTATTACATGGGACCTAACATAATTGGCGAAACGTGGGTGCTAGTTCACCTCTGCCTACCCCTTCGGGGATATAGGCGTGATTTATGTATGTATGTATGTATGACAATCGATTGTAAAATATTTTCGATTGATATTTGGGTGCTTCCCGGCTAGCATGATCATCGAAACTCGATATGATAAAGCCATTTATCCCTTAGAACTATCAAAAATCCATGGTTTTTGACAGTTCAAAGCGACAAATTGCTTTATCATACCGTGTTTCGGTGGTCATGCTAGCTGGCCAGGTGTCACAAAGGAGGTGCTTGTACCTATCACGCTAACAATCCCAAAAGACTTGTTGAAAGAATAGTCCTTCAGTAAAATGTGAGAAAAGTCGTTTCTGGCGCTTCGCCGGCCGCTGTCGCTCGCTCCGCTCACTCGGCTCACGCGTATAGCATATGCCATAGCACTCACGAAGCGGGGCAATATGAAATAAATAAATTATGATTATCTTTCCATTCCAGGAGCAACGGCAGGCGGCGGAGGCGGTGAGACCAGCGATGCCACAGAGTCAGGCCTAGAGCTCAACGCCACCATGTCCACAGAGAGCGTAGGCCAGCCGTACTTTGACAATGCCACGAAACGCGACTATACCGCCGCCGTAGGCCAACCGGCATACTTGCACTGTCGCGTCAAGAACTTGGCTGATCGGGCGGTGAGTTCTACTTATAATACTTGACTTTGACTTTGACTTTAATAATAATAACATACATATATACATATATACATACATCCAAACATACATACATTCATAAATCACGCCTATATCCCCGAAGGAGTAGGCAGAGGCGAACTATGCCATATATCGGGCACAAAAGTCGCAGTACATTGCTAGCCTAGGTGGTATAAAAGGAACGCTGCTGCCCATTCCACATCACTGATTTATCCTTAGTCGACTTATACGACACCCACGGGAGAGATTTGGGGAGGTGACAATTGTATTCTACTCTGCCGTCACCACACGGCTAATAATAACATAATCCCAATAGTTATCTAGATCTACACAGTTTACAAAAGAGCTTACAACTGCTCAATATACCCTCAAAAATTACATATTTACTACATAAAGCCAGTATCCTTAACACTTTCAGAATCACCATAAAGTTTATATCATCCGGATCTACAACACTAAACACTATGACGCTTGACTGAGGTCCGCGTCATAGGTATAAATATCCGCCCCTATCAGGGGTTGGAGAAAGATTAAATCTTTAAAAAAAAATACTTATAGAGGGAGGGGGCACAAACCGGGCACCTACATTGCCTAAAGCAGGGTTTCCTGCGCGGTGTTTATCGTGTTAACTTGCTAACCGATAGGGGCGTGGCCTAACACAAAAGTGTTCTCCTCGATGAATGGATAACACAGTTATCGTGTTAGCAAACACGACAACACGTCGCAGGAGACCCAGCTTAAAGTGGGCACGCTTGTGTATAAGACCATAGACCAATGCCACAAAGCGCGACTATACAGCGAATTTGGCTGACCCGGCGGTAAGTTCTAGTTAAGAACCAAACCATGTACGTACACTCTTGTGATTAAGACCATGTTATAAACCGATATTGACTGCTGCCGTGAAGGGTCTTGTGATAATTTAATTCCCATTGTTTCTTCTGGTGTATGTGCATGGACAGTTTTACACGTAGAAGTGTCCGTTTAAGGCAGCATGCCCGGCTTGGGCTGCCTTCCCACTAATACTAACTATAAGATTGTTTTGTGACGCAGTATTTCACAAGAAGCCTTTCATAGCATTAAATTATTGTTACCAAAAAAAACAAACACTATTGACTATGTCCTCCCGAAATTATTCAGCTATGGTTTGTAACTATGGTTTTGCAATTACTACTCTTACCCTATTTTACCCATCAGCTATCATCTCTACCCGTCTTTCTCACACCTTGTTTTCTTGCCTAATGAGTGCAAGTGAAGGGTAAGACGACAGTACCTAATTTGTCTGCAAAATAATCACCAAAAGAGTAGAATGAGATGTACAATACTCCATTCCGCCAATTATATCGGGTCCTATATAATAGGGGAAGAGCCACGTTCCTAATGTAAGTGACGCTGCTGCCCGTTCCTCATCACTTTTTTCGTCACAATACATAATATTACCCAGTAGCAATTGGCTTTTGAAAAAATGGAGATTAATAAAAATAAAATTATAAATTTTGATACGCCAACTAAAGATATAGCCGAGAATTCAGATGTCACTGAAGAGAATTCCGTCTATAGTATAAGCTACAAGGAGTATAACGACAAGTACTCAATGCCGAGATTGGTATTCCAATCGGTGCTACTTCAAATATTGAAACATGAAACGCTATACCTGCAATATTAGTTTTGTATCTATTGGAGCTAGCACATGTTCGGGAGCTATGATTGGTTGGATTTGGCGGAAAGGTTTGTAATGTATGTACTACTGATATCGGTTTCCAATTTCTCAAAGCTTAATTCATCATCATCATCATCATCACCAGTCCTTTAATGTCCCCACTGCTGGGGCACGGGCCTTCACTATGGATGGAAGAATATAGGGAGATTGAGCCATAACCCACCACGCTGACTCAGTGCGGGTTGGTGGGTACTAACGACTGCAGATGCAGCCGAGACCAACGGCTTAACGTGCCTTCCGAAGCACGGAGGAACTCGAGAACATTTTTGGTCACCCATCCAATGCCCGGCCTTAGCGAAGTTGCTTAGTTTACGCAATCGCAGGCCAAGCGCGCTGTGCCACTGCGCTAGCGAGCTCCTCTGCGAAGATTGATCACAATTTCCTTGCAATATGCACTTGATACAAATTAAAGAAAAATAGTACAAAAAATTGTAATACAATTTTCGAAATATTATCATGCGGGACTTGTCATCATCAGCATCATCATTGCCATCTACGATACCCGCAGAAGAGATGGGGAGCGGTGACAATTGAATTCTGCTCTGCCGTCACGACACGGCACATCAGGACATTCGAAAATTTAATGACCTATTTTTATTTGCAATATGAGATAAGTGGTTTTTTTTCCTCGGATTCCTTAGATGGGTTTTTATCCTTAGGTATCAGTTTTGCTCAGAGAAACTTATCTTGCATCTTGGCTTATAGATGGATTGAAGAACATATGGAGAACGGGCTTTAATACACCACGCCAATTGTGGTCACCCATCCCATCACTACCCTTAGCGACTTTGTTTGTTTACGCAATCTCAGGTCAAGTACGCTAGCGATTGCACCATAGAGCACCTCTGTAACAAATCATTTCTATGCTAATTTGTATGCTTTTTATTTTTCATTTTAAAGCGGATAATTCTAGCCAACGTAGACTTAATTACGGTGCAGTAATGAACATAGCAAATTAATCCGACACTGAGAGAGAAACCTCGAAGGGCCAATGTTGAATTCACGCCTTCCACTCGAAATTCGCGACAAAACAGTACTTACGAGAAACTAGGAAAATTATTGAACCCACTCCCAACTTACCTCTTAGGGGTAAAAGCGTACTCACCCAAACATCTTTTCGCCAATAAAATAATTCCGTCCAAAAGTTTTCTTTACTTTCCCCCCGGTCAGATAGAGCACCATTAATTTTGTTGAAAAATGATCTTTCTTCCACAATGACAACACTCCGCTTCGTTAGGTTTTACTAGGGGGATAACGGAACCATAAACCTGGATCGCAGATCGCGCCTCCTCTTTTTCCTAAAGAAGGAGGAGCCTTGTGGTGACGGCAGAACAGAATACAGTAGTCACAACTCCCGATCTCGATAAATGGGCAGAATCGTTTTTTTCTGTCCCTACTGCGATTTACGTCCCCAATAGATGTCCATATGAATGCCCCCTAATAAGTTTGACCTAACATAGTTGGCGAAATTTGCGCGTTAATACGCCTTTGCCTACCACTTCAGAGAAATAGGCGTGATTTAGGTATGTAACTTTAATAGGCACACAGTTACTGAACCTTCAATTTTAATCATTATGCTCGTAATGACATATGGTAATTAATTATGAGATTATTGTTCCACCAGTTCCAGCGTGATAATGGGGCTTACAGAAGATGAATGATACGCCAACAGAATCTTTGACCTATTAACTTTACACCCGAAGAATGTTTGGCCCAACAATCATCAATTGGTTGAGTTGACTATGCATCAAAAAACCGGCCCATAGTTTACATATAATTATTTATTTAGTACAAAGATTTTGGTGGTAAGCTAGATGTTGGTGGTCTTTTTCTAACCACCAAAATCTTTGTACTAATTTTTCTAACATTTATATAATGTTAAAATTAAAATCGAATAATTATTTATTTTATTTAAACATCTTAATAATTATTAGTGTCATAAAATATCAAGCCCTACTATCTATACTAATATTATAGAGCTAAAGAGTTTGTTTGGTTGGTTGGTTGGTTAAACGCGCTAATCTCAGAAACTCCTGGTTCAAATTGAAAGTTATTTTTGAGTTGGATAGTCCATTTATTGAGGGAGGCTATAGGCTTTATAACAGCCGACATTAACGCGAGCGAAGCCGCGGGCGACCACTAGTTATATCGCATTCGGAAATCTGCCTGCGACAGATTTGACAGAAGGAGGTTTTATTTCCATTATGCCCCTTCGGGTATTTGGAAATAATTTTACACGCGAGAGTGTTCCATTTAGGCAGTGTACTTTGAGTCACGTTCCTCCACGACCAGGATTTTCGTTAAATTAATTTCACTCATTATTAAAGTATGAGTACTCGCTTTATATAAATTTAGCCGTCTCCGCGATCTAGTGGTTTGCCCACCGGAATTAAGATCCAGAGGTTCCAGGTTCGATCCCCAGGGGGTTACAAATTTGTACTCGGTTTGGTTGGTGGTAGGACTACTTACAAGTCCGCCTGGCTTCTTATCAAAAATCTGTCGCCATTATAATAATGTTAACAGCATTATTGTGTTCCGACAATTGTGATAAGATAGCCAGGCCCTCCAGTGTGAAGCTCGATTCCATCTTCGTTACTTACCATCAGGTGAGATGAAGGGCGAGAGCTTCTCTGTCTGGCATAAGAAAAATATGTATTTTCCTCATAAATACATACATAAATAACTCGTATACCCGCAAATTATGTTCGGTCCCATTCAAGGCGAGCGAATTGCCATCTATCAGACACGTAAATCAGAGTATATTGCTAGGTGGTGTAAGAATACCAATTGCTGCTGCCAATAATCAATGTCTTTACCCTTACCTTAGTTGCCTTTTATGACACCCGCGGTAGAGATTGGGGGTGTGACAACTGTTCTGTTGTCACCGCGCGGCTTTTTTATATATCGTATTTCCTATTTTAAGTAACACCTTTAATTGGTTTGTGTAAATCAGTTCTAAATGCTGCAAGCAATTTTCGTTGTAAATAAGACTGTAAAGAAATAAAATATTTATCAGAATATTACTTAGACATATTTTTTCGCATATTTTTAATTATATTCTTCAAATAAAAATGAAATCATAAATTATTTCTTTTACGTGTTGCTGTTGTTTAAAAAATCTCTTAGCAAATTATGAATTTCGCCATAAAATTTAATCATTTCCTTATTGCTCACTCAGATGTCGAGTAGAATAATTTTACATAAATTACATAAAAGCGTAATAAAGAACGCAGACAATTTTATTTTTTATTCCCCTAGTAAACACTTCACGGTTTTGGCACGGATCTGTGCCACTTACTCATTCTTGTCTAGTAAGCGGTATCGCGTAATATTTTACAATATAGCGCCATAAAAACGTGTTGTACTAAATAAAATGGCCGACCTGATTTTGACAATTAAAAATTAGGATTTAACTCTTATCCGGTGCGGGTTGGCAACGTCGCGATTTCGCTGTTATTTTTTTAAATTTATTATTATTAATTTGTTGTATTTTAATAAAGAGCAGTGTAGGACGGCAGAGCAGAATACAATACAATAATATTTTTATATCATATTCAAATGTTAAGGGTTAAAAGAATATTCTTTTCTGACGCTACCACACGGCGAATTATTAACTTTTGTTTAATATTCTATATAAAATATTTCACACTCTCTTTCGAATATTTTTATATCATATTCAAATATACGACGGTCAAAACATACACAAAGTTGCCAGTGGAATAGTAAACAGGAAAACGCCTGTAGAAGCGCAATCTAATCACAATAACAATCTTGCTATTCGACAGGGTGATACTCTAGCATCATATAATGCTTGTATGGGAGTAACAATCAGCTTTGACGCGAATGAGCTATAATATATTTGATATCCCTCACGTGGTGCCATTCGATGCGCAGATTCGGTATTGAGAAATGCACAAAGATCATTTTGATATAATAATATGTATATCTTAGCTGTGCACGCTTTTAGATGTATTCGTTTATTAATATTGCTCATATAATAATAAACAAATAAATTGTTAACAAGCCTAAATTAACCACTTCTGATAGGCTCATAACTATGTGTACAATTCTTTGTGTATTAGAATTTTACTGACATAAATTACACGCTAACTTGGTCACATTTTATTAATTGGGTAGATATTTATGCACTGTAGCAAAGATTTTTTGTGGTATGTGTTTGTTTTTATTAACGAAATCAACTGCGCTGTCAGCTAACTCTGTGAAATCAACATTGTATCGAGTCTAACATTATCTCTTGTTCTTTACCTGAACATTGTTTAAATTTTCCACCCTAAATCTCTCCGGCGGATGTAGTACAAGATGACCAAGGTTTAAACCTGCAGTCTTCCTATTGTACTCCAACTAGCAATATACTGTGATTTAGGTGCCCACTATATGGCAATAGGCTCGCCCCCTATGACGTGGGACTTAATAAAGTTACCGAAATGTGGGAATTGGTCGATACACCTCGGCCTTTATGTTTCATCACAAGTGAAAAACTACTCTTTCAAACGGAATTTGAGACTGGATTTTTGTAAAAGGGAGAGCCTCCTGCAATTAATCTTAAATGTGGATTAATTAAGATCGAAAAAGGAACAACAAATTGGACGGCTATAAATTACTGGATTGGACAGACTAGTTAATTAATTGGCAATAAATTTTCCATTAGTCACCATTTTTGATTTAATACCTGGGAATTTCGATGGTAAAGTGATTAGTGTTTAGATTAGTATTAACGAAAACTGGCCATCGATTGACTGATAATAAAATTAGTATATTAATAATTATGTCTGTTCGATTTTAATTTTAACATTATATAAATGATAGAAAAATTAGTACAAAGATTTTACATACATACATACATAAATCACGCCTATATCCCCGAAGGGGTAGGCAGAGGTGAACTAGCACCCACGTTTCGCCAATTATGTTAGGTCCCATGTAATAATGGGCGAGCCTGTTGCCATATATCGGGCACAAAAGTCGCAGTACTTTGCTATTGCTAGATGGTATTAGAGGAACGCTGCTGCCCATTCCTCATCATTGATTTATCCTTAGTCGCCTTGTACGACACCCACGGGAGAGATTTGGGGTGGTGACAATTGTATTCTACTCTGCCGTCACCACACGGCTACAAAGATTTTGGTGGTTAGAATAAGAATTTCGAAAAATTATGATTTTAAGGCGGGAATCGAACCCGCGTCCGCTGCTATCCGGGCGGGTGCCTGACCGCTCGGCCACCCAAGACACTAGTGTCTTGGGTGGCAAGACGATTCCCGCCTCAAGATCATTATTTTTCGAAATTCTTTTTCTAACCACCAATATCTTTGTATGAAATACACTTGCTTTCGTTTTTATAATTAAATGATTTAAATTAAAAACCAAGTGGTGCCGGCAGTAAAGAAGAATACAACTGTACAACTTCATCTGCCTCTTCAGTGGGTGGCGTAGAAGGCAACTAAGATTTGTAACATAATGAGGAATGGACAGCGGCTTTCTTGGTGCATCATTCTAGCAAATTACTGTGATTATAGTTCCCGGTGAATGGCGAGATAGACTCGTCTCCGATTACACGGGACGAGATGTGGACGTTTAAAAAACCTTTGGCTTTCCTGCAAGGGGAGCAAGGCGTGATTTATGCATGTATGTAAATTAAAAACAATAAAGCATAAATCAGAAACCACGTAAGCTGCTATTGCGTCCCAATCTTAATTCCTGTCATTTCCATGGTAATATCTCAGACTCAAAACATTTATTGCCATACATGTGCGAGTGTGGTCATTTTCCGAATAAACATTCACTGATGAAAATGATTAATTCACATTTTCGGTTTCTGTCGGCCTCAGCAGTATGAATTGAAGAAGAATGAATCCTTTCACAAGACACACAACATTTCTCTTAATGACCTGTTTGTCTATTCTATCTAAAGATGAAGTAAAGATATAATACCTGCCTACTTATTATTAACTTGTTTGTATATAACAATTTAGCAAAAAATGTCAGTACCACAACACTACTGCAAGCTTATTTGTAGATTGAATTTTGAAACTCATGGTTATTGAGAGATGACGATTTCAGACCAACTACTTACTATAAGTGCTGTCTGAAACACGGCGGAATTATAACAATTTCGTTTCATGTAGGTCACCCGTCATTACTTAGCTTTCGCAATAGCGCCGCCACCACACTGCGCCGTTAATCTCCTCGGTTTTTATTTTAAACCTTATTTCAGCTTCTTAGCTTCAGTCAGAAATATAGTTCCGGCGTCAGTATTTTCAGAGGAAATGCTGGTGATAGTAATAGTACACATCCGCCGCACTGGCAACGATAACTCAGACTTATTACGACAACACGCCCCGCGGAATTCGTGAAAATTTGGTTCGCTTCATTCGGCAAAGAAAAAACGAGATAAATGGCTTTGCTAGCTGCTAGCTTTGAATTAACTTTCCTTTAGTCGACTGATTTGATTGGAGAGATTATTGAGTTTGGAAGGTACCTACTGGTTACTTTATATAAGAGAAGTATGGCGTCTGTTTAAAGAAGTACAGTCAGCATCATAAGTAGATTAACACCTTAATACCATGATCACAATAAAGTTGTTCGTACAAATTGGTGGCAATTACTCTGTGCGTTCGCTGTCTTTGATATGACAAAGTGGTAATCGATTTGTGATGCTGATCGTACCCCATGCCAAAAATACCTTTCCCTACGACAATGACATAATTATAGTAGTATACTTTTTACACATCTCTTTTAAATACATTAATTCATCACTAGCTCCTTTGCAATGTGATGGATGATTCTAGTCAAAAGAGAATGGATGGCTTGATTGAGCCTAGGAAAGTTAGCTGCTATCGTCAGGGCTCCATTCATATTTAATGACATTTGCTAACGTGAGTATAAAATATGAATATTAATACACATGTACAACAATAATACTGTTTGCAAGCAAGCACTATTGATTTATTCAAGGCAGACAATTGGCTATGAACACGCCTTCCTGCCACAATATTAATTAACTAAGTATATTCGGTTGTGTAAACGCACTTGGTGATTTATTACTGTAACTATGGCCGGCGTATTGAATGTGCTGATTTACTAATCCACAATGGGAACGACCCGATGAAACAAAATACATGAAAATGGAGAGTTTTGAATCTGAACCCTGCATTTTTAAATAAAACTCTTTGATGAAGTTTTTCACAGTGGCATTATTGTTTTTTTTTCATTTATTGCGTTTCGATTCCATGGTTGGATAGTTTAATTATTGGTCAATCTGAATCCAATTTTGTCTTATTATTAAAAAATCATAACAATAACATAATTGACTGAATATAATTAATCAGTTGGACATAAAAAACCCGTGCGACCAAGGGAGTGCACAATATGCCCTATCAAAAATGTATAAACCCATAAAAGAACGGTAATCAATTGTCATTTGATATTTAGTTGTCTTCCCTGTCACTCTCTCCGTATCGGTTTCTTAACATGGTCTTTTCCATACATTAATTTATCACTAACACCTCTGGTGTCATGAATGAAGAAAGTGGATGGCAGATGACATCTAACCTTAATGAATTAACGAGGAAGCAAATGCGCCATCCATCCCCAATGAAATTGGGAACTGGGCAAAAAAATGCTGATGAAATATAGATTGAGCAAACGCACAACATGGATCGATTTTCATAAAAAATAAGTTAAAATTGTCATATTATTGTCAATTCTCACACAAAAGTTTTTCACACAGAAGTGTTTGATGATAATGCGCAGCACACTCAATTTAATTCTGTTTCCGTATACTGAACAGACAATACAGCCGTTTGTGATACACGAAGATATTCTGATTACAAAACTTTTCGGTTCATTTCACTGTCTATCACGCAATTTCGAAATCGCTCAATTCAAATTTGTAATTGTGCGAGGGTACAGAGAACAAATCAATTTGCCTTCTGTAAAAGACACATGTAAGGTAAGAGCGAAATTGCTTTGAAGTTAATACGTTCCGAATTTCCATTCGCTTCCAATGTGAACACTTGCAAAGTTATAAGTTAATTCTTTATTGATTTCTAGAGGTATGTACTACATCTGGTTGTGAAATTTGTTGTCAACTCAGCTTTATGCCGACGTGTGAAGGCTTATTTTGCAATTACGATATATTCGCAGGCATTCACTTCGCATTTCAAAGCTCCGTCAAGAGGCTTTTGTGTTTTTGTTATCTTGTTACGTTGAATTATAATACATGAGTGCCCTTTTATACATTGGCGTTCGTTCAGCAAACGATGAAAAGAAGTCACAAAAGACAGCCCAGCGAAATAGCTGATTGGTGCGTTGGCTTTAGCTAGTGGGTCCTACAGAGAGCGCATCACATAGTTGGTCCAGCATCTTACTGTTCATCTTTCTGCCCTTATCCCGCTCTAGACGGAGTCGGCACAACATATTTTCTTCTTCCACTCCCAATTTCTTTACACGATCCATCCGTCTTTTCTTTGATCTTCCTCTCCTTCTACGTCCTTCCGCGATCATACCTAACATTCTTTCATCTCTTAAATCATCTCATAAATAAATAAATCTCGTCGCATAACATGACCAAACCATCCAAGTCTATTACTCCGCAGTCTCTCAGTCACTGGCGCTACTTTCAAATATCCCTGATATTAAGTCACGACTGTTACTAGGTTAAATTGATACACAAGACTTTCCTTTGTTGTCGCCACAGTGTTTTGGATCACATTTTAGAAAATTATCCGACCTTTTTGCCTTGGAAATATTACAATAAAAAGTATATGTTTTTACCAGCGTCTAATTTTTCATAAGCATGCCCGCTTTGGGTTGCTTCTTCCACCAAGCTATGTCAATGAAGTTGCAATACAATGTCGTAATACTTACGTAATTAAAAAAGCTTCTCTCGCAAAACCTTATTAGATAAGATTTACACACCTCCGCGGTAGCCATTTTCCCGAATGCGAAACGTTAAGAAATATCTCCCGAGGTAGACTTGTTGTGCGCAAACAATATATTCCAACAATTAAACTCTGCGCCTATCTCGACACTTCGCAACGTTTCAAAGTCAGTTTTCCACCAAAAACGGCTGTTGTAACAGAAATTACAATTGGAACAATCTCGTTTAAAACTTTGGCATTCAGAAGTCGCCTCTCAAAAGAATTATGAACGTTTATTACATAAACTGTGTAACTTTTATCAGCAAAGCGGCGGGAATTTACACTTGAGTAAAAATAGAGTGTCATTTTAATAAAGGCTCTGTCAAGAGACGGTGGTTATACTGCGATGATGTCGGAGGGAAGCGGCTGTGTGTTTTGCTAAATAAAATTATGGGTAATATACTGTTGTTGCTGGAGTAATGACCTTGGTCGCAGATTGCCTTGAAGACGTCAACTCGGCCTGGGGGGAGCGGGAGCTTGTTAAGTCAATAGACATACATACATACATACATATTTGACGCCTATATCCCCGAAGGGGTAGGCAGAGGTGAACTAGCACCCACGTTTCGCATATTATGTTAAGTCCCATGTAAGTAGGTGGCGAGCCTATTGCCATTTATCGGGCACAAGAAATCGCAGTACATTGCTAGGTGGTATTAGAGTAACGCTGCTGCCCATTCCTCATTACTGATTTATCCTTAGTCGCCTTGTACGACACCCACAGGAGAGATTTGGGGTGGTGACAATTGTATTCTACTCTGCCGTCACCACACGGCACAGTCAATAGACAACCTCCAGTTTTGTGATCCACACTTTTGTTATTGCATTCATGGTCTTTTGCTGGAGACCATGTTTGAATTGGGAACACGATCATGTCACAAAGAAAGTAAAGTCGGAAACATTTGGAAAAACTATTTTCCTGATGCTGGAATATACAATTTTTCTTCGAAATTTTCTTTGTAACATTGTTTCTTACATTTTTAAATATTTTTTTCTTTGTAATTTAATATAATGTTTAAATAAAAATCAGATTATAATGATTATGTCGGTTATCAAAATAGATTATCATATAAAAAATATATTGATTAGATACATAAATAAATCATAAATCTACATCTTCTTTCTCGTATAATAAGGACACAAAAGAGCGTATTATACAACGTTTATACAGCTTATATAGGTACTCTGAATCATTTATGACAACATTCAATAAAGCTTTTACAAGCTTCCTAGTCCATAATTGTTATTAATAGACTGCATCAATGTGGAAACAAGGTTATTGTGGCGCGTATAACTAGACCAGCCCTATCTTTAAAGGCTTTCCCTAGAAAACGGCGAGACCACGCGTTGCGAACAAGGAATTTCGAGCTCTTATTGCAGTTCACGTACAGTTGAAAATGTAGCATGTAATTTGTGTGATTTATGCTCAAATAAACTAGCAAATATGGCGTCTTATAACATATCTATATGCATATACGTTGGTTATTATTATGTAGTCGATATTTAGTTTTATACATACATATTTACATATTACTCACACATATTATATATATTCCGGAAGGGGTAGCAAAACACCCATATTTAGTCAGTTTATACATTCATATAAGATCCACGTAACAAGGAGGATAATGCTATATATCGAGCTCTAAATTTATTTAATTAACGAGGTCGATTGTCCATTCTTTTATACTCGTCTCACCTGATACTCGCCAGGGGAGGTGAATTATTGTATTTGGCTTTGTTGCCACTAGAGCATTAGTTGCATATCATCATCTCCCTGCTCAGAATCCGGTTTATCTGAGGGCGGTGCAGTATGTTTGCTCTCTCATTCACATCGGTCAGACGTCATCGAGCCATCCATTCCTTTTTGATTCGAATCATCTATTAGAGGAGAGACGGGACGGGTCGGTACGGGAGACCTTAGTATTAGTCTTGATACGGGAAACGAGAGAAAAAAGACTCTAATTTTTCGAACCTTTTCTATTCACAATATTCTTTGTACTATTTTTTATAACATTTATATAATGTTTAAATTAAAATCAAAGTAATAATTACATTATTGAGAGTTGGAGTAGAGTGTAAAGTGATCAGCTCAGCCATCTTTGGGGTCATCTCATCTATCATCTACAAATCTATCTTAGTTACCCCCGAATACAGAAACGCTATTCAAAGTTTGAGTCCTGCTTAACGTTTAAGTATTGTCAAAATTGACGTTTTTCCATACAAATTCTGACAGGTAATGTCCACTTAACTTTTTAAGCGGTCCCCTAAATTTGAGTAGCGTTTCTGTATTCGGGGGTTACACACAAATAACTCTCTTAAATGAAACTGTCGATGCGATGATGATTTCTTAAAATTCACGTTTTGAATAATAGATTACAGATAAACCATAGTAGTTAAAAAATTTAAAACACAGTGCATATTACACAAACATCGATATTCCGAGGAGGAATTTTTTGCGTATCTTTCTAAAACGTTGTAGGTTTAAAAATTTAGACGGTCGAAAGTTTTTTTTTTTCATTATATTAATAAAAGTGGGGTCTGTTTTCCGAACAATTAAATCACTGTCGCCACCATAACCGAATTCCTACGGAAGTTGTCCGAGCGGTAAATCAAAAACTTTGCTCGCCGGTATGCCCATGAAAATTCCCGCCGTAGCATATTCAAATGAAAGTATTGTCTATAAATCTGTACTTTAGTGCATACGGCAGGTTTTGCTCGTAACCTTCTACTTACATCTTTTTTTATGTAAGACAGGGAAGCTCTTGCCCTTCATCTCACCTGATGGTAAGTGACGATAAGGGCCGAAGATGGAATTGAGCTTCACCTGGAACCCTCAACCAAGGGGGACTGGCTATCTTATACATTGTCGGAACACAATATTGCTGTTAAAATTATTATTATGGCGACAGATTTTGATAAAATGGTAGTATCTAGCCAGGCGGACTTGAAAGAAGTCCTACCATCAACCAAACCGAGTACAAATTTTGTACCCCCCTGGGGATCGAACCCGGGATCTCTGGATCTTAATTGGCGAATTACTAGACCACGGCCACGGCCATGACTAACTGCCTCAGTTAGAAATATATAAAACATCTATCTATCTATAAATATATAAATATAATATAAAAATCTCATATCACTTCTCATTACTTCTCATTACCCCTCGAATGATCAGGTCGCTGGCTATCGGCGAAGAGGTTCCGGATTCGAATCACGTTAGATGCAAATGTTTGTGACGAACTCAGACATTTTGTTCTCGAGTCATGTTTATGTAGTTACTAGTGGTCGCCCGTGGCTTATATGTTGGTTGTTATATAGCCTACAGCCTTCCCCAATAAATGGAGTTTCCAACACAAAAAGAATTTTTCAATTTGAACCCGTAAACCAACCAACCAAACATACAAACTCTTCAGCTTTATAATATGGGTATAAATAATTATTGTGTTTATTAAAATCTGTCCGTCATCTAGTATCTCTATCACAAGTGCTTATGTTACTTAATTTTTACTAGATGATAGGTGTGAGTGTGAGAAATATGATATGTGTGATTATCTATTTACTTCTCATAAATAACTAAATTGGTCCTCCCAACACATACACGTCCTTCAGTAAATATCCTGTGACTCATCGCATCTCTTCGCCGTTTCAAAAATATAACCTCTATTGTGCCTAGTTCTACTGTCCCGCAATCTGCTAACGGCGCACATTCAGTTTTGCGTTCCAAACCCTGCGTATTCTTTTTGCGAAATTTCACTGTTCAATAACCAGTTACAGCTTTAGAATTTCCATTCTTTTCCACCCTTTTTTTCGCTTCCATTTTTCCACGAGTATTGTTAAAAGAAGCCCTTGAGTGACCTCAATGGAAATTTAGATCTATTGTGGGCCTCCGAGTAATATCGCTTATCAAAGTCTCCGTTACATCAAATAAAAGTATAGAAACTCTTTACGCAGATACCGAGGATTGTGGCCCATAAAATGTTACTATTGTAGTTAACGGAGCATGTTATTGTGTATCCCTAAACGCTATTTACAACACTTGTACGAGAAAAAACGATATGGCGCTCTGTATGCGTGATTTGTTTTTCCGGAAAGCATTGTAGGTCCTGAAGTCTGAATTACCATAATAGTAACAGACGACATTCAGATAATATATCCAAAAAGAACAAAACAATATGTTACGCAAAGAGGACACAGATATACTGTTGTAGTGGTTACGTCATAGGGAGTATTCGAGAAATGGTTGATCAGCGAAAAGTGCCAGCTTACGATAACAATGGAGACAAATCAACACCAGACCAAATAACTGTCGTGATAAGTAAGGCAGTACGATATCAGCAAGTTCCGAATCACTATTACAAAGTTACTGGCAGACCTAACCTAATCGGTGAACGGCGGGTGTTAATTCATTTTTGCCTACCCCTTGGGGGGGATATAGGCGTGATTTAAGTAGTATTATTTTGCAAAAGCCGTGTGGTGACGGTAGAGTAGAATACCATTGTCACCTCCCCAAATCTCTCCCGTGGGTGTCGTACAAGGTGACTAAGGATAATCAGTGATGAAGAACAGGCAGCAGCGTTTCTGTTATACCAGCTAGCAATGTACTGCGACTTTTGTGCCCGATAAATGGCAATAGGCTCGCCACCTGGGACTTGAATAGTTGGCGAAACGTGGGTGCTAGTTCACCTCTGCCTACTCCTCCGGGATATAGGCGTGATTTATGTAGTATTACTTTGTAAATTGATGACTGACTCACTAGGTTCTTCTTCTTGATGCTAGGCCATGTTTTTCACAAAGAGCATTCTGTAAAGTTCATATCACATAAAGTCACGTTCCAGAAACTAGCGATCGATGTGATATATGTTCGAATATGCGCCGATTGACGTTCGTTGCAGGCGTACTTGCTTGTTGGTTCCCAATTGATTTACAGCGTTTGTTAGATCAATGTAAATATAATCCGGGGAACGCTGTGAAAGATGACAGAGACGGAACGTTCGCTCTCCGAGATGTGCCAATTTTTCCTGAACCTCTTTCAGGACTAGATAGACTGCATACATACGATTTAAGATCTTACATAAATAATCGCGGATTCTCAGAAAGGAACTGAAGGGGTTACATATTTTAAGAAAATGAAAAAAATTGAATGCCTTGCCTGTAAAGGGTTAAAGGAAAAAGATTCATTCATCACTAGCTATGAATAGTATAGAAAAGTGATGGAGTGATTGGGATGACAGCATTCTAATTCACACCACAAAGTTTTGGTTTAGGTTTCACAGCCGACCGACCTGACACCAACCCTCTTCAGGTATGCTTTTGTTGATAGGTTGCCCTTCACCGAATGGGTGCCCCAAGGTGCTTATTGGTCTACACCGGGCATTCTCCCTTAGTCGACTTTTACGACACCCATAGTTTGGAGTCAGGGCTGGCACATTCTATGTTAATTTTCGCTTCCAGGCCGGCATGGAAGAATGTGGCTTACCATTGTGATCACCTTACATTTTAAATATCATGTGTAATGTAATTGAAAAGTATTGAATAAACAAACCACAAAAATATTAATATTCAGACACCGGAGAGGAGATAAGGAGATATCTTTTCCCAAAGGAGATATCTTTTCCCAAAGAAAAATCACCTAAAAACTCAACAACACTTGAAACTTGTCCCACGCCTAAAAAAAACAGAAATTTAAAAAACCCGTTTTACAGTCCATTTGGAGCAAACCATTGATACTCCTACAGTAAAGAGTAGCTTCTCTTGGGTCTGCCAAAAAACAAATAAGTATAGGTAAGTATTGAAAAATTCTTCACCTTTTTTTCTTCTAACCCTCCTTCATTACAGGAAATTGCGCGCATACCATGGCAACCTCGACATTCTTTACAGAATTAAAACAGGTGGGTGCTTTTGAATTTAATTCTTGGAAACATAATCTACTAAATGGGCAGAGAGGGGTGGTTTTTTGAAGGATTTCGTTGAGCCTGAAATGTTTCCATGTCTAAACACAATTAAGTTTCACTTAAAACGTTATAGGTGTATTTAAATACTTCGTCAACAATTAAAGTAATTGCTTAAAGCTATATTTTAATTTGTGAAGCACTTCGCAATGCCTCAGCATTGAGGACATCTAATCACATCTCGTCATCTCGTCGGATCAGTGATGATCCGACGGTTGAAAGTTCACTCCTAATTGATATCTGAAAGCGGTTCTTTGGCAGTGATATTAGTATTACATTAATATTTTTAATTTCAAAATATAAGTATTTTATAACAATATCCAACAATAGCCATTGTTTTTACTTAGTTAAGAACTTTAACATAATAACACTAAAGTATAATTTTCTTAGAAAGAGGTAAGAATATTACTTACATTTTTTGCCTCTTTTCTTTACTTAAATTTTTGTAATATAATTTATATAATGTTCCAATAAAATTAAATTTAAAAAAAAATTGCTCTAAGGTCTAATACCTATTTAATTTTATGCCCATTTAATTTTCTCTGTAGCAATATCATGTTTTGAAATTTTTTAATAGTCGGTCCAAATCCACATCCGAAACAATCAGGTTAAAAAAGTATTACTTCAGTCGTCACCGAATTTCAACAGAGAAATAATAATTTGCATGGCACGATCCGAAACAACGGTTGAATAAAAACATGTTCCTACGTTCACTTCGCCACCAATAGTGAAATGAAACAACGGCCGACACCCTATTTCCAACTTTTCGAAAAGCTGACCTAAAAACGAGAGTCGCACTTATTCAATTCTAGCCTGAGGTTGTATTGGGATGAACATTTCAACTCGAAGACCAATTACTGATACGTCAAATTCGCTAACAGGGCAACGACATTGAATGAAATATAGGCGGGCATCTAGCGACATAGGCATCGTATCCATAGCGCACAGTCTTGTGTACAATACAAACTCCACTGAAAGTGTGAATAGTGATCCATGGGCTTGCCATTCCATTTACGACGCTTACAGCTTGATGTTGAGGTCCAGTTTTGAGTAACGGCCTCTCCGTAGTACGTTAACAGGCGCGAAAACTTCATATTCAGAGATTTTAAAAATCCTTAGGTACGCTATACGTATGCACTTTAGAGTAGAGCGCAATTTGTAATTTCCAAAATGGTAAGGGCTAAGAGTTAAGACAGCAATGAATAATGGGCAGCAGCGTTCCTCTTAGGCCACCTAGCAATGTACTGCGATTTTCGTGCCCGATAAATGGCAATAGGCTCGCCAACTATTAAATGGGACATAACCTAATTGGAGAAACGTGGGTGTTAATTCACCTCTACCCCTTCGGGAATAAAAGCGTGATTTATGTATGTATGTATAAAAGAATCTGGCACGTAATGTTGTGACCGACATTCAATTTGGCCTTCCAAATTAAGCTCAGCTTGTTTATCCCCGAAGGGGAAGGCAGAGATGTATTCACATCTACATTTTACCAGCTATAATGCGATGTGTAATGTGATGATAATGTGTAATGTGATAATGTGTAATGTGATCTACGACACAATAAGGGCGAGCCTATTGCCATTTGACCGGGTATATCAATCGCAGTTATTTCGGCAGAAGTACTGCTGCCCATTTGCATCATTTAGTCACCCAGTGCGACACCAAATGAGTGACAAGGTAATGACAAAATTTAAATTAAATGTATTCTGCTCTGCCGTCACAATACGTCCTATATGCAACCGCAAACAAGAGATAATAAATAAATATTTTTACACTCACACCTATCATCTAGCCTAAAGTAAGTAGCCTAAGCACTTGTGTTATGGATACTAGATGACGGACACATTTTTACTATAATTATGTATATAAATGTTGAAAAAATATACTACATAAACATATACACAACCATGACTCGGGAACAAACATTTGTGGTCAGCACTAAGTTTGCCCCTACCAGGATTCGAACCCGGGACCTCTTGGCTTACCCAGCAATCTGAGCATTCAACCAAGGCAGCCGTCAAAAGAGATCTAATGAGAGATCTAATCTAAGCTACTGGCTAATAAGCAGTTAGCCAGTAGCTTAGATTAGCCTATCCACAGTAGAGCGAGTATCTGCAGAAAGCTGGGGTATTAACAACTGCAGATGTAGTCGAGAGGACCAACGGCTAAACATGCTTTTTGAAGCACAAAATAACTCGAGATAATATCCGAGTACTATTAGTCACCCATCCAATGACCGATCTTAGCGAACATTGATTAGTTACTGCTCTATCGAGCTGTGAAAAATGTCGATTTTTAGTGTAATAAAGATTAAACAACAATAATTTAAAGTTATTGTTTTATTACATTAGTATCGTTGAATTTATTTGATAATATATCGCTCATTAGGTCCAATATGAACGTAAATTGTTTTTCCGAGAGTAAGAAATAAAGATTAAGGGCTTGTTTCACAAACGACAAGTAATTTCGAAGTAGCTTACTTCGCAGATCATTTGACATTTGTAATATGAAATATATGTCAGATCAACTACGAAGTAAACTACTTGAAACTTACTTGTCGATTGTGAAAGAGGCCCTTAAAGTAATAAAGATTTAATGATTAAATTTTCCTTTTTAAATCTAATATTTAACATCTATTTTTTAACAAAAATGCATCATTGTTGCACCAAATAAGCGATATTTGGAGAATGTTTTAAACGGACCCTCGCCTATTGTATGAATCCAAATTTATTAAGCAGTACACATCTGCTACCATTGACACGATCGGAAACCGCAGAGTCCAATTTGATACAGCTATGTATTGTCCCATTTATAAATCTATATCCCAGTCGGGTATCCACATTAAAATCACCCTTCGGAAACGTTCCAACCTTTACCCGGAATACTTGTGATCAACAAATTGATGGAGGTATACGTAAATTCGATTATCTCGTGTCGGTATTACTTAGGTATATCGACTTCATTTTCTCATTATTATTCCTCAATATTCTCAATGTGAATGCAAATAAGAAACAGGTGACAGCAACTTGGAAATTTGTACATTTCCTGGACATGATTTGATTGAATATGCAAAAGGGACGTGACATTTTTTTTCCTTCTAAACATACTATACACGGAAAGATAAAGTTTTTGTGTTTGTGATTGAATTGAAATATTGTGTCAATACATTATAATTTATTTTTGCTACTCTTTCTTTACTTTTGTATGGTCCTCCAATTGTAAAAGTAGGTAGTTTTCTTAGATGGTGATGTCAAGGACCATAAAAATGTCACCATAATTTCCAAACCTTTAATGTCCCCGCAGCTCGGAAGCAGGCCTTTCCTATGGATGAAAGAATATAGGGAGAATGGGCCTTAACCCACGACGCTGGCCCCAGTGCGGATTGGTGGTTAAAATGCCTACAGATTCAGCCATTAACAACGGCTTAACGTGTCTTCCAACGCACGGAGGAACTTTAGACAATATATTTTGGTCCACCCATCTAATGTCCGGCCTTAGCGACCATTACAACATTACGAACAGAACTAGCGCCTTATCTCAATCGAACTTTAAAAGGCAGAAATAAAATATTAATACATAGTAAGTGAAAACAGCATGAAATTTTTTTGTGAAATAAGTGAAGTACTTTAAAAATTATTTTTTATTGTTTCGCTTTTTATAAGTGTAGGTTAATTTCTAACACAGTCAATATTGTTAGATTACCTACCTAAAATAGCCTCCCTCTGCAGTAGCCTCAAGTGATAGTTCCTAACCTAAATCTTTTCGTGATAAATTAAGACAAGGATCAATAATGTCACCACAATAGTTCTATGGCCCAATATATACTGTTTTTTGTCACACCAGTCATATTTGTTATCTCGGACCATCAATAACCCGATTTGAACAAAGCAATCGCAAAGCCTTGGTGCTCTATCTTGGTCGAGAATTCTATTGAAACTTCTGTCCTATTGTGCCCATTTGTTGGTTTACTGTTATTGAATTCCCCTTAATATAAGTATTTTCGGATGAGACGACCATCAGTTTAGTAACAATGATTTTGCGGAATATTAATGAAACAGAATATTTTGAATAAATTGTTCACGGGGTGAATGTAAGCTTTCCAAAAGGAGACTGGAATTAATAATGAGGGAATGCTCTAAGATACTAAACTCTAACTGCCACACTCAGAGACGTCAATTAACTTTATTGAGTATTTAATGTCCAAAATTTTCATTCAAATCTAGACCATAGACCTGGCAAGAATAGCGACTAGTTTTGAATTGTCATTTTTTGACGACAAGTACTCATTAACGTTATTTGACGTGTCTGAGTGCGGCAGTAAGAGACTAAACTAGTTCTAATTCAGACAAATGCTTGTTAAATTAAACATTGAAATGTAATTTTTCAAATGTTAAAAATATGAGAGGTATGTTCATTATTGTAAGTGCTCTTTAATGGGATAATATTTAAGATCGGTTTAATGGTTTATATAAGTGTATACTTTACAAAACAGGATTTTAATTCATGTCATTTTACATACATACACATACATAAGTCACCCCTATATCCCCGAAGGGGTAGGCAGAGGTGAACAAGCACCCACGTTTCGCCAATTATGTTAGGTCCCATGTAATAGATGGCGACCCTATTGCCATTTATCGGGCACAAAAGTCGCAGTACTATTGCTAGGTGATATAAGAGGAACGCTGCTGCCCATTCCTCATCGCTGATTTATCCTTAGTCGACTTGTACGACACCCACGGTAGAGATTTGTATTCTACTCTGCCGTCACCACACGGCTGTCATTTTCATTTAATAAAATTGTTGTAATTTAATTTTATTGTCAAGATTAATAATTTTCTACTGTGTGGTGGAGCAGAAAACAATTGTCACCACCCCCAATCTCTCCCGCGGATGTCGCAAAAGCTACTAAGGATAAAAATGAGCAGGAGCTTTCTTCTTATACCATCCAGCTATGATTTTATTTGACTTGAATAAACTGCGATTTACGTACCCGTGCATGGCAATAGTCTCCCACGTGGGTGTTAATGCACCTCTGGGGTAGGCTTCGGTGATGGCTAGGCGTGATTGACGTAATGTCTGTAGGTATTAATTTTGGTTTAATTTCAAAACTCGCGCCAATTCGTTTTCAGATTTGTAAAAATATAGAGGTCCATCTCGGTCTAAGTTTTTGTAGCTAAGTAATTTACAGATTTGTAAAAATATAGAGGTCCATCTCGGTCTAAGTTTTTGTAGCTAAGTAATTTACAGATTTGTATAAATATACAGGTCCATCTCGGTCTAAGTTTTTTGCTATGTAATTTAGAGATTTGTAAAAATATAGAGGTCCATCTCGGTCTGAGTTTTTTGCTATGTAATTTAGAGATTTGTAAAAATATAAAGGTTCATCTCGGTCTAAGATTCGTAGCTAAGTAATTTACAGATTTGTAAAAATATGGAGGTCCATCTCGGTCTAAGTTCTTTGCTATGTAATTTAGAGATTTGTAAAAATATAGAGGTCCATCTCGGTCTAAGATTCGTAGCTAAGTAATTTACAGATTTGTAAAAATATAGAGGTCCATCTTGGTCTAAGTTTTTGTTGCTAAGTAATTTACAGATTTGTAAAAACATAGAGGTCCATCTCGGTCTAAGATTCGTAGCTAAGTAATTTACAGATTTGTAAAAATATAGACGTCCGAAAACGAAGTCACGAACAGTGATTTCGACTTCACGGAGCTAATCATAATACCTTAACGAAGCGCAACGGTCGAAATGACGTGTTTACGACGTAGACGCAAACGGTTACAATGTAATACATACATTATTATACGCGCGGACGTAAAACAATTCCTACAAAACTTGGCCGCAGCCCAGTCATAACTTATAGCAACATTTACCGTAAAAATTGGGCGAACGAACGCCGCAAAGTCTCTATTTGTCGGGCGCACGCAACGTTAAACTTATCGCTCGTAAAGTCGCGCGAACGCAACCACCGCTGAGGTTGCCGTCTCGAAATTTGCTCGCTACCTGCTAGCTCGCAAGCGCAGTGGCATAGCGAGCTCGGCCTGCGATTGCGCAAACTAAGCCATTTTCGGTCATAAGATGGGTGACCAAAATTTGTGAGCCCGATATGTACAAGGTTTTTTAGACACAACGTTGTAACGATATTATTTGCGGCACAAACAAAAAGTACTGATTATTGTCCGAATCATCATGTCAGCCGATAGAGGCCCACTGTTGGGCCTAGGCTTTCCCCCCAAGCTTTCCAAACCCAAAATAACTGAGATTCAAAACTGCCTGCTAAGACTTTATAATCAACCACGGAACTATTTCGTTTGCTATGTAGGTATGTAAGAACATTTTTATCCGAGAAAAAATAAAATTCCGCCAAGCTTATTTGCAATGCTAGCGTTTTTATAACATCACGTACATTCCTGACCCGTTATCTGTAACCTCAGTAAAGATTTATAGGCTAGTAATTCTTCCCGATGACGGTGTTTCACGGTACCTGCAAGTAATAAACCGGCTATAAAACACACTCTTTGAGGTGAGTCTGAAAAAGAATTTAGGGGATTTTAAATTCGCGGCACCGCTTCCCAGTTCAAAGTAAAAGCGCCGTAAAACGCAATAAGAATTCCATTAGCTGCCTCCAATACAGCAAACGGTGTGCCCGTTATTCCCGGGCATATCAGTGATATGGCTTCAGGCTCAGATATTGTGGTTGCGATACCGGTTTCTGATCCATTTTTTCCTGTTTTACGTTGTTCGTCATTTTTACATTCTCCTCTGGAATTGGCTTAAATAGCGATCGCAGATTTATCGGCTTAGCGGGAAATTTGTGATCGTAAATAAATTCTGCCATGGCATGTTGTTCTTCATTGGTAAATCCACCATTGTCGTTATTGGATTTATTAATTATTTCACATTTAACATGTTAAGCATTTATTTTGTGGTCGTAAATAAATTCAATTAATAATTCCAAATGTTTTTTGTGAAACGATAAGCGCAGATGCCGCTTCTGTAATCAATTTCGTATTATCTTGAACAAAATCGGCTTTAAAATTCTGAAACATTAAGCAGACTCATTGTGAGGACTTAAAGTGGATTAAAATTGGAGTGTACTATATAAAATTCAATAATAGTTCGTTTCGTGGTTGTGACAGTCTGTTGTTAGGATAGGTATACAGTTGGGCATAGGCCTCTCCCAAAACTATGAGTATCCTCATTATCCTCTTGACCTCATTCCATTTCATTTGGGGCGCAATATCTCTTTTTCCTTCATTCACTCTTCCTCATTATCATCACCAGCCGTTTAATGTCACCACTGCTGGGGCACGGGCCTTCCCTATGGATGAAAGAATATAGGGAGATCTCTCATTCACTGCTGTTAGGCTGTTATCTCTTCAGTCCTCATATCCATTGTTCATCACTCTTAGTTACATGCACTCTTTTAGATTATGAGTGTAAAGTTTCGAATATCGAGTTGATGATATATATTATGGATTACAAAATTCAATTCTGGATATCCTAAGTTTAATATTTAGTCAAACTATCGGTGAATCTTGGCTTGGGATGGTACGACTGCCGTACAGCTCTAAGACAAGCGCAGCACATTTTGTTGAATAATTCAAGGCTCAGATTGACTGCTCACAGTACAACCGGCCAATATTGGGAGGACAAAATATAATATTTATAAGCTGACAATGAGCATTGTCTTTAACGACAGGAACTAAGAAGAATTGTCAGGTTCGTTTCCAGTCTTAGTACTGGCAGTGGATAAAACGAAGGCTGTTATCGAAAAAAAAGACGCCACCACATTCATACACGCCCCATTTATCGGTCTCTCGAGAAGGTCCTTTCCATCTTTTCTATACATTCATTCATTGCAAGCGTCTTTCTGGTGTCATGGATGATACGAATCAAAAGGGAGAGGATGACTTGATGACGTCTAATTGATATGAATGGAAGAGGAAACATGCTGCGCCGACAACAGAATCCGATAACTGATACGTTTCTATATGTACAAAGAATTTAATTTTTGACCCTTACTATGACTAGTCTTACATTTGACACAAAGGTCGCCATGTTATTTTTTTTTCAATACGTCAATTTCATACATTTTTATGCTATTCGTTCGAACAAATGGCCCATCTAGGCCATATGTCTAGGCCCCCAGGGCAGAAAGACGACGTCGTTGTTGACGAAAATCACGTATATTCACTAAAGCGATCGTTTCAGTAATAAACGGCAATTTCATACTTTAACCACTAATATATTACCACCAACTTTAAATATAAATTAATCTAACATCTACAAGACTAAAGTCTATTTTTTTATCTCGGAAACTAAATTGACAGGTACAAATGTTATGTTTTATTGCTTAGTCAACTCTAAACAATAAAACATGACATTAATTTGCACCTGTCAATTTAGTATCTGAGGAAAATAGAATTGAGCTAAATCAATAAGGATTCCATTAGCTGCCGTTAAATATCGGTTGTAGCGGTCCGCTGCTGTCGTATTGGCGATACAGCTTAGCAGTTCGCATGTGGCATTTGGTTTGCAGTACAAGCACAAGTAAGTGCAATAAGAAATGTCACGTGATCTCAGTCGGGGAGTAAAGCTGCGAAAATTGGGTCGAGGCCGATTTTGGAGCGGAGCCAGCCGTGGCCGAGAACATTGTTTTATTTTGCAAAAACGCCGTATGACATATTATTTAGTCCCAGTTAATAATGGCGCCGTTCCGTCCGTTTATGACGAACGTTGTACTGTAATTATTGGGCATTCAGAGCCCGGTAATCGAATCGGTTTGGGCCCGATCAATGGCGATGGTTAAGCCTCAGCGAAATGCGGTAATGGGACTATAAATATTGTGATATGGCTCTCCTTTGATATTGTTTGGCTTGCCATTCGACGAGGAGTTTGGCAGTCGGACGGGGGGCCTGAACCCCCTATGTGTGTGCTCGTTTTGACACATTGATTTGGGAGTATTTATACCAAGAGTCGACTCAAAGTTGTTTGAACGAATTTTAATATATCTTTCATGAGATATTTTTGAGACAGGTCCCTGTTGTTGAATACATGAAGAGCAAACGATGGTAGATACGATCCTTATATACAGAAACAATATAACGCACCTTCGACTGTACTTCACTAGTTTAGAAATATGTTAATAAAAATCAAATTGTACAGAGTTGCTGCAATTATTTACAGCAGTCAAACAAAATTAAATACAAATTTTATATAATACTCCCAAAACAATAATTTACCAAACACACTTTTTATAATGTTCATAATTGAAAAATCAACTGCACTCCACTGAAAGAATTACATAATAATAATATGTCAAAGTATAATATTAATAATCAACTTACAATATGAGTGCGAGGGAAGCCGTGGGATACAGCAGTTTTTAAAGTATGAAAATACATACTTACAATAACTTACTCATAATTAGGTACTATTACCAGTATCATACAACTAAGTTCATATATACATACATACATATTATATGTCACGCCTTTCTCCCACAGGGGTAGGCAGAGATCACTTCTTTCCACTTGCTACGATCCTTACATACTTCTTACGCTTCATCCAATCCCATCAATCTCTTCATGCATGCCCGTCGGTTTCGGGTACTCTTGACCTGGCCCTTTTTAAATAGACTTTCAATTTGATTATGAAAGATCCGCCTAGGCCTTCTCCTTCCCATTTCTCCATTCACTTTCTCCATGTAAATCCTTTTTGTTATTCTCCTTTCATCCATTCTTTCGACGTGACCAAACCATGCGAGCATCCCTTTCTCAATCCTTGTCATTACATCTTCTTTCAAACCACACCTTTCTCTTATCACACTGTTATAACACTAAGTTCATATATCTAAAATAACCTATGAACACTGCTATTCAATAAACGATTGTGCTACCGTACCGAGTGTCATTAATTACCCACAATAACATAAAACACAAACTGGACATCATTTTGAATTACGCAATGTACGCTTGAATGGAAGCCGAGCAAAAATTAATTACAAAGTGTTTTGCTAACAGAGTTTTGTACTAATAAAGCGAGCATGATTCCTAGAACAAACAATGGAAGGTAAATCTAATTCAGGGTAAGTCTAAACCACGAATTCTCCCCAAGACAAATTATAACTGGATAGTAGGGTGACTGTGCTTTGAGATTTTATTAGCACTAATATTACCTTAATAATTGAATATTATAACAATACTATAGAAGCTATTCCATCCATACTTATCTATACTAATAGTATAAAGCTGAAGTTTGTTTGTTTGTATATTTGTTTATATGGTTAAACGCGCTAATCTCAGGAACTACTGATTCAAATTGAAACATTATTTTTGTGTTGGATAGTCCATTTTATCGAGGAAGGCTTATAGGCTATATAGTAATCGACATTAACGCGAGCGAAGCAGCGGGCGTCCACAAGTTTCCAAATAAACTTAATTGAAATGTATTTTGCAGTCTCTCTCGTGGGTGTCGTACAGGGCGACTAAGAGTAATAATACATATAAAGGTGAATGGACAGCAGCGTTCCTGATGCACCATCTAGCAGATACACTCCCATTAAAGTTCCTGATAAGCGACAAAAGAATTTCCCCCTGGGACCCTGGGAATAAGCTGCTGAAACGCGGGTGTAAAAACATCTTTATTGCTTACTCCTCAGGCGAAAGGCGTGATATATGTATATATTAAATTTATGAGAAAGTAGATTTTGATCGAGATTTCAGCGATGCTTTAAAAATTGTGTGTATTGATGAGATATTTAAATGGTTTTGTGGTTAAATCACTCTGTGTAGAATAGACAAGGATTACATGTTGCACATACTGCCTTGTCTTGACCTCGATGTAGTAGCCGCGGGCATTAGGGCGATATTAGCTGGACTTACAATGTTATGAACAAAACAACATACAAAAACCAACACAACAACTTCCCTATCGCAAATATTTCATATAAAGATCGCCGCACACAGACCAAGCGTTACATCCAGCCATTATACCTCTCTAAGTGGGTTTAGCGCAATGTGTAATACTTTTATTTTACTGGTATTTTCCTCGGTGCTGTTATACGTATTGTGCAGTGTCAAATGGGCTGTCACGCATTTCTCCTAGTACGGAACCATTAGCTAGCGTTTTATATGACCCGTGTGGGGTTAGCCTTATAGCCGGAAACTGATTTTTCCTTGTAATAATTCAGAGGGTATGGGAGGGCATTGACTGATCTAGTTAACATTTAAGATAAATGAGAGAGAGAGTTGGTAACTATTCAGAGATAGTATTTTATGATCTTTTGTTTTTCATTTGTTATTTAACAAAAAGCTTGTGTTTAAGTTGTCGTTGTATGATTAATACTACATTTCTAAATTTCTAATATAGCCACGGAATTCGTGTTATAAGATACCGAAAAATTTAAAATTTTCAAAAACTTACATAAATACCATTTTCAACGGAAAAATTACCTACAAACAACAAAAATTAAAAAAAAAACCACATAAATGTAAAAATGTCGAAAAGAACTATCGCCTTAAAATAAAATTTTCATGCAGTCAATTTTGAATTGTCTGTGCCAATAGTAACTCTATTGTAATACTCTATAGTAACTCTAGTTTGATAATTGTTCGAATTTCACATTCATGTTTCACATTCATCTCAGGCTTCATCCTTTTAACATTAATAAAATATTTTTATATTAACTGACGAATAAAATGTAACATTTCCATATCGTTATTCGTCTTAACAACAAAATTATGTCTTGAAAAATTGTTCACGCAGCGTGGCCACTGTGATACTGCAAAAGCTTGGTACCAACGCCACCGTTTTGATGAAATATAAATTAAACGTTTACACGACACGAAATTAGTGAAAGCGACAGTCGCGTCGCCGACGAAGCTAACTATTAGTAAGATGATGTTTCTAACCACCAAAATCTTTGTATTAGTAAGATGGTGTTTTTAAATCAACACGCGGAAACTAAGTACTAAAGGAAGTACTTAAGTAGGAGCATAGTATTTATGGGAAAAGAACTGTAATAAAAAGTACATAAATTACATTGCATTACTTGCTGTCCAAATAATTAGTTGACATTTTATTTAACCCACATTAAACACATACCTAAATAACGCTTCTATGCTGGCCTGGGAGCGAACAAATTGCGTAGAATAGCCAGCCCCGACTCTTGCCCGGTGAAGACCATTAAGCACCTTGGGGCACCCGAATGTTTTAGGGCAAACCACCAACAGTAGCATACCCAAAGAGTTAGTGTGACGGTCAGGTGGGCGGCCGGCTGTACAACCTAAGCCAAAATCTTGTGCGGTATGGATTGGATGCAATGTTGTCATTCCAATCACTCTCTCCGTTCATCGGTCTCTCGATATGGTCCGTTCCGTCTCTTTTCTATACATTCATTCATCACTAGCACATTTACGGTGTGATGGATGATATGAATCAAAAGGGAGTGGATGGCTTGATGATGTCTGGCCGATAT
Source organism: Cataclysta lemnata (assembly GCA_963931975.1). Taxonomy (NCBI): domain Eukaryota; kingdom Metazoa; phylum Arthropoda; class Insecta; order Lepidoptera; family Crambidae; genus Cataclysta; species Cataclysta lemnata. The sequence continues at coordinate 8,523,573 of OZ008353.1, read as the reverse complement.
GAATGGAAGAGGAAATATACAGCGCCGACCCCAGATATACTCGGAACAGGACAGGGAGAAGAAGAAGACATAATTATACACATAAAAAAGGTACTTGGGTGGCAGTCACGTACCGTAAGACGCACTATTGTTAGTTGGGCCTTCCACGACCGATTACCTCTTGAAGGTACGGGAAGCCAACTGTCTGCTTGATAAGCAGGCTAAGTCAGGTTATGTCCAATGTCTAAGTGCAAGTGCCGGCTGATATAATATCTAAAACACCAGCTCTTAAAGCAGATTGTAATCATATGTATCGGCGTGTTAGATAGAAATAGTAAACAACATAGGTACTTTACCAAATTATAAAAACTCGTGAACATACCTACTCAGCATTATGACAAATTAAGTGTTTAGTACATTGCGCCTTTATCTTGCCCACGATCTATAGCCTGTCCTTCCTAAACAAAAACAAAATAATACACATACTCACGAAAACACATCCCTTCGATGACAAAATTAACGTTGAGAGAGGAAACATTGATAACGTTGAAGGCAACAAGGGCCAAACAATAGATGATTTCCATTGTCTTGTAACGTATCGCTAGTTTTTTGTTTTGTTTTGTCTCCCCGCCGTCACAAAGGATGGTTATAACAACATATTGTATGCAACAATAAAGAACAACCCTCATTTGTTTAAAACTAGTTTTTGCTAGTTTATTGGCTAGGGACGCGCATCAGGCGTGGAAGTTTTATTAAATTCCCCAACCGCTGACTTGGTCAAATCATCTCATGTTAGTGGCCTCCACTCAAGTCGAAACAGCTAAAAATATTTTAAGGTTTAATACATAAGTGTTCTCCTGGCGAACGTTAACCACCTGGCTATTATATAATACGTAAGAGATTTTTTTAAATGTATTCCTAATATGGGTCAGTAATGCTCAAAACTGACAATAGACATCTTATGTAGTTTCATGGACAAAATGGAAGCAGGCGAACAACCAAAGTCGAAAAATTATTGTCTTGATGCAGGAAACGAACCGGCGTCCTCTGCGATTTGAGCAGATGCCTATACCACTCGGCCATCCGAGACGTTAAATTAACTTGCCGAAATTTCTCTAACCTTTACACTTCACGTTGTAGGCCAACGGATCGAGATATCCCGATCCCGCATCAAGATTATAATTTTTCGAACTTTTTCTAACTACAATATTCTTTGCACTAATTTTTCTAACATCTATATAATGTTCAAATTGAAATACATAACCATAGTCGAGTATCTTTTCATAATTAGAAAGTCCAGCCTGCCAATTTCACGCAATGATCATAGCGATGCGTTCCGTAGTCTTTATAATATACATACATACATAAATCACGCCTATATCTCCGAAGGGGTAGGCAGAGGTGATCTAACCAACGCTTCGCCAATCATGCTAGTTATAGGTGGAGAGCCTACACCATTTATCGGGCACAAAAGTCGCAGTACATTGCTAGGTGGTAGGTATAAGAGGAACGCTGCTGCCCATTTCTCATCACTGATTTATCCTTAGTCGCCTTGTACGACTTGGCCTTCACCACACGGCATATAATTTAATAATAATATAATATAAATATTTTTACACTCACACCTGTCATCTAGCCCAAAGTAAGTAGCCTAAGCACTTGTGTTATGGATACTAGATGACCGACATATTTTTAATATAATTATGTATATAAATGTTGAAAATATACTACATAAACATATACACAACCATGACTCGGAAATAAACATTTGTGGTCATTACAAAGTTTGCCCCTACCAGGATTCGAACCCGGGACCTCTTGGCCAATACCCGGCAATCTGAGCATTCGACCAAGGCGGCCGTCAAGTTTATATCAGAATGTTCATTGGATTGCGACGTCTATTTCATTTTTAATCTTTGCAATATTCTGAAATCCGTTTGTTTTGTTCAACAAAGATATGCCACAACCGTATATGCCGATATTGGAAAGCTTTTCGTTATTGGATGAGTGTATATGTGGACTATATTGTAGCTCAAACAACCAAATAGTTGTTTCCCGAAATCATAATTGGTCCCCAAGCAGCAAAAACCGGCACCAATATATCTACTACCGTTTGATCATTACAGTCCATTATATTAATTGGAAATACTAGACTAGTTTCAGTATGTTGTTTCGTTTGTTACGATAAGCATGTGATAATTTTCGTGTCCTATATACAAAATTAGGCCATGTTCACACTAACTACAACAGGAGTCTTGATTATTTTGATTTTTATCTGAACATTATTAAAATATTCTTTCTTGCTTTCTCTTCAATAGTATTGTGAGTACCGACAATGATCTATTCTGCGATAGCCTTTTCAGTTGCTATCTAAGGGAAGTACGGATTGATAGCAGAGCGTGTACTATGATCGTGCTATTCCTATCCTAAACGTGCCTCGACAGTCACGGTTAGATGTCAGCGGTGGCGGAAAACTATACATTAATTTACAGTAATAGCTTCATGTATCGTAGATAATAAAAAAATTAAAACTTAATTCATCATCATCACCAGCCCTTTAGTGTCCCCACTGCTGGGGCACGGGCCTTCTCTATGGATGGAAGAATATAGGGAGATTGGGCCATAACCCACCACGCTGGCCCAGTGCGGGTTGCTGGGTATTAACGAACTCGTGATAGTAAATGTTTGGTCACCCATTCAATGACCGACCTTAGTTTAATTGCTTAGTTTACGCAATCGCAGGCCAAGCGCACTGTGCCACTGCGCTAGCGAGCTCCTTTGGCCTTTGGAGCGAACTTTGGCATTAAAAAGGAAAACATATTTTGACCTCCATCTCAGACAACCTAAGCTAAAAAAATTGTTTTCACGTATACATGTTAAATGATATTAGGACACTGTAATAGACCCTGTAGGATACATAAAATAATAGAGTTGCGGTTTTTTTTTATTAATATTGGATGTAGGTTGTGAATACCTAATATTTACCTATTATTATGCGATCATTATACTACAAAGGTACTAATTAATAATAACACAATCGATTACTGCCGCAATGATAATTAATTAACCGAGTAAGCTAAAAGCGAGATCACACAATAACGTAATGGTTATAGAGCGTACAGAAATGTAATGATGACAAGTAGGGGAAGGTGGTCAAAAACGGACACACTGTCTTAAGCGGGTATTCCCGAGTATAACAAACACTTTTTGCCGAGACTCAAGCAAGAGTTCATAATGGTTAAAGCCCTGTGGTCCCGGCATCTAATCCTGGTTGGGGCAAATGGTTTATGTAGTAGTATAATGTATAATGTGTGTAGTTTATGTCCTCTCTCACTCAAAACGCCCCGTGCATGTCCCGTCCGTGACTCCGATGTCTTTTATGGTACATTTTGTATGTTATGATGTTTCTGCAGTCTCCGTCTCCGTCCCGTCCATCCGAGGTATTTCCCGTTACGAATGCTGAGACCTTAAATGTGTTTTATTATGTATATTTAAAGAAATCCGGTATCGATACCACAGGGTGCTTATGCTACTTCCTACTACTTCCTTTGATAGGTGTGAGCGTAAGAAATATTTGCTTATTTAATTAAAATCCCCACTGTTAAAGCAAACACATTTCCAAAGAATGCTGAGAAAAGTCACGCGGGCGAGGTAATAACTGTACTTATTTTAATTTACCCAGAAAAGTCTATCCCCTGCTCTGTGATCTGTCAAAGCAATTTTTGCATAATTGTCTTGAACAATGTAAAGACAAAAACTAACAAAGATGAAACCAAGCAGATACCAGACGCTACTTTTAGTTGCAATAAGTAAACAAGACACTAATTTCGTTGTATTTCTTGATGAATGCGCCAGCAAAGTGTCATTATAGAGCGACCGCAGACATACGATTTCAAGTTGGCCGAATTAATCGCAAATCGTACCAATAGTCACAGAAACGAAACGTATGATAGCCCGCACATCTTTCCAACTAAATCGTACAACTAAAAAGTTGCCCAACTATCGGCCAGTAGCATATATTAGAACGGGCTTCTATGCAAGTCCGCAGACTATGCAACTTAGTTGTTCAACTTAATCGTGCAACTCAATCGTATGTCTGCGGTCGCTCTTAGACACCCTTTAGGTACCAATTCCTACAAGCTGGGTTCTTCCACTAATCACTCTCTGAATATTCAAACGAAAGAAGCATTAGGTGGATTGAGTTCTGGAAAATTTCTCCTTTGTTACACAATGCAATTGTTACGACTGATTGTTTATTAAAATATAATAAGGGGCGAGATTGGTTCCGAGGAGAGCGCTTTTAATGAGACATTAGCGTGTCGAGTCCATCGTCGCTGTTTCGGGAATATTTAAGTCTCAATCGTAATTAACGCCGGTTATAGGAAGTACTTTAAGGGGCGGCTTCCAAAATTTTCAAAGGTATTTCTTGAATTTAATACGGCTATAATTACATACTGTATAGTGACGGCAGCGCAGAATAGAATTGTCACCACCCCATCTCTCCCGTGCGTGTCGTATACGGCAACTAAGGTTAAAAACAGCGATTAGTAATTATAGGCAGCAGCATTCCTCTTTTACCACCATCATAATTATGATAATACCAAAATAGGTCTTGCCATTATTATCATTGACTATAACCGGCTATATCACTGAATTGAATGCGATACATGCTTCCAAAAGGCTAAGCTACTAACACCTAATTATTGGAAATTTAGTAACGCTGATTTAATGCCCATTATGAATTTATATTTGGACGAAATTAACCTCATTGTTGGAGGAATATTGTCCCAATAATTAGTCGCCTGGTAACAAGTGAATGCAATTATGTGTTTGGTAGTGGGGATCTAGGTGGTCTTACGTAAGTAGAATCAAAACTTGTGCGATTATTCAGCTATCTAAGTTTGGTGCTGAGTACCTATTTGTGTCTCGTGAGATCTACCGTTATTATTACCTTGATGATAGGTGTGAGTGTAAGAAATATTTATTTATATTTATTTATTGAATTAAAATCCCCATTGCTAAAGTACACGCCTTCCCGGAGAATACTGAGAACAGTCTCAAATCGAGATAATAGCTGCATTTTTTATTGTTTTAAATTATTATTAAAATAGTTTTTATTTTATTTTATTACATATTTATTTTATCAGTACTTGCGACATCCACGTTTCTCAGCATGTTTCCTATCACAGGTGGGTTGGAAGAGATTTCTTTTAGAAATAAACCACACCTTTTGTACTATTTATAAATTGTTATCTCTCCTATTATTGTAATACTCGTGTACAATAAATGATTAAATAAATAAATAAATGAAAATTGCATTTGTAGGGATTATTCAGCAAGATGCAGAATTATAAATATTTTATATACCCGAAGGATTTTGACGCCATTTTAAGGATATTTATTTTAACCAAGTGACAATCGTATTTGATATCCACTAGTTAAAAACAGCAATGTATGAATATCATACAATACTTTTAGAATTATCGGGAACTTTTTATTTAGCGCTGTTTCGTCTATGATGTGCCTAAATCCCGCTGACTCAATACACGTTTCTTTCATCCTTTCATTATTCTGGTCAATTTAAAGTGTTCCTCATACTAACAAACATAAATATCAAACGTACTACTTACATGTGCTCTATACTATATTATTTTTCCCATGGTAAGCAATGTCAAGTTTAACTGCCGGCTTGGTCGAATGCTCAGATCGCTGGATATTGGCCAAGAGGTCCCGGGTTCGAGTCTTGGATAGCGCAAATTTTGTGATGAACACAAATATTTGTTCCCAAGTCATGGTTGTGTATATGTTTATGTAGTATATTTACAACATTTATATACATAATTATTATGATATTAAAATTATATGTCCGTCATCTAGTATCCATAACACAAGTGCTTAGGCTACTTACTTTGGGCTAGGTGATAGGTGCGAGTGTAAAAATATTTATTATTTTAAGTTACATCAGACCGTCATCTCTCTTTTTCCAGGGCAGCAATGTTCCAAATATAATATAACATACCAAAACCTGCTGCGAATAACGTGCCCGATAGATGGATATGGCACAGGATCGCCAACTGGACTTGACATAAAATGACGAAATATGGCTTTTAATACTGCCGCGCCAGCGATATCAGGCGTAACAGATTTTTTTGGAAAAACTGAGTTACGTATTCCTGAGAATCAACATATCATAGCTCTGGGATCATGAGCTGCCTCTCTTAACTGCGTTTGAAAATGTCGTATATTTTAAAATAAAGATAGCCCTTAAAGAATGTCTAGTAAAGTAATGTCTAGTGAAGTATGACATAAAATCCTTATCATAACAAAAAATACTCCAAACAATGCAAATTATACTTACAACTATTATTGCTAGTACGACAGTTTAGATTCACCAGCAGGGCAACTATACACTTCTGTATCTATGTAAGTTTTATCGTTTTGTTCTCGAAGACTTGTGTGGCCAGTGGCCAGCGAATTCCTCAGACGCAAAATGTTCCTTAGCCAACATTTTCGCTACTACATAATTTTACTGATTAAAGCAAACAATAATAATAAATAACATGCTTAATTATGATTCAATATCCTTGATAAGATTAGCGACAATAACTAAATCACAACTCTCCAATCATGTTGTCAATTTTTGTTTATTAAGACGGGCTTGCTTTTAACTGTGCCGTAAAAAATATTTGGATTAGCGAGTTATTGATATTGCGATTTATAAATAAACAAATATTTTAATATTTCTTATTCACACCTAGCCATTTAATCAAGGTCAGCTTAGGCACTTGTGTTATGACTACTAGATGATCGGCGGATAAGTTGAAAATAATATTCTACTTACTTGATATACAACCATGACTCTAGAACAAATATCTGTGTTAATCACATAAACATTTTCCACTACCAGGATTCGAACCCGGGGCCAATATACCTACCGATCTGACCATCTGACCCAGCCGTCACAATAGAACTATTTTTAAAAAATTGGGCCAGATAAACAAAAATCGTCATTTTAGACTAACGTTATTTCGTGCTTCGATCACAAAATATCCGAACACCTGTTCCCGCACAACGCGGCGACCTTTTCTTTTACGAATGCCCGTCGAAACATAACTGCGTAGTAAGCGGTACAACCATCTGTTTCGCTCGACATATTAATTCGAATCGCTTTCAAACTTCAATACAACTTTGCATTCAAAACCAGCACGTGTGCCTGAACCCCGATTATGTAAGCCTCTTTCAATCGCTTTCGTATACCTGTCACTCTTACACTTTGCGATTATTCTCAATGAGTGAGAGTGACAGGTAGACGAAAGCGATTGAAAGAGGCTTACATAATAAGCTTTTGATCCCTATTTCACAAGAATATAACACATCCCTGATATATATCACTGAGATTCAGGCACAATAAGCCTAATAGTTGCTCAATAGTTGATTGATGGGATACATACATACATACATAAATTACGCCTATATCCCCAAAGGGCTAGGCAGAGGTGAAATAGCACCCACATTTCCAATTCTGTTAGGTCCCATGTAATAGGTGGCGAGCCTATTGCCATTTATCGGGCACAAAAGTCGCAGTACATTGCTACTGCTTAGGTGGTACAAGAGGAACGCTGCTGCCCATTCCTCATCATTGATTTATCCTTAGTCGCCTTGTACGACACCCACGGGAGAGATTTGGGGTGGTGACAATTGTATTCTACTCTGCCGTCACCACACCGCAATTGATGGGATAACTTCCCATAATTTTGTTATAAGTATTAGGCGAAGACGGCAATTTGAGTAAATCAATATAAATAAGTGGGGCCTTCGGGGGGACGTTTAATGTCACGAGCTTTATAACAAAATTCAGTGATGGCGTCAACTGAAATATTAAAATCATTTTTATTTTCTGAAATGAAAAATGAATTTGTTGACTCTTGATTTTTTGAGATAATTAGTGGTAATGCTAAGTTATTACTAATTATCTCAAAACATTAGTTAAGTTCCAGAGCTGATAATATAGTGAATGGAATGTTACGGCGCTTGATGGAGTTTAGGATTTTTTAATTTCTTGAGTACTTTTTGTTGTTTTCTGGGGATAAATCAAGGGGTTTTAGGAAAGTTTGGTCATTTTCGACTCTATGGTGTATTCTAAATTATTAGCCAATGCATCTTTCTTTACGTACGTAATCATTGCCGCCGTATGGTGTCGGCAGAGTAGAATACAATTGTCACCACCCCAAATCTCTCCCGTGGGTGTCGTACAAGGCGACTAAGGATAAATCAGTGCTGAGGAATGGGAAGCAGCGTTCCTCTTATACTCGTACAACCTAGCAATTTACTGCGCCTTTTGTGCCCGATAAATGGCAATAGGCTCGCCAGCTATTACATGGGACTTGACATAATTGGCGAACCGCGGGTGCTGGTTCACCTCTGCCTACCCCTTCGGGGATATAGGCGTGATTTATGTATGTATGTATGTACGTAATCATTATTATAATAATATGTAGATCACGCCTTTCTCCTTCCTCTAAAAGGTAGGATCTAAGCTACTGCGGCTCCTCAGTACTGTTTTGTAACGATGATATTTTGGTAAATATAACACGCTCTTTCCTTACACTTTAACCTTAGGAATTGTAACTAAGCGAAATAAAATGTCCTCAACCAATAATCGTCAAAGTGAACGTACAAAAATATATTATGTAATAAAATAGAATTTCCGCTTACGGAGAATTTCCGTAATGTGCTTAATCAGCCGGCTTATAGCCTCAGCATGAAATATACCCCTTTGTACCAACTCGTCGTTTCGACGAGTATTACCTCGAGCACGTATAAAGTAATAATCACTAAAATTGAGACCTTTCTCGTATTACACCCACGTCCCACGAAAACAAAAAAAGCGCTCGTCGACTTGATCGCTCTGTTTTATTTTCCGACTTTATTTTTAATGAAAGTTGGGACGAGAGGATGTATTTTATTACGAAATTACAATAAAAAGCTTTAATTTACCGGCAACATTGCAAACTGGCGATATAGCTTGAAATGTGTCGCCTCTAATATAATTTTTAGCGGAATAAAATATCACGCGGATGTGTAAAACTTGGGCGATTCACGCATAGTGACGTCAGACTACACAGTACTGGCTAAAATGGTAAAACAATTTTTATACGCCCAAGGGTATAATATTATGCCCTTGTGAGTATAGAAATTCATTATTAGGAATTAATTCCGCGTCTTTGTTTCCTCATAAGTATCTTACTTTTATTAACTTTATATATAATTGCGCCCTTCAGTAATTTACGTAATTTTTGAAGTAGGTAATATGTGCGGTATTATGTGGGAACTTAAATTAGCACCAGACCCCTCAAGCGATAAGATAATGAGGCTTATCGTAATACTAGCTGTGCCGGTAACTTCGTTCCCGTGGATGTCGGAATATAACAATAACGGAATAGTATCACGTTTATAAAAACACCTTCGCTGATAATTATTTTTTTGAGATCAAATTAACAAATTGGATGAGATTGGATGAAGCGAAAAAAGGATGTAAGGATCGTAGCAAGTGGAAGGAAGTGATATCTGCCTACCCCTGTGTGAGAAAGGCGTGACGTATGTTTGTATGTAAATTAACAAATCATCAAAAGGTTATAGATAGTGAGTCAACCTTAAAATATAATTCTGAAAAGACATAATGCTCTTGCGTACTTTTTTTAGGACATTGAAAGGAGAAAAATTACATCACAATGAAAAGTGTTCTTTTCGTGAAATAAATAAACTTAATTTTTGAGTCACTCTATTGAAATGTCCGCGCTGTGTCGCATCGCGTTGCCTCTCGGTGTGAACTGACCCTTAGAGGGTGTTGTTCTGAGAAGAAAGGGCAAGATTCTCGACTAGAATGTTCTGCAATGCGTCACGGCCATTTAAACCAAATGACTTCTGGACTCTTCCCCTCACCCTGTCTTAACATCATCATCATCACCCTGCCCTTATCGCATCCTATTTGGGTTCGTTGCAGTATGCCCTCTTTTTCATTCTCTTCTGCCACTTGTCATCTACTCATTCACATCCATCATCTTCATATCACACCTCACACTATCCATCCATCTTTTCAGTGGTCTTCCTCTAACACACTTTTCTCTTTAGCCTACTTGCGCGCCGATTTGCTAGCGAGGCGTGTGCCTCTGGCGCGTTTAGTGTCAACTTTGGTATTGAATGCGTCGAGGTCATCGCCTTGTTGGCGAATCGGGGCGTGGGTGGGTGTTTTTACAAACTGAGGAATACTGCGCACTCCCTTGGACACACAAGTTTTTGATGTCTAACGTCTTGGCGATTCATGAGTGTATTGTAATCATACCAGATATGAATAAATAAATTTTGACTTTGCCTTTAACATAATATTACATTTATTTATCCTAGGTATCCTGGATCCGAAAACGGGACCTCCACATCCTGACGGTTGGGGTTCACACGTACAGCAGCGACGCCCGTTTCGCTGCTCTCCACACTGATAACTCAGACGAGTGGACCCTGAGGGTGGCACCAGCTCAGCCACGGGATTCCGGTGGATATGAGTGCCAAGTTTCAACGGAACCGAAAATCAGTCTCTCTTTTCGGCTCACGGTTGTCGGTGAGTAATGACGAGGAGTGGAGGGTGGTTATCGGAATACTTCAACTTACCCCCGAATACAGAAACGCTATTCAAAGTTTGAGTCCCGCTTAACATTTAAATATTGTCAAAATTGACGTTTTTCCATACAAATTCTGACAGGTAGTGTCCACTTAACTTTTTAAGCAGTCCCCTAAATTTGAGTAGCGTTTCTGTATTCGGGGGATAGTCGTGTAGCCCCCGAATACAGAAACGCTAATCAAAGTTTGAGTCTTGCTTCACATTTAAAGGTTGTCAAAATTGACGGTTTCCGATACAAATACTGACAGGTAATGTCCACTTAACTTTTTAAGCAGTGCCCCTGATTAGCGTTTCTGTATTCGGGGGTAAGGCACATTAAAGCTGCGGAGCGGAGAAACGATGAAATATTAACCAATAGAATTGCATAAAATATCGGAGCGAAAATTTTATGCAATACTATTCGTTAATATTTTCTCGTTTCTCCACTCCGCAGCCTCGGTCGGTGTTTTTGTTATACTGAATTACAGCCATATTCAGAGACGCCATTTAACACTAATGAGTACTTAATACAAAAAAAATACAATTCTAGACTAGACCGTCTAGTTTTAATTGACTTTTTTTTGTAGTAAGTACTCATTAAAGTTTATTGACGTCTCTGAGTGCGGCAGTAAGTCTCCGATCTCCTAATAAAGCTACGCGAAAGTCGTAACTGAAGCTTTGTACTGAGAATTTAATGTAGTACATAACTCAACATTCCACGTAACGTGTACATATTGAGGTGCTAATGATATCAGGACGCCTCTCGTATTCGCACATACCTACACTACGTAGACACGACTCACGAAATAAACGTGAATTGTGATGATTACTTTGTAGCTTTATTAAATACCGCCACGTTGAGGAATTAGGGCCGACTAGTAAAATAAATAACTTGAAGGCAGCAGCAAGCATTCTTGAAATATTTTAGAAGACAGGCCGTCTATGCGAAATATTTCAGTTTTTTTTCGCGCGAATATCCAATTTATTTGTAGGTCCTATATTAAGCATCGCCGTTGTAGGCATGATATTAAAATATTACATTCAAATTTTGTTCAGTAATAAATAAAGCCCAATGAGATTATATCGTTTATCGAGAAATATATAACATTTTCATTCCATAAAAAATATAAACCACGTATATTTAGCCCCGTAGGTAAGCTGTATTTATTTTACACCCACATTTATTGCTAGGTAGCTATAACAAATACGCAGCTGTCCATTCTTCATCACCGTTTTAATCAGTTACATATATACATACATAATTCACACCTATATCCCCGAAGGGGTAGGCAGAGGTGAACTAGCACCCACGCTTCGCCAACTATGCCAGGTCCCATGTAATAGGTGGCGAGCCTATTGCCATTTATCGGGCACAAAAGTCGCAGTTCTTTGCTAGGTGGTAGGTATAAGAGGAACGCTGCTGCCCATTCCTCATCATTGATTTATCCTTAGTCGCCTTGTACGACACCCACGGGAGAGATTTGGGGTGGTGACAATTGTATTCTACTCTGCCGTCACCACACGGCCGTTAGTCAGTTAGGTATTCAAAAACTCTGTAGCTCATCAATACGTATCAAATTCTTACTCGTTGATCCATTTTTAGATACATTTCCTAGTGATAAGAGAAAGAGAAGGAAGGTGTGTCGGAATCCTGTCCTTTTTTGTTTCGCTGTTGTTATTAAATTTTATTAAGTAATGCCTATTCAAATTAATGAATAGACTGGTATCAATCGCTAGGTAGAAAGTCTTGTAAGCTTCTTAACGTCGAGCAATACACAAATTTCTTACGAAATTTTATTTTATTTCTAGACTTGGATCGCAAACGTAATTGCTTGATTTTTGTGGCAATCTCTTATGATTTTTTTTTATTGATAGGGCAAATTTATATTTTTAAAGTTTTATTGGAATATTAGTCATTGAAAATTTATACCATGTTTTAACCTTTATGTCTGCGAGTTAAAGTTAAAAGTCGAATGAATTAAATTATCTGATTTAGTGGGAAAATTCTATGCTAAAAATAATGTAATCATTATACGAAACAGGTGTTCAATAGTATTTTGTTGTTACAGTATCGAAAGCGGAAATACTGTCAGGTCCCGAGTTATTTGTCCGCGCTGGATCAGACATCAACCTGACCTGCATAGCACGACACGCTCCAGACCCTCCAAGGTAAGAAGTTAATACAATTAGCACCACTCACTAACTAAATTTAAGGGCGCGAATCCCATGTCCCTTAAAAAATATCGTTGTAAGAAAGCTGACTAAAGTTTACTTGCCTGATTTTTTGTTGTATTACGATAAATAACAGAAGTTGCCAAGCAACTAAGCTGTAATACTTCTATCTTCAACTCTTGATAGAATATTAGGACACGCCGTAAACGAACATACATACATTAATCACGCCTTTATCCCCGAAGGGCTAGGCAGAGGTGAATTAACACCCACTTTTTGCCAATTATGTTAGATCCCATATAATGACACCTATTATAGTTGAAGAATAATTATGGGTGTTAATAAAGCTCTGTCTACGCCTTGGAAGATAAATAGGAGTAGTTTATTTTTGTACCTATGTAATAATTAGATTACACGAGTAACAAATTTGAAACTCGACGGGCGACAGAGATTCTGTAAAATACGGCAATATAGCTTTTATATTGTTGAAATAGTTTATTTGAACTTCTAAAAAAGTGGAATTGTTTACCAAGAAATGGTTCCTTCAAAAGCTCTGAAGCTTAATAAAATTGCTGACTAGGTATCGAACCAAACCTTAGACAGAGTTCAACCACAGCAAACTACAACAAAGTTCGCTAATTGCCTCTAAAGGGAATCAAAGCTCCGTCTCCCGAATATTGTTAATAAAGACATCAAGGGTTTGTTTAGCTGTAGGTACTAAATTTGTTTGGAACTCTTCAACTAATTTGGACGGGCTGAGACCTTAATCTGACCGTGGTCGATTAATGAGGCCCTGGATTTTGACATACTGCCAGCAGTGTTACTGCTTTACGAATCAATGTTAGTAGTTACGGAAGTGGATTTATTTTCGCTGTATGTCTATATCAAGCTTATGTAAAACGTCAGTTTTATGACTATCGTTTGGTATTGAATCAATATTTTAAAGATGTACTTACTTGTTATTGAAAAGAAAAATTGGTGAGAGGAGTGAGAGTGAGATGAGATTATTTTATGACATTACCTTTTCATTAAGTTTTCTAACACTTAATATATTAGATAGATAAATGCATAAATCTCGCCAAATTTCCCTAAGAAGTAGGCAGAAGTGTTGACATCCTCATTTCACCAGCTGATTTTAGGTCCCATATAGGGGGCGAAACTATTGCGAAAACTTTAATCGCTGTAAATTGCTAGATTGTGCACCAGGGACGCTGCCAATTCCTCATTATATTATAACTCACAGTCGCCTTGACACCCACGAGATAGGTAGGGGAGATGACAATAGTATTCTGCTGTCACCGCACAGCAACGCGGCTAACACTCCACACCAGTCCTAATAATAACAAATATCATGACAATGATTTTCGTCTTTGTAGCTTCATCTACTGGTACCGGGGACCTCACGTCGTGAACTATGCGCAACGCGGTGGCATCAGCGTTGAGACTGAGCAGCGCACGCGCACTAGTCGCCTGCTGATTGCGCGCGCGTCGCCGAGGGATTCCGGCAACTACACTTGCGCGCCTAGTAGCTCTGGTTAGTATTATATTGTACAGAAAGCAACAAAAGTCCATGACCACCTCAATGTTTATATTCGCCTGCACGATTCTTCGTAACATAAAATATGTCCGTCATCAAGTATCCATAACACAAGTTCTTACGCTTACTTACTTTGGGCTAGATGACAGGTGTGCGTGTAAATATATATACATACATTCATACATAAATCATGCCTATATCCCCGAAGAGATAGGCAGAGGTGAAATAAACACCTACTTTTTCACCAATTCAGTTAGGTCCCAGCCTGTTGCCATATATCAGGTACATTGAGATTAGAATTTCTAATAATCGACATAAATAATACAGAAACATTCTGCCCACTCCAAATCTTAAGAGAAAAGCTGAGAGTTTTGGCTAGGCATAGTATGTATTTGGTTGAACCAAATCTCATTAACATAATTTATAAATTAACATTTCGTATAAGCAGGCGAGCAGCCAGCGAAATTCCTATTTCAGATATTAGCTTGATTAGCATCTGAAATCTAATCACAGTGCGTATCATAAAGGCTGGTATCTCAACTTCTTTAATTAAAATTCTATCTCATTGAGGTGTATTATTAAGCTTTGTTTAATTTTGATCAATTTTTAATCATTCTTTCAAGTGAGATGCGCACAAATAACTATAATGTGAGTAATTAAAAAATATGAATGCACATGAAATAATTTATTACTAAATGATCAACACGGCAATTCGACGTACAGAACGTTTTGAAATGAAAAATAAAAAAATAACCCGTTACGAGACTATGCCCAATTAAATGACAAAAGAAAAGTTTTTCAGCCACAAATCCATACCGTACCGTAGCCCAAACTTAGAGCTAAATAATTTTTGAGAAGAATTATAATTATGTAAATAGTGAAAATAATACAACATTTACACCATACACGGTGAGTTTTATTTTTCGGGTCAGTATGGGGAATTTCTAAACTATCTCTCTCTGGTCGGTCCCTCATATCTGAGGATCGTGGTTAGCTTCGCAATTCCCCCGGTTCCTATCCAGCGCACTCCTCACAACTGTGTAGAACTTTGAGGATGGTGAACGACCACGAGATCTCGCGGTCGTTCACCAACGATCTCGCGGTCTGAACTATAAGAGATAGAGAAAAACTCTCATAGGAACCGTGATCTTAATTTTAGATAAAATAAAAATGGAATTTAATTTTTTTTTAAATCTTAATACATTTGGAGATTAAAATAAAATAAAATATTTTTCAAAAAATCCGATATCTCCAAATCTATAAATTTTTTTAAATCATTTTTATTTTATATAAACTTAAGATCACGGTTTCTAAGACAGTTTTTCTCTATCTCTTATAGTTTTGAATTTCCCCATACTGACCCGGAAAAAAACTCACCTGTATATGAACAACCATGATCCAGAAACAAAATGTCAATGTTCACAAAATGAATAGCTGATTCGAACCGACCCCTTTTTTACACACAAGTGACCTTTCGACCGAAAAGGCCATCAGTTAGTCATAATGCTTGCCAAGACACAATGATTGCGCTACATAGGTACTTCCCAATATTACAGTTTTATTTGTCTACATCTTTTGTACGTAGGACGCATGATTGGCAGCCTTGTCAAACATTGCTGCAATTCCTTAGATACAAAGCACCCCACGAATAGTTAACCCCCGATAACAGAAACGCTACTCAAAGTTTTGAGCACTGCTTAATATTTAAGTATTGTCAAAATTTACGTTCTTCCATACAAATTCTGACAGGCATTGTCCACTTAACTTTATAAGCAGTGCTTAAAATTTGAGTAGCGTTTCTGTATTCAGGCTTTAGTCTGTCTTAGAATACTCAAATCCAAGATTTATGGTCCTTAGTAAACTGCAACCGATCTGCCATGTTCATTGTAAAAAGTTTAACCTATTTCGCTGAGATTGCATGGTTTGGACATGTATAAAGGATGAGTGAAAGGAGATTGACAAAGAGGGTTTGTTATGCCAGAAGCGGACGGAGTAATTGGTCAGGGAAGGCCGAGTTGAATATTTTGCAACCAAATTGAAAGCCTGTTTAAAAAAGGCCGGGTCAAGAGTACTCGAAACCGACGTGCGTATATGGAGAAATTAGTGAGATTAGACCAAGCAAAACATGTGTGGAACTAAGGGCCGTAGCAAGAGGAAAGAAGTGATGTCTGCCTACCCAACCCAAAGCGAGATTATATATATCACTAGCTGAACCGGCAAACCTTTTTTTTGTTAGGTCTTAGGAGCATAAAAAATAGCCCAAGACCTATTCTCAAACCTATCAAATATACACGAAAAATTTCGGAGAAGTTTTCTAACAAACACTGTGACAAGAGATTTTTATATTAGATTTAAGAATTTAACGAAAGATGAACAAAGTACGACATGGCCCAATAATAAATAACAAAGTATCGGTACCGCACCGCACTCGGAAAGAATGGACTTTAATATTATTAAAATATGTACCGTCGGAGCCCATAACAACAAGCGTCTAGAGATGAAAGTAAATCAATAACTCCCAACTAGTATTTTTTCAAGACGAAATGTTTTAAAAGAATAACTTTTGTAGCCCTCTAGCCATTGGGAAATTGAAAAGGCCTTTTTTGTTCATCACAAGAGTCTAAAAGAGGCCAAAAAATAAACAATTTAAATGTACAACATTTTCTTTATTTTCTGTTGTGGTTATATTAGAGGCTATACGTTCAAAAATATAAGTCTATGAGCTGATGGGATATATTTGACTATATTTTGAGAGTCTTTGTGAACGTGCTGCCCACTGTACTCACAAATCAAACAGCTCAAGACATAATTTGAATTACGAATTGTTTAAGTTAATACATTTTTGGTCTCCCATCTAATGATAACCTTTTGGCATGTTGCTTAGCTTACGTGATCGCAGACCAGCCAATTCGGGATGTCGTCACATAACTTTGCTATATATAATATCAGTTTCAGACAAAGGTTCGTTCAACGCAATTTGATCTCCTTTATATAATGTCCATCAATCAACAAAAGAAACTATTATCGTACAGTCCGTTCTCGGTACATTTATAGATTATAATTAGAAATATTCCACAAGCTAATATAGTAAGAGTGACCTTTAGCGAAAGTTCAATCTATTCTGAGATTATACTCTATTTTACTTCGTTAAATTCGTAATGTTATCAATCAACTATATTGAGATGGTTGTGTGGCATGACTAAAATAGTTACGTCCTATCCAGAATAGGCGATTTTACTGCGATATATTTTGCTATTTTGAGTCGTGTACTGGTAGAACGTAACACGTTTATGCTAAAGCCCCTTGTTATAGAGCAATGAATAATGAAACGCGTCCCACCCGCACGTACTTGGGCATGGTCTTAGTTCTGCCAATGTATCTCAGAAAATCTGAAAGCCTCACTGATTAGGCGAGGAGTAATGTATTTTTATTAAGCAAAAAACAAAGGCAAACGCATAATAAAATTGCATAAGGAGCTTATATAATTTTCGGAAAGACATCAATGGATGACCAAAAATTTTACTGATGAGTTTATCCGTACTTTTTAAGAATTCGAAAGCGTTGGCTCCAACAACATCTGAAGTTAATACCCTGACACACACACAAAATACGCTACCCGTAAAATTATTTTTTAGGTTAGGAAGATTTCTATAAATTGGTCAACGTAAAGCCATTAAAATTTAAATTCTAATAGAAGAGAACAAAAGCCCTCCCACGTAGAAGAATTAGAAATGATAAGCTTCCTTCATGGAATTACCAAGCCAGCCCGAGGGCTATTTAAAAATGCTCAAAGCAAATTCTCCCACTAACGCCAAAAATAACTTAAAATCACAACCGAACCATATTTTAATTTTGATCGGCTTATATCTTTGGATATAACAAAATACCATACAATTTTAACAATTGTGTTAATAGATTGTTTCATAATCACATTTTTTACGCTGTAAAAGCCTCATCAATCAAATTAATATAAAAGCAATTTAATATAGTTGTAAAAAGACGCAAAATAAGAATACCAAAGATTAATAATTATTGTGACTTGTGCCCCAGCAGTGAAACTATAAAATGTCTAGAGATAATACCTTCTTTATAAAATAATAGAAAGGTACATGGTGCACCTCCAAGTTTAACCTACGAAATCGTAGACTAACTGCCGCACTCAGAGTCATCAATTAACTTTAATGAGTATTTAATGTCAAAAATTTTCATTCAAATCTAGACTATAGACCCGGCAAGAATAGCGACTGGTTTTGAATTGTCATTTTTTGACGTTAAGTACTCATTAACGATATTTGACGTCTCTGAGTGCGGCAGTAACTTATTTAATCAAAACCGACAGCAGCAATGTCGTGCAGAATGAAAATATAGTAGCCCTGTTTAAATGAAATCGATTTTATCAGATCCAACTACAACAAAATACAGAGACAATTAGTGGACGACAATTGTTTCAGCTAATTTGTAGTGCTCTGGCAAAAACACTTTTGCTGACATAATCTAGCACAGCTAGGAGTCGGCTGGAATATCGCCAACATACGGCCGGAGCCAAGTCTTGGAAAAGTTAAGTGGTCCTGATGAGGGTTTTTGGAGTACATTAACAAAATAAATTGTATATTTAGGTCGTAATTGAGTACCGTCACTCGTTATTGGCAGTATCGCATCAGCATCGTGTTTCTTTGGCACATTAGATTGTAAACGCCCGAATATAAACGCTTTAATGTAAGATCGGGAAACAGATTCTCCGTATTTTTACCACAAACTCAATACATTTATTTTAAAAGCTTATCAGGATTTCACTGTAATACTATACTTACCTTTTGTTCGACTATTTGTTGCCGTCTTACAGATAGTACAATGATCTATTTTATCAAGAAATGTCGGGTTTTCAGACCAAAAACTGCGACAAGTACTTCTTTTAGTAGTACTCTCTTGATGTTAATTGTACATTCCCTGAAAATTTCTGAAGAGACAGGTGAAGTTCTGACATGTAAGGTCACGGCTAACGATGGATGAGTTAACACTTCCCAGCCAAACTTTCTCAATTTTTGCAAAGTGGCTAAAGATATGTGTGGCTTGGCGATATCATGATAAACGACCTCACCATTTCTGTTAATCAATACTGGCCCTTTTTGTTATTTTCTTTTGCTTCTTATGACACCGGTGTAAAGTGTATGCTTCTCTGCCATCATAATACGATAAATCAGTGTTGACCACCTTATCATCATCATGTTCCTGCCTGTTGCCATTTTATCTGGGATCGGCGCATGATCCATCATGCCGGAAAAGTGCTATAGTGATGAATATACTATACCTATGGCGTTAAGTAGCCGCCCGCTTGCCTGATACCAGCCCTCTTTTGGGTAGGTATAAAGGAAACGCTGCTATTTCTAAATCAATAAAATCCCAACAGAATAAAGCAGATTCCTTAATGAAACACTCCTTAGAACTCTTACTAGCTCGTTTGTTAATTAATTCATAGCACGAATTTGTTAATACTTGAGCAGTTGAGTTTAAGTATTAACAACCGGTCGGGGAGCAAACAGTTAATGCATACTCATTTTCTCAATGTGGGTTACCCACAGTCATTATAACCAAGTCCTAAGAGAGGCGATTATTCTTTATGGTTAGCGTTTAAGAGTTAATGTGACGTACGGGAAGATAGTTTCACTTGATATCGGTTAGAAATTCTTAGGATGAACCCAAATTAAACGAGGTGCTACGTTACGTCGTTACTACATTTCAAAGTAAATCTAATTAATTATTATCTATTCTAATTATGCAATGGTTCCGTCCAAAGAGATCAGTATAATTTGGTAGTTACGCCTAGTACTTTCCGTTATATTATATTTTGTAATCTTGAGGACCCATATTTGTAACTGTGATTGCTAAGTTATTTGTCAGCCATCTCCAACCCATAATACAATGTATCCAATACAAGAAAAAAAGGAAAAAAAAATATATTTTTGAGATACTGCTTTTTTGTTTATCAGTAGTGAAGAAAACCTTCTTTTGAAAACTATTATGCTAGAGGCCCAGAAGTGTAACACTGAGTAAATGTATATTGAGAGTGTACATTTTTCTTATGCGCCCTTCGCTATATCTCTGCCCGAAGTTGCGTAAAGGCGATTTTTCTTTTTCCACGCCTCCTTCGCTAAGTCTTGAACCAACGTGTTCAAATCCACTGCTCGAGTCGGATTCTTATCAGCAATTTGTATTCTTCTTGCTCTGTTTTCATTTGTGCTATGTATTTGTTCCGAGTCTACGGGGTGAGCATTGAAAACGCATAAATCACTCCGAAACGCCGATTTTGGATCTAGGCCATGGGAGTAAGGTACCGGATAAAAAATTGGGATGTTAGTGTGTTTGTTTGCGTGAAATATTGGCTTAACCTTATTTTGCCCGCGTCAAGTGAAACGTTTACAGCCGCGTTTGTTTCTGGGGAGTCGTTTTTGATTTCTGCGAACTTTTCACGCGATTGCTAAATCGAGAGGAAAGTTTTCAGAATTGAAATGTAGTGGTTGCGCTCGGTGCTATTTCTTACCGCATGTTACCGCATATAGTCTTGTAAAGATATAACCTAATATTAGGACAAAGAAAGAAGGGAATGTCGACGACGATGAAGCAAATTTGATTTAATTATAACTGACTTTAGCACATTTTTTTGGGTAAGATTTTTGCGATTGCTCAAACATTTCCTTCATGATGCGTACCAACCAACACGATCAAGTGCGACGCGAATGCTATAGCAGCTTCTTTCCCTCTCGTTCACCAGAGAAGTTTTCAAGAAGTTTCTTCAATGCCGAAGAATAATCTGAAACTTCTTCAAACACCACAGGATTTGCTCTGATTCTGAAAGTTTAAAATCTCGAGGAGGAGGAGTAGCATCTAAGAATGTAAAAAAACTTTTTAAAAATCCAAAAAATTTTAAAGTACTCTCTTGATTATACCAAGAATAATGAAATCATTATTGAGTGATGTCGCCATAGTGAAAACTAAAATCATCTAACTAAGAAGTTTTGACTGAGATACATTTTAAATTTGTTGATTTGTGACTTGTTGACGCCTCGTCCTTTGCCCTTTACGTCAAAAATACTTAGGTTGAAGATCTATTGGAGAAGTTCCACAATTTTGTTTACCGTTACACGCTCCTTAGTTTGGGTATTTTGTTGGAAATTTTATGGCAGCATTGGCAGTCGTCAGCACCACACCCCGTATTATGTAAGATGATTTCTGTTGCTTTGGTCTATCCGTCACTCTCACACTTCGCTTTGCATTCTCAATGAATGAGAGAGATGGGTTGACCAAAGCAACTGCAATCGGCTTACATAACACGGGGGCAAGGTTGAATTTTAAGAAAGAATATATTAAACCTTTCATCTTTAATTTTTTTTGTTGTCCACAGATTCCGCTTCCGTGGTCGTCCACGTGGTAAGTGGGGAGCGACCAGCTGCCATGCAAAGCCACGCCCAGAAGATGATACCATCACTGACAACGATATCACTGCTGACCATCCAAACGCCTCTAGTTAGACCACTATTAACAACTATCATACAATTATTCGTATCACTAGAAAACATTACTATCAATTTCTTAACAAAATATCTAAGAGCTTGCCCAACGAAGAAACTTATCAACAGATGACCGGAGGTGTTAGTACAATAATGGCATTTAATGCGTAAAGGATAGAGATCACTTTAGGATGTTATGAAGAAACGAATTATGGTAATAAGTACTATGTCGTTGTGAAAATCAAATTTTTACTTAACAATAGAAGCTACAAAATAAGGTTACGTATTGTTAATTTTGTGCATTTATGTTTTGTACAACACAACCACAGTTGTGATTTGGCTTAAGTATGTTGTCAATTATTTAACCATCTAATGACAAACAGGGGTTACGCACTCAACTTAATTACAAAATCGATTTGAATTACCCTACAGAAACTGAAGTCAGTTAATTAGAAACCTCTTTACCTTATTCTTATTCTAATTTCTGCGGGCAATTTATATCATAGTCAAAGCAAGGAATCAGAGAATAACATTCAATAACACTATTTGTGCTAAGATCAAAAAGTGTAAGAACATATATAATTGTATTTAATTGTCTACTGTACGAAAGAGATTCGTGGGATGAATCTAGATATCCATCATAAGTAAATATCTAAATATAGATGTAAATCAATAAGTGATAATAATTGAAATTAACCCTTCATGGGACAAAGCGTGGATTTTTTATTGGTTTTAAACCTTATTTTAAATAGTAAAGGTTCAGATTATGATGATATCTATTTTACCACTGTCCTATAAAGGGTTAATTAAATAGCCCTGAAGTAAAACGATGCTTAAACACTGCTTAATACGGAGTCTCAATATTGGTAACTGTTTAAAATAAATGAATGATGGATATTGTAAATTGTGTATCCAGATGCAGCGTTCCTAGCGTACCACCTAGTAATAGTACTGCGACTTTTGTGCCCGATAAATGGCAATAGGCTCGCCACCTATTACATGGGATCTAACATATTTGGCGAAACGTGGATGCTAGTTCACCTCTGCCTACCCCTTCAGGGATATAGGCGTGATTTATGTATGTATGTATCCAGAAATTTCCCTACCAAAACGTGGTATTGCCTGAAAGTCTCAATTTCGCTACATTAAAACTTGAAATTGCTGCCTAGAGTGATCTTGGCAGATGCCTACTTAGGATGGAATGCTAAAAGCTTAACTGTGGGTACCAATTAAGAAGTTTTGAAAGGTAATTACCACTCATCAGACCATCAACGACTGAGTATTAAAGGGAAAAAGGGAACTTTGAAGACGTTGCATCTCTACGCAGAATTGTGGTAACAAAGTAATTATCGCTCAACTGTAGAAATGAATCTAGTTTACCAGTTAGTGTTTGGAGTTACCAGTTAGTTTTTGACATCCAGCGGAGCTATTGCCATTATTATCGATTTATATTCCAATTTCAGTTAATATTTTTTGACAAAACAAAATGATGCAAAGGCCGGGTTTGATTCTTGTGACAACTTCGTGTGAAGAAAGTTTTAGAAGATTAAAAAACTTTTGGATTTTTCTTTTCACATATGACTACGACAGAAAGACAGCTCGTGAGAAAATGATTGTGCGGTGATAAATAAAATCGTGTTGTTTTTGAACGGACTTTTAATAAATTCAGTTCAATTTGTTTATTATTTATCATTAATTTAAATGCTACAAAAATAATAACGAAAAAAAGTTGCGAGAAATTTTTGAAAATTTTATATTTTTAACTCAAAGATCAGCATTAATTTTAATGGGAAATAGAAACATATTACGATGTAAGAGATGTTTATTTTTTTATGCTAGACAATAGATTTGGATAAGATGGTGGTAGCTAGCCAGGCGGACTTCAAAAAAGTCCTATTATAAGTTCCTAAGTATCTATTTAAACTAACCCCAGTTTTATACCACAATCGTATCCGTGATCCAGTGCCCACGCGAGCCGTTTCCAGCCCCAGCCAACATTTAGCTGCTGGAATTTCCAAATTAATTATTACCTACGATCAAAGAGCACTGTCCACGATTATTAATTTCGGTTGTAATTACAGATGTTGGCTTCACAAATTCCTACTGGAACGAGTTACAATTTACACGACGCAAATTAAACGTTTACTTTTCGCAATAGCCGTTTCGGTCGCGTTGCGCTTTTTAACTACTTAATTGATGACGTTTAAATCAACGGGTGCTTTGCATATAACAATGCTCTTTGTGATAGTAAAAAAGATCACCAAAAAGTTGCTTATCAAAATTCGTTTATTATGATTAACATTATTCACTTTAGATAACCAAAAAGCGTTGGGCAAAATGTGACAAAATGTGACGAAAAAAATGTGACTGCTCACATTTTTTTGAAGGACCGAATACAGTAATACAGCATCTACGTGTTTTTGTTGTGGAAAATGTGGGTGTTAAAATACCTCTGCAGGCTTTTCGGGGATAAGAAAGCGTCATTTAAATACATGTCTGATATCCATGACCATATTTAAATGAGTCCGTTATTCTCTAACTCAAACTCAATACCTACATCGATATCAAATCAATAGATTGCGTGATAATTAGTCATAGTAACTAAGTAACTTATTCTATACTTCGCAGTATTAACATTGAATTACCCTACAGAAACTTCATAACTTAATCAGGATGAGAACAAAACTAAGACCTAAGACCATTATTAGGCGCTGTCGAAATAAATGCCAACCGCCAATCGACGAAATTTTAATATTGAACGAAAGGCCGAAGTACGTATTGTTTACCGTTTTAAGTTTCAGATATGCCCTGGGGGCTTGAAGAAAAATGGAAATTCGTGAATTTTGAAGATAACCTCAATCACAGTAATTGGTTAAGCAATACGGAATAAAATTGATATCAAACGAGAAGGTACTTTTTATTACGATCCATCATTAACATTAATATAAAAATAATGTAATTATTTGAAAACTCAATTAAATTAACACGTCATGTAGATATTTTTTGTAGAGTAAATTTAAATGATTTTACAATAAAATCTACATTCATTGAAAGGGTGAACTTTGAAAAACCAGCATTAAAACCAGCATAAGACAGTTCAGGACAAATTTAGGAAGAATAATTGTAAGTTACAATGGACCATAAACTTTTGGGTCCAATACGGATTCATGGGTATTAACAACTTCAAATTCACGCGGGACCCACGACTTAACGTGCCTTCTAAAGCACAGTGAAACTCGACACAAAAAAAAGTTATCGAATATTGCTTAGTTTCCGCTATTACAGCCGAGCGTACCGGCAACCACGGAATCAAGTTTACGCGATAGTTACTTAATAAAAAACCGATAAATTGAGTCAATTCAATGATTCGCTCAAATCAAAAGCCGACTAACACCTGATTTAAAAAGCTTTGCCGAATTTCCATTTATTGTTTTTATCCGCTTATAAAATATCCGGACACCCCGTCAACACCCTACCTTAAATTCACACGATTGGCTAGCTGTCAATATCAACTCGCTGTCAAGTTTATTGAGGAAACGAAATATCAAGAGTAATTTAAGTATAACCCCTCCAGTGATACGCCGCCATTTTTGAATTTCGCGCTTTATGTCACCTGGCGGCCCCCCACACCTTGTAAAAACGGCGCGTATTTTTAAAATGAAAATATCTCTTAAATGTTGTATGAAAGCTATTTTATAAATGTTGTGTTTCTGAAATCGTTATGAAACAAGCTATCGATTGTATGCACACTTTAATACAATTATACTGGAAATATGTTATTAATTCTATGTTGAAATGAATTTTTGAAGTTGTTGACAGTTCTATGAAAACACAAAGGCAGCTAGAGTAGGTACAACTAGTGACTCATTCAATTAAGTTAAAATGGCGCCGTTTGGTTGTCATGTGTCATTATATGCCGTCCTTGTTCTTTTCTTTACGCGTTGCATAAGTCAGAGCAGTAATAAATAAAATAAATCGCGTGAGTTGTGCTTTAATACAATGTAGGAGCGATCGACCTCCAGGAGGCGGCTTGACAGATAGGCGGTTTTTGACATCGACCTCAATGAGGTGGCGTGACAGACGAGGGGATATTAGTCCATTTAGGTTTGGGTTGAAATAAATAATATAGGAACTGTCTCTCGTAAGTGGGGCGTAAGTAGGGAAATACGCGATAATACCGCCTATTTCCTATTCACCACCCACTTACGAGACTAAACACCCACGTTTCGCCAATTATGCTCGGTCCGATGCCGAGCCGAGCCTATTGCCACGTAAATCGCAGTATTTGCTAGCTGATTTACCAGGAACGCTGCTGCCTACTCTTTGTTGTATTTTTACTGTTACTCGCCACGTACGATACTCGTGAGAAGGTGGATGGAGGGGTGACGATTGTATTGTGTCCTGTCATCATCACATGGCAGTCGAATTACGTAGCGAAACCTACTAATATTTATAAAATACCAAACACAGTGCAATGGAGCGTGATTTTAGTCTTGTTACCAAGCCAGTAAAGGACTCCAATTAGTCGAAGACTCGCCGTAGGTTTGTTTCGATGTTATTATTTGCTTTGTCGGTGAGTGGTTTCGGTGAAAAAGATACCCTTTTACGTATTGCTGAGGTCTCCGTCTAAATATCCAACTAAGCGTAAATACCTCAATAGTTCAGTTTGAGTCCAGAATACGAGCAATTTCCCGCCATAATTGAAGGAGGCTAGATTATTTTTGAGCTTTTGTCCATGGAGGCGTGTAATTAATCTGTAACGTTAAATTTCCAAATTAGTAACGTTATAGAAATCCGCAAATTACATTGGTGTAGGTAGGGGAGTACTTCATTAAATCCGTTTATCACATACATACATACATAAATCACGCCTATATCCCCGAAGGGGTAGGCAGAGGTGAACTAGCACCCACGTTTATCACAATGGTACAAATTGATATTTTTTTAACAATGGCGTTACAAATGCGAGGCTGTTATTGGGCGATTGGTCTTTTGGGATAAATAGGCGAAATGTACGTATGTACTAAAGAAATTATTGCGAAATATTTAATAGTTGAATTATCAACAGAGTCTGTGTTAGTTTTCATATAATAGGTGGCGAGCCTATTGCCATAATCTATCGGGCACATGTATTACTAGGTGGCATGAGGAACGCTGCTGCCTATTACCCATCGCTGTCTTAACCCTTTCACGCCTTGTACGACACCCGCGGGAGTGAGAAATAATAATTATGTTATTGTCCGAGAAATAGGGCTCAAATTACCGGTTCCGGCAACCGTGGTCGTAGCGCTGAAGCCATGATTCCTAAAGCTTAACGCTCATTAGAATCACTCGTCATTCATCCCGTATCGCCTAGCCTCACTACGTCAACTTCGTAACGCATCCGGATCGCCTGAGTCGCAAGGTGTCCATACGCGGTAGCAAAGGCACCGCGCGCGGCCCGCAAGTCGTTCACGCGAAGACAATACAGGAAAAACGTCAATTACAAGCTTTCTTTCTAACGTGTCGGACGTGTGGTGTTTGCTTACAAAATGGATAAAGAAAAACTTATCGAAAAGTTCGAAAATATAATTTATTGTATGAGGTATGAGTCAAAACCTTGATCAGTATGTATTGGAATATTGTCATAGCACCTTTCCGGTGTGATGGATGTTCAAAATCAAAAGGCAGTGAATGGAAGAGGAAACATACTGCGCCAACCCTAGATAGACTGGGAACAGGGCAGGGAAATTGAATATGATCTTAGTGACTCCAGCCCGGCTAGCATGACCACCGAAACACGATAATAATATGTTAAAGCCATTTATCGCTTTGATATTATGGCTTTATCATATCGTATTTCGCTATTCATGCTAGCCGGGCTGGTACAGTGACGTTAGGTCCACCCGTTGACCACGCGGCGTTTACCCACTGACCACGCGGCGTTTACCCACTGACCACGCGGCGTCCACCAGTGAAGGCGGTGCTGGTCGGGTGCCGGGTAGGTCTAATGAGCGTTATCCTTAAAGCGACAAATATGAAGACGCCCTCGGGTCATTATGTTCCCCGTTGTGGTCGCCATTGTTCGGTAAACAAATCTCATCTAGTGCCTCTATTCAATGCATGGAAGCTTTTTTCACCGAAGGCCCTACTACGAGTTATAATCTCGAACGTCTTGCTCCTACTACAAACTATTATCTCTCCCGTGAGTCTCGTAATACGAAATATAATCTCGAATGTCTAATCTAATTTTAACGAATTTTACGTAGACATATCTATTTTTTTCGACATATAAAGTGTAGGGTATTTTATCATCAAGGTCACCTCGACTTTAGAACTTTTATTTTGTAAGACTACAATTTTAGATAGGTACTAGTAACAAGAGATCAATGATTACTGTTTTCATTCCTCAATCGCGCAATTATTATCATTTTACATAACTCAAACATACCTACCTAGTGTTTTATTGATGGACCAACTCAACTATATTTAATACAACATAAATACGGACTAACAGATATTTAAAGGTCAAAACTGTCAACTGAAACCACAGACATTACGTCCAATAAACATAATCGATGGATGATTCATTCCGAGAACCGTTTTAAAATCGGTCACGCATAGCCATAATATACTTGCCCATACAGCAATACCACTCGTTTATTCTCGGCAGCTCCCCGAGCCGGCTATCTGTTAAATTATTCCTTGTAACGGGGGCTGTGTAACACGAAATGATACGTGAAACCGCGGAATGTTACCTTCACTTTGCGTCGCCATGTTTCTAATGTCGGTGCGTGTGTGTGTTTATTTATGGCGGGTGTTTAATTTTGTGTTTTTTTTCTCGTTCCACCGCTCGCTCGCAACTCGCAAGCCCATACCACAGTATACCCCGAACAGTAATGCTCCTTCATACAAACTGTCCGCTGCCCATTAGAATGTTTGCTTTCGTACTCGGCGCCGTGTAGGCACGTACTGTGGCGCACACATTGACATAAAATACGGGGAAATAAGTGGTGCGTTCGGTGTGATCGCTCGTGTACATGATTGCAAATTCGCTCGCCGCTCGTTCGCGCCCGCCCGGCACCTTTGAACACGCAGCCGCCGCTTAAAGGTCTGAGCATACGTAACGGGAAAACAGCCCGGACGAGACGTGGACGGGGCCTCCCCCGTACACAAACCCAAACCCCGTACACGGACGGAGCTTTTTGTGCGAGAGAGGCGTTCACGTCCCGTCCCGGGTATTTTGCCGTTACGTATGCTCAGAGCACAGTTCAGCCACAGTATACCCAGAACAGAACAGTACGCTAGGGTTGTTTATAACCCTAGTGTAAACGCAAGAGTAGGCTAATAACACGCCGACCGACAGGCCGCAGATAAACTACTGTTCTGGGTGTACTGTGGATGAACTGCGTTGTTTTTCATTCTTCCCATAAAAACGGATCGGGCGTTCGCGGTGGAGTTATAGCCTAATCTCTTGCGTGTTTCTTCCGTGAGAATAAATTAATTATCCGGGGCGGAACGAGTGTAAATTGATTATGATAAATTTGTTTGACTTGACGCCGTATGGTGACGGCAAGCAAAGAATGCAATTGTCACCACCCCAAATCTCTCCCGTGGGTGTCGTACAAGGCGACTAGGGGTAAATCAGTGATGAGGAATGGGCAGCAGCGTTCCTTTTATACCATCTAGCTATGTACTGCGACTTTTGTGCCCGATAAATGGCAATAGGCTCGCCACCTATTACATGGGACCTGACATAGTTGGCGAAACGTGGGTGCTAGTTCACCTCTGCCTACCCCTTCGGGGATATAGGCGTGATTTATATATGTATGTAAATGGTTGGCACAGTGCTGTACACAATAAATAAGATAGGAAAATCGTTCTGTCCTTGATGGTATTGAATGAAGGCAAAATCAAGGGCCTACAAACATACAATCAGTGTAGGCACTTAACACGGTGACCTTAATTGAGTCATTCTCTAGTATGCTTATAGAACCGGCCCCACATTACAATAAGACCAACAAAAATAGTCAATAACGCTATTCATAAATAACATAAATCACGACTGTTGATCCCCGAACTCAGCTGAAACGGAATAATTGGTACATTTTTTCGTTATTCTAGTTTCTAACCACTAAAATCTTTATTCTAGTTTTCTTTCTTAGTAAAAATTGTAAATAAATAAGTAAGTTGTAAAAATGATGATAACTTAAAACGTTTTTGTGGTTGTTTATGTTTTAAAATACAGGCGTTGTTTGCTTTCTTTTCACCTTTTCTGTATCGCGTTGTGTTGTACATACATACATACATAAATCACGCCTATATCCCCGAAGGGGTAGGCAGAGGTGAAACTAGCACCCACGTTTCGCCAATTACGTTAGGTCCCATGTAATAGGTGGCCAGCCTATTGCCAGTAATCGGGCACAAAAGTCGCAGTACACTGCTATTGCTAGGTGGTATAAGAGGAACGCTGCTGCCCGTTCCTCATCATTGATTTATCCTTAGTCGCCTTGTACGACACCCACGGGAAAGATTTGGGGTGGTGACAATTGTATTCAACTCTGCCGTCACCACACGGTTGTGTTGTACGGTTGATCATAACAACGGAATATAATAATGTTGTAATAACCGACACGATCAATTGTCCCGTGCCCGATAAATAGCAATAGGCTCGCCACCTATTACATAGGACCTAACATAATTGGCAAAACGTGGGTGCTAGTTCACCTCTGCCTACCCTTTTGGGGATATAGGCGTGATTTATGTATGTTTGTATTAATTGTCCTTGTCCAATCGGTACAGAAAAAAATATATTTTATTAGAGATATCGACAATACACTCTACAACAATATAATTAAGTAGGCAATACAGCCGTTTTGAAGAAAGGTCATACAATGAAAGTTGACTAAACAGGAAATATGCAATGTTGTCACAGTTTGTTACATACAAACTGTAGCTTAACGAAATGTTTTATCCCAGAACGAACAAATAGCTGTTGTTGAAGTATTGTATGGTCCGCAACTTTTATACCTTGCTTTGGTCTGCGTAAAACAATGGCCTTTTGAAATATCTCGAACAAAATTTCAAATCAATACACAAATCAGAGGAAACTACTAACCTCATTTTCCTTCCACGAGCTGTTTTTCCATGTATTTCTTATTAGAGTAATTTTTCAAGAAATCAAAA
Source organism: Cataclysta lemnata (assembly GCA_963931975.1). Classification (NCBI taxonomy): domain Eukaryota; kingdom Metazoa; phylum Arthropoda; class Insecta; order Lepidoptera; family Crambidae; genus Cataclysta; species Cataclysta lemnata. The sequence goes on along the minus strand of OZ008353.1, from coordinate 8,492,561 downwards.
AAATTACTTTACTAAATTCATACGAAATCTTTCATACAATTAAAACTAACAGTATCTTTCGTAAACGATGGAGTAAATGGAAAATCTTAGCATTAAAGTTGTCAAGTTTATAAAAATATACATGTATAATAATGTGTATAGTACAGATTGACAGATGACGATGATGATGAAGTTTATTTGCAATAAAAAACATACGGATACGAATTGAGCAACCTCCTCCGTTTTTTCGTCGGTTAAAAATATAGCGAACAATTTGTAGATACTGTTTAGATATAACTATCTGTAATTGTATATAATATACGATAAAAACACTGGGGTAAAATGAAGTGTAAATGTAATTTGGCATCGCTTGACTTGTAAATAAATATCTCTTTTTGTAAGCATTCTCTTCCAAAGGACTATGTATAAGGAAAATAGGGCTCGGTGTAATTCATTGTTTTCCGATAAATGTTAATCTACACTCATTGTATTCATACTGGTATGCTAAGGTAGTGTACAATTGTAAATAAAATTTGTAAATAAAAACGGTTTTACGTGCTATCTGAATTTTTATTATTCTTCCCTTACCTTACCTTTGTTTAGTTGTAATAAATGTGAGATCATTATTGCATATCAAACCAGATCACATTTTATAAGGATCATTATTTTCCATGTTCTTACAAGTTACAACACGTACGCCTACTATGTAAGTTTATTTGTTTATGATTTCATAATTACATACATAGTACGTGGGTACCTGGCAGATCCCGTGTGGAGACGGTAGAACAGAATACAACTGTCACCATCCCCATCTGTACCGCGGGTGTCGTACAAGGCGACTTAGGGTTAAGAGAGCAATGACTAATGGACAGCAGTATCCGTTCCCGATAAATGGCAATAGGCTCGCCGCCTATTACATGGGACCAAATCCAATTGGCTAAACGTGGATGTTAAGAACTGCTTTGTGATATATGTTTTTGATAGATTTTTGAATATGACATGTGGAATGAGGGGAAAAATATATGACAAAATAAAACAGACTAAACATAAATGAGCTATCGAGAAATATTTGATTTATTAATAAGTGGATGTTAATTCAACTCTGCTTACGCCTTCGAGGAAATAATTTTTTTTAAATAAATTAATGTGAATATATTCATCCTCGCAATGCCCCCGGTAATGCATCTTCCGTTATTCTTCCATCCATAGGGAAGGCCCCAGCAGTAGGGACAATAAAGGGCTGGTGATGATGATGATGATGATGAATGCCCGAATTTTTTAAAACGCGACGCGACTCCATCTGTAGACACCGAACAATTCGGCATCGCGTCGGATGGTCATAGTATGTTTCTGGTCATAGAAAACCAATACATTTGATTCGACACTCACACATCGGGTCCCGTCGTGTTTTAAAAATGTGTTTCTAGCATAAAACTGCCAATGAAGTTTTCATGAGTTATTTTTCTTTAAAAATGTTTAGTTGGCTTATATTGTCCTACGGATCTCATTAATTCTGATCCAATAACATTGAGAAACTCCACACAGAGCCCTTTCCATTACCCTTTGTGTGTGAGAGAAATCGAAAGAGAAAGAGAGTGAGACTTAAGGCAATACCTCGGCCGAGACAGACAGGGATAAAGATATGACTTTGTTTTTGGTTTTCAATAATCTTTCATTTGATTTTTTTCGAGAAAATTATACAACATTTCATGTTTTGTCTTTTGTAAAATACTCTTATTGATTAGTCAACTCTGACAATCTGAAAACTAAAAAAATAGTTGGGAAGGAGTAGGCAGAGGTAAATTAACGTGAGTGTTAATTAACCTGGCCTTCGTAGGCGTGATTTATGTATGTATGTAAAAAACTAGTACTAAGAAAAATAGGAGTAGATCCTTGTTAAAAATGTTGAATATTCGCGAGGTAGCGCTTTAGAGCTAGTGCGCACTGATGACTTTTGATTGAGGGACGGGTCGGGGCTGCATAAATATCATTTCATACAAAACGTACCACGAAGGACATAAAAATTGTCACGGAGTCACGGACGGCACGTGCACGGGGCGTTTTGTACGAGAAAGGCCCCGTCCTAGTCACGTCCACATCCCGTCCGAGGTATTTTCCCGTTACGTATGTAGAGACATTAAATCCACAGACTGACGAAATAGTCACCGGGACAAAAGTTACCAGTGCGCGCTAGCTCTAAAGCGCTACCTCGCGAATATTCAACATGTTTAACAAGGATTTACTCCTATTTTTCTAAGTACTATTTTTTTACATACATATATAAATCACGCCTACGAAGGCGAGGTTAATTAACACCCGTTAATTCACCTCTGCCTACCCCTTGCCAACTATTTTTTTAATTTTCAGATATGTCAAAGTTGACTAATCAATAAGAGTATTTTACAAAAGAGAAGAAGAATAACTGCCGCACTCGGAGACGTCAATTAACATTCATGAGTATTTAATGTCAAAAATTTTCATTCAAATCTAGACCATAGACCTGGCAATAATAGCGACTAGTTTTGAATTGTCATTTTTTGACGTTAAGTACTCATTAACGTTATTTGACGTCTCTGAGTGCGGCAGTAAGAAGTCTAACCCAAACTAATGCTCGACTTGCAGCCGGGCAAAGTCAAATTTCTCGTATTACAATATTACTCTACCTTTGCGGGCGTTTCCGGCAGACTTATCCGCATAATGGGCACTTGAGTGCATAACGTTTCCCTTTTTTCAATCGACTGAAAACACACGAGTGCCTAATTCGATAAACCGACCGAGCCGGTCTCGTTGACCCTTTTTGTCGATTAGCCAGATAAAATTGAATAGAACAACACCGGGAAAATGGCACTTGAGACTAGCGATGCAACGTTCAAAGTCGCTTGCGGAGCCGGGCCTATGCCACGTGTTCGTAATAATATCTGCACTAGTTATTCATTAAGCGGTAGCTTTCGTCGATAGCGGACAACGCACGATTCTTTTCTGCTATTCCGTAAGTATTTTGACATACATAAGTCATGGCTATATCCCCGAAGGGGTAGGCAGAGGCGAATTAAACACCCACATTTCGCCAATTAAGTTAGGTCTCATGTAATTATTGTAGTAATGTAAAGTAGGTGACGATCCGAGCCTATTGCCATTGCCCATTACTAATCGCTGTCTGTAAGTAATTTGAGTCACATGTAAATGCTTGCGGTGCTGATAAAATAGCACGAAATAAAGAAATAAAACAGAACAATTTCGGTTGATTTAACCAGCAGAAAATTCTAATAGTATTGCTCCATTTTTAAGCAGCGTAATGCTACCGACGCACTTTGGTGTAAAAGCTTCTTAGGTATACAATATTTTATTGGCTACGACTAACTTTCGTAAGTCCTACACTGGAACATGTTTCAAAGCATGCTCCCAAATAATCTTACCATATGGCTGGGCAGAGAGAAAATTTGGGATGGCGAAGGTGAGTGTCTGACATGTTGTGAAATCAACAAATACTATTATGAGTAATGTGCGACTGGTATCCTGGAATTTAGTAATTGTTTTAGTAAGATAAGATAAGTTAGCTTAAGTTGTTGCTTAGTTTAATGTCATCCTTAATAAATACTGTGGTGGAAGCAGAGCACAATACAATTACTATTGTCACCACCCCTTGTCCCCCCAGGGTTAAGAATAGGCAGAAGCGTTCCTGGAATACCACCAAGTAATACAGCGATTGACGTACCCATTATAATTATGGCAATAACCCAGACATACATGACCTATACCATTAGCGAATGTAAGCGTGGACACACGTCTGCCTATTATTAAAAGGCGTGATTTATAAATGTTTATTTCCTTGTTTGGTTCCATGTCAATATTTTCTTAATAAAAATATTCTTAGAAATTTACTCGCTCTCCGTTGTCACGAAAATAGTGAAGAAATTCTCACTTATTCTTTATTTATACAAGATAACATCTCGACAAGACTAAGGGCTCTGGTATTGGCATATACGGGTAAGAAAAATTGTGTCCCCTGCCAGAATAGTGTCGGACAAGTAAACCTTCTTTAAGAATAAAAAATAGATATCATGCAAATGCCCACAAAATGCCACACGAATATACACTGTGGCGAAACCGTCGTAAATCAACATTATACAAAACACCGAAACTAAATTCCTTCAGACTGAGAGTACCTACCTACCTACCTACTGAAAAAAAATGTCAGCACGTTGTTGTATTTCTTAATACAGCACAGTGATATAAAAACTACCAAATTATAATGACTATAACCAATTTGGTGGTGTTGCTAGTTTCGAACTCGACAGGGCATCGGGCACCAAAATCACAGTATATTGTTAGGTGGCACAACAGAAACCCTTTCCTCATCACTGCTTGAACCTTTGGTCGCCTTGTACGAACCCGCAGTAGAGATTTAGGGTGGTGACAATTGTATTCTGCTCAGCCCGCCTAGCCAAGTGGCTAAGCTATAGTACATATGCATAGAAAACAAAAGAATAAAACTGACGTATTACAGAGACAACAATACGTCAGTTTCATCTTTTGTTTTCTATTCGTTCAAATAGATAAATCACTTGACTAGGCTCTCTGTAGGCCTATTCGCTAACTTTTATTGACAGTTGAAGGTGATGAACACCGAACTATTTACTTATCCATTGCTACTTTACTATAACGCTATTGTGACACTTGTCCTGTGATAACAGCAATGTATTAGTAAATAGTTCGGTGATGATCACTTTCAACTGTCAAAAAAAGTTAGCGAATAGGCTTACAAGATATTGGCTATCAGGTTTAATAAATACACTTTCCAAAGACCGTTCAGGCACTATCAGTATACCTTATTAAGGCCACCGATCAGGCAGTATATTAAGGCTATATTCCCCTATGAGATAATTTAGCAGACCTAATAAGTAAGGTCTAATTTGACATCTGTCACAGTGAAAACCTTACGTGGTCTCATTTTGGCTCCACTAATGACCCAGCACATGTCACAAGCCACTGACCAAATCAAAATCCGCTTAGTTCCGTAGTAGAAAAGTTTCAAACAATATTGTTGTACTAAATCTGCGGCTAAGTACTTACAAAGCTGCATTCGGCACGTGCAGCGAAATGAACCCAACTAACCCAACTAATGTGGAGTAGCGGAGCATTAAATTTGGGCAAAATTATCAGAATTAAATTTTGGACTCGCTAAATTAAACATGGTCACGAAATTCGGATTTCAAGTGCTTTATTAAATAATAATTGTAGTGTACAATTTAGTTGTATGGTGACGGCAGAGCAGAATACAATCTCTCCGGCGGATGTCATACAAGGCGATTATGGCGGCCCGTGCAGTCAATCTCGATCGCGATCCGCGATCACAATCAATGATCCCAATCCAGATTGACTGTGTACAGGCCTCCGATCTACTTCACACACAATCAATCTGAATCGTGGTCATAGATTTTGGTCACGGATCGTGATCGAGATTGACTATGTACGGGGCGTCTAAGGGTCTAACTCTTATACCACCTAACAAAATAGGTACTACGATTTACATGCCCGTTAGATGGCAATAGGCTCACCCCCTTTTACATGGGACCTAAAATTGTTGGCCCTTTGCGGATGTAAGCGTGATTTATGTATGGTTGAATTATTAGAACTAAATTTTAGACGAGCAAAATTTAACACTGCCACGAAATTTGCATTTCAACGGCTTTATTAAATAGTACAGAAATGTACAACCTGAGCGCATTACAAAATTAACTGTTATTATAATTAAACACAAAGAAACAAAATCCTCGAAGAAAACCAGGGAGCCGCTCCGAAATCGTAAATTACGTTTTATTGTTAATTGCGCTTAAGAAACCCGAGACATCGCTCCATTGTTCTCGTTCACATGTTGGTAATTTATGTCTTTCCTAAGCGAAAAATGATTCTGTAACGGCCAATTTTCCGGCTAGTGAATGTCACAAATTAGCCTTTAATTAAAATTGTGCCAAAAATTTTGCGTCATTATTCCGTCGGCCTTTGTGAGGCGACCTTTCCGGCTTTTATCTTGTCCCTTATCTTCCTGACGAGAAGGGGGAAAGAGAAAAAATAACAAATAAATGCCTCGTTTACAATATTTTATCTCGAAAGTCATTTTGTGGGGCCCGGCTCATTCCTGCTGCGACACGATTGTTAAGGTGCTTTGGGAATACAATAAAGTTGGAGTGATTGTCTAATCAAATGGTTTCGGCCCCTGTAAAATAATAAGCGCACTCATAATTTTTTAGCTAATTTCCAACATACACACACAAATGGATACATTAAAGCTAAGTAATTTGAAATATTTCCCCGATTATTTCCAAATGCCAAAAGCCGGCATCCACGTTGTGAGAAGAAGATGATAGAAGATAACAGCAGTAACTATCACCCCCGAAACCTTCTTAAAATTGCTATAGAAGCGAGACGCAACATATTACGCGTATATCACTTCTACTACTGATCTTTAAAATGTATCCCCTGGCCCTACTGTGCCTTCTATGCTGGTCTAGGAGCTTAAATATACTTAGAATTTGCCCCGACTCACCTTGGGGTCCTGATGATGGGAAAACCGCGTAATACAACAGAAGTAGCGACATAAAAGACGACATAACGACATAAAAGGCTTCTTCTACTAGGTATAATAGTTTGACGGTAGACTGTAAAGGCTTTGAGCAGTATGGATTGGAGTCTTCATCCCTATCACTCACTTCCATCGATCTCTCGACACGGTTCGTTCTATAACATTGCTATACATCATTATTAACCACTAGCACCTTCCGGTGTGAGAGATGATACCAATTAAAAGGTAGTGCATGACTCAATTCATTAATACCAATTCCTAAATTGACCACCGAGTGTAGTCTATAGACGATCGATCTTTGCAAACATCCCTAACACCCGCAAGACACTACAAACTGTCTTGAACTTCGCAAATCCTCGCTTATTCCGAAACATTAAGGGTTCCGGCATTCGATCAGAATATATAATGCATACCTATCAGCGAAAAGGAAAACAATATACGCCCTTTATCTTGGTCGGGTAGCCCGCAAGGTCGCCACATTCATTTGCTTTGTTTACTTCTAGAAGAGAAATATATGGCGAGTGGAAGGTCTTGTAGCGTCAACATCGTTCCCGTCGGCCCGATAATATATTTTTCTAGTCTTTCCCTGTGAAACGTGATTGAGAAGACGTAAGCGGATTATTTATAAGGACATTGTATTGTATTGTATTGGTTGGGTGACGAAATGTTTTGTTTGTGATATTGTGTTTTATGGGCTTTTTTATATTGTATAGATAACGTCAAAAGTTGGAAGTGTATTTTTAAAAAGTAAAAGTTTTTACTGATTTTAGCCACAAGTAATTTTAACGAAGGCCTTTTTATTAAGCTAGGCACCATACTTACTTAAGCGAACTTAAGGACTGATGGGTATTTAACGAGTGCATATGCAGTCATTGCAACGGCCATAACGTGTCTTTTGAAGTAAGAAGAAACTTGATTAATATTGAGATAATATTTGCTCTACCCTCCAGTCGGTTAGGTTAAGTTAGTATCTTACCCGGTCAAAAAGACTTTTTTTGTAAGTAACATTTCTCAGTTAATATTTACATCGTCTATCTTTATTTCTAATATGTCATAAGTGACGTTGTGTGAATTTATATTATATCTTATTTTGTATATTTTCATCACACTGCCTAATCGGTGATTCAATAGAGATAATTTTAACAAATATTATTACGTCGTTCTCATAAAGGGATAGGCAGATACCACTTCTTAAATGGAGAGACGATTAAGCCATGATTGAATATAAACATTGTATTTTATTCAGTATGCATAACTACTTACAACACAAAATTGAATTAGGCACCACCTTGAAAGCTGATAAAATATTACGAGCATGTTCCTCGCCCGTAATTTAATTAAAAACATGAATCATTCAACTTACAAACCAAAATTTTAATGAGAAAATATTTCGGGTTCACATGTCGGCTGTTCTGTTGGAGCTGTGGCCTATTTTTGGTAGAACATAATTGGTATTCCATTTTCAGATATGATCGCCCTGATACATGTTTCATAAGCGTAGATAAATAATTTTTTTCATTATGAGCGTTTGTGCTGTATAATGCGGAATATAGTACCTTTTTACAACTAGCACGACAGTGGCTCCAACCTTTTTTGACGAGTAGTGGATCATTATATTTTAATCGTTTGAGGTTTTATGCTGCAGTAGGCTCACAGCATCTCATATAAAGAAGATGAGTTAGTGCAGGGGGTCAAACATACCATGAGTTCGCCTCAGGTTCCAAAAGTTCTATAAGGCCGGCAGCAGACGTCCGGAATCCGAATTAGGTTTCCGAATCAGAAATTCAGATTTGTGTGTTTACTTACAAAATATACAAGAAGGCGCACATTATTCTTATTTTTCCGAACGGAATAAAAACCGTAGTATAAATTTGTATAGTATAAAATTCCGAATAAAAAACCGGACGTTTGCGCTAATCTCACGGAATTCGGAATCTGGATTCCTGATTCAGAAACCTAATTCGGATTCCGGACGTCTGCGGCCAGCCTAAATGTAGTGTTTTAGACCAAAAACCCATGCAGAAAAGCCGGTTTAACTACCTTCCAACCCTCACATCTAACGCAAGAGAGGAGCATAGACATCCTCCAGCCCTTCAAAGAGGAGGTCTTCCAACATCCTCTAACGAGCAAACTTCACTGTCGTCAAAAAAAACAGGCGAGGAAAATTACGAAAAATTATGCCTGCTGCGTCATGTGTGCTTTAGCCCGTCTATGGTGTGAACCGGGTGGTTGCCTAAACCATTAGGCCAACCAGAGCGTTAGTTAACTTGACGAAATGTAATGGCACATTTTAAATAAAATATTAAATAAAACATCAAACAAAACAACTTTGGTCTCCCCGTGACCTCGGCCGCTATAAAGTAATCGAAATTAAAAAATAACCATTCGATGAAATTTCTTCAGCGTCTTCGTCTAAATCCGGACTAACTTCCTTATTTCCGGCCAAATCTACACAAACTTCTTTATCATCTCCCAACTTAAACCGAAATCCCTTTACACGTGTGTCATCTTCTGACGGCAGGCGGCAACGGTAACTCAATAAACTCGTCTTCGGCGCTCGAATTATAAAACTACACACCAAACACTCCACGCCACTAAGACTGGCTCCAGCAAACAGGAGCAGAATTAAATTTAATGATTTACAGCGCTCGCCTCGCTCAAACTCGATTACCGGGGTTGTCAAAGCAAACATAGGCGGGCGACCTTCTAAATTAATTGCATGGTTCGACGTGGACGTGATGTGGAGCCACGCTGATTGAGTGCTCCTCGGCGTGGCTACCTGCTTTGTGACGTCGGCGTTTTTAAATGTACCCTCGCTTTAGCGTATCGCACACTACGAAGGTACTTTAAAATTATATCTTATCTTCGACGTATCGCTCACCATACTAGTCTAGTCAGCAGACCACCTTATAGCATCTTAAGATGCCTTCTTGCCTTGTCTTCTATGCAGGCTTGGGATCGAACAAAAAATAAAGTCCATGTACAGCCCATGGGCGCCATAAAAACGACTAAGGGAGATTGGAACACCTTGGGGAACCCGAATGGTGGAGGGCAAACCACCAACAACAGCATACCCAAAGAGGGTTGGTGTCAGGCAGGCGGCCGGCTGTAAAACCTAAGCCAAAACCTTGAGCAGTATGGGTTGGAATGTTGTCATTCCAATCACTCTCTCAGTTCATCAGTCTCTCGACATGGTCCGTTTCGTCTCTTTTCTATATTTATATTTCTATATTTATTCATCACTAGCACCTTTACGGTTGATGGATGGATGATAAATCAAAAGGGAATGTATGGCTTGATGACGTCTGATCGATGTAAATGGAAGAGAAACATACTGCGCCGACCCCAGATAGACTGGGAACAGGACTGGGAGAAGAAGATGGAACGAATTAGGCGACTCGCAAGACGGCTTCCGATGAAATATTGTAGGTACGATAATATCATAGTACTTATGTAAGATAAGTATGGGGTCATTTGTGGGGTCATTTAGGATAATATATCTTTATAATAGATGCTATAATATAATATATTCGCTGTGTGTGACTGGCTTTAGAGTACCTTTAGTACGCCTGGCACGAGACGTGGACAAAATCTTTCTCCACCACTTGACAGTGTTTTGTCTCGGAATTTAGTGGGAATTGGAGCGAGAGGAAAATATTTCCTTCTCCCCGAGGAGATTTTGTCCACGTCCCGTGTTACAGGGCCAGAATGTCGTTTTTGTCTTCCCCTTGTATAGTCGGGTAAGTACCGCCATTCTGCTAGCCATTGGTAATGAGTGGAGGTATTGAGTGCAGTGTGAGACCTTTGGAATGACTTTTTTCTGCCACTAAGAGCTGGCTGCCACTTCAATGCCGACATTTTGTTGAAATTGGATCAGCTTAAAAAATAATTTATTTTTTTCTTGTACAGTGATTTATGTCTTTAGTAGTTTCTACCGTTTAAAATAGTAGTTTTAGTTTCTTTTATACAGTTAATCCAGTTCCTCCACCTGATGTTCGTTGGGTATGACAAGAGTAAATACATTATAGTTTAAACAACCTTACGGTAAATACAAAGATTTTGGTGGTTAGAAAAAGAATTACGAAAAATTATGATCTTGAGGCGGGAATCGAACCCGCGTCCGCTGCTATCCGGGCAGGTGCCTGACCGCTCGGCCACCCAAGACACTAATTAACTTGCTGAAATTCTTATAACCTTTACACTTCACGTTGTAAGCCAACGGGTACGGATAATTTTTCGAAATTCTTTTTCTAACCACCAAAAATCCTTGTACTAATTTTTCTAACATTTACCTAATGTTAAAATTATAAATCGAATAGTTTATGGTAAATATTTTTTTCTTTCATAAATCCTGGTGTGCATAGGCGCTACCGATTGAAGTATCGTAATACTGGTAGAATAGTACTTTTTTTTCCAATAATTATTAAGGAAAGTTACAGACTTTTTCTTGCCAATTATGGAACTGAATGGAGACTTCAATGTTTCCAGTTTGGAGTACCTATAGAACTATGTTTTTTATATTGCAAAGAAAAGTATGTCATAAACATTTAGAATAACTGGATGGACTAAAGAATAACTGGACCCTTTCATTGATTTCATCAATTTTGTTAAATTAATGAAATAAATGAAAGGGTAAGGGTGGGAAGACCGATATGAATGGAATTGGAAATTTACTGCGTCGACTCTACATAACCTGGGAACAGGGCAGGAAGATTATTAAAGCTATAATACTTATTATGGATTCCAGATTATAGAAATAATATACCAGCAATTTTTATTACTAGATCGGCAACATTTATATTACGTATTATTACGAAATAATATTATTAATGCCCTTGTTATGGCAATAATATAGTATCGTTCTCGTAACTCGTAATGTTACCGTGCGCCTAGAGTTGGTAAAGGTATAATTATAAATTTGTTTGAATAGGTCTTGAAGAGGGATCATGGGTCGCCCACGAAATTTACTAATGAGGAAGGAGGTTGTATGTTAAACTTGTTATTACAGTCGATTTGTTCGCGGTATACCCGCCTGAATAAAGTGTTTCTTGCACTAGTGACCTAATATATTTCGGCAGATATTCGTCCTTCTGTTTTTACTGCAATTGTACAGTGCTTCGGCAAATTTACAGTACGTCAGGCTACTTACTACCAAACTGAAAAATGTTCACAATCTGACACTAAGAAATTTGACAGAAGAATGCTTATCGTGACTGCACGTGGTGCTAACTGTACATCTATGCAAAAATTCAACTGCACCCAGTGCTAAACTGCTAAGTATTGAAAACGTGCTAATGTAATGACTACACAAAGTGGCTGTTTTAATCTAAAATTTTGTAATTATCATACATTAATTTTTTTATTAATAAGTAATATCCATTATACCTGATCATCACTCGACTTCTCCTTCCTACCCTGTTCCCAGTCTATCTGGGGTCGGCGCAGTATGTTTCCTCTTCCATTCATATGTCAGACGTCACCAAGCCATCCACTCCCTTTTGATTCATTTCATTCATCCCACCGTAAAGGTGTTAGTGATGAATGAATGTATAGAAAAGAGACGGAATGGACCATGTCGAGAGACCTATGAACGGAGAGAGTGATTAGAATGACAACATTCCAATCCATACTGCTCAAGGTTCTGCCTTAGGTTTTACAGCCGGCCGCCTGCCTGACACCAACCCTCTTTGGGTATGCTGTATGGGTATGCTTATTGGTCTACACCGGGCAATCTCCCTTAGTCGACTTTTACTACACCCATGGGATGATTTGAGGCTGGCCTATTCTACGTTATTTGTTCGCTCCCAGGCCAGCACAGAAGGCTCCTAGGCCAGCACAGAAGGATTTAATACTGGACAATCTATTTAATTTATGTTTGAAAGGTTTGAACCCCAAACATCGCAATTAATAAGTACATTAAATACGCAATACAAATGCTGTTGAGCCAAAGTTAGAAAAAATATTCAATACAGAATCCATTTCCCATCCGTGATCGATGGACTTCTTAGGCAGTTAGTTATATTAAGAGCACATCAATCTTAGAAGTTGTTTTGACAAAACAAATAATTATACAAAAGTTGGAAAATTTCACACCAAACGATATAGTCTTACAAATAGGTACTTGACAGAACTTGAACTTTCTAAATAATTGTCATCATAAATAATTATTTAGTAAGGACTTATTATAAGCCTTCAGAGGCAAGCTTTATCTATTCACCTATTTTTGTAGATATCTTTTAGTTTTTATACTCAATGAAAGATGTCAATAAGCTTTGTAAGTATTTACTTTATAAAAAAAAACAAAATCAGCACCCGGGCTTCCTTAGAAAATTTTAATTTTTGGTTCAGTGATCGGCCTTAGCGACTTTGCTTGGATTACGCAATCACATGCAGAGCGCGCTAAGCCATTGAGCGCCATCCAACTCCTTGATAATATAGCAGATGTAATTGTAAAAAAAATAAAATATTAATCAATACATTCTTATGTTACAAATACATCCAAAAATAGCCCACAAATAGACCAATTATTATTGTCACAAAAATCGAGACCTAAATCAAAACCCTGCAGAATAAGAAGACATAAATCTGCCAGAATAAAATATTAAAGCAATCAGTTTGTGTCAATAAAACGTTGATAAGTCTCTAAGGTCGTGAGAGCACGAGAGAAGTTCAAATAGTTATGTTGTACAAAAGTAAAAAGTTGTCGGGAAAAAACTAGAACGGGAAATACTCCTACCTGCCTAAGGTAGGAGTTTTGATTCGCTGGTACGACACATTTAACGAAAACGAAATGATGAGTGAACGTGACAAGCCTAGCGATTTTTAAAAGTGAAAATACATGAGAAAATAAATGATAGGACCGATATTCTATCTCACTAAGTTTGGCTATGATGCTTATTTATGCGATATATTCGATACATTAGATGCGAGATATAAAGAAACCTTAACTTATAACACTAATAAGCTGCTTTGATATCGTCGTATCCTGCACGAAAGTGATTCGCATGATTTAATATCTGTCTTCTGTATTTTTCCTACCGTGCTCTCAAATTAATTTGGGTCTAGATTATGTAGGATTTTCCTTCCAAGCTGACCTGGGAGCAAAAACATAACGTATAATGCGCCAGCCCTGACTGACCCTAGGGGTGTTGTGAAAGTCGGCTAAGGGAGATTGGCCCGTGTAGACCAATAAGCACCTTGGGCACCCGAATGGTGGAGGGCAGACCACTAACAGCAGCATACCTAATGCGGGTTGGTGTCAGGCAGCTGTCAGACCTAAACCGAAACCTTGAGCAGTATGGGCTGGGATGTTTTCAGTCTTCCATTAACTTATGAAGGCCTAGCCAAGTGGCTTATCTATTCGAACGCGTCAGTTTCATACATTTTGTATTCTGGTTAGAGGGTTGTATACATTCTTTCATCACTAACACCTTTCCGGTGATATGGATGATACGAATCGAAAGGGAGTGAATGGCTTGATGATGTCTAACTGATAGGTATGTATGACAGAGGAAACATGCTACGGACGGCCACAGCTAAACTGGTGACAATAAAATCGTAAATAACTTTTAAATCTTGTTTTCATTTTCATCATCACCTAACTAACACAACATACCACCTTTCTTATAATACTGCCATTAATTATTTTAAAAATAACATTAAAGTTTTTTAATGATTTGTTAAAAATTTTAAACATTAACTGCCGCACTCAGACACGTCAAATAACGTTAATGAGTACTTAACGTCAAAAAATGACAATTCAAAACTAGTCGCTATTTTTGCCGGGTCTATTGTCTAGATTTGAATGAAAATTTTTGACATTAAATACTCATTAAAGTTAATTGACGTCTCTGAGTGCGGCAGTTAATGTTAGAAATCTTATTACAAAAAGGTTGAAAAATTGGGACGAATATCACTGACTCTATTTTAATAAGAGTTTAAAATATCATCCAGCATTCTTGTAATACTAATAAATATTTTCGTAGCAAGATTTTCATTAATGATTGTTTTAATGGTAGGTACCAAGTTAAAGACAATGAAATTACACGTAAAGGCCGTCACGCAGTTGTCGTCTGGTATTATATTCTTAGAACTAACAAATAGCGAGTGTTAATACAACAAATGGATGTCGTGATAACTCAGCCTTCAACACAGACGCCGTAAAACCAAACATGCACATGGGACCATCAAAACAAAGTACCCACCATGGGACCAACAGAAGGCCGTAAACATTTTATTGGTTGTCACTGAAAATACGTACCGATATACGAAAATTGTAGCTTTATAAATGTTTGGTTACGCACTACAGCGCTTAACCTTGTCGGAATTTATGTGATATTTTTTTAGAGCATTGTAATAAAAGGGAGGGGTGTTAAAGAGGGGTCAGCCGTGTGGTGACGGCAGAATACGATTGTCACTACCCCATCTTTCCCGCAGTCGTCGTACAAGGCGATTAAGGGAATAAAATAGGAATGTATGTACTAGACATTTAATAAAATTCAATGCTTAACTATCGTGGGCTAGGGGTAAAGTTTGACAATTACCTACTTATCGACGTGGTCGGATCATGTCGATAAAATATAGCAGAATATTAGGTTGAGCAATTATCGGTATTTTTAACTTCTTGGGGAGTTGTTTTTCGGATTGATGACCTATTCATTCGTAATCTTCACTCGTATCCTATTCACCTATAAAGGTACTACTACCAAAACTTAAAGATACTGAGCCTGACAATAATAATTATATAATAATATTAAGTTGAAAATATTTTTTTACTATAAAGCGCTTTTATATTTTTTAAGGGAGTTACATGCCTGATAAATAATTAGGTTAGTTTTAGGTTATACTATTAGTATAGGATTTATTTCCCTTTTATCCCATTTCGGATCCCCCCCCCCACATGTAGTTAAAAATACCGATATTGTTAGAAATAACTTTCATTTCTTTCTTGATCAATTAATAAATAACAATTTCCAGTAAGCCAGTTCCAGTATCATATTTAATAAGAGTTATTCGTAAGAACACTACAATTCTATTTAAACAATACTATAATATTTTTTAATAAAAACAAAATTTGTAAATAATAACGGTAGCAAATCATTATTTGTAAAAAAAATAAAAGTTCTGTTGAAAGTAGGACAATTCCGAAAGTAGAACACGTCTTAGCGATCATGTAAAGTAAAATAATGAAGTTTTGCTGTTGGCTATTAAACGGAATCCGCTCCGAGATAAATTATTAAACATATTGACACGGCTTGCGTACACAATAGGTGTATGGCCCGCAATGCGGCGTATCACCCGAAGGACAGCTCAAACATGTATGAAGGCGTAATTCAACAGGCGGTCTCGCGCAAATGTTTCGTCTGCCCCTGTCAGATCATATAGTAACCTACTTGCTTATGATAATGTCCGTATAAATATACCTGCCCCGAATAATAAATACCGTATCGGATTCATAATTCTTCTGCTGGAGCCATAATACTTGTGCCCTGATATAAAACGGAATGAGAGCGTACCGATTTGACTACGTACGGAATGTTATCAAGTAAATTTCTATTTCAGTCAGTAGGTCACCTCTAGACAAAATGTTTTCTCTGAATGTGACCTTAATAGGGTATACGGTCTGAAAGGTCTGATTTGAGAAGGATTTAAATCTTGGGAAAGATATTCGTTTAAACTGACAGTCCTTGTATGCCGTGTGGTCAGCAGAATACAATTCTCACCACCCTCTATTTCTCCCGCGGGTGTCTTAACAAACGATTCAGTGATAAGACATCGGTGACTCACCGAATGGGCAGCAGCATTCTTCTTATACCATCTAGCAATATACTGCGAATCTACGTGCCTTCTGCGTGCTATCTATCTGCAATAGGCTTGCCTCCTATTTCATAATTTGACCTAACATAATTGTTGGAATGTGGTTGTTAATTCTCCTTTGTCAATACCATCTTAGGATAAACACAACAAAGTACAAAAGTAAGCCCCAAATTCCTACACTTAAAACACTCGTTTCCAAGTCTTTTGAATTGAATCGTTTTTGTTTCGAATAAGCGATGTGTTAATGATAAATTAGGTCCAAATCGGTTTACTAAGTGAAGCGGGAGAGGCTCACCATTATTCAAATAACGAAATGTTTGCATAAGGTTAGAAATATGTTACTATTGAATGAAAGATATTTGACTTATAGATATTTCTGATTCGCGGACACAAACATCATTTAGTCCAAATTAAGCATCTTAAGCACTTGTGTTATGGAAACTAGCTGACAGAGAAATATAATAATAATGATCATCATCATCTTCCTTTCCTGCGTCCAGTTTATCTGGAATTGGTGCAGTGTGTTTTCTCTTATTATTATTATATTCATGTTAGTCAGACTTAATTATGCCATCCACTCACTTTTGATTCACATAATCCATCACATGTGATACGAATGAAATTAGAGACTGACTGATGAACGAAGAGAATGGTTCGGATGACAACATCCCAATACATATTGCTCAAAGTTTTGACTTAGGTTCTACAGCCGACATACTGACTGACATCAACACTCTTTGAGTACGTAGGGTTGTTGGTGGTTTGCCTTTCACCATTCGGGTGCCCCAAGGTAGAGGGCCATCCTTACATTTCTACGAATAGTCATAGAGATTACTTTGCGATTGATAACAACTCTTCTATACGATAAAAAGTCTTTAACATGGCAGGTTTTCAAAAATCTCAGATATTTTGTTTAATTGAAACTTGACATTGAGTGGCTAAACTAATTTAAAACAAGAATAATATGATTGAAACATTGCGTCCGCCAATAAATACACAATTTTCTGGCTGACTTATAATGTAGAATAGAGGTTATCTACGATGTAACGACGTAGGTAACTAATTTATTAATGTCATAGAAAGCTTCATAGTAATAAAGCCAAAGTCACATTTGTCATATTATTTTCGGCTGCATTTCGATTATGCGCCAAACTTTTTGCTTACATGCAATCTAGATCTAGTTTTTTTAGTTTCCCTTAAATTAACTAAGACCAAAATACACTAGTTTTTCAATATGTTCGTTTTTTGCAATCTATAACTTAAAACTGAGTACGATCCGTTTATTGACGCAATGTTCGTATTCCCAAATAATTTAATTGACACGTGTGTCCGCTTAGCCTCTCGTTAAAGAGTAACTTTGCGAATAGTTACCTCCCAAAACAAATACCAAGGAGCAAAGAAAATCATTTGGTTTTCTCCCCAATCAAACATAATTACAGACAAACTTGTTCAGAATAAGACAGACACAACAGGGGTAGAAATTAAGTTTCTCATAGGTAATGGTGTTTTTGTTGGTGGTGGTTCAAAGTAAATAAGAGTGGATATAGAACTTTGTATATTCTCCAATGAATTTTTCTTGCGAATCAATTGTAAGTTTAAGAGCGTTATAAGACTACACATAAATGACATAGAAATTAAGAATTAGTGAATGAGAAAGGTCAGATGATATAGTCCAGTCCCAGGCTAATCATATGGAAGAAAATTTGAATGAGAATGAAATAAGTATGCATGAGATTGTGCAAGCATTGAAAGGTATGAAAGCAGGAAAGGCGGCAGGGTGTGATAGGATATCGGTCGAGATGCTGAGGGCTGGTAAGGGTACCATTGCTAAGCAGCTGCACCGCCTTTTGAACCTTTGTTGGGTAAGTGGCCAAGTACCAAAAGACTGGCGTAAAGCTGTCATTGTGCCACTATACAAGGGTAAAGGGTCGCAGCTGGAATGCAAAAATTACCGTGGTATTAGCCTTCTCAGTGTTGTCGGCAAATTGTATGCAAAGATTCTGATTGAAAGGATTATGAAAGAGACTAATGACAGAATATGGGACGTGCAAGCAGGGTTTCGAAAGGGAATGGGTTGTACGGATCAAGTTTTTTCTCTACGATGCATAACTCAGAAATCTCTGGCTAAAAGCCAACGAGTATATTGCGCTTTCGTAGATCTAGAAAAGGCTTATGACCGTGTGGTGAGGAATGAACTATGGTCGATTTTGTCGATGTATGGGGTGAGCAGTAGCCTGATCCAAGCATTGAAATCTCTCTATGAAGATTCCAATGCTTGTGTTAGGATAAATGGCGCATACACAGAATCGTTTCGCATCGGAACAGGTGTGAGACAAGGATGTGTAGCGTCACCATGGCTGTTCAACTTATACATGGACAACTGTCTGACCCGACTGAAAGAATTTGATTGTGGACTAAGAATGAACGAGTTACTTATCAAATGCCTGCTGTACGCTGATGACCAGGTTATATTAGCCTCATCAGAAACAGATTTGCAGGAGATGGTAACAGTCATGCGTGAAGCTTTGACAGAGAAAGGTATGAAAGTAAATGTAAGCAAGACAAAGGTCATGGTTTTTGAAAGGGATGAACAAATGACGAAGTGTGAAATTAAGATTGCGGGTGAGAATGTTGAACAAGTAAAAGAGTTTGTGTATTTGGGATCTGTATTTACGAGAGATGGAAAATGTGATAGTGATATTGAAAAGAGGGTGAAAGCTGGGAATATGATAAACGGGGCTTTGCACACTTTTATGAACAGCCAAAGCGTGTCCAGAAAGGCTCGTATGGCTGTTCATAATGGAGTGCTGGTCCCGACATTAATGTATGGAAGTGAAAGTTGGGTATGGGAGAAGAAGCATGAAAGTAGAATAAATGCAGTAGAAATGAGAGCGTTGAGGAGCATGGCTGGGGTAAGGCTGAGCGATCGATTGTATAACAGTGTGATAAGAGAAATGTGTGGTTTGAAAGAAGATGTAATGACAAGGATTGAGAAAGGGATGCTCGCATGGTTTGGTCACGTAGAAAGAATGGATGAAAGGAGACTGACAAAAAGGATATACATGGCGAAAGTGAATGGAGAAATGGGAAGGGGAAGGCCTAGGCGGATCTTTCATAATCAAATTGAAAGTCTATTAAATAAGGGCCAGGTCAAGAGTACCCGAAACCGACGGGCATGCATGATGAGATTAATGAGATTGGATGAAGCGAAAGAAGTATGTAAGGATCGTAGCAAGTGGAAAGAAGTGATCTCTGCCTACCCCTGTGGGAGAAGGGCGTGATATATGTATGTATGTATGTACATAAATGACAACGCCCCAACTTCTTCACTCACTTGCCTTGGACTATCCAGTAATAGGAATGGTATTCGTTATAAAGTTTACTATTCTGAGACCATTAGATTATTGTGATTAGATCAAACCAAAGTCCGATCCAAATTGCACGCAAAACCTTTTAAGAGAAGCATTAATGAGAACCTAATTGATATCAAAACGGTTATATTGTTA
Organism: Cataclysta lemnata; assembly: GCA_963931975.1. Classification (NCBI taxonomy): domain Eukaryota; kingdom Metazoa; phylum Arthropoda; class Insecta; order Lepidoptera; family Crambidae; genus Cataclysta; species Cataclysta lemnata. The sequence goes on along the minus strand of OZ008353.1, from coordinate 8,472,677 downwards.
AATAATGCATTTCCTAGGTTGTAGCAAGTTGTTTAAGAAAAACATTACTAATACCTAATTAAACAAATGCCACACAAACCCAAGAAAACTTAAAAAAGGCTCAAATGTGAACACGGCCTTACAGACGACGGTAAATATACTGTTCTAGTTAATGGTTCTTTTGAGTAAGTAATTTATTCTGTGATAAATTGTGATTACACATTGATAAATGTCCCAGCGTATAGGTGTATAATCGTCGTACGGAAGAATAACAGCATTTGTGAGGGAAAACTAGCATTAGGGCTGAATAAATGTGATGTATTAGAGATTGCGTGGGTAAATAAGACGCGATTTTCAATGAACTGTGCCGGCTTTTAATTAAAGCAGTGATTAGATAATTAAGAAGTTACTAATGGATAACTAATGGTCGATTATGTTGATAGTATAACAAGGACACTGATGCCAATTCCTCATCATGTTTCAAGCCTAGGTAGGTACTAGGTAATGGTTAAATATCAGACTGATATTAAAACATTAGTAACAATTTTTAACAATTGATTGAGTTAACTATGCATTAAAAAAAACCGGCCCTTAGCCGCGGAAGAGATTGGGGTTGGTGACAATTGTATTCTGCTCTGTCGTCACCACACACCTAAGGTAATCATTAAATTTAATATAATTGAAACACTTGAATAATAAAGGTACTTAGCACATTTCACATTTCAATTCTTTGTAATTCAAAAGCCAATCTTCAGACGTTCGGAAGTTTCACAAATAAGTTATTAATGCGCCCGTTTGCATTGTAAACTCGAAGTCTCTAATAATTAACAGTTGCGGAAATAAGGCAAGCGTAATGCGGAAATATGGATCGCCTTTAGCCAGTGTCCTCAAGAGATTTACAAAATATTGTTGGCAACATAAAGAAATATAAATATTCATAAATATTGAAACCGGGATTTATATTGTGACAGTCCGTATTTTTTCTCCATCGTCAGTTGGTCAACAGACAGCTAGTACTCGAGAATTGAGTCTAAAATCACAACCAAATAAAGGTGATCTGATGAACGTGCAAATAATACGGCAGAAAACTAAACTTTGCCGATTCACTGGATGAATATCAACGACGTAGCCCGTTAATTGGAGGCAAGTTGGATGTTGTCGCTCTCTATTTGAGCTAACTTACAGATACAGTGTTTGTTTAGTTCGTCTGCGAATTTAAGCATTGAGAATAAAATACCGTTTGCATTCGTTGCTTGTCTAAATATTAAACATACTGACATAAAACATGCCTATATCCAGCCAGGCTAGCATGAACACCGAAACACGCTATGGTATAGGTATAGCCATTTACCGCTTTGAACTGCCAAAACTCCATACATTTTTGACAGTTGCTGAAAGAGTAACACCTACATTTCGCTACCTACGCTAGGACCCAGAGGAGAATCTATTGCCATCGCGGAAACCACAGTATATTACTAAGTGGACAAACATAACGTATTTAAGCCCATTCCTCGTTACTGTTTCAACCGTAAGGCCATAGAAAACAGTAATTGAAATATTGACATTGATGTGGAAAGGAAGAGGAAAACTGCAGAAGAAATGTATTGACGGATTGCCAGTCAGAAATTATATAAATACTAGTGGTCGCCCGCGGCTTCGCTCGAGTTAATGTCGGTTGGTAATAGCCTAACATCAATAAATGGACTATCCAACACAAAAATAATTTTTCAATTTGAACCAGTAGTGTCTGAGATTAGCGCGTTTAACCAACCAACCAAACAGACTCTTCAGCTTTATAATATTAGTATAGGATATAGATGAACGGAATGAGTGAGGAGATAGCAGCTAACAGGAAGAAAAGAGCTACTGCGCAGACCCCAAATGAAATAGGTAAGGACTAGAGCATGATATTTTTGAGTTTTATATAAACATTATCAACATCGCCCTGCTCTTATCCCATCATATTTGGGGTCGGCGCAGTATGTCCTCTTTTTCCATTCTCTTCTGTCACTCGTCATCTCCTCATTCACATCCATCACCTTCATATCGCATCTCACACAATCCATCCATCTTTTCAGTGGTCTTCCTCTACTTCGACATCCATCAACATTCATGTCCATAACTTTCTTACTCAAATTCATAGCATCACGTCTCATTACATGTCCATACCAAGCTAAACGGCTCCCTTTCATCTTCTCTGTTACTGTGTCTCCCTCTTATGTACTCATTCCGTATTTTGTCCATTTTCGTCACTCCGCACATCCATCTCAACATTCTCATCTCTGCCGCATGCAATTTTCTTTCATCCGTCTTTTTACAGCCCAACATTCCGATCCATACATAAAGACAGGTCTTATAACAGACTTGTAGATATTTCTTTTTAGTTTCATTGGCATTCTTGGGTCGCATGTAGTTGCTGTGACCTGTCGCCATTTCATCCAACCTGCGTTGATCCGGTTTGTAATTTCCCGATCGATCTCCCCCATATATAAGCATACATGCGGATAAATTGCGCCTAATAATTATTCCCGTAGGAGTACGAGTCGGTAATAATATTCTCTCCGAGCAACTCCATTACATTTCGCAGTAGTAAAATTAGTTATAAATTGCGTTTAACTAGCGCCGCTATAATGTCCACGTGGAATAACTACAAAGTAACTTTATTGTCTTTTTGACAACGTGACGGGAACACTGTAAGGCGTTACGACCATCATCAAACCGTTTAGCTTAATTTTCCAGTCCGTCATGCCACGATATCGTTTCATGGGGAGCATAAAGTATGCCATAAAATCCACAACACAAACATAGGTGGCAGCGGAGCCCACTAAAAGGGCTCACAACAAATAAACGTGGCCCAACCAATATTTGCTATGCGTAGAAGCATGGAACCCGGTGATTCCGTATCTCGCTTTATCTTGTGGGTATTGACTGTTTTGGCAGTCCGTTTTGGAAAATGATGCTGCTAGGCCGGTTCGATGGCGATTGCGTAAACTAACATAAATAGATGAAAGACATAAATCACGCCTATATCCCCGAAGGGGTAGGCAGAAGTGTTTAACATCCAAGTTTCGCCAATTATTTTACGTACAGTCAACAGCACGTCAGACTACCACAAAATGGCAAATTTTCTCAATCGATTTTGTGCTCTATTATTACCATTTTAAGGTTGACAATCGATTGAAGAAATTTGACAGTTTTCAATCACGCCTATTATATCTCTGAAGGGGTAGGCAGAGGTGAATCAACACCCACGTTTCAATGATAGCCCGTAATAGGTGGCGAACCTATTGCCATGTATCGGGCACGTAAATCGCAGTTAGTATTGCTAGCTGGTATAAGAGGAATGCTGCTGCCTCATTACTCATTGCTGCTTAAACCTTGGTCAGATTGTATTGCTACGCCTTAGCGGGAGATATTCGGGGTGGTGACAATTGTATTCTGCTCCGCCATCACCATACGGCAAACTAAACAGTGGTTGCTAAGGCCTCCCATTGGATGTGTGAACAAAAAAAAAATATCTCAAGTACTTAAATGATGACGAAGGACTGTGGACATATTCGATGGCGTAATGGCTAAGCGCGCAAGTGTGATTACGTAAACTAAGCAATTTTCTTTAAGGCCAGTCAACCATTTTGGTAACCAAAAATTCATTACCTCGAATTGCACCGTGGACCAGCAATCGGTAATATTCACCAATCCACATTAGGTCAGCATGATGGCATATGGCCCATTCTCCCTATAGTAGCGCTACTGGATTAAGTTCTTCGTTCAAGTTCAAGCAGCTTTGTTATTCTTCTTATTGTTGTTTATTATTCAAGTAGAGATTGTTTTTTGATATTTCTTTTGTATATTTCTTTGCAAGTTTTTTTGTTATTACTTGAAGCATGTCGCGCCTTTAGAACTTGTAGGAGTTAACTTTAGTTTTATCAATGTATTATTTTCCGTTCTTATCTATACAATTACATCACAACAAATTATTAACAAATCAGCAGACACTCTTTTGGTTGAGTGAACAAATTTTGCTGCTCATTCAAGCAAGATGGACAGATACCTACTGTAGTTTGCTGAGCTATTAGAACCAAAATGGACAGATACTGTTCTTTTCTGAGATAATATCCGTAAAAGAACATGAACTGATTTATTTTATATATTATTTGAACATTATATAATATATTATAAAAATCATGACCAAGAAATATTGTCGCAATTATTTTATTCGGACCTTCCTTCTTTGGAAATGATTTATTTTTATTTAGTTTAATAGTCAATTAAGATAGTATGTGACAAAATTAACAAGACAGTGAGAACGAAAGGGAAGCTGAAAGAGTACTACTACATAAGTAAGCTACATAAGATGGATGTTTAGTGTGAAAGATACTACTAGTGTGATAGATACTATTACAAACGACAAGGCAATTTGGACATCTCGTAATGGCTAATTGATTTACATCTGGTTTGGTCAAATGGTCAGATTGCTGGCTATTGGCCAAAAGGTCCCGGGTTCGCTTTACGGTAGGGACAAGTATTAGTGACTCGAATACAGGCTTTTGTTTTAGAGTCACTGTTGTTTAAATGTTTATGTTCGATTATTTTATTTATAATAATTATGCTTGCACGGTGTTTATTTGGTAATTAATCATTGTTTCGTAATTAATTTTTATTATTTATGTTTTCTATGTTATCTATGAGCCCAATTAATTTCTTTTCTTTCTTTTAGTGCTGCTTTTTCATATCGAGAAGTCTACATTCATGCATTTACCTGACGGACGACGCCATAAAAATTAACAGCCCTTACAGTTCCAAGCCGCCAGCCTTTATCGCTTTTCAAATAAAGTTTCATATTGACTAAGCCATCTGCTACTTCGGCAATCGGAGAAAATTTTAATTGGCTCTCATCTTATACCATAGACAGATTGAAAGTGGCACCAATGATAGAAAAAAAATTAAGTGAGATTGGCTTGTCATGTTAGCAGAAAGGACGTAACGCATGTGACAAAAACATCATTTTTTATAGATTGTAAGATAGCGTTCTACTTTTCAATCTATTAAAATTCATAGGGCCGATTTTTTGATGCATATTTAACTGAACAAATTGTTAAAAATTGTTCTTTATCGTTAAATATCAGACAGATATTTAACCATTAGTAACATTAGTAACTATAATTATTACTAATGGTTAAATATCAGACTGATATTATACAACCATTTAGTAACAATTTTTTATAATTTTTTGAGTTAACTATGCATGAAAAGACCGTTCCTGAGGGTTAAAAAAGTTATAAGGCAGCAGTTATATTGTTATAACATCTAGTAATATGCTGCCATTAACATATGCCTGATAGAGGCTCCCATAAAATGGCGATATGTGAAACATCTCTGCTTACCCTTTCGGGAATAAATAGGCGAAATTTTATGTAAGTAATAATAAAAATAATACTCCTTTGGCATACTTAAATGGACTCAAACTGAACTGGATGCCCTGGATAGAACAGTTCGTACATTGTTAACAGCACATCGTATGCATCACCCACGTTCATCGACTATGAGATTGTATATCCCGCGGAAGTGTGGTGGGCGTGGCTTCTTAAATGCCAAGACACTACATAACCGCGAGATAAACAATCTAAGGGAATATTTTCTCCAGGTCGATATGGGGATTCATAGAGATGTAGTTGTTGTTGACAATGGACTCACTCCTCTATTTTTAGCTAAAGAAAAATGGCGCAAACCTATAGTTCTTAGTACTCTGGACCGCAACGCTGTGTGGCAAAGCAAGGAGTTACACGGCAGATTCTACCGAGCTCTCCATGGGCCCGACGTAGATTTACCAGCCTCAGTTTCCTGGCTCCGTTTCGGTGACCTTTTTGGTGAAACCGAAGGTTTTGTCTGTGCAATTACCGATGAAGTGGTGATGACGAATAACTACCGGAGGTTTGTTCTGAAGGATGGCACAGTGGATGTTTGCCGAGCATGCCATCGCCCGGGTGAATCCCTCAGACATATAATCTCCGGCTGTTCTCGTCTCGCAAATGGCGAGTATTTGCACAGACATAACCTAGTGGCCAGGATAATACACCAACAACTTGCTTTGAAATACAATCTTGTAGCATCAGAGGTGCCGTACTATAGATATGTGCCAGAACAGGTTCTCGAAAATAGCCATGCCACATTGTATTGGGATCGATCTATCATTACAGACAGGACTATTGTAGCTAATAAGCCTGATATTGTATTAATAGATCGACATGAACGCCGCGCAATAATTGTTGACATCGCTGTTCCTCATGACGACAACCTTGTGAAAGCCGAAAAAGATAAAGAAAACAAATATCTTGATTTAGCTCACGAGATTGTTGACATGTGGGACATCGATTCAGCAATTATTGTTCCGATAGTTCTATCTGCCCATGGCTTGATAGCCAAGAGCCTCGATAAACATCTTAAGAGGCTCGCGCTAGGTGGTTGGGTCAAGAGTCAGATGCAGAAGGCGGTACTTCTGGACACGGCGCGTATAGTGAGGAGGTTCCTGTCTCTGGATCCTTAACCACCGGTAGCCGGGACCCTGATCTTGCTACCGATGGGGAACTGCATTTTTGTATTTTTAAATGTTATATTTTTTAATGTTTTATATTGTAAAAATGTAATGTTTAGAAATATGATTTTGTATGTATTTGAAATGTAATAAAAATGGAATAATAATAAATATTTTTACACTCACACCTATCATCTAGCCCAAAGTAAGTAGCCTAAGCACTTGTGTTAAGGATACTAGATGACGAACATATTTTTGATATAATTATGTATATAAATGTTGAAAATATACTACATAAACATATACACAACCATGACTCGGAAACAAACATTTGTGGTCATCACAACGTTTGCCCCTACCAGGATTCGAACCCGGGACCTCTTGGCCAATACCCAGCAATCTGAGCATTCGACCAAGGCGGCCGTAAGTAACTTGTGTAGAGGAGGATAACGATGACTGGTCGTTTTCGGTGTACTACTACTAAGTTCTCGATGTCAAAAATCGTTTATAAGAATATTAGGAATAACAATAGCGTCTTATATATAAATGATATATCGGAAATTCTCATAATAAATGTTAAAAACAAAAATAATAAATGAATGTAATTGTATTGTATTTGTAATATCCCTTCCTAAATTCGTCAAATTTACTCAATTCTCCAAAACTCACAGATGAATTAAGAGATTTCGATTTTGATTATCTAATTCAAATATTTACTTAACATTATGTTGGGATGTTTAAAATATCTTCAATTGATTTTCGTGAATTGCTAAACACTTGATCGATTGTCAAATAAACAACAATCCGTAAATTAAAGAAGGTAAGCTGTTGAAATAATTTAAGGTTATTAAAATAATATTTCTTTGAGTTATATTGTTATTTTACATGATTTATACAAAGAAAAATATGTCAGAAGTTTTTGGGAAAATTATTATGTTCTAATCTGTAACAAGGGCTCTTAGCGGGCGGCTTGGCGCGCCTGTCATTGTGATATTTACTAAGGCCGGTCATTGAATGGGTGACCAAAAATAGACTAAATATTTCGAGTTCCTCCGGGCTTCGCAGGCACATTAAGTCGTTGGGCTGTATTTGCAGTCGCTAACACTCACCAATCAAAACATTATGGCCTATTAAGTGAGATTTTATTTCAAAATTTAAGTTAAATAATTATTTTCTTTCTAAAACTATTTCTATATAAATAAAATGGCAGGCAGATAAAATATTTTAAATATTATTTTCAGAAAATGAATCTAATCACAAAACCAAAGCACACATACATGTTTCCCTAAAATACAAATAAAAAAGCCTCGATGAATGCGTAAAGCATTGGAGATGTACTCTAAAATTCACTTAACTTGATTAAACACTTCGACTTATTGGTTCAATGACAAAAATTGTGGTTATTTGAAAGATTGGAACTTTTGGCCTTTATTTATCTCCAATTTTTTCTAATCCTTGAGTACTTTTGATGAAGAAATAAACAGACGTCTAAATGTAATAAAACAAATACTAAAAATATAAATATTTAAGTAGTACCATCTGAAAGATTGAGTTTAATGATTCTGTACCGAATCTGCTACTGTAATAATAATCTTCACATATCTATTAACGACATAAATCGGATATACCGATAAGTAATAACAGGTGCAGATTCTGCTAGGAAATTGAAGAAAGATCAGTCTTTTTCACACCTGTGAATATTTAGCGCTCCACCTTTTGCCAAACCTTTTAAGAATTTAGTTTATTTAGTCAGTTGTGCATTTCTTCACAAATTAGTGTCTTTGTTGTCTTTAAGCTTATTACACCATGTACAACACCAACGGGAAAGAATGGGGGTGGCGACAATAGTATTCTGCTCTGCCATCACCACACGGCACAGGCAAAAACATACTGTGCTGAGAAAATAATTAGGGACCAAACGCGGGTGACAAAAAGGGACGCCGCTCTACTCGGCTTTTAGCGTTGTCTCACTTTAACAATGGGAATTGAGTCGCGTTTAGAGTTGGTGATAAGGCCCCTGAGTAGAGAGATGACATAAACTCAGTTACAATCGACACCAGCATGTTTAACTAACTTAAAATTTATAAACATTAAAATGTTATTTAGCATGGACAGCATTCAGAGCTAAACACATTTCTAACGAACTGAACCCTGTATCGAGTTCTCAGCGGAAATTAGTAGACATGATTGACAGTCCATTAAATGCGGACATTTTCGTGGTCCGTATCAAAATTACTCGACGCCATTTCCGATCTGGCGTTCAATTTCTCCCGAGGAAATTTGCAGGGCTTGCGACACTTAAATTATTGGTGGGAGAAAACACTTCAGTTTTTTTCTGCATTTGCGGTGTTACGTAGATTTTTGCGTAACTGCTGGGTTCGCTTCGATGATTTTGCGGAAATTGCACACTAGTTTCTATTATTGCAAAATATAACTTATATTTAAGACTTCTTCGTTCAAAACGTCTATGAAAAAAGACTCAATTTTCTGTGTCGGCATATATAAATAAAAAGTTAATATTTTTGTAATTCTTCTAACCCAAAGTAATTAGTATATGCATTCATGTTATGGATACTAGATGACGGACAACTTTTATTATAAATTATAATTATAAGTCAAAACAAAAATTATTTTCATCTTGGCAACATAAATCGAGTTATGCTTACATGATATTTAAAAAAAAACAATTATTCCGATTAAAATCTAATAACAACAGATACGAGTTTCATTTTAAAATACGTTCCCTTAAAACGGCTTACTAAAGTTTCAAATATGGTCAGAAAATTTTTGTAGAATAGACGCTATCGAAACTCTTTGGCAGACACTAAATAAAAGACATAAGCTTCTTACTGTCCTAATCAAGGGGAATTAGCGTCAATCGAATGAAGCCTAGGACGTACAAATTCCCGTAGAAACCATGAAGCGCTTAAGTGAAAAGTTTTCTTTTCAAACAAATCGGACTAGGAGAAGTGCATTCTGTGAAAGGATCGTTAGTTATTCTCTCACTTGTTTTTTTAGTTTTACGATACTTCCAATGGAAAGTGCTAAAGATTCTGGAGTGTAAAAAATACTCTGCAGTGTAAAGAAAACGGCCTCATAGCAACATGAATCAACAAAAGTAACATGTCTTTTTATAGCGTGTTACTGTGTGTTCAATTTCTGACTACAGATACTTTTGTTTTACTCGGAAAAATATTAGATTCAATCTGTAACACAAAACTGCTTATTATCTAAAAAAAAACATTTTGAACGTTTTTCAAATAAACAACTTAACTTATAAGAAATAACTTTTTCAATTTTATTTATTTTGTACCGTAGTTTCGAACACTTTATAGCGGCCGTAGTCTCGGAAAAACTGACGTTGTCTTTAGATAAAAATAAAAATACCGTCAAATTATTTAAGTGCTCTAATTTAGCCAAACTGAGCTCACAATGTCTATGTATTATATTTTTCAGGTCGTTCAACAGCTAGAGGAGAAGAGGTACATAATACTTACAAACCTTTGTAAAACTACTTTTGTTTTTTTTTTGTTAACTACTTTTAATATCGTTATAAAGGCGAAAATTCTTATCACTCCATGGATTCACCGTACGACTATCGGGTATATAGTATGGATAGAGAAGGGAGTCAGGAGCAGCGCTTAGGACTTATGACCTAAGTGTAGGTTTACGAAGCCCCTTCGCAATATCTCAACGCTCACCTTCCCAGACTTCTCTCTCTGCCCAACCAAATTTGGCAAGATTCTGTTAGAGCCGCTTTAATTCCAATGTCCAATGTCCTTACGAAAGTTCTAGACAAGCCAAGGTGTTTTAGAAAAGTATATAAATAAGTATGAATGTCTGGAAAGACGTTTCTACAAAAGCAAAACAAATAATGAATTCTATAGATAGATTTGTAAATAAGACCAACAAATAATAGCAAAACCCATACAAACAACAATATTGAGGGTAATAATATTGAGGTCAATACAAAATTTCCTGCTCAAGATCCACACCAAGTTGTATCTCTAAGTGTACAAGTGCTTAACGTTTGGGACTCCCTTAACGTCCGGCCGGCAAGCCAAATGTTTGAACAAACAACGGGCATATATGAACATCCTTGAGGAACTTCAGTTTGTTGACTTAATTCCGACTTAAGTCCCGTTTAAAATACAGCGCGGATAATCAGATTACCCCACTTTGACATTTATACGCATCTACGCACATTGGAATAAGGGTCCTTTTAAATTGACACGCACCAAGTGCTACCTTACGGATAGTACATCAATAGGAGTCTAGGCTTTACAAGTCCAACCAAACACAATATATTATTTAGGTTTTGAACCGTTTGCCCTTGGGAAATGGTCTCCCAGAGTCAGCTTAATTGGCTTTATTTTCTATTCGGAACATTTTGATTACTCTGTCAGTATGTAATAAGCAATCTCCATCAAAATAATATGAAGACTAAATAATATTTTATTCTCGAGCGTTGTTCTAAGAAAAATTTCAGAAAAATACTTACATTACCTACCTCTACCATTTTATAAGAAATAAGGCTTAATGTATGCCTTCAGAAGCATGGAGAAACGAGATCATATATATTTGGTCACCCATCCAGCCTAAACTAACATGCTTAGTCGACGAATCGAGTTTGTCTCAGTGTGATGGATGAAATGAATTAAAATAGATTGGATGGTTAGATGACGCCTGACCGGTTTGAAATTCAAGTGGAAGCATACTGCGCTGACCCTAGATGATAGTGACAATGTAGTTGGACGCATATAATACAAATGTCAATTTTTGACAGGTTCTCTTACATTTGACACTAAGGTCGCCAAGTTGTTTTCTCTGCAATACGTCAGTTTCATACATGTGTATTCTGTGTGTTCGAATAGGTATGACCCCTAGCTGAAAATGGGATAGCCCGGCTAGCATGACCACCGGAACACGGTAATGATATACCTAGCCATATTGCTTTGAACTGTCAAATATACAATGATTTTTGACAGCGATAAACACATACATAAATCATGCCTATATCCCCGAAGGGGTAGGCAGGAGTGAATTTAAAACCCACATTTCACCATCTAAGTTAGGTCCCGAAGCGTTAAATGGCTTTATCATACACTGTTTCGGTGGTCATGCTAGCCGGGGTAGGATAATAACGAATAGAAGCTATAATATGCTGCGTATGTTGCTGAAAGCTCTTATTCAGTTTAATGGTAAATTAAATAATTGAGTTGTGGGATCAAAAATTAAAAATAAATTACTTATCATTTTCATTTTAGTTTTTTTTTATCTTAAATAAAATAAATATCTCAGTTCGACAGCGGTTTTGAGAAAGCTTTAGGGGATCTCAGTCTACCTTATGTAATATGTAAATAGAGCGTTGATACCAGCGCTCTTATTTACAGACTATGCTGAATAGAATCAAATTGCTACTGGCACTTTGTTTCACACAATATTGGCCCTGACGCTTGATCACTGTAATCAAATTGTATAGCGCTTCGACAGAGAAAAAAGCTCTCACTTGAGATTGTACTACGAAAAGATTTCGTCTCGCGTTGCTTATTACAATAATTTCTTTGTAGGATTGGATATAAAAAAATATATTTCAACATATTGCATGCTTCTGGCGTCTGTCTTTACTACGACAGTGCCTATTCAGGACTGCCAAATATTTCCATGCGACTTTCAATCTTAAACCGCTTTACATAAGTGCATACTACATACAGCTTAGTGAAGACCCTCGAATACCAGTTCAATTTCGGCCGCGATTTGCTTTTAATGTCTTCAATGTCGTTTTCCAATCAAAAATCTCGACAGTCAGAAGCCTAAAGTGTTAAATACGTACATATCTACAACCGTCACATAGTTTTCAAGCGTATACATATAGGCAGATGTGTATTGGATACACCCACCAGTTTCCTCGTTTGGGTAATGAATAGGTACGCCCCTAATAGTTAACTTTTCTTGTTTTCAACATACTTTTATTATGATGTTATGTAAAAATAGACAGAAAATGAAGACACCCATTATTTTAATGTTTTCTGAATTCCGTCGTTTTCATACAAAAAATCATGTCATTCTAAACAGACGTAAGCGCCAAATGACGTCACAGGGACGAAAAAATGGCGAAATGACAATCTGGCGTTTCCGGTGGCTAAAATAAAAACAAATCATTTGAAATGTTTGAAATTAATTTTCAAGTAAAATACGTTTTAAATTTGTTAAAATTAAAGTCTGGGAAGGATTTTAAATTTATTGCTACTTTATTAATGTTATTTTCGTCGATGACAATTAATGACAATGGATTTCATTCATGACCGACAGACATGATATTGATTAACTTCCTGAATGTGACGTCATCGCATGTTTTTCATCATCGCCCGCTACGTGTACGGAAAATCGCACTTGTACTGTATTTGCCTCAAGCGGTAACAACGAAAGGGTCAGATCGCATATTTATTTATTTATCGCTTTAGGCCCGAGTTCACCAACACGTAAAACAAGCTATTAAACGATAACCGTCAGTCTTTGACAGTTCTTCCATACGGCAAAATGTCAAAAAGTGTCGGTTAAATAATTAATCACCTGTTTATGTGTTGGTGAACTCCAGCCTAAATATGAGACATTCTTTATTTTAACGCCCTTGGAAATAGATGCACTATTATATAGAGTTCTTCCGTGCTTCGGAGGGTACTGCCGTGTTGCCAGTTATTATACATACATACATAAATCACGTGTATATCCCCGAAGGGGCAGGCAGAGGTGAACTAGCACCCACGTTTCGCCAATTATGTTAGATTATTATGCTTGCGTTAATACCTAATAAACGGAACTGGTTCAGCGTAATCCAGTACCGTTTACAAACCTTACCTTATCTATCCTTTACCTTACCTTTACTACCTGAAGCGGGTACGATCAATAATAAACTCGTTTTAAAAAAATATTATTTGCAATCAGCACTTAATTAAGGCTATGTGGAAATAATTTTACCTACCACAGTTTTACTCTTTATTGCAATTAAAAATACACCAAATGCACACACAATAAATACATAGTTTGCAAGGGCGGACTTATCTCTAAAAGAGATCTCTTCCAGTTAACCCACGAAAACTAGTATAAATTTAATTTGTGGTGGAAGTGACTAAAAAATGCGAATAGAGTGGAATAACACAAACCAATGTACTTTCAACTTTCAATGGACAAATCAATATACTTTTATATAGCATATAAATACTATTATGTATTAAACACAATATTTATTTGAATAGATACTAAATAAATACAATATTATAAATACTACTTAAATACTGGAAAAAAACATGAACTTTAAAACATTATCATCTAGAGACTTGTGACAAATAATATTGTTTTACCTACCACAGTACCCCCTTTAGGCAATATACTCGATTTGGTTCACCTTCCCCTATGTCAATTTTAGCGAACGTTTACGCAATCGCAGGCCGAACACGCTAAGCCACTGCGCCATCAAGCTTCTCAATGTAATAAATATTTATTTATTTATATTCGATCAACTTGTTGATTTGATCCTATTTCCTAGTCTACGCCCTTTTCCTCTTTGGGCGTATGGTATTAAAAATGATATTGAAGATAACCAATTTGTTCCCAAAGGAGCCAGTTTCGTTGGCTCTTACACAGGCAGCCGACCGCGGGCGTCTTTGTGTGAATATTGGCTCTTTCCTTCAAGGGCAAACGTGTGCCCATTCAATGGCTGTCAACTGCACAAGAGCTAGGCTTCACAGAATCTGGAGCAATCGTTTGTAACAACGTCAAGTTAAATATTGATACTGGTCAAAATTAGACATATCACTCAATCAATCATTCAATGTGGTGACGGCAGGGTAGAATACAATTGTCACCACCTCGAATCTCTTCCGCGAGAGTCGTACAAGGCGACTAAGTGTTCAAAAATGGTGAGGAACGGGCAGTCATTACACTTACATTACTATTTAACAATATAATAATTAGAAATATAGGGCTTAAAATGGTTTGTGAAATGTGGGCCATCGAACACCTCGGCCTAGCACATGAAAGATATTGATTAACTTATTATGTTAACGAATATTTTAACTCCACGTGGGTGATTAATCATCTCTGCTCTCACCTTTAATATCCCCTTTTAAAAGAAAAGAGGCGTGTCTTATGTTTTTATTTATTTGTGATTGAATTATTAAATTGGATGTAAAATATATGTAAAATTCTTACTTTTTGATAGGCGCTTCATAATTTGCCAATCTTTTTCATAGATGCCCTCTAAATACACGGAAATAGCGTTCGGTTACAAAGTAACAAAAGACTGAATTCAATGAGGACATCAAAAAAAATTATATTCTACTTTTACGCTGAAAATAATTTCTGCGCTCAATGAACGACAAATTAAATGGAGCAAATGAAAAACACATTAATAGATTCAGAAATCTGGCCGCATTTGCACCCTTGTAAATGGGATACATTACCGATCCAGTTAAAACCATTAACTGTATCACTGTTCGCGTTTTATCCGTTTAGCGTAGTCCCGATAAAATCCCCATTAATTTAGATCATGTTTGTTCCGTGCAAATTGGTTTTAACACTAAATTGTATGTGTTTTGTCACTAAGCTTGGTAAACTATGGCTTGAATTCAATTAGTCCCACTTTATTGCAAAATACTGTATGTAGTTTACATACCATACATAAATAACGCATTTCTCCCTACTCTTTTAATGAGGTGTTTTAACAGTCGCATTTGGTCAGCCCATTTTCAGGTCCCATGTATTAGGGGGCGAGTCTGTTGCCATTTACCGGGAACTTGAGTCGCAAAAATTTGCTAGATAGTTCGAGCACCGTGAAACTGCTGCCTATTCCTCGTTAGAGAAAATGACAGAAATGACGACATTTGTATTCTTTTCTGCCGTGCCGTGTGGTGACGGCAGAGTAGAATACAATTGTCACCACCCCAAATCTCTCCCGGGAGTGTCGTACAAGACGACTAAGGATAAATCAATGATCAGGAATGGGCAGCAGCGTTTCTTTTATACCACCTAGCAATAGCAATGTACTGCGACTATTGTACCCGATAAATGGCTATAGGCTCGCCACCTATTACATGGGACCTAACATAATTGGCGAAAAGTGGGTGCTAGTTCACCTCTGCCTACCCCTTCGGGGATGTAGGCGTGATTTATGTATGTATGTATTCTTATCTCTACGGTACTCATATTTAAGATAATTATGATTTGTTGGAAAATCATATATAATCATTAATTAAAGAACAATGTAGATATGTTATTTCAGTTACGAAACTTAATAAAGGAATTGTTACTCAGAGTTATTATGGAGCCGTATGATTTAATATTTGTAATTTCTTTTGAGACCCTGATTAATAATTCAATAGAAAAATGAGTGCAAAAGTTATTTATTATTATCTCATAATTTTCTCTACAAAGATCCACCCATGAGGTAACTTCAGCCTTTCCGGTTTTATACTATTTTGTTGCCTTATCATAGAACAAAGCTTTATTGGTTTGAGAAATCTCAGGATGTCCCGATGTGTTAGCAAAGAATTCACCGTGGTATTGGCTTTAAAGCCAAGTACACACACGCTCAAGCCACAATGACATCGTACAAAACAAAGGGGATCCAAGCATAGATTTTACTGCGCCTATTTTGCTGTAAGTTACTGAGTAATAGTAAGTAAAACTTATATTTACAGGGACGATTAAAAATGACAAAGGTGATTTGTTTCCGTGATGAACACAAAAATAGATCTCGAGGACTGGTTTATCTGTATCTGTATCTATTATGTCGATGTAGTTTTTATATTTTCTATCTATGTCCTTCACATAACTTTTCTAAGGGCCTGTTCCACAATCGACAAGTAAATTCTGAGTAGCTTACTTCGCAGATCATTTGACAGTTGTAATATGAAATATATGTCAATTGAACTGCCAAGTAAGCTACTTAGAACTTGCTTGTCGATTGTGAAACAGGCCCTTAGTGTGATATTTACTTCTAGATAGATGAAATAATAAAATAAAATTTAATGCTTAAATGAACGATACAAATAGGTATAGCAAAAGAAAAAAAGTTTGTTAAGCATCTCTATTATTCCAACATCATGAAAAAAAAACTTTGACGATAAGTCTCAATAAGAACGCAACAAGTAGGTATCCATACAAAAATAAAAATATTGTTGTAAAATAAAACAACAGACAACAACTTCCAAAGCGCCCAAACAAAATGTAGGCAAGAAGTTTACTGACCATTATTATCCAACAAACATCAATATAACACAGATAAATTAACTTCGGCGAACTTCGCGCACTAATTAATTCCTCTCCCGTTTAAACATTTCCTTTCTAAAACAACCAATTAATTTATTTTTGGTAGTGGTCCATTAAAAGTTGTGAGTGGTAAAAGAGGACAGTGGAGTTTGGATGACGGCGGGCTCGGGAAAGTTGCTAAACTTGAAAATGTATCTCGAGTGTCTGAGGACAGGTCTAATGAGGTCAACAACCTATTGTTACTAGCATAATCAAGTACTAGGATCTTCCGAAAGAGAGCTGCAGGAGTGTAAAAACAGTTGAAAATCTGTTCTGTAAAAAATGCAGGATCAAAATGCTTCAAAATAAATTGAGAAATAGAGCAATTTAAAATTGAAACAGACCAAAGCCAGACATACGATAATGTTTCAAGTTTAGATTTTTTAGAAAAACCCTTGATTGGATTAAATTCCTCCGAAAAAGAGGTCAATCGACGAATCCAACTCGGCTGGGCAGCGTTCGGGAAGCCACACGGCGTATACAAAGGCGATTTAACTATGTTGTATGTTAAATATGCATGTTGATTTTACCGCCACAAAAAATAATATAAACAAATTAATTATCCACAAAACTAATTGTAAATAATTATCAATAAAATACCTTATTTCTTCGATATAATTATACTCTCTATTTTGTCTATATATCATTTCTCACTTTTGTCCAAATTGTCATGTCACATTCTAAAATTATATCAAAAAAATACAGAGAAACATAAAAGAGTTTCTAGCAATTAAGTTTCATAATTACTGCTTCTTTTGTTTTTGGGTTGCCATTAATATAAAATTAGAACATAATAAGTATTCATATTAATAATTAATCTGTATCATTGTGCACCTGACTTAGCTTCCCAAGCAGCCATTGTCAGACGTGAAGACATTCATGTTATCCAGTTCACACTTCATTGAATCAGCTCAATGGGAAATATTCTTATTGTTGAAGAGATACAACTTCAACAGACATATAATCCTTCTTATATTAAACGAATTAAACGTTGAAACCGTTGTTTTCTGCCGGGGTATTTAACTTAATGTTAACTTAATGTTTTTTTTATTATTAATTTAGGAATCACAACCTTACCTACTTCACGACTATAGCTATAGCTTATAACTTAGATTCATTAATAATGGTGTCAAACAGGTATTAAATCTTAATAGTGATTTGATACAGCATGTTAATAATGAATAATATGGCACCCGAAAGACGGATGTCTATTATGAATTTTATCCATAGCCATCTACTATGAATTTTACAAAATCTGGCGACAAGTTAAAATCCCTCAGTCCACACTCCACTCATATACCTAAAGGCGTCATTTAAGAATAAAAGTAATTTTATTTAAAGTCGTTTCTCATCATCATCATCTTCATCATTAGCTCTTTAATGTCCCCACTACACTGGGGAACGAGTTTTCGCCTTAGACCAACAACGACGCAGGGACTATGTATTTATGGACAAAAATAAATATCCTAATAATAAGTACAATTTATTTTCCAAGCAACTAGAATAAAAATATTTGTCTCAATACACAAGAATTTAATTAAAGCTTAACTTTAGAGGAAACTTTAATCAAGACTTACTATTAGAGAAGTAGGAGCATTGTTAGAAATGAAACAATTCAAGAACACCTAGTTTCTAGGCCAGAAAACGTGTCGGGACCTATTGTAAGCTGGCAGAAATTCGCTAAGAAAGAATTTCATTAAAGTCCGTGTTCAAAATAACACAATCTTACGAGCCCATTGTCAGTACATACAAAAAAATACAAACTTCGTCAACACTAGGACATGAAATATCCACGGAAACCACTTTTGTGTGATATTTAATTTAATAAATTCAAGAGAACACTGTGAAAACGCATTTTTCTATAGCCGTCTAATGGTTTCTTTTAAGCGACAGAAAAATATCTGTATCTGACATCAAAGCGACCTCGGTAAAACTGTTTGAAGTCCAGAAGAAAGTGGCTGGAATATTGGCTCTTATTGTTGCTTAAGCTGAGTACACATTAGGTGTTGTAAAAATTATTGTTGACTATTAAGTTGCATTACCGATTAATTATTATTCTTCCATGCTCGCCTGGGAGTGAAAAATAACATAGAATGTACCTGGCTGAGGAATATTGCCCGATCGATGTAGACCAAAAATTCTTTGGGCCCCTGAATGATGGACGAACCACCAGCATGCCACAGCATGCCCAAACAGAGTTCATGTAGGCGGTCATATGTAAAACCTAAGCCAAATCGTTGAGACATTTATATTCATTACCAGCTTTTCTGGTGTGATAATTAAATGATATGATTAAAAATGAATTTGACGTCTGACAGGTATGAATGAAAAAGAAAACATACTGCGCCAAAGACAGATAAATTGGGAATAGGGCAGGAAAATTATAATGTAAATGGTCTAACTAAACCATAGCTCTCATCTCCCGAAGAGTCTGTATATTGAAATATAAAATTCACCCCAAGTTTTAAAGCTCATGACAACCGAAATTTTACACTCTCCTCGTTTCATCATTTAATTTTTATTATCACATGTTCTTACCTGTTCCCCTTGCATGTTAAATATATTTGATTGGCATCACGTAAAGTGTTAATATTTATTAAGAAACAAAAATACAGATTGTCTAATATCATCACGTTGTTTTGAGCTATCGATTGTTGTGATGGCCAATATATTATTTACAGCATGGTGGAGCTGCACCCATAAAAGCATTGTGTTTATAATTGTTAGCACTATAGTCAGGGACTTAATTAAGCACCTAACTATAGTCGCCGTAGACAATTCTAACCAAAATAAACAAAGGACGTCCTCCATTTTGCCCAAAATCAAAAGTAAGCAAGCCAATAAAAAATAGTGCTGTATTCTGATAGAACACGTCGGCCTCAGCATTTATTAATATAAAATATACCAAAGCTGTAGCAACAATATTAGTAGTACTATACAGGAAGGAAAGTTTCCATGGGGCATTAAGGGCAGCTATCATATCCCTTGCTGCCACACGAAAATGGTCTTAGGAGACCTTTCCCAACTTTTTGAGTGATGACAATCGACATTCACAGATTTTAAATAAAATGTACAGTTGATGTCAGATGTCCTTTCTTAAATAGTGTGTAACTGCCTTGACAATCTAAATACCTAACTTATAGTACTGTTCTTATAATAGGCTTAGAAGAGATTATTTTCTTCGGCCTTTTTATTAAGTAAGGAAAGAATTTACTATGAGAGTAATTTCTATTAATTTTTGAGGCCTCATTTTTGCGGTAACGTTATCACAAAAGACTATTAAAAAACTTAATAAAGTTCGTCACAAGCACTAAGTATTTATGCTTCACAGAATTCATTCCTCATTAGCGATACTATAGAATGGAAAATTAATACAGTCTCTGTTTTTATTTAATTTGATGCCTGTCCGGGAAATTTTTAATGATGCAGTAGTTTACATCATATTCGGGCCCTAGACTACTTTGCCTACTTATTCGTATTTTTCATATTTTCTTTATTGGACATGCATCCAATTGAAAAATTATCTATACTGTAATTTTTTTATGTTTTTCTCTCTTACACTTTTTCAAGAAAACCTTCGGGAAATATTTGAAGCTTAATGGAGGCTTTGAATGGAGTTAGTTACGCTAATGTATAGGCCCGCATACTTATCGAAAGAACCTTCAAGAATTACACGTGGAAATTAAGACTACCGGGGTAGTAGGAGATTATCCATCGATCAATTTTACCAATAAGGAAATGTCATTCTCAAAAATATCCTACACGAAATTAGGCATCATTGACAACAAGTTAATTGACAATTGACAACAAGTCAACAAGTCAAGGTTAATAAATTTCACTTCGTGATTACCAACTTAAAGATAAATAACTTAGCTTATAATTCCTTCTGGGAACTTGGAATAGAATAAAAATTTTATTATATCGTAATAATTATTAAATGAGACATTCGTTTTCAAAATTAACTAATAAACAATTTTTTTTGATGATTTTAACTAAAATTTGGCGTAGAAGCCCAAAATAATATTTTATCATAAATAAGCGTTTGGTGAAATATTCGTTGGCTGGTTTGGTCGAATGATCAGATTCTCTGACTATCGATCAAAGGGTCAAAATTTGTGTGATGGACACATTAATAGTATTCGAGTCAATTTTTTTTAACACTAGAATTATATCACATTTATCAGACTCAATTTTAGTAGACGACGACATTTGGAAACCTAAGATATTGTGTAGCTTCTACGAAATATTTATTTTATTTAATCTACTTCATACCATTGAAATACGAGCTCACAAACTAAGCTATCAATTAAGCTTGTCAAGAGTTACGTCCCAAATTCGTAATCGATACGACAAGTAATTAATATGAATCAACGACTCCCAAGGCGGTTTTATTTGACGTCTTCTTATAAACAAAACCACGACACTTCCCAATAAATCCAGTGGAAATGTTTCTGAAGAATGAGTCTCTAGCCGATAAAATGCGTAGAAAAATCTCGTGGAGAGAACTAAACCCATCTTTTTGTACTTAGCAATCCTTGGGGAGTTCGGCGTACCTTCTAACGATTTCCTTAATTCGCCCGAGAAGAAATAATATAAGCATTAGCAGCCTCATTCATATTAAACAAGGTTCATTACATTTTAATTCGCATTCTCCTTGTGATATTTGCATGAACAAATAGGTAGTCTACCTTCAATGCATAAATCACTGAAATAATATTAAAAAAAAACTAGAGCAGTAAACGTGGTGCTATGACGTACAATTCCCATTGAGACTACGTTGGAAATGTGAAACCTCTGAATGTAGAATTAGAATGAACTAAGCTAACAGACTAAGATTTGGTAAAGAAAAATGATTTAATTCTTAAAAAACTATTTTTTTATTTTTTTGCAATGCTAACTTATTGATTCTGATTTAAAAATTTTCATTTAAGCTTAAATTAAGTAATTTTTGATTTCTTATTTTTCATTTAACCAAACCTACTAATTGATTTAGACGTTAAGGTTAGTTCCTGAGCTTAGTTCGAACAATAGTTTGCCGGTTTATAGTTCTGTTGACTTGTACTTGTGCATCTAACTACTTAAAACGCATAGATTAAAAACATAGATTTTTACCATAATGTAGTAGTACATCAGAAACTAAAACTGTCCAAAACATGATTTAAAAAAATATCTAGTTTGGCCCGGTAAGCCCGACTTCGATCTCAAGTAGTAAAATAATTGTCCTTGATTTACTTTTTGTTATTATTACCTAACATTACCAATTCTTAAGAGTATCCAACCGATCAAGCGTAACTAGTATCATCACGAAAATTTGGGGTGGCTAAGGTGAGTGTTGACATGTGCAAAGATACCGTTAACCTACACTTGGGACTCAAGTCTTGGGTCACAAGTCCCAAGCGCGGCTCCCCACTCTTCTCCTTCCGAATCCATTGAATGCTAAGAATTTTCGTCTCCGTGTACATTATATACATATAAAGGTCTTCGACAAACAAGCAAAAAAATATTCTTCGAAGCAAAAAGTTTCCTGGAGCGCCTAAGTCGTTTGGGTATTATGCAAATAATATTATGAAAGGGGTAGTGCAGAAACTCGAACTCATGAATATTCACGAGAGAACGTCATTACAAAAGTTCGTTTTTTTATTATGAGCGACCCGGCCGGGCTACAGCAATAATTAGTGCCCGCCTTAAGAGGCTTTCACAAATGATATTCTGTTTCGCCAGCTAGAACAGAAATTGAAATATTATCCCTAACATTTTGCTTTCTATTGAGAAAGACGTCTGACTTCATGGTTAGTTTGTTGAACGTATCTATGCGTTTCGTTGAATTGTATTGGTATGTAGCCAAGTGGCTTATCTATTCGAACGCATAGTATACAACATGTTTGAAACTTACGTATTACAGATAAATCAACACGTCAGTTTCATACTTTTGTTTTCTATGCGTTAAAATGATAAGTCACTTGGCTCTGCTCTGCCGTGTGGGGCGGCGGTGCAGAATACAATTGTCACCACCCCCAATTTCTCTCGCGAGTGTCGTACAAAGAGTTAAAACAGTGATGAGTAACAGGCAGCAGCATTCCTCTTATACCACACGTCAATATAGGTACTGTGATTTATGTGTCCTATAGATGGCAATAGGGTCGCCACCTGTTACAAAGGACCTAACATAATTGGCGAAAGGTGTTAACTCACCTCTGCCTACTAATGTAATAGGACTAAGAATCTACTCTATAATAATAATTGTAACTTGAACCAATAAAATTCCGAATACTATCGAGCTTTACCTATTCCCATGTGAGCTTTATCATTAATACTTTGAAATATGAGTAAGTCCTAAAAAAACCAGAAGCGTTTTCATAAGCTGAAAAACAAGGCTACGTTTGTTGCTGACCGTTCAAATCTTTTGAACAAAAGCCATAATTTACTTGTAATTACATAATTATAGTTAAAAAGTTCTATTCATATTTTTATAGGCTCTCAAAAATATAAAGAAATAGAATCCAAAGCTAAGTCCCTATACAAACACAGTTAAATTCCAACAGGAAATATTCAAAATTCCTGGAAGCAATGTCCTTCAATTAGGAATATGATATCAATACATAAGACTGATGCTATATATTTCATCACCTTCCTATCCTGTTCCCAGGTTATCTGGGGTCGGTGCAGTATGTTTCCTATTCCCTTATTTATCATTCAGTCGCCATCAAGCCATTCACTTCCATTTGATCCATATCATCCATCACACCTCAAATAGACCATGTCAAGAGACCGATGAACAGAGATCGAATGGGATGACAACATTCCAATCTATTCTGCTTACAGTTTTGGTTTAAGTTTTACAGCCTGCCAGCACATGGAAGAGAAAACCTACTGCGTCGACCTCAGATAAACTAGGAATAGGGGAGGAAGATTGACAGGCCCGAAGGCTGACGCATTTATGATATGAAAATGTAATACGGAGGCGAATTTCATCGTCATATTGAAATAAAACGCTAATATAACACGATTCCAGTAGTGAATTCTCTATTCCGAACTGGAGATCACAGTCCTTTCATTGCCTAAGTAAACACGAAGGAAAATATTTGTGTAGTAAACAAGAATTTGCCGACGAGCTTCTAGTCGTGATCATTCACTTTGATGTTTTCAATATTAGACAAAATGGACTATAATATTTTTATCTTATTGAATTATCAATTTCACTGAAAGATTACGTTGAAGCAATCAATCAAATTAATGTTCTTGACTAAGCATCGTTTTAAACTCAGTTATTCTAACGACAATTTTGTTGCAGAATTGATTAATTAGTAGCTCTAAAGCCGTAGTTTGTACTTTTTATTATTGTGTCATTACCGTAGAACAGATAATCGTATACCTACCTAATCTATATTTGATTTTAATTTCAACATTATATAAATAGGGTGGTTAAAGAAAGTTAGAAAAATTGTGTCCTTTATGCGGGAACGCGGGTTCGATTCCCGCTTCAAGACCATAATTTATCGAACTTTTTCTAACCACTATCATTCTTTGTATTAATCAACCACCACCAACAACCTTTATTATTTTTACTATTAGTCTCAGCAGTGCTTTGTAAATAACGTCAGACCATAAGATAAGTATGCAATTATTATTCCAGTAGCAAGTGTAAAGAAGTGATATATGCCCACCATTATTATGCATGCAACTATTTGCCTACACAGGAAATCTACGCCAAGTGTACAACTTAAGTATAATGTAGTATAGAAAACAAAATTAACGCGTTCCATTTGTGATACATGCGATGTCTGAACACAACCAGCCCGGCTAGCACCGAAACACGATATGGTATAGCCATTTATCGCTTTGATCTGGCAAAAATCATTGATTTTTGACAGTAATATCATATCGTGTTTCGTGTGCTATATCATATCGTGTTTCAGTGGTCATGCTAGCCGGGCTGAAGTAGGATGAAAACACCAATGCATCAACCCGTATACACAACATGTAACAGAAATTTTATTAAATTTTTATCCGGCTCCGTGGCCTAGTGGTTCGTCCACCGGAATTAGGATCCAGAGGTCCCGAGTTCGATCCCGAGGGGGGTACAATTTTGTGCTCAATTTGTTTGGTGGTAGGACTTCTTTTAACACGTTGCGTGCCTGTGACGCAATATTTCGTGGCGCCATAGCCACTGTCTATGCAACATTGCATCACTGGCATTGGATGTGTTAAGTCCGGCTGACTAGCTACCATCTTATCAAAAATCTGTAGCCATAATAATAATAATGTTAACAGCATTCCTTGTTCCCTGTCTAGCATAAAAAATAAAATAAAAATAACTCACACTGTAGGTAATTAAAAAATCGAATTAGTATAATACATGTTTCTTCCCCCATACAAACTGTTCAGCCAGTAAATAAAAATGTAGGTATGGAAAATTCTAAAATTAATTTTACAATTTTTGATATCACTATAGTTAACATGTGACTAAGTTAGCTTGGGTAGTGTGCATTATTTCTGTTACATGTTGTAGTGTCAATAATAGTTAGTTAATAGCCCTTCACTCATTTAATGAAACAACAGCACAATTCGAAAATACTTTAAAGCAAGACTTGATTTTAATAGAAAAACGGTTTTGATTTGCGCCTGTTTGATATTCAAGCAGAGATATATCTGGAACAGAATTGTGAACCGTATCTTCACACAGGAAATTCAAACAACCTGATACAATCCAATCGAACGAGGAAACATAGTAAGCGACTTAACGTAAACTCGGGTAATATTTTTAAGCTCAGTTCGTCGGAAATCTAGAAACAAAGTGCCTACCTATAGAACTTTGTGAATATTCCGAGGGTTCGGAATCTGAAGGACGTTCTTATAAATTTATATAGCTAGCACGTTTAAGTGATAGATTTTTAATAATCTAGTAATTGGAAGTTTCTAGATTTTAATAGCTTTTCGTATCCCTTTACTATTAAAGGTATGATATCTTCTTGGAACGAGAGGCTATTGAAATCATGAAAATTGAATAAGGATATTAGTTGGTATATACTAGCTGCTTGGGACCTTCGACAAACTGCTTGATCGGCTTAAAAATCTTAAGAATTGGTAACGCAAAAATTTAACAAATGAATGACATCTTTACCATCTCATTAATGTTCGCATACTCCTTTGGATCTTTAAATACTCATTCCTTTAAAATTTTAATTACAATATTGTTAAGTGAGACTTGATTATTCAATTCTGACAAGTAGGAACCCTTTACAGTTTACAGAGAGTTAATTACAGCTAAGTGTTTCGTTCCTAGTCTAATTTCTGCCGAAACATCTAATGAATTTCTAAAAACTTTTCTTGGTAACAATTTTAATTATTTGTGAAGTTGTCTGGTGATTAAAGTGCCAAAAATAAATCCTTCTCTGAGCTTTTTCTAATACTCTTACCAAGCGGGCGGCGTGACAACATAGCTGGTTCCTTCGCTAATGGACTTTATTGCAAGCAGATAAAGGCGACTTTAGGAGCGCGTGAGATTGAGCAATGAGAATTTATTTGTTGATTCCTTTCATTGGCCACTGAATCATTTCATAACGATGTATCTGGCCAAAGCAAACTTCGAGATAATGGATTGCCTTGTAATATACAGTTTGCCTTTTTTCCGTATTTATATTTTAATTCTCGGGAGACACTACTACCGCTTCGTCCCTTTTCGCGAAATTAAATTTATGTCATCTTTAGTAAATGATGGCTACACGAAATAGACTGTAATATTTTTGTTATTCAAATCAGGCAAAATAAGGAAAAAGGAAGAAAAATTACAAGTTGTTGCATTCTTCTGTTCATATCTTCCGATACATTGAAAACCTTTTGTTACGTAATGTACAAATTATTTATTAGACGAGAAACATTTATTTGGGTTTAACTGATGAGCAGTTGATGACTTTAGTTCAAAATCATAGAGCTACTCTTTATGCATTACGCTTTTTGAGCAGCTCGACAGCTATCTAGGCAATGTTCGCTAAGGTCGATCATTTGATGGTTGACCAAAAATATCATCATCTTCAACAGCCTGCTGGGGCACGGGCCTTCCCTATGGATGGAAGAATATAGGGAAATTGGGCCATAACCGACCACGTTGGCCCGGTGCGGGTTGGCGAGTATTATCGACTGCAGATACGCCGCGTGGTGACGGCAGAGTAGAATACAATTGTCACCACCCCAAGTCTTTCCCGTGGGTGTCGTACAAGGCGACTAAGGATAAATCTGAATACGATTAGGAATGGGCAGCAGTGTTCCTCTTATACCACCTAGGCTAGCAATGTACTGCGACTTTTGTGCCCGATAAATGGCAATAGGCTCGCCACCTATTACATGGGACTTGACATATTTGGCGAAACGTGGGTGCTAGTTCACCTCTGCCTATATATTAGCTCAAAATTCCTCCGTGCTTCGGAAGACACGTTTATTTTTTTATTTTATTTGTTATTATCGTTGCTTTTTATTTAAGGTGGTGAAAACTAAGGTTTTGCAATACAAACAAACTTAAGTGTTAATTTCTGCAGCGTAAGGTTCACAATCCGGTAAGGAAAATTGAGCTTCTCTAGAAGCCTGAAGTAATAATGTCTGTACATAGAATAACCGGCTAGTTCCGAGTCCAACAATATTTCCTTACCCGTGAAATTGTCTGAGCGTCACTTGACGGCTCTCTCAAAACATTTCTCATAAAATTTGATTCCCCGCGGTCTACAAGATAAACATTAATCTACGGATCCATTAGTCGTAACGCCTAGAAAACACTAGAACAAAGTAGCACGAGAGACGGTATCCACACAGTGAAATATAAGGCAGTAGACACACAACATAAATTTAGATTTATTTCCGCTCATTCGAGCGAAACTTATTATAGTTGATTTATTTTTTAACTGTTGTAAAACAAATATTATATTTGTTTTAACATTACATAAATATTAGAAAAATTATAAAAAAAATTGTAGTTGGAAAAAGTATGAATAATTGTAGTCTTGATGCGGGATTCGAACCTTCTATCTAGAAGGTAGGGAAAGGCTGCGTCCCATATATTTATATGTCGCAGCCAACTAGTTTAATTAGCCGTTCAATCAATAGCCTAGCCTCGTCACTAATTCTATAATAGAACAAATTACTGGCACTCGCTAATAGCTCGCTATAGATTAATCGCTAATAGCACAAATTACTGGCACACTAGCATCACTCGCTCGTATGGTGTTAATCGTTGGTTCATAGACTTTTTTTAACCAGGGTTTAACTGCAGTTACGCATTCCTACGCAGCGGGGGGAACTCCGATTTGAAGGATATGTGGGACTCGAGGGAAGAGGTTCCCTCCATACGCTACCAAACGTCCCCTGGGTGATACACCTCAACGCGTAGATGGGGGCCTAGGACATGACTAGGAGTCTCCCATCCATCGATCCCCCATCGCGTTGCCCGCAGCGGCGGGCCCTCCTCAGACCTAGTGCCGCTGCACCCGTATCACGGGGCGCCGCGGCTCTCCCTAGAAGATCCCCCGTCGGGCTGCTGTTCCCGGCTCGGCGGACGAACTTCTACTTCTCAAACGGGCAAGCCCGGAGATAACCCTCCCCACCTATGCACACAGCCGACGGACAAACGCCCCGACACGGCTCCACGCACGTCTCCAACAGTAGCGCCAGAAGGGTAAACTCGGCGCTAAATTTACGGCTATGGTCTACGCTTTGGCCCCCTACCAAAGGCGAACCATCCGAGCGCCGCGAACACCACCGACGAGTGGTGAGCCGACTCCGTGTAGGCACCAGGCTCTCGCATCGACCAGCCAGCGCCGACCCTTCCGATGCCATTGGGGACAGCCACTAGTTGGCCCTGAAAAGGGCCGTTTCACGGGCCAACACCCCCGCCCTCTGATAACAGAGGGACGGGAGGCGGCCCTCCTCTCCCCCTATAGGCCTCACAAAAGGCCTCCTCCCCCCACACACCGCCGGACAAACGCCCCGACGCGGCCCCACACACGTCTCCAACAGTGGTGACAAAAGGAGCCCGGATGAAACTCAGCGTCAAATTTAAGGCTATGGTCTACGCATTGCCCTCCCTCCGAAGGCCGTGGCCATCCCGTGGCCGAAGCGCAAATGTAGGAAGTACGACCAAAGGCCGTACTTCCTCTTTTTTTTTTTTAACGGGGTCAAAAATGACTGTTTACGCACATCCCACGGCCCCGGGACTTGGGCCGTGGGGAGAGTGTGGGACTCCCCGGCGTGTAAAATACGCCGGGACTTCTCCACTAAAAATTTCCCCGGTTCTTCGCCCAAGGTAAAGTGGGGAAGAGGGCTTCAGCAGCGCCTTCTCCCAAAATCCCCCACTCTACTTCTTTGTCCGTTCCCGGGCTCACCCTGCGCGTCCATAGACGCGGTCGCAGCTAAAACCCGCGCGCTCGGCTCCATCCATCGTGGCAGCTACCGAAGAACAAGTATGCTGCCGCGGCAACTCCAGGCCACAAACCTGGACATTGGGAAATGTCGTGTCCCGCCCAATGTCCAGGGGCCACTTACGGGACGACGGTGCCGGCGTAAATGCGCCGACGTCGTCCAGCCCTCTTTCGCCTATAAGGGCGATGTCCTCGAGGAGGACGCATACAAAACCGTGCCCCCTGACCATCTCCCTGATGGGAGGAGCACCAAACGCCGAATTGACAACAACGGCGACCGTTTTGTCGTGATCCCAATCGTCGCGGATGGGAACCAAGTACGGCTCGCCGACGACCATCATATTTATCAACCACTGTGCCGCGCTCTGGATCAATAAATCCTGAGACCTGGCACAGTGGTTGATATTTGCTTGTAGAAAGCGGGGGACTCCCATTACTGAGCGATGTCCATCGATTCGCCCGTGGGTTGCCCGTTCGGTGGGTGGTTCTGGATCGGCTTGGCTTTGGGAGCCGTCGACCTTGGACCTCTACCTCGTGCCTTGCTCTCGGGGGCCGAACAGAGTTTTCCCCCAAGGTCGCAGTGCACTTGCTGGCCACGTGTCCCGTTCAAAGCATCTGAAGCAGCGGAGTTCTCTAGGCTGTAGTAGCTTAACGCGTGCTACAGTCCAACCAATCATCAGCTTGCCTTCAGACACTTTTTTAGCGGCCGTGACTGGGCAACTCACCCACGCCGACCCCATTGTCGTAAGGCTTCGCCGAATAGTGCCAACTTTGACCTCCTGGGCCAGACAGCCTTCTAGCTTGGAGATTGCCTCTGTGACCTTGGTGGCCTTCACCGAGTCATCCAGACCCGTCACCATTAGTTCTGTGCACTTGACGGGTCTGGTGACTTTGACGCTGGACCCGTCAACGTTCTCCTGCACTTTCTGGGCTAGAGCCTCCGCTTTCTCGTCAGTCGGGCTGCCAAGCAACTGTAAAATGGTTGCACCTGTGGCAGCCCTCCTGCACCGAACGCCGGAAATGCCTAAAGTGGCGACATCGAGGTTCTTCTTCGCCTCTTCGAGAACTGAACTGTACGTCAGGCCCTTTTCTGCGGCACCTGGCAGCAGCGTAACCACTACTGCCGTCGTACGTGGCCTACGCAACTTGGGCACTTTGGGTTGTGTCCCTTGCGACGCGGGCTTCGCCTTCTGCATCTTCTGTATGGTTGATGATTCCCGATGTTTACCATCGGCAGCCACCAAGTTCCACCCTCGGTCCATCCTTGGGGGGGCTGGATGTAGTGGGCGAGAATCCCGTGGCACGGATTTCTCCGCTGCCTCCCCTTAGCCTGCTTCCTCCACGTGGTTTTACCCGCTGTGGGTTCCGACTGGATCTCAAGGGAAGCCTCGGTCTTCCTGCCGGTAGTCGGGACTGGCATTTCCGCGTCCGTTTGCGGCTTGAGCAAGGACTTCTTGCCTTTGCACTTCTTCTTTGGCCCCACAGATGTTTGGGGCGTTGGTGCTGCCTCCTGCTCTGCAGCAGCCTTCGCTGTCTCAAAAGCGAGAGGCGGGCGTAGGCGTGGAGCCGGGTTGAGTCTCGGTTCAAGCCCCTCCAGCCGGGCATTGAACCGATTACTAATCGACTCCAGCACACCCAGCAGTCTCTCTTCCATCTGCTCCAGACTGGATTTCGGAGGCTGCGCTGCCGTGTCGGAGCGTGTCAGCCCTGTGCTCTCTTCTCCTTGGCTGGTCATTTTTTGCAGCTGCTGCAGCTGCAGAACCTTGGCCGCTTGGTCGTCCAGCTTCTTCTGCAGTTCGGCCACTTGCGCCCTCAGCCGCGTGTCGTTCTCGCGCAGTAGGCGCGTCTCTTCCGTTGTGCGCAAGGCCACCAAGGTCGTGACGTTATCCTTGATGGTCTTCACCGATTCCTTGAGGTCGCGCACATACCCGCCCTTTAGGTGTGTTGACTTCTCGGCAACCCTCTGGACGACAGAACAGGCCTCATCCACGTTTTTGGCGAGGATATTTGCGGTCTTGGCCTCGTCCTCGGCGCTGAGCTTTTGGCCGCTTGCCGCTTCGACCATCTTGGCGATCGTCACTAGCGCGGCAGAGCGTTTGGTGCGCACCTCGTCCGCCTCGTCCGCCAGCTCTTGCTCGACCCGGATCTCCATCTCCAGGCGCTTCATCCTGCTGAGCTCATCTTTCACCCCCGAAATGCCGGTGCACTCCCCCGTAGTAGGGGGCCTGCCTCTACCCTTTTTCAGCGCCCGCCTTAATTTTAGGTTTGCCTAAAAAGGAGCTGCGGTTCGAGCGATCGCTCCCGCTGAACTCCTCCTCTGATGAGCTCTCCTCACTCCGGTTGCCTATCCTTCTCTTGAGCGACTTGGCCTGCCACTCCATGCTCTCGGCCCTGCGCTCGTCAGCAGAAGCGGCTGAACGCATGGAGCGGGCCGATCGTAGCGATCTGGCCGAGCTTATGGAGCCGACTAATGCGTCGGATGCTTCGCCCTCCGTCTGCTTCACGCCGTCCGCGATTGCTCCCGCTTTAGCCTTGAGGTATTGGCCCACTGCGCTAACCTTTTTCTTTGCGCCCGCTGCGCTTTTTCGCTTTGCGCCCACTGCGCTAACCTTATTCTTTGCGCCCGCTGCGCCTTTTCCCTTTGCGCTCACTGCGCCCATTTCTTCCCGTTGGAGGACAGCCACCGGTTGTCTCACGTGGAGATCGCGCACTCCACTGACCATCTCGGAAGCGCTCACTGCGCTACTGACTCTTCTGGCGCCAACCGCGCCACTACACTGCGCCCACTGGGCCACTACTTGCTGCGCACACTGCGCCATCGCTTTCCGCGCCCACTGCGCCATCGCCATCCGCGCCCACTGCGCCTACGTCGTGTGAGGTTTTTATTAATGACTCCATAATAAGACCCACGAGTATTGGGGAAGTAAAAAGGTCCACCCGGGCTGAGACCCATTACCCGGGTAACTCTATACTACACTCTCCGGTTCGAGTGGCCGGAGAGGTTGGCGCTAGCTGGTGGACGTCGTCAACCACCTTCAGGCGCCCCGCTGCCGCGTTCTCCAACAGCGGGACTTCTACGGTTTTTTAACGTGGTTATCTCCACTTGATGCGCCCAGTTAAGGGAACACCCCTACGTTGTCCTTCAGCTGTTAAACATGACAACATGAAGCTGAAGCTCACTGTCAAACAACACATGTTGCCCGACAGGGGCTCAAAATTGAGCCTAATCGGCAACTACACCCGCAGCCACCGACCCTGTCGTGCCGCGATCCTCCGGATCACCACCCAGCGGCCTTCGGGCGGTGGACCCCTAGAGGGTCCCTGCAGCTTTTAAAGCTGCCCAGCTACGAGCCCAAAGCTCCACTGGTCGTCTAAAGACGACCCGCAGGCCTTGAAGGCCTGCCATCCTCCGCCCGAAGGCCACTGGCGACGAAGCGCCTCACCAATTGACTGTTAAACAGTCCGCGGGTCTTAAAGGCACGCCATCCACCGAGTCGAGACTCCACTGCCCCCACAACCGGGCTCCACCCCAAAACGTCTCCTCCCCCCCCTCCGAAAACGGAGGATAAAAGAGGGAGAGACTCCACCACTTCGTGGCCGCGTCAATCCGCCGCCCCGCAGTACGGATAAAAACAGCGGAGAGCAACCTCACCATCCACGTGGCCTTCCCCTCATCCGAAAACGGAGGATAAAAAAGGGCGGGACACCACCACAAAAAACACCAACTCAACGCCTCGTGAACACTTTAACCGCCGCCCCGCTATGCGGACAAAAGCAGACGGAGAGCGCCACGGTCCCTATGTCCGGAGTCAGCCGTCTGGTTGATGGTTCGACGCGGCAGGCGTCGATCCATGAACCAGCCGTTGCCCAGGGTGCACCACGAGAAGGTCCCCGAACTTCGCACCCCGTTGGTTCATACACTAACCTAACCTAACCAACATACTAACCCATGTCGGTGAAAAAAAAGTAAGATTTTTGCCTGGCTGGCTGCTGCATATTATTTAGGCCGCTAGTTGAACGGCGCTGTTTACTAGGCTAGGCTAGATTGAATGGCTAATTAAGCTAGTTGGCTGCATCATATACAAAACATAATAACTTTATTAGCAATTTGAGCACATACATCTTTCAATTTACATTTGCCTGTGTCGCAGTAACTAAGATCGAGCGAATTCACATAACGCTACATGTAGCTCCGACTCTTCATCAAGACATTAATATTAAACAGAAGCTCAATAACTCAATATATAAATAAATTGGCACTTTCATATATTTCGTAGACAGCAAAATATACGATCAAATACAAAAAGTAATGTCAATTAGGCAGGTACGTCTTCAGCGAAACTGTAAGTGAAGGCCTAATTAAATTGTGCCGGCTATGAAAAAGGCTTGACAACGTAACACAATCAAGGACAATTTGAAGAATTACGATGTTACGATGCTCTAGGTACGGGCTAATACATACATACATAAATCACGCCTTGTTCATCTTAGGGGTAGACAAAGGCTATAATGGCTTGTGTGCAAAACTGCGGTGCGACGTCGCATCGGAAAAATCTAAGAGCTCCCACGACGCGAGCGAATTGATTCTTATCGCGCATTTCTTCAATTTCATTCTTCGTCGCCTTGCCGCACCAAAATCGCATAGAGTTCACATCATGCCAATTCACAGTTTTGTGCTCTAAGGGGTAAGTTCCGCCAGCTTATTCTAGGTCCCATGTAATAGGGGGCCATTCACCGGGAACTTGAATCTCAGTTATTTGCTAGATGGTGCACCGATCCGGATCGCTGCCATTTCTAGTTATATTATAACCCTTGCGGGCCCTATAAGCGGGGTGTTCACTACACGGACATTCCCGCGGGCATATCTGCAGACATGCCCGCTGGACCTCGCTTCTATTAGGTCTGTGCGATGTTTGCCTAGTGTAGGACCGTCATAGTCAGTCTGGCAAACGAAGTCCGCGCGGGCATGTCTGGGTAGTGAATTCCCGCTTTAGTCGCCTTGGACGACACCCACGAGAGAGGCTATTGTATTCACCTCTGCCTTCACCACACGGCTGACGTTTGATCAGTGTGTTTGATCGGTTCAAAATATTCAAAATATAATAATAGAGTTCTTTAAAAAAACTTCTCACCAGAAAAAAAAGGTCCTATTATAAATCTAGTCTGCCATAACAGAAGAACACACAGTACATTTCAAACTTGTTTTCCAGACTAGCCACGGCCGTTCGAGTGTCTAGTATTTTCTTGCTGTCACCAGCACTCCCGTATTGGATTCTACGGGGTTCTAGACATTCCTTTTGCGATGGATAGGAAGTTTTCTGTATTGCTTCTATAACCAGATATGAGTTTTGGTTCAGACATCGGGAAGTTTTTTTAATAATTGATGTACCTATTGAAAGCTGTTTCCTACTCTTTCCATGCCGGGGAGCGAATGAAACGTACTATGTGTTAGTCGCACTCACCACTTGTTTTCAGCTGAGGGAGATTGCCTGGTGTAGACCAATAATTTAGAGCACCCAAAAAGCGGAGCAATCAAACCACCAATAACGGCATGCCCACAGAGGTCATGGCTTGGTTTTTATACAAACTAGCTCAGTTCAGAGACTTCAGTGTACCGCTAAACGATGGAAAGAGACCGATTAACGTAGATAGTGATTGGGATGAGAACGTTGCAATCCATATTGCTCAAGGTTTTACAACCGACCGCCTCTCTGACACCAAATCTCTTTGTGTATCCTGTTGTGTAAACCACCAGGTTTGCTCTCTACCACTCTGGTGTCTCAACGTCCTTATTGGTCTACACCAGAATATCTCCTCCTTAGCCGTCTTTGCGACTTCTTGTCTTCTTAAAGGGTAATAGTTTTCAATGACGAATATAGTTTTTCAATCGTCCGTTGAGTCTAGAAAAACACATTCTCAGCTTTTGGATGCCCCACCACAATTTTTTAGAACACTTTACAGTAAATTGCAATCATATCCAAGCCAGCTCACGGCTCATAATTGTAAGTTATATCCAATGCAAAGCGTATACACGTGGAAACGTACCTACCCATTTTTTTTCTTTACAAAACGTAATTGAGAATATTGTGTTTGAGCGAGGTGTAATAAACATCTAGAAATTTGTATTTATTATACAGAGGAGAATTTAATCAAAGGTACACGTTCACGTTTCAAATGTTACGTTGCGTTACGTTAGACGTAGGTATGTGCGTAGGAACAAGTTTATTAAAACCTTTTGGGCCGGTGAGTTGTTTTCCATTATTTTCATTCAATTGGTCCTAATTATGCACAAGTAGAACAAATTGTAAGGGCCCATTTCGTTCTTGGGTCGAGTAGACCTCATAAAATTGGAAATATAATCTATTTAGACTCTATAACTAAAGCAAGCGACGGCTGATTTTAACTAATGATCACCAGCTATTAATTTAGAGCAGGGGTTCCCAACCTATTACCCTACGCGCCTCACCCAACATTATGCTAAAATACTACGCCCCCCTAGGGGCCAAAAGGGGTCATAATTAGAAAATTAAACAAACTATTAAAATACTGTCGTGTTTAGTTTTAATCAAAAGACATGTAGGTAAAACATCTAAAAAAGCAAAGAAATAATTTAAAAAATATTTAAAAGTAATTATAATAAAAAAAATACTTTATACAGTTTGATTCTGCAGCTGCCCCCCAAGTAGGGCCCGCCTCACTGGTTGACAAACCCTGATTTAGAGGATTCATGGTCAGTAGACACGTGAGTAAACACTTTACACTTTGACAGTATGCCCGCTTCGAGCTGACTTCCCCTACATTATTATATGGAAATTGCAAACGTTGCTAAAACGAAATTACCATTGAAATTCACTACAGCGAAAAAGTGTTCTCTGCTGAACCACTTCTATAAATTTTTCGGGGAAACATTATCGGGCAGAAGCAATCTCTTATTATCCTAAGTTGATCCCTTTTGTGCAAACTTTGAGCTCTCAGATACACAGGCCATTATTAATCTTGTTCTTTTATTACATACATACATACATAAATCACGTCTATATCCCCGAAGTGGTAGGCAGAGGTGAACTAGCACCCACGTTTCGCCAATTATGTTAGATCCCATGTGGCAAGCCTATTTATCGGGCACAAGTCGCAGTACTATTGCTAGGTGGTATACGAGGAACGCTGCTGCCCATTCCTCAATACTGTTTATCCTTAGTCGCCTTGTACGACACCCACGGGAGAGATTTGGGGTGGTGACAATTGTATTCTACTCTGCCATCACCACGCGGCGTTTGTTCTATTATTACTATGAATTATATACCTCTCCACTAAATGAATTTGCTGATGTAAAATGTAGTAGTACAGTATTTATGCTTGTGCTAAGCTAACGGAGCGTGCGGGAAACAAATTACATATCAAATCTCAACGTAATTAACGTACTAATGTTAGTATGAAGAGCATTTCAATTAATCTCCGAACAACATATTAGGACTGCCTACATTTCATGACAATTCGCTTAGCTCTTAGCAGAGAGCTCCACGCTAAAATGCACTGTATGTATCCGGATTAAAGATGCTTATCGGATGATAATAAATGAACGCTACAAGGAAGACCATAGTTTTTGTTGCTCTAATAGGATTAGGTTATTAACTGGTAATTAAAGATATAAATATTTGGTTTCAAAATCAATACCTGATAGATAGCAATAGGCTTTCTCCAAATATATACCTATGCACATATTGATACTGTTGGTGAAACACGTGTTCTGGTACGGTCAGCATCAAAAGTTGATGAACACTTTTATCTAATCACAAAAGTAATTTACACGATATGTTGGCTACTATTATACTGCACAGACAAAGGTATGTCGGGGCACTAAAATGTTAAGCTACTTATGATTCTGACTTTACTCCTCTGCCAACCCCTCCCTCCGATGTAAGGTTGATCCCGGCTTATCGTTGAGACGTTTCCTATAACCTGTAGTTTTCACGACTTTAGATAGATTATATTATTTCATTACATAGATTATATAAAGTCATGAAAACTACAGGCAGTAAGTACAATTATCAAGATGTTTTCTGAGATTTTGGTGGTTAGAAAAAGAATTTCGAAAAATTATGGTCTTGATGCGGGAATCGACTCTTTTTTTAATCGATTCTTTTTTTAACCACCAAAATCCTTGTACTAATTTTTTTAACTTTTATATAATGTTGAAATCAAAATCGAATGATTTCTGAGCTAAAATACCATTGAAACAACAACGGGCAGAGTCTGGGAAAGTACAAGGAGGACAAAGGCAATTATTTTAATAATCGGTTTCGGTGTCATCAATACTCTTCAAAAGTAGTAGTAATGGCGTAAATATGTCGTTATGTTAAATTAACGCTACACGCAGTAAAATTGGTCTACAACAATAATTGGCGTAATTATTCATGAAAATACATTTATCATACAACATCATTTTAAATATCCTTTCGTATCTTTTTTTTTACTTTCAGACAAATTTTTAACATAATAGGTAATTGGATATTAATTAAAAACCAAAGGAGCTATGGCAAATTATTCCTTACATTTATATAACATAAGTACGTAGTACACACTTATTTATCTCTATTTATTATAGGGGTAGGCCTATTGCCATCTATCGGGTACTAAAATAGCACTATATTGCTTTGTGACGATTACTCATCGCTGTCATAACCCTGAGTCGCCGTATACGACACCCACGATCGCACAGTTAAATTATACCTATGTTCAAATAATTTGTTATTGCACACAGCAGTGTTGTCATCATAATCAGACGACGATATCCTAATATAAAATTATAAGCTTGGACACCCTACCCAACGCCGTGGCAAAGTGGTCTCCGCTCATGTGAAATTGCTTTTGTAATATTATTTTAATTGTACTGCTTCCGTGAATGGAAAAGTTAATGTGACAGTGGTTGCAGCATTAATAGGATAACCTTGGATTCAAGTTAGTTCTTTACAAAGATAAAAATAATAGAGCAGAATACAGTTGTCACCACCATCTTTCCCGTGGGTGTCGTACAAGGCGACTAAGGGTAAATACAGCAATGAGTAATGGGCAACAGCATTTCTCCCATAGGCACCACCTAGCAATATACCTACGGCGATTTATGTAGCCGATTCGCCACCTATTACATTGGGACCTAACTTAATTGGCGAAAACTGTGTGTTATTTCACCTCTGCAGAGGATATAGCGTGATTTGTGTATGTGTATGTATGTAAAAATGTGGCGCTCCCTTCATCATCAACCCATGTTTGTCCACTGTTGGACATAGGTCTCGCCTAATGCACGCCACTGCTGCGCTCCCTTACCAGCTAGGAATTACGTGGTCGGTGGTTCTTTGAGAGACATACGTTTGGAATATACGGAATAGGGGATAAATGTTCGTATCGTTTTACTTATCCAATTTTATATACGAGGGCAAAATAATAAAATGTTCCTTTCTGAAAGTATTCATATAATATTACATTGTTTACTTAGGTTTTTGAGCTCTAAATCACTGGTATCAGCCCTAAAAACAATATTAAATTATTTTTACATTTTGTTTCCCTGTTTAAAAAGAGAAGTTTATAAACAGCGTAACCCGGAGTGGAAAAATTTTGACTTTATTCCAGTGTGTGCTAAAATAATAAAGATAACTAAAATACACGGGGCTGGAAAAATATTAGGTGTATAAAATGGATTATTAAAAACGGAACGTGGCAGCCTACGTATTGTTAAAAATGAAAGATTGTGATAATGATTTGGCTTTGTTACGTGGGTAACTCATGTAATTTAAAAATCGGTGGGTTATATACGCACTTTACAGAAAGCGCGCCGCAGATACAAGTTGTGATTGGGATGTCAACATTCCAATCCATACTGCTCGAGGTTTTGGGTTAGGTTTTACAGCCGGCCGTCTGCCAGACACCAACACTCTTTGGGTATGCTGTAGCTGGTGGCTTACCCTCCACCATTTGGATGCCCCAAGGTGCTTAATTGGTCTACACCGGGCAATCTCCCTTAGTCGACATTTTCAACACCCTTGAGTAAGTCAGGGCTGGCACATTGTCCGTTATTTTTTCGCCTCCAGGTCAGCATGGAAGGTCCTCTACCCTGTTTGACTCAGTCACTTAATACCTCATAAGCGGCGATGTGCCAATTTAAATTCTGTAAGGCTGCGAGCATACAGCGCGGCCGTTTGCCAACGAGAGCTCCCAATTTGGGATTATTGCCACAGATACGCACTGCAAATTACGCCGGCCTGTGGCGGTCATGAATTTGATAAAGCCCTTGCACGGTTCGTGGCTCCACTCAGTACATTCTGGATGCTTAGACTAAACTTGCACGTAGGGTGTTAATTAAGGCGAGATGTGTACAAATTGTTCGAGGCACCAATGCCATCTCCCAGATACAAGATCACGAAATGTGTACAGTATCCAGACTGCTTAGTCTGATGATCTGATGTATTCATTTCGCAATTAGGTCCGTAGCGGTGGTAGACAGGTGGATACAACAGAAAACATGTTGCGCTATTCAAATCTGTCAATGACTTCGGTTTAAAAAAAAAAACAAAAGTTCAACAAAAAGAAAAAAAAAATAGGAACTTTTAACACTTTTTTATTTTAGTAATAGAACCAATAGAACAAAGGTATAAGGTAATCATCTAGGGGTATAAAAATACCTACGACCTATTCTTACACATACCTACATACATACATATGTCACGCCCTTCTCCCACATGTGGATGATTAGCCGTGTGGTGACGGCAGAGTAGAATACAATTGTCACCACCCCAAATCTCTCCCGTGGGTGTCGTACAAGGCAACTAAGGATAAATCAGTGACAAGGAATGGGCAACAGCGTTTCTCTTATACCACCCAGCAATGTACTGCGACTTTTGTGCTCGATAAATGGCAATAGGCTCGCCACCTATTACATGGGACGTGACATATTTGGCGAAACGTGGGTGCTAGTTCACCTCTGCCTACCCTTTCGGGGATATAGGCGTGATTTATGTATGTATGTATGTAGATGATAAGAGCATAAAAACGTAAGCCCGGTCAGCTAGTTTTAAATAAAAAGCTTAGTATACATGAGATACCATATTAGAGTGATAGGAAAAAACTTAGACAAAGTTAATTAACAGCAGCTAATAACTTCCGCAAATACTTTTTGACGGTGAACATTTTTTCGATAAAAGCAAATTGAAACGTTCAGACTTCTTTTTGTGTTGTTGCTCAGTTTTTTACGTATTCTTCGATAGCGAAAGTAATTTCATCGAAAAGCTTTCGGTGTCGCCTACTTTGTTCGCCTCGCGCCAAGTAGAAATTTTTAAGGACGAACAAATCTCAAAGCTACGTGAAATAGGTCAAAGCCCAAAGAAATTGATTGTCCCTACGAACCTACTTAGTATGTTTGAAAATTTACTTCGTCACGGGAAGTTTGTTGACAAACATATTTCTATTATTCGATAAAGTTGTAATAACTGACGCGAGGTTTCCTTAAAAAAAGTTTAAATAGATACTTTCATTTTTGGTTAAAAAATTATCAACCACCAATTCATATTTAATTTCGGTATTTATGCTAAATAATCCGATGTTTCGTTTTCATTAGTAGGTAATTTTTTATGAAACTTTTATCGTATTGATATATCGTAGGTACATCTAAATCATCATAAAGTCAAATTTATTATGCATTACAAGAGTCGTACAAGGCGAATAAGCGTTATAACTAGAGATGTTCCGACTAGTCGGAACATCTCATCTAACTCTGTACACAATCTCAATAAAATGTATACAGAGTTAAAACACCACCAACCTCGCAGGGCTAGATATTTATATAGCTATATCATAAATGACATGGATTGTTCTACGACTTTTAATATTCGTCAGAAATTGCACCCTAAACCAAAAAATTAAATTTCTAAATCATAAACCGGGATTTTATTAACATTTCTTAGGAAACTAATTGAATTAATATTAACGTTATAAACACTTGCTTATGATGACAATGTATTATATTATTTTAATAGTAAAATAATTAACTTATTTTTATTTATTATCAGCTATAAAAATAAATAAATATTTCTTGCTAATAATAAATTATTGTTTGGTTTATGGGTTTGTCCACAAAAATCTACGAGCTCTCACACCGCATCGCAAGAACTTGCGAATTGATTTGCATCCCGCCTTTCTTCAATTTGATTCTTCTTTGTTTTTCCGCTTTGCCGTATCAAATCGCACCGCAGCCATTTACGTTGTAGTTTTCTGCGTTGCGAGTTCGCATCGCGTCATAACGCAGTTTTGTCTACTAGCTCTATTAAAGGTTTCCATGGCTCTTGTTTTTTGACGTTTTGACTTTGGAATGCGAAAGTTTAGATCGATTGACTGATTGTTTGATTTTTCAGTTAAAATTTTTAGGCGAGATGAATTGCGTAAAAAAAAACATTTTCGAAACTGTAGAGCTGTCAAACATCACGAAGATTATGGAAACCGTTCGTAATCCAATTCGGAAATTTCTGAATATTCCCAATGACCATGATCGGCTTGGCCGACTAGTCGGCCATTTTACAACCGACTAATCGGCTAGTCGGCTAGTCGGCCAAAGTCATAGGCAGCACATCTCTAGTTATAACATAATGAGGAATGAGCAACAGCATTCCTAGTGCATCATCTAGGATACGACTGTGATTAAATAACGAACCACCTGGGACCTGATAAGTAAGGTGCCGAAATATAGGTGTTGAAACACCTCTTGCCTACCCCTTAGGAGTAAATAGCGTAACTTAATTATGTAGGTAAGTATCTATGTTATAAAATAAATTCTCGTATCGAAAAAAATCAATTGAAATAGTGTCTGCGTCTAGCTTATTAGCTTACTAAAAGCACAAAGACCTTAAACGCCATCACACGATACAGTGCCATAACGATCTTTACACGCTTTTGCACTACACCCATGCTTAAAAGCGTCGTTCGCCCACGCTTAAACCGAATGCGATGTTTGTCTTCGACTAATTCCCATTTAGTGCAATTACTCGGCACGAAAACTCTGGTAGTAAAATTGCGTTAAGACGTTACCCAATAATCTTACACTCGTATAAGATTGTAGTCAAGTCAAAGATACTTGGGTAAATGTAGTTACTTAATTTTTAAACATTAAACAAAAATTTTAATGAAGTAAGAACTCTCTAAAGTAAGCATACTCTAATATTGAATTACTTCTTAAGTAAGAATTGTCTAAAGTAAGAATATTGTATAAAAATTACAAGTTAAGTAACGACTTTTACTCAAGTAATTACTTTGACTTGACTATAGATACGAGTGTTAGATTGCTTCTTATTTATTTTATTTACTCTTTATTGCACATCACAGTTAATAATGAACAAACTATAAGTAATAAAGTTTGCAAGGGCGAATATATCATAATATATCGATAGATGATTATTGAAGGATGTCGAAATATACGAAGACTGAAGAAGAATATACGTAGTTTTATACTAATTCTTTCATGAATTAAGAATTTTATAGTAGTATAATTACTACTACGAATTTTATATGTTATACCTACCAAATATTAATTATACTACGAAAGAACGCTAAGCTCTGCCTCAGTGTAAGCTATCCCTAATCACTTTAGAGCACTTAGTTCTACGTTTCTGTGTTATCCGTAGCCCGAATGCACTTAAACAATTAGTCAGTTTATTTCAGTTCTATTATTAAAAAACAGTACACATTTCCACTCGTTTCAACTACAATGGAACTCCACTTGCAGACACACTTGCCTCTACAAACACGCGGTTAGGTTAGTTTTCACCTAACCGCTTATCAGTCGGCCTTAAGATATCAGGAATGCCTTCGGTCTAAATTGAATTGGGATAGCGTCCAAACAAGGCTGGGATATTAGGATGAGACGAAGTAGTACGAAGAGTACAAAAAAGACGAAGATATGGTGGAGCTTGTAAGATATATTATAAATGTAAAAAGAGAGGATAAAAATGTGAGAACAGACAGGAATCAGTGTAGAAAGACAGTTGAAGATAGCGGTATAAGGGCACTCATCGGGATCTCGAGAGTAATTAAAATTTTATGGCGACACTAAAGAGCATATAATTAATAAAGGTAGTAAAATGCAGCGTAATGGTACCTTTAGTCCTAAAATTATTTATTATTACTAGAAGCCGTGGAAATAACGTTTCTAACACACTTCTAAGGGAACCTTATGATTCATAATCCTATTTTATTTACACATGAGAAATTAGCCAATTTTTGCGAAACTTTGTGATTTATGAGCATAAAATAAAGAAACTGTTTCTGGGCTTTCAGGTCAAGAAAGTAATAGCCAACAGCTGCTGTAGTATTTATTGGGTCTTGAGAGGTGATAAAGGTACAAAATTTAATGGCCCGGTCGATGATACACGATGATACACGCATTCTGCTCTATTTGATGACGTTGTGAATTTTTTTACCTATTGTAGTTTTTTTCGTTAAATTCTGAACTCTAACACGGGATTTACGCAGTTCATTCTATTCGCATTTGGTCACGCAGACTGATGTGGTCCCATTTCCAGATGGTAAGATTTGCAGATAGTCCCTCGTAAATTGTCACACTCAGATAAATCTAATATACCTACAAAAATCTCAATATCTCTCAATGTTTGTTATCGAACTTCTTGGCCGATTTTATAATATTATCTATTTGGCTG
Organism: Cataclysta lemnata; assembly: GCA_963931975.1. Lineage (NCBI taxonomy): Eukaryota > Metazoa > Arthropoda > Insecta > Lepidoptera > Crambidae > Cataclysta > Cataclysta lemnata. The sequence goes on along the minus strand of OZ008353.1, from coordinate 8,428,758 downwards.
GGCCTGAGCGTAGGTTGTGGGCTATTTTTAATACCCCTAGGTGATAAGGACAAAACAACGTTTGGTGGGTCAGCTAGGTTAGTTGTAAAATTTTAGACCTACAAGTCGAACTCTTGTCTCATAAGGGTAGGTTCCAGATATATACAGGTATTATTGTGCTTTACGTATGAGCAAACACACCTTCAGTAAGGCGTTTTTGTAGTAATTATCAACTAAAAGTATCGCTAAACTGGCTACAAAGAAAATAGCTGATAAATAAAATAGAGAAACAAAATAGAAAATAGGTGATGCCTACAGTAAAAAGTTAGCCGAATTCTAAAAATGCTAGCTTTGAGTCTGTATCTGTGCAGGTCCCAACACGTGATCACAAAGGAATATCTGATAAATGTCGCAATGGAACAAGATTTTCGAGCCCGCATAGTACACACAATCTGGTCCCACGCTTGTTGCTAAATCAGAAACAAGACGTAATAAAACAGAAACTGCAGAATAGTAAAATATTTATCGAAAATTGTAAGTGCTTGCAAAAAGACTTTCATCTGCCATAAAATTCGTAACGGAATCATCTGTGAATAGCACTACAGTTAATGAATTCCGTTTCGGTAGTCAATAGTTTGAAAGAGGTAGGACACATGATACCTTACCATTTGGATGTACAGTCAGCGGCTCTTCAGACTACCCAAAACTGTTAAATTCTTCAATAGACTGTCAACCTTATCTTGTTGGCATAAAAGCCAAAAGTCGACTGAGAAAATTTTACATTTTGTGGTAGTCTGACGTTCTGTTCGATCTGTACGATCAATCCGTCAAAAGCAGTAGGTCAAAATCGACCCTATGCATTTTTCAGTTTTGAATTTGATGCATTCAGTCAGCCTTATTGCTTGCTCTTTAGTGGCATCTGAATATAGAAGTTCCCACCTGCCCTCTTGGGTGCATGAACTTTGTTTTGCATGAACACACGAATGTCCTCTTTAGGCAGTAAACATTCTTTGGTTTATGCTGACGCGACATCATTATCAGCAACCCTTTAATCTGCCCACTACAGTATTACCTAAGGATGGAATAACATAGGCGAATATCATTTGACGATAAAAACTACGCACCCAGGGCCTAAAACTTCTCTGCAATAAACGTGCTCTGTCTAAAACGCCATATTTCCTTTGTATCCGTCACACGTCCTGGCTAAGGCAAAGCAAATTGTCGCGATACAGCCGGACCGGCACAAAGCAATAATTTAACGATATTCAAGTGCCATTTTAATTGAAATACCAGCAACCCTAATTGAGCCAATGAAATCGACGAACCGTTTTCGTCTTCCCCGCTTAATTACTGGATTTTCGCTTCGTATTTCTAAGCTTTAAGCATTTTCAGTTTGTTGTCCTATTTGAGGAGCTGCGTAATGGCTAACAGTAAATATTAAAATTATACTTCAGCGACAATTCTCGAGCGTAGTAAAATGTACAATTCCTTTTTATCTTCATAGGATTTTCTGTTATTGTAAAGCTGAGAATGTTGGGCTGTAGTTGTTGAAATGAAAAAGAAAAAAGAACAAAATTAAATATCAAGTTCAAGAAAGTGATAAAAGGGGATATATGAAGAATGAGTACATATATAACTGCATATTGATGCCAGAACTTGTAGAATACCAGCGATGTAACATCCTAGGTATTATTATTAATTAGACAAAAGCAGATAGAGAACATATGACTATGAATATGGATGGAAAAACAGCTAAACCAAAAATAAATTTTACTGGAAGGAAGAAATAGTGCGATTTGTGGATTACTCAATTCAGATAATATTGCAAAACAGCGCTACGCGCTAAATTTATGTGAATAATTTTAGGCCAATTGTTAAATACATCAAAATTGTACACAATTTGACACAAAGAATTCAAAGCATTAAGAGATATTTCCAAGAATCTATGACGGTTCCAATGGATCACTCATGACACCTTTGTTCTGAATATAAAGAACTATGGTTCGGATGCGACGTTTCCAGAGATTTACATTTTGACATTTCCCATAGAATCAGTCTAACAGATTTAATTAAATACAGTTACGCCAACCCCCAAATCAACCTAATTTAGATGAAGCCAACTAATTAGTTAAACTTTGTTAAATTCCCTTATTATTGACTAAAAAGTAGGTATTAGCGCTAACAAGTTTATTCTACAATTTATGATATTTTGATAGCGAACCTTAATACGAAATTCGCAAGTTCAAAGTTAAACTAATGGTACATTTTGCCCTGGATAAAGTTTTAAGTATAGGCACCTTCGCAGGCAGTGCTTCGAAATATTCCTTATTTACATCGAAACTGTAGATTTAAATGCTTAATTAACTTTCAGTTAGCTTTTGGAGTTTGCTAGTTGTTCTATTCGCTTGCTGAATTTTAAAGAAGTAGGTACAAACCTTGAAGAGCATTTTGCTTTCATCTTGAAGCAGCATTGATTGAATTGAATCTAATACCAATTGATTCATCGCAGTCTCGCTTGGAAATGCTTTAATTGCAAAAGTAAAGAATGCATTTTGAAAGAACGTTTCAGATACTTTTTGTTGGCTAATTATCTTATTTTAAAGGTTAAGTAACTTAGTCAAACACTAGTTTCCGAGGCATTGTTGTGTTCCTTACCTATTCAGCAATAACGCAACCGTGTTCCGAAGCCATAGAAGGCTTAATAGCTAAATCCCACGTTTCCACACGAGATTGTTATAGAGTCGCAGGTGCATAAATTAACTGGATTATTCGCTAAGCCGTTTCCCATTCTATTGCTTTCGTTTTAGTTTTATTGCAGTCTGCACACATGGAATTTCAGCGGACAGCTCCGAATAAAGAGCGGGGGCGGGCCGATCGCACGGAATAGCATTTTCATTTTCGGAGCTAGATGGCGCTGCTGTCATGTTTACATCAAGCTCTGTGATAATAAATTCTTAAAAATAGAAAAATTAGTTATATTCATAGAAATTCAAGATAAACGTGTGCGTATAAAGAGGAAGAACAAGTGTTAGTGTTATCATGAAAAAACAAACTATGCTTATGGCAAAAAAACAGTAATAAAATAGTGATAAATATTCGACAATTTAAGTGACAAAATCAATGTATTTAAAAGAACTAATAGTGGAAATTATAATAAACATTTGAAATAAAAAAAAAATATAGTGATTACGCAAATATACAGCAAGTGATATATGAAAACAGTGAAATTATAATAAAACGAACGGTTTAATTTCAAATATAACATTTAATGCTTGCGAAAATTGACACTTATGAACTTGGAATAGTGATTAAAATTGATAAGTCATAATTATAACGCTACCTAGTTTCAAACAATCGTATGTCACGTTATCGAGCGTCATAAATGCCATCTGTTGTTGAGCGACGGAACTAAATCGATGCAAAGAAACGATTTACCAATATATTGAAGAAGCTTTTTACAAACAACCGCAAGATGTCGACACTTGTGTCATGCTATAAATGCAAAACAAAAACTGATATAAGAGAAACTATAAAATGCTCAAAATGTACAAAATATTTTGAATTTGAATGTACAGGGTTTCCAGAGAAATTATATCGAATCATGGACAAAAATAAAAAACAAAGTTGGGTTTGTCAAATATGTAGACAAAAAATCAATAAGATTAGCAGTACACCGCCAGGAAATGACTATGTTACCAAACGCCCACGTCGAACCAATAACAATAATCCTAGTATGGTCGCGAACACAGAAGGAACTAACTCTTCAACTATTGCAGTACCTACATCATCTGTTATTGTGGCCCCCGCTAACCCCACAACTTCTCCTAATCATCCCATCCAAGAAGAATGTATAAATATGCATTATCAAGTAACTCCGATATCACGATCGCAAACACTGGACTTGCCCACTGACTCAGCGAATGACTCATTTGAATCACTGGATAACTCATCAAAAAGTCTTGAGCTTGTTGATGAACTTGAGATTGTAAGCGGATTAAAAATGCAGAATAATAAGTTAAAGATAGATCTACAGAGTTGTGAGACTGAACTAGAAAACGTCATTATTGAAAACAACGAACTCAAACGCCAAATAGAGAAACTTAACCAAGAAATATTTTTATTGAAAAATATATGCAAGAGTCCACATAACTATAAAAATAATACCAACATTAACACAAGTCCAAACATGAGACAGTCATCCAAAATATCAGAACTAAAAGACACAATAACCGAACTGCAACAAAATTTACAGACCGCTAGAGAAGAAATATCTAAATTAAATACAATGATTGAAAGCCTTAATAAAAAAATACAAAGTACTCCAGAAAAACCTGAAAAGCTATTGAAAGAAACAGGTATGAAAACATATATCTCCAAAGATATTATAAATAAACTGCCAAATAATAGGTTGTGTATTTTATCAAGTTGCAAGAGATATAGAATACTGCAAAACTTAAACCGAATTGAAGGTCTTAATAATATTCAGACATGTCACTATATGACAAGCAATGTAGGAATAAATATATTATTAAAAGACATTGAAAGTAAACTATCGGACTATAGTAAGCTAGATTGTTGTGTGATAATGATAGGAGAGGATAATTTTAGAGTTCCACAAGATTACAAAAAACTAGTTAATTCTATTAAAGATAAATTAGAACGGTTAAATCACACTAACATAATAATAGTTGCTCCGACATATATTTGTGGCAAACCTTTATACAACTACAGAGTGGAAGTATTTAATAACATATTGCACCAAGACATACAAACTCACAATTATGGACGTCTTATTGATTCTAACTATAACCTTACATTTGATATGTTTTCAACAATATCAGGAAAAATAAAAAATAACGGCATACAAGACATATTGAAAAGAATCAGAGATGTGATCTTACAAACAGGCATAAGCGGATGTGAGTATGAGAATCAAAGTGAACAAAAGACACGACTTTCAAAAGAGAATCCGTTTTTTCTTATTTAATCACCTTCACATACTCCATCAAAACATAGCAGGTCTTCTAAGCAAAAGCGATGAACTAAATTTGTATTTAGACTTATTTGAAAAACAAGGAAAACCAATTGACATCATATGCTTGACTGAGCATAATATGACACCGGACAATGAAGAAACTTTAATGATACCCGACTTCTGTTTAGCAACAACTTTTTCAAGAAATGAAAAGAGAGGAGGTGCGTGTATATTACTGAAAACAGGACTGCAATACAAAGTATTAGATAACATTAATAAGCTTTCTGTTAAATGTAGAGTAGAATGTTGTGGATTAGAGTTGTGTGATCATAATATGATAATAGTATGTATTTACAGAGTCCCAAAATCAGGTATTTTTTATCGAAACTTGTTTCACGTAATACTAGAAAATATTTTAGAGTATGTTTGTGATTTTAAGAAAAATAAGAAGATAGTAATTTGTGGTGATTTTAATATAGACACTTTGACTGACACTGTAATTAGTCGTGAATTTAAATTTCATTTATTAGGTCGTAACTTAACGCTTAAAATTAATGAACCAACAAGATTAGCAAGTGGAACTTGCCTCGATAATTTTGCTCAAAATGTAAGGGGATCTGTGGGCGAAGTTATTGAAACAGGTCTGTCTGACCACACTGCACAAATTTTGAAATGTCCTGTAAGGAAAATCTGTACTTTAAAGACATGGCGTATAAAACGCCGTGATATCAGCAATGATAATCTAGACAAATTTAGAAAACACTTGCACAGTTTGCATTTTAGTGAAACTTTGACATGTAATGACCCCGATTTGGCTTATGATGCATTTCTAGATATATTTAAATGCCTATATGATCTTTGTTTCCCATATATTACAATAAAGAAAAACGTAAAAAAGCAACAAAAATGGATCACAAAAGGATTACGGATATCTTTTAGGAAAAAGAGAAAACTTTTATGGCTTAGTAGGATAAATAACAACGAACCGAATAAAACAGTGCTTAAACAATACACAATATGGCTGAGAAAAATTATCCACCTTAAAAAACGATCCATAAATGCAAAATATATCAAAAACTCAAGCAACAAATCAAAAGCAACATGGTCAGTCATAAATAAAACAAAAGGTAATGCTCCTCAAGAACCCATAAAAAGGATAAAACTAGATAATAAATATTTGACTAACCCTAATGACATAGTAAATGCATTTAATAACATATTCACTGATGATATTAAAAATAATAATACTAATAATAAATATATTAATAATGCAAACAGTATAAAAAGTAACCTCCATTCAATATTCTTAGTACCTACGACACCAAAGGAAGTATTGCAAGTAATAGCATCCTTAAAAAATACCAATAGTGTTGGCTTTGATGACATATGTACGAGAGTAGTAAAACACGTAAGTTGTGCAATAGCCTTACCTTTATGTCATATTATTAACTTAAGTATTAGCGCTGGTCTATACCCAAATAAATTAAAACCAGCGGTTATAAAGCCACTTTTCAAAAAGGGTGATAAAGAAAACCCAAGAAATTATCGTCCAATAGCATTGTTACCAGTTTTTTCTAAAATTTTTGAGAAGATAATATACAATAAGCTTTATAGCTTTTTAGAAAACTACAATATTTTGAATAGGGAACAAAAAGGATTTCGCAAAAAAACCTCAATAAATACAGCTATCTATGACCTGGTTCATCGTGCTACACTATGCTTAGATAAGGGTACTCCGTCGTGTGCTATTTATATGGACATGACCAAGGCCTTTGATCATGTAGATCATGATCTGTTACTTGACAAGTTAAGTCGATATGGAATTCGTGGTAATGCGCTTCAACTCATGAAATCTTATCTTCAAGACAGATACCAGTATACAAAGCTAACGCAAATTCATGTTTCCAATGGTGAGGAAATAAATTATACATCACAAAATAAAATAAAAAATACTGGTGTACCACAGGGCAGCGTCCTGGGGCCCCTGCTTCTCATTATCTATATAAATGATATTATTGAAAGTTCTCACCATCCTATGATACTTTTTGCAGACGACAGTACTATTTTCATAGAATGTACAAATACTGATAATTTTGAATGTGACGTAAATTTTACTATAGGAAATATAATTGACTGGCTAAAATCAAATAACTTAAAAATTAACTTGGAAAAAACGTACCTAATGCAATTTAATCAAAGGAAAAAATGTATAAATTTAAATATTAATTATGAAAACGTAATAATTAACAAAACAGACTCTACAAAATTTTTAGGAATATATATAGACAGTAATATGTCTTGGGAGACACATTCCATAGAGGTTTGCAAAAAAATGTATAGATTCTCTTATGCACTTTATAAACTGGCACAAGTAACAGACCAAAATACAGTATTGACAGCCTATCATGGTTTCGTTGCATCGACATTGCGATATGGGGTAATTTTTTGGGGGAATTCAAGTTATAGGGAAATACTACTTAGAGCTCAAAAGCAATGTGTCAGAGCTGTCTGTAAAATAAAGCGCACTGACAGTTGTGTACCATATTTTAGATCATTAAAACTATTAACTTTACCCTGTCTATATATTCTGGAATCATGCATTTTTGTCAAATCGAATCCACATCTATTTCCTGAGAAGAAAAAAGTCACTAAGTTTTGTCTTCGCCCTAGGAACTCCAAAGTCCTTATTCATACATGCAAAACAGCATTAATGAAGAAAAGTGTAGTTCAGCTCGCTCCAAAAATTTACAATAAGTTACCTGAATCAATTAAGCAATTAAATTTGACCAGGTTTAAATACACATTAAAAAAAGTGTTAATTGAGAAATGTTATTATAGTGTTAAAGAATATTTTGATGACAAGAATTTTATCTAGACAGTTCGTTTATTTCCAAATCTTTTAATCATTGTTAACTAATAAATTGACCAATAATAATAATATATAAATTGATACATTTTAAATTTTCATTACTAGATGACATTTATTTGACAAATTGATTGATTTATATAATGATAATAATGATTAAATGACAGAATGATCTATAAGTATATTAATGTATTGACTATTGATATATTTTAATTTTAATTTTTTTATTTCTATTATTGACATAATTTATTCATGATAGAAGAACAATGTATTTTTTTCATTTGCATACCGAAAGGTGAAATGTCGGCTACTTATTTTATATATCTAACACCTGTACCTACCTTCATTTGCAAATAAAATGATTTGAAAAAAATGATTTGATTCGAGCGTAAAACAGTTGGATACAAAGCATGGAGTTACCAGATATCCGGCTTTGGTCTGTGTTATCGTATCGTTTCTTTGAACAGTGCTGTAGCCAAATGCAATGGACCGTGCACCCGATACTGCGTCCTATATTGCGTTGCGCGGTTTAATGTTGCGAAAAAATCTTGACCCGGTTACGAACATTTGGATTTTGGCACTTTTTGAAACATACATAAATTACGTATTTCTCCCCTAAGGGGTCGGCAGAGGTGTTTTAAAACCTGCGTGTCGCCAGCTTATTCTAGGTTTTAGTAATATAGCGCAAGCCTAATGCCATTCACCGGGAACTTTAGTCATTTGGTAGATGATCCATCAGGATAGGAACGCAGCTGCCCATTCCTCAGAAATTCATCTCTTAGTCGTCTTGTACGACACCCACGACAAAAGCAGGGGTAGTGAAAATTGTATTCTTCTTTGCCGTCACAACACGAAAGATGTTAAGTGTAAAAAAGATCTAGTCATCAACATCCATCATCACTAGCTCTTTATAATCCCCACTGGCCTTCCTTATGGATGGAAAAATAGTTATAGAGAAAATGGGCCATAACACAAAGTCAGTACTCATCATCTAATCAAATTATACATACATAAATCACTTCCATGTTTCGCCAATTAAGTCTCACGTAATAGGGGGCTAGCCTATAGGCACGTAGTTCGCAGTTTCTTAGATATTTTTATATCATTTTATTACCATTAATTGTTTGAAATATACATTTCTTCATCGCGTAAATTTTCAATATTCTCGGATGTTTCATTTTGAAACTTGGCGGATAAAGATTTTTTGTGGATAATATTATATCGTAAAAGCGATTTCGAGGAAAAATATTGCGTTGTTACTTGGCAAAGTAAGGATAAAAAGCACTTTATCGCAAAGACTGCTATCTATTTCATCTTTTTCTATAGAAAGCGTGGGTTTATTGTGCCTTTAATGCAAATAAGTATATTTACCTTGTACGGGATTATTGTTTGATTTTGTGTTTTATATACTCATGATGGTGGTTGACCAAACATGGGCTAGCTAAATGTGATAAAAGCTCTGGCTATATTAGGGGGTGTGATTTATGTGTTATATCACGCTTATTGAGGTTCGCACTGAAAACCAGCGCTGTGTTGCGTCTTGAACGTAGAATGGCAACAAGCTGAGTGTGGATCTCGTTATCTTGGCCTACAGTGACGTGCGATCAATGTTTATTGTTAGATATAGGTATGTATTATTTCCTTTTTCTAGTCTTTTTTGAGCCTTTTTCTAGTTTATTGTTAGATATAGGTATGTATTATTTCAGATTGTTTTTAATGTTGCTGTATTGTATTTGTTTATTTTTTTTTTAATGTTGTGTTGTGCGTCGTTTATGTGTTTGATAATAAAATTCTTTCTATTCTATTCTATAAGTATTTGTATTATTATTTACTCTCAAAAGACCTTTATAAACGAAGTCACTGTCGACAGACGGCCGCTGACTTTTAATACAACCGTATAATTTCTTATTTTGCAGAAAACTTAAACAATGTTGAACCTCACACAATGAATTTCGATGTCGTAAAAGTTTATTTTTCAATTTCAGCAGTATTCGAATTGAGTATTAGGAGCTTAGTTGTTTCTGGACGTTGTTACATATTTCAACAACTATACGTTGTTCAAATACTATTATTTTAATAACAATTAAATTCACTATATTTCTTATGGATAGGCAGAAGAGGTATACTAATTTTTAATTGCATTGTGAATAACTTCCGATCCCCTAGAGACTTATAACAGTCGACGAAACGTGGATGTTAATAAACCCCCACAGGGATAAGTATGTGCATGTATGAAGAGGGGTGATTCATTCGGTCGCCTCGCAATAAAAAATATATATGCCTCACGGCATTCACTTTTACCACGAAAATAGGAGTACAAAAATTTCATTTCACGACCGAGACTTAAAAAACGCTAGTTGGAACGCTGTTTAACGACCTTAAATAAATAACTCAGCATTTGAGCAACTAGGTAGGCCGCCAGGATTTATGACTAGTGTACAGTTTCGGTATAAATTTTTTTTGACTTTATTTCCTCCACTGTGGATTTTAAGGCTTTTGGACACCGTGAAATAATGTGAGCGCCATTTTGTTCTGTTTGCGACTCCCTTTTTTATTTCGGAATGAGAATTGTTAACATCAATCAACTGGAACAAGCTTTTGTTGAGTGACATTCTAATTTCCACATTTATTTTCCTCACTAATGATGCGTGGTGGGCCAATGAATGACTAAGCTAATTTGGTCTGTAAATGTGTTCATTGGGTTCTGGTTTCTTTTCAGCATAATCATCGTCATTGGCCTTTTGATGTGCCCACAGTCAGGGGCAAGTGTTTTCTACGTATGGAAGAAAAGAGATTTTACCACCCCTTGAATCTCGTGCTTGTAATTGCTTCGAAAGACTCCAAATGCAACCGGGATAAACGACTTAACGAGCCTTCTTCACGGAGGACGTCGAGATAGCAAAGGTCACCAATCTATGATCAGCGTTCGTGATTCCATACTCTTTGAATTCTACAAGCCTACAACATAGCACCAATAACAGTGTACCCAAAGAGGTTCGTGTTAGGAAGGCGACTGGCTCTAAACCTAAGTCAAAACCTTGTGCAGTATGGATTGAAATCACAATATGCATCACACTTTCATCTTCTTAAAAATCCCTAGCATCTTGCCGGTGTGGATAATGAATCAAAAGGATGGCTTGATGACATTGGACCAATTTAAATGTAAAGGGAAATGAAGCGGACAGCAAGTGGAGTGGGACTCTTTCCTGATAATGTGATAATTAATGAAAAGGCGAACTTAACTATGAAAGTGGATTTATTACGAAATTACACGAGTTGTACAGCGGGCCTAGCACGGGACGCGGAGATATGTCACCCGGGGAGTAGACAATTTTTTCTCAATCCGTCCTTTTCTTTCTCTAGAGCTAGCACGGCAAAAGGGAGAGACTAGTTTATCCCCAGTGATAAAGTTCTCCCGACAGTGCCGCCAATCTAAGCGAATAAAGAGTGAATGACTAAACATGATCTTTAACAATAGAGCTATGATGTTTAAGCTAACCAAAATAAAAATACGTAGCTACTGCACTATTTTATTCGAATCTTTTAACTTGTGACATTGTTAGGATAATGAGAAGTCAGAACATAAATTGACATTGACATGAATTGACATTAATTGAACTTTGTTGTATTTTGTTGATTTTCTATTTGCTTGGAATATTGATAATAGTACATTATGATACGAGTATGCTAAGTTGGATTAATGCATACGACGTTTTTCAACACAATTGCGAGGAAAAAAAACAAACTTTTTTGTTAATAACTTTACCAAATAATTACTGAAAATCGCGCCAGATACGTCTACGCGTGGTCAAAATTGGAACTAAAAATTCGTCTGCTATTTTGTTTGTCTAGAGTGTCAATGTTAGCGAGCAGCGCCACCCATCAGGCGCAGACTTATCTGCCGCTCACTACAAGTTTTGGATTTTGTTCTTTTTTAATTCTCCTTATTAGTAGGGATAGCAAAGGGAACCAGCACATACAGCCTCGTCTGATGTAGTCTACTTTCTTCAGTTTTAATCGCATTAAAACGCGGATGTATCACGTTTTAATGCATTTTGGGAGAGTTTGGCGGCAAATTTACACTAAAACAGCCTATTGATAGAGACTGACGAGCTAGATCGACCACGAAAATGCTCACTGCCTTTCTCATCAAATGCACTTTTGTTTCACTAAATCTTTATATTGTTCATCGCCGTAAACACTTATTGCACAAAACTACACCATATTTTAACAGTCAACATCACTGCTACAATATTAATTTAATAAAACAAAAATGACGACTTTCAAATAAGGCACAGAAAAAAAATTACATACATACATACATAAATCACGCCTATATCTCCGAAGGGGTAGGCAGAGGTAAACTAGCACCCACGATTCGCCAGTTATGTTAGGTCCCAAGTCCCATGTAATAGGTGGCGAGCCTATTACCATTTATCTGGCACAAAAGTCGCAGTAGGTACATAGCTAGATGGTATAAGAGGAACGCTGCTGTCCATTCCTCATCACTGATTTATCCTAAGTCGCCTTGTACGACACACACGGGAGAGATTTGGGGTGGTGACAATTGTATTCTACTCTGTCGTCACCACACGGCATAGAAAAAAAAATTGTGTTTCTAAAGACGATAGCTATGTGAATATGTGTTTTTATACATCGAATCATATTTTAATTTTGAGGAGCTCGCTAGTGCAATTACATAACGCGCTTGGACTGCGATTGCTTAAACTAAGCAATGTTCGCTAAGGCCGGTCATTGGATTGGTGACCAAAAATTTATTATCTCGAGTTCCTCCGTGCTTCGGAAAGCACGTTAAGCCGTTGTTCCTGGCTGCATCTGCAGTCGTTAAAACCCACCAACCCGTACTAGGCTAGCTGTGTTATGTTATGGCCTAATTTCCCTATATACTTCCATCCATAGGGAAGGCCCGTGCCCCAGCAGTGGGGCCATTAAAGGGCTGGTGATGAATATTTTAATTTACTTTATTTTTTCATTAGGGTTAGCAACAAATTCTGACATAACTTGTAAATTAAAATAACCCCTGGACATTTTATTTAAAATTAAAAGGGAATAATCGGGAATATCGAATAAATTACTAGAAATCACATAGACCTATCTTTGTCACCACCTCAATAGCTCGGAGACAAATTGCTCTTCTTAAAATGTCAAAAGTGGAAATATGTTTTTCATAAAAGTGACGCTATGCTAAGGAAATAGAAAAACAGTCCCAATATTATGTCAAAAAGTGAAAAAACAATTCTCTCCATTGACGCCGTGCTAACTCCCGTGGAGATACAGGTTTTGTCACCTGTCAAGTGGTGGAGAGAGACTTGTCCGCGTGCCCGCGCTAAGCCTACAGCGGGCCTAGCACGGGACGCGGAGATATGTCACCCGGGGAGTAGAAAATTTTTTCTCAATCCCTCCTTTTCTTTCTCTAGAGCTAGCATGGCAAAAGGGAGAGACTAGTTTATCCCCAGTGATAAAGTCCTCCCGACAGTGCCGCCAATCTAAGCGAATAAAGAGTGAATGACTGAACCCGATCTTTACCAATAGAGCTATGATGTTTAAGCTAATCAAAATAAAAATACGTAGCAACTGGACTATTTTATTCGAATCTTTTAACTTTTTACATTGGTAGGATAATGAGAAGTCAGAACTTGTATTGACAATTGACATTGATATGACAGTTGATAATTGAACTTTGTTGTATTTTGTTGATTTTCTATTTGACTTGGAATATTGATAATAGTACATTATGATACGAGTATGCTAAGTTGGATTAATGCATACGAGTTGCATACGACGTTTTTCAACACAATTGCGAGGAAAAAAACAAACTTTTATTGTTAATAACTTTACCAAATAATTACGGAAAATCGCGCCAGATATGTCTGCGCGTGGTCAAAATTGGAACTAAAAATTCGTCTGCTATTTTGTTTGTCTAGGAGTGTCAATGTTAGCGAGCAGCGCCACCCCTCGCGCGCAGACTCATCCACCGCACACTCTACAAGTTTTGGATTTTGTTCTTATTTAATTCTTCTTATTAGTAGGGATAGCAAAGGGAACCAGCACATACACCCTCGTCTGATGTAGTCTACTGTCTTCAGTTTTAATCGCATTAAAACGAAGATGTATCACGTTTTAATGCATTTTTGATTTACACTAAAACAGCCTATTGATAGAGACAGACAAGGTAGATCGACCACGAAAATGCTCACTGCCTTTCTCATCAAATGCACTTTTGTTTCACTAAATCTTTGTTCATCGCCGTAAACACTTATTTCACAAAACTACACCATATTTTAACAGTCAACATCACTGCTACAATATTTTTTATTTTAATATTAATTTCATAAAAAAAAATGACCACTTTCAAATAAAGCACAGAAAAACAATTACATACATACATACATAAATCACGCCTATATCCCCGAAGGGGTTGGCAGAGGTGAACTAGCACCCACGTTTCGCCAGTTATGTTAGGTTCCAAGTCCCATGTAATAGGTGGCGAGCCTATTACTATTTATCGGACACAAAAGTCGCAGTAGGTACATAACTACATGGTATAAGAGGAACGCTGCAGCCCATTCCTCATCATTGATTTATCCTTAGTCGCCTTGTACGACACCCACGGGAGAGATTTGGGGTGGTGACAATTGTATTCTACTCTGCCGTCACCACACGGCATAGAAAGAAAAATTGTGTTTCTAAATACGATAGCTATGTTAATTTGTATTTTTATACATCGAATCATATTTTAATTTGGAGGAGCTCGCTAGCGTAGTGACATAACGCGCTTGGACTGCGATTGCTTAAACTAAGCAATGTTCGCTAAGGCCGGTCATTGGATGGGTGACCAAAAATTTATTATCTCGAGTTCCTCCGTGCTTCGGAAAGCACGTTAAGCCATTGGTTCCGGCTGGATCTGCAGTCGTTAAAACCCACCAACCCCTACTGGGCTAGCTGGGTTATGTTATGGCCTAATCTCCCTATATACTTCCATCCATAAGAAAGACCCGTGCCCCGGCAGTGGGGCCATTAAAGGGCTGGTGATGAATATTTTAATTTACTTTATTTTTTCATTAGGGTTAGAAACAAATTCTGTCATAACTAGTAAATTAAAATAACCCCTGGACATTTTATTTAAAATTAAAAGGGAATAATCGGGAATATCGAATAAATCACTAGAAATCACATAGACCTATCTTTGTCACCACCTCAATAGCTCGGAGACAAATTGCTCTTCTTAAAATGTCAAAAGTGGAAATATGTTTTCCATAATAGTGACGCCATGCTAAGGAAATAGAGAAACAGTCCCAATATTATGTCAAAAAGTGAAAAAACAATTCTCTCCATTGACGCCGTGCTAACTCCCGTGGAGATACAGGTTTTGTCACCTGTCAAGTGGTGGAGAGAGACTTGTCCGCGTGCCCGCGCTAAGCCTACAGATCTAGGCTAAGTGACAAGTAAAAGTAACAAAGGAAATATTGTTTAATAAAGATGTCAAAAAATCATAGAAAACCATAATATACGTAAAAAAGGTTTATTACTACGCTCGGCCACATTATTAAACATTGCAGTATTCTACGTTTCAGAGCCCATATCAACTGGAAACAAGTGAGCAAGATGATGGTATAATAATGTTTGTTCGTGTTGAATTGTGTAGCATTAGAAATTTTCACAACAACTTTCAATACTCCACAGTTCACATAATGAATGAGACAGCAAGATTCTGAACTAATGAATGGTGGCTACTTACGCTGTGACAACCAAATAGCCGCGCGCAACAATTTAACAGGAATGTAAATTAAGGAAGAAAATATATAGCAACACCACTGAACCGTAGTGTGCAGTTATGTTAGGAATGTTTTAGCTATATAATAAATAAGTCTTAGATACTCGTTAGCTGTGTAAACATAACAGCATGCAATATTTATTATTTGAAGATTACATATTAGAAAATTATTACAATAAATAGAGGTCAGAAAAAAATTTCGGCAAGTTAACTAACTCATCACTGCTTAACCCTTAGGCCCGAATTCACAAACACTTAAACACGCGATTATTATTTAACCGTAGATTTTTGACATTTTATCGTATGTAAGAACTGTCAAAAACTTACGGTTATCTTTTAATCGCTTGTTTTACGTGTTGATGAACTTCAGCCTAAATCGCCATGTACGACACCCGCGAGAGATAGGTACTTCGGGTTATGACAATAGTATTCTACTGTGTCGGATCGGCACATATTTTATTTGTACGATATAATAAGCCAAAGTGTAATCAATCATTAGCCTTTAAGCCGAGTGAACCTGTTGAACGTAGACCTACCTCCCTGAGGAAACTCCAACCCAATTTGTGCTGTGCAGCTCACACCCCGACACCTCCACCAGATCCTAAATCTACCTGGTAAGCCGGCCACTGACGCTACATCTTCTAGTACGCAACTGGCTCTCAAGGATCCTTTCGCGCTAACGGTCTTCGGCTCAACTTGAAATGTGCCTACTCATTGCCAAGTAAGGTTCATTGTTCTCCTAGCTATATTAGTGAGTTTGAGTCTTTTAAGAATGTCTTCATTTTTCGCTCCGTCGAGACCCCGAACATAGTCATTTCCAATGCCCTTTGGGTGACCTTGAGCCTTTTTGGAAAACCATTCTAACCGGCGACCTTTTCCGCGAGTCTTCACTTAATTTAATTTTGTTTGTTATGTTGAAATACCGAAATCCTCCTACGAGTATCGCTTTAACGCGTTAATCAAACCTCCTCGATGGCTAATTCAATAATCATTTGTAACTGTAAACAATTGTTAACAATATTCCGCGAATCGTATATTCAAATTCAACGAAGAGTTTAGAATTGAAACGAGTGATCAGCATCACATACGATTTGATTTAACACGGTACACAGTGATTTCGCTTTGTAATTGAATTCAGCCAATTGTCATCAGCGTGACGTGCCAATTAACCCAAAATATTGCGCGCACATAATGTTAATGCAGCACACAAATCAGGCCGGTTAATTTTATATAACTGCGTTTGCTTCGATCGGGCTACGCCTTTTGTAAAAGACTAGTAAATTCTAGCGCCACAGAACCCGTTGTTTTAAAAGTCGAATTCCTTCAGCCAGTTCTTTCCACTGGATAATCGAAAGAGGCAATTAGATTTCAGATCATCTCAGAATATTATGATATCTAATAAAAAATGGAAAAGAAACGTTACAACAAAGACGTCACCTTTTGTACCCAATTTTATAAGAAAATCATAAATGATTATGTTATGTGCGACTCGAACATGTTTACATATTATTTTGTGATTCGGTGAAATTTAATGTGTTTTGACTTCTAACCATTAAAAAAAAGCTTATTGAACTGAAACTTTTACTTATATGACTAACAAAAACATTGTGTGGTGACGGCAGAGTACAATACAATTGTCACCATCCCAAATCTCTACCGTGGGTGTTGTACAAGGCGACTAAGGATAAATCAGTGATGAGGAATGGGCAGCAGCGTTCCTCTTATACCACCGTCCTGGCAATGTACTGTGACTTTTGTGCCCTTAACATTATTGGCATGGGACTTAACATTATTGGCGAAACGCGGGTGCTAGTTCACCTCTGCCTACCCCTTCGGGGATATGGGCGTGATTTATGTATGTATGTATGTATGCAAAAACATTACTACCAATACAGGGCGTCCCACGGCCATGCCACACGGAGGGAAAGTATATTAAATATTGAACGTAGGATATTTTACTAAAAGAAGACATCGTTTTATTTTTAATAATAAGTAGAACTGCATTCACAGATTTTTTTAAAATCACCTACCTCAACCGGGAATCGAACCCGCCAAATGTGATAGAAAAATTACATGTATTTTATATTAGCGTTTGAAAGGGCTACTCATAAGCATTATTTTTTCCTAAATAACCTAGCATATTAAATGAAACTAAGATCATAAAATTTTTCATTATATTTAAAAAAAAAATTATCAAATGCTCAAAATGTGATCCGTTCTGTTGTATACAAATTCTCACTCTTTGATAATTTCTCTCCCTGTCGATTTACTTATTTTTGCATGGTGGATGTTTGAAATAATACGTCTAAGTTAATTTTGTAACTCCTGCACACTGTTGTACCGGTTCTGTTGTACCGGTTGAAATGATAATGTTAATTGTTGGAAGCATGGCCAAGTCAGAGGAAATTTCCCTGAACAAAATTTTAAATAAAATGAAAAATTTTATGATCTTAGTTTCATTTAATATGCTAGGTTATTTAGGAAAAAATAATGCTTATGAGTAGCCCTTTCAAACGCTATTATAAAATACAAGTAATTTTTCTATCACATTTGGCGGGTTCGATTACCGGTTGAGGTATGCGATTTTTAAAAAATCTGTGAATTCAGTTCTACTTATTATTAAAAATAAAACGATGTCTTCTTTTAGTAAAATATCCTACGTTCAATATTTTATATACTTTCCCTCCGTGTGGCATGGCCGTGGGACGCCCTGTATACATTGCTAAAAGACCTTGGCTTGTCTAAGCTTTCATAAGTTCTAAGCTGAAACGTGTATCTAAGGCGGCCCTCACAGAATCTTACTAAATATGACTGAACAGAAAGAGGAGTTGGAGACTCGGAGTGACGAAGGTGAATGTTGACATATTATTGTGAAGGGGGGCCTGGGTGGAGCAAAATATGATTTTCCGCACACGAGAATTAAACTGAACATCGAATTGGGTTTCGTAACAGGCAATATCAATCATCAAAAGTATAAGGGCATAAACCTTCCGGCAACAGAGGAACTACAGTTAAATAAACACTGAATAGTTTCACAACATAAACACTAAACACAAATTTCATGTCAGAGTATTACAGATACACTGTTTGAGTAACAACATACAAAGTAACAACCAATATTACGTCACCGGTTCACCGCACAGCGACTAAAGAGAGCCTGGCTAAACATATTTTACCGATCCCCCTGGGAAATACTAAGGATGGCAATGTGGCATGAATCTGCAATATGCAAGCGAATTTGCATACACATAACATTGCCGCCGGTTATGGTCGTTGTGTAATATGATTGAGGAATACGTGGCGCGTTCTATTGTTTAGACCTGGTCAGGCTCCATTGCGAGAGACTAGTTAAGTGCTCTAAGATCTACAAATTACAAAATTTCGGCCGGGTGTAAAACCTAAAACAAAACCTTGGAATGTTGTCATTCCAAACACTCACTCAGTTCATTGTTCTCTCGAGATTGTCCTTTCCGTTTCCATTTATACATTCATTCATCACTAGGACCTTTCCGTCGTGACTTCGTAAGTGCAGTAACCTCACAACGACATGAGACAGACAAAGCGATGATTTCAAATTCAAATTCAATTCAAATTTTCTACTCTTGATAGTAAAGGTATCACCCTAGACCTAGGTACCTACTATAATCCGGGTAGAGGTAGTGATGGAGAATAGCTAAATCATTTCAAAACATACAAACCATGTCAGAAGAGATATCGGGAAAGAGCGCGCTAGTCATCATAAAGAATGAACAGTCAATCAAAAATGTTCTATCGAGTTTCATGCATTACTCTGTAGGTTTACACAATGCTGCGCTATTCTAACCACCGGTATATTATGAGACTATAGAATTGACAACAGCTGGGCCATGTAAAATAATCGTCTCAATTTCTACTATGATTTGAATCTAGTAGAAATTAAGACGATTATTATTATATAGTTTACATAAATTCAATCATAATCAAATACTCCATTAAGTTCAAGTTTCTTTAAACCGCTAATAGTCGAGACCCACCCTGTTAGATCACAGTTGTTCAATACATATTACATCGCCGGCACACTGAAATGTAGTTTTCCTCACTCGATTTGTAAAGTAATAAAAAGTAGGACTATTAGATTTATTAGCTTCGGTATATTTTCTTTAACGTTTATAACAGTGTTTAGGTAACGTATTGAAAGCTTTATCAATTTCTTTATTCTTGTTATGTTACCTTTATTATGATTTACAATTTGATTACTTTCAGTAAGTAATATCTGATTCTTTGAAATAACATTTCTCAATAACAGCGAGAATCACATCACACTGGATCATCACCGTCATCTAACCAGCCCTTTATTGTGTCCACTGTGGGGCACTTCCCTATGACTAAGTGAGTATAGGGAGAATGGATATAACCTACCACAGTGCGGATTGGTGAGTACTGCAGATGCAGCCAGGATCAACGTCAACTTACCTTCCGATGCACGGAATAACTCGGGGTAATCAAGCGCTTATTCAATTATAACCGCCTCCGTGGTCTAGTGGTTAGCGCACCGGAATGAAGATCCAGAGGTCCCGGGTTCGATCCCCAGGGGGGTACAAATTTGTGCTCGGTTTGGTTGGTGGTAGGACTTAGTTGAAGTCCGTCTGGCTAGCTACCACCATCTTATCAAAATCTGTCGCCATAATAATAATGTTAACAGCATAATTGTGTTCCGACAATGTGTAATAATATAGCCAGTCCCTCTGTGGCTGTGGGTTCCAGGTGAAGCTTCCATCTTCAGCCCTTAACGTCTCTTATCATCAGGTGAGATGAAGGGCAAGAGCTTCCCTGTCTTACATAAAAAAAAAATTGTGCAAGGTGGTAACTATAGAAACTTATTTGTTTGTATTTTCTTAAGCTACAAAATAGCTTATGAATGTTCGTTGCCTATAGTTATCCTCGATCATTATTTAGATTTTATGTCAAAATTAATCCTATAAATGAAAATTGATTAGGAGAGATCATATCCAATAAGTAATGAAGACGTCTTTGTTTTAAATTTATACCTCATATTTTAGTCTAAGTGTCGGGCACGTGTAAGTATTTACATATGTATTGCCTTTGCAATTCAAGCATTGACTTACAACAATAAAATTAAACTTTTCAATAAAAATCCTAGCGCCGCTTTGTATGAAATTATTGACTTCAAAAACCACTTTGCAATTTAAGACATTGGGCTTTTAATAAAATTATTTATATTTTATAACACCGTCTACGTCGATTATATTCAATTCATTAAACCCATTGTCAAACAAAACAAATATTGTGAAATTTGGATTTACTATAAATATTTTATTGAATCTATAGCATAGCAACTTAAAGACAACAATTTGATTTTAATTTTAACATTATATAAATGTTAGAAAAATTAGTACAAAGATTATGGTGGTTAGAAAAAGAATTTCGAAAAATTATGATCTTGAGGCGGGAATTGAACCCGCGTCGGCTGCTATCCGGGCAGGTGCCTGACCGCTCGGCCACCCAAGACACTAATAGAAATAAATTGCAAACATTCCAAAGCAGATATTTTTACAAATACCGTGCGTTCGGTTAAGCTTGGGTTTGCTTTTATAAACTATTCGATTTTAATTTTAACATTATATAAATTTTAGAAAAATTAGTACAAGGATTTTGGTGGTTAGAAAAAGAATTTCGAAAAATTATGAGCGGTCAGGCACCTGCCCGGATAGCAGCGGACGCAGGTTCGATTCCCGCCTCAAGATATTAAAGACAACACTTAGAGAATAACATGGGACCTAATATAAATGGCGAAACGTGGTTGTTAATTCACCTATGCCCATCTCTGGATAAACGAGCGAGATTTATGTTTGTTACATATTTAGAGAATAGTGCTAAAAAGTTTATTTATGAAGACAAAGACGCGAACAAAACATCCTAAGAAGTGCCGAAAAACAGACAGGTATCTCTTTTGTAACATAATCCAAATATAATAATATAGGCACCACGTCTTCCCACAATATAAAGAAAGCCCCTTTTATATCCCTCTAACGTAATCTTGTTCAATCAGTTTTCCGAAGGTACGTTATAATACTGTTATTCATATCATGTTTATAAATTGAGTAATATTGACTTTGCGATATTCGTTCAGAAATCTAAGCGTTCCATTTGGATGGAAACAACAATTCGAAACAAATATTTAACTAAGAAATTACTTATCGACTGTTAACGTAGCAGAGAACGGAGAGAACTTACAGCGTATGAAAGACATTTGGAATCGGGGAAAATTTAAAAAGTTTCAGATGCCCTTTAAGCCCGGCGTGACACTAATTGCATGGTCGTTCAAAATTCTGATTTCATCTTTTAACGAACATTACTCTTCAAACTGTTCTCAAGCTTTATAATTTGGATTTATATTAGGACTCGGACTTGTTTGGTTTTCAGCTTATTCGTTTTGATTTGAGTTTCCAAACTCGTTATTTGTTATCAACCCTCTTTTATTCTCCGAGCCCGGTTAAAACTTTAGGATCATCGTTAATTAGATTTTCATGGCTCATTTGCCAATTTTATTTTCGAAACCAAGGTACACAATTTCTTACCTACCTAAGTTGCACATGCTTCACGTATCTTTTATTTACAATAGTAAGCATCTCATGGTAGATATAAAAACACCTACGTTTTGTCCGTTTATGTTAAGTTCCATGCAATAGGGGAAGAGTCACTTTAAGAACACGTTAATCTATATATTTTGCGATATTTGTTACTGCCATATCTTTAATTATGCTTTCAGTTGCTTCATAACATGACACTACATGGCTTTCAGCTTTTAGATGGATGATCCACCATATATTAACATAAACAATACATTGAGTGAAATGTAAATTTCAAAACACGCTCCCGAAGCACCATCACAATAAATGTCACGATTTCTAAACTTTTGTATAGCACGAGGTCGTTATATGCTTACAGAATGCTGAGTGAAATTATGTGGTCCAGGCTAAATTACACGTTATATTTCATTTGTAATTATGCTTTTTGCACGAGAGCGCTGGGTGGGACATTAACTGACCCATTAGTAATGTAACTTGACCCCTTTCCCGCTACACTCGGCTTACAACGGAAAATATTATTAACACGTTTAAACCTGCGACGTGGGGCATAATTGTAGATAAAATTCAATCTTATTTCAATTACCGTGCTAATTTGCATGTATCCAACATTTGTAAGAATTAAACACGAGGAAAGTATTACGGTGCCCAAACATTGGATCCAAATTGCATTTTCATATTAGTTTTAGCGGAGAAACTTGGACCGTTATTTTGAATTTGCTTAAATCCATGGCTGATTCATTTGAGATAGCTAATTGCGCTAACGAATATTCATTACTACTAACGAGAGTAATTCAGAGAGCCATACTGATAGAGAAGTTTTAATTTTACGCAATCAAAACGTATTCATCTCGTGTATTCATGCTGTATATACAATAATTTATTAACTGGACAAGTATTTGCGATTCATTGTTGTGATTTGAAAATCATAAATTATAGATAGAAAAATTATTATAAAAGAATAAAAATCAAAAAATATTAGCTGTCCAGATATTTTTGATAATATAGTTAATATCGCGATCATTATTCTCAAAATATTTTATAATGTTCAATTATCAAACATCTAAACGCTGGCGCCAAACTCAAAAATTAAGTTTTTAATTAGGTACATGGGCAATAATACCTGTAAGCGTGCGAAATTAGATTGTAGTTATTATTTTTTTAATTCTCCCTACATTTTAGGGAAGGCAAAGGGTCTAGCCCATACAGCCAAGTCTTTAGTGTATATTTTATCTGTAGTACCACGAAACGCGCCAAGCACTTTTCTGTAGTTATTTTTTTATTTTATCTGTAACTCGCAGTGTATTATATACTCTTTGGTAACTCGTTTTGTTTGCGATTGACCAGTAACCATTACGTTTATAATTGGATAACCTACATCATAAACAGAACCCACAAAAAAACAATTTTATTCCCAAATTGTCAACAAAACCTACGATCGCAATATGAGAGAAAATAATAAAACCGACAAATATTTTCTTTTACGACACAAAGAAGTGCGTCTATTATGTACTACTTAGATTTTATCGTAGTGTCCACTTTTATGTGCTCTTGGGAAATAAAGTGGACATTTTTTTGTGTGAGACCATCTTCGAATGGATAATATACAGTCTAGTTGCCACGGTTTGCACAAAGCGAGATTGTCCCATGAAACCAAAGTGGTATACAAGATGAATCGGAGCTCCTAGGCATAAAATTAATTCTCATTTAATTATTATTTGAACATTACCTATACAAATTTAAAAAAAAATACATTACTGAGAGAACTACATATACAAATCACTCGCTTCGCTCTTTTCTTTTTCGCAAATCATGTTAGGCCCTATAAAAACTTACACGCCTATTGCAATCTATTCGGCACATAAGTCGCACTACACATTATTAGGTGGTATGGCAGGAACACTGCTGCCCAATCCACATCACTGTTTCCACCCACCTCATAAATTCAATATATATGTCCAGATGCGATAAGAAGAGGTTCATCCCTCATCGGGTCATAGTTTTTCGAAAAAAATTCTGACTTATAATTTGTTCGTTCTTATTTTTTTTTTACCATACATTTTGTTGGTATGAATCGTGTTTGTATGAATCTCTAAGCATGGCTAGGGGCTCGCTTGTTTTAACCACACAGAAAACAACCTGTGTACTCGTATTAAGGAGTTAAGTAGCTGTAATTATGCAATTATTTTTTTACTACGTCTAAATTTAAGAATTGTGTGACAGGGTTTGTAATAAATAAATAAGGAATAACTGTCACAGGCATCTTACGCAATGCAAACGCAAAAGACGAAAGTAAACTTAAAGATTGGTATCTGAAATATTAATCGAACTTTATAAATCATCTCCAGCAAGTCAAACTTTCAAGGACTAGACGTTATAATAATTTATAGGAGAAAACTTTTCTTTCAATATTCCTGAGTACCTAAGTGATGACTTTTTAAAAATTCAAGCTTGATCTAATATTATTTTCATATCTTAATATGGTAGCTTACTCTGTCTTACATTGTAATTGATGAAAATGTATCTGTCTAGAATTCAGATCAATAAATCTCTTTCTCTGCTAATCATCATCATTATCATTTTTAGCCAGTCCTTTAAGGCAGAGGTGTATTAACAATTGCTTTTCACAACTGTCATCAATATCGCCCTTTAATGTCCCCACTGCTGGGCACAGGTCTTTCCTATAGTTGGTAGAATATGGAGACTGGAGACTTAACACACTGGCCGAGTGCGGGTTGGTGGGTATTAACGACTGCAGATGCAGCCGGGACCAACGGCGGAGAAATTCGATATATTAAATTTTTGGTCACCCATCCAAGGATCGACCTTAGCGAACATTGCTTAGTTTACGCAATCGCAAGCCGAGCGCGCTATGCTAGCGAGCTTCTCCCTGACTGCTAGAGATCTCATGTAACTAAACATGAACCGCAGTATATTGCTATGTGGTACAACGACGCAGGTGCCCTTTTCTTATCACCTTTTAACCCTTAATCGCATCTAACGATACCCGCGGGCAAAATTAGGGGCCGTGGACGGACGTATTCTTATTCTTATAATGATCACGAATAGTTCTGCTTTCCATAAACATGAAAATATAAAAGTCATCAATATGCTCGTTATATTCAAATAAAATCTTAAAACCGCCTCAAGTATTTTGTTTCACATCTGAATAAGAGATTAAGAGAACCTTAACAAGTTGCAAAGTTTTTAGTGAACTTACCCAAAAGTCATTCTTTAACATCCAGTGTCGAGTCTCTGTAAGATTTAACAAACAAGTAAAACTTTATGTCGTGCCTCTGTTGTTTTAATACGTGGCAGGATTTAGGAACCACCTTGGCACAGGGCGAAATGAGGCCATACCTATACTGAAATCAGACGAAACTGTGTTATTGACATAGGGCAGTAGTTTTGTATCGTTATTTAAGTTTTTTAAGCAATATTAGTTTGATTACAGACATGTTACAACAAAATTTTGGAAATAAATAATTATTAAACGAGAGCGCAAGTAGATAATACTTCGTCAATTTAAAGAATACAAGTGAAATCAATATGATGTCATCAAAAAAGAATGGCGGATTAATATTCTATAATATTTTTTTTAAAGGAAACAATAAGATAAAAATAAAGAATATTTTTGATTTAATACTTCCAATGATAATTCTCTGCAACACAAACATAAGATTGATACAAATACAGCACAATACATTAAATGATTATAAAACAAATAATTTGTTAAATTAACAGAAACGATTACATAATATGCAAGCTGATCAAGATAATATGAAAAAAACTGAAGACAATGATGACGCCATTGATGGCGTGGTATGTAGAGACGATGATGATGTTAATGAATTTGATGAATTTTAAAGAAGCTTACTACTTACTTAGCGGTGTTGCAACAGAAGCCGCGTTTCAATTAGCATAGTCAGCGGAATGTTTGCGGAATTGTCAGCAATTTCTTCAAATTGTATGCTGGCAGCAGTCCAGACGATTAACAAGTTGGTGCAAGCTGTTTAATTTCATGCCTGGATGCTGCGCTTGGGCCGTGAACAAGACACTGAGGGTAAAAGGCGTTCAAATAAACATGTGCGCCTTCCTTATTTGTAACTTTACTACGTTCTTTAGTACGTTCGCGGATTGCAAATGGCGTATTTCAATCAATTGTAGTTTCTTTTGACCGTTTATTCTGGGTTGTCTTATTTGGTAAACAATATTTTATAAAGATGCCAATTCCATAAAATTTTGAACATTATAGATAGAATAAGATTAGCCGAGGAAAATGTCTAAGTAGTAAATAATAAGGTAGAAAATTATAAAATGCGAAAAACATTTGTTAGTAAATTGGGTTATTAAAAATTTAAAGAGATAGTACTGGCAAGTGGCTAGTATAAGAAATATTATTAATGTGATATTGAGGCTAACTTACAAGATGACAAAACGAGTTAGTATTTACTGGCATAATGGAAGTGAGTAAAATATTTAACTTAAAATAATAACTTCGATTAAGGGCTCTCCCTTTGTCACACTAGTGTGCGCCACAAAGTTTATAAATCATGTTAAAGAAGATAAAACTACAATGATGACTGTGAATGTTTATTTATCTTTTAATAGAATACAAAAAGAATTTTATCTCCACTAGAGCACAAAATTACGACGAAAGTATATTAAAATAATTTCGATATTCCGAAGTGTATGATGAAGGGGAAATATCTCATTCGTTCCGTTGGACCAACAGTGTTCCTCCATTACCCATAATTTATGCTTCAAGTAACTTTACCGGTAGTATTAATTAAGAAAGTTTAGTAACCCCCGTGAAATATGCCTTATTAAAATGTATATAGGCAGATTTTTTCGATTACGTGTTCGGAATTGAGAGTCACGGCTTCGCATTATTTTGTATCGTGATTGGTGGCCAGTGACTGGATTCATTACATTGGAAAAATATTTTGTTTCTTATGGCTTTACTTAATATTTACCGTGCGGTCAGCACCAAGCACATACGACGACTATTTTTTTTAAGTTTCTGAATTTACTGACTATGTAACTAAGTTTATTGGTCTGCCAATCAATTCCCCTCCATAAAGGTCAATGTCCTTACAACTGGACTTTATATGACTAATTTAAAGAGTTAGGTTATGATAATTTGACAATTTTATTGTCAGAGACAAACAGAGAAAGAGAGAGAATCTACAATAGAAAAGAGAAACAAATAAATTTACAAAATAATTCAATTATACTGAAAATGAGACTAGGTATTAAATGTCTCAAACAGATTTAAATTCAGCTACGTTTTCTAGAAGTAACTAGCACCTTTCATCGTGTTATCCGAGAACTAGCTAATTGGTACTGAGTGCAGAAGTCTGCACTATTCTTCAATCATTTATTCAAAAGATTTTGTGTATAACGTTTATAGAATAAGGGTCAATTTTACAATTAATGTACAAGTAAATTCGTGCACCATTTCACATTTATCCCTAAATAAAATAAATATGCCGTGTGGTGACGGCAGAGTAGAATACAATTGTCACCACCCCAAATCTCTCCCGTGGGTGTCGTACAAGGCGACCAAGGATAAGTCAGTCGTGAGGAATGGGCAGCAGCGTTCCTCTT
Organism: Cataclysta lemnata; assembly: GCA_963931975.1. Lineage (NCBI taxonomy): Eukaryota > Metazoa > Arthropoda > Insecta > Lepidoptera > Crambidae > Cataclysta > Cataclysta lemnata. The sequence goes on along the minus strand of OZ008353.1, from coordinate 8,400,946 downwards.
ATATCACCTTGCAATGTACTGCGACTTTTGTGCCCGATAAATGGCAATAGGCTCGCCACCTATTACATGGTACCTAACATAATTGGCGAAATGTGGGTGCTTTTTCACCTCTGCCTACCCTTTCGGGGATATAGGCGTGATTTATGTATGTATGTAAATAAATATTTCTAAAGCATTGAGGTGGTTTTAGTCGGTAGAGGTCCGACATACCTTGCGTCGTCGGGCTTAGTTTTGTTTCATGTCAGAATTTAATACAAAAAACATGACAGATCTAGATCGCCATCTCATTTGTTTAGGGATTTAACAATATTAGAGGTATGAGGAGGTAATATTTGGATATTATAAATCAGCCAACAAGTTTGACTGACGCCGTAATTTCACATAAACTTGCAAGTTTATATCAAGCTCTTCAAGTACAACCTGATCCTAATGAAACAGTAACTTCATTTGAAGACGCAGGTTCGTATCTCCTTAATATTATCTCTTTTAAATTATTTCTAAATAGTGTTTGTAGCAAAATGAGAGCCCTGTAATATCTGTTATAAAACTTATGGGCAGGACGACGAGCCACTATTGTTTGGCTGGCTGAGAGGTCACGTATCAAGACATGATTATATCAACTCTTTCGTACCTACTTTTCTTCATAATTCATGAAATTTCCTTAGATTACGAAGTCGCAAGCCGTGCTCCCGATCGAGTCCCAAAACTCGACCCAAAATTGCTTCAAATTATCTTACACTATTAAGTTGGTGTAGGTACTTCATTTCAAGCCTGGTTGCATCCAGTACCAACTGTGACAAGGTAATAGGAAACAAGCTGTGCTGTGAGTAGAAAACTTATGTGCAGTGCGACTGTCCTGTTGCCTTGTACTTTTACTTGCTCAATTCAACTACAGTGCGAGCTTGTTAAACGAAACTTAGCAAAGTTGAGCAACACAATTTAAGTATTGTAAGCAACGTTTGAAAGCGACACTTGACTTCTAATGCATGAGACACTTTCAGGATTCTTCTAGTTTATTGCTTCCGAATGAAATACATTTGTTGCGGATATGTATTTCGCTAATTATTTTGGATCTGGCTCAAGAAGATCTTATTTTTATTTACCCATTAACAAACATTGATATGGGTAATCTGCTATTACAATCCGAGTGCACTTACGCCTTCTTGATCTTCTTATATTTTTACGAATTCATAAAAAAATGCCAATTTTCGAGTTCTTTGAAATTTTTACGTTATACCGTTATTCGAAAGGTATTCTTTCTAAGGACGACAAAGAACATTGCTAACATCAGCTGGATATCAACATCTAATTGAAAGACGCCAAACTATTATAGCCATGAATGCACACCAATGCGATGCCATACAAAACACGACCTTAAATTACACGCATTACTTCAGCTGTCTTCTGAAACTATTTGGAGACTGGATTAATTGATGTCCCTATCCCAAAGTCAATTCAATTAAATTAAAATATAGGCACTTGTAGTAAATTATTTTGAAGTCAAGGATGGGAGAAATTGGGAATGTTAGAACACTTAGGATTTATTCGAAGAAAACCTTCATCTATTCCGTGGGTGTCGTCCAAGGGAGTAAACACAGCGATGAGTAATGGGCAGCAGCATTTCTCCCATACCACCTAGCTAAATCCTGCCATTTTTGTGCCTGATAGATGGCAATAGGCTACCCCTTCGGGGATATAGGCGTGTATTATGTATGTATGTAACTATCAAGGGGAATGGATCTGGTCGTCATTATTTCAATATAATGCACCTTATTAAAGTTTAATGGAGTCCAAAACAAAAGGCAAAAATAATGTTTCTCGTGTTACACACCGTAATAAGGCGCATCAACTTAATTCTCAGATCATAATTAGTTGTTATTACGATACGAGAATTGAAGCTGAGTAATTATTATTATCTTAAGCTTAATTAAATTAACCGGCTCTTTGATAATGTAACTTTGAAAATGTGAAACGAAATCTTCCATCTTAATTAATTTCCATTGACTTTATTAATTAGTTATACATTGGTAGGTAGCTCCACCCACAATTATGTACCTAAGTTATTGTTTCTGCGGTATATTGGAAAGCCGCGTACTTAGAATAAGGATGTAGGTACCTACATCCTTATTCCTTATATATTAGAATAAGGATGTAGGTACCTACATCCTTATTCTAAGTACAGTCGATTACATAAGTTAGTGACACACTTATAACCTACATTTTTTTATTTTTATGCTGCAGTGTAGTGAGCACTGGTGGATACAGAGAGAGATACATCTATCAAATAAAATTTAAAAAATTAAAACGACAGATGAGTATCAATCTGCAAGTCAAGCGCATTTTGTTAAAAGTGCTTGATTTACATTGCACATTGATCACGTCATATTGTACAAAACTAGGAGATTCCTTCTATTCGTTTTAAACATTAAAAACGTAGAGTGCAATACAATTGGGTAAACTTGACGATTTGGTATGATCATTTGTCGAATCCATCCCATGGGATGTAGAATGGGGGAAGTGGTACAACAGCATTTTGATGCCGTCACCATTGCGCCAATACAGCCTGAAATGGACCAATAAATAAACGTAGCTTACATTCCGCCGTGTAGGTACCAAATTTATTGAAAGTGAATAAAATTAATATTCAATGATTCAGTACGAGCTTGATATATTCAAATGAAGACCTTGTAAATACACATATCAGCAGATTATTTCGTACACAACAGTTGACTATAACAAATTACTATAAACCTCTATTGCCTACACCGTAAAACTGAAAATTCTATGAGGAATTGTACGACTTTCTGATAATTCGCATGCTGACTGTGCAAACAGAAAATACGGCTAATTTGTACAGGTTCTTAGTTACCTCTAATTTAATTCCATATTCGATGTGACACTACCCTGTAATGTGCCTATTGAATTAGAGAGATGAGTAGTACGCAAACTGGAAGTAAGACTTGAATTTAAGACTTAAGCCTAACCACATTCCTTGTTATCATAAAATATCATAATGATGATGTCATCATCATCAAAACAATAATGACAATATTTATCAGCCTTCTGCTATACTGCTCTGAGGAGAGGTAAAGTGTAACATACATAAACTTATAAATCACGCTGTTCATTTATAATAATTTACATGCATGAGGCTTGTTGTTTACAAGCTAGACTAATATTATATGTAGAATGTAACGTCCTTGGGGACTCCATGTAATCTACAGCACGCCCCCAGCAATGTTCAGGTGCGAGGAGGTCACATAAATTATTTAGACTCTGTCATCACTATCCGAGTATTGGGGTAAGGTAATAAATATATTTCGTCCTTTTTAAAATTCCAATCATAAACCTGATACGAAGATTTCCAAGCAAGGCGTTAGTGAGGAAAAAGTAGACCTTAATTAACAACCACTGACTCAATCAAGGCTGTAAGGTGGGTACAGGGTAAGTCAATATTGCTGACCAGCACGAAGATCGAAGTGGTAGGGTACAAGTCAAACGCTGATAGAGTCAATGATATTGCTTAACAGCTTACTAAAAATAATAATAAATATTTCTAAGACTGACACCTATCAAGCACTTGTGTTATGGATACTAAATGGCGGTCAAATTTTAAAATATTACATATTATAAAATATACCTGTGGCGACTGCCACAAAGGTCCTATGCAGCCTTTTTCGCAGGGATTGTTTATGCCTGAATTTTGACACTCTTGTGAAGACTGGGCTGGTCAAAAATTCTTGCCGTTGGTAAAACAACGCTTGAGATTTTTAATTGTGGATAGTTATTGTAAACAATATTCCTGTATATACTGTAAATATATCTGTAAATAGTAGAATCACCTTTCAATTCTACATACCTACTACATGACTAAGAACAAAATATGTCGGTATTCATGAAAATTATTTGCCCCTACAAGGATTTGAATCTCTTGGGAAAAACTGTTTATACCCATTCATACTGCATAATATTATATGAGAAAGCAACTTCTCTCTATATTTCTCTCAAATTATTCTGATGCTGTGTAGGATGTTTATGCAAAATTTACCAGTTACTTTATATGCCATGTAGTGTGTTTTCCTGCTATTCCTAGCGAATTCTCTTGTGGTCTAACACAACGCCAGAATTCCCGGGTGCGATTAATGCACAGATCCAGTTTTGTGACTTAGTGTAATCGCCAAAGAATATAAAGTAAAAAGGTGTTACTATTTTTTTCCAGTCAAATATGTTTAACCATCATTAGACCAGCTCTAACTCATTTTCACTGATGCCCGATCTAATATTTAGCGTCACGGTCTAACCTCAATCTTGTGCCTTGCACCACACCCCGTTGTAGTGTATCGCCGGGAGCTGTGCAATGTTCGCCTACGTGACCAGCCACTGCGATTCCTGAACGCTGGGATATTACTCCTGATTTTTGTTTCACCCTTGGAAATCGACAGCGTCAGTATCCAACAGTATCTACAGGTCCAACCATTGTAAGGCGACACTTTATTCCGAATCGCAGAGACCTAATTTTTCTTCTCATTAACGTTACAATCTTAACCCCTTGACTGCCCAAACGCTACAATCTGGTGTTTGTCAAAAGTGCCTGTCTGTCAAATACCTTATCCTGGCGTCATGTTATCGTTCGACTTTCGAAACCTATTTATGTGGGTGTTGTTCTTTTTTTTTATCTTTATTTTTTAGGGACTTTTGCCTCTAAGACATGACAGCCCCATGGGTGATATTCTTTCTATCTCTTTCAAATTAATAATAGTGTTTCATTAGTATTACTTTTAAGCACAGTTCATCATCATCATCTTCCTGTACTGTTCCCAGGTTATCTGGGGCCGGCGCAGTATATTTCTCTCTTCAATTCATATCGGTCTGACGTAATCTATCTATCCAACCATTTATTTCATATCATCCATCACACATTACACCGGTCAGGCGCTAGTGATGAATAAAAGTATAAAAAGTGACAGAAAGGACCATGTCGACAGGCTGCTGAACAGACAGAGTCATTGGTATGACAACAATTTAATCCATACATACTGCTTAAGGCTTAAGCTTAGGTTTTACAGCCGGCAGGCTTTTTAGCAGCTTTTTAGAGCTCTATGTTCCTTCGTGTTTCTGCAAGTTAAGCCCCATCGGCTTAACGTCCCAGCTTAACTAACGTGTAAATTTCAAATATTCAATCTCGAATGAAGTGAGGGTGATAGTTTAAAGAAATGCGTAGTTACGACCTTCTTTACGCCACAAATCACTACTTCAAAGTATACCAAATTGGTAACATTATTATGAACCCACCAAACATTCGATTCGTTCCACTTCAGATCATGAGTGAATATCACGTGAAGACCCGAAAGAAAATTTACATAATGGTAATATCTTCGCTTCCAACCCTTTTCACGGGTCCAGGCCCTCTAGTGCAAAGTGCTGTATTTTTTATGATAAAGACTCCTATATAGGCAAGTACCTGAAAAAATTGCGGCGAAGAAAGTATGTTTTTTATGTTCAACGTGTGCGAACAGGTAAGCGTCACAGGGAGTTTGTGATGCTCAATTGGCATAAGAATCTTCCACAAGAATCACCAAGAGATTCTTGTAGAAGATTCTTATGTCAATGGAACACACACATACTTCAATTACGCTCAAAAGGCGTAGGCAGAGGTGTACTTACTTATATTTCGCAAACTTTGTTTTTAATTTGGAGGATTTGCAGTACTCGATAAGCCAAGATTTTTCAGTAATGTAGAAATTTCACAGGTACACCGCCAGCTCCAATCAACAAATTTTCTTAAAAAATAGTGAACCTATTATCCACACGAGATGTAGGAATCAATTTCATTTTAATACGCCATTCAAATCTGTAACTTTTTCAATTTCATTTATATGGGTTTTAAGTCAGTGAGAACACTCACTTTCTTTTAGAACAAACAGATGACCAAGCGTCGGAGAAGTTAAAAGAAGTACTATTATAGTACAAAGATTTTTGGTGGTTAGAATCATCATAATTTTTCGAAATTCTTTTTCTAACCACCAAAAATATTTGTACTAATTTTTCTAACATTTATATAATGTTAAAATTAAAAATCAAATAGTACTATTATAGTTTTTAGAATGTGTATCCCATATCGAATTATCAACTGAGAATAATTTAAATTAGGAAACGATATAGTAGAGAACACTGTCTATAAAATGATTAGCTATAATACCTAAAAAGGAATATATCTTTAACGTATTGATCACAATACGAAGAAATAACGCTCTCATTTATCAGTAATGGCATTTATCAACGCTTATCCTTTTGCACGCCATATTCATATCCACATCGGACCGCAAATCCTTCACTGGGAGATAAAAAATCTCCATTGGCGTGTAAAAAGCAAAATCACACCCAGATTTGGAGCATCTATTTCCATCCGATAACAGAACCTGCTTTTAAAGAAACACTCGATGTAGAATTAGACACGCCTCCAGCATTAAGTTGGCATCAGGATAGCGGTTATTGCGGCAACAGTGGCTACATAAAACGCTCTACAGCCGGGCTAATTGCACTCCAAACGTGCTAAGAATAATGTATTCTCCTAGAGAAATTGCTTCCGTTATTCTTTCCTCACCGGGCGGCTTATTTGAGATATTTATTTCGACGCGACCTCGAATTATCGTGATTAAGATTTCGTTTGGTATGCGAGTGGAGTGCTGTCGTTTCTGCCAATGCGTTCTGCGTCGAGGAGATTGCTACGTTTTGTCGTGACGACAGACTTTATGGTCCATGTCGAATAAAGACTTTTTATGTTTTATGGTGCATGCTTAACTCTAGTGCCGAGCTCTTCGGATCTGTTTATAAAAAGTAATGGCATGCGGGAATAACCAGACGTAATTTGGTTAATGTCGCGTGTTTCTTAGTAACACTTTGTCCATAAGTTATTTTAAGTAGTGATATAACAAGCTTTAGTACAAAGGGAATCGTTTAAGGAGTGTTTGCTTAAAGAATAGTCCCGAACCCACCCACGGGTTGCCGTTTTCAAGCTGGCAGCTGTGCAAACTTTGTTTTAAATTGAGACGGGGCCCAATGAGCTGGTGGGTAAAGGCTATGTAGCATTTATGTATTCATTCACTAGTCATCAAGACCAGGCTTTAATGTCCCTACTGCTGGAACACAGGTTTTTCCTGTGAATATAGGTAAAATTGGTCATAATCTACCACACTGGCCAAATGCGGATTGGTGGGTAACATTCACTAGTGGGTAACGACAAATAAATTCCCTCACGACGACGATAAAATATAGCTCGATAGATAAGTATACGGCACACTCTACAAAAGTAAAAAAATCATAGGTCGAACGAATACCCAGTGTACTGATTAACTTTTTTTAATTAAAAAATATTATACTTCCTCATCTTGCAGATTGTTTCTATTTTTTTTTCAAATTGAAACTCCCAGTACTATTCTGTTTATTTCTGTAAATATTTTTATTACTATAACAATAAAACATGTTACTATAAAAAAAAAGAGTAAAAAATTTATGAAGTTGCTCCTGGCTCAATTGTGGCAAACTATTAGAGCAACTAAGTAAGAAGGAGACACCCGGCTTAACTTTTAAGCACCAACATTAATGACACGCTTATAAATATTCATGCCACAAGAAAAGAGTTCCGCCTGAAGCTCGTAAGTTGGCATAATGATGCAGCTGACTTTAGCCCCATGTTTTAACTGTTCTTAATTTATCACCATTGAATTACTTTTCTTCCCCCGAATACTGAAACGCTACTCAAAGTTTGAGTCCTGCTTAACATTTAAGTATTTTCAAAATTGACTTAAAACCATACAAATTCTGGCAGGTATTTTAGACTTAACTTTTTAAGTACTGCTCAAAATTTCAGTAGGAAAGTTTCTGTATTCGGGGGTTAGGAATTTAATAATGAATAAGAAACAAAAACAGGTTTTAATGATATCTACATATTAAATACCAGTAATAACTGTACACAACACACGCAGTATGGAAACTCTATTAGGTATGTTTGTCATGGCTTATGAGTAAATTACTTAAATAAATCGAGTTCTTTAAGTTCCAGTTTTATACACGAGTCAAATAAAAAATTATGTCTTGTTATCGTCTACATTTTATTATCTTATTTATGCCAAACTAGCTTAAGTCGGTGACTTCGTCTGGTTCATATTGTGGAACTTTTAAGGGAATAAAATTATTGGTATTTTCCAATCCAAGTCAAACTATATCTGGGACTGAAATTTCTTGAACTCAGTGCATTCTAGTATTTGTGTCATCGTCAACCTCTTTATATCCCTCACTGGTAGCCCTGCAGATGGAAGAATATAAGGACGATAGCACACCACGCTGGCCCAGTACGGATTGGTAGGTATTACAACGACTGTAGATAGTGTTAGGAAACCTCACTCACACAAAAACCTTTTTTGTGTGCTATTGAGAATTTTATAAAGAAATGTACTTTTTGACTTTTAAGATTTATGTCATTACAGAAAAAACTTAAATTTAGTTTAGCTTGGATTTTGTATTAAGTATGTTTAATTTGGTATATTATATTCTACAATAGTTTTAAAGCTTTAACGTCTCCCAGCAGACCTAGGATAAACAACAGATAGCCAAATAGGTCAATGTAAATCACGTTTCGATAGCGTAACTCACTGAACAAAAATTTTATGTAGTCGGTTTTGGAACACCAAATTAGATTCCAAAGACCGAAGAATGTCTTACTTAGGTTAGGTGATAACTCGCCCTAATGAAACTGTTTCATCATCGACAGTCGGCCTCTATGATTATTATTTAAGCTCCCTCCCTGAAACTCTTTTTCTAACAATTGTCTGCTCCAACGACCATCTTAGCAACGAGGCTAGTCTATTGCCAATTTATTCTGTGAACTAATTTCGCAAGCGACGTCAATTGATGATTTTTTATTAGGCTAGGTAGGTAATCAATTTTTAATATAGAATTAATTGCAATTTTAGTGCCCTTAGATATGTTCATGTCGGCTCTATAATTTTATCAAAATAGTACAACCACATGAAACAATAAAAACTGTGAGTATTGCTGTGATTCTTTGACCTATAATAATGATGAACTTTGAAAACACCTACAGTAATCGTATACTTATTTTTAAGACTTTGTTGAAACCATTAACGTCAGCTAGATGCAAAACAGTTTCCGAGAAGCAGAATCTTGGAAGGAAATTGAAATTCATTCGTTGCAGTTTTGACAGCGCACTTTCGAATACGTAAGAAAGCAAAGTTTGGCAGCAAAAACGAACAAAACAGCTCGCTTTCTTGTTAACTAAGTAGGTAAGTACTTTTCCTTGTGGAAAGGGTGGAAAATATTTTGTAAGCTGTCGAGGCAGTTTCACTTGCTGTGCCGCCCGGGTTCAAAGGTTTCAAATGAACAAACTCACTGTGATACAATTATACCACTCTTCGAAGTACTAACTAATCGATAGATCGTGCCCCAGAGAGCATCTGCTCAACTGCAGTTAGCAAACTGAAATCAATTGCAGTGTGGAATTGTGATCTTTCAATATCATATTTTCTTGTTCAAGTTTCGAATTTTGTTTGTTGTTTCTACGAAGGTAGGTAATTGGTTTCTGTTTCTGTTGCTTGTTGGAAATCTACTCTAAATCTAAGTTTTTTATTAACATTTATTTTCTGATTTATAATATTTATTTTGAAGCCTTGTGGTGACGGCGACCGCATGAAGGCGTCCAAAGATTAACATAAACACACAAACACTGCAACCCGTTACGCATCACTGTCTAAACACTTACTGCCGCACTCAGAGACGTCAATTAACTTTAATAAGTGTTTAATGTCAAAAAATTTCATTCAAATCTAGACCATAGACCCGGCAAGAATAGCGACTAGTTTTGAATTGTCATTTTTTGACGTTAAGTACTGATTAACGTTATTTGACGTCTCTGAGTGCGGCAGTTAGTCGCCTTGTACCAAACCAGTGGAAGAGAATATAGGTGGTGACAATTTAATTCTGCTTGAACGGTCACAGCTTTTAATTAACATTATGTGGAAAATCAACCGAATTAGTTGATTGCGGCTCACATTATATTGATACGGATCACATTGTCTTTACTCCGCGCGACGCCTACGCTGAGAACCCTAGAAGAGAAGCCTAGAAAAGAATGAGAAGCCTAGAAATTTCGGCGTTTTATGCAACCTTTTCAGTCCCTACCTACGACGTAGGTAGGTAACATTATTTATTTTTATCGATCTGTGGTCAGTATTATAAATTTGTCACTACTAAAACACTAATGCTTGTTTGCAGCGTAATGGAGGTAAAAATAAAGTAGGTCAATGCTTAATAGTGTTACAGATCGGAGTGCGAAAGCTTCTGGCTTCCGTAATATAGCCTATTTGTCTTTTCAAACGGTACATTTAAGTCGGGCACTGATAGTGTTCTTTGCCAAAATTAAATAGAAAAACGGGAAAAAGATAGTGCTCCAAAATAAATTATAGGTTATATGAAGGTTTCATAATACCTATCTTTACATAGTGTAGAAAATAATTTTATAATTAAAATTAATTTGTAACTTTGTTTTCTATTTATAACAGTTTCGTTTTCAGGTAATTTCCGTAAAATTTAAACCTGTCAGACTAAACAAAACTATCTCCAATCCATTGTTAAAGTCTATTAAGAAGAAATATATTTAGTGGTAACCTGACCTGCCGTTGTCTGTACTTATAAATTCTCCAATTAAAACCGAAATATGGCGTAATAGTACATTATAATACTAGTGTGCTAAGTTGGTCATTACACACAATGCGCATCGTCTTTCTCATCAAATGCACTTTTGTTTCGCAAAATTTTTACATTGTTCATCGCCGTAGGTATAGTGCGTTTTATCTTAAAGTTCCTATGCCGTAATGATGGCTGCCCTGTCTGTCAACAACATCAACCCGTAAGTCATAGTTGCAGGTTTTTTTTATGTTTTATAGACAATCTTTGAGAAAATGATGTCCAATACATAGAAATGTAATGAAAGATTAATTGTGTTAAAAGCTAAGGTGTTTTGTGAACGTGGAAAACGTAAGGTGGTGCTGCATAATCCATATTAGTGTGAACAAGTTCGAATTGCCGCCATTAAATTGGGTTACTGGTATCAGTTTTATTAAGTGTTTGATTAATAAATAAAATATATTTATTTCAGTTTTATAACTAAAAATAAATAGTACTTATAACGATTTAACGCCCGACAAGAGTGAGGAAATGTCAAATATAGACATGTTGGATGAACACAAATATTGTTAATCATAATAAATATAATATTTTATTATAATTTAACCTTTTTTTTACTTAATGAGTCTATCCTTCTTACGTCACTACAATTTTTATTTATCTATCTAATTTCTATCATACTAATAATATCATGAACTAACTGTTCTCGCAAATTTTCACGAGTTAGTTTATAAGACTTTCATAAAAAAAACTAATATGTAACTACTGCTTAGTACCGCTAGTAGTAAAAAGTAACAAAATAAGATAGATGCATAATTGTTTATGTAGGTAATGAAAAAATAACTCCTTGAATTAAAGGTAAGACAATAAAGTTGACATGGTATAATTTTCTTGCAATACTACCACCATGACGGCATAGGAACTTTAAGATGAAACGCACTATACTTATTGCACAAAAATACACTATTTTTTAACAATAAACATCACTGACACAATATTATTTTAGTAATACAAAAATGACGACTTTCAAGTAAGGCAAAATAAAAAGATAAAAAAAAAGCTTTTTTTTAAAGTCAGATTTTTTTTCGATAGTTCAAAAATTGTTTCAGATGAAAGAAACAAACAAGGCGCTTTACCAGGTACACTCGTGCCCCTCGACAGTTCTCGCCCCCTCCCCTCACTACCTGGCACCCCTAAGGCGAGGTCCGCACCTTTAGAGGTACCCTCAGGCCTGCCGATCTAAGCTCCGACTCGGGCGCCCTGTGAGGCTCTCCGCGGCAGTATTATCTCCCTTGGGAGATGCCGCCCCTCATGGGGGTCACCTGCTGTGGAGGTACCCTCACAGGGAGTGCTCGACTGCAAGAGTTTAGGATAAGGTCTTTGCCTTTCCCAAAAATTCCGGTAGATGCTGTAACTAAAGGCTCTCGGCATTAAAAAAAAACACTTTTGCACAAATTAGGACTATAGGACATTAAAAAAAACCAGTTTTGCACAAATTAAAAAATATGTATAGAACTAGTGTATAATGTTATTATTTATTATGCACGAGTGCGTAGTATGCTATATTATGAACCTTAAGCCGGTGTAATAATAGTCAATTTATTTTTTACTAAAATCTTGACCTTAGATAAATTTTAATTAAAACAATCCAATAATAGTTGCTATAATAAAATATTTTGATTTCAATATCCCGATGTAAATAAATTTTAATTAACAATTATTTTATTTATCAAGATTTTCTTCGTATATAAATCCTAAAGCATAAGATTCAGAGAAAGAGTACGATTTTTAAACGAAAACGTCAAAGTCAGCCGTTTGTCAATTGTAATGTCAGTGTCATCGACATTGACACTAGTATCAATCTATCACCCTTCAAGTGTCAAAATTATCATAACACAGCGCATGTTGTGCAAGTTATTTCGCAAGTTTCTTGTAATAATTCTAAATTTAAAACGTATTAAAAGTTTGTGAGCCTTAGTTGACTTCGTGTTTGCAGTCTCGTCCCCATAATATAAATATTTCTCACTATGCGGCTTGTAGATTCGGCAAAACTTTTACAACTTCAAAACAAACCAACACATATTCGCAATTTGTGCATAGTGGCACACGTGGACCATGGGAAAACAACCTTGGCAGACTCCTTAATATCCAGTAATGGCATTATATCCCAGAGAATGTCTGGTAAGCTGCGTTATATGGACAGCAGACCTGATGAACAGGAGAGGGGAATCACTATGAAAAGCAGCAGTATTGCCCTTTACCATACCATCAACCAAGAAGAATACCTGGTAAACCTCATTGACTCACCAGGGCATATTGATTTTTCAAGTGAAGTGTCAACAGCGGTCAGATTGTGTGATGGAGCCATTGTTGTGGTAAGTTTGTAATACTCACCGATCCGCCACATCTGATTAAAATCATTATTTCGTATTTTATAAAATCATTATTTACACACATAGGTATATGAATCATAGACATAGATATATGGATCATGTCTGAGTACCCCTAAAGGAGTATGCATTGGACTCAATATCTGGTATCAATTTCGACTTTGTGGTTGCGGCAGTTATATACCAATGTAACCAAGAGTTACTTATATGATCCTAGTCAACTATATAATCCTGGTACACCAACTCGCAGTACCTACTGTAATTATTGGACCTGATCATTAAATGATTAACAAATTTTGTTAAGTTGCAATAGGCTTACCGCCTATTAATTACACCAAAATTAATGAAATATAGCGTTATAATAAATACCTTTATGAATAAAAGTGTGACCATTATAAATTAATATTTAAGTAATATTATCTAGATGACTTGTATGTATTTTTATTGAATAATATTGTGTAAAATTATGTATTTACATAATTTGTAGTTCTTTATTCTTATTAGTCTTTTATGAATATTTATATAATATTGTATATAATACCTGCAGTGTGGTGATGGCATAGCATAATACCCACATCTCATAATATTAAGGTTATTTGTTAATTATCTACATATCACAGTTTTTACTTAATTGCCTTATTTTAATGTAGTTTAGATATCAATATCAATTTTTAACTTATTTTTCTTTTAATTCACAAAAGCTAAGTAACAATATTTAATTAATTCAGAAGAGATCACTTATAGTCCTAATGTGTTAATAAAATGACTACTTATGAAATTTCCAGGTAGACGTAGTTGAAGGTGTATGCCCACAAACAAGACTTGCACTGAAACAAGCATATGCTGAAAACATCCAAGCTGTGTTAGTACTGAATAAGATTGACCGTTTGATCCTCGAAATGCAGTTTACACCTTTGGACGCTTATATACATTTGTCACAAGTACTGGAACAAGTCAATGCAGTCATGGGGGAGTTATTTGCCACTGGAGTGTTTGAAAATGAAGAGACCACTATTGATAAACAGGTACAATTCCACTCTTTTAAAAAAATTAACAATATGCTGTGCTTACTAAGACCTGGTGAAATCCTGGGTTTAGTTTAGTTTAGCTAGACCTTTTCCACACTTAGCTCCCTGATTGGGCCATTGTATGTGTCTCCTTATCTACTCCAACCATCCCAGATTATCCCAAAAATAGTCTTATCAGATTGCTGCAGGCTTCCGGGACCGATACTGGGGATTGGGGAAGCCTTGCCCATTGGTCTGCCACACTCCTGCATTCTATAAGCATGTGCTGTAGCAATTCTTCTACCTCGATGATTAGAGGGATCTTGAGTTTAAAATTACACTTAAATACATACCAATTCCCCACTCCGCCTAGACAAATTTTGTACAAACCTACTAACTTTAGACACTCATATACATGTGGAACTTATTGTATTCCTTGATAAGCCGAGGTCTTTCAACATTTTACTAATTTATCTGCTCCTATGGCCCAAAGGCTATTTGAAGTTACAATCCCAGTTGATAACTTAAATTCTTGGTTTGGTAATGCTAAATTAACCATTATTTATTAATTTCAGCAACAAAAAAAAGATAATAAAGAAGATAATAACTTCTATGATTGGACTTCAGCTCTAGAAGATGCTGACGACTCACAACTTTACTTTTCACCAGAACAAGGAAATGTAGTATTTGCAAGTGCTATTGATGGATGGGGTTTTTCAATCCATACATTTGCAAAATTGTTTTCTGATAAACTAGGTCAGTTTTTAACCTTGTATATTATCATATTAATATTTCCATACTGAATTTACTGCTTTTCGATTAAACAACTTCTATTTATGATTTCAGGAGTAAAGGAGGAAATACTGAAGAAAGTTCTTTGGGGTGACTTTTATTTAAATATGAAAACTAAGCGTTTTATGAAAGGTGCTCAGGAAAAAGCAAAGAAACCCCTCTTTGTACAGGTTGTACTTGATAATTTGTGGAATATTTATGAGACAGTTGTTATAAGACATGAAAAAGAGAAAGTTCCAGTCATATGTGACAAGCTTGGTATTAAACTAACTACAAGAGATCTGCGACATACTGACACAAGAATACAACTCCAATCTTTGATGATGCAATGGATTCCACTTTCTCAGACTGTCCTAAATATGGTTTGCTCAAAACTACCTTCTCCTAAAGAAATACTCCCTGAAAAAGTAGAAAAACTTATGTGCTCAAGAATTAAAGATTTTAAATCTTACCTACCAGAGACACAAAAACTCAAAGATGACTTTTTATCCTGTGATAGTAGCGAAGATAAGGCTGTTATTGTTTTTATATCTAAAATGTTTAGTGTTGACAAGAGTATACTACCAGAAAACAAACCTAAAACTCTGACCCCAGAGGAAATGGCGCGTAGAAGAGAAATAGCTAGAAAATTACGAGAGACTCAAAAGAACAATGCAGAAGGCCAAACAGAGGTTAAACCGGAAATTGATCCATCAGTGAACAATGAAACCGAGGATCAGTCTGAATCTCTTAATGACGACGACAAAGATCAGCCAGCATTTATAGCATTTGCTAGAATATTTAGTGGTAAAGTTAAGAAAGGAGATAAACTATTTGTATTAGGTCCTAAACATGACCCGTCCAGAATACTTAGCATTAAAGATTATAAAGTAGATCCTGGTAAGGTTTTGAAAGATCTACACAGTGATGAATATATCACGTGCACAGAGTAAGTAATCTGTGTATTTATAACGAAAATAATAATTTCTATCAATGACAAATTTGTGATTGTTTTTTGAATTTCATTACAGAATCAAATCGTTATATATATTAATGGGTCGAGAATTAGAGCAGATTGATGAAGCAGTAGCTGGTAATATAATTGGTAAGTTACTGTCAAAACAAAATACAAATTCTTATATATTTGTCACTCAAATTTTACAAAGCTGTTTGTGAATAACGTTTGATTATTATCAATTTCAGGTATCGGAGGCTTAGATAATCATGTACTCAAAACGGCCACTCTTAGTAGTACCATTGCCTGTCCATCATTTAGTGAGATCCAATACGCTGCAGTGCCAATTCTGAGGGTTGCTATCGAGCCTACATACCCTTCCCAATTGCCGGAGCTTGTTAAAGGTAAGAAATTACGAATTACTCGCAATTACATCGTCAATGAACTTTAATACGAGAAAAGTTTTATTGACCACTAAAGAACGGGAAAATAATCTTCTTACTACCTTGCTCCCAAACTATTTAGGATCGTTACAGTACTTCTATGTACTATTTGGTTATGGGAAGTGAACACGCCATCGCGTGAGGAATGCGAAGCGAACTCGAGTACGATAATATACCTACTGGTTCAGAAAACTCGCTTGGTCATTTCTTACGATGCTCACGGGTCGTGAAAGGGTGGCGGAGACTGTATTCTGCTCTGCCTAACGAAAATATAAGTAAAAAAAGCGTTATACGTATAACTAAATAATAATTTATTATCGTCATCACCAGTCCTTTAACACTCGCTGGGGTACAAGCCATCCCCTTTGGCTGGAGGATTTCTAAATTTTTTTAAAATATACAATATATCTCAACAATGTTCAATTTGGTCATCATTTACCCTCTTTTGGTAATCATCTATTTTTTCGTATTACTTTGCTTAGGTTAGTGCAGTAATCGGTTAAATACGAACCCGTCGAAATTGAATTGAATTTAAATACTATTTTTATTTTAGGTCTGAAACTCTTAAACCAATCTGATTCATGTGTACAAGTCCTACTGCAAGAGACTGGTGAACATGTCTTAATTACCGCTGGAGAAGTGCATTTGGAACGGTGTTTAGAAGACTTGAAGTAAGTAGCTTGAAATGGTATTCAGATAATGTAAACAGAGAAGTGTGCCACTTAAGGCATGCACTTAATAGTTATGAGAAACCGCATTTTGGATCCATTTTGTACGAACTTCATGACATTTTGTAGTAAGTAGGTACTAGTAATTAACAGATCTCGACAAATAAGCCAATTATTATTAAATCTAAGACTGCCGATATCATAATATCAAAGTCGCTCGCCGAATATATTCTGACATTTGTTTCAAAAACTTTTTACAGGTTGTTTTATTCTAATCTCCTCACATATTATAGTAATATAACGGCTCGGTTATTATTTTGTACTACATTGTATTATGAATTACGAAAAAAAACCATTGTTAATGTCAGTCAGTTTCAAAGGGTAGTGATTAGTTGTGCGAAAATTTCTATTTTCTCACACTGCCTAGTTATGCAATTTTAATTCACCAACTATAAAAACTATTTTCTTCAAATATGACGATATTTAATTACAAAACATTTCGTTACAGAAACAATTACGCCAAAATTCCTTTAACTGTATCAGAACCAATAGTGCCGTTTAGAGAAACTGTGATAGAACCACCAAAATTGGACATGGCAAATGAAGAAATCGATTCCAATAATATAGACAAAGGAATCACGAAACAGGAAGATCCAGTTATTACCGTCTATACGAATAACAAACATAGCAAGATTAAAATAAGAGCGAAACCACTCCCTTTGGAAATTACAAATCTTTTAGAAAATTCCTCAGATATATTAAAAGCTCTATCGCAGCATATTAAAACTTTGCAGGGGCAAGCTAGGAACGATAATATTGAAAACAAACTGGGAGAGTTACACATGAATGGTACGAAAAACCACCTTTCCGATAGAATGTTGAAACTGGTTCAAAACTTCAAAGAGCAACTGCAAAGCATATGCTCGAAGGCAAGTCCCGAGTGGAAAGATCTTGTCTCGCAAATTTGGTCCGTAGGACCTAGGAACTGCGGTCCAAATTTGCTCTTGAATCACATGCCAGATTATACTACGAAGTATTTCCACCATGAGGAGGAACTTAAAGATGATCCGAGGTTTGAGTTTGAAAGTAGTTTTGTGAATGGGTTCCAATTAGCTACTTTTGCTGGACCGTTATGCGAAGAGCCTATGATGGGGGTGGCGTTCTGTGTGGAGGAGTGGTCGCTGGATAAAATTGAAGGGGAGGATGCCTCACATACTTTTGGACCGTTGTCAGGTACTTTTTTATTTAACCAGATAATGTTTAAGCACTGCGACGTCAATACTATACTTTGAATGAATGAATGTACCTTTTAGTTTTTTTTGTTTATTTTGAACATAATGTAAAGTATCAGCTCGTATATCATACTTAGCTTAGTTGGCGGAATTTCGCTCTTAACAATTATATTCCCCAGTCTAACCCTTCGGGGATAAACAGGCTTAATTTAGAATACTTAAAGAGTCATCTCCATCACTAGCTTCCCCAGTGCCTTCCAAACACGAAAGGACGCTACCTAATGTATTTTTGGTCACCCATTCAATGGCCGACTAGCATCCATTCTGTAAAACATCAGTCGCCATCACATCATCGTCAACATAGACCTTAAGAATGGTATAATATAGGGAGAATAATCCATAGTCCACCATGCTTACGAAATGCGGCTACGTGGGTATTAACGATTGCAGATGCAGCCGCAACCACCGGCTTAACGTGCCTTCTAATTTGCATCATCATTTAGGTATAGGTACATACATAAATCAAGCCTATATCCCCGAAGGGATAGGCAAAAGTGAATCAACACCTATTTTTCGCTAATTAAGTAAGGTCACAAGGTGGAGAGTATATATTGCCTGTTGCCATCTATCGGGGACCAAATCACAGTATCTTCTTATCGTGTCGGATGCAAACCTAAACGATGTCCTTCCAAACCTAGCAGCATTAATAGCGCATCGAGTCCTTCCGCGTGCAGGTGTACGGACACGCAGGGCACGAAGTCGCAGTACCTATGTAGTATAAGAGGGACTAAGGGAATAAGGGACGTGGACAAAATCTCTCCACCACTGGGCAGTGTTTTGTCTCGAGATTTCGTGGAAGTTAGAACGAGATGAATATATTTTCTTTTCCCCGAGGAGATCTGTGCTACGAGGGCTGCTGTTCATTACTCATCGCTGTCTTTACTCTTAGTCGATATGATGTCGAATGACAGATATGATTATAGAATATTGCTTAGTTTAGCAGTCGCAGGCTGAGCACGTTAGCCGGAACGTCATCGAGCTCTATACCTATCTTTCTGAGTGCCATTATTTTTTATGCCTAGGTCAAATCGTGTCAGCTGTGAAGGAGGGCTGCAGGAAAGCCTTTCAAGTTCAGCCGCAGCGGTTGATGGCTGCAATGTACTCTTGCGACATTGTCGTGGACCAGAAAGTTTTAGGTGCGTATGCCCTGTATTTTTCTGCTTGTTCATCATCATCATCACCGGCCGTTTAAGGGCCGGCGTTCCTTATGGATGGAAGAAGATAAGTATAACAAGGATGGATATGAGGAACTCGCTAGCGCAGTGGCACAGCGCGCTTGGCCTGCGATTGCGTAAACTAAGTAATTTCGCTAAGGCCGGTTATTGGATGGGTGACCAAACATTTTTTATCTTGAGTTCCTACGTGCTTCGGAAGGCACGTTAAGCCGTTGGTCCCGGCTGTGTCTGCAGTCGTTAGTACCCACCAACCCGCACTGGGCGAGCGTGGTGGGTTATGGCCCATTCTCCCTATATTCTTCCATCCATAGGGAAGGCCCGTGCCCCAGCAGTGGGGACACTAAAGGGCTGGTGATGATGATGATGATGATGAAGTAGAATAAAACTCGAGATTATACATTTTTGTTACGTATCCAATGTCCAGCCTTAGCGAACATTGCTGAGTTTACGCAGTTCGAAGTGGTCCTTTCCATCACTTTTCTTTCTATGCATTCATTCATCACTAGCACCTTTCCGGTGTGATGGATAATATGAATTAAAAGGGAGGATATGAATGGAAGAGACCAACAAGAAAACATACTGCGCTGACCCCAGATAAACTGGGAACAGGACAGGAAGAAGTATTGTAATCGTGAACCTACATACATAAATAAATCACGCCTATATCCCCGAAGGGGTAGGCAGAGGTGAACTAGCACCCACGTTACGCCAATTATGTAAGGTCCCATGTAATAGGTGGCGAGCCTATTGCCATTTATCGGGCACAAAAGTCGCAGTACATTGCTATTGCTAGGTGGTATAAGAGGAACGCTGCTGCCCATTCCTCATCGCTGATTTATCCTTAGGTATTAATCGTAACCAATCTTTAATAATTACAACGCAATCACGAGAACTGATGTATTATACCATTCTCCCTTATTTTATAGAAGCTTCCATCCATAGAGAAGGACACCAATATTCTAGTCTTCAAATAGTGTCCAAAATGTACTTTCAACGGCACTTCAGACTTATCAAAACTGATAAATTTCTTAAATCGATTCTCAACCTAAACTTGTCTGTAGTAAAGCACAAAGTTAATTTAGGAAATTTGACCTTTTGTGGTCATCCTCTCAACCCTAAGTGCAACTAAATTACAATATGTTAGCCACTTAATAATCTAGCAAATTTGACTGGCAATAACTGACAAATTAGAATTTTACTCAATTTTCTTATTTGTATGTGTTGCACCGAGGGTGCTGTATGAAATAAAACACATCGCATCGTAATTTTCACCAGTTTTAATGGACGTAATTACAAATATTGTAATTAACACTACTATTTACAACATTCTTACCTAAACATAAATATGGATTACTTAAATAAATACTGTACTGTCTAAATTAATTCTTATCTATCTATAAATGCATCGAAAAATTACAAACTCCACAGAATCATAACCACTTATCACATTGTGTCGTGTACTTATTATTAATATAGTTCACAATTCACGATATTCGTTTGAAATTGTTGTCGTCTTGGTGGGGACATGTTAGCTTGTTACCCTTAAGTAATTTTTCCGAATGAAACTTAAACATAACGTCTTGTCTTGGTTACTCTAATGTCTGGCATTTAATATTCTTATAGTAAACATTGATATGTGAATAATATAATGATTTAGGTACTAAAACGGAACGTGCGTTCTGATTTGACGTAGATTGTTTTCACGCAATCAGAGTTTTTTGCATTGATAACGTTAAGAAACTGTCTTGTGTAACCACGGAACGGAAAAGAGGACAACTCACTAAGCCTATAAGGAATTACTCTTGGCTCTTGTGGTAAGCAAATTCAATACAGGTCGCTTCTTTAATACAAAAGAGCAAAGAGCTAAAGTAAGTTTTATTGCCATAAATTTAGAATACACAATGTTTCCAAGTATTTTTCGAGATACGCCTTTTTCGTAATAAAGGAGCGACTTTTGTAATGACATTCATAAGGTGAGTTATGCTTTTTATTCTACTCCGCACTTAACTTGGCTTACAATTCTAGTGTAATTAGCAACGTTAAATGACACTGTAAAATTTTACTACGCAGCTAGAACTAAATAAATGCAACTACAAGTATTGTTGTGAATCGAAGGGCTTTCGTCATGCTAAACGCTATTTTAGAATGGGAAAACATCGGGAATTATTCCATTATTACCAACCCAAGTTGTAGTGGGGAATGCAAGTCGGGTGTCATATACGGGGTTATTTTTAAAACATCAAAAACCTCCCATGACTAGATAGCTAACATCATAAACAACAACGTTTGTTTTATGAGTTTTAATATAACGCAATACATTGCGCAAATTATTTTTTTTTTGTTTTTATTGTACTGTTGTGACATTTTATACGTCTATGTTTCATTCATAAACAAAAGGACAACGCTACGCTAGGTTCGCGCGCTGCCTAATGCCGATGCAAGTAGGTGTACGTAGAATTATTGACTTTAGAGCGGTAAATAAAATTATTTATTTTTGTATAAAAGTAAAATCTTACGAATTATCAAAAGTCATAGAACAAACATTGTTGCTTATGATGTTAGATAATCTACTCCTGAGAGGTTTTTAATGTTTTACAAATAACTCTGTATATTTGGGTGTATAAGCGATAGACAGATAGCGTTTCAAAACGTCAAGTCTGTGTTGAACCCAGAGAGGCGTGCGTGGCCTCCTTGGATGCAACATACTTACTAAGGCTTTTTTAAATTTGTCCTAGTCGATCCAGTGTAACGATCGTGCTAGCTCCTGGACTTTGTACCATGGGAAAGGGGGGTAGTCGACCGGTGATCGCCTGAGCCGCGACAGCCTAGACCGCCTGTTGTAGTAAGGGGGCTCCTGATAGCTGTGTGTTTGGTATCTGTTGTAGACCGGCTTTTCGGGATACGTGTGGGGTTGTGAGTAGTCCACCTTGTAGGTGCTCGTGGTGCTTTGGACGCCGGCGCTGGCGAATCTGTTTGAGTTGTATCCTGTAAAAAAAACAGGTTAAATGATTATTTCAATTTACCTATGCAAACCATAGACCAGCCCCCCGAGCCAAGTGGCAATCTATTCGAATGCATAGAGAATACAAACGTCAATTGTTGACAGCTTCACTTTCATTTGACACGACAGTTGCTGAGTTGTTTTATCTGTAATATGTCAGTTTAATACATTTGTATTCTATGCGTTAGAATGGATTGATGAAATGAAAAAGGTTCAAATCGATACATGTATTCATGCATACATCAATCACGCCTAAATTAACACCTACGTTTCGCCAAT
Organism: Cataclysta lemnata; assembly: GCA_963931975.1. Classification (NCBI taxonomy): domain Eukaryota; kingdom Metazoa; phylum Arthropoda; class Insecta; order Lepidoptera; family Crambidae; genus Cataclysta; species Cataclysta lemnata. The sequence continues at coordinate 8,378,264 of OZ008353.1, read as the reverse complement.
TACATTCCGTTCCATGCATTGCCATCTATCGGACATATAAATCGCCGTATATTATTAGGTTATATAAGAGAAAGGAACAAAAATACACTCCATCTCTATCATGGTTGCGACCGAAATAACATCCATGCAATAACCAAAAGAAGAAGAGATTATTTCTCGATTTTCATACTGCACAGGTATATTTAAGCAACATGTACTGTGATCTTCGACTGTGGTGCGTATTTTCGTTTTTAGTTTTTATTAATTTTTGGTAGTATTTAAAATAAAGGATGAGTTAGAATAGTTCAGGATTTCTATCCTAAATTTCTAAAACAAAAACTTGTGTTTACATAAAATTAAACATCCTTAATACCTGTTTCCTTCTCTATGCCCTCTCTTTCTCTATCTTTTGCTTTTTCTAACAAATGTACTTGTTAAACCTGTTAAGTACATTTGACAAACTTCATTTTATCACTATTTACCTACACGATAGGTCCCGATGATAATAAATTGAAAGAGAGGGTTAATTTGACAAATACACTTGTGTACAAAAAATCTAATATTGTAACAACAAAGACAAATTGTCGAGAAAATTCGTAGTTAGGTTAGTAAGTATATTTTTTGAGCTGCGAAAGAGAGACCTCTTGTAAATGACCGTTATTAATGTTCTAATAACAAACTAGTAATTACAATTTCTTACCAGTATTATAGGTAGGGCTGGGCTTATTGCACATCATGCCGTACACTCGTATTCCTGGCACTGATGCATACGTGGGCTGATCGTGCGACATTGGACCCTCTGGAACATATAAATAAATACCTTTGTTAAGTGAACAATGTACTGGCCTACTTCTTTAAATCTAACCGTCTCTCTCGCCCATTTTAGGTTGATAGACACGGATTGATTGATTTTAATAGAAACACATACATCGTAACGACATTATCTTATGCATGGATTAAATAATTCCAGAAACTTTATAGTTAAATAAATCAGTATTATCAACAGCCCTTTATATAATGTGCCCGCTAACGGCACAGGCCTCTGTTGCGTGGATTAATTATACAATGGGGAAAATGAGCCACAACCCACCACGCTGGCCCAGTGCGAGAATGCGTTGCGACGAATGTGTTTGAGGAGAACCAGTAGAATGACTCAATTTTTAAAGTGAGTGATTCTATTGGCGAAGCGATATGTTTGAAGAAATCCAATAGAATCACTCTCTTTAAAAATGGAGTAATTCTATTGGTTCTCCTCAAACACATTCCTCGCAAGGCATGCTCGCACAGGTCTGGTGGAAAAGCACCCTAAGGTCCCTTAAACACCCTAAGATTCTCCGGGTAATCTTCGTTAGCCTATTCACGTTAAACTATGAGGGGAACACTTTGAGGAACGTGTATGCCCCTAGTTCATTAATCGACGTCTCGTTTCGGTCCGCCGCCGAAGCGAACGACTTATTTACCGCCCTACACAGTACACTGAAAGCTTTTTCTGGCCGTCTTTAATTGATTCTGTGTAGTGATTGCCTTGTCCGCATAGAAACAATAGCCATATTAAAATAACTCCTAAACCAAAAGCACTGGGGATAATAGTAATGTATGTTTCATTCCAACAGTGATTTTTTTACGGACCTCAAAATGCCCAATGAACTATGATCAAATTTGATTGATATATGATCAAAACCTGCTTGGGGTGGGTCGGAGCTGGCACATCCTACGTTATTTTTCGCTCTCATGTCCACATAGAACGGGCTGTTAACTGTTTCTTCATAAAGGTTGCATTAAAGAAAATAAATCTAATTCAATTTTAAAAGGGCTCAAAATTAAAATCGTAGTAACAAATCACAAGTAAACTTTACAAGCCACGTGTTAACTCGTAAACAAACTCGGTATTATTACAAAAAAAAATGATAAATACGCGTTTTGATTGAGAAGTGTTTAAATTAGATGTTGTCACTGTCAAAGAAACACGTTTTTAAGCACTTCATAATAACACACTGTTCTAAAACGCAAAACGCATACCCCCTTAATATTCATAAGAACTAAATTAGTCCTTAAACACCGTTTAAACTTACTTAAATACTCCTCTTTCTGTCAAATTTGTCTGTACGCTGTGACGAAAGGAGACAGAACCGAGATTTGGTTTAAACAGTGTTTCAAAACTGATTCTGTTTTTATGAATAAAAACGATGAAAATGAAAAATGAGGCATTTGTCCCTCTTTACATATTTGCGCAGTTTCAATTGTTCAGTCCATCAAACAAATACAAGACGCGTAGCAAATGGGCTGCGTTTTGCGTTAAATTAAGCGTTAAGATGGTTTCAAATGGATACACATGTGAAAAGAAAATTTGCTCAGTTTTGCACTTAATACCTACCATCCGACTCGATCCTTTTACTCTTTATTCCAGTCTTATATGTCTTTGTAATATAATTTCTTGAATACAGGTTGAAATATACATGAGCTGACACAACCGATAATTATGGGCTATTTATTAATGAATGATACACTCTCACTGACAGCTAAGGATGTAGCACACCGTGTAATTTAAAAAGAAAAGTGAAAAATATGTTTGCAGAAAGTGCTTTAGGGAAAATTGTGCTATCGAGAAAACGAGTCAAATGCATTTTCTATGCTAGACATGGAACCTTTTGGCCTTCATCTCACCTGATGGTAAGTGTTGATAAGGGCCGAACTTCACCTAGTAAATTGTCGGAACACAATGATGCTGTTATCATTATTATTATGGCGACAGATTTTGATGAGATGGTGGTAGCTAGCCAGGCAGACTTGAAAATAGAACCAAACTGGGTACAAATTACTTGACCACTGAGGGCAAGCTAGTCGTAATCTAGACGCTGTTACTTACCCAAAATGTGGTTTTCTGGACACCGGCAAATAACCAAGTAGTGTGATTTGCCGGTTCTTATATTTTGGAGAGCAAGCAGCGACCAATCCCGGGGCGCCCTGCATTCTCGCATTTCCGATACGGCTTCGCATGTTTTCACCAGTGTTACTGCTTTGTTAGCGTACTGGAAAAAAATTGTTGTTAAAAAAGTGACACGCAATCAAATTCTTGCGTAGATCCTCTTTTTGTCCTGTATTAGGGCGTTATGGCGATGATGATTATAATCTGAATTATAATTTTCATTGATTCATTTAAATGATAAAGGTATGAGAAACGCCTATTACCTACTCATAGCTGGCTTAACCCTTAGTCGCCATGTAGGTATGACAACCGCGGGAGAGGAGGGGGAGATTGTGGGTGGTGACAATAATTGTCTGTGCAGCAGACCAGAATACAATTATTGTATGCTGGTCTGCTGTCACCACACAGCAATATAATAATAGCAAACAGGAATATTTAAAAGTGATAGATATTAAATGAAAAACATAATTAAAATACTTAATCTCTTCTACAATCCAGTTTAACACCAACGTAATGTCGAAACGACATTCCGCGTATGCCCGCAGTTATTTGATTGAAGAAGTTGCTATTGCCTTTTTTAGTAAAAATAAAGCTTTCTTGACATCTATGATCTGATTTGGAAAAGTGTGGGAACAAGATTCAGTCGAACTTTCAATCTCGACATTCTCGACAAGTGAACGTTATACATATACCGAATGCGGAATCCAATAGGTATATGGTTTTAAAAGTGAAATTAGTTCGTTACAACTTGATCTACCGATAAGTTCGATTTCGCTCTGTGTTTGTTAAAATACCTAATTCTAATGCCGGTCGAGTCGACGCCGTCGATTATTCTGAAACAACTAAGAGCACTTTCCATAGCCATCCTCTTTTCTAAATTTCTAACCACAGTTTGTGGTCGTATTGTGCGTTGAAAATGTTGAAAACTGAAATATCTAGGATAGCAACAATGACTGATAACTGCCATTAATGGGCTCCAATCTAAATTGCCTGGGGGATTGTGCTGGTAGGTTTAGCTCACCTTCTTTTTGGAATCTGTGGTAAGCCGCGTGGTATGCAGGTCGTCTGCGTTGAGGCTGGCTGAGCACGGATCACGGTAGCGCGCCGGGCACGCGCACAGCGGCTGCGTATAGTTCAATCTCACGTACACCGCATTACATACCTGCAAAAAACCGTTGCAAGTCTCACATAAGTAAATCACCAAACCGCTAACAGTACACCCCATTTGACAAAGCATTCGCTTTTAACAATTTATCGCATTATCTAACTGTAAAGTGGGATTGTTCTCGTCGCCTACGGTAATTTGTGATTCTTCTAACACCTCTTCAATTGGCTCGGAACGTTTAGATCACTTGAATATTTTTCTGTAACCGATAATTATTATAATTACAGTAATGCTCACGATTTAACAAAAGTTTTCAAAAGTAATTTACCTGTTGAATGGCACATTCTGGCAGCAAGTAAATGTGTTGATTGTGAGGATAATAATGGTACTTAGTCGGCTTTGCTAGCACCGAAGTGGATCCAGCTGGCAGTGGTACAGTCTGTAAAAAAACAATACATTAAATTAGTTAATGTTGGGCGCACAAATTATCTTATCAAATAGAAAGAAAACTGTCTACTCTCAAATATGAAGATGATACTTTTAAATAGCCTTGCATGTCGAACATCATTAATTCATTTTTCCAACATTAAAATCATTGACTAATTTTTTGCTTAAGAACTGCCATCCGGATTCTCTCAGACCCTTGTGTTTGTAGGAAGCTATGGAGATGAAAGCGTCAATTATCCAACGCGTCATTAGTAATAGGCACAATGGTGAGAAAAGTCGAGTCTTACAAAAGCACAGTCTCATTCAAACCATCGTGATTTTCATATAGTTTCTATGTCAACATTGACTGTACATGTCCTCCTATTGGATTCTAAGCGCAATGGCGATTGGTATCTGGCGATTAATAAATTAACGTTTCCTTACATTCTTACATTATATCAATAGCCCTTAAAAAGTATGAATTTCTCTTTTTAGTGTCACTGCATAATGTCGTGAGCAATGTAGGCTTTTGAGCATTATCTACGAGACTTATGAATCCGGCTCATAAATGAATTTGATTTCTTGGATTTAGTAAATCGTAAATCCGTCACTTTTTGTAGGCGAAAACATAAAACTGTTTTGGTGTTGTCTGACATATCCGAAAAGTCATTCGTGCGCGGTGATTCCTACCCGATACAATAATTCTTCACGGTCATGCACCTGACCATTTTGAACGATTACGTCGTCACGTTCCCTCTTCGGGTTAATAAACCTGTTAACGACGATTATCTTCATTATTTTCATTGGTTCCTTTTAGCTTTGGTACCAATCTAATTAGCTTTTTAATTTAATTATAAAATTTCAGTATAAAATAATTAAAAGAACTTATACAAATCTACTGGAAGTTTAACCGATAAGTCATAGCTATATACATAACTTAATGTAACAGATACGTTTTATTTTTACTTTTCTTTATTTACAGTATTGCTCAGTAATCATTACTTCGTCACAAATTAAATTTTTCACCCGCTGTGAGATTCAATTTCGATAAATATCAGTCCCTCGAAAATCTCATCTGAACTAGTAACCTGTATGTTTTGTATCAAACTTAATCGTTGAAATAATCATTTTAATTTATTTTGATAATTATCTGGCCATATTGTGGCACTTTTTCCACTTTCCATCTCGTTTCGTGTTCACTATAATGAACGTCTTTGTTTGTCATCATCATTGTCAAACTATCATCAACGACTTCATGCAATGACAGCCGAATCAAGTGTGAAAATAGAAAAACCAACCTTAATGAGTGTATAATTTAAAACGAGCACATCTATCACTATTTGTAGTGCTAAATGCGAATCAAATTTAACGTCTCTAGTTCTTCACAGACAATAAAGGTGTTAGTAGTTTGTCGTGTGCTGAATCGGATATGAAAGTTATTGTTGTACGATATCGTGTAGTTGCATTATTGCACTTATTTTGTATTGCTGTTTATACCTGCCTATTATCAGTATCATGGCCTCATTTCATCGCCTTCACTACTTCGTGATCACCTATGGAATTATTGGCACGTGATTCGCTTGCCCTCTTAACCCCCACGACTATATAAACTATCGTTACAATTAAATCCGAAAAAAAATGGTTTTAGTTCCACTGGCACTTTCACTGTTTTCTATGAAATCACCGAGAGTTCTTATTAAGTCTTGGTCGTTTTGATTCGATTGTTTCTCATCAACAACGGAATTGTTTGGTTTGTTGTCCAAGACAACAGTGCTCTGATTCGGCGATTTGCTTTCACATTATCTCTTTTGTGCTTGTTAATTATTTGCCTTAGTTGATTGCTATCAACGAGCAACTTGTATTGGTATTTAGTCCTGGTTAGTAATTCAGTGATAGTTTCTTTCAATGTGACATCTTCCATATCAATTAACATATTATTGGGAACAAAATTATTTGCTATAGATTTGCTTTTACAAAAGCAAATGTAAATGTATTGTTTGATTAAAATTGAAATTGCATATGCAATGGTTAAACCTAATTAACCTTACAGGGGATAATGAAGATACCTCCAATACTGAAACGATAATTGATTATGATAACACAGAATGTTTTGTTATTCCAATAACCGTAACACATGATAGTCATGCTGGAGCAAAACCAAATAAGTAGGTATATATTTTCCTCAAAAAATTTACAACCGCATGTCACGGTTAATCAAATGATAGAATCTCAGTCAAACGTGACTTGGCTCATTACCTGTCGTTGACTCTTCAATCTTTATAGAGTATAATTTAAAAAAAAAAAAAAAACAAGGTTTTAACAAAAATGAACGATGAAGTAATCTAATTAGATGTGAAAAAAGATGTTCTTGTTATCAACCATTTTATTTTGCTTATATATTAATACTCTTACTGACCCTATTACTTCCTACGCAAACGAATTACTTACTCCAAGATTAAATCTTTCATACTCAGAAACGGTAGCTTTATGCTTTATTTTCCGCAAATTTACATTGCATTTCCAATATCTTATCACGACATTCACACGTACCTCACGATGTCAGGGATCCGTTATGGAGTTACAAGGTCAGTGTTGGGCCAGAAGTGAGTTCACACGATGTTTACCTACAGATCTATGGCTTGCGATCTTGACTAGACCAAAGTTCGTGACATAACTCTGAGATTTAGATAATCGAATCGAGCGGTAAATAATAGAAATGGTATAATACCTGTTTTCTTGAATGAACTATGTATAATCGGTATACCTCTTGAAACGTTATTTCTTATACATGGTACAATAACATTTCAGCTTAATACCCAAATAATGAAAATATATCAGTAAAGATCCATTAATAACTACTAACTAATGTTATTAAAAATTGAATTGTATTTTGCATGAAGATATAGCACCTGCCCTGTGAATAACTAATTAATAGTCGCATTTCAAGGAGTTGATAGTACTGAGGCAGTCTAACTATAAATACTCAATATATTTCGACTGCAGTGTCTTGATACATTTGATTTTCTTGAGATCACATATGGTATTATGCTGATCACTAATATGTTTCATAAAACTTTATAAAATAGTGTTCAAAGTTTCCGTGACACACAAAATAACCACAAAACGTTAAAATTATTATATCAATAAATAACTATGTCAAATATAATGTGGTCGTCAAGTTGCTATGCTAGACACATTTAAAAACGTCAATCAGTAAATCGAGAACCGTTTGCTTTAATGTTGCCGCCATTAATTTTATGTTGAAATTCCGAATTATCGAATATAGTTAGCCATTATTATTATGCTGATAATAAATTGTACTCATTTCAATCACTATTTTTGTTAAAGTATCAACGTTGTTCGATCTCAGTGCACTATGATATTGGTTCGGTGACTGCTAGACTCCCATCCCAGCGCAGGTTCAGGATTGTCAATGAAGTAACCGCCATTCTCGTGATTGCTTCCGACTTCTTGCGTTTTATTTATAAATATCGAAAACCCGTTTGTCCGCAGAAAGCGTAATTAAAACATCACACGCAACATGTGACGGGCAGTGCAAGTAGTGGCTTAAGTATTCAGTTAAAGCTGCGTATTGTTTTATAGGAGTTCATGATTGACTCTTACTGTCTCTTAAACTACTTGGTCTTTTCAAAAATTAAAATTGTTAACTGTTCCTGAACAAAATGTCACCTAAAAATAGATAGAAGTTTACTTGTGCAACTATACTATTACCACTAAGTATCAGAAACCATGAAATTACAAAAACTATGACTAATGTAATATATGATAACCTGTATGAGATGGGTTAACTTAAACTTAGACGTTGATTGTCGAAACGTCTTTTCTGCCATATTTCACAGAAACCGGACATTGACCTTAAAGTTGAATCAAACACTTGCAATCGTCGTTCCACTCGATAAGGTCTCCTAATATTGCGGTGAACGGTTTGATTTTGATACCAATAACTTGAATAAAGCTTCGACTTCTCCACACTTTTAATTCTATTTTGTTTCCCAGCATCATACGAGGATTAGATTAATGGAACTGTTCCAACAGCTTAACTGCTAACCAATAAACTAATCGGGATAAGGCATTCAATGCAATCTATTCAATGCTCGACAAGTTTAAATGCGCAGTAAATATTGCCATGCACTTACAATTCTAGTGGGTTTAGCTTAGAATAATTTTATTCGAACGTTTTGTCCGCACATTTCTATAGTTTGATAGATATGTTTGTGATTGTTTTGTTTGGAAAGTTATTAATCTGACAATATGGCGATTCATTATTGTTCTTACATATGATTTGTATTAGAAACAAAAACAAGGGAATCCTATACTAAATAATAACATTGCCACTTTCATCCTGTTTACAAATGACTGTTACATGAAGTTTCTCTTTAATTAATAAAAGTAAACTTTGATACGTTAAGGGAGTATTTAACATCAGCTGGCTTGATTAAATTTGAATTAACACAGTTGATTGAAGATATAATTATCTTGTTGAGCGTTGCTTTATGAAATATATGATTTAACGCTTATAGGTTAATTTACAATTTGCAATCTGATTCAGGCGCCGATATTGGTAACGAAACGTGATTTACAATTATAGACTGCACTGAAACACTATTTAAAACAACTCGTATAAATTGTGGTGTGGGTAAAAATGCCAGTGTGATTAAAAATTCCAATTAACCGCCGCAATTGAAAAGAGCATTAATCTCTACGAAACTGTCTATCTATTTATTATAAATTTCTTGAAACGAGACGTATATTGCACTTTGATAGAAAAAAAACGTAACCACAAATAGATAGATGGACTTGATGATTGCCTATGGCTATATAAAATGAATTCTAGCAAAACAAACCGAGTGCACACTAAGAAGCACGTCCTATGCAATTAGTTAAGGTCAGTTTAACTTAAACACTGGTTAGCAACGCGGCGAATTTAGATAATGTTAAGTTTGCAACGATGGGGCATCTTGATGACGTTTACCGTTCGTTCACGCCATTGACAATCTGTAATTTATCGATTCGTTGTAATCCTATAAAGAATTTTAATCGAGTAATTAGCTAATTGATTCTCGCCGTGTAACATGCGGATTCCTATAAACATCTAGCACTATTTACGTGGTCTCAGTATTTCTAGTTTTTGCGTATAGGAAGTTCTAAGAGTGACTCCTGCCATGGAATCTTTAAAAAGGATATGCTACTTTGTAAAGGTTGATAAATGTGATTTCTATCGTTTATATTCCACTGCCTTCAATAACGGAAACCGCTATAACAAAATGGACTGGTACCAGACTTGATTTGACTTTTACTTTTAATTTTTCAACCATAAATGTTTTAATCTAAAACCGCATATGTAATCTGCGTAATTTACAATTAACCTACTTTGAAAATTTCAAAAACTGATTCGTTAAACTTAATTTTCTTTCTCCGTGCACTATTAAGTAAAATTAGTGCTCCGGCGGTGTCTAAGGTCGCACAGATGTAATAAAGCAACCTCGGGTCGACAATCTTCAGATGCATCGGCTTAATAGGCGAGGGCTTTTATTATGGCTCCACAATATGCCATTTGAAACACTGCAAGATGAGAATCTGAAATTATTATGTGCTTGGTAGCGTATGATGATGAAGGCACGACCTCAGATTGCAATATTGAAAGTTTCTTTCATTCCACGATCCACTGGCGCTTTTAAATGTATACACTGGAAATTCATTAGATAACAGTTCAGTTTATTTCCGTTATTCAGTACTCGGACTGTACAAAATATAAATTACGGATACTTTTACTTCTGGCAAAATAATTTTGTTGTAAATATTATAGTCATTCCATAACACACCGTTTATAGAGAGTGATATATTATGATTGCTTGCAATTATTATTGTACTTAACACATTTGCGGCAATACACTTTCGAAATCAACATATGTTCCGTTATTAAACTAATGAGCCGAAAGCATTAATACCTGAAAGTTAAACATGTTTTACAATGGCCCACAGTATGCAATACAGATTTCCATTTCGGAAATGAATAGTTCTCACTATTTTCCGGTAGTTGGATCACTTAATTTTGGTCTATTGTAATAGGAATTATTGCAGGTTTAGCTATGAGTCATCAGTTGTCCTTTAATGTTCCCACTGGTGGGCCACGGAACGAAAATGTAGAATGTACCTCGCTAGTGAGTTATGGGCTAGAGGTCACTAGCGAAAAAACTAAATATGTCACTCTCTCTACCATATTAGATAATTAAAACCGTGCTCTTTCTTTTTCGCGCCTTTCTCCACTACATAATATAAATAAACCCTATATATATTAACACTGTGTCTAACAAAAATAAACAACTCAATACGCAAGCTGTAGATATATCGGATCGGTACTATTAGGTACTGCAGTACTGTATAACAAAGATGTAATTTTGAAATAGCATTCAAAGTAAAAGCATCACAGAGTGTTCATTGAAAACATCTAATCAAAGTTAAATAGTGACACAAAACACCTCGTAAATTAATAATCAATGATCCCGCTATAGTCCCACGCAATCCCTCGAAATTAATAGTTACTTAGATTAACGACTTAAAGACCTGCTTTAATAAATCTCAATTACTAATTAAGAGTTTATTGCTGCTTGCAAATGTCAGGGCACAATTTAGTGTAGAGTCTGTTAGAAGAAATACTGGAATCTAATGATATTAAAAGCCCATTAACACCGTTTACTTGGTAAATTGATCCCTTATATACCTTATGCTATCCACAATAAAGAGCAAAATTATAACGGACAAATTGATTACAATTTTGATACAAAAGTAATTCACGTAGTAATTCACGATACAAAAGTAGTAAAAGAAACGTACACCGTTGCATAGACTATTTAAATAGTACCAAATTTTAAAATGAAATCGATCATGCTATTAGATTTAACCTTATTCTCCGCTTGGGCATTGCGTATAATTTGTAATATATGGCTGTATTACAAAGGTACAGTGTGTGCTTACAAAGGGAATGCTTTTAATAACATTGATTATGTTATTAATGTAAAGATGTTATACGCTGTTCGCTACACGGTAACACCATTACATTGGAATGTTTTAAAAGTGCATAGTACGTATATTGTATAAAGTGCCGTATATTTTACATATCAAGATTACAATTTAAGCACAACGAATTCCAAATGAGAAATCGCATTCTGGTTCGGAAATTTCTCAAGTTATTGCATGGGCTATGTCTTAAATCACTATCCAGTCAATAGCGTTTGCAAAGATTCCTAGGGGAACAAACAATGTTACATGCACATACTGGCGTGAGCGCTTGAAACGAAACGCACGTTCCTCAGTATTTTATTAGCACCTATTTGAAACATTGTAAGGGCATAAGGAAATAACGAATTGAATGACGAAAGAGGGCGTGTTCGTGACTTAAGTTCGCCGCCCACTGGTCAGAAACAATGGGCTAACATTGATGACTAAAGCGTGCAGATTGAGAAGGCGTCATCTTATTCCACTGGCAAAACCGTGACACTAAAAACCACAGCATGTCCTAAACAACTCATCCTTATAATAGGCCTATAATCTTAACTTACTCCAAGAGTAATAATGAGTTATCAATTGTCCCTGTCTTTTTTGTTTTTACCTAGATTTTCTTTCATTATTATTTACTCGATCTCATTTGAGATCATGTCATTAGAAAGCCCAATATGAAGACACTTTAGCTGATGCATTTAGCTTTATAGTGATAAACTTGTAATCAATGGAATGGCTTATACTAAGATACGAATTAATAAAATTGATCACATTAAGTCCGTTGTACCAAATAGGTTCTGGCAGCATCTCAATTCAAATTGAAAGGATATTTGCACCACTTTTTTTTTTGTCAACATTTACGGTAGTTATGTATGTGTGACTACTTGAATCCCATAATACAGAAGATGGAATATAAACTCAGTATCATGACCTTGATCGATCAAAACTGCGCGACACTGAGTAATTGTTGTAAGTACACATTGTTGCAAATTTTCCTTACGGCTTTTTGACCTATGCCGTTTCCATTCCATAGTGGGAAGTAAGTGGAGATTATGTGGTTCCTGAACGAGGTTCCTATTTTGTCTAACCGTAAATTTATGAAAAATATGTTTGTAAGCGATCCGGAATTACCTCGCGGATATATTCTCTGAACGGGATTTTATCAAGAAAAACTGTATAAATAAAGCAATATAGGTGTGTTAAATGTTTCATAGCATGTTACAGTATTTTAGTAAGTCCAAGTGTAAGTAAGTTACTTTAGTTACCTACATGCTCGTTTTATTTTAGCGTGTGTTAATTAGTTCTATAAAGAAAGCCACTGTCTTACATAAAAAACAAGAAGGTGGGTGGCGATTAATTTATTCTGGATCCAATAAAAATGTCTCTTGTGGTGTTCGACTGACGTTCACGCAGGGCTGGCCGCCTCATGTTATCTATGGCTGCAGCGCCTCCTAGATCAGGTTTCAGATTGTCGTGTACTTGTCGCCTGGAGAATTTGCAGCGACCGCCACTCCAGGTGACTCTAACAAGCTCCCAGTAAGGCGTGAAAACAAAAATAAGTGACTACGATACACGGAAGGGGCACAGTGCCGTTTCACATCTAAGCGTGGCGGCAGAATGATCCTGAATGCTTTGTACGATTTGACATGACGTGCCTATGGTGAAGTGTTCAATCAAAAATAATGCTGTAGAATACAATTCATTTTATGAATAACAATGCTTCGCGAAGAGGTTTCTGTGAACTGGAGTGTAATTAAATTCGTCTTAGTATTATTCATTTTAGTGGCACGACATCTTCGTTCCTATTATGGCTTACAGATATTGTTCCAATTTATCCAGTTCCGAGCGTACTGCATAAAGTCGACATTTCTCAGGACGATGTCCAATTAAACCGTTTAAAGTGAAACTTAGGTTCATTTGCGCTCGATAAAATTGCCAACAGCGAGGCAATAGACATAGGTAATTGGACGCGCATGCTGGGGCACGGATTGCGGACATACATGCAGTTGTTGAAACTGTTATTGTCCGTACATTCAACTGAACTAACGCTGCTAACTTCCCTTTGCTTGCTACTTTATAATGGCTGTCCTAAAGATTTCAACGGCTACCTCTTACAGCCACCGCAATACTTCGATTTCAATGAATATTACTCTTAAGTTCTCTTATTGGATCCTGAGCTAATGCGAAAGTTTGCGTATTATTTCAAAATGAAAATATGATAAGTTAAAAAAAAAGATAAACATGCACCCCTGCACTATTCTGCCGAACGATATACAGTGCTGTATTCCACACCCTCCACAATAATTTTTAAGAAGAAGTCCCGGCCCACATGCTATGAGAAACACCGTATAGGCGGTGATAACCGTCTTCTTATTAGATAGATTGAATTTATCGTGTCTTTAATCTTCAAGTACTTCACGCTCTATACGTGGTCTTTTAAAGTAGTGAATTACGATCGCTGTAAACGCACTGCCTATCCTTCGATCGTTTGATGATACTGCACTTTCAACATATAAGGCGTGTAGAAATAGATGTTCGTATCATCCATATATATAAACACAATAAACGTCTACCGCATGTTCAAAGCGTCTTGAATTCAAACAAGCCGAAGAATCATGAGTTGTGACATCAAATAGGACAATACAAAGCATTGAAAACGAGTGGGTAAAGATTTACATCTAAACAAGAGGTAGCAGTTGCTATGTTGTGTACAGCTGTTAGCGAGGCTCCTAGGTCGCGGAGACACAATATTCCCATCTACTATCGCACATTTATCTATGCATACGTAGGCACGTGCGTTGTACCGAGGAGTCGATATCCCGATAAGGCAGCGGTGATCGTACGTTACGCTTATCCGGACTCTGTGGGAGCGTCTATCGCCTATACATTTTCCTCAACATCCCTTGTAATGAATACCTCGCCGACGCATAATTGGCGATCGCGACGACGGCAAGTGCCCGTAATCGGTTCCATTTGCCTATGCGCATAATTCTCTCTCGCACACCATTGAGGCTGCCACTGATACAATAGGATAGGCTAAAAACATCTAATGTGGTTAATGTTCTAAACTAAACATGCTCGCTGGACTATTTCACCGTACTCTGCCTGCTAGTTTTGCAACAAGGTATGGCAATTTGAATGAAAAAGTGAAGCTTCTTTTCCAGGCTATTTCCTATTTATTCTTGGAAGCGACCAGGCAAATGCCCACAAAAGCTGTTCCCGTTTGATTCTAGCGGTAATCACCGAGCACACGACATCTACACAAGATTAGTCTCTTTTTCATTGCACTATTGTCTTCCTGTTCGTTGATTCCTCGAGTCGATGATTTTTAACGGTGAATGTTATGTAAGTCGTGTGACAGTTACCAAACGATAATCTCGTGGCATGCTCAATCGATCATTATATGCATTTTTGCGATGGTATCATTGGAAAAGTATTACTAATCTGTTACTACGTTATCATCACAAACAGTTTTTATTCTTAAACTGATCATGATTCTTGGAATATTTTGCATTCATATTCAGATTTACTAATAACAAATATTTCTATAACTATTTAGATTTACAGATTTACTAATAACAAATATTTCTATCACTAATGTTTATACTAGTACAGTTAGTCTGTGGTGATTGCTAATGTTTATAATTACAATCAAGCTACGTACTCGATCTTTTCTGGTTTGCTAATTATTATTTACGAGTTAAAAAACTGTCTTTAACAAACAAATGGTTCCCACTCAATTGGAATTGTCTACCCATACTGTCGTAATGTAGATTATTTTACGAGCCACAATAACTATAATGACTATGGGTAATCTATTTATTTTTGAGCCCTGGAGCTTCTAGTTTCATTATTGCTTTTACTAATACCTAAGATAGTACGGGTGCAGCTTTCAATCTATACTTATAAATATTATAAAGCTGAAGAGTTTGTTTGTTTGTATGGTTAAACGCGCTAATCTCAGGAACAACTGACTCAAATTGAAAAATTCCGTTTGTGTTGGATAGTCCATTTATCGAGGAAGGCCATAGGCTATATAATAACCGACATTAACGCGAGTGAAACCGCGGGCGTCCACTAGTAACTAATATTACTTCTTCTTGCCTTTCGTTTTCCAATATTTGTTTCCTCATTAACTTAATATTTACTTTTTCCTATCAAATTCTTCTTAGACGGACCTCTTAATACAACTTAATGCTATAACCTTTATAACTTTGGTTAATTTAGTATTTTCCAATTGTCTACTCTTGGAAAAGAAATTTCATTGTGTTGTTGGCAATGGCACAAAATTGCGATTCGTCCTTTTTGGATCGATAATACAGGTAGAACATCTCCCCCTGTAGCTTTACGGAATAATTGCCGCTGTCAGTTGTTCCCATCTCGCCTGAACAACGGTCATTAGGCGGTCCTTCCGCAACGCACGAACGTATGTGCGAAACACGTTCTGGCACATGCGTAATGGCTGATCGTGCGTATCGGCATCTCAGAGCTGCTTTGTATTGTGAGTGAGTTATTACATACACTAATGTTTTCAGCTGTTAGCGAAAAAGTACAATAGTTTTACAAATCAGTTTTAGAATCACAAAAACTGGTTCGATAAATAAATTTTCTATCTCACATACCTATTACTGAAGAAGACTGCTTTGGAATGCCATTGTTTGTCAATGATTTATGTTAGTAGTAGTTCTATTGCTACAAAAGCGTTTAGTATTTTAAACATTTGCGGCTGCGGTGTCTTAATTCTTAAATAGCCACTATAAAGTGTAAATTTTATTTATTCCTCTTAAATTTTATATCTGTCATTATGTAAATTTACATTGAATGTAGAGATTATTGAGTAATTGTTGAGAGATTTTGAGTTTTTTTTTCGGGTCAGTATGGGGCAAATTCTAAACTATAAGAGATAGAGAATAACTCTCTTAAGAAACGTGATCTTAATTTTAGATAAAAAAAATGGTATTTAATTTTTTTTAATGTTTGATTAAGATTTCGAGATATCGGATTTTTTGAAAAAAAATAACTTTTGTTTTTTCGTTTGTGCAAAATTTTATGGAGACCATAGGTCTAAAGTTGCTAAACTTTAATAGTTTTCTTTAGTAGTAGAAACTAACTGGCCGATTTCCAAATGAAAAGTAAAGAAAACTAAAAAGCATTCGAATTTTAAAACTTAACTGTTATCCGTAAAATCCGATATCTCCAAATCTATTAAGATTTAAAAAAAATTAAATACCATTTTTATTTTATCTTTTAAGATCACGGTTCCTAAGAGAGTTTTCTCTATCCTTATCGTTTAGAATTTCCCTATACTGACACAAAAAAAAACTCACCCAGCATATTTCATAGAAGTGTCATTATAGACAAATCCATATAATGATAGTTTCTGATTGAGTAGCCACTGAATATCCTTTGAATCAAATTAAAAGTGGTGTTCCAAAAATCTTGTATAGTAAAATAATAAAGCCTGTCTTTGATATTAGAATGGATTATATATCAACTCAACTGGAATATTACACCCTCAATGTACTAAAGTCATAGCGGAAGATATAACAAAGGAGAAGGAAGATATTCTCACACATAATGTCTGGTTTCCAACCACCAACCGATGTCATTTGTATTTTCTACAGGCTGTCTCTGTTAATATACGATACAGTGAATTGTTCTGCAACTTGTAAGGAGAAACATGCAAGTTCTCAAGAGCTTTTATTCATCCGTTGCGATATTTGATCATATGGCCGTAGAAGCCATAAGTTTACTAACAATTTCACGCTTGCTGACCTCTTATAATATATTACTGCATAATTCATGTATTGATAATGAATCTTGCACCTTACTTGAGATTACTAAAAGATTGTTTATAATATTAACTTCATATGTATCTTGTAACGGTATTACAATTTTTATTTTGTAAGTGTGTGTGTGTGTTTATAGGCAGTGTAGATTGCAACAATGTCGAATAGGAAAGTCAATAATTTGTAATTATATTTTCAAGATGCTTTTGCAAAATTGAAAGTTAATTTAATTGATTCTGGTTTGAGTGTTTGCGGACCACGATCGCACATTTTGAGAACACTTATATAAATAAATAAATATTTTTACACTCACACCTATCATCTAGCCCAAAGTAAGTAGCCTAAGCACTTGTGTTATGGATACTAGATGTCGGACATATTTTTAATATAATTATGTATATAAATGTTGAAAATATATTACATAAACATATACACAACCATGACTCGGAAACAAACATTTGTGGTCATCACAAAGTTTGCCCCTACCAGGATTTGAACCCGGGACCTCTTGGCCAATACCCAGCAATCTGAGCATTCGACCAAGGCGGCCGTGAAACTTTAAACTGTAATAAGTATATCATTTTCATCTTGACGTCTAAAACGTTCACTTATTAATTGATAACATCTGATTGAGTTATTATGGCAGGATTATCTCATCCAACTTTATTAGGTAAACGGTCTTAACACTGATTTCGCAAATAGTATCACGTTTTGTAGCAGTAACTTTAAGTGCGTTCATTTTTTTTCATTCATTCATTCATACTACTCTACGCTCTCTGAGATTATGCTTTTTGATGTTAACTTACAGAGATTACATACACCGTTTGAAATTGTGCTTTATCCTAGTAATATTAAAAACGCTAGTATACCTGTTTTTGGATTATGTAGTTAGTGTACCCATGCATGCCCTTAAGAGGTGCTTTTAAAATAAAGCCTATTAAGATTACTTATAACAAGTTCGTGCATATTGCGATCACTATTTTGCACAGAGTAGAACCATAACTAATATTGCTATTACTTGCTCGTCTAATATCTGATAAAACAAACTGTTACCTCATATTTTATTGTGAAAAAACATCAAGTGCAATGTGTAACAAACAATATTATTCTATCATTATATATAATCAGAAATTAGAACAAAAAAAGAAGGGGATATTTTATGCACTGGTATATTTTAAAAAGTCTAACAGTAACTATAACTTCATCATTTCATCTTCATGCATCATCATCACCAGCCCTTTAAGGTCCTTAGTGCTTAGGTATGTTTAGTGCATTTAAGTCTTACCAATTTATATTTTTTAATTCTTTTAATTATGTATTTATTTATCCAACTTTTACTTCGTGTTAAAACAACACACACAACCAATATAACAATTGCAAGTTCTTTGAAGTATTAAATAATTTTCATACCATTGTGCGCATAGTTCCTTTGTTTTGCGAGCAAATCACCAATAATTATCCTGCACTTGAATATGCCTAGATAGCTATTCGAGTTATTGCCTGCCCGAAGGGCACAGTAATAGTTAACACTATCGTAGGAAACATTAATGGTTATGATGCTGTAGAAAATGCACTAGGAGATTTTAACTTCTTGTATTATATTTATGTAGAAACCTATGACGTTTTATTGCTAATTGCAAAATTTAATTCAATATTATTTCCTCTGGATTATTAAGTATACGTACTTATTACTTTATTTTAATAAAATAACATAACTTTACGGTGTGATGGATGATATGAATCAAAAGGGAGTGGATGACTTGATGACGTCTGACCGATATGAATGGAAGAAGAAACATACTGCCCCGACCCCAGATAGACTGGGAACAGGGCAGGGAGAAGAAGAAGACCTAAATTAAGTAACATATATATCGGTTTATATTTATTAGACAGTATCTATTAGAAAACGGAAAGCAATGTTGCTACAAGAATACTATCCCTATTACGTATATAATTACTTTCGGAATGTATGTAATAAAACATAAAATGTAAAAAATAGGTATATATGTGTACCTATTTTTTACATTTTTTACATATATATGTGTAAAAAAGGTATATACATATAATATAAAAATATTTGTCATTCTTCAAAATGTGCATCGACATGAAACAATGAACATCAACAATAATGTAGTCAAGTGCTGAGGCTATTTTTCTATCATTCATGTACCTACACGCATTTATCATTAAACAGTGTCAAATTCTAGAGCGCTCAAATGACAAATGGGCGTTGATACGTTAAAGAAACGCCACATCATTAATCAAACATGACCTGAAAGTTATCAATACAGTGGTCAGAAAAACTCAGCATTCTATTTAAAACTAATTTTTATAGATGCTGTTTTGGTCACATAGTATTGGCAGAAAATATTTTAGTTTCTGTAGCTTAATACACTATTTAATTGTGTATGTCGGTGGAAATAAACATTTCAAAAATTAAAACAAATTTGATAACAGTGTTTTGAAGAATATTAGATTTTGCTTTCCATCTGACTTACAACTAAACTTGTTGTTTGATCAAATAAGAGAGTTTTTACACTCTTCAACTAACGTGAAATTCCCAGAAATCGTAATGAGTTCTTAACCAACTGCCACTGTATATTGAAACTATTACTATAGTTGTATGGAAATAAAAAAATCATCATGAATATTTAATGGTTTGCTGTTACCTGAACTAATCTCTTTACTTTTATTTAAGTAAATACGAGTAGTCAAGTATATCCGAATACGATTTCTTAAAAATAGTCTCAAAGATGCAGCTACCATATTCTTGACTCAAGTCTCCAGGGAACAATTTTTGTGCAGTTCTTCTAAAAATAGTAAGTAGGAAGCACCAGATAATGGCTTATGATTTGAAGTACACAATGTTGCCCGTTTAAAATTACTTGTAAATCAATCTTTAGGTTTTAGAGCGCAGTACCTGGACGCACAATAAATCCCGACGCATCGCTATCATTACTGTGATTTATTCTATCGCTCCTTCCGACCACGACGCGGAACCTTTCCTTACAATCTCCGTGCTCGTGCTTTAGCTTAACATAGTCTTAGAAATTGCCCTTTCGCCGGCAATCATTGCTGCGGCTAATATACCGCCCTCTGGAATAACATAGCGGTGGCTTCCGCGTGGCTCAAGGAAATATTTATTTAGCAGAAAATTGATAGTTTTAAAACAATCCCACAGCTGTCATTAGCGAACTTTGTGAATCCGCTAACTTGGCTGCGGCCACTGTTTCGTGTAATAAGGACGCTGTTTATAGTGATGATGGGGTTGGGTTATTCTATTAGTATTCTATTATTCTATTCTAGTTATTCTATTCTTGGTTAGGCAAATGTGAGTTTATTTTAATTCAACTTTTTGAGCTGCTAGCGAAATAAGTTAAAGGACATCCTCCGCCTTTCACACATTTTTGGTCCAAAATCAAAAGTGCAGGCCTGTACATTTAATCAAAAATGTGTTATTGTCGATTGTCATCACTCAAAAAGTTGGAAAAGGTCTCCTAAGACCATTTTCGCGTGGCAGCAAGGGATCTGGTAGCTGCCCTTAATGCACCATCTCAACTTTCCATCCTGTATAGCACTACTAATATTGGTGCTGCAGGTTTGGTTCCATATTAACAATTAAATACTAAGGCCGACGTGTTCTTTCAGAATACAGCACTTTTTTTTATTGGCCGGCACTTTTGTAGTTGGGCCAAAATGGAGGATGTCCTTTACTATGGTTTATTTGCGTTGTCTTTTATAGCAACAACGGCGGCTAAATCCAATCCACATGATAGAAAGTATATGTTGATGCTCGTAAAGCCCGTCTTTTTAGAATAGACATAATCTTACTAATTTTATTTACATTCATTAATTTGTCAAAATAAAAATAAAATTCTGTGGTTATTTGAATTTTATTGGAAGTAACTATATCAAAGTATAGATTAATCCGAATCGGAAATGTGAAAAATATTTTTCTTTACTTATTTATCCATCCGTCTATTAAGTGATATTGTTAGTTAATAGATTTGTATCAACAATTTACCATGTTTTCTACAGTAATCTTTTAAAGACTACCAATGAATCTTGTAGGTAGGTAGTCTCTACGTAAATGATAACTTGTTTTTTGATTAAAAAGCTATATCTGGTAATATTGGCAGCGTGGTTTGAACAATGTAAGCGCACCGAAAAGGGATTGCTTTCTACTAAGTCCCTTATAAAGAGCCATCTCGCTGCACGTCCGCGAGACGTGTGATTCACTTCATCTGATTCAGTTTCGCCCAACCGTTTGGCGACTTTGCTTAACCTACTTGCCTAAACACTTCCGTGACGCGTCGGAATTCGTACCAGATTTGAATAATCGGCCACCGTTGTCTCCTTGACAAGAAGCTCTAGAAAAACCGAACACTTACTGGGAAAATTAGTTTGCGGAACTTGTGATTGGATCTTGTTAGCACATTATTTGGCGCTTGTTTTTTCATCAAATTCGCTTTCTTAACTTCGGTATTTGTTAAATTATTATTCATTAGTTTCTTGACGTTTAGAAAATGTATGAATCAATTCTAAACTGTCCACATCATTGTCGATATTTTATATTAAATAATATTTCGGCTGCTCATCAGCCATTGTTTGGGTTTTGGTGTCTTTTTTTCGAAGTGTGATGTTTTTAATCATGATGTAAATCTGTCGTATAGAATAAAACCATAGAGAATCCAGTTTCTCTTAATCCATTAATATTATCGACATACATACATACGTACATACGTCACGTCTTTCTCCCACAGGGGTAGGCAGAGATTACTTCCTTTCACTTGCTACGATCCTAACATACTTCTTTCGTTTCATCCAATCTCATCAATCTCTTCATGTATGCCCGTCGGTTTCGGGTACTCTTGACCTGGCCCTTTTTCAAAAGACTTTCAATTTGATTATGAAAGATCCGCCTAGGCCTTCCCCTTGCCATTTGTCCATTGACTTTCGCCATGTATCTCTTTTTTTTATCACAAAAAAAAGAGATACATGGCGGCATTTCTCTCTATCACACTGTTATATAATCGGTCGCTCAGCCTTACTTCAGCCATGCTCCTCAGCGCTCTCATTTCTACTGCATTTATTCTACTTTCATGCTTCTTCTCCCACACCCAACTTTCACTTCCATACATTAATGTCGGGACCAGCACTCCATTATGAACAGCCATACGAGCCTTTCTGGACACGCTTTGGCTGTTCATAAAAGTGTGCAAAGCTCCGTTTACCATATTCCCAGCTTTCACCCGCTTTTCAATATCACTATCACACTTTGCATCTCTGGTAAATACAGATCATAAATATACAAACTCTTTCACTTGTTCAACATTCTCACCCGCTATCTTAATTTCACACTTCGTCATTTGTTCATCCCTTTCAAAAACCATGACCTTTGTCTTTCTTGCATTTACTTTCATCCCTTTCTCTGTCAAAGCTTCATGCATAACTGTTACCATCTCCTGCAAATCTGTTTCTGATTACGCTAATATAACCTGGTCATCAGCGTACAGCAGACATTTGATAAGTAACTCGTTCATTCGTAATCCACAATCAAATTCTTTCAGTCTCGTCAGACAATTATCCATGTATAAGTTTAACAGCCATGGACACATCCTTGTCTCACACCTGTACCGATGCGAAACGACTGTGTATGCGCCATTTATCCTAACGCAAGCGTTGGAATCCTCATAGAGAAATTTCAATGCCTGTATCAGACTGCTGCTCACCCCATACATCGACAAAAAATATTATAATTATCGAGTTTTGTGTTATTATCACTTCCGGGCAGGTAGGTAGTAGATAACCCTTAGTCGCCTTGATCTGTCATCACCACACGGAAAGTATTGGATGCATTGAATTGGATCATGCAGGTAGCCCTATAATGTCCCCACAACTGGGGCACGGGCCTTCCCTATAAATGGAAGAATATAGGAAGATTGTGGCCTTAACCCACCACTGACCCAGTGAGGGTTGGTGGGTTACTAAACAAGATATAACAATGCGGTTGGTAGGTTACAAACAAGGTATACTAAATTGAAAATGTGTCTCGCATTGTTTAGTTACCGGCTATAAGCTACGCATGACAATGAAGCTAGCATTATGACGAGTGCTAGTAACGAAACGGAAAGTGATTCAAGTCAACTGGGTCCAGTGCCAAGTGCAAGAGTGACCATCTCTCAGTGTGTTTTTATTGGGATATTTCTTTCATTTTTCTTATATATTTGCTTTTTATTATAAGCAATGTTGGCTAAGGCCGGTCATTGGATGGGTGACCAAAAATATATTATCACGAGTTATGCCGTGCTTAAGAAGGCACTCGGCATTGTTCTGAGAAGAACGGGAAAGAAACTCGGTAAGTTTTCCTCCCTTATTCTTTTATTTTTTAATTTTTCTTAGACTAATTCTATCGTCACTCTCGATATGTTCATAATTTATTAGTTTATGTAGGTATATATTGTTATATATTTTATATATATATTGTATTGTATCGTATATAATATATTATGTATTGTATTTGTATGTAACATATGTTTAATGTAGGTATATCATTATAATAAACTTTTATTTGTGTACGTACACACGACATTCACGTCTCGCAGCGCTTCTCCTATTGTAGGTGGGCTGGAAGAGATTTCTTTTAGAAATAAGCCACACCTTTTGTACATTTTTTAATATAAATTGTTTTATTGTTGTTTCTTTGTGTACAATAAATTATTAAATAAATAAATAAAAAAAAATAAGTTTTGTCCTTTGGTTGATGGTAGGCCATTCCTGGCTAGCTACCACCATCTCATCGAAATCTTTCGCTATTATAATAATGTTAACAGCATTACTGTGTTCCGACAATTTGTAGTGAGATAGCCAGCCCCCGAGTGGTGTGGTTCAGGGTTCCAGATGAAGCTCTATTTCATTTTCGGTCCTTATCGTCACTTACTATCAAGTGAGACGAAGACTAAGAGATTCTCTGCTTAAAAATAAAAAAAAGTTTACCCATACTCATTCAATGGATTAATCATCCCTTTGTCTGGGTGGGCGAACTAGTAATCAATAAAGTAAAATATTTATTTAAATTAACACGCCCATCGATAATGTCAATCTGTAAGTAATCAATTTAGGTAGGTAATGAATTTCAAAATACTGTTATAAATTTTCATAAAGTGTGTTAAATTTATATTCATTCATTAAATTTAAATACATAAATAACGCATAAATTATTTCTTCATAAATATTACGTTATTTATAACCATACGTGGTATCGTATCGTATAGGTAAAGTCAACAACACGTCAGGTTACCCCGTTATGTCAAATGTGCTCAATCGACTTAGTGCTTTGCTTCAAATAACTAAAGTCTCTCCTATTCTCCTTATATTTCTTCAACCACAGGGAAGACCTATGCCCCAGCATTTGAATGTCCCATTGACGAGCCGGTGGATAAGGTGATGTTAAAGTAAAAGTGAAATTAATATTCACTGATATATTATCGAAACATATATAATGGCAATAAGCTACCTGTTCAAAGGCACCTAACATAGTTGGGTTGGAGAAATGCGTGTTAAAAGAGCTCTGCCTATCCCTTCGGAGACAATTATGAATAATGTATTATTCAAACACAGGAAACTTTTAACTAAATCGACGGTGCCAAAGAAAAATACACAATCGTAACGTAAGCAATACTTAGATAAATTGATGACAAATGCATAATCGCGTACTATTATTTATTTTAAAAAACTATGTGGTTCGATTCGCTAAAAAGCCTATCCAATATAAACTTCAAATAGGCTTTTTGCAATAACATATTTGCATGTGTTACAGTTGTTTAAGCATTGAATGTCCATCTTGCTCGGCCTTCCCCTTGTGCTTTAACGAGCATTAGTGCCGTGACATGACCAAGCTTACCCTAAATTCGTTGATTACAAACCCAAAATAAGAAACGACGAAACCATTCTTATACAACGTCACCGGCAATAAGACAATAATAATTCTGTATCTGCGATCGTAAAACATAAAAATAGAAAGCCTACGGAGAAAGGGCGCCTTTGCACTGTTACATTATCTTTTTTATATGATCACAATACATTACGATTTGGTGCATTGGCCATTTGGACGATTTCTCCTATAATTTAGATTCAAATTACAGGGTTCCAATCGATGAGCCATTAAGCAATAAATCAGTTTTTAAATGCGCCTTATTTTGTACTCAAATAGTTTATACAATGCTTAGGTCTCTTATAATATTCATTGTCACAGAAAACATTTTTAGATACATTTTCAAACATTTCGTCAATTGTGTTTCATAAATCGCACTATATTGCTAGATGGTTTAACAAGAACGCTGCTCTGGCGTAACTTTAATAAAAATTGCATTTTTTATTTAAATAAAACATTTTATATCCGGTAACGGTGTCTATTTTATTAAATGTTTAGAGTAAAATTTTAAGAGATTTTTTTTTTCAAAACTAAAGGTTTACATTTTTATTATAATAACAGTTCATTCAGTTTGCCGACGAAGCCCATATTGTTAGTTTTTAACACCCCTTTTATAATAAACAGGCTCCTATAAGTTCAATTCGTACAGCAATAGTATGTTGTCACTTTAGTGACCTGTCACTATATTGTGTTCCGTAGTTACCCGATGTCGTGTTACTACAGTAGACACTTTAATTCTCACTTTATTGTGACAATAAAATGAGTAGAAAAGTGCCAAGCTATTGTTCTCTATGACTGTACTACTACGGTCTAATAAAGCGCACGCCGAATGTAAATACTCGGGCGTTATGATTGCAATCATGACTTAAACTGAGGTACTCTCAAGCCCAATAACATATTTAGTTTACGCAGTATAAGCACCACCTACTTGATACCGACACGATGCGCCATGATTTGAATGAAATCTATACCTTTCAAGAATGTTAAGTGGCAAACTTTCCAAATATATTTGGGAACTGTAATAATAATAATATAAGCATTGAGAGTTTCGAAAATTCGAATGAAATTGTAATTGCATCTAGTTACAAAACCAAAGCGGAACAAATAGTTTTGCTATTTTAGTAATAAATAAACGTATCTCATTTAATATTACTAAATATATTTTAAAAAGCCTAGGCAATAGAATGATTGAAGCTTTTCTTGAATATGTTCAATTTGTAATAAATAAGAGTGATTGGACAAAAATAAATTGGTCTCTTATATTGCGGTTTCTTTTTGCTTAAGTACGTCCAATTATGCTATAATAATGAGGCTGATCATTAAAACCCCATTATTAAAACTCCAGGAAGTTCGTTGAATTGAATATGGGGAATTTAACGAACCTCCTAGGGTTTCCTCTTTTTCTCCCTGCCAAGTTCACAGTCTATCTAGGGTCGGCGCAGTATGTTTCCTCTTCCATTCATATCGGTCAGACGTCATCAAACCATACACTCTCTTTTGATTCATATCATCCATCACACCGTAAAGGTGCTAGTGATGAATGAATGGAAAGGAGACGGAACGGACCATGTCGAGAGATCGATGAACGGAGACAGTGATTAGAATGACAACATTCCAATCCATACTGCTGCAGGTTTTGGTTTAGGTTTTACAGCCGGCCGCCTGCCTGATACCAACCCACTTAGGGTTTCACTAGGATATTTTTCACAGATTTTATCGAAAAAATCCCGTAAACATTTGTAATATTTTTGGAATAAGTGTTTAAAAATTAGCTTTCCTAAAACGTCTTTAAATTTTCGTTATATTTTGTTTGGTACCTATTCAAATAACACATACGAATTTCTATGATAACTTAGTAAGTATCTCGTATTGGAGTAGCTGAGGCAGTATCGACGACTTACTGCCGCACTCAGAGACGTCAAATAACGTTAATGAGAACTTAATGTCAAAAAATGACAATTCAAAACTAGTCGCTATTTTTGCCGGGTCTATGGTCTAGATTTAAATGAGATTTTTTGACATTAAGTATTCCTCCTCGTCTCTCTCGGGGTCATCTAACCATAGCGATAACATATTGTTTTGTAAATTCACTAAGCTGGTATAACGTTCCGAAAGTTTGGCAAATTCTGCCGCGATGGAACTTTTGTCGCCGCTCTTCAGAAGCTCCGTCAATTTTGTAGTGGACATTGTAAATAACCGTCTGGCTACGGATCTTTCCTGTTTTGCCTTTTGCATTTTGTCAAACAATCACGGTCGCCACTATGTGAAAACAATTAAATATTTCACGAGAAAAAAATAGGCAAATTTTCCAGACTTACAATTTATTGACAGACGATAAACAATTATTTTCATTAGAACGTCACTTAAATTCGTAATACAAAAATTGTATAGAAAAGAGGTTGATAATCCCCGACACATAACCAAAATGCTTCGAATTATGAACGGAAATACATAAATGCCTGTACGGCGAGTACTATCTTCAAGAATCCAATCTAATAATACCTCTTACCTTGTCAAGATCGATTAACATCAATCATCATTAGACTTCTACGCTTGTTTGTCACGTTATCACCACAAGAAAAGTTCATCATTCATCGACCATCATGGTTGTAACACTGGCTTTGTCCCGCGTTCTACATTACCCAGTCTTGTCTCCTAACACCGAAAGCTCAAGGTATTTCAATTCCACACTCCGTTCATTAATCAAAAGTGGCGATTCATCTGCGTACAATCAAGCTTGGTTAGCTGATGGTCGCAAATCGAATCTTATTACCGTCGCTTAAGGTCACTTTACTACAATTCACCTAGCAGTAGTTGTACGAAATCGTCGTTTTTGTATCGGTCCGAGCACGCGACGTTAAAACTTTCTTCGGCGGCGGCGCGCTCGAAAAGCTGACAAATCGCTTTATAATGTCTTCTAATTGATCGTTTGGTTTGATCTAAGTCATTATTATACGGTTCGTTATGTGTTTAACTTTGTGGGCTTTTGAATCTAGTAGCAATGCGATAATAAACATAAATTATGTTATAGACACATTACACAGAGTACACGTGTTTGATTTTGGATTTGTAACTACTTGGTATTAACATAAAAGATGTGACTTTTCGGAGAACGTAAGATAACATGGTAGGTGTTTTGTTTTAAAAAATATACGGTTTCTCGTTCTCTGATTCTGCACTTACAGTTACAGTTTCTTACTATCTATTTACTTTGTATTCAAATTCTAACCGACTCGACAAATTGTTGCGCACACTTTATGTGTCTGCATCACACGCTTTCTTTGAGTTTTGAATACATATAGATAGATAGGTGTCTAGGTATTATTTTCAAAAAATATTAATATAAAGGACTTTGTGTGTTTAGTTTTACTTTTCGACGCTGCTTATTAGGCAGTAGTTACTTATATGGTTACGGGGGAAGGTTTCTTTTTGTAGAGTGTTTTTGGTTGGTCTTTATTATCATCAGCATTGGCATTGCGTTTATAAAAGTTCTTGGGCGCATGTTAAAGGGACATAGTGTGCAACGAGACCACAAGTACTCTTGTCTGTTGAGAAGAGTGTGTCAGGAACCAGATATTACAGTATTATAATATTGTTTCTATATGTATTGAATGTTTCTCTGTGTACAATAAAGAAATAAATAAATCCGCAAAACAACCCGCCTTTTCCAATGTATGTTGCCTTTCAAATTTCAAACTAAGCTATACCTAAATCATATTAAAATTAATTGGAATAGTTTTAACTACCTATGCATGATGTCCTTGATACATAACTATTAGATATTTTTCTTGTGTATTTGTACATTTTTATCACATATATGTAATGTTCAAATAACAAACAAAACTAATGCTTTTATGATGTAATAAACATTGATAACAATGGAAGACATAATCAGACAATCTGCTTGCTTAATTCCATCATTTGTTATTCAGCTGAAGGCTCACACTTTTTTCCACGTCTGTCATAATTGAATACATTAATAACTGAATCTAAAGCAAGCAAACCCGTCGTAAGTAGAGCTGGCTCGTTAAACAAAGCATACCTATTTAACGTTTACAAAGCACTATTAAAAACGCCAATTGGTGGATAAATCAAAAGCCTCGTCATGATTCCCACGCAATCTTGTATGAGATATTGATTACATTGACTGTTTAAATTTAAATTTGTTATCTATGAATGCTGTCTATGAATTTTTTTACTTTCCGTACATAAGTTGGAAATGTATTTAGATCAATTACGTAATTTAAAAGAGACACTTACCATCTCTTTTTATTACATGGCTGAAAGGCATCATTATGAAACGTAATAATAATGTAACAAATAAAATAAAAACAAAATAATATTCCATAAATAAATAATAAACATGGTTTTTTAAAAAAATTTAAAGATACAAAATTACTGATTTTAAATGTAATTATTCAGCATATTACTCATTTAAAACCATCAAATTATATATCATGTAATCTCATAGTTAACTAGACAAATTACAAATTCTGCCCGAACAATTATATTAAAATAATAATTCTCGTTAGAAAGTAAAATATAACATCGCGTGAATATAGTGACGGAAATACAACACTTCTACTTCCGGGTCTGAAGAAAGAGTCACGAAAATGATTTTTTTCAAAGAATCAAAAATCTACAGCACACTTCGTGTAATAACATTTATTAGTCATTTGTACTCCATAGCGTTAGATATCAATTACACTTATTACGCTGCACGTAAATTACATACTGAAATTACTTAACGTTATTAAATTCCATTGCCATCCACTGTTATATATTATATTACAGCCAGCTGTGTAATAGAGAATGAGGCTGAATTGAGCTGTGGAGTAGAAAGCTTGTTTGTTTAAATCGTGATGCAGCAAACGTGACATATTTGGTGTTTTCTGGGCATTATACCCAATTCATACTTTACCGCTACGGATATAAATGGCCAATTGCTCTTAAAAACGCACTTTTCGATTTCAATATTAGGAAGTGAAAGGCAGTGTTAAACAAACCGCATTGTTTTGCTCCTTTTCGTGTGGTCCGCTTACCAGATTTCGGGGAACTTACTTTTAACTAGTGGTCGCCCGCGGTTTCGCTGTCGTTAATGTCGGTTATTGTATAGCCTATGCTTTCCATAGGACTATCCAATACGAAAAGAATATTTCAATTTGAGTCAATAGTTTCTGAGATTAGCGCGTTCAACCAAACAAATAAACAAACTCTTCACCTTTATAATATTAGTATAGATTTAAATCAATAAGTACTTATTTCTTACACTCACATCTATAATCTAGCCTAAAGTAAGTAACACAAGCACTTGCGATATGGATACTAGATGACGGACAAATTTTAATACATCTATATATTAATAGACTCCGATAGGACACGTAGATTCTAACATAATCGGCGAAACGTGGGTGTAAATTAACCTTTACCTACCCTATTGGGGATAAATAGGCGTAATTAATGTACGTTATGTAGAACGGATCGCTTGTGGTGCGTAGTAAATATACTATTGTTTACTAAAAATCCTGCCGAAGGCGTTTTATCAGCCATTTTATCCTATATCACCAAAGTATATTACAATGAAAACTACTCAGTCATTCATAACAAAATGTGTGAGAAGACGAATCGAAGCTCTAACTGCGGAAACAAATTAAAAAGGATAAAGAACCCCCACTTAAACAATGAACGCAAAATGTTTGCGCATGTGTCAAAGAAATTTCTCACTATTTACATGTATGCATATCTAACGAGTGACGGCGCATTGTGATGAGTTATTAGCTTCATCGGGTTCGTGGGAATCCGCAGGAACACTTATCTATCGAGCACTGAACCCTTGCACCCGTTTTTCTTTGCCAGAGCCTTGCATGACTGCTTCTGCTGGCTTTATTAATTTCACTTTGACAACGTTCACTTGTAAGATACAAATTATCAGCTGCGACTCAAAAACCCGACATTAATTCTTAATTTGTACCCATTTGCAAAATTGCAAATTAATGAGCAATCATTAAATAGATGACGGGGTTGGATCGTGCTTTCTGTTGCGTGGTGATGAAACCGTTTGCATATCTAAGCGAGATGGTGATTACATATAACATGGTTAATTATGTAAGATATGGGCAATGACTCGTTCGCTATTTTTTTAGGGATAAATTGTAACTTTGTTATTATTTTTTAACAATAGATGACATACATTGTATTTGACAACACAGTCATGTGAAAGTGCAATGAACCATCACTAAAAGAAATAGTATCGTTGTTTTATTATAATTATTTATAATCGTATTGGATTATGCTACTTCTTAGATATACTCTTTATGTGTAGGTATAATGTAATAAAATAATAATGAAATCTCGAAAAAGGAACCATTATCCATAACACCAATTATGTTTAAGTACCGCAATTGTAGTAATGTACTTGCGTTTAAAAATATTCCAGTACTTCTAGGTCTACATTTCAAGAATGCTAAGTTAAAATTAATAGTCCACACGCAAAACTTTGGTTCTCCACACCTGTATTGTACGCTGACATAATGCAGCTTGGGAAAAAACAGTTGCACGCAAAACCAGGGACCAGGGTTGCTTAACCGGTTAGATAAATATATCTCTTGTGCTATTTATAATCACAGATCATGATATTTAATAAGACTTGCCATTTTCTAAATTCCTGTAGTGATAAACTAATCTTTTGTATTACCTCGATACGAAACTGACCTACGATAGCGTCTTGATCTCATTAGATGTTTATCTAATAATTGGACATGATCCATGACCCACAGGTCAACCGGGAGCATAGTCGTACTCATATTGTGCAGATTAAAATCAAGGTGAAAGGAATAGTCAGTTTCTCAAATTACAGGTGCCAGTTTTCTTCCCCTCAAGGAATTCTTCGGTAGCAAGCTTCGTATCGCGGTTTTAGATCACGCCCGGGAGCGCATATAATGTGGTGGTAATATCACCACAAATCTTTATAACCCAGAATCGTGCACAGGGGTAATTGTAACCACTATTTTAATCGAAAACAGAACTAGTTTACCAAGTGAAAAATCTCAACAAACTCTTTGCGCTGAAGATTTAGTACTTAAAACACAATTGACACTCGGATTGTCTATTTAAAGTGCACATTGTATCATATTCTAAAGACACGTCTTTCGAAATGTAATTGGTAGTAAATTTGTGACGAATCAGTAGTAATTTCTATATTTAACTAGGGACATTTGATGCCATCGACATTATAAAACGATGACGGTAAGGAAGGATGTTAAAAATAACTTTTTTGATCTGATTGAATTCAAATCGTATTTTTATTATAAAAGAATATTTTAAATGTCATTTTAAGAATCGCACTGAAAAAAAAATTCTTTATTCAATATCTTAATGCTTAAACAAATTTGGTTCAAGCCAATATTGGTTATGGATAATTCATGCCAATACGATTAGTTCAAAAATGTTTCGGTATTTGCTTATAGACATTTGTAGATCTGTTCTTTACCCATATTGTGTAGGAAATTCACAAACGTTTATCCAAATAAAGTGTTATTTTAAGATATTGCCCATGAACCAAATATTAAAATAATAACGTATCTCTTTCACGAATATCTGTGTATAACATATTTCAATCACAGTTTCCAAGGAAAAGAATAAAATGTTATCTCAAATCAAAAATTAATCTTCAAATCGGAAATTACTTCCACAATGTGAGACTATTTTTCAACCTGCAGTACCTATATATCGTATTTCTTCTACTACAGGTTTGTATACAAGATTAGTATCTGTCTGTCTTCAATATCTCCAGGGCAAACTCTGACAGGTGGCTGTCAGAGAAGCACACCGTGCAGAGATTACCTGACCTTATCGATTGTATTTCGCGCAAACAATGGTACCACTGTTTAGCCATCACGACACGACCGTTCAAAATTTGGATCGATCTACAAAAACTTCTTAGCTGCTATTATTTCTATCCACCGTTTGGTCTACTTAAAACCATCTTTATATCTCTTCAAATATTCTTAACAAATATCTTAAGTAAATATGCCAATATTTTTTAAAAGCTGCATTGAATGGTTCATGCTTTAGTTTTACTAAGAAATGTATCATATCACTTACCTATAGTTATTTGCTTTTAAAAGGAATTCTTTCTTGAACTTGAAAACGAGTTACGATACTTGTTTATGGGCATTGCAGCGAGGTGTTTTACATTTATTATCAAATTCAGCAACTGAATTATATAATATGATGGTATTTTAGTTACACTTCATAATAAGGCTATTTATGCTTCAAGATTTCACATAATCAAATGCCAAATCTGATTTCATTCATACTATATTGAATTCCACGAACATTGGCGATATAAATGGGAAAGTAACGAATCTAATTCATGGCTGATACACTTCACCGCATTTATATTGTATTCGCCTGTCGTCCGTATTAAGGGGCCGTATAACGTAAATATTGTAAAACTAAATGTAACTCTTATTTTCAAATAGCTATTAGAGGTATATCGGCTATTAGAGTGCCGTGTGGTGACGGCAGAGTAGATTACAATTGTCACCACCCCAAATCTCTCCCGTGGGTGTCGTACAAGGCGACTAAGGATAAATCAATGATGAGGAATGGGCAGCAGCGTTCCTCTTATACCACCTAGCAATAGCAATGTACTGCGACTTTGGGATGTGGCATGGGACCCAACATAATTGGCGAAACGTGGGTGCTAGTTCACCTCTGCTTACCCCTTCGGGGATATAGGTGTGATTTATGTATGTATGTATGCATTAGAGGTATATCGTAATGCAGAATAAACTACGTGTCAGAAAGTTTTAATTTTTCTAACAGAGTCATAAAATATGTATGATTTAAATTTCCAATTCTCTGTTTGTTCATATTGCATTTATTTAGCTTCATTCATAAAGATAGCTAATAATTAGTGACATCGCCTTAAAGTTTTAGCTTAGCTTCTGTTACGTATCCGATAAAAAAGTGTTCATACGATTCACCACTCTTACCAATTTACCGGTGCATTAGCCGCGGTTACCAGCTATCTGGTGATTACCATTCGGTTACCGTTCCTCTAGTACGATTTCAATAGGCCATTGTGTCACTTACATTGTCCATATAGTAATAAGTAAATAGAAAATACACAGAATTCGTGTCGCTCTATAGAGCGACACGAATTCTGTGTATTTTCTATAAGCCTTATAAGCCTTATAAGCCTCCGTTCTTATTCGGACTTGAAGTCACCTTTTCATTAAGTTATTTGGCTTAAATTTAAAATGTATTCAATAATAGTTAAAAATATTTCCGTAATGTTATATTCATGGCAAATTGTTATCTTGTCACCATCATCAACCGTATTCAGTTTTTACAATCTAGACAATGCGGCTTCTGTGGCAACGTAAACACCTTTTTGCAAACTTTCTTTATTTACTTCACAGTAATTGTTGACCGCTAAATCGGAATTTCTTTTTACAGAGTGCCCTATTTGCATGCAGTGTCCAATGTTTAAGCGACCACTAAAAAAAATTGTAAAGTACCGCGATGGTAATTTATAATAATCCATAATGTTTGCGTTCTAGAAAAACTAAATCAAAATTTGAATATTGATTGTCACGTTCTGAGACCCGTGACTGTCCGGTAATTGCTGTTGCTATATTTTTCGCGGGCGTTCAGCGGTCTTCGCAAATAGGCTTCAAGCAAGCAATAACTGGTCATCAAAATCGTGGAGGATCTTCGGGCCTTGTTAACAATTTGCTACGTGCTTCGCCGTGATATTCGCAGGTTAATCGCAGGTTACTCGTTTCTGACATAGTACCTATGTAGGCTGTCGATGCCATAGTGGGTCATTGGGACGGAGCTTTGCGCGGGCTTCGCTTTCCTACGACTTCAGCCAATAAGACAACGGAAACAATTAATAAAATTAGGATAAATTACTTACATACTTATATGCTATTATTATCAATGATACAATCTAATGGATTACTCGGTATTTCTGTAAAATTTGAACACTGCTAAAATATAGCAGCTGATTTTTGTAAAAAAAAAATCGTCGATATATAAGGGGTAAAAGTACCTTCCAGGGTAAATGGGTAAAGATTCTAAATAATTAAAATAAGGTCGAATTCTATGCCGCCAATGCCGCGGTCTTCTCTTAAAAGTAAATCTTCAGTCACAGCTAAATTTACAACTACTTACGCAAACATTCGAAACTTCAAAAAAAATATTGGCATTGATTGCTATATTATTATTATAACCGTTTTTATACGGTAAAATTATAAAACCGTATAAAAATAAATAAATTATTTAAAATAAAAGTGAAAAATATTTATTAAGCTTAAAAGAGTTTCAAAATATGCAAACATATAGTAGTGTAAAGTGTGAAGACCAGCGATGCTGTTAAAAAATTAAGTAAATGAGCATGTATCATATTACGAAATGATTGTAACTATGACCAAATTATTTACACTTAGTTGAACTCAAATAAATTTCATTTCATATTATATTTATTTTAATAGTTTGTTAACATTAATAGCTACATGCGTTCTGCATTAGACAATTATCTGCAATATTGTTCAATGATTTCGTGGTAAGAGTCATCTCATTTCTTACTTCCTAACGCAAATAGCTGCAATTATGAGACGAGAAGTCGGCTGTGAGAAAAATATTTACTTGAAACAAGTTCGTCGATTTCTATTTATATATCGTCTAGTTTCAATTGTGTCAGCAAACTTTTTTATGTTATTGTTATAGGTTAGGCTTCAAGAAGTATTTTTAAAGTTTCGTCATATTACTAAAATGTATGTTTCATCAACAGTTGTGTTAATCACATTATTAGAGATAGCTTTTATATAGACGTTTTAAATTATACAAACATTTTAAGTTTAAAGAACAATGGCAAAAGTCCAATTTGAAGTACCCGCTCAACTCGTATAGGAGAAAACACACGCCCAAATCCAATTAACCTCTTACGTTTTCCTGATCAATGGTGTTAACAAAAGAAAAGTTTGTAATTGTCAATTTTATTGCCTATTCTTCTGCGTTCCAAATTTCTTTGGAGCGTTTGCATCAGATCGTATATCAAAGGTGAATCGCCGTTGGCCTACATCTTGTGGTGAACTCGTCAGTGCACACGATTTGGGTACATTTGCACGTCGCCGATAAAAATCTTCAGGCATTGTTTTCTCATCGTTTATGAATAAACTTTTGACTCATTGCTTTCGCGATCGGATTAGCGATCACATGATAAACTTTTTATAACCCTAGTTGTGGGATATTGGCCAGAATGATATGCATCGGTTCACGATTATCTCGTTTGCCTAGTTCGTTACGGCATTTAGGAATGTGATCAGAAATTATATACATTTCATTGAAAAGATCACTGTTACATTGACAATGAGGCCGAACATAAATTAGTGTTAGTAAAAAGTTATCCGGTCCACTAGTCTTTGTCGCCACATCGAAGACACCTGTTAACGCATCTGGGTCAGTTTTTTGTACATCGTTTTCACTATTCAAATAAATGTGAGAGCCTAGTTGCGTGGAATTTTCAAATTGAAAACAAAATTTACCTAAATATAATTCACTGCTTTCAATACTTGGTTGCAACAAATAGTTCTGATTCTATTCTAAAACATGAATTGCACATTCGTTGGTGACTTGATAAGTATGATCTAATTAGGCTATTCGGCTTTGGCTATATAAAAGAAAGGAACACTAGCATATTGCTTATGTTGCGCTATTTGAGACAGTGTATTTACCTACTTGTGTTATTTATTACGTATATTAGGTTGGGGAAAAGGTCTTTTCGCATTATAGTATGTATAAACTTGTAATAAAATCTCTTTGGCTATACTATTTGTATCTGGCTGGTTTTAGTACCATTGAAAGTTTAAATTTTAAAGAACATAATTCCAAATTCAAATTAGGAAAATGTGTGATTTTCATTTGTTTTTCGTACCGCCAAGATGAGTGAATCTAATGAAGAAATTCGATACAGTTTAAAATTTAACTACAAAAAAGGTAAAAATGCAACGCAAGCCGCGAAAAAAATTTGCGATGTTTATGGACCTAGTGCAGTGTCTGTGAGAGTAGCACAAATTTGGTTTAAGCGTTTTCAATCCGGAAATTTTGATGTCAAAGATGCACGTCGCTCTGGTCGCCCTATTACAAAATGGATGCCATTTTTGAAAAAGTGGAGCAAGATCGGCATGTCAGTAGTTACGACGTAGCTGAAGAACTGGGAATTGACCACAAAACAGTTTTGGCGCATTTGAAAAAAACTGGGTACACAAAAAAGCTCGACATCTGGGTACCTCACGAGCTCACTGAAAGAAACCTAATGAACCGTGTACTCATTTGTGATTCTTTATTACGACGTAATGAAACCGAACCATTTTTGAAGAAGCTGATAACTGGTGATGAAAAGTGGATCACGTACGACAAGAACGTGCGAAAAAGGTCGTGGTCAAAGGCCGGTCAGGCTTCACAGACTGTGGCGAAACCCGGGTTAACTCGCAACAAGGTGATGCTGTGTGTGTGGTGGGATTGGAAGGGCATTATTCATTATGAGCTGTTACCACCAGGCAGGACCATCGATTCTGAACTCTACTGCGAACAACTGATGAAATTAAAGCAAGAAGTTGAGAGAAAGCGGCCGGAATTAATCAACAGAAGGGGTGTGATTTTTCATCATGATAACGCTAGACCTCACACATCTTTAGCCACTCAGCAAAAATTAAGAGAGTTTGGCTGGGAGGTGTTAATGCATCCGCCGTATAGTCCTGACCTTGCACCTTCAGATTTCCACCTGTTTCGGTCTCTTCAGAATTCTTTAGGCAGTGTCAGGTTAACATCACGAGAGGACTGCCAAAACCACTTGTCGCGGTATTTTGACCAGATGTCCCAAAAATTCTATAGCAATAGGATCATGTCCCTACCTACAAGATGGCAAAAAGTTATCGAACAAAATGGTACCTACATACTTTAGTTAAATGTAAATAAACTATATTAAAAAATGTTTTGAATTTTTTTAAAAAATGCGAAGAAACTTTTCCCCAACCTATTATATCATTAATATCAGTAAATGTACCATATCAAATATATTTAACATGCATTAAGGCGTAGTGTACCGACGCAACAAATTTCGCACATAATATGGCGAATCATCTTATATTTTCAATGTTGCGTGACTTAGAGGGCGTGACGCATCGTTTTGTTGGCTACTCTTGGCGACACGGTCTACATGCTCCAGGGTATCCGTCAACTAACCTTAGGTTTTGGCTTCCAGTTTTCTTCAACGCAGAAAAGTATTCGATTTCATTACCATATCAAATATCAACGGATAAACCGACGACTGTAATTATTTGCATCATCCTCTGTTCACTTGATCAGTTAACATCATACTTCTAACTTTGTAGGCCAAGTTCAACGGTCTTTGTATTTATTTAATCCTCTACTAAAGACACCTCTTATTTAGTATTGTGAAACGAATCATTTGTAACAAATAAGTCTTCTATATCTTCGGGTTCGGTTCAATTTTCCAATTTATTTTCCCACGCGGTATTGATTATTCAACCAACATAAAATACGGACAGAGCTGTAGCATAATCATTACTTACTGTTCAAGTTGTTCTCTTAACATAATTGTATGAAATGTTTTCCCTCAATTCAAATCATATCTCTAATAGGTAATATCAGATTTTCGTTATTATGTAAAATGCAGTCAATTTACTTTATATTTGTATTGCTGTGTCATGCCGTATTCAATATAGTTTCCATAATTTAAAAATTATTATTATCGTTACAATTTCAATTATTTGTATGAAATTCAGACAGCGTTTTACGTGATATCATTTTATTAGTTATGTCAGATAGAGCGGTACTTGAAACGGTATTACGGAGGGCTATGCAATTGTGACATTCAATAAAGTGGGACTCCATAGCACGACCACAGCCCAGTTCCGAGGTGAAACGCAAGGTCGGGAACCGCTTAGTTATTGTGCTTATAAACTTTTTGTCATGCGTCTCACCGAGTTGTATTGTTACAAACAACTGAACTGCTCCATTGAGACAGATATGCCGTGCGATACTCCCTCAACTCGGAAACGTTTTTTCCCTCTTCCGTGATCGCTGACGATCGAAAGCCCCACTTACTCTGACGCAAATATGCGATTAGATCTGCATGCATCAGCATCTAACTTCAATTACTCTTGCGGAAGATTGCTTGTAACTTGATTAAAAAATTGTTGAATAAATTAGTTCTAATTTTTGTACCGTTTTCTTTTGTAAACATTGTCTTCCACGTCCCACGCGGATTAATGTAATCTGTTTTATATTTGTATAACAGTATTGTTTAAATCGCTTAATTGTAAAAATGCGCAAGACTCCGCTGAGTCATTGTGCTAAGTGCCCGATAATTTCCCATTTACTCTGAACAGTTTTAATTTCGTGAACTGCTGTTTTAGCGAGTTTACACCGAAATATTTAATGAACACTTGGGCAACGCTCATTTTAGCCTATAAATACGCCGTAATGAAGCTTGAAGTGGCGGCTAACTCGATTTTTACGACTTAACGGCCGATGAAGCGGTTCTCCTAAGTTCGATGATACTATCTCGTCCCGGTGCAAAGTGGTTGCGGTCGCATCAAATCCGATGTGGAAATGAGCAAGCTCTAAGCGTTTGCACTCCACTCACGGCTCCGACCACAAATCGGGGGGACGGCTGTCTTTATACTTGCATCCCGTAGTAGTTGATGACTTGTGTCACGGATGGTCGGTGTCACCTGTCGCTTGCCGTTACAGCTTTATTGTAAGCAGGCAGGTTCCATTTATGTAACCGATTGCAATATATCTCGTGTGCTAGTGACGTAGCATTGCTTTAAGTTGCATGAAATGACCCTTACGTGCAGTCTTTTTGTAATCTCTTCTTCTATTATTATATCCGAGGCCTTCTTAGGTGCAGCTAGCAGCTACAGTAGGAGCTTATGAAATAATACTTCATAAATTGCTCAAATTAATGGATCATAATCTATTGAATATAATGCTGCCTTTAACAATTCTATGGCTAATTTACTTACATTATGAATTTACCTATTTGAAATGGTTGGTCTTCCACAACTTTCCTAAGCGATTGCAGTATAATTGGCTCTGGCAGTAATTGTAAGTAACGAAGATTTTGCGATTCGGTAATCTCAAACCCACCTATGCAGAGAAATATTAGCTAATTGAGCCAGGAATTATATTTTTTAGCATTGCCACCAGCCCTTTTAGTGTACTGCTGAGGCGTAGGTCTTCTACAGAGCGAATGGCCCATAACTCAGCACGCTGACCCAATGTGGATTATTGGGTATAAACGACAGCAGGTGCAGCTATTACCTACAGCTTAAAGTGGCTTCCAAAGCTCAAGGAAACTCGATGTAATATATTATAGATCACCCATCAAATAACCGGCTTTACGGAACATTCCTTAGCTTATGCAATCGCAGGTTAAGCGCACTAACAATCGAGCTCCTCCTTAGATAGAATATTTTGCATCAATATCTTAACAAAAGAAAATTACAAATAAAAATATAGTCTATGCTTTAAATCAGCTTCCTTGTTTTTGAATGTAAAGTTTTATTTATTTTGAAAACCAACTACAGTGTCTGTACTATACTTATCTACTGTCTACCATATTATACAATATGATTTAATTCATTCAATGTAAGAATCTTTATCTTCCACTTGGCAGTTTGTGCCATCTGAATTCTCAATCTTTCGTTATCACATATCTCCATCTGATACTTTACTACCACAATCGACATATAATATAACACCTTACAATTTCAACTGCAGTACGAGGGAATATAATTTGATATTATATCTAATCTAAAAACTTTGTTGCTCTCTCATTGCTTCCAGGGAATTTCGTATTTTCTTCTTTGCACTTGACACAGCAATACATGGTATATTCGATATAAATTGAGCTCTAGTCCTTTGAGATAAAATTGAAATCTGTATAAACGCGGGTCCTATTAAGGGTTGAATAAAATTATATGCTTTCCTAGCTATTTGCGACGTATCATTCACCGTAATTGCCGATGTGAATGTATTTCAAAATTGAAATTAGAGGCATAAAATGATGTTCCCATAAAGATTGGCTAGAGTTTACTGCGACTTTCAAATTAGAACTCGTTTTGTTTTTTTTCTTATGTCTCGCTATAAATAATATCAAGGACTATGAAATTAGTTGACGACAGTCATATTCATGTCTAGTGTCTATTTTTTATAAAAAAAATAGACAATGAAACAATAATATAAAGGTCTAACGAACAAAAGAAGAATAGTTTAGTGGCAAAATAAGTAGATGGTATAGTTACAAGAATTAGAGGAGAATGCAACAGGAAAGTAACTCGTGTATTATTGTCGTGTAGTGAAAAAACACACTAACTCGTGTATTATTTTAAAGAGCCTCAGCAGTATCCAATTGTGATAAAATGCGCGTGTAGTTTATTAAGGTAGATAAACCAGGACATCGTCTCCTATTTTGTACCAGATGTAAATAATGACACATAAATTTTACGGGAATTAGTCACTTAATGTCGCCCCGTTTATCGTCGGCATCGTCTGACGTAGATGTATGGGCCTCGTTTGATTGAAAATTCACTGCATCGCGAATACATCTAAGCTTGATGTGTCTGTTGGCATCGGCATCTGAACCAGTTTGTGATTTATGGTGTTTTACTTCTTATGAACGGTATCCATGTGATGTTTCATTCTTAAGTGTCTTGTACGTGTTCATTTGGTAGATGTATATTTCTTGGCGCGACCCCTCGCTATAACCGCTGCTCTCTCAGATAACAATAACCCCGTGACACCGTTGTATACGCCTGGACAAATTGATTCCAACTTGCCCTCCGGTAGCGAACCTTGACCTTTGCATTCTAATATTAACTGTGCGGCCCAGTCACGCTCGTGGGACACTTTCTGCATAAGGGCATCCCAATAGCCGTAGCTGTGGCTGTTACTTAATGAATACAGATGGCCTTCAATGAGATAAGTTTTGGATATTTATTCGGACGACCTTTTTCGGTTTGGTTCACTGTTATTATTCGTGATTATTTTTATAAATGATATTCTTAGTCAAAATATTGTCACTCTCTCCAGACTGACTGACTGAATTCCTTAAGTAAGGAATTGTGAAAAAATTAAAACTTGCCCGGCTTGCGTAATTAAGAAACTACTTTGATGGTAGATTTTGCAATAACAATCCACGCCTTTTATGGAGGCAAGCTACGTCTTCCGTTTTCAACTTTATGGCTGAGCTGAGCATTATGTAATTCTGGAGATATTTTGTATTTCCTTAAGTGTCAATAACTACACTTTTGTTTATATTTATACTGACTTTTGAAAAGTAACTATTCCAATATAATATGTTGCCTTAATGGCGAGAATATCCCACCGATCTCATGAGGAAGCGTATGAGTAACTCAATATTAATAAGGCTTGAAATAACGCTTTCTGCAAATGGAACCAAGAATTATGCGTTCACTTATCTTCAGCTGAGATGGCGGTCAGTTACCTGTAGGTATATATTGTACTGCGTCTTCTTGGTTTCTAATACAGTACCATTCCGCATTCATAATTACAGGTTGCTAATGGTGCCCTTTGCAGTAGGTATAGGTTAGTGCTTTTCTTTAAAAATTAATACTCGAGATATTTACTCTGC
The DNA here is from genome assembly GCA_963931975.1 of Cataclysta lemnata. NCBI lineage: Eukaryota > Metazoa > Arthropoda > Insecta > Lepidoptera > Crambidae > Cataclysta > Cataclysta lemnata. The sequence goes on along the minus strand of OZ008353.1, from coordinate 8,335,391 downwards.
AGCTTTACTAAGAATAAATTAAATTTATATCATCCATCACAGCAGAAAATGATGAATTATTTTGAGAGAGTTTTTTGGATGACAGAGATAGAGAAAGAGTCTTCTTCTTCTTCTTTGGCCTCGCCACTTCCCGTTACGCGGGGTCGGCTTTCCTAATCATGCGGCGCCAGGCATCTCGCTGGTTAACATCGTCTTCTTTGAGGCCCAGGGTTTTCATGTCCCTCTGGACATTCGTCAAACAGGTGGTTTGAGGTCTTCGCCTCCTCCTCTTTGTGGTAGCCATGGAAAGGAGTTTTCTCACGACATGGCCTTCCGTTCTTCTTATCACATGGCCATACCATCTTTGCCTGGATGGACACCTTTTTAGTTATGGGTGCAATTTCAAAACTCCCCCTGACGTAGTTGTTGCGCACTTTATCCTTCAGCGGAGGAGGAGTTACCTCCGGACCATCGCAGCATACGCATTTCTGTGGTGTGAAGTTTCTGTTCATGTGTCTTTTTGGTTGGCCAGACTTCACTCCCGTATAGCAGAGATAGAGTAAGATTGATTGGGAAAATTCCAATTCATATTGGATAAGGTTATGTCTTAGGTTTCACTGCCGGCATCCTGTCGTTAGTCACATATACTCTTTTGCTATGTTGTTGTTTTTACCCTTCAACATTCAGGTGCCCCAGGGTACTTATTGGAATAAGCTATCCGCCGTAGTCGACTTTTACGACACCCCTGTGTTGAGTCAGGCAGGCTATGTCTACGTTTTTGTTCGCTTCCAGGCCAGAACGGACAGAGGACTTAAATGTGCAAATAAATATAGCTCTCGACATTTTTAAATGTTGACCTTTTAAATTAGAGTGGGTATATTACACATTAAAACTGTCTGTCTACCATACTACCATAGTAGTGACGTCTCTGAGTGCGGCAGTAACAGCCGCACTCAGAGACGTCACTACTATGGTTCTATGGTCTTGATTTGAATAAAAAAAATTGACATTAAATCGTCATTAAAGTTAATTGACGTCTCTGAGTGCGGCAGTTAGTCATATATCTAAACTGGATAATGCCTAGTGCCAATATCTATCAAGATCCAATAGTGCAGTTGGTGAAACCAAAATAAAGACATTTACTGCCGCACTCAGAGACGTCAATTAACTTTGATGAGTATTTAATGTCTAGACCATAGACCCGGTAAGAATAGCGACTTGTTTTTAATTGTCATTTTTTTGACGTTGAGTACTTATTAACGTTATTTGACGTCTCTGTGCGGCAGTTAGACTGTAATACAAATTGAATAATCAGCAAACTCCGTTTTTATATTTCGATAGGTAGACTGCCATACTAATGTTTTTCCTAATATAAAATCTTCATAAAGGTAGCCAGTCTATGGAGTGTTAATATCTCCACAGCAATTATCATTACGCACATATTGCAATTGCCTACACTTGTATTCGTGTGTGTATTAATAATAACTGTCTCTTGACGATGCGGACTACAGTTAAGATTATGCATCCGAGGCGATAATTGCTTGCTTGACCAGCTAATGTCTTCCTTTACTGCTTGGTAATAAAGAATAGGATTGGAGATTGCCTCTTGTGTTTAACTACTCTATAAGGTTTTTATGCAAGTGAATACTGAAGCCGTTGATTCTTCAATCACACGGTATTTCTTACAATTTTTAACGACTATCATTATGGCGAAACAATAATCGTCAGATAAGAAAAACTCTCTTGTCATATCTTGTCCAGCGGAGTTTATGAGAGTCAGAAGTTAGAGAAATAGATGGCAATTATTAGTAAACAATAAAATAAAACACAAGCAAGAAAGTGGGGTAGGCATATAACTCAATTTGTAGATAATTACTATAAATGAAATAGTCGACAACAATCTGATTAAATCGAGAATAAATACTGGACAGTATGTTAATATGTTTAAGGTTCCTTTTTGCGATCAACCATTGGTTATCACAACCGAGGATACCTCTCTAGACAGACAGTTTTAATGTGTAATATACCCACTCTAATTTTAAAGGTCAACATTTAAAAATGTCGAGAGCTATATTTATTTGCACATTTAAGTCCTCTGTCCGTTCTGGCCTGGAAGCGAACCAAAACGTAGACATAGCCTGCCTGACTCAACACAGGGGTGTCGTAAAAGTCGACTACGGCGGATAGCCCAGTATATTCCAATAAGTACCCTGGGGCACCTGAATGTTGAAGGGTAAACCACCAACAACAATATAGCAAAAGAGTATATGTGACTAACGACAGGATGCCGGCAGTGAAACCTAAGGCATAACCTTATCCAATATGAATTGGAATTTTCCCAATCACTCTTACTCTATCTCTGCTATACGGGAGTGAAGTCTGGCCAACCAAAAAGACACATGAACAGAAACTTCACACCACAGAAATGCGTATGCTGCGATGGTAACTCCTCCTCCGCTGAAGGATGTGCGCAACAACTACGTCAGGTCAAATATCGTTAATAAGTACTCAACGTCAAAAAAATGACAATTAAAAACAAGTCGCTATTCTTACCGGGTCTATGGTCTAGACATTAAACACTCATCAAAGTTAAGTCTCTGAGTGCGGCAGTAAATGTCTTTGTTTTGGTTTCACCAACTGCACTATTGGATCTTTGATAGATATTGGCACTAGGCATTATCCAGTTTAGATATATGACTAACTGCCGCACTCAGAGACGTCAATTAACTTTAATGACGATTTAATGTCAAATTTTTTTATTCAAATCAAGACCATAGACCCTCAAAGACCATAGAACCATAGTAGTGACGTCAAATAACGTTAATGAGTTCTTAACGTCAAAAAATGACAATTCAAAACTAGTCTCTATTCTTGCCGGGTCTATGGTCTTGATTTGAATGAAAAATTTTGACATTAAATACTCATTAAAGTTGATTGACGTCTCTGAGTGCGGCAGTTAGAAACTCCACAGGACAAACTAATATTAAATAAACATAGGTCGCGCCAGTAGTGTAGACTCAAGTGTCTTAAATAGGCCACGAAGAAAAATGACTTTGCATAGCATTGTTGTAAATGTTGATACCCAGTCGGAATTTTTTTTAAAGTAATTTTAGTCTGGTCTACTATATAGGTATTAAGCCAAGATGTCATTGCATTAAAATTATTCTATAACAGCGAGGTGATATATTCCGGGTTTCGTGCCATCCATTATCTCAGCATATTCTGTCATCGACCAGCTGGGAGAGTTGGTACGTGATTTCATTTCCAAGAAAATTCCTATATTGGTTAAAATTATAAACTCACTGCAGTTTTATGTCATCCCTATGTCCAATCTACATATAATTTTCATCTCAGCATCCAGGTTCTTACATTCAAATTTATTGCACGATTTGATTGCTTCCTTTCTTTACTTTCAATTCAAAGTAACAATTATCCTTGGATATAAAACTTTTAAGTTTACGGTCCATTTATGATCAATTACAAGCATAACATTTCCTATATACCAGTTTTCTCATAAACAAATGATTATTACGATCAACTGTCCTACTCTTATATAATAAACGTTTCGTCTTTACACCATTGTCACCACCCCCCATCTCTCCCGTGGGTATCGTACAAGACGACTAAAGACAGAGACAGCGATGAGTAATGGAGAGCAGCATTCCTCTCATACCACCTAGCAGTATATTGCGTTTTATGTGCCCGATAAATGGCAATAGGCTCGCCACCTATTACATGGGACCTAACCTAATTGGCGAAACGTGGGTGCTAGTTCGCCTCTGCCTACCCCTTCGGGGATATAGGCATGATTGTAGTATGTATGTATGTTTTTCAACTTGCCATTATAAAACAATACTGCCAGCCGGTCCTCTTAAATTCGCATGAGCCGTCGAAGCCCAGACCTTAGGCTTGTGACCGCACAATGAACCTATAGAAATCCAAGACGGAGGTACAGTTCACTATTATAGATGTTATGCTTTACCTTTCCATATAATAATAACCTTACAACCATCGATGCTGATGGTTCACATATTGTTTAGTAGACCAGGTTGCAAATTCTTTGCCGGCATGCAAAACAATCAACGCAATTAACTCTTGTCATCTTATCTCATGGAATATCTTGGAAAAAAAGCGGTAATTGTTCGCCCGTTAGTGTGATAAGAAATATAAATCTTTGTTCAGACTGTGCGCAGCATGCCTATAGTCACGAATCTGTGTCGATAGTGGCTGAGAATGGTCTACAAATGCAAAGTAACGGCAACAATGACCGTGTATATATCCAAAAAATAATTTTAATTTTCTTTATATAAATATACATAATAGAGTAGAATATAAAATAGAGTAAATATCTAATCATCTTTCAAGTGAAATCCGTGGTACAATTCAATACGTTCTCACAGCGCCGGTCACAATTTTGCAGACCCACAATTTTGTCGTGACAACCACAAATGTAATGTGTATAGGAATTATTGCCAGTTCCAAAACTATAACGGTACTCCTGTTTGTCGCTGGCTTCATCTCCTTCGCTTGCCGTAACGAATAGTACGCGACTAATTCACCTGTCTTTACATTTTTTTCTATAGGTTTCAATTAAAGTGGCGACGTGGTTCTGCTCCATTGAGCGTCCGAGTTGTAGTGCCTTTCCACGGCCCCAGGCCCTTACAACACAATATGGACCCAAATTATCTATCGATGATTTCAACGGCTTCATTGTACGCGTGCTTCGGAATTTGTGTATAACGGGAAATCTCGTTCACTCAAGAAAATATATGTATCAACTTTGAACTCTATCTTGATGTTTATTAAATGTTTTTCGGAATTCTAATTTGATACAATCATTGTCTCATTATACTTATGCCTCCCTAATGACTATGTCACGGGAAGTTAAAAGTATAGCAACGGTAATAAAAGGTGAAAAATTTCCTTTCAACTTCATCATCTCAACAATAGACGAGATAAAACTAGAAACAAATTAAACATGGTGTGGGCTAATGAAAGGTAGACCGAAGAAGCGATTGATTATGTAAAAGAAAAAGGAAGAACATGCTGTTCGTGTATTAGAAGAAAAAGACATCTAGTGCCGATCCATTTTCGAGTAGCAAATATTTCACTATACAATTAACATTTACTAACTAAAATTTTCATAAAGCACACACGCTCTTGGCGCTTGATTAATTACGATGATCTGTTTTTAAAAACGGAATAACGCGTATAGTGCATCAAGAAGAAGTGGAATTATTTATCATTACGTTTAAATAATATAGTACAATGTTCACGTCTGTCAAAGGTTTGTGGAACAAGCAAGCGTAAATTGTGCGAACGTGACTGAATATGTCGAGACGTCGTAGATCCCACAATGCGGTTGCTGCTTCTGTTCACCTATCCCATAGAATGTTCGCCCCATTAGCACGTGAAACTGAGAACAATAAAATGGTCTAGGCTCGCAAGTGAGAACTCGCCACTTAGATAATTTTCAACAATTTAGCAAACGCAAACTCGACGGTCGATGACAAATTAATAACACCTTATCCAATATCAAAGAAAACGATTATTGACAGCTCGTAGAATCATAAAGGCCACGAGAAAGCGACTATTACATCCGACTTATACAATGCTACTGACGCCTAATAACAAGTGACTTAAGTTTTACCACCGGTAACTCATTTAGGAGGATGAAAAGCTAACCTGTTTGAATGCACCCGCTCTTCTTTATTGTTGCTCAGCAGCAAACTCACAATAGCAAGTAGGGTTATCAGACCGGATGATGAGGCTTCAGAATCAATTCTGTCGCTTTCACCTATTACCTCGCCTTTGTAGTGTTCGAAACCGTCCTCAATTACAATCTATAACACCGCTTAATTGGAATATGGACATACTTAACGAATTAATTGTACTGTCATCTTTTTCTAATGTGCATGTGTACTTAAATTCAGTAACATTAATTTGGGTAATAATATATTCTTTACAGGTAAAGGTATATATACAAATATTTACATTTACATTTGTTACACAATTTCTTAATTCAAACGTGCAGCCATTGAATTAAACACTATTTATTAATATTATTATATAATATATACCTGAAAAGCATTTTGTTAATCGTTGTATTGCAACGATGCTTAACTAATATTAAACTTTATACTATGGAATATAATTCCATTATAAATTTTGAATATGATGGATTGTATTTTATTTGTCTTGCGTCAGATCGTGCATCTACTTAAGTCAGAAGATCGTTACCAGTGAACCGGTGGGCGTTTGACCCTGTTCTAAGAACCCTATAAGGGCTCCATTAGTTTAGTGAAATGGGAGCAGATTATAATTGTCTGTTTAGCTAGGTTTTGTTTTGTATTATCTAAGATTGCTCTTGCGGTTTATATGTCTTGACTTGACTGTATGAAACATTGGTTGGTTAACTAAACACAATAGTCTAATATTGAAGCGCTTAAGGAAGTAGTTGTTGTAACTCGATGCCTCCCGACTTTTCAGTTGTATGTATCAAAACAAGTTCACTGGCAACACAAAATAATTATTTAAGAAAACTCCATCTTGGTTTTTCAGTTCATGATGTAGTGAGTGTATGTACATATTACGAAATGAGTATTTATGACGGGAAGTAACAAGTACGGATTATTTCGCTAGGCTGATTTCCAACACGCACCTAATACTCACGGAGACGAGAATAATAAAGAATTCGCGGACTGTGTACCTGTTAGAGATTAGTGTCGGGATTAGACAAAGGCAAGAAGAATGTGTAAGTGCGTGAGCGGCGTTTGTTAGGGGAAACATTTTGAATCAGTTGATTTGTTTTACAGCTGGAAGATGTCGCGATAGAAATAAATAAAATAGTCGTGAGTGCTGCACGTTTCCTTATCGCTCCTGATTTCCGCATCTTCGTATGAGTGAAATGTGTTGCTATCCAATTTTAATGATATATTCCTTACTCTGGTGATACTATATTTCTAAAACAATTTTAAATGACCCTTTAAGAATGTCCTTAATTTTGTGCGCGCTTAAAAATATTGATGTTGATGTGAAAAAATATTCTTCAAGTAATTCCGACTTGAAGTTTGATAAAGTGTTCAACAAAGACAATTCACCCAATAACTCCACCAATAACATGCGATTTTCACAAAGCTACATGCGTTTTATGATTCATCGCACATAAGCGCAATCACGGACAACCTTTGCATTCATTCCACACTATAGCACACTAACATAAATAGGATTTGACCTACGTCAAAGCAGGGAAATTGTCAACAATATATATACGTGCTCGGTCACAATGTAGGTTGACTTTCGTCTCTTAAAGACACTTCAACCGCAATACAAACAAGAACAGCAGTCACGTTCTCTAGATTGCCACCGGTGTCTATGAAACCTTATTTTCTGCAACATTTACTTAAATTTAGAACAATGTCAACATTGCCACAACCTTTAATCTGACTGACTGACTCTCTTCGCGTATCTACGGTATTTCCTTTTCTCGCTTTTTAACGGTTCAATGTTATTCCCACGTTCGGATTCACCATATACTGATACTTCGTGTAACCTTAGCTACCTGTATCGACTTCCTCACGATCTTATTAAATCTTATATGTTTCTGGACTGAAATTATGTTAAACTAAACTGATTAATGCTATAAATGGCGTTTCCATGCAAGTTTTATCAAATCGGTTCTATTTAATCAACGACAATGAACCTGTTTCCAGTAATCTAAAGTGCTTAAGCCAATGTTATAAATGTTATTACAAATTGAGTGATGAACTCAATTTAGAACAATGTTACAAACTGCAATATTTCATTCATATTCAAGCATTTTCCGAGGAATGCGTGTATATAATAGTTTTTAGAAGCAACTACAAAGTTGTCAAGATAAAAACGAATCACGTTTATTAGTCGCGATTAAGCCCAGCTTGTCGAATCGCAGCTCGCTGTGGCACAGCGGATTGGTCGAGGCAAGGGAAAAAAGTGCATACCGCTAGCTGACACAGTGCTTTATTGAACAGAATTCCGTTCGATGTGCAACGGTTGGACTTGCAGATGAAGACAGGTACTGTAATGGAAACGCCATTAAATTGACTGACTTAATATCGAAACCCCAACATACTTACGACAGTGCCAATTTTAAGGAAGCCACTGGGTTTCTTGCCATTACTGCGATTTCAAGACTTGACGGATTTAGAAAGCAATTACTACACGAAGGAATGAATTGGATAGTACATTTCTGAAACGTCAACCAGAAAACCTGATGTTTTCAATGAGTTCACGCCTGTTTATCGAGATTGTGATCATTTTCTTTGCAGACAATAACTACTTGTTTGACAAGCATTTGCGCATACACTTAAATTTGTTGAGTTGTTTGCTGTCACACTTAGTCACGGCTTACTATGTCAAGTTGTTCACACGCGTTGCTTCTGCGGCCGCGCTTCGTGTTGTTTGAGTGTTTGTCGTTAAGAAGAGAAGATGACTGTTGTATTTCGTGTAAGCACATCTTTAATGGATTAATAATTGATACAGATGTAAATGCTTATAATGAATTTCCTTATGGTTGTTTTCACTAAGCATTCCAATTTGTGCCGGCTCTCTTTTAGTATATTAGCTTCTTTGAAATGTAAAAATAATCAATAACCCTCTTCTAATCTTCAAACAAATGAACCTGTTAATGACTTCCCAGTTTACACGTCTATTGGATTTTCCCTCGTTAATCCTAACTTAAGCTCTCCGTATTTATGTAGGATGTAGCGAAATTAACATCCACATTATTACTAATTTGCTTAGCAACGGTCACTGAATTTATTGCTATAATAGTTACTAAACAACTATCGTTATTTTTTTATAATAACCAACGGCAGGGTTTATAGCTTATATATTAATACACTCATCAAAAATGTCTAAGGATATTTTATGTACACTTACTTCATGTTCTATCAGCCTCCATTCGTATAATTCCTTCTGACATATTCTTTGCAGTTTTGCAGCAATGACTTAATTATGGTCATCCGTCATAACATTGAATAAATTGCATAGAAATCGCCAGTATTATTAGAATAATCGCCGATACAACATAAAGTAAATTCCATAAAATATCCTCCGATAAAGATGATTCAAAAGTACAATAAAACGTACCTCCATGACTACTTGCCTACAAATATGGTTTAACGCGTGATCAGTGATGTTCTTTCGACCACAATGTTCATGGGTTATTTGAAGAAAATAATTTATATATAAATACATTTTTAAAAAAAACACCACTAAGTACCGTTACCTTTCTACCGACCATTACTCGGATATAGTCGTTGTTCCATGGCACATTTTATGACACGAACTGTTACTATGTAAGGACAGCAACTAGAAATTACAATCCGTACACAGTTGAACAACTATGATTGCTTTAACGGTAATTCTCACTGATAAGATTTAAATAAACAGTCGCAAAATTTTCTGCATCAAAACCAGAACATGAGTCGCAGAAATTGAACTAGACTATGCTCCAAGTTGCTCTCGGTAACGGTAAGCCTTACGTCGACTTTCTTATTAGATTTATGCTTAAGATGATTGATTTTACTACCCCAGTTTATGTCCAGAAACGGGACGGTAAATGTAATTTAATTTTAAGTTAACCTATTTACTCTGCCGTCCTAATGATGAATGCCGTAATTTTGAATATTTACCTCTCAGTAAACTTCCAATAACTAGGGATAACTACAATTTCAATTATTAAAAACGAAAAGAACATTATGTTAAGTTATTACATTACAATTGTTTAGGTTGGCAGTACTACCTATAAACTTATAATTTTTCAAAATGTTATAATCTTTAAAATCTGCTATTAAGTTATTATCTTTCGTTGTAGATTATGAATTTAATTTTAATTTACTTTGTCCTAAAATGCCTCTAACATAAACTATGTCTAAAGATAACTGTTGATGCATATTCACGTTTTAACACAACTCTTACTTCACAGCACTAAGTATGTGCCATCTAACGAACACTTGTTAATTGAACGGTTCCCGTTTATTGCCTGATTATCTTCAATAAAAGCGAATGTAGGTGTGGTGTCAATGTTTAAATTGAAATTTATATTGCACTCAATTTTCCATGTTAGCTTCTAATCATAAATATTTATATTAATCTTGAATAACATTTAAGGATGCCATAGGCTTCTAATGAAATAGATCAGCATTATAAATCCCCCCGTCTGTAATGTAAGTAAGTGTTACCTGCTAAATGCGTCGTGGAAAGATAATAACAGTGCCAATTGTGCAATTACTTTTTATGTAAATAGTATATCTGCTACACGCAAATTTGCTCATCACATGTCAGAATCTGTAGCAGTAATAGGACAAAAACGAGTTTCAAATACAATAGCATTAGAAGCGTCTTACACACTCAAGTATATGACATACACTCTCGCGTAGGGTGTTATTTTACAAAATATTCTGCTTCCTTTGCATTCATATGGAAATGCGTAATATAATATGTATTTTTAAAAACCTCAGGCAAAAGCTCACCGTACAACAGATTATACAAATCTAGCAGTTTCCCTCAATTGTCAACACTATTGAATTTTCCCTGAAATGCAAAATCTATTGTTTTAATTTTACAGTGTGACTGTACATATTGATTTCGATCTCGTTTATGTAAGTGTTAACATGTACTAATAAAATCGCTGTCAAAACAATCTCAGTTCGGAATTAATTTCACTTTCGATTATCTTTTAATGAATTGAGAGGTCAGTCAGTACCGGTAACTTTCGCCCGAGGCCTGTAAATAACATTCTGTATTATTCATGTGTTCGCGATGTTATGAAATTGTAATGTCATCGGCAACCTGCTTATGGATTTTTTGTTTTTGTTTCAGGTAAGCGACGTCGGTGGTCGGCGTAAGTATGATACTATAGAACTATTATTTTCTTCTTTCTTACTGCGAGTTTGCAGTAGAAACAGTGGGTCCTTAATTATATCTATTTTTTTTTTTTTTTTTTTATTATTGATACACAAGACATATTACAATTATAGCAAATATAAGTCCTCATAAAATTAAACTATTTCAGTCTGAATTATAATCCAATGGTTTGTGTATACATAGAAACCAATTAAAAACCCTTAACTATAATTAACTAAAAATAACAGTAAAACTTAAATACATAAATAAACAAATTATTATATATAAAAATAAATGAATAAATACTCATAATAAAATTAATAAATAATAAATAAAACGGATCAATATTTAAAAACCTAACATTCGGGTAAAGAGTCTATTTCTAATTCGGGTAAACTTCTATAGGGTATCTCTTGCACATGATGCGTTTTAGATTAGTCTTAGCACTTTGATACTAGTCTAGTCTATTTTTAATGATTGATTGAGGATTAACAAATCTAAATAAATAATTATACTTTATTTTTTTGGAAAATAATTTTAATTTTTCTGCGGTGACCAGATGCAGGCATACCATGATTGGTGCAGGCCCACCAATCATACTATTCCAAAGCTAAGTCAAGACAACCAAATTGCCCTTATAAAACAAAAAAGTTATCTTAAGAAAGGTAACTTCCAAGATTTTGTTGTTGCGAGCAGTAAACACCTATACGAATTAAGCCTAACCAGCTGAGCTTTGTTCTTGGTCTATAACCGGCCATGTAGGCTTCAATCTATGGGCTATCTTTCTTGACTGTTGATTTAATTTATATTGCTCATGTCATGACATAAACCCGTAAAGGATCTTATTATTTATTCTTTTTACACAATGAAAATAGTTTAAAGGCCAAGGTGTTGTTACTTAACAATAGTGTTATTGAATAGAAAAAAATCAAAGTGACATTATAGGGTCAGAGGCCGCGCATTAGGCACCAGTAATATCTTAAGGCGTTTTGATGTAACAGCGAATTGATTCGCACTTTCTCTGTTGATTAATATCTGTTAATAAACCACAATGATTAGGCACACTATTTCATTCGTAGCCGTACGCAGTCCAGGGGCGAGCTTAATTTAATTTATGCAAATTTGATTCTTATGCCAGCATGTGCAACGCTCAAATCGTGCATTCGATTGTATTCGGTGTGTGTTTGCCATACTAACACTTGACTGGCGTCCCAGTTGACTGGTACAGTATTCTCGTTGCTCTTAATACATTTGTAATTATTCGCGATTTACCGAGAGTGAAAATAATTTCTACCAACAGTGTCACAATAATTAACACAGTTCTTTTGCTTTCTAACGCGTCGCGTGTTTCTGCTGACGACTGTAAATCGCCACAGACTTTCCTTCAACTTAATAATGAACTGGAGGCATAGTGAACCATTATTAATGAACCAGTAATTTAAGTTATCGTCTGTTATGAATAGTAAAAGGTGTTTAATTTCATTTTCGAGTATCGTGACCTTAATAGCCTGTCGCTGAGATGAATGATGCGCTAATAAATACCCTATCTTCTAATCAGGGCTTGTTCATTAACGATTAAAATGCTCTCATCGCCGTCTGTGTAAACAATAGTTTTCATAGTCATTCCAAATATTTCCATCACTAAAAACAATTCGTAAGTACTTGCAGTTGCTTGGCTTTGTTATATCATAACAGATTATTCGTTATTGTTATTGACACTATCATTACAATGCGATACAAAACACAAATCACGTTCTGCACAGTCAATACAATTAGAATTGCTTCAAACAACACCATAGCTACTATCGATATATCTTTAGAAACACATATTATAGAAAAAAATCAATTACATACACTTTCTACGATTATGTCTTGTTAGATTCGCTTTCGTACTGTTTGTTGTCTTTTGATGACGCAGCAATCTTTTGATGTTTTGACGTATCTCGAGAGTATAATTAAATTGGTTAGAACTACCATTACACAATTGAAACGTGTGATAACTGAATGATTGTTGTTTTTACTTCCGCAAATATGTAGTAAACGATACGTTGTAAAAGGTCGATTACCAAATATCTTATTAGATTGCCATATTTTGGTATTCGAAGAGTGATGATTTAGTACATAACGAGGTTGGTATTAAAGGTATAACAAAAGATGACGTGCCTAACTAAACTATTACCCGTAGGTTCTATCAAGCCAAAAGTTTGTCATCCCATCGCTCTCAGTCATACGAGAAGATGGCATGGTATAAAAAGAATGGTTAAGCCTAAACGATAGCAATCAGCTCACATATATACACCTTTTGGTTTGAGTGGAAGATTGAGAAGTCTCAATCTTTGTTTGGCAATAGCTCTTATTTATACAGAAGCACGGTATAGAGTCCACATTTTTAAGCTCTTTCCCGCATTTGTAGTAATGCACTGCCAATTATCATCTACGACATAAGACTTCCTGCAAATTTCTTCCATTCCTTCCTTTAAGGAGCCTAAGAGTATATCGACCTCTAGTGATTATCTGTAATATGCCTTAATGACCAAGGAGGCAATCCATACAAGTCTTACAATATTAATAGGTACTCTTAGTGTAACTGTAAATTATTTTTATGGGTTTAAAAATTTCATAAACCACAACAATAAGATAAATAATCAAACATATCAAAGGAATAAGGATCAAACGAAGGCACAGGTTCAATTTTAGATACTTTTTTTGGTTACTATAAAATAAACTTTGATTTAACTTAAATATTTAACATTTAAAAAGAAAATAAACTTATTCAAAATGAGATAAGTAATAAGTGCTTGTTTCTTAATTAATAGTGACGACGTTTAATTCGTTTAATATATGTTTCACAATTGACTTCGATTAAATCTACTACATTTCATATCTTAAGACTTAAATCAATGATGAAGTAGACTGTCTTATATTAAGTCGTCATGCCTTCAGTGGGGGCGATTAGGTCTTAAAAAATACAAAAGTGCTCCAAGAATTTCAACCGTTCCTAAAATGGTTATTCCACGATTTTGCTCGTAACTGTCTGTCGGTTCCTTCCAGCTGAAACGGTAACTTATCTCATTTTGATTCGCGTGTGGCATTCGCGTGTCAAGTGTAGCGGATAAACATTTTACGGTATACGTCGTGACGCCATATATAATTGGGTTCGACGAATCGTTTATGTCACTAGACGCAAGTTCACGTAACTTAGATTGATTTGATTGATTTCGTTCAATACGTTCACGCAGTTTGATGAACCTGCACCGTGTTAAGCAGAAAAGAAACAGGGCTTAGAATAGAGGGCCTAGCCAAGTGGCTTATCTTTTTTAACGCATAGAAAACAAAAGTTTGAAACTGACGTATTTTGTTTTCTCTGTAATACGTCTGTTTCATACATTTTGTATTCTATGCGTTCGGTAGATTAGCCACTCGGCTAGGGACAGTTCTTTTAAATAGTGCTAGAGAAAAAGTCTAGAAAGAATATTCTTAACCGTTGAATACCTTAATAAAATATAAATATAACTGAAATTCAAGCAACCTTAGCAGTAATTCTTCAATTACTATCACGTTTGCTGATGACATTGACTCTTATATCCATAGGTACAGAAAAATTTCCCATACGTATTTATTACTAAGAACAATACATTTCTGAAACTACTACATTGTATTGAAAATCACTAAATAAATAAATTAATTCACCCCTAAATCAGCCTTGCGTGAGCTCATTACGTTAATAATGCCTGAGCCAGGAAGTGCAAGTATCAGCTACCCATGGCATCTAGCCGTTCATATACAAACTGGTCTGACTGGCCGCAAGAACTGGCTGCCCATACGTAATAACAACTGTAAATGAATGCAATGATATCAATTGATGCAAAAATCTTTACGTGTACTCCGTCGGAAACTGTTAATTGAAACATTTATGCAATAGCCAATGGCCTTGAGTAGCCGCCTTGATATATGCCTGATTCACCAACGTTATGTAAATACTCATGCTTACAATGTTGACAAACACGCGGTTTTTTCACTAGTGTCCCTGTTAGTTATTAAGTATAAATCTGCTAAATGATACACTTTATATACTAAATAAATATTGTTTACGGTTAAATTTACATGTCGTAAAAATATTGAATAGTATCTAAGAATTTTATTGAAGCTAATCAAACTACATCTATTTTCATTCTCCACCTAATGTAAACAATCAATCAGTAAACAAACAATCATCAGAATTTGTTATAATTCATATAACAAAGTTTGATGATAATAAATCAGACATATTATTTAAGTTAAACCAGTGAAATTTAATCCCCTGCTTGAGCATTCATTCATCATACTTACCGTCCTAAGCAGATTTTTCTTAGATCATTAGATCATCTATTAATTTTCCATTTAGTATATATATCTAAAATTAGGAGAATTTGTTTTCTTGTTGGTGGCATTCGAATATTTCTCCTAGCTTCAAGTTTCTCCCATGACTCAACTAACTGATTCTAGATGACTTATTCATGAACCCCTCTAACAAGACGTTTTTCTGTTGCGGCCGTATCAAACAAGGCTCGCTCAGCATTTAATAGCTCCGTTGCACCTTTCTCCGTGACATTTGACATTCGCTCAGAATTTGTCATGTTAAAGTATCATGTTCCTTTTTTGGTAAATTCACTAAGTTCATACGATTTATCCTACTATAACATTTGTATAAATATAGAATTATCGTTAAATTAAATTTAATGAACTATTTCGGTACATCTGGTATTTCCTCTTAAATAGGTGTATGTTTTTTCATCAATTTTACAGCACATTGGATTGTTGGACGTTTTCGTCCAATTTTTGTAAATCTAACCATTATCATTTTAGCTGTAGACATTACATCCAAACCATAAGGTACCAGTAGCGATTACTGTTTTCTTTACAACTGCTTAACATAGAAACTTTTACATTGAAACCTGTTTCAAACATTTCAAAAAGCACGTCTAAAATATATACACAGATTGCTATCTAACAAGCGCAATTTCTGCTGTCACCCTTTAATAATAGACTGACTACATTGTATCTCAGTTGCTTTAGATTGATCGTTATTTAATGATAAGTATTAAACCTTCTAACAAAACATTCATCATCCTTAGATTCGGATATTATTAAAAACGGAAGCTCTTCCGTCGGCTAATTTGAGGGAAAGTAATTATTATCCTACGTATGCCTTTCATTGTCATTAAATGCTATCGCGTGCTCGCAATAAGACGCACAAGAAAAATGTGCATAATAAACAGTGGTAAGTATCAGTTTAGTCGCCACTATAACTATATCTTTCACACATACCTACCGTCTAATCGCATCGACGCGCGGCTTTGCTATAATTTTCTCCAGTGAACGCTACAGGCTTGGCATTTTAACGCCTCATTGGGATTGGCAGTCGTTCGGTCGTGTAGCCTTTGTCGTCAACTTTTATTCTCTAGCGAATTCGTAAGCTAATTTCCAGATTTAATCACTGTAGGCGGATACAAAAAAAAATATCTGACGGTATTTAGGTCAATAACTTCGAAGGAACGCAGTACTGTAAAAGTGCAATACCGTAAACTTTGTTTTCTTAAGCGGTCTAACCGAATGTTTCGAGAAGTAGGTGACATTGTTGTTTTCGTGACTCTCCGTGATCTTGAATAAAAGTGTTTAGTTATAAACAAACAGTGTAATTTGTGCCGTAGTAGATTAGCAGAAGATGTCAATAAGCTTGCCTCTCTTATAATTGATCTTACAAAACTAGCGAAATAATGGGTGTCAATACACCTCTGGCTACCCCTAAACGGATGTGATTTATATAATATGATATATGTAAATGTATATTAGATGGCCATGTTTTTATATTTAATATTATTTTGATTGAAACTGACAATGCTCTAATTGATTTAGTTAACAAATGGCAAAAATGTGATGCACGATTTTCCATAATCGATTTTAATGAAAATCTCCTTTCGGACAAATTATTTTGTTACGCATCGAATTTGAATCGTGTTATGCAACAGAAGAGTATTTTTCTTTTTGCATTCCGTGGCAATAGAAAGGTCGAAAGCTCTTTGTTTGTGAATAAGATCAGCTAACAATCGTACCTGTTCTCTGTTACGTTTGAGATTATATACATACATAAATCACGCCTATATCCCCGAAGAGGTAGGCAGAGATGAACTAGCACTCACGTTTCGCCAGTTATGTTAGATCCCATGTAATAGGTGGCGAGCCTATTGTCATTTATCGGACTCAAAAGTCGCAGTAGGTGCATTGTTAGGTATAAGAAGAACGCTGCTGCCCATTCCTTTTCACTGATTTATCCTTAGTCGCCTTGTACAACACCCACGGGAGAGATTTGGGTGGTGACAAAAAACTATCATCATTACCGATATCAGTTTTTATTATACACGCGGCGAAAATTTTGATCGAGTCTTTCGAAGAAACACTGCTTAGGAACACTCCTCGATTAAGACTTTCCTTGTCCTGCTCATAAATATTTCATATGTTGTCAATAAGTCATTTAACGAATCATACATTCATAAGATCGTTGAGTTTGGTTATCAAAAACCTTTATTTTTCAACAATGCTTTGTAACATTGAAATAATTCAGTCGTACTCTCGATTAATAGAGCACAAACCAATGCAACAACTACTTTACGTCCAACGTATTGTTATTTATACCGTGAAACACTTTCGTCTGTATGTCTGTTTTCTACCCTACCCTAGTTCTTAGGTTACATTCCTAAGGTATTGCCCCTTTCTCCTCAGTGGGACAGATCGAACTATCCACTTTCTAACCGTAATGCGTACTGATTAATTAGACACGATTAGTACCAATACTAAGTTTAGAATACCTATCTACTTGTCGCGAAAGTGACAATAGTCTAGTTACGTTTTAATTGTCATGGACAAGGTAAATTCTGTGTTTTTGGTTTGTTATCGTCAATGGAAATTATTGAACAGGGAGCCAACGGGTGGGAATATCAGATTACTAACTCCATATTGACCTGAAACACCGTTTCATATACCAATATGTCCCGTAAAAACATAAACTATCAAGAAAACTTTCCCATTAGTAACATGCTTTATTGACATACATACATACATACATACATAAATCACGCCCATATCCCCGAAGGGGTAGGCAGAGGTGAATTCTCACCCGCGTTTCGCCAATTATGTCAAGTCCCATGTAATAGGTGGCGAGCCTATTGCCATTTATCGGGCACAAAAGTCGCAGTACATTGTCAGGACGGTAGTATAAGAGGAACGCTGCTGCCCATTCCTCATCACTGATTTATCCTTAGTCGCCTTGTACGACACCCACGGGAGAGATTTGGGATGGTGACAATTGTATTCTACTCTGCCGTCACCACATGGCTATATTGACGATATCCAAAAAAATATATTATAGTAAGTATTATTTTTAAATTGAATCTTTTATTTTATTTTCTATAATTTTTTGTTAGCCTGTAGGATCCCACTACTGGACAAAAGCCACCTTTACTATTGTGTAATTTTATTTATCTTTTTTAGTGTTTTATTTATTAAATTATCTAGACTAAAATAGTAAACGTCTTATTTTGTAGATTCCGCTTGATTATTGAGACAACTATTCAATTCGATACGAATTCTCTGTATCACGCCAATAAAATTGGAATGCTTCATACCTGTCTAACTGCCGCACTCAGAGACGTCAAATAACGTTAATGAGTACTTAACGTCAAAAAATGACAATTCAAAACTAGTCTCTATTCTTGCCGGGTCTATGGTCTTGATTTAAATGAAAATTTTTGACATTAAATACTCATTAAAGTTAATTGACGTCTCTGAGTGCGGCAGTTAAAGACCTATTGAAGTCGCTTTTTCAAGCATCGAATGTTAAATTTTACTTAGTAGCCTGTAATTATTGTAAAAATCACTTTAGCGTAGGTAATATTATTTTGTACGTACATAAATCACGCCTATATCCCCGAAGGGGTAGGCAGAGGTGAACTAGCACCCACGCTTCGCCAATTATGCTAGGTCCCATGTAATAGGTGGCGAGCCTATTGCCATTTATCGGGCACAAAAGTCGCAGTACATTGCTAGGTGGTATAAGAGGAACGCTGCTGCCCATTCCGCATCACTGATTTATCCTTAGTCGCCTTGTACGACACCCGCGGGAGAGATTTGGAGTGGTGACAGTTGTATTCTACTCTGCCGTCACCACACGGCTTATTAATATTGTTATAATATTATTTTGTACTTTCTATTAATCCAAAAGTATCATTTCAAAGTTAAATTAGGATAGGATCAGCCAATAGAAATAGAAAATGGCTACTAAAATACAGTAGTGTGCCTGTGTCGTGGGAAGGCTGGATGTAATAATATTATTTCCAGAGTCTTATTCTCTTGTGCGTAAAGTGCAAAACTGCACAAAAACTAGAAACTGCTGGCAGAAAGTAACCTTTTCAAGCGGCGGGTCCGTTACTCTGGCTGGGATGGCGCCTATTTACCGACAAATTTATGATTCTGCTTCAAACCTTATAATGTGCCTTCATGGGAACGCTCCATTACCTGGTTGTAATTGACTTTAAGAAAACCGTTTTCGGTTAGCGAGAAACATAGATTGAATTTCGTGAGAATTTAAATAATAGACGTTACATAATATGGAAATGCTGAGCCGATATTCGCTAAGAATATGCAAGTAGAAAGACTGAGAGAAGTCCTTCTGTGAATGGGAAACTTAAAATAATTGAATGCGGTAATGATAGGAACTATGAATTCTTTCATGATAACGTCTATGCTATGATTGCTATATATTGAAAGCTATGATTGCTATATATTGAAAGCTATGATTGCTTTCTAGACATATATTGTTGTAATCTATCCGAATATCAATAACCGAGTATGTGATTTGCTATAAAGACAAATTAATTAAATAGATATAAATAGCTGCGTTAAAAATGTTATGTAGACATTTCGTTAAAGTATTGTTGCTTTTAGAGTGCCTACGAGCAAACATAAACCGAAAGCTAATTAGCGACAAGCCTAATGCCCTCAACAAAAGATATTTCGCGTTAGAAAATGGACATTCGTTACTTATGATAGATTGGCTTACTGTATACAGTGAAAGTTTTCTTGGTCAATAGCGTCTACGAAACCAAGGTAAATTTGTTTCTGTCTAAATTTTGCGGACTTCCGCCGCACTGGAAGCAACCACAATGATATTAATGACAGGAAAGCACCGCCTCTTAGATTATCGCAATCTTTGTACTCTGGATCATAAAACCGAAAAACAATAGTTTTATTGTTAGGTCCTATCAGAAGTTCTCAATCAGCAAAACAGAGATACTAAAGCAATGGTACAAAAATTAACGCGTTCTGTTAATTCGATTCGATTGTCAAAATTCGAGCGAAAAAATTCGTTCTAGAACTTTACTTTTAACTTTCTTCCATTACAACGTTCATTACGTCAGAAAATTTTCAAAATATATTTTAATCAAGTAAAGCACAAAGT
The DNA here is from genome assembly GCA_963931975.1 of Cataclysta lemnata. Lineage (NCBI taxonomy): Eukaryota > Metazoa > Arthropoda > Insecta > Lepidoptera > Crambidae > Cataclysta > Cataclysta lemnata. The sequence continues at coordinate 8,315,032 of OZ008353.1, read as the reverse complement.
CGTTAAAGAAAATTTTATATAGGTATTCCCTATAGAGAATACCTATATAAAATTTTATATAGTAAATAAAATTTTATATAGGTAGAAAATTTATATAGTAAACTGATGTGGTTTTCACTGTTTTTTATTGTTCTTTCATACAGAGACGATGAGAGTAGGCCCTGGGGACCTACTATAATTCAACGAAAATGGAAACTACGGCCGATATTTCGCGCGTTTCCTACTATAATTCTTTATCGGACCGAAACTTCGTTCGAACCAACAACGCTTGAAACCAACTAAAAAGTTTGTATACCTACTTGAAAGTATAGAAACGTTTTAGTTGGTTGATAACCCCCAACAATTATTGGTACAATACGGTTATTTTACATTGATTTAGGTAACGCGTATAATCGTAGCATTACAGTACTCTTAAAATTATTCGTTTGAAATTAGTAGTATTCGTAAGTTTACAAATAAAGCCTTCAGATTTTCCGTGAATTAGAAATAAACTGAAATGTTATTTATATAATGTTTAATAATTTATATAAAAAAAAATTTAAAGGTTCAAAATATTACAGCAGTTTATCAACCCATGGTGCCAGAGCAATCTTATTATATTAACTAAGTTAATCGATAATTTCTTGCGAGTTTGTTTTTTGTTGCGGAATTCTGTAGTATATCTTAATGACGGAATATAGGTAATATCGCTTGATAATGCGTCTTTTTACCAACGTCTCAGCTTTATGGTCCATTGTCTAGTTTTTGTATCAATTAATAGTAATAAGATTTTATTTTATTTTAAACATTATATTACATGTGTTTAGGGAATATTACATAGAAAATAGAGTCAAAATTTCGATAAATTATTGTCCTGATGCGGGTATAAAATCGCGTCCTCCGCAATCCGTTCAGATGCCTATACCATCTCCGGCCAACCAGGACGTTAGTTAACTTGCCGAAGTTTCTCTAGCCGTTGGCTTACAAGGTGGAGTTGAATGATTATATAAATAACGGCAAGTTAACTATCGTCCTGATTGGTCCAAAGATCGCTTCCGAGTTTACCGAGATGGTAAACGGAGTTTAAGGAACATTTATAAATTCTGCGCTTTCTATTCTTCATACTTAATTATAAGTAAGAGTATTAGATCCTGGATAATAGAATTACATTTACTGACTATTTTAAAATTGGAAACATATCCTATAAATGTCTTCATTATTACATTTCATTTTTTAAGAATTTGTATGAAATTTATTAAGGCACTTGTGAGGTTTTTACCAGCAAACTTATTCCCGGTTCACGAGCTTTTGATCGAACTACTAAAAAAAAGGTGGTAAGAAACAAATAATTTACATCGCGTAATGTGGGAACTCGCTCCGACGTGATGAATGCACTATAACCTTTGTATGGACTCATTAGTGGAAAATTATGTTCACCTCACTAGACACTAATGTTTGGTATGGAAAACTGTGTTTTTTGCTCACGCATACAAATTAATGAATCTTGTTTAGAGCATGTATTAAACATTTATGGATGCTACATTTACGTTCAACCGAAGATATTTACGAGCTCTCTGAGAAAATACGGTAACAGGGAGGTAAGAAAGTTGCGGCTATTAGAGTGTAACAGTCGCAAGAAAAACGACTCGGAGGATGATGGTTCTAGAGTAAAACCACTGACCTCTTTCTTTGTTTGATCGTTGATTTTGACGTGCGTCAGCGGCTGCTGGGGTTTGTCGCGTAGAGGAAGGTAGCCCTCACGGCTGTCTGCGGGTTCTGCGGTGGCGTCCGTCGGCGTGGTCGTCTCCAGGGTGCCAGTGCTGCCAGTCCCGGGGTCCGTGACCCGTGAGTCATCGGTCGTACTTGAAATTGGCACTACTGTTTCTTTCGCATCCTCGGCTGTGGTTCCTGCGGTATCAAATACCGATGCCGTTTCCGTGCTATCGCTATTAGTCGTCTCCGTATCTGCGACTGTCGGCGTCTCTGTCCGCACAACCGGCCGTATAGTATAATGTTTCGTGGGCCGATAAGTCGTCGGGATGGTCGTGACTTTGATAGTCGCCGGTGGAGACTCTATTTTCTGCGTGGTTTTAGTTTCGAACGTCGTTTCCACAGTAATAGGTTTACGGGTGCCTTTTTTCGTCTTAGGCGGTATGGTCGCGGTCGCGGGAATTGTGGATTTCGTTTTTGTGGATACTTTTCTAGAATATGTCGTGGATCGTTCTTCGACCGTGGTGGGAGCCGGGGTGTTGTCTAAGGTGGTGTCAATGATAGTTGTTGGGGGTGGTTTTCTGTCAGCGGGTGGGTCTAGGGTGGACTGTTTGGGTGTGCGGGAAGGCGGGAAGAAGTAGTCCATGATGGACGGTGATCGGTTTCGATTGCTGGGTAGCCATGAGAAGGGGTTGAATTCTATGAGACGGGGGCGCGGTGGGTCCGCGGCGGCGGCGAGGGCGGCGAGCGCGAGGAGCGTGACCAGCGGACGGTTCATCGCGGCGTGCGTGCGGCCGCGGCGAGGTTGCGAGCGGGACTGCGCCTGCGCACGCCGCGCCTCGCCCGACGCTCACCCACTTCGGCCGCCCTACGACCGCTGCAGATGCAGCCGCCGGCTGCAGTTATTATCTACGGGGGCTTACCATTCTCTCTAATCTTGTAGGAGTACTTACAGGTAATGATGAAGGCAAGGACCGAGCGGTAATAAGAGTCTAAAGATGCGATCTAATAATGCGCATCATTTCTAAATCCATATTCGACAACACGTTTTCAGGAAACTGTTTGTTGAAGCTGTTGAAGAGAATGGAACTAATATGCAACTAGTCAAATTGCTCAATAATTAAACGGTTATCGACTAATTGGATCAATCAACACCCCGTGTCACGGTGCGTGGCCGTAACTATGGTACAGTTAATATTAATTATCCCAGCTTTACTCTAGCGGTAACTTACACGGAAACCTTCGGGATCAGTTCGACGTAGGTATACTGGTATACATCCGCAGTGATAATGATTACTATAAAGAAATTAATTGCCTTCTGTCGATAAAGATACCGTTCCCGACCCGATGCCTGTTAAGATCCCTTTCCGTTATTTAAAGCTGGCTCATAATTATCATGTTGTCTGATAAGTATACATATAGTGCGTTTAACTGTTTCCGATACTTGCCATTACCTCCAGAACCGAAGGATTTATTGCTGTGTTTTATTAACCGACACGGATTCTTGTAGTTTAGGTAGGTAGTACTATTGTGGCGAGGGGAGCGTTGTGTGTCCAAACGTAGCGCAGCAACCACAACAAGACCTTGCACTGTGTTTAGACGTACCCTAAAATGGTTTAATTAAACGACGATCGGTTTGGTCGAACTGACAGCTAGATCGCAGGCTATTGGCCAAGAATCCCGAGTTTCAATCCTGCTAGGGCAAATGTTCGTCATCACATTTCAGATACTTCCTGAATGCAAAAGAGACACGACTCTTAATTGCATTCCTGCAACAGTAACTGCCGCGCTCACAGACGTCAATTAACTTTAATGAGTACTTAATGTCAAAAAAAAATCATTTAAATCTCGGCCATGACAAGAATAGCGACTAGTTTTGAATTGACATTTTTTGACATTAATTACTTATTATTGTTATTTGACGTCTCTGAGTGCGGCAGGAAGTGTTCATGTCATAGATTTAGAATATACGTACAATGTTTGAGTATTTTTTTAGTTACATCTCTCTTGGATTACATGAGCGAGCTTTACTCGCTTCCGAAGCACGGAAGAACTCCAGATAATATTTTGGGGTCATTAAATTATATATTGGAATGACGACAGAGCAGCGGCTGTCTCACCTCAATCCACCTACAGAGGTGGGACCATCTATCCACCCTATTTTATAGCTTCGAGTGAATGATTTTATTGCAGACACATGAGTGCGGTCAATATAGATTGGCAATGACCCGAGGCTTGCGTTGCGCTGCTGCATGTTGGATTAATATGCAACAACTTTATGAGATCACATAAGCCACAGAACTGACGGCCGTTGGAGCCGTAAAGTTCTTGAATGGAGACCGCGACTCGGTAAACGTAATGTAGGACGCTCTGTGACAAGATGGGATGATGACATACGTAGGCTGGCTGGAGTGGGCTAGATGAGAGTGGCCGAAAATCGGGAGCAGTGGCATGCGTTGGGAGAGACCTATGTCCAACAGTGGACGAGCATGGGTTGATGATGATGATGATGAACTTTATGAGATTGCCCTGATATGGACACATTAGTTATAATCTGACTGTTGTATCTGTTAATTATTGCAGCATGGCATAATTGTTGGAAAAATTTATTAACATTAGGAAATAACGCTTATAATACCCCGAATGTTTAAACACGTATAATCAAAATTTGGACCTCGTGGCGTGGTGGCTAATGACCTATTCTCTCTATATTACGTCAGCAATGGGGACATCTATAAAGACTGGTGATGATTCAGATTTCAGCCAAGAGACGCCCACAGTTGGGCAAAAGCCTTCCCAAGGCTCTGCAAACTGATTGGTCCTGTGTTGCCTGCGTCCAGTGTCTTCCCGCGATTGTTGATGATGATGCTTAGTTTTGTATTGAGTTTCAACTCAAAGTTTGACATTAAAGTATTGTCAAAATTGACGTTTTCCCATACACATTCTGACAGGTATTGTCGACTTAACTATAAAAGCAGTGATCAAAATTTGGGGTAATTCTGTCAAAGACAAACAAACGGTGCGCCAGAATGCCTCTACTTAAATTCAAGTCGACCAGTCCGCGCCGCACCATTAACTTTATGATATTTACCAAAATTCAATTCTCAGCTGAGCGACTTGAGCGATACAAGCGAACGCACTTAATTGGAATAATAATTATGCACTATTTGCTGTGTCAGTGTTTGGAAGTACTACACTTTCACTTGGTACATACAGCTGTTGATTGATAATTGATTAATCACTTTTACTTATTGCGGGGATTATATTAATTTCCCATGGTCACTTTACCTTAATATTGGTGATTTCCTATGCTGAGGTGTCGGATTTTAATGATGAAACTGATTTCTATTAAACATCTATTAGGTTTAAAAAAAATATATTGATTGAACTTTGTTTTTAAAGAACTCGAAAGAGCTACTACCAAGAGCTATTATAACCAGTTGATAATTATGTAAAATAAATCATAATTCATTCTGAATAAAATATAAAATAAACGTGATGAATGACAAATCTGGAAGAGGAAAACACATATAGCCATACATGTATCACGTCTATTGAATTAACATTTATTTCTACGAGTAACTTCACGAAATGGAACAAGAACACGACAAGAAATGGTATAAAGCCAGGAGGATTCTAATGAAGATTTACTAGTTGAGGATGAGAAGCGAGAATAAATAGCAACAGGTGTTCTAAAAACGGAGATTATTTTGGACTTTTTGTCTATACACATACATGAACTGCGACGCTTGTAATTAGGAATAGCGATACTCAAAGGGGATATACTGCAATAATCAGCTTTTAAGCCAATGATGTGAAACCTTTTACAGCGATTAGAACAAGATGAACTACCTGCGCCATAAACCAATGTCAGAGTGGAAAATATGTTCCCGGCAATGGAGCCAGCGATTTGCCCATTGTTTATGGAGACACAAGATTAGCTGCGTGAGAAAGCTTTTTGTTCAAGAACACGTTGTCAATATGCCCATGTGAAAATTACAGGTTGTGCCATATGAAATGTGGACCTGATCACGTGACTGTGTTTTTAAATGTTTTGATATGTTTACATATAATTTTTTCTTTGTAACAAACAGCTAACATTGCTTGTTAGAAAGATATATTTAAAAAATATATTTAAAAAAATAGGATGCTCCAACTCATGGGTATTTGAGATTAATTTTAGATTTCATCTGAATCCGTGCCTAATTTCAAGGTGCTCATAATTTCCTTCATATTCATTACATAATTTAGTAACATTTCATTATAATGTTTGTCATGTTCAAACAAGTTTATACCGTAATATGTATGAATTATTGGCAATTTTGGAAAAAAATCATCTACTAGGATAGACAAGTAAAATATATACAATCTCTAGTAACAATAGTATTTTACATACATACATACATAAATCACGCCTATATCCCCGAAGGGGTAGGCAGAGGTGAACAAGCACCCGCGTTTCGCCAATTATGTTAGGTCCCATGTAATAGGTGGCGAGCCTATTGCCATTTATCGGGCACAAAAGTCGCAGTACTTTGCTAGGTGGTAGGTATAAGAGGAACGCTGCTGCCCATTCCTCATCACTGATTTATCCTTAGTCGCCTTGTACGACACCCACGGGAGAGATTTGGGGTGGTGACAATTGTATTCTACTCTGCCGTCACCACACGGCCTAGTATTTTGACTCCTGAAATTGCAATTAATATAATATCGTGCTTGCTATTACTACTATATGAATAAGCGTATTCAAGTTTTATGGTCATTATCATTTTATTTTCTACTCGGGGCATAATGCCATTAATACACAGGTAAAATATGGTCCATGAACTATGCGATGCACTAGACTGCACACGAGCAAGTCTCAAAGTTTGTGAGATAAGGTATGATGACAATTATTATGACGGCCGCCTTGGTCGAATGCTCAGATTGCTGGGTATTGGCCAAGAGGTCCCGGGTTCGAATCCTGGTATGGGGCAAACTTTGTGATGACCACAAATGTTTGTTTCCGAGTCATGGTTGTGTATATGTTTATGTAGTATATTTTCAACATTTTATATATACATAATTATATTAAAAATATGTCCGCCATCTAATATCCATAACACAAGTGCTTAGGCTACTTACTTTGGGCTAGATGATAGGTGTGAGTGTAAAAATATTTATTATTTATTATTATTATTATTGTACCTCTCAGCGCCAAAGTCGTAAGTTTTCTCGCCACTCCTAAATACGTATCTGCACAAAATTATATACACAATCAATTAAAATTACCATAACTTGACCGAGCTTATGCACGGAGGCGATACAACAAAGTTCATTGAAAATCAAGCGCATTTCTCGGCAACAAATCTGCCCTTAGCGACTTCTAGCTAAACTAGAATCTGACTTGGATGGAGCTCATGAATACATTACAGCTTTATTTTTAGTCCACAACTGCTTCCATCCAAGCTACGTTCTGTCTGACTTAAAAACTGCTGATGAAGCTCTTCACGTCTCGAACGTGAAAGTTGCTGAATCACTGCGAATTCGCATTTGAAATCGTGACGTGTGCTCCAGTAGAAGTCTCTCGAAACAGTTGCAACTTTACATTACACGAGCTTACATTAGACGGTTAGGTCGTGCAATGGAATTAACCCGTTAATCCACCGCAGAACGCTGGCTGTTCATCAAGAAACCACGGGTATCGTGGCTCGCCTTTTTATTTCTCACACGAGCGGGCCATTTACTTGTGCTTGACGGATTCGTCGTTTTCTCGGCACACTGCCCCTAAGCCCGGAAAGAAACTCGTTTGGTCATTCATTGCTCGTCATTAAGGGACTGTAGTACAATGGTGTATTAGTCTTCCAGGAATGAACTCTTGAACTCCCATTCTCCTAAGCTCGTGTCCTGAAACACGCCCGAAATAAACTAATATGGTCATCCATCGCTCGTTATAAAGGGTACCTACATATTTAGTATAATAGTGTATCAGTCTTTCAGCAATGGACTCTGTACAAAAAAGTACTATTATTGCTACACCTAGTGGTGGAACTTCTAGCAATAATAGGGACCAAATAGTTGTTGGGTGTTAAAATCCTCTGTCTTACCCTGACTTTTGATGCACCTGGACCTCGATTGTTAATACAAGTATCAGCGAGGCAACTTTATATTTTTAATAAAGTCTTTATAATCGCATTACAAATTGTAAAAAGGTTGCGTCTGGCTTTTTATTAGGCGATGTCATATCGGACGACATTTTATTATTATTTAATGTAGAATTCTCAAACCCAAAATATGAGACAATTTCATTGCGGTATTATTCTTTGCGCATTTCTCCAAAGATTGGCCTAAACAAAACATACATACATACATAAATCACGCCTATATCCCCGAAGTGGTAGGCAGAGGTGAACTAGCACCCACGCTTCGCCAACTATGCTAGGTCCCATGTAATAGGTGGCGAGCCTATTGCCATTTATCGGGCTCAAAAGTCGTACATTGCTATTGCTAGGTGGTATAAGAGGAACGCTGCTGCCCATTCCCCATCATTTATTTATCCTTAGTCGCCTTGTACGACAGCCACGGGAGAGATTTGGGATGGTGACAATTGTATTCTACTCTGCCGTCACGACACCAAACAAAACAAAGTTTATTGATTTTCGTTCGATACGAAACAATCGAATTTTAAGAGGTTACTACGCAAGTTAATACGTTTAATAAACGTAATTACGTTATAATAAACGTTTTGGCTGGTTGTTGTATAAGCCCAAATTGCTTCCCAGCAAAAAAATTTGACAAGAGTTAAGAAAATCTCCTTCCGCAATCCCTTGAGGCAGGTGCGGCTTCGAGATTTTCTGAACTCTTGTCAAAATGTTGTAAATTATTTTCTTCTCTGCCGTCACCATACGGCACTAACTTAGTCACTGCAATCTGATGACACAATAATTACGGCATGTTGCACTGATAACACGTTTGTATCAGCACCATATCAGGTTACGGTCGCGGTTGAACGGCAACTGACACGAATTGGCCTTTATTTTTGGCGCGTGCGGGAAGCTCATTATTATTTCAACGGCACGACAGATATCTTCAATCGATTATCCACCTCAACTTGATTGATGTAAAGCCCAAAATCGATTGAGAAAATTAAAATATAGTGGTAACTTGACGTGCTGTTGACCGTACCTAAATCAAATTAATAATAAAATAAAACACATGAATAGTGCACAAGAAATACCGAAATCCTTCGACGTAAATTATTCCCTGTGTTGTGCCTGGCGCGAGTCTGTCCGATATCGTCAGCTGTGTGCAATGTCGATCACAATTTTGCTTAATGAGCTTCTAGTTTGCTTAGTAGTTTCCTATACTGTCAGTCTCTGTCGCAGACAGGGACGTGAGAGGCTTTCTTTGATGGCTCATGCCTTTCATAGCTACGAGCTGATAGGCTGCCCGTCAGCGACCCTTTTCTGTACAGTTCCGCCCGCAGCAGAGGCCAGCGTTGCCAGACGTCCCGGTTTGGGCTGGATGTCCCGATTTTTTAATCAAATCAAATGTCCCGCGCGGGACAGCCCCGAGCCCCAGTCCTGCTTTTCGAGGATAACACGGTCGTGTGTGCAGCGTACTTACTCAACTACCGAACCTACTGATAGGGTAAATCTGATTTATAATTTCATATTTTTTATGGCTATCTAGGTATATATATTTATTGTATCATATATTTTCTATCTATTGTTACGTAAGCTTAAAATTCAAATAAAAAATATTTAAAAATATCTTATATTATTCACGTTTTTTACTATGTCCCGCTTTTTCACTCAAATGTTTCAAAATCACGACTTGTCAAAAAATATCTGGTACATAAAATCTGGCAAAACTGTCAAATTTCTTCAACCGATTGTCAACCTTAACTTGTTGGTAGCAAAACAGTCGATTGATATAATTTGATTTACATTTCGTGGTCACCTGACTTCGTTGCCTGTACATAGGATGTTTAACTAATTTCTATGCCAAACTAATTTAATTTCTCGAGTATTGTCATAATAATTTCCCACTTCGTTGTCAATTCGATAGCAGTATAAAAGTCGTTAATGCAAATCTGAACTGACTCTACAACAGGTATACATTACACTGAGCATTTTACATTAGACAGCAAGGTGCGTAATATAATATTTTTTACACGCTTGCCAGGAAGTGATGCAATATAATGAAGTTTTTCCTAACATTTCAATGCAAGTGAATGCGGCGATGACAAGTGTAGGGTTGGCACTTGGCTCCGTTCACTTATACGTGTTACTTTACAAACGTCTTAATTTCATTATTATCTTGTAGTGTATGATTTTCGAGGGATACTTTAGTATACTATAGTAGGTACATGGTCTATTTTTTTTTTATTAATACCACATCAGTAAATGTTGAAAGGAGCTCAATGGCAATGGGTATATAACAAAAGTATATATGAATGTATGCATAATGTGCTTTTCTGTATACAACACATAAACAATTATTTTTTTCTCTGAAAACCAATGTAAATGATATTCGCCCTTAGATTTCTTCGTGTATTTGCCCAGCATTAACGTCACGTAAAATGTCAATAATTACTGATTATTATTTAACTAATTATTTGTACATAAAAAATAATAAATAAATTGTCAGATCAATAGACTAAGTATATAAAATATATTTACTGTAAGTGGCAACCCTACCGCGGAAAGCTATGAAGGCGGCAATACGCGGATTCTTTATTAATGTGTAACAAGAACTCTAGGTGCAAACTACCTGAAAGTTTAAGCATTTGCTGAAAAAATTATAGTAAGTACGAACAAATATACTTTTCTTTGCCGCTTGAGTTTACAAAGTGGTAATACCTCCGCATACGTTCTCATGCTAATCACTGCTCGTGCTCGTAATTGATTATTACAAATACTAATCTAATAACTGTACTCGAATCAGTCGGTTTTTTTTATTATGTCTTAATGATATAAATTTTCTAGATGTAAATACTAATACCAGATTTGCAATAACGACGCGTAGTACTTTCTGTGTTGTAGCAATTGTTCGAAAATTCATGCACATAGATTTTATTACTTGTTTGCTTACTGCATAACACTGAGATGAATGAAAATTTGTCACTTTGCTATACTTGAAGTGATTTGACTTATCATCTTCATCACCAGCCTTTTAATATCCCCACTGCTGGGGCACGGGCTTTCCCTATGAATGGAAGAATATAGGGAGAAATTTTATTTAAACCGTAATCTAGTTTCCTTAAGACACGCACAAATCTACCATGTCAATACACTTCTTAATACGTGTGAGTTTAAAACAATACTTATAAAAAAGATCCAAAGCAAACTTCGTCCTTGTAAATTCGGTTCATGCTTAGAATTGGACTCAAATATTCTAGATAGTATTGTAACTAATTTCCGCATTAAAAAAGAAAGCAACGTGCTCATCATTAGGTTTGCACTTTCGTCCATTAGTAATAAGTGTAAATTTCGAATAAACAGCTCCGATTTGAGACTATGCCTACCGCGAGACAAGCTGTGGTAAGGAACAATTGATTTCTGTGCCAATCATACCGAAAGCTGGGTCAATGGTCACCGGTGGCTCAGATGATTTGCATTGTCTGTTAATTACCTCTGTTTTCAATTGTAACACTTTACTTTTATTCTTGTCCGTGATAGACAGCGCGTTTAAGTAATTGATGCGACCATTGTTGTTAACACGATGTTAATAGTATAAGAATTAGGTACAGCTCTAATTCGGTCATTATCAGTTGAAAAATGACAAGTGGAATAAACGGCGACCTCTTCAGACAATATAATGTGTATCTCGCAGGCAATTCGGCGTTCAATGAAATGCAACCATACCTATAGTGAAACGCTAAGAATTTATATACGTTTTAAATCTACTTCTTTTATATGATTGGTTTATTATACTTTTTAACACATGCAGCTCTGTTCGCTTCGCTCCGAATGTAAGCTACCGCGAGTTTTAAGCGTATTTTATTGATTTCTTAGTTCACGAATATAAATATTTTATAAAATGCCATGCACTTACTACGATTTGTTTGCGACATATAGAAGATGTTTTAATTATGGACACAGAATTAATAGAGATTACTGACTACCAATGGTTACTGCATATCCAAATACAATTGGTGGCAGTCAACTAAACCCTAAGCCAAAACCTTGTGAAGTATGGATTGCAATGTTATCATCCCAATCACTCTCTCTGTGTGTGTTTATTGCTCGGTCTCTCGACATAGTCTTTCCATCACTTTTCCATACATTCAGTCATCATTAGCGCCTCACCGACCTGATAAATGATATTTTATAAAAGGGAGTGAATAGCTTTATGACGTCTGGCCGATATGAATATGAATGAAAAAGGCAATATAAATACTGTGCCAACAAACAACAGATAACCTGAGAATTATGTATTGTGCGTCCGTTTTTCTTTTTATCATATTCGATATAACGAAAGAAGTAGGTAAGGATCGTAGTAAGTAGAAATAAACCCTGTAGTAGAAAGGCGTGATGTATGTAGATGTATGTATGCCGTATACATATATCACGTCGCCTTCCCCTACTCGCTGACTTCTTGCTGGTAAAATGACAGCACATTGAAATACATATTATTGCATAATATTTCCACTGGAGTCTTGTTAAGAGATAGAATGATATCCAGCTCCAAGATAAATGCTGTTTCGATAACAAACGAAATCATCCAGCAACCGAACACGGAATAAATCAGCTATCAGATGCTATACATTAAGACTGAAAACGGCTTATCTTCCGAACATCCCTGTTGATGCACACCGACTACTGTCATTTATTACGATTCGTATCGCACATCGTAGACCACAATATCTATTGGGATATCGAAGTTAGAATATCTTTGCATAATAGCTATTTTGATATTATGTAGTTTAAATATTTATGCAACATGTAACAGAAATAACGCACACCCTGAATGTAAGTTATGCCAATATCGCCTTAAAAATTATATGGTATTATTAAAAAATCTATTTTTTTTTGTATGGTCAGTAAAGCTAAATGTATATGTGGAAAACACGAAAATTAATTTTACAATTTTGAATCGTTTTTAGATGACAAACTGCCGCACCCAGAGTCGTTAATTAGGTTTAATAAGTACTTAATGCACGGGGCACTCGAGATACTTAATATATTTTTGGTCACCCATCCAATGACCGACCTTAGCGAACATTGCCTAGTTTGCGCAATCGCAGGCCGAGCGCGTTCGCTAAGCTACTGTGCTAGCGAGGTCCTCTATTATAATTTAGATAGTAGCTAATTATTATAAGTAATAATTTATGTGGTGTCGGCAGAGTAGAATACAATTGTCACCACCCCAAATCTCTCCCGTGGGTGTCGTACAAGGCGACTAAGGATAAATCAGCGATGAGGAATGGGCATCAGCGTTCCTCTTATATCACCCAACAATAGTACTGAAACTTTTGTGCCCGATAAATGGCAATAGGCTCGTTACCTATTACATGGGACCTAACATAATTAGCGGAACGTGGGTGCTAGTTCACCTCTGCCTACCCCTTCGGGGATATAGGCGTGATTTATGAATGAATGAATAATTTCCCTTGACCATTATCATGACATAGACGCCATCGCACCTGACCAGCAGCGCACTGAGAAAGCGTATCTTATTAAGGCAGATAGCTGTAGCGTAATCCTACGCTTGAATTACCAACTTTGTATAGTCTCCGCTAATCTATTTCCTTTTGAGCGCGAATTCACTTTAATAGTGTAGCATAAATGAGAAAGGGAATTAGTGTATTTTGTACAGTCGCTCTAAACATACTAGACTTTATGAGAATGAATCGACGAAAATTGTTTGTTCTCAAGCTATCATATCGGCCAAACCTCATATAGAGCTATCCACTCTGTTTGATTTCACCACACCCACAATTTTGAGAGTTAAATTGATGACAGCCGTGTGGTGACGGCAGAGTAGAATACAATTGTCACCACCCCAAATCTCTCCCGTGGGTGTCGTACAAGGCGACTAAGGATAAATCGGTGATGAGGAATGGGCAGCAGCGTTCCTCTTATACCACCGTCCTGGCAATGTACTGCGACTTTTGTGCCCGATAAATGGCAATAGGCTCGCCACCTATTACATGGGACTAAACATAATTGGCGAAACGCGGGTGCTAGTTCACCTCTGCCTACCCCTTCGGGGATATAGGCGTGATTTATGTATGTATGTATGTAAATTGATGACACTTATGTTGTTACCTTTTAAGGAAACTTGATTCATTGTCATAGTATAGTATACATCTTTACAAAAACATCCTCAAATCAGCCGCAGAGATAGACGTATGTTTATTCTAACGTTGGTGCCAAGAATAATCCTTTTCCGCAATTTCCTTCAATGTTTACTAATCCCCGCAATTATTTATTTTCCCTGCGGTTATTGTCTACTAATGTCCACAGTCTCTTAAATTTGCTTACTGGTTATTAAACGCTGGTGGCCTTATGATAAATTGCAATAATTTACGCGAATAATCATCAACAATTCTTGGTTTTCATTAGAGAAATTTAACGGGATGTATCATAAACAAAACTGCATAGAATAACGGCCACCGGTGCGAGACCTCAGGGGGTCTGTGTAGGCCTAGCACGAGACGTGGACAAAATATCTCTCCATCACCTGACACTGTTTTGTCTCGGGATTTAATGTGAGTTAGAGCGAGAGGAGAATAATTTCTTTTCCCCGAGAAGATTTTGTCCACGTCCCGTGCTACGGGGGCTGGAGTCCCTCGAAAACTCACCAAGTTAACCGCATTCGTAGTCAACACCGGCATTATTATTTATTACGCAAGATTGGATTCCCTTTGCAATTGAAAATAGAATTATGCTTCTCATTAGCCAATCCTGAAAGCGTTATTTTTTGAAGAACCTTAGGCGCTGTCACCTAAAATCAGAAGTTCCCAAGCTTTTTCTCAAAGACCATTTTCAAAATTTTGATGGTTCCGGTGAGTGAACACAAGTATTGTGTTTACGAATGGTATCAAAAATGTGCAATTTTTGAGACCAAACTTCAAACTTGACACGTAACCTAATTATATCCCTGCCGCTACAATAATAAATATACAAGCGGCCTAGTAATAATAATTACTAATAATGGAACATTCGTGCGACGCTAAAATACGCCTGTCTTAGCCCTGCCCTGTCTTAGACTCTGCTTCCGTGGGAACGCGCCTAGTTACGCGGTTCAAAGGATTTTCTCCCGTAACTCTAATACGGACGATTCAGCAGTTAACTGATTCCATTAGTGGGTACAAATGCGGGAGTGGTAAGGGTGCTTTTCCACCAGAGATGTGCGAGGAAAATTTGTCGTGCGAGGATGTGTAGCTGTGCTGTGGAAATGTGTGGGGGTTTCCACCAATAATGTGCGAGGAAGATGTCTCTTACGATTTCGTGCTTTATACTAGCTGCCCGGCTAGCATGAACACCGAAACACGATAATTATGATAAAGCCATTTATCGCTTTGGACTGTCAAAAATATATGGATTTTATTAAAATATTGAGTTGAATTTAACTGTTTGTTTTGTTTTTAAAAAAAGACTTGTTTAGTACAAAAACCTCGCTTCGTTAAGCCGTTTTCCACCAACGCTGTGTTGAGCGAGGCACTTTCCTTGCAATGCATCCTCCCTCGCACAGCTCTGGTGAAAAAGCGTCTAAGGCCGTGCGTTGTGCGTTAAGACTTAATTTCCGTGTTTCTAGCCGCACTTCTTGCTAATCCAATTGCGAACTCGCGTAATTGATATTGGAATTGAACAACATCAAATTTGAATAAAACCCGTGGTGATGACGCGAGAAAATTATTCCAGTGAAGGATTGTGATGTTGTGGAGGGTTTAATATAAACAACCATGAACCCGTGTTCATCAGGAACATTTGCCCCTGCCAGTATTCGAACCCGGGACATCTTGGCCAATAGCGGTCTGACCATTCGACAAACCGGCCGTAAAATATCTATGTAATTTTAAATGTTCGTATTACCACAAGCAAAAACGGTTAAGTGGAATTTTATCGACCCATTTCTCATGTCCACACGGACGAGGTAGCGGGACGAAGCTAGCATATTAACGGTTAGTTAGTATATGTATATCGACCGAGGAAACGGCTTAGTGCAAGCCGGATTGCGTGGGACGCAGATTCGATTCCCGTGTCGATTCCAGTTTATTTACTACCTACTGCTATGTTTTTCGCATTTTGTTCCAATTTACTTAAGCAGCTGAGATGTATACATAGCTTAGAATATTTAAAAAAAAATCATCACCGTCAAGAATAGCGCCTAGTTTGGAATTGTCAGTTTTTGACATTAAGTGCTAAGTTTTGACATTAACGTTAATTGAAGTCTCTGAGTGCGGTAGTTAGGGAGATTGCCCGTCTTGTCACTGTAATCATCATTCAGCCGAGAGACGCTCACTGTTGGCCACGGATCTCCAAACCGATCGGTCCTGCGCTGCCCGCATCCAGCGGCTTCCCGCGACCGTCACCAGATCGTCGGTCCATCGGTCCGGTCCCTGTAATGGTGGACAGTAATCCACCAACAGCATACCCAAAACCCCTTATTAATAACCTGGTTCTAAACATGGTGTAGCTATTCCGCGTTTTGTCTTCGTCTCACAAACATGATTTTGAATGCGAGGAAAAGGGCCAAAACACTGAGTAACTAGTCTATACTTAAACCGTGTTTATTAATAGGGCCAAAAGATGATTGATGTCAGACAGGCGGCTGACATAGGTCTACCATCACATTTTCCGACCTTAATATACATTGTTGAATAACTTTATAGTCATAACGTACAATGCAACCGCACTTTTGAAAAGTCATGATTAATACACTATTGTGCGTACCGACACTATCTAGATTTGCAGTATAAAGAAACCAAAGATATTTACACACGAAAACAACTCTTAAAATGTACAGATGAAGAACCAAAGTGTATTGGTGACCACTGCACAAATTGCGCTCATATATTCATTACATTTTCAATTAAGTAATGGTGCACATTTATACCATCATGGAAACTAGGCGATATACGATTTATCATAAAGTCGACATTCGATGCACACGGGCCCATTCTCATAATAATCAACGTGATCAAGAGTAACTGAACATAATGACCGGCACTTGATCACAGAAAATAATAGTGTGAACACATCTCGGACAATTTTAAGGTGTTCCCGCATTAAGTGACTCAAATTTGTCACCGATCCTGTAAGATAGTCTGACAGACTTTTTGATCTATCCTTACAAAGTTATGCGAGAAAGAAAGAAAAGCGTTTATTGATACAACTTAAACAATAAAAATATTAGGCATGCAAACTCTACTTATGTGCTATGTGTTTCACAGCATACATATGTATACAACACAGTTTGCGACAAATCGACATGGGTACAAAGTTTGACACTTATCAACTAATCAATTAATATTTGATTTATATTTGAACTGTAATATTAGTGTGAGTAAAATCATTACCAAGAAAAAGAGGTTAAAATCGTTAATTACGTCCTGGTCGAGTGGTTTTTGGCTAAGGGTCGCTAAGGGTCATTTGATGGGTGACCAAAAATATATTATCCCCAGTTTCTTCGTGCTTCGGAAGGCACGTTAAGCTGATGGCCCTGGCTGCATATTCAGTCTTTATTACCCACCAGAACGTGATGAGTTACCCATTCTCCCTATGTTCTTTCATCCGTAGAGAAGGTCTGTTTTCAAAGGACTGATGATAATGAAGGTGATGAACTAAGTTTTGCACTTATTTTGCTCGCGTAATAAAAGAGTCACTGGCTCCCGTATTATGTAAGTCAATTTCAGTTGCTTTGGTCTACCCATCTCTCTCACTCATTGAGAATAATAGTAACGTGTGAGAGTGACGGGTAGACCAAAGCAAATGAAATCGGCTCACATAATACGGGGTCTGGTTCATTTACATTATAGGCCAATGTGCGAATGCCTTTACTCGATTCAATTCTGTCAGTCATTAGAAGTCGAGCCGTGATTGCTCAATGATTTCTTATTGGCGAGCTTATGGTGACAATACTCAGCGGTAGCAGTCAGTGATTGGATAATAATAGCCCGCTGCTTTACGACTGCCGTAAAAGAAAGAGCTATTTGGGGACATTACATTAGTTCGGCCGACTGAGAAATTGTCCTAGAATGCCCCCACCGCACATTTTTCCGCCTAATGTCATTATTTATGTGAAATCGGCAAATTTTACTTTCAATAAGCGAAAGCAGTATTGCATCGTGCGTGCACTTACACAAAATACTTAATACACATTCAAACTGTTTACATAGTCGCTTAATATTGCTGGAGTCAGGGTCCGAAATTTGGAAAGCTGTGTTTTGCCTAAGCGGTTGAGTTATTCAACCAAATGGTTCGGCAATCACACAGGCCAATCAGTAAATTATATGATTTTGGTGATGTTTTAACCCCTTAGCATGTAAGTCTATAGGTACTCTCTATACTGCCCTCAACCCCTTAGCATGTAAGTCTATAGGTACTCTCTATACTGCCCTAATAAGCATAAAAGCAGTCACAAAAAAAAAAACATTTTCCCGTTTTTAGTTGTAGCAGACACTTTAAAAGATTAGGTATCTAGTGTTATGTGTCACACAGGTTAGCAGCTCTTTTAAATAGTATAGAAAGTCCAGTAAAACATTGCACAAGTATCTCAAGACTTTATAAAATTACCAAAGAACTTAGATATATTTAATAAATTTTCTAAAATTACAGTAGGTATATATTGAATTTCTCGGGAGTTGCTTTTGTGAGATAAAGATAATATAAAATTTTAATATGTATAAAAAATAACTTTGTCAAAGGCACTTCCGCTTTTTATTTGTATTTTATTCCATCACTATTATTTACGTGCCCATTTAAAAAAGCTCATCCCTCTTTTAGATGCGATCTAACTTAGTGAAATGTGGGTGTTAAGTTCATACTAAGACCTATCTTACATTAAAGAACTGATGATGATGATGATGATGTCGAAATGCGTGAATGGAATACGCGAATCTGGGGTGTAACCCTGGAAGTTTATTTCGTTCGTTCGAGTCTATGCGTCTTCGTCGCTCTTATTTTAATACGCAGTGGCGTGAGAAAGACGGATAGATGTGAGTTAATCGTTCGGAGTTTCAGAGCAGACCTGCAGGGCGCTGCTTTATATTTTTGGATTATATATAATCTAGTGTATAAATCCAAGCATGTATTACTGATTGTAATACGTAGGTATTTTTGCTGTTTAATGTTTGTAGAATAACAGAAATGGAAAGGAAACAGAAAACTTTGACCCTCGATTTTCGCCTCTAAAAATCTGCTACGCCATGCTACGTCATGTCATTTAGAAAACCAACTAAGTAGATAGGTAATTAATTATGTTGCAAAAAATATTGTTACGTAACAAATAAACAATGAGTTATGAAAATTACACATTGGACTGCAACAAGGTAAACTTTCTCCGATTTTTACAAAACGCACGTTTAACTCTCATTAGTTGAGTTTGGTTATTAAATACCCGTACAGTATACAGCACGTCACGTTAGCACAACGTTGTCAGTGGAATTTGTGCTCTACGGCATACAAATTAATGTGGACCATCGGTTTGAGATATTTGACTGTTTTGTAGTCTGTCGTGCAATGTCCAAAAAATTTAAATACATTGTTAAGCGAGGAACTACTTATGGATTTATTGTGTTATGTGGTCTATTATTGTATTACATGTATATATTTATTTGTATTCTTCTAGCCCTTAGTCGCCTTGTACGACACCCACGGAAGAGGTTATGGTGACAATTGTAGTACCGCTCTGCCGTCACCACATGGCACGTCGACTGCATGTATAAATCACGCCTAGTTATCCCCGAAGAGGTGCATTTGAGTTTGCCTAAATTTATTTATATATCACAAGCCGTTCTTTGGGTCTTCTGTGAGATTTTGATATTTTAAATTAATATGTCTTGCTGTTTTTAGGTTAGGCTGTGTTCTTGACTTGCTATTGAGTAAAGTTGAATAAACGGTAGCCTTTTGCTGCCGCGCAACCGAGCTGTACGGTGGAAGTGAAAATCCATTGAAATCCATAAAACGCGATCGCGGCCCGTGGGACATTGTAGAGTCGATTGTGCGAGAATTCGATGACGAACGGTACTCGATTTGACTGTTCACTTGACCTCGACTTTTTGACCTGGAAATCGATTTTGCTACTGGAATCTGCACAGCTGCACTTGAGTACTACTTTATTATGACCTAAGGAAAACCAGTAAATACCTACGTGAAGAAAATAATGTAAGATGAACTCAGACAATTATTTTTGAGTTATGCTTATTTATGTTTATGTGGTATATTTTTCAATATTTGTATAATTATTATGTATATTTTTCAGTCATATAATTTCTATAACACAGAGCGCTGCCCTTTTGGGCTAGATGAGAAGCGTGTCATAAATATTATTTATTGTCTGATTTGAAGTAAACATTTACTTTAATTTAAGTCCCCACCTGTCCCCTTGAATGTATAGAGACTTGTTGCTGTCAAAACTATTGTGTATAACAAGAGATCTGACAGCATGCCCGCTCAGGGTTCCCTTCCCCTACTGCCTGTTTACTCAATTAAATAAACAACTACTCCTTATTGCAATTAAAAAAACAACAAATGCACAAAAAATCAATACGTAGTTTGCAAAGGCGTACAAAATGTGTCATTGAAGTCGGTAATGTAAAAGCTAAAACTTTTCAAAGTTCCGAACTGTGAAAATAAGCATTAGGCTGCCAGACAGAACGGGCAGAATCGCGGGTGGTCGCCCGTTCGATTCCCGGGCTAGTTGAGGACGTGTACGTACAGTCACGAATGGGTCCCGCTATGCGCCGGAGTACGTCTAATAAGTCACGGTCAAATATGACTGGTGGAATTAAGTGGTGAGACCTCGGATGTGTCTAGGCTAGGGTTCTCGAGGAGCCTGTTCGGCTGTCATGAAATTGCAGATTCTCTTTCGATTATTTTTTGTTCTTTATATACCTATTCGAAAACAGCAACCTGACCTTTATGCAAACATAAGTCACGCTTATTCATCCCAGTATAGTCCAGTCAAAATAGGCATTTAACTTTCGCATAGAGCTCAAAATTGGTGTAGACGTTAAATATTTAAAACTTTACAGATTAAATGTCAAAAATCCCCTTCAATCCTACAAAAAAATATATCAAAGGTCAAAAATTCAAGTTTTTCTCATTTTTCACCGGCTTGTGGCAATAGGTGATTTACATGCGAATTCTTTTGGCTATTTCGAGTACATCGCTAGACTAACAATACACCTTTTTACAAAAGCCCCTTGTAGCCGAGGAATGTATAGCGAAACACGTCCTCGCGCTTACTCTTTATGGACATCTTAACTTCATTTATTAAGCAATTGAAAACAAAGACTACACTTGAAGTTAATAATTGCAAAAAAAGGACAATAGTAAAAAGGTCAAAGCTTGCCAATGTATCATTTACCAATACCAACACATTAGTCCAACTGTCAAATGTATTCAATCGGTTGTCAACCTTAACTTATTTGTAGTAAAGCACAAAGTTGACTGACAAAATTTGATATTTTGTGTTAGCCTGATGCGCTGTTCACTCTACTAACGGGCCAGTCTAGTTTAACTTTTACCGCCATAGGGGAAAGTAGCCCGTAGCGGGTATACTGCCTAAAACGGATACCCTCGTGCATAAAATCATTTTGAAAATGGATATATTCTCGCCAGCGTCGTTGTCTGCTCCCTTAAGTAGGCAGGAAAAAAGTCTCCACCTCTCGCCTTGTGAATTGGCAAATCGTTTTATACACGAGAATACCCGATTGAGGAAAAGGAATGACAAGCGGCCTAAGGTGCGTACCTTAGGCCGCTTCCCCTAAGTATTAAGCAGTTAAGATTGTAACCTCCAACTAATTTCATCGTGCAAGGCACAGACATTCGCTATGAATGGAAGAATATAGGGAGAATGGGTCAAAACTGGCCATACAAGGGAATAAAAAAAGGACAGCCCTATCGAAAAGAACTATGCTTTGCAGTCAAAGGTGAAATGTTTGTTTTGTATCTGGTTATTGTTAACTCTTCACTCTAGGTTTAAGAAGTAATAATGGTTGATGGATGAAAATTTGAAAATGTTCTAGTTTTGTATCATAGTCTCATAGTCTGGCTTGGATGTAGATGTATAGGCCATATCGTTCCACCTTCCACTGATTATCAAGTGTACATATTTTAACATT
The DNA here is from genome assembly GCA_963931975.1 of Cataclysta lemnata. NCBI lineage: Eukaryota > Metazoa > Arthropoda > Insecta > Lepidoptera > Crambidae > Cataclysta > Cataclysta lemnata. The sequence continues at coordinate 8,293,065 of OZ008353.1, read as the reverse complement.
AAGTGCACTCTAATTGATATTTTCAACAATACATGAGATATTTTCAAAAAATGGTAACAAGAAAACCAATTAAAACATACAAACAAACAAAAATATTAATAAATAATCAATCAAGAAATCCAACATCATAAAATTTTTAAGAACTTTAGAAAATACTCTACATATACTTTAATATGCACTGGAAGACTTTCAAGACATCATAGTTTATGGCTAACTGCACCTTAATGATATCTCATTAGGTTTCAATGTTAATTTATTTTAACGTACCTGCTAAACTTAAATCTTTACGAGTCAAACCTACTTTTGTATCACAGTAAATGGATTGTAACAGTATGTTCCATCGCTCTATATTGCTGAAGTGTAGTCGGACAGACTATTACCATAGATTATCAAATAGTTATGCTATTACTACTAGACATTTTAAAAACTATGTCGTAACCAGTAATGTTATATCCGGTAATTGATGAATTCGTCTGAAATAATATATAGAAAAATCAAACCAAGCCGTGTGGTGACGGCAGAGTAGAATACAATTGTCACCACCTCAAATCTCTCCCGTGGGTGTCGTACAAGGCAACTTAGGACAAATCAGTGATGAGGAACGGGCAGCAGCGTTCCTCTTATACCTACCACCTAGCAAAGTCGGAACCTGTTGGCATCTGTCAGGCTCGTAAATCAGATTATATTGCTAGGTGGTTTAGACGGAACACTGCTGCCCGTTCCTCGCCTGCCTGCCTGCCCGTCACTATTTGTCACTTCTCTCAGTCAGAATACACCACCACCCCACATTTTATTAATACATTAATCGCTACTTTTAATAAAAAATGGGACAGCTCAAAACCACGTGAAAACATTGTGTCTTCTAAATTTATAGAGTTAAGGCTTACTTTTGCATGAAAACAATTGTGCGAATCCTTTGTGATTCGCATACGACTAACCACATTTCAAGAATGCTGCCCCTAACGGTTTGGTTAATACCACTGATTAATCGTCAAATTTTAATTATAGGTATATAATAAAACGTTCTCTCGATTACTCGCCAAATAATCTGCACTATGCCGTACTCCTATATCCCAAGGCTTACTGTGCCCAGCCCGGCTAGCATGAACACCGAAACACGATATGATAAAGCCATTTATCGCGTTGAACAGTCAAAAAACATTGGATTTTTGACAGTTAAAAGCGATCAATGGCTATATTTACATGTTATAGCCAAATATGCTTTATAATATAGCCATTTATCGCTTTGAACTGTCGAAAATCCAATGATTTTTGTAAGTTCAACGCGATAAATCATATCGTGTTTGGGTAGTCATGCTAGCCGGTCTGACCTAGTTAATTGTTTATTAACTAGTAGCTGTGATGTGTTCATTAGTGTTTCAGACAAAATACAGATATCCTGTGCAACGTTCACTGGCAAAAGTAACCTAACAAGCTAATGCAATGGTTTCCCCGCATCCAAAGTTCTAATTTGGATTTTATATGGAACAGCAGTACAAAATTGCAGCAGTTACGCTTAATTATATTCGTTGGAACTGTTATTTCAATTTATAGTATTTACCATTCGAAACAAACTTAAGGCCCGACTACATTTTGTATGGTGGATTTAAGGAACGTTATCGTGCTGCAAAGAAATAATATTTTGATTTATTTTGTGGGTCGTACAAACACTGTCTGCTTAGTTTAGTTTATTATCTTTAATAACAATTCTACAGACACTGTTATTAAAAAACACCGGAAAGATTATCCGTCACAATATCTTATCTATGTTGTATGTATCATCCAGGAGCATTTATGATGCAACTACGAAAGATTATGACAGCCCCGATCGAGTTAGCGAACACGCCGACTTGAGTATTGATGACAAGTCTGCATGTTTCTGACCCAAAATTCAGTCATTGAATTTTTGCTGTCAGTGGCTGTTGTCATACCTTTCCCGGAGCCATTTGTGGGACATGCAATGATCCGCCATTTGTAGAGTACAGCTTAGATACACACAACGAATACATAAATCACGGAATTTTGGGCTGTAAAGAACACTGAATAACCACGGAGAAGTTTTACTACCTGCTCAAAAGTAACACTGAAACAAAATCTGTGAGAATTTCATTTATTCACCGTGCAGTTTCCGGGGCCATAGTGTTGCAGAGAAGGAAGCAACGCTTGGGACTTGTGACTCAAGGGTCGGTGTACAGGGGGGGCCTGTAAACCTACCCAATACAACATGTCAATGGTTCACAACATCTCAATGTCAACACTTACCTTGGCCACTCCTACATCTCTCTTCTGTAACGGTATATATATTTGAAAACTATTTGAAACGATTTATGATAGCCTCCTCAGACGCACGTTCCAGTGCAGAACCCACAAAATTTTTAGACAAGCTAAGGTCTTTTAGTAATGTTTATAGGAATTCAGCTGGTATACCACTCGCTCTCACATCAACTGCACCGTCACCAATAATGTAGCCGTAGTTTGTTAGTTGTTTTGTTAGGGCTTATTGGTTTATACGCACGGACTTTCGCGATCTTCGTTTCGTACAATACCGTTCTTGCGTCATGTAAAGTTAATATTCATTTGCGCCGCTGACGGTCAGATGCTTTTAAAGGAATGTTATCGTAACGTTACATTACGCAAGATGACAACAAAGAAGTTCGTTGTCATTGTGACCGTTTTCAAATCTCAAGTGTGCTAGCATAACGGCATTACCCATTATGACTTTACGGGCACAACACTATGATTTATTGCGAATTCCATTTATTGTAAGACCCTTAGTACAAGAGCTGAAAATGACTTGCACGGTAGCTAGTGCACTCTATCAAGACAGTGACTACGGGTTTGTACAATGCAAATACCGATATTTTCATTGTTAATTAACATTAACAATGATGGGGTACTGTGGAGAAACTGGAGCGATTCTGAGTAATAGTCGCTAAGATATCGTCGATGATTAGAAATAGTTGCTAAGTAAAATGTCTTTTGGAATCTATGAAGGATGCTGGTAGTGGATTAGGGTACCTAATGATGCACCAAAATGATCGTTTGGTAAAATAACAAAATTGTATTAAAAACATACAGAGACCTAAGTCTAATACTTACTTACTTCTCACGTTTCATAAATAAGATCAGCGCGCTGGTACCAATTAGTGAAACAGGATAATGAATAACTGTCTTAATCGTCTAGCTAGATGAAATTGGAAGGAACAATGCGGCCATTTTGCTGCAAATTTGATTAATTTTTAATCCGCCGTGACTAGGCGGATTGACTCACCTGACGTTACATTATGAGGTAACTGAAGATACGTTCTATATAATGGATTATACATCCCACATTCATGCATGCAGTTTTTTCATGGGATAAATTTATATACGGGTGTTATTTATTTACGATTCTTATCAACTTTCCTCAGAAAACCACTGTCTGTAAACAAAATGTTGAATATTCCATACATATTTACGTATCTGCTAGAAAAGTAAATAACTGACTCATAAAAGCCACGAACGCCAAATTGTCGGTGTTACCTTAAATTAAAAAGCCTTTAACGCATTAAACCTAAATAATTTTCAAAAGTATGTAAACAATGATTAAGAGAACCATTGAAGAGGCGTATTAATAGCACACAGGATTTAGATATCCGATAGCACCGAGAGCCAGTTACATGAATTGATAATGATCTTGCATTTGATACCGAACACGCGATGCCTTAGAGTAATCTATCGATATTATCTAGCACTTGGAATGTATGCAGATATATTAATACTTACTGACTTGGTTACTTATCCTTGCTGGCTAGTAGGCTAGACAATTTTAGCGAACAGGACTAGATTATACTCTAAGATAAAGCTCTAGATTCTGACTGAAGCAAAACTGATTTCGTTCAGCTTCCCTTCCCTTTCTCTGTTCTACGTCATTCAGTCAGTCATTCGATGTCTTCACTAAGCCTTAGCAGGTGGAATGAAGACATTTAATGACCGAAGGTATAGATGGCTAATAAGATTAGAAATAAGTAAGAGGAACGTTGACGTTACGTAAGGAAGCATGAAAAGTTTATGGGACCTAATATAATTAGCGAAACGAAACGTCTGCTTACCTCTTAATTCAAATTCAAAATCGCCATCAAGCCATCTTTTGATTCATATCATCCGCCACTCTGGAAAAGTGCTCGGGATGAATGAATGCTGTTGTTGGTGGTTTGCCCGCCACTATTCGGTTGCCCCAAGTTGCTACACCGGGCAATCTCTTTTAGTCGACTTTTACGACACACTTGAGATAAGAAAAGAGATGTAAGGACCATGACTAGAGACCGATAGGCAGAGAGAATAATAGGGGTTATTCTTGTCCATCTGTATGAATCTCCAAGCATTGCTCAAATACTTGACACATTCGTCAACGCATTACAGACTTTACTGTATTTTCATTTTTTCTGTAACAAAATCTCATGAACCAAATAGTTCTTCGCGCCTTTTTCTTTATTTTGTCTTCGTAATTCTGGTTAACAATGTACAATTTAACAGACCTCTGGTAAAAAGTCGTTCCATTTTTTAATGCCACTCTTCCATAATTGAGACATAGTTGAGCAAAAGCAGTAACCGGCTGTAACCAGTTATTACCGTCTTGTACAAATCAAGCCTCGAAGGTTTAATTAGGATTCACTGTAGGACTTTATATTTATGGCTGAAGATCTTCGCCCTAGTATGGTCTAAGTAAAGATGATTAACCGTTTCTTTATATCCCTCTAGTGATGATGTTTGAACTTAGAGTATTTAATCATGATGCTTTAATAGCCGAAATTGATAATGCGGTACCCACTGATAGGGGGCGGTACTGCACGACAGGGCAATACCAATAGACTTACAAATTTACAATCCTTTTTTTGTGTTTTTGCAGTGCTACTAGTTACCGTCAATACTATCCCACTCAATACCAACTCAATGTTTTGCATACAGAAGCCAGAGCTGTTGTCAGACAGAAAGCGTAGTATTGGTTACTTGGTCTGATACCTATAATTGTGTGTAATTTATTAAAACGATTGCACTTTCTATATTGAAACATTTATTTATTTTCGGTCAATAATTTAACTTAAAATAGCTATTATACATAAAACAAATAAGGAAGACATACCACACAACTGGTATCATATTTAAAAATCAACATGCTTCTCTATTTACATAGGTAAATTAATTACTTTCTTTGAAGTAGACATTTACTTAAAAATTAAAAAAACAAAAGTTCAAATTAGGGAAGCTCTTTAAAAGCAATGGTCTCTTACAACATTACAACTAAGGAACAACGAAAATACAAAAAAAAGATTCTTTATTGCAATGTAATTGCAGACAACCACCGACTTCAAAACAACAAGACAACGACCGACTTAAAAATGTCGGAATTTAGTTATATCAAAGTTACTTTTCACACAGTAACGGTAACTGCGGAATTGAATTTTATATAACTATTTAATACCACGAAGGACAAACCGTGGCGTTTTTGTTTTTCTAAAAAACACCTTACTCAAGTTAGGACTTAAAATCTTTTGTAGTTATATTATTGCTTAACATTAGGTGATATTCTGCAGTTGTCTGCAGATTAAAGAATCTCATTTCTATTTCATGTCATGCATAAAACTCATAAACTATTATAGTTTTCAGCGGAAAATATTTGACACTCTGCTTTACCAGGCTGTTGGGGTAATTACGAATTCGCTAAGCCATTGACTCTGTCGGTAAAATTTAAACATGTCTTTATACAACGTAAAGTGTCACAAAAATACTTCGCTCACGTATGAACTGCGCTTTATCCTAACTAGTTGAGCAGTTAATGTGACTAATACCTTTCCTTTAAAGCTATCTAAAAAGTGGAATATTGAAGGCACATCAGTGAATCATGTTGTACTTTGATTACCTTTGTTTTTCTGGCCAACTGTGTACCTATGCAGAACTAAAAAAATCTATATTATTTCGTTTTTGGTGTAGCTTAATACGTTTTGTTTATCATTTTCCGCCAAGAGCTATAATAGTTTACAACTTCAATAATAATATCATTATTTGTAACAAATAAAACCGAACTTATAAGATCCATTTTAAATTTAAAATGTTCTTACATAGGTTCCTGAACTCGGTCTACATGTAACAAAATTATAATACAATCGTAAACTTAAACAAAACAATGAACAAACACGTCCCCTTGACTGAAATGGAAGACTGGGGAAAACGCAACAAATTACGCGAGTATGGCAAGTGAATAATTAAAATTTGAAAAAAAATACTCTAACGTTTGGAATGATGACTTAAAACTAAACTCTATTTACAATGCAACAGAAACAATTATTGTCTATAAAACTATCTACATGTATCGCCGAGGCTTTTGGCGCTCTGTCGCGAATGTGAATGATAAGCGAAACGCTCTCACAGCAAGTCATCATCAAGCACGAATCGAGTTTTCTAATAAGCCGTGATGGTATTGTGTCATGTTGTTGTAAGCGCGGACACGTCATAAAATTTTATACTTACTTGTTTCACAGTTACTTAGAAGAGTGTTAATAGTTACAAAAAAATGAAATTCCCGACAGTGTGCTAAAGGCGCTTGGCGAAACATAAATTACTTAATAAATTATTCGTTGACGGTGTGTGTAAGATAAACGCTTACCGTATTTATTAAAACTTCTTTTAACTTTTTAAATCTTAACGAAACATTTCAAAGCAAAATCACAATAGTAATTATAATTAATACGTCTACGTGAACTTATTGTTCGTCACAAATTGTCTTTAGCGATATTTTAATAAATCAGAAAGGTGCGATTCAAAATAGACTGACTCATCTCCAATCCGACAGATTTGACCTTCCATATCTATTAATATGGATAACTGTTTTTCTCTCTACGTTTTAATTGTTAAAACATCGTTAAAACTGAAACTCTTTCATTTCAATGCTTAAGGAAATTGGTCGTTGTGTTACAGAATTGCACCTTGATGTTGTTCTGTCGCTAAAGATTGTTCTATGTTTCGTGGACGCTAGGCGTCGTAATCATACTACAAATAGTGTAGAAGCATTCGTAAAGCCTATTGCTGCTGCAATAACAAAATCATTCGCCAACGTTGTTTTTGTACTAATCAGGTAATGAGCAAAGTAAAGCGTCGACGCCGATGATACTAAGGTCGCACTAGGTGATTCGGTACACTCGCACAGACTATCAAGCGGTCCTTCACTTCAGTCTTTGTCGCCGACGAACCGGTAGACGTCTAGTGGGGGTTCGGGCATGCAATACCCGTGGTATGTGCGGATGTCCTCTGCGGCGTAGGTGACACCGGCTAAGACCCCGAGCTCCGTGTGGTGTTTTGGACAGAAGTGGTCTCTGGGGCACTGGCAGATGGTGTTCGCGTTGACCTCGTCGATCTGCTCATGGCGTCGCCTCGCGCTGAAGAGCTTGCACGGCTCTTTCCTTGAGCACCGTAGTCTCTGTGGAAGTGAATGTGGCTTGTCAGTCGTGGATTCGATGTTAATTTTATTGTGAGGTTAAATTTTGTTTTTGTAGTTCCTCAGTAAGTAAATGAAAAGAAAAATGAGACGGAAAAGTATTAGTGTTAGAAAAATATTGTAATAAAAAACAAGCGTCATAAGATTTAAATAAATTAGAAACAAAGGAGGAAGGTTTTTTTCTTATTGATATCAATTTTAAATACCTATTGATTGCTAAACTAAAATTATAATTTAGGAAATTAAATATTCTATAGACAGCGCTCCCATGCGGAGTTTCACTGAACTAACGAACTAAAGAAAAAGCAATACTCACACTTTGCGGAGAGCACGCGAACTGGTACTGGTTGCCCTGTTCACCGCTAGGTGTCGTGTACGGTATCTTCTTGAGGAGGTAAGTGACCGAGTTCTTGGGGCAATGACAGTTGACTATCTGCTGTGTGGCGTTGCTATCGGGGTACGAAAAGATGGTCCACGCTGCTTCCTTGAAGTATCGGCACTTCGGGAGCCGCTTGACGACCTCGCAGGTCTTATAAAGTGTAGTCTTATCAGCCAGCGTGTGACTGTCATCCGCTGTCAATTCGCTGTAATCAAGAACAAAAGAATGTGATTAAGATAACTTTTTCCTTTATTTATTTACCTTTGAATATGTATCTAATAATTTATGTATCAATAGTAAAAGTATTTGATTTTTTTTGTCACATTAATATATAAATGTTAGAAAATTATAGAAATCATTACAAAGAAAAATAGGTCATAGAAATTGTCTAAACGTTTTCGTCATTTTCTGACTTTGTCTGACCTGTTATTGCTTGTAATATTGATTATTTCTCAGAAATTATGTGCTGTCAACGACACGAAATGCGAGTTACGCTAGCTGTTTTATAATTTTAAATTATCAATTTGGTATTGCTTCTACAGACGGTCTGATTTTGAATCCCATAAGTTTCATAAATGAAGAGTTTGTAACTAAAAGTTTATAATCTTCTTAGAATAATCTTCCCATTTCTCATTCTACATCGACGAAAACTAAATCTTCAACAACTTACTTAAACATACTATATTTTATAATTAGTTTCTTATTTTCACTTTATTTATATCGTACAAAGAATAGTTCACATTTTTTTCCCGAAAGTTTTCTGATCCTTTGTCAAATTATGTCATTGTGTTTCATTACTCTAAAATGAAAAGATCTACAGAATATAGAAATATGGTAGGTAAAAACTCTTATACCATTGCACAATCGAAACATTTCTAGACAACCTCGTGGTTTTAATTTGTGGTCACTATTCTGTCCTGGCTGTGTTTATTACATTAAATTTCTTATTGTATATGACTATAGGAATTTAAATTAAATTGGTGAGCCAAGAATAACCACAAAATAAAATTGAATTTTGTGAATGACTTTTGTTGAAGCCGAGTACCATTAGGACCGCAGCAAATGCTTATACAGTTTGAGAATACGATGTACTGCTAAATGTATTTTTTTTGTCCTTAGTATTACTGCAATGAGTGAATGAAAGATGATATACATGGATAATTGTATGACAACTGACCCAGATGAATTGAAGAATAAAACTAACTTTGCCAACCCCAGATAATCTGGGAACAGGGCAGGCGAATTATGGCGACCATAACTGGGATGAGTCTGTCTAAACAGTGAGTAGATATTTATAAATATTCACCTTGAGCAGGGCCTGTGGCCCATGCATCGGCATTTCCTCTCGATCCAGGGTTGACCAGCATCGTAGAGATCAACCTTACTGCAGACCTGTCTCGCTCTGCAATCGGGAAGGTCATCTTCGGAAACCTGAAACGAAAAAATATGTTTGTTACTGACAGATTCCGTGCGGCACATTGATAGTCCGCTGGAAGTTACAAAAACCACATTATTTCGAAGAGCTTATACCTATTGTCATTTGGTAGTGGTTTGCTTAAAATAAACTTTAAAACTAAAGCGTCAACGTGAATTTAACGTAGATAAATAATAACAAATACCGTAAACAAGTCCTTGTTCTGTCAAATATCAGTCACTCCAAGTCGCTTTGCCTTATCACAGCTCAGACTACGACATATTATTATCCAGACAGCTTAGCCTTAATAATTAGCTTTGTATTCAAAGAGAAGTCTCAAGTTAGCAATTCGTCTAGCACATGCTCAATCCGGATTAACCTTGACAATTTCTGTAGAAAAGGTTACACGCGACCGTATATTATTTTCGTAGGCGAAATTGTCTACGTCATACGGTCTCCTGATATTATGTTTACCTAATGGTGATACACGTGTATCAACACCCACGAACGTATCGCATGACCCCTAGTCTATTTTCAGGTAATTGTATCCATCCACCCTCAACCTTTCGAAGCGCACTAATCCGTGAATGCCATTTTCATAATCATTTCGGAGGCATAGAGGATTAATGAGATAACAATAACCAATGATTTTTATTGTAGTGTCTTCCGCTTCCTGCTTTGTCTGAGCTATCCCATAGACATCATTTCCCGGGCGAATATATAGTAGGTAGGTGTGAATCCTATAAATCGAAACAATATTTAATCCAAATCCATTTAGCAAGTATAGCATTATTAGAGTACATAGCAATTTAAACTTTCGCATTTAACAAATTAAATTGATAAGTATGGCAAAATACAATAAACTAGATTATATATTACTACACATTATAGATTATTACCATTATGCGAAATACTACACAATAGAAAGTTATGATGAGGGAAACGCACCCGCATGAACATTAGAACATAGTTTTCCAAAACCTCTATGACCTATTCTTGAATAAAAATTTTAAGTTTTACCTTCCAAAGTTTTAGTCATAGACAGCACATAGCCAAGTATAATATTATGATTAAAGTCAATGCACCCGCCAAAGAAGATAATTATAATGCAAGTTTTTTGTACCCTGTCTAGGCATGCAGTTACGCATAATACGTTCTATAATTTGCAGCCAAAAACCGCTTTTCGAATTCAAGTCGCGTATCGCAATCGACACAATCGCAGCAGCAGTAAATTTTGACATGCACCGAATAAAAGATATTGGAATCAATCAGACAAACAATGATGACGACGCATCGTGCCGTCGGTCGTGGGAAAATACACAAGGTGTCCCACTCTGTGCCGCACCTGCTGCAGAACATAATGAAAGTGATCATTATGACGGGACGCGTCCAAAAGATGTGTATCGTGCGGATTCTTTGGGCCGCATCACAATGAGAGACATGTGCGCTCCGAATCTTTTTTTTTTGTCCGTCAAAGGACCATCGGTTGTACTTCCGACCGGAAGGCATACCATTCGGCAACAGGTTTGCTATGGGAATGTTTTTTCTGTGGTCGCTAATGCAGGGCTGCCAGTGTATAATTTAATAATGGTGGATAGTTGTTACGTGAATTTGGTTGTTTTAATTCTTCCAGACAGACATTAAGGATTTCAGTAATACCTATTTCCAAATCTTAACCAATTCGACGTGCAAAAAAACAACTGAATCATAGGAATTATGAACTTCGTGCTCATATTCCTTTGAAAGAATATTCACAATAGCGTGCTGCCAACCCTAAAGTACAAAGTTTGAAAATTTTTTTTCGTTGTTCCGGATACACTTCCCGTTTCTTGTGTATTGCGATAGATTTCGCGGAAACGGCCCTCTTTCTGATCTTTGTACAACCGGATATAGCCCTTTTGATTGTTGCCAGCAAAAAATTTAACGCAAAGAAAGAATCACAATAAACACAATATATGGGTTGTTGACTTCTTTAAAGAGTTATTTAACGGAGCCGTTGTAGCTAGACGTCGAATATTAATTTCTTGCCTGTCGTACATTTCGTATTGACAGCGTAGAATTCCTAATAAGGCCCACAGTAATGTGTCGACGAATGTGTTTAGTTACGAAATTCGTATGGTCGTTAATCTTGGAGTTTGAAAAAATGTTTTTTTTTGTGTTGCTCGCTACTCGTGAGTCTCATTCCGCGCGTCTCATTCATATCATTACATCGATTCGATTTATTTTTTTTGTGTTTAGAAGAACTGGTTTGGCATTGCACGCGTTCTTGATTCTTTAACTCGTTGAGATTGTCTTTTGTTTGTTTGTTTGACTAAAATTAAACCTTTTTATTCTTTTCAGGTATGTTTTGATTCACTGCTCTTCCAGAATATAGTCGTAAGTAAGCATTTCAATACTCTGATCAGTAGCAAAATTATTGGATTCATTTATATAGTTAGAACCAAACACTTGTACATGCCCTAAATAATTTACTCTTACCGTGATTTTGTTGACGGAGGCTAAAATGTCGACCTTGGTATTACACCAATAACATAAGTTATTGCGCTGTATATTAAGAAATTGTGCACAGAACACGATATTATGGTACCTATATTAAAAAGTAAATGTCAATTATATAAACTTATATTAACAGAAAGAGACTTCGTTTACCTACGCACATAACATATTCTTAAAATTAGCAATAATAATATCTGTATTTTTTTATATAGGTAGAATTTGCATCTGCAATGAATAATATCGTCTTCAGTTCGAATTTAAAATAATACAGTTTCATGTATTGCTGCCTATCGAGCCTGCAGTACAAAACCTTTAAAAAAGTTCGTATGCATAAGTTTGGCTGAGACGAGAAACAAAACGGTTTTCGAATTATATCAGGTCGAATCTAACACCGGCCGTCGCCGCATCCAAAATAAAACTTAAAACAAAAGGCCCATTCAAACGTAAAAGGTGTGTTTAATGTTACAGTCCCAAAGCTTATATTGAGCGTGGAAGCAATTACAAAGGGCTCGCGTGTCCCTAATTTATCAGAACACGACATGTCTTCCAAAGAGCTGACCATTCGTATCGCCGGAGGATGGGACGGATATCAGCGCTTTGGGGTACCTCGACGCGATTTTATTAATAAAGTAGAGGAGCAAGTTGGGCTCATATAGATTGAAATATAGAAATTACAAAAATTCAAAATGTTAGGTTTATAACTAGATAATACTTAACTTTAGTTGAAGGGGACTATTTTATGCAAAAAATGACTCTGCCAACTATGATTTGGCTTTTATTTGAACATTATATAAATGTTTGAAAATATTGTACCTAATAGTTTTATAAAGAAATGCAATGCTTTTATTATTTTTATCGTTAAAAACCTAATTATGTAAGACTCGGATCATTTATAAGCAAATTGCAAGTCTATTAAAAAGGGCCCTATCCTATCTAAGAAACCGATTAGCAAGCATGAGAACATTAATGATATTAGATGAAGCAAATGAAGTACCTATGTAGGGATCGTATCAAGTTGGAAGAAGTGATCTCTACCTACTTGCCCTGTAGGCGAAAAGTGTGATGTACCTATGTATTTATGTAAGAAGGACCACAATATATAATTATAGTAAGGAACCTTGATCAAGAACCCGATCTGCACTAGGCAGGTTTTTTGGAAATGATATTTGAGATTCACGCGTTGCCAGAGGCGACACACTGTTATACGTGTCTTTTTTCGTTCTTTTCTAGAATCGTAATTAGCTAGATTTTCTTTAGTTATGCGAATGTCGACGGTACTGGGTGATTTTTAAGGTGGAAAACGTGAAGAAAGTTTCGCAGCAAGATAGGAGGCTTAAGCTTGATATGCACTAACATTTGTAACAAAGAATATATTTCGATAAATATGTTCTGATGATGGAATACTTTGTATTGTTTCTTTCTAGTATCAAATAAAATATTAACAAACTAAACATTTCATTTCTGTTCTATGTGTTCAAAAAAATCCGCTTTCATTGGAAATTTAGATAAATTTATTACTACTTTAATAAATTTTTGCGTGACAAGTTCATAAGATAATCCAATATTTTATTATAGATACATATATGAAAATAAAATATACACTGCCACAACCATTTTAAAAACAAATGAGTTTGTTATATTTTGGCGTGAATAGGCATGTAAATTTCCAAATAAAATTCAAAGCCATCCTTCCTTACTAAAAAAGTTAATTAAGTATGAAAATTTTGAATTGATTAATTCAATTTGATCACAAATGCATAATTTGTATAGTAAGAAGAATAGAATGAATAAAGGTGTAATATAGAAGTTGCTGTATAGTTACGAGCAGCTGTAATTTCAGTGATAGATTGTGTCTCCAATTATCACATTATTAAGACACTAATTATTATACTGCCGGACCCCGTGTGCACCAAGGCTTAGTTGGCGGGATGCGGGCAGAGGGGGGTCATCCGGTACTCAGACAGGTGCCAGCGTCGGCCACTACGATAAAACAATTTGTTACACCGACCTTCCACAACCTTCTTGGAAGTAATCCTAGCACTGCGGTCTATGACGGTGCTCTAGGGTACCTATAACTCTAGGGTAACAATTATAACTCTAGGGTAAGACCGGGTGTACACTATAAGTTCTTTTTTATTATTTGACTTTTTTGAACTTCAAAATGTTAGAAAAATTATTACTTAAAAAGAAAAATAGATCAGAAAAAGTTGGAAAAATTATTTTAGTCTTGAAGCGGGAATCGGTATTGTAGGACGCTGGTTCGAATCCCGCATTAAGTTAATTTGAATAGGGATTGCGGAAAAAGCGTGTTCGATTCTACTATATTTTTCCGAACTTCGTCTGATATGTATTTTTTGTTTATCATTGAATGTTTTTTTAACATTACAATAAATTTTGAAAAATTATTACAGAGAAAAAGTGTTCATGAAATCCTCGGAACATTGTATGTATCCTTGTCAAAACTTCCCTAACCTTTCATCGTCACAATGTAAGCCAACGAGGTGTCCTCATAATGAAAGTTTAGATAGGTAGGTAATTCGCCCAGATTGCAGAGGGTGCCGGTTCGGTTCCCACATAGGGACATAATTTTTCGAAATTTCTCTGATCTCCTTTTTTACGCTCCTTCTATTCTGTTATGCGTCAACTCAGTATTTGCTAGGTGGAGTGAGTTAATATCTGCCTCTTAAGCTAAGCTTATATTAATGAGTTACTAACTACTAATCGACGTAGACAAATTATTAATGACAACTAACAAAACGCTATTCTTGTAGGTGTCAATTTGTTGTGGGCACTTGCTAGTAACAACTTCTAACTAATAGTTGCTGTGATAGTGCTTTTAGATTAGACTGTACGTGCTGGTGTTACGTTCGAATTTCCAATAACGTCAAGATCGCCTTCATGGAAGTGTAATAAATGGCCCTGAAATTAAATTTTAATGATACAACGCTTGTTCCTGTTTACTACATCGCAGTTTCGTGAACAGTTTCTGGTGTTATACATTAAATTAACATTTGGTTGATTGGTCAGATGGTCGGTTAAGGGCTCAGAGTCCCAGGTTCTTATCTAGGGGGCCTGATTCTGCTAATGTTAACGTAACAATCGTTGTAGCAGTGGTGTTGCAAAAGCATTGTGTTTTTGGCTGGTGTGTGTTTGTTTAAATTAACATTTGGTTGATTGGTCAGATGGTCGGTTAAGGGCTCAGAGTCCCAGGTTCTTATCTAGGGGGCCTGATTCTGCTAATGTTAACGTAACAATCGTTGTAGCAGTGTTGTTGTAAAAGCATTGTATTTTTGGCACTGTATCTTTTGCTAAAACAGAAACCAATTCCTTAACGTTGCTACTGCTGCGGAACAGACCTTCCATATGGACGGAAGATTAGGGAGAAGGCCATAACCCATCACGCTGGTGGGTACTGACCACTGCAGCTACAGCCGGGACTGATTAACGGCTTAACGTGCCTTCCTCTGTAAGGTTTAAGTTTGCTCTAGATTATAGGTGTAACAGTTATAAGAAATATTTAGGTACCTATTTATAATATTCATATGTTAAACACGCAAGCACACTCTGGGCAAATACCATGCAGTCAAAAAATGTATTAGTAATTTTTTATTTTTATTGTTATCTTTTTATTATTCCTCTACATCGTCTTATAACTCGATTAAGTAAACTTCTATTTGTAAGATATCATTAGGCAAACTGTTAATAGTCAAATTGTTGAACCTATGGCTAGGCGCTTTGTGTTTGTTAAGTTAGATAATATTATAAAATATTTTCTTTTATTCATCTAACATCTATATAAACGTACAAACATTAAAACAATCCTATGTTAGACATTCATTGATATTCGAAATGGCACAATTTATCAAAAACTAATCGCGTCAGGAAATTACATTCCTACATGTTAATTAATGGCAATATGTTAAAGTTCTCGCATCTCACTATCGGGGTAACATTATTCTAATGACAAACATACGACACCTCGTCTGGTATCCGCATTGAGAGAATCGTTAGGTTTGATGTGATCGAACTGTCATATATGATCGTTAAAATAAATTGTGGCGAGTGAGGCGAAATAAGATATTTAAAAAAAACAGAAATAATTTAAGACACATCTCCGGCGCGAAGGCAATTAAGTAAATCATGGTCGTGTATGACCGGGGAGAACTGTGCCCCGAGCACGAACTTTTCGAACATTCGTAGTGTAATCGTATCGAGAAAGCACTCTAAAACCAAAACAAAATAAATTCAGAATTTTAAATCAAAAATTATTAATATTTCTTAGGTTACATTATTATTATTATTAAATGAATAATAAAATTATACACATATTAAAATGTATTAATTTGTTTTAATTAACATAATATCTACCTTATTAGTCAATAATAATCAATAATTATTTCTGATAATAATAAAATTAAATATTTAATCGGTTTATGAACGCTTTCCAAGCGTCTTTTGTTTTTTGACGCTGGGCATCGAAACTAATAAAGACTACTTATACAAGTTTTGTCACGTAAAATTTAAGGTCGAAAAAATTTACGTATATTTAAAAAAAATAGAAACGCTATCAAACGAAGATGACAATTGATAAATTGAAACCATTTATATATTCATACATTAAGTACTTCCTCGATACGATTACGATACGAATGTTCGAAAAGTTCGTGCTAGAGGCACTGATTTCGTTCATAGCCACCAGCGACGGAAGCCCGCAACACAGGTAGCCGAACAAATTATCAATACGTACCTACCTCCCATTAATTAAAACATCCATATCGATGGTCATTTATTTTGAGCAGTATTTAGGTAGGTGGGTATTTAATTTTGTTGAACACGGCATTAGTCGCGTTTCAGATGGGCTAAAACAATAAATTTCTACAGTGGTGATGTGGATTAATAATCCCATTGGGTGCAAATAGTCCAAAGTGCAAAAAGTCACAAAGAAAAAGAGGTCAGTGAAATTTCGTAAATTTATTTTTTACAAATTTTAGTTTATCTGTAGAGAATACAGAGAGCTTATAATGGAAATGAGATCGGGAATATACAAAAAATATAATGACTCTACATAATATCACGACTTCACAGGGGCTGAAAAGTGGCCATAAAAATAATAAATTTGTGGCCGAGTTGTGTTTTAAGTGGACAGTGTGCGTTTTCTCCTTCACCCGAACTTTGTCCGATCAAGCTCCTTTGTCTCGGAATGTAATTAACAGACATCCCAAGGGCCATCCAAAAGCCGTGTGTTCACAGGCATCCCAAAAGCGTTGTGGTGACGGCAGAGTAGAATACAATTGTCACCACCACAAATCTCTCCCGTGGGTGTCGTACAAGACGACTAAGGATAAAACAGTGATGAGGAATGGGCAGCAGCGTTCCTGTTATACCTACCACCTAGCAATATACTGCGACTTTTGTGCCCGATAAATGGCAATAGGCTCGCCACATATTACATGGGACCTGACATAATTGGCGTAACTTGGGTGCTAGTTCACCTCTGCCTACCCCTTCGGGGATATAGGCGTGATTTATGTATGTATGTATGTATCCCAATTGCCCTCTCGGGGGCGTTGCCAACAATTATAACGAATTTGGCCCCACCAGCCGCCGGCAACGGATGCTCGTCGATTCCCGGGAACACGAAGTTTTTTTTTTTTACTCCTCATCATGCAATCAGTCCCTATATAGGACTGCAACACAGGTAGCTGGCTGATTACTAATCCTGCTAATTACATGTGCCTCGCTCGAGGCAGCCAATTTGTTACACGTGCTGTGTTACCTACACAGCTTTTGGTTGT
Organism: Cataclysta lemnata; assembly: GCA_963931975.1. NCBI lineage: Eukaryota > Metazoa > Arthropoda > Insecta > Lepidoptera > Crambidae > Cataclysta > Cataclysta lemnata. The sequence goes on along the minus strand of OZ008353.1, from coordinate 8,275,510 downwards.
TTTGTGCTACAAACAGGAAAGCCCGGTTAAAAACAGTGGGCAGGTAGTACTTATTCATTAAAAATACAAATATAATGAAGGCCGGTTTGGTCGAATGGTCTGGTCGCTGGCTGTCGGCCAAAAAAGGTCCCAGGTTCGGATCCTGGTAGGAGCAAATGTTTGTGGGACATTATTGTTCTCGAGTCAAGGTTGTTTATATGTTTATGCTGTATTTTACTCATATTTGTCAAATTGGCGTGTGGTGACGGCAGAGTAGAATACAATTTTCACCACCCCAAATCTCTCCCGTGGGTGTCGTACAAGGCGACTAAGTACCTATAAATCAGTGACGAGGAATGGGCAGCAGTATTCCTCTTATACCACCTAGCAATGTACTGCGATTTTTGTGCCCGATAAATGGGAAAAGGCTCGCCACCTATTACATGGGACCTAACATAACTGGCGACACGTGGGTGCTAGTTCACCTCTGCCTACGGGATATAGGCGTGATTTATGTATGAATGTATGTTATCAAATTGGTAAACCTATGTAAGTTGTTATTAAAATCAAAATAATGAGCCGCATGATCAGCTGCGAAATCAGCTCGACATACGATAGTTTACGACATACTGCTTTGTAAACTTTGACGTGATACGCGTAACACTGAAGTAAAGCGGTCGAAAAGACTTAAACGCATTATCCAGGCACTGATTACAGTCGCGCAGGTATTTAATTGAGGTAGGGATTAGTAAGTATTTTTAACGTTATAATTAGTTTTTTATCACAAGGAAAAGAAGTCTCGAAAAATTATTGTCTTGATGCGGGATTCGAACCCGCGCCCTGCGCAATCCGCGCTGTTGCCAATACCCGTTTTAATGTTTTTGATGCGATTCTCTTATTTTACGATTCGAATAAGACTTCCGCTCAGCAGACGCAGATTTTATGTCAAGCATGTAGGTTTAAGACCTACAGGTCGAGATAAATCGACCTTAGTTTTTGTACGTATAACCTCTTATTTTTGGAAAGTAGGTAAACAATAAATATGCCAGACAGCATTACTTCAATCGATAAACCCCACCGTTAAAACGTACTTGTTTGTTATTAAGAAGTTTCCTTATTCTAAAACTACTGCGAAATTGAATAAAACAAAATGACGCACCGTTAAAAAATGTACTTTAAAAATTGTGTTCGAAAAAAAAAGCTAATGAGCTTGTTCGTTACTCAATCAACACTCACGCGTTGCGTAATTGTAAACCGCCGAACAAAACATGACTGCCTCACAATGAGCAGAGCGAAGAGTTCACTAAACCACTTATCTCTTAAGAAACTCGAGGGTAGGTACCTCGAACGGGATTCGAACTGGCATCCGTCTCAAAGGGATTGGAGCCACGTGCGTTTTGAATAGATAGCTCCGGATGCCCTGAACTACAATGAGAATACCTATGTGGGCTTTGGTGATTGTACACGTTCGGCCGCCTGTAAATGTGCAGGTGACAGTTTAGTTAATTTGTATTTTTTTTGGGATTGTTTTCAAAATTTAAAAAAGCACTATTTTTTTCACATTAAAAAGTTGGCGGTTGAACGTGGGATGTATTTTTACTGGCCGGTATAGGAAACTGAAAAAATATTCACCGACAGAATTTTAGTTTTAGCTCCACATTATTTTATCAATTCAATCATAAAATTGTATTTTTTGATTGAATACCGTGCTTCGATATTATATAAAATACTTAGAGAAATACATCAAGCAATATGTGTTCCTACTGACTTAATTAACATAATTTGTAGGACAATGCGATGTATATTGTCTGTTAATGGCTTTTTTGTCACTCAAATATTGAACTGAAAATTTTAAACAACATTGTGTCTTTGAATTCAGCACAGGAGATACATTTTCTGAAAACATTTTTGCTTTTACATATTTTTTTGTAAATTTCATTTACGATGAAATTTTAATTAATAATTAAAGTAATATTTAGTAAGTGAATTTCCTTTATGTATGTTGTTTATCTTGCATTTATTAGCAATCAAATATCCAATATCCGCTTAAAACAACATTTAGTAGTAAGTTATGCACTGAATTTTCTAAATATAAACATCTAACAACTTACCATTCAATGCTGTTTGCAAATGTTGAAATTTTATTCAGACAGTTTCTCAGACTAATTAAATAATGACATTAGAACGAATAACCTCACATTTTTAGCACACTACATAATTATGTCGATGTTTTGTCACGTGACCCCATTGCGTTGGCCTGCAGTGTAAACTTGTAACCTTACCGTTTACCATAAACATAGCGATGCATACAGACGCTCTTCCGCCCGTATCTGCTGCCTCTGTATGCACCATTTATATTGCATGGGCCTATTTCTGCTGGATTAAGTCTGACTTACCAAGCAAAAAATGATCTCTCTACCCTTGAGCCAATGTGTACCTACATGCGGAGATAATTCACTACCAAGCAGCTTGTGACGCAAGGGCATTAAGGCGCTTATCGTCACTTTGTATTTATTGATAAAAAACTAAAATACACAATAAAATATTTCTTAGGACCTGTTTCCTAATCGACGAATAAGTTCTGAATAGCTTACTTGGCAGATCATTTGACACTTGTAATATGATTTTTTTGTCAATTGAACTGCCAAGTAAGTTCTAAATAGCTTACTTAGCAGTTCAATTGACAGTTGTAATATGAAATATATGTCAATTGAACTGCCAAGTAACTACCCAGAGCTTACTTGTCTAATGAAATTGTTGATTTTGTGATTATATATTTATGATCTTACAGTTTCAGTTGCTAACAGAGTGCGATGTGGAGGACGCGCAAATAACAGGTCACTGCAAAAATGTTTGGAATTCGTTCAGACCATCAAACTGAACAAATTTCATCAGACTAAAAAGTCTCCTGGTATACATAATCGCCAAAACAACAATTTCATTAATTTCAACAGAAATTTGATAGGACAATACGTGTTACGTATAGTGCCTGCAGATCGATAATATATTAAACTTGATATATCATGTAATTAATTATAATATTATTATATTGTATTATACTGAGTCCGAGCGCGCAATCGTGTTCTTCATCCCATTACTATCGTAGTGTAAATGGTCTTCTGTAAGGCGATGGTGTGATGGGGATCCTGAGTCCGATTTTCCAAAATTTACTATGAAAAATTGTTTTACACACTTAATCAATCCTTTGGGTTAACCGGTTTAATTAATTTGCTATGGAAATATAAAATAGTGTAATTATACTGGTAGACTACGAAATGGATTAAGGTAGACTTCCGGTGAGTAAAGTTGGTGTGGTAATTTACAAGGACTGGTCTCATTCTTGAGTTTTGTATCTTTATGTAGAATTTTTACTATGTATACTAGGTATACTATATTATAATAATGTCGATAGTATATTAATGCTAGTGATACCATAATCTTAATTGTATTCGGAGACATTAAATTAGTCATTGGATAGTTGAGCAAAGACGCTTTTTAAGCGTCTTCGTGGTCAGTCAGGTACGTAGGGCTGTCTGTGGTCCCATTGTGTGTTTAGGTTATAGGTATTATATTATGTAATATTTTCGCCACAAACCTACAGGACTAACGTGAAGGGTTGTAGCCCATTCTCCCTATATTTTTCCATATAAGACCTGTGCCCCAGCAGTAAGGAAATTATAGAGCTGGTGATGATCATGTGATATTTTCTCCTTTCACATCTAAGGGGTCTGCCTAAATAACACAATTTGATGATATCTTTCAAAGTTCCAGAAAATCTCAAAGACATTCGGTTCTAATACAAAAAAGTGCAAAAATTAATGTTGTAACTTTTTTCGCAATACTTAGTGCCAGTGACAGCATCTGATTTAAACACTTCTTCACCAAAAAAACGTCGTAAACACTATTTGTATTAACACCGCTAATGTTTATGTATTTATAGTAGTCGTCAATTTATTATAGTTTAGTGTTTATATATGTTTTTATAGCATGCTTTACGAATCTAATGTAGGTAAACTTCTAATCGAATTAGGCAAATCAAACTCATATTACCCAACCCCATGTAGCTTGATCGTCAATCAATAATGCCTTATTTTGATTGATCACCGTACAGCTATTTCGCTTACCTGTCCGGTTTACGTTATAATAAATGTAATGCGATAAATTGTGGACCCATTTATCATATAAAGGGGTCTACCTACCAAAGTGATTACTCTTTGGTTTTAGGTTGCTAATAACAAACATTTAATAATCTTTGTGGCAAATATCCTTGTGAACTTTATTAAAAATATCAACAATACAATTAATATTTATTTACTTATTTTACTTTTTAGTTCAACTGGGTGTTAATGGTTAATACATTGCCTAACCACTTCGGGGATGAACAGAAAAAAAATGTTTTAGTCTGCTGTAATGCTATAGTCTCGATATTTTAAGTTATTCGTTTGAAATCTCAAACTATCTCTCTATTACAACATCTAATTTTAGGATTACAGATAATGTACAATTTGTACTCCATTATTATCATGTTATGCTGGTGACTGCTGTGCATACATTTATATTTTGTATAAATTTAAGTTTACTGAATATTAAAATACTTACTTATTCTGTGGCTTACCAATAAGATGTTTGCAAATCCATAGTGTTTTTATTCTTACGTAGCGTAAGTAAGTACATTCATAATTGTATCCGACATAATAAGAATGAATAGTCCCATGTAGATACTTGTGCGTGTTAAAATAAATTCAGGTCAATATAATATGATACGACAGTGTGTCCAATTACCGCATCTTACACGCGAATAGCTGAAGGGTAGACTAATTAATTGTGTCAATACGTGGGAATTTGGCAATTTTGCATAATTTACATTATTAGATATTCGATGCCCGGCTTGTAACCATCATTATTAACCCTTTAATGTACGCGTTTCCGTAAGGCGGTCAATTTATAATTTTTCTAACAGGTATAATGTTGAATGCCATGTGGTGACGGCAGATCTCTCCCGTGGGTGTCATGATAAATCAGTGATGAGGAATGGGCAGCAGCGTTCCTCTTATACCACCTAGCAATGTACTGCGACTTTTGTGCCCGATAAATGGCAAAAGGCTCGCTACCTATTATATGGGACCTAACATAATTGGCGAATCGTGGGTGCTAGTTCACCTCTGCCTACCCCTTCCGGGATATAGGCATGATTTATGTATGTATAATGTTGAAACAACACGCAAATATTGCATCCTCCTATCTTTTTGCTCCTTTCGACCGTTAAATTGAACAAAATAATATTAAATCAATCCAGTCAATGCAATTTAAAAGACGGAAACGCTGGCTAGCGTATAATCGCGCTTTGATTGACTCGAGCCTGTCAATCACACTTACATACACACTCCCGGGGTGACGGCACACAGAGTCGTAACGTCGCTTCCGATAACATCCCGTTTTGAACCTTGATCATTTGGAGCAACAGCCAAATTGCAATGCCATTATCCTATTGAACTCGCATCGTTTGAAGGACGTTCAGTTGATAAATCACAGCTTTTTGGGCTATTTGAAGATTCACCGCGGTCTGTCGTCGTCAACTTTCAATTTCCACCCTTCTGTTACAACAATTGGTTGCCTAAATTGATCGCACAAAGCGATCACCGATATAAAGTTAATTTCGAATCAACTCAAGACCAATCAATATTCTTCAAATTAATATTCATTACCTATATGAAAAGCAAATAGACTGCAATCAATTATCATCGGTTTTGTTTTAATGCATTTTTAGCCAGTCCCTTTATTTTTAATAGTGTAGGTATAGTTACGTCGCGTGGCGACGGCAGAGTAGAATACAATTGTCACCACCCCAAATCTCCCGTGGGTGTCGTACAAGGCGACTAAGGATAAATCAGTGATGAGGAATGGGCAGCAGCGTTTCTCTTAGACCACCTAGCAATAATACTGCGACTTTTGTGCCCGATAAATGGCAATAGGCTCGCCACCTATTACATGGGATCTAACATAATTGGCGAAACGTGGGTGCTAGTTCACCTCTGCCTACCCCTTCGGGGATATAGGCGTGATTTATGTATGTATGTATGTGTGTAGGTATAGTTAAAACTAAACTTACTGGATGTTAGCTTATTATCAGAATACTAGATATTTATTCATATTTTATAAGGGACTAAGATAATTGCAATGATACTCGTTAACGAATGTCGTAGCTTAATTAGAGGGGTTATCAGGGCTCTTATTAATGCGCTTATGAGCGCTCTAATGAATCTTTTGTAGGCCTAGCACGGGACGTGGACAAAATTTCTCTCCACCACTTGACAGTGTTTTGGCTCGTAATTTATTGGGAGTTAGAGCGAGAGGAAAATATTTTCTTTCCCCGAAGAGATTTTCTCCACGTCCCGCTACGAGGGCTAGATGGAAGTTGGCTGAATGGTCGACCGTAAGGCCAAGGTTCGAAACCTGGGGAGCAAAGGGATTCGTCAATCTTTAGTATAGAAATCCCCTTGCAATAATCCACAGGAGTTTTGTTGACAAATATCCGCTGAGCATACGATTATTTAAGAGGATTTTGTAACTCTTAGGACGCGTAATTACGTACTCGCTTTTACTCGTATTTTCATTTATATGCATCGTAGGTATACCTAACATAGTTGGCGAGGAGTATCAATACACGTCTCCCTACAAATACGGTTAATAATTGATTGTATGATTCCTCAAATTATACAATATTTTTACGGAGTCTCTGACCACAATAAAAACTATCATCATCATTATCAGCAGCCCTTAAATGTCACCACTGCTAGGGCACGGGCCTTCCCTATGAATGGAAGAATATAGGGAGATTGGGGTATAACCCCCCACGCTGGCCCAGTGCGGGTTGGTGGGTATTAATTAACGACTACAGCTGCATCCAGGGCTTAAACGTGCCTTCCGAAGCACGGAGGAACTTTAAATAATAAATTTTTGGTCACCCATCCAATGACCGGCTTTAGCGACATTACTTAGCTTACGCAATTGCACGCCAAACAATCTTTGCCACTGCGCTAGCGAGCTCCTCCTAGCCCAAAGCAAAGAGGAATATTACTGAAGAGAGGCGAGTCGTCGGCCACATCTTAATGCTCTTTCAGTGATTCTGTTTCATTCATCCATTCAAAGAACAAACTCTTCCACGGTTAATTATGTCCATAACACCCACAGCCTTATTTATTTTTAGTCCAGGTGCTACGGTCCCCTTCCCTCCAAAGTGATCATCTTAAAATTAAAGGTGACCAACACCAAAGAAATCTTTAACACTCGTATATCTATCTGTCAAGACTTAAGCTCTCGCATAAAACTTAATAAGTATTAAAAAAAGGTCAAGCGCGAGCCGCGCCTGTCGCGGCTTGAGTCCGTTTCTAAAATGTTTCTTTTTAATAAATAAATTCTTGAGCTATACCAGTGATCTGCAACTTCTTGAGTATTTCTAGATGATGTAGTGTTTGATGGGAGATTTTTGATTCTCAGCGCTTTGAATCTTCATCAATTAGTATCTCGTATAATACCTAGTTATACTTACCTACAGTGTGTAAATTGCAAAATAATTTTCAACATACACACCATTTTGTATGTAAAATTCGTGGTGACATATTTTCGTATCTAAGCCAGGATCTCAGGATCTCATAAAAATATTTTTTCTGATTTTTTCTGCAACGGATAGTTTCATCACTCATCAGTGTTCTGTCTAAAATATTTCGTTAATGCTAATAATTCTATCTGGAATTAACTCTGTTCAATTGAAACTGTACAACAGTAAAAGCATAATCCCAATACCAATAATTTATTTGAATCGATAATCGTTAGCCGGCTATCCTAATTTTCTGCAAAAGCCAAATCCTGACGATCTCCCGTTGCGCCGCGGAACACCAAAACCGATAAGATAACTTTAAATTCCATTCCTTAAAGAGACGGACGTTCGGAAAGACGGTTACCGTTACGAATCAGCTTAAACACGGCTTTTTAAAAAGTTTTTTTTTACACCAATAGCACACACGGCTTGGGACCGACTCCGGCCGTAAGTCATCGAAGCTGTCAAGATAAGAATGAGTGAATGAACACCTGCCGCCACCGGTGTTACGCGATCGCCTACGCACCCGCGCACCGCACCGATTTTATAATTCCATTTTTAAAAGACAGCGAGCGTACCTCGCATTTTCGACCCTCAATTCAACGCCGTAAAGCCGTCTATCCAGCGTCCGCTGGATGGAGTGCGTTTTTTTCTTAAACTATCATTGAACGGACGCAATTATGGGCCTAGTCCACGGCGATTATCTTCTTGGATCGACTTCGAAATTAGGTATAATAATGATTATCATTGTTTTTGAAATACGACAGACATGCATTGGCATCCGGAACTTTTTATTTCACTACACTCTTGCGGAGTGGGAGTTGGTACAGTTAACAGCACATCGGATTGTACAAGAATGTCGAATATCTCCAATGGATTGTGAAACTTAACTTGTTTAACGTTAAGCAGAAAGTCTACTGAAAAAAGTGGTAAATATTGTAAGACTGTACATACTCAGTTTGGTGTGTCGAATGCTTTCATTATTTTGATAACGATTGACGGATATTGTGTTTTCTATTGAATTCGCTTCCGTTGCGTTAATGATGTATATCTTACGTTGGATTTATTAGTCATTAGGACGTTAAGTGTAAGAGCGGAGCTGGTTAATTGCTGGGCGGGTCTCTTCGTAGAAGTCATCTGATATTGGTACAGCGTACCCCGCCTGGCCAGTATCAGCATCTGCGCTAACTTATGCCTTAACATTATAAGCGTAAAGTGCAATTAAACGTTTAACCGAGACCATTATCTTTTCGCCATCTGTGCGCAGTATGACCAGTATCTTGAAATTTGGTGCGTCATAGGGTTTTAGATTTGTACAGGAAAATGTTTTATACAATCCTGTCAATTTTTAGTAATAATGTTTGAAAAGGGAAGGTAATGGATATGTGCGTTATTGTTGATGCAATACCTTTTATTAATACAACAGCCTATCCGTATCAAGACTATAATTTTCTTTGTAAATCAAAATCATAACCAACATGGGTTCCATATAGATAGAAACTCAGATAAGAATCATCACCACCAACCCTACTGGGGCACAGGCCTTCTTCCGTCTATCGGGAGAATGAGAATGACAGGTGAGGCCAGCACCAACAGCTTTGCGTGCCCTCCAAAACGGATAAACTCGAGATAGTACAATGTTGGTTGTTCATCAGCCTCTGCGAAAGTCGCTTAGCATAAGAAATCGACCTCCTCACACCAAAATGACGAGATCATTATTTTGCTGAGCTCCCAATTTTATGTGTTTTATGTCTACGCGACTGGCTGACAACTTACTTAGACATACGTCACGCCTTTCTTCTACAGGAGTAGGCAGAGATCATTTATTTCCACTTGCTACGTTCCTTACACACTTAAGATTAGAACGCTGTTATAGATTGCCTACTCACCTCTGTGTAAGGGACTCATCCAGGAAATAATCTCAGTTTTAGAAGGTGTTGGTGGAAACTGTTACTGCTTCACCCTCACCTCGCGGCCACCGATATCACAACATAGCACAAATATAGATCATTCAATCAGTGAAAGCACGATTGGATGAAGGTGATAATTATGGCACTATTTTGGATTTTCACTGTTTTAGCATGGATAGTTTTACTTTTAAAAATGACAATAAACTCTAAGATAGTCATCTTAGGGTCTATTTCAGTAACTACCAGATGAGGGTGCGATGTGGATTTAAATTTCTTTTTCATAAGAAAATAATGTAAAGATTATTTTTAACTGAAGCAAATATTTTTTTTCTCTTTCTATTATAAAAAAATATTAAACGGTTTATGGGCTATAAATAAACAAACATTGTCGGTGTTATTAAAAGTAAGTGTTTATGACGTCTTTTGGTTGAGAATTGCTTAAACCTGATTTTGTCACTTTTTTTTCAATAGTTTGTGAAGGGGATAGGATCTAATTACAAAACACGTCTCAAATAACTTTTTTTTGTAATAACACCTTATAGGCTTATGATAATGTAAACATTTTGTAGAGGATTTTATGGAAAACGATTGTGCTACATGTATATCACCTTTATCCATTCATGTCTTCAATTATTACTCAGCAGCTTATTCAACAACTGTCCGTACCTACTCGACACCTAATGAATATTCCCGAATGTCATGACGAGTTTGAATCGTTGCAATTATCATCGAGTTCTCGACTCGAAACGTTCGCGAATGCCGTGACTCGGTCCCATAAATCTTCAATCGAATAATTTTACAAGTTTATTAGAGGCATAAATGTGTTTTAGCGCTGACGCTGGCGCCAAATCGTATAATAAATGACACCTTTTATTGTTTTAAACGTATCCATAAAAATGTTCATTCGTAGTAATATTATAATTTTGTGTTTCTCGTTCGACTTGTCCAGTTTCGTTCTGTAGTACAGTCAGCGTCATTAGGGGATTAACACTTTAGTTCCTTGTCACAATAACTTTCATGAACATTGAACATTGCTGGCAACTGTTACAGATCATCATCATGCGCTATCGATGGCATGAAAGAGGACTAAAGTGCTAATCAAGTTATGATGCTGACTGTACGTACCTATTTATAAATTGTGTACAAAGTTTGTTTAATTTAAAGTTCATTAATATTGAGCATTGAATTTAAATGATTGTGATTTTAATTCCATCAAAATCATCATGATGTGGCAAACTCTTCTGATAATTTTTGGGGCTCACTGTTGGGGCTGTGGTATTTCCTAAGCAGCGAAAACATCGGAATAATACTCCAGTTGGTCAGTAATGTGACTTTTTCACTTAAGAATATTCCTATTGTGTGATTGATCATACAGCCAATTGGATAAACCTTCCTACAACTATCGTGGAAATAAGTAAACAAGTACATATACCTTTTATATGAATGCAATCTGCATTCATTCACGTCTGTGGGTAACTACGATTGATTAGTATTTATTCATCACCGTATGTCCAATACATAATTAAACGTTTAGTATAAATGTTTACATGTTAATTTACATTGAGCATATTGGTGACTCTTGGAGAATCAAACATAAATATTTGCAGTTGTAATACCTATTTGCTTTTACAAATCACTCATTTGGTGCAACATTGACGTAATTGTAAAATTTTGTGCTTTTACAGGAATGGAAATAAAATTTATATGAATTTTCCTTATTTAAATTAATATCATCATCTCTGTTTTAACAAAAAATATACTAAATGCGTCAGTTGCACCAAATGAGCGAAATTATAAGCGCTAATAAAAATAAACAACAGCATAGTATTTCGCTCGAAAACCATTGGTAATTTTAATTCACACTCACCCCGGTCTGATACAGGATCTTAAGGCCGCTTTTGGGGGGCATAGTGATCCTCCTGTGGGGCAGCAGCGGCAGCTTATCAGGCCGCCTTATGTGCATCTCGACGGAGGGCCTGAAAGCCTCCAGGGGTGTCCGGATGACCGCTCTGACCGCCCCGGCGACCCACACGAGTACGAAGGCAGCGAACACTTGCATTCTGATTTTAGGTGTACCCACACGAGATCGTCACTTAAGTTTCGTCGCGGTTTTCGCGGCAGTTGAGTTTCGTCGCGCGGTGCCTGCTTGTCGCGTTCGTTCGTCGTTCAAGCTTGGACTGGCGTCCGCCGCGGCAGGCAGGTACGACTTGGCCTACGCGCCTCTGTAAGCACCTTGCACCGCGGCCGGAACGCGTTGATACTTGACGCTTTTCGAGCTTATGGATGGCGGGCCGGTTTTTTTATCTGAATTTGGATTTTTATTGGAAACAGTTAGATTGTAACCTGCACGCCTCCATCAAATATTTTGAAAAACAGTAAGCTCAATCTGTGACTATACAATAATCATACGACAGTTTTTTATAGTTTCTTAGTGAACTATGAATAGTTTATTTAATATTATTTTGTTATAAATGAAATTACTACTAGGTATGTACTTCTATAATAATTGCCTAATATTGTATACAATTTAAAATTCTGACTGATTGGCCGTGTGATGACGGCAGAGTAGAATACAATTCTCACCACCCCAAATCTCATCCGTGGGTGTCGTACAAGGCGACTGCGTTTCTCTTATATCACCTAGCAATGGACTGCGACTTTTGTGCTCAATAAATAGCAATAGACTCGCCACCTATTACATGGGAACTAACATAATTGGCGAAAAGTGGGTGCTGGTTCACCTCTGCCTACCCGTTCTGGGATATAGGCGTCATTTATGTAAGTATGTAATTTTAAATTAATAATATTATGCTTTACCTTGGGGCACCCGAATGGTGGAGGGCAAACCATCAACAACAGCATACCCAAAGAGGGTTAGTGTTAGGTAGGCGGCTGGCTGTAAAATTTAAGCCAAAACCATGAGCAGTATGGATTGGAATGTTATCATTCCAATCACTCTCTCCGTTAATTGGTCTCTCGACATGGTCCGTTCCGTGTCTTTTCTATACATTCATTCATCACTAGCACCTTTACGGTGTGATGGATCATATGAATCAAAAAGGATTGGATGGCTTGATGACATCTGACCGATATGAATCGAAGAGGGAACATACTGCGCCAACCCCGGTTAGACTGGGAACAAGGCAGGGAGAATAAGAGTATAATTTTGTTGATTATACTTTCTAGATGTAAGTAAACACAACAAGCAATAGTAATTTTACATTTACGGATAGTTACTTATAATTAAACTACGTATAAGAAATAAGTACCTAGTTTATTTGTTGTTGTAAGACTTTTTTACGCATTTTTTATACAATATTCCTTATTTAAATATAATATTAAATAAATTCTCACTGTATTATTTAATATTTTATTGGGCCTAATTCAACGGAAACTACCTACTTTCAAAGCAACCTATGTCATATGTTTCGTGGATTTAAATTACCACTATTTTATTATTTACTACTTAATTCCATGTAAACTACTTTCGAAGCAACCTGTGATTTAACTATTTTATTTTCGTCCTTTGACTTCGAACATTATTTATGTCACACCTGACCATAAAGTGGACTTTTCCGCCCGTTACGCGCACGTTATATTCCACTTCCTAGTCAGGGGTGACATAAAACTATAATCTTACCTTGGGTGATAAAAATGAAAGCCTCAGATGGCATATTTATCGCGATCTTGCGATTTGAGACATTCTTTGCTTTATCGCCCTTGGTAAATAATCTACTATTTTCATACTGTTACTAATAAGTACCGTATTTGTATAACATTGTATTGTATAATATTATCTGTCATATATCTCTCTATATTCTTCCATCCATAGGGAAGGCCCGTGCCCCAGCAGTGGGGACATTAAAGGGCTGGTGATGATGATGATGATGATCCGTCATATAAAAATTAAACGAGAGGAATGTAAAAATAAACCATTATTCACCGTTATTTAAATTCGTTCGGTCCCAGCGGATCAAGTGTGTTCGGTTGCGCTTAAGTTGACTTCCTACCGACGATGTTTTTTTACACAATCTTGTTGCTCTGATATAAAGCTGCGTTCACTCTGTTATTATTGCTAAGTTCGTTTCAAGTAAAACAAATCTTAAATCTAAGTTCATATTTTATTTGCTTTATTAATTATAATTGTCACATCTACAGATTTAGATTGAAAAGGATTTAATAGTATAATAATAAGTAAACCCAAATGTTTTCTGTTGTATTAATGATAATAAAATTAAATATTAATCTTTACAACTAAATTATAGGTAGAATAGTGCGCCTAATAATTTGTAATTAAGTAAATTCTATTGGATTTGATTTAAACCACCGAGAATCATTATTTTTCTTAAATCATAAATATGTAGAAATGTTTTTAAATGAAAAATTTCCAATTTTGTTTTGATTAAAAAGGATCGGGTTCTTGATTGGAGTAGAACTAGTTTGTGTTTAATTACTTTACTACCTGTTTATAATTATTTAAATTTTTACCATCCGTTCTTTTAGGATGATCACGCATCGTATATTAATCAATGGCATGATCAAACATGATATTCTCTCGCAATACTACACAAACTAAAAAAAAAATATTTTAGAAATACCAATGTAATATACATTTTTTAAATATTGAATATTAAAATTGCAGTATTTTTTTTCTTTCAACTATATTTTGAAATTGAATGGAGCTAGTGATGATCACGTGCTCTTTTTTTTTCTAACACCATGCACTCATCCCCCACGTTACTTCACCACAGTGGAAACCTCTTGGGGTTGCCAGTACAAGCAACCATCTCCCCGAACAACTCCCACTTCACAGAACAAAAGCACGCTGGCCACCGTTCGATTGTTTTACCGCAAAACAATGTGTTTCGTAGAACAGGATTTCATTCATGGCAATTGAAAGGGAGCTATTGTAACGCCACCTTACCGGCGTGCCGTCTCGCTCACTCCCATTCACCTCGATGGCCGCATGAATGAACCGCTTCTTATGAATGGACACTAGTTTACTATACATACTTGCGACTCGTGGATATACCTGTGTTTGTATCGAGTTATATGACCATCGGGCAATGTATACGTTATTTATATAGTGATGGAGGCCACTTCACGTGGTTGCCCGTTTATTTCTCGAGTTATTCTCCATTTAATAAATGATTTTATTCACTTAACTTTGTGCTTAATACAACGTCAATTTGGACTGATTACCTCTGTTTAGTCGCGAGAATTTTAATTTTTAATTAAGAACAAGAAGACTCTGGAATATGAATTATTATAAATAATATGTAGTTGTTTAAGGCTGTAGTTCACCAACACTTAAACAGGCGGTTATTATTTTACCGCCAGGTCCGCCAGTTTTTTTACATTTTATCGTATGGAAGAACTGTCAAAAACTGACCGTTATTTTTTAATCGCTTGTTTTATGTGGTGGTGAACTCGGGCCTAAATAGCTTATTACATTATTTAATCGAGCAACAGGGGAGAAAGTGTCCATTATACCAGTCCACCACCCCTACCTACATGTCAAAGGGGAAAATGGGAAAAATACTTGTTTATACAATTTACTGTGTTGTCTTCAAAACGTGTTTTTAAAATTATGTAAATTTATAGCCTATTGAATTGATGCCTCCAATGCCGCGGCGCAGGCCTTCTCTGTGGATGAATGAATGAATTACAGAATTCTACTATACTAACAAGCACTAATCTTAATTATGTTTCTCTGTGTGTATGTGTGCGCCTCTCCCACCACCCATTTGGAGATTATACAACAGTGGGTGTCTGAAATGTTGGTGGTGGTGACACATTATTGTCACTGTTCTACACACTTTTCATAATTGTATACTTTCGAACGGTATGCCCTGTGATTCGACATCTACTAAGCTAACCTAAACAATAAACTGTTATATACAATAATATACATACAAAAATTAGGTCTATTTATCCCCAAAGGGGCAGGCAGAGGTGTATGACAACCACATTTCGCCAGCTATATTATTCGGAACCTGTTATTTTTAGTCTGCCTGTGATTGAAATATACGCGAGTTAAATCCGTAAAAGTTGTTTTGTTTCTAATTTCCTAATTGTTAATTTCCATTTCGCCAATCATCTGGCATAAACTAGCTTCGCGTGTCATAAAGAAGAGTAATTCCGAGCGAATGTTGCTACAATTACTTCTAATGACCCGAAAGAGTGGTACCATTCCGAATTCCTGGCCGTGGGTTAAACCAAACATAGCTCTCGCCAGTATAACGTCACCAGTGTAGCTATTCGGTCACAACACCATGGGAATTTTGACATCCCCCACGTCAAAACTAAAGTCACGTACCGCTCGATTGTATCGGCACGCTCGTCTACATAGCAATAGGGTTTATAATAGCAAAGTATTCTTGAGAAGAATCCTTTGGGGTTGTAAAACGAGATAAGCAAAGCGCACTGGCACTTGGTCCTGCGTAGACAATGCCCACTCGAAACTTGAGTGGTCAGCCTTTTTTTCTACCCCATACAGAGAGAGGGAGACGACTACATTGGCTGGCACGCGTCCTCGAGAGCCTTTGTCGTTTCCTAACGACTTTGTCCTCTACTTGGAAGTGTCAGATCCGGTCATGTTGTTAAGTGGATTTTTTCTGGGATCTCCACGTCTGTTGTTAACATTCCTGATAGGCAACAAAGCTTTCTGTCATTATGGGGCACTTTGCATATTATCTTTTAGCGCACAAAATTACGGGGTTCCCACTTTATTGGGTATTGAAAACTAAACTTAAAATGGTGGTAATGAAACAGTAAATTTCAGAAACCACTTACGTCGTCGCTTTGACAAGTTAACATTTATTCGTGGCGTACACTTAAAACATACAAAGTAGGGGAGGGTCAAATAGTAATTTGTTTGTTGTTGAAACTAAAGCCTGCCCGAAATCTGCTTGATACGTCCAAAGCTGTAAAAGTTGCCGAGCTCCATACAATTTAGCGTATCAGCTGTCATCGTGATCTAGATAACAAGGCGGTGTGGCACGAAAATGATAGTTGTGCCTTAATTACCAGCGGGCTTTGAAACTTTGTTGAATTTGTGGCTCCACTTCGAGCGGGTTGATTAAGTTTTGGATATGTCTTGTGATACGGCTTGCGATTCTTTGAACTTGCTGTTAATATTGATGGAATGATTATTTAAAAGTAAATGATGATGATGATGAGAAAATAAATTATGAATAATTTCGAAAAAATATTTGTCCTTATGCTGCAGAGGACGCGGGTTCGTTTCCGGCATAAAATTTTCTGACAATATTTTCTTTGTATATTACTAATACATATTACTAATACTACTACCTACTAATCATTTTACGTCTATTTTGATATTAATGCTTTAAAGGGTAGTCGAACTAGCTTTAACTTCCCAATAAGCTTGCCTGTTTAAGCCTGCCTGATGTAATATAAACTATTTAATATAAGTATTTTTACGTCCGTGTCGGTGATTAATTGTCCGACTACTTTGTTATTTCGATGATCTCATCACTGAGAAGTAAAGAGAGCGTTTTTTAGAAGCTTTCAATATCTAACCACTAAAATCTTTGAGCTTTCAATATTTTAACATACATAAATCACGCCTATACCCCGATGGGGTAGGCAGAGGTGAACTAGCACCCACGTTTTGCTAATTATGTTAGGTCCCATGTAATAGCTGGCGAGCCTATTGCCATTTATCGGGCACAAAAGTCGCAGTACATAGCTACGTAAGAGGAACGCTGCTGCCCTTTCTGCATCACTGATTTATCCTTAGTCGCCTTGTACGACACCCATGGGAGAGATTTGGGGTGGTGACAATTGTATTCTACTCTCCCGTCATCACACGGCTAGATACAAACAATTCAATATTTTTGATTAATTAAATATATTGTTTATTTTAATAATTTATCAAATAAATGTTATGATGGTCTCAAAATGTACTTGCATAGTATAGGCGTTGACTTATTAATTGAGGCTCCACCCTAGGATAAAATTTCAAAGGATCTAAACACGTAGCTAGTCGAACTTCACGAAAAACTTATTAATAGTCAAAAACACGCGATGTTAGAAGGTGTTGGTGAAATATTGTAAAGCGGTTTAAATATGCTATTTATCGCGTATTATAGTGTAGGTACCTCCTACCTATTCGTTGTGCGATGTAACAATAATTTTATAATCATAATTTTTTTGTCATAACAAATAATTTCTTAGTAATTTGTTTTTGTAAAATGCCTATTTTGCCGGGAATGATAAGTTTCTATTGGAAAAAGTATATTGTTGTTTTTAATTAGATACCTATAGGTAAGTGACTAGTGTGCGTCAAGCAGTGATTGAAAGATCTTTCAGTAAGGTCTATGGTTGAATGAGCCGTTGGTTCCGGCAGCATATTTAATCACTTGCTTATTTATTATTTGATTTTGATTTAAATATTGTAGAAAAATTACAAATAACAAAGAAATAAAACAAATAAAAAGAAAACAAATTGTGGTTAGAAAAGGCCGAGCATTTGCCCGTATGTATGTGAGTATGTTGATATCATCAACGTACTGCGGGGTGACAATTGTCTTTCATCACCACACGGCGGCGGTGATTTGAAATATAAGCTTCAAACAAAGTATTTCACAACAACCATAATAATATTGAACGCGTAAAAACCTTGCGCGAGTCAAACTCGCAGTCAACAGATATTAAATTACATGTCATATGCAAAACTGCGTGCAAACACGAATGTTTCCACAGAAAACCCTTATTCGGACCACGAACATGTTGGCCCTTACATAACAGACTTATGTAACTTGACACTGCCCACAGGATATGTTGGCGACCCACTCGCGGGCCCACAGCTTCCTCTTCATCTTATATGGGCGAGTAATTAAACAAGCAAGTACACTGTGCACTGTTTCATAAAACTGCGTGCGAATAAGCGAGGTACAATCGGCAAATTTGTTATTTATAATTTTAATTATTACACAGGAACTTTGATAAAAAAATTAAAAAAAAACACTAAACAAACAAACATTAAACAAACTAGTTCACCTCTCCTACCCCTTCCGGGATATAGGCGTGATTTATGTATGTATGTATGTTAAACAAACATAAATCACGCCTATATCTCCGAAGGGTAGGCAGAGCTAAAACCTACTACTAAAACCACTTTTCGCCAATTTGCTAGGTCCCATGTAATAATAGGTGGCGAGCCTATTACAATCTATCGGATCCGGTTCATAAATGATAGTATATTGCTAGATGGTACAAGAGAGATGCCTTGTACGATACCCTTGGCAGAAATGAGGGTGATGACAATTGTATTCTGCTCTGCCGTCATCATACGGCATTATTCAGAAATTTAAAATAAAGTGCGTCCAGCATGGGTTTACAAAAATAAAAAAAATCACGCCTATTTATAGGCAGAGTTGTTTTAATCTCACCTAATAGGTGGTTAGCTATCCATCGGATACTTAAATCGCAGTATATTGCTTAGTATTTGCAGTATTTGCCTTGTACCTACATCATAACCACGGGAGAGATTAGGGGTGGTGACAATTATATTTTCGTTTAGGTATTTCATATAATATAATTTTCTTTTGATAATAGCAATTTTATATCTTAAGGGCTTTTTCTGACCGTACGCCGCCCACGCACGACATCGCTCCCATTACTATATTTAGTGCTCGCAAATGGCATCGATAATTATTTAGTAATCACACGAATTCTTGTCCTACCGGTGAACGGAAACTTGACACTGCATGAATGTAATTTTTGTATTGACAATTAATTATTGGTAATTGTCGGTTTAATTTACAATGTTTGTTGAATAACCAATAATATGTTTGAATTATGTACATAGAACATATCGTCATAATCATCATCATCACCAACTCTTTTTAATGTCCCCACTGCTGGGGCACAGTCCTTCCCATGGATGGAACAATAAAGGGAGCATGGGCCTAACCCACCACGCTTGCCCAGTGCGGCTTGGTGGGTATTAACGAACGACTGTACTGTGTGAATGTAGCCGGGACCAACGGCTTAGCGTGCCTTCCGAAGCACGGAGGAACTCGAGTAAATTTTTGGTCACCCATCCAATGACCGGGCTTAGCGAGCATTCCTTAGTTTACGCAATGACAGGTCAAGCGCGCTAAGCCACTGCGCTGGCGAGCTCCTCACTTCTTAGTACTTAGTCTCAAATAAAATTAATGGACCCTCAGTAAGTTTTCTAAGGCCGGAGCGGCTTTGGTTCGAGGCGACAGGTGTCGCGCAGGAAATAACTTCTTAGCGGCACATCTGGCCTGCAGATCGGCTCGCTTCCTACCCACAGATCGAGGGTGTCCTGGATAATGACAATGGGTGGCATTAAAATTTTGCATTCCCAACCTACTAAAAAAAGTTTTAAATTTCGAAAAAAAGGTCTTAAATATGTATCTTTAAATTCAAATAATGAATGTTACATATTTTTACACTGTTACACTTAATACCAAAATTATGACCGCTTTCGTGATATGTAAAGCTCGAATGCACATGTCATATTACCAAAGATACATAATACTAATTACTTAATAATTACTACAATTTACCAATGATAAATACTTACTACTAATGAAAAATGAAACATCAAAAAGTTCATGTAAAAAATCTGGCAAAATAACAAATACCAGTGTCGTTTAACAAACCTGTGGCCGTACCATGAAGTATTAGTGCGATCCAAACGCGGGTGACAAAACGGGACGCGGCTCTACTCGGCGTATAGCGTTGTCTCACTTTAACAATGGGAATTGAGTCGCGTTTAGAGTTGGTGGTAAGGCCCCTGTTATAGTCATAAATAAATAAAACTAATAAACAATACTTGATTTGTACGCTCACAAAGGAAATCTGCAGAATATTAATCACATTGCCACCCTTATGCCAAAAGCACACAAATGCAATAATGACATACATTCGTAAGGTAGGTCAATTTTAGTGATGTTTTTACAGTCTATCATGAAATTGCTCATGTTTTCGGTCTGACCTTATGCTACGCCAACCTTGGTATTTTGGAGAGTCGTAGGTTGAATGAGTGAGTAATACCAGTATTATTTTTTGTCTGTTATAATAACTCTTAGGACGATGCAGATTTTCAACAGAGGGAACTTGTACACACACACATACATCAATCACGTATGTAACGATCACAATATCCTCATTTTTACCACTAAGTGTGACATTTACCTATATAGGTATTATTATATTGTATATCTAATGGATATGGCTGAGTTACATAGAAACTAGGCAAACACTTCTTTTTCTCCCATAAATAAAGCGCTGATGTTTCTTTGCTGTCAAACAAATGATGCTTTGTACCTAATTTGCGGAAGCATTATAAATTATACTAACAAAATCAGTAGTTTAATATATTAATGTGTAGTTTAAAATTAAATCGCACACAATAAATATTCATATACGTGCCACTTAGAAGTGGAACAAAAACCTAACGAAAAAAAAGCGCAGGAAACGCGTTGTTGTTTTATAAATATTATGTGTGTTACGAAGTCGACATGCATAAAGGTGGGATTAACTTGTAATGTGAATTAAAATCGGCCTAGACCCACTTTTTTGTGTGTCCGCTCGGTGTGACGACTCTACGCCCCGTTCGCAGTCTATGTCGGCCGGCATGAGAAAACTGTTTAACTAACTGCCGCACTCAGAGACGTCAATCAACTTTAATGAGTTTTTAATGTCAAAAAAATTTCATTCAAATCTAGACCATAGACCCGGCAAGAATAGCGACTAGTTTTGAATTGTCATTTTTTGACGTTAAGTACTCATTAACGTTATTTGACGTCTCTGAGGGCGGCAGTAGATGTTTTTTCTTAAAAAAAATCAATAAAATATTATTAAATTTGCATGAAATGGCGTTTAGGAATAATTTTAAACGGGTATACAACTTTAAAAAGGAAAAAGAAAAATCCAAAAATCCGATTGCCTCATTAAGACAAAAAATTGCTGACCTCATTTTATTTGTAATAATAACAGACTTGTGTTTCAATTCGCCGAGGTGACTTAACACCCACTTTTCGGCAATTATTATATGTATTACCAATCTTTATTTGTCATATTATTATTATGTTATCGGGGGCAAGTATATTGCCTTCTACATCTACAATGCACGTTCACCGCACTTACGATCTTCCAAATATGTACACACAAATTTTTCCAACTTCCAACGGAAAGCGTCCGCCATTAACGGACGGCTCAGCATCCGATCGGTTTAATTTGCTCTTGTGTTATCGTGACAGGAAGCCGCCGGAGGAAGGGAGTAAAAATGTTGTGTCGGCCCCGTAATCACAGTATACCCAGAACAGTAATTCGTCTTCATACAAACTGGCCGCTGCCCATTAGAATGTGTGAATTCGTACTCGGCGCCGTGCAGGCACGCACTGTGACGCACACATTGACATAAATTACGGGGGCATAAGGGGGCGGCAGTCTGGGCGCTCAACGATCGATCGAGTCGGTGTGATCGCGCTTGTGCAAGGTGATTGCACGTTCGCTCGCTGCTCGTTTCCGCCCGGCACATTCGCGCTCGCAACCGCGCCGCTTTAGTTACAACCCTAGCGCCAACGCAAGAGTAGGCTAATAACTCGCCGACAGGCCGCAGATAAACTACTGTTCTGTGTGTACTGTGGTGCCGCCGTAATGACCGGGCGGAGGCTTTTTACTCCACGGTGACAAATCGCCGCTCCCTCCGCACCTTCCGACTCTGTGGGAGTATGCCGGCCGGTTCCTGTGTGCCACGCGCCGGTTGCTACATCCTCCTTGGGATTGTGAAAGTTTGCCGTCTGCGAATGGCGTGCACTTATTTTTACAATTTAGGAATATCGTCTCCAATAATTTGAACAATAGTCATGCGCAATTCTCTCGGGAGCGGCTCATTGTAGGCGCGAATTTTTCTTATTATGATCTAACACAAGTTTTCTGGTAAGATTTTGTAGAAATGCGAGGTAAGATTTCACGGTTCCGTCATTAGCATATATATTATATTGAGATTGAACACTAAAGAGATCAAAAAGGCCTTGAACTCTGTGTCATTTGACCTGAAATGGCCTTGATATATAATATTTTTTATTAGTAAAATCAACAATACCAGCAACCATTGACTCGCAAAGTAAGACCATGAAAAAAAAATTGTCTTATTGGAAACTGAGAATGGATACAAAGCCTATTTAAAGTATTATTTTATTTACTAATATGTAACTCACCATAGAATATTACTTTCTATTTATTTGTCACTACTGTGTGATTTTGTTTGTTGTTTATCTGAAGAAAAATCTAAAGAATATTAATTTAAATAAGCGCACTTATACTTTCACGGCAAGTGGGACTGAACCCAACTCGTAGAAGGTTCTTGTAATGGTTAATCTGCATTTCTACCGACACTACTAATATTATTGCATTCCGTAAGCTTGAACGTAAGGCTCGTGTATATCCTGTCAATCTGGACCGGATATATAACTCAAAAAATGAAAATGCGTTAGCCGAATTATGACTATACAGGTTAACAAAATAAGCTTTCCGTGCCCTACGTCCCACCCGATCTTTCCGATGTTTTGGCGTTTTATGAGAGTACCCACTTTAGGCGGTATTGCCCTATATATATAAATCTAATTGTCACCACCAAATCTCTCCCGTGGGTGTCGTACAAGGCGACTAAAGATAAATCAGCGTTGAGGAATGGGCAGCAGCGTTCCTCTTATATCACCTAACAATAGTACTGCGACTTTTGTGCCCGATAAATGGCAATAGGCTCGCCACCTATTACATGGGACCTAACCAAATTGGCGGAACGTGGGTGCTACTAGTTCACCTCTGCCTACCTCTTCGGGTCTATAGGCGTGATTTATGTATGTATGTATGTCTGTATATAAATCTCGCCATTTAAGCAAAGGTGTATTACGACCATCTACATTATTGGCCAACAAGTTAGGGCCTATGCCTGGAAGCATTGATAAAGCCCTGTGGTCTTCCTAACTTTTGTATTAGGTAGGCATTTTAAATTTCATTTATGTAAAACGTAATTTGTAAATTGTATAATTTAAGTTATATTATTATTTTATTCTATGACTGAACATTTGCTTTAATTTTATGTATCTACAATTGTTTAATAATCACAATTTTTGTGTTATATATATATTTATATTTTATAATTATTTTCAATGTCTATGCATGTTATGTACACTATTAAGGGTTAGGGTCCAGTTCCACGTACAATTATATTTATCCATTATGTTTTTTATAACTGTAACCTGTTTGTGTACTTAAATAAATAAATAAAAAATAAAACTATGTAATAAGGGCCGAACTTATTGCAATCTATCGGGCACGTCAATCGTATTTTGCAAGTCGTTATAAGAAAAACGCTGCTACCTTTTTTTTTGTTGGAGTGGAATGCTTTTAAGCACCATAACAGCCGCTAGCTATGCGACTGGCGTGTGTGGGACTCGCCCAAGGCACGAGGCGCCAGCACTACCCACTAAACCATTCCACTTGTACAAAGATTTTGGTGGTTAGAAAAAGAATTTCGAAAAATTATGCTCTTGATGCGGGAATCGAACCCGCGTCCGCTGCTATCCGGGCAGGTGCCTGACCGCTCGGCCAACCAAGCTTGGTTATTCTTTTTCTAACCACCAAAATCTTTGTACTAATTATTCCAATATTTATATGTTAAAATTAAAATCGTATAGTACATTCCACTTGTGTTCCTCCTAGCCCTGTCAGCGGGTAAAATCTGGGATCTGCCTCGCGGCAATTCACTAGTCAAGACCGCTGACTACCTATTGTCAACCGTATTATGCTCCGATGTCTTACACCACACTTTTTAAGGACCTAAGCTATAGGCCAAGTGGCCTTTGCATCATCTATCGGGTATTTTGAGGAAAGCGAATACCTTGTCCTGAATCCCTGCAATCGAGCACTCCCTGAAAGGTTTTCTCCACGGCAGGCATCTCCCTGGGGGAGTACCCGGAAAGCCTCTCAGGGCGCTCATCGTTACCAGCCTTTTAAAGTTACTGCTTGGACATATACCTTGTCTAAGGATGGAAGCATATCTGGCGACTGGGCCATAACCCAGCACGTAAACCTAGTGTGGTTTAGAGGGTAACAACGACTGCAGATGCGGCCGGGACCAACGGCTTAAAGTGTTTTCCGAAGCGCGGGATATCGAGATAACATATTTTTGGTCACCCACCCAATGACCGGCCTTGGCGCGCACTGTTTAATTTATGTAGTCCAACGGCTTGACGTTCCTTCTGAAGCACGGAGGAGCTCGAGATAATTTTATGGTCACCCATTCAATGGCCGGCCTCGGCGCACGTTGCTTAGTTCACGCAATCGCAGTCCGAGCGCGCTAAGCCACTGCGCCCCCTCACCTCCTGTCCCAGGGCGCTACGAATCGGAAACACAGCACAGTGCGCTGCCAAAAAACGACGTTCCGTATCCGCGACTCATGAAGCCTTTTTTTTTCGAAGCCTTAACTTCAAAAAAAAAGCTTCACGAAAAAACCACGGCAAAAAGTTCGCTTCGTGTTCGGGATAGTTTGACAAATATTCAGTGAGCAGTCGCGTAGAAAAATTCCTTGCGCACAGATTGGTCGCGGTCATTACGAGATGAAAGGTGCATCCGGTCGAGGCCGTGTCCAGTCTTGCTTGGCTGTTTGCTTGGTCAACACGGGCTTGTGCCTATTGCCATCTGTCGGGCGCGTAAATCGCAGGTTGCTAGGTGATTGATCGCTGCTGCCCGTTACTCATCGCTGCTTTACCCTTAGTCGCCTTGTACGGCATATTCTGCTCTCCGGCAAAATCAAATCATAAGGGTTAATTAATACACTTCTGCCCTCCCTTTTCTAGATAGATAAGTAGGTATGATTTATGCATGACCGTGTGGTGACGGCAGAGCAGAATCCAATAGTCACCTTCCCCATCTCTCCCGTGGGTGTCGTACAAGGTAACTAAGGGTACGGACAGTAATGAGTAATGGGCAGCAGCAATCCTCTTGTACCACCTGGCAATATACTGCGATATATGAGCCCGATAGATGGCAATAGGCTCGCCACCTGGGACCTAGCTTAATTGGCGAAAAGCGGTGAGTGTTGATTCACCTCTGCCTACCCCTTCGGGGATAGGCGTGATTTATGTATGTATGTTAACCTAATTACATACATCGCTCGGCTCTTCTCAAATTTCGGACCGATGCCAGCCCTGACCGCAAGAGGCGAGATCGCTCTCGGATCACATGAGTAGACAAACCGAACAGAGTAAAAGCTTCCTAAGAACGCCGTCGCACTATAGACTGACAAGTTCGTCCGCGACCCTCCTGCAGTATGAGGGGCGTTGGCGGGGACGGGGCGCTCTGGATGTTGGCGGGGGTGAGTGATGCGGGGTGGAGGGAAAACTCGCTCCTCCCCGCATCGCTCGCCCCCGCTAGCATCTAGAGTGCCCCGTCCCCGCCGCGTGCGCGATAGCGGGCAGTGGTAACGCACACATGTCCCGCGTGCTTGTAGTAGTGCAACCGATTCGCGCGGTTGTATGAAGGTTATTCTCTGTTCCGTTCATTTACTCATGTGCTCGGATTGTGTTCACAGAGGACCATTTCCTGTGGTTTCGTCTAGTAAATAACAAATAATTACCACCAGTAGTCCGAGGGAGTTATTTTTATGGGCATGTGCGGCTCGATTCTTTCTCATGTTCATGAAAAACCTGTTGTCGGAATTTTTCGAATTGGTCCGCTAACGTTGCGCGCGTTTTTGTATATGTTGGCTTATCTGAGCCGATGCTATGAGTGGTGTACAGAGTAATTAATGGTTTTATGTTTTAGTGTTAGTCGTATCTAGCACTCACGCCCTGTGAGTCTCTCCGCGGCAGTATATCTCGACCGGGAGATGCTCTCCCCTGCTGTGGAGAAATCCTCTCAGGAAGTGATCGATTGCAAGGCTTGAGGACAAGGTCTTTGCCTTCCCCAAAAAACGCGGGAGATGCTGTAAAGGTCTCATGGTCAACAGCTAAGGTCCTTCAAAAAAAACTCTGCCACACCAACGGCATTTTTATATTCATAGGTAAACTTGTTGGAATATTTAAGGGCTGGTAATGTTGATGATAGCGATTGTCGGAGAAATCTTCGTTGTAAATACTTATTGGGGTATTTACTAAATTGTTTAACTGCCGCACTCAGAGACGTCAATTAACTTTAATGCGTATTTAACGTCAAAATTTTTCATTCAAATCTAGACCATAGACCCGGCAAGAATAGTAACTAGTTTTGAATTGTCATTTTTTGACGTTAAGTACTTATTAACGTTATTTGACGTCTCTGAGTGCGGCAGTTAGTTTGAGTCTGCCTTTTGACATTTACTTAAATAGAAAGATTTTGGTGGTTAGAAAAAGAAAAATTATGGTCTTGAGGCGGGAATCGAACCCGCGTCCGCTGCTATCCGGGCAGGTGCCTGACCGCTCGGCCACACAAGACAAGATAACCACCAAAATCTTTCTACTAATTTTTCTAACATTTATATAATGTTAAAATTAAAATCGAATAATTTACTTAAATATCAAAATTTACGTTTAGCCATACAAATTCTGACAGGTATTTTACACTTACTTTATAAACAGTGTTCAAAATATGAGTTTTAGTATTCGGGGGTTAGAGAATAGGGTGAAGAAAGTTGTATTAAAAATAGGTCGGGTAGGAAAATCCACATATTTATTCTATAACATAGTTGCATTTATTTATTTGAAAGCTCTATCACAGACGTGAGTGGGTACCGTTGCGACCTATATCCCTATCCGTTAATAACGGCGCCTTGTGGCTTCCGAGGACGTCCGCCTAGTGGAAAAAACGTTTTGTATTGTCAAAGACTCCGCTATACTAAGATCAAACTTGCGCAAGCAAATAAAAACTTTCGATGATAATATGATACATACATACATAAATCACGCCTATATCCACGAAGGGGTAGGCAGAGGTGAACTAGCACCCACGTTTCGCCAATTATGTTAGATCCCTTGTAATATTAATATTTGTTTTAAGTCAGACCAGACCTTAGAGTGCCTTTTCCGCCCGCTACGCGTACGGAAAATCCTACTTCCTGGTCAGGGGGTGACAAAACTGTGATCTTACCTCGGGCGTTAAAAAAGAAAGACTCAGATCGCATATTTATCATATCAAATACTTGCGAATACTTGTGCCGTGTGGTGACGGCAGAGTAGAATACAACTGTCACCACCCCAAATTTCTCCCGTGGGTGTCGTACAAGGCGACTAAGGATAAATCAACTATGAGGAATTGGCAGCAGCGTTCCTCTTATACCATCTAGCTATGTATACCTACTGTGACTTTTGTGCTCGATAAATGGCAATAGGCTCGCCACCTATTACATGGGACCTAACATAACTGGCGAAACGTGGGTGCTAGTTCACCTCTGCCTACCCCTTCGGGGATATAGGCGTGATTTATGTATGTATGTAAATACTTGCGATCTTAGACATTCCTTAAATGTTACGCACTTCTCCCACAGGAGTAGGCGGAGATCCCGAAGTGATTCTTTCCACGCTACTAATATCATTCCTTACATAGCACTTCTTTCGCAGTTCCGCTTGATCCAATCACATTAATGATCTTATAAATGAATTAGGGCTCTTTTGACCTTTATTTTATGATCGATCGCATACTGCATACACACTTCTTTCGCTTCGTCTTCATTATAATCATCGACATGGAAATCCCCGTTGCCATTTCTCATTTCACTCATCCTTTCTACGTGCGACCAAACCATGCGAGCATTTTTTGCATTCTTTAGACTAAACACCTGTCATCTTTAGTCCCCCCGTGACCACGGCCGCTGTAAAGTGATCGAAACGTCGTCGGGTTAAACATTAACAATGCCAAACACCTACACCTAAACCAACAAGTTGTTTTATGTCAAATGTGTAGTGCTCGTGCAAATATAAGAGAACATAATTTTCTAATTCTAATTTGTTTGGTTACAGGCAAACTGTACGCGGCCTTGGGACGCCGAGGCGGGCGCGTGGTCGGCAGCGACCTGCAAAGCGGCTCGGCGTCCTTCAGGGTGCAAGCCATGCTGCCCGTGGCTGATAGCTTCAAGTTTGCTCTCGAGCTGAGGACTCACACCTCGGGGCTTGCGGCTCCGCAGTTGCTATTCAGCCATTGGGAGGTAATTGTCTACCTACGTCACAGAATATACAACAGTACCTAACACAAATAACGCACACCCTGATAACTACTCGTGCTAACTTACCCCCGAATACAAAAATGGTATTCAAAGTTTGAGTCCTGCTTAACATTTATGTATATGTAGTCGAAATTGAGATATTGTATTTCCATACAAATTCTGAGAGGTTTTGTCCATTAACTCTCGAAGCATTGTTCAAAATTTCAGTAAAAAATGATTTTTTTTCACTTCTGACTTCTTTTTTTCTTTGAGAACTTATTGATGTTTTGTTTCCTCGCAATTTTGTAAAATAACGGAGGTTGCTAAACTGTGATAGGTTTACCTTGAACTGTAGGCAGAGTATTCACATAGCCCATGATATTACTGCTGCTTCGACATTTCTCGGAAAAGGATCAAATGCAGTGCAAAAACGCTTTTTTTTCACTACTTTTTATTGATTTTTCCAGGTGATCGACATAGATCCTTTCTGGCGCCCGCGCACCGAGGAGGAGTATCTGCACTGGGGGGAGAAGTACGACGGCGTGAATCGTGCTAAGGAGTACGTCGACTCGGTACGGGCCAGAAAGGGCCTATCCACCGACAAACAGCTGGTGCAGCACGCGGAGAAACAACGGACTCTCTCTAAGAAAAAATAAAGCAGACTATTTTTGTAAGATGTATGTAATAAAATATGTAGCTAGAATTGGGACGTTTTAGAAACACACTCGCTTTGATTAAATTTGGTAATATCAAGTTGAATAAAAAAAGAGAATATTAAGAAAAAGCGAATATTGGTAGAGTGACTAGGCGTAGTTGGCTATCAAACATGACATGAGTTCGTGGGTTCGAATCCCAATACACGGGAAATGTATGAAATCAAAAATGTTTACTCATCCTAGTTAATTTTTAGAATTCCTTAAATTCCAAATTGTCCGAAAACGTGTAAATAATTTGTACCATGAGTTTCCTATACTTTTATCCGAATGTAATTTTTTATCAATACAAATGTAATTTTAGCGAGTGTGTTCAAAATAGAAGCCGTATGAGATGATATGCCATTTCACTTACATATACAAGTGACTAGGCGTAGTTGCCTATCAAACATGACATGAGTTCGTGGGTTCGAATCCCAATACACGGGAAATGTATGAAATCAAAAATGTTTACTCATCCTAGTTAATTTTTAGAATTCCTAAAATTCCAAATCGTCCGAAAACGTGTCAATAATTTGCACCATGAGTTTCCTATACTTTTATCCGAATGTAATTTTTTATTAATACAAATGTAATTTTAGCGAGTGTGTTCAAAATAAAAGCCGTATGAGATGATATGCCATTTCACTTACATGTACACACACCATAAGTACACATCACGTAGTCCCGTGTATAGAATCCGTGGTTCGAAGAGAATGATCGTTAGTGCTTCCATGTTTAATCCCGTACAAAGTAAAGCAACTGGTTTTATACTCTTTTTTATAGCACCCAAAAACTTAGAATTACAACGGACGGTTAAAAGACCTACATAAATAAGTAATCATATAACAAAGAACTAGAAATGTTTTAAAAATTACTATGTAGGGGAAGGTGGGGTTAATTGTTTCACTGGCAAGCTTTTGTTTTTATTAGTTCCGCTCGGCTGTTTTGGTTTTCTCAACAAGAATTGTATTAAAGATAGAACTATGCCTTGAAATATATTTTTTTTATTTATTAAGAAAATATGAAAATTCTTGTCAAATATAAAAAAGAAGGCATAATTTGCTCTTCTCTCCCGTACCTTGGAAAAGAATAAAACTAATTAGATACAGTCAAGATGACCATCATTCACCCTTTGTGTTTACTGACTGTACATCAGCCCATCATTATATTATATTCTTACCCCCGAATACAGAAACGCTATTCAAAGTTTGAGTCCTGCTTAACATTTAAGTATTGTCAAAATTGATGTTTTTCCATACAAATTCTGACAGGTAATGTCCACTTAACTTTTTAAGCAGTCCCCTAAATTTGAGTAGCGTTTCTGTATTCGGGGGTTAGTTATTTTTTTCATATGCATTCACTGCATAAATTGTAAGTCATTGTTGTTTTCAAATTTATTTCGTAATCAGCGGATGTTAGTAAATATACATGCTTACACCTACTTAAAAAGGTAACTTAATTTAATTATTGCCGGTCGGTCATATTTCAATGAATAATAAATATTTACGTGATAGGTATCAAATATACCTACACCGGTTTTATTCAGTTTACAATTTCTATTTACGCTGAATCCATATATATGCATATTCAAGGTCAATAAAACATTTCATTGAAATAGCTGAATTTTTTTCTATCCCTAATTGTATGTCGCAGACAGATCGCCGTTTACGGTATTTCGCAATTTGGCCGGTCATACCATGAACTAGGGAACTTAGTGCCACGAGAGCGTCTGTGTTAGGCACTATATTTGCTATGGGGCACCTTCCCCCACTTCGCCGATTGAACAGATTATTTATTTGTAAATGAACTAGGATAATTAAATCCTTCCTCATCCCAAAAGAAATTTTCTATATACTGACAAGTATTATTTATTTGTATTTGATTATTACATATTTATAGAAATGTTAGACAAAAATATAAAAAAAATGTTTGATTAAATTTTAGCGTTAGGTAATTTTTGTCTTTTCTTTTATTTGTAGTCTCAAGTTGTATATGAAAGAATTATGTCGTTAACTTACAATGATTACACTTCAGTAAGGTTGTTAATTAAGGTGGCATAAATAAGTATTGTATAACTTTAATGTTATTGATATATGTACTTTAATTAATTTTACAATAAAACAAATTTTACGTAACACTGTTTCTCTCTTTCAACAATATGCATTCGCTAGTTCATCTCATCCCAATATGTATGATAGATAATAGGGAAAATAGGTCAAAACTCCAGGCTATGTTTTCAGTCACCATCATAATTCGTATTAAAATCCAATATGGTGGAATATTTAAACAATATCAATAGGTCTTTTAGTTTAATTATTAAGAATGAAAATTCAGAAATTACATCCGAGTATACATTCTTAAGTTAAAGTAGTATAATTGGAATAATTAAAATCAAAAAATAATCGAATAGGTTGTCGACCACGAGGAAAAATAGGATTGGAAGTGAATAAAACAACAATTTCAATTAACTCCTCTATCTATTATTTACAATAAACAACAAACGAATAACTTTCGATCAAATATACAAAAAGAAACTTACACC
This sequence comes from Cataclysta lemnata, assembly GCA_963931975.1. NCBI lineage: Eukaryota > Metazoa > Arthropoda > Insecta > Lepidoptera > Crambidae > Cataclysta > Cataclysta lemnata. Next base: position 8,243,601 of record OZ008353.1, on the reverse strand, counting down.
AAACCGGTTAACAATTCCTACGCGGTAGAAATAAATTAACATTCTAAAAATAACTATTCATCACTGAATATTACATTGCACTTTTAAATCGTGAGCAGAGGTATGTATTTTTTAATACAAGCCATATTTAAATGTCACGTGAGACCGCAAAAAAAGACAATAATAGTGGTAAAACTAAATTTTGACAATGTTCCAAAGTAATATTTAGCATAAAATCACTTTTGAACATTCTAAACATTTGATAAACCAATTATGACAGAAGCTAAGAGACACCGCTACTGGTAAACAATGTTCCCAAAATGACAGAATCGAAATTTGCTTCGCACAAAAGTGAAATGAGAAAAATACCCTCATAAATTCAAAGTCACCATCTATCATTTCAATAAAATAATGGATACCTAAACAAAAAATATATAATAAGCATCCGATGTAAAAATAAAAATAGACATCCAACATAATATGCCTACCTATACCTAATAATATTGTACAAACCTCACTAAAATAACTACCTATGATCATTTTTTTTAATGAGAGGACCATTTCTATTGGCCCTAGAATTGGTAATGGTCTTATACATATTTTATGGAATACACACAAACATCTCTTATTAAAAAAATCTAATCATACTTTAAGTTGACAATTCAACTATTTAATGTTTGTCTTTGGCAATATTATAATAATACCTATTACATCAACAAACGATCAGGGATCATGTTTATTGGTAACATACTGTTAGTTTAGCACGAAGAGTTTAACAGGAAATTGGTAAATAGAGAAAAACAAAAGTTGTTTCCACATTCAAAATACGAGACGTAAAATGTTGCCAGCTATCAAAGCACAAAATAAAATATCAAAAAAATAACAAACAAATAACTTTTTAAATTTCCTTAGTAACATGACTTAAACTGATATAACAAATAAAATATACAATATTACATTAAAATTCACATTAAAAAACAACTTTATAAAAAAATTTACAGTCTTAGGCAATTTTACGTCTTGTTTGTCTGTGATTTATTATGACTAACCCTTTCGCCGATGGTAACGAATAAGTTGAACAACCAATTTGGCACTGATGGTAACAAAACAAAAGTAGGCTTTTCATAACGCAAATAATTATAATAAACAACACAAACTATTACTAGCAATTATTACAGGTAGTAAGAATATTCTTTAACAACTACATAATATACCTACTGCTAATATAGGAATAAAATTTTATCATCATAATCACTTACTGTATATAGAACGTAAGTAAGTAAGGTCACCACAAAATGTAAAATTTTCTGCACTTTTGTTGAAAATCTATCGACAATTCAAGGAAATTTGACAGTTTGGGATGACGATTTTCCTGCGAATATTTAAAAAAATGTTCCATATTGATCACATATTTTTACTAATTCTTAGTAATAATTATTAGTAATTTTGCAACTTGCATGACCAACGAAGGCCACAGTAGGTAATTAAAACACATTACGAAAATAACAAAATTTAAGAACTCGAATAGGAAAATAAATATCACTAGCATTTTTTAAATCACACATCTTGTTAGCTAAATTTAAAATTTTAACACTCGGGCCACCATTACAGACAAAAATGTATGTCAAAACGTGTAAATGTCAACACAATTAATGGCTGAAGTGAATTTCTAAAGAACACCATAAATTTTAAAAACACAAATCTTCAACAGATAATGGTAACCCTAGTAGGAAAATATAAAAAAAAATATTTTTTAAATATACAACACTACAAAAAAGTTTTTTAAACAACGACACCAATACCGATTACCAGACATTTACTGGTGACTTTATAATCAGGAATGTTGTAAAAAACCTTTGAAAATGTTAATTAAAAAAAAACCATATTAAATAACATCATCGTCCTTTTTCACAATCGACTAAAACACCCCAACCATTCCCGCTATATTACAAAAATGAGCCTTATTTGATAAAAACTAGTAACATGAAAACACTAGTTTATGTTTTATTAAATAACGTTAACTTGAATGCTATGGAATATTGAGAACACATTACAATAATAATCATATTATATCTACAATAAATTAACCATATGAAATTATACTTCCATTAACTTCGGAATGCTTTAATATTAGTAGACTATTTTGTCTGACAACTGAACTTATTGAGCTTTGCCATAGACTAGAATCAGCTCTAACTCACAAAACTGTACAATGTCTGTAGATGTGTAGTCTAATTGCATTAAAAAAATTTACAAAATTAAGTCTCCACTTACTATGAATAAATATAAAAATATAGGTGTTGGTAAACAAAAATGTTTAGAATAACGGTAAAGTATTAAAACATTAAAACACCGGTTGTCTAAACATGACGAATCGTGGTTGGTAATAATAACGTTTCAATTAAAATAGCAACCGAAATTTATATGTGAAATGTTTGAACTAACACGTTATTGAATTTTATGTGTACGACATAAAGTACAAAATCATGTGCTTTTTCAGTTTGTGACATAATGCCTTGATATGCGGATGCCGTGAGAAATCCAATCCAAGGGAGACCTGAATGTTTTTTGACAACTAAGTAGTACATTTAATTAGAATTTATGAATCAAGACTACTCAGTAACTTCCTAAGTAGAATAGACAAAAGTGAATGAAAATAGAGTTGTGGTATTTTTATTTTTATTTTGCAAAAACGAGTGTCATTTGTGCCATGTTCAATTAGTACCAAAAACAGTAACAGATGGCGCTATATAAATTGGTATTACTTTTCAACATTGCGGTGATATAGCGATTTCGTGTGAAGTATATAAATCCATGAAACAATTTCTCACATTATGCCAGGAATCCGTTCATGTCCAATAAATAATAAGCAGAGACAATTTTGTTTTGGTAAGAATTACTTTTTTTATAAGTTCATTTGGCAAACAGCGCCACCAAGCTAACATTTGGGCCCCATATCGCATCGCCGCAGGAATGTCTGCGTGTCACTTACCTAATACTAGCACCTGCCGCCTCTCGCATGTCAAATGTACACGACTGTGTACACACCATGTAAATGCACTCTATGATTTTTCAATAAATCTCTCCAAAAACCATGTATATCGCACCGTTAGAATAAAAATGCCGTGTGGGGACGGAAGAGCAGAATACAACGGTCACGTTAGGTCATTATGTTTGTGTATTGTGTGTGTAGAATTAAGTGACCTATTTAAAGAACAAACATTTTGTTGGATTTGATTTAGACCTACATTTTGAAAGCCTGATATATTATTAATTACCAGACTGCGATGTCTAAATTGAATGAATTAAGAGCCTGGAAGGATCTAGAGGGTTTTATTGAAAGTTTTCTTTGTTTGTGAAGTCCTCATAATTTTTGTGATTATTCAAAAATAGTTTTTTGACTTATGTCACTCTAGTTTCAAAGGTGCGATATAAACGATAGAAAAGGAGAGAAATAGCTTGTATTTGCTTCGGAATTACTAAATGCAAGCAGTATAGCATTTTACGACTTTGAAAATGAAAAACTATTTACATGGGCTTGCAGCTCACTGTAAAATTAGATACATTGAATGCGTATGGAATCACATTTTTTTTATTGCTGTACCCCACCAAACAACTGAAAAAGTGTAATGAAAATATAGTTCGCCTATTTCAATTGTACGATTGTACACAGATTGTTACACACGCTGAAGATACAAAATATGTATCATTAGTAAAATTTATTAATGCGAGCTTAAGTTTGCACTCGAGATACATTTGTCTATGGCATCATGTCATCAATATTCTATGTACAGATAGAGATCCTTATTTTTATTAACATAGTAATAAACACAATTTTAACACCCAAAACAAGTCTACGTTTACGCAGTAGCAATATTAAAATTTCCAGATTGTCATTGTAACATTGAAAAAATGTATGTTCTTTTTAAGAAAACTAAACGAATAATAAAAAATATCTTGTCAATCATATGAAATGTTTTGACGCTGCCACTCAAAGACTATTAAAATTTTGTATACCTCAATGACCACTACTAAATATTAAATAAATATTACGAAATCAGATTTAAGCTGAATCATTGTGGATCATATTCATATATAAATAGAATATTAAATAGGACCAATGTACTCCAAGCAGCATATTTAAAGTATCCACGGCGTGTGACATTTTACATTTGGCCTGACAACTTCATATCAAATAATGTGTTTGACACCATTAATATGACGCAATGTGCCTTACAGACACAAAAAGATTTTCCTCTTACACTATTTACAAATCACATACATAATAATATGTAATATAATTATAATTACAAATCTTTGGACATACATACATTTATGTAATATAATTATCATATTAATTAACTAAATAACGAAAATTTACGCAGCTATATCATTTATACATTGGAGCTTATTAAACTTAAGTATATGGACCTTGTTTACTCTTCGTTCAAAATCGCGGCTATCGCCAAATACTCGCGAGCGGCTTGACCAATAGCGTCGCCCCATTCCACGGGCATACCGATGGTAGTTGATTAGTATCGGCTACCTCAGTGTGATCGCGCGTCCGAGCTGTGAGGGACTCTCCAGTCAAGCTGCCAAGTAACGAGCCTAATTTTGATGTGCACGCGCTGTACGCGTGGTACCGTCAGCCAGGACTCCGGAGTTGCAGGGACATCTTGTCCACACGGTGTGGAAAAGCCAGCTACCATCGGTAAGTGTTAGCTTAGGTTGAGCCGCATTCGATTATTTGTTGGCGGGACTTGCATCCCGACCCAGAGTGACGTCACTGGCCACCTCCGGCAGGGTCATTTCGTCACATCTTTTTGGTGCCGAAACCCGGGACTGGTGTTTCTGTGACTCAATCTGAGTCGTGGCATAATTTTAATAATACAGCTAGTATTTTTTTTTTGGATTTTTTCAACACAAACTCGAACTTTAGTCATAAAAATCGCTTAGAAACTTGTTTCGTTAGTTCAAATTAGTAAACTAAGTTTTTTCTGCGCTTAAATTGGTTAAAATATCATTATTTTAACTAGTTTTTTAATATTTCCGATAGACATTCTAAACGCGGGTAGATTGCGTTCGCCTATTTTGCGTCGAACTTTCTCGACAACCGTTATTCCGTTCATTAATTCAATCATTCCATACTTCATTCGATATAATTCTAGTACATTAATTTCCAACAACATTCATTCGTTTAATTAGTCACTTCATTACGACACATTGTTTTCTCATGCGATATTTATTTAGATTTGGCAGCTTTGATTTACGTGTATTTCGATTATTCGTATAATAGTTGTGGTTTTATACCTATGCAATCGATTCTAAATTTATTCGGTGTATTAGGGAATAATTTTAAACGGCTGTTAATAACCATCCAACTATTCCAAACGTCTTGTTACAGATCTTACATAGACCTAGCTTCTGTCTGTATGTATAAAATTGTATTCGGCTGTAATAAAAACATTTGGGTTTTTTTGTATGTAAGGCATTGTTACGGATCGTATATAAACTGACGTTTTAGCTGTTTTTATTCGGTGTTTACGTATAACTAATTCGGCTGTAATATTTACGTATTAAATATTGCAGATCATACGTAAACAATCCTTCAGTTTTCAAAGTTTATGTACTTTTATTCGGCTGTGTCAATCCAATATACAAGGTTTTTTATATTCGTCGGTTATTGTGAATCGCAAATAAATAAGCTCCAGTTTTATTTGTAATAACATTCGGCCGCAATAATCAATAATTCGTTTCACACTCCATTCGATTAAATCAATTATTTACTATAGGAATAATTGATAATACGTTTCTTTTTTTTTAATAGGTTTTGTTTTATACGGTTTACTTTATTTAGTAAGCAAAATCGTTATCTGCTTAATAGATCAGCTGTTTTCGCGCGAAGTTACACAATATTATTATCCGAACAGCGATCGTCGTCCGTTGCATTAGTCATCACGCTATAGAATTAACTTAACCGGTCTATTGATAAGGAACCGTAGGCTTTTACAACGCGACTATTTGCGTAGAAAATTTAAATTTAATTTATTCATTAGTGTTTTACATTCATTACCTTGTGTGTAAAATGGCCTTTAATCCGAAACGGGCTACTCGTAAACCTAGTTTGGTAAAGAGTAGATCTAAATCGAAATATTCGGAGGAATACACTGTCCATGACTTATCGTCATTACGTCGTAAGCGCACTATCGCTTTGAACCGTATTACGAAGGCATTAGAGATCGGTCAACTTGCACAAACCGATATCAGTCAACACGATTTATTCTTTTCGTATTGTGATCAAGTCGAAATTCTTAGGACGGATTTTGAGCTTGCGCATCTACCAATTCTTGAGTTAATTAACTCGACCGAGGATGATGATGATGATACGCTTGACGATGATGATTTGCGAACTCGTTTTGATGACACGTATTTTAAAGTTATCTCAATACGTAAAATGTTAACTAAGTCCGATTCGAAATCTTTAGATACTTCATCGATGCCCAGGACATCCGCATTATCACACGTCAAATTACCCAAAATTCAGCTACCGTCGTTTTCAGGAGACATTAAACAATGGCCTGGGTTCTATGACACTTATAAGGCGCTTATTCACGATTGTTCTTCTCTTAGCAATGTGGAGAAATTTCATTATTTAATTTCGACATTAAGCGGCGATCCTTTATCGCATATTCGAACTTTTCCAGTAACAGGCGATCATTACATAGATGCGTTCGCGGCTTTAGTCGCACGGTATCACCATACGCGTGAACTAGCCTTTACTTGCTGGAAAGACATTTTAAACATTTCTTTCAATTTGCGCAACCCGATTGAGTTCCGTAGGGCGCTCGATTGCATTGAGGAAAATCTAACAATTTTACGTAAGCAATTTCTTCCAGTCGACCAATGGGATTTTATTTTACTATATCATATTTTATCTAAATTAGACTCAACCTTGCGTCGTGAGTTTGAAGCGAAGTACAGCAATTTAGAGCTTCCTTCTTATATTCAATTAACAGAATTTTTAAATTCAAAGTGTGAGGCACTTTTGAGAGATAGTCATTTTTCCGATACGCCCAAGACTACTCAAGTCAAAGAATTTCACAATAACCAATCTAATAGTTTAAATAAATCTTATAACAGTAATTATTTTAAACGACCAAATGTAACACATACATTAATTGTAGACAATAATAATAGTAAAGAGAATACAATTACAAACAGTTTTAATAAAATTAATTTAAAGTGCCTATTTTGTTCTGAGGCCCATTCAATTACACATTGTAAATCATTTTTAGCTAAATCCGTCGATGAACGTATGTCATTCGTTGTTCAAAACAGATTATGTTTCAACTGTCTCAAGTCTTCCCATCAACTGAAGGATTGCAATTCCATTTTTCGTTGTTTAAAATGTAAGCATAAGCATCACACACATCTCCACAATGATCGTGAAAATATAAAAGCTACTACATCTGAATTTCAGTCTGCCGATTCGAAATCCGTTTCCCTTTTTACTAAGGGGGAACATACTACCTTACTCACAAGGGCCTCGACAAACACAACGGTACTTTTGGCTACGGCTCTAGTTCAGGTAAAAGATTCTGGTGGACAGTATCAGTCTTTCCGAGCACTGTTTGATACTGGCAGCCAGAACAATTTAATTACATGTAAAGCAGTTCACTGTTTGAATCTCAAGCCTACTTTATGTGATGCATATATTCACGGCTTGGGTGATGTTGCGGCAACTATATCTGGCAAAATTCAATGCTCCATCGCGTCAAAGAATAGTCCCTTATTCGACATTGACATGCATATTATCTCAAATATTTGTGGTGAACAACCTATAGCAAGAGTTAATACGACAGGGTGGCCACATATTAATTCACTACCGTTAGCGGATCCCGGATTTGATATTCCGGGACCAATTGATATTTTATTTGGCGCTGATGTCTTTGCAGAGTCTTTATTAGGTCATCATCGTATAAAGGGTACTGCAAATTTGCCCCTTGCAATCAATTCGGTTTTCGGTTGGCTTCTGCTTGGTAGAACGCCACTGGTCACTTCCTCGTTGGTACAAACATCTTCAAAATCCGATAATGATTTGGCTTCAATTGTTCAACGATTTTGGGAGCTGGACAATGTTCCTCGTGCTTCGTCACTTACACCAGAAGAGATCGCATGTGAGCAGTCTTATGTTACTAGTCACTATCGTGATTCGACAGGGAGATATGTGGTTCGACTTCCATTCAAAGAAAATGGGGAGCCATTATTCCTTGATTCTCGTGAGATTGCATTAAGGCGATTTCGAGCTATTGAACGCCGTTTGTCACGTGATCCTGTTCTTTACAAACAGTACTCCGAATTTATGGAGGATTATGAAGAGTCAGGTCACATGTCTTTGGTTGATTCTAGAGAGGTAGGCCAAGGTAAGTTTTATATACCTCACCATTGTGTTTTGAAACCGGATAGCACCACTACAAAATTGCGTGTCGTCTTTGATGCGTCTGCCAGAGATGCTAATGGAAAATCCTTGAATGATGCCCTGCTAATAGGACCTAAACTTCAATCGAATATCGTGGGTATTCTTCTTCGTTTTCGACTTCATGCGATTGTTTTCGTGGCTGACATACGTCAGATGTACAGGCAAATATCAATGTCTGACGATCACCGAGATTATCAGAGAATCTTTTGGAGAACCGCTCCCGATCACGTTCTGCAGGAGTTTCGACTGAATACCGTAACTTATGGTGTTTCGTCTGCACCCTTCCTTGCTTGTAGAACTATACAACAACTAACAGAGGACGAGGGGTCTCGTTTTCCTATGGCTAAGAAAATCTTATCGACTGACATATATGTGGACGATGTTTTATCGGGTTGTGATAGGCTGGCGGATGCATTGGAGGCAAAATCACAAATAGTCAACCTTTTTAAATTGGGACACTTTCAACTAAGGAAATGGGCAAGCAATTCGTCGGAGGTGTTATCGGATCTTTCTCAGTCAGATTGTCTTTTCGACCCTAGATCGCTTTCTGATGGTCAGCTTCCTACGCTTAAGGTCCTCGGTCTAAAATGGGACCCAGGTTCCGATGCTTTTTTATTCGATGTAAAATCGTCCGACCGTGTCTGTACGAAGCGGGTTATTCTGAGTGAGATTGCACGCATTTTTGATCCATTGGGTTTCCTAGCACCGCTTGTTATTCAGGCAAAGTGTTTGATGCAAAAGCTTTGGATTCTCGGTGTCTCTTGGGACGAAGATCCTCCCAAAGAAATCTCCAGCTTGTGGGAGGCTTTCTGTGGCCAGTTGCCTATTCTTACCGAGTTGCGAATCCCTCGTCGTCTCACCGTGGATAATATCGATGCATACGAACTCCACGGGTTCTGCGACAGTTCGGAACTCGCCTACGGAGCTGTAATCTATTTACGCATTTTATGCCATGACGGACCTATTCATACTCGATTGTTGTGCGCCAAGGCACGTGTTGCTCCACTTAAGAAGCTTTCATTACCTCGATTGGAGCTCTGCGGAGCTGTAATGCTTGCAGACCTGGCCAAATTCGTCCTAGATACCTATCAGACCAAAATTTCAACTCTTAAAGTTTTCTTGTGGTCGGATTCTACCGTTGTTTTATACTGGCTCCGTTCACATTCTTCCCGTTGGACCACTTTTGTCGCAAATCGTGTCAGTCATATACAGGACATTTTTCCTGCTGAATCTTGGAATCATGTCATATCACGCGATAATCCTGCTGATGTGTGTTCGCGTGGACAACTCCCAAAAGACCTTTTGGGAAACTCGTTATGGTGGGCGGGGCCCTTTTGGCTCTCGCAGCCTTCGAATTGTTGGCCAAACTCCGTAAAATTCCCTTCTCCTATTGGCGAAGAGCAACAAGCTGTGCGAACAGAAGAGCGACATTCTGTCATGTTGATTGCTCCATCAAGTGATCATCAAGATTCAATTATTGATTACTTACTATGCAAATTTTCCTCGTTGGATAAAATTACTCGTATTATGTCTTATATTCGCCGATTCCTTGATAACATTAGTAACAAAACTATACGTCAGTCTCGTAAGGGATCTATTTTAACTGAGCTTGAAAACTATCGATCGCTATTAGCTATTGTAAAGTTTGTTCAGAAGTCGTCTTTTTATAATGAAATTCAAAAACTTAAATTAAGTCAACCATTACCCAAACCGTTGCGTAAGCTGAATCCCTTCGTTGATGAAGACGGTATTCTCAGGGTGGGCGGTCGGTTATCTCGAGCTGGTTTGGAGTTTGAACAAAAACACCCAGCACTCTTGCCTAATGATCATCCCCTTACTTTCAAACTTATCGAATCTATTCATCGTCAGCACTGCCATACCGGACACAATACTACTCATTATTTACTTTTACAACGTTTTTGGGTTTTGTCAGCTAAGCGAGCAATTCGTCGTTGTCTTTCACAATGCATTCGATGTTTTCGAACTCGCCCAGTAACCTTGGAACCTTATATGAGTGACCTCCCTTCTTACCGCGTAAATCAGGTCAAACCCTTTTCGGTTGTAGGCGTTGATTTCGGCGGACCGTTCCGTATCAAACTCGGAACCCACCGTGGAGCTAAGATGGACAAAGCGTACTTGTGTTTGTTTGTCTGTTTGGCAACAAAAGCAGTCCATTTAGAGGTGGTTTCAACTTTATCTACGGAGGGTTTTTTAGCCGCGTTACGTAGGTTCGTGGGTCGTCGTGGACGATGCAGTATCATTCATGCTGATTGTGGTACTAATTTCATTGGTGCACGCAATTACTTGACGTTACTCGAACATGCGTTAGAGACGGAACACATTAGGTTCGAATTTAACCCCCCTTCAGCCCCTCACTTCGGCGGTGTGTGGGAAATCCAAATCAAGGCTGCAAAATCAATTTTATATCGTACCATTGGCAACCAAGTGTTAACTTTTGAGGAGCTTACCACTTTATTCGTACAAATTGAATCAATACTAAATTCGAGACCTTTATGTGCATTGAGCGCTGACCCTAACGACTTGAATGTTTTGACTCCGGGTCATTTTTTGACACTGGAACCTCTTACTAGTATTCCAGATGAGGATCACTCAAACGTAAAATTATATCGATTAAACCGTTGGCAATTGATTCAATCGTTTGTTCAACATTTTTGGACTCGTTGGAAGAACGAATACCTAAATTCGTTAACTCAACGCGCAAAATGGACGAAAGCGTCTAAACCGTTATCCTTAAATTCGGTTGTTCTTATCAAAGATGATAATCGTACTCCATTGAACTGGGCTTTAGGAAGAGTTAGCGATTTACATCCGGGCTTGGACGGAGTAATCCGTGTAGCAACTGTGAAGACTAAAGATAGTCTCATCAAGCGACCTCTTGTTAAACTATGTCCTCTTCCCATAGAATCATAAATTAACTTATACTCATAGATTAATTTTCATAATCGTATGTCATAGCTCATAGTTAGTTATTAATCGTTTCTCCATTACTTTGCACTCTTAGTTTTAGAGATTTTTTTTTTGTTGTTATTCGGTATATATATAATTTCGGTACAGTAGGTATTTTATTCAATTCTTTAGTTTTCGTATCCGGAAAATACCAGCTGTATTTTGGTGGGCGGTATGTTTACTCTTCGTTCAAAATCGCGGCTATCGCCAAATACTCGCGAGCGGCTTGACCAATAGCGTCGCCCCATTCCACGGGCATACCGATGGTAGTTGATTAGTATCGGCTACCTCAGTGTGATCGCGCGTCCGAGCTGTGAGGGACTCTCCAGTCAAGCTGCCAAGTAACGAGCCTAATTTTGATGTGCACGCGCTGTACGCGTGGTACCGTCAGCCAGGACTCCGGAGTTGCAGGGACATCTTGTCCACACGGTGTGGAAAAGCCAGCTACCATCGGTAAGTGTTAGCTTAGGTTGAGCCGCATTCGATTATTTGTTGGCGGGACTTGCATCCCGACCCAGAGTGACGTCACTGGCCACCTCCGGCAGGGTCATTTCGTCACAGACCTGATTACATTAAAATAATCTACTACAACGAATATTGTGGTTGTATGATAACCATACATGATGGGTCAAAGTACCATCCAAAATAAAAATAGCTATGACTGACAAATATTTTAGGTTGGGAACTTAGCGATTAAGTATTTTCAAAGGTACGTTGTACTTTCAGTAATAAACAAGCCCTAACCAAAATAATTTCATTATTTTGAGTGGTATTCATGCGAATTCAAGCTACCATGTCTATTTTCCAGTACACAAGATTTTGAAAATATACTAAATAATTTATTGATTATAAACCATATTTTTTTTTGCTAAGGTCCAGTTTTAGTTATTTGAGAAAATATACTGGCTAATGTTATAATAATTATGTTGAACACACAGAAAAAATAACACACACACTTAACTATGTTAAGTTCATAACATATTTTTAGTTAAAATGTCAATTGGCCATGAATGTCTAAATTATTTACACTAACTGCCGCACTCAGAGACGTCAAATAACGATAATGAGTACTTAACGTCAAAAAATGACAATTCAAAACTAGTCTCTATTCTTGCTAGGTCTATGGTCTTGATTTGAATGAAAATTTTTGACATTAAATACTCATTAAAGATAATTGACGTCTCTGAGTGCGGCAGTAAGATTCTTAAAACAAGCCTTAATGCTTAAAATTTGTGTTTTAAGTTTTATCTGGCATGTTCAACATAAAATATACTGTTCAACACTTTCTCAACACATTGAACATTGTTCCTGCGTAATAATTGAAGTGGAGACGCTATTTGCAAAAACAGCCCTCTTGATCAACAATGAATAGATCAATAATAGAATTACAAGTCCCAATGAAAAAATAACTACCTAAAAAAATTTCGCTTAGCTAACAAATACAATTAAGTTACTGTTTACAATACACCTATCCTGTCCCTATAAGCCAAAAATCAGTAACAGAAAAAATATTATTCTGATTATAGTTAAATAAGATATTTTAATCAAATTAATATCTAACGGGCGATGGTCTATCTCTTTTAAAAACCATAGATAGTCCACTAAAAACATTGCGTAAGTATCTAAATTCCATCTAAAAAAGGACTAAACAACTTGTATCTACCTATTGAATGAATTTACTAAAACCAATATACTGAATTTCGCGGAAATTGCTTGTGTTGAAACAACGCTTTTTGGCTTATGAGGGTAGTATTGAAATAACGGTCAGTTTCAATATTCTAACTAACGAGAGATAAGAGTTAAGCTTACTAAAGTTATGTTGCCTACAGCATTGATTGTTAAATATATTAGCGTTTGCTAGGCAACTAAGCTGTGGTAGGCTTACCTTGATCTGTGGATAGAATATTCAAAATGGCCGTCAAAACAAAGATGGCTCAAGTCACTCGCGCTAACTGAAAACTGTGTCGTTAGGCAGCTCAATGTTCATTGGCGCGCCGCCAGTCTCAGCCATATCCGTCAATATGACGCCGGACAGCGTTTCCAGCGATTGACGCACCTGGAAATAAATTCCAGAAGATATATTATACGACTTGTACGACACTATTATTAGGACATAAACAAAATGTGAATGAGGAGCTCGCTAGCGGTGCGGCATAGCCTGCGATTGCGTAACCAAGCAATGTCGCTAAGGCCGGTCATTGGATGGGTGACCAAAAATGTATTATCTCGAGTTCCGCCGTACTTCGGAGGGCACGTTAAGCCCTTGGTCCCGGATGCATCTGCAGTCGTTAATACACACCAACCTGCACTGGTCCAGCGTGGTGGGTTATGGCCTAATCTCCCTATATTCTTCCATCCATAGGGAAGGTCCGACATTCAAAGGGCTGGTGATGATGATGATGACTGAACGACACTCTCATTGAGACACAAACAAAATGTAGTGAACGCAGAGCAGAATACAATTGTCACCATCCCTAATTTCATCTGCAGCGAGTGTCATAAAATGCGAACAAGACTCCGAAGGACCAAAAATGAGACAACACATTTTCCTTACTTTTTACACCGGTTAACTGGTAGATAGTAAAGTTTAAATAAAATTCCCAAGTAAATACACGTGGAATAGGCAGCAGCGTTCCTGGTACAACACTAAGGAATACTGCAATTGATCAATAAGCAATTGTAACTCATAAGTTTAACTTATTGCTACACTATTGCATTAGGATAAATTAGGGATGGTGACAATTGTATTCTGCTCTGCGTTCACTACATTTTGTTTGTGTCTCAATGAGAGTGTCGTTCAGTAATCATCATCATCACCAGCCCTTTGAATGTCGGACCTTCCCTATGGATGGAACATACACACATATATACATAAATCACGCCTATATCCCCGAAGGGGTAGGCAGAGGTGAACTAGCACCCACGTTTCGCCAGATATGATAGGTCCCGTGTAATAGGTGGCGAGCCTATTGCCATTTATCGGGTACAATAGTCGCAGTAGGTACATTGCTAGGTGGTATAAGAGGAACGCTGCTGCCCATTCCTCATGACTGATTTATCCGTAGTCGCCTTGTACGGCACCCATGGGAGAGATTGGGGGTAGTGACAATTGTATTCTACTCTGCCGTCACCACACGGCCGATTAGGATAAATACCCTGTAAAAATAGGGTTTGAATAGCAATGAGCAATGGGCAGCAGCGTTCCTCGTACACCAACTAGCAATTTGTTTTTCGTGCCCGATAAATGGCAATAGGCACATGGGACTAAACCTAGATGGCGAAATGTGGGTGTTCATTCAACTCTGCCTACCCCGGGATATAGGCTTTACTTATGTATTATGTGTGTAAAACAATATCATCTAATATGCCAATCGGCTTAAATTTACCTTTGTTAAAAGTATGAGGTTTGTGGATAGGAAAGCGTGTAGTTCTCCCGCCGCTCGGCCATGTAGTCTCGCCCGCCACCTGACCAGCTCCGAATACAGTTCCTCGCCCGACAGCCGGCTTATATCCTCCTGTAAGAGATGCAAATTAATTTTATATACATACAATACATAAATCACGCCTATATCCCCGAAGGGGTAGGCAGAAGTGAACTAGCACCCACGTTTCGCCAATTATGTTAGGTCCCATGTAATAGGTGGCGAGCCTATTGTCATATATCGGGCACAAAAGTCGCAGTACATTGCTATTGCTAGGTGGTATTAGAGGAACGCTGGTGCCCATTTCTCATCATTGATTTATCCTTAGTCGCCTTGTACGACACCCACGGGAGAGATTTGGGGTGGTGACAATTGTATTCTACTCTGATGTCACCACACGGCTAATTTTATATTGTTTCAATATAACTGTTTGGATAATTGCAAAAAAGCGCCATCTATTGACGACGGCAGGCCCCACGTTCAAAATGCTCGATTCGGTTGTTTTTCCTCACCAAATTCACCGAGTAAATAAGACACATTTTATTAATTAATTTCCTTTATCATCATCTTCCTCCAGTGTTCCAGGGTTATCTGGATTCGGCAAAGTTTGTTTCCTCTTTATTTAAATCGATATTTAACTCTTTTTTAATTCGTATCACACATACATCACACCCTAGAGGTACTAGTAGTAAATTACTCTATAGAGAAGTTACGGAAAGGACTATATCGCGACCGATGAATGGAGAGAATGATTAGGAAGAAAATATTCAACTTTCAGCAGTATTACGCTAAGTTTTGGCCTAGATTTTGACACGCCTCTTAAGATATGCTGTTGTTTGTGATTTGCCGTCCACGATTGAGGTCCATGCATATACAACACAACTAAGCTCACAATTACCTCCGGCCGTACCCTGTTAACGTACAGCTTGTACGCCAGAAATGTAGCCGAGAATGTCAGAAGTACAGCGATCAGTACGAGGAGGGCCCTCCACCACCGGCTGGCGGGCCGCTTCGGCGCCGTGCTTCCCGTCAAGAGCGCTGGTTGAATCACTGCTGCACCTGGTAAAAAATAAAAAATAAAATGTGTTATTACTCATCACCCTAAACTGTAGATTATAATTATACCAGCCCGGCTGGCATGACCACCCAAACACGATATGATATAGCCATTTATCGCATCGAACTTACAAAAGTCATTGGATTTAAGACATTTCAAAGCGATGAATGGCTATATCTTTATGATTTAACCTTTGAGACTTAATCAATTTTCAATTCAGGCTTATTAAAGTGGTACACGCGACGGCGTTTAAATTGCGATCTGAGGCTTTCTTTTTTGCCGCCCGAGTTAAGTTAATAATTTTATGTCACCCCATGACTAGAACATGGGATTTTCCGTACGCGTAGCGGGCGACAAAGTCCACTTTATGGTCTGGTGTGACATAAAAACACTATAGTAATATTTCATTACTCTTCGCATGTAGTGTATAGCACGAATCTTTTTTTACTTTATGTGGCATGTCCTATCGGATGTTGGCGACTACCTTTGCCATATAAATTATAATGACAGTTTTATCATGCCAGTGAGTGTGGCAGTGTCTTTAATATTTGTCCAGTTCTTCATATTTACAAGCACGAATAGCTTACTGCTTCCGAGTTTTAAATAGGTAATGAGGCTTTAGTCTGGTGTAATTTTTATGACGAACACGGTCCTTCGAGCCGGATCAAGAAACAATAATTATCATCAACACAGGTCCTTGTCCAGTTCTTCATATTTACAAGCACGAATAGCTTACTGCTTCCGAGTTTTAAATAGGTAATGAGGCTTTAGTCTAGTGTAATTTTTATGACGAACACGGTCCTTCGAGCCGGATCAAGAAACAATAATTATCATCAACACAGGTCCTTCGAGCCGAGAAAGAATAATTATCATGATCACATCACTCAGCCCTTTAATGTCCACATTGCTGGGGCACGGGCCTTCGCTATGGATTGAAGAATATAAGTAGAGGGATAGGGAACAAGAAACAATAATTATACTGACTGCGTGAGATTGAGGGCCTGTTTCACAATCGACAAGTAAGTTCGAAGTAGCTTACTTCGCAGATCATTTGACAGTTGTAATATTGAGTATATGTCAATTGAACTGCAAAGTAAGCTACTTCGAACTTACTTGTCGATTGTGAAACAGGCCCTGAATATCTGTAATATGTTGATTGTAAAACTCACCGGGCGGTATTATGGGTTCTGATTCTCTAACGACGGTATCTGGCACGTCGTGGTGGTCACCACCCGCTGAACTGCTGTCGTCCTCGGGCGAGTACTCTGAAGCGTCCAAATCCACCTCTGATGTTCGAAGCTCCTAGGAATGGGATCGATATTTACATTTATGAAGTATTTGTTAAAAAATATATGTGTATATATTCTACAGGACACTGATGGGGACTACATAGGCGGTATAGGCATCAGGCAGCATAGCTATGAAGTGCTTCAACGAACAAGAGTATACGCCAGGCTCACTCTTAATTATTTGATTATATTTGAGTATTATTTGAAATAGTAATATAATTAAATTTTACAAAAATATTATATAATTCAAGAAAATAAAGTTAGAAAAATTCTAAAAACCATTGTAATGATGCGGATATTTATTTTATTACGCGTCCTCATTTCCTTTTATCCCTAAAATGACAAATGTTCTTAAACTTTTAGTCGTTATCTTACTCTAAGTCGCCTTGTACAAATCCCACGAAAGAGTTAGAGGTGGTGACAATTACATTCTTTGCCGTCACCACACGGCACTCTCTTTTTTGTTAAGACGATGATGATATTAGTCAAAGTCAAGGACTCACAAAAGAGTCTCTCTCACCTGAGGCTTAGGTTCCGGCGTCTTCGTTGCCTTCCACACGTGCGTCATGAGCTTGTAAGTAGAGTCGCGCGAGAGAAGGGACCCGAACACGTGTCTCTCGTCCCTCGTGCAGACGCCCACTGCGTTCGGGATTATGCGCGCCACCTTCTCTTTCGTTATCCGGAGTACCGAGGTCGTCGGGATCAGCAGCTGGAACGGGTTTTGGGCTGATTAGAGACGTTTTATTAACCAAGTCACCTTATAAATCCGAGTCTTTATTTTTATTGTATAGATTTACAGCCCATATGTGAGATTTTAGCGGTCTTTAAAAAGGTAACTATCGTAAAAATGTCCAAAATACAAAGTCCAATAACGAAACTTTCTCATACTGAAAAAAAAATACATTTACAAAAATCCATAAATTTATATTTCACGCCTATTTATCAGGAGTTGGCAAAGATGTATTAACACCCACACATTGCCAACTATGCTAGGTCCCATCCCATGTAATATTAGATCAATTCCCGATGGTCTAGTCCCGTAAATGGGATACCTGAAAGAACGGTTTCGTCCTCCGTAAAGCTGACCCCTAAATTAAAGTAATAATCGATATTTTTCGGCTAAAAGCCTATTATATCTGGGCTATATAAAAGGCACTGGAGCATGACATTGATTGATCAGTAGCATCCACGCCATTAAACTAAAAAAATAACGCCCAAATGTCTCGTTGACGGGGCAAGATAACCAACAAAGGGGTTATTTGCCCTATAGATGAAATGGGGGCAAGTTAGGTCCATTACCATTAATCAACGTGTTCCATCAGTGCTTTACAGAGTTGACATGATACAGTTACGAATAGGAAGATTCATGTTAATGACTGTCCTGTCATGTCTGCCGATATACTCGCACTATCTGGGTCAAGGAATACTAGTTACCCTAATCCAATTCATATTCGACTTAGGCGACTAACTAATACCACACGTGACTGACCAACTACACTAGTATGTTCAATATGTTCATACCTACTTCATTTAGAAAAAAAATATTTGATTAAATATTTAAACATACTATAAACGATAATTGTATCGATAATCTATCTACATCGATATTGGTAAGTAAGTATAAAGAATTTTATTGCGTAGTAAATACAATAACAATTTTGGTTTTCAATCTAAAATTGTTTTCTATAATTTACCTAAATAATAGTAAGCTCATTTCGAAAACAGCTATAAAGTTATCATTTTTAAGTTACGTAATAAGATATTTCAAATAATGGGCAGCAGCGTTCCTTGTTAGCAAACCTCGAAGGGGTGGTAGGCAGAGTTCAATTAACACCCTAGTTTTGTCAATTATGTCCGGTGATAATTATATATTAGGGGGCGAGCCTATTGCTATCTATCGCGCACGTAAATTGCTTAGTAATATCCGGTATATTATGATATTTATGATAGAACGTCGATATTAATTAACGCAGCATCAAGCATCATTGTAGCAGTTATCTCAATCGCAAGGTTACAGGCTAAAGGTTACGTAGCAACACCGCTGTGTTAATTTGAGGTTAAATCAACTGGTTGCACTACACACATTATGCGATAAAATACAAGTCCCCTTTGCTGACCCACTTAATGTTTTAAATCTGGCCTCGGCACGTTTGTCGTTCGTTACGTTTGTCTTGTATAATTTTTATGGAACAACAACATAAGACAATTCCTGGTTTACACATGACGTCAATTAAAGAAAAACTGAGTGAACGGAACTGAACAAAATTTTCCTTATTAAGAAACAAAAAACGAAATAACTCAAAAACACCTTTAAACATTGTGTGTTCTAAATATAACATCTTAAGAGCTGGCTACTACAAGCTACGTCACAGTTGTTCCCCCCGTGCCACCACCCGCACGCAGCACTGGCCAGAGTATTCTAAAAATTGTTCTACTAAAAGGTTCAATATTGCGTACCCCGATTCAATACATTTTCAATGTAGATAGACTAAAGTCACAAAACTGGAAACTTATAAATGAAGCAATATATTAAAATTCTATCTAGTCTCTATAATGTCTTTTAACGCTACACATTTAACTCCTTGTATACATATTTTTAGGCTGAATAGAAGGACCTATGTAATTATCTCTCAAAAAAAACGATTACTGATTTGGAAAAAAGACCACCATATGTACAAGCATGAACTGTATGGATCATCATAGCACTCTTTACATGGTCCTTCCTACAGATTTATTACTAGCTTCTTTCGCGATGACGCCTGACTGATATGAATGGAAGAGGAAACACTTTGCACCGACCCCAGATAACCTGGGAACATGACAGTAAAAAAATAACGAATAATTTTAAGTATATTAATTAACTATACTTAAAATTAATTTTAAACTTAAAGTAACTTTACTTTTTGGCGGCAGGAATTTGTATACCCTTTCTATTTACAGCGCACAATTGACAACATTTCAAAAATGACAACCTCCCAAAATAAAAATACCGTTTCTTTATTTTCCAATCCTGACTTCGAAAATATTTTTATAATTTTTTTTATTACTTAATTACAGAGAAAAAAAATAAAATGTAAAAAACATGCGATGACGTCACGGTGGTGGATGTATGAATTGAATCGTTTGCCTTCCTACATGGAAGAATAAAAAAGTTATCATAGACATGATGACAGACGTCAGTCATAATCAAATCCAATTTCATTAATTGTCATCGTCGAAATTAACAATATTAGAGTAGCAATAAATTGAAATCCTTCATAAACTTTAATTTAAAACGTATTTGACTTTGAAATTAATTTCAAACATTTCTGATAAAATATTTTTATTTTCGACACCGGAAACGCCAGTTCGTCAATTTTGACAAGTGAACTTTTTATTTTTCGAGTCAAGAGTGATTTCTCCATTCATCCACGACGGTGACGTCATTTGGCGCTTACGTCTGTTTAGAATGACCGGTATTTCAATCATGATTTTTTGTATGAAAACGACGGAATTCAGAAGAAATAAAAAATATATGGGTGTCTTCATTTTCGGTTTAATTTCATATAACATCATAATAAAGGTATGTTGTCAATTAAAGGCACAAACGGAGGTATAATTAAAAAATGTCGAGTGAGAGTGGTCGCGAGCGGCCTCTTTACCTTGGTCACATATCCGAAGACGTTGGAATAGAATGCGAAGTAATTTTTCGTGATGTACAACTGACCCTGCAGTAGCAGATCGCCAACCAGCGCGCAAGAGTAATCTGCAAACAAACGGCAATCAATCAGTACTACAATACAATGCGGTGGCTTGCGCAAAAGTCGAGGTCAATGTCGGGGCCCGGTTACACCAATTTTGTGCCGTTGCAACGGGCCGCTTTGGCTCAACGGTGCGCTGGAGTTTCGAATACAGAATACACCCGACTAGACTATGAATATTTAACAAAACGTCGGCAAGCTGTCCTAAGCAATGGGACGTAAGTTAAAGTTCTAGGGTTATGAACGATACAACGATACATAAACCACGTCTATTCATCCCTTAAGGGATAGGCAGAGGTTTATTTAGTATCCACATTTCACGAACCCAATGAATGTTAGGACCCATGTAACAGGGAGCAAGTCTATAGCCATTAATCCGGCGGGTAATCGCAGGATATTGCTAGGTGACATAACAAGAAAGCTGCTGCCAATTCCTCATCACTATTTTAACCCTTCACACATCGATATCACACGGAAAATATATTAACAATATGATATACCTAATATCACATAAAAGATTTTAAAATGTTTTACGTTTTCCTATAATTGCAGCGACCACATTCGATAATTCGTTTTTTGTATCAATCAACTATTTCTAGACAATTCACCACAAATCAATAAAAGCTTTGGTAAAACTGATCAAAAAATAGTATACAAAAATATAATTTATGATCAAAAAAAGTTCAAGGTTAACATGTTAAAACTAAATTTATCTAGGTGTTGCTAGTTCAACCGGTTTCTATAAGTCACCATAAATATATTATTTTTTTATAGTTTAAAAATATTTAGGAACCTACAAAGGTACCTACTCAATTGCAACATTACAAATGTCCAGGAGGCCTAAACAAAGTAACATACTGACAAAGATAACGAAGTTCGATAAAGCAAAATGTATGGGATTTGACGTAAGTCGTCGTGAAATCACGTGACCAAAATCGTCTTCGTAAGTTCCTAGTTATCTTGGTAGCGCAAGCTCAGACGCTGTAGATACCAACGTAATATGGCCGATCGTGACGAACTTCGACACGTTATCGTTATGAAACGATTGCCACTTGGCTTCGGGCCCTGACTCGTTCAAATCCGAATTTGCTTTTAGATAACTAGAGCTGACATTAGTAACAAATAAAATAAAGTTAAAAATGATTTATCCGGATGCGGGAATCGAACATGCATCCTCTGCAATCCAGGCAGAATAGTTTGTATTGATTGATATCAGACCTGTTCGGAGGAAGGGGGAGAAGAGGAGAGCAAGAGGAAAACCGCTGAAGAGGAGAATGGATTCCGTGAGAAACGACATGAACGTGACAGGAGTGAATGTGTAGATGACAGCTAACAGGAGTGAATGGGAGTAGAAAACATACCTAATGCGACGACCCCAACTGAATAGTATAAGGGCAAGAGGACGATGATGCTATAATACCTGTTCGACAATTCGAACACAATAACCAATCATATTAAGTACACATAGTATGTAATGCAGTTATAGAGTTTGTATTTACAGAATAGAAGACAAAAGACAATGTCTCTAGTTTACTACGTGAACCTAACGACCTTGGCAAAACGACAGTCAAGTTGAAATTTGGAACGGAAACAGAAACAATCAAAAGAACTGTTATTTAGTAAAGTGCAAAGCCTATTAATAACTAGTTTTAAGAGCTAACCAGCTGAGTTGGTATTTCCAACAAAACTGGTTTCTTAAACGCAACTGAATTTAAATCTGCCCGTTTTAAATTTTAAGTAACACAATATTGTATTTAACCCCCACAAAGAAGCGATGTATGAAATTTATATAATGTAATTTATATAATATAATGGATTACACCAAATTATAGCAACTACTTTTTATACCGTACTACCCTAATTATGGCATAAAATAATTATGATATAAAACACTCTTTAGTGAATGAACTGCAAAAATATATTTAATTAATTACACATTTTTATGTGTGTGAAAAATATGTGCATCAACATAGTCATCATCATGGGATATTAAAAAGGCTGGCCTTTTCTAAGGCCCATTTATTAATAACGGCGCACGGCAGAACACAACTTAGTATATTTTTGGTCACCCGTCTAATAGTCGACTTTGGCGAAGATTACTTAGTTTATGCGATCGCAGGTTGAGCAGTCTAACTAACTAACTTCGGCCTCGAGCTCTTCATTAATATGTGCAAATGTCAATAATTACGATTAGCAGTACAAATGATTATTTGTCAATATAGTATATAACAAAATATCTCTATTGTTTATCCGCCGTGTGGTGACGGCAGAGTAGAATACAATTGTCACCACCCCAAATCTCTCCCGTGGGTGTCGTACAAGGCGACTAAGGATAAATCAGTGACGAGGAATGGGCAGCAGCGTTCCTCTTATACCACCTAGCAATGTACTGCGACACTTTTGTGCCCGATATATGGCAATGGGCTCGCCACCTATTACATGGGACCTAACATGGTTGGCGAAACGTGGGTGCTAGTTCGCCTCTGCCTACCCCTTCGGGGATATGGGCGTGATTTATGTATGTATGTATGTATGTCTATTGTTTATTTTTACTCATCGTTCCTCAAATTAATTGTGATTGAAAATATAATAGTTTAGAAAAAAAAAGTTACAAAAGAAGTTAAAAAAAAGAACGGTTCAGAATGTGAACTCTCAGGACGTAAATTAATATAGATAATTAAACATTGTATGGTCCAGATACTGTCGTGGGCTGCGACGCTGCTGGTACAGTTAGTTTAGTATAAAATACGAGGCCCGTGCATGAAACGCTGTTGAAATAGTTACGATAGTTTGGTTATCTTTAGCCCCAATTATGTAATAGATTGTTGTCCAGCAGCTATTTGTGATTCATGTCAATGCCGTACCAACATGTCGGTTAGTGGCTAAACTAAGTGAATTTTGTTCGCGCATTATGATTTCTGGACTAGCAAAGAAATCTAGGTGTGTTTACAAAATGTTACTTCTGTATGTTTAAATTGCTCTTTTAGATCGTCTCCTAGCAAATTCGTAAGGGTTAATCGGCTAAAAGTTTGGTTGCACCTTCGCTGCAAGGCGACACTTCTCCATCTATCTTTACTAATAAATAGCATAGGGTGTTGTTATGAACTTTTACTTTTTTGAAAATAACGTTCAAGAGGACATGAAGCAAAATCTTTACCATGAAATCGATTTTGGGGACGATCGTTAAGAATATGATAGAATACAACTGAATAGAATCAGGAATAAAAATCATTAAGAGAAGCTTTTTTTCAACCATGTTGTCGTTTCTCACAAGAAATGTCATTAACTTCTCTCTATATGGATCTCAGTTTAGTTATTTGTTTTGCTGAGTATAAGTTAAATCCTTAGACATGACATTTACGATATAATCTGATGTTGTGTATATTTGCTGTACATTTTTTATTCGGTCAAAGTTATCAGTTACATAAAGATTTAGAATTTTGATTTGTTTTTTAATATTTATTCGATTTCGGGGACACAAGACTAACTTAGATTCGATTGTTAGTCAAAATAGGCTACTTTTAATTATTATTATATTAATTTATTAAGATTTCATTACCCAAGTTCTTTTCTGAACTTAAATTATTAACTTATATACCCACGTTGCGTATCAATAATTTCATTTTAGCAATCTAAATCAATAAAAGTATAGTACATTTAACAGAACAAATATGGTTGCGCGAACTAGAAAGGAAAGTTGCTGCTCTTCATTCCAATCCTGATATAATCATTAATTAAACAGTTACCATATCGATAGAATGCCGACTTTCGATGCATGTAAACAACTGGAGTCTAATCGTGTTATTGTATTTAATTTTTATAGAGATAATCGATATTAAAATATGTGATTCCGTAATGACCAATAGCCACTTTTAAATTAATTTTTCCAAATGAGATAAGTGACGCTATAAAAAATTCCAGGAAAATGCGATGTTGTTTTGGCAAGAATTCGTGGTTTTAAAAAACACGCTTCTTCTAGACCTTATTTAGAGTTTCGTGGTCTATCCAACTAATAATGAAACAGGATTCAAATATTGTCCGTGTGGTGACGGCAGAGCAGAATACCTTATAAATAAATGATGAATAGTCACCACCCCCATTTCTCCCGCGGATGTCGTACAAGGCGACTAAGGTTTAAGACAGCAATGAGTAATGGCAGAAGCGTTACTCTAGCAATATACTGCGATACAAGGCAATCCTAATTGGCGAAACGTAGGTACCCCTTCCAGGATATAAGCGTGATTTATGTATGTATGATTCAAATATTTTGTACGAAATTAACTGCCAACTAACTGATTGGACACTTAACCGGAGATGGTGGCACTGGTCCTTTTAGGCCCGAATTCTCCAACACGTAAAACAAGCGATTAAAAGATAACCGTCAGTTTATGACAGTTCTTCCATACGATAAAATATTAAAAAGAGACGGTTAAATAATAATCGCCTGTTTAAGTGTTGGTGAACTCCAGCCTTAGAAGAATGAGAATTGAGAGAGCGAGAACACTCACAATTGAGCACCTTCTCCTCCGGGCCTACTTGAGGGAAATGCCTCTGGAACTTCTTCTGTCTCGACTTGCCCGGTTGCTTGCCGTCCTTGTCTGCGTGTGCGCCGGCTCCGACAGCAGCCAAGCGGACCGAAGGCGCTGACCCCGACAAGGGCTTAAGCGCATGTCTATGGACAAAATTATAACCATTATGAACAAAGAAATGGTAAGAAGAAAACGAAAAATTTTTGGACTTATTGGTGTTCTCCCTGCTAACCACTCTAAGTAGGGTCGGTACAACATATCTTTCTATTCCACTATCCTCTATCAGAGGTGAGCTTAGCAATAACTCCCCCCTTCCTCATATATCTTTCACACAATCCATCCATGGCTCCTTCGGTAACAATCATCACTCCTCATCACTGCGCGTACCACTGTTGCTACTCAATTTTTCATGATTATAGGCTACTTTCAAACTTACTCTGACGTACTCATTGCTTTTTCTCGGATTTTTTTTTGGGGACTCATTCTATTAATATAGAGGTTTTTCTTTTAAGATAAATTAGGGATCTACTGTCGTTTTGCAGCTCTTGCATTATTTATTATGCGCTCTTACAATTCGATTTACGACAGTATTATGTAACCAAAGTTCAAACTAAAGACAATTATTCCTCGGCTCTGAGATCGTGGTCGGAATAAAATAAGTACTTACCTACACATAGCGCAAAAATCTCTACTTGTATTACTGTAAACTGGATGCAATTGAAGACATTTTAAAGCAAGGCCGCGGTAAATAACTTTGATTTTCATGTCCATAACAGTATCGAACGAAGGGCCTTGAAATATCTTGAAATGTTACGAACTGGTAGGAATTATTTATAGGCAGCCGTAATTAAACTGACACATTTCGCTAAACTTAAAACTATATTGAAAATTATAGTGAATCTATTCCAGTGTATCGATTTATAAACATTGGGAGGTATCGATTTTAGTTTTGAAAAGTCAACAGATGTTCATTCCAATTCACGTCCGCTTCTCTGCAAAGCGGTATTTATTCTTATAAAACGCATTCGAGATTCGTTCGTATTTCAGAATCATCAAGAGTTAAAATCAAGGGACTTCGTAGCTAAAAGTCGTTTGCCCGTAATGGTTACATCAACCAACTTTGCAAATTGAATAAAATATTAGCTGTTCCGAACAACAATATATCGCTTCTTGAATATAAAAACAAATCAAAATGCTTTTCTTGCAAAAATAAGTCTAAATTACATTTTGAATAGGTAGACAATGTTTCGAAGTATTTTTTGATTTGTGCTGATAAATCAATGGAATGCTTAGAGATTTCATGTCTATCTCTCTATTTAAATACAATTTAAGTATAAAATATGAAAACAATGTAGTTGATAGCAGAATTTATAATTTTATAGATTCTTAATTACTGTAAACAACCAAATATTTGTTTACAGTACCTACCACAAAATGCGATGGAAGATTTTGAAATACCTAATATATGCATGCCGGAACTCCGGTGACTCGCCTTGCAGTCCAGATAACGTATTGGGAAAAAAATAGAATCTGTTCAATATTAGATAAACGTAAACGCTTTAAACGCGGTCAAGGTCTTATCGTCACGTCACAGACCCTAGGCAAAGAGTCTAAGGACTTTCAGAATTGTCTTGTTAAGATTTTTGTAGTATATCACATAATTATTGTAGTAGCAGAAAAAATTTAAAAAAATATATCCAATTATTTGCAACGTAATTCTCCTTGCCCTGTTGTTCCCAGAATATCTGGGGTCAGCTCAGAATGTTTGCTCTTCCGTTCATATAGGTCAGACGTCATCAAGACATCCACTCCATTTTTATTCATATCATCCATCACACCGTAAACGTACTAGTGATGAATGAATGTATGTAATTGAATGTAGAAAAGCGATGGAAAGGACCATATCGCGAGACCGATGAATGGAGAAAGTAATTAGAATGACAACATTCCAATCCATCCTGCTCAAGGTTTTGGCTTTCGGGTGCCCCAAGGTGCTTATTGGTCTACACCGGGCAATCTCCCTTAGTCGACTTTTACGACACCCATGGGTTGAGTCGGGGCTGGCCTATTCTACGTTATTTGTTGGCTCTCAGGCCAGCATGGAAGACAAGCCGCCCGCCAAGCAGCGAGATAGCAATATTGCCATTATATAAAGAAAACCTCTTTTGTATTTAAGATGCGATAATATTATATTATTATTATACGGAAAAACAAACAAAAGAATTCTGACACACTAACATTGCACGCGTTGACCCAAAATTTATCTAAAGCGAACCTGATACGGTTGACGCAAATTAGGTATATTTTAAAACTGATAACGATAAATAGAACCTTGTACAGTGGACAGCACGTCAGGACGCACTAACTGTCGATTAATTCACAGCTAAATACACTTTAAGCCTAACACGCTGTGGTTGAAAATTAATTGGAACAATGCACATAAGTGTTATGCTTTAATCCCAACAACTATTGTTTAGTAATAGAATTAAAATAAGATAATCAGAATGTAGCGGATAAATGTCGACCTTTGGACAACATAAATAAGGTTGTTTATAAATTGATGTAGGTATTTAAAATAGAACACGTCCGATGTAGGTACCAATATTATTAATTGCTTTTGATGTTGGTAAATCGTTGTGTATGTTGATCGTTCTGAAATATTTTATTCTGTTCAATTCAGAGTTAATTGTGAACTATAATATTTTTTTTAAATAATAATGGTTAAATAATTATTATTTCGGTTTATTAAATATCCTACTGAACTGAAGGTTCTGAACTTATGACCCTGTTTAACTAGGCGATGTAAGATTTTGTCTACACTACAGGTATTTAAAATAACATTTTAAATTACTGTTTAAAAATAAAGATATATTACACAGCATGATAACCAAGTGTGATCATCAACTCATCATAAAAGAAAATACGCGTTTAACTTTAAAAGCAATTTCAATATTGAAAAAAAAAGGATAAAATCCCTACAGAATTATTACTTGGTTTTAACTCTTACAAAAAGCTGTTCAATTTTCTCACACATATTTGATTTATCTAGACTTGGTTTATGAAGGATTTGCACTTTTCTCTAATAGAATGTAAACTTTCGTAATAAAAATGTCACTGATTCAAAATTAATAATAAAAACTAAAGTATATCTCTCAATGTAGAGCCAAATATTTATTTTTTTAAAATATATTATGCCCAGTTCAAATATTCACACAAATGTATTGCCAGTTTCCAATACACACCTTTTCAGGAAGAACACTCCCATTTTCTCAGGTGGGAAAACGGGATGCCAGACTCCGAGACCTCGACACGAACTGGCCGAAACCCTTGTTTGTGCTAGGTTATATTCATCCTTACAAAATTGAGATGTTCGAGTAAAAACATCAGAGGCAAAATGGTGCAAAAGCGAACTCTATTATCTGTCCCATAAGAGCCGGGGATCAGATCAGCGATCATCATACATAAAACATTGTATGACGTTCGCACCGACCGACGTAACTTATTGAATTTTAATGTAAAGCCGTATAGGAGTGGTGTAGTGTCTTTTGCCATTTAGGCCGGATAGGAAGAATGAGGTTGGTCAACGGTGCTTTTTAAGATATACAAGATAACTGTTATTGCTGATATACCGAAATCTTGCCTAGATTACCTGTAAAAGCAAAAATGTCCCGTTCAGGAGACCAATAAGCGAAAAATCTAAAATATATCTACATATTTCTTATTTTTGTTGTATTGACTAGTTTAATCAATGATCTATCTATGCCTATGCCAAGCCAATATTAAAAAGGTTAGCTCTTTCAAAAAGTATACAATGTCCACTAAAATAAGGCGCCAGTATCTCAATTCTATTCTAAAAATACTAACTTCTACTAACATTACTACTAATTTACTTTTTTCAATTTACAAATATATCTACGTTAATTTCACATCACATCGTCTCAATTATTTATTAAAAGTAAGTGGAGGCTTTCCCTATGGATGGAAGAACAATAAATAATGGGTCATTACCCAAAATGACCCATTATTCTCAATAATATCTACAGGTTGGTGGAAGTAATGATTTGGATAAATATGAAAAATTAAATCCTGCTGCGGCAATAGAGTCAATGTTGCCAAGAAAACATGAATTTGACTAAAGTAAAAGGTAGGTACGATCAGCATATAAAGCAAGAACGACTTAGAACCGTGTCGTACCAACAACAACGTCTGTGTAGTATTTGTACAGTCCGATCATTATGTATAACTTATTATTATGACCAATTATTAACGAGATCATCAACTCATGATACTGACCGTATTATACAGTAATATTTGTATTGAAACGGAGATACCTAACACAAAATATATCGAGGACAGAATTGCCGGTTGGTGACAGCAGAGCAGAATACAATGGCGACCACCCCATTGTATGAAGACGACCAGCCGGGCTAGCATGACCACCGATACATGACATGATAAAGCCATTTATCGCGTTGCACTGACAAAACTCCATACATTTTTGACAGTTCAAAGCGATAAATGGTTATGTCATATCGTGTTTTGGTGTTCATGCTAGCCGGGTAGGGGAGCTTTCTGGACCCCAAATAACATTCACTGGGAAGGTAAGTGCCTGGTAATCGGACAGCAATAAAAACCTAACCACATCATAGAGCAGCTAACCAAAAAAAACTGCTCCGACTCCAAATCATTTGGCGCCTAGGCAGGAAAGAAGAAGAACATTGATGATAAATTAGTAGTAGGTACCTAAAGTGAAATAAATAAAAATGTGGTTTATTCATAAAAGGTATCATTTGTATCATTACGTACACTCGAAAGAAATATTGGAAACGTGCGTGTCGCAGTCAAAAGGTTTCCAATATTTAACACGTTAAGCTACGCCATGCGGTCGTAAACTACCAGGAGGCCGTGTTGTTAGAAGAACAGGCAAAAATGTCCACCTTTCCATAAAAAATTATGTTAATGAAAAAACAAGGTGTACATTATATCACGCCTATTTATCGCCGAATACCACCCGTATTAGCACCCACTTTTCGTCATCTATGTCAGGTCCCATGTAATAGGTGGCGAGCTTTATAATGCACTAATAATCATTTATTTATTTTTGACAAAAAACTCACCCGTCGCTATATTGATTCAGTGAAGAATTTTCATTGCTGGAATCGTCCGAGTTGTCATAGGACGCATTATTTTCCACCATTTTCATATCCATCGCGTTACATGTTACCGAAAACAATACAGTTCACTTCTTGGCATCACCATCAAACGAAATGCAAATGTGCAAATCCATTAAGGCAAAAAGACACAAACATCTTCGGCCAGTGTTTATTAAAACTAGAAAATTAATAATCAATAACACACAGCGGTACCACAGTTATCACGGCAACCGGCGAATCGGCGTCTTGATTAGAAGCGAACTAACCGAGTCTTGTCCATGCTCCGTTATTCACACGAAGATTAGATAAGACAGTCCTCCTGTCATTAAAAATTTTATCGGAAATATTTAACGATGTGGAACAAGAGCGGAACATTAACATAATATCAAGCTAGGAGAGGCGGTATGCTACAGTGAACTCGCATTATAAAAGGCAACAGATTATTCACACCGAGAACAGACAGACACAAGTGATCACGCCGACGACGGCGCTGACGCACAAAACAGGGTCAATGGAAATGATCGAGAAAAGATCAACGAAAATTTATTGACTGCACTTTGAAATCACACGTTAGCCACAGACACTTGTGCCGTTGCACCGAAGAAGACACCAACACGTGGCAAACATTAATTCATTGTGTTCCTGAACAAAAGAACACAATACGCAAAAACGTTAGCATTAAACTGAACGCAAAAATTAAGCAAGCCACATACTTTTGCAACCCAGAGATAGGTCCGTTAATTAATGTGCATAAAAAGTATGAGAACACACAAATTAACTGCACTGATCGCGCAAGCGGCGGGCCGGCGGTCACGAGAATTACTGTTGCAAACTAATATATAAACGTATCTAGAACGTATCGATTATATCGACTACAAAACAAATTTATCGCTTCAACGATAAGATAGCAGAGCCGCAGTAATACCAACCATAACAACATTAAACATATTTGACAAAATCGAGTAATTTTCCAAACAGGACTTCCGATACATAATAATAGGTAACCTCCGAAAGCAATCAAACAATTGTGTTCAATAGCGTTGCAATCTAATTATGATGTCCAAATATAAATCAAGATACGGTTTGTTGAGGTTTGAGAGGTGTAGTGTTATTGACATCAAAAAACCGCTAAAAGTACGATCATACGATGAGTGAAAGACACGAATTGCGAGTCCCCATTCGCAGAGGTAGTGAATGGCTGTGCAATCTGCCAACACTGATGTTTGTATCGGAGTAGAGGCGAATCGTTTATAAACACGACGTATGGTCAGCCGAGACAATGGAAGGTAAGCTGGCAATTACTATTATTTACAACACACAACTTTGTTATTTCCAGTTACGTAAAGTTATACAAAATATTGAGGTGAGTGTTGGCTAGTTGTCAAGGGTCTGATTCTCTGATATTTGATTTTTACCCACTAAAGTTAATAAAGCCAATATATAATTGGACGGTCCAGGTTAGCATGGCATGTGACGAGGATGGGTGAAGCATAGATGTAAATGGACATAGAAGAGAGGAACCGAAAAAGCGATCGATGGATTGTGTAAAAGATTATATGAGGAAGAAAAGGGTTCATTCAGAGATCACGAGATGTTTTGCCGACCCCACTTAGAGTGGGATAAGGACAGGGAGAAAAAGAAGGAGATAATTGTACGACCAATTAAATTCACTTTATGTTTGAAGATCTGCCTGTTAAAGTGACTGTTAAGGCCTATCAGAATATATTAGTCGCCACCCCCAGTCTCTTCTGAGGGCTTCGTACAAGCGACTAAGGGCCGGTTTTTTGATCCATAGTTAACTGTTAACCAATTGTTAAAAAATTTTACTTATCTTTAAATATCACTGATATTTAACAATTAGTAACAACATCAGACTGATATTTATCCATTAGTAACTAAAATTGTTACGAATGGTTACATATCACACTGATATTTAGCAATTAGTAACAGTTGGTTGAGTTAACTATTTATTTTATTTATTACAAGTTACAAAAAACCACATACCTTATAAAAATAATATATCTACATAAATATCTAAAGCTTACGTCTAATTACGGTTTTACTTTTTATATTTTTATAACAGGAAGAAAGAGAGGGTTTACAATACCAAAATTGGATTTTCTACATATGATTTATACTAAATGTATATGTGTTGCATGCGCGTGTGTATATGCTACTATGGATCAAAAAACCGGCCCTGAGGGTTAAAACCAAACGGCGAAGAACAGCAGTGTTCCATATACTGGCTATATGCTACTGCGATTTAGATAGATATCTTTAAGGTCGCCCCTTCAATCAAGTGTCAATCAAGTGATTTGCAATGCCAACTGAGCCTTGTGAGTCATACAAATATTCCATCAAAAACTATATCGGAAAGAACGCGGACGAATAAAACTTACCAATTATTTATTAATACCAAAATTTTATTATAACATTGGCTGCAATGGACGTTTTCTCAGATATCTAACATTAATATTTACCACGTGTGTTTATAGGCGAACATTGTAAATAAATGTTCCAAGAAACAGTGCCGAGCCGCTATTTAAAAGCAAAACAACGTCTACGTGCCTGATGCTTATTTTTAAAATAATCAGCATCGAAAAACTGTGTTGAAATGAATTTGTCACCGGTACATTGTGTATCGAGGGCAAAGTATAGGGAACAACATCAATTTTATCAGCGTTGATTGGTCGAATGGGCGCATCACAACAACTGCGCCCATATTCTATCTAGTAAATAAGCACTGGACCTTTGATATGTAGTTATAATGGCGACTGTAAAACAGCAAACGGTAAATCAAGCTAGAATCACTCAGCTTGCCTGTATTTCAGTATGATAGTAGATTATCTACCAAGGGTCATAATACAAAGAATATCTCAGATCGCAAGTGTTTGACAATAAATATGCGATCTGAGGCTTTCTATTTTATTGCATGACTAATGCAAAACTATGATTATACCTCAGTAAGATCATAGTTTTTGGCACCCCCTGACCAGGAAGTTGGATTTTCCACAAATCCACTTTATGGTCAGGTGTGACATAAAGTAAAATAAGTACGCTCTACTAACAGTGTCTAGTATCTTATAGTATTAAAAATCAATATTCTCAATATGTGTGGTGACGGCAGAGTAGAATACAATTGTCATCACCCCAAATCTCTCCCGTGGGTGTCGTACAAGGCGACTTAGGATAAATCAGTGATGAGGAATGGGCAGCAGCGTTCCTCTTATACCTACCACCTAGCAAAGTACTGCGACTTTTGTGCCCGATAAATGGCAAAAGGCGCACCACCTATTACATGGGACCTAGTATAATTGGCGAAGTGTGGGTGCTAGTTCACCTCTGCCTATCCCTTCGGGGTTATAGGCGTGAATTATGTATGTATGTAGTCTCAATATAATGTGTACATATAAATAAAAAATAAGTGATCATTTACCCCATTTTATATGCCGTGTGGTGACGGTAGTGCAGAATACAATTGTCACCATCCTAAATCTCTCTCGCGGGTGTCGTACAAGACGACTAATATAACACGTGATATCCCACAGGAAGGTATCACATTTTCCCGTTGCTAGGAAGCCTTGCAAATTTGTTTCGCTTCAAGTAATTAACATTATTTTTTACGTCGATTTCGTTAGGTGGTATCAGTTAATTTAAAGTTGGTATTGCGCATACTTACATATACTGTTTACAATATTTAAAGATGGGTTTTTATTAAATGAAGCACAGGTAACAATAATAGCCGGTAAAACACAATTAAAATCAAACATGTAAACATCAATCAGTATGTAAGGATCGTAGCAAGTGGAAATAAGTGATCTCTGCCTACCCCTGTGGGAGAAAGGCGTGACATATGTATGTATGTATGTAAAATCAAACAACAAAATAATTAAGGTAAAACACATCTTCCTGTAAAGCATATAAGATCTAACAAGGTGCTAACTGCTAATGTTCGTTACGTCCATTCGTTTACCAGTCATTTCGCTCATAAACATGTAATTGAAGACTTGACATAAGTATTAGATATGGACGGATGGAAAAGTTACATGGTAATTAAATATAAATACCTCAGTAGCTGGTTCAGTCAATTTTACTAGACAACCGCTGCTAAGAAAGTTTGCGGTTAAATGTGTGAAAGTAAGCGTATGAGACCAGATAGAAAACAATAGATAGAAGATAGAATCTGTTAAGATAGATTATAATATACCCAAAACTACTGTTACTAATTAACAGAGAAGCGGTCAGACAAATTGTATGGAAATGTCCTGTTGTGCTTAGATGAGGACGATTCTCCCGGTTAGGTGAGTGGTTTCGACAGCTGCCCCAGATTATGGAAGACGCAGGTTCGAGTATCAGGACATTCAGGACGAGGAAATTTTCTGGAAAAAATACTTCAAAACTATTTCGGCCCTAGCGTTAAAAGTCGTCACTGAATCTCTAACCCCAAAAGTATATTTGTGGGAAGTTCGATACTTACATACACATTATGCTTCACTCTTAGCGGAATATGAATTATTTACTACATCTGTAATTGACGTCATGACACGCATTTAAAAAACATATTATTATAATTATGACCTTTTGATATCTACATGAATAAACTGAACAGTTTACCTAATGCTCCAATTTAAGTTCAAATGCGAGTGGGTCAATATGAATTAATTTATATTTATGAACTCCATCAAAAGAAAATTAATTTATAGTTTTAAACTTTGTATCTAGAAATACATATTATCATTATGCTGTTTATCGATGTCTAATATTCTTGTTTCCCACTACCTACTGCTTAAAATAATTTAAAAAAAAAACAATATTTGAATATTAATTCTATGTAAAAAGCATTGATCTTGATCTTGAACAGAATGCATTCATGGTTAACTTATTATATCTAGTGCGTAACCACAATACATTAGACGGCGAATTCCCACAATTGGGTCAAGAAAGGCAACACTGATTGTTTATACATAGCTCTTAAGAAAAAAATGATGCAGACATAACATAAGTAATGTGCTTTTACTTCAAGAGGTAACAAAGAAAAACATTGAAGACTGTCAAACATCTAATCCAATACAAATGAACACATTGAATTCAATGTTTTTTTATACAAGGTCACAAACCGGTACGCCAAACACTTTCGAAAGGAGTGTTTTACAACTAACATACCTACCGTTCTTAATCAATATGTGACTAAATACTTTTGGGTATTAAAATAAGTTTCTCAATTAGTTAACATTTTGAACGCTATCTTTGGAAATTGAGCTCATAAGTAGTTACAACACTTTATTTAGGCTCATTTTCATAGGATTCTTATTTGAGTACAGAAATAAATTTCAAGATTTTTTTTTATCTCTAATTGGAAATAAAAGTACCCAAAGAATTTTGGTTATTTTAATTTACAAACAAACATAAATCACGCCTATATCCCCGAAGGGGTAGACAGAGGTGAATCAGCACCCACGTTTCGCCAATTATGTTAGGTCCCATGTAATAGGTATCGAGCCTTTTACCATTTATCGGGCACAAAAGTCGCAGTACATTGCTAGGTGGTATAAGAGGAAAGCTGCTGCCCATTCCTCATTACCGATTTATCCTTAGTCGCCTTGTACGACACCCACGGGAGAGATTTGGCGTGGTGAGAATGTATTCTACACTGCCGTCACCACACGGCATTTAGTTATGATATATTTACAATTTTAGAACAATGTCGGTTCTCTGGAAGTTAGAAGCCAATACTGGGAAGTGGAGAAGATAACAGAATCTGGGTAAAAGCGAAGTTTTAATAAGCTTTGATGTAAATTATATTGATTCAAAACACGTTTTTGCTTCATAAACATCAACTAAGATAATCATCTACATATTCATGACTGCAGTTGCTTGTCAACGTATTTTAAATGTATAATGAACGTCCTTTACCGCAGATATTGATATATACAATAAAGCAGATAAATTCGATGATATTTTTATCGATTACTCAAATAAAACAGTTGGGGATATAGATAAGAATATCAGGCTGTAAATAAAGTTTCTAGCATGTTCGCAAAAGATAGTGGATATTACCAATCAACCAATTAAGTTATTATTTACTAAATTGGAAATAATTTATAACGGTCCAACTCGGCCTCAATAAAATGGTTTGTGCATTATTCTGTGTTTCGTACTGGCAAATAAAAATGCTTATGATAAACTGTTTTCCTACATGCTGTATGAGCTAAACAAAATCACAAATAAGTACCTGATATTATCATATACGTAAGAAGAGGGCAGTGAAAGAATTTTCACTTGCTGGTCATCGGAATCCGAAGAGGAAGACACCATTGTACACTTTCTTTATGTCAAACCTTCACTACAAACTACTTTTGAGAAAACAACTGCCAAAATTATAAAAGCGATTCATTTCACCACTCCATATATTTCACAATCACAAATACGTTGTATTTCCCTTATAACTTAATAAAAACTGATCAAGCTATTCGTAACAATTCGAAGCGAACAATTTCAAGATACAAATCAATATTAATTGAACTGATTAAGAAAATCTTCAAGATAACGAGTTGTTTAATAATATGGAGAACCTCGATGGAGCAGTGACTTAGGTAGCACACGCCCGGCCTAAGAATTCGTAAATGAAGCAATATGTTCACTAAGGCCGGCCTTTGGATGGGTGACCAAAAAATATTATCTCGAGTCCCTTCGTGATTGGGAAGGCACGTTAACCTCATCGCGAATATTTACCATTCTACAAAATTAATTCCATCGGGTTCACTACCGCTTGAAGTCTCGGGCAATATTCTATCTCGCGCGGCACAGTCAATCCATGGATTCTTATCTAGCCTAGGCTTCGCCGCCTGCATGAATATTTCTGAGGCTCCATTTACATTACCTACAAACGGACTGGAAGCGAACTTTTTTAATGTAATTGTACATAGTAAAATGACTTTCATCCCAATTACATAAGGCACGAACTATACATTAGCCAAGCAAAGTCGCGCGTTGAAAAGTAAATGAAAATTTTCATTTTCACTGTCAGGCGACGTCTTTGCTTTGGTATTTTATTTTTGGTTATTAAACTCAATTTGCAACGTTCAATTTCATTGCATACTTTCTTTTCCATTCCGCAGCAATTGAGCCTAAGCTGGAATCCCCGTAACAACGAATAGCTATTTCTTCCGTATAAAGCACCAACTCTTCTTTATCTGGGATACCTACAAGCTGAATTGTGCAGCTGTCTGTAGAGTCAAATGTTGATTCATCGGAAGACTCTTCCATTATCGACACCTTTACAAGCCGAAGGAATGTCTGATAAGAATATAATGATACACACGGCATTCTCAAGGTTACAAAATCGCAGAACTATTATAGGAACATGTCTCTGTGGTCAATAATGCGTTGCGGAAACATTATAAATCAGTCAACTCAACATTAAACAGACTCAAACAACTGCTTAGTAACAAGCGTGTAGCAACAATAGCTTTTATTGTATTGATATTTATCACAAAGTTGCAAGGAACCAGGCAAACTATAACTAAAACGGATAATAATAACTAAACTCATTCAGCAGACTACTGTCATTGTTAACAAAGTAAGAACGGACAGACTGCTAGAATCTTGAAAAAATATTCATTTTTAATAACAATACTTGTTACATCACGTTAGTACAAAAACGAAATCAGTCCTTAAA
Organism: Cataclysta lemnata; assembly: GCA_963931975.1. Taxonomy (NCBI): domain Eukaryota; kingdom Metazoa; phylum Arthropoda; class Insecta; order Lepidoptera; family Crambidae; genus Cataclysta; species Cataclysta lemnata. Next base: position 8,205,308 of record OZ008353.1, on the reverse strand, counting down.
ACAGTTTGAACTTCAATACACTCTGTTTCTGTCAAAACATGTGTGCTGTGCTTGAAGCGTACAGATTAGAAATTTAATTTAAATAGTTTTTAAAAACTAATTTCATGTCACACATGACCATTGAGTTGACTTTTCCGCCCGCTACGCGTACGGAAAATCCCACTTCCCGGTGAGGGGGTGACATAAAATTATGATCTTACCTCGGGCAACAAAAACAGAAGGTCTCCGATCGCATATTTATCAATTACTTACATACATACATACATAAATCACGCCTATATCCCCGTAGGGGTAGGCAGAGGTGAACTAGCACCCACGTTTCGCCAATAATGTTAGGTCCCATGTAATAGGTGGCGAGCCTATTGCCATATATCGGGCACAAAAGTCGCAGTAAATTGCTATTGCTAGGTGGTATAATAGGAACGCTGCTGCCCATTCCTCATCATTGATTTATCCTTAGTCGCCTTGTACGACACCTACGGGAGAGATTTGGGGTGGTGACAATTGTATTCTACTCTGCCGCCACCACACGGCTCAATTACTTGCGGTCGGAGATTCTTTGTTTTATCGCCTTTGGTATATTATGTACTATAGTTTCTATGAATAAGGGGCTAGAATGTCATCATCTTTGATCATCATATCGGTCAGACGTCTTCGAGCCATACACTCCCTTTTATATCGTCCATTACACTCGATGGATGTATGGAAAAATGATAAAAAGCATTTCTAAAGATGGTCGAAGAACGGAGAGAGTGATTACATACATACACACACATCACGCTTATATTCCCGACGGGGTGGGAAGAGGTGAAATAACACCCACTTTTCGCCAAATAAGTTTGGTCCCATGTAATAGGTGGCGAAAGCCTTTGCCATTGAGATTACAAATTCATAACATTCCAATCCATACTGGTATGCTGTGTTTGGTGGATTGCCTTCCACTTTGATTGATTTGGATGCCCTAATGAGATGTTTTTAACATTTCACTGCATAATGTTTTACCTACTTACCAATATTTAAGCTTAAATTTCGCGGCATATGGTACAGTGGGCTTCAGATCAGATGACGCTTGCTTATGAGTGACTATCTACGGTCCAATTCAATGCAGGGTTACTATAGCACCTAATACGTGAAAATGCAAGTATGTAGATACTCACTTGTCGTGTTTGGTGCGAGGATGTGGCTCGAGCTGCAGCGGGGTGGCGGGGGCGGAGCGCGGGGCCCCGCACCCGCCACCCGCCGGGCCCGATGCGAAATTCCCGGTTGACCTGCAACAATAAATCACACAACATTAACACCTGTTAACGGGCGTGATATGGGTTTATGACAAACCCTTTACCGTGTAATACTAATAATACACGCACCGTTCTACGTCAAACGTGAAGGTAAAGGGGGAAAATTATAATGTATGGCAACTTCTAATTCTTTATCCACTTTTTAAATTAAAAACAATAAATTTATATTTATGTATTTAAAGCCCACACATGTTATTCTCATCGCCATCACCAGCCTTTATTAATATCCTCACTGCTGGGGCACGAGCCTTCCCTATGGATGGAAGAATATATAGGGAGATTTGGCCATAACCCACAAATTATCCTTGGTATAGATTCCGGCACGTAAGTTGAACCGTTGTTGAAATAAAAGGAAAAGTGTCTAATTGTTGCCAATGAATTACTATTCTTCTTCTCCCTGCCCTGTTCAGTCTATCTAGGATCGGCGCAGTATGTTTCCTCTTGATATGAATGGCATATCGGTCAGACGTCATCAAGCCATCCTCTCCCTTTTGATTCATAATATCATCCATCACAAGTAAAGGTGCTAGTGATGAATGAATGTATAGAAAAGAGACGGAACGGACCATGTCGAGAGTCGAGAGACCAATGAACGGAGAGAGTGATTGCAATGACAACATATCCAACCCATTATATATCAGGGTTTTGGCCTGCCTGACGCCAACCCTCTTTGGGTGCTGTTGTTGGTGGTTTGCCGTCCACCATTCGGGTGCCCAAGGCGCTTATTGGTCTACACCGGGCAATCTCCCTTAGTCGACTTTTACGACACCCATGGGATGAGTCGGGGCTGGCCTATTCTACGTTATTTGTTCGCTCCTCCCAGGCCAGCATTGAACTACTATTACTACCATATAACTGAATTTACGTTGCACACGTCGCACCTCATACAGAACCTCAATTAATACATGATATCGTTTTACTGCGCTGCGCATAGGGCAACTTATGTGCCGGGTATTGTACTTGTCTTGTTTACAGCAAATGGCTTGACATCTGTTCCATGGGAGAGATTAGCCAAGCCAGGAAGAAATGCTAATTAGGCTGCCACACCTGTTCCCTATTTGCAAATCAAATTAATGAACATTCATTTTAGAATAAAAAAAGGATAAGCTTATCATCACCAACAAGTCCTAACTTTAAGATCCTCTAGCAACGTTCAGGTGCCTCCATATTTTTGGTGTTGTAGTGTGTAGTGTTTTGTAACTCATGTCAGCCAATACGAATTATTTTAATTATCGTTTTTCTAAAATGACACCCCCCCCTCAAATCACTCCCGTGGGTGTCGTACAAGGCGACTAAGGATAAATCAATGATAAGGAATGGGCAGCAGCGTTCCTCTTGTACCACCTAGCAATAGCAATGTACTGCGACTTTTGTGCCCGATAAATGGCAATAGGCTCGCCACCTATTACATGGGACCTAACATATTTGGCGAAACGTCGTCATTTAAGTATAAATGTATGTACTATGCATGTTTCAAAAGTAAAAAAAATGCGTACGTACAATTTGTTCATGTGTCTAATTATTTTATACGATTCTAATTCTTATAGACGACGTATTTTAGGGAAGTATAGTCACTGATTAAACAAATAACAAAGAATAATCTCGACGGAAAAATCGCAATGGAAACAATAGCTGGGATGAAAATTACTAGCTGAAGTTGGCAATAATTGTTTGTAGAGCAAGCTAATCAAATCTATTAAGAGTAAAACAACTGTAAGCAATTAAGTGAGAGACGGTGAAAATAAATACAGTTAATTAAGATAAATCCTTTAATAAGCCTGATAGGAACTTAGCGTTTTGACAAAAAACTATTAGTGTAATTGAATCTTTAATAATTTTACTGTGATAGCGCTAAGTACTGTTGGTTAGTACCTTGCTAACTTTCATGGTATAATTATATTATACAAAATCCGATTCGTCTTGTCTGTCGATAATTTCGTAGTTTGATCCATTTATACATATAAGACAAAAAGTTTTATTTCAACAAATATAACTTCCGAGAATTTTTATATAATATTTTCTTTTTGTCAAAGTAGAAACTTTGAGATATTGAATGAATTTGAGATAGAATTTAAATCTATCTAAAATTACTTACACATTATTTTAGTGGACTTTCTATGCTTTTTAAAAAAAGGTAGCCTATGTGGCACAGCCCATTGGAGAGATAATAATCTATTATACTAAACGATACGATAGAATAAGAAAAATAAATTGCGATATTGTTTTCTGTTATCGTACACAAGATTTGAATCTAATACATTACAAAATGAGAAACTGATATATTAAATTCTTCGATATTTTTCTGAAATTTAATTTCTTCGCATATCCAAGGCAGAATGTATGTAATTTGCTTGCGCAAACGAAAACTTACGTTATTATACTAACGTTATTTACAGCTAACCGAGATGCCAAAATGCAATACCCACACCCCATACGGAATACCTTTTGCGTATGTGGCTTCTCCTCCTCACTGCATGCGCCGTGCCATGCGTTGGGAAACTGGGATACTGCTTGTGCTTTTTCGACGAGAAATGTTTTCTTCTAACCATGGCGAGTCTTTATTGCAAGCGTTTAGAGTTCAAAATTAACAACAACATAGACAACAGCAGCAGAATAAAAAGACAAGTTTGTTATATTATTAATTATAACAATACACTTGGCAACATTGCGATTTACTTAAACTGGAAACCAATGTTAACGCAGGAGTCTTTAATTTAGGTAAATATTGATAAGTAAACTAAACAACAGTGAGACTTTGTAATCGATTGAATGCACTATTAAAACTAACTGAATTTTTAACCAGTTTCACCTCTACACAAACAACCGTACTGAGTGACATTTAGTTTTAAAATACAGTAAGTTGTTAAATAAAACGTTACACACAGCTAGGCAAATAATACGTAGCTGTATGGTATTAAGGTCGCTATTATATTCGAATAAAACAAAAACGTTGCATTTATAGCATACGCGTACAAAAATTGGATTGTTATTGTCTACAGAAATTTAACAAACATGCAATATGAATCCAATGAAATTAGCCTATTACCTACTCAAGCATGATCAATATAAAGTTTATAGGTAGAAGATCTCAAGCAATGCTAATGTTTCAACACTTTCAACGCGTTTCATTTAGAAATATAAAAAAAATAATAAGTTCTTCTTTTTCAAGTTTGTGTGATAAATCTTTGATATCTCTACGGTACTATCTATGGTATGGTCAGAATGCAGAACTGAAATGGCAGAACATAATTTAATACGATTGTCACTATCCCTCATATATTGTTTTTTTTTACATTTAGTGTCGACAAAATGTAAAAAAAAACAATAGGAGATAGGTCAGGTACTACAAACAATTTACATCCATGGGGAGAAAGGGGTAGTAGTAGTAAGCAGTAGGTAGAGTAGATTCTACATTACACAGGAAGTATACGGAAGTACCCATCCCATCTGCCACATGTCGATTGAAATACACCGTTAATACAATACGCGAAGATACACAACCCATGCCAACGTGATACAGCATGGTGTGCTAGTGCTTGTACATCGGCAGTGACCTCAAAATCCAGTGGGGCCGTATTAATGGAGATTTCACATGAGCGCTCTCATCTATTTGCACTGCGAAGTGAGGCAAAGGTATTTTTATTGATATTTGTGTTGACATCGATTCTTTAATGGTGTTATCGATAACTCAATGGAAACGGAATAGGAGACTGGAAGTGGAAACAGCCAACGGGAAGGCCAGAGTGACAACAACATTTTTTTCATCATTATCCACATCACCTCGACAATGGCTCCATAACAAATGGATAGGAAGATGGCTGATGTTGAAAAATTTTTTTTCCTTATTGGATGTGTGATTTTTTTTTTGTAGTGTCAAACACTCCCGAAAAATGTAAACGTCGGGTTTCTTGCTTTGTGTATAGCTTTCGTATGAAGTATATCTTTAGAAAGATCCCTCAGAGTCAGAAATGAACTTATATATGAATACCTCACCACATACTTTAGTTTTTCAGGAACACGGTCAAAATATTCTACGTTTCCAGAAATGTTTGCAGGCAACAATAAGATTTCAGTCGAGCGGTCAGGCACCTGCCCGGATAGCAGCGGACGCGGGTTCGATTCCCGCCTCAAGATCATAATTTTTCGAAATTCTTTTTCTAACCACCAAAATCTTTGTACTAATTTTTCTAACATTTATATAATGTTAAAATTAAAATCTAATAGTTTATAAAGCAAACCCAAGCTTAACCGAACGCACGGTATTTGTAAAAATATCTGCTTTGGAATGTTTGAAATTTATTTCTACATTGCGAGGGTACCCGTTGGCTTACAACGTGAAGTATAAAGGTTAAAAGAATTTCGGCAAGTTAATTAGTGTCTTGGGTGGCCGAGCGGTCAGGCACCTGCCCGGATAGCAGCGGACGCGGGTTCGATTCCCGCCTCAAGATCATAATTTTTCGAAATTCTTTTTCTAACCACCAAAATCTTTGTAATAAGATTTCAGCTTTGAAAGGCGACTGACTACAAAGAAAATAAAGCCCTTTTTTAAATAAAGAATGACACAAAAAGCGCTAATGATTGCGCAAGAATTTATGACGTAAGACGATCCAAAGGTTGACAATATCTAATGACGATATAACAATATTGTAGCATTTATCACCGCTGCATACGATCCACATGTTTTATGAAGACCTAGCTCCTGACTCTATCTACACCACCCACGCCACGTACAATAACTGAACTGACACCGTCGTGACTTTGTGAGGTAGGTACTTAGTTAATCATTTCATTTATTATGCCCAGTCACGCCCAGGGGCGTAAAAATCTATGTTAGTAATTCATGGTATCAATTTTGATTTACGCCAACCATTAATAGCGACATACAAAATGTAAACAATCCTGATATCTTTTTATGTAAAATAAGTACAATAATACAAATGTGTAAATACATGCATGCATGAAGAGATTGATGAGATTGGATGAAGCGAAAGAAGTATGTAAGGATCGTAGCAAGTGGAAAGAAGTGATCTCTGCCTACCCCTGTGGGAGAAAGGTGTGACATATGTATGTATTTAATACATATTACAAATTCGCTAGTCGTTTTGAATTTCTGAAATGGAAGAGGTATTTAAATATACATATTAATTATTTTAAATGCATTTCACAAATAAAGAAACATATCGAAATTGTTCATTGTTTGTCCTAGTCTGTAATGGCTGTATTATTGGTAATCTATGTTAAATACAAATACTACAACGCGTTGCTTATTTTTATCAGATATTTTACTAAGACTCAACTCAAATTGGTACTAATTTCGTAATTAACTAACATTTACTTTTGGGGATTTTTAAATAAACAGGTGAATTTCCTGTTTTGATACGTTCTAAAATGAGTACATTGAAACCTAACTAGACATAATTGTTGGAAATCTGGGAAAATAGATAAGAGCTGTCCAGGAAATGATAGCTAATGATGCCTTTCCTCAGTGGGTAGATATACTTCCGCAGTATACGCATGTCGGCGTTGGTCGGCCTTCAAATTAAAAAAGAGTATATTATAGATAAAAAAGTTATGTAACGGTTTAGCTTCGTACATAATAGTTTTAAAAACAGTATTTTTAGTAATAAAGGTATAACTACTAGCGGCGTAAAAGCTGATAAAGAATTGGTGGTTGGTGTATGAAGGTTCCAATCGTTAATTCGTTAGACCACCCTGTAGAAACCTTCACCTGTCGCAGGAAACACTCAATAGTGCTGCGGTTCTCTTAATCGATATATTAATCAATCAAACTTAAATAATATTAAATGAGGTTGCATTTGATATTATTTAAGTTTGATAGATCGCATGAAAATGCTCTGCTTAAATATAAGAAAGGCATGTTATTGACAATATTATTATCGATGAAAAATATAACTAAAGCAACTGCTATTCACTAACCCACTTTCCGTAAGCACATTCATTCGAATATTTCTATTCAAGTAAGCATAAACGTACAGTTAACATCGGGTCAAGTTATACAAAACTGATAATTCTCCAAGTGATTTTCTACCCTACATGGTAGACGTTAATAGTTATTATTGCAATTTGTGGTAATACGGTGGTCTTGACTTGACAGTGCAAATTTTAATGACAATGAGGTGTATGTATATTAATACTTCAATACGTTGGCTTTCATTGTTAAATGGTCTCCATAGTAGGTATAAGGTCTAGGGCGAGCAAACATAAGAATATCCTTGACTTAGACATGGCTGCCAGTGTATTTATTATTAACGGGACATCATACACAAACTTATTTACCCTGTGAATGGAAGGAAAATACATCTATTCATATCCCTCAATCACAACGCAGAAACAGGACTTTAATAAATTGATATCGTGTGGTGACAGAAAAAAAGGATACAGGATAGGATTGTCACCAACGATTCTTAAATTTGTTCAAATATGTATATTTTAAAATTTTTAACAAGACATGAATAATTGCCTTAGGCGAAACCTCATTTCGGCAGAGATAGAGAGGGATGGAGATATGACTTCTTGGCGCAAGGATAAAAGATAACAATAGAGTGCGCCGGCGTAACATTATCGGTATAGTGGAAATACATAATTTATTTATAAGAAAAACAAAACGATTTTTGGAAAAACCTCTTTTAAGATTAATGAAGTAGTTTATGGCCCGTCTAATAAACTTAGTTTGGGTTTTTAAAAAATCGCCAAGTAAATGAAAAGAAACATCTTTAGATTTTTTATTCAAGAAAATTGTTAATATTTTAGTACAATGCTTTTCTGATTAAACAACACGACAAAACAAAGGCGCTATATAAGATTCACTGAATGTATTCTAATTATTTCCTAACCTAATGCAAAACATTCCGCGTCGGAAAAAAAATGTGTAAAGAAAAGAGCTATTTTAGCAAACTTTAGCAAGGCAATTGCAAATATGTATGTATTTCAACTACTCGCTGTACCGAACCCTATTCAATATGTGTTCAACGCATTTACTTACCGGATAGAAAAAATCCGCCTAGCCGTGTGGTGACGGCAGAGTAGAATACAATTGTCACCTCCCTAAATCTCTCCCGTGGGTGTCGTACAAGGCGACTAAGGATAAATCAGTGATGAGGAATAGGCAGCAGCGTTCCTCTTATACCTACCACCTAGCAATGTACTACGACTTTTGTGCCCGATAAATTGCAATAGGCTCGTCACCGATTACATGGGACCTAACTAATTGGCGATACGTGGGTGCTAATTCACCTCTGCCTACCCCTTCGGGGACATAGGCGTGATTTATGTATGTATAAAAAAAATCAATCGACGAATAATTATTCAATGGGCTGAAGCTAAATCTGTTAATAATATTAGACAACGTGTGGCATTTCTCTTGAGAACACCACAAGCGTCTACCAATAAAGTAATAGATCATGTTACGTCACTCATAATAACCTCGACATTGAAATATAAAAGAGTTTGACGCATGTATCTATTGCAACAGTAATATTAAGGTCATTCGATATAATGAAGTAGATTAATCTAAGGTGCAATAATTAGTTGTAAGTAGGTATATGATTGCGGTTTCATGTCGATACAAAGTGGAAACTCTTTCAACATCTTCTTGTCCGTCGGATCAGAGCAAGAAGTTGATGATAATGTAAATTTCAGAAACATCACCTGTTTTCACATGGACTCTTGACTTAACTGTAACTAATTCAAACATCTCCATATCGAAAAGTGAATAAAATAATTATACGATTTAAAACAGAGTTTTAAATTAAAATTTAAGCAGAATGCGCCACACTATTCCGACCACGGTCCGCTTACAAAGAATATAATTAATTAACTTGGTCAGTAGACCGACTTAGTTACATACAGCCAATGGCCAAATCTTCGTGTCGAGGAATAAGCTACTAGTTTTATTAGCAGATAGTACTACGTGGTTACTAAAAATCAGTTTTATTTAGCACACAGTACTATTTTGGCACTAGTGAGCTACAGGATCGCACAAAGAAATGATTCATTGAGTTAACCGATATCTACAATATTTGATTCTTGTCTCGTGAGAATGTATGAACTATCTAAAGTCTTAGACCGATATGAAAATAAGGTATTGCTGCATATACGCGTCAGTCAACTGAGTTTAAGTAACAACGATGGTTTACCGTCTAAAACGCCCCATATGTTTCTCACCCGCAATGATGTATGACTAACAGTAGTAGGTTTACTAAAAATAAGATAGAAAGATAATATTTTTCTAGAACGAGGCAAAGCTGGTTTATTTGCTTTTGTAGGAAACTTTTGAATTACAATTAACTTAGTTAGTCATTTATAAACTACTTAAGCAACTGCTTAGTAAGCAAGTAAACAACTGCTTACTTAATCAAAAGCAACTGCTTTAGTAGTTAATAAAAAAACAAAAAAAAATCACAAAAATAATAGTAATAATTATAATACCTGAACCATTACTTCGCCGGTAGTGCACAAATGTCACCAATTGATTGATTAACGAAGCCTGTCCCACAGAACGAAGTAACTAATCTGGAGGCTTACTGTATTACTATTTCAAAACAAAACGAACGACACGTGTTTAATGACGGAAATATCTTGTTAAGCCGAAATACGAGAGTGTGTTTATAATCAATGCTTAGAACCGTATTACCTTGACTACCAATTTAGTCAGGACAGTACTCTCAGACAGGCACGATGATTCTTACATTATCGCTAGCTTTATTAATAGCATCTGTACAAACTGTAAGTTGCTCTTATATTTTAATATTAATTATGTTATCATCTACATCAGCAAGACCAATGGCGGCGTCGACGTGAAAATGTGATAAAACTGTTTGGTTTCCAGAGAATGTTTCCAGTAAACTACGTTACGATACCATCTTACTTAAAAGAGACACCCTCGGATGATGATGACGAAGCTGATGATAAGGTGTTGTTTATCAAAAATGTACCTGACCCTGACGAATACGAAGTGGACGATAAAATGCAAGGAACGGAAGATAAAACGGTAAAGCCACGTGTTCCATGCCGCTTCTTGTCCAAGAGGAAAGTTTAAATACACACAGAAAGCAGTAAACTTTAAATTCCAAACAATGTTGGTACTATAGAAATGCTGAAGCTAAAGTTAACAACTCTTGTAATGAACGCTGTCAAATGGATTCTCGTTACTTTATTATCAGCTCCTCCTCCGCGCTTTAGAATGCACTTTATAACACAGTACCCGATTGCATTAAAATTTAATGTAGTTGGCTTACTTTACTTGGTTGCGTCATGGTCTTTGTTTTACTGGCCGTAAATAAAATAAGGGCCATCTACCCAGCTAGAGCAGCTAGACATAATAAAAAATAAGGTGAAATAACCTTTATTGAATATAATTTTTTTAAAGTAGCACAAACCTCTTCTGTTTCTGAAATATTTATATTTTTCGGTGTGGTCCATCATCAATCCTCGTGCAAGTGTAACGTAAATAAATACATCATCTTACAAGAACAAAGCAATATCTGGATTAGCTCAATTAAACTAAAACGATTATAACAGCATGCATCTGCAAAACGCAATGAAATATCTACCTAATTAATAACACATTCTACGCTATCGGCCAAGAAGAAACCAAGTACAAAAATATATTATGTAAATACATAATTTTGGTGTTTTGTTTCCAGCCATGTGCTATAGTGGTGTTATCAAACATACAAAACCCCAGCATGCAGACACTGCTACGCAAGTACAGATACGACGCAAATGGTTAGTATCATTAGCATTGAGGTATTTTGTTAATTATCCTCAACGAGAATTTGTTTCATATGCAACATATGCCTGTGTGTGCCACATACTGCCAACTGGTATTCACTTGCAGTAAAAGATTAACATGTTTCCGACTCACGTAGACCAACATTAAAGAAAAAAATTGGAATGGATTAAAATTCTACAACCCGACTTTCTTGGAACTATATTATCACTATGATATTTTTTTAAGAATGGTAAAAAGATTTATCTCGGATTTATTTCCAGTGGAAAACGTAAACGAAGGAGGTATTCCTCAAAGCGCACCAACTAAGGAGTTCGATAACAAACACTGTGACTGTGACACGAGATTTTTATATATTATAGAAGATATTCAGTAAATAAAATACGATTCTAATTGGAGAAATGTGTGAATAGTTAGACGACGAAAAGCAAAACCCCAATGGCCATGTGTTCCGATAAGGCAATGCGTAGGATTTAAATATTTCCTCTTGTTTAGACACGTACCCAAATTATATTGTTATTTAATCGAACAATCGGTGCCTGGTACCTAATCGTCTTTCCTAACCCTCGGTCGAGTTGGTATAATGACAAGGGGTGTAAGGAAACCCCCACAATAGTTTCTACTGAATGACTCATAGTGTGACTTTACATTTATTTTAGATTTCAAATGACCGAACAAACGAACTCAACAAATTAGAAAAACCACTGTATAATAACATAATATGTCAGGTTTTTTTATCATTAAGAGATTAGTTTACTTTTGGTCTTACGGGATTTCTGCCTATTTAAGTGTAATATATTTTTCTGTTTATGAATGAGTCATGAATAAAATAATTAAATATTTGCTTTAGTACTCGAGTCTTGTCCATCGCTACTAATCTTCGTTGGTTCCTGGGTTTTAGGAACCTAGGAAATCAGTTTTGTATTCCGTTGGAAAACTGGTAACCGTACTTCTTAATGTATTTATCAAAACATTAAAACCTTTGTCTTTTCGTTTTAATCAACATAATGCAATTATCAGTGGGAATATAGATTTCGATACACTATTAGACACACTAACAATAAACGTTATCTTAATTGTCAATATATTTTTTGTTACATTTATGTGATCGCTATCTTGCAGGTGTACTGATTCCGAGCAGTGTGAAATACTTTATCAAATTGCCACGAGGCTCATCTTCTATCCTAGTGCCTTTGAAAGATAAAGCCTTCTCGCCACAAGGAGGGTTTGTAAGGTGAGAAATATTTAAAGATTTCTGGAACATGAAGACTTCAAATTGGTATAGTAATATTAAGAAATTCATTCGGCCAATCGTTCGTCCACCATAAATACTTCGGCAAAAAGCTTTTGCTCGTAAGGAGCAATCGAGCAATAGTTGTGACGGCAAATAATTCATTCAACAAATCGTTCGACGTTCATCGACCATGTGTATTTCGCATAAGTAATAATTTACTAGGTATTTACTAAAGTGGGTACCAATCAATCAGAAACGTCCAAAATATTATTTGCTTTCTTTCTCTTTTCCGCCGTGCGCCGTGATGCCAGATCAGCAGTTGTCACCACTCCCACTTTTCCGGTGGGTGTCGTACAACACAAATAAGAGACAGTAAAGTAGAGAGGAATGGGTTTCTAATGCATCAACTAGTAGTAAGTAGTACTGCGACCACAGGCAGAGGCTTGCCCCCTTTACATTACATCCGAACAGTGCAATGATGTCAACTGTGAATTTCAGGAATTATCATAATAATAAGGTATCTTTTCAGGCTGATACACTAAACAATGTTCAATTCAGCTTTCTCGTTTCAGGTACTACAAAGAAGTGCCTCCAATCCCGCGCCTGTGGTGATTTAAATATCACCAACAAGGATGTATTAATAAAGTTACTGTATCCGAAGCTATTTTATTTATATAAAAAATCCGCTTTCTACATTAAATCGTCTAAGTAACTACTTTTTAATTCGAGTAGAGTTTCAAGTCGGAACATACATACGCCTTTTTATAACTCGCTTGTGATTTTGGGACGACTATAAACTTTTACTTTTTTTAAACAAAGCACTTGTTTCACAACATTCAAGTATCTTCCTAATTGCTTGGTCGTTAGCATCAGAGTTACGTAATCAACCAGCAGATGGGATGGAGTCGATTGCTCGACAGATCATCATCTTCCTACCTCTCATCATCGTTCTTCCTGTTCCCAGGTTATCTGGGATCGGCTGTTTCCTCTTCTTTTTGACTCATATCATCACCGGAAAGGCGCTAGTGATAAATGAATGTAGAATAGAACATGTCGAGAGACCATTACAATCCATTCCGCACAAGGTTTTACAGCCGGCCGCCTGCCTGAACAACTCTTCTTGGGTACTTAATATATTTACGCACCAGACATTAACAAAAAAAAATCAGCTAAACTAAACTCTACTCTTGATCAAGAACGTTCGCATTCGTGTCCGAGCATGAAAATAAAAGTTGGTAAAACAAACACTATCTACGCTGAGAGGAAAGCAAACAATTTAATAAAACAGCGACCCAGTTTGCCCCAATGAATGGTTTTATACTTGAACAAGTTTATTGTGCTCCCGAACTAGGTTTGAACAATAATTAATTTGCCGTGATTGACTCATGCGTAAGGAATCAGTATAACCTAAAGATTTTCCAAAGAACTTAGCTGTAAACAACAACTTGAAACAATAAATGAGGTGCGCAACGTCGAAGCCATTATGTATTTGAATTGACGTCATTTTAACTTTTGACAAGATTTATTAAGCGTATTCAATTGTTTTTTTCTGAGATAACGAGTATACAGAACAGACTATTGCGAATTCGAAGTTTTTGATTTATCTTTTACATTGGAAAGAATATTGTTTTTGGTTTTGAACTTATGCTTATGTTTTGCATAATAATATGTTTTAAACATTAGGCGGCCGGTTTGGTCGAATAGTCATATCGCTGGCTGGATATTGCGCACTCTTAATCAACGACCGAATCCAAAATCGCAAAATTTTGGGAATCTATTTTTGACTGAGTTACCGCAGCATGTTTTTTTCTTACCAAAGTTGTAGAGCTTCAAAGATTTTGGTGGTTAGAAAAATACACCAGCCACCCAAGACCAGTGTCTTGGGTGGCCGAGCGGTCAGGCACCTGCCCGGATAGCAGCGGACGCGGGTTCGATTCCCGCCTCAAGATTTCGAAATTATTTTTCTAACCACCAAAATCTTTGTACTAATTTTTCTAACATTTATATAATGTTAAAATTAAAATCTAATAGTTTGTAGAGCTTCATTTTTTAGGTTTGATTTTACGCTAACTCATTTTGGCACAATTTCGAATTAGGTCGTTGTTATATATTAATAGTGCGATTGGGCAGGAGAGAGGCTATTGGGGGTCCGGATCCTGGTATGGGAAAATTTTTGTGTGATGAACACAAGACATTAAATTGTCGTTATGTATAATGTTTTTGTCGTATATTTTCAAAAATGTTATGTAAGTATATAAAATTTATCCGTCATTTAGTACCCATAACTAAGATAGGTATATCATCTAACCACTCAAAAACATGAATGAATTTCAATACTTTGAATAAAAAATATGAAATATGAAAATAGAGATACACTTAACTTGGTATGTAATACCGACGAAAGTACTACAGCGGGGAGGAACACCAAGAAAGTGGTTACAAAACAGCCAAAGCAAGTATTTCTGTAGAAAGCATCAATATCTGTAAAGTCCGTAAATTGGATTGTTAACAAGTAACTGTAATAGAGTATTAAACCCATTTATTACAAAGACCAAAGTAGCTTTTACGTCAATTACCGAGATAACAATACAGATCACAACTCGTTAAGGCTATCGACAGGCCTCCGTTTATAGAACGGAGCAAAATGGCAGCCCTAGAGCTCTCAGCGCAACGTTTGTATATCCCAAGAGGAAATTTTGGAGAGCTGCCAACTTCCATACAAGCTCCGTCTGAACTTTATAACGAGACACCAAAAAGCAGCCAACCCGGCCAGCTTTAAAAGGGCCAACATTTCAAACAACTGTTTCAACGTAAACAGATGCTTAATTTCACAAGATATTAGTCACGTCTCGTGCGATGACCTTGGTGGCGGCGACACAAGAACCAAGAAAATGGCCAAGCAACTAATATCCTAATTAGTTTCGCTACGATCTTGGAGTGCGGAAATGAATGACGGTGAAAGCTTTATTGGACAGAAAAGGGAACTGTCAAAGTTAATCACTAAAACCTAGTTATAAGATTCATAATAATGCAATGCAATAAATGAAAAACAACAATAATCAACTTATTGTCTTTAACTGGTATTTTATTTTATAAATCGGTAAGACGGTACGGTACATTTCTATAACAATATATTTAGAAAATACGCGATCGATACTGCTTGCTTTTCATTTTTAATAGGACATACCGCGTCGGTATTGCAAGTAGAGCAATTACCTAGTTCTTTATGACTACTGTGCATCTGTTAATTTCCATCAACAGTCAAACTGAGTATGTTTTATGTTGAATAATTAATGCATTCACAACACTAAAAATAAAGTCTAACTGCCGCACTCAGAGACGTCAATTAACTTTAATGAGTATTTAATGTCAAAAATTTTCATTCAAAAAAAGAAAATATACCCGGCAAGAATAGCGACTAGTTTTGAATTGTCATTTTTTGACGTTAAGTACTCATTAACGTACGTCAAAAGATGACAATTCAAAACTAGTCGCTATTCTTGCCGGGTTTGAATGAAATTTTTTGACTTTAAATACTCATTTAAGTTAATAGACGTCTCTGAGTGCGGCAGTAAGCTACGCAGATTGAGCGTGTCAGCGATTCCTAGTTAATTTAAATGATGGCTAAACAAATATCCTTGCACACTTTTGTGAGCAGCCAGAGCGTGTCCAGAAAGACTCATGTGGCTGCTCATGTTTAAAAGTGAAAGTTGGCTATGGGAAAAGAAGCATGAAAGTAGAATAAATTCAGTACAAATGAGAGCGTTAAGGTATGGCTGGGGTAAGGCTAAGGGAGTTCCCCAGCAGTTGAACACCATTGCATCTATGTACTCGACCAAACCATCAAATATAAAGATTCTATTATCTAAAGCTAGATACGCATTGAATGATAATGGGAAACAAAACAATAGTAACTTATTCAAATGTTTCGAATACAATTAAACCTTAAATAATGAAAGCCTTAGCTAGGAACAGGAAACCAATTTCCGTTTTAAACGGTATTGCGCTCATAAGAAAACAACAACCGCTATGTTAAGGTCAAGTGTAAAGCCCCTGGTACTGAACAACTTGCAAATTGAGTGATTCTATTGAATATTTTATCTTTAAAATATTTTCATTAAAGTAACCTATGCAAAACACAAAACAAAAAACATGTAAATTTTAAAACATATATCATTTAATTTCTTTTTTTCTTTTCGATTTTATTACGATTTTAGTTAGGAATTGTATACATGTATATCAATGGGCAACCTTCTAACTAATATGGGAAACATAATGACAAAGTGAAACAAAAAGAGATATTAGACATCATAATATCAGCAGGGTAAAAAGGTTTTGTGGCAGACCCACGAATCTGCTGGATGTAGTAGCAGCCATGGAGGAGAGCGACCTCAATTGACGTGATGCTGAAAACCAGGCAAAGTGGAGAAAAGGCTTAGGGCCGATTTCACCGCAGAATTAAACGCGATCAGTTGAAGTTGAACTCGGTTTATGCTCTAAACTGAGTTCCGCTACATAATTTGCATTAATCAAAACCAAGTTTTATTAAACTCAGTTTCTATGAGAGACGGTGAAATCGGCACTTAGTCGGAAAGCGGACCCTGGCGCTAGGCCGGGGAAGAAGAAGAGGGACAAAGAAGAATAATATTACCAACAACAATAACAAGACAAATAATATTGTGCTCATCAAAATAAACTGAACTGCACACGAAATTATTACTAAATGTTCACCAAAGCGATTCGATGCGCATATAGTATTTTTAATGCGTTTTTTAGGTTTTTTCGTTGGTTAGGTTAGGTGAATCTGGTGGTCAATTAAATACGACCCATAAAACAATACCTATAGAACAAGATGTAAACAAGAACGTGTAATATTTTTCCATCTACTCAGTGTCATTATACATCTATAATTTATCCGCCAGCAGAAATCACGGTTCTGATATGACGCAGGTAATTGAATGAAGTCAATTCGGTAATAACGATTCTCGGTTCTTTGAACTGAGCATCTCAATTACACGGTAAAAATTTTTCTTAGCAAACATAATTTACCTGTTTCTTCTGCTGAGATTATTTATTGAGATAAAAACTGCCATGATGCATGCAAGTACATATTGTGTTTCAGCATTGAGTTGCGGTGTATCCTCCCACCGGCAAATTAGGGACTTCCCCTTATTGAAGCGTAGGATGACATCAGTCATTATTTTTGTCTAGTTAGTGGTTATTGATTGATCTTGATCACTTACAATAAGCTTGATACGATCAAAAGTTTTATAAGAAGAACCAGTGGTCGAAGTAAACAGTTAGGTAGGGACATAATTATATCGCAGTTCGATCGAAGCGGTCTCGCCAGACTCCCTTTAGGTAAAGGCAGTCGTGAAATGCTTTAGGAAATACTCGTATTCCAGAATAGTTGACGAGTGTGTTTGGTCTCTCAAGTTGAGAAACTCAACCTAGGACTACCAAAATCCGCATTTAGATTCCCGCAGACCGAGATCTTGTACCTAGTAGTTAAGTACTATTTCACACATGCGAATTGTAGACAATGATTTCTTAAAATGTTTGTTAGCATAATGTACATGGACCATGGTTCGTAAATTTGTTATTACTAAGCAGTAAGCACCCATTCATAATTTTGACGTGCAACTAAATGCAATCCACTGCATCCTGGCTTTAACAACGTATGTTAGCTATTTTGGTGCTGGCACTAACTAGGTCGACAGCTAGTCAGAAACTATCACAGATTACGGCATCAGCACACGTGCAATTATTTTTATGAAACAAGCAAAAGTAAACCGTTCATTATTGCACCTTCCACACGTAAATAAATATAAATGTGAAACTATAATAGAGTTATATGAATTCTAATAAATGTTATCATCATCCTTATGATGTGACCACTGAGATACTAGCAATGTCTAGACATGCAAAGACAGAGGAAGAATGTAACATAGGTAATCAGATAAAACACACAGAACAGATAAAAGAGGTATAATAATATCTGTAGAATGTTAAGCAACGGCTTGACGTGCTTTCCGAAGCAAGGAGGAGGAATGATGCTTAGTTTGGCCAATCACAGACCAAGCCTGCTAGCCACTCTTCCCCCTAGGCATTTAAACAGTGAGCAAATTCAGCTTTGTTTACAACTTTTCACCAAGTCTTGTGTAAACTCAATTTAGCCCTTCTTAAACAGAAAATTGACACAAATTAAAAACTCTTTTCTTGGAAAATAACCCCCTTATTCATAAAATACTATTTGAACTAAAACACTGTTTTAACTAAAACACTGATCTGTCTCTTTTTGTCAAACTGTGTTTACGGTGTGTTGAAAAGAGACAGATCAGTAATTTAGTTAAAACAGTGTTAAGAAACTGATTTGTTATTATGAATAAGGCGGTTAGTCTTTAACCTTTAATTTTGAATACAAAATGTTATGCAGTTTATTTTTGTGCCGTTTTTCTATTTTTTGTGTAAAATTTTATTTTAAACAAAAAATAGAAAACGGCCAACAACAGATTTAATCGCATCACTTTTGATGTTAACATATTGATTTTAACCCGAGATGAACATCAGGTATGCGAACAAAATCATGTCAAGCAAGTATTGCAGAATAGTTTGTATGTAAGTATGGTCAACAGCACAACTATCCAAAACTGTCAACTTTCTTCAATCGATTGTCAACCTTAATTTGTTTGTGTTACATCACAAAGCCAGCCACAGGCAAGCGTCAATCAGCATTACTGCAAAAATAAGGCACAAGTGTTGCTGATAAAATTGGGAACATCTTGCATGCTTCAATCAGCAAAACTTGCTGAGTTGAGTTTCTTGCCCAATCTTCTCAGAACAACGCCTTCTTAGGGTTTCAAACGGATGGCGTTGCTTATCACATTAGATATGGAAACCTATTGACTTTGACACAAGTGTGTGTGTCAAAGTCAAAAGGTTTCAATGTTGAAACATTGGATCTGTTTCAGTAGTTTTACTTCTTACTGCCTTCCAATTTAATAACCCAGTTTAAACTCTGAAAATTCTCTCATGTACAAATATAAACCCTGTCTGTTCTTTTTACTGAAATGTGTTGCCAATTGTTGGATACCCCAATTAATTCAAGTTTATGTTATTATCATGGCCTCATGCCAACTCGAAGGTAACAGGTACATGTGAATTTGCTCTTTTCAACAAGCCATTTAAGTTGACTCATAATGAAAAATATGAATGTTTGAAGTTTGTATGAAGTTATTAATAAGTGACATAATTTATGATATTGTTAATTGATATTGTTGTCAACATTACCCACAATATTATATCATCATTTGTAATAACTAACAAAATGTAATAATTATATTTATTTATGTATTCATTCAGGTACATTAACAGCTCACATATTAAATTGCAATAAAAATATTTAAAGGATTCCGTTGTTGGCCAATTAGAGGTTCTTTTCAAACAGAACTTTTAAGGCATAATATAGGTTTAAGTATTTATATAATTTTATAACAAAGAGACAAAAAATATTTTCAATTATTTTTTGATGCATGCATGATAACAAACCCCTTAATATGCAGGAATGATGATAACAACATGAAATATAAGTATAAGTAGAGTTCAAGGAGTTTTTGAGACTAGGTATTGTAACATAAGATTTTTCAAAATTTTTTATAACAAGCTAATATTAACTATTTTACTATGTTTGGAAACACAAAACAAAATGAATAACACTTACCGAGTTTTACGTATGGTCAAAAGGGCCCTCGCAGGCCTCCTGACGCTCCCATTCACATCCGATATTACTGTGAAGCGATCACTCAAACTTCTCTTAACTTCAGTGGAATGTGGTAGCTGATTAGCTGAACTCAGATTTAGCGACTTTCCAGTTACTAGACCTTTACATTTCCTGGACCTTAACTCTGTACACTGGTCTTCAAATATGGGCAAAGACACCCTTTTGCCGTTCTGTTTCTTCTTAAGGAACTTTAGGCTAGACTCTTCACTGCTTTCCTCAATTACATTCTTATTGTATTGCTCACCATCACCAAACCCTTGGACAAAACAGAGCATAATGTCATCGGGATACGATTCCTTCATCTAGGCGATCATTTTTGGATTACTTTGTCAATAGCTCAAATAAGGTCAACAATGAATTGGCTATTGCAATTTAGTACCGTCATGGTTTAAATGACCGATTCAGTCTAAACTCAGCTTTCATTTTTCTGTTTCCGTATTCACAATCCAACTATTTACACCAACAATTTTTATTGAAAGTACTAAACTGAAATTTTGACACAAAAATAAACAACAGCACTTGTTCAGTCAATTAATTTCACTTCATTGGAATTTTTCACTTGGAAATTCAAAAGGTCAATCATTATTCACAATTTTAGAGCCACTAAACAAAATGTAAACATTTGATTTTCTTCTGAAATGGACCGCCTAAACGTCAAGTGACGTTTAAACGTTTTTTGTAGATTTTCGTTCAGTAACACGCGGCACGTTCGAAAACACATGTGCAAACTCAGACAGTTGTTTGAGAACTGAAACAAGTGACTGAGTCCAAATTTGCCTGGCCGCTCTGTCTGTCTGTAGGCCGTTTGCGCGAGACGCAATCGCGCAGTGAATTAGAATGAATCAGCCTTATTTTGTTACTTTACCAATTTATATTATTAACTGCCGCACTCAGAGACATCAATTAACTCTAATGAGTACTTACTGTTAAAAAAAATCATTTAAATCTAGACCATAGAGCCATAGATTGGCTATACCTATGTTTAAAGATGAATAAGAAGGTAGACCTTCCCTATGTGTTATGTAGCAGTTCATTAGAATTTGAATTTACTTAATACTACTTTTTACTTATACTTAATTAGTAAAATTAGTGAATAAAAGGTAAGTATAATATTTATTTTATGGTGTATTAAAATCATTATTAACATATTATATATTTTGAGCAGTTTTAATTTGTAGGTATTTTCAAAGCAACCAAAGGGATCAATAAAAAAGTCTGGCTCGTATGCACCCCCAAACAGGATCACCTAGGAAACAGGAAACCAAACCTTGGAAACATTATGTGTGGTCGCATGTATAAATGGCACCAAGTGCAATGTACCTTCTTTTTTTTCCAGTAGTAAAATTTATAGCTTTTCGTCTATTAGAGTACAATTTGGTTTAATGGAAATAATACATTTTTATACAGTAGAATCAGTTAATGGTTACGTACGACAATCACAACGATATCTGTAGGTAATGTATTTTTGTAATATTCTATTCTTACTATCGACTAGTGAAACAGTAGTTGCACTGGTAGGTGCCAGTGCAAAAAGGCAATGTTTATGATGCATGATTTAACCATTTAAAATAATAATAAAAATATTTTTTATGATTGCTATAATAATATAATTTCTAGGGTACATTTAGGTACCTAATCACGATGCTATTAATGAGGCAATACTGACAATTCATATTAGGAATCGATCACGAAGTGAATATTATTTATGGCTTGAGATATTAACAATGAATCGAAGACTGATAGTACTGTTAATCATATCAAAATAAATGAGGCGACTGACAATAAGTATTTATGTCTGTAATCCATAAATAAGTAGGTACCTACTTGGAATTACCCTGTAAGAACTTGCAACCTTCATTGTGTCTAATTTAGAATTTATTTTCTTTTACTCCAGTTTTCCTCCTGGTTGTCACGGAAAAGGTAAAAGGTTAAGCAGTTAGTCAAGTAGGTGTTTCGCACCGCAATTACGGTTCACTGGGCTTGACTTCGCTTTAGTGGGCTCTTAGGGCCCATTTCTGGCAAACAAGGCTTCTAGTTCCTATCTATATAACCTAGGTAGGTGTTGCGATAAAAAGTAGGTACATAAACGTAGGTCACAAATGGTTATTAAAATTTAATTTATTCGTGACGTGAACATACCAAAGAGTCACGAGTTTACAACCTGATAGCCGAAATTGATTAGGCCGTTTAACACAAGACCAAGAAATTAATAGTAATTTGTTACTTAGTTGATCGACTAAACCATTGACTGAAAGAGGTTTGGTCAAAGCATGGATATTTTTACATGTGGTCAATGAAATAAACATTTAGTCGAAAAATAAAAAGGGGTGCATTCTGTACGTGCCTTTCCCTACCTATACCTAAACCTATAGATTCATATACAACTGTGAACCTATTTAGTTACGTGCCTGATAGATGGCAATAGGCTTGCCACACATGACCTTGGCAAGACGTGGGTGTTAATTCTCCTTTGTCTACCCTTTCAGGGATAAATAGTCGTGATTTATGTATGTAGACAAACAACTGACAAACTGACAAACAATTCACGTAGGCTACTTTATTGCGGCTATCCGAATGAAAATACCCAGCAGTGCAGCTCCGTTCGCTTCGCTCGCTCCGCTCCGCTACTCACAAAAGAACTCACCTAACCTCTATTAATTGGAAATGAGACAGTAAAGTTTGCTTTGTTGCTTAAATGTTCAGATTTTTTTCTATCAAGTAAAGTGTTTCTGTTTTTTGCATTCACTAACTCATATCTTCAAGTTTAATGTGTATGAATTTCAGACCTGTGTATTCTAATACAATTTAGAATACACAGGTCTGAAATTCATACACATACTAATAACTAGAGGTTCAAAGTTATACCAATGGGAAATCCTCGCCTTAACAGTTTGTCGATTTATTCTAATGTCCTGTCCACTCGTCGTTTGTCGGACAAATGCACCTTTAATAATAAACTGAAATAAGTTAAAATAACTGGATTTTGACTTTTTATCATAAAACGCATTAAAACCGTGAAATGCCACAGAACAGAGAAAGTTGTTCAGTGATAGGTACGATCAGTCTTATAAGCGCTCTTACAACTAAAATCTTTATATGGTATTTCTCCTTTTTTTAGTTTTCAAAAGTCATACCTACTTCCAAAACTTTGAACGCGTTTTCCCAACAATCTTGAATTTTGCATTATTATTAAGGTGCGAAAAGTAATTTTGAGAACTAATTGTTGGACATAGGTTTAGGAGAGCATACCAAATTTTTACAATGTAATGTTATGGTTCGTCAAAATTAATTATTATAGACTTCACATTAAACGTTATAACATCGCTTTTGTTGGAAAGGCACGTATAGGTACGCATTTTCTGATAGCCTCGAATATTGCTCATCTGTATACAGAGGCCTACTATGAACTCTTAAATTAAGACAGTACACATACAATTTTACGTCACTTTTTCATACCATGACAAAAGAAACAAAACAAAAGAAACGTCTAATCTAACTACAATAAGTAGAGTAAAAAAAGTGTGAAAACAGAATACGAATTCTGAGTCACTAGCCTTGCCATCTTACAATTCTAAAAGTAGTTACGTTACGTCGTATCAAATCATCAAAATAATGAACTGTTGCTGACGTCAGCGTCAGATAAATAAGCGTCGACACCGTCGACACTGCTCTAGTTGAGATCTTTGAATATTTGACACTTGGAATTGGGAGGGAGTGTCTGTGACGTCACACTGCTTCCCACGCGGTGTGAGTGACGTTGCTCCCGGCCACGGCATTAATCTGCATGAAACCGCCTGATTAAATCTAAACATTATTCTGATTAATATGTGTTTTGATGTTAACCTACTCTTTGACGTCAATTGCCAAAAGAGGGTCACGTATGCACGTTTTCATATCACATCACTATACAGGGTGGAAAGAAAGAGTGGCCACTGGAGGGAAAGTATCTTAAATCTTTAAAATAGCTCAATTTACTGGAAGGAAATATTCCTTTATTTTTAAAAAGAAACATAACAGCTTACTCGAACCCGGAGTCGAATCATGTAAAAGTTAAAAAAAAATAACACTCGCCATTTTATTTTACTAACAGATGCAGTCGATGTTGACGATAATTTTTCTGACAGAAACATAGGGTCTTAGAAAAAAAATACTATGAAATCTAACAATTATTTTACTCTCGAACAAATCAAACCTTTATTTTATTAATGTTGCTGGCGATTTTTGTTGGTAATTGGAATTTTATAAATGAATGTTTGCAAAGGAACCGTTTATTTGTTTACGGTGTAGCATTTTAAGGCAAATTTGAAATTCGAACGAACATCATAATTTTGACATATATTTTTTTTCTACTATTTCATAATAAATATTTTGTGGTATTACCTAATTATTAAAATACTGGCGTATCAAGTGCAATTCAATTTAATAGAAGCATAGATTTTAAACTGCAACAATTACAATTTCAGTGGTATGGTAAAAATGTATACGAATTCACCATAATATCACTGACACAAATATCATCGAGAAAAGATTTCTCGCAATTGGTAAAAGGAGGTTTAAAAAAACATTTATTATGAAGGCCACAAGGACATCGTCATCTGCACTTTTTCGATGTGGAATTTATTAGTCAAATTATTAGCCTCTTGCTAGTTTTTCAATATTAGCTTAACATATACATAAATTACGCCTATATCTCTGAAGGAGTAGGCAGAGGTGAACTAGCACCCTCGTTTCGCCAATTATGTTAGGTCCCATGTAATAGGTGGCGAGCCTTTTGCCATTTATCGGGCACAAAAGTCGCAGTACTATTGCTAGGTGGTATAAGAGGAACGCTGCTACCCATTCCTCATCACTGATTTCAATTCAATTCTGATAAAATAAAATTCACGTATCGATTCAGAGTATTCGAGAGTAAAAGTAAAATAAATGTTAGATTTCATGTTTTTTTTTGTTTTTGAGGTAAAAATTATTGTTAACATCAACTGCATTAAATAGTGAAATAAAATGGCGAATGTTAATTGTTTTATTTTTTACATGGTTCAATTCCAGGTTCGGGTAAGGTTTTTGGAGAATTCTGTGAATGCAATTATGTTTCTTTTTAAAAATAAAGGAAGGTTTCCTTTCAGTAAATTGAGCTATTTTAAAGATTTAGCGTACTTTTCCTCCAGGGCTCACTCTTTCTTTCCACACTGTATAGTTCATACAACGTTTCACAGTTTCTTTAAGGTTTTTGAACGTACTTACAAAAAGTTGGTAAAAGAACAACGGACCAAAAGATTTTAAGCCAGGGCCAGCAAAAAAAATTAAATATTTTTTGGCGGGTTTAAAATCTCTGTTATTTTATCATATTTATTTAGAGTGTTCATAGGTTGTTAATTTAACAAATATTCAGCAAATCCACATGTTATTTTCTTTTTATGTAGCATGAATTGTGTTAAAAAGCAAATGAAACTGAAACATCTGGAACAGGTACGATTTTTCGTTGCCATTAGCGGTTAATTTCCGAAATTGATATCTGAGATAGGTAGGTACTTAGGTAATTATCGCATCCACTTTATTAATGCGTTCATCCCTATCAAGATCTATAATTCCCTTGCTAAAACCAGAACCAGCTTAGGGAAACAGTATATAACACAGCCAAGTAATTTCAAGTAAGTGCCGTGTGGTGACGGCAGAGTAGAATACAATTGTCACCACCCCAAATCTCTCCCGTGGGTGTCGTACATGGCGACTAAGGATAATCAGTGATGAGGAATGGGCAGCAGCGTTCCTCTTTTACCACCTAGCAAATTAGCATTAGTACTGCTACTTTTGTGCCCGATAAACGGCAATAGGCTCGCCACCTATTACATGGGACTTGTGAAACGTGGGTGCTAGTTCACCTCTGCCTACCGCTTCGGGGATATAGGCGTGATTTATGTATGTATGTATGTAAGTAATTTATCATCAGAATCTGCATAATTTTGATGGTGAGTCCGCCACTTCACAATTAATATTGAAATTGAATCTAATAGTAATAGGTGTTCTTTTGCCTGCCCTGTTCCCATTCCAGTCTATCTAGGGTCGGCGCAGTATGTTTCCTCTTCCATTCATATGGTCCAGACGTCATCATGCCATCCACTTCCTTTTGATTCATATCATCCATCACACCGAAAAGATGCTAGTGATGAATGAATGTATATAAAAACGACGGAACGGACCATGTCGAGAGACCGATAAACGGAGAGAGTGATTGGAATGAAAATTCCAATCCATACTGCTTAAGGTTTTGGGTTAGGTTTTACAGCCGGCCGGCCTGCCTGACACCAACCCTCATTGGGTATGCTGTTGTTGGTGGTTAGCTCTCCACCATTCGGGTGCCCCAAGGTGCTTAATAGTCTACACCGGGCAATCTCCCTTAGTCGACTTTTACGACCCCCATGGGATGAGCCAGGGCCGGCCTATTCTACGTTATTTGTTCGCTCCCAGGCCAGCATGAAAGACAAGTAGTAGAATAGTTATAGATGACGTATGAAATACCTAAGATAATTTTTGTACTGAAAGGTATAACAAGTTGAAAAAGATAATCAGAATGTTGTTAACAAATAATTTGTAATGGTCGTCAACATAATTACATCAACAATGTTGTAAGATCTCCTTAGCAGGCTACCTTATGTTGATACATTGTAGTTAATTAGTTCTGCACGACACAAAAATCTACATTACAAATTAACTACCTATAAATACTTACGCAGAAATGTAAGCCTATATTATTATTAAGACTTTGAAACGGTAACCCGTAATTTAACAGAGAACGTATTCTTAAATTAAACAACGAACTTCCAAGAACATCCTTTTCATAGAAGGCACTGGTTTAGATTGTAAATATTTTTGTGCACATTCAGTAAACAATCTTCGTAAGTTTATCGCTCGAAACTAATTTAGGTAACTGGTTAATTTTAAAGGCGTCTTTATTTATAACAACCGACGACAGTAACAAATCGTGGCTATTTTTTTCTCAATATCATTATTTTAAAATGACGAAAAATGGGATTTCTATACACATTTCTTTCTTCCACTTTTCCTCCTTCCACGTTTCCTCTTTTGTATAATATACCTAAGTATTTTTACATTCACACAGAAATCACGCCTATTTATCCCCGAAAAGGTAGGCAGAGGTGAGTTTCGCCAATTATGTTACGTCCCATGTAATGGGTGGCGAGCCTATTGCCATTAATCGGGCACGTAAATAGCAATATATTGCTAGGTATAAGACTCATCACTCATCGCTGTCTTAGTCCGTAATCGCCTTGTACAATTTAACGACTGCAGATGCACACGGGACAAATGGCTTAACGTGCCTTCCACAGCCCGGAGGAACTCTAGATAATAAACTTTTGGTCACCCATCCATCAACATGGCTTAGTTTCAGCAATCGCAAGCCGAGCGTGTTAATCCAGCGCTATCGAGCTCTACCGTCACCACACGTCAATTATACATACTTAGGGCCGATTTCACCGCAGAATTAATCGCGATCAGTTGAAGTTGAACTCGGTTTATGCTCTAAACTGAGTTCCGCTACATAGTTTGCATTAATCAAAACAAAGTTTTATTAAACTCAGTTTCAGCCGTGTGGTGACGGCAGAGTTGAATACAATTGTCACCTCCCCAAATCTCTCCCGTGGGCGTCGCACAAGGAGACTAAGGATAAATCAGTGATGAGGAATGGGCAGCAGCGTTCCTCTTATACCTACCACCTAGCAATGTACTGCGACTTTTGTGCCCGATAAATGGCAATAGGCTCGCCACCGATTACATGGGACCTAACTAATTGGCGAAACGTGGGTGCTAATTCACCCTTCGGGGATATAGGCGTGATTTATGTGTGTATGCAGTTTCTATTAGAGACGGTGAAATCGGCTCTTAGTATTTTTATTCGTAGTAAAACCACACTTTTTTTACGACATTTTTCCACAGGAACAAGTAATTTACATACCGCCTCCTCCATCCGAACGAGTCCGGTGATATGCTGTACCGTCCTTTAAGCCAAGCTTTTCTTATTCCAGCTATGGGAAGACTGTCCCGCCTTAGAGAAAAGCTGACCGATCGTGGGTGAATGTCGGGCGCAGGGTCACCATCGTCGGAATGGTCCGTATGTTCACTCATTAAAAAACTTTATATATAGACGAAATAAAGAATATTTTTCATTGTTCTCTGCACTGGAAGTCATGGCTTGTGGTCACTACGTGCATAACTACATGAAAAGGAAATCTCATGAAAAGTCACATGGCACACAAAGGTAAACTAACACTGGAATAATCCTAGTTAAAACACTGAAGTTATAATAATATTTGGAGATAGAATAGAACAAAGGCATGTACTACGCCTTATTAAGTAAAGCTATATTTAATTATTACAAATTTAAAAAAAAAAACTGATAGCAAAAAGGTTATCGTGTGTTTAAAGAAAGAAACTCTGTAACAAACTGAAGTGAACATCTCTCATTATCATAACAACTAGAGCTGGTAGTTATTTGCTTTGTGTAACATGGGCAAATAAATTCGGTACGGTTATCATTTTAAGGATCATTTAGAACTCACATGTATACAGATAAAGAAATTACAAGGATCACCATCGTTGGAAAGTCATACAAAATAATTTTGATTCATACATTTATTTGCACTTATCTTATGTTTGGTTGCTGTTACGTAATTTTAATTTCTGAGCTTGGAGTGTGTTATGAGAGCGTATAATATTAGGAGTTTAAGTATCAAATTGCCGTTTTGAGAATTAAGCGAAAATTCATTTTTCCAAACAAACATATTTGTGATTTTTCAAGGAACCACAAATATAAATTTTATATAATTGTGTGGGTATATTTAGACAACATTAAGCTATAGGATACCTAGGATACCTAGAGAATTTTTTTTATAACGGAGACGGACTGGTGTCCCTCTGCGTTGGATCTAAGTGGTACTAAGGACGAGCTGTTTTTGAATATTTATTGGTAGTGAATGAAATAAAACAAAGAGAAAATTTTATACATAATTATAAGTCCTTGAAATTAAGTTTATAATAAAAAAAGAATAATGGAAATACCAATTGTTTTAAGGGAATTATACACTACTACTGAATAATGAGGGAACATCGGCAATTTTATACTATAACCCCTATTATAAATGATGCAAAATATCCTAAGAAAAGGTGCACCATAGTAGTTATTCTGCCTAAAGCAGGCACTTTAGTGTATAAAATTGTTTATGGAGACTGACCGAAGGAGAGGTTCAATTTCTACATATCACCTCTAGATAGAGTTCCCGCATCATACATACATACATAAATCAGGCCTATATCCCCGAAGGGGTAGGCTGAGGTGAACTAGCACCCACGTTTCGCCAATTATTTTAGGTCCCATGTAATAGGTGGCGAGCCTATTGCCATTTATCGGGCACAAAAGTCGCAGTACATTGCTAGGTGGTATAAGAAGAACGCTGCTGCCCATTCCTCATTACTGATTTATCCTTAGTCGCCTTGTACGACACCCACGGGAGAGATTTGGGGTGGTGACAATTGTATTCTACTCTACCGTCACCACACGGCATCAAGACTATAATTTTTCGAACTTTTTCTAACTACCTTTGTGACGTCGTCGTTAGTGTTTTAAAATTAACCCATAAATCTGAGGCGTTGCTTAAATAGGTACGTAAAGATCTCTACAATATCATAATCATCTAATCTTTAAATGAGCGCCCCTCCATTTTCTTACTCTTACATGAACAATCAGTGTACAGATACAACACCCTCAAATTAGCTAATCATTGGTTGATTCAGTCCCCAACTTGACACGAAAATGACAGCACGCTTCGATGACTCTTCTTTAGAGTACTTTCAGACACTTTAAAACAATGACGATGTTGTGGAGGGGCATTCATTTTTAGATTGGACGATCTCTACCTATTTAAGCAACGCCCTACCTATGTAGGTAGGTACTTACTGTCCCGGGAAGGCTGGTGTGGGTACACGAAGGTGGTGGCCGCGCCGCGGGCGCTCCGCGTCGCTACCGTCGCTCGCCTCCTCCGCGCCGGCGGCACCAACCGAACCGCCCGCGCCCGACGACCTACACAATACGTTGCTTTTAAAAAAAAACCCTTTCTTTTTCAATAATCTACTAAAGCCGGATCCAGACGAGTGTACCTGACCGGATTCAAATCCGTATCGTGTGTGTGTAATTTATCATACATGATCCGTTCAGTTTCTCCAGCCAGGCCGATGTGAACGATTTGCTCAGTCCATCCGGCCAACTGTCGCGAGATTTCCTTAAGGCCAGATTACACACACACGATACGGATTTGCATCCGGTCAGGCAGAACTGCCTGTGTATGAAGCACTTTAGGACGGCTACATGACGTAAGAGAAAGAAAGAACATAACGCTCGTAGTGGCGTCCTAACGTAGAATTCGTGTTACGTTACCACATTAGATTACATTACACGTTACACTCGTCTGGATCCGGCTTAAGACGTACATCCAAAGCGCTTTTAAGTACGTTTACTGCAAATAAAACTAACAATCATAGGTATATAATGTTCAAATAACAAACAAAATTAATACGTTTACTCCGACGTTATATTCCGAGTAATATCCTACTAACTTTTGTCGTAATAATAAAGGTAATTAGGTAATATTAATAGGGAAGAGATTTTAATGAAAACATTTATGTTTTGATCTATTTCTAAATCTAATATATTAAGTTGATTGCTTGCGTATGCAGGCGTATTAGTTTGCTTGCAGTAAAATGCAAATCTCATCTGCCTAATTAGGTACTAAGATATATGTATTTTCTTAGTAGCCAATTAGGCAGAAGATTTATTATTAAGTTAGCACGAATGAAAATAAGTTTATTGCTCGTCAGTTCTCTGCTTTATTCTATGGTAAATTTTATCCATGCAGCAGCGACAAAAATGTGAATTTAGTTAAATTTTTTGCAAAATTGTCTTCAAAAAGAGACATGAAACAATTATCCTATAGAAATAAAACAAATATTTTAAATTAAAATAAATAATACATTTAGTGTCACCGGGTGTTACATTTAATGAAAATATAAATAAGCTTCAATAACATGCAAATGCTGATACTAAATTATGAAGAAATAATCTAAATGGCGATTCAGAGGATGTGCGGGCAAGATGTAATTTGATCAGTAACCAAGACTGGTACGTGCTAGAATGCACCTCAATACAAATACTACCGTGTCAGCAATACACAGCAAAATACACAATCCCGACTGTAAAGTAACAGTGGTGGCGAGGTCTCATTTTTTTTGCAGTGTTTACAAATAAATAAATATTTCTTGCACTATTTAGTCTAGACGAAAGTAAACATTAAGCGTTAACTGTAGACGGTACCGATTTAACAAATAAAGGTTTCCGATTTCTGAGGTGATTCAACTACAGAAACGCGTCACCAGTTACGACAAGTAAGCACTAACAGAAAAATCTGTGATATAACATCATCATCATCACCCTGCCCTTATCCCATTCATCAGTAGAATTAGCATGTAGATGCTGTAAGAACGCGTCGGCCAACATTACAGCCTTAGTCTATAAAAAAAATATTTTATGCTAGACAGGGAAGCTCTTGACCTTCATCACATCTGATAAATGACGATATGGGCCGCAGGTGGAATGACCTGGAACCATTAAGGGCCCTATTACATTTTGACTATGATTTTTGCGTAAAATGGCCAATTTTGGCGTTCTTGATCCCAGGAACAAAAATACATTGACAATTTTGACTTAGTGAATAGTGTAGAATAGATATTGTGATATTTCCTAGCGGCCTCGGTTTTTGTAAACTTAACTTTTTCATTAAACCCAAAATTGCAGCAAAAGAATTTTATAAAATGCGCGAAGGTTCTTTTTTTAAGCTCCCTGGAGTGAACTACTGATCTACGCAAATGAAATAAAAAATAGACTTTTATCTGTAGTATAGTCGAATAGTTCGTAGCGGCCTCGGAATTTCGAAACATCATTGATTTAATATAGAAAAAAAATCTTATTCAAACCAAATAACTTCGAAAATAGCTTGAACTTCAACTGTGAATATCTCCTTTCTACAATTATATTTTTGAGCAAAATATATACTGGAATAATTGTTACTTAATGAGGAATAAAGATTTAATAATTTTAAAGCAAGAATTTTACTATCCAATCTCAATATATACAATAATAAACATAACTGCAAAATTACTACGAAATGCACCGGCCGTATTAGTATG
Source organism: Cataclysta lemnata (assembly GCA_963931975.1). Lineage (NCBI taxonomy): Eukaryota > Metazoa > Arthropoda > Insecta > Lepidoptera > Crambidae > Cataclysta > Cataclysta lemnata. The sequence continues at coordinate 8,172,996 of OZ008353.1, read as the reverse complement.
AGAGGAGTGAGATTTGTAATAGAGCTTAACCACAGAGCTGGTTTTCTTATTATAAATTGTGGGAACACAAATAATCCTGTTAATATGATTGTGTCGGTTATCCACTTCCTTCAGGTTCATATAATCCTTAACACCGGAAAGGGTGTAAGTGATGAGATAAAAGTGATGAAAAGAACCATGTCGAGAGACTGATGAACGGAGAGAATGATTGGGATGCCAAAATTGCAATTTATACTGCTCAAGGTTTTGGCTTAGTTTTTACAGCAAGCCGTCTGTTTGACAGCAACCCTCTTCGGGTATGCTGTTGTTTAGTTCACCCTCCACCATTCGGGTGCCTTGAGGAGCTTATTGGTGTACACCGGGCAATCTACCTTAATCAACTGTTTTTACACCCCGGGTTGAATCGGTGCCTGCACGTTCTACGTTACCTTTTCGCTCCCAGGCCTTTAAGGAAGGAAATCTTTCGCACCTCTACATATCTTTCAAAAGATTGCGAAGGAGTGCAGCAGCCTACAAACCTACGACTTCCAATTGCAAACACCTACACAAAGCGGAAACTAAACACAGGACATGCACAAATACTTAATTCGATTGTAATGTACCAAAATGTAGTTTAGTACCTTGGCATGACAAGCTAAGCTGCAAGCAGGAACTAAGTTTCAGTACAATGGTACTTTTTATATGTCTCACACGCCATGCTGATAACCTAGAAACAACAAGTCATGAGTGGCGAAAAGCGGCTGTTAAAACGGATGTATTCAAAAGAATGGGGCAGTTGTTAGGGCACAAAGTACATGTGTTACGTTAAGGGTGTAACATAAAAAGTTTGGATCAACAACAATAAATTTACAATTACAAAGGCCTGTTTTAACTTACATTATCTGAATATTTAACTGTGGATTTGTTGATTGCTTGTTATTTGAACGTTATAGAAATGTTAAACAAAAAAATTACACAAAAAAAATACTTAGGTCAGAAAAAAAATCGCAAACTTATGATTCGCGTAATGATTGAATTTTCTTCTTTCATTCATCAACATTTTTCTGACTTATTTTTTGGGAAAAATAGTCTTCATAAATTCACAATATCATACAATCACACATGTATATTCAAAGTATTTAGGTAATACAGGTATTTTATAAAATGAAATTATCCATAAAATATAATTATGGTAAATGTTTAACGCCTACTTCAAAAATTTTTGTTCAACTAAATAACTTTAAGTTTTATGTATTATAATTTTTTTTCGTTTGATTTCCAAATGTCCTCTTTTGGCTGTTGGTTGTCCATGTAAAACTAAGAAAAACGTCGAAAATATAATATTATGTAGAGCACATTTTTTCGCAAAATTTCGGTTATGTCCCTTGTATAAATTAATCTAACAGTTTATAGTAATGTTTAATAATAATAATACAATAACAAACAAATAATATACCAAGTTCAGTATTTAATAAAAACTTACCGAAATATTCTCTTCAACCAACTAATGACTTGATATTTTATATACACTTTTAACACACAGTTTTCTTTTAAAAAAACACTAGACAGTCTTCAGTCATCTTGTTACTATGGTAGTTATAGATAATTGATTGTTTTAGATCCATACCCAACTGAACATGCATAAGATAAAAGACAAATATCAAATAAATAACCTCTCAATTTTAGTATTTATTTTGAACTAACAATTCGGCGCACTTTAGTGCGTTGGCTGGATTTTGTTAAAACAAATGCCAAGTTTTTTTTACGCGTCTAGGAAAAATATTACGAGAGAAAAACGTCTTTGACATCAAAAGTGTACGACTGTAAAAAATAATGACAATGAATTCTATAATGTTCCGTACATTAAAGCACATAATAAATCATAAATCCGATTTCATTGAGGCCGTAATTACCTACTGGCAATGTAGTCTTATTTTGACCTCCATATTTTACCAAAATTTTATTGTCATCTTCCAATATATCTTTATTTACTTCATAAAATTAAAATAAGTTTGAAAGTATGTATAGGTAAATCGTGGGTCTCGACTAATAAAAGGTCAACATAAATTTAATTTTAGACCTATTTGGAATTTTGTAATTTATTCTGAACAACATAAGATTGTTATTTGCAAAGTGTCATCGTTTGCTTGGTTTATATTATGTAAGAACATAATATAGGTAATCCGTTTGCATCAATACCAAGGAAATGCTGGTTGCGCATCTTAATGCAAGTGCGACATTCTACGATGACATACAAGTTTATTGGATTAACTCGATAACACGATGAAATCACTTGAATTATGTCTAATAAAATACTCGGGTTTGACCAACACATGACACAGTATTATACCTACACCCTATTTACTCTGAGACCTACACAGTATGATCCTATATTCGATGTCCGAAAAATGGTCGGCAACTTACAGTCTGCATATTATGCAACTCACCGGTATTTTATATTGAGAACTATGTCATACGCGTTTATGTTTGTAATATACTGTCGTTGTTTTTCATAAATTAACTATTAAAATAACGTTATAAATCACTGGAAAACTAAATTATACGAACGTAAATAAAACATTAAATAATCGAAGACATAAGTCTTGTTTTTAAGGAAAAGTCTTGAAATCGCAATATTAGATTGTAGAAGAATGATTTTTCCTGTTTTTACCGACGACCTTTTAACTGTTTCAATGGTTTTCAATTCATATTTACATTATTTTTGTATGAAATGTGAATAAAATAATTAATATTTGCATAAATTAGTGAAAACTTATACCTTATGGTTAATAACAAAGCTTATTTTAATTTAATTTCCAAAGAAATAAAGTGTTTTAGTAAAAAAACGATCATAATTCTTGTAAGTAATGTTTATATGCGATTGAAATACTACAACTAACTAAAGTATTGTAACTAACATTAATTACTTTCCGTTATATAAATTCCTTCAGTGATGTTTATTGAAATAATTATCGTAACAATTCGACGTATTCCCTGTATTTGTGAGCAAGCTCATATCGGCATGCGGCAGTATTTATCGCGTGATAGGAATAACCTGTCAGTGTATTAATAAAAATTGCTAAACAAATTTCAAATACCTATTCACTAATAAAAATACAATTCAACGCCATTTTAATTCAATTCTATTCCCAGAGTTGTAGAGGGTGCTCTTAAAATTACATTCTAAGGACACACACATCACTTAAACATTACACACATTTTTTATTGATTCGGCTATAAAATTATCCACTATTTACGCTTTTATGTACGGAAAATCATATTTACCAATAACTTGTGTTTGTAATTATGGTGATAGTCAAAATTTTTACCAGATTAATGTTAATAGCTCTAACCAAAACGTAAATAAGAAGCACTCTAAATACCCACATACATTAATTCACGTTACGCTTATCAACGTAACGGTAATAAATAAAACGCACTATAATGTTATTTAATACACAAAAACAGGTCGTTTTATATTTTGAACGAGATTATTCCGTGTTCACAATAAAATTCACTTGCACACTGCCCGTAACAAACCGTGGAGCTGTCATCTGAGATACCGTGAAGTTGTAAGCGACTTTCTTTCTTACATCGACTACTACAAAGCCCACATTGGCTTCGACAATGCCGAGGCCTAGGGAAACATGCGCACTGGTGCATTGCGCACGATATTGATTGCAATCATATGATGTATGATTGAAAAAAGTGGCGGCAATTTCATTTTATATGTTTCGTGTTATAATCCATTTACCGAGCGGTAATTACGAATATTTTGTGAAGATATTTAGGGATCTACCAAAATAAGCGTACCGAAAATTTAATAGGTTTTACTCCCACTAATATAAAATATTAGTTACTCGGGCTTTGGCATTTCAGTATTTATTTATAGTTTACGTTTAAATTTTTTAAAAGTAATTATATAAACATAATATTATCTCGTACCCGAAATAATCACCATCTAAATAATACCTACGTATAACTAATAGAATAAAAAATAAAAATGATGTAAATAATGGATTTTTTTATTTTTCTTGTTTTCATAACATTATATAAAAATTTGCACCAAAAAAATAATAGGAAGCAAAAACACTTCAGAAATAGTTTATTATTTTTTTATTTTAATTTAAAATTGACATTTTTTTAGGTTTAAAAGATTTACATTGTGTGTGTTTATTTTGAAGGAATACACCATGCCAATGTTTTCTGCCCCAATAAATTTTTCGGTCAACGACCGGTTGCGCCCTTCTTACAATTACAAAATAATCGTACAATTAATTAGATCAAAGGACGCTACACACGCTACGATGCAAGCACGCACTGCGGTCAATGTTTAAATATCAGACTGAAATTCAACCATTAGTAACAATTTTAGTTAGTAATATTAATTACAATTAGTTGAGTTAACTATGCATCAAAAAACCGACAAAAACCAAAAACTACGAAATAAGAAGAAAAAAGAAAAGAAAGAAAAATAATTAGGTAATTAATTTAAAAAGTTTATAGTAAAATCAATGTTCGCTAAGGCAGTGATTGGATAAGTGATGATTAAAGACGACAAAGCCTGTGCTCCAGCAGTGGGCACAGGCTGGTGATGTTGATCATCGGATTTCATTCATTGAGGTTATGTCGTCGTAGAATTGATAATTTCATGATGTGGCCAACGCTATGCCAACGCTATGCGCATGAAATGGCTAGCTAAAACTGACCATATCGTTGAAACGTCAACGTTTGATTATATGCCCGTTGCGCTCGTTTTTTGCTCACTTAAAACGTAAAATTCTAGTAATTTGATGTCGTAACGACATTTCACTTCCTTTTGTTGTCCATTACAACATTATTATTAGTTGTCAGCCGCCATGATGGATTACAAAAACAAATTGAAATAAGCGCCTCTAACGGTGTTTAATGTTACTATTTTACGATATGATTATTAATGTTTGGCTATATCATGAAATAGCAGTGCGTTTAGCTGTTCATATCGTTAAGCTTTGTTTATTCATTCATCTGGCCTCATGATATGGTCAGTTTTGAATGAAGTGATCAATTTTATTTTTTGGCCACGTCAGTTACACAATTACACAGATTCACGACACTTCTTATTGGTTGGGTTCTAATGCAGCGATAAAATTATTGTAGTGTATTTATACTCTTTGGCGAGCGCTACGATATCTCGTAGCGTGTGACGCCTCTTTTTTATGCAATATAGTGAAGCCCTGTTACTATTTTATTTACATAATGATTATATGAACTCGGCAAGAGCTAGTCAACTATGTTGTTTAGACGGATTCAGATGTACAATTAAATGAATTAGTGTGCTGATTGTGCATCATTATTATATACAAAATTTCAAACACAAGTCACCCGAAATAAAATTTCAGCGTTCTAGAACTATATTTAGTATTTTTCGACTTTGCTCTTAAGCCGTATAGTAATTGTATTAGACAGCATAATCATTATTTTTACAAGATTCCACACCCAAATCAACCAAAATAAAACATCAGCATTCTAGACAATATTCAGTATTGATCGAATTCTACAATACTAGTTTATCACTTTTTGAAAAACTGCGTTGGCGTGGTGAAGAACAGAGATAGAGCAGTGATTTAATAAACAGTGTCTAAAAATTAATAATTTTTTCCCCTGACCCTTAAAAATATGGAGGAACGGTAAAAACAAAATACTTAATTTGATTACTTTTTGGTATTTAGTAAGCGATGCAGCGATTCATCCAATGACCAGCCTTAGCAAACACAGCTTAGTTTACGCGATAGCAAGGCGAGCGCCTCCTTGCTAGTACTTCGGCTCATTCTTTGCCAGGTCAGGCACGTCAAATCTATACTATATAGAGTTTTTTTTTTGGTTGGTTGAACGCGAATTTTTGTGTTGGATAGTCCATTTATCAAGGAAGGCTATAGGCTATTTAATAACCGACATTAACGCGAGCGAAGCCGCGGGCGACCACTAGTATTTTTATTAAATATGAAAGAAATGGCACCTGGCTGTTTGTTTTTAGGTATTTCTTATTATTGCTTCCGGTCACTCGTGCAATGAAAAGAGACCACTACGCATGTAACGCTAAGTGTTTCCGAGAATCGGGAGATGTGAATCAACAGGAAAACGCCGAATTGTCCATGCAGTTGAGGTCACAGCGTAGACTCGGCGGAGATCGGTCAAGGTTGTGATCGAGCAGGGCTACCAATGTAATTATTTACATTAATATTTTTCAGCGCTCATGTTTTTTAAGTAGTGTGCATGTGACCGTGTGATGCATTACTAGGTGGTATCTTATGTATAAGAATAAATACATACCTACTTAAATCACACCTATATCCCCGAAGGGGTAGTCAGAGGTGAACTAGCACCCACGTTTCGCTAATTATGAGGTCTCTTTTAATAGGTGGCGAGCCTATTGCCATTTATCGGGCACAAAGTCGCAGTACATTTCTACGTGGTATAAGAGGAAGAGGAACGCTGCTGCCCATTCCTCATCATTTATCCTTAGTCGCCTTGTACGACACCCACGGGAGAGATTTGGGGTGGTGACAATTGCATTCTACTCTGTCGTCTCCAAGAGGTAAAATTTTTTTTCTCTTTTTTATTTTTAGGGTCTTTTGTAAATAAGATTACGGAATCTTCCAAAATATAAAAAAATGTCCGAAGTCCAGTTAAAGGGTAAACAGTTAATGATCGCTGTGCTCACTCACGTGACCGAGAGCGTGGGTACAGAGACGAGGCAGCTGCCAAATGCTTGGAGAGAGCGTCTGGGCGCCGTCGAGATCTTCTCGTAGCATCGACGATCTGCAATAACATACATACATACATAAATCCTGCACGCCTATAGTCTGACAAGCTCGAGCGCGGCCTTCCTGCGGTAGGCGGGGACGGGGCGCTCTGGATGTTGGCGGGGGTGAGGGAAAACTCGCTCCTCCCTGCATCGCTCGCCCCGCTAGCATCTAGGGCCCCGTCCCCGCCAACGTCTCGTACCGCAGGAGGATTCCGCACGAAGTTGTCGGACTACAGTGTTGCGAACTCCTTTGATAATAATTTGTATTTTTATGTCACACCTGACCATAAAGTGGACTTCTGCGCCCGCTACGCTAAGCGTTCGAAAAATCCCACTTCCTGGTCTCAGGGGGTGACAAAACTATTACTTACCTCGGGCGATAAAAAAAGAAAGCCTCAGATCGCAAACGCCCGAGCCGAAGTCAAGGGCGATAAATATGCGATTGCAGATTGCATTCTTTGTTTTGTCACCCTTGGTACATAATCCGTTACATATTTAACCTTGTGGTAACAGCAGAGCAGAATACATTTCTTCCCACAGCACCCCAATTATCTTCCGCGGGTGTCGTACATTAAGACAGACGTAAATTAAGACTATTTACCACCTAGCAATATACTGCGATTAAGGTGCTCATAAGAGCGAGCTTATTGCCATCTATAGACCCATTTGACACCCATGTTGTAATAATACAACATGGGTGTTAATGCACCTCTGCCTACTTGTACGACACTCGGGAAAGATTGGGGGTGGTGCCAATTGTATTCTGTTTTGCCGTCACCACACTTTAATAACAAACGTCATCAAACTAAGACGCATCGCAAATGTATTCGAGTTTCAACAGCTTATGTAGGTCAATTTTGAACAAATCAATGTTTGTTTACCTTTTTGCGTCTTAATTTCAAAGCCACGCGATGACGGCAGATCTGTTTTCTAATTGTCACCACTGTTGTGCTTCATATACTTCATAAACAATGGATGTCGTAAGGTATTCATTCACCGATGCTTCGTCAACTTAATCTGATGACTTTCATGATCATCACCAGCCTTTTAATGTCCCTACTGCTGGGGCACCGGCCTTCCCTATGTATGGAATTATATTAGGAGAATGGACAAGCTACCACGCTGGTACAGTACGGATTGATGAGTATTAATGACTGCAGATGCATGATGATGGAACTCGAGATAATAAATTTAGGTCATCCATCCAATTGTACATTTCCTAGTTTTCGCAATCGCAGGCCGAGCGTGCTAAGCCATTGCGCGTCCTGGTGACTCAATATTCAAAACTAAATAAGTAGTGGTATTAATTTGGCTACAATAGTCCTCATTAAAAAAGACCACCTTAGGACCTAAGTCGGACTTTTCCAGATAGCCACAAATGTGGAAACTCATTAACCCCTACCTTTTCTGCCGGTCTGGTCATCGATATATCGTTAGTAAATATACTTACTGCCGCACTCAGAGACGTCAAATAACGAGAATGAGTACTTAATGCCAAAAAATGACAATTCAAAACTAGTCGCTATTCTTGCCGGGTCTATTATGGTCTAGATTTAATTGAAATTTTTTGACATTAGGTACTCATTAAAGTTATTTGACGTCTCTGTGTGCGGCAGTTAGAATAATAGCAAAGAAGGTTACCGTGTAGTGTAGGTAACAGTTTTCTGTCGAAAAATGTCAGTTGTAGTCTATTCCTGTTTCTACGGCATTAATTTCCATCAACTTTATTTTTTTAATTACTACATCACAAATTTTATAACGAGACGACCCTTAGGGTGCTTTTCCACCACCAGATGTCCTATGGTGCATTGCATATTCATTGTTCCATATAGCATAGCATTGTTGGACACTGATTACACTAAGTTATGTTTTTTATATGGAAAGATGCGTACTGAGTGGTGTAGCTATGTCAAGAGCAGTAATACAGTAGGCCCGAGTTTGTCTTCCACATGCCATCGTGGAAGCATGCATAGCACATCTCATCATCATGGAAGAAAAGCACCCTTACAGCTAACTACCTTACAGGAAAAGAAGGAATTAAGTAAAGCATTGCTTGGGTCTTAATCTTGAGTGTGACCGAAATGTAATTACGGGCCCTATTAGCCTACACTTGAGCCTTGGCTTTTCAGTGTATCAGAGTATCGTTATCAGTGTGTAAAAACGACCGATTTTTCATTTACTTACCGTTGTCGATGATGTCACACAGGCCCGTGTCAGAAAGAGACAGACCCCGAGTTCTGAAGAGGGGGTCCTTTTTTATGTAGGTCCAATGTCTGGCGACAGACACCCTCAACAAGCGATTGAACCTAGGGACAAGAGAAATGGAATAGAATAATTTTCTGTGAAGGGTTTTCTTCAGTCTTCAAAGCTGGTATTTTAGTTTGTATTTTCCAAATTAATCAATCATTATTTAGTAATAATTCATACATAAATCACGGCTACTTATCCCCAAAGGGGTAGACAGGGATGAATTAACTCCGCCGTTTCGCCATTTATGTTAGGTCCCTTGTAATTTATTTCTTTGGCGAGCTAATTGCCATCATCGGACAAGTTAATCGCAGTACCTATATTGATAGGTGGTTTAAGAAGAACGCTGCTGTCAATTAGGTACTCATCTCTGGCTTTACCCTTAGTCGCCTTGTACAACACCCGAGGAAGAGATTAGAGCTCTGTCGTGACTATACGGCAGAATTTTCGTAATATAAAATGCTAATAAAAGGTGAGGTTGTATAATACCTCTACATTTCTATCTACATACATTCATTCTTCTTCTTCCTGCTTTTAACGCTCCTAATAATTATTAGGTAACTACCGTCTGTACAATCATCATTTGATTCGTGCATTTTATGCTTCTTACTTACGTAGATGCCTCGTACATGAAAGTTACTACTCATTTATTCGGTTATTCTATTCATATTTCAGAGTCATCATTTATATTCTTTAGTAGCGCCCCTATCACAGCTGGATAGCTAATTGGCCTAACGGAACAATATCTACAGATTCCTATTTGACCTATATGTGACTGTCACCTTGACCTGCGTTACAATTGTTGTTATACTTGACCCAGCATACTTACTGCCTATAAACACCTATAGCTTAAGTCTTACTTACTTTGTGTTTACACTTATTGTTTATTTCAAATAATAATCGTTATTACAAAGAGAAATCCCTTCAATAACAATGTAGCCTGATTACAGAAAATCGGCCAAGTGCGAGTCGGACTCGCGCTCGAATGGTTCGGTGAAATTACCTTCGATATAAAAACACCTACGATACTACCCAAGACTATAGCTATATTGAAAATAGTATGGAGCCTCTAGTCATATCATAATATGATTATCATAATAATACAACAAAAATATGTGAAAGCTTGTAATTGCCCTTTACAAAATAAATTTTGTAATTACCATGTAGCAAAGTGGCGTTAGCTTTCCGAAGTGAATAAAATTAAATTAATAATATAGATTAAAAAGCAAAAAATTTAAAAAATCTTAACACCGCCTCATAGCAAATGCATGAAACTACTTAATGCCATCTAGCCGCGAAGCGGAAAACTACGTAGTGCCACTTTGATTTCTTTTCTTTGAACAATCGTGTCTGTTGTATGGGAGCCCCCTTAAATATTTATTTTAATCTGTTTATTAGTATTTGTTGTAGCGGCAAGACACCTACATCATCCGACTTCGTAATAAGTAAGTCGATTTCAGTTACTTTGGTCTGCGATTTGAAAATACAAGGGATGACCTACTCATTCCCTTTCACCTTCTGCAGTCCATTTTCGCGACCGCATGTCACAGACATGGCGATCTACTGAGATTACTTAGTTAAAGGATACGGGTATAAAGATGATAAAACGTAGGTAACAACTACAATAAGTAGAACACAATTTGGCCAAATACGCAATAAGTTACTAGGTATTCAATATGGACAAACTTGTATATCCTATTTGGTACCACTAGAGGCAGTTCGGAAGAGGAACGGTTTATAGCAGCCCTCGTAGCATGGCGCGTGGACAAAATCTCCCCGAGGAAAAAAAAAATTACCTCTCGCTGTACATACATACATACATACATAATTCACCCCTATATCCCCGAAGGGGTAGGCAGAGGTGAATTAGCACTCACGCTTCGCCAATTATGCTAGGTCCCATGAAATAGGTGGCAAACCTATTGCCATTTATCGGGCACAAAAGTCGCAGTACTTTGCTATTTGGTAGGTATAAGAGGAACGCTGCTGCCCATCCGTCATCACTGATTTATCCTTAGTCGCCTTGTACGACACCCACGGAAGAGATTTGGGGTGATGACAATTGTATTCTACTCTGCCGTCACCACAGGGCTTCTCGCTGTAACTACCACTGAATTCCAAACATCGACATTTTAAAGGTCAGAGGCAAATAATAATGTACGGACAAAGCCAGTTGAAGCTCAATAAGGTGAATATCTCACATGGGCCACGTTGAAGCTAAATTGTTATTGTATGACGTGCTTATCCACGGTTGTACCCACCTACCTAAATAATCGAACTTCGTCATAATGTATTTTTACTTGAATGCATTTTAAAGTGAAGTGTCTAACTTACTTTAAGCTAACACGTATTTGACTGTATTTAGTCTATTTAGCCAAAACTTAGTAGGTAGGTACAAAAATAAAAACTGTCAGAAGTAGAGCTAGATAATGTTTATGACTAAAACATTCATCTACTTCCTAGTACCTTCTACACCTACTTGGCTTTTTAAAATGATAAAGCTGTGAACCTTCCATAGTAGATATTAATTTGACTTACTTTTTCAAAATTTTATCCCCACTGTCTGAGGATGAGCTAGAAGAAGTCGATATGTCACTGCTATTAGAGTTCACATTCCTGTATTCGACACAGCTAGCACTTTTACGAATCATCGTCATCACAAATTCACTTTCAATGCACCGCGCCAAATAAAAAAAACAACTAATAGATCGCCAAAAAGCCGTGCGTTATCACGGAATTCATTGCGAAACTAAGAAATCTGCGTGCCGACGAAATGGGATGAGTATTTGAAAATAATTTGTCACATGTATGTGTAGCAGCTAAATTTAAATCAGTACATGTCGGCAGTTGCGCGCGCGCCGGCGTCTCTGTACTCGAAAGATTGACTCGCAAGTAATTAGTTGGAATTGAAAAATGGTGGCCTAATTCGTTTTATGTGCGCGCCTGTTCACAACAAACATGTCTACGTTTGTTTACCCGTTGCCACAACACATTTTCAAGTTCCATACAAGTCTTCCTTCCCTGAGCGTTATCTAACGAGTTTTGGTGGTACAATACAATAGGTATCGACACTTCAATATCTACCTGTTGTCACAATCAATATTGTGCCAACAGTAGGGCAGAAAAAGCTTCATTATGTAATCTTTCACATACAGTGGGCATCATAAGGGATTATTCTACAAACCCCCTAGATGATTCTCTTCGTCCGCTAATCTTCTAAGCGCCTGCGCAGAGGATTTCTAGGTCAGTCTACAAAAAAACAAACAATAACTCGTAATCATCTCATGTGTTGAATTAGAGTTAATAAAACTCACCTGCATCATACCAATTCATTATCCTTCTTCCACAATTCCACAGTATGATTAATCTATAAGTACTAATATTATAAAGCTGAAGAGTTTGTTTGGTTGGTTGGTTATGCTAATCTCAGAAACCTGGTTCAAATTGAAAAAAATATTTTTGTGTTGGTGAGGAAGGCTATATGCTATATAACAACCGACATTAACGTGAGCGAAGCCGCGGGAAACCACTAGTTTTTAATAATCGATACAGCCAGCAATTGCCCTATTTTTATTTTATTGAAATCTTATAATTATTACAGTATTTATTTATAGTTCCATATATAACACTCCGCAAACATTCGTCTTAAAATCTCATATTGTCTTATACTTACCAAAATACATACTATATTTCACTCCCGCGTTCCACATTTCAATAAGAGTACGTATTATTAGGATACTTAATAAATAAAAACAAACGTATATATTTTTAAACATTTATTGTTACGAAATGTAATCTTATTGGGCGAGTTTAGTCTGATATTTTAATAAAACTTTTCAGAATCATTGTGTTTTGAAAAAGTTGATACTTACCTATCTACTACGGAGTAAGATTTAAAAATGCATGTCTTATTTATAATTTACAACTATTCTAATTAGGTACTAAAAACAACAATAACAAATTCGGACAATATAGACACTCAGATTTTTCCACTTACTATAATGACTGACGCAAAATTTAATATGTAGGTATAATAGACTTGAAAATTAAAAATCATGATTAATTATTTCAGAGCACAAACAAATAATTCAATATGTATTCCGAATTTCATCAATTTGTTTACAGGTAAGTAACAAAAAATAAAGGTTGCTCGTAGAAGAATACAAATTAAGGCTTACATTCCATTTTTATTTTAACCAGCAATGAATCATGACCTTTTATACAAATTGACTACACCAGGTTTAAACGCAGTAATCTAATTATAAACACTTACTGCCGCACTCAGAGACGTCAAATAACGTTAATGAGTACTTAAGGTCAAAAAATGACAATTCAAAACTAGTCGCTATTCTTGCCGGGTTTATGGTATAGATTTGAATGAAAATTTTTGACATTAAATACTCATTTAAGTTAATTGACGTCTCTGAGTGCGGCAGTTAGATTTATTGTGATGTACAACGCATTATTTTCATATCCCATTACCAATTTTACCCCTGGCTGTCACATGACAATTACAGTCTTTAGAAACTTTATAAGCCCCAAAAAACGTTACATTGTGTCAAACTAAAATGATAAACTTTAGTGCATTATGTTACAAATATTTTCCTATATTTGTACATACATACATAAATCACGCCTATATCCCCGAAGGGGTAGGCAGAGGTGAATTAACACCCACTTTTCGCCAATTATGTACGGTCCCATGTGGCGAGCCTATTGCCATATACCGGGCACATAAATCGCAGTACAAATTTATGTTGCTAGGTGGTATGAGAGAAATGCTGCTGTCCATTACTCATTGCTGTCTTTACCCTTAGTCGCCTTGTACGACACCCACGGGAGTAATAGGGGTGGTGACAATTGTATTCTGCTCTGCCGTCACCACACGGCCAAATCCTATATTTGTGACTGTATGTTAATTAAAAGATACAGTTTTCTCCTTCGATCTTCGAAAGAGAAATATGTATCTTTTAATTAGGTAGACTTTACTATTAGGAATCAATATTAAACTAACAAGTTATATAAAACTAACATATTATTCCATTGGAACAACCTTATTAAGTAAGAGACAAAGTGTAAAATTTATTGACAAAACTGGATAGGATGTAGTATTTGGTAAAACATCATTGCTATTATATATGGACTGTGGATAGTAGACATAGAAAGCAATCGATAGTTTTGCAACGCTAATAGCTATTCTTCCGATTTATACATGAATATTAAAAGTTTGTTACGTCAAAATACATGCATTGTATAACTAGTGTCAACGTATACACCGATTTAGACAGCCAATCATTGCCATGTCTGACACAAATGATACACAATTTATACAATTAACACTTTAGAAATCTACTATTATTAAAAATCTATCTAATATTTATAAATGTGACTTGAACTAATTGCTTTTAGTAGTAAGGGCGCCGCGGGTTATTCTGGAAAAAAAAGAGTAAATAAATCGTTTAGGATCATTACATTAATTTTACACAATAGTCAACCACCAGGGTTCGTCAACAAAACTGGGTCAGATTATTTTCTTTATAATAATGAAAGGTTTGTAACATTTATATAATGTTGAAATAATAAGCCTCAATAATGGTTTACATAAATAAAAGAAAAGCAAGAAAATTCAAGATGTCGAGAAATTATTGTACTGTGATGTGGATGTAGGCCTTTAATTTTCTAACATTTATCATGATCATCGTCACCAGACCTTTAATGTCCCCACTGCTGGGGCAGGGGCCTTCCCTATGGATGGAAGAATATTTTTGCCAAAAAAAGTTTTATTAATTGATTCATTAAATATAGGGATAAGTAATAAGTAATGACCCATAACCCACCACGCTGTCCCAGTGCAGGTTGGTGGGTATTAGCCACAGTAGATGCAGCCGGGACGGGACCAACGGCTTAACGTGCCTTCCGAAGCACGGAAGTACTCGAGATAATACATTTTTGGTCACCCATCCAATGACCGCCCTTAGCGAACATAGCACAGGTAACGCAGTCGCAGGCTGAATGCGCAATGCCACTGCGCTAGCGAGCTCCTGATTTATATACTGCTCTAATAAAAAAGAAACATTAAAAAATAACTCCATGCCTGAGCGAAAACTCACCAATGGGTTAGGCCTGAACCTGTACGCTAGCATCATCCGTTTCCTGTAGGCATCGAACTCGTCGTCTTCTGCTGATAGGTTCTCTGAATTGTTGGCACCGAGGCCTAAGTTCGGCAAGGGTTGTTGAGACCTGAATAACAGAAAGAGAAACAGCATGGCTTTATACAACTTCTTTTTTCTGCTCTGCCCTCAAATTTTTTTTTTCTTTTTGGTTAAACTAAATCGTATATCCAATAAATTAAAAGCTGTCTCTATCATAAATCACAAACTAATCACTACTACTGACCAAAAAGCGACATTCGATTACTCTTCTTAAACATTTTTTGTAATAACACCGCCAATGTCTGTCCTAAATAGTCAACCTGTATCTTTTAGGGTTTCGATTTTTCTCATACTATGCCAGGTAATAAACATAAATACGCATATTGATATATTATTTGACTGAGTAATAATTAATCAGACTGATAGCTATATTACGAGATATTATTATGAAAAATTAGCCCTAAATTAATTTCAGGGTCTGTTTCACAATCACATTTGACAGTTGTAATATGAAATTGAACTGCCTAGTAAGCTATCCAGAACTTACCCGTCGATCGTGAAACAGGCCCTTAATATGTTTAAATAATTATAAAATAAAACAAAACACTAACTTGTTAACTGGGTCGACAATACCACTACCTTCGACACCGAGACCTTGGCCTTCGTTCCAGCCAAGTTTCTGCAGCATTTTGAACCCTAAAATCATAAACAAAAGGTTTTCTATTTAAGCTAAGTTACAAAATGGTCCTTCGAGCCAGGTGTAAGTTATTATTTTGTAACTCTTACCTCCGAATACAAAAACGCTACTCACATTTTGAGCACTGCTTATAAAGTTATGACAATACTTAAATTTTAAGCAGGACTGAAACAGAGTATCCTTTCTGAATTCGGAGGTTATTCACTTTATTTAATTTTATTTAATTTATCTAGAGATAAAAAACCTCTTAGAAGACTATAAAATTTATTGATACGCAGTTTATAGCGGAGCTTAAAGGGCAGCTAGAGACAGGTTAGGCCCTTGTGAACAAGTTATGTTAAAGAACTAAGATTTAATATTATAGTATTAAGCAATTGATGAAAAATATCAATAGAGGCTCACCAACATTATCTTCTTTTAGTTTAAATTCTTTGTAATCACTAAGATCTGGCTCCTTGCCGCTTTTTACAGCTGAATATTTTTCCATGAATCTGTAAAACAAAAATATATACAATACATATATATTTTTACACACATTATTTTATAAAATTTACCCACCCAATAACAATTTTG
The DNA here is from genome assembly GCA_963931975.1 of Cataclysta lemnata. NCBI lineage: Eukaryota > Metazoa > Arthropoda > Insecta > Lepidoptera > Crambidae > Cataclysta > Cataclysta lemnata. The sequence continues at coordinate 8,156,561 of OZ008353.1, read as the reverse complement.
TACAACAAATCAAACAAAAAGTGATGTCCTTATTATTTCTTAGTAGCAAAATAGATTCCCAAATAATAATCAAATTAATACATAAATCAGTTAATTTATCCAAACAAAATTTACTTTATAGAAGAGTCGATTTTGTTTGTAATAACTGATACAGTTAACCATTATATTCAACAAATCTTACTTTCTGAGTTCCTCCGGTGGCAAAAAGTCACCAATGTGATGTTTTCCCTCGGCTTGTTTGGTAAGCTCGTCTGCCCACTTTTCGGTTGCACACATTTCTTTAGCGCGTAATCTGTAACAGAAGATTTCTCATTCGTTACAAGTTTGTACTAACATTTAGGTGCTCAATGGCATAGGCAAGCGTGCTCAACCTGCGATTGTGTAAGCTAATAAATTAGGAAAGGCCTGTGCCTTTATATTACAGTGGGGATATTAATTGCCTGTTGGTAATGATGATGATTACAAAGCAAGTTATTTATTCAGTTAGTATCGGAGACTTGGAATATTTTAAGCTAATAACAAATGAAATAGTCCAGCCAGAGAAATTGTAAGTGATCTAACATGGCGACGTTTCATAAGTGTATTGTAATTTGTAATCATACGGATGTGTTTTATTGGTTTGTTTTATTGAGTAGAGTAGAACGTCGGGAAATAATATAGAATTTGACTGGTTCGATTTAAGCTTTAATATTTTTTTTCAAATAATATTGAATAAATATTTACTTGTTTGAATAATAATGTCATTGTATTAAGTCAGAAAAAGTATGAAGTATTCAATAAATATCTTACTTGTGTTCCCAGGTACCGCCAGAAGTGTCCTCGTCACTGTCATATTCATACTTATGCTTACCAGCGGCCGCCAATCGCTCCACTTGTTGGCGTTTCTTCAACATATCCTGTTAGGGAAAGTACTGCTTTATTGCACAACATAGGGAACTCATGCGGCGATGACGACAACATGCAACACCTTTATAATGCAGTTTTGGGATTACATTTTATTCTGATTTATATAAAGCAATGGAGGTCGCATCTTTTAAAATAGAAACACCTAGAGTGCTTAGTGGATTTGCATCAAAACTACTACTACATAGGTACGGCATGCTCTAGCTAGACTATAGTTCTATGAAAAGTGCTTAACTTACTTTGTCTTGGTATAAGTACGTGATCTATTTATGACCAATACAAAAGCCGAATTCTATAGTTTCTATACAAACATGCCGTGTGGTGACGGCAGAGTAAAACATAATTGGAATCACCCCCAATCTCTCCCTCGGTTGTCGTACACGGCGACAAAGGATTAAGACAACAATGAGTAATGGGCAGTAGCATTCCTCGTATATCACTTAGCACTGCAATATGCACTGTGATTTACGTGCTCTATAGATGGCAATACGCTCACCACCATATTACATGGGACCCAACATAATAAATTGGCTAAACGTGTCGAGCGATGCTAGCACACGCGGGTGTACACAAGAAACTTGCTCGTATTGACTGGCAATGTCGTCGATTGTAGATGATTGCGGGACCTTTATACATTTTAGCTCAAAATACTCTTTGTTAAACATGTTTTGAAGTAATGATATTTGTGTTTTTATTAATCGTTCAATCTCATTGCCGTGTGGTGACGGCAGAGTAGAATACAATTGTCACCACCCCAAATCTCTACCGTGGGTGTCGTACGAGGCGACTAAGGATAAATTAGTGATGAGGAATGGGCAGCAGCGTTTCTCTTATACCACCTAGCAATGTACTGCGACACTTTTGTGCCCGATATATGGCAATAGGCTCGCCACCTATTACATGGGACCTAACATAATTGGCGAAACGTGGGTGCTAGCTCACCTCTGCCTACCCCTTCGGGGATATAGGCGTGATTATGTATGTATGTATGTATGTTCAATCTGCAGATCAATATGCTGATGATGAAGAAAATCAAGAAGTATAATATTTAGACCCAACAGTGCCCAAATGTCAGAAGCGATATTGTACTACTTTTTCCAATAACTACATTTACTTAATAGTAAAAATGTTTTTGACCAATAAGAAAACTGTATTATCTACTTTCAAAATACAAAAATTTTGAACGAGACAGAAACTTAGGCAATGGAGGTGAGGATTGATACATATTAACTAGGCCTTTAATTCTAGGCACAGCTCTTATATTACATGGTTTTGTCTTAGTAAGGTGGTGGTAGTCATGAAAATTTTTAACTAAAATATGCAATGTATGTGCAGACACAGCCAATGATTCATCTTGAATTTGATACATATCCAGAATACTTTTTCAATATGCCGTGTGGAATACAATTGTCACCACCCCAAATCTGTCCCGTGGGTGTCGTACAAGGCGACTAAGAATAAATCAATGATAAGGAATGGGTAGCAGCGTTCCTCTTATACCACCTATCAATAAATAACAATCTACTGCGACTTTTGTGCCCGATAAATGGCAATAGGCTCACCACCTATTACATGGGACATAACATAATTGGCGAAACATGGGTGCTAGTTCACCTCTGCCTGCCCTTTCGGGGATATAGGCGTGATTTATGTATGTATGTATGTTTTTCAATATGCCAATACATATTATTCAAAAGACAGTAAACAACAACTGTATATGATATTACAATGTTGTTTTAAGGTATTGCTATCTATTTTCAAAACTATGTGACTATCTGTTAGAGCCATGGTATAATCAATAAGTCGACGAACAATGAAATAGTACAAGAAAGAAATCTGTAAATTAGCAAGTAGAATAAAGTGATTTCTGAAAGTAAGCTGTGAATATTTATATATACCTGGTAAAGGAGATTGAGTTTAAAATTGTCTTCACACTTTTTCCAATCCTCTACACTTAAGTTAGTGGTGCCATAATTAGTCAAAGCATACTGCATCAATGCGTGATTGTTACGATTCAAATTTGTCAGTTTTAAGCCTTCTTCATCAATCTTTGCCAGCTTTGGTCCTGTAAAATATAGAAAAATCTTTGATCAAACTGTATTAAAAAATAGTATCAATATATTAAAATTAAACTGCATGATGAATAAACAATAATATATTTGAAGTTTACCAAATAAACTTATAAACAACCATTACTGAAAGCCAAATGTCTGTGTTTATCACATAACAATAATTATTATTATCTTTTCATTCGTAACTATTAAAATAAAACATCACAATAGAACCCAAGCTACCAAATACCGCTTTGGACGTTAGAAATTATTTCTATATTGCGAGGGTACCTGTTGTCTTACAACATGAAGTTGAGAGAATATTCTACAAGTATAGTGGCTCTGATTTTACTTTGCAGGGTGCGTGTTAGTTTCTAAGTACTGGGGGCCAATTCTCGCCATATACGAGATTATTTATAATTCGAGTTTAAATTTCGAACCCTTATTTCGATTACTAACTGCCGCACTCAGAGACATCAATTAACTTTAATGACTGTTTAATGTCAAAAATTTTCTTTCAAATCTAGACCATAGACCCGGCAAGAATAGCGACTAGTTTTGAATTGTCATTCTTTGACGTTATGTACTCATTAACGTTATTTGACGTCTCTGAGTGCGGCAGTAAGTCTCGAAATTAAAATTCGACCGCTGCCGACCACTCAAAGTAATTCGAACGGTTTTCCTTAGAAATGAATTGTTCTCGATTTGTCCAGAATAGCTAGGCTTGATTATCAATCTAAAAAATTTCTTATTCGAACTTTTTCTTGAATTCTAAATTATTACGATTGTGCGAGAATTTATTGCCAGTTTTGAAAAAATTTCGAACTTTTTTTTTGTAATAATATTTCTAAAATTTATTCTCCAATAAAAAAGTCCAATAATATTTACATATCATATTTTCATCACATTTAATTTTAAAAGTACCTTGCATTGGAGCCCCTCCAGGCATACCACTAGGCAAAGGAACAGGCATGCCAGGCGGCATAGGGACAGGCATTCCTGGTGGCATAGGTAAAGGCATTCCTGGCGGCATAGGAGGCATTCCTAGTGGCATAGGTCCCGGCATTCCTGGGGGCATCATTCCTGGTGGCATAGCTCCTGGCATGCCTGGTGGCATAGGAGGCATTCCTAGTGGCATAGGTCCTGGCGGCATGATCAGCCCTGGTGGTTTAATGTCGTCCATTGGTGGATCATCTCCCCAACGTGACTTTCTCTTTCTTTTGCGAGATTCCTTTTTGATATCAACTTCCTCATCGCTTTGGGAGCTTGCCTGTTCACGCTTCACGGAATCTGCATGGTAGTGATTGGAGTGAGAGTCTGAATGACTGCAATGGAAAATAAGTAAAAATTAATATTACATTTGTGCCTTATACATTAATTATTTTTATAAGGCAGTCTATAGTATTGTTGCAACTTTATGATTACTACTGCCTATTGCAGACGAAAGACTGCTAAGTTTTTGGGATAATCTGGGATGGTTGGAGTAGGATGATATAAGAAGAAACATACAAGGGCCCAATCTGGGGGCTAAGTGCGGTAAAGGCCCAGCTAAACTAAGCTAAACCTATTGCAAACTTACTCATCCTTTGACTCCTGTTTAAACGCTGGCCGGCTGTCGTCACTGTCATCATCTTCCAAACTGAACTCTGGCTCATATTTATCCTCAGGCTTCACTTCAGGTTTCTTCTCACCCTTTTCTGCGCGCATCTTTGAAATTAACTCCCGGAAGGCCTTATACTCTTTCGAGTTCGTATTATGAAGGAACCTGAAAAACCGTTGAAGCTAAATCATATTTATACAAAGGGACATACAAATTAGATAATCAGTTAAACCTGTAGATGTCTTCAGTGGAACAGTTATCAGCGGAAAATTTAACTTATGGTAATATCTATCTGTTCCGTGACTTTGGAAAATTAATTTAATACAAAAAAGAATACAACTACATATCCTCCCAGACCGATAGTGGTTACAGTGGCATTACCACATGTTTTGATCTTGTGAATGTATTGCTTTCAGCACATTTTCCCAGTGGTCACCGTTGGTAGCGACCTCGCCGGCGGCACGGTGTACTGAAGGCGGGAACATATCTGAAGAGAGAACTGCACACCACGAGTCAGCATTTTGTCTAATGTCCACGGCTCTTGTGTGCACACAACACTCAAACAAACAGCAAACTGTTTGGTGGAGTCTTGCTAATATACAGTGTTAGGTATTGGTAAACTGTGGTTTCGCAATATCAGAAAAAGCTACTTCGTGACCAAATTATCACCACAAAATATTGACCTTTTCATTAGCTTACCTATACCTTATTAATTAATTTCCTGATATTATTTATTCATAAATCATATGAAACATAATTTTAAAAAGCAATATCGATAGATTTTTTTTTGCATTTGGTAAAAATTAAATGAAATGAAAAATTTTAGTCTCAAAATGTAATATCTGGAAATTAAATTTTGCCAACGCAAAGCTTAAAAAGTATATTGTAAGACAATGAGTACCTTGCGAAGATGGTGGAGGTATATTGTCAGGATCTAAATCTTCAGGCTTTGGTATGTGATTCAATGGTGGTAATGGTGCAGGAATGTTTTGGAGTTTCATTGAGTCAGTGGGACCATGTGAGTCCCGAGCATTTGAGTCAGACATGTTTTTACTTGGTGGTCCAAAAGGCGGCATGTGAGGAGGAGGAGGAGGCCCATTGCCATTAGGGCCGAAATTAGGTCCATTTGGTCCAAAATTGGGTCCATTAGGGCCAAAAGGAGGACGAGGTCCCATAAATGGCGGCATGTTACCTGGTGGACCATTAGGTCCCATCATTGGGTTGGGGAATGGCGGACCGAAAAATGGCGGCATTGGACCATTAGGACCTGGGCCTCGCATATTAGGGCCACACATATTTGGAGGCATTGGGCCAGGACCACACGGGGGCCCACGCGGTCCATTAGGTCCCATAAAGTTGGGCGGCATATGAAAATTGGGCGGTCCTCCCATAAAAGGAGGCATTGGCCCACCAGGGCCACCAGGAGGCATTGGGCCACCAGGACCACCTGGGGGCATAGGGCCACCGGGGCCCATCAGAGGTCTAGGACCCATGTTATGGCCAGGGCCCATATTGGGGCCAGGTCCCATATTAGGGCCAGGACCTATATTGGAGCCGGGACCCATATTGGGACCAGGTCCCATATTAGGGCCAGGACCCATATTGGAGCCGGGACCCATATTGGGACCGGGGCCGATATTGGGACCGGGACCCGTATTGGAGCCAGGGCCCATATTGGGTCTAGGACCCATATTAGGACCAGGCCCCATAGGCCCTGGGCCCATGTGTCCAGGGCCCATAGGACCAGGCCCCATATGCCCAGGTACCATAGGACCGGGACCCATAGGCCCGGGACCCATAGGGCCAGAACCCATAGGACCTGGTCCCATATGACCCGGACCAGGACCCATTGACCTAAGACCTCTAGGGCCAGGACCCATAGGCCCAGGCCCCATTCCTGGCATCATTGGACCCATAGGGCTTCCACCCATTGGCCCTGGAGGCATAACACCAGGACCCATAGGGCCAGGGCCCATCATACCACCTGGATCTGAGTTATCTGAATCATCTCTATTCCATTGATTTTGACTCTCTGGGTCTGAATCAGGGTCATCAGGAGGTTGCACTGAGAGCTGCATTAGGGGTGGTATAGTTTTGCCCTCAACATGAGTCATTCTTTCTTCACCGACAGAATTCATAGGACTTTGAGGCCTCCCCATGCTTATCTCCCATCTTTGTTGTCTTTCCCTGAAATGAAATAAGTATGTAATTACACACGGACAGACAGACAACTCTATTGTTTAGATTTTTAGCTACCGTGTGCCTCTATCAATAGATCTTCTTCTTTCTTCATTTTCACTGTGGATATTTTCATGATGATTTTCTATGTCCTCTATTATATGTTTAGGTGGTAAATTATCTTGTGAGATGACACTCTGCTCAATTCTGCTTATCCTTTTTACTTCTTCAGCTATTTTTTCCTTTTCTCTCTCCTCTTGCTCCTTTTTTTCTTGTTGTTGCTTTTCAAGAAGAGCTTTAAATTGGCTCATAAAGCTGCCATCATTAGAAAATATATTTGCTGATCCTTGGTCATGAGATGTAGAAGGGCTAAAAGTTAAAATTCTGATGAAGAAGCTGTATTTAGCTATAAAATTGCTTGAATATTGGGCTACTATGGATACAACAACTGACTTAAGGTGACTCTTATTGAAATATTGTTTTGTTAACTTCAAGTACAAAATGATGTCTCTAGAATTTGGTCGCAAATTCTAGAGACATCATTTTGTACTTGAAGTTTAATAGCTCAATAGTCTATTTCCATAGATAGTCTGATTATGACCAAATCTGTAATCCAGGGCTCTTACAATTTTTTCTGAAATCTTTCTATTTCGACAATATGTTTTCTATAATAGGGATAATAACCAGAAAGTGCAAAAAAACTCAAGATAACTACAGTATTTTATATTTCAAAGGAGATTTAAGAAGCTTACACAAGCATAATACAAATACAAGTTTCAAGTTAGCTTCAGTTGAAATATGTGTGGCGAAAATGTTAATTCAGAATCTAATTCGGTTTAATGGAACCTATTATTATATCATATCAAGTATCCTGTAGCAGTACCCTTTTAAATAAATAAACATTATGTAGATGAAGTCAAAATCCAAAACACAGTATAGTATCTTAATTGTTTTAAAATATTGAATTACATATACATGCATAAATCGCACATATTTTTCCCCGGAAAGTAGGCAGAGATGAATAAAACCCGCGTTTCACCAATTGTGTTGGGTACCATGAACATAGTAGGGGTAGTTATGACTATCAGGTCCTTCTCCTGTGTTTTGATGCTTGGTATGAGGTTAGCAAGGTTTTAAGATGATGAGGAAGATTAGCGTGGTATCAAATTGTTTCCCAAGAACTTATCATCTGGCCAGTATGGGGATGCGATCCAGGTTATGAACTTTTCACCAAATTACATGCAATTCTGGTCAACTGTTTCAGTTCACCAAGTAGAAAAGAAAGAAACAAATAATATTACTTGGACAATTTAGCCTGAGCAGCCAGTGCCGCCGCTTGTTTCTGAGCTTCCAATTTAGCTTGGATCTCCATCTTTTTCCTTTCGATTATTTGTTCTTGCTTTGACATCTGAGCCCATCTTGTACTAAGTGCTGATTTATTTTTAGTATCTTTAAAATGTATCATAATTGAAGTTTATTCAAAATCTAAGTACACAAAATAGTTTTATTTAAAAATAACTAAGATTTTCAATTTTCCACCACGACTTCGGTAATCATTGTCTGTCTGTCTGTCAGTATTATATACTCTTTGGTATTATTGTCCTCTATGGTCAGAACCATAGAGGACAATAATACTACGGATATAGAGAGCCCGCTCGCCGATTTTTTTTGTTAACCGCTAATGTCAATTCATTTCACACTAGCTCTATCTACAAATTCCATCCGACTTTTGAGTGGGTGTCAATGTGTGCGTGTGCTTATACGTATTTACCCACTCATAAACGTGTTCATTTAATTTAATATTACGTATTAGTTTATTGCAAGATCCTTATAAATCGGTAACTGTTAGAATTTTAAACAGTTACGGACAATAAGGAGTTACATTAAACATCAATACAATATAAACATTGACATTGCTTACAAATACGCAATATTAAACTAAATAAACACATGTACCTAACTATTTATATTCATCCTAAAATAAACGCTTTCCAACATGGGTTCATATCATAAAATAAAAATCAAATGTATTTGTTACATTTTATATTGTAAATGGTAAAATATACATAAATAATAAAAAATATGGACATATGCCATGAAAGTAATTAGGTCAGATAAATGACAAGTAAAAGATGGAAATAACAAAATTCAATTAAATGAGACAAAGGTTTCTGTAAAAAAAATATAAGAACAATCGAAGGGGTTCAAAAATTATTAAGGACATTAGGTTAGGGATATTACTTTTGAACCCAAACATATGGGTTTGATGCAATGTTCACAAGAAATATAAACAAGGACCCACTAAAAAACTTTTTCATATTTCTCTCGCCATAACACTATAAGAAGTTATGGCGAGAGAAATACGGCACCTAATACAATATCGTTTAAAGGTGTCTATAAGTCTTTACTACTTAATAATTTTAACTCGCCCCATTCCCTTCACGCAAACTACGATATACTTTTTGTATTACCCCGACAAAGAGGTACCTCAAAGTCCTCGTGGTCCAAACACAGAGGAAATTGTGGTGTCTTTCAATCAATTAGATTCTGATGTAGTTAATGCAGGTCAGGGTAATTATGTCAGTTGGTGGGTCCTAGGAAAATATATGAAAAAGAGTAAAGGAAAATATCATGTCTTAAAAATGTGGAAAAATTAAATTAAATTTATTCCTATTTTGATTATAATTTTAGCATTACTAATTTTTTCTAACATTATAAATGTTAGAAAAATTAAGAATTTGTGGTTAGGAAAAGTGCATAAAATTATAGTCTTGATTCGGAGATCGAACCCGCGTACTCTGCGATCCGGGCCGGTGCCGAGTGGTACAGGTATACATATAATTTTTCGAACTTGTCATCACAATATTCTTTAATGTATTAAATTAATTCCCTTTTAATTGTATAAAACACAAAAATGAATTAAAAACCTACTTTGAAAACACAACTATAAACATTTTGATTTACAACTGGTGACAAGCAATTAATTTGTGTTAATTTAATGAACAAAATATTTTAACTCATTTTTGCAGTACAGGACAAGGGTCACAATAGCGTTATAGTAATTTAGTAGTATATCAGTAAATACATAGTTCGGTGATTATCACTTTCATATGCTTAAATTAGCGTATAGTCCTACAGATAATCTTGATTCACAAAGCTGTGAGTTTTTTTTGCGCGATCTGGTGATTTCTGCTTGCAAAGTTTTAATCTGTCTTCGGAAAGTATGCAGCAAAAGCGACGACAATTGTTGTTGACGTGTTGTCTCTGCAAAAAAAAAATATTCCTATGAATTTACGCACTTGATGATAAAAAAAAAACATTGGAGCTATTCTTATTCTTGGACGAGTATGCTTATTAAATGCAGTAATATATCTAATCAAATTTTGATGTGTTGGTGTGAATCATTACCGGCGGGTCCCTATATTCTATCTATAGTTAAAAGTAAGCTTACTAAAGTTTAGCTGCCTGGCATTTTTTTGTTATATTCCAATAAATAACAGAAGTTGCTAAGCAACTAAGCCATAGTACGTCTATTTTCAACTGTAGATAGAATATTGAGACACGCCGTACGTTAGTTAATAATTATTTTACTGTTTATTACACACGAGTAGGAGCATAGCATTATTATTATTAGGAGTAAAGCATTTTACGCGAAAGCCAAGTCGTTCTTAATGTTTAAACAATCAAAAGACACCCCCCATACTAAGTAAAATAACCATATTGATAAACTATATGTTTGATTTCCAGATTAATAATATGTACCTGTTTACATTACCCAGAAGTAAGAGGTTGACTTTGTTAAGGCATAAGCTTAATACTTCTTCTATTGGAACTTTTTCCATAATATCTGAAATAAATGTATTAATGTATAAATCATAAATGGGTGCTTGGCAAATTGAATTGGGTCCGTCATGCAGGTTTTGCCAAAACTATTTTAATACAAATCACAGACAGTAACAACAATATTTGTGTGAAGTAGAGGTCACATAGGATAGGACATACAGCGTTTTACTTTACCTATTATGTAATGCAGTGCAGTAGAAGGTTGAACAGATCCAGGTATTTCAGAAATGTCTCTTGATGAAACATTAACCTTAGAATCTGAAATAATTCAATATTATATTATTGTTCTTAGGGCCTGTTTCACAATCGACAAGTTAGTTCGAAGTAGCTTACTTCGCAGATCATTTGATAGTTGTAATATTGAATATATGTCAATTGAACTGCAAAGTAAGCTACTTCGAACTTACTTGTCGATTGTGAAACAGGCCCTTAGTCTTAAAATGAATGAATTTTATTTATTAACAAAAGTTGCTAGAAACTCTTACTTCTATCAAGATGTAGTGAAGTTATTATCACTTAAGAACTTCTTTCTATAAAATTCATAATCAGCATCACTCTCCAATTTCCTCCAACCTCGTGTACCCAAGCCTTGAAACCTTGTGTTGTGGGTACTTCTTTGCATTAGGTAACTGATGGTATGAGGTTCCTAAAAAAAAGTATTTTGAATGTGCTATTTCATAATCAAAAATTTTTTGTGAAAGGTAATGAAGTTTAAGATCAAAATTATATGATGAGTTGGATAAAGGTAGACTGTAATTTGCGATTAAGAATTTTAGATGTCAGGGTCTTGTTTGGACTATCTTAGTGGACTATTGCCTAAACTGTTGTTGGTGTTGGCTCATAATTGACGATTTAATGATAAAGATACTTACTAAAATCCATTGGACATCCCAGTACTCGACGTACGCAATTTTCTAAAAATGTGTTCACTTCACAGGGGAGGAGTAAAACTCAATTCGACGCAATCAGCTCAACACTTTCACGAAACATTAAACTAAAACTGGGAAACGATACGAAAACTCACGAAGTACAATTAATTTTAAAGTTTTGAACTGGATAAACAACTGACAATTTTGGGCTGTCATTCATACACACCACAGACAGAACAATCGAGAAGTTCGAGAACCATGAAGGTTCTGTCTAAAGAGCATAGTATACCCGTAGTCTAGTATCCTCTTTGGACAGGACAGAACACATAATATACCTTCGTGGTTCTCGACCTTCTCGATTCGTGGCGCCATCTAGTTAAAAAAATGTTACTTAATTTGTGATCAAGCTCGGAAATTTTATGTAGATGTCGTATTTTACAAAAAATATCCGTAAAATATTCTTAGTTCTAAGTGTCCACCCCCTGGTCAGAACTGAGAAAGTTCAACCAACCATAAACAATTGTTTCTTTTTAAATCGGTATAACGTTCTTGGAAACAAGTCCTTTAGGAACTTTCTTTGTGCATCCTTATACAAATGGTCTATGCTATCATACACTAAACGTAGTTTATTATATACTCTTTGTCATACACAACCATACACACCGAAGTTCTGTCCAATCCCTTAATTAACCTCTATTTGACAGTTCTTAAAGAGATGGGACCAAAAATGGACTAGTTTAGGCGAGAGGAGTGTTTGGCGCGTTTCGTGGTGTCAGTCAGATTTATTTTCACTAACTCAAAAATTGTTACAGAGTGGATTTTGTGCAGTGAAAGTGGTGTTATTTTGATGCACAAGCATCCGGGTTGATGTGCAATTATGCAGAATCATCGAAATTAAGTCTCATGATGTGTTTGATGTTGTGGTGAAGATCACTATAAAAAGTGGTTTTATCCATTTCATCAAGCACCATCATTAACTCTGTTACCATTCAATTCGCGCCAAGCACTCCCTAGATGCGTTAAAATATGTGGCACCCATATTTTAACGTAAAATTCATTTCATTCATACTTTTCACCCACTCATTATTTCATAAGACTACAGATAAAATATACACTAAAGACTTGGCTGTATGGGATAGACCCTTTGCATTCCCTAAAATATAGGGAGAATTTAAAACTAACTAACTAGTTTAGGCGATATCGATAATACAAATTTCCTTTTCACGGCGAACAAAATTCAATATCTATTAATAAATGCATTTGCCGAAGTAACTGCCGAAAACATGGATAATATTGTTAGAAGAACCCAAAATACTATTATTTACATACATACATACATAAATCACGCCTATATCCCCGAAGGGGTAGGCAGAGGTGAACTAGCACCCACGTTTCGCCAGTTATGTTAGGTCCCATGTAACAGGTGGCGAGCCTATTGCCATTTATCGGGCACAAAAGTCGCAGTAGGTACATAGCTAGATGGTACAAGAGGAACGCTGCTGCCCATTTCTCATCACTGATTTATCCTTAGTCGCCTTGTACGACGTTTTACATTTGATTTAGATCGTATTTTTTTAAAAACTACTGCACATATGGACTCAATTTGTCTTAGATTAATATTATATGAGAATAAGGAACAAAATTAGGCAGTTGACATATTTTTTAAACCTTCCATTTAAAAGTGATTTTTTTCCGAAACATCACACTGCTACATTATAAGGGAGCAAATAGAGCATAAAGGATTGGACGGAGTATACTTCGACGAACATTATGCCGGTTGCACGGGCAGCATAGTAAGGCTACTGTTTGAACTAAGGTACAGAAAATTGCTGTCTTGACAATAGCCAAGGCAGAACAGCGGGTCTACCGCCTATAACTCTATTGCTAAAGCAAAAGCTATAGTTTATGACGTCATGCTGTCACTATCAGCTATAGCTTTTGAACTTGTCACGCTTAAGATTTTATATGAATTTGGCAGAAAATCCGTACCGCCTAAAAATTCAAGATGACTGCTACCTAAATTGATAGCTGTCAATATTGCAGCCCCCGTAGCACGGGACGTGGACACATCTCTTTCGGGGGAAATAAATTTTCCTCTCTCTCTTAACTCCCACTAAATCCCGAGAGAAAACACTGTCATTTTTTCCACAACCCATGCTAGTGCGTGCAACCTACTGCTCGGTGCGTCCGTCAACTGTCAATACTGTGCACCGCACTTTCGTTTGTACCGCTAGCAGCTGCTAGCGTACGTAGCTACGTATATTAATAATATTTCGCTGTTTTAATTAGGTATACGTGAAATTTTTAATCCCATTAAATATATATAGGCAATGATTGTGACCATGCAGTAAAAAAAGAAAAAGCATTTGATGGTCGCGACGCCGTTATTGATGGTTTTACGGGGCGCTACATCATCGCACAGGCTCTTAACATTAAAAATTCTAAAAAAGCTTTAATAGAGTGATCGCTGCTCACTACCAAGTTGATAAAATAATATATATTTTGTATTGGGCGCTAGCACCAACAACCTATCCCAATAGAAAACTGAATATCGCGTAACCTACACAAGATTACACAAGCTTTTTTTTGAAGTACCCAGGCTGTTGGCCTTTACGGCATCTACCGGGTTTTTTGGGGAAGGCGAAGACCTTGTCCTCAAGCCTTGCAGTCGAGAACTCCCTGTGAGGGTACCTCCACGGCAGGCGTTTCCCATGGGTGGACGGCATCACCCGGGGGAGATATACTGCCGCGGAGAGCCTCACAGGGCGCCCGAGTCGGCGGATCGCACAAGCATTAACATGGAGAATCTGGCTTTAAATTTAAGATTAGAGTATACAGAAACATCAGGATTACAAAACCAAAGAAAATGTTTAGAAAAGTTAAGATTTGTAGCAACAATGTCTTCACTTAACAATGTGTCATAAGATGAAGATAGTGAAGATTCAATGACCGATGTAGAAGAGTTAGATTTTTTTTAAAATAAGTAATGGACATAAATAGTGTTTTACCCTACCAGACTGCGAAGAAACCGGAGGATGGTTATGTGTTCGATTTGTGTGTATGTCAGTTCCTATATACGTTCGTAACTACTCAATAACTTGCTTTCTAATGAAAAAGAATTATTATCTTTTAAAATTTTTATTTTTTCACTAACCCTACTTTTGCGATCAATCACACAAATGCTCGGAGTAAATTTACTCTGAGCACAAATGCAAAGCATATCTTATTCCAAAAGAACTATATCATTCGTTCACGTTAGCATTTGTTGTTATACTCTGTGCTTATTGCTGATACAATTTTAGGCGGACGCTCGGTTAAACAGAGCATTGCTATAGAGCTATCATCAGCAATCGAGTTAGGCGGTAGGCCCACAGTTATTAGCAATAAGATGCAGCTATGTAAATGTTACCGTTGGCGTCGGTCGTCTACGCTCCATAGCTACGCGGACCGACTGTCCTATATTTATTCACCACTCTCATGCCAAACTGTTCTGCCTTCTCTGTTATTCAACGTTAACGTCACGTTACAAAAAAGACGCAGCGTTTAAGGAAACCGCCATTATAAACCCATTGTTTTTTTTTTATTAGTTTAGCACAGACGATTAAAGTGATGCTAGATACGCATGCTTAAGAGTGCGTGTCAGATAAGACTGCGCGTGGTCAAAATTGGAACTAAAAATCTGTCTGCTATTTTGTTTGCGGGTGTTAAACTGAGCCAGCAGCGCTAGTAGCTGGTAGCGCGTAACCTTCAAGATCGCAAGTATTTTTTTTTTACAAGTATTTGATTATAATCTGAGACCTTCTTTTTTATCGCCCGAGGCAGGTCTGTAGGCCTATTCCCTAACTTTTTTTGACAGTTGAAAGTGATTATCACCGAACTATTTACTAATACATTGCTGTTATCATAGGACAAGTGTCACAATAGCATTATAGTTAAGTTGTAATGGATATGTAAATGGTTCGGTGATCATCACTTCCAACTGTCAAAAAAAGTTAGGGAATAGGCCTACTGAGAATAGGTCTTACAGCCGCACTCAGAGACGTCAATTAACGTTAATGAGTATTTTATGTCATAAAATGACAATTCAAAACTAGTCGCTATTCTTGCCGGGTCTATGGTCTAGATAGAAATTTTTTTTTACACTAACTGCCGCACTCAGAGACGTCAAATAACGTTAAAGAGTACTTAACGTCATAAAATGACAATTCAAACTAGTCGCTATTCTTGCTGGGTCTATGTCTAGATTTGAATGAAAATTTTTGACATTAAATACTAATTAAAGTTAATTGACGTCTCTGTGTGCGACGGATAGAGCGCGTTGCGCACTACATCCGATCCGAATCCGAGATTTTGACGCTCCGTTGTAGCCGTAGAATAGTGTATGTGTAGAACTATTTCTATGGTAGCTTACGCACTACATCCGATCTCTGTCAAAGTTTTCTAGACCAATAATTTTTTGACGGATCGGATGTAGTGCGTAAGCGCTCTTAGGCTATTTTTTATACTCCTAGGTGACAAGGGTTTCAGCTAGAGTTTAAATAAAATTGAAATCATACTTCCGTTCTAAGTTACATCAATAGTAATAGTCTGGTGCGAATGCCGTGTGGTGAAGGCAGAGCAAGGCCTACAGGCGGTGAAAAATGGATAGCCATATATTGACATTTCTATGCCACTCTTTGGCAAACAGTAGCGACATCACCTGCAGGTTATTTGGTGGCACTAATGAAGCATCATTTTTATTATGATTTCATCAGGCCAATTAATCGATTACATTTAAATAAAACAACGTATTTCATTGCATATTATTCTTTTTATATTTTTTTTCATCAGTTTAAATGGAAAATACAATTTCATTTATTTATAATGTTGTCATTTATTTATTGTAAACAAATATATTATAAAAGATTTACATATTACTATCAAAACAAAATATTCACAAAATGGCAGACTAACTAAACAATTTCTTAGCTGTTTCATGAAGCATGCTAACAATTGCATCGTTTTGAGCTAAAAACAAGGAGGAAGTTTGGCACTGATTCCATAATTCAAATAAAGATGGCATAAATGCACATTGCAGCAACACTATCTGTCGTTATGATTTATGTTAGTCTGTTTGTCCAGAATTTGAATAGGTACCTTTTACAACGATACTCTTCACCACTTCTCTCTCCAGCTCATGTTTATTGCATGACGTAATACTGACTACCATTCTCATTTCCATTCTCGAGCGAACGTCTCGCGTTCGCTTAATTACAAGCTTGCAACACCTAAAGGGCAACGCCGAAGAGAGCCTACATCTGACTATTGTTTCTGTGGTAACTTGACAGTTAAAAACTAATCTGCTGCCTCATACGAAACTCATATTGAATTAATTAATAAAAAAACAACAAACTCTGGCTCCTTTCAACAATACAACATCCATTGAATGGATAAAATCAACTCAATTTTTAAACATTCAAACATATCATCAATCAATTCAATTAAAAAAGTACCTCTTCTCATGTCTGTATTACCCTGCCTTAACAAAATCATACTATACTCTTAGACAGATGACAAACAAAAATAAAAAGCAATGGAAGAGGACATGAGCAAAAGAAATCACAAAATATATAGAAGTATACGACACTGTGTAAGGTTGCTTCAACGGCGTGCGCGGACGCAAGGCCCGACACTCATATACATATATCTTTCTCTCTCTTACATAGAACAATTTCAAGGAGCAAAAGATATCCAGTTCCCTTCCACTGTCACATGAAATGCCGAAAAGAAAAGTATAATTCATAAATTGTACCTATACTTTGTTTATATACTAATTTTTTTTTACATTTTAATAATTTAAAAACAACCAGTACTTGGTCGAGAAATTTATATCCATTTTTTTTTTGTGTATTTTATATTTTGATGAAATATTTAAAAGCTAATTAACGTGAGCCGATGTCAGGATTCATAGCTAGTCGTCGTTCGCTCGAACCGGCTGGCAAGTACCGCACGCTCGTCCGCCTGACTCGAGCTTGAATAAACGCGTATATCGTATAACTATACACAGTAACACTACCGCATCGCCTACACATCTTGACTCATATAATGCACTGATATTTCGAGGGGCACAAGGAATATCGCAGCATTGTTCCGCCGCGCCGCCGCCGCCGTCCATCTGCACCAACGCGCTACACCGCCCCGTTCAATAATTTATTATATAATTCCCCCTTGCACGCAACTGTATACAGAATAAAATAAAAACACTACGATTACATCTCTTAACGTGTCTACCACTAATTCGTACTCTATTTACATTGACATAATACATAATATTCAAATTGTTCGGCGAATCGACACAGTCTTAGTAGATCGATGCCGAGCATGGACCCGCGGCGGAGGCCGACCTCTCATTACTGTACAGCAAAATTTACAATAACATTTGATCAAAATACGCAAACTCAAAGATCTATATCTAAAAATTAACATAAGGTATCGATCATGATGCATGTAACGCCCGCCTTAAGCCGCTATAATATCAGCTATGTTAAGTAATATAACTCGACAGTCTGCGCATGACACCAACGCCGGTGCAATATAATAATATACATACAACATTCAAATTAAATAGGCCGAATTCATTGTTTACATTAAATTATGGGGTTAACACAACCTCAAAGATAATAATATCTACTTAAGTAAATGTTGGCAAACGTAACATAAAAACAAAACGGGCGTTGCTGTCACGACGCACACCAAAATAATATATATATAATATATATTTGGAAATTAGTACTCCTAATATATCACTAACTAGGATTTAAGAAAAGAGATGTTATTAGATCCTAAATATCGCCTATTCTGTACAATGGACTATGATATTTCATTGAGATATTTTTCCTTTGTATAAACATGATAAAATACAAATATTTCTGTCCAAACATCCTAACAACTTATTCGGTAACAATCGAGCAACATTTCACTTTTTTTTAAATATATTACTCCCTTTGTGACAGTACGTTAGTTATTATCAATAAACTTTAAAAGGGATATCTTAATGTTTTAATAGTTTGCAATATAATAGTTGTATATATCTTAAGTGGTCTTCATTTTAAAACGAGTTGAACCACTGCGTGATCTCTGTACAAAACACGGTACCACATCGCGGCGTTGTCTCAACATACCCTAAGACACATTTCCCCTACATATTGATATTCAAAGACTGTAAAAATATAATCTTCATACACTATCCAAGTTAATAGGTGCAATGGCGAACAGTGCTTAATCAACGGTTCAAATGGAATGCATCTTTCACAATATCCACTTCAATCACCAACAACTTCTCCGAAAAAATGTAACACAAAAGAGAAATCATCATAATAATTATGGAAACAAATATGTTAATATATATATACATATAACCAAGTAATATTCAAACATTACTAGATATTATAATAAAAACAATAGGGCTTATACTAGTGGTAACAACAACATTTTCAACTGATTTCACTATTATTTGTAAATTTGATTTAGATTTGACGACAAAGTATTTTGTGGTTGCCTAAGTAGAAGGCATTCGTTTAATGAGCTATTATATGAAATTATTAAATACAGAAGTTTATGATATATTTATAACAAACTACAACCAACATAGAATTATACCACTCGCTTAATAGATATCAGTATTACTAGGGTACAATTTAAAGCGGTTTTTGTATTTGCAAAAGGCCAAGTAAGTTAATGAAAATAAACTTCATAAATAGGCAAGTAAAAAATAAATAAAATACAAAGCTAACTTTATCGTCTAATATCATGTACATAATTCCATAATATTGAGCATTTATATGAGTAAAGAAGCAAATAAAAACCACAAAATAACTTGCAATGAGCAACCAAAGGGCTTTATTTATTACGTTTGAATTGACCAAATAACTTGACACCACTAATTGCGATTCTGTATATACATAAAAACAATTGACCATATTAATGAAAAACAAAAATGTATATATTAATTATGTAATCGTTTTTGACACATTAATTGACAAAATTAACTGAAACAACAGCATCCTTCAACAAGGTTTCGTAAACCTATCAAAAATTGTTCGTAATAATATATACCTACTATTTATATACATAATGATATACGAATTCAACAACAAAGAAGTTATCATATAATAATTGAGAAATAATTATAAACCATTTTCTAGGACCATTCTATGCCGTTTTGAATTTGACTCGAGTGCGAGTTAATTGAGTTATTAATTAGTTAATTAATGGGGCTTGCGTAAAACGACAGGACCATATCAAAATGAGAGTATACTTAATGCTAAATCATTTTCAAATATATGGACGTTACTTATAGGACAAGTACGCGGACTCCATCCATCGGGGGCCGGAGAAGGTACGGTGAGCATCATAAGTCGATCACCACTTTAGCCCTCCGTCATACCAACGACAGCGCAGTAATAATTGCCACCAATTTGTACGAACAAATATTGTGACAAGGTATTAATCTACTTATGATGCTGACTGTACGCTTGGAACTCCTAATCCAACTAAACAGATCGAGGTGTTTATATATCTGAAGCACTCGCTCGACTGACCCCAGTGGACTAAGATTACTATAAGCATATTTTTTTATTGTGTTCTGGAGGGTAGTACATCTGCGGAAGATCCGAACAGATTCCTTAATTCTAGTGGATGTTTCAACACTGGCCGGCTGGTGAAAACTTTCGAGACGTTAATACATATTTGGCGAGAAAAACATTTAATAAACGCGAAACGTTAATTTGGCAAATTCTATGGCCGTTTGAGTTGTCGCAGCTGCGTCGCGCCTACTCCGCACGTTTTACTAAACCTACCTACATGTTCGAGCGGCGACGATCCTTTGTGACATTGTACCTTTTTAAAGCCTATCATTATTTACAAGGTGTTATTATGTGCGGAAATATTGCGATTCAGCCGTTCAACTGAATAAATAATTATATTATTTAAGAAAAATAGAGGGGGGGGCATACTACTACACTAGCCATAACAAAATTCAACAAGAGCGCGATAAAGACTTTCTTTTTTTTAATGATCCTACTATATACAACATGCAAGCTGGGCAAGACGAATTATAATAAAACGAAACGTAGTACGTCCAACATTGAAATTCATGGATGGATTGTTTAGAAGCAAAGGGGACGAGTTTGGGCTACATAGAAATAGATAAAAAATGCACAATTGTTTCAAGGCCAATTCATAAACAACGAGACAAAGACAATCAACATGGACGCCCCGCGATGGCCGTTAAGTTCTTTAGCGCCAAAAGGCGACCACTATAATATACAAATTGCGCCACGGAAACTCACAAGAAACATTGTAAAAAATAATCGGCCATCATTTCATTATAAGCGATTCACTTGGACAACAATAAATTTTTAGACGGCAATACTTTACGAATGGAATAAAACGTGGACGAACGAACAAATACCTAATATTGGACTATGTAATTAATTACTCGATAATTATACAAGGTGTCTGTGTACATGTACATAATTATTTACTATTTACAATAATAATTAGAGACGAACAAATCAACCGGACTAATCGATTAGTCTTTGACAAGGGGGGGGTGCCGACAGTTCCGAACTAAGCGGACATGTTGGCTGACAACGGAGATGCGCCGGCGCATGTCACGGGCGGTGACAATGGCTGGCGGGACAAGCTACGACCGTGCTGGCACTAGGATTGCTTCCATCTCGGAAACGCATATAACATAAAAACTGTGGCCCCTGGTGTAAGTTTTGTTTGTAAAATAAAATAAATAAGAATAACGATAGTAGATTATATACCGACGGTGATAAAACAGATAATTTATATGCGATCTGAGGCTTTCTTTTGTATCGCCCGAGGTATTAAGTTAAGTCCCCCAATAGAGCTGTCACCCCATGACCAAGTGGGATTTTCCTTGCGCATATCGGGCGGCAAAGTCCACGGCAAAGTCCACTTTATGTTCAGCCCCGTATTATGTAAGCCGATTTCAGTTGCTTTAGTCTACCCTCATTACCTACCAGTCTACTTTCACTCATTGAGAAGAATAACAAAGTGTGAGAGTGACGGATAGACCAAAGCAACAGAAATCAGCTTACATAATACTGGTTCTGATGTCGCAAAAACCCTTACACTCACACCTATCATCTAGCTCAAAGTAAGTACCATAAATCACTTGTTTTATTGATACTCAAGATATAATAATTATATAAATATTTATAATATACAACATAAACATATAGATAGACAACATATGCCTGTGGTCATCACGAACATTTGCCACTACCAGGATTCGAACCCGAGAGGTTCTTGGCCGATAGCCAGCTACCAAGCCGGTCGTCAGGTAAATAACGTAACTATTGTAGTTGCGTTTAAGAATCATAAATACAATAGCCGCGTTTTTTTTACAAATAACTTACACCAGGGGTACAGAGCTACATAGATATAACTTGTCAACTCCTAAACGGAAACAATCCAGTTCCATGGTCAATAGAAAGCGTGTTTCACTTTTTTATACACACATACACAAGGTCATTTGTAAAACACCAACAGCCTCTCAGTACTAGATAGCTGACATAATAAACTAGAACAACATTTGTTTTACGAGTTTTAACATAACTCAATGCATTGAACAAAAATGATTTTTCTAGTTTTTATTGTACTGTCGGGACATTTATAAGTCTATAATCTTGGCGATAATTGTAGAGTTAGTAAGATTTAGAGAGGAAATTAAATTAATCTTTATTTTAGTATGAAAAAAATGAAGTCGTAGAACAGACATTGCTATTTACGATGTTGCCAATCTAGTCGTGCGAGATGGTTGGTGTTCTACAAACAATCCTGTACAGGTACATACCTAATAAATATATACAATTACATGTTAATATTGAAAAAATATTACTATGTATATTCACTATCTTCCAAATTCAGTAAGGGGACCTCGCATCCGTGAGTTGAGACGACCTATGAATCGTCACCGTACACTAACTATCAAACGTTACGGCCGAGGCACAGTTCCACAGGTGCACTGGAAGAGATGACCAAACACAACATACATTCTAATAAAATAATGGCACAATTCAAAAACTATTTCAAAGCATTGTATTTTCAAAATGATTAACATCAAGACTTGATATTGCAAGAAAATTGTTTTTGATTTGTGCCTCTTTTTTATATAAAATATGCAGTCATGTTGAAGAGAACTCGCCAAACGCAGAACTGTCCCGGCCTAACTGTGTGAAATTGTCGCGCGAGCATCGCTAAGTTTAAATCTGCATGTTAACATTGATCTCAAAGTCACGGCCTCGCGGCACTCACCCACGGTGACTCAACTAATCTAGCTGTCACGTGTCACTCACATTAAAACTTACACGACTAAATTTAGCCCACAATTCAATGGCAAATCACATCAGCAGTCCCGCTATAAGACACGCAATTTGTATACACGTAAGCTTAGACAATACTAGTTCACATTAGACAAAGGCAACAACCACACGTGGATGGTCAACAAATAATAACTATATACTTTGTAAATATAACGTAGTACAGTCAGCGCGGCATTGACGAACTGTCCACTGTTCAGAATACAAAGGCTAACATTACTCTGTCACTATTTGGGAGATAACTGACGTATAAAAATAGAATCTATTTGTGAGCCTGCGAAAAAAACTGCACCAACACTATATTCCACCGAGTACGCAGAGTAGGTAGGCGTCACGTATCGTGTGACTCACCAGCGATATCACGTGACTGGCGAGTATTTATAACGACGCGCTCGTATAAGGAACCCAGTGATGTGCAGTCACAGAATATACCGCCGCATCGCCGTAGCCAACGTTTCCGGTGAAAGTGCTCCGCTGGTATTGAAAATGAGCCGGCCGTACCACTTGGTTACATATTGGTCGATACGCTCCAAATGTGTCGTACGTACGACCCATTTCACTTTCCATCGCGAGCGGGGCGAGCGATATATCGTGTTACCACTCCATTGTGAAGGCAGCGGTACACGCGACACTTATTGCGATAACCACTAGAAAATAATTTTCTGTATTTATAAACCATTTACTATCTTATTACTTACACGACTAAACAAATGAAAGATTACAACGATTTTGGTGTTTCCCACGCCGCGTGTACCATAAACAATAGCACTGGGTTTAGGTGGAGCGCGCCATACAAGTGTTAGGGTGCGTTTTGTTCGTAAGCTGTATATAATATAATATATAATATTTCTTTATATATTCCTGTAGCGATGTTGTTAGTTGAAGTAGTAACTAGAGGCAGCGGGCGGGCGGCGAATAACTTGAGTGTCAGTATGCTTGCGTCGTACTCGCTGTAGCGACGCGCTCCGTTTTTAAGTTGCGCTGTGGAAGAAAAATGTTCGTTATTCGTAACGTAATTGTAACTACTTTTAAATAGATCAGGTATTCAACCAGCGTCCGAGCGGTGGTGTATTTTCTTTTGAGGTGCAATGTGCAATTAAATTCGTAAGCGGCTTGACTTAATTTTTTGTTTGAATTCTCCCTTTTCTAATAGGAATTAATGTTACCGGTCCCATTATATAAATTACGAATTGTCACAGTGTACAATGGCACAGAGACCGCGAAAGAGAAATTTTTTGAAACGTTTCTTTGCCGACTTAATAAGCCACAGACTATAAAAATACAGAATACATTATGAATTCACATAACTATACTCCAGCCTTTCCAGCCAGAGATAAAAGAACGTAAACCATATTGATGTCTTTTACTAAAAAATACGAAAATTAAAATATGTTATACACTATTTTTTATCTGTTCGATTTTAATTTTAACATTATATAAATGTTAGAAAAATTAGTACAAAGATTTTGGGGTTAGAAAAAGAAGGGCAGGTGCCTGACCGCTCGGCCACCCAAGACACTTGGGTGGCCGAGCGGTCAGGCACCGGATAGCAGCGGACGCGGGTTTGATTCCCGCCTCAAGATCATAATTATTCGAAATTCTTTTTCTAACCCCAAAATCTTTGTACTATTTTTTATGTTCTAAAATACATACATACATAATTCACGCCTATATCCCCGAAGGGGTAGGCAGAGGTGAACTAGCACCCACGCTTCGCCAATTATGCCAGGTCCCATGTAATAGGTGGCGAGCCTACTGCCATTTATCGGGCACAAAAGTCGCAGTAGGTACATAGCTAGATGGTATAAGAGGAACGCTGCTGCCCATTCCTCATCACTGATTTATCCTTAGTCGCCTTGTACGACACCCACGGGAGAAATTTGGGGTGGTGACAATTGTTCTAAAATGGATGATGTATATCAAAATAATACGTTTAAATTGTTTACGTTGTTTATCTCGTTATGATGGCTAGACTACAGATCACTGCCAACAGCCAGCGACAAGCGCAGTAGTATAGTTTTTTTACAATGAATTAGTTGCAAATCTTTGTTGCTATCTAAATGTGACAACAGATACACATTAACCTTTACTCAGCAGTGATAATATAAATAGACCATTAATTAACTGACTAATAGAGCGAGCGTCTAATGATTGACATCAAGACATAGTAGCCATTATCTAAATAACCTATTACTTTTAATTACCTTTTTACCTTATTCATTGGGTGAGGAATAACAAGATTCAGAAAGACGAATCACACTGCTTTCAAAACTGTTCCACGTCGAAAATACTTTTTAACATTCTAGTAGTTTTTATTTATGGACTTGGCAGATCTGTCACGGAATCGAGCAATTTGGGCATGTTCCAGATAGCGGCCTGTGTTAGCATAGTTTTACGATCAAGTTGGATTAAAATGTTACGTAGGTATCTTGATATACGAGTTTATTATACAATGTGTAGTTAAAATAGTTTTTTCGTACCACCTACTCAATAGTGACATACTCTGTGTCAAGTAAATTGAAAGTAGTCATTTTAAGCATTTATTAGACAAGGATTCTATCTCTAGGCAAAGAATTATTGGTACACCGATAGTAACCTTATCCATATACCTGACATTCTCTTTAATGAATCCTTAATTTATTACGTTTACTTACACCTACAATGTGGTATTATTGTGTAATTATAATTGCTAAAACTTACAGGTAAGTCTCCATAATCCTTTAAATGAGGTGCAGTCTTGAAATGACAAAAATCAAGCATTATGATAACTAGTGACATATGAATTCACTTTTACACCCAAGGTGTTAAGCAATTATAAGAGCATGGTTCGCGTTCCCTCATAACCGTCGTCATATTACAAAGACAGTTATAATTTTTTGCTTCTCAAAGTTGTAAATACCAATATACATAAAATATAAAATGGATTAAAAGCATTGAAATCAGTAAGATAGGGTGATAGAGGAAAGGAATTAAATATATAATCATGTTTATTTAATTATTTTACAAATATAGATAAGCAGGGTCAGTATTGTGATAGCATCTTATGCAAATTATAATTATTGATATATGCCTGATTCTATGTAGTATGTCATATGTATGAGTCAGAAAATATAAAAGACGATTTGTAGTACAATGATATTTTTATTAACATTTCCTTTTGAAATATTTTACAGGGCGCTGGGTTTATCCCAGTCTACCCACTCCGAAATTTCCATAAATGAAAAACATGGTAAAGACACGTAAATCACATTTATTTAGGAACTTCACAGTGTTGCCACTTGACAATATATCACATTATAACAACAAGTAGATATTGCTTAATATTGCACACGAGAACGTCGATTAAGTTCTCAATATTATATTATTAAATATGTGCATTACAATAATAGTACTACGTATGACTTAGTTCACAGATGGGTTAAGTGAACATTCAAAATACAAAAAATGGTTATAATGACTAATCAGCGTGGTTCTACAATGATAATGAATTAGTAATTAATTATAAGGAAACCATAGCCCTAGGGATTAGTAACAGGATAAATATATAACAGGTAGTAGTGAGTATAATATAATAGCATCATTGCGACTTTAGAGACAAATAATTAACTTTTGGGTAATCTATTCCTATATTTAAACTTAAAATCCCTTGTCATGCAGACCTAAGTTATCATTAAAATACTTAAATGGATAGACGAATTGGGGAAGCATAAGGTTTATAATGAATTTATAATAAAATAAAAGACCTTTATCAGAAAAATAAGAAACCGCTCTGACGATGCCAGCAGTTTTTCTGTGAATTTTCACAAAAAAAAAAAACAAAATTAATTCATACTATACTAGTATTAATTTCTAAATATGGCGAGTGTTTCACCTTTTTCTGGTAACGCTTCAATAGTTTTAGCTATTAAACGTCCACATATTCAGCTATTATTTTACAATAAAAATATATTTCAATTTATGTTCAGTGAATCTTCATCATATGAACTTCAAAATATATTGCTGATCTTATTAAAAAAAAAAACTAATCATAAAATCACAATCTTCAGTTAAATAATAATTTTAACAATGTAATAGAAAAATGTATTATTTCGATCCAGTCAACATTCGATTTTTGTTGAATTCTATTTATATTACAACAGCCAGTCTGACTGAGGTTGGCCTTCATTTATGCAAGTGAAAGTCTTCATAGTATGTCAGTTCAAGGTTTAGTGGAGTTTTGAGCGTTCAATCTGGCAATGTTACCGAATTCAACTTTGGTATACAGAGAGCTGGCTTTCGAAGTATTAAGTCTCTTTCTTGATTTCAACTAGGGACTTCTTCTAGATGCTAAATGTGCCAGGGAAAGGTTGAGGTGCAAGTAGGAGGGAACCACCCAATATGTACAGGTTGCAGCGCGTGTATTTGCTTATCTAGTGTGTTCGTTGTTTGCTATGTGTGAGTAAACAAGTCTGTATCGTTCGTCGAGACGTACCAGGTTGTCGTATTGGTGGACCATCCGCTTGATGTGTGTGAGCTTCCGGTGTAGGAAGTTGACGCGCCGCCGCTGTTGCTGGTACGTGGAGTCGTTGCTGACGCGCCTGTACTCCTCCTGTATGCGTTGCTCGATGTTCTGTAACAATCATTGGGATCTCATCATAATCATCATCACCAGCCCTTTAATGTCACGGGCCTTCCCTATGGATGGAAGGATATAGGGATATTGGGCCACTACGCTGGCCCAGTGCGGGTTGGTGGGTATTAACGACTACAGATGCAGCCGGGACCACCGGCTTTACGTGCCTTCCGAAACACGGAGGAACTCAAGATAATAAATTTTTGGTCACCCATTATATAACAGGCCTTAGCGAACTTGCTTAGTTTACGCAATCGCAGGTCAAGCTCGCTATCCCACAGCGCTAGCAAGCTCCTCTAGTTAACAATTTTATTTATTTATTTAAACTTTATTGCACACAAAATACAAGGTACAGTTGGCCGACTACAAGGCATTCTCTACAAGTAAAGTTTTGTCAAGTTGCATTTAGATATTTTATTAAAATTTAACAATTTTGAAGAATGTAAACCTACATTTGGGACACAACTCCAAAGTGCTGCTTGCAACAGATAAACCAGTCTCTCAGACACACTATGAACCCGCCACTGTACGATGAATCCACGGAATGCTCAGAGCTTTCGTCTTATACATCTCATATAAAGATGAAATAGATGCGAAAACTTTAGGAAAATCATGACTGTGGTAAGATGATGGTGGTGACCACACTCTTATTTTGTTTAGTCTACGATAACAATTACAAAATTTTTAAGGATATTACAAAAATTTTCTAAATCGAACATGAAACAAGCATGTTTCCCACCTAGAAATATTGAATCGGATATAATATGTAACGATAGTGGCAAGTAAGAAGTGATCTTTACCATTAAGATTACCATAAGAGAAATAATATCGCTAATCTTCAAATAAAATCTATGAAAAATAAATTGTCTAATAAAAAATGAAATAGATTTTAGTTTAGTTTACCTGATGGTCGGGCGAGTGTGGATGGGCTCGTTTCAATTGCTGCTCGAGCCTTGTAAACAGTGCTGCTACCTCAGCCACACGCTCGTATAGAGATCTATATTCTTTATAAAGCTCCGCAAATTCATTCTTATACGCGCGCCGTGTGCTCGAACTAGTTATTTGTGGATATTGCCTGTGAAAACAATTTAATTATTAATAAGTTAATTTCTGGGGGTAAATTATTACAAATTAACAAAATATTTGATAAACCACCTCTATGGCAATTATAAACAAAAAAAAGTCCTCACCTTTCTATATCTTCCGAATCAGTCATTTTCTCGTCGGCAACTGACGATAATTCTGTATTTTCTAAAGGTTCCGTATTTGTGATGTCTTTTACTGGAAAAATAAAAAGTAACACAACTGAATACACACCATTTTAAATTATAAAATATTACAATGACACAAATGACAGCTCATTAGCACAAGCAATGAAATTAGGGAGACATATGTACCTGTGATACTATTTTGCTCTACTATAGGACTATTTCTAAAACCGTTGGTTTTCACAGGACTGGGGCAGATATCCTTGACAGTGGTATAGTTGAGCGTGTACCCGTTCTCCTTTTTAACTGAAACTGGAAGGTTAAACAGTTTAATACATACCCTAAAGCGCTCTACAGGAAGGGTCGTTATTTTGTACTTAACTAATTAAAATACCCTAATTAGTTAAATGGAAATGTCTTATTCAAAACACTTAATTGATGGAGAAAATAACAATAAAACAACAAGATAAACATCTAAAGACATGACATCCTTTATCTTGATTTATGACACCATGTAACTACTAATGAATGTCATTTATCTTAATGATCATCTCACGTCGGCACGTACGGTATGCGAACCAATATTTGAGCAATAGACAAATTGAAATGTAGCACGTTCAGACCACATTGTCCAATAAACAGTTTACAATTGGTATTGATAAGTGGTTTTGTGCCACAATAAGGGGATTAAATCTGTATTGTTATTGTAATTTCATTTTAAAGGACATATTAAATGGTAGATAATACTATTAAAAAGAACCTACCTCAATGTGTTGTATGAGCCCAACTATAATATAAGTGATTCAAATACAAACTTTAACCCTTTTAAGTTAGCAAATCTTGCAACTTTCATCATCATTGCCCTGCCGTTATCCCATCTTATTTGGGGTCGGCGCAGTATGTCCAATCTTCCAACTTTAAAGGATTATATTCAGAAAAAATGTTGGGTTCATGTAAAATTAAATCTCAGTTTATAAAAACAATACAATTATGTAACTAAATATATTAGTTTCTATTGTTATACTTTGGTTACATACCATTTAACCAGCTAACTATAGATTAGTAATATTGCAAAGAAAAATAGGCCAGATAGAGGTTCGCAACTTTGATAATTATAGTCTCGATGCGGGAATCGAACCCGCGCCCTCTGCGATGCCTGTACCACTCGGCCAACCAAGACGAGAATACATTATCTCACAAAATCAGGTCGGATTGAAAATAGTAAAAAATACATATACATAGGCGGAGGTGAATTAGCACCCACGTTTCGCCAATTATGTTGGGTCCCATGTAATAGGTGGCGAACTTATTGCCATGTGTCGGGCACGTAAATCACAGTACATTGCTAGTTGGTATAAGAGGGAACGCTGCTGCCCATTCCTAATCACTGTTCCAACCCTTAGTCGCCTTGTACGACACCCGCGAGAGATTTGGGGTGGTGACACTTGTATTCTGCTCTGCTGTCACCACACGGCATTGGGTACTTCATCTCAACAAAATACATTATATCACACGAAGGTAGGCCCAATTGGAAATTGCTAAAAAAAAAAAAGTACTCACCGGCAGTCCGGTCGTCCTCCTCGTGCCGTTCCAACGGTGCCGTGTTGTTCGACTGCGGGGAGGGCCTCCGGTTCTTGGCCACTTTAGGCATCTCGTCCACGGTGTAAGGCGGCTGGCACACTGGGGTCCGCTCGTCCTCGTTGTCTGACGCGTGCCTCTCGCCCGACGACGTCGTCGCGTACCCCGAGGAGGGGGGCGATGGCCGCCTGTAGCTGGAACACGTGGGCCAATCACAGCGCGCGACAAGTGGTGGGTGGGACATAGCATGAGAGCAGTAGAGAGAGAAGGACATACCTTGGAAGAGTTCTATCAATAAAATAGAACTGTAACCGTTTAATAGAATGTACTGTGCAATAGTGTGCACTGTAGAATACAAAATAGAATATGTTATGTGTAATAGAAATGTATCTTAAAAAGCTACAATAGAGATTGTGGAAGAGCTAACAACTACAACGACAGGTAGTTGTTGGCTCTTCCACAATCTTTATTTGTATAATAATAATGAGGATACATACATACACCAATCACGCCCACATCCCCGAAGGGTCAGGCAGAGGCGAACCAACACCCACGTTTCACCAATTATGTTAGGTCCCATGTAATAGGTGGCGAGTCTATTGCCATATATCGGGTATTATATGGCAATAGGCTCTTCCTTATCAATGTTTTAACCGTTAGTCGCCTTGTAAGACACCCGTACTCTGCTCTGCCATCATTAATAATGATAATGTGGAGAAAGAAGATGACATACATACATACATCACGCCTATATCCCCGAAGGGGTCGGCATTGGTGAACTAGCACCCACGTTTCGCCAATTATGTTTGATCCCATGTAATAGGTGGCGAGCCTATTGCCATTTATCGGGCACAAAAGTCGTAGTACTATTGCTAGGTGGTATCAGAGGGACGCTGCTGCCCATTCCTCATCACTGATTTATCCTTAGTTGCCTTATACGACACTCACGGGAGAGATTCGGGGTGGTGACAAATGTATTATACTCTGCCGTCACCACGCGGCTTGAAAGAAGATTAGCTTACTTGAAATGGGATATGCGTTGTTTCTTGGCCGGCAGCTCGTCGGTCGCGGACGCGGGCCTCTTGCTGGTGTTGGGGGAGGCACGCGGTGACAGAGAATGCGCCGAGTCGCTGCTCAGAGGCGGCGTGAGGTTTTGAGGTTTCCGCCTGTTGGACACGAGAAATGATTAAGCATGGATTCATTGTAGATTATGAACTAAGGACGATAAAGAAAAGAATGGCTTAGATCGCAAGCATATGCAGATGTGAGGCTTTCTTTTTTATCGCCCGAGGTAAGACCACAGTTTTATGTCACACCCTGACAAGGAAGTGGGATCCACTTTACGGTCAGGTGCGACATAAAAGTACTTTCATTATTTAACATTGTGTAAATTATGACCTCTTACGATTTCTGGTTACTTACACATGTGAGGTAACAGTTTTATAACTATACTTCGACATTATAGCGACAGATAAATTGTAGATCATTTTGATGTCTTTATTTATGAAATGCATTTTAAAAATAAGATTTAAAACTTTTGTGACTTTGAAAAAGTAACATTTAAAGACAGACCAAGATTGTTGATATTTTGCCTCTCGCCATAATGATTGGAGTATAATAGTTTTCGCAACTATTTGATAAAGTGTCGCATTGACATTAGGACAATAAAATTTTAATGGTGTATTGTTCTCTTTAGACAATAAAGGCTTAAATAAAGTTTTCTATAACCAATTGAACACCTAAATGAGAATTATTGGTATTATGATAATTTTAAAAGCTTTAGACTTTTTTGTCCATTGTGAAAAATGCTCATACCGAGTGCGGCATAGTAACGCTATTGTTCAATCAACGGGTTTAAGTAAATTACTTGGTGGTCATCGTTCCATGGTGTACCACGGTATGGGCATATCAACCCAGCTTACGACCGTTGGAATTCTGAATCGTTTTTCACATATACAATAAAGTTCATTTATCGCTTGCCAAAATGTTGTAAGTAACCTCCTTTTCTAACTTCAAGGTGCGTAATATTATACCTAACAATAACTTAATTATGTGTTAAATATTGTCAATCTGTTCGAAACGTTAAAGCAAAGGATGTTCTAATTGAATTGAATGAACAAAAAATATCTAATGCGTATTTAATGAGCACAATGACCTAATAGTTTTATATATTCTAGCAGTGTCATATTCATTGTTAAAAGTAACACAATTTAAATTATACTATTATACCAATAGCATTAGCAAATTGATATAGCCTATTGTTGCAAATTTGAAATCCAGCATTTAGGACACTGCCGGCATATACCTTGAAAATTGTAGACTACAAACTAGAACAAAGACATTAATTAAATATATATATATATCAAGTCCAGTATGGCAAATGTAAACCTTACGACAACTAGAACAGTGTTCAAATTCAATTACGTGCATGCGTATACAACTGAGAAAACACACCTCTTGAGCATATGTTTTTCCTCCTCTGAATAGAACGGCCAATCCTCATTGACGTCGTTCCACATGTGCCTACGTAAATGATAACAGTTGTCCTTGAGCGAGCCTATTTGAGGCAATATCTTGTTCACCAAACTCCTTTCCTTTTCCTTGATACCCTCTGGAAAGTTAGTTCGATCGTTAGTTGTTGTGGCGGTACGCTGGAAATGATGGCGTGTCTGGTAGCGACAACTTACCGCTAGTGAGTCTCGCGTATAGTTCGGGTTTCTTGAAAGGTTTCAACGCTAATAATTGTATAAGTCTTTCCCTGAAAAGGAAAATGAGCATGTTATTATAAACTCGCAACGTAAAGTGGTCGAGATGCGACGTTTACATATTAATAGAACATTCTAGAATCCACCAGGATATTTTCTAAATAGACAAATATATCTTTCCACGCTGGCCTGTGAGTGAAATAATAACGTAGTATGTACCAACGACGACTCACTCCAGGGGTAGGAGATTGCCAGGTAAGCGATAACATATACGAGATCATCGACATGATACTTTCCATCACTTTTTTACATTCATTAAATATTTCCACGACTAAAATTAACCAAACAGACTGCATTCCTAGATGGATTCTGATCGATATGAACGGAAGAGGAAACATGCTGCGCCAACCTCATACAGGGCAAAACGCTTGCATTAATGAAGCCTCATAGTATAAGTAATAACCTACACAACTAGGATTCAATAATGCACCATAAAATAAGAATGTTAAAAGTCAACAACAAAATTTTGGATCGGTAATATTTTTGTTTGCTTTTGTTATAATCAGATAATTATGTCTGTGCCCGACCGTGCCATTGCGAAAACGCTTTCGCATTCGATATCGAAACGTATCCATACCACCTACGCCACACTAGGATCTGTCCAATCAACAAAAGAGTAATGTTGGCAGATAAAATGACCGTTACTTAGTAACAGAACTAAGATAGACTTATCTCGCACTCAGAATAGGTTATTGAAATGGACCACGAGTTGCACTCTGTTGTAATCAATCTGGTGACTTTAAACCGAGTTGCAACAGTTTATATTTAAAATAGATATGATTTCGGTCTTTAAATGAAAGTTATTTATTTTCACTTATGTGTATATTCAAAGAGAACGATGTGATAAAAAGTAAACTGTTTCGAGCATCTAAGGCATTAAACAGTGTACCCTAGTGATTTAGTTTGGTATCAAATTAACATAACACTCATAAAGACGACGAGCGTTTGATTACTCAGCCGATGTGTTGATAAACAATGTTATCAATTCAATTCTAGTAGGTAATTAACTTTCAAAGTTTCTTTTTCATAGATACGGTACATGCTGCATACATATAAGAATATATCTATATGTGTATATCGTGAGACCATAAATTTATTTTCAACATAGCGATAGGGAACATAATCAAATTATTAGCCTCGTATTTGTTTACTTATCATAGCGGAAACCGTAAACCATAACCAAAGCCACATACATAGTGTCACTTGTTCAAAAATAATGAAACTCTTTCGTATGGAACAACATGTAGCAGAGAAACAAAACAGAAATTAACATTTGAAGGTTTTTCTTGGAAACACCAAAGAAAAAATTGGACATCGCAAAGCGTGAGGCAAATTTTCAGAAGTTAATTTGTCCATTTCAGCGAAACAATCAAGCGCGATTAGGTCATAATTCTTCACGTCAAGTACTCTTTATACGCTTGAGTTGAGTTGTTTCTTGAATGAGGCTGGGTATCAACGTAGCAATTGAATGAAATTCACAATATTGCTCAAACGCCACATCTCAAAAATCGACAAAAACACATTGTGCTTTCCAAATTTCACACATTTTTATAATAACATACATACATAAAACACGCCTATTTATCCTCAAAGGAGTAGGCAGAGGCGTATTAAAACCAACGCTTGTTGTAATCAAGAAGCGTTTCTTTTTATTACAAATCTATTTTGTTTTTGACCAAACCAGATAATATTTTCGTATTTTGTAGATACTTTATGGGCTGTTGACAAAGACCCTAACAGACCAAACATTTTTATTGTTATTAACAACTACTTGTGGGGTTTTAGACCACACGCGGCCTGTTTTACTTTCGGCGTTTCGGCCTAGTAATAAATTATCGTCATAAATGCAATCGAATCGCCCCCGAAGGCCTATTGTCACTTCTAATTTTAAAGTCCCATTGTCCAAAAATAGATAACAGCCAGAGATTATATCTGCGAAACGAATGAATCAGTTAAGTAAGTGGAATAGGGTCTTTGTTTAGGAGTAATCCCTAAAAAAATTGCATTGAATGTAATGATTGGTGAATTTAATTTGTTTTTGTTTTCACGGCGGTCCTTTCTTGGAACCAAAATACAACACAACTTCTAAAACTTTAATATTTTCAATGAAGCAGTTCGCTCAAACATTTTCGCCGCTGTGCCGACAAATTCAAATGTGTGTCTGTGTTCATTTTGTGTCGTTTATACAAAATACTATTATCTTATCACAATTTATATAATGCTTAGCCCAAATCGTACGAGCTGTTTGCTTGCTACATTAATTACTAGGTGTGTATTTATATAATCAACACACTTCGTATATGAGAATAAAGTCGGCATTGAAATATTGTGCCGGGTGGTGGACAGCTAAACATTAAAACATTGTCACTCCATAAAAGGCGACTAAGGGTTAAAAATTAAATATAACAAGGAATAGACAGCGTTCCTCATACACTGCCCCGCAACACTGCGTTTAAGTTCAACGTGCCCGGTAGATGGCTATAGTATCGCCCCCTACCTACCGCATTGGACCTTAGTAGCTCGTGCGAAATTGTGGATGTTGATATACCTCTGGACTACCATACGGATGAAAAGACATGATGTATCTATTTATTACAATGTAACCTACCGCATTGGTTACATTTTGATACTGTCTAGTAATTTCACTGTTACGTCTATCGGGTGAAGACTCGCCAAGGTGATAATTTATGTATGAGGAACTTTGCAGTGAAAACATCATTATATAAGTGTATTTTTGGCAATATCGTGTCACATAATCGGTGTATCTGCATAATTATGATTCATTAATATTTCATAATGACTAAAAAAGTAGTGTTAACAAAAACCGACATCATTGAAGGCATTGCCTTTTCACCCAGAGAAAAATTAATCAATTGCACACTAACATTTGATTGATACGTTTGATAATAAAAGTGTAAAACATCATGTAATGTGACATCTTTACAAAAACGCAATTGTTACATTAACCTTGTCATAACTTTCCTGCCCTGTTCCCAATTTATCTGAGGTCGGCGAAGTATGTTTCCTCTTCTATTCATATCGGTTGGATGTCATCAAGGTATCTACTACCTTTTGATTCATATTATTATCATCCACCACACCGGACAGGTGCTTGTGAATGTAGCGAATGTTTCGAAAAACACACTATGTAATGAATGTATCGAAAAACGATGGAAATAACCATGTCTTGACGTCAAATCGATGAACGGATAGCGTGTAGGGATGACAACATCACAATTAAGAGCTCAAATGTTTGGCTTAGGTTTTACAGCCTGCTTTACTTGACACCAACCATCATTGAGTACGCTATTGTTGGTGGTGTGCCCTCAATCATTAGAGATTATATTAGACAAACTTTCTTAGTCGTCGATATGACACACCTTACGAAAATTCTAAATGGAACCAATCTAGGCTGGCATATTCTAATTTATTTTCACCCAGGCCAACATGGATATAAGGTTCCAATCGTAATTATAATAGTTTCTGTTGTTCAAATAAAACTTTATGGAAAGTGATTTATTCGTGTCGAGTTAAAAGAACTTAGGTAAGTGCGTCATTCGTTGCAATTTACGATGTTTATTTTTTACCTGATATATATAAGGATAAATGAATGATAACGATGAGGAATGGGCAGCAGCGTTCCTCTTATACCACCTAGCAATGTACTTACTGCAACTTTTGGGCCCGATAAATGGCAAAAGGCTCGCCACCTATTACATGGCGACCTAATATAATTGGCGAAACGCGGGTGCTAGTTCACCTCTGCCTACCCCTTCGGGGATATAGGCGTGATTTATGTATGTATGTATGTATTTTTTACCTATGTTGATTGTTATAGTGAGAAGTATTTTATATACCTTCGCTTATGTTAAGGAGGCACATTAATTACAAAACATTTTAGATTCAAACTTATTAAACGATCCTGCTACTAGTATCAAAGACGTAAATTAGGATTAGGATGATACTTGACAGACTTAGTTTAGACCAATTTTATAGTCCCGGATACTATTGGCTGATTACATGTAGATCACGACAAAACTTTTGCAATTTTTCTGCGACAAGGCTATTTTATAAAAAAATTGCTGCACACAAATAGAACTAGTTTTTTTTTTATAAAGAACAAGTGGTCATAAACTTTACCTATTTTCTAGCAGTTTTATATAAATGTTCAAATAAAAGTAACAGTTAATGGACTTTTCGTCAAGCGGTAACTGCTTGTACCGAAAAATATGTAGTAGAAATGCACTCACTTTATGGACCGCTTAGTGAGATCCGGGTTGGGCGGCGGCCGCTGTGGTAAATGCGCCTGCGGCGGTTGCGCCGGCGTATGGGGCGCCGGCTGAGGACGGGGGGCGGGCGGCGCGGCTCGCTCGGCTCGCTCGCGCTCCTTCTCCCTCTCGCGCTCCCTCTCCCTCTCCTTCTCGCGCTCCTTCTCCCTCTCCCGTTCCCGCTCGCGTTCGCGTTCACGCTCGCGTTCGCGCTCGCGCTCCCGGTCGCGTTCGGCGACCAGCCGCGCCGCCGTCGATGAGTATAAGTTCTGTTGCGCCGGGCGCACCTTCACGCGACCAATGTCGTTCAGGTTCGGCTTTATCACGCGGGTGCTGGAATACAAAGTCGAAATCAATATAGCTGCGTTTCAATTTGGGCGATTGGATAAGGAGCAAGCAACATGAACGCGAATGAAATGTAAGGGCGGATGATCATGATAAATAGAGATTACACGATTTGCGTTAGCATATTGAGGAGTTCCTTTTAGACGTTGAGGTATTGTCATGAATTGTCAAGGAAGATAATGTATCGATAATACGCAGCGTGGCCCCATTCAATAAAATAAACAAATAGTATGTTAATGAAATCATTAAAAAAAAGATTCTTCATTTCAACTTAAGACGATTTAAGATATCGGTATCCCTTGCTCAACATCACAATAAAGGTGGTAACGTGACATTAAAAAAATTACGTGCTTCAAAACATACGATAAGCCGACGGTTGTTATCCATTCCATAATTTTTATGTTATTGCCACATAAACTAGGTATTAAACTACAAATTAAGTGCCTAATATGATTCACACAAGCAGAAAAGCTCGTAGTCTAAGAAAACTGTTATGCAACAAGTCGGTAACTGTCATGGTGGACTTTTGTAAAGTGCAAAATTGAGGAAAATCATGATGATCGATCAAAAACGTGATGTTGACTATACAATACAATCTTGTTTTCAAGAAACAACTACATATAATAATATATTGATGACTTGTTTCAAAGAAAACCCCTTTAAAACCTTCTTAACCTGACCTCTTATTACATGCCGCGCATCGGTGAAAACTTTTTGAATATACATACTTTCTGATTTCGAATAAAGTAAACAAGAAAAACCAAACAATGCCGATAAACATATGCTGGCGCTGAATGCCATAAAGCAGCATTTTCCGCAATGCAGAGACGACTGCTATGCTATAAAACTAGGCCAACCAAGTTGCCGAGTTCACGGGAGTTCCACCTTCTATCAGAAACTCTGATAGAAGGTGGAACTCCCGTGAACTCGGTGGAAGGTGGAACATTCTATCAGAGTGATTTCAGTAAATGTGGCCGAGTTCATACAAGTTCTACCATCATCAGATTTCAATTTCAGTAAATGCCACGAACCACTGAGGAGAGATGAAAGCTATGTTGGCAGAAGAATGTTAGGTATGAAAGTTGATGGACGTGTAAAAGGAGAGGAAGACAAGAAAGAAAGAAAGAAAAATTTATTGAGACACAGAGAAACAAAAAAAAACTTAAACATAAAGAAGAGATGGGTGCATGACCACCGAAACACGACACGATTAAGGCATTTCTAGCTTTAAACTGTTAAAAATACATGGATTTTTGCGTGTTTCGGTGGACATGCTAGCCGGGCTGGATTGTGTAAAGTGGGATATGATATCGAGAGCAGTGGATGAGACAAATGAATAAATAAATAATAAAAATTTGCAATAAAGATATTGAGTATTGAGACATCGGTGAAGGATAGAAAAAAGTAGAAGAAGACAACATGTTGTGCCGACCCAGCCTAGAGCGGGATAAGAAGAAAAAGCAACTAACCATTTGCTCTGCTCCGCCGCAACCGTCCTCGCCATTCGATCCTTGGTCGCCTCGTACGAGTCGTCGTTCGCGTGCACGCGCATCTTTCGCGGCAGCGGCCCGCACGACTCCAGCCGCCGCGCGCCGCCACTCCTGACGCACTCGAACGAACCCTGGAAACAAACCGGTGCCCCTTTAAAAATCGAGTTAGCGCGCCGTATTACCGATAACGCAGAATAGGCCAGCCCCGATTCATCCCATAGGTGTCGTAAAAGTCGACTGAGGGAGATTGCCCGGTGTAGTCCGTTCCGTCTCTTTTCTATACATTCATTCATCACTAGCGTGGAGTGGATGGCTTGATACGTCTGATCGATGTGAATGGAAGAGGAAACATATTGTGCCGACCGCTTAAGGTCTCGGCATACTTAATGAGAAAATTCCCCGGACGGGACGGGGACAGGGCCTCTCTCGTACAAAAGCCCCGTGCACGTCCATTCCGAGTCATATTATGTCACGGAGAAATGGAGCTTTTTGTACGACAGAGGCCCCGTCCTCGTCCCGTCCGGGGAGTTTTCCCGTTACATATGTGGAGACCTTTAGTCGCCTTGTACGACCCCTGCGAGACAGGGTTACCTACTGTGTAGGTAGGTACTCTTCTCTACTGTTACCGCACGTTCTAATTAACACCTCTAAACCATCCGTGGAAAGTAACAACAATAGGTAGCCTATTTGTTTTTAGGTCTCTCTTAGAAACTTTAGAGGTTCGACCTTCGGAAAATAACATTTTAAGCTTTACCAATTAATTCGGGAACCTATGCAATAGATTACAAAATCAAAACGCTCTCCTCCATACCAATAGAGCGAATATCATTTAAACAATGTTAGGCAATCAACCTGCAAGATAATTTATTTTAAAGCAGGGCATTACCGATGTGTTGGATGCTTCTTAAAATACAATTAAATAATCTTCATCAACACAAAGAGAAAGAGCACTATTTTATTTAAATTCAGCATTCAGCATTCGAGGTCACTTCAAAACCCCTCGTAAAGATTACACTTGTTTGTTTTATGAATGTACAAATTCCGTTTATTTCGCTGCGCACGTGGGCGTTTGGAAGGTGAGAGTTGAGTTTACACCCACAAAGGCATAATTTATGAACCAAATATAATAAGCAGCTGCAGTGCAATTCCAATAATATTAAATTTCGGAATACGGAAAGTGGATAATAAACTTTATTTTGGTGCTTAATGTTTGACACATTTGTATTGTTTAAACATAAAGTCGATTGATTTGGGCTAGTTGGTTTGGTTTCTTAAATAAATTAAGTTATGCCTACAATCGGGTGGTTGAGTTGCTACACGAACACTTCGTGCCTGATTATAGCTACTTTCTAACTCACTGTTGAGTAATACTCAAACGAACGCCACATTCCGATTCTCCGTTAATTTCTATACTTTACTGGATATATATTTCAGACCA
This sequence comes from Cataclysta lemnata, assembly GCA_963931975.1. Classification (NCBI taxonomy): domain Eukaryota; kingdom Metazoa; phylum Arthropoda; class Insecta; order Lepidoptera; family Crambidae; genus Cataclysta; species Cataclysta lemnata. The sequence continues at coordinate 8,116,020 of OZ008353.1, read as the reverse complement.
TTTAACTTTTGTTTATAAGATAAAGAACGAATATATTTGAACAATCGGTTTATTGTCTCAGTTTCTTAACAAGGAAAAAGTGTGGCGGGAAAACTGAGCTAAGATAGAGGTGTAGTTGTTAAAGATCGCTTTGAAACAAAGCCACTTGGGTTAAGTCTCTTTTATTCTTATCGTGAGATATTCCCACACCAATAAACATGCCAAAATAATGCATTATTAAGATTTCTTGTAACGGATAACATTTATTTATTTTAAAGCATACAAAATAATTGAATGCACCAAACGGTTTTGTTTTAATTTTTACTAAACATCTTAACTTCGAATTTTGGATACCCTGGTCAGAAATTGCTTCTTTTCTTTGTTTCTCTTCAAAAAGAAAGCGTTTTTGATCGTTCTACGCTGTCAGCTTTTTGGGTATCTTATATAATTTTCTTCCTTTATACCTACTCGATACCGCACAAGGTATTCCGTACATTAACGGTTATAAATTTATACCAAAATTTTAACATATTTGGCGCACACAAATCGCAGACAATACAAGATTGGTAAATTCTGCGCTAATAAAATACAATTTGACGTCACCGACTGTGACTACGCCTTATAAAAATATTCAGGCCATAGACCGACTGATCCATACATGAGTTTGCTCTGACGAATTCGTCCGCCTCAAGGTGTCCAATGCGACAACACCGTTTCGCGACCCACAACCCACAATCCGGTGTAGGCACACACATATAAAGAAGAGGGCCCCGCCCGCCACATTGAATATTAATTGTTTATACATTATGTGCTAAAAATAATGTCAAATCAATCAACTGCTCCGCTTTTAGTCGTTATCGTAAGTATTACACAGATTAATCTGTCACACTTTAATTCAACACGAAACCTATTTTCTTTTTGCCATCGTATAACCAATTGCAGAAGTCAACACTATAAATCAATCTTCGTATTTCTATTCTTCTCTATTTATCGTTATACATCGATGGCAACGTTACAAGGTTAATTTTGGCATATTGCTATTTATAGTTATGGTCAAAACTATTTAATATACTCTGCGCATACAGCAATGCACAGTATCTCTTAAGTGTGATGCTTAAAAAAGATTCACTTCTTTAAAATATTAACTCTCAAAATTCAGTTTACAAAAAGGTAAGGGACGTTTTCTAACAACGAAATGTGTCAAAAAGCATTAAAGCGAATTACAAATAATACATATTTATATATTTTTTAACGTTTGCAAATAACTTTTTTAACATAATTTTATAGAATCTTACGAAGATACGTTGGCATAGGTATATAACAATGTATATGAGGTATAATATAAATACGTGTTCTTATCGCTTTATTGTTTGTCACAAGACTCGAATGATAATAGAATTAATAACAAGGTAGTTAAGGTTAAATTTCAATATAGATATAAGTTAACATAAATTATCGTTCTTTGATAAAACAGAACTGAGACCGAGTTACATGAAGTCGTTGAAGGCATTAATGACATGATTTTCTAAAATTGGGTAATGTAATTAAAAATATCTTAAGTAATTACAAACTGAATCAACAATTGACGCAATGGAAGTTTGTAGAATATATTTTGGCAGTTAACATTGTAGTAGAAAAAAATAAATAAACTAAGAGCGTCATTCTCAAAAAAAAATTTACACAAATTTAGAAAAATATAGTCTTGTTGCAGGAATTGAACCCGCGTCCTCCGCAAAGCGATCAGATGGCATACCAAGACGTTACATTGGCTAACTACAAATTTTTTTGTTATAATTTTTCAAACATTTACATAATGTAATAAAAATCAATATAGGTTCAAATTAAAATGTCTAAATTTAGGGAGTACTTTTATGACAATTTTGTATGACTTGCAACAAATCTTCCTGAAAATAAGCCTGAATGACTGTGACTACAGTCTGTAACCTCGAATAATAATATCGATAGAAATTAATTAAGCTCATATATTTCTATGTACGAATCACTTGTACAAATATAAACCACTCGGAGGCAAGTAAAATAAGTTACAATGTTAATAACTACCACTTAGTTCAAGTTTTACAACAAAAAAGAAACACAATAAATTGTTGTGATAGTTAGTACATATCGTGTATTGCTAACCTTGGATATTTAATGTCAATGTTTACCCTTGTATACCTATTACCTGTACATATACATATACAAGGTGGTTGAAAATGTTAATCAATGCGTTCTCGACACACGAGTCTCAAAAGCGACTTGTTTATGAGTATTAAAGCAATCGTTTAATTTTCCCTATAAAATAACAAAAATCGAATAACCCACTCAGTAAAGATAAGAAGTGTCAGTTCAGACATACACACAAAAAATTACAATATAATATTCATAATGACAGTAAAATAAATATTAATTTTAAATATTATAAATATTCCTAACACTCACACCTACTATCTAGCTAGCCTAAAAGAAGCAACATACCTAATAGTATGCATGCGCTTGTGTTATGGAAACCTATACGTTTTAATCAAATATAAATAAATATAGAAAATATACCACATAAGTGACTCTAGAAATGTCTTCTATGCTGGCCTGGGAGCGAACAAATAACGTAGAATAGGCCAGCGCCGACTCATCCCATCGGTGTCGTAAAAGTCGACTAAGGGAAATGGCCCGGTGTAGACCAATAAGCACCTTGGGGCACCCGAATGGTAGAGGAAACCACCAACTACAGCATATCCAAAGAGGCAGGCGGCCGGCTGTAAAACCTAAGCCAAAACATTGAGCAGTATGGATTGGAATGTTGTCATTCCAATCACTGTCTCCGTTCATCGATCTCTCGACATGGTACGTTCCGTCTCTTTTCTATACATTCATTCATCACTAGCACCTTTGCGGTGTGATGGAGATATGAATCAAAAGAGAGTTGATGGCTTGATGACGTCTGACCGATATGAATGGAAGAGGAAACACTGCGCCGACCCCATATAGACTGGGAACAGGGCAGGGAGAAGAACTGACTCTAGAACAAATATCCGTATTCATCACAAAAAACATTTGCCCCTACCAGGATTGGAATACGGGACATTTTGGCCGATAGCCAACGATCTGACCATTCGTCCAAACTGGCCGTCATATCATTTATTTTGGTCATGTTCATCAGCACTTGACACAGAGAACATATTAACCAAAAGCGCGGGTTAAGATTTGGATACAACGATTAGCCTTTAATAGCATTTCTCAACTTCTGTATCTAGTTCCTCAGCGAAAGCCCTTCCAACTACGCCAATTTAATGTAAGGCCGTCTGATTCTTGGGCTAAGTTGAATGAACAGAATATTAACAGAATTAAATAAAGTTGAAATTTGCTTCTCACATAGCATTGTAGGACAACATCTATGAGATCCATGTGCTTCTATGAGCTACAAGTTAGCCAACTTCTAGATATCGTTGTCCACGTGGCACCAATTAGCAATAAGATATAAAACTATATTGGTTGATTGGCAAACAGCTTTAGTAAATAACTACATGATCATCGTGTCAGTATTGCGTGATTATGATAATAAAATGTACGATAGTAGATTAAAAGGCTGCGCTAGCGCTAACAAGGGGAATCATATTACCGAGTCATTGTATAGTAAAATGTATTCAATAAATTTTCCTAACGCCTACATATTATTATTATGCAACAAGTCTTTAACATGGTATTATATTCAGATACACACAATCAAACACGAAAAATTTTGACAGATCCTGACCTTTTTTCAACTAAATAAAGGCCACCTCACCGCTGCTTTACATACCTGTTAAATTAACGGGCAATCGTTATAAAATCTAGTTGTTGAAGTGATTTATGTGATGGGCGCTCGTTCCGATAGTTAAAAGCTCTTTGTGACCATGGTGTGTTTCGTACAAGTTTCAATATTGGAAACAAATTAAATTTAACAATGTAAGATAAGATTGGTAGTTGTCAAAACTTGATATTGTTGCACTTCAGCGCAAAAATATCAAGTTCACAAGAGAGCAAGAAGTAGCTATGTTCTATTCCGCTAATACACTACATTCATTCCTTCCTACCATCAAACCCGTACTTACTGTACAAACGTGGTAAACTAACGAATTTACGATGTAACTCGCAATACATCTCAAGAAACAAGCTTCAGATCAGAAGAAAGAAGTAATAGTAATAGGCTGTTGATGAAATGTATTGACAGAAGTAGGGTGACAAATCGCTGAAAGGCTAGCCCTGATAGCAAAGCGCAGCTCGATATGCCACAGCATTATCGACTCTTGAATAAGTTAAAATAACAGTCTGTTTACTGTGTGGTAATTTTTGCCTTTAGTTGCTTTGATACAGTCGGGGTTATCAGGCTGTTATCAATTTTCAATGTTATTTCAACATAATAGAGACTATATTGCTTTGCGAGTGAAAACATAGTACTTTGCGTCTCGCCATACCAATATTTTGATATCACGCATCTTTTAACGTAACACAGAATAAGCTATGTATTTTTAGCATAGAACAATTAATGTGACATTGTCTACTTTGCTAATCGATACAAATAATAATCTACAAATATTTATGGTCGATCAAGACTTTGAGATAAATTTATTATTAAATTGTTTATGACACATTCTATTTAAAAAAAAGACATATTTATTTTAAAAAAATACGACGTCCTAACCAAACTTTCTAATAATAATAATATAACAATTAAAATTTACCTGTGGTCCCTCCATTTCTGCATTGCTATTGACGCTGAAGTGAAACGTGGCATCGCCTGCAGACCCATTGGCAGTTGCTGGGGTCGGAATCGAGATTTTCTGAAAATGGCAACAAACATACAGGTCAGAAACACGCCACATGAACAGAAAGGTTTAATCTCATATAAGATAATTATGTTATTAGTCGTAGTTTTACGGCTTCTCTAGGTTAAATGCGTATTCCTATAACATACAACCTAGGCATGTACTGTCAATGGCTCATTGGGAGTTATTCAAATATTTTTTTCACTTATAATGTGGTATGGATCGAGACTTTGTTTCGTATTTGAACATTATATAAATGTTTTAAAAAATATTACATTATTTTAGTCATCGATTGATGCGTTTTGACAATTTGCAGTAAGTAAACTGTTGCGATATTGGCTATACCAGTCTGTACATTTAGACTTTCATTACTATACATAAAGCGCGCAATTCATTTTATACGACTATTGCAGCTCTTACGACTTACACAATAATATTTAAAATGGGATGGCCCGTGAGAAGTTTAATGTACACCTTACCGTAATCAATGTTTACAGAAGTAGTATACCTACATAATCAAGAAATAATTGGCGGACAAATTGTGTTTACAGTTAGGTATCCAGGTAGAACAAGTCACTAATAAAGAAAAATATTAGCCAATTTCTCCGAACTCTAATGAACCTAACCTACTAATAGCATTTAGCGCAGAGTTTTACATTTTCAACATACATGTTGGTTGAAAAGGCAGTAATAATACAAATAATTTCATTAAAGGAAATGACATAAAGGGTAAGTATTAAAATGGCAAGGTTATTGTTTATCAAACAAGATGGTCAATGTGTCCTATGAATAATAAACGAAAAATTTCCTACAGTTTGGGGCAAAGGAACGTGGGAAGTATGGTCTGGCACGAGTTCATGCGATTTCTACGTGAATCATACGGACTGTTGCAAGTGGAACGAAAATCTGACGGGCTTAAATCGCTTCGCTATTAGGTGAATATGATTACTTTGCTACATGACTGACTATCTAGACAACCACACTTACGCCAGCTTGCTAAATATGAATATCCCAAGTGAATAATAATATAATGCAAGCAGCACAGTGGGCATGCAATGTAACTGTGTGCGTATTGCGTGTGCGCAAGTCTGAGGCGGGCAATTACTTTCATCGCCTGGAATGGCAACGTCGCGGGCGCAACTTTAAACGAGGCACAGATCATAACGTTTCACTACCTTCCGACGATGATGAAAATGTACGGATTTGGAAAACTGTTCCAAAGAATTTGTTCGAATTGAGGTCACTGGGAGTATCGGCTTCATGGTTCGCTACACGCACACAGTGCCAGAAAAAATGTTACTTTGGTTTTATTTTTGAATTGGTTACTTCCGCTTTTCTCGGCGAAATAACAATTGAGCTGCGTAATCCTAAATAAACTCATTTAGATTTGTCTTTAGTGAGATTAGATTTTGTAGTCACAGATTATGACTATTTGTCATTAGGTTTTATATCACAAAAGTTCCTCGTAGTATATTAAGACAAAGAGCATCGCCTTTGCTTCATTTCATACATACATGTAGAAGATTTCCACATGAAATTCTAAAGTACCCAGCAAAAGAACAAAGTATGGTCGTGAGGCGTATCTCATTTGGTGACGCGCACACCTACATGCGTGGCCGCGAGTCACTTTAAGGTCGCGGCTGACGATATGTGCCAGCACCACAATGCCAGGCAATTAACCTATTAAAGAGTGCGCCGCGAAGCGGAGACTGGTGGAGCAATAACCCGGCAAGTCCCGCCGCTAACGTGTTAACAGATACTCTAACGTTACGCAACCCCACTCTTCCTGTGGAGGGTTTGAAATTGTGTTTCTATTGACTGTAGAAGAGGATTTAGTGAACCTTGACACTGAACCGCGGTACGACTATACAAAGTCCATTGGCCCTATTTTTAGTCGCAGTAGCTTGAAACATCTAGAGTTTTCTAGTTTTATCATTGATAAGATAGAAAACTCTAGAAATAAAATCAAAACAAAAACATAAACTAGATACAACAACATTACTAAAAGCAAAGAGGTGACGTATGTCAATATGCGAGCAGCCTGATAAACACGACGAAGGCATAAAGTATTATATGGAATTATAGATCTAATGAGGAAAAAACCCGCTACCAACGTAGCACGCAGGCAGCGCGGTGGAGTGCGGGGCGCGGCTTTCTCTGCGGTACAAACGGCCAATATAAAGTGCGCGTCGCGATGGAACACTTCGGCATTCGGTGAACAGCCGTCTGGCCCGCATCAACTGAGCTCTTATGGTTGCCTTCATTGTTGTCTTGTTGTTTATGTTTTGTTTTGATATTGTCACTAATTCTGTTACATATATGATTACTCATCCATTTTAGACGTAAAGGGTCCAATGCATCTTGCGAACTGTATTATTTCAAGGCCATTTAGTAGTTGTTTGTCTTCACGTGAAGGTCGTAGCGCACAACTCGCCTGGACCGGAAAATACGAGGAAATTCATCATCCGTTTTTCAAGGCATACTTGGAATGCCGCTTTGTCGATAAATTTAAAGGCGCCATGTCAGAATACGTGACGATTGCACAGTCTGTTTCGGTTGTTCTGTTGTGGCGTCATCGTTGACGTTCAGCTGAGTATTTTCAGTTTTTAGTTTCAATTTTGTGGGTGCTGTCTTTGTTTATTGGTTGCCGAGCGCAGCGACTGGCTGTTGGTTACCTAATTTCACAGCAAGCGGTACACGCAGTTGCAAAGTGAGAGGCCGTCGCAACCGGTCTGCACGGCTCACTCGACCGAGAGATATACAGGCAACGAACACATATCTACGTTGTAGACTTGGGTTTGTTAACGCGATGCTCGCTTGGCGCATGTAAGTAGAATTAATAAGTTCCGTTTCATTACTGAGAAACGCTTTGATTACTCGGACGACGGTATTACAAACGGGACAAACCCGGACGCAAAACGCGATCGTGCGCCCCAATCTCGAATTAACGTGTTATATCTTATTGACGCAACATCGCGGAGGTGGCCGCAGGTCGCACAAACAAAATTGATCTTTAAAACAGAGAGCAGTGAATACTTTACGACAGATTAATTTATCGGCATACGTCAGTGAGCATTCGACGATAATAAATTGATCGCTTCAAAGCGAATCGTAGCGGGAAATCCACGTGACTGGGTTGTGATCGCCCCTATGTAAATTGCTTACTAACTTAGAGCTAAGATAACATTGTCAATAATGGTAATTAAGTTGTTTACAGTTTTCAACATTTAGCAAGAGTTGCGAACAATGACAAGAAAGGAGATCAACTTATGGTTGGCAAAGAAAAAACCACTGATAAGGATGTGATAAGATAGCACAAGCACAAGTAAACATAAATTGTCAATTATATATTTCATTAACGCTATGAAGAAAGGGAAGTAGCATATTATCCACACATATAAATGTACAATGATGTCACTAACAAAACAATTTTTAAAAGATCTATGGCCTAGAGCTAGACAGAAATAATGTGAAAATGTATTTACGTAATGCTACGGTCAATAAAACAACAATTCAAAATGACCATACAAAAAAAACTGTAAACTACTTAACATATCAAGGCCATGTTCACCTTCATTTTCTTAAAAATTTACTGTAGCAGACATGATAAATGATTTTATTTATACGTAAGCAAATGAACATTAACTCACAACTAGCCGTAGTGTTTATAAACACTGAACAACTGTTTAATGGAGATGTTTTCCATTTTATTGATTCAACAGCCACGCAGTGGCGTCTTCGTAAAATAGTAAAAATGTTTGGCCCACAAGAATTGCATCAAAGTCCAAAAATTTGGCATTAATGTGTGATAGATTGAATAAATTATATTAACACAATTTACTAACGGTAATAGTCACTTTCATCGGGGCACATTTAAAGGCGAAGTGAGTGGCCAGTTATTCGTGAGGTTTCTACGATAGTATTTGCATATTCGCCGACTTTCTAATGGACGATGCGGCTCTTGTCGCAATCGTCGGTAGTGAGGTAACACCGATTCATTTAATTATATGTATAAAAAATAGTATTCAAGTCTCGCGTATTGTTGCCAATGTTCAAAGTGTACCAGTGTTACTAGGTCTCATGACAGCTGCTCGCCGATTGGCCACAGCGGCTCACATTAAAAAGTCGCACACAAACCAGACCACTTTGTCTCAACGAACGTTCCATTACGTTTAAACAAAATAATCGAAGCACGGAAAACTACTGGCTCGCAATATCAAAACGAGTCATTTACCGTTCGGGTTCCAAGCAATATTCTCTCTATCAACGAACACCTGGTTTTGAGACGCTTGCAAAAATCAAGCATGAGAACAATCAGCATATTATAATTTCCGCCAATTCTATAGTTCTATTCCGGTGAATGAACCATGTATAGTTTAGTTTACATTTTTCGTCCGTATGACAAGCGATTAGATTACAGTTTTCGGCACACTTGAACGTGCAACGATTGATAACGGCTTCCGATGATAAACCGAACGTTCTACGTCAAAGTACACGTCCTGCTATACTTTATCTAAAGCAATAAGCGGGTTGTGGATGCAAGACATGTTTGTTGCTCGCGAGTGGTCGGCCGGGTGACCGCAAGGATGCATTCTGGTGCCGTTCTCCTTCGGCGGGTGGCGGCGCACGCGACCTTCCGCCCGAGGAGCGCCTCTCACCGCCGACGTGACGGCCTTACATTGCGAGGCTGTATCGAAACTTCTACGTAACGAAGCTCTTTCCAACGGTTACTCAACGCATGATAGGAGTTCCGTCGATATGCACATACCTGCCTTAGCATAACCACTAACAGATCACGTGAACTCCTTGCGTAACTAATATTGCAGGCACACCTTTTGATACAACGTGAAATACATAGAAATCTTTCATTATTGAGACATTTAATAATGGTGTAACCTCCATTTTAGGTTGCGAAATTGAGACGCCTTCACTTTATCGCTGATTTGATTGAATCAGGACAGTTTGTAATACCTACTAACTACAATTGTTGTCATTTTTAATAGCAGCTGTAAGAAGCCAAATGAATGAGTATGAAAACATGATTATGTCTTGCAGCAATGTCTTGATCAACTGTTAAAAGAATGGTAAGTAAAAGGCGAATAGATGTTCTCACTTCATAGTCAAACTGCCATTGTGCATTCACTCAAGTCACTTTTACTAACTAACTGACAAATAACAATTCTATTGTTACGTATGCGAACATTAAATATAAAGAGCACAGAAGACAAACGGTATATTTTGAAATTGTCTAAAAGTATAGTTATAGTTGAAAAACAATTTTGGCATTATAGCATAGATAGTAAATAGATACTATGAAAATTGAATCCGATAAACAGATCGTTAAAGTTAAACATTATTGTTAGTAGAGCCAATGGACTATGTAATAAATTATCTGCAACATTAAAGTATATTGTAAAATATAAACTTCTAACGTCTTTAACATAACAATATATCTTAGCGGAGTTGCGATGATAAACTTATTATAGCCAATCCTATCAGAAAATCGTGGGCTATTTCCCAGGGGGGTTATAAGATCAAAAAGGGCTCAAATGTGGAAATAATAACACCCAATGATTACATTCTCACTGAGTTCGCCATTTGCCACGCCTCAGATATTAAGTCAATTGATATTGCTATAAAAGAGCAAGGATTTATGCAACCGAGCAACTGTGTTTAGTAGTAGCCTATTATATCGAATGTGGGTCCCAATAGCGCCAATATCTAATGTTATTAGAAATATTGACACCAAACAAACTTTTTAATAAAACCTATCTGACTTGGAACTGAGCAATTATTTACTAACCTAACAAGCCATGATAATAAAACACAAAATAAAGTGTGTGGACTGTGGCAAATGAACGTGCTGTGTGATATTAGTGCAGCAGATATCCGATACAACAAATAATTGAACAATGATTTGAAATCAGAACTCTCATTGATACCGCAAAAGAGGTGTAGTAACGACGCCAGCAGACAATGTCGCAAGTATTTAGATCAAGGTGCGAAACACGCGTTCGAGAGTCGAGATCGGATCCGTGGAATTTTTGCCGAAGATCACGCTCGTGTTCGCTGTAGAAGCGCATAAATTCATAACGGACTCGCGGGATACTGCGGGTGAATTAATTGTTTCCACTAGATATTGTAAGTAACTACTAGGTACCACTGATGAATCATGAATGTTGATGGATATCGAAGACCACTGAAAAGATGGATGGATTGTGTGATTTGTGATGGATTTGAATGATGAGATGACGAGTAACAGAACAGAATGGAAAAAGAGGACATACTGCGCCGACCCCAAACAGTATGGGATAAGGGCAAGCCGATGATGATGATGATGATGACTAGGTACCACTGATCTGGACCAGTGGCAGTATAGACGAGTATCAAGTCTAATTCGGTCATTGTTATTTGCTATCACAACAGTAACAAGTGCAATGTATTACCGATGAAACAGATAAGATACAAGTAGCATTATAATTCATTTGCCAATTCGAATATAGTTTTACCGTTTTTCACCTTCTTGAAAAAATGCTCTCTATCAACGACTGAAACAACCAGTGCACGGATACTTGAAACCTTTTCTTTTCAATGTCTGGATGAAGATAGGTCATTAATACTAGATGGAAAACAATCAAGTACTGCAGACGAGGCGCCGACGCGACGTGATGTCGGCCACGCCTCCGTCACTACAGGCTTATATTACATATAAACACAATTACCGCCGTTGGGGAATACAACATCCCATAAGTTAATTTCAATTCAAGCGACATAATAAGGTTTACGAATGTGTGCGAACAGCCACTTCTTTAAGAGACTGGAATAAATGCTTCGAAATTGGGGTGATATTCTGAGAGCAGTGTAAAACTGGAAAAACGTTTCAGTTGTGATGATAAAGTATTAGACCGTATTAAACATACGATGTAGCTTTAGTATGTTAACAAAATTGAGTTTGATAAAGAATAATATTAAAAAAAAAAAAAATTAGATAAAAGTGCACCACTAGGTGCACTTATCTAAAAATTTGCCACATCAGAAGTTGATTAACAGATCCAACATAATCTTCCTGCCCTGTTCCCAGTTTTATATTGGGTCGGCACTTTATATTTACTTTTCCATTCATTTCAGTTGGACCTCATCAAGTCGTCCACTCCATTTTGATTCATATCACACTGGAAAGGTGCTAGTGATTAATGAATGTGTAGAAAAGTGACGGAAAGGACCATGTCGAGAGATCTGTGGTCGGAGAGAGTGATAGAAATAACAAAATTCCAATCCCAACATTGTGGTACAAGGTTTTGGCTTAGGTTTTACCGGCCGCGCCGCCTCTCTGACACCAACCTTCTTTTGGTATGCTGTAGTTAGTGGTGTGCCCTCCACCACTAGGGTGCCCCAAGGTGGTTATTGATATACACCAACAGAGTTAGGACATTAAGTGTAAGTCTTGCAACGCGTCTCGCACAATATAGGTAACAGAGTAAGTACAATAAATCTGCACCGTATCAGCGTTGGACGCCGCGAATGTTCCCCCTGGCGAAAAGCAAACAACAACGCTCTACACACACAATAAAGCAGACAAATTGACTGAGAAACCATTCTCGGTGGCTGAATTCAATATGCCATCGCCGAGCGATGTAGGTGCGCCGCGTTATATTGTTTCCAAGCGGATATTTCATTTTAGTACTAACCTATGGAGTGGGAATATTATCGGTGAGCATTTGCGCTACCAACCGAACTTCAAATTTTATTCCAATCCTAATGTCGTTTAATACGTAGCATTTTAAAACGTGACTATATAGTTATATGAAGAAGAAATCTTTTGCTGTTTTGTTATCAAAACCATCGTCATCAGCTCTTTAATGTCCCCACTGCTGGGGCACGAGCCTTCCTTGTGGATGGAAGAATATAGGGAGATATTTATAGGTATGAGATATTTACATAAGACATATTTGCAAAATTCATTCTCAATCATTGCTTTTACCCAAGAAGTTATATAAATATCCACCTTTCTAGCCAATTTCCAGTGTCATAGTAGGATTTATTGAGCTCTCGTTATGTTGTAACATTAAATAGGTCTGTTAAAAGTAGTTACCTATCTACTTGCATGTTAAGGCATAGCTATAATAAAAAATCAACAACACGGTAAGAGATACACGATCTAGAATAAAGTGATAGACATGCGTGATCTAGAAAAATTATCAAATAAGCGACTAGGTTAAACTTACATGTGCAGTGCGAAAAGGCAAAAAAAATGTAAATTTAAGAAATTTAACGCGTATGTGTGACTAAAGAATATGTAGTACAGGTACGCGGTTAATTTGTGACGAGATGTGAATAAAAATTTCACTCTCAACAAACATGGGCTTGCTTTGGCTTTAGAAATATGTTTACGACCAAATGGTAGACTAGTAAATTTACTTTTCTAATAGGATAACGTTGATATTGTTAAAAATGCGTTTATTTACAAACTTTATTGCATATATACTTAATGTGACCATTGTTGTCAATTATTAAATAAGTAATAAAACGTGCTATATCAGTTTAGTAGACTGTGGTATTTGAGATCAAATAAAAATGCTTAACGGCGAGTCCAATATTCTATCAACAGTTTAAGATAGACGTACTACAGCTTAGTTGCTTGGCAACTTCTGTTATTTATCGGAATATTACAAAAAATGCCAGGCAACTAAACTTTAGTAACCTTACTTTTAACTGTAGATAGAATATTGGGGACCCGCCGTAAGAATGAGTATAAAAATTTGCAGAAAGCAGGTAATATTTAAATACATATAGTTAATTGACCAAGGGTGTGGTGCGGCATAGATGCCACATAACTGTTATTCTTTAGTTCAGCTAATAAGATTTGTTGTATAACGGGCGTTACGAGTTGAGCAGCCAACAGGGCGAAAACAATGAACGAGACCGGTTCCTCACTTATTCCGTAATGTATCGAACTGAATCAGATACGGCTCTGGTGATTTATCAAACGCTAGCAGAGAGCGCATAGATAAATATGATGGGCAAACAAAAAACAAACTTGGAATGTCTTAAATACTTGTGTCGTTCGAATTCTCGTAAATAAATGCTTTATATCGCACAAGAATTAGAAGTAAATATTATATTTGTTGTAAGAATGTTTATGTTAAATTGGTGAACGAATCACGAGCAAACAATATAAAAAGTCCTAAATCACACACACGCTTATAAATGTTGTTTTTCGGATACTAGTTCAAGGATGAAACATAAAATTGTAAACAATAGCGGTGGCCATAGAAAATTTTACGGTTTATGATGCTGTGGACGATTTAATAAGAGTTACCATATCTAGTGAAGATTCAATTGTTCAGAGAGCTGAAGTTCAGAATAGTGCCGCGAGCGAGAGGTAACTTTTACCTGGGTTGCGTAAGTCTGCTAGGTACAATTTATTATCGGCTTCATTGCGAGCTTTCGTAATATAAGCCAACACTGCTTATGCACTACATGCCTGTCTGTCCTCTTTTAAAAACACGGATATATTTAGTTTATGGGTTTATTATTATGTAGGCCATAATTTTTTTGTCAACATCACCGTTTAACACAAAAAGTAACCAGATATGCAATTCAAGTGAAAGCCGCCGATGCCGTGGCGGTAGCGAGGGATTGTTTTTTTTTTTCAACTTGTCATTTTGTGATTTAGCCTAACCGTCACTATGCATTCCACTGACAGCGACAGCCCATGATAGTTATGTAATGAATTGTTAAATTAAGACACAATTATTGCGATAACGATATTTTGCTATTGTGAATTGTATCGAATTGTCATTAGTAACAAGTTCGTACAAAATAGCCGCATCGCTCATATTATAACCTTTGGGCATTTAGTCGAAAGTGATTAATCTATCTCTGCAAGTGAGTGCATGCATACATATTATGCAAAACAATAACATTGCTATCCCAGTTATCGATAGGTCAGAGAAACATCGCAGCTAAGACCAAAGTCACATTGCGCGTTTGACTGTGTACTAAATTTATCTACAAATCCGTTAATAAAATTACGAATATTCGAGAATTTGTATAGTAGAATGTGAGGGAATAAAGAAACCTACACGCTCCGAGAGAAATTCTCATCGAGTGGGTACAAAAAGTGGCCGACACGTGCGCCACCTAACGTGTTTGGTTTGTGAACAGGTTGAGATGTGCTCTTTATCTGTGACGCCGATGGAAATAATCCCGGGACGCTTGCATCAGTAGAAAAACAAAAAAATTCTTAATCAAACATAGTGGAGCAAAATATGTAACTTTACAACTACTAAATTGGTTGGTGCTAACTATATCGTTAACACTAAACAGTATTGTAAAATAAAATAGGTTAGATGTTTTGCTCTGCACAGTAAAATTACGACATTTCACCAGTGTCATTTGTCTCGAAATTAATTAGGCGATCATTACCAACGCTTAATTAAAACACCATAAATATAAAAATTATGATGCATTTCCTTGTTAGGCATCGAAAGCGGTATTAGCTATGTATGATGGACACGCGGCGGGCAGCGCACACGACAACTTTCCCTTCTTTAATGGAAAAACAGCATTATACCAACTGCCTTACGGATAAATCTTGTAAGGCACAGTATCTGATCGCGGGATACCGGCTTGACAACATTTATTTACCAGGGGCGTTGACAATGTTCAATGCCTAAATATTGTCAGAAGGTTACAGAAAGAAATCCTAGTTAAAGAAATTCTAAAGAGTTCATAGAAAACGCCAAAATCTAAAGGAGGTAAGTAATATTTAAAATGATTCAACAACACAGTTTCATATTAAAGTAAAGGAATACACAGACATTATAATAATCAGATACACTGTAAAATAATTACATAAGTAGGTCCGTGAAAGGAAACAGCGTGATAATAAAACAAGATTCATTTTTAAACTGTAAATATTGACATGGACCATTGTGCCACGGTGAATAACTTAAATCCAGATATTTGGGTAATTTCCAAGTAACAATAACTTGGTTCGATGTTCCTGTTCAATTTAGAAGTGACGTACCTACGTACAACGCTTTATGAAGCATTATTCTAATCGCAAGACGATGAAAAACGTCAGCAGTGCGCTGACTAAAAGCATGTTCTGTTGTAATGGCCGCTGCGGTGTCCTCAATGGTCGAATGGCGCTTGCGCAAAGGTCGTTTGTTCAAATCTCTTCTATTAACTTAATTTAGGTAAGCAGAAGTGGGCCAAACAATAGACTAGGATTTTTATAATGCAAGCCGGATTAATCGCACTTACGGTAAAAAATTGGAAAGTGAAAGTTGGACAATCTGCGAATGTCCGATAGAAACTACTTGTAATCAATATTTTTTTAAAGGAAATTATCTTTAAACACACTTGGAATACGTCGAATAGAAACTGGTTAGCACTTAGTATTTCTATTTAATAAAATATTGGTGTGTTTTTTTAATAATAAATCTAGCAATGGTTTAGACAACAATAATAATAATAATAAGTGTGTTAGTTACGAAACACCGACAAGCTTGTTGTATTAGCAAAACGGTGTTGCCTATCTACGGCTAGCTAGCAGGCAACCCAGCGGTGACCGTATACATACGAATTTTTATAATTTTTATGGCCTTAAATCTCACGGTCGAGCCATTGGCGTCCACTCGGGCCCGCTAGCAGGCGGGCCGCACGCGCAGAAGTGAAAGTGAACAGCGCGCACGTACGACTCGCAGCCCCAATAAGACGACACCGCCGTCCGCATACTTCAGCAATTACCACGAGGAAATCAGTGCCGTTCCGCCGATCGATAGCGCCTATAGCACCCTGCGCGGGAGTAAACACCTGATGATCGCCATGATCAATGTCAATTTGTTGGAGTTCAATGGTTGTTTCTGCTATAACTATAGTCTATGGATATTAGGTTTATTATACATACTATTTTTTTGTTAATGATGAATCTTAGATGTCTATGTTTTTATTTAGCGTCCATCCCTTCCCTTATATTCTCTTGTTCGCAAGGTTTTCTCTGTTTAGCGTTACCTATTGACGGTTATAAATTGATTTTGATATATTTTCCGCTTGGAAACCGAACTTTTTGCGAGTGGATTCAGATTATTATTTCATGTTTCATTATAATGTTTTCTTTCTACAAGTTTTATTTCATGTTTTATTCTTTTATTGCTTATGCATATAGATAGAATTGTTGCAGACGGATTATTTGGTAAGTATAGCCTAGCAAGCGTTTCCGTTGTGTTCTTTATTGAACTAATGTATGCCACAAAACCCTGACCTCATGGTCAATTTATCGTAACTGATCGACCTTAGTTATGACTGTAAGGCTCTTATAGATTTGCCTCGGCGAGATCGGTGGCGGTCCGGCAGCAGAACAAAACCGGCGCTGCGCACGTCTTTTTCGGTTGCATAACCGAGATTAAAATTATTAATTTATTCTATATGACTATCTCAGATGTCTAAAATAATATGTAATAGAGAGATTTTTCCTGGTTTACAAATGTAGTATAGTTTTAAAGATTACTATAATTTTTTTTTAATTTGAATATGGAATTAGCAAAAACACCACACATGTGTAGATTCACCTATTTTATACACATTAGCTGGGTAATTTGGGGATAGTTTAACAAAAGCTGTATGTAATGTTAGAGAACGATTGTGCTTGCGGCATGTTAATACCGGAAATCGTGCATGAACCGACGACTTCAATGATAAATTCAGTTATTAAGGTAGATCTTTTTTTTACATAATTGATGTTTCAAGTGTAATGTTGTGATCTGTGAAGGCTTTATACTTTCATAGAATTAAAGGATTTCTGATTTCGCCATTTGCTTGATTTACTTATTACTGACTATTTCAGTGGTATTTTTTTTATTCTTAAAAAATACCACTGAAATAGTCATAATCGTATTTCAACGGTGTCTACCATTGAAATACGATTATAACTGACTTTAGCCACTGCAGATAACGACTGTAGTGCCAAAATAAATAGAAAAAAATATGATCTCAAATCATTGAAATACACATAAGACGCTATATTGAAGTTATTGCAATTACACTAAGTTACACAGATACATTTTAAATTTGCTGGTGTTAAAATGTACTAAAATGGTATTAACAATTTGTTTATTCTATGAAATATCACTGTGCCGTACGTAATGTCCGATGACGTCAAAAGAATGAATGGTGGACGCAAAACAATTGTACATGCGTTGACGACTTTTGTAAAATAGCAAGTGTAACCTTTAGTGACAAATACATTATTTGGCATGTAAAATAATCTATTGACAAGCTAGCGAGTTGGGTGGAACTGGAATTATTACAGAATAACTAGATTTAAATATTGTCTTAGCCATATCAATAGTAAATACAGAAAATAGAGAGGGTAATATATAAATAGAGAGGAGAATTTTATTATTCTTACGGCACTTTTATAAATGATATGCAAGGCAGTGATTCTATTCTTTAAGACAGCTTTACTTAAAATTACATATTGCATATAAAGAACTTAAAATCATTATTTGGCTATTAGACTGGTACTTAATTTTTCATTAAAATGTCTTTTATGTCATTTTTAATACTAGGTATATTTAATTGCAGGACCGGAATTCTTTAATCTGAAACGTATTTTCGTCTATCTAGCTTGACAACACCGCCAAGGCTCTATTGGCAAACACAACATAGATTTTAAATAAAGCTTTCTTGTGTCTTGCCGATTCTATTGCATGACATCGAGGGAAAAACAACTCACTGTACGAGATTTTTATGAAATGGACGCTAGCACAACAGGCCGTCCTTGTAGCAAATGTAAACACTATTGTTTAATCACGTGGCTGCACCTATTATGATTTGATAAAGGGGTTCGCACCAGAAAACCTTTGTTACACAGAGGCTCGAGCAACAATGTTAAATGCAAAAAGCCTAATTTGGACAAAGCCGCGGATAAGAAAGAACCAGCGTTTGATTCTCCTAAATGGTTTCCCATTTAGGGAAACGGCAGGCAAGATGGATAAGTACTTAATGGGATATCATCAAAAATCTGTAAAATGTTACTATGCCAGCACTATTACAACAAAACACCCTAACATAAACATGCAGTTGCAGCGAAATTTTATCGCGTTTGTTTAGCAATATGCCAACCAGGTATCATCAGTTTTGCCTACAATGAATATTAAATAATTTGACGGTAGTTAAATATAAGTTTCTGTAAAGACATATAATTTATAGACAATAAAACGAATATTTGCAAACAATAATAGGTTCTGTATGCCCTTCGAAGTTTTTAATGAAAGTGGTAGACAATTAATAAAGACCTAACAGATACTTAATACTTCTCAATCCTTTACAAATGAAATCTAAAATCGAATCCTGTTTTCAAGGACTGTAATAACGCTCCGTTAAACCGTTGGTGAAGGTAATAAAGTGTCTTGGGAGGACAACGACCTGGCCGACTCAAATTGTGGCCAATGTACATGCAATTCGATGTTATAATACGGAACATGGTACAATAGTCGAAGATGATTCACATGATGGTGAAGACGGAATATTTTAGCGTGCAGGCCGCATAGCATAGGTTGGGACAAAATGGCAGGTTCTCAGTAAAGCGAGTAGTATTCGTGGAACACAAAGAAAAAGGACATTATGTAAGTGGAAGCTAATCGAAGTGAACGAGTGTCGAGAATCAAGTAGCGCAAAGGGGACAGCGGCCGTCGCACCTGGGAGGTGCAATGCATGCCCACTAGCGACTGGAGCGGTTGCTATTTTTACTTCGTCCACTCTATCTTATTTACTATTCTGGTTCGCGACTCATTGAATTGTGGTTATTATGTGCAAGTTGGATATGTGCCAACAGTCTCAAACCTAACACACACCGATAGCGAGATATTCAAAGAATTACACGATAGTTAAAGCTATTCAGACAGGAGAATCTCGACTGGTGATTGTAATATAAGTGTTCTCGAACAGTGTGAATAAAATAATATCAGAATCCAAGGTTGACATTGTAATTTAAGATGGAGCGGATAAGACTGTGTTTAACGGTTAGCGCCCGCAAAAGATGTCATCAAAGGGGTTTTCTGAATTAGTTAAATGGATCATTTAGACACTGAATAAGGTTGACGAGGTCGTTTACATACGTTACGGGCAAGTAACTCTCGACGAGCAACAAGAGAGGAGATCACGTCAAACCGGCAACGAGTCGAGCAGTGGCTACAACCAAACCGGTCGAAGGCGCCGGGCGCCGAGCGCGGGGTTCGGGGGTTTATCAGCTTGTAAACAAAATTGCATCGCCTTTGTTTTTTGCGGATGATAAATGAATACGGTCATGTATTTGACTGATCGGACGGGAAGGCGTTACGAATGCGCCCGGCAAAATATTATAATTAAATACAACAACTCTCATTTACCTAAGGAGGACGTTGCCTTGCGTTTGAGGAAAAGGATGCAAGGTGACGTGTTACAGTAATAGATGCACAGATTTGTGTCTGGAAAATGGATATAGACACATTGGCGTGGTTGGAAAAACATTACACATCTGGAATTGAAAATAATTCACACTAGAACAGTCTCAGGGGAATTATTTTTAAATCCAAGACTCCAAGTATATGCTAGGTAAATCTACGATAGGTTCTTTAAGGCCATTTTTCCGTTTTAGTCAAAACATTAAATACAGAGTGCAACGAGAAGCAGCAAAACGAAATCCGCTAAGTGGGTCATCATACAATTTCGCAAGCGTATCGACTGCCGTAAGCGTGAACTGGTGTTAGAGGCAAGTCAAGGTAAGTTGAGGCCCGCTGTTGTATCGTGATAATACTAACACTATCTTCCTTACTAGAATTTAAAACCATATAAATTTGGATTTTGATGTTAATTTATTCATGTATTAATTAATTACCTATGTGACCCACAAAACGTGAACTGCCATCTTGTCGGATAAAAATGTAGGTACACTGTTTAGAACGGATTGTTTACACGTTTGCCATAAAGTGCCGTAGTCATGCTGTAATAATGATGTCTGTAAATGCTGTAATAATTTTCCTACTTACCTAAGTAGGAAAATTGTGCAAAATGGGTTTAAAAAGTTTAAATACTACATCTCAATTTAAAATATCAATTAAATATTAGTACTTTGTCGTATAATATATATGATTGACATATCGTTTTTTTATTTACTAGTTACAACAATTTAATCGGCGATTATTTTAAGCGAGGAATTGTTCGTATTTGTACTGAGCGTATAGAATGATAAAAATATGTAATTCAAATGAGCCATACACTCAAAACGCTTAGGATTCAATGTCTTAGAATGTTGTGGTGTGGTATATGCATGAAATTATCGAATGCTAACCGGTCATCAACTAATGAGATGTTTTAACATCGACATTTACTGTCTCCCAGAGTGACTAATATTGATGTTAACAATTTCAACACCACGCGATAGCTAAAATCAACATTTTATACTGTTCGAAATGTACCGCTATGATCTGTAAATCGTACATAACATTACTCTCACAAACAATTATTGCCAATTGTACAATTCTAGTCGACAGAACGTAAGGTAATTAATTAAGAACACTGGGAGACGGGGAAATAGCTCCTGAAATTTTGCTAAATATTTCCCGTTGAAAATAGTTAGGGGAAGACCTTTCAATTCGGAGCTATTTTAGTATTGTGAAGGTGTACTCTACTACACTGTTTGTACTGTATACTGACAATGATTCTTTGATCAGCCAGAAAATTGAATACTATGATTTATGGTTGATGATTTAAATTCTATAGCTTGTGCTAATTGTTGTAAAATTCAACTTACCCCTTCATTTCCAGGTAGGAACTGTATTTTAGGTTTTGCCAATTTGTCCTGAAACAAAGGAAAGAGAAGTGTTAAATAACTGCTTGTTTGGTAGATTGAACATGATACTGTTGATATGGCACGTTTTAAATGCTTATGGCGCAATATTGCTAGTTGCTAGTCACACAAAGTTACTACATTATTTTATTATCAATGAAAATATTTAGTGTATTATTTAGATTTTTATTTGAACATTTTAATGTTAAAAAAAAATACTACCTATACTTAAAGTTCGAAAAATTATGTCATGATCCGGGTTGGATTCCGTAACAAGACTAATAATTTTTCGAACTTTTCCTGGCCTATTTTTCTTTGTAATATTTTTTCTAAATGTAGTATAATAAATAATTATAATTATTATGTCATACTGATTTTATTATTAGTACTGTTTTCAAAAAGTTGCGGGAAAATTGGATGAACTGTCGCAGTTAACAACACTCCACTAGTCAAGAGCACAATTGGGTATTTTAAAACATATTAATATTTACAATAAATTGGGTGTTTTCAATTAATATTTACAAATTCATTGTAAGACTAATTTTAAACAAAACTTAAACATCGAAGAATTCTACAACAACCTACATTTTAACTAACAGTATTGTATATCGACAGTATATCGGTTTACATCACTTTGTTGATAAGGAAAAATCTTTGTCAAAGTTAGATATTTGTGGTATTACACACAGATAAAACTGAAAAAAATACAGTTCTGTTAGGTATGCGTGTTAGTATATAGGCTAGGTCAAGAATTATGAATAACATTAGTAGAAAGAAAAATAGGCCAGACAAATATTCAGAAAAGTTAAATCAGTATTCGTAAATTTCTGTCCAATTTTTTCTAATACTTGAATAGGTACTTACTATTTTGATATTTATTTACATGGTGTTGAAAATAAACACAAGTAGGTAATGTCACATCAAGTGTTGTCGACTATATGGTATTCTGTAAGGTAAGAATGGACGAGACCTGGACGAAGCTTTACATTGTAAAAGATCTCAAATTACTACTTACTATTTTCTTTTTTTTTCTTTTTACACTCACACCTATCATCTAGCCCAAAGTAAGTAGCCTAAGCACTTGTGTTATGGATACTAGATGACGGACATAATTTTAATATAATTATTGAAATAAATGTTGAAAATATACCACATTAACATATACACAACCATGACTCGGAAACAAACATTTGTGATCATCACAAAGTTTGTCTTCGAGGATTCGAACCCGGGACCTCTTGGCCAATACCCAGCAATCTGAGCATTCGACCAAGGCGGCCGTCCAATTATGTGTATTATGTGGTAAGTATTTAGGAATTGACCCTTAATTAATAATCGGGTCAATGAAGTGTATGATTAACAAAATCAACTAAAATATTCACAAATACAAAGCAGCACGTTATTGTTTGATTTATGTTACTTATACTATTTTCACTATAGGTTTCATTCATTTTTATATGAGCTTTCAAGGGTGAAAAAAAATCCTATGCTCGCCTTCCACCAATATCAACAAAACAATAAAACTACAATGGAAGCCTATTTTGTAACCGAAAACAAATTTAGGTCAATAGTGCCTACTATTGAATTCTTAGAGTTGAAATGTTTGACGCATTCAATTTACGTCGGACGTCACTTACTGAAACCGAAGGAATATGCACATAAACTAAGTAAGTACTAAGCGAATAAAAGTTCGACAAACTATGAATTACTCATAACAACATTTGCATTGATTGAAAGAAAAAACACAAGTGAAATTAACAGTTGGGCAAATATAATTTATATACCTGTTTGTAAAATTATACATCACAATAATTTTTCATAAAATATTGTGTTGATCACAGTGACACAGAGTTTTAGTAAGTAGGTACCTACCTAAAGTTGTAGCTGTAAAATGTAGCTTTAGCAGTGCTTTTTAAAAATAAATAACAAAGCGGAATGCGCAATTCTATTTAAATTACCTAAGTATAAAAACTATTTATTTGACCTATTTATTTTCATCAGTCTTTCTGCGTCTACAATATTGCAGTGTCGAAATAATCATTACACACATTAATTTTGATGACTTATTTCCTTTCTTTAATTAAAATCTGAAAAATAAGCAACCTCTGCCAATTCGGTTGGTATGCTCTAAACAAGAATTAATCCTGAACCTCTTACAAAAATGTAGCATCACTGATGTAGTACGATGTTTCAGATTAATAGACAAAATTTCTACATAACTACAAAGCATAACCTAATGAAACGTCGTAATTAGACGACAAGTAGCCAAACTAGTTGGGCAACGAGTTGGGCTGGCCACAATAAGCAAGTGTCGGCAAGTCGTGGGGTTGCACAACTGGCGATGGCCGAACGCGAGAAACATAACTAGGCTGGACGGCAGCGCTGGTGATGTAAACTTAAAAATTGCTTTAGTTAGGTACTTACTTAACCGCACAGCTCAATGTGAAATTTAACGAGTTGCATCGACGTCTAGACGCGGCGGGGAGAGGGGATGACCCGGAACTTGCATCCATGGCCATGACTTAGGTCTTCGGACAACGTGATAGAAAAATACATTTTCACATTACAAACACGAGGTAAGCTGAATACACGAAAAGAACTCGACAAAGCAGCATTGATAGAGTTGCGCGAATACGAAACCAGTTTCAATTAGCAAGGTCACAATATAGTATTAAATTTGCTCAAATTCTAATAATAACACCCACTTATCCATGACATCAAACTAATGAAAGCAATCCGAAGGTCCGAGTAAGCATAATACCAGAGGTTATGTAATCTGTTTAACATGATTGGTATACCTTGTTTCAGTTCTCGTTAGCTGTTAAATGGAAATACTTGTTTTATTGACTGTACATGTAAAAGTAAAACCAGCTTCATACGTATTAATTGTACATATTAAAGACAATAAACGGAAAAGTCAATACTAACTTAAGAAACTGACCTTTGTAAAAGTAAATACAACTACAGGACTGTCAAAAGTAGTGTGGACATTAAAAATCTGCAAACAGCGTTTCTATAGTGAATGCAGTAGGAATTAAACATTTATTCATCCGAGACGCGATTAGGAAATACATACAATAAACTCGTTATAAATAAAACACCTATTTATCGACTCTAACGTGGTGTAATTATTTTATTTAAAAAATACAAAAGTAATTTTGGCCTTGCGTCGAATTGCTACGTTGTACGGAGTGAGGCAATAAAATACCTGCACAAAATGACCTTAGCGGAATATGCTGGTGACCTTTAGCAAAGCAAAAAAGCTTTTACAAGCTCATGATTTTAGATTCAAGATCGGGTGAAAATCAAGCCAACAGTTAAGTACCTATGTAACAAGGTAGTACAAACTGTTGACTTCAAAGTAGCAGCCTTAGC
Organism: Cataclysta lemnata; assembly: GCA_963931975.1. Lineage (NCBI taxonomy): Eukaryota > Metazoa > Arthropoda > Insecta > Lepidoptera > Crambidae > Cataclysta > Cataclysta lemnata. The sequence goes on along the minus strand of OZ008353.1, from coordinate 8,091,027 downwards.
TTTGAACATAATCACCGATAATCGTTCTTTAATCCACCCTTTGCGTCACGCTATTAGGGACAGACAGAACCAGGATCTACATATTTGATTTTACTATTGCTGTCACCCGAGTACTTCTCTATAAGAAAATTTTTATTCAAGTATTATAAAATCATGGTGTATTGGATACAAAAAAGATACAACTCAAAATGTCATACCTGCAACAGTAAGTCTTACTGACATAGGTAAATAGAACACACAATGTCTCTTTTTAGAGTTGCGTCTTTCTTTTATAATTTTAATGCTGCATAATATACATGACTATCCTATTTAGAAATGTCAACTGAAGTTTTTTTTATAGTACAAGCCCAGGTAAATAAAAATAAACTTCAAACTGAGCTCTAATTATAACCATAAAATAATCTAAACCGAGATAACTGGACAACTCGGTGTCGTTTGCGACCCTTTGACCAGGACTACCAAAAAATATACAATCGCATTGTTAGCAGTTAGTTTACACATCATTCCGCAAAACGTTGAAGTGTTGCATTGGTACAATGTGTTTTTTTGCTTTTGTAATCTTATTATTGTACCAAAATTATTTAATAATTGTCTCTCTCAGTTTGTATAGCACTCACACGGTATGACACACTGGCTCCGCATATCAGTTTTAATAAGGACCTAGTACACCAACATACTTGACATAGACGTTGATAATTAAAATCTAAACCTTCGGGCGGGTGAAGGTATTGTTCACAATTTAGTCGTAGGGGTCAAGATAAATTTCAAGTCAACAATAAGACAAGAATGTCAGCGAGATGCAACTTAACCTCAAGGTAGGCAAACAGTGGATTGATGAGATAAGAAAGCGCAAACCGCATTTCATATGCAAAATTGGTGTCAATTATACCACCCATCTCTTCCACTTGATGTGGTTGACAGGAGCAAAGTGTCAATGCATAATATATAGAACATAGCCTTTTTTTTAATAATAACCTTATGTTTTTCTTTTTCAGTGAAGCTCGGTACCGCAATGGCATAGCGCGCTTGGCCTGCGATTGCGTAAACCAAATAAATGTTCGCTGAGGCCGGTCATTGGATGGGTGACCAAAAATGTATTATCTCGAGTTCCACCGTGCTTCAGAAGGCACGTGAAGCCGTTAGTCCCGGCTGCATGTTCAGTCGTTAATATCCACCAACCCGCTCTGAGCCAGCGTGGTGGGTTATGGCTCAATTTCCATCTATAGGGAAGGTCCCAGAAATGGGGACATTAAAGGGCAATGATGATATTTTTTTCTACTGTTTACAAAACTATTCACAATGTTATTAACAATAACTGAAATCTGATTGTGTTTTGATAACACAAGAAATAAATTGAAAAGGTTTTTGAAGATAATCCTTATATAATGCTCTTTTATTAGCCCAGATGTTGGCAATTTCCCCGTCGTTACTTAATGGCATATTACGAAGAAACATAAGTGCAATTTATCAGGGCAGGTTTGATTTCAAGACTTGTTTGTAAAGTAAGTAGATACATAAAAGTTTTCAACAACACTTGTCAAAACACTGGCATTGATTTTAAGTCCAGTGTTTGTCATTTTAAATATTCATTACAGAAGTACGAAATTAAAGACCGACGGACATGTTCGTTACCTATAATGGTAAAAAAATAAAATAAACAAGCATATTACTAAATGTAGCACTTTGGGAGAAACTCATTGTCCTGACTCATTTCATTGTTTCACTTTAAACTGGTAATGTCAAACCTGCAGCTGCACCAACGATTTAAAAGCAAAAGCCGCGCCTACCTGAGCAATGATATTGGACAGATTCAATAGGAAGCTGTTCCAGTTTTTTTTATGCGTTTGTGCACATTTTTTTGAGAAAGACAAATAGCGTGTCGTTTTGTAGTAGGTAAGTAACTAAGTAGGTATCTTATGTTGAACACTCAGCGAAGTGTATATTGATTTTATGTTGCAACCATCGTTTAACTTTTAACCTCCCCTGTCCCTTTCCAAACGTGTCGAAAATTTCTTCGGGGACCGCGGCCGTAAATGACGGCAATGTTCATAAAAACCTGGCGCGATTTGTGTGCGGATCCATCTTTACTGCCGTTTTATGCCGGGTTCATAATGATGATATGTGTGTAATTAACTAAAGACCCTTCATATAAGTCAGACAAAGTTACACATAAGTCTTTGTGGAGTTGTGGTGTTATAGTGTGCCTGACATTTTGCAAACTTGTTTAGCATGACTATTCGACTTCACCTCTAGATTGTTTCGAGTTCTTATATTTCAAGCTTTACGTTACAAGGTTGAGTGAATAAAAAGAATAAAATACACTATTCTGCATTTTGCATTCGAAATCATAGAACAATTTAATAATAATTTCTAGGATTGACCTGTTCATCGAAGAAGCCATTGTGAGCCATTATGGACCATTGTGATTTTATAATGTATTAATTAGTGTATGCATAATTCTATTAATGAGTTAATTTTCTTCAACAGCATTATAATAAATCTGTTTAACTTCACAAGTCACTTATTCAATAAGGTTTTCCTATTAAAAAATAGATTAGGTAGGTACTTGGGACAAAATCTCAAATGTGGGAGGAGGAGATTGTTTGAGAGAAGCAACATCTGGTCGCAAGTAACTTAACTACGGACGACCAGGTGCCGAGGCTTGGGGGGCGAAGGGTGCGACGACCCCGGACCCTATCGCTCGTGCACACACCGTCACGCACACGTCACAGAACTATGTCACAATGGCATCTAATACTCTGGCACTAGAGATCAAATTTAAACGATCGGAGAAATCATTAACCCAATGTCGTGAGCGTATTTCAAGCGAAATTCCTAAAGTTAACTTGGAGAAATTAACAATGACACTTGATGAGGTGTAATGACGAACGATCGTGTAATCTTAATGGTTCTCATCATATTAATTGATAAGATTAGTGTCTGTATATTAGGGGTATTGTTTATTAGGTATATCATTATACTAAACATCATGAACTTGACGAATAAACCAATAAACTTATATAGGCAAATTCAAACAATTAATATTTCAATACAGATTGGTTACAGTCAGTTACGGAAGACGGAAACAATGATTTTGACAAACACACCATAGAGTGTCTATTTGTTTCAAACCATTCATTTTGTTCAAAATAGTTCTTCAATAACGAGCCTCATATGACGGATATCCGTAACAAAAGAACTACCTATTTTAAGAGGTAAATACTGTAACGTCATTGTATTTACTTGTGTTAAAATTTTGCTTCTTTGAACGTAGTTGCGACGCGGTTGAGAAATTGATAATTTTTGAGTTCAAAGATAACATTTCATAGCAAGTAGTTAACTGGACATAATACTTGGGTAAACGTAACAAAAGTGATTTAGTTTTCAATGGGCCGCACGGCCAGGAAAAAAGTCCAGGTGGTGCGTCCACAAAGCGGCAAAAAATAAAAGGAATATCAAATATGACTCCCGTGAGGTTAGGCGAATTTGAGTTTTACAACGAGGTAGTAGCAGCGTTCACTATCGTTTGGCAACTTTGAAAATAGGTGACGATAGGATGTAAGCAGCAACCAAAGATTAAAATCGCCGTGAACACGTGCAGGGGCTGGGAATTGCAATCAGGTGGCTTTATACGCCTCTAACAGTTGGGTGGCAAGCCTGAGACAACATAAATAAATTTGATATTTGAAACAAAACGACATAAAAATTAATTTTGTTTCAAATAGCTATTATTATAGTTGGATCTTTATGTTCATTACTTTTCAAAACTATTAATATAATAGTAGATTTTCCATCAAGTGCACAAAACGAATCATTTTTGTCCGAGACTTTTAGCAGCCCGAGCCGTAAGCGAGGGCTGATAGTTATGTCGAGGATAAAAATGGTTTTGTGGACGAGGTAGAAACTCTGCTTTTCACTTCGATTGCCAGGAAATAAATCAGAATTTCTCATAACATTTCTTAAAATTCAAACTAAAATTAGTACAGCTTTGAATACTGACGGAAATTGTTTTTCCCATTGATATTAGGCTTGGGCTGCAGACATATACAGCCAAGTATTAAATTAATTTTGAAATAATAATTTTCTTAAATTAATTTAATAACCTACAGTACCTGCTTGAATTAAAATTGTAATATCTTTTATGTCTTAAAAAACACATTAGGCAAATAAATTTAAGTAAATATTAAAAAATAACAAATTCTATCTCTGAATTTATTATTGTGTTTGGCTGCATGGCTCATTTTCTTTGCCTTATTATCGACACATTTATGAGTAGATACGTTAATGCTCTAGAGCACAAAATTCGATTTTGTGCAGCCTATATCCTGCACAAATAACCACTTTCAGAGCATGAGAACTGAAAAGTATAAATCCTAAAGAGGCAATTCAGTACAAGTAAAAGAATATGATATTATTACCTTCATTTTGAGACACTTGCGAATTTATTAGATATTTAGCTATTATTTGTCAAGAATGATTCGACTACTTCACGATAATTTCAGGAAGGCACCACCACGCTTCTTTCGCAGAATACCACCTTACTCTTATAATACCTCTTTATTTCATAATTGTGTAGACATTTAATTAAAATTAGTAGATAATCGATATTTGGTCCTTCCCACCTTTGTCCCACTCTAAGGGAACCCCCTTTTCTTTGACGTGTCAATTTAAGAGGTACTTCCTTCTTTCACAATAGTTACGTAATATATTTTACGCAATCCATCATTCAGACCCTCTCAGACCAGGTTTCATCCATGTGCATATTTAACATTTTCCTAGTTATGTTCATCCCGTCCTCATCACCTTGCTGCGATCACCTGTTGCTCATTTATCTTATCTTTCACAAACATTAACTAACGAAATTATAATAGGTAGTCATTATATTTACGATTTCTCAGGCAATTATATTTCCTTGAAAGTAATAGAAATCACCCAAGTTATTACCTAAGTGAAAAGGTGTTTAAGTAGGTACTCAAAGCCGAAAGAAGACATGGCAACAACCTACTATATTATATATAGAAAATACATTATTTATTTAATATTATGCTGTACCCACTGAATGATAACAATCGAAAAGCAATTCTTATTTATCGCGTGTATAATAAAACAAAGAATTGACGATTATTTATGCAATTTGACCGAACGACTACAAGTATTTCGCATTTTATAGTTTTAATAAAAAACCCACATTGACATAGGTATGCGTTTATGACATTAGAGATGAACTAGAAATATTATTATTTCTACAGTGTTAAGGTACTTTTTCAAGGAATCCAGCTAAGGAGTGTTACAACATTAAATTGAATAATAGAATATCTCAACTAATATTAAGACCTTTTAAATAGGAGATGTGTTAAATAACTTGGTAAGGTTGCACTGATTGGAAATGAATAATACCTATTTAAGAACTGTATGCCTAATTGCACAGTTAAGGAATCATAATGAATGTCACTAAGAATCTTGATTGTGGATGGGAAGAAAGGAAATACAAAAATTTGTCCTTTCAATTACCACTCGACTCATTGGTGAGACCAAGCACGTTGGGACAAACGGGAAAAAAGTAATACAACTTAATTCCGTTATTTAATGAAGTTTTAACTTCATCCTTTTTATATAGAAATAGATAGTAGGTAGGAACTTTGATAAGGAGAAGACAGAAAACACGAAGTTTATACATTCCTGAGTTCACACTCAGAGACGTCTATTAACCTTAATGAGTACTTAATAAAAAAAAAAATACAATTCAAGACTGGTCTCTATTCTCACCATGTCTATGGTCTAGATTTATATGAATTGTTTGGACATTAAGTACTCATTCAAGTTAATTGACATCTCTGAGTGTGGCAGTAAGTTTTATTGGTAACATTGGTCTCAGTTTACCAAATTAAAAGTGTTAGGTGATTTACAAATTGTCTTAGTATAATCATAATTTTTATTCTCTTGAATACCAATAACATTGCGAGTACCGAAAAGCAATAAATTAAACCGACACGTATGATTTTAAACGCGGGAATTCCTATATTATGTGTGTACCTACCTACGCATCATGTAGATGCAACCTATGATTTTAACAATACTACCTAATGACATTATTTCAATAAGGTAGGTAAGTTTTTACTAATAAAATGCGTAATTAAATGGATATCTATACTAATATTACAAAGCTGAAGAGTTTGTTTGTTTGGTTGGTTAAACGCGCTAATCTCAGAAACTACTGGTTCAAATTGAAAAACAAATTGTTTGTGTTGGATAGTTTGGATAGTCCATTTATTAAGGAAGGCTATAAGCTAATATCAACCGACATTAACGCGAGCAAACCCGCGTACGACCACTAGTTTAAATATAAAACTGAAATAACTATCAGACAAAATGTGAAAACGATGGGACTTAATTATTTTACCTCCATCTAATAAGAAATAAAAAAGTTTAAGTTTACTTCTTTAGGAAACATTTGTTGACTGTACTAGTCGTTTCAGTCATGCACTAAATTAGGACTTGTTTCCCATGAGAAGCCTACTGTGACACTTCAAATCAATTTATTCCATTGATCTTTTGTTTAACCCGGAAATAGATTTAGCCCGCAGCAAGGACATTTTTTTAAACTAGAATTATCATGAGACCGACTAACTGCCGCACTCAGAGACGTCAAATAACTTTAATGAGTATTTTATGTCAAAAAATTTCATTTCAATTTAGACCAAAGACCTGACAAGAATAGAGACTATATTTGAATTGTCATTTTTGACATTCAGTACTCATTATCGTTAATTGACGTCTCTGAGTGCGGCAGTATAAATTGTTATTTTTAATTTTTCAGGTCACATGTCTAACTAGCTTTAGCTTTATACTAGGTAAATGAATTTGATGTAAAATGGTTTACCCAGATTAAAATAAGCTGAGAAAATTTTGTACTCTATTCAATCAAACAGTGTTACCTATTTTGCGATCCAGGCAATTGTATTGATATTCTATAGTGTCTACGCTACCTAGGAATTACATATTACATTAAATTATGATATTTGGTTTTAATTCGATTGCAGCCCAAGGATCAAAGTAGAGTTTAGATTATTTTCAAATATGGTAGGCATTCTTTTTCTGTAGACATTCTTAGATAAATGCATTTTGATTGAGTCGATACATATCGAAACTAGCTTTAAGCGTTTCAACAGAATAATTAACATTGCTGTGTCTTACATAATTGATTTTGATCAAGAATAATTTTGCCTTTTAGTAAATCGTAAGCTCGGTTAGACTATTCAATATCTTAATTTTGATGACAGGCTCATCATCGGTGTAAATGAAACGTACACGTATGTTAACAAGCCGTAACTCAAGCATCGCAACGAGGTCGTAAGACTAAACATTCCATAGTGGGTTATAACACGATTGTTTTACAACACCAGCCACTGCAGATCTAGGTACTCTTAATATAGTCCGGAGTTGTTTACGCAAATTGTAAATGACTTCACTAAGCTAAACCCATAAATGTTTAGAATTTGTATTAAGCACGTCACAGAAGTAAAGTAATGCCTGCATCCTCTTATTTTACATGTTACATGATTAATTTACATTGTGTAGAATCACTTAGTACGATCGCAATGCTGGGTCAATCATCATGGTGCAATCATCATTGATTTAGGTAGGTATCTTATCATAACAGACCATATCCCACAATCTGGCCCAGTGCGGATTGCTGGGTATTACCGAATGCAGATGCAGTCAAAGGAAATTTTCAATATTTAACTTTTCTCTCGTTGACTGTGTAAAAAAGTGATCATAGTAATCATTAAAAATATTTTTATTAAAAAGAATCGTCGTCTTAGGAACCAGGTCGAACGCACGACGAAAGACCCATCGTAAATTATACAAAATATTTGTTTAAGGGTGAGATAGGTAATAAATAGCAAGTGACTGTAGACGAAATTAATTTTGATTTGACTGCACAAATACGACACAGGTTATGAAATATGTATTTCGAGTTAGCAAATTCATTGAAACAAAAAATCCTTCTTACAATAATAGTCTCTGCCAGGCGTAGTGGTTACGCAATAATTCGGCAATTAAAGCTCTGCGTCAATGATTTTGCGCGTTTACATTAGCCCAAAAAATATCAATACACAAAAATAATTGATTGGCTCCGAGTTTACCTGAATAAAACCGAAACGGCGAGGTATTTTCCATTACAAATGAGGTTGAGAGAATACAAAAACCTGGTTAGATTAAGTTTAGGTTAATTACCGATTCCAATGCTTACTTACTACGAGAGGGACAGTATGTTTAATGAAATATCATCTTAGTATATTGTCTTTAAATATTTGACACACAATACAACACAGAAATCATGTCTATTTGAGAGTTTTACCCCGAATACAGAAACGCTAATCAAAATTTGAGTCTTGCTTAACATTTAAATGTTGTCTAAAATTGACGTTTTTCCTCACAAATTTTGACAGGTAATGTCCACTTAAGTTTTTAAGCAGTGCCCCAAATTTGATTAGCGTTTCTGTATTCGTGGGTTCATCTCATCCCTGAAGTGGTAGAGAAGTGTATTAACACCCACTTTTAGGACCCACCCAACAGGGACGTGCCTATTGCTATCTATCAAGAACGTAAATCACAATATTACTAATGGGTGGTATTTTAAAAGAAAACTGCTGCCCATTCGTCATAAGCCCGTGGGAGAGATTGGGAATGGTTACAATTGAATTACGGCACTACGTTACGTACGTACGTTGTCGTATCTAGTACAATTTATAAGGTTAGTCAAATATTTATGCACTGATTGCAATACACGTACTTACCTTATTTCAAATATTCTATTTAAACTACCATCTTAATTACCTACAACAAGAATTTCTAATAAAAAGGTTTAAACTGCTTTTTAACTAATTAAGATTAACATTATGCAGGTATCTACTTACTTAATTAAAAAATAAAATAATTAGAATTACAGAATTTTGTGAATCAATATTTCCGGACTTCGTAAATATTCGTACCTGCAAGAAAGGTCTGCAGGATATCTATTCTTCGTTGCTTTTTACGAATCTTTAAGATTTAGGGGACAAAACAATGTTATCGTTTGACCGTCCTACATAAATGAATATTTTCAAGATTGTGCCATCGTTTTACATCATTCCCTCATTCATGATTTTATAAAGGAATTTCAAAGAAAAAGCTTTGTTACGTGTAAACTTAATTTAAGCATTCTTCAACTACTAAACACATAATATCCCGGCCACTCTACCTCATCAGCTTCCACTTCCTTCCCAAAAATCCCAACATAAATATCAAACCAATTATATTAAATATTGCGAACAAATTAGGAAACTATAAAAAAACACATAATATCTGATACACGTATTTTGTTGATTAATACATATTTTGATGTATGAAAACTAGCTGCTGTCTTCCATGCTGGCCTCAGAGTGAAAATAACGTAGGTTAGGCCAGCCCCGTTAGACCAGCCCCGGGCAATCTCCCTTAGTCAACCTCAGGCCAGCCCCGAAGTTGACTAAGGGAGATTGCCCAGTGTAGACCAATAAGCACATTGGGGCATGAGAATGGTGGAGGGCAAACCACCAACAAGAGCATACCCAAAGAGAGTTGGTGTCAGGCAGGGGGCCGGCTATAAAACTTACGCTAAAACCTTGAGCAGTATGGATTGGATTGTTCTCATTCCAATCACTCTCTCCGTTCATTGTTGCTCTCTCGACATGCTCCGCTCCGTCTCTTTTCTATACATTAATTCATCACTAGCACCTTTACGGTGTGATGGATGATATAATTTAAATGGCATGATGACGTCTGACCGATATGAATTAAAGAGGAAATATACTGCTCCGACCCCAGAAAGAAGAACTAGTTGCGTGCGGTCGGGATCTAGGATTTTATTGGGCGATTAGTGTGTGTATGCCCATAGTCTCCTACGAAACGGCAAGCCTAGAATGCGCCGCATGGATGTATTGTATGTAGCGTTAAGTGACCACCAAGCCCTTGAAGGCCTTGTAGTAATGCCAAGCGAGACTATTAATTAGTTTTTGATCTACAAGTTTGACATTGATACTACTTCCTATCAAAATATTCCACTTCTTATTTAAGCGATGGTGACAAGCGGCGTGAAAGACATAATGCCGACCCTTTCAATGTTTATGGTAATAGAAAAGGATAACAAGCGGTAAATTGCCAATTCCGTTAATAGGACAATAATGATGTGGAGGGGAATCTGCCTATAATAAAGGTACGTGCAGGAAAGATGCTATGGGGACATTATTATTCATATTTAAATATAAAACGACTAGCTAGAAAATACTGTGATGTGTAATCATCCTTCACACCAAAAAGGTGCTAGTGATGAATGAACGTAAGAAAAAACATGGAATAAATCATGTCGAGCGATCGATGAACGGAGAGTGATTGGGATGACAACATTTCAATCTATACTGCTCAAGGTTTTGCTTGGGTTTTAACAGCCAGCCGTCTGCCAGACATATGCTGTTATTGGTAGTTTGCCCTTTACCATTCAGTTACCTATTGGTCTACACCGGGCATTTAATTAGTCGACTGGGAACGGTCAGGGTTGGCACATTCTACGTTATTTTTCTGCTCCCAGGCCAGCATAGAAGAAGTAACTAGCGAAGTAGCTAACAATTTCCTGCTAACTAATAGAAAAAAACAAACGCGGCCATTACGCGTAAGTGAATGAATTCAAGATGGTTTTATATAAAACTGCTACAATTTATAATACATGTGAGTCAGACGTTTCGGTTGCAGTTTAGAAATAAGATGTAAAAATGATACTTTGGAGTTTTAATGTGGCACAAGTAATCCGGCAGTTCATAGCATGTACTTTCACCGTCGCAGGCGCAGCTGTCCGAACATTGTCATGGCGGCAACGCGCCCGAATCGCTTACCTAATGTACAGAGTTTGCGAAACTTTGCTCAGAAGTCGACACGAGCCGAATATAATACGAATTAGGAACAGGCAACAAATGTAGCGATTAAAATGCGCATTGATAAATTTTTGTGACTTTGCTTGGCTATAAAAGTTATTATCCTACCAAAAACACATTATTTCGTTTTTCATGCACTGTTCTATTTACCGCAAATTGCAAGGCTTTTCCAAGCCGAAATATATCATAAAACTTGAGTTCATAGCTTTACGATCCGAATTAGCGTAATCTGTCAAACCAGCACTTATTCAATGGTAGGTTTTGGCTTATTTCAGATCTATACCATTCATTCTTCTCCCGGCCCTTATCCTACTCTAAGCGCACAAGATATTTTCCTTTTTCACTCTCCTCTATCGGACGTGACCTTCTCCTCTTCCACACCATGCATCCATCATTTATCTTCCTCTAGTTACATAACATTCATCCCTCCTCATTACATGCCCATCATCAATACTATTAATTGCATGGTTATAAATTAACTAAATAACTTGGTAGTAATACTACAATACTACTACATTTAGGATGATAGGATAGGAAATATTACAAAGCTAACATTTACACAATACAACCTTCAGACTTTAAAGAAGTTTGACTTAAGAGGAATAAAATACAAGTAAGCATGTTGTGCAGAAGAGTCTTTATGGTTAGGTACTTTAGTTTTTGAAATCAGATTGTTAAGAAAGAAAAATTTATATAACAAACGAAAAAAAAAAATCAAACATGCTAATAATTTGTCTTAAACGGTCCCAGATCAGTATATTGCCAGCCTTGTGACTGGCATTGGTCTTCCACTGGAACCATTACAATTGAATGAGATCAGTAGCTGTATACAATATATCTAAAATATATTTTAAAAATAACCTTATCTTGGTTTAGCTGTTTAAAAAAAAAAGAAAGAAACATAATGTAATATAACTTAGTACGTCTTCAGACTGAGCCGATTACATATTAGTACTGATTTCCAGGCAGAAAATTGTTTGTGTTCAGCTCAAAGAGTTTTCACACCAACAAGTGTAGTGTCTCACAAAATTTGGGCACTATTAGTAATTTGATGTGGATTGAATATTATAGTTGGATAGGGTGGTGCAATATGTAATTCATAACATTAACAACAAAAACAGTATGACATTTGAACACCTAATGTTATTATAGTTAAGAGGTTGTTGTGAATTATAAAGACCAAAAGAGTACGGGAGCTGCTTCAGAGATCCAGATAGGTACTACTTCGAGTTTTAGTCTCCACAATCCTGCTTTATTACGTAGCTAAATGCTTCTTTTCTCTCCCATTAATTATTTATTTGGTATTAATCTGTTGAAATTTTTGTAACCAAAATAACCAATTCTCTATTTCTTGTTATCACTATTATATTAATATTCCTTTCTCATTAAAGTTGTTACCAATTAACTATGTCAAATTTGTTCAGTACCTTATCCCAAATTCTTGCTTATTGACACACACACCGTAATTAATTGGACAATTAACAAAACTATAATATCTTTTTATATAATAGAAAGAAAGAGTTGTATAAGTAAAGAAGCTTAATGTGTTGTAAGTTTTAATAAATAATATGACTCTCACATAAATTACTTAATTTATAGTGAAAAATTAGTGATAATAATAATAATAATAATAACATAAACAAGAATAAAATAAATCAGCAGGTAATAAACAACTTCAACAGGATGTTAAAGCGAAAAATTTAAGACCCTATGGAGGAAATCAGGTTGACAATATACAATTAAATACTCATGTAACTAGGTATTAGTTTCCTCCTAAGATGAATTTGACAAACTTACATTGAATAAGTAGTAGTACATAATAAAGTTACATAATATTATAGTACTGTATGTTTTAATGTTCAGCCAGAAGAAAAGTTCAAAGTATGCTGCAAACTTTTGTTACCTTAATTAAGACAAGAGCATAAATTATGTGAGCCAATTTCAATTGGTTGATTTAATTGTGGAAACTAGTGCGAATGCACTCTTTTTATTAAAGAAAAATAGGTGTAACTTAGGTCTGGCCTTTACTGTGTGATAGATGATATGAATCAAAAGGGAGTGGATGGCTTGAGGACGTCTGACCGATATGAATGGAAGAGGAAACATACTGCACCAACACCATATAGACTGGGAACAGGGCAGGAAGAAGAAGGTCTAACTTAGGTCCTGTTTCACAATCAAAGGGTAAGTTCTGGATAGCTTACTTGGCTGATCATTTGACAGTTGTAATATGAAATTTAAATCAAATGAACTGCCAGGTAGGCTAAAGACCTCCCCGTTGATTGTGAAATACGCCCTTACTGTATATAATTCCAAAAGGAAAACTTGGGGCCTGTTTCACAATTGACAAGGAAGTTCGAAGTAGCTTACTTTGCAGTTCAATTGACATATATTTCATATTACAACTGTCAAATGATCTGCGAAGTAAGCTACTTAAAACTTACTTGTCGATTGTGAAACAGGCCCTTAATCTAAGATCCACTATTCCAAATTGGTTAACGGTCCATATTTCATGTCATTTAAAACCAATCAAAAGTATTTTTTTCATTGTTATTTTAAAAATGATTGGATGGTGATAAAATTACTGATGATTAACAGCTATAATCATCAGTCTACTTACATAGACATGGCCCATAATAATATTTTAACATTGGGATAAATTAATAATTTAACTTTGATGTTACCCAATTAATAATATTAAATAATGAATTAACAAGACAATTTAAGTAAAATTATGCCCATAGGTCTCTTTTGGCTGACTGACAGACTACTTACGTAGTAGAGCCACTAATTAATTCCTAGGGGTCATAGAGAATTATAAAATATAAAGTTGACTTTTATAATTCTGGCCAGCATCATTATTACAGGAACATTATTGCTGTAGTAATCAAGACCAGATTTTACGGTAAAAGTTAGAACTTAGAAAAATAAATAAAATAATGAATTTGATCATCATGGTATCATAGCAATAATTTCGTCCAATTCCATTTGGTAATTTTTGTTTGCTGTTCCTCGCAATAATAACTAATACCAGAATAAGTTAAACACGTGAAAATTGAAGTTAAGGAATTAATGGAATGAAAAGTTTCCAAATTTGGAGTTTATTAATAATCCCTTTTTTATATTATCTGTTCAACAAAATACATACAAACAGTGATAAGAAAATATTAGAGGATAAATTAATAATTTAACTTTGATGTTACCCAATTAAAAATATTAAATAATGAATTAACAAGACAATTAAAGTAAAATTATGCCCAACTATGAGTGTCTTTTGGCTGACTGGCTGACTACTTACGTAGAGCCACCTAATTAAGACAGTAGAAAGATACCTACCTATTTAACTAAATTACCCACCTTAATGCCTGACTATAAATTAGATTAAATAATTTTCCAAGCTAAATTAAATACCTAATACAATATTATCTTTTATGTATTTTGTTTGACAGATAATATAAAAAAGGTTTTATTCATTCAACTTTTCATTCCATTAATTTCTTGACTTAAATTTTCATGTGTTTAACTTATTCTGCTATTAGTTACTATTGCGAGGAACAGCAAACAAAAATTACCAAATGGAATTGGATGAAATTATTGCTATGATACCATGATGACCAAATTCATTATTTCATTTATTTTTCTAAGTTTTAATCTTGTCTTGATTACTACAGCAATAATGTTCCTGTAATAATGATGCTGGCCAGAATTATGAAAGTCAACTTCATATTTTATAATTCTCTATGACCCCTAGGAATTAAAAAACTAAATTACAGTACCTATTTAAAATTATTAGTTTACAGAGCTATCAATTTAAATTTTGATATTTATGATTTTATGTATTTTATTATAATATTATTATAAATTAGAAGCAACAGCGCCATCTTCAGAGGCACAATTCAACTAAAGTTATATCACCTACTTGGAATGTAATGGAAACAGCTGTACCTATTTGTTTTATTGTTTTACTTTATAATTAACTTATATATTGTATATTATTTATAACTATAGCATTATGTGGATAATTTATTAGATTTTCAAAAGTTCAATAAACTGAGTGTAAAGAAATATTAGAGGATAATATAATAATTAAACTTTGATGTTACTCTATTAATAATATTAAATAATGAATTAACAAAATAATTATGAAAAATTAAGCAATTTTACAATGTATAACATAGTAAATTATTGTTTTAACTACTATGAGGGCAAAGTTAATTATTTTTAAGGATCTATTTAAAACTCAAAACAATTGATATCATAAATAGTTTACCTTATTTCTATTTCAAGTAAATAATGCACTATTTATAAAATGCAATTTGAAGATATGAAATGAGCAGTTGAGTTACTCAATGTTTTTAGAGGTTTATAATTTGTATATTCGATAACTAATAAACTTTAGAAGTAACAACATATTTAGGGTGTAACGCAACTCCTGCGTAAACGGCGAATTCCGCAACAATAAGTGTAGAATTCTCTAATTATAGACGTATGAAATGTAAATCTGTGAAAATAACACAGCAAAATTCTGTATGTTGACGTGGCGTGACATAGTAATGATACTTTTATGGATAAGTTATCAACACGAATATACACTGGACACAAACATTATCGCTAAAAATGTCTCCTGAAGCATTGAAGAATTTAAAATAGCAGTTTCATTTTGATTAAAAGTACTAAGTATGGCGCCTCTGACATTGTTGGCTTATCTATATTTTGGTCAACAATATGGCGATTGGACTGGACTTACCTTATTATTCCTAATGTAGTCTTCGATAGCTTTCAGCGCAGAATCCGTTAATTTCACAAACACTAGTTCCTTGTTTTCTTTATAACTAGACTCCGATGATAACCCATACTGAACACCTGCTGGCAAGGCCGCCATTTCTTATTCACTATTCGCACTGTTGACCAGCTGACTCCGTTGCTAGCCGTCACGATTCATATCATTCACACATTTTCTTAACGTAATCACAGATTCACAACCTATATAAAATTATAATTACAACAACAAAAGGGTTTCGTAGTCCAAATTAATCTTTTTGTAACCCCATCGACTCGGCCTTTGTTGGCACCGCTCTTCAGTCCGCAAGGCCGCACTGACTGTCATGCGCAATGGCGCTTTTGACAGGAAACGCGAGCATTCACTGCTACACTAGCGCCATTTTGCAGTTGGCAACAAGTATTGTAATTCGTTTCGATTTGTAACTATGTTCATGTTATTTCTAATGTAGAATTTCGAAACTCTTATTTTTGTGATTTATTAATTACTTTGCGATAGTTATTAACAGGTACGTAAAACAAATGAATTTAATACTTAATTTGCTGATATGTAGACATTTGGAACTTAAAAAATACATATAATCTGTTTTAGGTTAAAGTTCACCTTCACTTTACCTACGTGTTACATTTTTATTTTATATTACCTACACCATTCTCTAATAAAAATTCGTAAGTTATAGATAATATTGGCATTTATAGCTCGCGCTATATCCATAAATAATACGAAGACAACAATATTTTTTTATTGCAATTAGCAAAATGTGTAAACTATGTAAGAATATAATAACATAAAAGTTTAATTAATTTACAGGTCTACAATGGAAAGCTGGGAAGAAAAGAAAAGTTTAATAACTCGCAACCTGCAGGAAGTATTAGGAGAGGAAAAACTTACAGAAATATTGAAACAAAGAGATGTGAAAATTTACTGGGGTACTGCCACTACTGGGCGACCTCATGTGGCATATTTTGTACCAATGTCAAAAATAGCGGATTTTTTGAATGCAGGTTGTGAGGTAACTATACTTTTTGCAGATTTGCATGCCTATTTAGATAATATGAAAGCTCCTTGGGAACTGCTAGCTCTTCGGACTCAATATTATGAAGCAGCCATAAAGGCTATGTTGCAGTCTATTGGTGTTCCTTTAGAGAAACTTAAATTTGTAAGAGGTACTGATTATCAGCTTAGTAAAGAATACACTTTGGATGTTTATCGCTTATCATCTGTAATCACAGACCATGATGCTAAAAAAGCAGGAGCTGAAGTAGTAAAGCAAGTTGATCATCCATTGCTTAGCGGATTATTGTACCCTGGACTGCAAGCTTTGGATGAAGAATATTTAAAAGTTGATGTGCAATTTGGTGGAATAGATCAAAGAAAAATATTCACTATGGCTGAAAAGTACTTGCCACAACTGGGTTATGCTAAACGGATTCATTTAATGAATCCCATGGTACCTGGATTAACCGGGACTAAAATGTCTTCTTCAGAAGAAGATAGTAAAATTGACTTATTGGACAACCCAGCAAATGTTAAAAAGAAACTAAAAAAAGCCTTCTGCGAACCAGGTAATATCACAGACAATGGTATTCTGTCATTTACTAAGTTTGTCATCTTTCCCTTAATGAAACCCAATGAGACATTTAAAATTAATAGAGCTCCTGAATATGGTGGTGATGTGGAATATACAAAGTTTTTTGATTTGGAGGCTGCATTTGCTAAGCAGGAGATACATCCAGGTGATTTGAAATCTTCTGTTGAAATGTCAATCAATAAACTTTTGGCTCCTATACAAGAAATATTCAAAGATGCTAAATTGCAAGAACTAACAAAAAAAGCATACCCACCTCCAGCAAAAATAAAGGGTAATGCAAATGCTGGTGGAGATGAGATAACACCATCCAAACTGGATATTCGTGTTGGGCGGATTGTGGAAGTACATAGACATCCTGATGCAGATGCTTTATATGTAGAAAAAATTGATCTTGGTGAAGAGGAACCGAGAACTGTTGTTTCTGGGTTAGTTAACTTTGTGCCTGTAGAAGAAATGCAAAATAGAGATGTAGTTGTGTTGTGCAATCTGAAACCAGCTAAAATGCGAGGTATAGAGTCAAAAGGAATGGTATTATGTGCCTCATTAGATGAGCCAAAGCAAGTTGAACCTTTACTTCCACCTGAGGGAAGTAAGCCTGGTGACAGAATAGTAATTGAAGGGTATGAAACAGGCGAACCGGATGATGTTTTAAATCCCAAAAAGAAAGTGTGGGAGAAATTGCAAGTTGACCTGAAAAGTAATGACAACCTTCTAGCTGTATGGCAAGGCAACAAATTAATAAGTAAAGTAAATGGCAATTCTGTAACTACAAAATCTATGAGAAATTGTCCAATTAAATAAGAATCTATTATTTTGTAGCAGGATAATAATGTTGTTTAAGCTGCTTTACTTAAATAACTGCTCAAAATAATCATCATGCCATTATAAAAAGCATTTTTATTTACATTTATTTGCTGTTTATAATTATTTATTGAGAAAAATATCAATATATTCATTACAAAGATTTTGGTGGTTAGAAATAGAATTTCGAAAAATTTAGATCTTGAGGCGGGCAGATCATAATTTTTCGAAATTCTTTTTCTAACCACCAAAATCTTTGTACTAATTTTTCTAACATTTATATAATGTTAAAATTAAAATCAAATAATATATTTATTATTATTACTGAATTTCATTTTGTTATCAAATTTGTTTTAAAGTTATGAATATTTATCATCATCACCAGCCCTTTAATGTCCCCACTGCTGGGGCACGGGCCTTCCCTATGGATGGAAGAATACAGGGAGATTGGGCATAACCCACCACGCTGGCCCAGTACGAGTTGGTGGGGTATTAACGACTGCAGATGCAGCCGGGACCAACGGCTCGTGTCCTCCGAAGCACGGAAGAACTCGAGATAATAAATTTTTGGTCACCCATTCAATGACCGGCCTTAGCGAACATTGCTTAGTTTACGCAATCGCAGGCCAAGCGCACTGTGCCACTGCGCTAGCGAACTCCTGATATTTATCATATTATATATTAATCATATTTATCAAATTATAATATAAAGAGTACATTAATACTACGCGTCCGAATATAATAAATAGGTAGGTACCTACTCAAGCTTCAGAATTTTGCATTATGATTGATTCAAGAAATACAGTACTGTACAAAAAATAGAAATTGTATATACATTATGATACGAGTAGGTATGCTAAGTTGGTCATTACACACGAGGCAACACACGATATTGCAAGCGCGAGCGCGGTAAGGAAGCTGAGTGTGTAATGATCAATGCATACGACGTGTTTTCAACACATTTGCGAGAAAAAACGAACTTTACTAGAGTGCAGTGCGGCCCAGATAAGTACGCGCGTGGTCAAAATTGGAATTTTTTGTCAAAAAAAATTTTGTTTGTCTACGAGTGTCAATGTTAGCGAGCAGCGCCACCCCTCGCGCGCGGACTGGACTACGCTCAAAGAGTACAATATCACAGAAAACTGCACTCTACCAAATAATTACGGAAAATGGCGCCTACAAGTTTTGGTTTTTGTTATTTTTTAATTCTCTTTATTGTAGGGATGGCCTCGTCTGATGTCTACTTTCTTCAGTATTAATCGCATTAAAAAAAACGCACGTATCACATTTAAATGCATTTTGGGTTTCGGGAGAGTTTGGCAGCAAATTCACACTAACAGCCTAGTGATGAAGACTGATAAGGTAGATCGACCACGAAAATGATCATCGCCTTTCTCATCAAATGCACTTTTGTTTCACTAAATCTTTATATTGTTCATCGCCGTAAACACTTATTACACAAAACTACACCATTTTTTAACAGTAAACATCACTGCTGCAATATTAATTTAATAAAACAAAAATGACGACTTTCAATAATAATTATGGCACATAAAACTGTGCATCCGGAGCAATAGCAAAATAAAATAAACTATAAATATTACATACATACATACATAAATCACGCCTATATCCCCTAAGGGGCAGGTAGAGGTGAATTAACACCCACTTATCGCCAATTTAGCTAGGTCCCATGTAATAGGCGGCGAGCCTATTGCCATCTATCGGGCACATCAATCGCAGTATATTGCTAGATGGTACAAGAGGAATGCTGCTGCCCATTACTCATTGCTGTCTTTACCCTTAGTCGCCTTCACGGGAGAAATGGGTGACAATTGTATTCTACTCTGCCGTCACCACACGGCTGACTGAGACTATAAATATTAGTGTTTCTAAATACGATAGCTACGTTAATTTGTGTTTTTATTACATCGAAAATGTTTATTTATTATCATAAATCTAATGTTAGATTATTAAATATAGACCTTTATAATGTAAACAGTTGGTGTATTGACGGATAGTCAATGTAATGAATTATAGTCTGTGTTGGCGCCATTTGCTGTCGGAAGATTGACAAGGCGGCGAATGAGTTCAATTGAAATGAAGTTGCTGCGCAAGCGCCATTGATCGATCTGAAGCATCTTAATTCGTAGCTACATTCATACTGGACATCATTCATTCGATAGACGCAAAATGGAGGACATCTCGAAATTGTATTGGGATATACAATAAATATTGGAAAAGTGTTACTTATTGGTTTTATTTCAGCCGATTGCTTATATCAGAAGTGGGATAATACAAAAATATACCATTTTTGTAGCCGTACGCCCAGTTATTGGAAGAAAAAGAACACAGGTGACGTACTTTTTTTTTCCGTCTTAGTAAGTCTTCGCAAATCAATTGTTGATACTTAAGAAACATCCAGTTAATAACAGTAGAAGGTTAATATGTATATTTATTTATTTTAATAAGGCGAAATACAGATTTCGCAATGAAACATAGCTAGTGAGTGATAAACACATTTTTCATACAAGTTTAAAATTACAATGCTGCGGAAATTGTTAGGTAAAAAAAAATAATAATTTATTTTGAATTGACAACTATTGTTACAAATCCGTGGAGTTAGTGAAATGTAACAAAATATAAAAAGAAATAGTCCATCAATGTTGTTTACATGTTATTGTTTTAATTCTTCCTTTTTTTAGGGAAGGCAAGGGGATTTGGCTCATACAGCCATGTCTTTAGTTATGTATTTTTTTTTACTTACAAAAAAGAGTGTCTTATATTTGTTAATAAAAACACTCTCCATGTCGTTAACAGTTTCAGCTGCTATTAAATTACATGAACTAGAAAACTAAGGCCTAAAACGCATTCGGCCAAGACTTTAAAGTTGTAATTTTCTTCAAAAATGAAAGTTAAATTGCATTATGAATTTTACTGGCGTAGTTATTCAAATATCACTTAACTTACTTAAGCGAAGTGCCTATAACTGTAACATTGAAAGTTAGTGAACTAGTAAACATAAAAGTCAGTTTAACATTTTCTTTAATTAATGATTGCTGGGATATCTTATGATGAAAAGTCGCAGAATAATTAGGATATAAACGAAATAATAATCATGTATCTACTTTATTTCCAAATGACAGTTGAACTATAGTTTAATTAACACACAAAAAAAAAAGAGGAATATTGAAAGCGGTAAATGTTGCTTCCTCTAGTTATTTTAACCAAAACAAATATACAGTTGGATTAAATCTGTGTGCTTACTTTAATATTTCACTTGATTCTTTCGGACCGACTCCTTGTAATTTTTAATCTAGACCTTTTTACATAGAGGCTTTTCATTTCAAGTTCCAGAGACATAGAGGAGGATCACAGTGGCAAACGGAGAGAGCTAATAAACACCACGGAGCGTCTGTCCCAGTGAGACCAGACAGAGACCTGCTGAGCGGCGTGGCCGAATTCGTACCCGGCGCCGAAGATTGATATGACT
Source organism: Cataclysta lemnata (assembly GCA_963931975.1). Classification (NCBI taxonomy): domain Eukaryota; kingdom Metazoa; phylum Arthropoda; class Insecta; order Lepidoptera; family Crambidae; genus Cataclysta; species Cataclysta lemnata. The sequence goes on along the minus strand of OZ008353.1, from coordinate 8,069,413 downwards.
GCTAATAATTCTCGAAATGGGAATAGGGGATTTAGTGATGACATTGTGTGTGAGAGACTGCTTTTTTTTTGGATAACGAATTGTATGCAGTGAAAGGAATGGATGTTGGTGGTGCATGAGCTTCTGAATTGTTTCATGATCTTCAATCTCACAAACTAAACGCTGCCAATCACGTTATTTCTAATATTGACAACACCGTTATGTCCTAACTGTATAATTAATCCAGGTAATACTCAATAAAGTTTTTGAGAATTTAACGAGATTCTTCAAAACAAAGACCTTGACATATTTTTTCCTAATTCTGTCAACGCTGACCTGATCTCTTAAAGAACAAGCAGTACACTATGCTCCACTGAAACTTGTTGGTAATGCCAAAACCTGCTATCAGGGTACGCCTTCTATAAAAATAAAAGAAGTTTAATAGAAGAATCAAGTTAAAAATTATACATGTCGATATCAATGAAACAAAAAAAAAAACACAATTATATAATAACATTTTCACAGCACCTAATGTCAATGTCAATAATAAACATAACACAGCTTTAGAATAAAATTATCAAAGCCCCAACGATGACAATTTAAAAATTATCACAACTATAAATATCTCAATAAATATGTAGTTATCAATCTTAATTTTTGTAACATTATGCAAGCTATGATTGTCATAATCAACCTTATTCTTTGCTATCAATGTATTCGTTTAGGGTGTAAAAGCAATTTTACGTCAGACATTTTGTAATTCTTAAGTCCTATACCTTCCAGTAACTTTAGGCTTTCAGGAAGCCTATTATATATTATGATGCTCATATTGTATACACTCCTTTGGTAGATGTATGTACGACTCGGAGGTTGATGTAGCATATTTACATATTACGCTCCAAGAGGTCTGTGCGATACGTTCGAATAATGGTTGTAGTAGATGAAGTGAGATTTTGAGAGAGACAAAGACGCATATGTCTCGTATGTACGTATGTGCAAGGTAGTGAAAGGAAGTTTGATTTGATGAATAATAGTTTGCAGCTGTCTAACACCCATGCATCGAATATAGCTCGAATACGTTTCTTTGCAGTTTGAATGCCCTTTCTATGTCAACAGAGACTCCCCTTAAGATCAGTCCATAGCCAAGAACGGAGGGAACGTAACCATGGTATGGAACTAGTACGATTTCAGCAGATATAGTCTGCCGCATTCGTCTTAGAGCATAAACATACCGCTCCGGTTATTACAAAATAGATAATTAAGCGGAGTAGTTGACCGAGGGGTTCAATGAAAGAGTACGTCCTGGATAATTATTACAACTTTACTATTTTTAAAGAGAACAAAACATAATTTACCGAACAGTAGTTAAAACAGAATTCGTCGAAATTAGTAGGCTAAAATTATAGGAATTGTAATAAAACATACATATAAGTAAACCATACGATAATGTTATTTGTTGTAAATTATAATGGATAGACATCTTAGCTATAAATTCCCAAAACCGATAGTATAATGTGTAAATCTTTGTAATTTTATGGAAAACAATTCGAATATCTGTTCTAAAAGGGCGAACAAATACTTTCCTAAATTTTTTGGTAACCAATTATGCGATATCAATTTGGTTGTAACCTTCCAATAAAAATGTCTCAAAATATGCTTTTGTCCCGTATGTGTCAAAATTGTATAATAATAGGTATATTATTATGTGCTAATAGTAATGAAATTTATGTAATCTTTTATCAAAGTGCTAGTAGGTTTAAAAAAAAAAATATAAATAATACAATAATATAATAATTATTATAATAACAATAATGGTGGAAGAATTACTTAGTTTCCGATCTGAAGAAGTAAACTTGCTGAGCGTTGTAAAATGATGTCACATGTCGTCATGTGAATGTTAACGGGCCTTGATATTTATCGTAAGTGTAAATGCATGTAAAATCAAAACTAATGGGTATTTTTGACTACAACAAAACTAGTGTATTTGTAGTGTATAAGCTTGTATGTATAGCTTTACTGTAACAAACTAATAAGCGATCTGGCATACCTATTAACATTCTCAATTTTTTGACTGTTGTTTGCCACTATGTAATAAATGAATAACAACGATCCATTTAGAATATCAAATTTAAACTAGCTGTACTTTTTCATACAATACATGCCTTTAGGACCTTTCCCACTTACAAACACGGCAGTACTTATATTTTAATAATATAGATTCTTTTACGAAATACTTACATTGGGCGGCCTTACCCAGTACCGAGTTTGAAGACATTATAGTATTTAGTATTTGAAAACATTTTATTTTAATTTGTTGGGGTCACCATCTACTGATTACTGACAAGAGCAACAAGCTTTACAAGGAAAAGTTGAAAACATATTATGTACAGTCATTTGTGATCAAACATGGTATCCTATAAGTATTTCACATGCACGTTCACGATCTATCGATAACTTGAGCAGACATTATTCTTTTGCCATATATAAATTGTTAAGTTAAAACATAAAATGTAATAATTTGCACAATTAAATAAAATTAGATAAAATGAGTAACATAAAACCACAGAACACACGTTAAGATACAAATAAAATGAATACCCAATGTTTATTTGAATGTCAGGAATAATAAAGAAAACAAACCAAAAAGAGGAACACAACCTACATTCATAATGTCAATCCAATTAATTAGCATTGTAGCTATAACAATTCAGAGGGCATTTTAGTAGGGCAAAACAGGAGGTCATGGACAACATTTAATAAGTTTATTAATATAAAAATAAAAACAAAATTATGAACAGTCATTTTAAAAATGGATAGTGATAATTTTTAAAGAAGTCTAGTAGTAGTAGGACGTCTATTTACCGGACATTCGATTAGGTATTAAAACAACTGTTCATTATCATTAAACTAACACCCATGGAGTTACTACTATTAATTACAGGGTAGTTTGAACAAGATATTATTATATTGAAGGATATTAGGGATCAAGAAACATGTTAAACAATTGAGAAGATTAATAAAAATAAAAAAAAATAAAACGAGTGCGTGTAACGGAAGTGCGAATGTCAAGGTGAACGTGGGGGCTGTGACATGTAAAGATAAGATGCGGTTTGAGCATAGAAACAGGAAAACTTTGAAAATCGCGCCAGTGACTAAGAGACCCCAAAATAATGGACTTGGATTGGTTAGTAAGGTTATGAGAAGTGATGAAAGCCATGTTGGCAGAATAATATTATATATGAATGTGGAAGGACGCAGAAGTAGAGGAAGATCAAAGAAGAGATGAATGGATTGTATAAAGGAGTATACGGAATGGAGAATAATAAAAAAGAGCGGAAGAAGAAGACAGGTTCTGCCGACCCCTTGAAAGCGAGATAAGGGCAGTTATATGAAGAACCGAAAATATAAAAATCGATAACTTAGTTATGTATTATGTCTAATTGGTGCTGGCTCGCCTCTGCCTACCTCTTCTGGGATGTAGGCGTGATTTATGTATGTATGTATTATGTTTAATAATGTTAAAGACAAGTGATTGATATTGGGAAAAGGTTGCTTCCAAAAGACTAATACGTGAACATTATCTCAAGTCTGATTGAGTTGATGTCTCTCGTTTTATATTCAATATAATGCCATAGGAAATAGTTATTTATTTATTATTATGTATTTATATATTTATGTGTGTATGTGTTTACGTTATACCTCATTTATGTATTTTATTAAATTTGTAGCTAATTAAGCTTTGCCTCTTTATTATCTCTAACACACCCTACTGATTGACTGGTAGTGAATGCCATATGGCATTAAGTCCGCCAATTGTATAGTTCATATAGTTGTCCAATAATGTTATAATAAATCTATGAGTATAAACAATACTTACATATATCTGTAATAGTAATGAATTGATTGAGATAGTGATTTGTCTATGACGTGGAAAGCCATGCATGAAATTAAGTGATGAGGTTTGCATAGCATAGAGCAGGATGGTAATGATGCCGCCCAGAAGTGCTATGCGACACGCAGTCAAGTCAAGATGTTGAAAGAAATTACCAACCTTGTTTCGATATAGTTATAATTTTGGGACTTTATTTAATAAAATAAAGGGACTCATTTTTGTTACGGACGGCCGACGGCTACACATAGTAATTATTCACAAGAATAATAATTATCATGAAATAATTAGATAAATTTATTAAATCAGTCGAGTCCCTATATAAAAAAAAAAAATAATAATAATAATAAGTAAAGATAAAATAAAAATAAATTCGAATTGTCAAAAGTATCATGGCCGGCCATTCAAATCATAACGCAGACGAACTAAATACTTGGTAACAACAGCTTTTATTATACATGTGGTAGACGTCTGATTATATGTTTAATTTAATTTATTTGGGGTGTCGATAGATCCACCTATTATGTAGTTGTATGTAGTTGATGAGTGTCGATAGATCCACTCCTAGGTCTTGGGTGTCGATAGATCCACCTATTTGTCTACAAAGTAAGTAAACGACGTCGATGAACCGTCGAGAGCGATGTTCAAATGAATGTGTTGGTTTTGGGCTTAAGAGACGGTTGTGTCTCTTAAACTTAGAATGATTGCGTTCATTGAATATCAAGAGAGATTTTTATTGAATGAAGTTGATTAAGAGTGTCGATAGATCCACTCAATCGACTCTGTTTGGGTGTCGATAGATCCACCTATTATGTAACTGATTAGGAGTGTCGATAGATCCGTCGAGAGAGATGTTCAAATGAATGTGTTGATTTCGGGCTTAAGAGATGGTTGAGTCTCTTAAACTTAGAATGACTGCGTTCATTGAATATTAAGAGAGAATTTTATTGAATAAAGTTGATTAAGAGTGTCGATGGATCCACTCAATCGACTAAAGTGACTTGGTGTCGATAGAACCACCTATTATGTAGTTGATTACGAGTGTCGATGGAACCACTCAATCGACTTAAGTGATTTGGTGTCGATAGAACCACCCATTATGTAGTTGATTACGAGTGTCGATGGAACCACTCAATCGACTAAAGTGATTTGGTGTCGATAGAACCACCCATTATGTAGTTGATTACGAGTGTCGATAGAACCACTCAATCGACTAAAGTGATTTGGTGTCGATAGAACCACCGAGAGAGATATTTATTTATTTTATTTATTTATTTATTAACATCACTAACAAGTTCATCCTATTCAAATGATTGAGTCGATTTTAAGCTTAAGAGATGACTGAGTCTCTTTAACTTGAAATGATTGTGTTCATTGAATATCGAGAGAATATTTTATTTCAGGATAGAACATTTTATTTCAGGAAGTGAATGATAGATCCGTCGGAAGAGATGGTCAAATGATTGTGATGAATTTAAGTTGCAGAGATTGTTAAATAGAGAACATTTTATTTCAGCAAGTAATGATAGATCCGTCGGAAGAGATGGTCAAATGATTGTGATGAATTTAAGTTGCAGAGATCGTTAAATAGAGAACATTTTATTTCAGCAAGTAATGATAGATCCGTCGGAAGAGATGGTCAAATGATTGTGATGAATTTAAGTTGCAGAGATTGTTAAATAGAGAACATTTTATTTCAGCAAGTAATGATAGATCCGTTGGAAGAGATGGTCAAATGATTGTGATGAATTTAAGTTGCAGAGATTGTTAAAAAGAGAACATTTTATGGTAAGAAAGAAAGAAAAACGTTAATTGAAACAACATAAACAATAAAAGAAGAAGTAAGAAGTTATGATTTAAAATGATAGCACTTCTACGATTAAGTTTGAGGACAAACTTGTAGTCAGGAAAGGCCGAATGTTAGATTATTAAATATAGACCTTTATAATGTAAACAGTTGGTGTATTGACGGATAGTCAATGTAATGAATTATAGTCTGTGTTGGCGCCATTTGCTGTCGGAAGATTGACAAGGCGGCGAATGAGTTCAATTGAAATGAAGTTGCTGCGCAAGCGCCATTGATCGATCTGAAGCATCTTAATTCGTAGCTACATTCATACTGGACATCATTCATTCGATAGACGCAAAATGGAGGACATTTCGAAATTGTATTGGGATATACAATAAATATTGGAAAAGTGTTACTTATTGGTTTTATTTCAGCCGATTGCTTATACTAAAATAATTTAATATTCGTAAAAATATTCAATGTCCGTTGTCCGTCCATAAACAAATTCAATAAGCATAAACTTTGGAGTGCTTGGCGCGTTTCAGAGGTGACAGTCTGATTTTTTTTCATTCAAAAATTGTTTGAGAGTGAATTTCGTGCAATGAAGTGGTGCAGTGTGCCGTGAAGTCTGCGCGCAATGGGTGGCGCTGCTCGCTAAAATTTACACTTGTAAGCAAACAAAATAGCAGACGAAATTTTAGTTCCAATTTTAACCACGCGCAGACTTATCTCGCGCGAACTCTATTTTGATGCTTGGATCTGTGTCAACGTTCAATTATGAGGAATTATTGAAAAATAAGTCGTGATGTGTTTGTTGTTTAGAAATTTAATAGTGGTTTTACCACCTCATCAGTCGCCATCATGAACTCTGTTACCATTAAATTTGCGCCAAGCACTCCCTAGATGCGTAAAATGTGAGACGCCCATATGTTAAAGTAAAATTATATTAATTTTATTCATTTCACATAATTATTTATACATATAATTCAGACTAAATTTAAATATACTAAAGACATGGCTGTATGGGTTAGACCCTTTGGTTTCCCTAAAAATATAGGGATAATTTAACAAAAAAAAGATGACGGCTGTATGGGTTGCGTTAACCCTTTGCCTTCCTTAATAATACAGGGAGAATAAAAAAAAATAAGGAGTGTTTGGCGTGTTTCGTGGTGTCAGTCAGTTTTTTTTTTTCGATAATTCTAAAATTGGTTCAGAGTGGATTTTGTGCAATGAAAGTGGTGTAATTTTGATGCACTGGTATCCGTGTTGATGTGCAACTATGCAGAATGATTGAAAATAAGTCTTGTGACGTGTTTAATGATAACAGAGTTCATGATGGCGACTGATGTTGCGGTGAAGATCACTATAAAAATTGGTTTTGTTCACCTCATCACTGATGAGGTGGACAAAACCAATTTTTATAGTCATCAAGCACCATCATGAACTTTGTTACCATTAAATTCGAGCCAAGCACTCCCTAGATGCGTTCAAATATGTGACACCCATATTCTATCGTAAAATTCATTTTATTCATACATTTCACCCACTCATTATTTCATAAAGCGTCAGCCATGTGGTGACGGCAGAGCAGAATACAATTGTCACCACCCCCATCTCTCCCGTGGGTGTCGTACAAGGCAACTAAGGATAAAGACAGTGATGAGTAATGTGCAGCTGCATTTCTCTCATACCACCTAGCAATATAAATACTGCGATTTATGTGCCATTTATATTCTATCCCATTACATGGGACCGAATATAAATGGCGAAATGTGGGTGTTAATTCACCTCTGCCTACCCCTTCGGGGATATAGGCATGATTTATGTATGTATGTATTAGTTTATAAGACTACAGATAAATATACACTAAAGACATGGCTGTATGGGCTAGACTCTTTGCCTTTCTTAATATATACTAGAATATAACACAGTACTTGCTTCGTCAGTATATATATTAAAATTATAAAATATACACTAAAGACATGGCTGTATGGGCGAGACCCGTTGCCTTTCTAAAATATAGGGAGAATAAAAAAATACATTATGTACTAGTGCGTAATGTTTTTAAGTACGAGTGCGTAATATGCTGCATTATGAACCTTGAAGCGGTGTATTAAGAGTCAAATTACAAGCAATTGTGTTGAAAATAAAATTAACCATTTCCTTAAGTCTGTGCAAGATACCCAAAGAGGATTGGTGTCAGGCAGGCGGCCTCTGGCCTGCTGAAAAACTTAAATCAAAACCGTGAGCGGCATAGAGGATAATAATACTACGGGAATGAGCGGTATGGAATGGAATGTTGTCAATCTAATCACTCTCCGTTCATCGGTCTCTCTACATGGTCCATTCAATCTCTTTTCTATACATTCATTGTAATATATTACTATTGTAATATATTACAAGTAAATATATTACTATTATTATTAAATACTATTTTATTATTGTTCTAAAATATTATTTATTGCCCTTAGTTTATATAATAATTAGTATTTTAATTTTATAAATATTATACACACACACACATATTTGTAGAAAATGAATAATGCTAGTGATAGTGAAGCGAGTTACTTTTCCGCCAGTTCCTACAGCAGTGATGACAGCTTTGCTAGTATTCCAGATTTGTCTCAAACACTTGAAGCTCAGTTTTCGGATGTTCCTGGGAATTTTAATATAGTACACATAAACGCGCAGAGTATCCCAGCCCATTTTCCAGAAATGCTTACAAGCTTAAATTGTTCTAATATTCATGCGATTCTTGTCTCAGAGTCGTGGCTCAAGCTATGTCTTCCTTCTACGTCATTTTCCCTGCCCGGCTTCCATTTGATCAGAAACGATCGTATGGTTGGTGGTGGTGGTGGTGTTGCCATATACCTGCGTGCACATATTCCTTACACAGTTGTTGACCAGTCCTCACAGCCTCCACCATCAAATGCCGGAGAACATCTCTTTTTGGAGGTCACCCTTCGACATAACAAAATATTGCTTGGTGTCTACTACAGTCCTTCCTCTCGTATAGATTATTTTAACTCATTTGAAACATTATTGCATAATTTATCTCCCAGGTATAGTCACACTATTATTATGGGTGACTTCAACACTTGTATGCTGAAAAATGATACTCGTTCTCTTTCTCTGTCTTCCCTTCTTGAATCTATTAATTTATCCACTCCTTCGTTAAACGCCACTCACCATTTTCCAAACAGTACCCCGACACTTTTAGATTTAATAATAGTTTCCTCTCTTAAGCATGTAGCTAAGCATGGGCAATGCGCGGCGGATGCTTTTTCGTATCATGACCTAGTATTTCTGTCTTATATGGTTCGACCTCCAAAAGCCAAACCTAAAATAATTTTGCAACGCAATTTTGAAGGTATGAATCTGTACAACCTTCGTCGTGATATCAAACTTATTGACTGGGCTCCTCTACTAAGTAGTGCTAATATTAATGAAAAGTACAATTTTTTTGTTTCCCATTTAATTGCAATTTACGACACTCATGCTCCGGTTAGGAGAGTTAAACTCAAACATTATCCTTCGCCTTGGCTCAGCGATAATCTTAAAATTTTAATTCACCGGAAAGCTGCTGCTAAAACTAGGTATAAAATTAAATCTACATCGTACAATCTAGAAAAATACAATTCTCTTCGCAACCAATGCAACAGAATGTGCAGGGATGCTCAACGTCGTTTTATCCACAAATCAATCGAAAATGGTGAACCGGCAAAAATCTGGAAATTCCTTAAAACCTTGGGCATCGGGAAATCTCAGTCGACAGCCAATCGTAATCTGAACATGGATTTACTAAATCAACACTTTTCTGCTTCATCAATGTTTGACAAAACCATAAAAACCAACACGTTAGACTCACTTTCAAAATTATCAACTCCCGGTTTCGCTCCATTTGTTTTCACTAAACTATCCAATTCCGAAGTTGAGAAAATCATCAGATCTATTACGTCTGACGCAGTTGGTGGTGACTGTGTGAGCCGTAAAATGCTCCTGCCTATCCTGGATGATATCCTACCAATAATAACCCATATTTTAAATTTTTCCCTATCTACTGGTGAGTTCCCTTCTGCCTGGAAGGATGCGCGGGTTATTCCTTTACCAAAAAAATCCAACCCAGCATCCTTCTCAGACTTTCGTCCCATATCCATATTGCCTTACCTCTCCAAAGTACTCGAGCGCGCTATACATAGTCAACTCAGTAATTTCCTTTCTAAAAATAACCTCTTAAATCCTTATCAATCTGGGTTCCGTCCTGGCCACAGCACCACTACAGCGCTTGTATATATCACTGACAATATTAGAGCTGGTATGGAGGCAGGTTGCGTTACTATTCTTTCTTTGTTAGACTTCAGTAATGCCTTCAATACGGTCGACTTTGATATACTTCTTGGCATTCTACGTTCTATTAATGTTTCTTCTACTGTCATTCAATGGTTCCACGATTACCTGTATGGTCGCCGCCAACAGACTTGCATCGATGATTCCACATCCTCTTGGTGCAACCTTGTTTCTGGCGTACCACAGGGAGGCGTGCTTTCCCCGTTGCTTTTCTCTCTATATATTAGGTCTATTTCTGATGATCTCCTTTCATATTACCATTTATATGCTGACGATCTTCAGATCTATACACAAACCACCATTGACGATTTGCCTCGGGCCATATATAGACTTAACTGCGATTTAAATTGTATTAGGTCTTGGACGATGTCGCATGGGTTAAAGGTTAATCCTAGCAAAACCCAAGTTGTCATTGTTGGCAGTTCTAGGATGATCTCTAAAATAAATCTAGGACTACTTCCACCAGTAGAATTCGACAAAGTTAAATTACCTTTCCTTAAGACTGTTAAGAATCTGGGTATTTATATCGACAGTAACTTTACATGGGATCCTCAGTTACGCGAGGTGAGTCGTAAAATATTCTCATCGGGTGGCTCTCTCAGAAGACTAAGGAATTTCCTTCCTACGGCTACCAAAACTGCGCTCGCTCAGTCACTTCTGCTACCAGTTCTAGATTATGCTGATGTCAGTTATCTGGATTTATCTGAAAACCAGCTAAATCGCTTAGAACGTTTGCAAAACTATTGCATAAGATTTGTTTATGGCCTGAGGAAATTCGATCATATTTCGGAATATCGTAATAAGCTCAATTGGTTGCCGATTCGACACCGCCGAAACTTGCACATTGTGTCTTTGCTATACAATGTTCTATTTAATCCCTACTGTCCACTTTACCTCAAGGAACATTTTGTATTTTTAAATAACCTACATAATAAAAACCTGAGATCATCTGAAGACTTGACTTTAGCAATTCCGACGCACAGTACTAAGTTTGTCGACAAATCATTTAAAGTTGAAGCTTCTCGTTTATGGAATGCATTACCAGTATCTATAAGGCGCGCTCAAACACTAGATTCGTTTAAATTGCGAGTGAGAGGACACTATATGTCGCTGGCTGCTGCTGAATCCTAATGCAGTCACAATTTATGCTTACTTGTGTGTAATATTTTTCTATATTGCCTCTAGAATAGTTATTAACTTGTTTATATATTAATTATATTGTATCTTATTAATACATTTATTATTAGTCGTAGTATTTATTATTAAAGTTATGTGCACCACAGCTGCCATATTATAATTAGATCACTATGTCCATCCCTAAGGTTGTCTGGAAGAGATCGCTCTTAGCGATAAGACCGCCTCTTGTGCTCCGTTGGTCATGTTACTTCCTGTATTATTATGTCCTTTAATTTGGTGTACAATAAAGTGTATTCTATTCTATTCTATTCTATTCTATTCATTTGTCACTAGCACCTTTACGGTGTAATGGATATTGAATCAAAAGGGAGTGGCTTAATGACGTCGGAGTCTGACCAATATGAAAGAATGGAAGAGGAAACATACTGCGCCGACCCCAGATAGACTGGGAACGGCACGGAGAAGATGAGCGGTTCTTGTTTTGCACTTTGCGTACCCTATATATCGGGCAATCTCCCTTAGTCGACTTTTAAGACACCCATGGGATGAGTCGGGACTGGCCAATTCTACGTAATTTTTTCGTTCCCAAGCCAGCATCGTCCCTGCAAATAAATTGAAACACTCAACGCCATCTTCGGGATGTAGTACACCAATAAGTGCTACATTTTTATTTAGTAGTTTATTCATATGGTAAAAGATGGCGCTGTAATCAATAATGTTGATGAGATGTCTGAAATGAAAAGCAATAAGGCTATGGAATTTCATTCTTTATTAAAATATCAGTTTGTAAAAAATCATTACCCTGTATTTCCTTATTCAATTGATTAATATTAGTATCACATTGGTTTGGTGTATCAACTATTTCGTCTAATAAAGCTAAAACTTTTCTTCTAAAAGCTCTCATTTGACTTTCGGTCAACTCATTAACTTCTGGCAATAAACTAAGGAGAAACATTTTTCTGGAATCGTCGAATTTCTCAACATTTTTACGTTGGACGTATTTTGAATATGACTCATGTGTGCGTACCCTTTTTCTTGGAGGTTCATTGTTATGAAATAAATCTAGTTCAATTAAATGTGGAGACTGCCCGTAGTGCCCGTTCTCTATTAGGTTTTCTATATTTTCTTCATCTGTATCTCCATCAATTGGCGGTAGCACATTAATGTGTTTAGGAATAAGTTTTATGAAAGGTAACACAAATTCCATGTCTTCATGTAAATAATACTTTTTCTTAACAGACCCATCTGGGTTTGGTCGTAAACTCCTTATAAATCCGTAGCGCAAATTTTTCCATTTTTCTTTACATTCCGCAACTGCAAAATGAATCGTGTATAGAGTAAGTATTTTAATGTTGATAATAATTATATTATCCGCATGTATTAGGTACGAAATCAAATCAATCAACCACTTTAATCCTCACATAGCTGTACCTACCAAGTAGTAAATTAATAATTAAGTACTAGTTTGACTAACACTAGTAATTACTGTTTCAACTTCATTCTTAGTTTCGACTACTCGGAGAACAATATTTACTATTGATAGTAAACTTAAATGCTCTGCAGTTAGGTTCATAATTGCTAATGACACTTATTACCAACTGAACGATGTCGTTCAAAACGGCTTGGTTCACAGAATAAATGATTAATACAATAACAAAAGTGACATTGTAGAGTCTGGTGGGACGATTTTACTAAGACATAAATCAGGAAAACCAATGAATATAGTTTAACTCACCAGTGAACTTGACTTCGCTCGCAACTTCTGCCCAAGCTCTGTCAGTCAATTCTTTCTTGGAATAATCAATCAAGTTGTAGTTGTAGAGACAGGGAAACTTTTCTATAGATTTCACAAGCAGCAAGTTTTTGTCGCCCATGTTTTGTATGAGTAAGTTCGACGTGACGCGGCGACGTTGCGTTGTCGCTATCTCGCGCGTGACTGGCGCTCGCGGCATTTAGTTGGCTGGGCACTTGTTGGCAACATGCATGACGCGTCGCGAACGTGGCGGGAAGCGGGTGTTGCGTTGAGTTGTTGCTATGACGCAGTTGCCTCTATACGCGGCTCGATTACAACATGGTTACCTACACATTTGCATTTGAGCGCAAGGCTGCAGACGACTGTGTTGCTTCTGCTAAACATTTTAAAGTTTAAACTAAAACCACATTAACGGATTTAACTCGCGTATATTTAGGTGCTTCGCATTGTTTTTATTTAACCCAACGTTTTCCGTTGTTTTATTTCTTTAGGAGACATACATACATCATCATCACTACCCCTTTAATGTCCCTACTGCAGGGGCACGGCCCTTCCCTATGGATGGAAGAATATAGGTATATTGGAACATAACCCACCACGCTGGCCCAGTGCGGGCGGGTATTACCGGCTGCAGATGCAACCGGGACCAACGGCTTAACGTGCCTTCCGAAGCACGGGGGAACTCGAAATAATAAATTTTTGGGCACCCATCCAATGACCGGCCTTAGCAAACATTGCTTAGTTTACGCAATCGCAGGCCAAGCGCGCTATGGCACTGCGCTAGCGAGCTCCTCACATACACTCTGGTTTCCCTTCAAAACTCACAAATCTTTTGCCCTTTTTTACAAACATACCAACACAGATACCTACATAAAGATACCTACCTAAAGCATTGAACTACTAATATATTACTAGCGTAATACGTTTACTTTATAACTCAATGACCTAAAGTATTTTTTTTTCTCCGATACTAAATTGACAGCTGCAAATGTCATGTTTTAATGTTTAGTCAACTCTTAACAATAAAGCATGACTAAAACTAGACTTAAAAGTCTATTTTTTATCTCAGATATTAAATAGACAGGTGCAAATGTTATGTTTTAATGTTTAGAGTTGACTAAACAATAAAGCATGACATTGGCACCTGTCAATAGTATGTAGTATCCGAGATAAAAAAAATAGACTTTACATATCATGTCACGCCTTTCTCCCACAGGGGTAGGCAGAGATTACTTCTTTCCACTTGCTACGATCCTTACATACTTCTTACGCTTCATCTAATCTCATCAATCTCTTCATGCATGCCCGTCGGTTTCGAGTACTCTTGACCTGGCCCTTTTTTAATAGCCTTTCAATTTGATTATGAAAGATCCGCCTAGGCCTTCCCTTTTCCATTTCTCCATTCACTTCCGCCATATAAATCCTTTTTGTCATTCTCCTTTCATTCATTCTTTCGACGTAACCAAACCATGCAAGCATTCCTTTCTCAATTCTTGTCATTACATCTTCTTTCAAACCACACCTTTCTCTTATGACAGTGATAAACAATGGATCGTGACTAGGGGAGAATCTTTAGGAAACATTCATCATCTAATTCTATACCACAAATACTTAGGACCATTTTTACGAATGTCTAGTAGGTACTTATTTATCTATACTAACTTATAGCACAGGGTTTGAAAGATATTGAGAAGCTCAATAGAAGATAACTAACGAAGTAGTTTTTGTATGGGTGACCGGAATCTCGCAACTCTCTATATTCTTCCATCCATACATCCATAAGTGTCAGTTTTATTCTGCCATTTATCATGGTCATCTAGCCTTTTAATATTCCCACTGCTGATATACTGACTTTCTCTATGGATGAGTCCATACGCCTCTCCACCACGCTGGCACAATGACCATTACAGAATTCCGCTGCAACCAACACTTTAGATGCGTTTCGACCAGAGATGTGCGAGACTGCTTTGCGAGTTGCGAGATATGTGTTTAAGGAGAGCCAATATTTACTTTCAGCCGTGTGGTGACGGCAGAGTAGAATACAATGGTCACCACCCCCATCTCTCCCGTGGGTGTCGTACAAGGCGACTAAGGGTAAAGACAGCAATGAGTAATGGGCAGCAGCAAATACAAACAAAAAAATACAAACAAGTATAAGCAAAATAGCAGCATATTACATCAGAATATGAAATTCACAGTATTGTTATGGGACTACGGAGTATCAACTCAGTAGGTTATGATAATATTAATACAAGTTTCATAAAATAATGTTGTTACAAAATATCAGCTCCATTATCTCTCTTAAAGTAATCTGTCAATGAAAACGGACTCAAATTTCCGGTTTTAAAACCGATTTATAAAAAAGAGTAGGGTAGGCAGAGGTGTTTTCACACCCACATATCCTATTTATTAGGGTGTATGTTATCGGGATCGCAAGTCGCAGATTATTGCTTCATTCATCATCATTGTCTTAACCCTTATAGTCGCCTTGTACGACACCCGCGGAAGAGATTAGGGTTTGTGAAAATTGTATTCTGACTGCCATTTATTATGCATAAACCGAAGTACCTATATGGCATTGCCTTGTGGCGACCAACCACTTTTAAGTTGACTTGTACGACACCCGGGAGAGAGATTTGGGGTGGTGTCAAATGTGTCACTTTAAGAGCTAGTGTTGACAAATAATAAGGCTCAGACATTCTATTGGTAACCATTCCACACAGTGCTAAAAGATGTCACAAAATGTTTCCAAGAAGAACTTAAATACTGATTAACTAAACACATAGCTAGACATTTGAAATAAAACAACTTTTACGGATAAGACCACGGTGATCACGGTGATCACGGGGGGACTGTGTCCCCCCGTGACCACGGCCACTGTAAAGTGATCGAAACGTCGGGTTAAATAATTAATATGCCAAACACCAAATTATACGCGAGTCTTATCCGTAAAAGTTGTTTTATTTCAAATGTGTAGTGCTCGTGCAAATATAAGAAAACAATACACATAGCTAGATTTACCAAAAGGTTGCAAAGTTCTACTTATACCACCTAGCAATATACTGTGGTTTACGTACCCAATAGATGGCTATAGGCTCCTCCCCTATTACATGGGACCTCCCATAATTGGAGAAACGTAGGTGTTAATACACCTTTGCCTCTGCTTTGTGTGTGTGTATGTATATAAAATGATTTGGACAAACATATGTCACTAATTGTACTGCCAATAGTCTTAATTTATAATAATTAAAATTAAGACTATTGGTAGTAAAATTATATACCCTTTTTAAATATCTAATGATGTGTAAGTTAATATAGGTACTTGGAATATCCATAAAACCCATACATACCTTTAATAATCTCCAGGAATTGTTTTTTATGTGTTTTGCTTGTTACTGGTCCCGTAGCAATTTGCTACGAAGCTTTTATGTCTACAGATTAGATAGAGATGTAAATTAAAACAATCCAGCTGTCATAATTTTGATTCTTTCGACATCGTGGTTAATTTTTATAGATAAAATTTATATTTCCCAAGGGTACAAAAAGGAGTCGAAGCACGGTTATCACTGCCAAAGCATTGTCGACTTTAAATACGTAGTAGCTGCAATGAAATTGGCTTCTGAGTGCTTTAAGTTTTACCCCCGGTGGCTTTTTTCTTCAATGCGTTTACGTTTATGGAATTTTGAATGTTATTTTAATACTAATAAAGTGTATAATGTTGTCAAGACTCTAAGGTTTACTTTACGTCAGGTAAAACAAGGATATTAGGATTAATATAACATTATGATCCTAAGAATATAAAATAATTTATAAGGAATTATTATGAATTCATATTATGACCCTAAACAGCATCGGCTTTTTAGAATCAAATACGATTTCAAGTGAAATCTATTAAATAATAATTTCGTGTAATAGTATACACTATTCTATCGAAGTCTACTATATATCTAGATATCGAAGTCCTCCGAAACGACTTGACTTTCATGATAATTTTTTTTGTTTAGACTGTTTAGGTATTATGTAGATCTGAAAATAGGCCCCTAGGTGATAGGTAAGGCAAAGCAACGTTTGCCGGTTCAGCTAGTTTATAGGTACATAGTGTTTGAAAATCAACCCTAAATCAAATATCCCCTTAATAAAAACCGACTCATATTAATAAATGCGATATACAGACTGTTATCCTGAACCAAGCCGCGTGGTGACGGCAGAGTAGAATACAATTGTCACCACCCCAAATCTCTCCCGTGGGTGTCGTACAAGGCGCCTAAGGATAAATCAGTGATGAGGAATGGGCAGCAGCGTTCCTCTTATACCACCTAGCAATAGCAATGTACTGCGACTTTTGTGCCCGATAAATGGCAATAGCCTCGCCACCTATTACATGGGACCTAACATAATTGGCGAAACGTGGGTGCTAGTTCACCTCTGCCTACCCCTTCGGGGATATAGGCGTGATTTATGTATGTACTTATGTATCCTGAACCATGAAAATGGATCTATCGGTTGGTGTACACTTTGTTTTTCCTACACTCACGCCAAATTTTCTATACTTACTGCCAAATGTTTGAGTGTTGAAGATAAAGTTAGATAGAATACAGACAAGATTTGTACCTTAAAGATCAGACAGAACATAATATTGCTTAACAAATACACATAAATTCTCAGGGAGAACCACTATAGCATTAGTCAATCTCACCTGAAGTGTATTAAGCTGATGATGTTCGATGAGAGCGCGGCTAATCATTTGCGTCGGAGTTGCTTATTCTGTCATTATCGATTACTTCCAATCGGAACAGTCAGGTTTCCTTATTCTCAATGTACAAATTTTCGTCTCGTTCGCTTCGTTAATACTGATATTTCGCGCTATAAGTAATAATTCAAATTAGTAATAGATGCAAAGTAAAAAAAGACTGGTCAGATGCCAGTTAAGCCAGCAGAAACGGAAATCTTTTGTTCCAAAGTGTACAGCACAGCTTTGAGTCTTACGCCTTTCATAATGCGGTCGACTTTCTTTGCGGGCACTTCGGAAAAATGTTAATGAATCAAAGGTTTAATAATATGAATGTAGGCCGATTGTGCATCAACGATGATGTACAACAATGGACGCATGACGATAAAATTAGATATTCAATAACGGGAAGGGGGTCGGAGGTCCGCCATTTTGGAGTTTCGGCCTAGAGGGGGCTACGGGCGAAGGGGGACGCGCATGCGTACAGCGTCGAACCCGCACCCTGTTGTAGGGCCGGGACCTCTGCCGGAGTCATGTCAAAAAACACGTTATTCTCGCCCCTCATTCTACTAACCTAGTACGTCTCAATATAAAGGATTAATGATAAGTTCACGGAGTTTCTTCGATTGTGGTCTCAATAGGGTTTGAGCCGCGGCAAGTGTTTCCACATAGTCAATTGCAGGCTCCCGAACAATGACAGGAAACGGCTGATAGCAGCACTTTGTGACTCATTTATTTCGAGTGATATACTAGAGAATTTTATTAAAACTCTCAATGGACATCTTCTTAACAAGAATTTGGAACTAGTGACAGTTAATGTGTACAGATTGAGTTCTATGTGAGTGAAATTAATCTTGGTCAGATTCCAACTGGGACGGATATAACAATGGGATGACAGCAAATAAGGATTCATGGAAAAGGTTTGGCGTCGTGTCGGCCTCCATTCCTCCCGGAAGAAGAGGGATGGAAGTGGCACCAGCCGGGAAGTGACTCCCGCCGCCCCCCAGGAAGCTGAGTACCAGAACATCCACACCCTAAGAACAGCTGATTTGATAAGACAGAGGCAAGGGGAAGAGAAGTCGACTCTGCGTTCCTCTTACATTATAAGGAACGGGGATAACTTTATACTGGTCGAGCGACGCCGTAGAAGACGTCGCCGTAGTGGTACCAGGGCTTCATCAGGAAGCCGGCATCACACGCCGCCTGTCGAGGAGACCACTCGTACTGAACAGAAACGGAGGCCCCCCGCTCGACTGAAGATCTTTGGCATACAATGGCCATTGCATTCTAGCGATTCGAGGTACAGTATACATTTTATACTAGGTGTAACGGAAGGTGATATTTAAAGAGGCTGTTCAGGTCATCAAACTGAACAACTTTCATTAAGAAACCAACATCAACATCTCAAAAAAAAAAAGAATTTCCCCAAACTAAACCAAGAACCAGCTGACATCAGTTCGTATGGGGGAGTGATTTTTTTTGAGATTTTGATGTTAGTGTAATAGTGAAAGTTGTTTAGTTTGATAGCCTGAACAACCTCTTAAAATATCACTGCACCTTTCTGTCAGAACCCGTAGTAATAGTCCAGTCACTTCGACACAAAACAATCCATCCATTCAATGTTGAATTCAAAATTGTTGATGAATTTGCATTCGAATATGCTGAAACCTTTGGGTTCGAATCGTTTTGCCTACCGCAATACGGTAGATTGCTGGATTTGATTACAATACCACGGCTTTCTTAATGTAAACATGCAGCGGCACACTTGAATTTGAGGCAAGGCAAAGATAAGACTGAACTGCAAGAAATGCATAAATCATTTACTCAGTTGTACGATTTAACGATTGTCAGTCAGTTATTATCATAAGTGTATATATCTATGTGCACATACAGTTGCGTTGCTTTGTCTAAGGACTATAAATACTTTGTAGATCGATATATTCCTGTCGCCGAGATCCTGAAATATCTAGAATTAGGCCATTGTATTTCGAAGTACCTAAATAGGGATGTGAATGTTCAATACGCTCTACCTTTATTCCAAATACCGTATAGTCCAGTTTTGTTTCATGAACTATGTTTTGGTTTTTCGTCATCATCGGGGATGCATCTTAAAAACGCATTTCCAATTGTAACGATCATATTTTAGCAGAATACAAGGCACCTTCCAAGTAACCCATCCCTAATGCAATGGTCGCTAAGGCTAGATGATGTTATCATACGTAAATAATATTAGGTATACTACGCCTATTTATCTCCGAAGTGGTTTATTACCCACATTTCCCCAAGTAAGTATTGTCCCGTATACTGAAACATATTATTTATTATTACATACATACATAAATCACGCCTTTATCCCCGAAGGGGTAGGCAGAGGTGAACTAGCACCCACGTTTCGCCAATTATGTTAGGTCCCATGTAATAGGTGGCGAGCCTATTGCCATTTATCGGGCAAAAATGTCGCAGTACTATTGCTAGGTGGTATAAGAGGTACGCTGCTGTCTATTCCTCATCACTGATTTATCCTTAGTCGCCTTGTACGACACCCACGGGAGAGATTTGGGGTGGTGACAATTGTATTCTACTCTGCCGTCACCACACGGCGGTTATTTAACTCAAAAAACGCATCAAATTATTGTAAATTAAGTTTCAGAATCAGACATAATGCTTGCTGTACGATCTCTTCAGATTTGAGCATCACATTGGGTCGTGATAGTAGACTGATAATTAAAAATCATCTGTTCAAAGTCCATTCGTATTCAAATGTTACTGAAGGTGAGACGAGCTGAAAAGGCGAATACCCATAAGTCTTGAATATTCATACTTTATTGTAATGAGACTTAGATTCTAGAAGTCTATCGTTGTAGCTATTTCTGTTCAAATAAGAGTTTTTGTGTCTTACAAGGTATTTATAATAGGAAGTTGTTGATTTCTATCTGACCTAATCATTAAAAATAATATTAATTAACTGTAATACTGTTTTTAATAAAAATATTATTTTCTTTCCTTCATTGTTTGTTCACCTCTGCCTACCCCTTCGGCGATATAGGCGTGATTTATCTATTATTTTTATGTTTTACATTTTTTTTCTTTTAGCGTGTTATGTTAGGACGCCGTCTAAATATGTTTTGTTTAAGTAAATGATAAATTAATTTTTATTTTAAGAAAAAGAAAACTCCTTATTTTTTACTATGGGTTAAGAGGTCGAGAGAAAGCTCTTAGCATTCCATGTATTCACCATGCGGGTGCCGGGTCCATAGTGTATCAAAGGGGAAACTCAGGACCATCGTTTGAGACTTGTGACACACATGTAGGTGTGTCACATCACAACATGTCAACACTCACTTTCGCCATCTATTGCCAGTTTTAATAGGCAACTAAAGTACACCTAAGATTACTACATTCATCGTCAAAATAAACGGTGGACCACCCTCTGTCGAAAGTAAAACTAAACAGGAAAGACCTTATTTGACCTTGTTTTAGATAGGGGTCTTATATCATGCGAGTAACGCACAATTATGATGGTACAGATGGTAATTATAATTAATAATACTTTATTGCCACTTAAACACGACGTTAACTTGTGAGATCCACACTACTCGTAGGCAAGCCTATACCTTGGATCTCAATACGAGTTCCAGAATATAAAAGTCGGCTCATATTAATTAATTACTGCCGCACTCAGACGTCTCTCAATTACCGTTAATGAGTACTTAATAAAAAAATGACAATTCAAAACTCGTCGCTATTCTTGCTGGTATAGATTAAAATTATTTTTTAATTAAAGCATTAAGTAACTCATTAAAGTTATTTGACGTCTCTGAGTGCGGCAGTTTCTGCCGCACTCAGAGACGCCAATAACGTTAACGAGTACTTACTGTAAAAAAATGACAATTCAAAACTAAATGCTATTCTTGTCGGGTCCATGGTCTAGATTTGAATGAAATTTTTATGACTCATTAACTTTAATTGACGTCTCTGAGTGCGACAGTTAGACGTCTTTACTTAAGTCTCCCATCCCATGCTGGCCTGTCCGGCTAGCATGCTAACCCAAGTCATGCTAGCCGGGTTGGGGTGCCGTAAAAATCGACTAAGGGTTTTCCGGTATAGACCAATAAACACATTGGGGCACCTGAATGGGTGGAGGGCAAACCACCAACAACAACATACCCAAAGAGGGTTAGTTGCAGGCAGGCGGTAAAACCTGAGCCTTGAGCAATATGGATTGGAATGTTGTCATCCCAATAACTCTCTCCGTTCATCTCGACATGGTTCTTTGGTCCTTTCCGTCTCTTTTCTATACATTCATTCATCACTGGCACCTTTCCAGTGTGATAATCATATGAATTAAAAGGTAATGAATGGCTTGATGACGTCTGACCGATATTAATGGAACAGGAAACATACTGCGGCGGCCCCAATAGACTGGGAACAGGGCAGGAAGAAGAAGAGTGGTCTTTACTAAATGTTAAGTACCGTTATTTTAAGAAAGAACTAGGTCTTCAGAAGTTTACGAAACCGACGGGCATGCATGAGGAAATTTATGAGATCGGGCGAAGCGAAAGAAGTAGGTATGTAAGGATCATAGCAAGTTGAGAGAAGTGATCTCTACCTACTCCTACTCTACATCTACCTACTCCTACTCTACATCTACCTACTCCTACTTTACCTACTCTAGCCTACCCATGTGGCTAAAGGCGTGACTTATGTATGTGTCGTGGCCAAATCGTAGAATTATTTATGATGTGGCCGACCATTTCATGAAATGGTCAGCTAAAACTGACCATGGATATCATTGAAACGTCAACGTTTGATGATATGTCCATCCACGTTTGGCCATATCGACAATGTAGTTAATGTTTGGTATTTTTACGTTCACTCGTTTTTTGAGTGGCTTGAACGTAAAATTCTAGTAATTTGATGTCGTAACGACATTTCTCTTCACTTTTATCTTATTATTAATAGTTTGTTTATTAGGATAATTGTCCGCCGCCATGATGCATCACTAATTCTATTTACTCCGAGATCACTAAAAACAAATCGAAATAAGCGCCTCTTACAGTGATTAATGTAACTATTTTTAGCTGGTCTTTCATGAAATGCAACCATTTCATCGGTCGGCCACATCATGAAGTGATGAATTCTACGATTTGGCCACGACATATGTATGTTACTGTTTTGTTAAAAATTAAAACCCTGTACGTTTTTTTACATTAAGGCACACGTCGATCACCCGCCGATTCTGCCGAGGCCGCCGTTCCAGGGAGGACAACGAACTCTACCGCTCCAACAGCTTCAAGTTCGAGAGGTTCACGAGGGAGCCCCCGGCTGATGAGTTCGCCTCCGGTTCACAGGTAAGTGGTTTACGGGGTCACAACACAAGTTGATTCGACTACGACATCGATGCGAGAACATGTCATCTTCCATGATAGCCTGGGAGCGAAAAAAGAATGTAGAATGTCTTTGGGTGTGCTAATGTTGGCAAACCGCCAACAACAGCATACCCAAAGAGGTACAGCCGGGCTAGAGTGCCGTAAAAGTCGACTAAGGGAGATTGCCCGGTATAGACCATTAAACACTTTGGGGCAACCAACCAACAACAGCATACCCAAAGAGGGTTGGTTTCAGGCAGGCGGCCGGCACTAAAAATCTAAGCAAAAACCTTGAGTATTATGGATTGGGATATTGTCATGTCAATCACTCTCCGTTCATCGATTTTTCGAAAATCTTGACATGGTCCTTTACGTTTTTTTTCTGTACATTTATTCATCACTAGCCCCTTTTCCGGTGTGATAATGATATCAAAGGTCAGTGAATGGCTTCATAACGTCTCACCGATTTAAATGGAAGAAAAAATGTACTGCGCTGATCCCAGATAGACTAGGAACAAGGCAGGATGAAGAATAACCCCTTACTGCCGCACTCAGAGACGTCAAATAACTTTATTGAGTATTTAATGTCAAAAAATTTCAATTAAATCTAGACCATAGACCCGGCAAGAATAGAGACTAGTTTTGAAGTATCATTTTTTGACATTAAGTACTCATTAACGTTATTTGACTCTGAGTGCGGCAGTAAGATACACAAATATTTTATTTGGAAAACTGTTATTGTTATTAATAAAAAATACCATTGAAAAAATATGTTTACCATAGTCACCACCCCCACTCTCCCGCGGGTGTCGTACAAGGCTACTAAGGATAAAGACAGTGAAGAGTAGGTGAGGCAGTAGCGTTCCTCTTATACCACATACACCTAGCAATATAATGTGATTTACGTGCCCGACATTAAAAAAATTAAAATGCTTGAAAATAAACACTCGAAACTATTCAGTAGCTCTCAGCTGAACTTGTTCTGACAACTTAATCACTTGGCTATAATTAAGGATGGTACATTGCTTGAAGCAATTTATGCAAATGGTGCAAGGTAGCAAGCTGCCGTGAATAAAGGAGGACTAGTAGTAATGAAACTCCCTACATGCTAAGGATTTAAATGGAATCTAATTAAGGACGGCGGAAGTTCTGAGAGCAATATACATCACATCATACATTTTTATTTAAATATTACATATACACATAAAAATCAATACAATACAAACACTATATAGCACACAAGAAGAAAGAACAAGAAGCAAGAAACAGCACAATAGGCGGTCTTACTTCTAAATAGCAGTCTCTTCTAGTCAACCATAGGAGTAAACATAATAGGCGATATATACATAAATCACCCCTTTTGACCTTAAGAGGTAGGCAGACGAACCCTGCTGCCCATTACCGCTGCTCTGCCGTTACCACACAGCACTATAAATACATACACATATACATACATAAATCACGCCTATATCCCCAAAGGGGTAGGCAGAGGTGAACTAGCACCCGCGTTTCGCCAATTATGTTAGGTCCCATGTAATAGGTGGCGAGCCTATTGCCATTTTTATCGGGCACAAAAGTCGCAGTACATTGATAGGTTTTATAAGAGGAACGCTGCTACCCATTCCTCGTCACTGTTTATCCTTAGTCGGCTTGTACGATACCCACGGGAGAGATTTGGAGTGGTGACAATTGTATTCTACTCTGCCGTCACCACACGGCACACTATAAATACGACATTATGTTTTATTATTTTGACAAAAACTTGTATACAGTTACACTCTACTAAATATAATTTATAGTATCCTGTTCTAATTCATAAACAAATAATTATACTTATTTATAATTGATTTGGATTGAAAGAAGTTTTGTAGAAGAAATATATGTTAACAAATAATTGGATGGAAATAGTCACTGCCGAGGGGGGAATGTTCAATGAATTGTTGATGCGGAAAAAGGACACGAATAACCTAAACCGACAGACAGAACAGTGACTCATCCTATAACCTCATGAATCCTGGGAATTACTCATTATGTAGTCGGGAATATTAAACGTGATTAATTATTTTAGCACAATGAAATTCATTACAAAATATTAGTCTAAATAATTGTAGGTACTGTTATCATTATCATTATCTATACCTAGTTTATTGTCCGATGAATGTACATTCTCAAAGTTTAGGCCATTGAACTACTATTACTAGCGTCTTATAACTCAATGGTTTAGGCTAACGTTTTACAGCCGCAAAACAAGAACAGTGTAGCCCATTTCTCATATTTGTTTTAACCTCAGTCGCCTTGTACGACACACGCGGGTGATATTGGGGGTGGTGACAATTGTAACCTGCTCTGTAGTCACCATATGCCATTACAAAATATCCCTCTTGTGTCATTATTTTCGCTCTTATTACAATCCATTAACATTCAGTGAAACTGACTTCGGTCGTCTTTTACATACATATATAAATCATGCCTTTATCCTTGAAGGGGTAGGCAGAGGTGGAAAAAAAACACTCACTTTTCGCCAATTAAGTTAGCCCCCTTGTAAAAGGGGAGCGAGCCTATCTATTGCACTCTCTCGGACAGGTAAATCGCAATGTATTACTAGGTATAAGACTACTTACTTGTATAAGAGGAATTATTATTTACCCATTGCCAATTACTCATTGCTGTCTTTATCCTTAGTCACCTTTTACGACACCCACGAATTGCAAACCGAAATTTATATTTTTCTCGTCTCCAATCGATTCGATTTCAATATCATATTTCGCACAGATTACAAAGAGAGCTAGATTTAGGCGGCGCTGAGTATGTAGCGGCCCTTCAACATGTATACAGCGTCTGAGGACCCCGCTGTATATAGAGGCAAGGCTCTCCATATGAAAGCGTCAACCTCTTATCTAAGATGAGCCATCTCTCCTACAAAGAGTCTACTTTAACCGGCTAGGAGCAAAGGATTTCCGTAAAGGAATTCTCTATTGAGCGCTACAGGTAAAAATATCGGGGAAACTCTGTGTAGTTATTGCGAAACGGGAGTTGGATATCGACACTATTAAATGAGATCATATCTTTGTGTCAGGAGTTAAACGGCGCTTCGGCACGCGATAGTTGTTAGGTTATTGTTTGTAAATTTCAGCAGTAACAGCATAGTGAACAAGTTACAGCATAGTCAAGTATTATTGAACTATACAAAACTGCCAATTAACTCCAAACGATTGTCAACCTTAAGAGTAAATACTCTGTAAATTAAAGCTGTAAATTTTAGTACAAAAAGAGATTTTTCACCCAGTAAACATAGTCCAATTTTAATAATTTTTGGATATGTTGTAAATATAATATAAAACTAGGTTCTGACGTTTTTATTTTTACTAAATATTGCTTACTATAAAAGTTGTTAGCATAGAAATATCTTTATTTTTGACATACAAATATCTTCTCGAGGATATATATTTTTTTTATTCAACTAAACCGAATAAATAAAACGAAAAACGTAGGTACCTACTGACTTAGATTAAGATGTACTGAATCTAAATGAAACAAATAGTGCTGTGTGCTGCGCTATATTAATATAGGTCTCGAAATCACGCTGCTTAGCAAGGTCTCTAAGGCTCAAAGGCTCTTTTGACCCATTTTTTTTATATGTACAAGTATATACTTCAATTCCGAATGTTTAACCCCGATCCCCACCTGAAGTTTGTGTGGTATAATAGGCCCATTTCTGTTGGTTATACACAGGGAATAGAGTTCAAGAAATTAGTACTACCAACATTATGAGGTCGACTTGCTCCAGAAAATTAGATTATATTCCGCTCACAGAATCACCATTTTGCTTTGAGCAAGTTAAGTGTCAAAAAGGGCTTCTTATTACGTTACGAAGTTTCTGCAATAGAGTGTGAGCCTATTGTAAGTTACTGTGCAAGTTTTGCAAGCTGATGAGACCCCCTTATATTTATAGTCCTAGATCGCATTTAACGTCACCCGCAGCAGATATATTGGTTGTTGGCAATCGCATTACACATACCAATCAGTTATTTTCAGTTTTGCAATTGAATAATAAGATGTCTCTAAATCTTTTGAGACAATAACTTTTGAATGACACAAACTTACGTGACCCCAGTCTAATCCCTTCATAACAGAACTACCACGATGTAAAAAATATCGGAATATGATGGCTTTTGGTCGCTCGCATGTAGCAAGGATGAGTACTGACTAGTTAGGGATATTTCGGAAGCGATTGAAGCAAACTACAACAGGAGAATCGCACCTTGGCATCTGAATCTTATCGAAACTTTCATAATCAAATTGAAAGTGTCATAAAAAGAGCGAGGTTAACAGTACCCAAAACAGAAAGGGCATGCACGAGGACATTAATGAGATTGGATGAAGCGAAAGAAGTATGTTAAAATCGTAGCAAGTGGAAAGAAGTAATCTCTACCTACCCCTATGGGAGAAACGCCCTATGTATGTATGTTTTTAAAATAACACCACGGAGTGTTAGGTGAAAATTCCACACAACACGCCACATAAAAGACGAGAGCCTCTTTTCATACATAATGTTAGTGCTATCTTGAGCGATGGAAATCCGGGGCCGTCAGCACTCGTTATGCATATTCAACAGAATATTTAGGCTTTCCGAGCGGTCTTGCCAGTATGTAGGCTGAAATGTATATTTGGGGTCTGCTTTCCGGTTAAGTACCATGTAATATGAGTCGTTCAAGACAATTTTGCAAATTGCAACTTTACGTTGTTAAGTGCTAACAAGTGTACTCAACAATTTAAAAAAAATTCGACAAGGACGATCAATGACGGATTCGGCGGCGGAATCAGCCGAATAGTCAGGTCCCGAGTTCTAATCCTGGTAGGGGCAAATATTAGTGTCAGACATTTGTCCTAGAGTCATGGTTGTTTACATATCACACACCTAGATCTAAACAGAGTCAACTTTAAAAAAAACCAAAAACTGATTACAGTGTTCCTGTGCAGTGCAGGAGTTTTCTTAATAGATATATGCTTTACAAATCAACTAGTGGAGATTTTTTATGTCTGTTTTATTGGTCGATAGGTAGTGATTCAAGGAATGCGGTGGTGAGCATAAGTTTAAAAAGGGAAGTGTTAGCTCCCTTTAGATCTGGGGGTGCGATATGTTTATGTAGTATAGTAAAGATAAGTGTATTGCCCTCTATGCTGGCCTGGGAGCGAAGGAATAACGTAGAATAGGCTAGCCCCGACTCATCCCGTGGGTGTCGTAAAAGTCGACTAAGGGAGATTGCCCGGTGTAGACCAATGGCACCTTGGGGCACCCGAATGGTGGAGGGCAAACCACCAACAACAGCATACCCAAAGAGGATTAGTGTCAGGCAGGCGGCCGGCTGTAAAACCTAAGCCAAACCTTTAAGCAGTATGGATTGGAATGTTGTCATTCCAATCACTCTCTCCGTTCACCGGTCTCACGACATGGTCCGTTCCGTCTCTTTTCTATACATCATTTTTCATTCATCACTAGCACCTTTACGGTGTGATGGATGATATGAATCAAAAGGGAGTGGATGGCTTGATGACGTCTGACTGATATGAATGGAAGAGGAAACATACTGCGGCGACCCCAGATAGACTAGGAACAGGGCAGGGAGAAGAGTAAAGATAAGTGTATTATTACTAAAATTCTAGTCTAGTACCCTAGGTATCCACTATAACACAATGCTAGGTAAACTGTGTAACATGATGATGTCGATGTAAAATATTAATTGGAGAATAAAAAAATATTGGCGAAAGGTTATTATTAACAGAGATAATTTACTGTTTTATCCACACCTACCTACCTACCTTTGCTTTTCTCTACCATCTAAAAGGCTATATTTAATAAGAAAAGCGCCATCTATGGGCCTGACTAAGAACAAACCTTTGTAGACGCTTGATACGAGTATTCCGTAGAAGTTCTGGAAAATTCCACGGAGGGCGCCACTTGCTAATCAGTTGGAGACTCTACCTTATTAAGAGAGATGTCACTGCCTAAAGTCCCAGAAATAGTACCTACCTACCTACCTAGGCAATTATTATCACCTTGGTTAGGTAGGTACCTAGGTACCTATTTACTGCTAGGTACCTGCTGCGGGGTGTGTTTTCCTATTAAATGATGTGCCTATGTAATTTTTTATACGCAAAAACTTAGATTTACATTCTTATCACGTCAAGTATGTAGGTAGGTGCTTATATAATGACAACTTATAATTAAGGTTAATACATATTAAGCGTAATTGTGTGTATACATTTTATAGTGTGCCAAACCTCATCTGTAAGTTTAAGAGAAAACCATAAAAAAACAAAATAAAATGTAGAGTTTGACACAAGGAAACAAGATAGTATGTATTCACCTTACAAGATACTGCAAAGTATCCGTAAGCCTTGTAGATGGCAGAGTAGATACAATTGTCACCCCATCTCGCCTGTGGATGTCGTACAAGGCGACTAAGGTTAAAGAGAGCGATGAGTAATGGGCAGCAGTATTCATCTTATACCACCTTGGAATATACCTGTTGCGATTTATATGCCATAATAGCAAAATGCCCGCCACCTATACATACATGCAAATTTATCCTTAGTCGCCTTGTACGACACCCACGGGAGAGATTTGGGGTGGTGACAATTGTATTCTACTCTGCCGTCACCACACGGCTTACACGCCACCTATTACACGGGACCTAACTTAATTGGCAAAAAGTGGGTGTTAATTTACCTCTACCTACCCCTTCGGGGATATAGGCGTGATTTATGAAATAAGTTTTTTGGCCACTGTATACATATTGTTCGCTTTAACTGTTAACTAAATACAATTTATCTGTAATATTTCCAGTACTGTTAACTAAGATTAACTCAACTTAAGATACGTGATAATTGACCATAAAATGAATTGCCACGCTTGATTTATCAGAAAAATAATATCCTTCCGAAAATAAAGTCGAAGTTAAAAAGTTGAAAAAGGAACATGAATACCGTTAGCTGGGGTCACAAGTGCGGTATTGCAACATAAATTGTGTGCACACGTTGTGCGAGGGTCGGGACATTAATATCACATGTCCTATCAATTATGGCGGCGTGGTCACCGCCGACAACCAATCCAAGGAAAATACGCGAAAAATTTGACACACGACCCTAATTTATTCTTTGACTGAGCGCGTAGGGTTGTTACTTGTTCTTTTATATTTGTGGCATTATAATAATATTTTTTTCGTTTTTCCCTCCATGCTGGCCTGCGAGCTAAAGAATGACGTAAAATGTGTCAGTCCCAACTCAACCAATATTGATATCGCGAAAAAAAAAATCAATTACACTTATTAGCTATCTTATGCATCAGCTGATTTCATTTTCACGATTTGGATATTACTCTATTCCTGTAGTAAAAGTACCTACTAAGTTTGTATTGACGACTACCTTTACATTCATACATATATCACGCCTATTTTGCCGGCTGGGGTAGGTAAGGTAAATGAAGGTTGGACAACTACGTTTCGCCAGCCTTTTACACCTTGAAGTATTTCTACCTACTAATAAAAAAAATATAGTGTGTGAGTGTAATTTTGAGAAAAGTCGTAACAGCCCTAGTGCAATATAAATCACGTTATCCCCACCGCTGATCGCAATTGCCTCATCAACATACTAATGCGGGTAGCGCCAGATGCTCTTCCTAGTCTTGCGAGGCTGTCTGGATGGGGCTGTGAAAAAATCACTTGTTCGTTCGACTTTTACGATTTGCGATGCTACAAACACTCTTGAAGATAAAGTACAGACTAACTGCCGCACTCAGAGACGTCAATTAACTTTAATGAGTATTTAATGTCAAAAAATTTCATTCAAATCTAGACCACAGACCCGGCAAGAATAGCGACTAGTTTTGAATTGTCATTTTTTGACGTTAAGTACTCATCAACGTTATTTGACGTCTCTGAGTGCGGCAGTGAGAGTTGGATTTTTGAAATTATAACGATAACAATAACTTTTTTAGCAATTCATGGATTCACCATGCGGATGCCGGGTCCATAGCAGTCCATAGTGAGGCAGAGAGGATGTCAGTGGCAGCGCCTGGGACTTGCCACCCAGGTGTAGGTTTACGGGGCCCCTTCACAACTAGTCAACACTTACCTTCGCCACCCTGATTTCTCTCTCTGCCTAGCCATATTTGATAAGATTCCGTAGGAGTTAAAAATATCATACAAAAATAATAGTTATGTTGAAATTATACTTCTACCTACATACCTACATACATAAATCAAATCACGCCCATATCCCCGAAGGGGTAGGCAGAGGTGAACTAGCACCCGGGTTTCGCAAAATATGTCAGGTCCCATGTAATAGGTAGCGAGCCTATTGCCATTTATTGGGCACAAAAGTCGCAGTACATTACTAGGTGGTATAAGAGGAAAGCTGCTGCCCATTCCTCATCACTGATTTATCCTTAGTCGCCTTGTACGACACCCACGGGAGAGATTTGGGGTGGTGACAATTGTATTCTACTCTGCCGTCACCACACGGCCGTCACTTCTACCTGACCTCGTGAAATTATAGACATGAGTATATGATATCTCTAGTCACTACTAATCTACACTAAAGAAAGGTGTATGTGCAAAGCTAGAAAAAAGCTCTCAAAAACTAGACATGGGTACAATGAGTGAGACGCAACTGTCGTCTGCAAAAAGCCAAAGTCCCATCTACGGCACCACTTACGTTATGAGAAAACTTGTAGCAATCATTGCTCTGAGGATGCGGAGGTTTTTTATCACAGTCGGATATTATTTGAAGTTATATAAAGGAAGTAAAGGATTTGGATGTTGCTCCCTTCCCATAGTAACAGTAGTTTGTATTGACGAATACCTTTACATTCATATATACATTCACGACGTAAAACACCCATGTTCCGCCAATTATGTTACATACATACATACATAAATCACGCCCATATCCCCGAAGGGGTAGGCAGAGGTGAATTCTCACCCGCGTTTCGCCAATTATGTTAAGTCCCATGTAATAGGTGGCGAGCCTATTGCCATTTATCGGGCACAAAAGTCGCAGTACATTGTCAGGACGGTAGTATAAGAGGAACGCTGCTGCCCATTCCTCATCACTGATTTATCCTTAGTCGCCTTGTACGACACCCACGGGAGAGATTTGGGGTGGTGATTATGTTAGGCAATTATGTTAGGTCCCAAGTAATCGGCGGCGAGCCTATTGCCATCTATCGAGCACTTAAATCGCAGTATATTGTTAGGTGGTATAAGAATAATGCTGCTGCCATTACTCATCGCTGTCTTTAAGCTTTAATTAAACATCAATACATACCTACCTGCTCAGACAAAAAAAAAGCTGTTCTTGCCTTAAGCTACGATTATTACATAATGACGGCTGGTCTTGTAGTGTGATACCTATCAGACCACACCTACTATCACTCTATCACACAACCTGTGAGTGCAAGAAATGTTTATTTAATTATTATTGTAATTATTAAACATTTCTTGCACTCACAGGTTGTGTGATAGAGTGATAGTAGGTGTGGTCTAATAGGTATCACACTACAAGACCAGCCGTTCTTGTAGTGTGATACCTATCAGACCACACCTACTATCACTCTATCAAGACCAGCCGTTCTTGTAGTGTGATACCTATCAGACCACACCTACTATCACTCTATCACACAACCTGTGAGTGCAAGAAATGTTTATTTAATTATTATTGTAATTATACTTTGAAAATTGTGCAAAACGTTCCAGCATTTTTCTGCGACAAAATTCGTCCATTCTGGTGCCAACATTGTTAAGCGAGAATGAACAATGATAATAATCCTCATTAAGCTCATGCATTCCCGATAGCGATCATCTGCATACCATTACCTGTTCGAGTAGTTTTAACGTGGTTACGTTTGCATTAACTCCACCGGCCCTTCGGGTATATGTAATCAAGTTTGGGTATAGGTTGTAATTGAAAATGTCTGAGCTGGTGTTCATTTTCCACTAATTAATAGGTGTGATGACGCCATGACGATGCCTCCCCTGTCCCTAGGTACGCAATATAAGCACGCTTCGTTTCGGATGTCTAAAGTGATTAAAACTGCTTGCAATCAAGAGGGGTATTTTTTATATAATCGATTTTTATATTAAAGTAATTTTAGCATTTATATCAATGTTTTCCGTGCAAGGAATGGCAACATTGCGTATAATCTCAATTATACAATCGTCTATATACACTCGTTAAATCATATTCCATAATGTCTTTAATTGTATTAACTTAACATAACATTCTAGCACAGAAATTATTCTAACAGCCGGTTGCACAAAGCTTTCCATAAAAGTGTCATTAGTTATAGAGACATTAGTGCTAATGTTTTCATTAAATCTAAAGTTGCACAAAACATTATCAGCTCCACATATAAGTCCATTAAAAGTCCGTTCATTACAAAGACAACCCCTTATTATTGAATGATTTTTTTTTTGTAAAGTGTGAATTTGGCTGTTGTTTCCTTTCACTGCTTGTATCACAGTCATGTAATGTCCTTGTATGGTTCATACATATATGATATGATATTTTGTGAAAAAATATGCTAACTGGCAGATTGAATCGCACATAAGTCAACCGGGGCTTGTTTTAGTCATTTTTACGACCTCAACGATTCCGTGGGTCCGTCGTACATTGTCAAACGGAGTAATTTATTATAACGCCCGTTCGCTGATCTTATCTGGATTCGTACTTTATTGTTGTTTTGCCGACGCCCGTTTTGGTAAACTCATAGAGTGATCCTGACGCTCGCTTGTGTAGAATTAGTTGCCGTTTTTAGTTTTGAAATTCAGATCACAGTTCCTTTTAAAACGGGTGTGGTAAAATCTAAATATTGTGACTCATTTTTATATACAGTTGTAATGATAAATTGCCACCTTAATCCTGTGTATTTTTTAAACACCGACAATGCTAAAAAATACACGGAATTTTCGCAACACCGACAAAGCTTTATATATGAGCCAATGAATCAGTTAAGTTGATGAAAAGAGGTCATTCTGATTTTGTTACTCAGATATTATCAATAAGGATAGGTGAATATGAAAATTTAAGTAATAAGCAGGAGAATGTAGCGTAACATGTAAACATCAAATACCACGTAGAATTGATGACTCAAAATGTACATATTACTCCCTATATTAATACTATAATTAATTAATGCTGATAATATTTTCTGAAATTAAATATAATTAAACATTTTCCAACTGTTTTTATTGCGATTTAAAGCCAACACAGATTTGCAGGTTTCTCTTTACCAAATAAAAGTCGCGTGTAAATTGATTCGTAGGATATTGGTAAAGTTTGTATTGACAAATCCAAAGCTTCTTACGACTGCAAGGGGAAAGTCACCCCTATCGTCGGGTATTTTGTCTTGCTGTTTAGTTTAGTTCTACCGATATTCACAACTTTATTGTGGATTAGTGATCCAATTTGTTATTGATAGGGGTTTGTTTGAATTGAACAAAATGGTTGACTAGAACTTTGGTTATCTATAGATTTATCATCATGAAGCGATCATTTCTGGATACATTACCTTTTCATTTATTGTAATTGTGAAATTACAAACTTATTGTATTGTAATTGTGAAGACAAAGGGTAGTGTAGTAGCTGTAGACAAATGTGGTATAAACAATGATTTTGGTTTGGAATGCTTGCATAAAATATATTTTATAGCATTTACATCTCGCAATGGGTTATGACAAGATTCTTAAAATTCTCTGCTAATATTTTGAAAAGTTTTTCCTGTTGTTTTTTTATCTAAACAAACTTTATAGAGTATTTTTCTTTTTGAATATTTGACTAAAATTCAATTTTGATATATCTTCTAGAATGTTGAGCCTTGATTTAAACAGAGTAACTTCAATCTTCAAGTTTCCTAATAATAGTAAGTAACTAAACAAAGTGGTTGGTTATTCTTATTATCTTTAATGCTTACTAAATTACGTGCTTCATAAATTAGATTGGGTATTTTGGTATAACCCATTATAATATATCCTCATACTACGTTAGCGTTTTATATTTGTCGACACGGCATAGAAACATTTAGAGCTCTATTGTGTAATCTTGGGTTATAGGAAAAGTTTCATCGTCGAGAGTTCATGATTAAGAGTCAATAAAGTTTAATGGGATATCTTTTATTTATTCACGAGAATAATACTGGAATCTCTGAAGTGAGAGTATTTTCAGATATTCAAATATAGGTACTTACGTTACACCAGTATATTCTATATTTATTTATTTTACTTGTATTCAGTTGATATTGTGTTAAAATGGATAAAGGCCTATAATAACGGCCACCCTAGTATTGCTGTGGTTGATGTCATATTTTCCCTCGACTTAAAAAACATGATAGGTATACTTAAATTGTACCTATAACAAATACGAAAACATTTGAATCAGTACAAGGTTATAATAAAATGACTTCCCATGCTGATTGCATTGCAGTCACGCCTTGATTCATATCTGAATCCGTACAAATAGCATCAAATCAGTCAAATTCTGCAACGGTCATATCGGTTAGCATTATTGCGATACAATCTTCGACTGTAGGACCACACGTGATGTAGATTTTTTTTTATATATTTTTGATTATAAATGAGCTTGCAATGAAAACGAGCGCGTATTATTCACAATTTTGTATTGCATTTCTAGTTGAAAATATGTTTCAGTAATGGAGTCCAAGAATAAATTGGAATAGACAGACACAGATGCATTTCAGATACGTAACAGGAGCTACCTCAAATAATATTATTCACTGCAGAAGATACAAGGAAAGAGAGCATAGGCAATCGGAATGGGATAGAAAAATAAAAAGATCTAAGAAACGGGTGAGAATCAGCCGTCCTCAGACTTTGATCTAGAGTTGCGGCTTTCAAATTTACATATTTTTCATATGCTTCTATTTGAGTTTCCACTTTGATGTCCCACGCGTGGTTTTCCGTATGCAGGATCGATATGGCATCGGGATACATCTTGTTTGTGCGTATCACAGAGATAACTAGGTTTGTTTAGCATTCGTTTCTCCTCTTTAAGGGTTAACGCTACAATTTCCTTTTGTTGAGACGGTTTTTATTTGAGCGGTGTTGTGTGATTGTTTCAGATGTCTTATAAAAGCCATTTACTAAAAATGTTTTATTCAAATCTCATTCTTTTACTGTTGTCTTTTGTATACTACTCAAATATTACATACACAACACAGGCACATAAATCATGCTTATATCAATAAGATGTTGACATCTTACGACTTGATATAGGACTTGAGTCCTATATCAAGTCGTATGTAAGACCCGCGAGAGAGATAGGGGTGGTGAAAATTGTATTCTGCTCTGAATGTATACATTGTTTTAATCATATTTTTTACGCACTTTACTAAAGTACCTATCTTAAAATGTGCAAAATATCTTAGAATTATGACCAAGGCTCCTCCATAAATAACCTGTTCTATCAAAAGAACTGTAAGCAAAAATATAAAAAATATTTCAGTAGTCGTAACGTCTCGTTATAATTAACACCGTATTGTGTACGGCGACCGAGTACGCCTTCCAGTAAATAATCGTCTGGAAGCACTTACCAAACTTTAACTGCAGTTAAACGTTTACTTTACAGTCTATTAAACTCAGCTATAACCACAGACTAAATTAAGCGCACTGTGCCATATAATATACACACATATA
Organism: Cataclysta lemnata; assembly: GCA_963931975.1. NCBI lineage: Eukaryota > Metazoa > Arthropoda > Insecta > Lepidoptera > Crambidae > Cataclysta > Cataclysta lemnata. The sequence goes on along the minus strand of OZ008353.1, from coordinate 8,032,712 downwards.
ATTTAGTCTGGTTCTTGATTAGAAGCGGTGTCATACAAACTAGGTTTGCTGGAATATTCGGAGTAATTTGCGTAGTCTGGCGTCTCGGCGTAATCAGACGCGCGTATTGTACGCGCTGTCGGATCTGTTTCATCGTGTTATTTTCTATTGAAGAGAAGACGCTTTTTAGCTGTATTGTGCCGGTATTTTCTGCGTCTGTCTTTTTTGATGTTTTCACTTTAATCAGTTTGCCTTATTTAAAGGCAAGAATATTTTTGGTCGCTAGGGCTGAAAGTGCCTTCCGAAGCACTGACGTTATATATTTTTTGATAATTTTTAGTCAGCCATTTGCATATGAATGCGCTAGATACTGAACCACCCAGTTTCTCTGGGGTGAAATCTTCCCTATTATATTTAAATGAATATTATTTGCTGAATTTAAACTTAAATATCACAAATAAATAGTATTGTTTTATTTTAACCAAGAAAGCATAACAAGCTCTTATTATAATTAAACAAATTACCAAATGTACCACTCAAGACGCTTACAAACAATTCCCACGGGGGGTTAAAATTAGAAAATCAATGAATCAGGCTTAGCTATTTCCAGACTTACGACAAGGAAATAGAGTCCAAAATGTATATAAGCAAATATACGAAGTTGAAGTAACAGATGCATTAAATTTGTTTTCTAAAGGCAAGCTGTTGTTTTGATACTTTTAATCCAGAGCAGAATATGCTGTAGGTTTATGATTTCTGTTTGGGGGCGCAGTGGCGAGTAATCCCCTCCTGTGGTCATGGAGGCTAAGCACCATCGAGCACCATCGCATAGATCAGTCGTGGATGGGTGACCACAATTTTAATATTTCGAACTGGTTCCGCAGTTATTACCAGTGAAGTCATGGTGAGGATATTCCGTTACTCACTCGAGATTCTATCCTAAAGAAAGTGCTGTTTACCAACAATAGTACTTTGAAGCTGAAGATTAAGATTTGATAATTTAACTTATATCTTAATTTTTCTCTTTAAAAATAACGTTATTAGACTATTATTATTAGGCAGCGGCGTATAAATACCCAATTTCACCAACTGCCAATAGGTTCCGTATAAAAAGGGACGTGTCTATTGCGATTTATTGGAATCATTAATCGTAGTAGCCGTACCCAGAGACGGCAATTAACGTTAATGAGTACTTATTAAAAAAATGTCAATTCAAAACTAAAACTAGTCGCTATTCTTGACGAATCTGTTGTCTAGTTTAGATTGACATAATTGAGTGCGGCAGTTAAAGTTGTATTTAAATTCTTTACCCGTTATCTGTCATTGAAAAATTAGAATCTCCCCAAATGCTTTATAATTAGGCATGATGTTACTATTCGTGTAGTTGTTCCATTAAAGCAAATTGATAGTATGCCATCAACACTTAAATACAATGTACTCGCAGGATACACAAACATGGCTGAGGTTGAAAGGGATTATAATAGGATTTTTAATAGACTTTCGTGCGTACAATAAACGCTTGTTTGTAAAGGGAACTAATGGACCTGTTACATCGCGGTGTTGAAGGGGTTTCGGTGGAAATATTGCTTTATGGACAGTGGACATGTAAATAAGTGATGGAAGTATTGCTATACTGCATGACCACCCACACGATATGATGTAGCCATTTATCGCGTTGAACTTACAAAAATCATTGGATTTTCATCAGTTCAAATCGATAAATGGCTATATCTTTATGATATAGCCTATTAGCTTATTCAAATATTACCTATAGGTTTATTCAATTATTCAATTCAGGCTTATTCAAGTGTTAAATTTAAACGATTTTTTACTGTTTAACGCGATAAATGGCTATATCATAGCATGTTTCGGTGGTCATGCCAGCCGGGATGGCCTCATAAGCCGAAATGAAGAATCTAAAAAAAAAATATGGTGCATTGCATTGGACCAACTTCCCCTACTCTCTTGGTCTACTGGAACAAAATACACGCAGTGGCATGTAAAAATAGTAAGGGACCCACTGGGATAGTGAGCTCTGGGCCTCCAATAGGTCAATCCAATTCGGCCATACTGGTCGTTTATTGTGTTTGGATGATAGATAGACCAATAAAAAAATTAAGTTGAAATTGAATTTCAAGTAAAAGTGAAATATTTATTTAAAGTTTTCTTCCTAATAACGTACCCAATAAGTACAAATATCCATAATTATGCAAATGATAGAAGTGATAGAAAGACATGAAATGAAATGATAGAAAGTACAAAGTTTCAGTGATAGAACTACATATAAACCGGTCATATATGGGAACATAAATGTAGGGAACTATAAAACGAATGCTCTGACCCAAGAATCATATAATTTTGGAACAGGGCAGGCGAATTATGATGGTATGGGTTGGAAACATATTCTGTAATAGTTTATGTATGTAATAGTGTACTCACCAATATTCTATGATGTGTGTAAATCGAGGCTGAAGTTGTTATTTCCATTGTTAAGTAGTGTAAATATTAGCTTACAAGATTTTGCGATTGCTTAGTGTAAGAAGAAAATTTTTAATTTTCTTCATCGTTCACCAGTGCGTTAAATTCTTGTAAACATTCCGCGGTCACGCTTTCTGTGCAGACAGCGAGATGATTTGACGGGGATGAGCACGCGACATTCGCTTTCCTTCAAAAGTCAGTTTCTGTTGATATCTAAGTAATAAATATAACAAAATAAAAATAACATTCTAAATTTATGTTTTAACGTAACTTGTATTGAACTATAACAAAATTATTAATAAGTAATCGTATCAACTATTAAATGCAGTATTGAGAAATGTTATTTACAAAATTTTTTAAACATTTTCGATCACAGTGGTTTTAGACGTATATTGGTGGCAAATAAGTCTTCATTGAGGGTCCCGCACGTCCTAACGGAGGTAGACCAGCTGACTGCAACATTCTTATTGAAGGCGGTGTTACTTCTTTACGATTGGAATAACCATTTTGTTCAAAGTTTCTTATATTATTATTCCGTTGTAGTACTTTGTAGTTTTTGATTATACCCCGCAATTCTTCTTGTTCTTGGTGATTCATATTGCGCAGTTTAGGTGTCTGGTGGCGTACTTTATATTCGATTTCATCTTGATCATCATTATATTCGAATGGTTCCGAGTTCTTATCATTTTTCAATATAGTGCGCATGTCAGTTTTTGGTTCATAGCTATTGTAATTTAACGAACTGCTCTTTGGACTAACTTTACTGGATTCAAAAGAATTCTTGTTTGTTATATAGCTTAGAACGTCGGATAATTCGAAGGGCCTCTTTTTATTCAAGTTCTTTAAATCGGTCATAGGTTTTGGTTGATACTGGTAGAACTTTGAGATTTTGTCAGCTTTTGTTTCGGCAACATATTTATTTTGTATTGGTTTCTGTTCTTCAATAGCTTTATTAGGTAATACTTTTTTTGAATCTTCTACAAGTTTTTGATTGACAGTAGTCGATTCATTTATTATAGGCTTAATAAGGTTTCTTAAGAAAAGATTAGATTGGAAGATGTTCTCTGTTGTTGTTTCAATCACCGGGACCTTTGTTGTCAATTCTAGTTTTTCGAGTTCACTAGAATGTGTTATAGGTTTAAATTCTGATTTGTGGCTATGAATCGTCATAATGTTCGAGTTACTAGTAGCTACTATATTTGGCGGACTTTCTGTACTGAAATATACTGGTTTTGGGGATGGAGTGCTATCTTCAATTTCGTAACTCATTTTATTATTCCAGTAGTTGTGAGTTGCTTTGTTGCTATTCATGATTGGTATAACATTCATATTGTGTACATTTGGTTTTCCGTTTGAACCACTATTCAGTGTTTTGATCCTTCTGAACTCATAGGGAGTTTCAAGATTCCCGTACAAGTTTGTCTGTTGATGTTCCGATGTCATAGAAGAGTAAATATCTTTGGGAACTGGTTGCTGTGTTGTACTACTTGTATAATATGACATACTTGTTGTTGTGAATGGGGTTGTAGAAGGTTCGTTTTCAATATTATTCGTTACCGTAGAATAATAGCTGACTCTAGGATAATTTTGATTTATACTTATGCCGTCATAACTAGGCCTGTTATTATTTTCCTGGCTGTTTTGGCTCTTGTATTGCACGTTCTGATTTTCTGCATAATGAGGGACGACTGCATCATTATTCTTAGGGTTAGGTTCAAGCTGTGATTGTAACATTTTGGTATATTGCTCATGCGTCATATCACCGAAGTTAATCATAATATCATCCCCTTCACCAAATGAACGTGATATTGTATTTTTATCAGGAGTTTGACTTAAATTATTAGAATTTTGACCGTATTGCCATCGCCACAAACTTTTGTTTTGTTCTTGTTCGGAGTCTTTGTTATTATTGTTGGATTCATAATTGACTAGTTGAGGCATTGTCGCCTTTTCTGAATTAAATATTCTTGATATTGATTCCTGTTGAGTTTGTTGGTTTACAGACGGAACATGTGCTCCTTGTGAAGCCACAAATGTTATCTGCGGTGCAATGGGTCCGTTGTTTACTTTTGATCTGGTTTGGTCTATTATGAAGCCGGGATTTGTTTTTACTGAAACTTGAGAACTAGCAGCTGTAGCTAAATTATTATTGTCATTATTAGATCCTTGCAAATAAGTATATGAAAATGCTTCAGGTGTTCTTCCCGTAAACAAATTTCTTGTAGGTGGGGGCGCTAAAAATGGTTGCCCTATGTTACCAGAATGGTAATCATTTTCATTTTGCTCTTGCCACTCTCTTAGGTGTGGTGGTTTCTTGGCTTCTTCTGCTAGATTGTACTGAACAGCCCTGGAACCGAATTTTGAATGTTGTATACATAAAATATTATGAATTATACATTAAGATATATTTAATATTTATAAAGATGATGCTCACCTTTGAATGATTTCTGGGATTGGTGGGGCAACAGGTAAATGATCTCCACTAGCTCTGAAGCCATTTGAATCGGCTATATAATGAACAGTGTAAGTTTGCCCATTGTCACCAACGTATGAATATGATCCTTCCACCACCTGTTCTTGTTTATCTGTACCCATATTTTCCATGTGACTATGTTGCACGTAGTGGGTCTGATCTGCGCCTAATGCTCTAAAACAAATGTGATTTATTTAATAAAAATATCGACCCAATGTGAGACACTGTTTCAAATATTTTTTATACTTACTCGTAACTAAAACTTCCATCTAAATCCATTTCATTTGACAATCGAATTATAGGTATTGCAGGTTCAGTAGTTGGCAAAATAGAGAAACCAGGCGCCGGCACATAATGAGGATTTTGAGCAAAGGGGGACTTTATTTGATCGATTCCAAAGTCATTTCGATGTGTGTCGATTATCATATTTCTTGGGCTCTGATTGATTGGGCTTGGTGTCGTAGGCCCTAGGGGAAATTGTGGTTGGAATCTCATATCTATTCTGTCAATAGGATTATGATAATTTCCCATCTTAGGTGTTGGTTTCATTTCTCTTTTTGCTGGTAACTGCGCTCGAGGATGGCCATTAGCTGTTACATTGTGTTTTATTGGAGGAGGCATTGGCGATGAAATATGAAACTTATTATTTTTTGGGTCGCTATCTTTCTCATCATCTTCATCGTCGTCGAATATGGGCACTAGTGTTGATGATAGAATAACAGGAAATGGTGATGGAAACATAGATGGTGCTTTTGTGCCAGTCGGAGGTAAATATGGGAAAGGTATGTTGTTTACATTTTTCATGGGGAAATGGGGAACTGGTGTATAAGACTCTGGTGGAAGGAATATTGAACTTTCGGAACCATAGTGTCCTGGATGGTTAGGCTTGTGAAATTGTGGCGGGAATGGGTAATGTTCACTAGCGCCAATTGTGTATTTAATTACGAACGCCGTAAAAAATATCTGAAACGAAATTAAATAAATTAAACACTTACGATTTTAAAATAAAATCCATACACAGTATAATCCTTTAGGGGCACTTTTTTAAATATTCACTCCCTAACTTACCAGCTTCATTTTCGAAGCTTTATATAATGTTCGCTTTTCAGAAAAATGAAATGTTTACACGTCACTCTTTTGCACTAGTAGAAAATAGACTGGTAATGAAAATGAATTCCGCATATATTTATATGCACGCAATGTGCTGTGCCCAGGCATTCGTGAAAGATCTCGCTGTGCACTGAAATGATTTTCTCCGCTATGAAATAAAGTTTTTGCTCTCATTTTCCTAAATTGCTAGATGAACACCGTCGTCCGTAATTAATGCTTTCAATAAAATTATGTACTTATCTATAATAAAATTTATAAACACAACTTAAGATGTCATACAATTTTTAAGCAAGAACTTTTGTTCTGGGATTAACGGTAAAACAAACAAACGAATAGGTATGCACTAGACAGCAAATAAGCCGGGTCATCCGCTATGTTGGAATCCGATTTTTTTATCTTCTCTAAAATAGAACTTACATATATCCGACAAAATGTAATTGGTTTTGGAGTCGCTCAAGATGGAGGGTTGCGGGTGAGGGCTTTACCCAGCAGTGGGATCTAACAGGCCAATAAAAAAACAATAATATCCTATCTATGTAGATATACATATATACAAAAAAATAAGCCTATTTATATAAATAGGCCTATTTGGTAGACAAGTGTGTAAGTATTTCGCCAATAATGTTAGCTCCCATTTAATATGGGGCAAGCTTATTTCCATCCGCAGTATGCTGCTAGATTGGACAGACAAATCCTACAAGACGAACGCTGCGGCCCAATACTCGTCGCTGTCTTATCACTTAGTCTCCTTGTACGACACTTGCGGGAGAGATCGGGAGTGGTGACAATTTGTATTCTTCTGTCAATTTGTATTCTTCTTTGTATTCCAAGTTATAATTGCAGAGCAAGAGAGTTCCATGACAATTAAAAGGACCATGTGATTCTCTTTAGTGACTATATTTAAATTGCCGTCGCTATTTCTGTAGGTCTAACTTATCGTATATTTAATTTTTGACGAAACCGAATTCCGAAGTGCCAAGATAGCGGGTTACCAGTTCTCTCGGCAGCTCAGTGTAGGATCGGAGTTCTTTTTAATAAGCTTAATTGGAAGAACATTAGGGCTATTTATTTGGAAGGCGAATGCTCGATAAGCGCAGATAAACCTTTAACGTGAGATCATCTCGAGAAATTCGCAAGGTGATGCAAGCGTTGTAATGTTCTTATGGTCAAAGTCAACGGCCTGGCTGATGGCAGACCGGTTTTCTTGAATTTCGGGTTACGCCCTTGCACTTCAGAACAACAGACGTAGTCTTAGTTTTGGAGAAAGACTAGTCAGAATTTTGTGCGTTTCTCGGAATGGCTTGTTGAATGGGATTAAATTTTGTGGCTTATCTATTAATATTAATTTGTTGCTATTCCACTCTGTATAAGAGATTTAAATATAGGTACAGTTCGATTCAATTAGCACAGAGGAGGAACACCTTATTTTTCGTCCACACCAACTTTTTCATCCTTGCCAGCCATATACAATTTTAGAATTATATTAGCCTTGTCTACGACTAATTAATACCTAATAGTGTTTAATTTCAGTTAAAATTAATAGTCCTTCTCTAGATCCTTTTAATAGCACTACCAAATACCACTAAATAAAACTTACTAATTAGAATCTACATATCCACTTCAATAGCACTAACACTAACTAATAAGCACGCTCGAAAGCATATAGAAGTAATAATTCCAAAAGATGAGACGAGTTTAAAAAATAAGGATTCTGTGCCACAGGTCGTGCCAGGCGATAGAAAACTTTTAAAGAGTGCTGGCGTCGGAGAAAAAAACAATCAAACTATAATATATTGCATAGATATACTACTTTATACGGTAATAATCAATCTCACCTTCATTGATGCCGTTCCTCTCACCGCCGTTTCCGATACGCTAGTGAAATATGAAAACAAGTAATTTTACGTACAGCGCTAATATTAGTGTCTTCTAGGTATATTGTTCGGGTTTGGTTTGATCTGGTGATTGCAATAACTTATTATTATGCTTATGTTATAAATATTGACGACATAACAAGTATAAGTCGTATTGTGATGGTAACCGATCTCTTTAATTTTTTTACAGGTAAGGCCGGCTGATATTACATAACAAAGTCACTTTAGTTGGTATGTGCTCACTTCAATAACTAAGTATAATTTTCTGTAAGTAGTGGTATTATTAATTGTGACTTGAATATAAAGGTGAACATAATGTTGCGGTAAATTCGAAGAGCAATTATTATTTAGAACAGCGGTCCTGTTAACTTTACATGTAAAATTGCTGGGTTCAGTTATACTGAGTGTAAGGATGACATAAGGTTCGATCCCTATTACATACAAGTATTCTAACTTAACTGACGAAATGTGCATTGCTCTTTAAAAAGGGCTTTAGAGAAATTGTGTAGCGTGTTACCAGTAATGTACTCGATCGCTAAAATTCCCGCGTAAATCGCTTCATCTGAACATGCTGTTATGCACCTTCGAGCATGAGCAGGCGTGATTTGCGAAATGCTAATACCTTCTAATTGACATGACCAGCATTTAACACAAAGTAAAATATACGGACGTAATGAATCATACAGGTACGGTAAATTGGAAGACTTACATGTTTATTTTTTGGAGCTTTTGGTAAAAATTTGGATAACGGGCTTCATTAAATAACGCGAAAATAGACCTTAAAGGTAAAAGAAATGTTGAAAAGTCAATTACAAGCAAAAACAACAAGATAGGAGGTATTGGTATTTCCCCGTCGGTATGCATGTATATGTGTAAAGATAATGACAAGTTTATAGCGATTAAATTTGCCATTGAAAAAAAAACACGTGCTATAAAAAATTACATTTATTAATTACAAAATATTATCACAACCTTTCCGAACCTAAGCAGTGATCAAGTTCACAATGGAAATCGTGAACAGAATGACTGCTTTCCTTAACACTTAAATATTGTACATTTACATCCAGAGCTAACATTTCATTTGTGTTCAGCATTTGTTTCTAACATTGCGTTTCATACTAAATCTTGAATGGATTTTCTGTATAATATTATGACATAAATAATTTAGAGGTAGTTTGTGAAAATGATTTAGCTTTTAGAGTGTGCACAATTGTGATATAAAATATTATCGTTTACGGATAAATAATGAATATCATTATTTTCTTTCTTACACAATTTTCTACTTTCCTCGCACGTTGAAGTTCTATTTTCTAATGAAATGTTGTTTTTAAATTACAGTCATCTGGTTCGCAAATTATTTACCATAACCTGATTGTTGTGGGTACGTTTGTTGGTTCTGAGGGGGGTAGTAAGTTGGCTGAGACGGGTAGTAGGTTGGCTGCGACGGATAGTAGGTTGGCTGCGACGGGTAGTAGTTGTTTGGAGGCGGGTGGTAGACGGGTTTCTCGGTCGGGGGTGGGTAGTAGGATTGTGTTGGCTTGTTTTTCTCCGCTTCAGCCTTCGCCGCCTCCGCTTTGGCGTTCTGGTCAAGAGCACTGCGAAATGGAAATATAAAATAAATAAATGGCGGATTTCAAAATGATATATGCAATAATTAATTTAAAATATTCCGACCCCCTTTTCTTTGTCATATTTTTTCTGACATTTATATTCCTAATGTGTATATAAAACGCGTTCGCTGGTCTAGAGCTTTCGTAAGTTCTACACTGGAACGTGTGTCTAAGGCGGCTTTCACAGAATCTTAGGGCAAAGAGAGAAGTCGGGGCGGCTAAGGCAGTGTTGACATGTTGTTAAAGGATCCCGTTAACCTATACTTTTTTTTTTACACTCACACCTATAATCTAGCCCAAAGTAAGTAGCCTAAGCACTTGTGTTATGGATACTAGATGACGGACATATTTTATATATAATTATGTATATAAATGTTGAAAATATACTACATAAACATATACACAACCATGACTCGGGAACAAACATTTGCGGTCATCACAAAGTTTGCCCCTACCAGGATTCGAACCCGGGACCTCTTGGCCAATACCCTGATCTAATTGCCCAATATCTGAGCATTCGAGCAAGGCGGCCGTAAAATATTGTCAAACTTGGGTCCCAAGTCCCATGCGCTGCCACAAACTTCCCTCCCCGAGACACTTTGGAGCTGGCACCCGCCGTCGATAACACATAAATAAATATTAAATGTGCATAAAGATATGGTCAACCATTAAGGAACCACAATATAAGACACCAATTTATTTATCGCTCATCTCTCTTATTTTGTGACCTAGGAAAAGCTTCAAACATTCTATTGCCTGAACCCAACGTTTCCGATTCTAAGCCTCATTATTGGAGATATATTTTATTTGGCACCAAAATTCTGGTCATATACAGATGTAATATATTCCAGACTTCTTCAGAACTTCCAGAAAAAGCTTTACAGCGCTTTACTATAAGAACAATTTCAAAAAGACTTGACTTTAAAGATGTAGATGTTGTTGTCTATTATAACACTAGCTTAGACTTAGTCATATTTGGAGAACAAACCGACGCCCACAATAACAGTTTTTATTGTTTGACCTGTATGTCTCTAAGATTACAATCCTTATTTTATATTTATGATAATAAGTTCCTCAAGACTCGGACAGTTGACGGATGTTTTCACACAAGGTTTCTTTTAATTTTGGGGAAAACCAAACGGGCTTGGGAACTCTGTTAAGATATGAAATCGCTAATTTAAAACAAAAGAGGCACATCTCAAATGGATTTTTTTAAAACATTGTATGTTCTAAATTGATGTCACTAAGACGTATTTTTGCATTTTTGGTCGAGTTCGGTCTCATTTTAATTTAAAGAGCGACATTTATTTTTGTTTTAATATAATCGTGGTAATTAAACTTAATATGAATATAGTAAGGATCGCTTGTACAGTTAGTCCATGTGACGACATGTCACAGTCAACCTCATAATTTGAACAACAATTTACTCTCCCATACCATCTATAGAGTTTCTTATGATTGTTTATAATATAAAATAATCAAACGACAAGTTTCTGTAGATTTTATCTTCTTCAGAGATCGACCGTGCAATATAATTAATATATTTTTTTGTTATCTGTTGATTAACTAAATAGATATATTGTTTTTATAAGTATTCTTCTATTATCAGGGAAAATAAACAATTTAAACTGCTATATCTTTATTTCATTTATTCATTAATAATTCTGAAGTTGGTTTGCAATATTAAATTAATTGAATTAGAATCATCGTTTTATTTTGCCGAGTGAGATAGGTGGTTGCCTCCACCGAGGCCTCGTCTGTAAATTTTTCCTTAAGTCAACATTATCATAAAACTAAATAGGTTTCTGCAATTGTTAAACGTAAAGAAACAAGAATTCACTCCAATTTTACAATTAATACCAATTCCCTCTTGACTATTAAAAATGAAACAGACGCTTTAATCATTCGTTTGTCTACACCCAACTTTTCTCTTACTAATACTTCTAATTAGACTAATTATTAACAATAATTACTAGGATGTTTGAGTTGGACAACACAGTTTTCGCAAGAAAACCTTATAAATATAAGGTTTTCTTGAGAAAATGTTAGCTAAAAGCTGTTTTTTATGTATACTATTTTTCTAAATGAAATCGTCGTCTTCGTTAGTTAATATTTTAAATTACTGTATTATTCATTAGGTAGAATATAAGTTTTACCAAATCCCAAATAATATAGAAGAGGAGCGTGAAGAATGTAATAAAATGATATGCGTGGCAAAATCTATAATAATCTCATGGAGGACTATTAGCTCAATGGTAAAATATGCGTTTTCGGACAAATCAAAAATCCACTTAAATGTTTTTTTGAATACTTCCCAAAATATTTGATTTATGTCAGCAAAACCCGTGGATACGTCCAAATAAGGATTTCTAGTTTGGCCATGTCGTCGTAAAAATGCTAATTGCTATTTATCCACGCTTTATTTACAGTTATGATTGCCGAACAACGATTTACAATTTGGATATGGACGATAACCAAGACAAATTGTTTTTGGTATTCTTCGTTTGTATATAGCCTATAAGCGAATTTAAAAATGGTCATTTTTGCGACATTTATAATACCAAACGTTTAGGTTTGGAGTTCTTAAATATATCTCCACAAACATTAGTGTCCTTTTAATTTCATAATTCAGTACCCTTAAAAAGAGCCAAAAAACCAAATTCGCTTAAGTTGTGAGAGAGATACGCGTTTTTTGTCAGTTGAGAGAACAGATATATTATCACGGGTTTCCGAAAGTAAACATGCTTGTGCGTAAAAAAGGAAGCGTTGATGTTAGTGAGAGGAGTTGAATTTAAAATCTGACGGCCAATAAACCAAGTTAATGTTTTGAGGTTTTTCGTAAGTTCAACTACATATATACATACATGACTGTTGTATATTACAGAAACCAAGTTTTTAAACCAATGCTTTGTAGGTTTTTCGTTAGTTCAATTACATACATACATACTACATACATGACGACTGTATACTCCTGAAGTGTTAGACCGAAGTAGACATTTACATCTCGCTAGTTTCATTGATATATTTCTGTTATTCCGTGTAAATTCAATCACGATATTTACTATCCTTCAGGCTGTTATAATATACTAAAAGAGAAGCGGATCTAATCGGTTGTAACAAGAATTACTTCTAGAGAACTATAGGTATTATTCCAAACTATCTCTAGAGGTATACTATAGGCATTACTGTATACAATTCCTTTATTATTATTGTTAAAGAAAATATACTTACGCTTGAATCGCTGCTGGAATCGGGGGAGGAGTAGGTAGATGATCTCCTGTAGCGTGGAAGCCTGTGTGGTCGGCCCAGTAGGTTACAGTGTAGATCTTGCCGTCTGGACCAGGGTACGAGTACCAGCCTTTCTTGACCAGGCTCTCGTCATCAGCTTTGGGGTTGGTGAAGTAACCTTCTTCTCCTACGTGTGTACCGTCAGCGATCTCGTATCTGTAGAGCAGAATATTATATTTATGAAGAGACAATGACTCATAGCATACTGTGGATTCATCATGCGGATGCTGGGTCCATAGTGTAGCAGAGAGACAAATCGTCAATGGTAGCGCTATTGGGACTTGTGACCCAAGTGTAGGTAGGCTTACGGTGCCCCTTCATAACTTGGAAACTGTGATAATTTATGTAGAATAATGAAGAAACAATTGTTCAGCAAAATTGTAATTTTAATTACTATTACAATTTACAATTTTATGGAGGTAATGTAAGAAAATAATATGTACGCACACGGAGACAATTTTTATAAATGTATAAATCTACTATTTTATGTGATGACTTCGAATTTAAATTCTGTTGATTATTAAAATTTAGAGGAAGAAGGTTTGAAGCTTGTTTTTCATTACGAACGAATTTTTATAAAATAATTTTTATAAAATAATCTACAACAAATGAGCAGTAGTCATCACGAAATTTCTCAATTAAAAGTGACGACGCTTATTATGTCGTGACGTTGTAGAAACACGGGCTAAGTCCTTACACTCTTATCGCCGATCTATTTAAACCAGATTCATTATATTATGACACCGCGGTCTGACAGACCGCCGCCTAATCTGACAGTAGCGATCTATATTACACGCGTAAGTCGAAGCTGTCCGATCGACAAGGCGTTTCCTCGGTCACTGCCCTGCTGGTTGTATTCTCGTATGATTTGTATCGATATACTTGGATTTGCACGTTAAGATACATCCCAATTATATACTATGTTATCATTTAACATGATGTAACAAAACATATTTTCATTGTTTAACATTGGTTTATAACTTTTCCTAACTAACACGCCCTATTATCATAACCAGGATTTCAGATAGTACTTTTATATAAAGTCATCTTTCAGCCTTGTTCCCAGTTTATCTAGGGTCGACGCAGTATCTTCTATTCATATCGGTCAGATGCCATTAAACCATTCACAAATTATGATTTATATCGTCCAACACACCGTAAAGGTGCTGGTGATTAATGATTGTATAGAAAAGTAATGAAAAGGACAATGTCTGAGACCGATAAACGGAGAGAGTGATTTAGTTGACAACATTCCAATCCATATTGCTCAAGGTTTTGGCATAAGTTTTCGGCCGCCTACCTGAAATCTTTGGGTATGCTGTATGTGAGTAAGGGGCATTCTACGTTGCGGGCAGATTTTACCCCATAGAAGTCGTAAAAGTCGACTAAGGGAGATCACCCGGTGTATACCATTAATCACCTTGGGGTAGTTGGGATGGTGGAGCGAAAACCACCAACAACACCAAAGGGGTTTGGTGGCCAGCTGTTAAACTTAAGCCTAAACTAAAAGCATCTAAGATGAATTGAATAACTATCCATGAAATACCGGGCCTTTATAATCTTAAGCAAAAGGCATTTGCCTTTTTTTTATTATTTTGTTAGTTAGTAGCATGGTGTTCATTTGACTGACTGATGTTACGAAGTTTACAATTTCTTTTTTTTTTATTATTAGTAGTATCAGCTCTTTTACCATCACCGTGGCTGGGGTACAAGCCTTCCCTATATGGACGGAAGAATATAATGAGGTTTCTCATAATCATACGAGCGAGCCCGAGACGGATTGGCGTGTAGGTATATTAACTACTGCATATATCGCTCATTTAATACAAGATAGACGCAACCCAAACACTATTTTGAAACATTGTGTGTTCTAAATTTATGACAATAAGACTTACTGTTGCAAGAATGCAATTTTGATTTGGGTTTTAGAATTTGGATTTGGGATCTTCTGTATTTAAGAAGCGATGTATGCAACAGGGACCAATGGGAGAACATTGTACTAATAAATAAATATTTTAGATACGTCGAAATATTAAATTTCGAAATTCTTTAGCGGAGTCTGGAGATTATTAAATGAGGATTTTATACATACATACATACATAAATATATCCCCGAAGGAGTAGGCAGAGGTGAACTAGCACCCACGTTTCGCCAGTTATGTTAGGTACCATGTAATAGGTGGCGAACCTATTGCCATTTATCGGGCACAAAAGATTTTATACATTATAATATTATTCACAGGTACGTCGTTTCTCTTCTTAGCTACCTACGTATTTTGTGAACTATTAATTCAACTAAATGTATTGTTCTTACTTAGGCGTCTGTTATTGTGTATTCTTAGTACATTAATTACAGCCCCTTCAACCTCTATAAGCTAAGTACTGTATAGTGGGTTCAAGTAGGTATTATATTGTTTCACGCTAAGTAATACGCTCTAATCTAATTAGCCTTGCTTTGCTACCTTTACGCCGAAATAATAGAATTTTATCGAAAATCGTAAACGACAGTTTTGTTTATTTACGAATTCCGAAAAAAAAACAAGACTTCTATTCGGACCCCGAAATAAATATTTTCGTTCCATTATTAACAAGGGTCCCAAAAGAGTTCCAAGTATAAATAGAACTTAAAAATAAACAACCGAATCTCGACCTTGGGCTGTAGCGTGTTATCTTTTTTTCCGAAATACGATTCACAGAAACTGCGGGCAGAAGTAAAACACAATTTGCAGGATCAGATTAACTGTTCTAGATACCAATAAAAACAACCGGATTTTTTTTTCATTTTTCTCTAAACCTTTTACAATAGTCCGTTATTGATTTAGACCGTTAGGACTCAGAATTTAACATAAAATTAACATTAGACGAGAAGGATTCGAATTTAAGTAACTTAGAAATAGCAAACAGAACGGTATCTTGGAAAATTTGCATATTACGTAGTTTCGTCACTGTCTAAAATGGAATGTTGATTTAGCATTACTTTGATAAGAGTTGTTTTTAAATGACCATTAAAAGTGTGTGTGTTATAAATAAGAGTATATATTTTAAGTACTCACTCGTATCTGTAGCTGCCATTGTCACCATAGATGAGCTCGTTCTTGATGATGGGGATAGGTGTGGTAGTTGTGCTTGTACTTGAAGGGTAATATGCAGGGGAAGTCCAGGTGTTGGTAGGGATATAGTTGTTTGAGGGAGGGACGTAGTTGTTTGAGGGAGGGACGTAGTTGTTTGTAGGAGGGACGTAGTTGTTTGTAGGAGGGACGTAGTTGTTTGTAGGAGGAACGTAGTTGTTAGAAGGGGGAACATAGTTGTTGGATGGAGGGACGTAATTGTTGGTTGGCGGTACATAGTTGTTGGTTGGGGGTACGTAGTTGTTTGTGGGCGGGATGTAGTTGTTATTATTGGGGTAGTAGTTGTTTTTGTTGGGGTAGTAGTTGGGATAGTTGTTATTGTTGGGAACGTAGCCTTTAGGGGAGTTTGTGTTTGCCCATTTGCTGGTCTGGTCGTTCCAGGTGTTACTGTAAGCACTCGCGGAGGTTTCAAGGGTTTCCTTTGGTTCCTTCAGGAGTTCCAGAGTAGCTGCTGCTGCTTCTAAGTCAGCAATGCTCTCTGGGTTTGGTTCGGTTTCTTCAGCAACTGCCAGTGCCAGGACGGCAGTGAAGACGTACAACTGCAAAGAAAATATTTTATTTCAGCATAATCTCAATTCTATCAAAACACACAATCAGTCATTGTTATGAATGTAATGCATCTAGAATGTATTAATCTTCAAATAAACAATAGTGTTACTGATGCAGTGATTATACCCATTTTTCTTGTTCTCCTTGCCCTTAATAAGTGGCCTGCCTTATTCTAAGTGCATGTCTATCTCTTCCACTCTCCTCTCTCAGACGTCTCAATAAATATATTCATTAATCAGCACTAATATTTTGACGTAGTTCTGATGAGCTTTTTAATTATTAATAAAAAAAAACGTGTGATCATTTCAGAGCTTTAACAACACATTTATCAGATAACAATGGAACGGCTAGCAATTAAAACGTTCGTCTGTTTTTTGCGGATTTCTAATTAAATTGTCCGAGTACTTCTAATTGGCATTTTGGGTCACTTGGTCCTGATTTTATTTTGTTGTCTTTTTTGAGTGTTTCTTTGATCCGGGTTTGCGGCACTTTTGTTCCCATTTTTATGAGAATCAGTTTTATGTTCATTAAACTCCAAGGACTCACCAGTTTCATGTTTAGGTCCTTCTGCTACAACGACTTGTTCAACACTGTGACCGCAAGGGGTCGCCCCACATTTTTATAGGAAATATCTTGAGACGATGCGTGTATCGTAGCCGAGATACAATGACCTCGCGCGGATATACGTCCGATTATCACAAAATTTTTACAAGCTGAGGGAAAATATGTTTTGGCAATTGAGTTGAAATATTACCACGTGTTTTTTTAGTTTGCTTAGGACCTATAGGGAATACATGTGTTACATTTGTCAGATGAATTGAAGATTGTGTTAGAAATAGTTTTTGAGGACCACTAAATAAAATGAAATCAAGGGCGTCTTATAATTATTATTATTTTCATACGCTGGTACATAATAAAATATTATTTATTTGTTCCCCACTGCTGCGGAACAGAATTTTCCCATGGGTGGCAGAATGGGACTTAACCCACCACGATGGGCCAGTTCGGGTTGGTGTATAAAACCACTGCAGATGTAGCTCCAAGACCAAGTGTCGAGCGTGCTTTCCGTAGGAACTACAGACAATACATTTTTGGTCACCCATCTAAGAAAACATCGGCCTCAGCAAACATTGCTTAGTTAACGCAATCGCATACCAATACGCCTTTGGATAATAAAGGTAAGGTTTTATGCTCCCATAGTACGTCTACAATTAATCCATGTCATTGCTGAGATAACGCTATCATGGCGTGAGTCAGAAGTCGATGTTACGGATGCAAGATTCAAATTATGGTCCTTAGGTAGGGTGCCTAAACCGAAAACCGCAATACAGCCTTTTTGGTCGGCATTTAATTCATTTAATTTATAAGTGTGCATAATTTAATTTGAGAGGAATTTCTTTGCGTGAGTCGTATGATTCACTTGAATAGTCCTTTTTAATATTTCATATGATACAAACTGGATTAAAAACGCCTTATGTTAAAATTAAAAATTATTTTAACTGATTCTTATTTATTTATGACTCTTTTATATATTTATGATACACAAAATTTACAAAATTTGCAATGCAATCTCACAAGTCGTTGACAGTGATGGGTTTTTATACGACCTATTGTGTGCTGCTCTATATTTAACTTGTCGTAGTCTTAGGTTTGTTGGCAGATCAGGTCGTGTGTGGTTGGATTTAGGTGACCAAGCATATAGACTGAGGCATAGTAGGCACTGCCCTATCTTCTATTATACAATATGTCTGGGGTTTTGTCGATTCACAGTGTATTGTAATCAATTTTATCAGATTGACCCGGCAATCACACGGAAAATTGACGAATGAGTGGAATAGTCGTCCTGAGAGATAAGTTTTCAGAGAAATTATATTATAATTATAAATTGGTATTAAATAGGTAAGGATTTTCCATCTTAGACTTAATTATAAAAACACAGATATAACCGCACCGCATTCTGGTTTCGCACATTTAAAGCAGTTAGGTATGCTTGAAGTGACTTGAGTTTTATGACTGTCAAATAGTCATTGTCTAATTATGTATTCAATTAAAATAAGATGTCTCAATTTACAATAATTAATATTTAAATTATTATAAGCATTTTAACAAAGCTTATGCAAATAAACATGTAGGTAGCCTTGACATTGATGTCAACTGTCGCGTAGCGGATGGCTACGAAATGAAATTAAAGATAGAAAAGAAAAGTACTAATTGCAGAAATTAAACTATTTATTATCATAATAAACAGATAAAGAAGATTAATTTAAAAAGAACCGTCCTATTTATTGGAGCCTCGATTCTCTGAGGTTGTAACAGTATGCGAGAAGTTATTGTTAATCTTCCAAAAAATATTTTCTCTAAATAAGAAACTGGTTTTAAAGTCTGACACACTTCGCTTCGCCCCAAAAAATAGGCGTAAACTTAACTCGAAAAAGCAATTTAAAATTTCACATTTTGATACGGATTTGTCCATTTCAAAGGTCCACTGCTAATGTCAATTAATTCGTTTTAATGGCATTACATAATTTGATTGCAGCCGAGTATCTTCAGGTTTAAGTGGGGTTGTATCGTTAACAATAAAGCAGGGACTTACGCATAAAGTGAGGCACTAAACAAAAATTATCTCGACGAAGTACCTACCATCTTAAATTGCATCCCCAAAACTAAAGCTTTTTAGACTTACTTTAGAATAAAAGCTTAAAATTCTGGTTTAAGCTTTGAAATACTTTCAACGATGTCATCGATACATGAGTTAAAAAATATATGTAAACGTAGTAAATAGAGGCCTCAGGCACATTGAAGTACTAACAGCGACTTTAATTTTAAATAGCTCTAGTAAAAAGTTGAGTGAAAAAGTGCGACTAACTTTGACGGCGTAGTCGTGGTAGTAGGTGCTTCAAATGTCTGTAAAATAAATACAAACAACTAGTTTTGTATAACTAGATGAGTGTTTATAATGTATGTGTATGGTACTAATATAAGGAATACCGTAGAGACGAATAATTCAATAAAGATTTAATTGAAACTTTTGGACTGCCTACTGAGCTAATAAGTGACAGACGAGAATGCAAGAATAATATGACGCCGCATCAAAACCACGTGGAGTGGACATGACAGTTTGGTAACGTACTGTAATATATTTGCAATCTACAACATAAAATCAATTTCATACCAAAAGAAATCTAGAAATAATTGGATCATGAAAAGAATTCAAACGCCGTTCCTTTAGAATTTAGGCGATGATCATTTTGAGCCTCAAGCCCAAATCATGAAGGGTCTAGAAATGTGTATGATTGTAGAAGTAAAAAAAAGTATAAGTAAAAAATTTTGGTTTCTATACACGTGTGAATCTTATTCAGCGGTCCACTGTACTACACATGGGGCATCAATCTTATCCCAATTCCTTAAGCTACATCGAGTTACTTAAGTTATCTCGGAATTGCAAGAAATATTGTTTTGGCAAACAATTTATTTAACGTAACACTTAGATAAAGTATGTTACGGTGACAAATTCGATTCTGGTTTTGTTTTCAAGCAATTACTGTTAGGGTAATGACCTCGATTTTTTTCTCCTTTATTTGTGAGATGGATCATATATGAAGGTTGGTAGTCATCATAGGTATCGTTTTGGTAGATCCGATATAGGCTACTTAGTAAACCTCTCTATTGATTTGCCTTATCTTTCTAACTTTTTGGCTAGTTTTATAACTAGCCGCTTGCCTAACACTAACCATCTATTTGTATGCTGTGTTTCGTGGTTAACCTTCGACCATTGACAAGGTCTTTTTGTACCGGGTAATGTCTCTTAGTTGAGTTTTACAACACCCTGAGGGTGAGCCCGGACTGCCATATTCTTTGCCGCTTTCAGAGTAGGATTGAAGGCTTGGAAAGCTAAGCAAATCTTTTTAAACATATAATAGTTGCTACCTGGTAAATCAGTTTCAACTTTAGTGATGCATGTAATCTATTTTTATTCGAATTTTTACAAAATCAAATTAAAAAAAAATTGCATACGTGCATAGTGTATAATACAGGGTTAATGAACGTTAAGATAGCTTAAGCTCTCTTAAAATCTATCAGTAATCTTATGCTGCTAATACCGATTCAAACCTCAGAATGTAGATAAGAGATATGAGGTCCTTTCCGACAGTCCTAATATCTCTTATCTACATTCATTAAGTGTGTACATGTGTCCCTGAAGCAGTAGGTGGAGGTATACTAAATATCAAATTCGTCTTTTTAATTCCAAATTCCAGCAATATTTTCTTAGGGGTCAAGCTCTCACGAGTTCAGAATGGTTCATCGAAGCGCTGTTGAGTGACAGTACGTTTCGACGAAAATATTCTTACCCTCGAGATCCGTAACGTTGATAGACACAAACAAAAATATATATTAATTATAGCCTAACTAAACTAATGCTATTTCAAGCTAGGTCTTGGCAATTATTCTAAAAAATTAAAGAACGATATTATCGGTGATATGTGCTCTGCTAAGCCATTCTGAGCTGAGTTCTTATCATCAGAACCAGTTCTTTAAGGTCCCCACTGCTGGGGGCACAAGGATTTACTATACATCGAAAAATATATGGGTAGAGGGTCAAATTCTATGGACAACTTAAGGCATCTCCTAAGATGTTTGGTATGGTTTAACTGACACGCAGTGCTTTTTACACAGCACGATTTATGTATGTAAATCAAATGTAAAGTGATGATATTACAACACGTCATGTCAAAGACAGACTTTGATTTCCTTATAACATCACTTATACTGGTCATGATCCTATACATGTAAACGTAATACAGGACAATGTAATTTAACAATTACAGCCCCATTCATTATCAAGATTGTTATCTTCTGACAGCTGTTGAGTATCGTGAAAGAGATAACGGCATATGAAAATATTCACCGACACCTTATTTTATTTGTTCTGACGAGGCTGCGTGCAATGTTGCGAGGTACTACCGTTGTGCAAATAATTCCTTGAATTTTCATTTTATCAGAACCCGGCACAATCAGTGAGAGTTGTTTAAGGGATTCGTTGAAATAACGGTGATTGGCAACTGAATCCTTCAATGAGCTGTCAAGATTGTTTAATCTACCTACAAAGAAAGGCGGAAGAAAGATATGTGGATTGCTTCTAAAATATATTATGGGTGAAATAATAACCAACCACCGAGGTTTGGGCACATAAATCGCATTATATTAGACCAACGCTGCAACCATCAACTCATCACTCAACTTTAAGCTCACGGCTTGAGTAACTTCACTATGCTTAGAAAACTTTTATAATAACAATTTAAAGAAATTTTGATCACTACATTTACACATCGTCGAAATATAAATTTTGTTCGGTCTCATAACAAATGTATACACCTATAAATGTGTGTCTATTTGAAATTAATTGATATTTGTAAACGATATTATGGATTTATTGGCAGGCAACTTGGTAGAGAGAATTGGAGCGGTATATTTACGGCTATCCAATTACCTTTTGAAATTGAGTGTTGATTTTGTAGTAGCTTGGAAAATAATTCCGTTTTTGTATTAGCATTGTCGACTTAAAAATCCTTTTTATTGAAGTTAAATATCATTGGCCTTTTAGTTTCTTTCTTCTGGTTTAGTGTTCTTTCTGAGTTATGTCTCGACACGGTATCGATACAAAATGTTTTTTAATCTCTAATGCCGTGTTTTCCTATGCATGTTTTACTCTGTCGATCGCGCGTGCATCAAGTCGCTTTAGTGGAAAATCATCATCTTCCTGCTCTGCTCACAGTTTATCTCGGGCTGGCGCTGTATTTATTCTATTCCATTCATACCGGAAAGGTCCTTCGCAAATTGTAATCTATGTAAATTGTATTTAGTTAAATTATGATTTTTTTTAACATCGCTCTTTGTCATGGTCATTTACATAACTTTTCTTTATACACATACATACATCACGCCTATGTTCCCGAAGGGGTAGGCAGAGGTGAACTAGCACCCACGTTTCGCCAATTATGTTAGGTCCCATGTAATAGGTGGCGAGCCTATTGCCATTTATTGGGTACAAAAGTCGCAGTACATTGATATTGCTAGGTGGTATAAGAGGAACGCTGCTGCCCATTCCTCATGATTGATTTATCCTTAGTCGCCTTGTACGACACCCACGGGAGAGTTTTGGGGTGGTGACAGTTGTATTCTACTCTGCCGTCACCACACGGCAAACTTTTCTTTATGACTGATATGAATGTAAGACCCAGATAACTTGGGAACAAGGCAGTAAGATATATTTGACTTCTTTATTCGATCTCGGAACTATTTAAATTACTTTGATGCCTGTACACAATCAGTAGGAGTTGAATTAAGTAAATATAAATACACATAAACATTGTTATCATACCCCTGATAGCTTTTAATATACCCAAATTTATGATATACGACCAAGCGATAACATGACAATTTTATTTAAGGATTTGCCATTATTTGAAAGATAATTTATAAAGTAACATTAGTAATCGTATCATGCGATGATTCATGACTGGAGATAACAAAAGGAGGCACCATATTTTTCTTGGAGTCGGCAAAGGGCGTGGTCATTGAAGTCCGCATAAAATTAAGTACCCTCAGGTATTTTGATTGGTGATTAATGACTTTAATTGGAGGTTTAGGTCACATTTCAGCTTGTTTGTTCAGAATCAGGGTTAAACGAGATTCAATTTTACGTTTATTTTTCATTGTAAGTGCGATCGAAGGTCTCGCTCAACTATGTAACGTGAACGTGGGTGACAAAATCTATTTTCCAAAGAGCAAGAATTTGGAAAGGGGTTTCCGAATAAAAGTAACAAGAAGCACAGTATTAAAAAGTCTAACATTTTCTTATTATTGTTTATAATGATTTTTATCATCATCATCACTAGCAAAATAATCATCATGCCATTATAAAAAAGCATTTTTATTTACATTTATTTGCTGTTTATAATTATTTGTTGAGAAAAATATCAATATATTTATTATTATTACTGAATTTCATTTTGTTATCAAATTTGTTTTAAAGTTATGAATATTTATCATGGCCGCGTGGTGACGGCAGAGTAGAATACAATTGTCACCACCCCAAACCTCTCCCGTGGGTGTCGTAGAAGGCGACTAAGGATAAATCAGTGATGAGGAATGGGCAGCAGCATTCCTCTTATACCTACCACCTAGCAAAGTACTGCGACTTTTGTGCCCGATAAATGGCAATAGGCTCGCCACCTATTACATGGGACCTAGCATAATTGGCGAAGCGTGGGTGCTAGTTCACCTGCCTACCCCTTCGGGGATATTGGCGTGAATTATGTATGTATGTATGTATATTTATCATCATCACCAGCCCTTTAATGTCCCCACTGCTGGGGCACCGGCCTTCCCTATGGATGGAAGGATATAGAATGATTTTTTTAATAAAAAATAATTAAGTGGGATAACCATGTTACACACACTTATTTCTCTACAATAAGTGTTTGTAACAGGGTTATCCCTTAGCACACGCTTAGTACGACGCCATAGTGAGTATGGGTGGTGAACTGGTCACAATGGGATTCCTTAATTTAAAAAATATATTACTAACTGCAAAGAAACTTTACAGACTTAATTTTAATTACTCTTTATAAAAACTAAATCTGACCAATGAAATCCGCATTGATCTCGATTCAAGTTAAAACGGGTATTTAAGGATTAGGAATATTTATGATTTTATGACTTTTTATGACCACGGGGACTATAATAATATAACTGTATCACTGTGCTACTAGATGAGCAAAAGTCAACAGATGACCATCCGGCGACATAAACAAAGTAATAAAAAAACCTTTGTGATGATTTTGATTAGCTACAGAGCCCCCGATCGTATTATTAAAAAGAAATTATCTGCCACACCGCATTTCGGTATATAAATCATGTCACGGCTGGTCCCTTGTTATTTTTATCAGAGGTATTGAACATGCCGCGTGTTCGCTTAGGAGTTAATTATGATATGATCTCCGGGGATTGGCGAAGTGTTTGTTTATGAAGAGTGTGGGAGTTATTGAGGGAGGAGTTACAGTGTAGCGTCTGTGTGTATACGCTGTGTGCAAAGGTATTTATCGTAGAGGCTAGTCGCCGGACGGGTGACCAAGAAAGATGGGTGCAGGGTGGTAATATGGCCACTATAAGTTCCGAAAAACTCACAACAAGTTAGGTTAATTTAGGTTTATTTAATGCATTGAAGGAAATAAGGAGATGGGCTCGTAAACTAAGCAATATTCGCTACGGCTAGTCATTGGATGGGTTGCCGAAAAGTATATTAACTTGAGTTTCTCCGTGTTTCGAAAGGCTCATTAAGCAGTTAGGCTACATCTGTAGTCATTAATACACACTAATCCGCACTTGGCCTATTTAGTTGGTTATGGTCTCGTCAAAGAACGAGAATTTAGGACTAACAATAACATGGCATTAGATTAATATTTTTGAAGAATGATTCAATTGAAAGTTTACCGATGAAATCGATGCCTCGCGTTACAAGATATGATTGAGTTTTCATTTTATGTCCGCAATGAGTATGCATTTTATGGTTCAGGCATTTTATGCCCACCTCAAGCGAATATGGAAGAAGATTCGAATAGAATAAGCTCAACGTTTAACTCAATGTATTTCTTAAGCAGCATAAGCAAAAGACATCTTCGACCCTACAGCATAAGGTCGAAGATTGAATACCTCAATAGATAATCGAGGGTATTATCTTTCCAACTATATAGACGACTGTAATCTAACAAAGGACTCACAAAGTCATAACTTCCTCGAAGCATTCCGGGAACATAATAACATTCTATGCCGAAAACAAGTCGTTTAAAAATTATACCACACTCTTAACTGGTTCCATATGAGATTAGTGACCCTTGTGATTCAGTGTTTTACTCCATCGTCACGTTTTAATGTGATCACTAGCTTCCTTTTGCTATTTTGCCAGGCCTTCAAGCTATGTTCACCTTCTGATTGTCGTACAATTTTGAGGCCATTGCTAATGTTACCTACGTGGCAATAGACTCATCACCTTTTGTGGGAACCGATAAGTTGGCGAGATAGTGATATTTTCGGAACTGCTGAAAATTTAAGAAGAGGTACGGTACCATACGGTACCCATTTTCACTCTTTTATAATCAGCTTTATACATAAAAAAGTTGATGTGATTTACAAAGTAACTATATTTCATTCGATAGAAATCTGTGAGTCGGCATATTCATTTTTATGCCCGCGTGAATATTGAGACTACTTGATAAATAAATGTAAGAATGGCTCCAAAGTACCCTTGTAAGTTATGTTATTATAGAGTAAGAAGGGCTTCTAAGTGATATATGAAATGACATGAGTGCTGGGAGTCCTTCGATATTTGTCAAGCTTTGACCTTGACCTCAAATTTTCGATCAAGAGAAATAATTTATCGTATCTTCTGAAACACGACAATGTAACTTGATTAGTAGGGCAACAATGACAATAGTTCTGATCGTCGGATAGCTTAGATTTAAATATCACTGTATGCCAAACAAGAACAAGTTTGTACTTTTGGAACCCAACCCTCCAAATAAAACGGTCTCCAGTGAATCAGAATCTGTGGTATTCCGTTTATTTTTCCTTCAAAGCCTCTTGAAGGATTCTGGCCATTGAATATTGAATTTCTCATGCAGAGTAAACATTAGGCTGTATTTATGCATGTTTTTACCTGTTGTTCAAACACCCTTGTTATTAATTCTTTCTATTCAGCGCATGACCAGCGCACCTTTTCTGCCGTCTTAACGAAAGTGCAGAAATTGAATATTGCAAAATTCTAGTTTTTAACAATGTTTAAGGTTCTATAGATAAAATATCGGCTTAGTGTGTCGAAAACGCAACAAAGAAAGCTTTCTGGCCTTGCACAGTATCTTAGCCCGTAGCTAGTAAACTACCCACAATAATGTTTACTAGAGAGTTAGTGTCACGCGACCGGCCTTCCAATGTAGTCAAATCCTAGAGTATTATGATATGATAGGGACATAATAGCAGCAGGGTTGGACGAAGAAAAATAAAAAATAGGAAAAGCTGATGATTAGTCAGGATTAATAGAATTTCCTCAAAATGTCAATGAACTCTATGAAACTGGTAACAACGTAGAATGCAGACAACTGCATTTTTATGCTAATTGTTAAAAGAACTGAACCGGTTACGGATTTTGAAAAGATTTAACATGATATTGTAATTAAATTACTTTTTCGCTAAAAATAAATAAGATGGTATGTTTGTCCCATCCTCTTTACATAGGATTGCTCTTAAATTAGGAACTTAATATTGTGGTTGTTGGTTTTACAGTAATAAATAAACTGCAACATCCAAAAAAATCTGGATTTAGGAGTTGACATTCTGCCCTTTTCGTTATTTTTTCTAACAAAACACTTGCAGGTGTTGTGGACTAGTTTTATAATCTAACGAAAAGGCGACTTTTGGTTCCTTTAATTACATAAGTTATGGGCTCAGAAGGGCTAATGAAGTATTTATGGAATATGCCTTGGTCGGGATTTCTATATTTAATAGCTTTTGATAGATCAAAACATTCATTATTTGACGATCATGACTTATTAACCTATATGCATAGAACATACATTCAACCCTTTAAAAATATATATGGATTAATTTAAATTACATAATTGACCAACTTGAATTACGGCGCATTCCACCTTCAGGAAAAATCTGCGCTGACCCAGCATTACGTCATTGTTGCGAAGTTTGGTATAATAATGCTAGTAATGTCTATCAACTACGCGGCATGTTCTAGGTCCATCTACCGCAATGTTCGAAGATTAAGTTCTTTAACACGTGTATTTTGCCAGTGATGACTTATGGTATCGAAACGTGACCGCTTACAATGGGCCTCATAAGAAGGGTCAAAGTCACTCAAAGGGCAACGGAGAGGGCTATACTCGGATAAGATCCGCAGGGGAACTAAGGTCACCAACGTAACCCGAAGTATTGCGGTCCTTAAGTGACAGTGGGCAGGGCACATTGTTAGAGGGTCTGACGGCCGTTGGGGCGGAAAGGTCTTCGAATGGCGGCTGCAGACCTGGCGAGAATAGCGACTATTTTTGAATTGTAATTTTTTGATATTAATTACTCATTTACATTATTTGACGTCTCTGAGTGCGGCAGTAGGAGTGTAAAAATAATAATAGTAAAAAATATATTATATATTATAATATGGATCCATATGAGCTGATGATATAGATCCAGATTTTAATAACCTATCCATAAGATGGTAAATGAAAACCAAAAGTCTAACGAACGAAGCAACAATTAAGTAAGTAAGTAAAATCTCAAACTCTTGGACATGAAGCGATGGTATTTCATATAGGATTTTGTGATCATATGTTTTCTAGTTTCATCAAGTAATAAGATAAAAATCATTTGTATTTTGAAAAGAACGAGAGAGAGTAGGCATTCATGAGCGTTATCATTTGAATAACTCAAGTCCAACTTGAAAGTGTAAAGGGATACCAAAAAAAGGTAAACCGCCAAAAGTTACGGCATTCCAAAAAGTTCTAACCAAGGTCAGTTTCCGGTCAGCGAACCCTGTTTTTAACGTAAAATAAAATTTCACGATCATATTCAACTTGAATTATTATTATACAACGGTTACAATTCTACAGGTGTATATTTGCTTAAGCGAGCATGATATTCTAAGTTTTCATTGTTCGTTCCTTCATGCGGTTGTTGTAAATTGAACTCTATCGCAACGTTGTATAGTGCACAGATACGATAGGTTTCATATGTTTAAATAGGTAAATAGCTGATTTTACTCTAACTGCCGCACTTACTCCCGCACTCAGAGACGTCAAATAACGTTAATGAGTACTTAAGGTCAAAAAATTACAATTCAAAACTAGTCGCTATTCTTGCCGGGTCTATGGTCTAGATTTGAATGAAAATTTTTGACATTAAATACTCATTAAAGTTAATTGACGTCTCTGAGTGAGGCAGTTAGAGATGTCAAATGTCGTTAATGAGTACTTAACGTCAAAAAATGACAATTCAAAACTAGTCGCTATTCTTGCCGGGTCTATGGTCTATATTTGAAGGATAATTTTTGACATTAAATACTCATTAAACTTAATTTACATCTCTGAGTGCGGTAGTTAACAATTGAAAGTATCCCTGTCTAAGGTGTCAAATAATTTTAAGCTTTATTATGCTTCATTAATTAAGCTCTACATAGGTTTTATTACTGAACTACAGTAGTAGTTAGATAGAGCAGTGGCTTAGTGCGATTGCATAAACTAAGGAATGTTCGCTAAGGCTAATTATTGGATGGGTGACGAATATCTGGACTTCATCCACACTTCGAAAGGCTGGCTGCATCTGATACGTGATATAAAAGCTGTTGTTTTGCATGATTGTTTTTTGGTGAACTCGTAAAATTTAATGAAAATACTAACACGAATTGAAATCATGGCTGTCACATTAATATCAGTAATTTTAAAATTCAAGCAACTTTTTTACTTCTAATAAATTTTGACGAATAGCAAACTGGAATTTAGACTTTCCATATGTTCATAACTAAAATGTTATTTAACTTGATAGAAATATTTTCTCGACGCTACCGATTTAAAATCATTAAAACAAGATTTTTATAGGTTAATAAATTTATTTTATGACTTGCGTAGCATATCAAGTGCTAAACGCTTACCATAAACGAATCATGTGTAGACTTTGGTTAAGGATTATGAAGTATTTATAAACTGTTATACATACTTACTGTGATTAAATATATATTCTGATTAAAAGTCAGTTCTCTTTTGTGAACACATAAATTCATCATCATAACTAACAGCCCTTTAATGCCCCACTGTAGGGGCACAGCTTCCCTATGGATGTAGGAATATAGGGAGAATAACCCACCACGCCGCCCTGGTGGGTATACGTCTGGCTTAAAGGGTCTTCCGAGGCCCGGAGGAACACGAGATAGCGACATTTACTTATTCTACACAATTGCAGGTATTGCTACGCAATTTAGTTCCTTGTTCATCCTCGGTCCACAATAATAGCATGGCAGACGAACTGATAAAAATATCTTTCTAATTTTGGTTGCTACCCTAGCACGTTTAAAGTTATAAGGTTTAATTTTGGTTGACCGACATGCAAATGTTGTTTAGGTTAAATTAGAGAGAAGGAGGGAGAGCATAATTTAGTATTCAATACAAGTCAACTGGAAACCATCGTTGTTATAAGCGCAGAAAAAAATTATAAAATATTTCGTTAACAGATTCACAATATTGTACCCATTACGGTATCCAGCCGATATTTATGGAACTATAAATTAACTATAGACACAATTTAAAAATAAACGAACGGAACGACTGGCGGTGATTCCGTGTTTTCCCCCGCAAAAGAAAAGAGCCTACTCTGTGAAATGGAATGGTTTTATTACAATGGCGCAGACCAAAGAGGTAATATTCCTGAATGAGAACTATTCATTGTGAAGGAAACGCCGAGGAAGAATTTGATTACTTGGAAAAGAGCTGGAACGGGTGATTATTTGAAAGAACATCTTAGAATGTTATTGCATACTACATCGTACATGTTACGTAGCTTAATATAAATAACAATAATTAATAGGTAATGAACGCAGGACAGATTGGTTTGGAAATTCTTTGAGAAGGCTTATGCCCAAAAGTTGGCTCACGGCTCAAATGATGATGATGATTGATTATTTAATCAAATATAACCTTTTGAATTTATTTAGTTTCACAAACATTTCTACTAAAGGTACAGTCATAGACAACACAGTAAAACTATAAAGTAACCACTTGGCATTTGAGTTTGATCCGGATGCTGATAATTTCTTTAAGCAGACAAATTTATAAAAAGATTTTTAATAAAAATATAAACAAAGTTTACTCCCTTCATTCTTCTGACGTTAAAACCGTAATGCCACCCAAATAAATTTCACTTATGGCCGATAAGCTGTTCCACAAGTTAGGTGTCAACTTGTTTGGGAGCATAATGGTATTGGCCTTAAGACATATTTTGCAGAACTTTATATAATGCGAATTATTATGAAAATATTGTTGTATGGATTCATTCGCATGTTCTGTACGCAGGCTATCTGGGGTCAGCGCAGTTAGTTGTATACTTCTGCCGCCCGTATTGGTGGAATATTACAAATAATGTCTTGATCCTAATTTTTATGACCTTATGACCTTGATGATAATGTTTTCTTCAATTAAACACATTTTTCGACGGCCGCCTTGGTCGAATGCACAGATTGCTGGGTATTGGCCAAGAGGTCCCGGGTTCGAATCCTGGCAGAGGCAAACTTTGTGATGACCACAAATGTTTGTTTCCGAGTCATGGTTGTGTATATGTTTATGTAGTATATTTTCAACATTTGTATTCATAATTATATTAAAAAAATGTCCACCATCTACTAGTATCCATAACATAAGTGCTTGGGCTACTACTTTGGGCTAGATGATAGGTGTGAGTGTATAATATTTATTTATTATTTAATTTAAACAACGTTGAAATGTGAAACAAACAATAAAACTTGTGAATAAATTTTCATAAAATTCATTCAATTCTTCAATAACAAACTTAAACCGTGTTAACACAAGTATAATAAAACATACAGGACCCTAAATGCTGTGTACATGTATAATGATGTTGTGGGCTTAACATGACAGATATCCTTGGAGATTGACTCCGTTTGACAGTAACGTCCGTTTGTGTACTACATAAATGATTTCGGGACACCGAAATTAATGAAGATGGACGTTGAGTCATATTTTTATTTGTTATGTTTTGATCGCTAACGATTGATGTGGTCATCACATTTCATTGTTCTTGTTTTCTCCCATTTTATGATGATAATTTATTTATTTATAATTATTTAGGGTCTGTTAGATTGAATGAGAAATATTAAAAATTACTAATCATGCTGGTCTATGAGGAATAAAAAGTAACGTACAATATTCCAACCCCGATTTACCGTAGGGTGTCGTAAAAACAGACTAAGTTAAATTCCTTGTTATAGATCTATTAACACTTTGGGACACCCTAATCTTGGGGGGCATCCCCACCCACAACAGCTTAGCTAAAAGTGAATTGATTGATAAATCACTTTAAGAGTGATTTTATAGCAACGGTGAAGTTCCAATACCTTCTAACTAATAAGGACAACAGCTTCATCATCATCATCATCATCACCAGCCCTTTAATGTCCCCACTGCTGGGTTAATACCCACCAACCCGCATCCCAATGCGGGTTGGTGGGTATTAACGACTGCAGATGCAGCCGGGACCACCGGCTTAACGTGCCTTCCGAAGCACGGAGGAACTCGCGATAATAAATTTTTGGTCACCCATCCTATGACCGGCCTTAGCGAACTTGCTTAGTTGACGCAATCGCAGGCCAAGCGCGCCGTGCCACGGCGCTAGCGAGCTCCTCGTAAAAATAAACGGTCAAATTAAGAAACGGAAAGGTGCGAGTGGTGAATAAATATAGGTAAAAAATATCATACAATCGGCAGACCGATGACCGGAGAGAGTTATTGTGATAACAAAACTCCAATCCATACTGCTCAAGGTTTTGGCTTAGGTTTCACAGCCAGCCGATTGCCTGACGCCAACCATCTTTGGGTAGTTATTATTATAAATATTAAAATGAATTGTATGTTTGTTGTTTTAATTTGTAACCCTTAAAAAATGACGACTACCTATAGAATTTTGTACTTAAGAATTTTGATTAATGATCCAGCTCCAAATAAGGTTTAGGTTTACAAACAGTTAAATGTACTATTATTTTCTTCTTTATTTGTGGCATTTCGAAGGTTTTGCCATTTGCCATAATTAGAGTTTAGACTTGTACAACATGTCGTTTATTGAATAGAAAATACAACAAAGGGAGTAGCAGCTTTGTAGATCCTAAATTTATGGCAAATATAAAGACTAATTTTCGAAAGAAAATAATTACATTCGTGTTTGAGTTTCAGATTCCATGTAATTAGAGGCTATAATTCTTGCAAAAAAATTGTCTTTATGTATTTGGCAAGGTTCGTTTACTAAATACGTTTAGCGTAGGAGTGCCAAGACATTAACTTGCGCTGGGACACACTGTTCGCAGTATAACGTCTATAACTCATACTAGAGGCGTTACTATTAGAAAAACATGGTTTAAATTTGATTTAAGAACATTGTGTGAGATTTTGATGGTTGTTACCGCCCGTCATCTGTCGTACTGGTTCCACGTATTGTGCAGTTTTTTAATTTCTCGATTCCTATAAGTTGTTCTGACGTAATACGGCAGAACTTTTATAGCCACTTTTGTTTATTACTTTTAGATTTATCTAACATATTTTACTTTTTGATACTTTTTATAGAATTCCTTGTTTTTAAGCGAGACACTATTTGATTCAGAGTTTCATTCGTAAAAACTGGTTAGTAAATTTAGATTTACTTTTTCATGGTCATTGTTCTTTTTTTTTTTTAAACCACGGGTATACTGCAGTTACGCATTCCTTCGCAGCGGCGGGAACTCCGCCTTGAAGAATATGTGGGACTCGAGGGAAGAGGTTCCCTCCATACGCCACTAAAAATCCCCTGGGTGATACACCTCAACGCGTTGATGGGGGCCTAGGACATGACTAGGAGTCTCCCATCCATCGATCCCCCATCGCGTTGTCCGCAGTGGCGGGCTCTCCTCATACCTAGTGCCGCAGCACCCGTATCACGGGGCGCCGCGACTCTCCCCAGAAGTTCCCCCGTCGGGCTGATGTTCCCGGCTCGACGAACGAACCCCTCCTGCTGCAAACGGGCAAGCCCGGAGCTAAGCCCTCCCCACCTATGCACACAGCCGCCGGACAAACACCCCGACACGGCTCCACGCACGTCTCCAACAGTGGCACCAGAAGGGTAAACTCGGCGCTAAATTTACGGCTATGGTCTACGCTTTGCCCATCATGCGAACCATCCGAGCGCCGCGAACACCACCGACGGGTGGTGAGCCGACTCCGTGTAGGCACCAGGCTCTCGCATCGACCAGCCAGCGCCGACCCTTCCGGTGCCACAATTGGGGACAGCCATTAGTTGGACCTGAAAAGGGCCGTTTCACGGGCCTACACCTCCGCCCTCTGATAACAGAGGGACGGGAGGCGGCCTTCCTCCCCCCCTGCAGGCCTCACAAGGGGCCTCCTCCCCCCACACGCCGCCGGACAAACGCCCCCACGCAGCCCCACACACGTCTCCAACAGTGGTGACAAAAGGGGCCCGGATGAAACTCAGCGTCAAATTTAAGGCTATGGTCTACGAATTGCCCCCGCTCCGAAGGCCGTGGCCATTCCGTGGCCGAAGCGCAAATGCGCCGCTACCCCCACGTCTTAGATGGGAGGTCCAACGCACCAGTGAGGGCACCAGGGTCTGCATCTACCAGCCAACGCTGCCTCTTCCGGCACCACCATTGGAGACCACCTACGACCAAAGGCCGTACCTCCTCTGTTCCGAAGTTAGCCGTCTGGTCCAAAAGTCAGACCAGACGTTGCCCAGGGTGCACCACGTGGAGGTCTCGGAACTTCGCACCCCATGGTCATTGTTCTGACTTAACCTAACCAACTCACTTTAAGAACATGGACTCTACTGTATGATGTTATATAAAACTCAACGGGTACTTAACGACAGAACCTGATTTTAAAAATAGGCTAGCTGAAGTTGCTTTTACACTCAATTTCGCTGCGGGAAGATAGATCTCAGTTAATTTTCAATAAAATCTTGTTATTCTACGATGTGTATGAATGTAATATAGCTATTCCAGTAATCTATAATGATTTATTGTCTTACTTAATATGTGTCAAAACTAGCCTTAAGCTATAATCCACGGGTTCTAATTTATTGGGTTTCCGTACAATGTCGTTTATTGTTATAAATGTGAATAGATTTGCTTTATGCGAATGTAAACCTTTGGCACTCCTCCATGAATGAAAATTATCCTGTTTAGATAGTGAACCGTTTATAATTTACTGTGTAGAAGAATAATAAATAATACATAAGGAAGAAGTCCGAGATTAGGTCTTAATTTATTCTAAGCAGTTTCGATGACGTCATTATCATATTTTCGTGCAACATCGGCTGTAGTAAATTGTGCAGGTGTTTTTTTTTATTTATTGTATCCTCAGGTCAAGAATCTTTTTGAATCAGACGCAGTATTTTTGATATCTTTACGGTGATAATTACGATAACTTGGCGTAAGGAATCGTGTGACTTATTTTGACAAAGAGCTTGTATTTTATTAAAGTTCCTGTTTGCTTGGTAGCATGACTAACTAAATAATTCTAAGAATTAAAGCCTGCTTGATGTAGTGTTTTTAGTTTTGTTTTCCAAGTAATGGAAGTTTGAAAATTTATTAGTTCAAAAATTTTTGATATACAATATGTAAATTTCAAGTAAGAAGCTTTAGGAATTCTTCTATAATACTAAGTAAGTCGCGAACGCACCGAACGAATGATATTTCAAGTAAGTTACTTACGAATGATACAAAAAGTTATATTAATAATTATACTTAAAGGTATGTTAACTTAAATTCCAGTCTTCATAAATCTCGAAAACGACATCTTGTCACATTGAAACCGATCTTACTGCATTGCTTTAAGATTTATAATACTGAACCGGGTCATCTGAATCTGATGACAGTGCAAAATATGAGGCATATCTTCATCGGACTCTTCAAAAGTCACTCTAAAGATGGGTATCCCCGCATGGTGCATTTGCGCAGGCGCACAATGCATCGTAATGGCATGTCGGTATGTCTTTTGTTGCTCGCATTGCAATGTTTTTTGTTATAATGGGTCAGATTATGGTAAGTAGTAGAGATTAGGGGGGTGGACAATAATAATTGTATATGCTCTGCGGTGACCAAACGGCACATATAGCAAATAGGGCTTGACCTCTTTATTAACGTAACATCGAAGAGTCAGCAAAAGGCAACGACCTTCAATGGCATTAAGAAAAAAGGTAAAAGAAAGTTATTTCCAATGACACTGTTTATTCCACCGATGCTTATCGGCTGCTTGTAATAGCAATAGGTTTATTTATTTGTTCCCTTGTGCTGTTCAGGCATAAACGGGGATTCATATCGCAAAATGGATACGTATTTGTGTTTTCCACCCTGACGGTTTAATGTTTATCTAGCGACTGTAGTTCTATTATTTGTTTGTGGTTTTAAGCTTATTTTTTTCGTGGAATTTATCTTAATATTGTAGATATCATTTCATTTATTGAAAACTTTATATGTCTATAGAATATGCTGTTACTGGTAAAATATACAGTCTTATTATATTTTTTTTTGTCCTATTTTTACATACATACATTAATCACGCCTATATCCCCGTAGGGGTAGGCAGAGGTGAACTAGCACCCACGTTTCGCCAATTATGTTAGGTCCCTTGTAATAGGTGACGAGCCTATTGCCATTTATCGGGCACAAAAGTCGCAGTACATTGCTAGGTGGTATAGAAGAAACGCTGCTGCCCATTCCTCAGCACTGATTTATCCCAGTCGCTTTGTACGACACCCACGTGAGAGATTTGGGATGGTGACAATTGTATTCTACTCTGCCGTCACCACGCGGCAAATCTGTCCTATTTTTCTTTGTGATTATATTATGCTTGTAGGGTTTATAGTTTTTCATAAGTATTACATAGATATCTTTAAGCTATAGGTCAGCACTGTGTTAACAGGAGAGCAGACTACAGTTATCACAATCTCTAATCTTCATCAAGATGTGTAGAATTACTTCCAGCACTGAGGATGGACACCTTGACAAAACTAACTGGCATCTGCCAGTTAGCTTAAGTGATTCATAAGAGAAGCGTATACAGAATTGGTTCAAATTAGGACGAAACCCATCAGTGCGTCATCTGTGTCGGCCTGATTGACTGATAAAAGGCTAAAAATCACATAATAAATTGAACCTTTTACTGCGCGCATACATTTTTTAAGTCGGCACAATAACTCTGTTTCATCACCAGACATCTTAGTATGCATTTGTTTCTTTCCCATATCACATCCACTCAGTCTAGGTCTTAAATCTCCATATTCATTTCTCTGCTTGGTTTATGTCTTTCATCTTTTCTTATCACAAGTCCCTCGACGCTAATCTGTAGTTCCATAACTTTTATACTAGGTCTACTTTTAAAATAATTCTAATCGTAAATTGCTCCACATACGTGGATAGTAGTAGGTTCAACGCTTCATTGGTGTTTTATGAATTACCTACTGATTCTCAGTCAGGTTTTCAATTCGTTCGTTCAGATATATTTTTATAAAATAAATAAAATAATAAATGTTGATTTCCGTAATTCTATTCATTCTATTCTTCACAGTGTCAACAGCTGTCACAAGACTATTAAAAATAATAAGCTTACCGTTTTTTAACATACCTATTACATTTCCAAGTCATTGAACTAGCATAAATAATGCGTCGTATAAATAGTTTTAAGTTAGCACTTGTGTTAAATAATAAATCACCAAAATAAAAGTGCGCGTTACACGAAACCGCACGCTAGTTTGAAGGTCGTTCGTTTTTTCTCACATTACTCTTCAAAGTTTTCTTAGCGCGAAGCGCATACCCTGTATGGACAATTGATTGTTAATGATGGTTAATAATTTATATGCTTGTGATTTTGACATTGTTAAAATGATAAAAAAATATTTCAAAATCCGAAATATATGTCATGACAGCCAGTTTAAATACGCGACTTCGATTTCCACACCAGCAAAAACTTTATCGTAATATTTGAAAACTAATTATTTTCTATTAAATATCTTTGTCGTTTATGTATTTATGTTTAACGCAAAGAGTGATTTAATATTAAATGTACTTACTGTACGACGTCCAGTGTATCGCAAGACTATCAAATGTTTTTTTATTTTTGATATAATTCGATATGCATACAGAAGTTTTCTTTTCGCGTTTAGTA
Organism: Cataclysta lemnata; assembly: GCA_963931975.1. Lineage (NCBI taxonomy): Eukaryota > Metazoa > Arthropoda > Insecta > Lepidoptera > Crambidae > Cataclysta > Cataclysta lemnata. Next base: position 7,995,236 of record OZ008353.1, on the reverse strand, counting down.
CCTAACATAAAAATTAATAACAATATAATAACAACAGCTTTCAAAATCACAATCACGCCTTCAAATAAAAAAGGATATGGGTGAAAATGATAGATCAAAATATGACAGCTATCGTGTGCACCATAGCCTCCATCCATCCAAACATAGTTGTTAAAGAATACAGTCTGAAGAAGATTACAGTCTTACAGAAACATTATTATAATTTGTTTCAGTCTGCCCCGTCTTTGTGTAACGCGCATTTCTCAAACGATTAAACTTTGTTAGTCATTGAAATTTATTCACTAGACGGTTTGCAATTTTTAAATACGTTTGTTTTTGCGTTTTACCTAACTAATATCTTGTTATCCTTTTGACACTTGATGACTTACACACAAAAAACATTCAATAACTTTTTTATATGAATAGCGTTTTTGTAAAGACTGACATCAATTACGAGATATATTGATGACAGTCTATGAAATTAACATTACAAAATTTGATTTGAGTTTTTTATTATGAACATTGGTAGGTGTTGAATGTGTCGGCGTCAGTGCTTTGTGGGCGAATCGGATCTTAACGGTTCATAAGGATGTTGTAATTATTATAGAATACTTACTTTAAATTTATCGCTCATTTAATAGAAGAGAGACGCAAATCAAAATATTATGCTTAGAAACATTGTGTGTTCTAAATTTATGACATGTCGCCAATTTAGGTCTCATGGATTTAGGTGTCGAGCGTATTGCATTCTATCGGGCACATAAATGGCAGTATATTGCTAGGTGATATAAGAGGAGCGCTGCTGCCCATTACTCATTGCTGTCTTTACCCTTAGTCGCCTTGTACAACACCCGCGGGAGAAATAGGGAGTGGTGACAATTGAATTCTGCTCTGCCGTCAGAATTACTGTTGTAGGAGTGCAATTTTAACTCTTTTGTAACATTCCAACATGGAAGGCAACGTATCAATGTAAATGTTATCATTAAATACGTACATACGCAGCTCACGTTATTCTGCCACGGAAAGTCTATAAAAAATATTTGCTTTTATTTCACTCTCAATGTAATTACGTTTCCGATTCGTTTGAGTTAATCATGTTCACTTCTGTCTGTTACAGTTCTTGGGGTGTACTTATGAAGTTAGCTACGTCTTTGTTACATATATATAATATTTCGTTTCGCTTGCCTTCGAAATTTAAGCTTGCGTCTTTAGGTATTTAAGCCATCGCGCATTTCAAATGTTATTATAATAAGAGTGAAATTGGTAACATTCAATAAATGATTATAACTATCGGCAATCGATCCAAATAAATGTAGAAATTATAAGTATTGCTTGTGTTTGAAGAACGAGTAAGCAATAGAAATTTAAAGTTATTTCATCCTTTTATCAGTGAAACAGTGGATTTCGCTCGAAAATAGCTTTATTTATCTGCCAACCCTTGGGGACTAAAAGGTTTTATAAAATTGACTCACGTCCGATCAGAAGCCAGGTGGTACATTCGTTTTTATTTTCTCTTGTCTCTATAATAAAAATCAATGGATTGGTACCAAAATAGGTACTATACGTCTTAAGGCCGATTATGCTGACTGCAGCTTGATTTAAACCTGTACGGTCATATTAATAAACACGGTTTAAGTATTGACTAGTTACTCAGTGTTTTGTCTCTTTCCTTGCATTCAATATCATGTGACAAAGACAAAACACGGAATAGCTATACCATGTTAACTACCAGTTTATTAATAAGATGGTTATTGTATGTAAATGCGCAAAGAGAGTTGATGTAAAGTTGCAGCAAGCTCTCAAACCTAAGCCAGAGCCTCGAGTAGTTTGGATTGGAATGTTGTCATCTTATTAACTTTTTCCATCCATCGGTTTCTCGACATGGTGCTTTCCTTCACTTTTCTTTACATCTATTCATTCATCACTAACATCTTTCTGATGTGATTGACAATATAACTCTAAAGCGAGTGGCTATAAAAAAAGACTCAAGTATAAGAGTCAACAGCACAAATCGTCACATAAATTCAGTTAAACTTTTCTCGCGTCATAAATTTGTGGTTGATAATCAATTGAGAAGGCAAGTTTAATTATCAATAACCTAATAAGATTAGTACTAAAATAATCATCGATACTTTTATTCCCATTTAAGGCTACAAACATACCATTCTTATTATGTGGGGTTTCGTGTCTCTTTAAGTAATCAAAAAACAGAAAGCTTTCCCATACAACAGAACCGGTTCACGATCAAGGTCTTTGGAAGGGTCTGCATATAAATGAACCAAATTTTAAATTTCAATTCCAGCGCCCAATGTGCCCTTTCAATCACGCCATCTGTTCAAAACAAAATAAAAATGTGTTTTTTATTCATAAATTCAACTGGTTCAAATTCATTTACATACACTCGCGATTCGTCAAGAAAGTAAACAGAACAAAAGCCAAAACTTATTTCTTTTCCTAATTATGGAACAATATCAAACTCTTAATTCTTTTATTCATATCTGCATACAATTTTAAAACAATGAGCTGAGAAAACCCGTGTGTCGACGGGAGAACAGTGGAGTCAGTCAGTCTATAATGGTCGTGGGTGATGTGGTGACGGGATCAGCATTTCGTTAACGAAAACGAAATGCTGATCCCGTCAATTCGTTAACGAAATGCTGATCCCGTCATTCATTCAATACTAAAGTTGATATTAAACATGTCAGACTCAGAGCAGTACGCCTTACAAGCAAATAGACACGCAAGTAGGTTAAAGAGAATCCCAATATTGTCGGTGATTAAGATTGCAGCTAATATACACACACCACACCAGAATAATTATTGGCGAGTTGTGGGATTGGCCACAACTCGCCAATTATTTATTTAATTTCAATTTAGTTTTATTTTAATCTTAAAAAGTGCAAGTCAAGTTAAATTAGTATTATGTTTTATTTAGGTCGTTCTATGATGACGCATATATGGGTCATAAACATATTAACTAGTAATGTTGTCTAATAATTGTAAATAATTTATTTATTTAAGGCGGTTAAAAACCTGAAATTATTGTCATGACCCGCATGTGGGTCATTGAAAGAAAAAAGCGACCGCAACTTTTATCAGTGAGATAATTCACATTGGAAGCCGTTCAGCGCAGTGGACGAACGCGAAAAGCGAAAACATTGCACCGATGATAAAAAGCAGACTATCATGTACTGTCACACACCCTTCCATTTTCAGCGATAATATCGAAAATTTCATTAAAACCTGAATACTAAATAAAGACTGGCCGGTCGTTACGCGGACATCAAAAGCTGATATTGAAATTTCCAATGAATAGAGAGATTTACTCATTCCGCATTAAGTCATGCATTCATGGTCAGAAATTTTAAATTTGGAATACCTATTTGTTTTCCCGCTGAAAGGGTTGTGGTCTGTGAATTAATTATTCTACATGCATTGTGCAATGATTAATTGAAAAGGAAATTAAAACGAATATACAACATAGAACGCGTGATATTTTCATTTTAATGTCCGTTGCCGTTTCACGCAAAGGTATCATACGAGCCTTGTTTTATGTTTAACAACAATATTAAAAATTATTATTAAAAGGACATTCTCCAGATTTATAACATACAAACATAAATCTTAATTTATCCCTGAAAAGTAGATGTGTATTAACAATACTCACGTTTCGCCAATTACGTTAGGTCCCTTGTAACACGAGACTAGATGCCATCTATCGGGCACGTAAATCAAACTATATTGCCAAGCATTATAAGAACAACGCTGCTGTCTAGTTCTCATCGCACACGAAAATACGTGCGTTTCCAATATTCTATTCAGTGTTACACAATTTGCCTTAATCGCGGTGTTCCTGACGGATTCTTGGAAAATATTCCATCAGACCAACATCAGTCATCATAACTTATAGACCAATGGTGCATGTCAGTGTTAAATGACTGCAGACGGAGCTGATCTCCTCGGATCAGAACTGCGGAGTAACTCGAGTAACTCTGTCCAAATATCAGTAGGCAAAGCCGCTAGAAGCCATTGGATTCTGCAGTAGACTGCCGTAGCCTAATGTACGAAGGGGCTTAATTGTGCATACGTCACTAACTGCCGCACTCAGACACGTCAAATAACGTGAATGAGTACTTATAGTGCGTTTCATCTTTTAATTCCTATGCCGTGATGATGGCTGCCCTGTCTGTCAACAACATCAACCCGTAAGTCATAGTTGCAGGTTTTTTTATGTTTTATAGACAATATTTGAGAAAATGATGTCCAATACAAAGAAAAGTGATGAAAGATTAATTGTGTTAAAAGCTAAGGTGTTTTGTGAACGTGAAAAACGTAAGGTGGTGCCGCTTAATCCATATTAGTGTGTACAACTATCCATATTAGTGTGTTCGGATTGCCGCCATTAAATTGGATTGCCTGTATCAGTTTTATTAAGTGTTTGATTAATAAATAAAATATATTTATTTCAGTTTTATAACTGTAAATAAATAGTACTTATAACGATATAACGACAGACAAGAGTGAGGAAATGTCAAATGTAGACATGTTAGATGAACACAATTATTGTTAATCGTAATAAATATAATATTTTATTATAATTTAACCTTTTTTTACTTAATGAGTCTATCCTTCTTACGTCACTACAATTTATATTTGTCCGTCTAATTTCTATCATACTAATAATATCATGAACTAACTGTTCTCGCAAATTTTCACGAGTTAGTTTAGAAGACTTTCATAAAAAAAACTAATATGTAACTATTGCTTAGGTACCGCTAGTAGTTATAAGTAAAAAATAAGATAGATGCATAATTGTTTATGTAGGTAATGAAAAAATAACTCCCTGAATTAAAGGTAAGAATAAAGTTGACATGGTATCATTTTCTTGCAATACTACCACCATGACGGCATAGGAACTATAAGATGAAACGCACTATAATTCTTTCCACACTATATAATGCCGTGTGGTGACGGCAGAGTAGATTACAATTGTCACCACTCCAAATCTCTCCCGCGGGTGTCGTACAAGGCGACTAAGGATAAATCAGCGATGAGGAATGGGCAGCAGCGTTCCTCTTACACCACCTAGTTATGTACTGCGACTTTTGTGCCCGATAAATGGCAATAGGCTCGCCACCACATGGGACCTGATATAGTTGGCGAAACGTGGGTGCTATTTCACCTCTGCCTACCCCTTCGGGGATATAGGCGTGATTTATTTATGTATGTATGTAGTACTTAACGTAAAATAATGACAATTTGAAACTAGTCGCTATTCTTGCCGGGTCTATGGTCTAGATTTGAATGAAAATTTATGACATTAAATACTCATTGAAGTTAATTGACGTCTCTGAGTGTGGCAGTAACACCCGTATTCAAAAACAATACTTGTATTAGTAAAGAAGCAACTCTGTGCGAAGTAAGACATTTCTCAATGCGTTTTGTCACTCACGTATTGTCTATGAATAGGTTTTTGGGACCCTGTGGGTTAACGCACCTCATAGTAATATTTATGAATACGGGTGAAACGTTACCACGTTTGCCGGTCTTGGACGGATTGAATCCAATGGCTCTTAGGTAGTCTAGTATACGAAGGGGCTATATTTAGATCAGATCACGTTGTATTCCTCTCAAAGAAAACAGAGAGCTAAAATTACGTCCCTAGCCAGTACAAGTTGAGAGCCTTAATTTTATTTTCGAAACGCGCCCTCGATAATCAGACGAGCAAAGTGAGTTGTTTGTTTGAAACGAGACAATTTGGATGTGAATTTTAAACTTGACGTGATTCCTGTTCATACTTTGTTGACTCTCAATCTTGTGTTAGTGATTTTTTTTCCTGGACGATATTCGGATTATCTCTGCTATAACGTAGGTGCGTTATTATGCCCAAGTCCAGAAATAGTACATTATATACCAAGGGCGATAAAACAAAGAATGTGTCGCTAGTATTTGATAAATATGCGATCTGAGGTCTTTTTTTTTATCGCCCGGAGGTGACACAAAACTACGATTTTTAGATCATAGTTTTGTGTCACCCCCTGAACAGGAAGTGGGTCTTTTCGTACGCGTAGCAGGCGAAAAAGTCGTAACGACTTTATGGTTAGGTGTGATATAAACTCTGTTAGTGGCCTCTTACGGGGTGTTGAAAACAGTACTTTCTTTTGCTGACATCACGCGACTCTAGTAATATTTTACCCCAATATGTAGTACTTAAATATGAATGTGAATGAGGAGATGACGAGTGCCAGAAGAGAATGGACAAAGTGGACATACTGCGCCGGCCCCAAATAGGATGGGATAAGGGCAGGCCGATGATGATCATGATGATGTAGTACTTAAATATCAAATAGCAGGTATTCGTTCATTATTTCGTTTCTATATGATAAAGATTTTGGTGGTTAGAAAAAGAATTTCGAAAAATTATGATCTTGAGGCGGGAATCGAACCCACGTCCGCTGCTATCCGGGCAGGTGCCTGACCGCTCGGCCACCCAAGATACTATGTATCGTAGTACGCGGGGTTCGATTCCCGCCTCAAGATCATAATTTTTCGAAATTCTTTTTCTAACCACCAAAATCTTTGTACTAATTTTTCTAACATTTATATAATGTTAAAATAAAAAATCGAATAGTCTATATGATAATTATTTTAATATCAGAAAAAATATTAGATAAAAAAGAGGTCAGAAAAGTCTCGAAAATAATATTGTAGCCACTCTCTGGGATTTTCTTCATCTTTTTTGATAAGGCCGCGTGGTGACGGCAGAATTAAGAGTGCACATTTCATCAGGATGTCTTTATTGTAATTGTAATATAATTATTGTGCCCCATGCCTAAAGGTCAAGTTTGGATGTAATGCCACTGTATGTCAGTGCCTACTCAATATACGCTCAACGGCCAAACAAACTTGGCGAAATGTTAACAAACCAAATAACAAAAGATGCCTACATTATTTTTTTGTATGCTATAGAGGTGGGAGTGAGGGGTATACCAGCTAAATCTCTATATATCTAAAAGACCGTCTAGAACTTACGTAAGTTTTACACTAGAACGCGTGTCAAAGGCGGCTCTTACAGAAAACATACATACATACATACATAAATCACGCCTATAGGGGTAGGCAGAGGTGAACTAGCACCCACGTTTCGCCAATTATGTTAGGTCCCATGTAATAGGTGGCGAGCCTATTGCCATTTATCGGGCACAAAAGTCGCAGTACATTGCTATTGCTAGGTGGTATAAGAGGAATGCTGCTGCCCATTCCTCATCATTGATTTATCCTTAGTTGCCTTGTACGACACCCACGGGAGAGATTTGGGGTGGTGACAGTTGTATTTTACTCTGCGGTCACCACACGGCTCCTTAAGAATCTTACCAAATATGTCTGGATAGAGAGAGATGTCGGAGTAGCGAAGTTAAGTGTTGACTAGTTGTCGAGGGATCCCTTAAACCTACACTTGGGTCACAAGTCCCTAGCGTTGCCACTGACTCCGCTCTTTGCCACACTATGGGCCCAGAACCCACATAATGAACACATGGAATGCTAAGAGTTTTCGTATCCTCTGCTTAATCTTTCGGGGATAAATAGGCATGGTATATGTATGAATATAAGTTGTTTTTAATAGAGTGTTTTAGTCTACAATATACACAAAGGCAACGGACTTAAAAACGGGTGTCACTGTTATTTTAAATCCACATCAGCATGATTTATCGCGCACACTTCACGTGTGTCGAGTCGCCTATTCGTCACCATCGAACCGTCACATGATATACGACACTTCCAATATCAAACAGTAGGCACGTCTCGTTTGTTTAACCCTCTAATTTCGATTGTAGCATACCCTATGTACTCCCCCATTGTTTCGGGATGATGAATTAGCTCAGCTTACCTGTCGAGCCGGGATTAGTGCTTTGTACCACTCTGTCGCCGACCCTCTATACCTACCTTTTTATTTGTGTTTGATCATTTGATTAATTTGTTGAAGTTTAGTAAATTCAAATATTTGAAGCATTTGGACGTAAGCATTTCCTATGGAAGTAGTGTTTGGGATTCAACGACAGCAAAAGGCAATTTTCTTGCATTAAAATTATAAAAATGTACTAGGTTTCCCGAAAAGTATTTTAAGTAACCTAGTTTAGAAAGGGAATAACAATAGTACAGATAACCTTTATTCCCCAAAAAATAAAGGGCTTATTAACTATAGGAAGTTAGGAGGTATACTGCCCAGTGTACCTCGGCCTTAGGTGAAAAATTAAACGTGAATTTTGTTATAAGTTTAAATATCTATTAGGCACGTCTGAGAGATTATGTCTCACTCTAACACGTTACAACGTTTTCGCCAGTGCTTAGCCCGCATGAGTTATGACATAGACGTCAGCTATCTCGGAGATAAATCACGGATGAGCGTCTACGCCAGGGGACAGTGTTCGGACAGTTTACACTTGCCACCTACATGTGATATTAGATGAGATTTCCTGTGGAAAACGCCAGGAAAGATCACGAGTGTGCCACATTTCGAAATACGAGAATTCAAGCGAACAGTTTTGTTGATCTCATATTTGCCATCCCTATCCACAATATTATTTCCTTTCCATTTTTTTTCATAATCTTTGATATCTATTTTATTTTTCTTTCTCTATTTAATATAAATACAAAAATCACACCTGCTTATTCCAAAAGGGCTTTGCAGATTACATAATATATGTTGTCCCATGTAATGGGGCCTGAGTCAATTGACATCCAACATCCATCTATCGATGACGTGAATCGCAGTATTGGTAAGTGGTCTGTCAGGAATTCTGCTGTTCATTTCTCATCATATTTGTAAGCTTTGGTTGTCTCGTGCCGTACGACACCGAGTACGAGTGTTCGGGACTACCTGATAAGCAGTGACAGTTTTTACCTTTTATACCTTTTATGATTTTAATTTTTCTTTTTACTCTTACGGCAGAAGTGAATTAAATGTGTGCTGAGACGTTGACGCTGTAATTTTTGCTTCAAGTGTTTTTCTCACTTACGCAACCTATTTCGAAATACTTGTTTATTAGTTTGAACCAAAACAACGAGTCCTATGATTGGTGACAATAATGTATTCTGATCTGCCGTTACCATACGGATTCACTTCTATCATAATAATATTACTAGACTAAATTTTTGGTATTCGACTATAAAGTTCATATTCTTTATATGCAATATTCTTTTTAATGTGGATATAAGAGATTTTTGAAAGACTATTTTATTTAAAAGTAATTGACCAATCCCTTTTTAAAATTCAACTTCGTAGCCAATACAATATCGTTGTTTGAAATGCGTTCCACTTCATGGGTTACGGCACAAAGTATGAATATAAGAAGTTCCAGTATTAATGGATAACAAATCTATTTAAAACATGAAGCTTTATTCTTTTGTAATAATGAACACTGATTTTTCATCATAAGTCCAAAGGAAAGTGAACCCTATCCCCTTTACTACACAGAGCTTGGCTAAAGCAATCTCAAGGAACTGAACATTATCGGTAATGACCTCTTTTATACTTGGTAAACTTATGTTGCTCCATCTTGAGATATCGGTCTTAATAAATTAATATATGAGCCTATGAAGCAGACCGCACTATCTGAAACTTTTTTCATTAAGAATATTGATGGTGAGAAATTCCACATATTTACCCCAATTATCTTTTACGTTTTAGAATTTGCGAATAGTGTTTTGCTTAGTCTTCAGTGTTACCGATTTAAAAAATATTAAATTAAATGTATTATTTTATTTCTATCCCATAATTACGATATAATAAGAGCACTGCCCGGCTAGCATGACATGTGATATAGCCATTTATCGCTTTGAACTGTCGAAAATATATGGAGTTTTGACAGTTCAACGTGATAAATGGCCATCTCATACCGTGTTTCGGCGGTCATGCTAGCCGGGCAGGTAAAATAACTTTGAAATAGAACAATAAAGTTTGAGAAAGACTATTTTATTAATGGAAACGTGCAAACAAAAGAAGTACGGTGTTATGTAAAAATAAACCAAAGAGGCAGAATTAAAAATTACTTGATACGCAAAGAATAGTCCCTTGGCGAACACTTCAAGACCAGATTGCATTTGCAGGACCCTCAGAGCAAGATCCAAGAAATCCGTTGTTGCAAGACGGATGGCAAATTAAAGATGGCGTGAGACGTGATTGAGTATGAAAAAGCACTTTTAGGATTACTCGATCGCAGATTTGGCACGCTATCAATCTAAGGGTTGACACGAGATTAGTATCGACTGATCCCATATTGTACAAAATGTGACAATTACAATTATTGGATTTGGAATTGTTTCTGAATTATGGTGCAACCCTCGCGTTGTGGACGGAAAGCTCGAGCGAGCTTGAGAATAAGATAAGATGACAGCTTTAAACAATTGGATAATATTTGCTGACATAAAGTAAGAATTAAGAAAGACGCTGAAAAGTAAAATGTTTGATACTAAAGTGTTTAAGCAGATTCTGATGTCATAGGTTAAATAATGTACATTAAAAAAACTGCTGTTGGTATTCTAGCATCATATTAATTTTCATCTTTCAGCGGCTAACGATAATATTATTTTGGAAGACAATGTTCCAACATTGTTGGTAAGTTGCTGCTTGGTGATATTATAATTACGAAAGGATTAATATCTGGAAGTTGGTAACTCGACATAATAGTGATGATATTGAGGTTTTAGTATGAACCAATGTGTAAAATTTAGATACCTAATAGCTCTTCTTATGTTCTTCTTACGTGTATTTCTTTGTTACTTACATTTATTTGTTTTTCTTTCTTCTTCTTCTTATTTTAATTTCTATTACGTATTTTTCTAACTAGAAAATAAATAATAATACTCTACTTTTCACCAATTACATTGAGCTTAAAAGAACATTTTCATGTCGGTCCGGACTGTTTCAACTGAACGCACCCACGTAATCCTCTTAATGAATGAGATTTTTTAACGTTCGTTACCTACGCAAAAATATTCCCTTGCGCGGTGGAAATACTCATTCTGCAAAAGGGCAAATTAAATCATATCCCGAGCGTCTCAATTATTTGAAACGCGCGGTGTGTGCCACAGGCAGAGTCACAAAAAGAATGGTGACGCTGGTCCTTTGAAAAGCCCATCGGGGGAGCTCTCAAAGCTGTCACCCCCAGAAGGGCACTCCACTATGAGCGCAAACATCCTGATTCGCAGTATCGCTCCAGCACGCGTACATTGACGCTCCTTTGCACTTAAAGTTACTGCTAGCGACAGCCTAAGATGCAATGTATACAGTGAAAGCCGAGCAACGTTAGATGTCGCCTTGGGATGTGTTAGAGGCGCCGCGGCGGCTGGAGAGGCGCGCATGCGTTCAGAATCCCACCCCATTGGTCTAGGATGACGTCATCGGGGTGAGCCCGTGGGTCTGAGTGACACTAACAGTCACCCCTGAGCGGTCGCAGGGTCCCCTTGTGTTGCCAGCTCCGCCACAACAACAAACGTAGCAAAAACTGTTGACAATAGACGGTGATCAATTGTGATATCAGTGTTTCTTTGTACGTGTGATGCTGAGTTATTCTTGATACTGACCAATTTTGCTGTCGCATATTCGAGGTGAGTCAGGGTGTTGTTTATTGCATTCATGTCAGTTTATCTCAATGATGCTAGTTCACGCATGGCTTGAGATTTGAATTCATTGAACGTGTATTTAAACGTTCTCCATAAAGTGAACGAGGTATATTTTATGAACGAACATGTTTTAATACAGCTGGGAATTATCTTGTCAAGTGTGGGTAAAACGACATTTTAATACATATTTTGACTTTGATAAGATAAACAGTAAGAATTCTATTTGGGCTTATTGAAAACATTCCTGAATTGAATCCTATTTTAGCTGTAGATACACCGCTGTTGTTGGTGTCATTTTAAATCAACATTGCGATCACGTTTTGTGTATAGAGCAGGACTTGGTAACCTGATACTTTACATAAATTAACTTGTAGTACTCCGTTTCATCTCAGGGTTAACGAACCATTGCCAGCTTTCATCGAATTTGAATATTATTACCGCGAATAAAAAGTGAAATGCAATTTGTGCCGGGAACACCGTTCAGGAGATGCAATGGATAATTCAAGAGGCAGTTTTATCTACTTACTTCCAGTTTATTATTTGGTTTCAATCGCAGTTCCGCTTATTATAAATTTACAATTTAATAACATAAAATAGTATGTAGGGATGAATACACATTATGAATACACATTATTGACAAAACTGAATTTATATGCTTGAAACTTTTTAAGCACTTCTTTAGTATAATATTACAAACGAACAAGCAAAGAAAACAATCTGTATTAAAAAAAATTGAATAGATTTCGACGTTATTGAGTCTTGACCTGATTAAGAGACCCCGACTGAAATCCCTGACCTAATCACAAGCTTTAAAGAAGAATAGGTTTTCAATTTAACGTTTTCAGAGATTAACAAAAATGAACTGAATATTTTGTATTACTCGCTTTAACCGAACCACGATAGAAAGTAAACTTAAAACAGAAAGTATTTATTGTCGTAATTCAAAATTCTGAGGGTTCCAGCATTTAGAAAAATATTATTTCTCAATCTACCTTATTGTATTTTCTCAATCTTGTCACTTTATTCTAGGACTTTAATTTAAAAGAGTATTGATTTTTATCAAGGGAAGTATCTACGACGTTCTTGTTTTCATTCAGCTCCTTTGATATTTTTTTATGTAAGCACAAAATAAACGCTTCCGTCTGAAAGTAATTTGATACGGCTTTGAAAATATCTCTCACGTGTATTGTAAAGAAGTGATTGAATGAAAATAAATTAGAATTTCTGCTACCAACCAAAACCTACAGAAGGACATAACAGCCTAACTGAATAATCCCATAACATTTCTCTAAAAGCAATTAATATGGAGTAATGATCAAATAAAACCTGGTCGGGTGATATAGCTGCCATTAATGGAAAGGGTACCACACGTGCACTGGACACCAATAATTGTGACTAATTACAGGGACAGAGTGCTTAAACTGGTCATTACGAGGTGCAACGCTTAAAATACAGTCCTCCCGCCTATCAAGTACAGAGAGTTAAATATAAAGTAAATTTTATACAATTATTAGTTTCATTTTTAGAAGTATAAACTTTTAAGTTTTGGCCCGTTCATTTCAAGAAGTAAAGTTATTTCAGAAATTAATTAATTATTATGCAATGTTAAGAAAGAGCTGGTCATTGAGTAGGTGAATGAAAGTTAATATTCTTACTTGAAATTTCATGCTCTGGAAGAAGCCGTAAGTTGAAGGACATTTAGATGTTTATTTTAAAGAGTATTGAGGGCTTTATACATAACTACATCAAAACATTTATCTTGAGCGAAACAAGTTGTAGTACGTGAAAATTATTTAGGAGTTATTGTTGTAGATAGTAGGTTGGTTCAGAGGTTTATTATAAGGTTTATATGGACTTTATTTATCTAATTTATCTTTAGGCAAACAATATTTATCATGATAAGCACTAGACGACATCAGAAGCCGTGTTAATTAAAATATTGTTAACGACATTTTTGACGGTGGAAATTTATTGTTATGTGGTACAAAGTAAATAGGTATGCCATTTGTCTCATTGTATTTGTTATAGCGGGTTTTTTGTTACATTAGATGGGGGTAGCTTGCTTAAGACCACCCTTATAGGCTGGTACAAATATAGTAATAGTTAAATATAGCTATTTCTAGTGCGGCAGAAAAAATCAACAAAGCAATCGAAAATACTCACCACTCACCACGATATGAAACTGAAGATCAACCCCCTTTATTCATAGTAACTAAACCAGTCTTTATTCTGTAAAATAATTACTGATCAATCTTTCTAACAGGATGAGCAACATTTTAAACTTTAAATCTGATCCTATAAGTCCAAAAGGCGTATCAACTCTGATTTAAAAGCAAGAAACGTTTAAATTCTCGTAATTAAACACGTAATATACGGCTACAAACATTTATCAATATAACAGACAATTTAAATTCGAAATATTGAGTTTTAAGATGCATCGTCTTTTACACTCCTCCCTACATAATTCTTGATCACGAGAAAAAATTTACATGTCTGGAACTTCTTTAAATCTTGTTTTTAATTTTTAGAAGTTGTTACACGAAGCGATACAAGTTAAAATATACCTTCTTGCGAATATTTATCCCTATAGGTGCGATTTATTTGTACCATTTTCTTTGAAAGAATTCAATCCTTAGATTGGCTACGATCGCTCAAAGTGAGATCTTGATCGGTAGATAATGGTTCCTAATTTGATTGGCACGGAACAGCTGGATACGACGCGAAAACTCTATTACTCCTAACTTGTCCGGGTTTTACGGCCAGTTTGAGGGAATTAGGATAATGATTGGCTTTTACGACTCGTTATGTTCTATAATTTATTCGATAACGTTTGATTTATCTATAAGCATTTCATAATTTTTCTGACTTATAACTACTCTTAAGTTGGAATGGATTAGTTGTATATTATAGTTATGTAAGCATATTTCAGTTAAGTCTTAATTGAATTAATCTGGTATTAAGTTCGCTGTAAGCCTTTGTAGACTGGATCTACTTAGTACAGGGATTATATTTTAAGGATTTCGATATTAACGCGGTACTTACTATGTTGACAATATGTGGGACGAATAATATAAAAAAAACAATTTCTAAATATAAGGCAATACTCAAGTTTGAAAATTGAGATTATGTAATGATAAATGACGCAAAGCCAGCGGTAGCTGCAGTAGTAACAATATTAAGATCCGCTTAATAAGCTTACCTCGTATTCAATGGGCGGCAAAAATTTATTGCTTTGGAAACTGCGTTATACCATCGCTCGATGCAGTCTGCAGATGCGATCTGCTGTTAAAATCGTAGCACCGATTTCAATGATAATGATGATGATGAAAGATAAATATTCAAGGTTCTAATATGAAGTAGATATTTAAAATTTTAGGTACTAATATCTTAAGATATTTACTGGCATATATCATAAAGTTGATATTTGCCTGTTTTCTAATATACCATGTAGTGTGTGCTGTGTAATTTTGAAAAAAATAATTCTGCAAGTAACAAACTTGATTTCAAAATAAAGTGAAGGATTGCACTTCTCTATTAGGTATATCATTTTAGATTTAATACTTTCTTGGTTTTCTGCTACCAGCCCGACAAACCAACACACTCATTATTACCGTTAATTCAGCCAATAAGTTTCATTTATTCCGGGAGTCTTAATGAAAAATCAACACGAGAAAGCACTCTTCTTGTTAGTCGCGTATTTGGAATCACTCTATTAAGAGAAAGATTTATTCTTACGCTTACGGTGACGGTTGGGTAAGCGTTTTTCATGTGAAAATACTCATTAATAGGTAAATTTTAAACTCACTTCCTTGCAACATAGTAAACTTTCCGTTTTTAGGATTATTCATAGGACAACATTTGGAAACGTATTTAGTAATAATAAATTGCATGATCTAGTAGTTATTGAGTTACCGAACGCATTTACTTTTTCCACTAGAGTTCAAACACTATCAACTAAGACCACATCAATTATAAGATTATTAGGAACTGGATATGACAAAAGGTGGTAAATGGACACAACCCTCATGCTAAGCACCATCATAATCATCAGTCAATCAGAACCATTGTTTCCAGATTCGACAATAGAATCAATTTGAATAACGATGGGGTCAGGGAATTCGATTGCCCTGTTGCAAACTTGGCTTTAGACATTATTCATGTTGGCAGCACTGAAAGTTTTGTGACCACGAATGTTCACACTCATAAAGTAGAGACAATAATTGGTATTGTTCACATTCATTCGATTTGACTAGATTGCCATCAAGCGCAAATTTTTAATGACGAGTGGCAGAAGGGAGTGGAGAAAGAGGATATACTACGCCGACCAAATACTATGGAATGAGGGCAGGGAGATGATGGTGATGGTATGCTATTATTAAATTAGTAACGAAAAATGGTAAATGGTTGTCTTATATGCAGTAATCAAAATATCACCGCAGGTAAATTAAATTTAAAAAGAATTGAAGACAATGTCAATCATCTAAGTAAATCGTTGACTTAACTAATGTGCAAATATCAATGTTACTGGCAAATAAGTGATCGCTTACATAAATGGGAGCTTAACACCCACTTTGGGGTGGCGTAGACCTCCCCGGGGAAAGGTGGTCCGTCACAGGCCTGATTGTACCAATTATACGTGTATTGCAATCAATTGAAATGGAACCGAACAATAATCGATGAGGAAGAGCTCTTTTAAGTGCTTTATTGGTTAAAAATTGAAATGATCCGGATTTCTTTACCTGTACTTTAAGTACCTTCGTTACTTGATGATTGTATCATTGACTAGCAGACTAGCTAGTAGCATCGACTGTATTGGATTAAAATGACAAAGCGATATACATATGTTATCGGAATATAACACACTTTAAAAAAATATAAAAAGAGAAATATCAGAAATAATATCGCCCTTATCATGACAAAGTGTGGGTATGACAAAGTAGGCTACTATGTACCGAGTGTAATTCATCAAGGATTTCTATGATATTATGATTAACAAGATCTATTGACTGACATCGTAATTATTAACAACATAATGCCATAACCAAATTTTATATATCGAATATTAACAAATAACAAAAGCTTAATAGTAGGTATGCTCCGTTGAAAGAGATATTTATAGGAAAACGAATTTAGATAATTCGTTACTACAAAAGCTTATTGACAGTATTTCAAAGGAGTATTAGAGGTACCTGTGATGTTTTTTAGGCTTAAATACACAGAAAACATTACCTAAATAAATGCGACAATTAAATATCCAAACTTAGAGGTGCTGTCGTAAATTAGGGCGCTCTGCCAGAATTAATCATTTTTAACCTAATGAAAACGAAGAATATATCAATCTTTTGTCTCAGGCCGTGTCGGTGGGGTGGTGAAATTAAGACTTTGAAAAATGGGGAGGCCATTATGGAAATCATTATTTGTTTATAAATAAAAGGGCCTGTGCAGGCAATAAATCCAAGGTGGAATATTAAACAGGCACCTGTTAAAGTCCATGTTTGGTTACTAGGTAGGTATCTTATACTCATTGGTTAAATTACCTATTAAGGTTGAAGTTGAAGGATGTGCTTGCCCTGCGATTGCATAAACTAGGGATTGTTTGTATAGTCTGGTCATTAGACGGTGGTCAAAAACCTATTATCTTGAATCCTTCAGTCGGCACGGTAAGCCGTTGGTGTCAGCTACATCTACATACATACATAAATCACGCCTATATCCCCGAAGGGGTAGGCAGAGGTGAACTAGCACTCACGTTTCGCCAATTATGTTAGGTCCCATGTAATAGGTGGCGAATGGCGATTCTATTGCCATTTATCGGGCACAAAAGTCGCAGCAGCGTTCATCTTATGCCACCTAGCAATAGGTGGCATAAGATGAACGCCGCTGCCTACATCTACAGCTACATCTACTGTTGATAATACCCACCAATTCGCACTGGGCCGGGATGGTAGGTTATGGACCATTCTACTTACATTCTTGATTTTATAGGGAAGGACTGTATCATTAAAGGCTAGTGATGATGATGAACTCACTACGGCTAACACAGAGAGCCTGGCAAAGTGAGTACAGCTTTGTTGTTGCTTGGTCAGTCATCTAACATTGGTGTATTCTCTGAATTGATTACGTCTGTTTTCTATTACAACACCAAATACCCTATACGAACTCCGTCTTCGAGAGTTTGTAAAGAACAAATTATTGTTGTTATGTAGATTTTTATAAAGAAAATTTTCTAGTCATGCGTCTGGGTAATGTCTACCGCACCTGTTCGGCTGAAAAGTTTTGTATTTCTTTTCTTTTGGCAGTTAGTTCATTTGGACGTTTGGTTATGCAAAAAGGTTCCAAGTTTTAAGTTCCGTTTCAAAGTTGGGCAAAGTGTAACTTGCGTTCTTGTTTGTAACTGCTTTGTAATGTTAGTTCTATTAATTAATATCGTTATTTACTGTTCCTTGAAAACAAACTGTGGTGGACAGAATTCTCTCTCGAATCGAATCAAAACTTTATTAGAGACACGCTCGTAAACACTTTACGATGCAACTAAATCCACTTTAATTTCGACCCGTGACGCTGAGCAATAAACATTCGCACTCAAATATTCCTCAACCCCAAAACGGTAAGCGATTTATCGCCTCAAAATTATCGTTAAACAACCTCAATTTCTCGAAACATTTTCGCTTCGAGCTATGTGTGTACGATTGAAAAATCGTACTGGGGTCTGTGGAGCTTACGCAATTTCATGCCGCCTATGTCCTGATACGTCGCTCAGGGCAACTCGGGGTGACAAGGGGTGGATTTTACCCGTCTACTGTAATACTGGAGTATCAAAATATCGAGTGCTTTAAGGTGTTTCCTATGTGAATTTTTGTGTTGTCTCAATATTGTGAGTCTCTTATGTTGTATTGAGTATCAATAATAAACGTTATGCTATTCATGTGATTTAATTCAGAGTTTTGTTTCACTTTAAGAAACTTGTTGATATTTTCTACAATGGAAGCGTATAAAGCTTTCGTTGTAGAGAGTACAGAATATAAAATTAAATTTTTAGAATAGTTTTTGCATAAAGACTGCACTTTATGCAGCACAAAAATTTTAATGTAATGTTAACCTTTTTAACTGTAATATCGAATTCAAAATAACTTATAGGAGTACAATCTCAAACATCCGTAACATTTCCAACTGAAGTAGCATCAATCGTCAATAATTAAAAAACGTTGTCGACGCGTCTCTTTTTCATTAGCAATAGCGTAACTAATGATTATTGCAGTCCAGACTGCCCCAACGCCTAGTGTTTCTGCTCCGAAACGCGGAAGCTAATATAGGGGTAGAGAATCGGATTAACTCAACACAGGGGTGCGTGGTCTGCGCCCGGAGTGATGCAACGTTTTCGTTTTATTGTCTAGTGGCTTTGGGCTATCTGCTGTTTTTTGGGCTCCATATGGAGCGTGCTCACTTCTAATCTAAACGGCTCGTTTGTCATCGGCTGGTGAAGGCAGAACGCCAAACGGCTCGCCGTATTTCAGATGAAGGCCTCGAATATTGCTCTGTGCCCTAACTAACAGGCTGTGCTGAATCGCGATAACTTGAAATCCTTTTTGTTTTGTTATGTCCTGGCGACAATGTTTGGTAAAGTTTGGTGTAACTTTCTTTTATTTTATTTTGGTATTCACTCTGCATATCTAGTCGGTTAGTCAAAATCAACATCTTTAGAAGTAATACCATAGACTTTATTTTACAAGACTTTGGTCAGAACCAACTTCACAAGACGGTGCTTTTTGAGACCTTTTAGTAGTATATTCGTTTCGAATTCGAATTGTGAAACTTACGGCTTCAACATTTGACTTTGTTTATTTGTAATTGACAATTTAATGAAGCGTTTCTAACGTGTTACCACATTGAGATCGATTACAATTTACGCCCATGTCTTAATTCAATTTGAAAAATCATCTCATTTCTCGTCTTCTCTTTCTATATTACTTTAAAGTATCTATCGGGAAATTTCTAACGCTATAGCATTAGAAACTATTCATATTAACTGTGACAATTTTATAAATAAAAGATGCAAGGCACTAGCCGCGGGGCCACCAGGGACGGGATGCACACATTTCACAAAATTTATTTACATAGGTTTCAAAGAGGGATGTTAAAGAAACACATTTTGGACGCAAACCTCTCAGACATTCTAATGAGGAGGTATTTGTGTTAAGAACGAAACGTTTTCTCCGAGACTACGTTGCTAAAGAGAATTCATAATTTACGTAATGAAGCCCTTAGAATAAGAAACTACCAAGATGGTCTTACACTAAAGAAGGGGATGGAATGTGCTTTATTTGTTACATTATTTGAAGTCAAATGAAGCAAATAAAACGTCTTAGAGCTATTTAGATAAACAATCAGTTTCAATATAATGTCATGACCTGATCACATTTGAGTTTAATATAAATGCAAAATATGCCCCCATGCACACACCTGCTATCGCTTAGATATTCACAGCTGAGAGCTAAAATCATTTCACAACTTTTATGTTTCGCATTCCGCAAATCCCAAAGCTTGTTCAAAAATAAACCCCACCAAGACCCCTGAGCTTAAACAGTACACGTTGCTTTCATACAATATTAATAGGAACCGTGCCACCCCCGTCTGTGGACATACTACTGCTACTACATAAGTATTTAGTTGTGGGGATTCTGTTTACGGTGCAATGTGAGGAGTTTAATTAAATTTATTGATTGACACCTTGCTGAGTAGCCTTTTATGCAAACGAGGCTGTTTAGATAATGGCTTAATCACTTTACCATCCTTTACCTTGTCATGTGCTCCATCATGTTTCGAATTTTCCTCATTTATAAGTTAGTTAAGATCATCATTGTTATGGTTCATTGTTCACATGAAGGTGAGTTGATACCTGTCAATTATTATCAAAGAAAATTACTTAAAAATGTTATTTTCATGAACTTGTTTTTAAATAATAATCATTCTGATTGCAACCATAATTTATTTTCAGAAATGTCTTGGTAAGTTTTGACTGTCAATGAATTGCGTTAATTCATGTAAATTTTTAATCTGTTAGCCGCTCTCCACTTTGTTTTGAGTGCTGTAGCAGTGTCGTGCTCACTGTTCTTTGTGTACAATAGGTAGCCGTTTTAAGTGGATTACACTCGGCATTGGACGATGCTTTAGTTTTTATAACCGTTTCAAACTGCAGTGTTGGATGGATGGGTCGTTAGACCCCTCTGTTCAATTCTAGTGAGTAATTTATGAGGATTGTTGCTTTTTGGTCTTTCTAGATTTAGAGTATTCATTTGGTTCTGTCTGATGTTTAGATAAGATTGATAGGCTCTGCCTGGCTGTTTTTAAAAAACTGTCTGTTTTTTGAAAACTTATTTTCAAAACACACATCATAGAAAATGTTACTACAACAGTTAAAATATTCTAGGCATTGTAGATAATCCAGGCATACTCAATGAAGTTAAATATCAACTACCAAGACAAATGCTTCCTAACGAGCGCTTGTGGGACCAAAGGTTTCCGTAAATATTCAGATAGTTCAGCCGAATCCGCAATACGTGGCAACTCTGCCTGAGATTCTAGGAATTCTTCAGGGACACGGTGATAGGGGTAAATCAGAGAACATAACTGTTTATTTCTGTCGCAGACTATTCATAATAGAGTATCAATTTGTAGTAGAATTGGGGAATTTTCATTATTACTGTTTGTAGGATATGTACAGCTCTGAATAACATACTATCTATTCGAAGCCCACCGAACATTTTTAGCGCCTTTTCCAAAAGTGAAGGCAATCGCGCGTTGCTTTTATATTGCTACCAGTGGATATGTGCAGAGTACCTAAGATACCGATCGTACCGATCGCAAGAAATACATAATAAATTATCTATATTTATTAATGGATATTGAATATAAACATGGACATTGTGTTCTAGCAGACTAAAATAATTATAGCGGCGCTTTTGAAAACAAGAAGAGCGATACAAAATACTGTGAATTTTTCTTTACTAAGGTTTTACTTTTACAAAAGTGCCGCACTCAGATACGTTAATTTACTTTAATGAATACTTAATACAAAAAAATGTCAATCAAAACTAGACCATAGATCGGGCAAGAATAGCGACTAGTTTTGAATTGACATTTTTTGTATTTGGTACTTATTAAATTTTATTGACGTCTCTGAGTACGGCTGCAATTCTTTTTTATTTATTGTGTAAAATAGTGTAAGCCTTGGTCGATGAGTTCCGTTAATCTACTTTTTACCAAGACATAATTAAGTCAGCCCCGGTAACATGGCACCGCATCGTCAAGTAATTTGCAACTCAGTTATGGCATCACCGCTTAGTTCAAGGACCTTTCTCTCAGTATGGTAGAACTTTATTATTATCATCTGTGTTCTTGGGAGACTGTGGTCGGTTAACCCCTAAGCTCGTTAGGGATCTGATGCGAAAACTTTGTAGTTGAGTGGATTAGATAAGCACTAGGTCCAATTATTTTAAAAGCAAGTTTACGGAGATTGATAGCCATTTATAAAAGTTTTGCCTATAGATATAATAAAAATAAAACACTGGTCCCTACTGTGTCCGCAGTATTTAACACCAATCCGCACTGGACAAGCGTGGTGGGTTATGGCCCATTGCCCCATATTCTTTTATTCATAGGAAAGGCCTGTGTACTATGTATTTTATATTTTTTTTTAAATAGTCAATTTATTAAATTGATTTTCATATCTTTATTTGTATAACAATTGAACGGACAGGGTTCCATAGAAAAAAAACGGAATTCTAAAAAAGAGACTAAGTAGTTAATTTATTCTGATGTAAAAGCCACCGGGGGATCGGCTGACATTAAAATTTGAGCCTTGTCAGGTGTTAAGTCCATAATTTCCCCGGGGAACAATCCTGGATCACGTTTTAAGGGTTTTCATGAATTGTAAGGCCTAATTTAGTGTGGCAGCGATGCTTCTCACCCAAATTTCCACCGGCATTAGCCGTTTTGCCCTTGCAAATCTTAAGGCCGCAATTTTCAACTGTATCCACTTAATTTTTGGGTTGCCATTTACATAATATTTTGTGTTTAGTCAATTTGTGTGTCATTTTGTATACTATGGTGGGCCTGGGTAACAATGAAGTAGCTAACTTATAGTATGTACACAATAAAATAAGTTTTCTTAGTTTTTACATTATGAACGGTTAAATTTACTGAGATTGGTTAGGATGGTACCAATTATGATATATTATAATGACTTTGCATGCATTTTTGTACTTTACATACAACTCCAATAGTCATTTCAATTGTCAACTTTAATAGTCGATTTCTTATCAGTGTTCATTAAAACAAATTGAATTTTGTTACAGGTACGAAGCGGCAAATACATAGCGCCTAACTGCTTTTGGTGAGCAACAAAATGTGTGTGAAACTTTAATGTAACTGTGTTAGCGCAGGCGTTTAGGACTACTATATATATGATGCAAAACTCGTATTAAACTACATAACAAGTTCATTTGGAATTAGGGTATAGAATTAATTACCCATCCGTGATGTTTATAGTTGTTTATTCTCTTTTACACTAAACTTACTAAAGATTCACAAACGTCGGTTAATATTGATGATTGTTTTTGATTAGAACTGATCAATACGCATTGGAAATATTTATGTTGGGCACTGATATATAAACTTAGTCCTCGGGATTATCTAATAAATAAAAATTCGTGTCACGGTGTTTCTTATCGAACTACTTCGAAATGGCTTGACCGAATTTAATGATTTTTTTGTGTATATTTGGGAGGCCTGAGAATAGGTGGTAGGGTATTTTTATATCCCTAGGTGTTAAGGGTAAAACAAAGTTTGCCAAGTCAGTTAGTTATTTTATTAGATTAGTTAAAGGATTATAATTCACCAGAACAATTATTATTTTACTCGGTGGAATAAAGCGCAGCATGAGTCTTGGTTCTTGAAAAAGGCTTATGTCCTACACTTGCATAATTGCAAGAATAGGCTAGATTTATTTATCGTGTAGATTATTAAAATCGAATAATGAACTTCTTGTCTATCCTCAAAAGGTATAGCAGTAGAAATATATTGGTGTTGAGTTTGTGTACGTAGTCTACATTGTATTGAAATGACGAGGTTCGTTACTGGGCGGATGATAAAGTTTGCTTGTGGTATGGAAATGTTAGCAGCTAGACCAAACTTCGAGGCACGTCTGGTAGTTTGTAACGAACGAAGCTGTATGCGGCTTAGAAAGAATGTTTATCTGTTATAATGGTGAGTATGCTTTCCCGACAAGCTGTTCACACTAAAAGTCTGATATTTATATTTTCTTGCGACACATGACTGACATTAAGTTCGCCATTTTTGGATTCTGAATGTTTCTGCCCAGTTTGTGCCTTGCGGATACAATTATCACCACCCTTAACCACGGCAACCTTAACCCTATTTTCACCAACGACTCATTACTTTAAACTCCCTTAATTTTAGCATGGCTTCAGAGTTTTTAACTTAGGGGAAAAAGTGTGATTTTGTGTGTTCTAACTAAGCATTTTTTCTTTCTTTGGGGATTATTTATTTATGTATAATATGAAAACGAGCTATAGGTCAATGGTAACGTTCGATGTCACTATAGCCTCCAAAGTCGTATTGGCTCTGAAAGCTTTGGCCAGTCATCTGTGAAACCCACTGACCCGTCCCCTTTCCAAGACTTCGATTAATAACTTCCTCTTTATAATCAAATTTTATTCGGGGCTCCTCCATCGGGCCTGGGGAGGATTGTCCACTTTTTAATTACTTCAACTCGATAACGACACTGGAATTTTTGAGAGGCGATTTAAAAGTTAGCTTTGAGTGTAATCTTTGACAATGAATTGTAATTGAAATTTATTTCTTGGCGTCGATTGGGGCCGTTAATTGGTAACGGATATAATAGATGTTATTCTGCTCAAGTTGGGTCTTTTATTCTTGAAAACTTATCTGTGTTGAGCTTGAGCGTTCGTATGGGTGTGAATATTGTATTATTGGCACAAGTGAATCATTTATATCTGCTATTTTTAATAACTTATTTAGTATTTGTATGGCTATTTAGGTAAATGTAATATGATATAAACTGAACTTTAAATGTTTGTTGACCATTGGCATTGGCACCATTGGCCTGCGTATGGAACGATATAGGGAACATAGGGCTCTTAGCAACTTGAGGCAATAGGTACATTTGGGATGGATGACCCATCTAATGATCGGCCTGACGCTTTACCGCTAAACCATCGATACCATCGTGGGAATTGATTAGTGCTCATTATTATATTATATCGATAAAATATAATAATAACTGAGATAGCCTTTCCGATGCGATGGATGATATAAATTAAAAGGGAGTAGATAGCTTTATGTCGTCTGACCGATGTGAACGGAAGAGGAAACATAATGCAGATGACCTGTGAATAGGACAGTACGATAATGACATACATACATACATAAATCATGGGGGGATAGGAGATGGGGGTGGGGACAATTGTATTCTGCTCTGCCACACGGCGGTAAGATAATAAGAGATATATTTTATGTTATTGGAAAAAAACAAACAGAAGATGACAAGTAGCTACTTGTAATTTAACGAAGAACTATTCCCAATGTTGTCTCGTACTTATTGTTTTATATGATCATAAAAGTAACCACTTACCCATAATGGGCTTCAAGGTGGATTGCGAGCAGTAATTAAGTTATATTATTATAATCTTTCTCTTTGTCTTTTTTTCGCTTTACAGTAAAATTTTAATATAACGATTATTAAAAAACTACAATACGTTTATTAGAAGGGCAATAAACTATTTCAGACAAACTTTACGATTTTTAATACATACATTTATCTTCGAAGGGTTAGGCGGATCCACTTTTCGCCAATTATGTTAGGTCCCATGTAATACTAGGTGCGCCTATTGCCATGTATTGCTTGGTGACATAAGAGGAACGCTGCTGCCCATTACTCATCGCTGTCTTCACCCTTGCCCTTAGTGGCATTGTCGCACCCGCAAGAGAGATTGGGGGTGGTGACAGTTGTATTCTGCTCAGCCGTCACAAGGAACCTAAAATAGCTGACGTAACGTAGGTGTTAGTTCACCTCTGCCTACCCTTTCGAGGTTAAATAGGCGTATATCCCAAGCACAATGCTTGCAACTCTTTGTTGGCCAGAACGTATCCAGTCGCTTTTCACCTGAGTCCGACCCTGACCCATTAATTCAACGTTTTCTCTGTCTTTTCTGAGGCAACGGAAAATATTTCCTCAAGAAATTAGGGTAAAGTTACAGAGTAAATAGTACAGCGTCCTTTTGTTCTCGATGCAAACGGCACGACCATTAATTTTGTGTAAGTGACAGTTCTCCATTTTCTTGCTCCGACGGTAGGTAATGATATTTGGAGCCTGTATGAATACAATTATAAAGTAGAACATGAAATAAGCGGCTCCTGTTTCACTGATGACGTAGCCGAGAAATTTGTCGACACAAATTGTCCATGAGACCACCTCTTCTAAGGTAATACAACTATAATTTAAGCCTTACTGATTTGCAATAAGGTTAAAACAAGTAAACAGCATATTATTAACAACGCTTTCTGATGAACACATACATTTTTTTTCGAGTCGTGGTTGTTTATAACTTTACAAAGAATATTTATGTATCCATCATCTAGTTTCCATAACATAAGCGCTTAACTGCTTACTTTGGGCTAGACGATAGATTGTTTATGTATAAAACTTATACAAATTATAAATAATCATTCCTGCACTTGTGCTACCCTTTTTAATATTATGGTCGTACCAACTGCAGTCCACATTCCTCTTAATGTTGCTCCTTCTATTAAACCTTCTCCCCATTCCAGTATCAAGTCACGCGGAATGGACAGGGAGCTATTAGGCCCTTAGAAACCACTCGTCAACGTCTAGCTCTCCACAATGCATACTCAGCTTAGTCGACGTCATTGATGGTGGGTCAATGAACTTGCTAATCAGCAGTAAGCTTTTGATTTGAAAAGGTTTTGCACTTTTCTTTATCCGGCTCACGAAGGACCAGACATCAGATCTTTTAATAGGATCCATTTTGTTCTCATCTGTCTTGTTTATTGTAATATTGGTCATCATAAATATTTCTTATTTTATTGAAACAAAATAAATCTAAATTGAAAAATTAAATTAAACGTTGTCACTGATATTTATTATCTTCGTTATCATGATTGCTCCCTTACAAATGACTAGAAAATTAACTAGGTAATGTTATGTCCGGATTCATATTTTCTTTTCTAACCATCGAATACAAACCTCTTTGGAAAGGGGTGCATATTTTGCTAATGTTGCTGTAGTTATGTACCCTTCAGCTAAGCCAAGCTTGACAATGCGTACCTCTAGAGAGTTGTTTCATAGCATGCATAATTCAAAAACTGATAGAATTTATTAGAGCACAAAGTGAACTATGATGATAACATGAGTAATATGAAATTCTTTATTTTGTTGATTTGATGTAAGATTAAGGGCCTGTTTCACAATCGACAAGTAAGTTCGAAGTACTTGGCATTTCAATTGACATTATTTCATATTACAACTGTCAAATGATCTGCGAAGTAAGCTACTTAGAACTAACTTGTCGATTGTGAAACAGGCACTTATAGAGTGCAAATTACTGTTGTTGATGTAAAATTATTATAAATTATTATATATTTATACTTTAAAGGCCTCTGGACTTGCGACGGCCCTATGGGGCGCTACTTTGTTTTATTCATCCTTGTATGTACTGTAAAATACATCAATGTGGCAAGCAATAAACTAGTTTAATTTGAACTTTATTGTTAAAACAATATAAATTATCAAAATTAACACGCCAAAGTCACTTTTCATCCCACCATCTCGGAAAAAGCGTTTTTGCTCTTCGATATCTGAGTGCAAAAGCCGTTTTTATCCTCTAGAGGATAAAGTAAATTTGAATTTAGAACATCGTGTGCAATGAGTTTGTGAATTCAAAACATCATTATACCTATTTATTTCTACCTCCATGGTGCCGAAATTATCATGCAACCTATTTTAATTTGTTAAAAACTCAGACTCGGAACCTTCTTGGTGTACTTTTTTGTAATTTGCTTTGCGCGCGCCATTTTCTTTTCACGTCATAAATTTTTTAAAACCTAGAAGTTCCGTGATGGTCAATCAGCTTGGCGTCAATCTTGCTTTAAACATTTTTGATCGTCTACGACGCTTGCTTGATGCTTGAGTCAAGCATTTAAAAGCTTTTTAAGTCTGTTTGATTTGATTACACTAGCAACGGAAACAAAGTTATGAGCACGCGGTTAAAAAACAACTTTGCACTCACGCACAACAAATAACTTTTTGTTCAATAACATTATTGTCATCTAAGCATCAATTACGTATAAAATTTCAAAGTTATTACTGTTGTCATACTGCAAAATGTTCCACCAGAATAATTATTATTATCTCTATATTGCCTCGATGTCGAACTTTAGCTAGATTTTTTTATTTTCTGAATGATCTGTTTATGATTCATAGTTGACCTCAGCTGAAGTCCGTTTATTAACCTTTACTGGAATCTGTGTCACAGTATTTTATCATTTGCTAATATTAATTTGAAAAATTAACGGCTATTTTAATGAATGTTAGGAAATGCGTCATTATCCATCATCTGGACGATTTATTACATCCACAACAATCTCATAAAGTACATTAGCATTTAGCCCAATTAACTTCAAGTCGTGAAACTGAATTTTCAGGCTACCATTAAAATTGAGCAATTCAGGTCGACATGAATTTCTGCAAGGAGTTCTATTTTCCGGAAGCAATTATTTCGAACAAAGTATAAAGCTGGATAACGCTCGGTTGGTACTCGTATACCACAAGTCTTACTTTTCGAATTTGCGTATTAAATTTAACAAATCGATATTTAAATATTCTCATTTTTGTATACTACAAATACATATTATGTATCAAACAAATCGTCGGATTCGGCATTTTATGCTAGAATGTCTAAGGTATTTGTCCTTTCAGTTATCTATAGTATCTAGTTTAGCTGGGCCTTTTCCGAACTTAGCTTCCTGATTAAGTCATTGTGCGTCTTCAGTGATATAAATTACTGCGTTAGAGTCAAAGTCAAAATTCATTTATTCATATCTGGTATGATTACAATACACTTATGAATCGTCAAGACGCTAGATACCGAAAACCCGTGTGTCCAAGAAAAAAAAAATAGTGGAAAAAAAAACAGTGGAGTGCGCAGCATGCCTCAGTCTGTAATGATAGGTCTCCCAAACCCGCCCACGCTCCGATCCGCAACGAAGCGCCGACCCTGCCGCGTTCAATACCAAGATGGTACTAAACGCATCAGGGCCCAACGCTCCGCTAGCAGAACGGCACGCAAGTAGGCTGTAGAGAAGCCCACCATTGTCAACGAGTTATGACATTGCAGGTACATTGTAAATTATGCACCAAATACAATCCCACAACTCGCCTCTTATACCATCTAGCTATGTACCTACTGCGACTTTTGTGCCCGATAAATGGCAATAGGGTCGCCACCTATTACATGGGATCTAACATAACTGGCGAAACGTGGGTGCTAGTTCACCTCTGCCTACCCCTTCGGGGATATAGGCGTGATTTATGTATGTATGTAAATTCAATGAAAATTTAATGAAATTATAGAGATTATAGTGTGCTTTATCTAATATGAAACAAACATTTTAAGACGAAAAGGTTAGGCTTAAAGGTTTCTATCTTTGCCTCTTGTGCCCCCAAATAGCTTTGACCGCATGCTACAAAGTTTCCGATTAGTACACAATGGTTAACTTATGTGCCTGCCTATAATGTAATACCAACTGTATTCCCATACGTATAGAGTTGCCGGTATGACGTTGGCAATTTGGAATTCCTCCGGTGACCGAAACTTTGTCGCAACCCTGCAGAAT
Organism: Cataclysta lemnata; assembly: GCA_963931975.1. Taxonomy (NCBI): domain Eukaryota; kingdom Metazoa; phylum Arthropoda; class Insecta; order Lepidoptera; family Crambidae; genus Cataclysta; species Cataclysta lemnata. Next base: position 7,965,683 of record OZ008353.1, on the reverse strand, counting down.
TTCAATATAGGCGTAGCAAGAAATATCGCCAACGGGCGACCCTGGTGCCTTGGTAATGTCGAACATAAAGGAACTAACAAGTAATATTGGATGCTCCGGTTTTTATGAGAAATCCGCTATATGGTTGCTTAATGTGCTCATAAATCTTCGCGTTAGATTTCCCTAATTAGATTAACTGCCGCACTCAGAGACGTCAATTAATTATAATGAGTATTTAATGTCAAAAATTTTCATTCCAATCTAGACCATAGACCCGGTAAGAATAGCGACTAGTTTTAAATTGTCATTTTTTGACGTTAAGTACTCATTAACGTTATTTGACGTCTCTGAGTGCGGCAGTAAGACTACCATCTTATGTCCTATTTAATTACGTATTCGCAGTTTCGTGGCCATGATTATTGTCATGAAACTAAAATGCAATATTCTGAAATCATGAATTTGCTGCCAAAGATTTGATGAAATGATTTATTACAATTGGGTCGGAATAAATTTTCCTTCTGAGGATTATTAATCTTTTAATTAAAAGGTTTGTAAAGGTCGATTTTTTTATGCATAGTTAACTGTTAACGAATTGTTAAAAATTGTAACTTATCTTTAAATATCACTGATATTAACCAATTAGTAACAATATGACACTGATATTTAGCAATTAGTAACAGTTTTTAACAATTGGTTGAGTTAACTATGGATAAAAAAACCGGCTCTAAGAGCTGACAAGTGATGCGAAGGTAGACTAATTTTACAAAGGAAAATAGGTCGTAAAAATACGAACTATTGTTTTAACCTATTGCGTTTTCACAGTCCAATGCCAATCGGATCAGAATATAAGTTTATAAACATCCGAAATGTTTCGAACCTCTTCCTTGAAATCTGTGTATTCTTTATATTGAATGTTTATAGTCCGAGGTTGCTACAAAAACTGCACTACATAACTAAGTTGAAATAACAAATATAACTTAATTAAAAAAAACAAATTCATTTTAAACTCGAACAATCAATGTATATTATTCGAATTTAATTTTTAACATTATATATAATATATGTTAGAAAAATTAGTACAAAGATTTTGGTGGTTAGAACGTGGAGTTGGCTTACAACGTGAAGTGTAAAGGTTGGAAGAATTTCGGCAAGTTAATTAGTGTCTTGGGTGGCCGGGTGGCCGAGCGGCCTGCCCGGATAGCAGCAGACGCGGGTTCGATTCCCGCCTCAAGATCATAATTTTTCGAAATTCTTTTTGTAACCACCAAAATCAATGTATAGTTTTCTCTCTATATTCTAACATCCATAGGTCCGGTGTTAAAGGGCTGGTGACGAATCAAGGTTCACGATGCATGCATGTATTTCGCTATTATTTATTCTTAACTCTAAAAAGCCCATGCTTTCTCTTTCCAAGCCACGACAGTCACTTAAGTATTCCTCCGTACCCCTTACCTACGATAATAAATCGCTATTTAACTCTCAGTTTTCTCGGTTTAATACGAGGACATTGGTATTTCGTTAATGCCCTGTTATCTCCTATATATCTCCCCCTTGCGACAGGAATTTATCAGGGGTGAGCATGCGAAAAAATGCCGTAATAATGAGTATTGGGGACATTACCCTTGGTTGTTTTGTACTTTGAGCAGTTCTATTGTGGAATGGTTGATAGATGAAACAAAGTTCCCGCATAGTTTGGCAGATATTAGCGGACATGTACAGTCAATACCACACAAAACTATACAAGACGGTCGACTATCCTCAATCGGTTGTCAACCTTAACTTGCTTTTACCCCTTCCGGGATATAGGCGTGATTTATGTATGTATGTATGTAACTTAAAAAAAAATCGAGTGCTATGCTTACACGTTGCCTGTTCCATATAGCCATCAAAGAGTAGCCCGGTCAATGAGTATGTTTATATCATTGCTAAATAAATTAAGAAGTAGCGATAAATACTAGAGTACCAATGAATACAGATGCGTACAAGCCTAAGCCCACCTGCAGAAATAAAGTATAATTTGTATTTTCCAAAATATTTTCCCTTCCGTGTGAAGACTTGACTTTATTTAATCGTTTGATCTGAGTTAATAATTATGACATTTTTGGCATTCAGATTATGAAATTAGAACATGTTAACTTAAGAATAACTTTGGCAGAGCTTCTGGTAATACCTACGTCAAAAAGTTCACCACCCCTGCCATTATAATCTGAGCGCGTCAAACTTGTTGAGGTTCGAGTAAAACCCACTGTTACCTACTTCTTTCCAATCCCGACTCAACATTGTCAGCATTCAAATAACTGTCAAAGTGGATCCATTGTAGAAAGCTCCACTGGCACTAGGAGAAACGAAACGTCAGCACAAGTCATAAAAACGAATCGATAAGTCGAATTTAACCCTCCGTTAGAGACCCCAGCCATTTTCCGCGTTTTGATTTTCCCTTGATTGGGTTTAAAATGCCCTTCCCGTATTTTGATAAAGCCCACAACAAAATACGGGATCACGCTGAGCCCTTATGAATGTATGAGAGTAAATTGAAAGCAAGCACTATTAGGCCGGACGGCTGAATTTGTTATCTTTGGACGCTAACGAATTTTGGTCGGTACCCGTCAGTGTTTATGGCGTGAATGCTATTGTACCGTTTAATTGAAAACTTCCAAAGGATGGAGCATGTACCGAGTTAAAATATGACCATAAAGCGTATTCACTATGTGGGCAATTTTAATAACTATTATAATATATTTTGGGATGAAGATAATCTATTATTGCTTTTAATATCATCATCATTAGCAATTTAACGTCCCTATTGCAGAAGTACAGGCCTTCTCTATAGATGGAGTAAAGGGAGAAACGGTCTTAACGCTGGCCCAGTGCGGATATAGACGACTGATGCAGCTGGCGCCAACGACTTTACGTGCCTTCTGGGGCACGGAAGAAGAAAACGGATAGTAAATTTTTTGTCACCCATCCAATGATCGGCCTTAGCGAATATTGTCTAATATACAAAATTATATATCAATCTAAATTATATAAAAATCTAGATTTTTTGAATCGGAGAATAAGCATTTTTATTAGACTTAAATTATTACAATTAAATTAGACTTCAGATGAAATTTTTTTTTCATTTCAACTTCAAATATTCTTATGAACCAAAAAAAACGGCAACGACGAATTTTACGAATCGGATATTTTAATTTTAAATTATACTTCTAACATTGGGACTTAGTTAACAAACAAATTCGATTATAGAAATATTTTTATCAAGGAATTCTTACATTTTACATTTCGATTCGATTTGTAAAACCGACTGTATAGTATCGGATTCAAAGTTACAAATGGCGTAGCAAGCCAGGAATATGATACATGTTTTCATTTTCGTGTAGTGACAGGAAGGGGATGATGGGAAGACTCGAAAATCCAATATGACAAATTTGGAACTACGTGATTGGAATGAATGCGGTTGGAATTTATTTAAGCTTTGCCACAGATGTCAGGGCTGGAGATAGATCTCCGACTTTTTATTGCGACTAAATGTGGAGAATCAACCTTCACAATATTCTCACATTTCGAGAATAGAGTGGAGAGAGAGACATGATTTTTCACTTCTCATGCTCTGAAAGTGCTTATTTGTGCAGGATATAGGCTGCACTGAGACAAAATCGAATTTTGTGCTCTAGAACATTAACGTATCTACTCATAAATATGTCTACATTAAGGCAAAGAAAATGAGCCATGCAGCCAAACAATAAGAAAGTATGAGATAGAATTTGTTTTTTAAAATATTTACTTAAATTTATTTGCCCAATGTGTTTTTAAGACATAAAAGATATTACATTTTTAATTCAAGTAGCTACGGTAGGTTATTAAATTGATTTACGAAAATTATTACTTAAAAATTTATTGAATACTTGGCTGTATAGGTCTGTAGCCCAAGCCTAATATCAATGGGAAAAACAATTTCCTTCAGTATTCAAAACTGTACTAATTTTAATTTGAATTTTAAGAAATGTTATGATAAACTACTGTTTTATTTCCTCGCAATCGAAGTGAAAAGCAGAGTTTCTAACTCGTCCACAAAACCATTTTTATCCTCGACATTACTATCAGCCCTCGCCTTCGGCTCGGGCTGCTAAAAGTCTCGGACAAAAATGATTCGTTTTGTGCACTTGATGGAAAATCTACTATTATCAAACATTTAGTTGATAAAGTCTATGTATTAATGTAAATAAGACGTGAACGTTAGTCAGTCATCTAATTAATACACGGCTGGTTCCTGGACACGTGACTCGCTTTGAAGAATCTTTTAAGGGTTGATTTCAACTAGATATATGTCGATAAAATCGATAGTAAAGCGATTTGCTAGGCAAAGATTTATCCAAGTATTACTCAAATTTCCTAGTGGAGGAATTGTAGTCGTAATCTTTTTTCGAGTACAGGAAACTCGCACATCCTTTTCTGATAAGCAGACTATATGAAATTTACCTTTCAATATTATTGCCTAATTTATATTCTCTGTTAAGTCGATTTTAACAACTCTTCTAGGACTTTCATCACTTTGTAGGTATTGTAGATGATACTTAAGATACTGCACAGATATACTCTAAGCACAAGTCTTAGTAAACATCTGTTTTATGCCACTTTCGTATTTATAACTTTATGATTTTCGAAAGAATAAAACACAAAGAATATCAATGGCCCTTGATCAGCATCTCCTAATGAGTCAACTCATAATTAGCGATCGATCGCGTCTCGTGACTCTTAATAATCATTAGCGTAACCTGTCTGTTCCTTGTCTAATTATTCATTATTCGTAGTAAAAAGATCTACGTTAATACGTAAGCTGTTGAATATTTTAAATTGATAGATAATCCAGAGTCCAGCAATCAAAAGTAGTAAGATGTCTCAATAATGCAGCTGATTTGTAATTTCAAATATACACAAAAAAAACAAACGTCATAATTGGTAAATTTTTTGGAAAGCTCCTTTCAATTGTTAACATTTCTAAAACTCCTCCTTCCAAGTTGTTATAACTGCGGAAATTTCTTAAATTCTTAAGATTCTTTTGGCAAATCTTGTCAAATTAAAAATAACGGTACCTAATAATTGTGAAGTGGGGTTTTAATTATGAAATATTGAATGTTGCAAAATGTAGAATATAATTATACTTAATTCAACATCAACGACGCGTACCTTTCTCTTACAATCAAAGCTAGTATAAATAAGTTTTGCAGAATTTTTGATGTCGATAAATGTTGATGTAATATTGTATTCTGAGTGGAATCAAGATTTCTGATGTCGTTCGTCGTCGCACGACTCTCAGCTGTGATTTTCCCACTTGCTATAAATCGACTCCGTCAGGCATGCGGGGGGCCTTACCTACACCGGATGGATGGCTTTCTGATGAGAATACCTGGAATTGCGCCTGCAGGAGCGAATCGGGCGAATATTGTATTCACTCTGGAACGGGGATTGCTTGTGTTGAGCTAGAAAAGTTGAATGAACAGATGGGATTTTATGTTGTGCTGGCGTTTGAAGGTTTGTGCCTTCTAGCCAGATTGTTAAAATATTTGTTTGCGATACTATTTCTAACATTTACGCAATGCTGTATGATGACGCGGGAAATCGGGAATAAAATGTTTAGAAAATTTTCATTGTAATATTTTCTAAAGTATTTGTATATTTGAAATAAAGCAACTTTTACGGATAAGACTCGCGTATAGTCCCCCCGTGACCACGGCCACTGTAAAGTGATCGAAACGTCGGGTTAAATAATTAATATGCCAAACACCAAATTTTACGCGAATCTTATCCGTAAAAGTTGTTTTATTTCAAATGTGTAGTGCTCGTGCAAATATAAGAAAACATGATTTGTATATTGTTGATAAAAAAATCATATAATAAATAATATAGTCGGCCGCCTTGGTCGAATGCTCAGATTGCTGGGTATTGGCCAAGAGGTCCCGGGTTCGAATCTTGGTAGGGGCAAGCTTTGTGATGACCACAAATGTTTGTTCCCGAGTCATGGTTGTGTATATGTTTATGTAGTATATTTTCAACATTTATATACATAATTATATTAAAAATATGTCCGTCATCTAGTATCCATAACACAAGTGCTTAGGCTACTTACTTTGGGCTAAAAAAAAAAAAAAAAAAATTTACCGGGTCTCGTTCCTCGTACAAGGCAACTTACAATGCTTTTGTCTTCTTTTTGTTGTCATTTATCACAGTCTGCTCTATCATACCACACTGCAAGGATCCGTAATTAAATCTTAAACTGATTTAGTCGTCACTCTGTTACTGCTCTTTTTATTTAATTTTCATTACGACCATTGCGGATACACATTATCTTTAAGCATTTCCATTTTTTAAACCATGCTTCAAACATAAATAAGCCTTTAAATCCTACTTGAAATCTTCAGCTGCGATTTTTCTCTTCATAACAGTACGGCACGAGGAATGATTTGCATTTTATAGGCGGTTCGTTTGTATACCGTAATGGGCTTTTCGTGAATAGAAAATGTAGGTTCTCCTCCAAGGAACTTATTTAGCACGGTTTTGTGTTAGAAATGCGTATGGACTTAAACGGAGTACGGTTTATAGATCTTGCATTCGTCAGATGGATTGGGTGCATGGAAGTACTTATATGCATACATAAAAACAACCTGTGACCCCAAAGAGGTAGGTGCTAGATGATGTACAACGTCAAGCCAATCAAACCACTCTCTCTCTCCTTTAACTCAAATCACCCATCAAATCACTGATTATGCTAGTGACGAATTATTGTGTACAAAATTGTTAGAAAGGACCATGCTGAAAGACCAATATGGACGGAGAGAGTGATGGGATGACAATAGTACAATCCAAATGCCTTAGGTTTCCAGCCAACTGGACAATTTTTATAACGTCTTTCGCTGTGTGGTAAAAGCAGATAAGAATACAATTGTCACCTCCCCAACCTCTCTCGCGGGTGTCGTACAAGACTACTAAGGGTTATAGTATAACGAGTAATCGGTAGCAGCCTGATGCACTATATAAAAAATTATTACGTTTAACGTTACTAGCGTTTAACGTTACTAGTCCCCTATTAAATGATACTGACGAAATCTGGGTGTAAATGCATCTCTTCACCTTAGGGGAAAAAGACGTGGTTTTGTGTTTGTATGTTTATGCTGATTGTACGAAGGTTTGGTATAAATGTTAACGTAACAGTGTGTGATTACTATAATCAATTTATTGGGAGCCTTGGCTATTATGTCGTCAAGTTTACGATCTGTAGCATCATCGTCATCAAAAATGCATCTTAGTATATTTTGTTGCACTCGATTTTCTAGCGTGTGACAGACATGCAGCCAATGTTTATTTATACATGCCCATAGCCTGAGACGCGTACAGACTAACGAGGTGGAATCTAATATAAATAATAGTTTTGTCGTTAAATAAATATCAGTTTTATTACACCGTTTAATGCAAAGTGAATGTGCGTACATTGCGTGACAAGGCGGTTAATGAATTACTAAATAATATCATTGGCGTTTGGTGACATAACTTAGTCTTCCTTCCTCAATAGACTTTCTACAAGACATGGTTGGAATATTTCTCATACACATACACATACATAAATCACGCCTATATCCCCGAAGGGGTAGGCAGAGGTGAACTAGCACCCACATTTCGCCAATTATGTTAGGTCCCATGTAATAGGTGGCGAGCCTATTGCCATATATCGGGCACAAAAGTGTCGCAGTACATTGCTAGGTGGTATAAGAGGAACGCTGCTGCCCATCCCTCATCACTGATTTATCCTTAGTCGCCTTTTACGACACCCACGGGAGAGATTTGGGGTGGTGACAATTGTATTCTACTCTGCCGTCACCACACGGCCAATAATGGAATGGAATATTTCTCATTATTTCATATTCATAATTGAAATAGACAATCAATAATTGTCCTTCCACGTAATATGTGGAGTGGAGAATTCGACATAGATATTTCGATAATATCGGCATATTCCGAACAACTCAAGTTAATTACTATTGTAATATTAAAAAGAATTCGAATTTTATCTACATTTGAGAAGAATCTGACCCGGCGTTACACTTTGAAATATGTCAGAATAGAGAAATTTGTTTAATAATATAATTCTAATTTTAATTGCATATAATTATTGCCGTGTTGTTTAGTTAGTTACTTGGGGTTGCTCCCTCGATGCAGAATATTATTATTTTTAATACTTCATTTCTCTCGATAAACATAGGGCTGAATAAAAAGTTAGAAATTTTTATGTAACTTTTATAAGACAGGTTATAAAGAAATCGTTTACAATATGTGGTGACAGCAGTGCAGAATTCAATTGTCACCACCCCTAATCTCTCCCGCAGGTGTCGTAGAAGGCGACTAAGGACGAAGAAAGAGATGAGTAATGGACATAAGCGTTTCTCTTATACCACGTAGCAATATACTGCGGATAAGGATAAATGTGATGAGTGATGAGGAATGGGCAGCAGCGTTCCTCTTATACCACCTAGCAATGTACTGCGACACTTTTGTGCCCGATATATGGCAATAGGCTCGCCACCTATTACATGGGACCTAACATAATTGGCGAAACGTGGGTGCTAGTTCACCTCTGCCTACCCCTATAGGGGATATGGGCGTGATTTATGTATGTATGTATGTAATATATTGCGATTGCAATTGGCTCGCCACCTTTGCACCTTAATTAAAGAAACGTGAGTGTTAATTGGATTTTACCTACCCTGTCGGTGCTTAATAGGCGTGATTTATAGATGTTTGTATGTAATTTGCATATAGTGAATGTTATATCGTTATTGAGTGCCGTACCTACTTAGAGTTGGATAAGGGCAGGGAGAAGAAGAAGATGATCGATATTGAGTTTTGCCCGTAGCATAAAACCTTTATGACCGAAATAGTTTTTCATAAAAAACCTCCACCATTTACCGCCGGAGCAATAATAGTCCAAATGTTTGGATAAGTCAAATATTTGCCACAAACATACCTAGACGTATCGAATCAACGGGCAAGATACTTACGGTTGGGTTTGTTCGGTGGCCGCGTGAAAGATTTAGAGCCAATAACGTGATAGCTCTCAGCATGTAGTATTGCATGGAATTGTTCGCTCGATCGGATTAACTCCGGGTATATTGGTAAGAGCCTGGCAACCATTGTGTCGGTGATAATCAACTGATCAGAATGGATCCTACTGGCTGAGTGACGAAGAGATTTCTTGCACTACTTAGCGAGGATATGTGTCGAATGAAAATTGTTGAGATTGCATGGATAAAAGAGATGTAATGGAAAATACACACACCTGATTCTGCCGAAAAAATTGGTATCTGACATTTGACGACGGCATAGTCTTCGTTTAACTGTCACCACCCCTACTTCTTTCGCGGATATCGTGGATGTGAAAATGACTAAGATTTATAACACGAGGAATGGCAACAACGTTCCTGGTGCACTAATTATAAATTTACATGGGAGCACAGCGGATCTAAGCTGGCGAAATCTGGGTGTTAGTACACCTCTACCTCTTAAGGGAAAAAGGCCACCCTCACAATCCTCAACGATATACAAAGATACGTACGATAAGATAAAATCAAAGACAACTGCTGCTTTCATTTTGATAACTACCTGAAAGATTATCCCCCTAGGAAAACCAAAACTTGAAGATCCAAAAAACGAATACCCATGGTTCGTGAGCTAAACAATTCTCCGGAGGGTCTAATCCGAATCTAATTAAGGTCTCGATGAGTACAGCGTCTGATTCTAAGCACGTATCCGGTAATTTGACCGGGTGCAACACTTGCAAGTTGGCTGCTTGGGGACCGAGCCGCCGAACAACAAACTATGTCACAAGCGAGCGCAAGTTTTATTTGTTTGCAAGTTTCCGATGTTGGGTCAGGAGACTCCGAAGGGATTCCTGGCTGTTTATTGAATGACAAAGCAACATATTGCTTTATGAATATGGCGATGGGTACCTAGTGTAAGTTGTGTATATTTAAAAAAATACACTACTCGATTCAATTCGTGTTAAATTAAATTTAGTCTTCTACAACTTCCTGCCTTGCTACCAAAATGTTTGGGGGCAGTGGTTTTTGGCTAAGTATTTTATAGAAGAAAGGCTGCCGGATTAGATTTAAATTTAGTAGTACTACCAGTCAGGGCGGCTGCAGAGTAGTTCAGCCAACCAGGAAGTTACCCTCTTTGGTCCGTTCTGGTCAATGATAAAGGCAGTCGTCCATCGTAATAAAACACTATATTTTCCATTATATTTCTATTATACGTTTTCCTTAAACACAAATTCGAGTTTCATTCAAAGTATACATTCATAATCTTTATTTTAACCGATTTTGTAGAGTATTGATTTTTTGTAGCCACAAAATTGCTGGTTACAAACTTCGGGTCAATCGGCTGGTCATAAACTAAATTCTATTTTTCTAGATAGTTCTAGTTTCTTTTTTTTTCTCTAAAGTTCTCGTGATAACAATGAGTTGGATGGAAGTGAAAAAACAGCTTCATCTAAAATATCTTTCACTATAACCTCATCAGCAGTTCATGACTTTATGTATACAGCTTTCTTGTGATATTCAGCTCCATGAAGATTTCTTATTAAATTTAGACAAGCTTCGCTCAAATGAATTTCTTTCTTGAAAACCTGGTGTTATTAACTTCATGACGTAATAGTGATATTACGATGAAAGAATACCTACCTTATGAAAATAAATTACCTCTTTATCAAATCATGATAGCTACTTAATTTCTTTCAGGGTACGGTCAGCATTATAAGTTTGATGAATACTTTAATACATAAAAAAATAATGTGGCTACTATATTACCCATATAAGTCAAAAAGCGTTATCTCAACAAAAAGTATTTCCCGAAAGTTTTATATTGTCTTTTTAGTGAATTTATTCAGTGCCCTCTAGGTTGCATAGTACCTAATTTTAGATAATAATTGAGATACTTACCTAATAGGTACTTTAGTGGAGTTTACATACCTTTTAACAAAAACATCAGTGAAAGAGATTTTTTATGTAGAGCAAAGTGGCCCAAAGTGGACATAGAATTTTGATTGAAGACTTGATATGATTCCGTAAGTTACAATTCATTAAGGTATGATTTGCTGTCTTGTTCTGGAACGAAAACGGTTGAGACTCTAAGTCGTTCTTAGAACGCCTCAGCCAAATGAGTCATTAATAATTACTCGCTCATTACGCTTAACTTCCTTGACGAAGCAATATTTTACATCCCTTTAGAATTCTTGAAATTTAGACGCGGGGTACGACACGTACAAACAGTTAATTGGACAATTACACTATTGTCCTTATGGGCCCCTCCTAAATCTTCAAGGGGTATAATTCATAGAAGATCCCCTTTATCTCACGGCGAGAGCCTTTCATTCAGAATTTAATTTCATTTTCACCCTCTCTGAGGTCTTTAAGAAAAGAATGACCAAGTGACTTCAATGTCGCCGGGATTTGGATGTGAGATTGAGGAGGGTTGTCCCGAATGCGTTTTTATAGAATACGGTGCCTTTCACGTTTTTGTGACAACAATAGGCACTCAAGAGCATTAAATATAATAGCAAGTGACTCAATCAAGCTTTTTGCTGTGCTAAAAGAAAGTGGTTTAGGATTCGTTTCTTAAATATTTTACGATTTTGTGAATGCTATTGCATCTTACTCTTCCAGAAGAATTATTGTTATAACCACTGCATAATATGGTGGAAGTCTTACAAAGGTGTATTATTAAAATACATATTAATTCGTCAGTTCATCATAACCATTTTTGAAGTGACATACAATTATTCTGACATAATTTTCTTCTTCGAATGATCTCAGATTAAAAAGAGCACACGAAATCCAAATTGGCAATAAAGAGACTTTTCTTTGTTATAAAGAGATAATAAAGTGGCGAGCTTTGTAACTTTGGATGGTTCGAGACTTCGCATCAGATTTTCGAAATTCAATTATATTCCTAATAAATTATTATAATGAATTATACTATTATTATAATAACAATGATTCTCCTTACATTTCTACCTTAAGGGGTGCTTAAGTGTTTAAACCGTTAAAAGCTATCAAACGCTTATCAAGTTTCAATGGATCCTATTGCATTATTTTATGGGCACAGAGTTAAATACCGTCTGCGATCCCTGGAGGTCTGAATCATTCATATTCATGCTAGGCTCTGTCGAAATCGTAAATTTCACATTGGCATTGTCCCCAGCACCCAGCTCATAATTTTCGATTTCACGAACAATTGAGCAAGTTCAACACCTTTCACTGTATTGTATGGACTGTTAGGACTATTAAAATTTGTAGCATCATTTTCGCTACGTCTACTTATATTTAAAATGTTCACTTGAATGAATATTTTTAATGTCAACGTGGTTTCTCACTTTGTAGTGCTGTTTTTTAAATGACTGTTTTAGTAATTCATAAGAAGTCGTACACACCGTTTAACTTAATTATTGCTTCATCTCCTTCTGTCAAATTGTGTTAACGCTGTGAAGAAGAGAGAAAGATCAGTGTTATAGTTTATACAGTATTATAAGCAGATTTAGGTTTTATATTAACCGAAATATGAATTTATTTCGGTTTTTTAATTACAACAAATAAATAAGTAAATATTTTCAAATGTTTACAATCAGTTGTTGCTGATCGTACAATGCGTCATGCATATTCATGGCCAGACAGGACGAAGTTGCCGCTACCAAGATAATTGTAAATTAAACGCTCACAAACAGCATTTCAAAATTTCCACTAGCCAAACGCATTAGCACAGCGTAATACTTAATTATTATAACTCTCGTGTGTCTCGATTTATCTTAATTTTAACCGGCCACGTTTATGATAATGCTATTACGTTTCGTTCCGAACTATAAACCACTTAGGTTAACGAGATAGGGTCCTGGGACAATTAATATTCAGATGGATAGACAGAAGACCTAATGCTATTAGTTTAGAGCATAATAAAGTGTGGCACCTTTGCTGTGCTCAAAAACTAGTTAAGAGAGCAGTGGGGATATAGCTCGTGCACTATTCTGTGAAGCCGAAACTGAATTAGTTTTAAATTCATGTAGACAGGTAAGCTTATTTTTAATGGTAGATAAGTTGAAGGCATTACAGTCAGAATTTTCAGCGTTATTTAAAATATGCTAACGATTCTCCACATTAAATTACAATAAAGCACAGACAGAAATATGCGGAGAAACTACTCAAAAAATAAAAGGTAGCTTTTGAAGACTTCATCGTACGCATAGTATTTGAGTTGAATCCTAAGCTAAAATTATTTCAATTTCTTCGTAACGCGCGTGAACTGAATAAGGACGATTGCTTGATGTAGTCCAGTGTTCTAAAAATGGACGTGACATAGAGTCGGGTATAGAAAATTAAAAGATTTTATTTGGTATTCAAAATATTTTGTCAATCTCCTTTACTTCACACGTTCTCCGGAGAATACGTCGATCTGCTGCACATATATTTATATTTATGATAAATCTGACAATTGGATATCAAGCTCAATTGGCATAACACTTTACTTCCTTTTGAGTTGATGACAGAATCTACATGTCACAAAAGGTTGTAACAAGCACGCATATTTCTTATGGAGTTTTGAGTTTCTGTGAGACATTTTACAAAGTTGTACTACAAAAGACTTATTTGGAATTATAGTAGTAATATTTTTGGTGTGCAACAATGAGATATCATAATTCTCATGAAAACATTCGTCGAGCAAACCACCAATGCACCTGAGAAAGAGTTCCTCGCAAATTATCACTTCTCATCACCCTAATTGCCAGAAGAATTGCGCGCAAAATTCGAAGTTCAAACGGTGTTTGAACTTCAAATTTTGAGGCATAAAATTCAGTCGCAATGCTTCAGTATGTCACTCACTTTCAAATAGAAGACCCTTTATTTGTTCATTTATTTGGAGCCGTTCCGGGGATTTTAATCCAGTAATCCTTTGGCTTTAAGAAGTGAAATTGGTTTATCGCGAAAACGAGTTTTAAAAGAAATCGGGTCTGATTATGTGATTAGGTTTGTACCGCTTAATTAAGAACTTGAAGGGCCTAATGTGAATATAAATTGGTATTTATTTCTGATAATCAGCGAGTCGTTGGATTACAAAGTCAAACGATTATCCGCCGAAAAATTAGAGCAAAGATTAGGATACAATTATAATGAATACGTTTTTTTTTTCGTTATTCATGATCTTAAATCTAAAAATATCACTAGTTTTCGCAAACATTACTCAATTTACACAACCGCAGGCTAAGCGCGTTCGCCACTGCGTCAAGATCCTTCGTGGTTAGACTGTGATATTAAAATCTTAGAGAAATTACTCTGGGTTTTTCATGTCTACTTGGGATGCCTATCTACGTTAAAGATATACTTAACATTTGGTAAGTAAGAATTTTGTTCCCACTTTAATAAAGTTATATGTATCGTTTTCTATTAAAATATCGACTTTTTTTGAATATATTAGAAAATATATTAGATTAACAATTTAACAAGCTACACAGCACTAAAAAACTGGAACTAGTAAAAGCAACTCCGAACTGGATTGATTTGGAAAAAGTGGCACAACTTTGTAATTAAGATTGAGTGATAAAAGACCTGAGCTTATAAAATTTGTCCGCACAAGAAAATAAGGAGCTACTTCCCTCCCATGTAACTTTCACCTTAGCATTTATAGCATTTCAATACTTCCTGTTTCGACCGCAATAAATCTTTATAATATGCAAATTTTATTTCATTAAGGCGGTCGGACTATGGCAATATTGCTCCACTGAGTTACTGCGGGTCCGCCCTTGGATTAACTAATGGCTGTTTATCTTGTAAAGATCCCGTAAGTAGGGCTGCCTACAATTCCGAAAACAACGCTCTATGTACTAATATTAAGATAGTTAATACTATTAACATAGCACACAAGATAACCAATTATGATACGATACCTGCAAAATGATCAACGTATCCGAAATCAAACCCCAAGTTTTTAAGAGTAGTGAATTATTTACGTGTCCACGTTTCAGATATTTATATCGTACAGTTATAGTTTTCATTGAAAGATGAACTTTTATGTTCTGTCATAAAGAATTAAGTCAAATAATTGATGAAATAAATAGAATAGGTGGTTTTTAATTTTAAGTTTACATGTGTCATGTGAATAAATTGTGTGAATGTTGAAGATGAAACAATTAGGAAGCTATGGAAGGAAGGAAGGAAAAGGTAAGAAAAATTATGAAGATGATTAACTAATTTGCGAGTGCTAATTTGCTATTGTTATAAGGTAACATAAAATGTGTCAATTAAATGCAGGACAGACTCAGAATTTTTCAAATTACATTTATATCTTGTTGTCTCTAGGGTTGTGCAATATAGCAGTCAGCTGTTGACTTTAATACATCAGCTTGCGAAGTTGATACAAACTTGCTACATCTATCAGCCCTAAGTAAAAGGATTCCGCTAAAGATATAGACGAATTATTAACATAGAAGTGCGGTTTCAAATTCGCCTACCGTTATTAGATCTTGTTGGAATTAAACTGCGGTAAATTTTAATCTTTATGGAGAATTTGGCTTTGCAGAGGTACACCTATTTGGTATTCGAAATGCTACGTAATTACAAACAATGTTTATTATTAAGATTGAGTGTATTGAGTGGCGATCGGAATATTAAGTTCTCTTTACTTGATATCACCACAAACAATGATTTGGTAAATAGTATTGCAAGCCTAATGTTTATTTTGTTAATTATAAAAACATATAATTTTATATTGGGAGAATACACTTATATCAAATGTAAATATTATTAGTGGGGATAATTTATTGTGGTCCAAATTTTTCTGATTTTTTTTTATTTCACAATGCCATAATACTTTTTTAGACGATATTTTTACGCGTCGTACTTTACAAAATTGTCAAATATGTAACGCAAAAAGTCGATGGGGTAAAATTACAATATTGTGGTAAACTGAAGTACTGTTGACAGAACGCCGTATAGTATCATCCAATAATATTTTCTAATTACTTTCTTTATTAACATCAACTTCATCTTCAATATCAACTTAATTATTATTTTACATACATACATAAATCACGCCTATATCCCCGAAGGGGTAGGCAGAGGCGAACTGGCGCATTATTTTAAAACAATAATATTGATGTTGCATTGATTGTTATCATCTCTACTAATAGTATCATTCTCTGGATTTATTATCACGCAAGTCAGCTGAATAACAATTCACACAGTTAAATCAGCCAACCAGATCAATCCTGTCCAAAAAACAAAGGCTCATGCTCATGTCACAAAAGAACAGAGTTATTCATATCGTGAATCGTATCGATTATGGTATTCGTATGCCTGTAATCGAATAATTTAACGTATTCGCAAGTACGGAAATAGGATATAAATTGTCGTTGCGTTGTCATTTTTTGTTTACGGCTTTGTGTTGTGAATACTGAGCGTGTCGTTTATAAAGAGTTGTATTATATTCCGTTTTATTTTATGGTTTAATGTCCCGTTAAAAGCTATAAAAGTAGTAATAAAATTATACGATATTGTATTTGTCTTTTTGGGTAATTATTTTGTACATTTGAAATTTCTCCTACTGCAGTTGAACTTATTTTTCTAAGCGAATAGGTAGTGATTTGAGCTTGGCTTTCATGTCCCTTGTTTTTGAGTCAAAAGAGCGTACTCTACACTAAATTGTCATTCGACAATTTAGTGTATAGTACGTATATTTTGTATACTTTTTTACCTTGATTCTTAGGACTCTTACGTACTAATATATTTTAAAATTTTATATTAAGTATGAAATCGAAATGTGTACTTACATTATCTGCCGCCTAAATATTAAGATCATTGAGCAAAGTTTACGAAGCTGAGTACTTTCATAGTGAGTAGTTAAGCTCCTTAGCGTCTATTTTTGCTAATAACAGTATTATGAGTAGCACCTCATCTGGCTCGAAGGACCATAAGTGATCATTTAGAATAGATCCTTATTAAGATAAAGGGAATTATTTTATATGGAACTGGGACGCGTCTACCTCAGGTACGACGTGAATTCCCACATAAACACTCGCCAATATTATTATTTCCAAACGCATTCCTTTCATAACTTCCACGATAAACTTTTACAATAATGTCTATGAAATTAAATGCCCAAACAATTTTGCAGGGCATTGCTTCGCAGCAAAAGCGGAGGGTAGTGAGAGCACTGAAAAGGAACACTTCAAAACAAGAACAGTGGAGCAGAATGCTAGAGGAGTGGGGCTTCAAGTTGATGATAGTTGAGAAAAAAGCGCTTTTGGATTATGTTGGCGTAAAATTTTTGTATTTGTAACCTTTTTCATTACGCACCGCTAAAGATACACGCTTTGGAAATAAATCGTGTATCTGCGGCGTTAATAGTGGAAATCTGATAAAAGGTTAATCTACATTTTAAGGCCGATTGGATTTCATTCCAAAGAGACACAAATCGACCAAAAATAAAATAGCGGCAAACGAATGCACGAGTGTATAAAAAAGCCGTAAAAGTGAAAACAAAAGAACATCACACCCCCCAGAGATTAGATGTTCGGTTACGAGTGGTTACGAAGCAAAGCAATTTTCTCAGCTTGCACAAAGGCCGCGCATATTTTTAAACGCACTGCTCTTTTCGAAATGAGAATGCGACTGTTTATGTTTTCGCACAGTGATTAAAGTGAAGTGTCAAAAACAAAATGCTAAGATGGCGGCGGTGGCGTCATATACACCCGCTCAAAGCACGTGCCGGGGTGTCGATAATGGTAAACATCGGCCCTATAATTTTCTTTGTTCGCATGGCGTGGAGTTTTTACGGCTTGCCAGCCGGGAGCCAGACGGAAACCTTAGAGGCATTTGCTTTCAGTGCACAATTTTAATTTCATATCTAACTTAATGCTTGTTTAAAATGAACTATGCAATTTTTAATCTGTCTTGGCAACTTACTTCGAAAACTTAGAAAGACTTGCAAGATTGTTTGAATATATAATAATATAGCTCTTGCAATCCAAGAAGGCGACTGAGCTTTGCTAGTTGTTGTATGTGTATGTACCATTTACATGTAATGCGTTAGTGTGCGTATCTGGCCTGTGGTTATGTCTAACTGTATCGCATTGGGATACAAAATATATAGTTATGTGTTTACTAAGAATAAATCTCGCTCTCGATCGTGAATTGCAAGAACTATTTTTTAGATCTGTGTCTATACTTATTCTAAAATGTTATTCCGACATGCTTAAAATTAGCACAAAATATAGCCAAATTATATCAAACCATTCAATTGTTTCAACGTCAGCCTCATTGTGGCACCATACACATTTCGTTTCCGTCCTCCAATCTTCCATAAATTTACTTATTTCTTTTAATCCACTATTATCTTGAATGTAAGTAAAAGAATAATGCGAATGGACGCTAGTGGTAGACGCTCTTACCTCCCATCCACTAAGTGAATGGGAGGTAGGAGAACCTACCAAAAACTGGATGAAAGACGATGTGAATGACAAGAGAGTGTATGGAAGTATGAAAAGAACCGCGGTTACCCCAGATAACCTGGGAACAAGGCAGGCGAACGATGATCAATTATTATGAAGCAACGGTGTCAGTTCATAGATTGTAATGCGCGAATATTTAGCAGGGGATTTCTTATCTCTGAGAAGCAGTCTTTTTTAAAAACAGAGAGGGCAAACGCTGGTTGGGGGAACGGAGAAAATCCTGAGAGATTACTGGCTGAGTGATTGCTGTTTCCAAACTTTCGTGGTAGTATTCAGAACTGAATGTTAAGGATGCATCGCATGATTTACTTACGTGGGGACAAACTATTATATTAACTCAATGTCCACGTGAAAACGGTCCTTATTCTGCCAGCCTTATAGACCGTATTTCTCTGCTGGCAATCAAAGGTTGTGTATAAAATTTGGTGGTTCGCCATCTCGACGTGAGGTCTGCATACTGTGATGGGGAAAGTTTTCTTATTATTTTTTATTTATTATCACCCCCGCCGTCTAGTTTACGTTTTACTGCGTTGCAAGAGCAATTTCTTGGACGCTGATCATTGTTGTTGAAGTAACACGGTTTAATACTTTGACCCATTTTCACCCACCAACTTTGAAAGTGTTTTTGGTCACTCATCTCACACCAATGATCAGACTCTGCGAACATTTCTTAGTTTACGTAAGCATGCATAGGCCAGTATTAAGTTAGTTTGAGTAATTATAATATCTTAAAGAGGGTCATATACATCCATTTGTACCTTTTACTTGCTTAATGAAGTATATAAATACTTCATTAAGCCTATATCGCCGAAGGGGTGGGATTCGAAGACTAAATAAACACCCACTATTTTTCGCCAATTAAGTCAGGTCTCATTTAATAGGTGGCAAGCCTATTGCCATTTATCTGGCACATAAAATCGCAGTATATTGCTAAGTGGTATAAGAGGAATTCTGCTGCCCATTATTCATCGCTGTCTCTACCCTTAGTCGCCTTCTACGACACCCCCAGGAGAGATGGAGGTGTTGACAGTTGTATTCTGCTCTGCCGTCACCACACGGCGTCATCGCCCGAGGTTGAGGATCATAGTTTTACGTCACCCCCTGACCAAGAAGTAGGATATTCCGTACGCGTAGCGGGCGGAAAAGTCCACTTTATGGTCAGGTGTGACATAAAAAAATTCAATTACAGGTATTATGTGAGAACGTACTTATATTTGCTGTTTATTCGGACACAATTAGGGCGACGTTGCGTTGCTTTTTTACGCAGACAGTACGTGGAAGGGAGAGTTGGCAAAACACGAGCGCGAACGACACCTGATAGCGCGAGACCACATCCGGCGTCCGTCCGATTCCGGTCCTAATCGCCACCGATTCGTGGGCATTGTTTATTTAATTTGCTCGTAGTTGTTTGTTTGTTTTTTGTTTTCGTTTGCGGAATTGTGCTTACGTGAGCGGTGCTTGTGCAACTTTTGCGTCCGTTTGTGTCATTTTTTGTTTTTCAATATTTTTGTTTTCTTTTACCAATAACGAAGAGTGATGTGGGGTTAATAATAAAGTGTTAAGGCGTAAAAGGGTTGAGTGCGTTACCGAATACATTAAGACTGGTTATTGACAATTTCTTCTATGTAGGTACTTTGCAATATAATGCATATACCGCAAATCACGCCACTTAAAGGATTAAACAAAAAACAAATAGTCACCACCCCTACCTTTCTCGCGGGTATCGTACAAGGTGACTCCTATGAAAAAAAAGTAGGGCTCCTTGGGCAGACAGAATATAAAGTTACATGTTACTTTCATATGAGCATGCTGTGTAGGTAACACAGCATTTAGTGCTTGTAAAAGCTACATAAGTAAAAGAAAAATTTCAGAAAGTAAAAGGTTTGAGATTTTAAAAATATTCTTTGAAAGGCCAAAAACATCTAATCTATCTGGGTGACATCTTAGTAAAACTATTATTACATATAACTATGTATTACATATTCATGATGATGTTGAATAGACCATTACTGAGATAAACATACCCGATAATGACAAATGGCTGGAAGCATTAGGACCAAACAGCGTCGTACGGTTGACCTATTCTTTCCTTTTAGGTATCCGAATATATTATAAGACTAGTGGTCGCCCGCAGCTTCGCTCGCGTTAATGTCGGTTGTTACATAGAAGAATTTTTCAATTTGAACTAGTAGTTTCTGAGATTAGCGCGTTTAACCAACCAACCAAACAAACATACAAACTCTTCAGCTTATATATAACCTCTCACCCTGAGGTACGAAGCTATAGCTATTATTGTGAACGTATTTTTTTTTGTCCGAAGACGAAGGTCTTTAATTAATGTTTAACTTTCGTAAGTTCTACACTGGAACCTGTGTTAAGGCGGCTCTCTCGGAACCTAATCAAATATGGCTAGGCTAGGAGAAGAGCAGTCGTGACGTGGCGAAGCTGCCACTGACTTTCCTCTCTGCCACACTATAGACCTGGCACTCGCACGGTAAATCCATGGAATGCTTAGAGTTTTCTGTGAAATGAAATGAAAATGAAAATATGGTTTATTCTTATAAGGTATGATTAAATACACTCATGAATCATCAAAGAAATAACGTTTAACACTGGAAACGAAAAGGAAAACAGTTTCCAATATTTAACGTTATAAGCTACACCATCCGTGTGTCAGGGATAACGTATGGTAGGTACCGAAACGTGGCCGCTTACAATGGTCGTCATAAAAAGGCTCAAACTCACTCAAAGGGCAATGGAAAGGACTAAGCTCATTGTTTCCCTCTGTGATCATATCAGAAATGATGAGATCCGCAGGAGAACTAAGATCACCGACATAGCCCAAAAAATTGCGGACCTTAGTGGCAATGGGCAGGACACATTGCGAGGAGGACTGACGGCCATTGGGGCGGAATGGTCATAAGAACTCATTTAAGCACTGTCTGTCCGAAATGGCGGCCGCGCACCGGGAGACGCAGCGTTGGTAGGCGGACAGTCGATCTGGTGATGGCAGCGCAGGACCGATCGGTTTGGAGATTCTTGTGGGAGGCCTATGCCCAACAGTGGGCGTCTCTCAGCTGACTGATCTGAAAGTAACATTATGTTCAAACTCAGTCTATTATGTTCATTGGTTACGTTCTCGCTCTATCTAAATCAAACGGGCAGAAATGTAGCACAAATAAAACGAAAAACACTGGCCGTGTTAATGTTAGCTTATATGAAATGCAACTTTTTACATGCACCTAAGGTTCATTTCCGTGTAAACATAACTGTGTCGTAACGTACATGTTAATGTATATGGCACACTTGGGCTCCGTGCTTTTTACGACGCGTACGTTTAAAAGTTTTTTTTTTTAAATAATTGTTGAAAATCCCGATTTTTCGTTTGTTACAGCTCTGGAATAATTTTGTGGAAGGCTTTAAAATACAATGTAGTAGTACATACCCATGTTTTTAATTGCCAGAATATGAGTTTTGTTGTAAAGTCAATATTACATTACATTAGTTAGAGAGAAGCGGCCAAAAGTGAGTACACTGTCTAAAACGAGGACTGTTGTGAATATATTTTATAGAGGATGGGGGAGTGCGCAGTATGCCTCAGTTTGTAATGAATGATAGACAAAAGACGCACAAGTAAAAACGCAAAAGACGCACAAGTAAAAAACGCATCGAATATGTTATATTAATATATAGTAGCCAAGTCTTACTGCCGCACTCAGAGACGTCAATTAACTGTAATGAGTATTTAATGTCAAAAATTTTCATTCAAATCGAGACCATAGACCCGGCAAGAATAGCGACTAGTTTTGAACTGTCAATTTTTGACGTTAAGTACTCATTAACGTTTTTTACGTCTCTGAGTGCGGCAGTTATTCTCATAATTTAAAGTAATTCTTTGAAGTCTACATTTTATTCGGGAAAGTTTTAGCACATTTTTTATCCGCTGAAAACAACCACTTTGCCCTCAAAGCGAATCTCATTTATCCACTATGACTTCAATTTAGTAAAGACATTATTTTTATCAACAATTTCTCTTTTATCGCAGCCTTTGTACAACATATAAGCCGAAATACCCTCAAGTCCACCGTCCACCTGAAAACGCTCATTTCCAGCCGACCACATTACAAAGGCAGATTCGGCGGATCCGTTCCGCGCAATCTCCCGCGGTGAATAAGAAATTTCGAACGGTCATCGCGACAAAAAAATCTCCGGTCAGCGCCGATAAATACGGAATACGTTTAGCCGAGATGAGAATATAATCCGGATTTGGAATAAAAAAGACTCTTTGGAGTCTCGTATGATGGTAAAGCTGGGACGTCAGTGATAGCGATTTAGAACTTCATATATACACCTAGTGGCTTCGCTCGCGCTAATATCGGTTATTTTATAGCATATAGCCTTCTTTGATAAATGTACTATCCAACACAAAAAGAATTTTTCAAATTGAGTCAGTAGTTCCTGATATTAGCGCGTTCAACCAACCAAACAAACAAACGGACCCATGTATAGGTGGCGAGCCTATTGCCAATTTATCTGGCACAGAAATCGCAAATTGCTAGGTGGCATTAGAGGAACGCTGCTGCCCATCACTCATTGCTGTCTTAATTCTTAGTCGCCTTGTAAGACACCCACAGGAGAGATGGGGGTGGTGACAATTGTATTCTGCTCTGCGCCGTCATCACATTCGTTTAACTGGGATTCAGCATCATTGTTTTGCCTTGTTAAGCTTAATAGGCAGTTTAGTGTTGTACTTTCCACAAAATACGTATTATTTTGTGGAAACATTTCATCGTCCACAACTGTGTATAAACCTTTCCAGTCAGTCATAGTGGCTAATAATTCCCATGGATAGTTTAAAAC
Source organism: Cataclysta lemnata (assembly GCA_963931975.1). Taxonomy (NCBI): domain Eukaryota; kingdom Metazoa; phylum Arthropoda; class Insecta; order Lepidoptera; family Crambidae; genus Cataclysta; species Cataclysta lemnata. The sequence goes on along the minus strand of OZ008353.1, from coordinate 7,942,303 downwards.
ACAACCCGCCAAACAACACACCGCGGCCGAAACAGACGCGAATAAAAATGCGTATATAATACCTACTACACATTTGAAAGGACGCTACTAGTATAGATAAATCGGGCTTTTTGTGGCCGCATAACGCCGTCCATTGTGGTCGATGTAATATAGAAGCGGGCCGAATACACAGCGATTGTTGTTTTTTAATAATAAACTTGAGAATAAACCGGGGCTTCAAAGCTAAAATATACGTAAAAAAATTAATAATGCTTCTGAGATAGTTTTAAAAAATAACCAAAAGACCTCTCTCCCCCTTACTATAAAACATTGACTAAAGTTAGTCATGGTTTTAAATTATGCTATCTTTCATTCAGCAAATAAAAGTGACAGCATCAGTCAAACTCTGATTAACTTTAGTCCATATTTTATAAAAGTGTTAATAAATATTCAGCATTTTCTACAAAGTGTTATCTATTTTCATTTTCACACCTGTCTCTACACGTTTAATTATTCTATGTATTCCAACACCAAACACACCCAAAAACGTCCTAACCAAAAGTCATAACATAACCATTTGTACTCCAGACCGAACAGCATCATTATTTCCAACAACATTTTTACGTTCAACTCTGATCCTACAATTAAAGTCTCATTAAGGGATGACACACGGTCATTGCGGCCGAAGCCCACCGCTGGGGGTGGGACATAAAAACAATTAGAAGCGCATTTTTCCGCGTAGCACGTATCTCGGTAATTATAGGCAGATGACGGGGTCGTTAGGCTGCCGGCGCGACAGGCGTGCATCGTGAAAAACTATTTGCCTATATTTGGGCTTTATTGTTGGACAATAAAAGCGAAAATTTATTGGCTCAATTGTTTGGAGCGATATTTTGTTTGGCATGCGTGATTTATTGCTTAAATCGCTGAATCAATTCAGTACAGTCGCATTTAAAAACAATACTAAGCACTGGCTGTTCTAAATGTATGACAATCAGACTGACTGTCGTAAGAATGCAATTTTAAGTCGCATCTCTTTTGTACTTAAGAAGTGATATATCTGGTATATGTCGATTTTCGTTGAAAATGTGAGTACGGCTGTAACATTCGCACTCAGATACGTCAATTATTAACGTTAGTGAGTATTAAATACAAAAAAATGTGAATTCAAATTGTAGCTATTCTTGCAGGGTCTATGGTCTAGTTAAGATTGAAATTTCTTTTGTATTAAGTACTTACTCATTTAAGTTAATTGACGTCTCTGAGTGCGGCAGTGAGAGTCGTTTATCAAAATACAATTTAGGGCCGATTTCACCGTCTCTCATAGAAACTGAGTTTAATAAAACTTGGGAGGAGCGTTTTTTCTCTCCTTCCCGCATCACTCGTCCCTGCTAACATCTAGAGTGCCCCGTCCCCGCCACCGTTTCTCGTACCGCACGAGGATCGCGCACGAAGTTGTTGGACTATACATACCCTTTAGTTTTATAAAGCTTGCTGTAATCAAGGAACTTTCACGTCTGGCAGAGTCTTCGATACATCTTATCGAAGACTCTGCCAGAAACCTCGTAAATGAGATTCCTAGTTGATGGCCCTTGAAAACTTTTCTTGACGAAGCGTATAATAACTTGATAAATTGATGTACTGATCGGAGGATTATTAATGAACCAAATCGTAGCTTATATACCGCGCCAATTTGACAGGTTTTATGCAGTACACATATATAATTCAACGAATAATAGGTCTTTCATGTTGACTTGGGAGCGAAACAATAACGTAGCGTGTGCCAGCCCGGACTCACCTCAGAAATGTCGTGAAGTCGACTAAAGGAGAATCCACCTCGACACACCCGAATGTTGGAGGGGAAACCACCAACAACATCATACCAACCAAAGAGGGTTGGTGTCAGGCAGGCAGCAGTATAGATTGATAGATGATTGGAGATGTTGTCATCCCAATCAGTCTCCACATTCATCGGTCTTTCGACATGGTCTTTTTGTATACATGAATTCATAACTAACACCTTTTCGGTGTGATTGATGATATGAATGAAGAGGGAAAGGTTCTCTGTCAGATATTAATCATCCATATTTGGCTAGCCAAACAACATTTCGCGCCCAATAAATCCCACCAATACAAACAACACGCAACAAATAAGTCTTAAACGATACAAACCCCACGATGACTCTCGTTTCCTTCGGAAGCTGTTAGTAAATATTGTGGCTGATCCAAGCATAAGTGGCTCCAATAACATGCAAGTCATCACATATCAGCCGTTCCCGAAATAATTAACTTGCAGCTTTGACGTAATTAAACAGCCCCGTTATATTCGGATGACAAATGCTCGGCCAAGCCGAAAGATAAAGGGATTGGCAGGCGAGACAGGGCGACGGATCAATAGCCATAGATCGATATATAAAGTTAGATGGCTATTCATAATTGAATACTGTATATCATACAGCTAGATCAGGTCTCGTCTAGGCTTTGTCGTATGATATAAATGGACATGGGCAACGGTTGATATACATAGTTTTATTGTTATCAATTTCGCATCGATACGTTAAGCGGCATGTAAGGTTTTCTTGTATTGTTGTTTGTTGTAGGGTGAGATGAATAAATAAATAAACTGAATATTGATCGCGAAAACATTTAAGACAATGATTATTTTTGAAATCAAAATGTTTTTTTAATCCTCTATGCTTCTGAACCTGTGTTACCCTTTTACCTACCATCTCGGGCTATTTCCGCTAAATTAGCTCGAGAGATATTCTGTTACGCTATTTATTCATACAAAATAGTAAAACTTGCCCAACTGATATAACATTTTTGACACAAAGTGAAACACTAACAAATATTAAAGAGGCTGACGAGTTGTTGGCTCTAAATATTACAACAGAAAAATCAGTTGCTAAAGTTGTAAGACTTATATTTTATATACCTACTCAAGAGTCAAGTAAAAGCCTATTTCTACCTATCATCTCTAGACAATTAGGCGAGGAGTATTAATTTTTAATTCATTTTATACGACAGTGTGCGTTAGTTAGGCAGACAAGACACCCATTTTGGGCTACATTACTCTAATCCTGCCGATAGGTTCAGATTTAATAATCCAATAGTGTGAAATGTCGCTTAATGTAGTTTCATAGCTGCCCACAATATCAATTATGAGACGATGATTCAACTGAGATCGGACCCAAAATAGGAACTTGATTAATTTCATGCACTAATTGTTGTAGGATTATCTGTTCATCCAAACTGGGTGGATGGATCAAGCCGCGTTTGGATCGTCTATTCGCATTATGTGGATAATGAACTTCACTCCTTAATTTTAATTGAAAACTTCAGCTGTATGAAATGGTTTTGGTACTACTTTAATTGTTTTACAAAATTAAAGATACATACATACATAAATCACGCCCATATCCCCGAAGAGGTAGGCAGAGGTGAACTAGCACCCACGTTTCGCCAATTATGTTAGGTCCCATGTAATAGGTGGCGAGCCTATTGCCATTTATCGGGCACAAAAGTCGCAGTACATTGCTATTGCTAGGTGGTATAAGAGGAACGCTGCTGCCCATTCCTCATCGCTGATTTATCCTTAATCGTCTTGTACGACACCCACGGGAGAGATTTGGGGAGGTGACAATTGTATTCTGCTCTGCCGTCACCACACGGCTAACAAATGAAAGATGATATACATAAATTAAAAGGGAATGGATGGCTTTCTGACCGATGAAGGAAGGAATGAATGGAAGAGCATACTGCACCGACCCCAGATAGACTGGGAATAGAGCAGGGAGATCTCTATCTCTCTCTGGTAACTTAAATCAAAGAGAGATAGAGATTAACAAAAAAACGTAAACTGTAATAAATCTTAGAATGACGATATTTTAAACGTGTGTCATTTGGTGTCTGTTTAGTACATATGTTTTTTTCTTCCATTCACTCATATTAGCTATTATCTCCTCATTCACTCCATTCACACTCATGTCTTTTTACGCTGGCAATCCATTTGCCTCTTTTGCGGTCTTGGTCTTCAATTCCATCCCTCAACATTCATGTTCGTCACTCGTCTAGTCTAATATAGAATTGAATAGGTATTTGTTTGAATATCGATCATTAATAAGCACGTAGTCATTCTGCGAGTGTGTTTTAGAGACACTCTCTTCTCCCTGCCCTGTTCCCAGTCTATCTGGGGTCGACGCAGTATGTTTCCTCTTCCATTCATATCAGTCAGACTTCATCATGTGTTTTAGAGACACCATAATCGGTATATGGCTAGTCTAAACAATCATATCATTACGTATATCGCTACGCATGGAACCAGTATTTTTTTAACAAAGACACACCATCTTACCACACCTAAAAGACAATAGTCATAAATATCACAGTATTATAATAGATTAGCGTGACATTAGATATCTTTCGAAGAGACGGAAATGTAGGTACCACTCTTTATGGATAGATTGTATAATAGGGTCAAAGGTTTCTTCAAAGCCCGTGTACAATATCTTATGAATATGAGAGGGATGCCATCTGGCTGGGCACAGGAAGAATTGCCCCATTCAAATACTTTAAGTCCGTTTCTTCATTTATAAATATTTTATTTAATTTATATTCTAAATAACCGGTACTGCTAAATTCTGGTTTCTAGTGAGGTACAATTTCCGTATAGAATAATCCGCGGAAAAAGTAGTCTACAACCTGTAAACCACTATCAATAGTTTGGACATTACAATATAAATTATTGGACGAATCATTAGATCTTAGGCTTATAAAGACTAATAGGTAGTATATGTATAAGGTATGTATAAGGCATATCATTAGTTATCAACGGGATTTGGGAATTCATTATAAAAAAAAACACTTCTGCCACCTTGTATAAATGAGTTTAATAGGTTGTGATGATTAATCACAAAGTAATCTGTAAAATTAACATTTGTAGTGAAAAGTTACGTACATCATTAATGCAAATCGTCACAGCGAAGACTTAAGACTTCAACATCTAAACGAAACTCAATCTTCACGGAAACTTAATAAATATTTAAAATACCTATTGCGTCCCAAGTATTTACACACGGCCGCTTGTCAAGTGAAGCACTTTTGCTTGCAAAATGGCTCTTATTACAACACGTCTAGGGTGCAAATGCAAATGCTGTCTTGCCACAATCGCCTTAACCACCAATAGCGTCCTTTCCTTTTCAATAAAGTTTTGTTGAAAGCGTTCTAGAATATTCATGACCGTGTCTGTTCTTTTCAGGTGGGTTGTATTCAATTGGCTCACTGCCTCTGCGGCCAGCAATTATTCCTACTTCTCTCACAGCCAGGTAAATAGTGAAACAGAATTAAAATAAAACTCGTCTGAGAACTTGTAGTGACGTTCCACAGTTTTTTTAAATCTTAATTGAATCGGTTTGTTATTCAATCGAGTGTACCTACACTGGCCCTAATGAATAGTGTTTCTCTTTTGAGTTGGAATCGGATTTATTTCTGTCTCGCTCCCCGTTTTTAATGTAATTAACTTGAGAGTGAACTGAAAATATATTTGAAACATTTGGCAGGCTTTTGCTAATAAGTCTAGTCGTTAATTAAGTTTAACAGAGCCTCTTAAAGTTAGCCTGAGCATTCAAATAAAGATTGGAAATCAGCGTAAAAACTATTTTTTAAAAATCACCGTCTCTTGTATTATGGAACTGTTTATAACTTTTAAATAACTCAGATACTTATTAACACACCTACTGCATTAATTGATGAATGAATAATAGGTGTATTAATTTATCAATGTTCAGGCCGTGTGTTCACGGCATGCAGAATATAATTGTCATCACCCTCAGTCGCCTTGTACGGTGCATATGGGGGACCGTTGGGTGCCGTACGAGGCTGAGGGTAAATATTAGGGGAATAACCAGCAGTGTTCCAAAGGCAGCATTAACCAACACTCCGGTTATCTTAGCCTGGGAATGGTAAGTGCCTATTATCATCATCATCTCATCATCTTCCTGCTCTGTTTCAAGTTTATCTGGGGTTATATATTTTCTCTTCTATCCATATCGGTCAGACGTCGCTAAGACATCCACTCCCTTCTGATTCATATTGTCTATCACACCGGAAAGGTGCTATAATAAACAACTCCCTACCTTATGATTAATAGTTTACCATACATCTAATAACATGACCACAGCTTATTAGCGAACCTCAATTACGTGGGCCGAAGCGAGTGAAACTTTAGACGGGGTAATAAATTGTTAAGTGCCTTCCAAAATTATTAATAGCTGGACTAGGTACTAAGGGCAGAGTGTATGTTTAATTAAGATCCTTGGGCATTTCTGAATTTGACGTGTCCAGTCTAACGTATTACGTCAATTAGTTTTAGTGTACCTAGGGTAAGGTAGCCCGAAGCTGGCATGATGACTAAAGCATGCAGTATGACTTATAATACTACTGATGACTGATGAGGACTTAACTATGATCATTGTGTGATGGACACGGAACTTTTTTCTCGAGTCATGTGCGTGAATATGTATATGTAGAATTTTTCAATATTTATCTAAACTTTTATGAATATTTGCCTATTATCAAGCTTACATGACACAGTCGCTTCAGCAGTTTACTTTAAGCTATGCGGTAGGTGTAAATTTTAGTATATTCATTAGGTAGGTGTATATTTATTATTATAATTTTTAATACATTTCATACCCAATTGGTAATTAAAAGTAAAAATTCATACCTGCCACCTTAAGGGAACAGACCCAGAAACTGACGGAATTATACAATTTAAAAGACGAGTGCCCGTTTTATCACCCTTCACCCTAGTTGGAGATCTATCTCTTAAGCACCAAAATTCATCTCGAGCTTCAATAAAGGCAAGTAAATGACGCTAATTATGCATTGAAAATAATGTTAATGCAAGCCTTCTCACGGTAAATAAGTTTATGTATACTAAATGCTTTGTCCAAAAATAGCGGCTGAACATTCGTTTGAGTGCTGTCTAAAATAAGCTCCATGTCCCTTTTGAGTCTAAAGAGGGTGTAAACAATATAATGGGTCCGCTCTGCCCCGAGGTTATCACTGGGGCGGGTGACGAGATGAGCGTTTGCCGACCTGCTTTTAAATAATTGACTCATGGAATAGAATCTTAAGGCGATACTTCGCGAATATTCAAAAATTTTAATAAGGATTTACTAAGTTCTGGTTTTCATAATTTCAGAGTTGACTAATCATGTTTTACTTTTACCAAAACATGAATGGTCATAATTTTCTCTGTAGGAAAAAAATCGGAAGATGATTCTTCTCATTTTCTTATTTTCGATTAATAATCAAACGGATGATTATTTGACCCTGCCTAGAGCGGGATAAGGGCAGGAAAAAGAAGAAGAAGAAGAAGAAGAGTCAAATGGATGATTATTTAAAATATAAATATAAAATACTCAATTAATAAGTGGCTCAAAACTAAATGTATATCGACAAAAAATAAGGTCCCAACTGGCGAAGTCTTACAACATAAACAGATGGTATTTTGGATTTACTTTTGCAGTAGAAATTTACACCACATTCTTAACACTGAATAACTAAGGCTGTAATTTGGAATTTCAAAGATGATAAATATTTGCATAGAAAACATTTATACGTAAATGGTTTTGCTCCAAAACCCCAAATTTTCCTTTCAAAGGTTTCTCCCAAACACATTGACCGCTTATTTTACACTTAAACACTTCATCACTTTTATTATCAAAACAAAGTGGGGTCACGTGGACATCGTGCATATGAGCTGCTGAATTTTTTAAGCCCGGAAAAAGTGTTGCCATCCGGCTTGGAATGTTGCCATGCTGTCCAGAACGGCGGACCATTAACATATGACCTCATTATACCAACCGGTGTTATATTTAAATTCATACTATTTTGTTACCAGAGGGTGCGATAATAAACAGCGTCAATAACAAGATAATTAGTTGGAAACTCTAATTAGGGACGTCGAACGGGATCGTGTGAAGCGTGGAGCTCGATTTGTTACTCGGATAGGTAGGTAGGTACTAAAAGTTGTCGGATTCAGGATACTTCCTTAGAATATTAATGGCAGCTATTTCGATAAGCATTGATGAATTCTCTTACTAGAAGTCGGATTTAGCAAATTCTTATCAAAGTGAATATTTTTTTCATTTTATGATGAGAACAGATAATGAAGTTTGGTCTGTTATTTGTTACAAATGTTAGAAAAACTATTACGAGGGAAATGAGTTCGGAAAGGTAATTTTTCTAAATTATTCTGACATATTTTTCTTTGTAAGTTTGGTCTAGTTCAATAGATTGGTGTTCCGGATTTGATTATAGAGTATTCAGAATATGGCTAACCTGAAATACTCAATTTAAGGTCAATAACACTTTTGGTTTCCATAAACTTTCTGAATCACTTTCGCAGTGTCAATAAACTGTATTAATATAGTAAAATATATATTACATAGATGAGTCAGTAGGTACCGGTATACGTAAACTAGTATACATATTGAAAATGAAAATATAGTTTATTCATATGAGGTGAAGGAATCTACAAAGAAATAGCGTTAAACATTCTAAACATGTGTGTCAAATAAAAACGGTTTCCAATGTTTGACGTTATAAGGTACACCATCCATTTGTAAACTACCAGGAGGCCTTGCTCTGAGCTTGTGGTCTGTAGCTACATTGTAAGTTGAAGTATAAGACGCAATAGTTTCAGAAGTAAGCAACAATGCTTGGGAAGGGTCACTGAAATCAATGTAGCCAGTTTTTAAGACCCGAAAAAGTCACGTAGTGTCCCGTCGGGAGAAAATGACACCCAAGGGATCGGACGTAAGATTAACGCACGGGTCGGTACTGCCCTTAAATCACATTAAGGCCCTCCGCCTTTTGTCTAGTGCTGGTGGAAAAGATGGACGTTCGATGAGCCACTGATTTGAGTCACTCGAGGAATTTAATATAGTCGAGGAATGTCTTGTAGCGTTTGCACAAATATTTAGAGGTATTATTCGGGATTGACGAATACGTCGATTAATATTTTCAGTATTTTTGAAGAATTTTCTTCATAATCTTCTGAAGCATGTTTAAAAATTACATGAACTATTTGTCAGTCTCTTTCTCTTGTTTCATCGCTGTGGTGGTACACGCTCGGTTGCGATCGTCTAGTTATTTAGGTTTTCGAGATTGTATCAAGTTATTAGAAACTTCAGGTGCTTTATGCATAAGAGAGCGCCCAACCCCGAATCAGTGTAGTATTGTATAACACAATTTTAATAGTAGAATCAGTGTGAAACCGAGACACCGAGGGAAACTGGGTATCGTACATTAAATTAGTTATAATTGAGGCAAATGTCTTTGTTACAGTAATGTGTAAGTAATGCTCGGTTTTAGATATAGAAAAGACCGAAACCCAGTTTCCCTCGGTGTCTCGGTTTCACACTGATTCTACTATTAAAATTGTGTTATACAATATCGCGTACGTTTATATTGTAGTAAAAACAAAAGAAAACACATTGACTTTGTTCTGTTTCTGATATCATTCTCATCGTCTATCATCAAACCTTACCAAAGTAACTTCTATTTGATATTATTTGTCACAACTTTCTTATTGGGAGATTTACGCGTCAACGGCGAAACAATATCAAAACTAGACCTCGCGGTTGAATTCGTTACTGAACATGTATTTTTTTCATTTGTACTAACAATTTACATAAATAATTTATTGAATCAGAAACAAATCCAACTTTTTGCGGTCTATTTGGGAAACTCTGACGCTGTAAACTTTCAAACTCAAAACCAATGTATCAACTGGACCACACAGAAAATTTTGTCTTTTTTCCTCTCCGTGATTGTAAAACTTTTTCCAGGTCTGCTGCAGTCGGCAATGTACGGGATAGAATTCGTAATTTATTTTTTGCGCACATCACGGCTAGACATTCACATTTTTAGGGTTAAGATACGGTAGCAAACAAACAAAAAAGTGACTTACTTACAAAAGGCTTCCACGGCAAGGTTATTTTTTAGTGAAGCAACATCAAGACATTGGTTTGTTATTTAAGTTCGATTAATATACAAACAATAATGATAACATGGTGTAGCTCGATTTCACAGCGGCTTAGCGCGCTCGGCCTGTGATTTCGTCAACCAAGCAATGTCTAGAGTTGGCTATTGGATGGGTGACCATAATACATTGTCTAGAGTTCTTCAGTGGTTCGGAAGGCACTTAGCCGTTGGTCTCGGCTGCATCTGTAGGCATTAATACCAACCAATCCGCACTGGACTAGCGTAGTAGAACTTTTGTGCCCGATAAAGTACAATAGGCTCGCCACCTATTACATGGGACCTAACATAGTTGGCGAAACGAGGGTGCTAGTTCACATCTGCCTACCCCTTCGGGGATATAGGTGTGATTTATGTATGTATGTAAATCCGTTACCGATTTATTCGTAACCTGTCTTACAGAAGGGAAATTCAATTTCGTGTCACTTTTTGTTCAACCTTGTGCTCGTTGAGGGAAATGAGGTACGGTCAACGGCAAAACTGTCAAATTCATTCAATCGATTGTCAACATTAACTTGTTCGTAGTAAAGCACAAAGTCGATTGAGAAATTTCGACATTGTGTGGTAGCCTGACGTCCTGCTTACTGTACCAATAAAAAGAATATTTTCTGTCAGGGGAGCAACCCTAAGTAACTAAACAAGTACGAGAGGTCGAAATGGGCTCGCGGACACGGCTTTGTATGTACCAAATGCGTTGCTTTACTATTATTTGAGTGGCCAAAGTGTGTAATGTTATGTTGCCCGTCCAGGTAGTAAATAAAATTTACTGGACTATTGCCAGGCTGTGGGTTAGATGGGTTCTAAAATTGTTGTTACGCTGCCTTTGAAAATGCTGCGTTGTCATATTCATGATATTGAGATTAATTCTGTTTTAATTTTAAGGACGAGAGTTTAACAAATACTGCATAAAATAGAGAAAAACAGAACCGAATTATGTCCTAAATTGGGATATATTATAATAAATCACGCCTATATCCCCGAAGGGGTAGGCAGAGGTGAACTAGCACCCACGTTTCGCAAATTATCTTATGTCCCGTGTAATATGTGGCGAGCCTATTGCCATTTATCGGGCACAAAAGTCGCAGTACATTCCTAGGTGGTATAAGAGGAACGCTGCTGCCCATTCCTCAACACTGATTTATCCTTAGTCGCCTTGTACGACACCCACGGGAGAGATTTGGGGTGGTGACAGTTGTATTCTAATATTCCGTCACCACACGGCAGATGAACAAATAATGTCAACAATATACTCACAAAATAGTATTTTTTACCTTTCCATATCAAGGCGAAAATCACCAATATCGTAAGTATTAACAAAATACTTCGTCGAGAGTCATTAATTTTCTCCGTACACTTCCAAAATGCGATGAATCAATAAGCCGAACGCGTATGTTTGAACAAGGGGCGTTTTATGTCGGGCCACATGTATTGCAGCCTACGTGCGGCGAAATTTCTAGATGCAATAAATACAGACATATAAAACCTTGTCTATTTACTGAAGAGAACTGTTGTGTAGGAACTGTCGAGTTTTCAGCTAATATTCTTTTGACTAAAATTTTGGTAAACTTCATTGCAAAAAAAACTATTTGAAAAAGTATTTTCCTGCTGTGGAAATAGGTCTGAACGCGTCTTCTTAGACGCGGGTTCGATTCCCGCCTTAGTACAATAATTTGTCGAAGCTAGGACACCGGCCTTATACATTATTTGCCTTACTAAGAAAAGAGGAACCCGAAATAATATATTTTGGTCAGACATCCAATGACTGGTTGTAGCGAACTGCATAATCAATCTAGTGCCAGTACCAAGACTTTGATTTAAATAGGTTTAACTGGTTTATCCCCTATTACATGTTGCTTACATACCAAGAGAGAGTGTTAACTCTGCTCACCCTTTGGGGCATAAACACAATTATATTATGTTTCTTCAATGCGATGATGTGCAATGGACGTAATATGTTAGATAATTATTTAAATACTATTTCAGATAGAAACAATAACAAAACAAAAGAATAAATTCTTGCTACGGCAAGCTCTACACGTCATATTATTATGATGTGGCTTATTTTAAAGTTCACAACTGTTACAATAGCATAAAAGTGTTCCTTTCTATAGTTGATGTTTTTACAGATGTTCTCCAAGTTATAGAGACATTTGTATAAATATTACTTTATGCCATTTGCGTTGAATCGAATTGTGAATTAATAAATGCATTCTTTGATAAGTTTAGCGGATGAAGCAATGGTCGGAAAATTGCAAATAAAAATAGTTTATTTAAAAAATAGTTCATATTACATCACTCTTTAGAACATAATTTTTAGAAACTTTTTAGGAATTTTTATATTTTATTCTGGAACCATATTTAAGCGTGTTAAGGCGATTTTCCACAAGAGTGGCAAGACGAGACGAGGCGAGAAGAGAATTGAAATCGCACTGACCCTTTTCCACTAAAAATAGCTATCAGGAGTAGAAATGGCTTGTACTATAATGACGGTATTCCCAAGTAATAAGTAGCAACGTAAAACAAAAATTTTGTTGTAGAGTTAATTTATAGATACTCTATATCAGAAGCAATCTGGTTGATATTTACACAAACAAATATTTCAATTCACGCCTCGCATATTCTCGTTTCCACCAAAGATGCGCTAGGAGAGGATTGAAAATTTGCCATACTTTCGATTCCCTTCTCGCCTCGTCTCGTCTCGCCAGTCTGGTGGAAAATCACCTTTAGAATATGAAATACATTTACACGTAAAATAGTTCATAGCATAATATTTATAAATAAAATAATGTTAATTTTAACCGTATGAATAATTACTTATGTCTTTGTGAGCGAAGTTTAGACAAAATACTCAAAAATAACACCATAAAATAACGAATGAATACACAGAATGAATACAGAATGAATACACAGTCAGGATTATTATTTCTGCTCGGCATCAGTGCTTACTATTTAAGGAGAGGTTCGATCGTTTTCAGGAAGGGTTTTGCACGCGACTAGAGTTCGTTGAACCCTAGACTTCAAATCACTGTGTACCTATATTCGCACCCGGTAAACATTATGGGTCAAAAATAAGTTTATAATGCTATTCATTAAATAAATACTGCAATTTGTATATTTTTTATTATCAATGCACATCTTGTCATAAATATAACTTGTTATAAATACAGATTAACAACAATCGTGATTCATGAACAAATGTTTGTTTGTGTGTGTAATAAACAACATTTTCACAGAACGTCATTCCAACCCGTAACAATTTTATTAACAGTTATTTCTATAAAATAATATACAATCCTGTGTATTCGTACTTTGATTCATAGTGAAGTAAAATTTAGGTTGTTGACAAGTTTTGGGTAGAGCTACAAGAGCGTCTTTCTTAACTAATCCTTATAAATATCTGTATAAAAATGAAACGCTTTAAAGCACAATACAATAAACTCCACAGTTGTCTAACTTTTTAAGACCTTTATGCTTTATCGACATCGAAAACCCTTTACGTTGTCACGGAGGGACGAAGAGATCCGGGCTTCCCCTAGTTTTCCTTAGTTAGGGAGTAACTTGGATACGGATGAGTGTCTAAGAAGCATTGTGCTGTTAAAGAGCTTTTATTTGGTCTTACTATAATATTCGAGTGAGGTTCTGTTTGCACTAAATTTTAATTGCAGAATTTACATAATGTAGGAGTCATTTTTTGCAGAACGTACATAGAGAAATTGTGTAAATCAAGCCTGTTCATTCTTTAAGGGATAGATTAAAACTAAGATTTCGTGGTATACCAGAAATGCTGCTGCCTATATTACCACATCATATTTACGGGACAGGTTAAATAGGGGATGGTGACAATTGTACTCGGCCGTAACCACAAGATAACGATACATACATAAATCACGCCTATATCCCCGAAGGGGCAGGCAGAGGTGAACTAGCTCACACGTTTCGCCAATTATGTTAAGTCCCATGTAATAGGTGGCGAGCCTATTGCCATCTATCGGGCACATAAAATCACAGTATATTGCTAGATGGTATAAGAGGAATGCTGCTGCCCATTGCTATGTTTACCCTTAGTCGGCTTGTACGACACCCACGGGAGAGATGGGGGTGGTGAGAATTGTATTCTGCTCTGCCGTCACCACACGGCCACCACCACGATAAACTGAGTTAATTCCGCGTGACCTACATTATTATTTCTTTAGTATTAGTATTGTATACTTTAGTTTACATAACTAATAAGTAAGAAATAAATAATTAATTATTACTTACCTAGCTGCTTACTTACCTCGCACAATTCAGGTGGAAAATAAACGTAACTTTGTGTTTCGATGAATGAATGGAGTAGAATGTGTAGTTCAATGGACTTAATATGAATAGTACTTTCTATTTATTACTTAAATATTGATAGCCTCTTTAAAAAATTGCAAAACCGTTATTTTAAACGTATAAAAACCTACAACTTGTTTTTCTTAGACCATGATTTTACTGCGCCAGTGTTTGCTTGTCCCCCTTCCCTAATTTATACCCTTGCGCAGGTGTCAACCCTGTCGAAATTGGAATATATTTTGTGCGTTATTATGCAACTGAACAAATTACTTCATACAATATACCTCAAGTTATGCAACAAATGTGCCCATTTTGTATTTTTCTTTATTGTATTAAATAAGAAAGACTTGGAGAGTGAAAAATTGGCCTATATTTAGGAATTCTCCAGCGTCTATGACTTCGACTAACCCCACCATATCTAACTTTCAAATTCCATATAAGTCAGTTTATCTAGAGATGCGTGTGCAGCAAGAGACATCTCAACCTTCTCATTTGAAATATAAGTTCTTCCTACGGATCAGAAATTTTACCAGAATGTCTTATATATACTTAGTAATAAACACTCGAATAGTGTAATGACGATACCTTAAAAACTCGAGAAATTAAAATTTGTTCTAATAAGTCATGTTTACAAATAAAAAGTTATCGGAATGTGACCGCTATCGGAAAATATACCTAATGATTTGACGTATAAACGGTTAAAGTAGCATTCATAGTTTCCAAGATTTCGTATATTATTATATTTCTTTGACCCGGATTCGTTTATCATGAACGTACACCTCTTTCATTTTAAGCCTTTGGGCCATGGGATCTAACATAATTGGCGAAACGTGGGTGCTAGTTCACCTCTGCCTACCCCTTCGGGGATATAGGCGTGATTTATGTATGTATGTATCCAACCAAACAGACCTAAATCCTTAATAACTCAATACCCCGTATCGGGTCACGTCCCCTGTACTATAATTACTGCAGATAATGGAGCTCTCCATTATTTCCGTCAATATGCTACCGTAACTATGTCGGAACGTTAATGTATGTATAATAAGGGACGCTAAATCAACAAGACCGCCTACTTACTCGAACATCCTTGAAGTGTATTTCGCTGGTCTTGCCAAAGGAGACTAAATAAATAAAATTCGCCACAAATTGGACTAGTGGTTAATTAAAACTGAATCGCCGTGATGGTTGTCCAATCACTCTATATTCTTCCATCCATAGTGAACCATTATGACCCAGCAGCGAAGACATTAAAGGGCGAAGACATCAAAAAGCAAAAAATTTTCGACACATGTAGTCTTTGAGGAGAGATGAGAATGTTGAGATGGATGTGCGGAGTGACAAAAATGGACAAAATACGGAATGAGTACGTAAGAGGGAGTCTGAAAGTAGCGCCAGTAACAGAGAAGATGAAAGGGAGCCGTTTAGCTTGGTATAGACATGTTATGAGACGTGATGCCATGAATGTGAGTAAGAAAGTTATGGACATGAATGTTGATGGATGTCGAAGTAGAGGAAGACCACTGAAAAGATGGATGGATTGTGTGAGGTGTGATATGAAGGTGATGGATTTGAATGAGGAGATGACGAGTGACAGAAGAGAATGGAAAAAGAGGACATACTGCGCCGACCCCAAATAGGATGGGATAAGTGCAGGGCGATGATTTAGTCTTTGAGCTTTCCTTGCTTTCTGTAATGGAAGACCATGTAAGCATAATATCACTAATGGCTATTCAGGTCACTCCCTTCCTTCCTCCTTCCTTCGCTTTTTCATGCTTAAATATCTCTAAAGAAATAATTTTCAAAGTTTATTGTATTCAAGTCATGGTATTTATGGAATACCTATACGAAGTTGTAAGAAAATTCCCTGACAAGGTATTACCTGCCTGATATCAAAACGGAAATGAAAAGATTTCTATTAGGATAACAGCTTACGTAGCCGGTATTGGAATTTGATATTTAGTATTGAAACCCCACAGTTGAAATTAAAATGTATTGACGGTACGTCTACTATTACTCCAGCAGAGCCGGTGGTTAATTATGTGATACACGTACGCATACATACGCATAGACAGCACACACACTGCCGCGTACACGAGCACATTGTCAAGCGCTCTCAAAGTATCAGGTGTACAACATGAATACCTAATCTTAATGGAGTTCGCACACCTATAGATACGGATAAATCATCGCCTGAATGTTTTACCAACTTCCCTGTGGGAAGAAACAGATTGTTCTTTATCGAACAACTTTAGTTCGGAAATAAAAAGGTATTTTATCGTTGGAGGTACTTAAGGGACTTTAAATGTGTTTCAATTGTCATGAATTTTTTACGTTTTCCCAATTCGGAACGCATTTTCCCGTTTTAAAATACGACAGGACTTAAAATGCTTCCTTGTGGCATCCCATTTATTAATTAAGTTCATTATGATAGGATTATCAAACAGAAATATAATTCATGCGATAAGCAATTACGGATAACAGGTGGTAGCCATTTTATATCAGGTCAGTAAGAGGATTACGTTTGGAAAGACCTTACGCAATAAAACAATCGCTTTACAGAACTACTTTTCAAATTGACTTGATGAAGCCGATGATAGAACAATGGGTAATATTACAGTAATTACTTCACTACCAAAACATAATATGAAAGATGCGCCCATCCTAGGCAAAACCTGGGCATAGGGCAAGGATGATAATGAACTACATAAACTCCCACACCTCACACTCACTAACCATTTAGCCTAAATTTAGTAACATAAGATGAACTTGCGTTATGGAAAATAGCCGACTGTATTGTATATAAATATTGATAATATAATACATTTCAACCATGAATCGAGAAATAGTGTTTATCACTAAAATATAGCTTTACCAAATATCAAACGAGGGCCGGAAACCAGCCGATATTAATAGGATAGGCATTGTTGGTCCCAAATCATTATATTCAAGTGGAAATCAGTAGAGTTAAAATAGAATTTTCTGTTATTCTTCAATTTTGCAAAAGACTTTTCTAGTAAACTCTGTACTTAAGTTTCCAATTTCAGATAAAATGGCTGCTACTATTTTCCCGTTATTTTCGCTAAAGAATTTTCATCCGGAAACTTAAACGGCTAGATGTCGCCCAACAAAATAATTTTCGAAAAAAATCTCTCACAGATAACGCCATTCCCCTTAGCCGCACGAGAGGTTGCGAAATTGAAATCGAACCTTATATTTTTAGGTGTAAATTTCATTTTCTCTCAAAGCCTTCGCGAGCACTTTCGGCGTTGGCAGCAGAAATGTATTTTTAGTGCTCTTGTTTTAAGGTTGGTAATCGTTTATCGCTTCAGATTTTGAGGGTAACAAGGCGCCAGCGTTCGTCACGTTTAAATATGATTTATGCAAGTAATTTAGTTAAGTACATAGAGACATTACGAGCTCACTGCGTGCTGGATAGATTAAAATGTTCTTTAGGATTGTAGATCATTTGTGGTAATCATATCAAACTGGGTGACAAATTACGCGTTGTTTGGATGCAGAGGAGCATGTAATTAATAAATTAAGTGGCAGTGCCGTCGTGATCACAGAATATTTAAGTTTGGCGTAGGTTAAAAAGAAGAGAAAAAAAAAGAAAGAGAAATACCATATAGAGTTTACATTACGTAGTATCGTAATTGGAGCTAAGGGTGCTATCTGGACCTGTGCGTACTGTTGCATCAGGGAAGGGCTCGGTGGCAAGTTAACCACGACAACAGCATTCCTTCCATAAGAGGGTCAGGCCATTTTAAAACCGACTGCCTGTAAATTGAGCAAAGTTGTGTAACATACTGGATCAACCATAATTTAAAGTCAACGTAAGAAGACTAAATACACAACCTAACACTAAAACGATATCGAAAGAATTCAACTTATTTTTATTTAATGGTGTAATTTTGTTTATTGCTTTCAAGGGTGTTGATTTGTAATTTTTAACTGTACTCAATCATAAAGTACTAATGTAGACGTAAGGGAATATTGGATTATGACATAAACTAATCAACTGTGGTAACATTCGCACTAATTAAAGCTTAAGCCTGTATCATTCATTATTCGACCTGTCTTTCTTCTTTCTTATCTTGCTGTCATACATTTATTGTGTTATTTTCATAACAATCAATAACTTACGGCTCAAACTCGAAGCCATAATGTGATCAAATGAAAGATGAAGAATGGTTATTTTAGATAAAAATAGAATATCGGTTACTAGGTGTGTAGGTACAATCTTATTACATCTTACAATCTTATTTTAAATCCAATGCGAAGAAGACTTAAAAGAACGAGAAAACATGTTAGTACGTACATAAGACAGGCAGTATCATTTCCATACATTGAGTTCAAGGCTTTGGTTGTGGTGCAAGTGACAAGCTGATACCTTCTGTATATATAATTACTGTCGTATTATTATAGGATTTACTCTGTTTTCTAGAGTTTACGCCTAACTTTGTTTTCTTCTACAATCAGATGAATGCAATAAATGAGTACCTATTTTTTATAATTTATTAAGCCCATATTTCCTTTGATTTACGCGTCAATACTTCAAACGTAAGCTACTTATTTGTTTGTTAATTAGAACGAGATTTGACGGTAGCTAATCTCAATAATTTTACTGACAATTATAATCGACATTGTAATCCATTTTATTTGCGGCATAATCTAGTTAAAATGACCCCCATGAATTTTTCATTCGGTCCCCTTAATTCGGTTTAAAAGTATATTAAGTTTAAGGCTCTACTCTCTCCTCCAAAATCTTACTGCTCTTTCAAATCTTGTTGTATTCTTCAAACTCGGGTAAGGATTTCACTGTTTAAAAGTGTGCCTGCCTGACTCTTCTCTCTGCATCCGTTCCCTACCACCATGTTCCGGCACCATAGTGTCTGCTCATTTTAAATGTTAGAAAGGCAAAGTGAGTTAACACATCTGTACAAGGCGATTAAGAATTACAATATAACAAGGAATTAACAGCAGCGTTCCTGCCCCCCTAGCCAAGTGGCCAATCTATCGAACGCATAGAATACAAAATATTCATACGAGGGCGGGTCAATAAGTCCGTGACTTTTGGAATAAAACACAGATTTTTTGATAAATAAATCATTTTATTTTTCAACGTAGTCTCCCTTGAGCTCTATACACTTTGTCCAACGCTTCTCCAATTTTTTTATCCCTTCCAAAAAATATGATTTGTCGAGGTTCAAAAAATTCAAAAAGTCACGGACTTATTGACCCGCCCTCGTACTTATCTTTTCTATGCGTTCGAATAGATAAGCCACTTGGCTTTGCCCTCTGGTATACTGCGAAATTTGGGTGTTATTACTAAGTGTTAGGCCTTATGGGAAAAATGTGGGATTTTATGTGTTATAAAAATACATAAAATAAATTTAGTAACCATTCCTAGCATTCCTCCTTTTACTTGCACCACAGCGCAACTGTGACTCATGTCAGCCGCTCGCTTGGAAAACTCTTCAGCGTTCACGTGGCCGTGACGTCAATACGAGACAACGACGTCTGCGTCCGTTGAGACGAAGAGTCTTTATAATGCGCAGATTCCTCCATCATGAATATGTACCCTGAATCATTGCTATGCAAATAAATATTTGTTAGGCTCACACCCAGGTCTTAGAAGAGGTAAGTATTACAAATTTATTATGAAGTAAGTGATAAACTACTAAATATTTATTTTAACGAAAGATACTGAACTTACATATTTGGGTGGATGTGTAAGACATAAAAAAATGTTGCCAAAAGCTTTTATTACGAATTAATTTGTTAAATATTTCTTAGACTCACACTTTTCATGTATCCCAAAGTAACACAAGCACTTGTGTTCTGGATACTGGATGACGGAGTAATACCGTATAAATATCTACACTACATAACAATTATTTATAAATTTTGAAAATAATATATTACATAAACGTATAAACAACCATAACTCGAAAACAGATCTCTGTGTTTATCATACAATTGCTGTACCTGTATTCAAACCCGGACCTCTTGGTCAATAGTCAGCGATCTGAACATTCGAACCAAGCCGACAGTCAAAAATAAATGTTTATGCATACTTAAAATAATCTAAGCTAATTATTTTAGTAAGTCTCATGTAATAGCGGGGCGAGGAGGTTCATGGAATGACACAATTTGTTCACTCAAACTATTTAGTTTACAGTACATTTGTACTGAGCGGCTTATGTTCTTAATGAACCAAGAAGCGGTGTTGTGTTTAGTTTAGCCAATGATGCAAGAAAGGGGCATTTTCTCCTTACCACGCACCGGTATATATCACCAGATGGCGAGAGGAAAATATGTTCGTCATGCACCACCGAGATTTATATCGACAGCCCACCGCAATATCGGCTAATTTACTACGTCTTGTTTATCCCGAACTTGCCGGGGGTAATGATAAATAGGTGTAATACGGCACGATTAACTTGCATTTTTCGGTGAAAATTAAGCCTGCATTCCAGTGTTCGCTTTTATTACCCCATTAATAAAAAAGAAATTTAAAAAAATCTATCACCTAACACTACCTACCTTCATTCATTATAGCAACAGACAAAATGTAAACAGTTCTGATATGCCCCTTTCTCTACGAAATGCTCTTCGAAAACAAGAAAAGAATAGACAAGTAAAACTATTAGCTGCTTTCAAATGTTGGTGTTACACATTTTAATTTTTGTACTGTTTATTAAAAGACACATCAAGATTGTTTACATTATGAAGTATACAGGAGTATACATACTTAAGTCACGCCTTTCTCCCTCAGGGGTAGGCAGAGATCACTTCTTTCCAGATACTACCATCCTTACATACTTCTTTCGCTTTATTTAATCTCACTAATGTCCGCATGCATGTCCGTCGGTTCGGTAGTCGGTTTTGACGTGGCCCTTTATTTAAATACGTTATATAATAAGCCTAAACCACAAAACAAAAGATTTATTCATCAAATCATTGAGAGCGAGTTAAATAGCCTGTGTTTTGTTTACGAAAAATTACAATAATGTACCGCAATAATTGGCCGTGTGGTGACGGCAGAGTAGAATACAATTGTCACCACCCCAAATCTCTCCCGTGGGTGTCGTACAAGGCGACTAAGGATAAATCAGTGATGAGGAATGGGCAGCAGCGCTCCTCTTATACCTACCACCTAGCAAAGTACTGCGACTTTTGTGCCCGATAAATGGCAATAGGCTCGCCACCTATTACATGGGACCTAACATAATTGGCGAAACGCGGGTGCTTGTTCACCTCTGCCTACCCCTTCGGGGATATAGGCGTGATTTATGTATGTATGTATGTATGTACAATAATGTAACCCAAAGTTGTAAATTTGCCTAAAAAGTCATAATTTTACATGCGCTGTAATTTTTTTAGTACGACCTTGATAGTTATTTAAATATTTCGATGCGAGCGAAGCCGCGGGTAAAAGCTGGTAGTGTATAAACTCGCTATCGCTTCGCAACCGCTGTGCAGGAAGCGGCGAGTGCAGTTGCAAGAAACGAATGTGTTAGCGTCACGCGACCGTATTTCACGGGAATTCGGACGAGATTAAGTGGTCAGTGTCTAAATGATGGGGATCTGGTCAATTGCAGTGTGTTTTAAGACATTGTTTGTGTATATTGTCAGGTCAAACCTGTCTTTGCTTTTAAAAACATTACAACTTTTTCTTGTTACGTTTACGCTTACCATCTAGCACAAAGTAAGAAAACTACCAGTATATGTGCTCAGGAACAAACCACATACATTTGCACCTGTTATGTTGAGAAGCGCATTGGCAGTCAACCGGTAGACGACCATTATTGGCCATAGGCCCAAGTATTCGAGCCACTCACGCAAATTAGGACGCTGATTCAGGATAGTATTCCCGTATAACAGCAGGAACGCTAGGAAGCTCGAAGGGCCATATTATATGTTTGTATTGTTGCCCCCGAGAGAGGAAAGGTTAGTGACAATTATATTCTTCCCTGCCGTCACCACACGGCTAACACTGTGAAATAGGAGATATAAAAACTGTTGTTCGACGATAAACCCAAAATTTGCACGCGCTTTTGTGTTCGGCTTCAACAATATAATCAACCATTTTAGTCTGTCATTCTTTAAACACCAGACGGCAAATCGAAGTTGAATTGATTCAGGAGCCAACCACAAAGGACGTGAGATCGCTAATCTACAAGCAATGCTCATTTGTATGCGTAACACTTGCCCAGGTGGCATTCTACATTTTTCGGTAATGACGATTGGACATAGCTTCACGTCTCACGGATTCGCATACAAGTTTAAATATATTTTTCTTCGATAAATTGTGACCTGGTGCGAGAATCCTGGTTGTTAATGAAGTTTCCGTGATCTCTAACCTTTCAACTTCAGTTTGTAGCCCAATGTTTTGTGATAATATATTTATTGTCCAATTCTTAGTGATAATTTATTTATTAATAATCGCTATAAATTTGATTAAAAATTGAAAAGCTAAAAACTAAACCACTTTTGAACCGTGGAACACATACAGATTACAGATGTATACAAAAATATATTATTAAGAACACAGATTAAATATTTTGAGCTAAAGAGTTAGGTACCTATTTATAGCCCGACAATCGGTCTTTGAAATCGCTAGATAATACGATTACGAAAGAAGGGGAGACTTATGGACTATGTACATCCAGGTGTGCTCGCATCGCGTTTACCGGATTTTTTTTTCTTATATCGTAGCAAGGGTTGTGAATGGATTGTATGAAAGAACAATGACCCTTGACCCGTGATAACCCGGGAACGGAGCTAGCTAATGATGATGATGACTCAAACTTTGATGACTTATCCTTTTGCTATGGTAATCGCCGTTAGATTATTGACGAACTGTTAATTTCATGACGTCACGTTTTAGATAGCAAATTACGTTGGTAAAACATGATCTGATTAAGTGATCGGAATTTTAATAGAGGCATGCAAATACCCATAGCAATTAGGTTAGCTTTATCGTTTTCACAGACAGAGTTACAGAGTTTTTATGGCGATAAAGTTATCAATAATATAAATCGTAAAAATCGTATTAGGTGATTTCTGAATTTGGATATCAGGATTCCTAAATGGTTTAGGAATTTGAACGTTTTTTTTAGGACATCCAACTAACCATAGAAATAACCATCCCTGATTCCCTTTCCTTTATCACAATTTGAAACTTTATATCGTTTAATACTGTCGTAACACCAATTATTGTTACAATTTGCATTCTTTACTCGACTTATAAGGGTTAGAATTAGAAAACACCTATAGTTATGTGTCTAAACGTTTTCGAATCTTCACACTGGAGAGCTAAGTATTTAGTTTAAAGTTTCGCAAACGATTATAGTTGCAAACAATTTCGTTAAAACACCTTTTAATTACAATTTTCCGGGAACTACCTCCACTAAAAGCGTTTCACTAATACTAGTAGCGGCAATATAATCGGTTTACAGCTCCAACGGCCTGCTCCGTTCTTGGCATTGGGTGATTTTCCCTTCTGTAATCTTCTGCAGCCATACGCTGGCTTTTCAATTAGCAATGTAGGGAGATTTTCTGCATCATCGCTACACGCGCCCGGTTTAATGGAGCAAAAAAATCTCTTTGCTTTTCCGATGTGTTGGTATTGGAGTTGTTTTTAATTAAAAATTTGTCCCCTTTTGTCGAAACCGAAGTTTAGTCCTTAAAATCTTTGGATTTTCTCTTTGGAATATTAATGCATCAGTAATTTTACGCATAAGAGATTTCATTGTCATCCGTTTAATTTTGACATTCAATTGTTTGTTTTGTTATTTTCATTTATGTTTAAAAGATTTTTGTGTTCATGGTGAAAATTTTGTAGTTAAGAATTGTAGATTTGCGACATATGTCCATCGTTTCGTCATCACATTAGCGATATACATTCACCAGAAAGAGTATTTTGATATTTCAGTAGGCTGTCAGTTTTATGATATTGTGGGTGTGATTGTAAAAAATTGTCACCTGATTACACAACTATGGGATGAAGCAGAAGATGGGTCCGATGAAAGTTAATAATTGTGATAGGTATACCAATTTCTGGCCATAAATCACAAATGGCTGTTTATTTGTTGATACATAAAATGGAATGCTGCTATCACGCCATCAAAGTTCCAAATGCGATCAGGGGCAAACGCGTAACAATAGTTAGAAACGAACAATATCATTTGGCGTAGAAACCAATTGACTTTTCCCTTAATCGCAGTTTTATTAAGCACCTTAAACCGGAACAATCTCGCTGCGTCCGGAGCGAACACGATACATCGCGTGTTCTGAAAATCCTCTAGTCTTAATCGAGGTTTAGGGATGTTCGTGAGTAATGATCCCTGTAGGCCGGGAGAGTCACGCGAAACGGCTCCGACAATTAAGTGCCTTTGGGATGCTTAGTGGTGGCCGTCGATGGGGACTTGGTAATTATTTTCAAGGATTGACATGACATTGAATCCAATTCCAATCACTCTCTCCGTTCATCGCATCGGTCTCGCGACCATCCGTTCCGTCTCTTTTCTATATTCATTCATCACTAGCACCTTTACGTGATGGATTATATGAATAAAAAGGGAGTGGATGGCTTGATGGCGTCTGACCGATATAAATGGAAGAGGGAACATACTGCGCCGACCCCAGATAGACTGGGAACGGGGCAGGGAGAAGTAGATTGACATGACATTGAAAACATAACAAATTGTCCTGATGAGTCAAGGTGGCCGAGTGGTATAGGCATCTGCCCGGATTGTGGAATACATGAATTATTAGACTTGTTTTTCATGGTAATAATTTTTCAAATTTTAAATTACAGTTGAAAACACAAGCCCTACTAACATTCCAATATTTCTTATTTAAAATTATGATAAAAAAAACCATTTGCCTGAAAATCGATACCAAATGAAAATAACGACGGATACTGATACTTTTTGATATTTGATACGGTTGGCATTGGTTCCTTAAGAAATGGTTTGTTAAATGTACATCAAACAGCTACCACTAAAGATCAGGCGATTGATATCGATTTTAACTGGGTTAACGCAGAGATTTAGATGAATTTTATTGTAAGAATATTCAGAACAAGTAAGCATACAATGATAGCAATAATGGTAGATCAATCCTAATGTAACATTAGAAGAAGATGAAATAGTCTTCTGATTTGAAGCCTACAATATCAGCAGAGTTTAATCTTGACATCCACGACTTGGTAAGTATGAAATGCGACAAAATAAATTTAATACAAGGAAAAACCATTTGAAATAATATATTGTTTGATGCTTAGTCAGCAGTAAACAATTAAGATTCAATAGATAGCTATTTATATATATAGCTATTATAGATAGCAGAAAACTATATCACTTTTGCTACATCGATAAATTACAAGGTTTAATTCACTCAATTCTCTTAAATCTTTGTAAAAAGCCATATACTTGTCTGGTGAGGTATTTTAGAACTACTTACTCTAATTCCATCATTAAACATTGATAATCGCAGCTCTTAAAAAACTCTACAAATAAATAAATGTTTGCTACTTCCTTCGCTATTCAATATTCGTAAACAGAATTCAGATTCCCAATGCTAGACCATGAATACCAAATAGGTACATTACGAGTAACCGAACTACTTTAAGGGGAGAGCTCTTCGATTTTATTTTTTCTATTTCTGAGTTCCATTTTTAATCTGCGGCACAGGCAGTTGCGTTAGCATCGGTTGCATACAAACACCGCATTTCTGAGTAGAAATAATCACAATAAAACAGTTGAATCGCTATCTGCGCTCGGATCATTAACATCCAGCGGAAATAGAAGAGTATTTCATGGTAAGAAACATTAAACGGTAATCTGAGCGAGTCAAATCAAAGAGGATCTTTGCTT
Source organism: Cataclysta lemnata (assembly GCA_963931975.1). Taxonomy (NCBI): domain Eukaryota; kingdom Metazoa; phylum Arthropoda; class Insecta; order Lepidoptera; family Crambidae; genus Cataclysta; species Cataclysta lemnata. The sequence goes on along the minus strand of OZ008353.1, from coordinate 7,916,072 downwards.
TAATGTCTATCTAGAATTGTCCCATTTTATACGTTTTTAGAACCGTGTAGTCGAGTCACACGTCTTGTCTAGGGCAGATCCTTCTTTATTATTGGTCAAAAAACTCAGTCGAATATTATTGATATCATCTTTCACACTTTAGGATTAAATATATTCATTGATTCCCCTATTTGTTGTACGAGAATGTCTATCGCCCTCACCATCATTTCCGCCGTCGGCATATAACCCGACTAAGGCCGGTTTTTTAATGCATAGTTAACTCAACCAATTGTTAAAAATTGTTACTAATCTTTGAATATCAGACTGATATTTAACCATTAGTAACAATTTTAGTTACAAATGTTACTAATGGTTTAATATCAATCGGATATTGTTACTAATGGTTGTCTGATATTTAAAGATTAGTAACAATTTTTAACAATTGGTTGAGTTAACTATTCATCATAAAAACCGGCCCTTAGGGTTTTAATATGATGAGGAATGGACATCAGTTTCACATTACTAATTATCATCAGCCTTTTAAACTAGTGACTATTTAACCATAACCCGGACCTACCACTTTCTATTTCTGTACCTGTCGTTTTAATTATTGTAGCTAAACAATTGTAGCCTTCCGAAGAACGATGGAACTCGAGCTAGTATATTTTGGACACCCGTCTACCATAACCAAGGCCTCAGTGAATATTACTTGAAGTACGCAATGTCACCACACCAGCCTTTGTGCTTTTGAGATAATTCCTAGTGAAATACATTTCACGCTCCGTATATGAAGATTTAAGAGTTACTTATTGTATGATGATCAATCTCTTCACAACGGTCAGTACCCCGTGACGAACATGGTATGTTTTTGTTTTGATTAAAAAAGTGTTATTCATTGACACATACACAATGATTCACATTCAGTTGTCGTAATAGAATTAATAATTATACACACTGTTTCATTGGTCTCTGTATACATAAAAGGAAAGTTATAATTGTAAGGGCCATTGTATTGATAAACATATTGACGAAACTAGTTACATATTATAATAAAACACAACTAATAGGATAGGGCAGAGGAGAATAAAACTGTCACCACCCCCATATCTTCCGCGGGTGTCGTACAAGCCTACTAAGGGCTGCCAAACATAAACCACGTCTACGTCCCCGAAGGTAGGCAAAGGTGAATTAACACCCACATTTCGCCAACTAAGTCAGGTCCCATGTATATGGTCCCAATAGGTGGCGAACCTATTGCCATAATAATATATCGGGCACTGCTGCCCATTACTCATTGCTGTCTTTACCCTTAGTCGCCATGTACGACACCCACGGGAGAGATTTGGGGTGGTGACAATTGTATTCTACTCTAATAATTATTTTAATAATTATATAATAATTTTAAGCTAATTTTTCTAACATTTATATAATGTTAAAATTAAACTCGAATAGTTTATAAAGCAAACCCAAGCTTAACCGAACGCACGGTATTTGGAAAAATATTTGCTTTGGAATGTTTGAAATTTATTTCTACATTGCGAGGGTACCCGTTAGCTTACAACGTGAAGTGTAAAGGTTAGAAGAATTTCGGCAAGTTAGTTAGTGTCTTGGGTGGCCGAGCGGTCAGGCACCTGCCCGGATAGCAGCGGACGCGGGTTCGATTCCCGCCTCAAGATCATAATTTTTCGAAATTCTTTTTCTAACCACCAAAATGTTTGTACTAATTTTTCTAACATTTATAAAATGTTAAAATTAAAATCGAATAGTTTATAAAGCAAACCCAAGCTTAACCGAACGCACGGTATTTGGAAAAATATCTGCTTTGGAATGTTTGAAATTTATTTCTACATTGCGAGGGTACCCGTTGGCTTACAACGTAAAGTGTAAAGGTTAGAAGAATTTCGGCCAGTTAGTTAGTGTCTTGGGTGGCCGAGTGGTCAGGCACCTGCCCGGATAGCAGCGGACGCGGGTTCGATTCCCGCCTCAAGATCATAATTTTTCGAAATTCTTTTTCTAACCACCAAAATGTTTTTTCTACTCTACCGTTACCATACGGCACTTCTTTCCTACATACATAAATCACGCCTATATCCCCGAAGGGGTAGGCAGAGGTGAATTAGCACCCACGCTCTTCTTTCATTCGTTATTAAAATGGATATTGGTTATCAATAAGCTGTGCCAGGACCCAAAACAAAGCAAAAACGAATCCTGTTACCTGTTGGAGAACAAACAGGTTGATATTTTAAGTTTATTATTATATTTCGCCTGTTTCAAAAGTATCGCGTGCGTTATCTATCACCACACAGGTCACGATTCGGTCACAGTGTTGACGTCATTCAACAAAATTGTTTTGACAAGTCACTTATTCTTAATTACTTGCATTGAGTACTGAATGATTAGCTTTAATGTAGCCGTCTTCATTTATAGCGGATCAATCGACATTATTGACCTTAAGATTGCTTTAATGATAATGATGTTTGAGCAACACTGAATACGTTATGAACATAACAATATTTCTTTAATGAGTACATTACGAGTGTAAATTAATTTGTATTAAGTTTTGTGAGTCAGTGGTAAAAATTTGATAAGTTTCATTAGTTTTGTTAAGATAGGGAAAGGGGCGCCAAAACGGGCATGCTGCCTAAAGCGGGTCCTTTGGATATATTTCCAATAAAGTCAAGAAGACTGGTGGGAATCTTTATTATAAGATGTCCTCTCAGGCAAAATCAGGCACTGAGGCTGACGGGAATAGGTCTGTTTTAAAATGAATTTTGTTTTTTTTTACAGGTAAGCAATTAATGCCTACGTAATGGAGAATATTAATGGAGGCCATATGTAAGTGCACACAATGCCACAGGGTATACTGCATCAGTCGTACTCTTTTCCAAGCTGCAATATACTTCATCACGCTATGTTTGAATGACCCCATATCAAAGAAAATCAATAAAACATACGCTGGTAACGAACTGATTTTTTAGAGGAACGAAAAAGAAGAGGAGAGAGGGGAAAGAGGAGCTCAGTGGTCTGCGATTGCGTAAACTAAGTAAAGTTCGCTGAGGTTGGTAATTGGATAGGTGGCCAAATATATAATCATTGGTCTCGGCTGCATATGCAGTCGTTACATACCCACCGGTCCGCACAGGGGTTATGGCTCGTTCTCCCTATGTTACATATCAGAATACCCACATATCAGAATGTAACCCTTTACTTTATATTAATTTAATATGTGAGCTGTTGGTGTGCCTTAATAAATAAATCCATATGGAAGGCCTGTGCCTGTGACATAGCAGTTAGGTCTAAATCGCCGACGTATTGCCGAAATTACTAAGCATTGTCATTAGTTTTACTGACGAAAGTCATTTTAAATAAAAAAAACATTGTGGCGCATTTGTAAGCATTATTTTATTTGACCGAAAAACAGACCAGAGAAACAGACAGATGATATAATATTAGAATAGCCAGAAAATAAAATTCTTACTCTAGCGTCCGCGTCTGCAAACACCATTACGTCAAAAGTAAATATTGTGTGTGTCTGTGTGTAAAGTGATATTTAGGAAAACAATATAAATGCGGTACATTATTCAGTTCGGAGCTGTCGAGGTGCTGCATAAATCTTTCTGATCCAGAAAGAGATCAGCCTCGGTGTATGATGAATGTGTGCTTTTTACTGAATGTGTAGCGCGGCTTAGTGAGAAGCCCCCGAATCGCTACATGCAGATGTAGCTATAAAGAATGTTTGAAACGGTACGGGTTATACGTATTGCATACCGTTTGGGGTCCGCTTATTACTTTGTTTGACTATTCCATTGAACTTATGATTCTGATAAGAACTATCATAAAAGTTGATTTGGAACAAGCTCCGAGTTGCTTGATCAATTTTCATGAAATTTTTTGTGTATATTTGGTAGGTCTGATAATAAGGCGCAGGCTATTTTTGTACCCCTAGGTAGATAATTGCCGTATGGTGACGGCAGAGTAGAATACAATTATCACCACCCCAAATCACTCCCGTGGGTGTCTATAGATAAATCAGTGATGAGGAATGGGCAGCAGCGTTCCTCTTATACCACCTAGCAATGTACTGCGACACTTTTGTGCCCGATATATGGCAATAGGCTCGTCACCTATTACATGGGACCTAACATAATCGGCGAAACGTGGGTACTAGTACACCTCTGCCTACCCCTTCGGGGATAAAGGCGTGATTTATGTATGTATGTAGGTAGATAAAGTCAAAACAACATTTGCCAATGACTAAAAAAGCAACACAACACGTATACTAAGTATTCAAAAGTGAAAGTCTGAAATAGGTCGTATTATTACGCAACATAATAGTAATTTTCAAACACCACTTACACAGTGACTAACTTCTATTTTGGCTAACACAAAAGAGGCAATTTTAATGCGAACTTATATTAGTCACGTGCTTTTCTCGCTTTAATTTTCCCAGAATAGCCTCACGACCGCCTGACTATAAAGTTCTCACCGTATAAAGTTCGCATTGTGATTCAAAAAATTTACATATAACGAGAATCATTGCAGAAAAATCTGTGTCCGTCCGTCCGTCAATATGCGTCACGAGGTTCTTGGTACGGATGTAGGGAATGATCGTGATGTATCATTAGATCGTTAGACAACCATTGTGCAAGGGGTAACGTTTCTAGTTATGTGATTGCTTGGCACATAGAATTAACCTACTTCTCATGTTCCTGTCATTTCCGTTTTGTATGTGGTTGGCGCAGTATGTTTTTCATTTTTCCATGAACATTGTATGTAAGATGACAAAATTCCCATCCACGTTTGCTGTGACATACCCTGACATCAACCCTCTTTAGGTATGCTGTTGTTGTTATTTTGGCCTCTACCATCCATGGTAGATTAGAAGGATTTCTTTCTATATCACTTAAATCGTTGTGCCATTAGCTAAAGATTCACATTATTATTATTAATCATTTATACAGATTGGTGAAAACATTCAATTTCAGCTTTTCGATTATAAAAACAACCAAAAATAAAGCTTTTATAAAAGTTGGGCATTAAAACGGCAACCACTTTTACATTTTATGTGAAGCAACACAAATCTTCTGAAATTGGATCCAATTACCGGGCACTAGAGCTTATAAATGGTTTAATGACGCGTTGTTAGCTGAACAACGTAATTCCAAATGCTTCTACAATGTAACAAGAGTCACGGTCGCTCGACTGATACGAATCGGGGATACCCTTACTTAGTCACCTTCCAGCGTTTTATTTTTAGTTCACTTTCAATGGACCATAATCAATTTGCTACTTGGTATTTCCAGAATGCCATCTCTGGACGGACGGGAACTAACCAAAGAAGTTCCTCCTATATAAATCCGAATTAGCAAAAATACAAGGAAAATTTTGTGTCTAACTCTTTATTAGCACATTCTACACTTGATTTCTTTACGACATCAGAATGTTATTTTGGAAGTAATCATTGGAAACACAGTACACGTGAAGTCTTAATATGAGTGTTGCGTTTCATAACAAAAACAATACTTACTTCGCAATGGTGGTTTTATAATTAAAGGAAATTACGAACGCCTAATGCCGGGTACCGTATGGTGATGGTAGTTCAGCGACATAACTCTGCAAGCCGATTGCAATCGTCTTAGTCTACCAGTCACTCTCACTCATTAGGTATGATAGCAACGTTTGAGAGAGATGGCAACACAAAACCGATTCCAATTAATTTAAAGAGTAGCCCCTCAGAATACAATTGTCACCACGCCCATTTATGCCCGAAGGGATCAAAGGTGAATTAACACTCACGTTTCACGAATAATGTTATGTCCCAAGGAATAAGGGGGGTAAACAGCTGTCATCTATAGGGCACGTAATTCGCAGTATAGTATTTGTTAGGCGGTAAAAGAGGAAAGCTGTCCATCACTAATCGCTGTCTTTACCCCCAGTCAACTTGTACGATACCCATAGGAGAGATAAGGGTTGGTGACAATTGTATTCTGCTCTGCAAACTCTGCTGTCAAAATACGGCACCATTCAAATAAAATAATTGTTTAAGTTATTACTTCGTTGTGTACAACAATGCATTATGTGTACTGCGTAATGTGTCTGACGTATACATTTATTGCACTGCCATGAATCCCACTATAATAAAAGCGAGTGTTATAAGCAAACAAATTGTCGGTTTCCAGGAAAATCGATAATATGCGCAAATGGTATAAAATGTATATCCAAGGAAGGTCGTTTCTGACGAGTTTAGTCTATGACTCACGTAAAGGACCGTTCCGCGGTTATAGCATCGGCCGTAGTCAATTGCCTGTGACTAAGTTTAGAAAAATTAGGTTAGTAAATTGAAAACCTTAAGCATGGCTGGGTTAAGGCCGTACCTATGTCCACTGGAACAGAGTGTAGAGAAGAGCAGCGGAGCTATGCTGATGTTAACCAGCCGAATTGTAAGTAGGCGGCCCGTACACAGTCAATCTCGATTGCGATCCGCGATCAAAATCATTGATCGCTATCGTGATTGACTGTCTATCGAATGATTTACTATGTTACTTCACCTTAGAACTTGATTATGAAAAAGAAAATCTAAATTCGCGGACCTATTTGACATAGGCAAATTGTTAAACATGTTACAGTCATTTCCCAATGTTAAAACAAACAAAAATATTTAGAGTGTTGATTCTTATAATCTATTCAAGATTTTATTTTGTGTCATAAAACTTTCTTCTCTTTAAGTTTAAATATTGACAATACGCACCCTAGGCATCCTATTCAAATTCCTTTATTCTCACAATAGTTAAAGTTAATAATCACTGTAGATTTCCACCACGAAATATAACAAAAATAAAAACTAGAGCTGTTTATTAGCATACATTAATTCCTAAACGTTCCCAGCACGCAATACAGGCATTGCCTCTAAATATCTAGACTAAGTTATGACTAAATTACATGTTACTTTTTTTTTACACGGATGTGCTCCAAATTACGTGTAAAATGGTGCTTATGTTTGGGTCTGAAGGTCCCGATTTCGCAATGGCCGGACCCTACATTCCAAAGGTACTTGACACTGTGATACAATACTGGTTTCGCCAGACAAAGGTTATTGCACTTTCGAAGTAGGGCCACTTCAGGCAATAACATCTATTTTGTTTTATATTATTTGGTAACACCAACCTCTGCCTGCATTTTGTCAAGATCAGCGAAGGAAAGCGAAAGAAAACGAAATGAGAAATTAGGAAATACACATACATACACACACACATCACGCCTATCGGGGCTAGGAAGAGATGTATTAACTAATACCTACATTTCAAACAGTATATTGCTAGGTGGTACAGACAACAGCACGTCAGATTACCACAAAATGTTAAATTTTCTCAATCGACTTTTGGCTCTACTGCCAACAAGATAAGGTTGACAATCGATTGAAGAAATTTGACAGTTTTGGGTAGTCTGAAGAGCCGTTTACTGTACAATAGGCACGCTGTTGCCTATTCCTCATGACTGCTCTGACCCTTAGTCGCCTTGCACGACACCCGCGGGAGAGATTTGAGGGGGTGAGTGACAATTGTATTCTTCTCTGCCGTCACCACACGGCTAACGGATTGGTATACACAGAGCGATCTCCAGTTATGTCAACTTTGACGACAGTGTGTTGGGGTTGGCACATTCTTTCGCTTCCATCCCAGCATGGAAGGCAATCAGAAATCAATATTATCTTAAGTGTCTGCACAAAATAAAGTAAATATAAAAACATAAAATTGTGTAGCACATAGAAAAGAGAACAAATAAAATTTTCAGCAGCAATAGAAATAAGTGTTCTTAGAAAAGCTTTATGCAGGTATAAAAAATACATCGCCACATAATTTATGCAGTGGAAAATAAAGGGTAGGGTTAGCTTTTATTTTAGTGGGCTTTAAAAACAAGAAACGTTAGAACGTTGCGTGTGCTGCTTGGGAATGTATAATTTGCATGTTAATGAGTTTTTAAAATAATAAAATTGCCATACACTAGCTCAAGTTCTCTTACCATGAAACGCTGCTTCAAAATAAGCGTCATCGGGGCTTAATCATTCTCTACAGGAGAGAATTCTCTACAAGAGAGAATGATGTAGCAATGGCAAGGATATTTTGTATGACTTGATGAATTATGTTTTATTTTTGAGTTGGTAGACAAACCGATTGCGTATCAAATCTGACCTGCAGTCGATTGTACATGCAAAAGTAAAAATGACCACCATTCAATGACAAATAGATTTTTAGCATATAACTCAGATAAAATCTTTAATAATTTGCTGAAAACTTAAAAAAAAAAACTGTCTAAAATGTGGTTGTTTTATAGTCAGAAAACCAATAATTTAAAAGACAAAGTCATAAAACCAATCAGTTAATATTTTATTATTTGGTCTGTAAACTGGTCTCTGGGCATCTCGACTTTTTTTAAAATCTTTTGTCAAATCATATGGATATGACACAAACAGTTACTCTACATATACACGACCAAGCAAATAAGCATAAGCACGCTTGTATTATGGATATCTACTATATGACAAACAAATATTAATAATAATATTATACTACTAAAACATAAAAACAATCATGACTCGAAAACAAAAAATATCTGTTCGTCTCACAATAATATGCCTCTACCAGGATTTGAACCCGGAACCTCTGAGCCGATAGTCAACGATCTGACCAGTCGGCCAACTGGCCGTCATAATAAAGCGATTAAATGTATTCTACAAAAGAAATACAACGGAACTTTGACGCAAATAGCAAATTATTTTGTTGTTACAGCTGCCTTACGATACATTCAGTTGGCATTTGGCACATAGGCCCAAGTGAATTTATTTACAGCTTTTCCCTTAATCGAAACGTCCAAGTCACCTTTTAGAGGGACGGATAAGATAAATACCACTATCTTGTCTTAATGGATTTTGTGTGAAGGGTGTCCATCCGTGTCAGGTCACAACGGTTTGATTTGTCTTCGTTACGCGGACACCTCTTACGGGGCGCGGCGTGTACAGAATTTTGATCCTAAATGGTCGAACTAATCAATTTGGTCCTTCGAGCCGGATTAATGGTTTTGTGGTCAGCTTGGGTTGCTATAGAGAAATTTATTTAACGTGGACTTTTCAAAGGAACGCACGGTACATAAACACAAGAGAACGAATAGCATTTTATGCTATTTTTTTCAAGTACCTGCTATTTCCTATTAGTGCCTAGGGATATCTTTGCTTTAACATCTTTTTTTTTTCAAGTACCTGCTATTTCCTGTTAGTACCTAGGGATATCTTGACAAACGTCCCAAAAGAAACATTTAAATATTAAACTAGACAGCGAACAACATCTTCGCGCACGGGTTATTTCGCCAGTCACTTGTTTTCTCCTGCTGAACAACATTTATACTCAAGACCTAGCTGGGTGCATTTTCTTGGCTTCCATTATTTATTGCACTGATGCCATATCGTCTTTACCCGCAAAGCCAGAAGGTCGAAATTGCATTGGCTGCGAGAAAACAAATAAGTCACCGTCGTCACCTGAGCGGCCCCACAACAGGTTTATATCAATTTTCTACCGAGTGCGTCTGGATCGTGGAAAACACTTAACCATAGATGTGCGCTTTATGCTCCTTTTAGTACAAAACTGTTTTATTTCAACGATTCTTAGGAAAGCGAGGCACTTGGAATTTTTTAAAAATACGACGCTCATTTGCGAAACGACGTTCTTCCGTGAATTTATGAACGTAATCTGCAGGCATATGTTGTGCATCTTTTGTTGTCTTGCCTCATTCGGTTCGTCTGCGTCAGTGGGTATATTCGAAATGTTTTACATAAGAGTCGTACGGTATATATCCAGATACGGAACCTGCTTTCTTCTTTGCTTCTTGCCAATTTCCTCTTCAACAATTTATTATGGAAGAGCTTTTATTGTTTAGCTATCTCAGTGTAGTAAAAGATTCTTCGATTAATAACCTTACTAGCTCACATGTCCCATCGTTGATATTTCCTTGCTTAATATTGCAATAGATCTTAACCATCTAGTCGAAATACAGTACGGATGATCCAATCAACTAAGTAAACAGTGTTATACAGTGCTGTTTGTATAAACAAGGGCATCAGACTTATCTCCTAGCACAATATTGTTTTTGCAGATATATTTTGTGAACCTTGGTGTGTCTTTAAGAGCGATCAACACTTTATTGTATTTCATACTTCAAGTTGTTTTATTAATTCTAAATAGGTATTTGATCACATTGTCGAGAATAGTGGAGACCCGACATATCTTAAGTATCAGGGTTAAATAAAGTTACATGAATCAACGAAGAAATTGTATTTAGTTAACATACGAAGTGAAACCTACTACACAGCAAATAAGGCTAGTATCGATCGATCATAATTCACAATAGCTTTCAAGAATAAGTTGGCTGGACTTATAAATGGTTTAGTTCGTATGAGTCACGTGAAATTGACTTGATATTCCGACGGAGGCGTCAAGGTCAAAACTTTGCTGCTGGAAATAGAATTTCGTATTCATTCAGAGAAAGTATTACTCACATGAATGGAATCAGAGGTGGAGTGTTTATTCGGGCCAGAAATTTTTGGTAAACCAGCATTTTTTGCAACTACACTTGAATTACTCGGTGTGTACTTAACAGTGTTCAGAGTAATGAGCTTTTTTAAAAGATATACGGTAATCACGGTGTGGGTTATTTGGCATAATGCTAAACAACGAAATCGATAGCTGTCCTATTTTGCTTTAATTTCCATTTGTCTGAGCTGAAATATAGCTACTAGGGATCTTATTACATTATTTAAGCTAATTGAGAACGATTTAGGAATTATCCAGATAAGTCATAAGATGCTCCAAGTGTGTATACTTACTGCCTAAAACGGATACTATCGTTTGTAAAACCATTTTGAAAATGGATATATATTCTCGCCAGCCTCTTTGTCTGTTCCGTTCAGGAGGCATCATTTTAAGCTTCCACCAATATCCGCGTTGCGAATTGGCAAATAGTGCTAGACACGAGAATACCAACTTTAGGCAGTATGCCCCCTTTAGCATACCTCCCCCTAATACGGACAATTGAATATTGTAATATAGCTATGGCAGCATTCTTGTATTCATAAGCATCGAAAGAACATTTTGTCCGTGATGATTTTCCTGATTCTGAAGAAAGATATCGTGGCATCGAACCAAATACCGCCATTCACGTATCGGGAATAAGCAGAATCGTCCGTAAGCTCAAATCTACATAGGACAAGGGACATGTTGTTTTCGCACGCATTTTATTCTGCCAAGATATAACCTTCGGAGGGTAGTTGATAAGCGTGTATGGAAATATACGCCACGCAATGTTGGATTTACGTAATCTTGCGGATTCTTCTTACGAATAACAACTTATAACATTGGTAGGCGCTGCATTTATTACTTGTCCAATCCTTGGTTATTTGACAGTACCTACGTACTTATAAATATGTGACACATTTAGCTCATGAAATTCACCTCACCTCACTGATGTAACGTGTAGTGCAATATAATAAAGAAGAGCAACTACTTTACATAGAGCTCTGTACAAGAAAATTTTAGCCTATTAGGGTTCCAAATTTTAATAATAAGCGTAATATTGTCTAAAAGTAGTTTGGCGGGTGCCTGTGGTTCCTGTAACAACATGCGAGCCTGAGTTTTACTAATTTTCTCGCATCAAAGTTATTCGCTGTAAAAAATACCAATTTTCCGCCATTTCTTTCCCGTCATGTAACATAAAAAGCTTGACGCGACATACAACAAAAATTTTCGCTTGCACGGAGAAACGTGCGTCCGCATTTTAACGAAGCCTTACGAATTGTTTACAGTATAAAAATAGTTGGAATGTTGGCATTAGCTAAATTCATGTTTTCCTTAAAGGGGATCACAATACCTAAATGCTCTCAGTGCTCACAATATACAGTAACAAAACCATTACTTATTTTTATTGTTTTTGAATAAAGCCAATTTACGAAACTGTGCGGCCTTGCCTGGGGTTGTCGGAGTTATTTTCATTCTTAAGCTTTATAATATTAAATAATATAGATAGGTATACAGACACTGCCTCCTGAAAAAAGAAGTATTTTTCCATCGACTTTTTAAAAAAGTAACTGATATAAAAACGTGGGACATAATTATGATTTTCTCAGTTGATTTTCATAATTAAAATTGTCTCAATCGAATTTGTGTTTTTTGTGTTAAACAATTTAAGATTGACAATCGATTGGAGATTATTTGACAGGTTTGTATTGTTTAACGTGCCCTTTATTGTAGATTTGTAGGTAAGAGGATGAAGTATAGAATTGCAAAGAAATCAGACAAATTATTCATCTGTAACGTTTCTGTTTTGTCAAAAAAATTATAAGTATTGAATACGAAGAAAATAGACAAATTAATCATCTGTAACGTTAATGTTCTGTCAAAAAAATATACCAGCTAGCCCTGTGTTCTGAATCCCTTTGCCGTCGATCAGTCCGGGTTCTAACCCCAACACCAACCTTTGTCGCGATAAACTAAAACTTTCCCATGAGATTTTATTCAAAATATGCATGGGGCTTTACAGGAAAACTATTATGCTTGTACGACTAAGGAAGTACTGGGGCCAATTGCATATGGCGGTCCGCTCGTACGGAGATAATGGCCTTTCCCTGTCGTTTTTTTGCCACTTTCTGGTAAGAGAAGGGTGCTTCAGGGGGTTGAGTTACTTGCCTTTAGATATAGGTAAGTGACATGTAAGCGATAAAGTGATTTTCTGCGATGAAGCTACTGAAACGAACAAGCTACTAAAAAAACACTTTCGTATTACTAATTTGTTTTACTTACAAAAAAACATACTACAGATAATACACCTTATAAATAGGTGTAACGTGAAGATCTTTTATAAATGTGCTTGTACTTCATCCAGAGATCTAATAAGGATATGCTTCGATAATTAAAAAATGTAATACACAATTCACGCTTGTTTGTCTCCGAAGGGTTAGGCAGAGGTGAATTAACACTCACAATTCGCCAATCATGCTAAAGTCCCATGTAATGGGTGCCATTCCTCGTCACTTTTTTACCTTTAACCCAACTGTATTCTGTTCTGCCGCCACTACACATTTTCAGTATTCTTCTACGTATACGTCTTCTTCTTCCTGCTCTTATCCCGCTCTAAGTGGGGTTGGTAAAACATGTTTACTTCTTCCACTCCGCTCTATCTATCACAAGTTAATTATCTAAATATCTAATCTATAAAACTTTTTAACATAGTCATGTTTTGAAATGTTTGAATTCGAAAGTACGCACAATCTACAACTCTGATTATATTGTACAAAAACGGAAATATAAATATAAAAAAGTGTCTGAAATAATAAGAAATTCACTCTCAGTCCGTAAAGAGAAGCGGGCGGCTGTAATTGGCACTAGACACCTGCCTAACTCGAGAACGCTCCAAAAATTTTGAATTCTGATTGGTCGTGTTCTACGTTCATCCAGTCGAGCAGGCATGATAGCGAATCAAGTGAACTAGCTGGTTTTAGCAATCATTTTCTAGGCCACAAGTAAATTACAAAAAAAATTACATACATACATACATAAATCACGCCTATATCACTGAAGGGGTAGGCAGAGGTGAACTAGCACCCACGTTTCCCCAATAATATTTGGTCCCATGTAATAGGTGGCGAGCCTATTGCCATTTATCGGGCACAAAAGTCGCAGTACATTGCTAGGTTGTATAAGAGGAACGCTGCTACCCATTTCTAATCACTGTTTATCCTTAAAAAAATTAAACATTAATAAATAACCGTAACATTCCCACTTGAGTACAAATGTGGTGATAACTTACCCTTTTTTGGGGATTACTTATGTATTTTTCTATTGTTTAGGTGACAGCAATTGTCGCCAATCGCACCAGAATAAAAATCTCTCCCACGGGTGTCATACAAGCGTCCCCAATGGTACACCACGTAGCAAATAATACTACTAAATCTGTATAGTATATAGCAATCGGCTCGCCTCTCGTTATCCAGGACCTAATACCAGCATTAGTTTTACTATTACACTATTAGTACACACCATTGCCTACCCTTTCGGTTTCATACAGAGGTAATTTATAATATATTAGAGTAAAGCCTAATAAGCTTTCAAAAACGCCAGTTCTTATTTTGATACATTCGTCTAGAATTCCAATTATTTCCTAGACTATAAAATCCTTAAAATGGTTTAATGAATCTGAAATGATTCTGCCTCTATATTACTTGGGACGTACCATAGTTGACGAAATGTGGGTGTTAATGCGAAGATAATAGACCCTGATTTGTGTATGATTAGCATTTTATGTTATGCAGTTTTACCGTTTCCGGTCCATTTGAAATTGGAACGCGATCGTTCTGGTGGAGGAGGGATTAAATAAAAAAATAAAAAACAAACGCATGCAGTCCCGAAAACAGTGAAAAGTAACAATCAACACAGACCCGTAGTAAGGGGGAAACAAAAAACAATTCACGCAATTAAGCTCTCACGTACCCGCGTGTATCCGAACAAAAAAAGTTGGCTACGTCTGCACTAGTTAACAGCGTGGGTTGGATTGCCACGACGAAAATATATATTTCAAGTAATTTAGGGAGCATGTCGCTTCGTGGCCCTTTCGCTCGTACCGCTTGTGAACAAGCGAGCGTTAATTGAAATCCGCTCATGTTCGCTCCAATCGGGAAGCGACATAGATTTGCTTGTATTCAATAAAGCTATTGAGAGGAAAACACGTTTTCTAAAGCAAAAAGAAGTCTAGCGGAAATAATTGTTAAAAATTAAATGAAAGAAATAATGGTTACGTCAAACAGATAAAACCAGCACAACTTAAAAAAATTATGAAGTTAACTGCCGCACTCAGAGACGTCATTATCTTTAATGAGTATTTAATGTCAAACATTTTCATTCAAATCTAGACCATAGACCCGGCAAGAATAGCGAATAGTTTTGAATTGTCATTTTTTGACGTTAAGTACTCATTAACGTTATTTGACGTCACTGAGTGCAGCGGTAAAACTTATTTCTGCAAGAAAATGATTCGATGCGATTTTGCTTAATATCTCTTTTTTATTAAAGAAGGTTAAGGCTTTTTTTGTCTGTTCTGCTTGCCAAAGATAGGCGAGGTAGCAGTTAGCACAGCGATGAGAAGGTGACATAAAAATCAACGAATAATATTGTTTCACTGCAAAAATGGAGCGATATTCTTGGTGGGTTCTTTCTGATTCACCGCTTAATTAGGAAACTATACATACCTTCCCTGTCTAGGACATATTTGCAGGAAAAGTAGACACCCAACCAAAGTAGGCACCCTGCCTAAAGCAGATATTATTGTGTCTAAAATTTTAATGTCCCATCAAGGTTGCAGTCAATGTATTGGTTTTGAAAAGGTTTTTAGACATGACAGTGCCCGTTTTAAGCACTATAGCCGTTACGGTCCAACTACCTCTTATTTTCAAATAGAAATCAAATCATACATAATGGAAGGATAAGCCCAACTTTATAAAACTTTTCCTAGTATTTCGACTTAGTAAAATAATAGAGAACCAGTTTTATTCCTTGATTGTTTATTCAACGAACACGCTTCGTTTGTCGTGTCGCATTATACTCCATTTTATTTCCAGCCCACATATGAATTAGGTCAAGTGTGACGGTTATTGATTTCGGTAGTAAGGCTCGCTTTTCTATAATTTAACATATTAATAGAACATACCTGTAGGAAGTATCCTTGTTTCTGTAAAAAAAAAACTGTTTTCATTTTATAAAGCAGGCGGTTATTATTTTATTCACCTAAGTGTAGTTTTTTAATTAAAACTTTTTAACCACCCCCATGGTTCGTGTCATGTGTTCATGTCCAAAAAGGTGTCAAATTTCAAATTTGTACTCGGTTTGGTTAGTGGTAAGACTTTTTCAAGTCCGCCTGGCTAACCTACCATGTTACCAAAATCTGTCACCGTAATAACAATGATAACAGCATTATTGTGTTCCGACAATTTGTGATAAGATAACCAGCCCCTCTGCGGTTTAGGGTTCCAGGTGAAGCTAACCATAGTCAGCCCTTATGGTAAGTGGTAACTTCCTGATGGGAAGTGACAACACTTACCATCAGGAGGTAGTGAGTGATAAAAAGGTTGCCTAGATCACTGTTGCCTAGATCCACGACCGTATACAGGCAGTCCTAAACAAAATATAGAACAGGCACTAAAGAGTTCTGACGCCATGCAAACAATGGAACTCCAAATTATAGTCTTAATAGGCGCTTAGACGATGAAACAAAGGAAAACTCGTCGCGAAACTTCATTTTGTAATGAAAGCAGGAATTATTGCAACAATTAAAAATAAATGCTGTTATCCGAGTTCGGCCCTGTCTAGACAAGGCTGGATTAACAAACGGGGCCCCATTAAAACGCTACTACAAGATGACGGTAACTTGATAGATTATTGCAGTGTTTCTAAATTTGAATCTTTTGTCTAAAATTGCAAGTTTAAATAATGACCGTGGGAACGTACCTTTTCAACTATTTCAAGTTGTCCCGGCACATACGTACCATTTTAAAAATGTTACCATGTTAAAAATTCTTAATATCTTTGCTAAATAACTTAATTTTTATTGTTTATACAGATGGACACATGGTTAAAGCTTATTTATCTCAGCATGACCACCCAAACACGATATGATATAGCTATTTATCGCGTTGAACTTACAAACATCATTGGATTTTCGATAGTTCAAAGCGATAAATGGCTATATTTTATAGCATATTTGGAAATAACATGTAGTTATAGCCATTTATCGTTTTAACCGTCAAAAATACAATGTTTTTTGACTGTTCAACGCGATAAATGGCTTTATCATATCATAATTCGGTGGTCATGCTAGCCGTACAGAAGGGGTAGGTAGTTAGGTAAAGATATTAGCACCCACATTTCTCCAACTATGTTAAGCTACGCGAGAGCAGCAAGGTAGAATACTATTGCCATCACACCCAATCTCCGCGGGTGTCGTACAAGGCGATTAAGAGTTAAAACAGCGAGTCGACGCGAATCACTTAATATTAAGTAGTAAATACCTATATATAACATGAGGGCTGCCCATTGCTCATCGGTGTTTTAACTTTAACCCTTTGTATGACATCCACGTGAGAGATTGGGTCGCCGTACTGGTATTTAATTGTGATATGTTTATTTATGAACATGATTATCAAAGGAAAAATAAGTCTTGATGCGGGAAGATAATTTTTCGATCTTTTTCTGACCTTCAGCTTCACAGCCCCTTGGTTATTAGGTCATATTACATGATATTTTTAACCACAATCCCAATTGAAATATAAAAATCTTAAGATGTTTGGACTCAATTTCGTAAACACTGTGGCTAGTCAAACGTAGTTGTTAAAAACAAAGAGCTAATATTTTGTTTCGCACGTTGTTTGTTCAAGTGTCGTTTTGTTCTCGCAAGAATTCCAACCAGCCCCCACTCGACACTCGACACACTCGGCGGCAGCGTGTTTGTTGCCAAAAATCACTTAGCGGACTCGCCTAATCCCCGCCCTAATTCCAGCTGTGAGCTGAACAAAACAACCGACTAAACAACAGAGTAAACAATTTAATCTGCCGCCGGAGTTGACGAAAACACAAATTTTCACGACGACGCCTCACGACGCAGAGCACTCGTTATATTCTTGTAAAACAGTTGCAAAGAACAAAGTGACACAGCCGCAGATAGATGCGACACTCCTCTGATGGCGTGTTTACCGAGTGCGCTCCAAACGCTCGCGTCTTTTGTCTCCGACACGTCGCTTTCAACGCGTCAACTCTCCAGAGTTGGCATCGCATACTTTTCCTAAAGGATTGTGAGTGACGTCGATGGGTTCAGTTTGTAGGGCATTTGCTAGATGTTATAGCGAAAATAATTAATTAATGATAATTGGCAGAAATCAACTAATATTATCTGGGTAATGTACATACATAAATCACGCCTATATCCCCGAAGGGGTAAGCAGAGGTGAACTAGCACCCACGTTACGCCAGTTATGTTAGGTTCCTGTAATCGGTGGCGAGCCTATTGCCATTTATGCTGCCCATTCCTCATCACTGATTTATCCTTAGTCGCCTTGTACGACACCCACGGGAGAGATTTGGGGTGGTGACAATTGTATTCTACTCTGCCGTCACCACACGTACTGTTTCTTACATAAACACATATATCGCGCCTTCAGATGGGTTCTATTTCTTAATTACATCCTCCCACAGCGGTGTGCATAGATCACTTCTTTCCACTTGCTACGATCATACTTATCATTCTTTCGCTTCATCCGAACTTATTAGGTTCTGTTTTTTTTTGACAGCTTAATTAATACAGAATCATAATGTTTATTCCGAACCATGTTCGATAGCATGACAGTTTAAAACACCAATGCATTATCTATGCCTTTGGGAACCTCTAACCCGCATAGTAAGGAGCTAAAGTACCTTTTTCTTAAATAAAACGAACGTAGGGTCAATAGCAGATCTCGTGGCGTAATATTTCTCGCTATTAAATTTTGAACCTTAAAATTGTAGCTCGAGTGCCAAAGGGCCTGAGAGCAGACAGAGATTCAATAATGCCACAGTTTCTTGTAATGGGACAAACAAAGGTCTATAAATCACTAGAACTGGCAGTTCTGGATGCAACATTGTGTGTTTCATTAATGGGTTAATGTCGTAACGTGCCTAATCCTTTCTAATAGCGGCCTGCCAGCGCGGATACGTGACAACTGCTTACGAAATACCAATTTGCACCAAGCACGGCAGGTTGCCGGCCACAGTCTAACAAATTTACCCAACCTACCAACATATCAATAAAATGTCTGATATTCATCATCATTATCATCACCAGTCCTTTAACGTTCCCACTGTTGGGGCACAGGCCTTCCCTATGGATGGAAGAATATAGGGAGAATGGGTCAAAACTCACCACGCTGGCTTAGTGCGATTAGTGGGTATTAACGACTGCAGGTGCACTCTTGACCAACGGCTTCACGTACGTTCCGAAGCACGGAAGAAGTCGAGATAATACATTTTTGGTCACCCATCCGATGACATCCAAACATTGCATAGTTTACGCAATCGCATACCGAGCGCGTTAATCCACTGCGCTATCGAGCTCTTCTTATATTACTCAGACTCAGACTCAATTGACAGGAGTTTTATTGCAGACAACAAGCTGGTGCAAACGAATTAAGTGTGATTTTAGCAGAGTAGAATACAATTATTGTCACCACCCCTATCTTTACCGTGGGTATCGTACAAGCCCATCGATGCAAAGAATATTAAATATTTAAGTGCTGATAGTGACCTGACAAACCACTAAATAATATATCTTGTCAAATTTACATTTTGGTAAGAATATTAGATTTTTTGGTCAACGTTTTAGACGTTTTAATACTCCATTGCAAATGGGCGCTTTGATTATAATATTTTTAGAAGGATCGAATGGGCCCTGAAAATGAGGTCCAAAGGGCACTTTTAGTTTTTGTGCCGAATCGAAGACCTCGACGGGGCCAATGGGTACTGAACCCATAAAACTGATCATTTCTCCCCCTTTCACTATTGCGAAACTTGACGCACGGCTGCGTATAAGCAGGCCGATTTATCATTCCCTTTTTTACAGATAGTTTCTGTAGCAGCTGAGAAGTGGAATTCTTTGCTCATTTGTTACATACATACATGCATAAATCACGCCTATATCCCCGAAGGGGTAGGCAGAGGTGAACTAGCACCCACGTTTCGCCACATATGTTAAGTCCCATGTAATAGGTGGCGAGCTTATTGCCATTTATCGGGCACAAAAGTCGCAGTAGGTACATAGCTAGATGGTATAATAGGAACGCTGCTGCCCATTCCTCATCACTGATTTATCCTTAGTCGCCTTGTACGACACCCACGGGAGAGATTTGGGGTGGTGACAATTGTATTCACATAAATCACTTCTATATCCCTGAAAAGGTAGGCAGGTGAATTAAACACCCACTTTTGCCAATTAAGCTAGGTCCTATGTAATAATGTGTAGTAAGGTTTAAATTAAACACCCAATTTCGCCAATTAAGTTAAGGTCCCATGTGAATAGGTCGAACCTGTTGCCAACTATCGAGCACATAAATAGCAGTATATTACCAGGTGGTATAAGAGGAATGCTGCTGCCCATTCCTCATCGCTGTTTTACCCTAAGTCGCTTTGTACGACGACACCCACGGGAGATGGCAATTGAATTCTGATCTGCATTTGTTAACCTTACAATATTAGTGATTGATTGAATAGACCACCTACTGGACAAGCTGTATCTGAGTCCGTTTTAAAATTCCCACATTTACTATTTATACTTACAAAGAAACAAACAGCATTCGCTTTATTTCCAGAAACATTCTTAAATAAAAGAGAATTTAACCCCATCGGGAAATGTTTTCTGTATTTACGATAAAAGCACTCAAACGACCCTAATATTAAACGCGTAACGTGCTACACGTACTCGTTTGCTAACAAACAGTAGAGGGTTAACAGTCTGCTGCGTAACAGAGGGCATTCAAAAAAGATCTCTGCGCGTACAGGGTTAATAAAAAGAAAATCAAACGAAAAATGCGCTTTGGATGCTAGGAAAGAATTTGTTCTCTGAAAGGCATGAAACGGTTTCGCGAATGCACTTCATGCTAAAGCATTCTTTGATCTAAATGAATTTATGTCGTTTGCAAGAGCAGTTTGAGGACGTGCTTTCGTTTTGCGTTATATCTTTAGTGGCCCTAGAGAAGTGGCCAAAGTATTCGAAGGAATAGAATAAAAATGTATCAAACTGAAGTTTGGCAAAATTTTTGTTCGATAGAAACTTTACATCGTTAGCCACTTGGCTAGGCACAATTTATCGCTTTGAACTAAGAAAAATACTTACATAGAATTATTTAAGGCAACATAACATTTATTTTCAGGCCATTTTGCTTTTTTTTGGTAATAATAAAACTAAAATATTGGTAATTTTAGTATCTATCAATAGTCTATCAGTAGTATCTTTAGTCTTGTTCGTTGCGATCATAAACATCCCAAAGTTGGGCATAGTTAGATAGATAAGGTACTCACACCAAACAAAAGCTATTACAAAAGAACCAAAATTCAAGCAAACAGAATAGATTTCTTTTGCTTAGAAAATAAAGTTCCCTTTCGCTTGCAGCCTGCCGCATTTCGCATGCGGGTCCATCAAAAGCCTATAAGTGACCTGTGGTATCATAGCAGGGTATATTTACGGTTATTTTCACCGCTCATACAAATGGCCGGCATGTTTCGTCTGACGGGTATATAAATCAAGGAACAGTCACTGTACTGTACACCCGGGCTTGATAAATGCAAGTAACACGAGTCTTTTAACAGCCCTACGGCATACGACAGGGCTGTACGAAGCGGACTATAGAGCGCTTTTTTTTAAACTAGAATTTGGACAATTTCTTTTTTCACATTCATACAGCTTGTATCGTAAAAATTTACAGTTTTAAGAGATTCTGTCATAAAAATCTCGTGTCACAGTCACAGTGTTTGTTCAAAACTCTTCCGAAACGGCTTGAGCGATAGTTATGAAATTTTTTGTGTATATTTGGTAGGTCTGAGTATAGGTCGTAGGCTTTTTTTCATACCCCTCGGTGATCAGGGGCCGTACCATGAAGTGTTAGTGCGATCCAAACGCGGGTGACGAAACGGGACGCCGCTCTACTCGGCTTATAGCGTTGTCTCACTTTAACGATGGGAATTGAGTCGCGTTTAGAGTTGGTGGTAAGGCCCCAGGGCAAAACAACGTTGGGCGGATCAACAACAACAAGTGTAATACATAATTTGTCGACCGAACATTTCGACATAACTTAAGGTTTAGTTTATGTCGAAATGTTGTACTGATGCATTTGTGCCATACACTTCGGGAATGAACAGGCATGATTTATGCATGCATTCTCTTGCAAACATTTATTCTTCACTTTCTATTGTACGCACTAAATATTTTTATAGCACAAAAATGAAATAGATTATTACTATGAATAGAAATGAGGTGCAAGCCCTATTGGATATGGGAAGTGGAAGTCTACGCAACATTTTTAAGTCACCGTTATATGATACACATAATTTATCATGGTTTTATCCCGAGTTTTTTTACCGATTAGAGGTTTGGGGTGAGTAGTGATGAAAAGATTCTCGCTTATCTGATAGATACTCCTTTTACTTAAGGGCGGGATCTTAAGCGGAAATTATGATAGAAACTGTTATTTCACGATGATCAAAATATGAGCACAGCTTAAAATTTAAGTATAAGCATCGGTTGTATTTTTAAGTATTAAATATACAATCATTGTAAAATTTTATAAGGGCACTTTTTGAAGTTAAGTACTAGATATGATATTATAATGTATAATATAATCATTTAAAACTGTGCCGAAAATTTATATACTACAGGGACTTCACCAGTATATGTCTAATTAATGAAGAA
This sequence comes from Cataclysta lemnata, assembly GCA_963931975.1. Taxonomy (NCBI): domain Eukaryota; kingdom Metazoa; phylum Arthropoda; class Insecta; order Lepidoptera; family Crambidae; genus Cataclysta; species Cataclysta lemnata. The sequence goes on along the minus strand of OZ008353.1, from coordinate 7,893,575 downwards.
ATCGTAAATATATAATTTCATAATTTCAGAATAGACTAGTGAAAGCATATTTTGCTATGTATCTTAAGTAAATACAGTTCAAAATGGCACCACATTGGCTCCTGCCTCAGCTTATGATCCTCGAATCACAGGCTAAACAAACGAAAACACTTACGCTTTATTAAATTATTCATTCTTCAATTCTGTATTCTACTTCGATTTCACTGTTTATTTAGTCAAGAATGTTATTACTTGATATCCTTTAAATATTTCAAGGCAATCTCGACTGTTCATCGGGGAATTCGAAGTATTGAGTGCCTGTCGAACCCAAGATTTCCATCAGGAATTAGCTACGCGACGTATTCAACCAGTGACGTATGAGTTATCGGGTCCTGCGCTCTTGTCATTAGAAAGATTTATTGGTTTGGCCATGATACTTCGATTGGTTTCAATCGGTTTGTTAATAGTACAATATTTTTAATAGTTCTTGAGATCATTGAAATTGTCAAATCAATTTCAATGTTGATCTTAAAAGTGTACGTTTCCCTTTCCAGAGCTGTGTAATTTGTTCTAAACCCAAGCGTCATTCCTGTGAAACGATGTGTTTCATCTTCTATTATGTTAAAATATGTATTCTGATCTAAACTTAATAATAATCATAAAAAAAAATACCCTGATCTTGCTACCGATGGAGAATTTTTGTATTTTTAAATGTTATATTTCTTAATGCTTTATATTGTAAACAAATAATGTTTGGATTATTAAATGTAATAAAAATAAAAATACTTCAAGAAGCTACGCTTTGTTGAGTAATACAAAGACACGTACAAAATACTCAACCTTACTTCGAAATAAGAAAATCATTCATTCGAGATGGATTTTCAATCCACATTGCAGACAATGCCCCACACGGGAGTCCATTCTTATCCCAGTAAATAGTGCATCCAATATAGTAGCAAATTAAAACCATTCTTGGATTCTGTGCGTTCCTAGGAGGGTTAAAGTCTGAGGTTAGGGGTTCGGCTACAGGGGACGCCCGATTGAATGTGGTCTGCGGTACAGGGGAGAGGTAAGAATGGCTGATGGGGTTCGATTAACAAAGTTCTTGCTTGCAGATCAGACAAGTGGGTAAAACGAGCTGCGTGATTACACAAGATAGTTCACTATTTGAAAACACCACCTTCAATGTAGCGTCTAATAAATTTAGAAATTAGAACTCTGAATACTCTGTGTTATTTTAGTCTTTAGATAAATTAATAGAATCAAATATAAATAAATAAATAATAAATAACCTTAATGAGTACTTAACGTCAAAAAATGACAATTAAAAACTAGTCGCTATTCTTGCTGCGTCTATGGTCTAGATTTGAATGAAAATTTTGACATTAAATACTCATTAAAGTTAATTGACGTCTCTGAGTACGACAGTAAGTGCTTGGAACAATGACTTATCATTTTGCGACATATAGTTACTAATATTCTTAGATGATGAAACTGGAGATAAACGTTTATCTTTATTCTTCATAGATGAGTAATTCTGACTATTAATATTTTGCTTGGCAAAAAAATGATATAAAATCTAATTGACACTAACTCATACGGCCACTAAATCGTCAACAGATTGATAAGACTGTTACGATAACGCATGAGTAGTATAAGTCATAAGTGATTATGAGTTCACGTGACTCACAATTTAACTTTTCATATTAAATATCTAAATATACTTCAAAAGTATTAGTTTCGAACCTTATTTCTGTTACTAACTTTATTGTCTAGGACATTGGTTTTGAAATTTTATTTGTAATGTTTGTCTACTTTGGATCAGTCGATATAATTATCTTTTTTTTTTATTATCATCATATTTTTATAATCCACTCCATTTGCATACACTTCCCTATAATATATTAAGCTTATTTTTATGATGCGTGATACGAAATTTACACTTATAATATTTACTCATGCCACATTTATTTGTTACTCATAAGAGGATCGATCTAGATGTTCATCTAATATCATATTGAAGTCTGTATCTTCTTATTGCAATATTTCTCTTATTATCTCTCAATAATACCATCGACGTCTATTTTAGTGTACATACAATCTATTCCCTCTTCAATTTAAATCAATATTAATCAATATAATGAAAGTTACGAAAATTAGCAAGCTTATAAGTAAAACATCCCTTTCGTCTTGGAATTGATTGCCTATGCAATCAATGCGACTCGTTTAGTCTTATATAGGTAGCTAAAAGGTAAAAGATCAACATTATTCCACAGATGAAGTTAAAAAGGTTAAAGACAGCAATGAGTAATGGGCAGCAGCATTTCTCTCATACCACCTAGCAATATAAATTTGTACTGCGATTTATGTGCCCGATATATGGCAATAGGCTCGCCACCTGTTACATGGGACCGAACATGATTGGCGAAGGGTGGGTGTTAATTCATCTCTGCCTACCCCTTAGGGGATATAGGCGTGATTTATTGTTGTATGTATGTATGTATGAAGTTAAAAAAACACTTTATTTTGTTCAATATGTAAGGAACTAAAATTTCAATCAATTGTTTAAAATAGCAAGTAATATTTCATTTACAGTTAACTTCCTACATCTGAAAGGGCCACATTGTAATGTAAAGGGCACGAGAACTTCCTGGCTCCAGGCATCGTCGAAATGATAATTTGCCGGAAATTAAAGTTGTTTCAACTTGTTACCCTTTGGATTCTTATGTGTTAACTCATGAATTAAACATAGCCGTCCGCTCTTGGTTTCATTACATTGTGATTTTTGCATTAAAGCGCTAAACTTTTTTGTGGATAAGATTTATTTTGTGTTTGTTAATTTAGGAGTAAATGTACCTACTGATTTTCTATCAAGACCCTAATAATTACAATAAAAAAAATATATTTTTTATAGGGCATCAACAATTTTTACTACTGCATAGCAATTTGTCAATATCAAACAAAGTAAATCGCTTATCTTAGTAGGTGTTTCTTTAATTTAGGTACAAGTTCTTTATCTTCTGTTTGGTTGTAAGATTTTTGAAGCTATTTTTTTGTGTCTAACACTATAAACAACCTATCTGCATTACTTATTCCTTACATTGAACATTCCATACATTGAATTAATAATTTTACAATTTCACGCAAACATTGCATGTTCACTACGACAGTTATTTTGGTAGCGTCTAAACTTTAAATTGAAGTGGCATGTTTTAAATTTCTTTTTGTAGACAAAAGCCCCTAAATTAAAATAAAGATTTGAAAAAAAACTTTTAAATAAGGCAGAGTATTCCGAGCCTGGTCGATAATGTAAGTATGATTGCTAGTCCACACTCTTCTGAGCGTTCTCGCAGAAGCATTGTTAAACAGAAGCCAACAATAAAAAATGTCGCCCTAATTTGTGTTATCGGTCACATTTTTGAAGTCGAATGACGTTAAGTTAAACATTATAATGTTAAAGTATATTTTGTGACTAACTTTGCAAATTATTCCCAGGAGAGCGAACCTCAATAAATCAATAATCAAAAACCTCACCAAAACTATGTAAATTCTAAACTAGCTATTACCAATTACAATCAGTCACACTGTCACTAACAAACGTTTGGAGTTAACGCAGGCGAAACAATTGAATTATAATTAATGAGCAGTCGTATGAATATTGTCTAGTTACCAGATAAATCCATTTGATCCATTATCGAATCATGATTGGGATGGAGCAAAGCAGGGTAATTAAATGGTCCGATAGGGTTTGGTGGAGTTGTTGCGGTTTCGTCTCGTTGGCTGTATCGTTGCAGGTGATGTGTTGAATATTCATGATGATGCACACATTAGTACAAAGAATATTGTGGTCACAAAAAAGTTCGAAAAAGTATAGTCCTGATGCGGGAATCGTACCCGCGTTCTCTGCGATCCAAGAACCAAGACGTGGTTGGCCGAGTGGCAGCTTTTTCTAACCACAAAATTCTTTGTACTAATTTTTCTAACATTAATACATATAATGTTAATGTATAGTTGATGCATTCTTTGTTAGAGAAAGGTTTCGAAGCATATTATGGGAAGCGAATTAACAATAAACAAATTTACTTACCTACATAAATCACGCTTAAATAATATCCGAAGGCGTAGGCAGAGGCCAACTATTTTCAGTCCCATGTAATAGGGCACAAGCTTATTGCTATTTAAGTATATCGGACACTAGTCCGCAGTACATATACCCATTGCTAGGTGGTATAAGAGAAAGGCTGCTGCCCATTACTCAATTACATACATACATACATAATTCACGCCTATATCCCCGAAGGGGTAGGCAGAGGTGAACTATCACCCACGCTTCGCCAATTATGCTAGGTCCCATGTAATAGGTGGCGAGCCTATTGCCATTTATCGGGCACAAAAGTCGCAGTACTTTGCTTGGTGGTAGGTATAAGAGGAACGCTTACTCAATTACCATTTCTGTATTTACCCTTAGTCAGTTACAATTGTATTCTTCTCTGCAGTAATTACACGGCATAATAAAAATAAATTAAAACTTCTTCATTTGCACAAAATTATACAAAAATTACAGATGTCTCCAATTTTTTTCTACGTAAAATATTCCACAAATTTGACAGTTTTCTGTGGTAGGTATATCGTGCAAAATACCTTACTTCAGCCCCAGAAACATGCAAGGCCGGTACTCATCGATGGCATAATAAAATCTCAGCTTACATCTGCTTACGAATGTGTGGGAAACTGCCAAATTCCCTTTATTTTTATTGAACCGAGAAATAAGTAACCCTTATGGGCGCAATAAAGTTATTCGCAGTAAAAATCTGATCCAAATCCCAAATACTGTTATGATATTACCAAAAATATTTTTCATTTTCTCGTGGATACGATATAGTCTTCTGTAACTGGCTGTTCTAACCAAACACAACCGGTATAAAGAAAAAGATAAATGGCCAAGAATATTTCGCAAAGTAAATCGAGTCTCAAAAACAGCCTAGGCATGGTTTCGTAAAAAGCTTCGGTTCGATTTTTGCCCATATTATTTTGCAAACTATTTTTATATACATAAATCACGCCTATTTATCCCCGAAGGGGTATGCAGAGGTGAATTAGAGTCCTTTGTCGCCTGTACAAGGATGCGAGAGATTGGGAGTGGTAACAATTGTATTATTGGTTAGTGGTAGGACTTCTTTGAAGTCCGCCTGGCTAGCTTCCTATCTTATCAAAATCTGTCGCCACGATAATAATGTTAACAGCATTATTGTGTTCCGACAATGTGTGATAAGATAGATCTATCCCCCTCTGTGGTTGAGGGTTCCAGGTGAAGCTCGATTCCATCTTCAGCACTTATCGTCATTTACCATCAGTAGGCCTATTCACTAACTTTTTTTGACACTTGAGAGTGATAATCACTGAACTATTTACTGATCCATTACTACTTTACTATAACGCTATTGTGACACTTGTCCTATGAAAACAGTAATAGATAAGTAAATAGTTCGGTGATCATCACTTTCAACTGTCAAAAAAGTTAGCGAATAGGCCTACAGGTGAGATGAAGGGCAAGAGCTTCCCTGTCTTACTTAAAAAAATATGCTCCTCAGTCTCCACACAGCAACATTACTTATTCAGGGCCCATGTGATGCGAATGTTATGGCACTTATTCAATACTACATCTTGGACTAAAATTGCTTTATTTACGCAATCGCAAGCCGAGCCGATTAACCACTGCACCATCGATCTCCTAGCACTAAATTCCTTTCCACAATCAAAATGATCTTTCTCCTGCACAAACAAATAGGCGGCCATCAAATAATGGAAGCCAATCAAATAACGCCGATTATGGGGTCGTTAAATCAATGTTTGTTCAAATTGAATCCTTCGGCCGCTAGCCCTTGCCCACTTATATTATGTGAAGCGTTGAAGCCGAAGGGCTGTGTGGGGCAGTTAATTAAATTTCAGGCCGTCTAGTATTTCAACTATGACCTATGACCTAACCGAGTTGCCTATTGCTATTGTCTCTTGTTTGTGTCTATTTTTTTCTGTGTATTCCCAAATGTTAATATTTCTGAATAGAATTTATTTAAGATACAGCGGGTATGTAAAAAAAGATATAATTAAGTATTATGACTAAGATTTTGGTGGTTAGAAGAATAATTCGATTCCCGCATCAAGACCATTATTTTTCGAAATTATTTTTCTAACCACCAAAATCTTTGTACTAATTTTTCTAACATTTATATAATGTTAAAATTAAAAATAGTATTATGACTAAATTTATTTTCTTATAATAAATAACCCAACCGAAAAAAATAGTATTCTTTAGGACAATATTCTTATGATTTAAATGTATCTTTTGGTAAGATATAGATTTCCTACTCCCACAGTGCAAAGTTTCGGAGTTAATGTAGAATGAAAGCACCATCACAGCTACTAATTCAGCATAGTTGTCAGTTAATTTAAATCAGTTTCTGACATGTAAAATCTTAAATGTGAAAAATTATTAACGCATTAAAGCAAAAAGGGTAGGCAGAGGTGAGTGAACACCCACTTTTCGCCAATTAAGTTAGGTCTAATGTAAAAGGCCTATTGCCATCTGCCGGGCACATAAAATCGCAATAATATTGTTAGGTGGTATAAGAGCCCATTACTCATCGCTGTCTTTACTCTTAGTCGCCTTGTACGACACCCACGGGAGAGATGGGGGTGGTGGTCCCCACACGGCAAATTACTTAATATTTTCTTAAATATTATTATCCATTAATACAGCGAGCGTCAATTCAATCTGTAAGTTGCGGGAAATAAAAAACAACACACTGTAGTACATAGGTTATAGAGACAATTCTGAATGCATTTCCCCTCCGTACCGCCCGCTATTGGATACCTTCGATTCCTGTTTGCGCATATAGTTGGTATATAGGTACCGTTTGCATTCCGCGCATCTGTGACCACTCTATATACCTATAGATTATGTCTGCCATGGTTAAGCTAACATGCCTGTTATATTGACAATGTGCACTGAAGCTAGTATAAGAGACTGGGTGCAGATTACATTTACATTGTATATTATAACACAACCAATGTCAATGTCTATGAGCTGTTGTTGTAATTTGTTAACTGTCATGTTAACAAGCGTAGCTGCAAATACATCGAAAAAAATACCTAGCAACGCTACACGTCTATTCGCGCCAAGAAAATTTTTGTCAATTCAATTATGACGTCAGACTTCACGACAAATCTGATCGTCGGTCTGAAAATTAAAAGCTGGGATTAATCTAGGGCTAGTCGAAAACAAGTAAATACTTTTAATTATATTAAAAAAGGAGGAGCTCGATGGCGCATACCACGCTCAAAATACGATTGCGTAAAATAAACAATGTTCACTAAGGCCGCTCATTGGATGGGTGACCAAAATAAACTGTCTCAAGTTCCTTCTTGCGTCGAAAGGCACGTTAATTAAGCTATTGGTCCCTGCAGCATCTGCAGTCATTGAAACCCACCAATCCACACTGAGCCAGCGTCCCACCACACTTACTCAGTCTTTTTTTTACGTCAGAAAATGATATTGTGTAAAATAACCCATTCTCTCTAGTTTCTACCATCCATTGGGAGAGCCTGTGCCCGGTAGAGCGGATATTAACCCTTTAAATGGCATTGCCTTATTTTCTTCCATTGGTTTTACACTTTGTTACAAATAATTAAGGTCCAAATTATGGTGGTAACTTTACTGCCGTCTTTAAAAGGGTTAAAGGCTGGTGATGTAGATGATCTTAACGCAAATAGGATTTAAATACACGTTTTAAAAGTGAGCTGATGAACTAAAGAAAGTCGTTATTTGAAATCATTTTACTGACGTGGCCGTGTGTCGAAGTGACGGCAGAGCAGAATACAATTGTCACCACCCCAAATCTCTCCAGCGGGTGTCGTACAAGGCGACTAAGGGTAAAAACAGTGACGAGGAATGGGCAAGGACATAATTGGCGAAACTTGGTGGTTAATTCACCTCTGCCTACCCCTTCGGGAATCATCATCGCCCTGCCCTTATTCTCCTCATTCACATCCATCACCTTCATATCACACCTCACACAATCCATCCATCTTTTCAGTGATCTTCCTCTACTTCGACATCCATCAACAAAGGCGTGATTGTATGTATTTGAGTAACTACGACGAAACAGGACACAACGCTTGATCTGCTGGGGTCTGTGTCGAAATTCTACAAATCCCATGATGTAGCATGGCTTGTTCGGACATAACTTGCCGCTTGTCTCGGATTACGACGCCTGTCTGGCTCTCCGGGCGGTCTTGGGTGTTTTGATTTGGAATTAATGGCGAGCGGACGCTATGCGTGCAAACCTGCAAACCCTGACTTAGAACTTGTACGTCCGTCCAGACGTACACTTTGAATGGACAATTTTCAAGAAAAAGCCTGTGAATTTGGCAATAAATTTTTTGACCCGGGCAATTTGAATAAGTGAAAATAAAAATGTATAGACCGAAATTTGTCAGTTTTTCTTTAAGAACTCTTAAGTCATTGAACCTGACTGCATTAGTTGTGAGTTGCGACCATATTCAGTCTTCATCGTTGTGACACCCTCAAGCCTGTCGTTGCTCGTATCGTAGCGCATCGTAGCGTCCTGCGAGGCTCTACAGTAGCTAGACTCCCTAGGGATATGTCTGTGGTAGAGAAACCCTTTCAAGTAGTTCTCGACATCAAGGCTCCAAAGTTTTCGCCTTCTCAAAAAACCGGTAGATGCTGTAATAGCCAGCTAACAGCCCGAGTCCTTCAAAAAAATAAACATCCAACAACCTAGTCTTCATTGATATTGTCTATCTTTTGGGAAAGCCTGTGTCCAGTGGCCGGGAATGGATAATGAAATTGACTCATACGTTCATCTTCTTTGATGTTCACCCACTTCTGGGCCTGAGTCTTTGGAACAGGCCACAATTTCGAAAACTCTTATCACCCATACCATGCGGGTGCCCGTGTCCATAGTACCATTTCTGAAACGGGCCAAAAACTAAACTCAGAAATGTAAATGTCTTATGTTATGTTTAAACTGTTTTTTTAGTCCTGTAGAAACCACCCGCTTGTATAGATTCAATTAAGCCAACTCAGCATGATTATCCTCGGAACCAAAACTGGAGAGCCATCAATTAATTTCGCACCATTTGACTTCCAAACCGGTCGGTCCGCTCATAAATTACACAGGAGATGGTTATGATGGAAACTTCGATAGAATTAAGAAGTCTAAAAGCAGTATAAAGGAAAAAAAGGAATAAATTTATTAAGAAGCACCTACCTAAACTTGATGCGGCCTGTGTCTAAAAATAATATTAAATTTTGCAAATTGCCTTTACCTACTCTATTATGCGATAACAGTCTACATTATTACGTATTACACGTGACTTTGCATGTAATTTGTGAATAATATCAATAGTAATTTGGAGAAGCTACCCGAGACTTGTTGAATACAAATTAGCTGTAGATAGATAAGTGGCGTATTGGTTTAACACGTGAATTACGAAATATCGCGTGAATACTCTGCTTGTATAAGTCGAATCATCATCATGAGAACCAGCCCTTTAATATCCCCACTGCTGGGGCACATGCCTTCGAATATACAGAATATAGAGAGAATGGGTCATATTATTGTGACTCACCACGGCCATATTATGACTCACGACGCGGGCCCAGTGAGGATTGTAGATATTAACTACTCCAAATGCAGCCGGGACCAACGGTTTGAAGTGCCTTCCGAAGTACGGAGGAACTCGAGATAATATATTTTTGGTCAATCATCCCATTACCGGATTTAACAACCATTGCTTAGTTTACAAACGCTAAGCTACTGCGCTGTCAAACTCATCCTTAGTAAATGTGTACCTCCTATATAAATTTAATAACACAGTATCTCGAGCTCAATGTGCTTCCAAATGCAATGAGGAAGTGCCATAATGAAGGTTATTGCGGACATAAAACACTGAATAATGGACCTACCTAGCGTGGCTTACTTTGTATAAACACAATATACAGCTTATGCTCCTGGATGAATTATATCCCGGAAATCGCGCAATCCGACTACTTTGTCTGTTTGAAAAGACAATGCGAACAGTTTTTTTTCTTCTATTGGTACAAGAATCCGACTATATTAAAATAAACCCAACACGCATCCTTATGGGATTAAGAAATTTCGGACGCGATTTTGACAGGCGATTATTATTTAACTGACGGTTTTTGACATTTTATCGTATGGAAGAATTGTCAAAAACTGGCGGTTATCTTTTAATCGGTTGTTTTACGTGTTGGTGAACTTGGGCCTTAGTAAACTAATTATGTATTTCGGTTGACTCTTGCAAGCCATAGACAGATCTATACTAAATGTTAAAGGACCCCAAAATTTGAAAGTTTGAATTGGCCATAGGCAAGCCTTTTGGAGCAGAACAGGCGAGTGAGACCACGAACTTGTTGAAGAGTTTGTTCCCCACCCAACTGACGACCCGGTCAAAGCCACAGGAAATAGCTGTATGAAATCTGTTCAAGACTTGCCATCAGCAGACGATGCCTGAAAGCTGAAATGAGAATTTTACATACATACATAAATCACGCCTATATCCCCGAAGGGGTAGGCAGAGATGAACTAGCACCCGCGTTTGGCCAATTATGTTAGGTCCCATGTAATAGGTGGCGAGCCTATCGCCATTTATCGGGCACAAAAGTCGCAGTAGGTACACTGCTAGGTTGTATAAGAGGAACGCTGCTGCCCATTCCTCATCATAGATTTATCCTTAGTCGCCTTGTACGACACCCACGGGAGAGATTTGGGGTGGTGACAATTGTATTCTACTCTGCCGTCACCACACGAAATGAGAATTTTATCGGTCAGCATTATATCCGTCTCGGTTAAATATGATCTTTTAGGCGTCTTTAAAATCTAATGAGGTTGCTAAATTTTAGTAGTGAATGATGATCTAATCTCCAAATGCAGAAGAAAAAGCAGCAGAAGCTCCAAATGGCATTAGGCTAGGACAGAGGGACCTCAAAACAAAAGAAAATCGATTCAGGTATTTGTTTTTCTTGCTTTAAATAAACAACTTCTGTGCGGAATTGTAATTGGATTCCCAGCCATATCAGCCTACCCTTACCGCTAGTCACGGAAGGTGGACACAGCTAAAATAATTAGCTTCAACCAGGGGCTAATAGTCCCTTTGTCATCTTTAATTTTATCTGTCCGCTCCGCTGGGCTGTGTCTTCGCGATAATCTGATTTGTAGGGCGAGCGGGTGACCTGGCAATTGCGCAGTCTGCTAATTCTAAAAAAACTTGGGCTCTTCTGCGGAAGCTTGAGATTGATGGCTAACTTGTTGTTGTAAGTCGGTAGATTGATTCTGATAAATTTATTCGTCATCTTCTTGCCCTGTTGCCAGTTTATCTGGGGTTGGTGCAGTATGTTTCCTCTTAAATTCATGTCAGTGTTTTTGATTTATTCCATCCATCACAAGCAAGATAACCTGGAGATGAATGAATTTGTAGAAAAGTGGTGGAACGGATCATGTCGAGAGATCGATGAACGGCGAGTGATTGGTATATAAATATTTGTGTGACGACCTCAGCCATTGTGTATAGGGTATAGTAAAAAAAGGTCGGCATCGAAACAAAAGAATAAAGATTTTTATAGCTATTAAGAAAACAGTACCTATAGTTAATAAGCAAACATTAATTAAAACAGTGCATAAAGGCTGATTCAGCTTTGACAATCAGGGTAAGCGTTATGATATAAGTGTCGTAATCACAGATAAATTGAGTATTTTCGACTATGAAAAGATTATTATTTATAAGCAAAATATATAAGCAGCCAGACGTGTATGAGGAGATGTCGGTAGGCGTCGGATTATTTACATGAAATAGTCCGTCGACAATATTGAGGGGCGAACCACACCATGCCTGCATAACTCAATATGAAAACTATGCGATGTAAGTCATAACGGATATAATAAAATTCAGTTAACGGTCTCTGCTATTATAATAATAAAGTATTCCTTGTCTCCTTTCATTGTATTATGTAAGGAGAAAATAAATAATAAATTATTACTTAATACCATAACTTATTGTTATACTCTGGAATTAATGCAATAAACTTTTTATTTGAATTATAAAATTAAAGAGATTGTGTTACATATTTCTTAGAGTATCATTGGTATTTGAGGTTACATATAGGTATTCTGCTTATATCAGTCTATTAATTTTACTTCACTTCTTTTAATAGGAAGAGATTGATTGTAAAATAGTACACTTATTTTGGGATTACATTACACACATCTATAACTACAGATATTATTATGTAACCATTAAATTTGTTCTTTGAAAAGTTTACTAGCATACCAGCTTCATCATCATCAGCCCTTTAAAGTTTCCATAACTAGGGAACCGGCCTTCCATGATATTAGGGACAATGAACCATAGCTCATCACATTTGCTAGTGCGGATTAATGGGTATTTACGACTGCAGATAAAGCCAGAACTCAACTCGGTTTAACATGCATTCCGAAGTACGGCGCAACTAGAGAATTAATTTTTTCGACACCCATCCAATGACTGGTCTTAGTTAACATTGCTTAGTTTACGCAATCGCATGCCGAGCAAGCAGCCAATGCGCTATCGACCTTACTTCCGTTGTAATACTGAATACGAGCAGAAATAAATAGCAGAGTTGAACACAAACGAGTAAACTTTAAGCTTCCGAACTATTCGAAAGAAATTTCTCTGTACCGTAAATTTGGCGCGTTTTATTAAAACTTCCACCGTTCGTTGCTTTCCAGATATATATTGTTAAGGAACGCTGTGAAAGCACAAGTTGGCAACCTTTTGCCACTTTATAATTAATGGCAGGAGACGGTTTCAATTCGGGCCAAAACAAAAAGATAATTGCGTCCAATTAATTTCGACTCCTTGCAAATGAGGGTAGATCTAAATCCGAGTTAGGAATGTTTCACGCTTTAGTATTATTGAATACGCTGAACATTTATCGTTGTTACCAATCGAATATAAAACCGAGTGTGTATTTTTGTTTAGCGTGAAACCGCTCAAATATGTAGCGATAGCGTCTTGTGAGTCTCTCTTCGAGAACGGCCCTCTCTCGGGAAAAGCCTGCCATCGGGAAATCCTCCAAGGAATGCTCTAAGTCAAGGCGTGAGGGCTCATCAAGGTCTTCGCCATCCCCTAAAATCTGGTAGATGCTGTAAGAGTCTCGGTAAATCGCCCTAGTCTTCCATAAATAAAATAAAAAAATGTTTTATGCAGCTTACTGCCGCACTCAGAGACGTCAGAAATAACGTTAATGAGTACTTAACGTCAAAAAATTACAATTCAAAACTAGTCTCTATTCTTGCCGGGTCTATGGTCTTGATTTGAATTCAAATTTTTGACATTAAATGCTCATTAAAGTTAATTGACGTGTCTGAGTGCGGCAGTTAATCATTTAATAGTAAGGCGCAGGAAATTTATGCCTACCCATGTGGGAAAAGGCGTTATTTACATTATAAAATTTTGTTAAATATGCTCTATTTGAAACGCTATTCAACCGCCATAGGTAATTTTAGTAATTTTTCACGCAGAATGCTTAATAAGGTACAGTTTTTGGCCGAACCAACTGAGGACATAAAGAGATCATAGAAAGAACCACATTGACAATTTTACGGTGATTTTCTCCCAACAAAATTCAGTCAACAACACGTCAAACCATACAAAGCTGTCACATTTCCCCAATCGATTTTCATCCTTAAAATCCAAGCAAACATTGTTGTCAATTTACAGTAGCAAACCGTACCGCGTTGTTAGTACTGCTGAAGCAATAATATTTTAGCTGAATAATTTAATTTAAACTTGTGCGGCACCGGTCTGACATTTGTGTAACGTCCCCCGTTCTTGTTTTATTGGATTCGCCGATATTTAGTGGGTCGATTTGTTTGTTCTGTGTTTAAGTGTGGAAATGGTCTTCCTTATTTCACTCTGCGCCTTGGACAGCCCCGTTACGCAAGACGGTGATTTATATACCTTTTCTTGGTGTCTTAGTTCTAAAAGCAGCCTTTGTTGTAGACGGGCGAAAATTTTTAAGATAATTTTTAAAAAGCCTTAAGAATTTTTAAATTTCCTTTCTGCGATTAAGTAAGGGCATTGTGTTCTGTTAAAAGATTTTTTTAGAACTATAGCGGTATATATACATTGACTTTGGATTCAGGAATAAATATAATTCGTGTAGACATTTTTGGATTTTAATAATAAGATCCGTGGGTTGACCATGAACTCTTGGAACGTATAATTTGGCGGACGTGAGACGTCGCCATACTCTCCGTATATTGTGTTGCTTTCACCAATGGAAGGGCGAGAAATTATATTTGGTTCCGGTTGTGCAACCTACACTGGGCGGTGGTGAGTTATGATGGCATGCTTTCCCTTTATCCATAAGGAAGGCATGTTGCTAGGATCATCATAATCACCAGCCTTTTAATATCCCAACAACAGGCCTTTCATATGGATCTCAGTGCGGATTGATGGATATTAACGTCTGCAGATGCAGCCGGGACCATACCTTACGAAGCGCGGAGAAACTCAAGACAGTATTCTTTGACTAATGACCGGCATTGGCTGCAGTGAAAAGAAATGATGTCATTTCGTCGTCAATCTTTATTTGACCGATTATATGTGCGGTAAGGGTTATTTCAGTTGTCAAACTGTCAATCCTTACGATATTTTAAGACGATGATAAAAGTGTTATCTTTTCAAATTTGATCGGAGTGACAGTCCAGTTTTCCGCACCGATTCCTTGAAATGCTTCTTCTCAAATGTATATTTACGATATGATATAATAATATCAAAGGGAAATTTAATTTAGCATATTATTCTGATAACATTTTTGCCTGACCGTGTGCCTGACCGCTCGGCCACCCAAGACACTAATTAACTTGCCGAAATTCTTCTAACCTTTACACTTTCTAACCACCAAAATCTTTGTACAAATTTTTCTAACATTTATATAATGTTAAAATTAAAATCGAAGGAAATACTATCAATTGATTTATTTGCCTTATTTGTTAATTTTAATAGCCTAACTGGCACCGGCAGTTTCTCTTATATCGAAAAATTCAAACTTAATAATTAAGATAGTTGGATCACAACGTCCTAGCGCTACCACTGACTTCCCCCTCTGCCACACTATGGACCCGTCACCCGAACGGTGAATCTATGGAATGCTAAGAGATATCTTCTCAAGACCAATGACAGTGATCGTAATTTTTTTTGTTTGCAGGCTGCTCTGTGTGCTGACTACAGCGTGCCCGTTGACTGTGTAGCTGCCGGTCCAGCTCCCCGTCCAAACTCCTTCCATGAAACTTCAACCCCGAAGGCAAGTGTTGACATTATTTTAAACTTTAATTCTTTACAGCTCAATCTTTCACAGTCTTCTATGCTGGTAAATGAAAGAGGAAACATACTGCGCTGACCCCAGACAGACTGGGAACAGGGCAGGACAGATTCTTTACAGCTCAATGGCATACGTACACGCAAGTGTTAGTTTTGAAATAGTGCAAACGTTGCTATCACGTAATGTAAAATTTTGACAGATATTATTATTAAGGAAACAAGGTTGAGAATTAAGATGACCCAAAACGAACGCCATAGTTAAGCTTGCACATTTCAAACAAACACTAGGGTTTCAGAGCACTTCAGGGTAGGATACTGACTTCATTTTGAATTGATTTCAGTTGCCTACAAAATACACTGCAACGAATAGATGCCAACTGTCAGGCTGTCTATTTTTAATTAAAAACGAAAAAAGGCATACAATTTTATATTAAAAACATAATTATATATTCTGTAACAATTATTTCCAGTATCCAGATTAAAATCATTAACATCCCGTGCTTTACAAAGACTAAACAGTACTGTACTGCAAGAGATCAAAAGATTTCTTTAGCCAGCAAAACTCTTTTAGTTAGATTCAATTGCCTTGTTAGCTATTGTGTGATAAAAGTATGTAATTGCTGACTGTTTAAGAGTACCCGTGTACTCCACACCCAATGCTTATTGTAGTCAATTATTATAAAACAAGCAAGTAATGATTTGACTACATTTTGATTAATAGGGCTATATGAAAATTTCATGTAATTTTCGTCCCAGCGTCAATAAATAAATAACCATGTCTCGAGAACAAATTAATATATGTGTTCATCACACATACATTTGTTCCTACCAGTATTCGATCCTCTCGATAACTAATGATCTGACTATTGGACCGAACCGGCCGACCCATAATGCATAATACATACATACATACATAAATCACGCCTATATCCCCGAAGGGGTAGGCAGAGGTAAACTAGCACCCGCGTTTCGCCGATTATGTTAGGTCCCATGTAATAGTTGGCGAGCCTATTGCCATTTATCGGGCACAAAAGTCGCAGTAGGTACATTGATAGGTGGTATAAGAGGAACGCTGCTGCCCATTCCCCATCACTGATTTATCCTTAATCGCCTTGTACGACACCCACGGGAGAGATTTGGGGTGGTGACAATTGTATTCTACTCTGCCGTCACCATACGGCACATAATGCATTAGGTATACTCTATACAGTATACTCTCATTCCTTCATAGTTTTTGAAAACATCACACAAAGCTTAAGTGGCTATATGAACCCTTTCAAGGACACTCAAGGTCTTCAAAAGAATAAAAATAATATCTCAAAGTCTCTGCATACACGAGAAAACTCAATATAATATGCTTCGACATAATTCTTTCCTTGATTATCATTTTAATATCATGATTTAGCATCGGATTAAGATAAATATTGCAGTAAATAAATAAATTAGGGATTTTAAGTGCCAATAAACTAATGTACCTATACTGAGAAAGATAGGCGAAATTTAGCTGCAGTGAGATATGGTTGATAATGTAAGATAACCTCGATGATAATGAGTCAGTCACAGACAAGCCATATCTCAACAATATTGAGTCAACCAGCACTTGAGCGATAATGTTTACGTAGTTATACTGTACCTACACAATATGCGCATAATTAAAAAAAGGATATTAGAGCGAAAAAATATTGTAATTAAGTAGGAGCATTCTTCTTCTGAGAGTGCTCGAAAGCGCAGTAGCTTAGCGCCTGCGATTGAGTAAACTAAGCAATATTAGCCAAGGCTGGGCATTAGATGAGAGACCGCAAATTTACTATCTCGAGTTTTTCCGTGCTTTGGAAGGCACTTTAAGCCATTACTCCCGGCTGCATCTGCAGTCGTTAAACCCTACTAATCCGAACTAGCTTGGTGGGTTATGTTATGGCCCATTTTCCTTATATTCTTCCATCCATAGGGATGACTCCCAGCACTGGGGGCATTCAAGGCCTATTTATGTTGATGATGCTTCTTCTTCTTATCGAGAGTCAGTAGCAAATCTATACGACTTCCTTCAAACCTTCTTTTGTTTTTCTTCTAATCTTATCTTCATAAAGTCCAATTTAATCTGTATTCGTCAAAAAAGTCACCTGCTGGAAATGTAGCCATCCATGAAATCTAAGTTAAATCCTAGATCAGACTTTCTGCAACATCATCTTCATGCCTGTTTCCAGGGTCACTGGGGTCGTTTCCTCCATGTCGTCAGCTGTCCACTCTCTTTTAATTCCTGTCATCTATCTCAATTGAAAGGTGATAGAAAGGACCACGTTGAGAGACGGAGAGAGTAATTGGGCAGACAACATTCAAATCCACGCTACGGAAGGTTTTAGCTTAGTTTATACAGGCGGCGAGCTGGATTACACCAATCCTCTTTACGTATACTGTTGTTGGTGGTTTGCCCTTAACTACCTATAAACCAACCGACGCTTTTGGGTATCATTTCTATTCGTGTTCTATTTATTGTACATTGTTCTGAATATATGTATCCTAGTTTCAGTATTGATCTCCGTATCAAGTCACACAGTCTGACTTAAAGCAGACTTGTTAGCTTAGTGAGTCATACGACTTAAAAAGGATATCTGATTCGTTCATGCGGTCGTGTGACCAAGAACGTAAGTTATGCCATCAAAGAATATTTATGTTGGAAACAGTAGAAAATAAAATAAAATAAATAAAATAAAAATTTAATTTTTTTTTTTATATAACTATAAGGAATGTTAGGATATTGTGTTTCGCTGTGTGGTGACGACTGAGCAAAAAATATCAACACCCCTTATTTCTTCTTTGAGTGTCGTACAGTGAACATCTACCAGCGGTTACCACAATTTATGTCAAATTCTCTTTACCGCCTTTTGTGCTTTGCGTCAAATGACTTAAAGTTTACAATCGGATGAAGACATTGGATAGCTTTGTAGAGTCGGAATACTCTACAATTTAGAATGAAGAATTAACAGTAACGTCCATAGTACACCATCTGATGATAATGCGATGCCCGGTTTCCGGTTTGCCACGGCAAATGGCCACGCTAACTTCCTATTATAACATGGGACATAATGGTGTCAAAATGTGTGTATATGTTAGCGGGGTTTATGTTAGGTTTATGTTATTTTATATTACAAAAGTTGCTGAATTTATTACAATAAAAAAATTCAATTTATAATGTTTCTATGGATAAATCAATTTTCTTTTTCAATTAAGACCCAGACAAAATCAACGTTAATTTTGATAAAAAAATCTAACATTAAGTTAACTATAATAAATTTTAAGCACACACTTAATACAAGCGTAAACTGTGAACATTAATTAAAATTTATCTTAATTAAACTCCTTTTTCTTTTAATATACTCTTTCTAACTGACTATTTGAAGGAGGCGCACATACGCCTACTTCATAAATTTCATAAATAAAAGATATATTTTCCGCGTTCCAACTTCTACCAGTTTCTTTATCCGACCAGCGGCAAAGTTGAATGACTCAGTGACTCATTCTTTCTCAACTCTCGTTCTTGAAAGGTCGTTGCTGAGTGAATGAAACATGGATGTTGCTCATTTTTACTACATTGTGTATTCCGTTGTTTTCGTCATTGACATTTTCGGGGATTAGAATAAATGTTGTTGAACTTTTTTTCTTTACAAATACGAAACTCGGTTTTTATGACCGCTATTGTCATTTTCGTCTCGCTACTCTGGGCCAAAAAATAAATGGGATAAGTGTACAGTGTCTTTTGCTTTACTGCTTTAGGATCTGCTAGGATTTTATATCCAACCGCCTTGTCATTGTCGTCTCGCTACTTTTAAGGGGGTCAATGTAGAATGGCTTTTCCTTTACTGCTCTAAGATTTGACTACGTTTTTATACTGAATCATCGGGCTGGCACCAACCCTCCTATGATACTGTCGTGAGTAGTTGACTATCTACCACGCGGGAAACCCAGGCTTAGCCTTAGTAGCCTCCTACTTGAATGATGATGGAGCTGATTGAAATTGTGTGCTAACTCTCCCACGGATGTCGTAAATAAGTATAAGTATAACGATGGCTTGGCAGCAGCATATATGGTATGTTCAGCCCAAGCTAGGCGAAGACGTATTTTGCAAATAACGCTAGAGGAGACGCTGTGTCTACATATTAACGCAGGTTCTTGCAATAACAACCTGTTAACACTTCTGGCTGTACAAGGCGACCCAGGGTTACAAAATGAATAAGGAATGAGCAGTAGCGTTCATCAGGTTCTTGCAATGAGTAGTAGAAACTATCTGCTTTTGAAAGGACTATATTGTACAAACATTGCATAATACAGAGAATGTAATGGACACGCACGAAGCGATAATCGCCGAACGCATCTGGTGCGGTGGCAGAGAACGGTACGCGCTACACAGCCAGGGGGCCTACTCTGGAACTCCGAACGAACGAACGAACATCTATCCGTCTTTCTCACGCCACTGCGTGTTAAAATAAGAGCGACAAAGACGCAATGACTCGATCGAACGAAATAAACTTCCAGAGTAGCGCCTCAGGTTCGGGATGGGGCGGTGCGGCGCGGTACGGTAAGGTGCGTCGCGGACCGTTGTGATGTCGGCGTTAACACTCTATTTCGGCTGTCGTAAAGCGGAGTAAGGAATTGGAGATTCGCCGGTGTAGCAATAATCACTTTGGGGCACTTGACTGGTGAAAGGCAAACACCTCTTACAACAGAATACCCAAAGAGGGTGAGTGCCTCGATAGACTTGCTCGTCGCCTATTACATGAAATCTATCATAGGGAGCTAGCGAAATGTGGGTGTGGATAATAATATTATATAATATAAATAATATAATACATATCTTCCGACACCTTTGGCGATAAAGTGGCATGATTTTTTGGCCATTCGGACATTTGACAAGTAATTTTGTGTTATTTTCAAATACATAATCCTGTGGTGAAGTATGTAAATTTACAATTTGTTTTTGGCTTATAGATGAGACAGTGAATAAGGAAATAATACTTGAACCTAAGTATATTAAATGTACTGAAAAATAGTTATTCATACAAGGATAATTTTATTTTAAGTTCTCCTGTTAAAGATTACTTTTGATTTATTCTTATTCACCAATGGCAAAAAAATAAAAATTTGA
The DNA here is from genome assembly GCA_963931975.1 of Cataclysta lemnata. Classification (NCBI taxonomy): domain Eukaryota; kingdom Metazoa; phylum Arthropoda; class Insecta; order Lepidoptera; family Crambidae; genus Cataclysta; species Cataclysta lemnata. Next base: position 7,873,051 of record OZ008353.1, on the reverse strand, counting down.
AGCAATTTTTCTGAAAATTATTAAGTGGAAAGCAAACCATCAAAACAGCAAACCCAAAGAGGGTTGATATCAGACAGGCGGTCTGCTATAAAACCTTGAGCAATATGGTTGGAAATCAATCTCAATCTCTTCGTTCATCAGTCTCTATCCTTTCCATTCCATTTCTATACATTTATTACTACCACCACCTTTTCGATTTAGTGGATGATATGAATTAAAAGATAATGAATTTTAGGAACCGTCCGTTAATCTTTTGCTACCGAATTGCGAGATAACCTATATTGTTCTAAGACCCTTAGTCATGCGTATGATTAAGCGTGAATAAGAGAATCGATCGCATAATAATGCCATTCTTTAACTGTTGTCACGTTCTGATTCAAGTATGAGTCACTGATTACGAAGATTCAATGTAATCAATATTAATTGCAGCCATGCATAGAATTTTAATTCAACTAATTTTGTTTTACTTCACTCACAATAGGAGCAGTAATTCCATTATTCATCTTGTGTTTCAACAATTAATCGGTAAGTACAACAACTCTTTGATGTTGGAATGAGTCAGGGTTGCATTTAAGTGATTCAATTGATTCCATCCCTTCTAAAACACGTCATACTTAATGTTTCTTGTAACAGTGTGCTGTTATGTCTCATCTTGGGGGTGTGTCATGCTCTACTCGTTACACAATAGTATTTCCTATTGCTTATTGTTTTTCAGTACCTGGTTCTTTATCTTTTTTGTGCTGGTCAATTCTCACTCTTGTGGTCTGTTTAATAGGGGTTTTTATTTGATTCCCTTGCAGTCATCCATGATCACACTGTACATAACGATCGCTTTTATTAAAACGAAAACTAGGTTCTTCTGCGTATCCTCTATCAACAGAAATTGGACAGAGGACACCACAGCTTTGTTGTTACTGCAGATCTAACTTAGAGTTCGGTTCATGATATTTAGTATTAGGCATGATTCGACCAGAGCTGGTAAGTTGGTCCTGAATTTTATTATTTAGATATCTTAGGATGTAACTTTCCGTTGCCTTGCAAATCTTTCTTTCCATACTTTAATTCTACACCGTTTCAGAGGAAATTTATAGTCCTCCATTATTGATATGTACTAAGTTATTGTATCTATGTCGTAAAACGTTTATAGCAGTAGCATTAAAAGTTCTTAAATATTTATAGTAAGTACAATGTCATTTTTATGACTTTGTATATGTATTGATCTTGTATATGTATAGATATACATCATTGAGCTGCCATGATTGTAAATCGAAAAAGTTAGATGACTAGGTCTCGGGGTGCATATAGCATTTATGTAAAAAACAATGTATGGCTTATTGGTAGCTACCGTTTGAGCGGACTTGGGTTGGAAGCCATAAATCTGTTATGATTGAACAGTGGATATCAAAATCAGAGAAGAAAAAACACTTCAACAAAAAGACAGGTCTTCTTCCAAAAATGCTCGTAAAAAAAGTTAAAAGTGTTGATTACTAGCAGGCAAAGAACGTGTTAAATATAATAATGCCATTCTTTAACTTTTTCTAACCATAAATAATTATATTAGACATTTCATCAACATACACGTGCGCACGTGACTACGTATTATTTGTCAAAGATAACTCTAATTATAGTGTTGCTAAGGATAAAATAGTCATAAGCATGCTATCAGCATTGGCATGCCATTGCCATTGGTCGGGAATGTGAGATAATAATGAACTAGCTACGCCCTAAGAATGTTTTATTATTTTAATTTACATACATATAATACATACATAAATCACGCCTATATCCCAGAAGGGGTAGGCAGAGGTGAACTAGCACCCACGTTTCGCCAATTATGTTAAGTCCCATGTAATAGGTGGCAAGCCTATTGCCATTTATCGGGCACAAAAGTCGCAGTGCATTGCTGGGTGGTACGCGGTGGTATAAGAGGAACGCTGCTGCCCATTCTTCATCACTGATTTATCCTTAGTCGCCTTGTATGACACCCACGGGAGAGATTTGGGGTGGTGACAATTGTATTCTACTCTGCCGTCACCACACGGCCGTATTTTAATTTATATATTTAGTTATTTTATTTTTATTTTAATATTCTATTAAAAGGCCAAGGCCATGAAACAAAAGTACGTGTTTTTTGTCAGATAAATAAATACACATATTTAAATAAATATTTCTTACACTCTCACCAAAGTAAGGAGACTAGATGACGGATTTTCTAAATTGGCACAATTTTGTATCAAAAATATCCAAAAAACAATGCAGTGTCGTTATTTATCGATGTATTTTATTATTGGATGAATTATATAGATTGGATTATTGGATATGAAGTATTATTTTTATATACTTCGAGGTGATATGTTTTTTGTTTGGCTTCGAGTTCAAACGACTTTTGGTAGCAACGGAATATCCCTTACCTATTTGATGATTCAATGATCAACTTGAAATCCTGCTGAAAGGACCACCCAAAATTTCTTATACAGAAAATTAACTGTTCTCACGTACAACAGCGATCCAACATTATTTTGGTTTTATTTAATTAATTACTATTTCAATAAACTGAACATAGTTAATGTGCGATGAGGTAACATTGTAGCTTCTTGATAATTGGCAGGCTTCGCTGGATATTTCCTATATTTTGTAAGACAACTTGGCTCTAACATAATAACTAATTATTAATTAAATTAAAACTCCCAATCACTACGGTCCATTGTACCTTTTGAGATACCAAAATGCTATTCACAAGTAAACTTAAGAAGTTTACAGCCAATTTCTGGCCTTGCTGCACATGACAATCAATGAGGGAGAAAAAAAATTCTTGGAACTAAGCTTTAAAAGCTCGCAGCTGACATCATCGCGACGTAAGCACGCCGTACGCAAGTGGTGGCCACGCCTGTCTTGATTTGGACACCTGTCATTTTATTTGAGGGGCCAATAACTGCAGTTTAGGGATAACCTTGATTTAAATTCCACACGTCTACTAAAGATCGAGTTCAACAAAACGTGAAACAAGTGATTAAAAAATAACTGTCTGTTTTTGACAGTTCTTCCATATGATAAAATGTCAAAAACTGACGGTTTTATTTTAATCGCCTGTTTAAGTGTTGGTGAACACCAGCCTTACTTGGGCAGATTAAATTTTACTTCTAATAATAATGAATTATAAACATGAGTAGATTTTACTTTAAATAATGACGAAGTAGCTAAATATCAACAGTCTAAAGACCTTATTGTCAAATTTATTAAAATTTACTTCAAACTCAATATATATATCACCAATAGAAAGTTGTTGAAAAATGATTAAGTAACATAGGCTGCATTTTTTATTATTTGAGTACTTAAGAAATTTGTAATAATCTAACCAAGGCACTTATAAAAGCCAATAAGACTTACTATCCCAGGCCTTAAACATCTAAACATCTAGGCGTTCTAACTGCGCAACAAATATTCACACGATCTTAACATGAACATATTTTTTTGGCTATCTGACGTCCGCTTAATCATTCTTTGTTTAGGTTACCCTGTGACGTCGTTCGGCAACTTATGGTGGTTTTAGATCGCCTATGAGTCACTGACGAGTATAAATAGTAACGAGCTTTTAAAAATAATCCACGCCCTGAGACCTTTTTCAGTCTTTATAGTGCCACTATTTTTGCCGTCAGTTATTTATATGATGAACTAATTTGTCTTGCGATAATAAATGTTATTTCCATCATTGTATCATTACATTTTCGTACCACGGTACAAAAGTCTAATGAGAAGATGTTAATATTCATCTCATCGTAACTAGAAATGTGCTAAGTAGGTATTTAAGTGAATTGACTTAGAATGAGAGGGAGACCGAAGAAATGATGGATGGATTATGTAATAGAAAAATGGAGCTATGCTGAACTCACGTCTGATAGAAGAGAATGAAAGAGGAAGACATGTTATGCCGATCCCACTTAGAGTGGGAGAAGGGCAGAGAGAAGTAGACATATCTCATTGGAATGAATGTTCTAGAGTAACTGAAACTTTATATCTATTAAATAAATACAAGCCACTGTTGTCAAACAAAATTTATTGGTCGTGGTTCCTGGTAGGTATAAACCCATAATTATTTAATGCTCCCTAAGTCCTGTAGGTGATGGCACTTTCTCTCTTAGTTGTCCACCCGGTGCGATGTTGGTATCCCGAGCGAGGTCTACGCATACGCAGTCTTCTATTTCTATTTATCTCTTTATAGTTCTAAAACTATAAGTAGTCTATAAATAATAGTAATAGTTAAATTTAAAAGTACCCACTGTTATATTTTCAATATTAAATATTAGATATACACTTATAAATCACGCCTTGACAGTAATAACATTTACATTTCGTCAGGTAGTATTGCAATATAGAGTACTTCCGCGAAAGACGGTAAAGTGGTGAGTATTGTTATTCTGTTTTCACCACATGTCATAATGATATATAAATTTAGATCAAAATTAAGTAACAACATTGTTTGATGAAGAAACAAGCCTCCATCTGTAACCAATGTGGTAATACAAACTAACCTACACAAACTACATAAAATATGAGGTCATCCGTAGTAACTTCAATAAACAACGCTAAATAACGCATTAGGGAATTTCGCACTACAAAAAACAGCGGCCTAGTAATATTAATACGTCAGGTCATGACATACTTGAGTTAATCATTAGCAGCAAATGTGACTTGTGACTCATTACTGTAAAATTAAAAAGTTTAAACAGGGTACGGGCGGATTCGTCATGGGCTGCCCCTATGTCTGTGTTAACTGAACGTTCCGTGCGTCACGTTCGCTCGTAGGCGACTGTGTGGCTCCTGTGTAACGATACGAACGAATGGCTCGTCCGAAACGTTTATTCAACTGCGAAATGCCTCGCTAAATCGGTAACGGTTGCGGTGGTTATGAAATAAGTCGGCTCGCCTCGTAATTTATAGCTGTCAGAAAATTTTCACGGATTGCGTTGCTGATCGTCCTTAATGTAAATCATGCTTGTTTATCCCGGAAGAGGTGGGGTAGAGAGGTGTGTTAACACCCATATTACGCTAATTATTGTAGGCCCCATGTAATAGGGGACGAGCCTTTTGTCATCTTTGAATGTTGCTTAGTGGTATACCAGGAATGCTTCTGCCTAATCCTCATCACATATAGTAACCATTAGCGTCTTATAGGCGACCCGCAGGAGAGACATGGTATCGGCTCTCTTAATATTCCAAATATTTCACCAAAATATTATTAATGAAATGAAATGAAATGAAATTTTTGATAAATTAAAATTTTTGATAACCTTTGCAGCTATATATTTCGATTCCTCCTATCTTTATGGTAACAGCAATAAACAAATTGTCCTTGTAATATATTTTAGTCACAAATTTACCTTCGATTAAAATTCATGGCGGACAATATCGTTTCATCTGTTGAGCTGAACATTCGCCGTATGTCATACGCACCCGCCCGGAACAGATATTAAGCGAGACCGTCACAAGCAAGCACCTGGCACCTGTCGCCCTAATGACTCATTATTTCCACATGAGCTCGAACATATGAGACCATAAGGGAATGATGACAATGAGTCAGTTTTTAAGGCTTTAGAACAATCTACAATGGCCGAGACAATGTACATTGAAACGAGATATTGTTCTTAATGCCACGTCTTATTATTGCTCTGGCTCTTATTACGGCGCAGTTTCTTGAGAATGAAACTACGGTACCTGTAGAAAATGTAGTAAATACTTTTTGTTGATGCGATTCTGTATTTAAAAGTAATATACTGTTTTTAATAGTGCCTTCTGTGTCAGCTATTTTTTAGTGTAAAATTTTTATATTTTATATTTATATTTTTACACTCTCGAAATTTCTTTCGTGAAGTAAACAAATATAAATTATTTGCCCTGAGATGAAGGTAGATTAGAATACAATTGTCACCACCTAACCCCCGAATACAGAAACGCTACTCAAATTTTAATCATCTAGCCCAAAGTAAGTAGCCTAAGCACTTGAGTTATGGATACTAGATGTCGGACATATTTTTAATATAATTATGTATATAAATGTTGAAAATATACTACATAAACATATACACAACCATGACTCAGGAATTTAAATATAGAGCGTGCATTTTATTTTTATTCTTTCTAATTTCAACACTACCCTGCCGGCTACCCACATACTTCGCAAATGATCGCAGTATCAACTATAGATGCTTCTCTGATTGACATCCGCCATCTGCAAAGCGGTTGAGCTAACGATTTTTTAATTGTCATTCCACTTAAACGAAAATAAATTATATCTAAAATTTTTTGCGTTACCATCTCAACTTAAATTCTAGTAGAGGCTATTTCCGTTAGTGTTTCCAAGTGTCCCTTTTCCAATCCACTAATTGCTGGCGTATGAAGATTTAATGTCATTATAATAATCAACACTACGTAAAATTTTACATTTCCAATTATATTTATAGCGGTACTGTATGACTCATTATCATCAGTAGTAATAATAAGAGAAATTTAGTACTGGGGGAATTCATGGTCGAGCGCTTGAAGAGCATTTAACTTAACTTAACTTAAATGCTAAAATAAATTTCCATCACAGAAGCAACATTAAATATAAAGTAATTGCTAACCAATTACTAATCATACTAACAATTTGTATCACACGTCGGCACTGTTTGATTCTTCTGGCGCTAATTTGTGAGTTAAGATAAACTTGTGAGACTATTAGCTTTATGAGTCACGTGGAAACTGTGGGAATAAGTTTTGTTTCACTAACTAATTTCAGTAAACTTGCTAAAGTCTGAGGTCAGAAATATTTCTTTAAACACTCATTGGGCGTAATTCTGACTCAACGAAGTTTGATACACTGTAAACTATGAATGGTCATCAATTTACACAGAAATTGTAAAAATGATTCATAGACTTTGATTTCTGGTAGTTTTTGGATTTCTACTTGATTTTTTATGGAAGCTGTTTTTGAAATATTATAGGATTATTACTCGCGGTCCTAAGCGTACAATGCTTAATCATTTTAGATTCGGTACCTCTTTGATAATCCCATCCTATTTCCTAAGCTATTAAAAATTTATTCAACACCAATCTTATGAGTGTTGCTATTTTATTTAGACAATTAATGTTAAAAAATTATTACACCAAAATTTTTAAATTAATGTCCGCTATTATTTCGAAGTGGTCAGACTAAATTTTTCATAGCTTACCGATATTATTTTGAACTTACATTATCAATATTTATTACGGTTGGTATTACAAGTAATATTTTAGTGCCTTGGACAAATACTCTACTGATTAAACCTCAAGTGATTTTAGATTTTGACCACAATGATGTCACCATCGTGATTTCTCAAATATTGAAGAGAGCATTCAACTCGGAATTAAGTTAGATCATCATTCTTTTCTTACGCCTCCGCTATGTTTGCTTCGTTGTGCTCCATTCATATTTTTATTATACAGCAGTGACTCTAACAAAACACATGCTATGTTTTCTTAATCGTATTAACATGAAAGATCAACCTTACATTATTAACCAATAATAATTCTAAGGTTAATATCATTATTAAATATAACTGCCATTGCAATATGAAATAGCTCTAAAATATTTGTTAGCTCAAGTTGCTGTGTAGTAATACTGCAGTTTAATTTGAAAAGAATGAATTAAAAAAGAATGATGCTTTCATTTTTAGAGTATTTAATAATTTGAAATATCAAAACAGCATTTTGAAATTGTGTCGTTGCGACACGTGTAGGCAATTTATTAAATTCGAAATTCTTCAAGGATTTTAGCACATATACGGTACGAAAATATTTCTGCTAAACCGGATTTTGGCAAGGATATTCGTTTAGGTATTTAGTGTACGCTACCCATCACTATAATAACCTGATCTATAAGACCAGTTATTGATAATATAAGCGATTATTGTATTACATATCATGACCTTTAACTCCAAAGTGTCCAGCACAGTTCTTCCTTAAAAATGAAAGAATGTCACTATAGCGGGGGCCCACGGGCTCATATACAACGCTAAGAAGAGTGAGATTTCTGAGAGTCTTCAAAGCTGGTACCAAATGTTACCCTTTTGTACCGCCGGTGACATTGCGCGGACCTCCTCTAAAACAAGTTAAAGCGTTTAAGTATTTGGGCCATTGAGTTACCGAGGACCTCAAGGATGATATGGACATCATGAGGGAGCGTAGGGCGCTGGCTGTTCGATGCAACATGTTGGCCCGTATATTTGCAAAATGTACACATGAAGTTAAGGTAACGCTGTTCAAAGCATACTGTCAATCCTTATACACATGCAGTCTATGGGTCAACTATACGCAGAAATCATACGGCGCCCTCCGCGTCCAATATAACGATGCGCTCAGGGTATTGTTGCGTATGCCTAGATATTGCAGTGCATCCGCAATGTTTGCGGAGGTGCGAGCTGATGGTTTCCAAGCTGTGATGCGAAAGCGCTGCGCCTCCACGAGGTCACGTGTGCGTGCATCGCGCAACTCCATCCCGAGTGTTATCGCACACCACTGGAACTCGCCGTTCCTGCTTCACTGTAGTCACCTGCATGCTTCTATCAGGTCACACACTTGCCCCTGACATGCAAAATATTGTACTTGACATTAAATAGAACATTTCTTTATTTGTATTGACTTTATGTTACATTAAATACTAACCTTACTAACATAACAACTCTAAGCAAAATTGTTACTAACACCACTACTAACAATAGTTATTTGTTGTACGTGAGTGCAAAGTTGTTTTTTAACCGCGTGCTCAATTTTGATGACCGAGCTAGCGAAGGATTCTAAAATTGAATCACGAGCGTAGCGAGTGATTCAAAAATTAGAATCCTGAGCGATAGCGAGGGAATCAAAAGAGCACAAGGTGACAAATCTTTGCACTCGAGTGCAACACGTAACTTTTCATCCCCCCCAACGAGGAAATTGCAAAATACAAAACAAAATACAATCACAACGGTTTCTGTTTTCACCCAGAAACTTCCACAACATTCACACCCGCAATACACACCCATCCACTCAGACACACCCAAAAAACACCCATTCACCCAGAAACACCCACAAAACACCCATTCACCCAGAAAAATCCACAAAACACCCATTCACCCAGAAACACCCATAAAACACCCATTTACCCAGAAACACCCAAAAAACACCCATTCACCCAGAAACACACACAAAACATCCATTCACCCAGAAACACCCATTCACTCAGAAACACCCACAAAATACACATTCACCCAGAAACACCCATTCACCGAGAAACACCCACAAAACACCGATTAACCCAGAAACACCCAAAAAACACACATTCACCCAGAAACACCTACAAAACACCCAATCGCACCCAAAAAACACTCAATCACCCAGAAACACCCACAATTCTCACCCATTCACCCAGACACACCCACAAAACACCCATTCACCTAGACACACCCTCAAAACACCCATTCACCCAGACACACCTCCAACAGCCACCCATCCACCCAGCCACACCCGCAACATTCATCCAGACACACCTGTATGTACCTAATAAAAATTACCGTCCCTAATAGAGTTCCGAGACGGTCAATCAGCTTGAGTCAAGCACGTTGATTTTCTGTATGTTTTTGTTCCGTTGCTAGCGTAAACAAATCAAACAGACCTAAAAAGCTTTTAAATGCTTGACTCAAGCATCAAGCAAGCGTTATAGACGATCAAAATGTTTAAAGCTAGATTGACGCCAAGCTGATTGACCGTCACGGAACTCCTAGGTTTTAACAAATTTATGACGTGAAAAGAAAATGGCGCGCGCAAAGCAAATTACAAAAAAGTACACCAAGAAGGTTCCGAGTCTGAGTTTTTAACAAATTAAAATAGGTTGTATGACAATTTCGGCACCATGGAGGTAGAAATAAATATGTATAATGATGTTTTGAATTCACAAACTCATTGCACACGATGTTCTAAATTCAAATTTACTTTAACCTCTAGAGGATAAAAACGGCTTTTGCACTCAGATATCGAAGAGCAAAAACGCCTTTTCCGAGATGGTGGGATGAAAATTAATTTATATATTTAATTGTAATTAATTAATGTTTAATTTTAATACTATTTATTGTTAATGTTGTTTTTATTTTAATTAACGAGGTTTTTTTACCACATAGAGCACTTTGTAATACAGAACAGACCAATGTAGAACCTATAAACACTGATTCCCTTTCAAGACTCTTCTTAACGCAGTTACTGCTACCAAAACTTCCTCGCCTTCCAGACAAACCAGTACCTACGAGCTTCTTGACAATTTATTTAAGCACTCCCACGTTTTATGATCTCACTGCATTCTTCGCACCTGGTCGCTGTTTGCTGCGAACTATTTTTATTAGCCGACAACGCCTAATATTTGGAAGCAAGTAATTTACATTAATAAACAAGGCTTAAACATTAATACAGATTACGCGAATGGCATATGGAAACATAAACCTATAAGCTACCTACTTAATTCTGAAATGTTAGTATTCCATTTTTAGCGTTTCTGAGTTTATTTGTTGACTCTAGATAATATAATCTCCAGAGTTGAGTCCCCTATAATATTTATCAAGGAATCATAACATTCAACAAGGTAGGTACTTGACTGTCCTGTTTCGCAATTTCTTGGTAAAGCTTTTTATATTGATAAGTTAATCTATTTTTTTTAACATAAAGTAATGCTCTATCTGGTTATTTTATCCATCAAATGCTGGGGTTTAAGTAAATTTATAATAGTATTATTAATTTTGATTTTAATTTCACAAGAAACATATTTTAAGTGTTAAGTCAAGATTACTCAACTCAAGATAGCTCAACTTGAAGGCCAAAGCTTATGTGTAAATAAATTTATCAATTAGTACGATTATTTCTTACTTAAACATCGTTTTCGTGATCTGACTCCGAGTTACACAAACGCACGACGACCATAAAAGGTCAGCATAAATAAATGCCAAACGTATTCCAAGACGATAGTGACACTTCAGTGGCTATTCTCATAAGTCTTTGCAGTAACCTGTACACTGAACGGTAACCATGTGTCTAAACTACTATCCTCAGCGGTAAAGAACCAGTGGTCACTAAACTAGTTCAACGACCCGTGTAGTTTCTAGCTCCGATAGTAGCGAGGGTTTCGAAACCTCGCGCAACTATTTCTAATCTAGCTTGTATCTATTTTAATTAGCCAAGCATTGAAGTCTAACACTGCATTCCAGTCACAATTCGGTTACTTACCACGTCTACTATTGTTATACATACCTACGAGAGTATCACACAAACGACCTCAAAACGGAATTCGACCTAGCCGAGCGTAATCTAGCGTAATGCAAGTCGAATCGAAACGCGAAAGTTTACGTTACCACACGTCGCAATGTAATAAGCTTTAAAAGTTTACGAGTAGAGTCTATAATCGCTCAGCGTTGGTGGGGACACGTGCGGAATGGAGGTATTAATGGAGTCAGGGGCTTGATAACAAAGCGTTCCAGCGCTGTAGAACTGTGTATAGTTTACGGACCGGTTTGTGACAGGGCGTTTCGCTGCAGCGCTATATCGCTGCCGGTGTATTTCTACTGCGATGACTCAAGCCTCGGTGTAAACAGTATGCGGGACGATGAGTCACCGTTTTACACATTCGCGTACAGCGTTTGAGTAGTGTTGTCAGTCTACAGTTGGGCTCAAGCAAGCGAACGGTCCTAGGCGTTCATATCGCAGGTATATCTGCCAAACGCCTAGATATACAAGAATTGATCGGACAAACTATTCCATAATAAACGTTTAGTGTAAGAACAAGTTTCTGTGAAAGTGTATTTCTAATTTACCAGTGTGCGTGCTAGTGAAACGATCGATAGTCGGTGATCGTACTGTGCTATTTGTGGATTCCTTACATACTATTGGATTTGTGTTAAGGTGGATAAACGACACGAAAATGCCGTCAAATAAGAAACTTATGTCTAAAATGCGACAGATATTCCAATGGATTCTTGTGGCTCATGTGGTAAGATATTACCTATTGATTCTTAGTAGAAAATTTTATTTGTACCTTTTGGTGTGCCTATTGATTTTTAAACCTAATAGACATTCTAACAATAGCTTTGTTACTAAATCTTGCTGAGATCCCCAGGCCAGAACATTCAGTAAGAATATAGCAACAACTGCTCCTAGTACTATGTACTAATGAAAGTATGCAATTAAAATGTAGTTTAAGCTGCAGAAATAAATAATTGTTGACGTGATCAGAATATGCAAACAAATATTTAAATAAAACTAAACTTAAATCGTCTACTATCGTAGTATCACAATTTTCAACTATGCATGTATTAGTAATATTCATTACTAACATAGTTAACTCGAACTCACACTCACCAAGAATGAATTAATCTTATGCTCATGAATGATAGAAGGTAAATCTAAAACGAACAGTCCAGTGGATATTGATTAGGAGCCCCAAGCGATCCGGAGGGTTGACTTAACTCTGTTACAAGTTCAGAGAGCAAAGTTTACTCCCCATCATTTGGCGCAATCTTTTGTCTGTTTCCAACTTTACAGAAAAATATCCTGGAAGGAATAAAGCAGAAGGCAATTCATCTATGCACCGAAGATGTTTTGCTTTTACGCTTACAAGAACCCACACAATGTTATCTTTGACAAAATCAGTACAACCATTGAAATCACACCAGTTCATCTTTAGTGAGCACTCTTCACACTTCCAAAGATTTATCTTCAACTCATCCGGTCTGCCTTTGAGTTTATTCAAACCTCCCGCCTCTCCATGTTCCGGATGCTGACAGAGCTTCAACAAAGGAAGCAAATTTGATCTGTGACTGTTAGGCTGTGACCCTTCACAACAATATAGCTCCATTGTTATACAATCTATTCATAAACTTTGCTTAGCAACAAAAGTCATAAGCGAATCTTTTCATCTATACAAACCAGTTAATTAGCAAACAAACTGTTAAACCGATTTCTACAATACTTGCAAAGTGAAATTAAGTAGGTATTATTTCAAGTATTTTCGCTATCTAAGTAAAAGGACTAGAGCCGGTGACCTCGCCAAGGAGGTGTTGGAAATTTCTTCCATAATTGCTCCCTTGAAACATTTGTAAGGGTCTACTCAAGAGACCCTCGGCCCTGTGGGCGATTCGGACTGGCATCTAAGTAATTAAGCTTATTTCCTTCACTTGTTTTGTCATTTGCAACAATGGTCTCCTCATCTTGAGACCTCTTTGCGTAAACAGCACGTATTCTGTTTAGAACTTTTGATTAACGCACTGCTTTATATAAATACACACTTAAATTTACTTTGTGCCAAACTGATGACTCAAATATAATGAAACGGAATGACATTCAAAATACAACTACAGTCTGTGGCCTGAAATAAATATTCTAAATATACAGAAGTCCCGTTTACAAATGTGATTAATCATTATGAAAAAATCCATGAAATGGCCCGAACGTATACAGTTAGACTAGACACACAAGAGACAGGGCTTCGCGCCAACAAGCACAGAATAATTGAAAAGCACGTTCAAATCCTATGAGAGGGAAAGAATAAAACTGAATCTGTTTAATTCAGTTGTTCGGGAACTGTTTGCGGTCTACGGTTTACAGAACGTGACCAGACAGAGGTTGTGAACAGGAATGACCGTGGCTACTGTCCACAGAAATACTAACGAACTCACTTCACAACTATGGAGCTTATGATACAAAGTTAAATTGAAACCGTAACAGTAGCTGCAACCATTCCATAAAACAAAACTCTATCATTTACCATTTTATGAAACTGCAGAGGACATTCACTCGGCAGGTTAATTGTAGTTTGTCTATGTAAGTTTATTACAATTGAAGCATTATGTGCCGACTTTGTTATTGTAAACAAAACAGACACCGCGCATATGTTTGGGTGACTCACTTGTCTTCAGGACTGGCTGCTCTAAGATCACAACAACGCGTAGTTATAAATTATATCACAAAAAATGTTTACCCGATAGATTGTAAAGCGGTTACTCAACATGGAACTTCCCGTGTTTACCAAATATGAATTGATAACAAGATTAAAGAGTGTCGTTACAAATCGTATTGTAGTATGTGAATCACGTGGGTAAGACAAAACGTTTAACGTGCTATTTATATGCAAGTCTGTTAAAAACTATGTTCATAATTGCAACTTATTACGGCAGTGCATCTGCCCGTATTAAAATTCTGCACTGGCTTAAAATTGTGTTCAACAGGAATCGTAACTTTTGAATGTGCATTTTTTGCTAAAAACCAACGATCTATGTAAAGAGGGCCGCAGCTGCGACTGTCATGTGGCACTAATGCTAGCTATTTCGGTTCGTGCTATAGGAGGCGTGTCTCCGGTATTTATACCCGGTGAGTCACCACCCGTCTGAAAGCTGCGTCTTGTCCCACATCCTCCAGTATTACTCACACGGGTGAACCCGGAATTGTTTGTAGTCGGCATTTTCTGTTTCGAGGTCGTATGAGGTTAATTTGTCAGTAAATATCGCGATAAGAACACCGGTTTGCGACAACAGCTGAATGGACACTCCGTAGGTCTCTTACGTTGCGTATACAAAAATTTCTCTCCGTTGAAAACCTGTACATTATTTAGTACCCGTGCAAACATGAACTCGCTTTATAGACACGTGACAAGTGAGTGAAAGTCTTTGCAGAATCAACATAATGAAAGTTTATTTTGGGACTGCGTAGGATTTCTTTTTCCTATCTTAGGTGTTATAATCCTCTTACAAACAGTGATTTTTTAAAGAGCAAAAGCAGCACTTGACAGCTTTTTGTTCACTCTTATCGTCAGAGGGCTTAGTTTCCTTCAAATTAGATGAGTCATGCTCATCAAAGCACTTTTGGTACGGGATAAGTAGCAGTTTGAAATCAAATACACATATCGCTATTCCTGGTACAGCATTCCAAGATACTTATTCATCTCCAGGATATCTATCCGCATTTAGTTTTTAAGCTCTATTAAAGTTTATTGGACGCGGTCTCGGCTGCTTGATTGATGTATGTACCTACGTTATTTCCTCGTATGGTCGACGTCGATAATGCCCGAACAAGGTCCATATTGTTTTGTCCGCTTCCTTCCTAGGTATAAAGCGATTTCGCACGATTTCCGGAACACGTGTTTTATATAGCCGGTCGCATTTAAAACGCCAGTTCGTATTCTTGTTTAAATATTTAACATTTGCCTTTTTACTTTATCATACAGGCTATATAGATAAGAAAAATCCTGTGCCGATCTTCAGAATGGATTCATACATTCGTGACTAAAAGAAAAAAAAATCGTTATTCATGAGTATCGTATGGCAGATAAAATACAGTAAAGTGGATCACGTCACAAATAGTCTTGATATCGGAATATTTAATCGATCCATTTAATATGAGTATCAAATTAGCTCAAAATGCTGCAGACAATAACAATATTCTCAAAATTAAGCAACATGCAATCATGCATGCAACTATAACAGTGAAACAGTATTTCAATTGGTAACGTGGATGTAATTACAGATAACAAAGCTACCATTTCAAACTATGCAATAGGAGTACATAAATTGCAGGAAGTGAGCTGTTGACTACTATTCCCCCATTACCCTATCCAATTGATGAATGGTCGCCCGTGAGCATGTGTGCTTGAGCAGAATTCAATTTGATCCCTTTCAAAGCTAACCCTTACGGCTGGATGGCAGCATTGATTTGAATCAGTAAATAAAACTAGACAAAGAGATCTGGACAATTTCTACTCAGAATTATATCCGAGAGTAGGTACTTGAAAATGTTAAGAAGTTATCGATAAGTTACGCAGAATAATTACAATGCATTTATTGAACTTTGATATAGGTACAGCTCGATTCAACTTTGAATAGTTAACTATTTTTTGTCAAATAGGTACTTCATATATGTAGGAACAGTTTCAAGTTTAGTCGGGAAGTACGTCGAATTGGTTTTGATAATGTTCGATATCAAAATGTATTTATTGCATCGTCACATTACATTAAAATAGGCAGGTGTTACTAAATAAATAGGTATACATGTTACCACAATCCCAAATAAGTTAAGTTTGATTATCATTTGAAGACACAAAAGACTGCTCTGAAGAACCCGGTGTGCTGAAAGGACTGAAATCCAAAGAAACAAATACCATAACGATCGCCAAACCCAAAAACGTTATTCTGTTTTGTACTCCAAGTAATTAACGAACACAGCAAAATATGCAAACGAAGTGCTGAAATCTGTGTAGACGTCGCGAATCAAAACGGGGGTTGCATGGTCGACGTTTAATTATGTAAATATATTTTCATATAGTACAGCAAGGAATCATTAAACAATGCGTCAGATGAAGCTTACCCTTCTATGGAAGTTTGAATAAAGAGCAACCCTGAGGGCAGGCCGGAACGTCGTCCCTTTATTTTTATTTTTTGAGTTATGTCTTTTATGCCATTCACCAAGTTTTGCTGCCTATTGTTCGGTCAGTCTCGTAAGCTTTAAAATACATCCCTCTATATGTGTTAGCATGATTTTATAAATAACGACCAAAATGTACCTTTACTAAGATTGATCTCCGGGATGGAACTTGATTTTTATACAGCTTGCATCTCGTACGCTTGAATCACGCTATGAGTAATGGCTTTACAATAAGCGATTTGGCAATACTCATAAATCTTAATGAGGCTGAATGCAAAAGGTATTCGTTTCGTCACAAAACAAACCTCTTGCGCAAAATGTTACGTCAACGCGACATGCGTATGGTGAGTTTTACGTAAACAACACTCGAGCTTGAATCCTTTGAGCTTCGAGTAATTTAACCCTTAATGAGAGCCGTCGCAAAGGCCCTTCGTGTCCGGAGGCGCGGAAGCGGCATCTCATCGCCAACTCTAATGGGCCTAAACCACCCTCGGGTTAAATAGATATCATCTTAATAAGTAGTCTAGAAAAACATACGAGGGGTTCCATTAAAAATACTAATTGTCTTAACGTTACGCTTACACTAATTGATATTAATAACGCGTATTACATTTGGTTTCAGAATAATTCAATACTTGCTTAGAAATAATAAGAAGAAAACGTATCCTATCAGTTTTGTCGTCTGATTAAGTATCAGAGATTGGGAAGCATTACATCACATGCATATTGATAACGTCATTGGGCGCAAATTAATTTGACAATATAAGTATACAATAGTACTGCTATCTTTGTTCAAACTTTATTTTGGAGAAAGGGAAGCATTTACTCATCGAGCCAAGAAATATCTCAAATAATCCCAGTGTATGCAATAAAAATTTGTCGTCTCGCCTGAACTAAATTTGGCGGGTCCCTCGAAATGTTATCACCTCATCTTATCGTTGATACAGGCACTATATCTCATAATATTCTTTATATCCATCCCCATAAACAGAAACGGTCGTGGTAATGACGACCGTCAGGGGAGAGGACGCCTAACCGCCTGTTACGTTCTCCGGGTATGTGACCGCTGCATTTTATTACCACTTTACTTCGCCACATAATCGACCTTCTTGATAAAGGACTTCTTTTCTTATAGACGATTAGTGTTAGGAAACCTCACTCACACAAAAACCTTTTTTGTGTGCTATTGTGAATTTTATAAAGAAATGTACTTTTTGACTTTTAAGATTTATGTCATTACAGAAAAAACTTAAATATAGTTTAGCTTGGATTTTGTATTAAGGTTGTTTAATTTGGTATATTATATTCTACAATAGTTTTAAAGCTTTAACGTCTCCCAGCAGACCTAGGATAAACAACATCTGGCGACCGTGACTATAAATAAGTAGTTGTTTTTAGGAGTTTTTGCTGGATTATGGAGTCGTTGAAAAAAGCTAGATCTATTTTTCGTAGAATATTTACCGTAACATACAAAAAGCTATGCGGTACCGAAGATGTGGGAGAGATCGAGGTATGTCTCAATGGTTTAATAGATAATATGGCAAAAATAAAACAGTACGATGAGAAAATTTTTGAGCAAATGCTTGATGATGGTGCGGATGAGGAAACTTTAACTGAAGAACAGATGAAAGTACAAGAGTATGCTGATACTTTATGCAAAGCTAAGTTACGCCACTCACGAGCTCTTAAGCAGGATTCATCCCATAGTGAAGACACTACGGTAAACTGTATCAATCGTGGAGAAAGGAAATTTAAGTTACCTTATATTGAGCTTCCAAAGTTCAATGGCGATATAAGGGGATGGCTTAGTTTCTGGAGCCAATTCCAGAAGATACACGGCGATCCTGATCTTCCTAATGAAGACAAATTCCACTACCTCATCCAAAGTATGATTCCAGGATCGAGACCTAGTGATTTGGTAAACAGTTTCCCACCTACTGCAGAGAACTATGACAAAGCCATAGATAGTCTGAAGAATCGTTTCGGAAACAAAGATTTGTTAGTTGAAGTGTACGTCAGAGAATTACTGCAACTAGTTATAACTAACATGAATAATTCAACCAACAAGAACTTTCAGATATCGCAACTATATGATAAGTTAGAATCTCATTTGAGAGCTCTAGAGTCCCTGAATGTTTCAAAAGAATCCTGCACACCCATGCTATTTCCTTTGGTTGAGTCATCACTTCCGGAAGATCTTCTTCGAGTCTGGCAGAGACACGGGAACACTACAGATGTTGACCCAAAGAATCGTCTCACAAAGTTGATGGACTTTTTGAAGGGGGAAGCTGAGAACGAGGAAAGAGTGTCATTGGCTTTAAAAGGATTCACGTTGGGCAAAGAGAGACCAGAGACTAAAAAACCTACCTCATCGCGAAAAGACGAGAATTCAGACCAAGTGCCAACGGCTGCAAATCTTTTGGTTGCGAAGGCTGAGTTAAAGTGTTTATTCTGCGACGGCAAACACGAAAGCTCCAAATGTTATAAGGCCAAGAAACAGTCGATTGAAGAGCGTCATCGAATCATCAAAGGTAGGGCGTGTACTCGCTGTCTAAAAGTCGGACATGGTTACTGGAACTGTTGGACCAAGGTAAAATGTGAAGAATGTGGCAAAAGACATATCACCATTATGTGCAGAGGAGACCCACAGAAAACTGCTACGACTTCTCAAGAGGTTACCAAAACTCTAGCTGGCATATCCGTGAACCAAGATGTTTACCTACAGACGTTAAGAATTGAGCTCAATTATAAAGGAACAACCAAAATTGTTCGAGCGGTACTTGATTCTGGGTCACAGTATTCATATATTTTGAAATCTTTATCTAAAGAAATGCAATATGAAGCAGTAAGTAAACACACTATGCAACACGGACTGTTCGGTGGTTCAACCTCTTTCCCAGAAACACACCAGAAATTTTCTATATCTGTCAAAAACTTGCAGTCAAGATGTTCTATCGAAATTGACGTATTTGACAAGGATGTCATTTGCACAAATATTCCGACAATTTCAGATAAAGTTTACAATGATATTACGAGTCGATATAAGAAAATTTTCTTAACAGATACTGGAGATGTCCAACCTATATCTATTTTGATTGGAGCGGATATGTTGCCACGGTTATTAAAAGGTACAATTGTAGTTTTGTCGAAAGATACTATTGCTACAGAGACGCATTTAGGGTGGACGTTAATTGGTCGGAAAAGTGAAGAGATTACGAGAGACAGCGCTTTATTTGTAATTTCACTCTATGTACAACAGGCTAGTGTGGCGGATTTGTGGAGACTCGATGCACTCGGCATTACCGACCCCATTGAGATGGAAACGAAAGATATGCACATGAGGGATATCGAGGAAGCGTTTGTGAATAGTACCATCATGAACGATCATGGTCGTTACGAGATATCGTTACCATGGAGACAAAATCATCCACCCTTGATTAAAAATCGTGAACTATGTTTCCAACGACTTAAAAAGGTAACGGAGAAATTACATCATGACAACTATTTTGACGCATACAACCAAGTGTTCGTCGAGTGGTTGAGTGAAGGTATAATTGAGAAGGTTCCAAGGAGTAAGTGTGATGAATTTTCTTATTATCTTCCCCATAGACCAGTCATAAAATTATCTAGCAGCACCACTCCTATCCGACCCGTGTTTGACGCATCTGCTCATGTCAAGAACAGCCCTTCTCTAAATCAGTGTTTAGAGACCGGCCCTAATTTAATTGAACTTATACCCAAAATGATTTTACGTTTCCGAGAAAAAAAAATAGGGGTAATTTCTGATATACGGAAGGCCTTTCTAATGATTAGTATTTGTCCTAACGACCGCGATTTTTTACGATTTCTTTGGTGGGATATTAATAACCCTAACTGTTTACAGATTTATCGTCATACTAGAGTCGTATTTGGATTGACTTGTAGTCCTTTTTTACTTGGAGCTACTATTAGATTACATTTAGAGAGAGCTCTAAAATCGGCCAATACGCCTATAGAGAAACAAGTTATCGGTAAGTTACAACTGTCTTATTATGTTGACAATTGCGTGACTAGTGTTGACAATGAAGCTAGTTTATCCGTGTTTCGCGATACTGCGATCAATATTATGGCTTCGGGTGGTTTTGATTTACGTAGCTGGGAGTACAGTGGTCAAAATGAGGGCACTCAACAATCTTCAGTTTTAGGTATGACATGGGACAAAATAAATGATACTTTTTCATTGAAGGATGTTCCTCAGGATGCATTACCCAACCTTGTTACGAAAAGGTTTATATTGTCTACAAGCCATAAAATTTTCGATTGTTTAGGTATGGTGTGTCCCGTGTTAGTGTTTCCCAAATTACTTTTGAGAAAATTGAGTACAACTCATCAATGGGATACGATAGTCAAGGAGACAGATCACAAAGCTTTTGCTGATTGGTATTCGCAACTATATATGTTGAAAGACATCAAAATACCAAGATGGATGTTCGAAAGTCCTAACATTAATGCTGACATTTCTTTTCATGTGTTTGTAGATGCTAGTTTAGCAGCATATGCGGCTGTCGTTTTTGCGAGAATAGAAAGTGCAGATAAAGTGACAGTACGTTTCATTCAAGCTAAGTCGAGGGTGGCCCCAACAACCAAAACATCAATGCCACGCTTGGAATTGCTCGCTGCGTCAATTGGAGCTAGACTTTTGCATTCAATAACTAGTGCATTGACATATGAGGGTAAATATTCGACTTTTTACTGGACTGATTCTTCTACGGTTTTGTCATGGATAAGGCGTGATTGGCAGTGGCGGGTCTTTGTCCAAAACAGA
This sequence comes from Cataclysta lemnata, assembly GCA_963931975.1. Lineage (NCBI taxonomy): Eukaryota > Metazoa > Arthropoda > Insecta > Lepidoptera > Crambidae > Cataclysta > Cataclysta lemnata. The sequence goes on along the minus strand of OZ008353.1, from coordinate 7,851,804 downwards.
GTAAAAGAAATAAGAAAGCTATCGCAATCTGATCAGTGGCGTTTTATCCCAGGAGAAATAAATCCAGCAGATTTACCGTCAAGAGGTTGTGATGCGAAACATTTTATGCAGTCTAAGTGGATTGATGGTCCCGACTGGCTTAAACTCAAACCTGACGACTGGCCAGTGAAATTGGAGTCATCAGTAAATGAGTCTGAAGTGTTGAAAGAGAGGAAGAAATCAGGTATGGAGGATTACTCAGTAATAGACGACGTTGCGCTGGTTGTTCAAGATGTATCGTCACCACTGACACGATGTTGGTACACTCGCTACTTCTCCAAGTACAATAAGTTAGTTCGAATGTTTAGTTGGATCAAGCGATTTATATGTAATTGTCGTTCAAAGAGCTTTATCCGCACTAGAAATAAAGCCAGACAAGATATTTCTCATGAAGAATATCTAGATGCGGAATATAGTTTGTTAAGAATATGTCAAAGTGATACCTTTTCTGGACCTAGTGACCCTAAATTATCAAACTTTAATGTCCAATTAGATGACAAAGGTATAATGAGGATTCAAACTCCGCTCATTTGTAAATTGGATGAATATTCGTTTAGATACCCCATTGTATTAGATTCTAGGCACGAATTAGTCACTCGACTTATACTATATGAACACTATAAAAATAAGCATGCAGGTGTACAGACTCTGTTGAATATATTACGCCAAAAATACTGGTTACTACGAGGCAGACAAGCGACGCGTAAAACACTTAATACTTGTGTAATCTGTAAAAGATATAGCAGTAAAAGCTTTGAGGAGACTTCGCCAGCTCTACCTCCAAATAGAGTGAACACAGTGGGAGTTTTTCAAGTTGTTGGTGTGGATTACGCAGGACCTCTATATTTGAAGGACAAGTCGAAGGTGTGGATATGTTTATTTACCTGTGCCGTTTACCGGGCAGTGCACTTAGAACTTGCATCTTCGCTTTCAGCGGATAATTTTTTACAAGCATTTCGTCGTTTTGTCTCCCGGAGAGGTACTCCGTCCGTAGTTTATAGTGACAATGGCTCAAATTTTGTCTCCGCCAGCAAGTTCCTTCCTGATTTACAATGGCATTTTAATGTACCAAGCGCTCCTTGGTGGGGTGGCTTCTTTGAACGCCTTATAAGGGTAGTTAAGGATTTGTTACGCAAGGTTTTAAGAAAATCTTCTGTCAATTACGAGGAGATGTTGACAGTGTTATATGAGTGCGAAGCTCTGACAAACTCAAGGCCTATCACGTATTTAGGTGAAGATCCCCGAGAGCCTAGTCCACTAACTCCGTCTTCATTTCTACATTTTGCGAAGGAAGATGTCAAATATGATTTGAACACTATCAATGAGCAAGACATAGGGAAGAGTTACCGACGTCTTCAGCAACTCAAAGAAAGTTTGAAGAAGAGATTTAGGGATGAATATTTAGGTGCACTTCAGAACCACCCGAACATAAATATTCGTTTGCGTGAAATTCAAGTAGGCGATGTAGTTTTAGTAGGTAATGAAGATAAAAGGATTCAATGGCCTTTGGCAAAGATTTTAGAGCTCATACCGGGTAGAGATGGAAAGGTTAGAGTGGTTAAACTACAAACGGCTAGGGGTGTGCTGGCTCGTCCAATTCAAAGGATATATCCGCTTGAACTTTCTAGGGGTGGAGGATGTTAGGAAACCTCACTCACACAAAAACCTTTTTTGTGTGCTATTGTGAATTTTATAAAGAAATGTACTTTTTGACTTTTAAGATTTATGTCATTACAGAAAAAACTTAAATATAGTTTAGCTTGGATTTTGTATTAAGGTTGTTTAATTTGGTATATTATATTCTACAATAGTTTTAAAGCTTTAACGTCTCCCAGCAGACCTAGGATAAACAACAATTAGTATGCGGCGTTGTTTTCGGCCAGTTCTTTCCATTCCAAATCCACAAACTACAACAAGTGCCAGTGAATGATGATAAAGCAACTATAACTAGTAATCGAACCGATACAAATCATTTGCGTCATTAATGCAGTTACATAATAGAAATGTTATGTAAACTGATTTGTTATACAATGCTGGTTAGATATAACCTACAGGTTATTGGTTTACTAATACCAAAGTTAGAACGTTTATTTTGTATCTAGTAACTAGAGCAGCACTTTAAGTCCAACTTCATAGTTTACAGTATACATACAGATGTAAACTTAAGCAATATTGAGTAGCATAACGTTTAGTACTATGATCATAATGTTGAGCTACGATAAATCAGAATCAGAACAATGTTATCAATTCTTACACCTCCATTAACCAGTATGAAATTGTAAGTAAACAGAAAAACTGCAAAGTAAACCTGTTAACTATTTAAAATATAAGCGACATGTTATCGCAGTAAAAATAGAATGCAGGACTGTGAATACTTGTTTAGCTTTTCTCGGGAGTTAAGTGACTAACTTTCATCTATTTTTGTCGTAGGTTGAATTCGTAGAAGCGTACTGCACTCCACGTGACACAGAGCGCCGATCGCCACAGCGCAGCCGCCGATCTCGCGAGCAACGCCGCTCTCCAGACTCATCCAAATGGCGATACGAGTCCCGGCGGGCCTACGACTTTGACTCATGCCGTCGCCCCTACGACTACGAGTCGAAGAGACACTACGGTCGTGACTTCGACGGCGACTCAGGTCGCAAAGTAGAGTTCGACGCCGAGTCGGCCAGGCGTCGAGCGGATTACGAGTCCGCTAGGAGGACAGACTTTGATTTGTCTGCGCCAGGGGTGTCTAGAAGGAGTCCAGAGAGCGCTCCTGAGGGTTCAGTTGAGTCACCCCCTGAGCCCGCCCCGTCAGCGCCCTTGAGGCACGAGAGGCAGTCCCGACACCGGTCCCAACTTTATTACGAATCCGGTAAGTTGACTTTGGAAGATGTTAAATAATGTAGGTAAAATGATGTTAAATTACTGAAATTATTATTTAATTCAACAAAAACTGTGTTTTCGGATGCATTGTTTCAAGTATGAAAATACTGTGTTATTGAAAATTGTTTAATAATATCGCTAGGTAGGTACTATACTAGCGTTAAATTACCGCGAGTGCCTATTCATTCGAAAATGAAATTGGAATCTATTTCCGGCGCGATAACGCTTACCAAAGCAAACCATATCACCGTGGAATAAATATTCGATGTTGCTAAATATGGAAATGGGCCTAATGAACGTTATCCCGTTCCGATAACATTTGAACGTGGAACGTAAACCGAATGATACAGGCCAATAATGAAGCACAGTTGGCGGTAATTTCATTTGGCATTGATTGTGTGATAACAAATTAAAAGTCTACTCCGCAAAAGAATGTTAGAGAACTGCAGCAGGCGCTCCTTGTCTGGTGCAATTAAATCTAATATACTACAAACTATTTAATTATCATTTACTACTACTGACGTGGCAAGATTTTTAATAAAGCTTCCGCATTCGGTCGTGAGTAATTCGTTCCCATTTTTTTAGTCGCCGGATACTTTTCGTGCAGGCTTATCCTTAAGAACCCTATATCCTAGCTCATCTCGAGTTTCCGTAGACAATAGGCCCTTTCTTCTAGCTTAACAATCGCGGTGGGGCCTAGTTAAAGCATTGTTTTGGTAGTATAATCCTGGCCGTCGAGTTTTTGTCCTGGTAGCTTGAAATATTTGAACAAGTTTCGCTAAAATCAGCTTATATTTCAAATTGGAATAAGGTAGTTAACAACCCGAATACTGCTAATTTAAATGCTTTCTTTATTAAATACACAGCTACGTTTAATGAAAACTGAAACGTAGGGAGTAATAAAAGGTCTTAGCAACAACTCTGTTTTTGCTAGTATAGCATTTTTTTCTATCCAGGGACACTCAGACGGTTAATGCGAACCGAGCTAGTATCGGAACAACAATGGCGTTTTTAATCAGGCCTTTTGTCATTTGCTCGTCCGTCTAGACCGAGAAAATATCCGAGTTAATAAGCTGAGTCTGTTGATTGCCTTGCTGTGTTAATGACTTGTAAGTACTATTAGACACGGACGCGGAATCTATACAAAAGCAATCGTGAACAAAATGTAGAATAAAGCCACATAAAAGTAGTTAGTTTCAGAATCAGAATCAGAAAAAAAATATCGATTCAATATGAATGGGAATGTCACCAATGGAATTGATTTTATAGCTTTGCATGTGTACCTACAGTGAAGCGATTGAAAGACATTTAACACGTTAATCGTGGCAATTTAACAAATTTCGCGTCGCTGGTCATCCACGCGGAAATGCAATTACTACACGTAATGACGTCACTTACTCCCCTTGCCACCCCACTCTGAGTGCTAATAGACAATTTGCCCAGTTTTTGAAGCCGTTTTGTTCGAGTGACGCAGTAGTCATGTCGAACTGGCAATTTTGCACATACCTACACTAAAATGATGTTTCATTGAACGTTGAGTAAAATGTTCTGCATTTCGCTGGCAATATAAAAGGGTTCTTGAGTGGTCCTTTGGCTTAATATAATCCTTAAAAGTGAATTTCGTAATTTAGGTGGGGAAACTTTAAGGTCAACAATAAATGGTGATTAATCGATACACTTTTTATCAATCAATATACTATTGATATGTAAAACGAGATAGTCACAACAAAAATGTACCTACTGCTGTTAGTAAGCACCACAAGTAATATAGTGATAATAAAATAAGTAAATGAAATAGAAAATCAATATAGCACACACAAAGAATGCAAGAGAAATGACAGAATTAAAAAATGAACAACAAAAGAGTTTCAGCGCAGTGAATATACATTTAAAAAGTTTATTGTAAAACGGCAAGGTATAACTTTGTCTATGATTCGTTAGTCTTTCCTATTTTACCACGAGAGTTTTTCTTTATTCCAGACGTTTGATGTTGTGACGGTGCATTCAAAAGGAATCTTTTGTTGTTCAAAGTAAGGGATTCTCATTAGTGTGTTCTTACGTAGCTTGTAACAACATTAGCTTCGTTTGCAAGCTTCAAAGTTCTACTACAGATGAGAGATGAAATGAAATTCTTACTACAGATTGAACTCTTATTACTTTTTTGGGGCTTAATTACATTAGTCCAAGAATAACGAATTTGATAGTCCGTTACTAATCAATCCGTTAATATTATTCCCTATATGAATTCAACTTTAACCGATTTACGATTAAACGAATGAGAAATGACATTATTACACTTCTTAAAATTAAATTAAATTTGAAACACGTCTTTCTGCCGCACTCAGAGACGTCAATTAACTTTAATGAGTATTTAATATCAACAATTTTAATTCAAATCTAGACCATAGACCCGGCAAGAATAGCGACTAGTTTTGAATTGTCATTTTTTGACGTTAAGTGCTCATTAACGTTATTTGACGTCTCTGAGTGCGGCAGTTAAACACTTTTTAGTAATAACAACGAATGTATCTGGAAACTTAGCTTAAGTTTGAAGCAATCAGGATAGCACAATGAAGACAGACTTTCCTAATTTTCTCACCTCGACAGTTTATTTTCAAAAAGAGCTACAATTATTTAGAATAGGACTTAGACAATACTTGAGACATACCTCAGACGGTGGGTCTGTAAAATGGCATTTCGTGTCTAGCTCGTTATCAGCCGCGCATTCTTCACAAAATACTCCAACATCGCGTTAGGACGTGTCTAGAGCTTCACTATTCTGTCAAACAATTGCACGTTCTCACACCAATTTCAAATATTTTATTTTTGTTACAGAATCTTCGTCCGAAGACCGATCCTCATCATCAGAAGAAGAGGAAGACGAATTCGACCTATTTGCAACTGCTCCTTCTTTGCATTCGCCAGACAGTGGACGATCAGATCCTAGATACGCTAACGCACCTAGGCGCAATCCAAGCCCTTACTACTACGGTGACTTGTTTAAAACCGGACCACCACCACCAGCACCGTCCGCTCCTACTGCTTCTACGACTTCATCATCTCGTGGACCCAGATATAGGAAGTCTGCTAGTCTTGACGCCCCACACGTCGCTCCTCGACCAAACCTCCCAAAGCGTTTCTCTGTAGCCGAAGATGGCTTCCGTGAGCTAGAGCGGTCGTCATCTTCGTCCGGTGAGAGCGCGTGGATGCCGCCGAGGCGTCGCGCCCGCGACGCGGCCGGCTGCGCGTGCGCCGCGCCCGAAGATGTAGAGGAGCACCATCCTTCTCGTAGCGTCTTTTACGTGCCGGCGCCGTTGCCTCGCTGGCCGCAAGAGATGACCACCCGACAAATCTATGAAACAGCCTTCGACTCTAAAATTGCACGTTCCGACGATGACTTGGATGATTTTGATAGAGTCAGCAACCATCCAGCCCTTTTACAAGCGGAAGAGCGTAAAGTTATCTCATCTGCATCCTCAGCCTTCGAAGCCGTGGAGCGCAGTGAGCCTGACTATAAAGGGCGCCGTAAGGTGACTATGAAAACAGATAGTGTAAGGCGATCGAAAATTCCAACGATCCGCCAAAAACGAGAAAATGAAAACTCATGCGCGTTATCAGAAGAGTTAGAAAAAGTGCATATCGAAGAAGAAGATCGCACAGCATCTACTTCTCAGCTGCCACTCCGACGATTCACTCCATCACCACCATCGACAGCCCCTTTACCAGCAAAATTTCAAAAAGATGGCTCAGCTATGAATAGCATAAAGAGTGCCCCAAATTTACCTCAGTCACAGCCAGCACATCCGCGTTTGAAAGATTTACGTCTACCAGTAAAATCTTTGCGTGCACGAGAGACTCCAACAAGCAGTGATGTAAGCATTGCTGACGTAAAAGGTTCCGCCTCCACAGAACTTGATATTGGACAAAGACTGAGGGATTCTAGCCGCGAATCCCGGGATGGGGCAGAAGACAGACAATCTAAAGACGGTATTTTTTTAGAGATTAAGGGCCGACCCACTTCCGATTCAGATACACCTGAACTGAATCGTTATTCGGGGCCAAAGGGGGTCGGCCCTATAATGGAATTTAAGGGAAGGCCTGGTGTAGCTCGTCCGCGACGCAAATACTCTAGTACAGAGAGTATGGCTACAAGCAGCAGCGGAGGTAGTATGGAATCGCTTCGAAGCAGCAATAGTGAAGGCGATAGAAGTAGTAGCAGCTCAGAGAGCCGTCATTCTTCGTCACTTAGTTCCCATAGCTCTGATTCGGGAAACGTTCCATTCACAAAATCACATCACATGCAGCTATCGGGGTTTGGACACCACACCGCTAAGTTGCATATCCTAAGCCCAATATCAGACAAATCTTCCCAAGAACCAGCCTCTGAAACATCAGACAATAACAAAAATAACAATTCCCAAAAAGTTTCCCCTGAAGACATAGAAACTGGGAATACGACAGTACAGACCACTGTTGAGATTGTTACTAAGCCGAAACGAAGGGCTTTGCAGAATAGAAATTTGTTGAATCTTACCTTCAGACATTCCACAACAGGTGATGCAGAGATTCAGGGGTCTGACAGTGGAATCTCAATACATTCGAGAGAAGGAGTAGATTCAAGGAATACATTTATCAATTTTAAGAACAGCAACACGGAAGAGGAACGCAAAGACAATGACATTGATATCTCTGACCTACCCTTTGACATGCCTAAACTGAGAAGACGACGCGCTGAAGCAGAAGCCGACTTATCATTGCCATTTGATATGCCAAAACTCCGCAGAAAATTGCGAGGTCAATCATTGCAACTGAACAATGATTTTGGAGGTGTCATGTCTAACGCTTCGTCTAGCCAAAGTGTCCAGAATCTTAATCAAGGTGAGTTATTTTCTATTCAAACGTAACATGTCTATTTAATTAAAAAACTATAACTTGGCTCATACAAAAGAAAATCTCCGAGGGGTCTGTCGATCTAAGTGTATTTTCGGTTCTTCTAATTCGTTGCGATCGCGACCGCATTATGCCGATTAAGACGTATGACTCCAGATTGCACTGAATTCACTGGTCCGATCCGACGCCCTCCCAATATTTAATTTGGCTGAGTGCTCCTCCAGGAAAGTTTTCCTGTACATGTTGCGAGCAATTTGTAACCGTTCACTTGAGTTAAGAGTTCGAAACCTTGGAGGATATGGTGTTTGACGTATAATGAGATGTGGCGTTGCGGCTGCTTGTTTCGGGGAACCTTTCTATTGGCTTTTACTTTTTGGAGTTTTCAAGCGCCGTCAACCTTACTTACTTTACTATGTCCATTAATCTGAGATTTTTATTTGCAGGAAATAAACATCGCTCAAAATTGACATTAAACTTTGACAGCGGCAGCGGAGGCTCTAGTAGCTCAAAGGGATTGCATTTGAATTTGGGCCCTATTGCTCCGCCAAGGGATCTGGTTGATGCCTCTCTCCCACTCGACAGACAAGGGTATGTAAATTTATTGTAGACATTATACTAGCTCTGTGCCTCTTATGTTTTGTACAAATGAAAATAAATTTCTATATATTTATTGCAGGTGGTATCATGGTACTCTGACACGAATTGAAGCTGAGAGTCTACTGAGAGATGCAAATGAAGGAGCTTTCTTAGTCAGGAACAGCGAATCCGCAAAACACGACTATTCTTTGAGCTTGAAGTGAGTTTCCTTCATACTAGTAACTGTAATAAGATGTAGTTTTTTATGAGTACTGCCTTTGATAGGCTTGGTGACTTCTTGACTGAGCTGTTCTTCGTTGCATTACAGATCAACACGTGGATTCATGCACATGCGTATATGCCGTGGCGCTGACGGTTATACTCTGGGAGGTGCTGCAACGGCCTTTCCCACGGTACCGGCCCTAATGAAGCATTATGTCACGGCTCAGAGGCTTCCAGTCAGGGGTGCAGAACATATGGCATTGTCTACTCCCTTGCCGGCAGTGTTACTTTGAATTGGTAACCCCTGAAATCAAACGGAAGAATCATTTGATGAAGGTAGAAACCTGTCGTTGATTTTGGTCACTTGGCTGATCACGCAGGTACAGCAGTCGGAGATGATGTGTTATAATTTGCGACGTTAGCTGTTTATATTGCCACAGAAGTAATTGTATAGCTTTAGTGTATCCAGTGAATAATACCAAAGAGTTAAGAACGCTTAGCGATACCTGCTGGGCTAATCGTATGAACATTTGTGAAGTTAACGCGGTGTGCACGTTCGTTCGTGTTATATTATGCTAGTCCTAACACCGCAGCAACCTGTATAAAGTAACGTATTATTTATTATTCGCGTATAAACTGTAATATTTATTTCACATTGTGTGAATTTGTGTATCTATACGAATACATCTGATTAGTACTTACGCTTCGTATTACTCATTATTTATCAAGGTATCAATATATTAAATTTTAATTAGTGTTTATTAACTGTGTCGCTTGACAATTACATTGATAATTCCGTAATATTTAACGCTGATATGATAATACATGATATTTTACAATAGTAGCAGTATATGAATGGAACATAAACTTTTTGTGTTTTGGTATTTTGCAAATTCTGTGTATCAGTTAAGGCCTAATGCTTATAATAATGGCTAATTATACTGTAGATGTGTAACCGCATATATTGAAGAGATTGATGAGTATTTATGATTAAATCTTTGATTTCGTATAATGTTCGCGTCAGTACTTACTTTAAATGTGACAATGACTACAAGGTCAACGTCTGTTATATTGCAAATGGCTGTATGTATATGGATGTTTATATTACATTTGTTACAGTAATATAACGCGACAGTTGCGATAAATAGAACCTTGGCACGGAATACATAAAGAATATAATTGTAAGGATGAAAATACCTAGTGTGACTCATCCGTTTAGCCGGTCGGTCACGAAAACTGTATCGATTTTAGTACAAATTTGTACGCAAATAACTGTTGTCATAGTATTTGTATCTGTAGTCGAATATTATTAGACATACTTCGTACTTTGCTGTATCCAGCACAATGTAATGATCGTACTAATGAAGTATTTTATATATTCGATTACGTACTTCGTGTTACTATTTTGAATAGTCTGTAGTTTGTAACTCTTTATGTGCAGAAAAGCGTATCTGTAACGTACAATGGCCAACTTTAAATGATTTTAGTGTCTCATGTAATGTTTATTGTGAGGCCAATATTTATTTCTCTTGATTCAAGATTTCAAAACCCCAGTGTAATGGCACATATTATGTAAGATCATAGGTGAAGAAAAGATTTGCACGTGTTATATAACTGTCACATTGACTTATTTATATTTTTTGTTATTTAGACATTAAGTAGATTTGTAAAATGGTATATTGGGGCCCTTGATATATGAAAGTATTTAGAATAGGTTGATCACTTGATATCACTGGTTTTAACATTAGTATTTTACTACAACGACAGAATACTGAATCAAGTGAATGTGTAGCTAGTATAGTTTTCTGTGATTTTGAGTTCGATATAATACAAGCCAAAAATGTTGTGTATAACATACCTGTAAGTTCTTTGTATTTATTGTGAGTTAATAATTTTTAATCCATGTAAACACTTATGTTGTCGAGGGGACAACGCGATCTCAATACAATCTTCCTCGGGATGATTCTGTTACCTTAGACTTATATTATTATTAATTTGTACCTGATTTTAAAATTTTAATGTTGATTGAGATGAGACTTACTTATTAACAGATTTATTTTGTGATTAATTTAGTATCCAGTAGTATTAATGTTTTATCTGTAGACTTGTGAGAGGATGAGTGAATTTCGATGTGACGTCATTTTTATGAACGTAAAACCTAGGTACTTATAATTACTAAATAACCACCGCAAAGCAGCTTACGCAAGCGTGCAACTAATTTTAATATATTTTAATATATAGTTGTAACTTTTAAGTATGAAGTCCTTGAAACATGAAACTTTAATGGCAGACGATTTAATTACTCAGAGAATAAGCAGCTCAGTAACTATAATGCTAAGGACTAATCTCGCTTGTCACTTTCATGTTTCAAAGTCTTTTTCAGTAATGTAGCGAGCCCATAATGGAAAGTAGGTTAACTATACTGGGATGAAATAATTATATTGGAAGTTTTTGAAACGTGTCAAAATTTTTTCAAAAAGATGTAGAAGCGGGTTGGGTGTTAGTTAAAAATTATAGCTTATTAGTAGTTATAATCAATTGTATTTCGAAGGTGTAGTTTGAAATTGATGATGAATAAATTCCTTAAAAAAATGTGATCTTTTATTTACTTATGATGATTAAGAAAGATCTAGTGGATACCATCACCAGCCCTTTAACGTCCCCACCGCTAGGCCTAAAGCACAGGCCTATAGATGAAAGAGTAAACAAATATTTCTTACACTCACACCATTTTCGACTACGCTACACGCTACACGGGCCAGCGTAGTGGAAAATGGTGGATATAGTGGATATTAACGACTGCAGATGTAGCTGAGCTGGTACCAATTGCTTAACGTGCTTTCCGAAGCACGGAGGCCATCGAGATAGTAAATTTTTGGTCACCCATCCAATGGCTTGCATTAGCGAACGTTGCTTAGTTTAATCACAGCCACTGCACTACCGACCTCCTTTCTTCACAATGACCCCATTGGAGTGAATACATATGCTCCATATTATTAATAATCTCTATCATACTATTAATATCTATAAGTAGTGGTAAGTGAGTATGTAGCCAGTCAGATTACCACAATATTTTTATCTGAAAGTTTGAATCTTTGGTATAGTCTGGCGTGCTGTAACTGTACCACATGTATCACTATGAACATCGATAGTTGCAAATACCTAGTAGGTAGTCTATAACATCGACACAACAGCATTTGGTGCAACAATAGTCGTTTACATTTTTTTTTTTGATAAAGCAGAGATGACAATTGTTACGGCCTCTTTATGGTATATTTAATCTTTTATTTAAAAAATATTGTAACATATAAAGATCAATTATAAATGAAATCAATTTATTTTAATCTTACATTTACAATTATTTTTATAAAACTTAATTAACAAAAAAACTGTGTGCAGCGCCATCTTGGTTTGTGTCTATTCACCCCGTTTTACGGTAGCCCAAAAACTGTGTGCAGCGCCATCTGTTGATATCAGAACAAGCTAATGAATATTTGTAAGCATGCTTTGTGATGTATAAATATTGTTGTCGAAAAATAGTATGTGACTGAATAGTAATAGCAAAATAAAGCATGTAAGTAGTACCGCACTACAGACATAGGTGGCGCTGGTACAGCATTTCTAATTGAATAAAAAAAAAGATAAAAAAAGATTCATAATTATTTAATAGAGTGCGCACTAGATAAGTCTGGTGCTCGCTCACTTTAAGACAAACAGAATAGCAGGCGGAATTTTAGTTCAAATTATTTTAGTTCAACTTATCAGAGCCATCACCATTCCCAATCCTGTAACACAAACCTTTCCAATGGATGGAAGACCAGAGACAGCATTGAGAAATTCCGGACGAAGATAGATTGTAATAAATAGAGCTTGTTGAGGTGGAGATTCTCGGATAATGACAACACGGAGTGTAAGTGCTCCTCAATCTAACGATGAAGCACCTGATAACGTGCGTAATATTTTTTAAGGCCAGCAAATTATTAGCCTTCTATTGCATGTATAAATTATTACAAAGATTTTGGTGGTTAGAAAAATTCGATGGTCCTGATGCGGGAATCGAACCCGCGTCCACTGCAATCCGGGCAGGCAAACAAAGATTTTGGTGGTTAGAACACACCAAGGTGTCTTGGTTGGCCGAGCGGTTATAGGCAACTGTTTCGAACTTTTCCTAACCACCAAAATCTTTGTACAAATTTTTCTAACATTTTTAAAATGTTGAAATTAAAATCGAATAGTTTAGAAGTTATTAAACAAAAATAATGGTACCCAGCTAATTACCAGCTCACTTCGACATCAGCATCAAACGTAGTTATCATAAGGTCAAGCGATAATTGAACTCTGGAAACACATGAACCATTAAAGGCTTTTCTAATAGGCCATCAAAGTGGCCATGTAAAATGCTCTTTACATTACACATTTCACATTTCGTTTCTAAAATTGTTATTGTTGGTGGTTGTAATGGTCGCTATATGAGGGCTAATTTGAAGAGTAGACGAAATTTTAAGGTGGTCATTTATTTTCTAGTTAGACTTCCTTTCCTACTACCTTAACTGCCGACTCACAGACGTCAATTAACTTTAATGAGTGGGTACTTAATAAAAAAAAATTGTCAATCAAACCTAGACCATAAACCCGGCTAAAATAGCGACCAGTTTAGGATTGACAGTTTTTTTAGGTACTCATTAACGTTAAGTGTCGTCTCTGAGTACGGTTATAAAACTAAAAGGAATGCAATTTTAGACTAATGTTTATTTTTTACATACATACATACATAAATCACGCCTATATCCCCGAAAGGGTAGGCAGAGGTGAATAAGCACCCACATTTCGCCAATTATGTAAGGTACCTACCATGTAATAGGTGGCGAGCCTATTGCCATTTATCGGGCACAAAAGTCGCAGTACATTGCAAGGTGATATAAGAGGAACGCTGCTGCCCATTCCTCACGACTGATTTATCCTTAGTCGCCTTGTACCGACACCCACGGGAGAGATTTGGAGTGGTGACAATTGTATTCTACTCTGCCGTCACCACATGGCATGTTTATTTTTTAAATACCTATTAATTGCTTCCAATACTTACTCATATAAAAAAACACCGATAATCTATATGGCATAATATGTAATTGTTATCAGTTTATGACAGGAAATATACTTGCCTTTATGTGATGGCAAAAATTATTTAGCAAAGCAATTCCAAATTTCCGTCATTAAAAGTTCCAAAATAACGAAAATAAAATGTCAAATGGGAAAAATAACGCATTTGGCATCAGACATCGTTTAGAAGTTCGCGCTTTGCTCCAAAACTTCTAATGACAAATGTTGGAATTGAATTTTCGATTCCGAGTCACTTACTGGACTTAAATTACCTATCAGCTATATATAGCCCTAATTGCTTTTATCACCATTGATAGGTACCTACAGCCCCATCATCTTTCTGGCTTGTTCCCAGTTCATCTGGGATCGGCGCAGTATGTTTCCTCTTACATCAGATGTCGTCAAATCCACTCCCTTTTGATCCCTATTCCCTTTTGATTCATACATACATACATAAGTCACGCCTATATCGAGTAGGCAGAGGTGAACTAGCACCCACGTTTCGCCAATTAAGTTAAGTCCCATGTAATAGGTGGCGAGCCGAGCGAGGTGGAAAGTCGCAGTACTATTGCTAGGTGATATAAGAGGAACGCTGCTGCCCATTACTCATCGCTGATTTATCCTTAGTCGCCTTGTACGACACCCACGGGAGAGATTTGGGGTTTTGACAATTGTATTCTACTCTGCCGTCACCACACGCCTTTTGATTCATATCATCAATCACACCGGAAAGGTGCTAGTGACCAGTATGCTGAGGTGCTCAGTGGTCTACACCGGGCAATATTCCTAAGCCGACTTTTACGACACCCTTTATATATGGTTAGTTGGAGTTTTCACAATTTTTTTCGCTACCAAGCTAGGGCATACCTTCTACTTATTTACCTATGACAAGTATTCTCTTTAATTATACTGAATACTGACACGTTCTCTATAAGTTGAAAGCATATTCTTCACAACCTTTGGCATGACTAGATGTGCAAGTAAAATTGTTTTAGTTTATTAAAGCTCTGCAAAATTTACTAGAACCAAGGCGCCAATTACCGAACTTATTTTCATTGGTAGGCATACTTTTAAATGTTTAATTGGCACTCCAGATTTTAATTCCTGCTTAAACCGCGCCTACCGTAAAAGGTCGGACTTCCATAGAATTATTTAAGTGAAACCATAAAATTCTCTCCGCAATTTTCATTAAATATTTTTTGCGTGAAAGCATTTTGTTTGTAACTGAAGATTATGTTGATGTTGAACATTGATGCAACTATGATTGATAGGGTACCTAAATAAGCTAAATTAGGCTATAAAAAATTACCTATTATAGTTTGTTAAAATATGTTAAATGTATATAATAAAATATATGTATGTTAATCAGCCATTGGTGGTAGATTGAATACAATTCAATAAACTAGCAAAACTTTTGTTAGAATAACTTCGGTACAATATACATTTATCGGAGTAACCGCGTCTCTCATTTCGTCCAGTACAAATTTGTACAAAAGGACCAATATCATTTGGAGCGGGCGCTTTGTTTACACGACTTTCGTTTGGATAATTTCGGCCTTGGAACGCGAACGGATAACTAATTCCGTGCTTTTCGACGCATAAAAAGGTATTCCACCATAATTTGGCGGTACGATTTGCGAGTTAAATTATAACAATGTAAAATGATCGCGATTGACGAGGGGTAATGTGGATATTAAAATTTCTCACCGAAATCTGCAAAATAACATTGCACAACTGTACCTTTTTTATTTCACATGTTAAAGGTACGCTATGTTTAAGTTCTGTTTTAATTTATTTTTATAAATTATTGTCCTGCTATTCATTCTTGTATTTGCGAACAGTATTATGACTCGATGACTGTGAGACTCGCAGAATGTGATACTTGTTGTTTCCAGCTAAAATGCTCGGTAGGGATAAATTTTCTTTGCTCCAACTGTTTTAATCCATCATCTCGCTTCATTAACATCACATTCGTCATCTCACACCATTAAAATCTCTTCTTATAGCTTTTTAAGTAGCCATCAATGTTTATTGGCTGGCTAAAATGCTACTATCACATCACATACTACTATATACATATATATATATACATATATACATACTACTATATGTTTCGATACATTACTTAGTACCTAGATACTGCTATAAACTATTCTGGCACCACTTCATTCAAATACGAATTATTCTGAATCACATACGTGACTTTAGTGCCATTCTACACTCATCTTCAGCATATCTCAAATCACGTACTCGAGACGACACCGTTATGTCTCTCTATTATTCACAGATTCATTCTCTTAAGTTTTCATTGTAACAAAAATGTGTAGAGCTTATGAAGAAGGACGAAGGCGTGGCGAGAAAATTAGCGATCTCGACGCAGAGGGATCTAATAAATAATTTTAAACGTAACTTAGAAATAGACAATTGTAACCACAGATATATCTGTGTTTGGAACTATTCTTTTCAGCTGTTAAATACGTCATCTTCTTCTTCATGCCCTGGGGGCCTACTATAATTTTCCGAACGAAACTTGTCAATCGAACGAGAATATAACGAAACTTTGGAACTGACCCTACTTACATGTTTGGATGCTCAAACGAAAAATTTAATGTATGCGTTACCTTAATCAATGTAAAATAACGCCCTTATAATTCATATCATCCATCACAGCGGAAAGGTGCTAGTTATGAATGATGCAAAAAAGAGACCGACCGGACCATGTCGAGAGACGGATGAACGGAGGTGCGGAGGGAATGAATGGGATGACAAAATTTCAATCCATACTGCTCAATGTTTTGGCTTAGGTTTTACAGCCGGTTGCCTGCCTGGCACCAACCCTCTTTGGGTATTATAGTATAGGTAGTGTACATCAAAACTAAAAACAAGAGTGTGATAAGGAAATACCGCAATATCCTTAAGTCCTGAGGAACTAAGAGGAAAAACTTGTTATTAGAGTATTTACACTTTTACCGGCATTTTCTTCTGGACCTATTACCTACACTAATCTAATAATCTACGAAAGCGGGCTAAGAACAAGTAAGTTTGTTCGAAAGGACTTCGTCAAAGATAAAAGTTTGTCGCTTTGGGGCTTATGTTATTCGAACACTTATGTTTGATTAGCGATTGTAGCTCTTATTGCTAGTCATGGACATTATCTACCTTCTTCCTTCTACATTTATGTTTTTGGCAAGACGATAACTGTATCTATTCACAGACTTAAGCCTGCGTATATTCTGCGTGATTTAGATGCACATTTTATATATATAGTATAGTTAGGTTTTTGGAGTCACTGGCAAGAAGGTAAGTGTATCTGTTGGCAGACACAAAAAAAATCAACTAATTAAATATTGTGTAGACGGAATATTATTAGATTTAGCTATACGATTTTTGACGTCAAAAATCAAGAGAGGATTATGAAATTAACAAAAATCCGTTTTTAAATTCACATTCTACACTGACGAAATCAATGTTACACTATTCATTAAATAGTTCAACTAAATAATCAAACTGTAACATAGAAACAAAAATCACTAGAGTGCCACCATTAAAAATCACAAGACACTCCAACCCAAGGCTCTGATCCAATTCCGTATCGATCATATCAACGACATTAGAACACAATAAATTGCCGTAACGTTGAAGCGACACCCTGATATTAAGACGAGTACACACTAAAGGAGCATGCCATATTTTATTTAAATTGGGAATTTCGTAATTAGTTTTAACCACCTCCGTGGGCTAGTGGTTCGCCCACCGGAATGAAGATCCAAAGGTCCCGGGCTCGATCCCCAGGGGGGTACAAATTTGTGCTCGCTTTGGTTGGTGGTAGGACTTCTTTGAAGTCCGCCTGGCTAGCTACCACCATCTTATCAAAAATCTGTCGCCATAATAATAATTTTAACAGCATTATTGTGTTCCGACAATGTGTGATAAAGATAGCCAGCCCCTCTGTGGTTGAGGGTTACAGGTGAAGCTCGATTCCATCTTCAGCTCTTACCATCACTTACCATGGTGAGATGAAGGGCAAGAGCTTCCCTTACTAACATAAAAAACAAGTTTTCTACGATATTTAATAAGACAGCCTTAAGACCAGTATTCACTAGTCTCACGTCACCAGTGTTGCAAATTGCGGAAGAAATCCCTCTTTATCAGAGAAAAGGAACGCTCGAAGAACTTGGTCCAAGTATACTTCATCGGATCTTGTTTATATTCCAAGTTCTGCCAGAAACTTTGTAATCGTGATTCAGGTCTCGCCAATCTTGTTCTGTCTTATCACAGCAGTCGTTAGATCTAGATATAACTATAACATACATACATACATAAATCACGCCTATATCCCCGAAGGGGTAGACAGAGGTGAACAAGCACCCACGTTTCGCCAATGATGTTAGGTCTTATGTAATAGGTGGCGAGCCTATTGCCATTTATCGGGCACAAATGTCGCAATACATTGCTATTGCTAGGTGGTACAAGAGGAACGTTGCTGCCCACTCCTCATCATTGATTTATCATTAGTCGCCTTGTACGACACCCACGGGAGAGATTTGGGGTGGTGACAATTGTATTCTACTCTGCCGTCACCACACGGCGGAGTAGAATACAATTGTAATATATCTAATAATACTTACTTACCAGTAAGTATTATTAGATTTGTATCGTCGGCTGATGAGCGGACGCACTTTTATCTGACTAACCATTTTTCGGTTACTCTATAATTTGTTTAAGCCTTATTTTATTTACATACATCTTGCGATTGCGCCATCAATGCGTAATGTATTTAAAGGACTTCAGTGTGGTAGGCGTGGGTATAAATCACAGTACTCTAAGATACGTATAGCTATATACTCTAAGTCGCCTTGTAAGACATCCGTGAAAGTGCTATGGGCTGTGACAAATGGGTTCCTTGGAGGAGGTTTATGACCAAAAGTGGGCGTTTCTTCACTGAAATGAATGAGTAAAAGCAATGAGTTTTCCATTCGAATTAGGTCGGTTCTCTGGGAGAGTTGCCTTCAATAGAAAAAACATTCATACATACATAACACACTCATTTATCGCCGAAGGTGTATTAATACCAAAGTTTCGCCAATTAAGTTAGGTCCAATGTAGTAAGTAACGAGCCAGAAAGCGTATTATCCAAATGAAGACCTAGATGTCCTTACAACACCACTACACCTAGACGATTTTCCAGACTTAGCGGAGTCATCTGCAGTGAGGTTTACTTCCATTTACATCACCAGGTCATTAGGACAAGCAATGTTTCTCTTTCCTTCTTCTAATACTGTTGTGTACTCAGCACTACACCTCTAAGCGGTAGATAAAACGTCCACTGGACACGATATTGGAGACCTGGCCGCTCGTTTTGGATTAACCAATGACCGTAAAGTCAGCTGTCCATTAATCTTGTTACAAGATCGGTTCTTAGATCACGGCGCGGAGCAATTTCTTCTTATTTATTGTAGCCGTTATATATTTTGCAGAATACAATTCAGTTTTTCACTGCCCCTTGTCTGTCATGTGCCGTGGGTGTCGTAGGAGGCTGCTAAGGGAGTTTTCTGGGACTGTTCTTATGTGGTGGCATTGGACAATTGCCGTTCCTCGAATGTTGGCAGCCTGATAAGGCTGACAAGGAAAGTCAAGGAAAGTTAGTAACCGGTCTTACGAATCTAGCTAAATCCTAAAATACCGACACAGTGGTGGGAAGAAGTAGTAAGAAGAAGAGTTTGATAGTTCTTCAGATTCATTGAAGTACTTTTCTTGAAGACTTTATCATGTGCACGGCAAATAGTAAGATTCCCAAATAATAGTATTAAGAGTAAAGACATCGATGGGTAATTGGTAATAGGGTTCCTCTTATACTACCCAGCAATATAATACTGCGATTTACGTGCCCATTAAATGGCAATAGCCTCGTCTCCTATTACAAGGGAACTAACATAACTGGCGAGTAGTGGGTGTTATTTCACACCTGCAAACCCCTTCGGGGATAAATGGGAGTCTGTAATATGTTTGTTGCCCATTTGCCACCAACCCCTTCCCAGATTTCGATTGCGACTAGGTAGTGTTAGTTTAGAGCCAAACGGGTCAACGAGCGATGTTTCTTTTGCAAGAGCTGCCAATATTAATTCATGACAAAGCTCAGCACCCGCTACATTTGAACCAAACATAAGCCGACGAAGTTATGGCTCATAGCTCAGAAAACGTATCGGAGCGTGGGTGGGTGAAATATCGTGATACCACTCAGACTCAGACAAATAATTAATTGAAGACTAGAAAGGAAGTAATAACTGTTAACTGGAACAATTGTAACTGTTAAGACATTTATAGTTGTGACTATTTTCCTAAATAACTATTTGGCTATTAATTTACTTTTATTTATAAAACTTAACTGTCAGTCGTTCTAACAAATGAATAACTACAAAAGCAAATTGCAAGTTTTCACAAAAGGAGGCGGATCTCAATTCGTTTGTATTTTTTCCACAAAAAGTTCCAGATAACAATCTGTGTTAAACAATCTAGTAGTACCTAGTAATCTAGTAGGTACTTTAGTCAGTATGAGCCCCGAAAGCTTCGTCGACGCAAAATTCGATTGACGCCAGCGATTTATTTTGAAGAACACTTCGATTTATCTTAAAGGATATTAAAACGCCGCGCGTTCCGTGAAATTAAATTTTATCGCGTAAGTACTTACAGGATAACAAAAAATGCCATTTTGCGATATTCCATATTTTTGCTATATTAGCTAAGAAATATTATGGAACGTATACATTTTATTACAGATTATAATTTTATGATTATAAATTACCCATGTCAAATGTCTCAAAATATTATTGGCATTTTTAATAAACATGCCAAAGTGGTCCTTCGAGCCGGATCTGAACCAGCGACATATGGATGTACAGTACCGTCCAGGTATTTAAAAGATCAACTGATTTTACGTGATATGGGAAAACGTCATGAACTCATTTACATTCAATGTCCACACCATCAATCGCTTATGCAGTCTTCCTCTTCCTCGTAAAGATGACGACCAACACGTTAAAAAAACCGTTTCCATATGCCGTAAGTTTTCTGCACAAACAAAAAAACATAATAATGAATGAAAAAAGCATGTTTCATAATCGTAGCTTATTAATGGCTACGTTCAACAATAAAAAGGTTGTGAACGTAATTCATGAGACGGAAATTCTGCGGGAACACGAATAACTGCCGCGAACAAAGCCGGCGGCGGGTGCTCGGTTAATTGTCTCCAATTTGCTGCTGCTGCTACAAATACAAATTGTAGGTACTACCTATTGACGGTTGGAAACAGGGAGTGCTTTCGGTTTTTTGACGACTTTCCGAAACACGAACTGTGCACTAGTTGTTTAGTTGCGAAGAAAAATAGATCAGAAAAAGTTTGATGAATTTTAGTCTCCATGCGGGAATCAAACCGGCGTCTTCCGCAATTTTTGTCTAATCTATTTGTTTTTGTGAGATGACAAAAAAAGTAATACATTAAAATCAGTCAAGCTGTTAACGAGTTCGATAACAAAACTGTGACACGGTGATTTTTATAAATTACATCTGTATTGGTCCTTCTAAATAAAGGAAATAATTTGTGGCAAACTTGGATACAGACCTTGCAATCTAAGCACCAAATAGGCCGCCATTTCGGCATAATTTTCAACTCTCAGAAACACGTAACTTTTTAGTTTATTTTCAAAAACATTTCCTCTGGGGAGCTCTCAACTCATTACGCTGTAGCAGTACCTAATGCCAGTCATATAGCTGTTTTAATAACACTATCAAAAACTTGGAATGCAAACTGGAAGTTTAATAGAAATCTAGGACACCAAGCCAATTACTTGGTACCAACTGTGTTTGTAAATGACTTTGGAAATTCACATTTAGAAATTTTAGTAGCAGCTTCATGTAATAAGAATATTTCTTTTGGCATTACAATACAATGCCTCATGATCACCAGCTCTTGAAAGTGCCTACTTTTACTGGATGCATCTACAGTCGTTAATAGTCTACCTATTAGCTATGAGCCTTCGTCATAATTTATGGTAGTTTCTCTTACTGTTGTTTTCTTCCATTCATAAGGAACTCCTGTGGCTCGGCAGTGAGGTCAATAAAAAGGGCTGGTGATGATTGTTAATTTCTACTAGAACTCTCCTTCCATCCATTAACATTAATTCTTTTGAAGATAACACAATTATGTTCGTCATGTCTTGTCATTACATGTTTATACACGGACATCCAATGGGTGCCTCGTTCATACTTACTCTGTTATAGGTACTTACTCATTCCTAATGGGTAATATATTTTTGTAACTCCACTCATCCACCGTCTAATGTCTAAATATAATATATTTGCAACCAATCGTTCGGAGAGTAAACAGCCTATTAAATTTTATTTCACGCTGTATATAGATACTTAGCAAGTAGATAAACAAAAACGGAAATTACTTCGTACTGAATTCGTGTTACGTCGGTTTTTCTTATTCGCGCTGTTCAAAGAAATCAATGAGGAAATTGACTTTAGTTACAAGGAAATACCATTGTATATTTTTATACTGGTAAAGTGACTACATAAGCTTATCTCGGAAATATTTCGAATATCCAACACGGATTATTTTGTCTGTATTATCCAATTTCTGCGATTGCCTCCACAATTTTTTACAATAACTTTTCAACAGGTTAACTTTGATACGGCTGATATCGTAATATTCGAAGTAGTCATGTTGTTCTGTAACTGTGGCCCTAGCCGAGTGGCTTTTCTATTCGAACGCATAGAATACAAAAGTATGAAGCTGACGTTTTGTTTTCTGTAATACGTCAGTGGCGTGAACCTCGGCTAGGTCCTCTGTCTTAACATAATTATTATATTAGAAATAAAAATAAGTTAGAATAAGTTCGAAAAATTATAGTCTTGATGCGGGAATAGAATCCGCGTCTTCCGCAATGCATCTCTATTAATTTATTGGAACTTTTTGTGACCTATTATACTTTATAATAAAATATTTTATCAAACACTTACCTTTATATTTTTTTTTATAGGATTTTTTAGTTTTATTCAAGAATTGAAAAGTACCTAAGTAAGTATCTTATATTTTCTGTCATACTGCCGCACTCAGAGACGTCTAAGTGCGGCAGTATGACAGAAAATCTAGTGTTGAATTGTAATTTTTTGACGTTAAGTACTCATTAACGTTATTTGACGTCTCTGAGTGCGGCAGTAAGAATGGATAAATTTGTTAAATACTATTTTACAATTGAAAAGGCGTAAAATTATGTATTCAAAATTTTAAAGCTTCCAAGTCAATGACCTAGTTACTATTAGTTTTGAAATAGGCATTTCAGCCGACTGTTTTAAAGCAAAAACTTTTCCACTCCACTAATGATCTGCCGACTAAATGGATTGCATGAGCCATTTTTCTTTTTGGAGAATAACTGTTATTTGGCTGGCAAATATGTTCTTTTTCATAATTGCTACCGGAGTAGGATAAACATCTGTTTTGGAAACATATATTTTATTCTCGAGCCGGCTAAGCGAAATAGCACCTTGAGACTTATAAACAGTCGGCATAAGCAGATAACGTAGCACCTCATGGCGATAATTATAAACAATATCGTGGCAACTATTACTACGATTGGATAGTAAAGTGTTAATATACTTATGACTGCAATGACGCAGCTCTTGACTCAACAATTAACACTTTACTATCCAATTGTAGTGATTATGTAATATTAGTTGTCACTATGTTGTTTATAATTATCGCCATGAGGTTATTTTGAGGTAATAAGCTATGTTATCTAAATATAATTACACACACTTCACACTTTACTTTTCACTATAATGATTATGCAGTAATAATCTGTGCCATGCAACTGTGCCCCCTCAGGTATAAATACATACATATATAAATCACGCCTATATCCCCGAAGGGGTAGGCAAAGGTGAATTTAAAACCCACTTTTCGGCAATTAATTTAGGCCTAATAGGTGGCGAGTCTATTGCCATTGACCGGGCACATAAATCGCGGTATATTCAGGTGGTGGTATATAAAAGGAACGCTGCTGCCCATTATATATCGCTGTCTTTACCCTTAGTCGCTTTGTACGACACCCACGGGAGAGCTGGGGGCGGTGACATTTGTATTATGCTCTGACGTCACCACACGGCGCTAAATACAATACACGGTATAAATAGGCAATAGGTAAATTGAAACGACCAAAACGATTCCTTCTCAAAGTTCGTACTCGATACATATCGGCGCGGACAGCCATAAAAAATTCCAAATCCACCTGCCATGACAGAGTGTCCGCCGCGTAGGTACAGCACCGAAAACGGTGTGATACCTGACTTCGAAAAGTGTGACACCGAATACCACGTCCCCGTAAGTTTACTAAAACGAATCACTTAACAACGAATGCACGCCACCACGAAATTGTTGTGAATGTTACTATTTACCGATATGGGATAGCAGGTAGGTTAGGTTAGTATATTAACCAACTCTCTAACAGTACGAGCCGAGCGAGCGAAGCAAGCGTGCCGCGGCAGCGTCCAGCGAGTGTTCTTCTTGATGGCTTGCATTCGTTGTTACGTGATTCGTATTAGTAAACTTACGGGTACGTGGTATTCGGTGTTACACTTTTCGAAGTTAGGTATCACACCCCACCGGAAAAGTGAATAATAGAGGGTGCCTTAGCAAAGCGAGCGGAGTCAGGGCCATAATTATATATCCGGCTGTCTAGGCCACGTGGTCCGCCTGAATAATGTATGTCCGCAGAACTGGGTCGCATGTTTTTGTGGTGGAGCTAGGAACTCGACAAGAAATTAGACACTTTTTCCGCCACTTAGTGCGGTGTGATCCTTTTAATTGAATCGGTGCGATTTCAGTAAGAGGAGCTCGCTAGCGCAGGGGCATAGCGTGCTTGGCCTGCGATTGCGTTAACTAAGCAATATTCGCTAAGGCCGGCCATTGGATGGGTGACCAAAAATGTATTATCTCGAGTTCCTCCGTGCTTCGGAAGGCACCTTAAGCCGGTGGTCTGAATCTGCAGTCGTTAATACCCACCAACCCGCACTGGGCCAGCGTGGTGGGTTATGGCCCCATCTCCATAAAATATTCTTCCATCCAAGGGGAAGGCCTGTGCCCCCGATGTTGAGCTGGTGATGATGATTTTAGTAAAATCTTGACCTCGTTTTATTATTTTGTTCTCGGATACCTACTCAAGCGTGTACTGCTAGTTGAACTGGCTGTATCATTGGAAACGAACATCCCCAAAGACCGACACGGGTTCTGACGCGTTTAGTATAAACTTTAGTATTGAAAATGAAAATGAAAATATGGTTTATTCATATAAGGTATGATTACATACACTCATGAATCGTCAAAGAAATAACGTTAAACACTGGAAACGAAAAGAAAAACAGTTTCCAATATTTAACGTTATAAGCTACACCATCCGTTCGTAAACTACCAGGAGG
The DNA here is from genome assembly GCA_963931975.1 of Cataclysta lemnata. Taxonomy (NCBI): domain Eukaryota; kingdom Metazoa; phylum Arthropoda; class Insecta; order Lepidoptera; family Crambidae; genus Cataclysta; species Cataclysta lemnata. Next base: position 7,826,637 of record OZ008353.1, on the reverse strand, counting down.
CCTTGTTCTGAGAAGAACGGGCAAGAAACTCAGCAAGTTTGTTCCTCCCTTTGCATGAAGTTATGAGTTAATGAAAGATGTCATAAAATGTTTTAATATATTAGATATCCTATTATATTCTATCTTATCATATTAGTTATCATATTTATAAAATATATTTAATTTGAATGTTTATGGACAATGCGTCGAGGTCAGCGCTTCGTTGGTCGGATCGGAGCGTGGGTGGATTTTACCATCAACTTTGGTACCTTTTGAATGCGTTGAGGTTAGCACTTCGTAGTCGGATCGGAGCGTGGATGGTAGACATGCGCAAAACATTACTTTGAAATGCCATATCACATCATATCACATTACGCGGAACGTAATATTACTTTGTGATATTACAAATGTGATACATATCACACGTTCGATTCGCAAACATTTTTGATAGGCGTTGTACTTTGATAAAAATGATAAACATCCCTTTTATGATATGTATCACAAGACATGTGATTTTTTTTTAATGTATTTTGGTGTCGATTAATATGGTAGGTTTTTTTAAGTTGATTTCCCTTCATACTTTTCCTCCAGGCTTAGGACTGGCAACCTTCACACACACAAATAATGAAGATTGGCGTATTTAAAAATCAACTTATTTACAATAATTTTAATATTTACATTTTTTATATCATTATATTTTAGTTTTTTTTTTAATCAACTTTTATTATGTTTTCTTTTTGTTTTTATTTATAATTTTACGGTATATTACAATTGATAAACATTAATTGTGTCAATTTTTGAGTTTTAAGTCGGGTCCGTCTTTCATTTAAGGTCAACCCGGCTTTGGAAAAAATGCGTTCACACGGAACGGAGGTGGCGGGGATGTTTAGTCTCTTTAACATAAATTTATGCAAACGGGGGTACACTGCCTTCCGTTCCTTCCACCATAGAAGGGGATTTTCGGTCCTCGAAATAACGGGCTCTTGAATGTATTTATCTAATTCAACAATCCCTGCTGCTGTGGGATTTTCAGGTGTAAGATCCGTTATTTCTTTATCGAACTCTTTCCAAATCGAGTCTGTAGGACTATCACTATCAATAGCAGGGGCAGCCGTTGCAGGTGTTTGAACTGTTGGTTCAATAGAAACCTCACCAACTTTTAATTTGAGTGCCGATACCGCTCTTTCAAAGTTGCGGCTATTACTGAAACCGTTTTTTTTAAAACGCGGGTCCAAAATAGTAGCCTCACAAAGAAGCATATTAGATTCAACGCCTCCGAAACGCTGTCTCAGTTGAGATTTAATCTTTTCAATGAGTTCATTTACTTCGACCAATTGTTGATCACAGAATTGGTCCATTTTCCGTTGCATAAGTTTGCAGTAAACAACGTATTTTGACGCAGAAACGTATTTTTCGCTGCTCACATCCTTCGTGACTTCGTCAAATATCTTCAACACGGGTATACATTTTTCAATAATATCCCAATCGTTTTGTTCCAGAATCAATTCTGGTCGCATTAAGGCTATTGCGGAAATAATAGCATTTTTATTTTTTAAAAATCGTTCCAACATAAAAAATGTGGAGTTCCAACGTGTTGGCGTATCATTTTTTAATTTCAAAGGTGGAAGTCCCATTTGCCCCTGTATCTCTTTTAATTTTTTGGCACCCGGGGCGCTTCGATGGAAGTATTCTACGATTTTTTTTACTTTATTTACAGTCACGTTTATCGGCTGTAATCCAGCTTGTACAACCAAATTTATTGAGTGTGCAAAGCACCCAATCGATCGCCAGCCACCTAAGCGAACTGCGCCCAGGATATTTGCTGCATTGTCACTGACGATGACACCAATCGACCGATGGATATTCCACTCACGGAATTTTTCTTCCAAAAATTCTTTCAAATTTTCACTCGTATGCCGGTCTTCATAGTGAATACAGCCTATCATAACAGAGCACAAAGTAGATGTCTCTTCGTCAATAAAATGTGCCGTAACAGCTATATATCCATCGTTTGTTATTGAAGTCCATCCATCTGTGGTTATTGCCACTGCATTGGCTTTCGTCAACTCTTTTTTTACTTGTTCATTTAATTTGTTAAAAAATTTCGGGAGTAAACTCTCCGAAAGAGTTTTTCTAGTTGGTAAACGATACCCCGGATTAAGTAACTCGACAAATTTTTTGAATTCCTCTTCCTCTACCAGTCGTAGGGCATGATAGCCTTTGGCTATCATTTTAACCAGCTGTTCATCTAATTGTTGGACTTTGTGTAACGGGAGTGGCTTTTTATTATGAATATAATCCTGCATCGACGGTAGAGCGGACTGACCGGACCTCAATGAAGTTGGCGGAAGCGGGGGCACGGGCGGCGGCGCGGACGTTGACGCGGACGGCCGCGGCGGCGCAGACAGCGGTGCCGACTCTGTATTTGAAGCAAGAGTTTCACAAGGTTCTTCTTCTGATGACTGCCTCTCAATCGGCACAGTGGGATGGATACTTCTCATGTGTCTACTCAAACTACCTATAGAAGTTGCTGATATAGCAATTACTTTGTGGCAATAACAGCATTGTGCCTTTTTCCTTTCTTCAATTTCGTTAAAATGATTCCATATAGCACTTAATTTTCTTTTTGGTGGCATATTGTTTGTAGGAGATATGAAGAAAAGGTTATAAGTGGTTATATACCTTCTCGGTAAGTAGGTATGTAATTACAACTTAAAAAGTTTTAATCTATTTACACAATCACACACACACATAATGTTTTTATCTATTTACACAATCACCGAACTAAAGCGTCAGTAACTATTTCTATTTAGGTATTAGCAAAATAACGTCCATCAAACTCTCGCACGAAACGAATTCAAAGTTTTCAAATCAGAGCAACAGACAGTTTATTATTCGATACTAACTTTTCTCTTCGGAAAATGACAACAAACAATATTAACCAATCATGACCAGTCATTATTACCAACAAGCAAAAACTCTCGTGCGCCCGATTTCATTGTCATTGATGCGCTTGAAGCGCTTTAAGTGTGATAAAATATACAAAATTCAATAATAAATTAGTTAAATATCCGATTCTTAATTATTTGTTAAAACATAAAAGATTATGCAACAGTGAAATACTTTATATACAATGTTCATTGTAACACACTACTTGTTGATTATTATATTAACCTTCCGTAAGAAAGCGCTTTGCGCTTTATTCAAAGACAAATCCAAATTTAAAAATCGCGCGGTTTGATCTTGTGTGTTGGTAGAACTCGTACCTAAGTCGTACTAATAACAGCATAATCAAAACTGAACTTAATTGAAGGAAAAAAGGTTGTACAATAATAAGCCTTATTATTTGAATAATACAGTTGATTTGTAATCTGTTTTTGCCTACACTCATAGGAAAAGGTCGGTCTGTTTCCCATCCACCAATAGCGAGTGAGAGAAATAGATTTATGAGTGTTCTATTGCGTGCGCGGTGCGAAGTACATTACGCGAAATGCAATGAATAAAAACCAAGACCGTACAGTGGCCGAGTAATGTATTGCGTGATATGTGATGTCTCAGTTCGTCGCGTAATGTTTGATGTGATATTACCCACCCGAGTAATATTACTTTTTGATATCAAGCGCATTACTTACACATGTCTAGTGGATGGGTTTTGGAGACATATCAACAGACTGTGGCATACTGCACACTCCCCCATGCTCCCTTGGACACACAGGTTTTCTAGCGTATTGACGATTTATAAGTGTATTGATATCATACCAGAGTGCCTAGTGAAATGACTTATCTATTCGAATGCATAGAAAACAAAAGTATTGTTTTCAATTTAATACGTCAGTTTCATACATTTTGTATGTGCGTTTGATAGTTTGGCCACTTGGCTAGGGGGGAAATATGAATAAACGAATCTTGATTTTGATTAAGTAGCAAAGTATGGTAAGGACTGGGGTTTCACTTTGCACTGGCACATTCTATGTTAGTTTTTCTCTTCCAGGCCAACATTGAAAACCAATCAAATAGAATAATACACTCATAATAAAAACTGGTAGGGACAGTGAAATTCTTAACTGAATTACATTGACTTGTATAGTGAAAATCTGAAGGGACGTAACAGGAACTAAATAAGCCCATATAAGAAACCCGATATCGACGTAAAGTGCAGGTGCTTCAACAGGGAAGGCTCTTGAGCCGAATACCCTATCCCTAGTAAAGATAAAGAAGGGTGGCGACTTTGTTGAAACGAGTAGTGTGGACTTTTCTATTGTCCGCTGTTCGCGATCGTGAATGGTGATATCTGTTTGTCGTTTTGCAATCCTTTGTGAGCTGTTTTAATTACTGCCAGGTTGTGTGGTGTCAGTGCAGTACTAAAAAAATTACATAGGATTAAAAAATATATGTTCCCTCGTCTATACAAAATATTTGCATAAATAATAATCTGCCTTCATCAAGCCATTAACCACCTTTTATTTCATCGAAAATAAGCAATGTTCAATCAAGCAATGCAAAAAATATATTATCTCGAGTGCCTCCGTGCTTCAGAAGGCCCGTTAAGTTACTGTTCCCGGCTGCATCTACAGTCGTAAAAACCAACCATGGTATCATTGGGGCGCCAGTGTATCATTTTTGCACACAAAAAAATATACACTTGCGATAACAGCGCTTGCGGTTAAAGGGTTGGTGATGATGATGGTGATAATTATATCGTTTTGATTTTTATTCTCTAGTCCAGTCCAACACGTTAATTTGTTTTTTTTTTCAATGTGAGTCTTGGGTGTGCGCTAAATCAATCCGTTGTCCCTTTTAACGGGCCCCTTAAACTAATTAACGTAAGTGTCGATTACTTAACAACTAGTAGGTACCTACATAAAATGACCGCCACCGAAATAGCCCGTCTGACCTACTTCGTCATCGGTCGGATCGATTTGACCGTTTCCACTTGATGAGCGTCAACAAAGGTGACGGCGGCTGTTGCTGATTCGGCACTTTGACGCGAGGCTGTATTGTTTTTAAGAATAACAAATATAATACGACGTAACAACGACGTAGAATACGACGGCCGCCTTGGTCGAATGCTCAGATTGCTGGGTATTGGCCAAGAGGTCCCGGGTTCGAATCCTGGTAGGGGCAAACTTTGTGGTGACTACAAATGTTTGTTTCCGAGTCATGGTTGTGTATATGTTTATGTAGTGTATTTTCAACATTTATATACATAATTATATTAAAAATATGTCCGTCATCTAGAATCCATAACACAAGTGCTTAGGCTACTTACTTTGGGCGAGATGATAGGTGTGAGTGTAAAAAAATATATTTATATTTATTTATAATAGACTTGTCAAACTATTGAACACAAGTTTAAATTGTTAACATTCTTTAACTTTTCAGGTGATGTGCATAACTGCTGACCAGTGATCGAAAATATTCAACAATCGTGGTTACATGCGGCTCGCTCACGCTAATGTCGGTTGTTATAAAGCCTTCCTCAATAAATGGACTATCCAACACAAAAATAAATTTTCTACCAACCAAACAGACAAACTCTTCGACTTTATAATATTATATGTAACAGAAATTACTATGCTGTTATTAAAAAATCGAATTACGTAGTAATTATTAATACGTAGTAACTATTTGGTAATCTCTGCCCATACAAATTGTTCGGTCAATAAAGAAATATTTTTACAAACTATTCGATTTTAATTTTAACATTATATAAATATTAGAAAAATCAGTACAAAGATTTTGGTGGGTAGAAAAAGAATTTCGGAAAATTATGATTTTCCCGCCTCAAGGTCATAATTTTTCGAAATTCTTTTTCTACCCACCAAAATCTTTGTAATATTTTTACAATTTTGAATTTTTGATATCACCATAGTTTTTTTATGACTAATAAGGGCCTGTTTCACAATCGACAAGTAAATTCTAAGTAGCTTACGCAGCTTCGCAGATCATTTGACAGTTATAATATGAAATATATGTCAATTGAACTGCAAAGTAAGCTGCTTCGAACTTACTTGTCGATTGTGAAACAGGCCCTAAGTTACCATGGGTATAGTGTTCAGGGTTTGTGGTATTTCTGTCACATGTTGTATTATTATGCCGCGTGGTGACGGCAGAGTAGAATACAATTGTCGCCACCCCAAATCTCTCCCGTGGGTGTCGTACAAGGCGACTAAGGATAAATCAAAGATGAGGAATGGGCAGCAGCGTTCCTCTTATACCACCTACCAATAGCAATGCAATGCGACTTTTTTGCCCGATAAATGGCAATAGGCTCGCCCCCTATTACATGGGACCTAACATAATTGGCGAAACGTGGGCGCTACTTCACCTCTGCCTACCCATTCGGGGATCTAGGCGTGATTTATGTATGTATGTTTGTTGTATTATTTCGAGTTTCCCATGCTTCAGGAGTCTATTAAGCCTCAATACCTATACATCGACACTGGGTCAGCGTAGTGGGTTATTGTCCACTATCCCTCCTCTTTATTTTTACAGCCATAAAGAAGGCAACAGACAGGTGATGATGAAGATGAATAATACCTACAATTTCGTACCCAGTTTGCCTAACAAAGTTCGACCGGGTCAGTCTCAAGTAAATATTTACGGCGACAGATCTCTTCATTCCATCACTGTCTGCAGAAACATTCACACAAAAGAGAAATTACAATGGACATATAAGAGACGTGATTAATATGTAGCTTGCCTGATGACTGAAACGGTCTCACTCCATACACACAGTGCGGTTTACCATTCCTACCGTTCCCGGAGAAAATTAAGACCACAATACAGGCGAAATAAGCCCCTTTACGTACAGCTTTATAAATTAATAAACTAACAGACTCGCTATATGACTGCCTAATATAGTCTGTATAATATTTTTATTTACCTATTTTCTTAGATTCATCATTCATCCTCCTACTCAGCTCGAATAATTGTCAAATACATACATAAATCACGCCTATATGCCCGAAGGGGTAGGCAAAGGTGAATTTTCAGCACCCACTTTTCAGCAACTACTTTTTGCCAATTAAGTTAGGTCCCATGTTGATGGCGAGCCTATTGCCATCTACCACGCGCATAATTCGCAGTATATTGCTAGGTGGTACAATATGAATGGTGCTGCCCATTACTCATTGCTGTCTTTACACTAAGTCGCCTTGTACGATACTCACGCGAGAGACTAACTCTGCTATGCCGTCGCCACACGGCTTTACGTGCCTTCCGAAGCACGGAGGAGCTCGAGATAATACATTTTTGGTCAACCATCCAATGGCCGGTCTTAGCAAGCATTGCTTAGTTTGCGCAATCGCAGACCAACCGCTCCAATACACTGCGCCACCGACCTCCTCAGTCAACTGTAGTGCTTGCTATAAAAAGAGTTACTGCAGCCCTCACGTTCCCTTGAGAATTTCAAGAGAATTTTCGCATAACCGAGTCACATTTTCAGGCACGAATTGCTCTCACGGCGATCAATCACTCAGTCTGGACACGTTTTCTGTTATATCTGTTCACATTAAAATTTCCCTCACATAACGTTTCAGTTCCGTCTGCTCATCGCATCCTTAAATTAGATATGTCAAGTTGTAGGTACAGACAACAACAAGTCACGCTACTGTGATAGTATGTCAAATCTTTCCTACCAATTTTGCACTTTATATCTGATAAGTTACGGTTGAAAATCAAGTCAAGTAACAAGGCAGTTTAGCCTGATGTGCTCTTGAATATACCAGGAGCACAACACTCTACAACACAATTCGTTTTAATTTTAATATTTGATCTCGCTCGAGCTTTCGTCTTAGTTATTAGGGCTAAAAATTGTATGAAAACCATTCATAGTTTTATTCTCTTTAATCAAAAAGAAGAATAAGAAATCTAATTTATCGTCATAAAAAACGTTCAACATTATTTCGTCAATGCGATAACTTGCTTTGGTTAATTTTTTATTTTATTTTTTATGTTAGACAGGGAAGCTCTTGACGTTCATCTCACCTGATTGTAAGTGATGATAAGGGCCTAAGATGGAATCGAGCTTCACCTGGAACCCTCAACCACAAAGGGGCTGGCTATCTTATTCACATATTGTCGGAACACAATAATGCTGTTAATATTATCATTATGGCGACAGATTTAGATATGATGATGGTAGCTAGCCAGGCGAACTTCAAAGAAGTCCTACCACCAACCAAACTGAGCACAAATTTGTACCTCCCTGGGGATCGCACCCGGGACCTCTGGATCTCAATTCCGGTGACCGAACCACTAAACCACGGAGACGGTTGAAACATCAAAAGATCCGAAACGACAGGACTGTTTTTCAATGGGAACATAATATATGTAAAGACAGTAACATTAATATTAACAGCCGAACAGTATCAGCAGCTCTACTCGTTTTATCAACAATTCAGCAAGGATTCCATGCTGTGGACGAAATTATTAAAGAGATTTGCCACATCATCATCATCACCAGCCCTTTAATGTCCCCACTGCTGGGGCACGGGCCTTCCCTATAGATGGAAGAATATAGGGAGAATGGGCCATAACCCACCACGCTGGCCCAGTGCGGGTTGGTGGGTACTAACGACTGCAGATGCAACCGGGACCAACGGCTTAACGTGCCTTCCGAAGCACGAACGAACTCGAGATAATACATTTTTGGTCACCCATCCAATGACCAGCTTTAGCGAAATTGCTTAGTTTACGCAATCGCAGGCCAAGCGCGCTGTGCCACTGCGCTATCGAGCTCCTTTGCCACAACCCTATTATATTACAAGTAGGTCCATAGATAAAATTGTACAAATATTTACCTAAATTGTCTGTAAGCCTTACAATATTAACTTTGGTATTTACATGAAGCCATTTCGGTGATTGACATGCAAAACCCTTATTGAATCCACTTTACGAACCGTCTAATTGCAAACTATTCTAAAGACTGAAGTTTATAATGAAGCTACCAACTCAAGTCATCAATAGTGTTCAAAGGCTAAGCCGGGTGACCCTTAACCTAACTGCTGTCAAATTGATTGCATTAATTACAGACGGGACTTCAGGTATTGTCATTTGCATTTAAGTTTGTAAGTTCCGTCCATGATGGCCTGGTAGCGAAAAAATAACGTAGAATGTGTCAGCTTCATCATCAGGGTAGTCGTCTAAGGAAGATTGCCCGGCGTACACCAAAAAGCAGGGATGGTGGAGGGAAAAGCAGCAACAGCAGCATACCCAAAGAGGGTAGGCGTCAAGCAGGCAGCGGCTCTAAAACCTTGAGGAGTATGGATTCTAATTATGTAATCATAAATTATTTACCTATCTTTCGGCATGATTCTTTACGGAAGTGAATAACTTGATGACATCTGGGGCCTACCGCCAAACTCGATTGCTGATGATAGCTATGTTGCAATGTACTGCTTACAGCTATAAAAGCCATTCAGAATTTTTAGGTGGCACGGATTTTGTGCCAAATTCATACAAAATCATACGGTGATCATTCGTTCAAAGCTATCGCTAATAGTTTAGGTACATTTAGTGCGAAATGACAGCATGACGTCATAAACTATAGCTTTTGCTTAAGTAATCGAATAAGGCGGTAGGCCCCCTGATCTGTATGAATGAAAGAGGATGTAGTGCGAAACTGACAATTGGAATCCAAACACCTATAATCCAATAAAACTTGAAATTGGTAAGGCCCTGATAGTGAATATAAAAGTCAGTTCTAGTGTCTTCAATACAACTTATCTATGAAATAATCGAACACAGAACTAGGTGATAGCGTGCTAGCTGCTGTTACCGCAGACCAGATAATCGTTGGGAAGAAGTGTTTCGCAATGTCGACCGCAAACCGGCAAGTGTAATGTGAAAAGGCAGCCGGATATTTGAAGCGTTGACCTTTGTAGATCACTTATATATGAAACATGTTTAAAGAAATATTCTTCTCAAACCTTCACTGGAAAATGGATTATAGTAAGTTCTCCCAAATGGGAAACAGTAGCTAATAGTGTGGTAGTATGCCTGCAGTATTCTTTTTCAGCAGACATAAAAACCAGCGCTTGGTTATGCCATTTAAGATTGGCCTAGTGATATCTAAGGAAAGTTATTTGCAATTAGATAAAAGAGAATAAGATGTTGGATAAGGTCTGTTGATAAGGATAAGATAAGCGCCGTGTGGTGACGGCAGCGAAGAGTACAATTGTCACTTCTCCCGCTTTTCTCGTAGGTGTTGTATTAGACATCTAAGAGTTATCTATACTAATATTATAAAGCTGAAGAGTTTGTTTGTTTGTATGGTTGGTTGGTTGGTTAAACGCGCTAATCTTAGAAACTACTGGTTCAAATTGAAAAATTATTTTTGTGTTGGATAGTACATTTATTGACATTCATACACATACATACATTTATTGTATAGGCCATAAATTATCCGACATTAACGCGAGTGAAGCCGCGGGCGACCACTAATAATAATATAACGTGAAATCGGCAAAAGCATTCCGGATGCATCACATAGCAAATTACTGCAATCAAACTTCCCAGTGAATGGTCACCTCTGCCTTAGAGTAGAAAAGCGTGATTTATGTATGTAGAATAAGATCTTCAATAAGAAAGAAGGTTAAATTATTGTCCCTTTGGTTCGCCGTCGATTCGATAAAGAAGGAAATTAATATTTCCTACGAAAAGACTCTAAGTAGATGCACGGATAAACCCGCTGAGAATTTTCTGAAGGCTCCTACCAAGTTAGCCTTTAATAAGTCTGCTGTGCTAAGTGAAGATCGATAAGGCCCAAGATTGTAGTAGTTGGTAATACAAAAACCCACCGAAGCTTCATTAAATTGAAATCGGGAAAACTTTCGGAAGAAAATATCGAGCGGTGGCCAAGAGTATTGTGTTTTTATTGAGAATCGAGATCAGTCAAATAGCAAGAACCACCAACCCGCACGGGGCCAGCGTAGTGAATTATGGTCCAATCTCCCTATATTCTTTCATCCATAGGGATGATTAAGCTCGCATGTTTTCGTAATTGAAAATTCGTCTAAACAAATCTGCAATACACGCAACCGCTTAAAATGCGAGTAACGAGGTTCTCGACGTCTAGTTAATTAATCAACCGTGGCCCCAACAGATGACGCGGACAAAATCAAAAAGGCTGACAAGTTAAGTCTCTGAGGACCTAATTTAGCTCTCACGACTCGTTAGACACGTTTTACTCCAACTTTTCTGTGCCACTCAGGTACTGTGTGTTGAATATTAATTGAAATTTTAAACCAGACCGGGTTTTGCTTTTTGTATGTTTCCTGAAAGCGTTGTTCGTATTATCGTGTTGATTTTTGTAACTGTTGTTTTCAAATAAGAACATTTATGAAGAGATTCTTCTAAATAAATAAAGTTCTGGATGTTCTAAGTTCATCATTCGATTGAAATAATAGTATATAGTGTTCACTCAATAACAGGGTAATAAACTAAATAAACTCACAAAGAATTAACATATTATCGTCCTTATTATAAAACAAGGACTAAAGTTAGTTATCGCTTAAAATTGATACTAACTATGTCTTTCATTTAGATATGAAAAGTGACAGCATTAATTTTAAGCTATGACAAATTTTAGTCCATGTTTTTTATTAAGGGGCTGTGTGTTCCTAATTTTTCACTTAAATACTTACTTCCGCAAGATGCTACAAGATCCCATATGTTTTTGAATTGTGCCTCTTTGCTGCTTGGCTGTTAAAGACGTTAGAATGTGTGGCTTTATCAATCGTCAAAGAAATAATTATGTTGTCTAACTCCTTGTAATTACATCAATGAAGGTGTCGAGACATCGTAAATCCTTTTAGAGAGTAATTAAGCGTGAGTTCGGCGAGACTTTGCTACAGTTTGTTGCCACACCGCGTAAGAGTTTAATTTAAGATGCTGTTCCCTTATATGAGACGATTTTAAAGATATTTTCTTAATCCAATACCTACACACTGTTTTATTTTCAAATGTAAAAACATTATTTTTACTTTATTATTCTCGAATTTAAGTAGACATTTCCCACGCCGCCTCCGTGTGGTGACGGCAGAGCAGAATACAATTGTCACCACCCCCATCTCTCCCGTGGGTGTCGTACAAGGCGATTAAGGGTAAAGAGCGATGCGATGAGCAATGGGCAGCAGCTTAACTCTTATACTACCTATTAATACTGAAATTGATGTGCCCGATAGATGGCAATAGGCTCGCCACCTATTGGGATTGGGACCTAACTTAACTGTGCTGACTGCGTGAGAAATTTACATTTCTCACGCAGTCAGCACAGTCGGGTAAAGTGAGCATTTTAGATACTTACACCAGTATGTTGTTAGTTTTTCGTCATAATTATGTTGTTAGGGTGTGAAGAGAAAAGCGGTAGTTTCAGATTCTGTTAATAGATGTCATGTCGCGGGTCACTATAACAAAAAATAACATTTCTGTTTAACATCTTCATATTGCCAATGTAATAGAACATGCAATAGGAGGTGAGCCTATTGCCACCTGGCTGGTGGTGTACCTTGAATGCTGCGGCTATTCCCCATCACATTTATAACGTTTGACCGCCATGTGTCATACGAGTGGTAAAGTTACGGGGTGGTCACATTTTCAATTCAATTCTATCGTCATAACACGAATTAATTTAGTTTTTCTTGACTTAGAACTTTCTCAAAAAATATTACAACAGTTTCATTTCAAACAGAGCGTCAAATAGTAATGCTTATAAGTAATTATGACGAAGCCAACTCCAGCCATCAATTACAACGTCATCTATAATGATAAATACCGAAATCTGTCAGCGCTTATATTAACATTAATCATCGTGGATTCGTGAGTAATGAAGTTACCTATATACGCCGTCGAAGTTAAACAATAATTGAATAGCTTTTAAAGTTACGTGATGTCAATCAACAGCTGTTCATTATTGTATAAAGGGTTCTGAATATTGTCTTTGGTTTAACAACTGCATGTATCACCACCAAGCCTTTAATATACCGTTTATTTAGCTGCTTTGACCTGCTGCTAGGCCATCCGAATGGATAGAAGGATGAAGGATGGTGGAAAGAAGGTAGATGGTGCTCAATGATGGCCAAGTATCCAAGTAATAGGGGGAGACAAAACGCAGTGGACAAAAAAAGGGAATTAGAAAAATATAAAAATGTTTTTGGGTACCCACCTAATGACTAACCATAACGAACATTACTTGGTTTACGCACTGACAAGCCGAGAGCACAAGCTACTGTCATCATCATAATCATGACCACCCCTTTAATATCGTCACTGTTAGGGCGTGCCCCGAAATTATATAATCCAGAAGATCCAAAGTGGTGAACTAGCACCCACGATTCGCCAAATGTTAAGTCCCTTGTAATAGGTGCCGAGCCTATTGCCATTTATCATGCACAAAAGTTGAATTGCTAGGTGGTATGAGAGGAACGCTGCTGCACATTCCTCATCACTAATTATCCTTAAACATACAGTAACTTCACCAATATAACAGCGATTATTTGGTAACTAACTAACCTGAAAGCCTATCTCTATCTTATCTATCGCTAGAAAAGCTAGCACGCATTCTGAGGATGAGCACCGTAAATTAATTTTACGTATTAATATTAATACAATGTTCACACAAAGCAATATTTAAGCTGTCAGAACAGTAGCAAGCGGAACAACTTGATTATAAAGCGTAGTTGAGAGGCATTCGGCTACAGAAGCGCAAGTTCAGAAATTAAATGTTACGAAATAGAAACTCCACAAAGAGTACCGTCGTCGGCTCATTGAGACAAACAGAACATTCTTAGAAGTTCTAGAACGTTACGCCTAAAGACGTCTGAATTGAGAATAATTATTCTCATAGAAACTCTCTCGGGTGTTTAACTTAATAGAGATATTTCAGTGTTAGACGGTCTTCTAGATGTGTCCTTTAAGTCCTTAGTTCCGTCCTTAGTGTCTTCATCATCACAACAGCTGACAACTCGATTCAAATTGTATTTTTCAAAGTTTTTAATTTAAATTTTTTTTTGAAGCCTTTGCCCTTCATCTCACCTGATGGAAAGTGATGATAAGGGCTAAAGATGGAATCGAGCTTCACCTGGAACCCTCAACCACAGGCGACAGATTATTGATAAGATGATGGTAGCTAGCCAGGCGGACTTCATATAAGTCACGAAGACCACGGAGCCACAGAGACCACGGAGGCTGCTTAACGTAAAGTAACTCTGAGTTTTACGGAAATAATTATACTTTATTGCACAATACAAAATTACAAATTATACGACAGTACAATAGGCCGCCTCATTACTTAACAGTAATATCTTCCAGGCAACATAGGACACCTACCCAAGGTGAAGACAGGGACCTAACTCTTTGAATATTATGAACGAAATTATATAATCTACTTGTAACTCTATATTTGTCTTTGAATATACAAACTGCCATCTAGGAATCACAGTCCATACAAGACTCTAGAAGTTGAGCAAATTTTGCAAAAACCGGCCATGGGATGGGTGACCAAAAGAATGAAGAAGCCATCACCAATGATTACAAAATTATATGAAGTGTAACGAATAGCAAGTTGGGTCTTAATTATGACATTGTGCCTGATTGGTTTCCATTTGATATTATGTTTGTGAACCAATCACATCAGTGAAATATATTTCGCTGGCAAAGCTGATCGTAGATCTGAATTGATTGCGTTCATAATGCATACCTAAAAGACCTGGAACAGTTACGCGAAATATCTAGACAATTATTTATTTTATGTTGTGATAATCTTACGCTATGCCAATTAAAACCAAAACATTTAATTACAAATTAGACGAAAAATTCGGAAAGGTATGTCCTATTGCGGGACTGGAACCTGCGTCGTCTGCAATCCGGGTGGCTGTCTAAACCTTTTCTTTTTTTCTTTGTACTATATGTATGTATGTACTATGTACAATACTAACATAATTATATTAATATTAAATTTATATATTGTTAAATCAACAATTTAATAATAATATGCGATATAATATGTGACTATAGTGTAAGTATCATAATGAATATACTTTGGTTTTTTCAAATTATCTCATACAAATATTATATAGTCCTTCAAGCCGGATAGACAAAGATCCACTTCAGTCAGAAGTATTAATGAGCAAACCAATTAGGTTTTGCACTGCATGCGGTATTCCTTTGTGATATGTAATAGAGGGCATAGGCACTGGCGCATTGTTTGCAAGAACAAAAGGTGACAAGATTCTTAAGGTGCATGCATAATGTCTGCGGTGACTGCCTTAATAGGAACAGACAGCGGACAGCGTTGATTAAAATTTCTGAGGCTTCTTTAAATGATGAACGCTGGTTTTAATTAAGAGAAGCTTAAAGCTAAATGGATTTGGCTTTAAGTGTAAATTAAACACAGTTGTATATTTGTTTTTACTAAACGAGGCTACATTTTATTTATACCGTTGTCCATTCTGAGTATGGTTTTATCTCGTGGGAAAATCTCATCAAGTAGTTTTAGAAACTACAGTGGTAACTGATTTTATATTTATAATATTAATAGACGAGAGAAATTTTAAGAGCCCTTATACTAGTCTATTGAACCTTGGGTTGGTTTTAATTTGTTTATCTTTGTGAAACCAAAAATAAACTATTGAAACCAATTTTAATATGTAAATACATAATTTTCTGATAATCTCTTCAACCTACACAAGGGTAAACATACACAAAATTGTATTTTCTTGATTAAAATAACAAGGGAAAGTTTGCATATTTCATTTAGTGGAGAGAGGCCTCTGATACCTGTATGTAATTTAAAAAGTTTCTCCAGGTGGAGCGACTGAGAAAAAGTTTTCTAAAAACACGAACGTATAAGTCTTATATACTTTTTGCATACTTTCCTAACTGTAACCAAATTAAATATCAATGTTTATTACATACATACATAAATCACGCCTATATCCCCGAAGGGGTAGGCAGAGGTGAACTAGCACCCACATTTCGCCAAATATGTCAAGTCCCATGTAATAGGTGGCGAGCCTATTGCCATTTATCGGGCACAAAAGTCGCAGTACATCAATGTTTATTACGACAAAAAATATGGAAAAATTACATCCTTGATTCATTACATCCTTGAAAATATACTAACATGGTTAGTTGACGGAGTATATGTATAGACAGCAGATCGTATTGCGAATTTGTTTACAACATGAGCCCCCGTATTTTGTAAGCCGATTTCAGTTGCTTTGGTCTACCCGTCTCTCTTACTCAATGAGAATAATAGCAAAGTGTAGGAGTGATGGGCAGACCAAAGCAACTAAAATCGGATTACATGATATGGGGGCAGGTCAACATCTTTCGAAATAAAAATCCTGACTTATTTCCTTTATAATAATTTGAAATAATTATTGCAAAATAAATACTGTTTACAATAAAATATTTTATTTCCACATTTTAGATCGAAACTAGAGCGTGATGGACATAGCACTTCTTAAATACAACAGAGGTCAAAATCAAAATCGCTTTCCTAAAATAGTTACTCCAGTCATTTTAGAACACACAATGTATCTGAGGATTTTTTAGCAGCTTCTTTTTTAGTGTTAATGTCAATATTAAAATTAAAAACAGCTAAGAAATCAAAAACAATTTAAATGTTAAGTCAATTATGTAACAATCTAGGAAAACTACTAGATGGTGTTTATAGTAAAAAATTGAAAATTCATATTAGATTTCAGAAAATTCTTGTAGTTGGTAAATTTATTACGCAATAAAATTTAATGTTGTGCCACTTCCAGTGTGAATTTCGAAAACGATCTTCCGACTGTATTCAAACGTGAACCCAATTAAGTTGCGTTAGCGTTAGCTTAGATTGTGATGTCAATACTACTCAACAACTTGCATAGGATTCCTTTGAGATAACTTTGGAGACTGCCAACTGCATTGTTTGGGGAACAAAAGATGTCGAGATTCTCGAGATGAAGGCGTAGAGGCTGTGACTTTGACCTTAATTTTCAGAGCGCTCATCTTAATACCGTTATAGGTGGAACAATGTTATTCTTTTAGTGTGAAAATACGTCAAGAAAAAAATCTTGAATCTTGTTAGAGACCTTTGTTTTGTAAAATATTAGAGGAAGCTTTTCCAATGGTATACAGTCAACACAATACATACATACATACATAAATCACGCCTATATCCCCGAAGGAGTAGGCAGAGGTGAACAAGCACCCACGTTTCGCCAAATATGTCAAGTCCCATGTAATAGGTGGCGAGCCTATTGCCATTGCCAACACAATACATTATAAAATACAATGGTATAATGTTTTTTCGCTGTTTTAGCGGAGTGACTTAACGCAGTCGGCCTGCGCTTGCGTAAACCAAGCTGTGGTCAGTAGTTGGATGGGTGACCAAAAATATACTATCTCGATTATACTATAAACAATATTATGTATAATCCTATCTATAATCCACTTGCTACCGTGTGGAGACAGCATGGAAGGATACAATTGTTACTACCCCCAATCTTTCACGAGGATGTCTTTAAACGCAACTAAGGATTCAGACAACGATGTGTAATGGGCAGCAAATTTCCTCTTATTATACTGCGATTTAAGTGCCAGATAGATGACAATGGGTTCGCCACTATGGGGTCTAAAATGAGTGTGTAACACACCTCTGCCTACCCCATCGGGGATAATTAAGTGAGATTTATGTACGTATATTATATCGCCTGTTTGCTTCAATAATGTGTTATCTTGTAAAACACAATTTTTGGACGTTTCACGTTTTATTGAAGCAAAGTAGCGATATGTAGGTACAATCCAATAGTCTAAACACATCATTTTGTTTAACATTCACCAAAGGGCGAGCATTTACCATTTGAATTAGATTCCGTAGCTTGTCTGCGCGCTATTTGTCGTTGTACTCCTGCGGTCAGTTTGATTACGAAGAGATGTGTGGTATTTGTATTTTGTACGAGCTTTCTACCAATTGGTACGGGACGGCGCGCGGTCGCGGTATATTAGGGAGACGAGTAATTAATAATTCTTAATTAGTTAATATCTTGTACAGTTTTCTTTGTAATAATATGCTCGTTTGATGAGGTGGGATATAAAGGTGATGGAGGTCAATGAGGAGATGACGAGTGACAGACGAGAATGGAAAAAGAGGCCATACTGCGCTGAACCCAAATAGGATGGGATAAGGGCAGGGCGATGATGATGATGATATATAAATATTAATGATTGCACACATTAAAACATAAAAAAGAAACATTATAGAAACAGAAAAGTACAATAAACGGTCTAATAGCTTATTGCTAAAAAGCTAATTGTCAAATAAAAATGAAAACTCCAGATTTTCTTGCTACATCGAACTTCTTATTCTGTTAGGATTTTGTACAAACTTTTTTTGTGATAAAACGGAATTGACATAAGAATATCATGATCGCTTATCGTAGGGGTAAGTAGAGGTGTATTAACACACATTTTGGCATTATATTTGCGTTGATATGCTATTCCGCATGGATTAATAATCGGGCCTATTTCTAGCTACCGAACGCCGCTGCCCACTACTTGTTAAATTATTAGCACTAAATCGCTTTGTACATCAGTCGCGGGACAAATAAGGGTGATAATTGTGTTCTGCTTTACCGTCAACACTTGCAATATTCTTAACGTCTTTAGATTTTTATTTTTTTTAAACACTCACACCTATCATCTAGCCCAAAGTAAGTAGCCTAAGGACTTGTGTTATGGATACTAGATGACGGACATATTTTTTATATAATTATGTATATACATGTTGAAAATATACTACATAAACATAAACACAACCATGACTCGGAAACAAACATTTGTGGTCATCACAAAGTTTGCCCCTACCAGGATTCGAACCCAGGACCTCTTGGCCAATACCCAGCAATTTGAGCATTCGACCAAGGCGGCCGCCAATCTTCTCTCATAATCATAAAAAAAACTAAGGACCTGGTTCACAATCGACAAGTAAGTCCTGAGTAACTTACTTGGAACATCATTTGACAGTTGTAATTATGAAATATTATGTCAATTGAACTACCAAGTAAGCTACTTAGAACTTAATTGTCGATTGTGAAACATTTCCTAACTGCTGCACTCAGAGACGTCAAATAACGTTATTAAGTACTTAACGTCAAAAAATGACAATTCAAATCTAGTCGCTATTTTTGCTGGTTCTATGGTCTATATTTGAATGAACATTTTTGACATTAAAATACTCATTAAAGTTAATTGACGTCTCTAAGTGCGGCAGTAAGTGTTACAAAAAATGTGTGCTAAATGTTTGTAGGGTTAAATATAAACTTATCGTATGTTAGTAAATCTGCCTTCAGTGCTTATCGTTGTAGCCAAATTAGGGCTCGGACACACCGCAGTATTGTTTTGAAAACAGTAAATTAGTCGCTGGACGCTATCTCCGGACGTCCGTTGTCTATAAATTAACGACGGCTTTTCCAAAGGCTCGTAATGAAGCTACGAAACTGTAGCTTATTTCTGTATAGGACAGTGCTTATGGCTGTTTATTTTCTACGATTGTTATAGTTCATTAAATATACAATTATATAGTTAAATATAAATATACAATTACGCCGCGTGGTGACGGCAGAGTAGAATACAATTGTCACCACCCCAAATCTCTCCCGTGGGTGTCGTACAAGGCGACTAAGGATAAATCAGTGATGAGGAATGGGCAGCAGCGTTCCTCTTATACCACCTAGCGACTTTTGTGTCCGATAAATGGCAATAGGCTCGCTACCTATTACATGGGATATAACATAATTGGCGAAACGTGGGTGCTAGTTCACCTCTGCCTACCCCTTCGAGGATACAGGCGTGATTTATGTATGTATGTATGTAAATATACAATTATTCTGAATATAGCTTGTCTATATTGAGCTAGTAGCTGTTTTTCTTGTGAAAGAATATGTGACAGTCATTTTATATCATAATTTGAATTAGGTCCTAAGCTGCAAGCTAATAGGTTAGTACCCTTATTTATAATTTGCCTGGTTAAATCGTGAATTTGGTCTAAGGTAAGCTGCAAACTAATAGTTAGGTTAGGTTAATAGGTTAGATTGGTATTCCCTTATTCAACATCCATCCGAGGTAATGTTAAATTAGCTTTATTCCTACTCATGACATGCGTTATGCGATCATAACGCTATACTTTGCTCCCAAACTTTAAATCAATATTTCACTCAATAATTGAAAATTTAATAAAACAATTCCTTCTTCTTCTCCCTGCCCTGTTCCCAGTCTATCTGGGGTCGGCTAAGTATGTTTCCTCTTCCATTCATATGAGTCAGACGTCATCAAGCCATCCACTCCCTTTTGATTCATATCATCCATCCCACCGTAAAGGTGCTAGTGATGAATAAATGTATAGAAAAGAGACGGAACGGACTATGTCGAGAGACCGATGAACGGAGAGAGTGATTGGAAGGACAAGATTCCAATCCATACTGCTTAAAGTTTTGGCTTACGTTTTACAGCCGGCCGCCTGCCTGCCTCTAACCCTTTTTGGGTATGCTGTTGTTAGTGGTTTGCCCTCCACCATTCGGGTGCCCCAAGGTGCTTATTAGTCTACAACGGGCAATCTCCCTTAGTCGACTTTTACGACACCCATGGGATGAGTCGGGGCTGGCCTATTCTACGTTATTTGTTCGCTCCCAGGCCACAAACATTTCCTAATTATTTGCTAATGAAATTAGATTTATAGTTAACAATTTTATTTGATTACGTCCTCCTTATTATAATTTAGACTTCTAATTAAATATATCGGTTCTTAAATAGAAAAATAAGACTTATTGCGATAAATTAATACCCACAATGTTTCTAAGTATTCAATATTCATTTACTTCATTTACATTTGCTTTTCCACAGTGAGTCGCTCGCTTATTTCTCTACTGTCCGGTTTCACAATACACTGGCCGCAATGAAATAAATTTGAAATAAGCCGCATAAGATTCATTTCAATATTTGATCCTTTTCAATCCTCTGTACACAACTCGCCGAGCAGCTGCTCACAGTATTATGTGCTTTAGTACTTTTTAATAAGGCACAACGCCAATGTCTGTGGATTAAAACAAAGAGAAATTTCATTGCAAACGAATGTTAGCGTCGATATTATCAGCTTTTGCATCTTCGCGCTCAACGGATTCACTAGGTAAGGGTACTTAATGAAGATTGATGATCCGATCCGTTAAGCAATAAATTGCACCATAAATTGACAAACTGCTTTCTATAAATTATTAACAGGCAATGTTTAGTTAAGTAGCCATAAAAATTGTAGATTATTAAAAACATATTGCTCAATTTATAAAAAAAGGGCACAACTCAAAAAAAAATCTATTGAACATTATGTTTTAAAAATGTATAGCTATTAGACTTAGTTTTGCAAGAAATTTTTTTTCTTTTATTTTCAAGGAATATTTTATTATTTTATAAAATATTATTATGTTATTTTCCAGTCCTGGTTTATTTCAGAGTTTACTCTTTAACCTGATTTATCCCATGTTTTATTAAAAAGTAAGCAAACATAAACGTAGACGTAAACATACATATACCGTGTTGGCCGTACTCACGTTGTAGACTCGATGTTTCTTCACGTTCCATTAGAAGGACCCCGGGTCGTGGATAGCTGATAGTATTCTAGGCCTGAATTTTACTTTTAGAAGTGCTGTAACGAAAAAATTACTAATAGATCAGTGGAAGTGGTATCAAACAGAGTGCCCAAAAAACAAAACAGTCAACACCTCTCGTGAAATGTGCTACGTATCCGCGTGCTACAGTGCTACGTTTTGGCTACGTACGATATGTAACTTTACTACGAAAAGCATATTTCTAGCAAAACGTTTCTTCCGATAGGTGTTAAAACGCCTCTGCCTACCCCTTGCGAGAGAAAGGCGTGATTTATGTATGTAAATATTTATATATTATTATAAATTTTAATAGAATTACTTCGTTATCTAGTATTTATACCACAAGTGCTTCAGCTTTATTTTGCACTGATGATAGGAGTAAGTGTAAGAAATATAAATTTAATAACAGATGTTCGCATAAAATTAAATATCATTGACGTCAGGTTCGCATTTTTTGTTCCGAACAAATATATTTCTAGTACTTCATTTCTGACTTACAACGCTTGTTATGAACTACTACTGCAGCAGAACAAAAGCAACAATCTATTCCAGTTTCTTCACACATCCAGGACGGTGCACGCCACCACGTTGATCACGCGAGAGTTCCTTCACCCCTGACCCGGGCAAAACAAATCCGTGACCCGTACCATCAGAGCCTTATGCAGTATGCACCCAATTAACCAACCGCGTTGTGGCGACGCGTTCACAGGTTACTTTCTGTACGGCGACACGGGAAAAATTCAATTAGCAAGCATTGTCTGTGTTGAAAGCAGAATATTGTGGCAGAAAGTTTACTTTTAAGTAATATAACGTATGTACATACATACATAAACCACGCCTGTATCCTCGAAGGGTTAGGCAGAGGTGAAGGTTAGGCATCCACATTTTGCAAGTAATTTAGGCCCCATGTAATGGTGGCGAGCCTATTGCCATCTATTGGGCACATAAATCGCAGTATATTGCAAGCTGGTATAAGAGGAATGCTGCTGCCCATTACTCATCGCTGCGTTTACCCTTAGTCGCCTTGTACGACACGCACGGGAGGGGGGTGGGGTGGTGACAATTGTATTCTGCTCTGCCGTCGCCATACGGCCAGAATATGCCACAATAATATAAATATTACTTTTAAGGGATAATTATGACGTATGCATCTACCTACCAAGTATTCGTTTTTCTTGTGTAGATTTTTCTTTCATTTTGTGTGTGATGTCTAACAAGAACAGGAACAGTAATAGAGAATTACTAGTTTATAATTACATTTTGTTGTAAGATTACAATGTAAGGAGTTAGTGAACAGCGGATTAAGAAGAGGTCCTTTCTCCAAAATTTAACAATAGAATCCAATTTGGCTAGTGATATCGACCTCCTTTGTGTATTATATTTCCTTCAACTTAATCTTTTGTTCTGTAAACTAAGTCCAAACCACAGATCTACAGAGATAGTGGTAATATTAATTGATATATATATATGAAGAAAGCATAAGGCTAACGAAGATAATTACTGTATAAGTGCCCATATCTTTAAAGAAATTCGATGAAAATATTCCTTGAAGCGAAAGCAATTTTTTCCTATTCTCATTTTTGTTTGCACGAAAATGGCAAGCTTTTTATACAAAGCCTCAAAGTTTAATCTCAAACGTCAGATCTTAATTATGCAGTAGAGACATCAGGTTTGAAGGCAGCCTCTTTCAGGATCCTTTTCAAATTATTTTGCATAAAAATATCCGGATCACGATAACATATTTTATAATTACTTAATAGGTGTAGTCGAATGGCCAGATCGCTGGATATCGGTCAAGAGGTCTCTGGTTTGAATCCTGGTAGGGGTCAATGTTTGGAATTAACTTAGAGACTTTTTGACGAGTCATGGTTATTTCTATAATTATTTAGTTATTCTTCTCCCTGCCCTGTTCCCAGTCTATCTGGGGTCGGCGAAGTATGTTTCCTCTTCCATTCATATGAGCCAGACGTCATCAAGCCATCTACTCCCTTTTGATTCATATCATCCATCACACCGTAAAGGTGCTAGTGATGAATGAATGTATAGAAAAGAGACGGAACGGACCATAGGAATGACAACATTCCAATCCATATTGCTCAAGGTTTTGGCTTAGGTTTTACAGCCAGCCGCCTGCCTGACACCAACCCTCTTTGGGTATAATTATGTAGTTATTATAAATATGGATATACAAATATCATCCATCTTAAAATTTGTACGTCATTTAGTATAAAGAACATATTGCTTGTGAGTATATGTGAGCGTTATCCCGTTACCTTTAGTTTTTTTTCTTAGCCTACAACCGTAACCCCGTTTCCTTTGTTTTTTTTTAGCCAACAAGATCCCACTGCTGGGCAAAAGCCTCCCCCACAGCCCTCCATCTCGAGCGATCCCGAGCCAATTCCGTCCATGTCTTGCAGTATGCGTCCAGATCGTCTTTATACTCGATCGTACCTCTTTCTAGGTCGACCTCGACGCTTTTGATGATCCTGAGGTGACAACTCTGTGGTGACCTCAGTTATTACTTAAATAAAACCGCAGAATTCATCATTGAACACGAATCAGTGTGAATCCAACTTCATATATGAATCTGTACAAAGTTTTTACTCGACCACTTCCAATTTTCAGTCGACATATTTCTCCGGCAACCAGTTACAGCGAACTTAATTATGGAGTGAATATATCATTTATATTTTGCGGTCCGCCGTAGTATTGCCCGAATTCAGTACAGAACTGTAGTCACCAACTGGTAAATTGTAAGGGATAGAAAACTAAACCTTAAATTGACGCAATAAGGTGATTTCATATAGAAATCAACTCATCCCAGCTGTACTAACATTTGTTATTTAATACTTTTGGAAACCGCAAACTGTTTGATCAATTTTGACTAGTACACTGAAACATGATAACGAACCGTAATACAATATTAATTAGATCATGCCTTGTATAATATACTTGCAGACATACAATGTCTGTCTGGATGTGAATATATTTCTACTATTACTAATAATTTTGCTAGCCACATCATTACGAAAAAATATATAGAAAGATCTCGCATACCTATAATATTTAGGGAACGGTACTCTGAAATGAGCATTCTCGCTGCAGCGGAGGTCTCTCCTGTCAAAAATAATTTCTACCCCAGGGCACATGACATAATTGACTAAAATTAGTAGGAAGAAGGCGATTTATAATGGGTAATTTTTACGCCGTGTGGTGACGGCAGAGTAGAATACAATTGTCACCACCCCAAATCCCTCCCGTGGGTGTCGTACAAGGCGACTAAGGATAAATTAATGATGAGGAATGGGCAGCAGCGTTCCTCTAATACCAAGCAATAGCAAAGTACTGCGACTTTTGTGCCCGATATATGGCAATAGGCTCGCCACCTATTACATGAGACCTAACATAATTGGCGAAACGTGGGTGCTAGTTCACCTCTGCCTACCCCTTCGGGGATATAGGCGTGATTTATGTATGTATGTATGTAATTTTTTGTAGACGATACGAAGACTCTTTGCATTCCATGGATTCATTGTGTGTTAGAGAGGAAAGTCAGTAGCAGAAATTAAAGAAATTGTGACCTAAGAGTAGGTTTACGGGGGCCCATCACCATAATTCAACACTCACCGTCGCCATCCCGATTTCTTTCTCTGACCAACATATTTGGTAAGATTCTGTGGGAGCTGCCTTAGACACACGTTCCAGTGTAGAACTTATGAAACTTTTGGATAGGGCCAGGTCTTTTATTAATGTGTATATAGGGGTATTTGTATGAAGGGATTTAGCTGGTAAACCCATCGCTCCCACCTCAACAGCATACAAACCAACAATGTAGTCATTTTAGTTACCTGGTTGTTACTACTATCTTTGGTTTTAAAGAAAAAAACACAGAATAATATTTAGTTGGTTGTTACTATCTGTGGTAAAAATAAAAAAAAAATACAGATCCATATTCGTCAAATATTTCGAGCATTAATGTTTAATGCGTTAACCTACAAAGCCTACCCAGATCAATACGCGACGTTATCCTATTCTACCTTAATATTTGACATTTATCCAGGACTTCTAAGCGAGTCCGTCATTTTAATTGGAATGTGGCCCCTGAATAAATTTTGCTTTTCAAAATAAATTGGATGGAATGAAAGCTGTCAGGGGACATTATATTCAATAAAGCTTCAATTAAAATTAATGAACACGTATATATTTGTAGCATTAACGTGTTTGCCTCCATTTTGGTTCGCGCGCGAATAGTTTTAAGGTCTGAGCATACGTAACGGGAAAATTCCCCGTAGTGAACGGGGACGGGGCCTCTCTCGTACAAAAACTCCGTCCATGTCTCCGTGACATTATGTCACACGGGGATTTTTGTACGAGAGAGGACCTGCCCAAGTCCCGTCCGGGGTGTATTCCCAATACGTATGCTCCTATATATCCTACAAACGAAGAATGTATCTTTTTTGCAGCAGTGTTTTGTTTTGCATATAACTCTAAAAAATGTTTCTGGAAGCATTGAAAAGGACAAGGGATTCCGGCCTGTATGTTACTAATGTGAAGAGTCATTATGCCATAAAGGAAATGATCAAGCACCGAGTTTAACCATGAAGTGGCGTTTTAGCGGGTGCCGTTAAAAATGAAGCCTTCATCAATTTTGCTTTTCTTTTATGTTATTTAGGAAAATGCGTTTCTCCTCAGGGTCCATTACTACTCACTCACACAGACATGAAAGATAAGTAGGAGAAAATGACCGAAAACGTTCTTACTGTCTTAAGCGAGTAATCTCATGTTTGTCAATAGGTACACAAGGCGAGAGGTGGGAACTTTAGTTCCGTGCTGTGGAAGACACATTTATCAAAGTTGCATTCTGTCGCTACTTCGATTGCCGCAGTTTTGTTTGTCGCAACTACCCATGATATTCAGTCAAAACTAAATCATGAAACTTCGTTTGGTTCATGAGCGTTGAAACCTCACTCAAAGAGTAGCGGTGGCGGGACGGTGGCGGTGGCGAACCCGAATAAACGTTGACCGTGCTGGTTTGAATAATGTACTTATCTGCCGCACTCAGAGACGTCAAATAACGTTAATGAGTACTTAACGTCAAAAAATGACCATTCAAAACTAGTCGCTATTCTTGTCGGGTCTATGGTCTAGATTTGAATGAAAATTTTTGACATTAAATACTCATTAAAGTTAATTGACGTCTCTGAGTGCGGCAGTAAGTTACCTACGTTACAACTGCCCGCCACCGCTGACCGCTGTTTGAGTGAGACATAAACTCCACTCCCGCATCTCACTACAGGATTGGGCGTCCCTGTCGCACGAACCATGAATCATGCTCCCGTATCACCCCTTTTCTTATTTTATCACACCTGTTTCCTTTATTTATGTGGAAACTTCCCAACAGTTGACGTCAGAACGTGTCATTTACTGTGATTTACGTTATCAACAGTGGTTACAATAATATGTTGAAGCTGTAGATTACGTCCTGACGTGGGACCCGAACGCATTTTCCGTCTGATTGTCGAATAAGTTCTTACCGGAAACCACTTATCACACCACAAGTGCTTTAATATGGCAAATAATAAACAGATCCACAAAAATAAAAGGAAATTTGAAACGAAATTAATATGTTAGCCAGAAGTTAGTGAATAGGGCTTTATTTCATTTGATAGAAGCCAGCATTTAATTTCGTGGGTTATCTTAGGTGGTTACTGCTGGTGCACTGGCCTTCCCTAAAGGTATAGTCCTCAATTGCCACGCTTGTCCAGTACAATATGGTGGGTATTAGCGACTGCAGATGCACCTGATACCAGCTTAATGTACCTTCTGAAAAACGGAGTATCTCAAGGTAAAATAATTTTCGTAATATTAAAATAATCGTCACCCATCCAATGACCGGTGTTAGCGAAAGTGTCTAAGTTTAGTTTTAGTTTTAGTATAGCAGACCGAGCGTGTTAGCAACGGCGTCCTCGAGATTTTGTGTTATCGAGAATATAGCTGTAGAATACAATTGTCACTTAGGGTTAGGACAGCAATGAGTGATGGGCAGCAGCGTTCCTCTTATACCACCTAGCAATATACCTACTGCGCTACGTACCCGATAGATGGCAGTACATACATACATACACAAATCACGCCCATATCCCCGAAGGGATAGGCAGAGGCGAACCAGCACCCACGCCTCGCCAATCATTTTAGGTCCCATGTCCAATAGGTGGCGAGCCTATTGCCATTTATCGGGCACAAAAGTCGCAGATTGCTATTGCTAGGTGGTATAAGAGGAACGCTGCTGCCCATTCCTCATCGCTGATTTATCCTTAGTCGCCTTGTACGACACCCACGGGAGAGATTTGGGGAGGTGACAATTGTATTCTACTCTGCCGTCACCACACGGCATAAATTGCAGTAATATAATTAATTACTAGCTAGTTTATAAAGGAATGCTGCAGATGGCAGTAGGCTTCACTTATTACATGGGATTGAACATTGGCGAAACGTGGAAGTTAATTCATCTTTTCCTACCCCTTCGGGGATAAATTGGCATGATTTATGTACGTATGAGCACACTACGAACCCCATTCGTAGCACAAGCAATTGAAAAAAAAAACAAACAAAAGAACCGTATCGCATTATTCACTTGATACTCATTACACAGAGCGCTGAGCGCCAAATGAAGAAATGTTTGTTTTTTGTCGTCCCATAAACACATTAATGAGCACAGCGTACACAATGAATCACACTCGTTGACAGAGCCGAAAGGCAAACATGCAGGGGCATGCGGCGTCAGGAATTCACGCTGGAGCATTTGCGAGCTTTTAATGAGATACCAGAATGTTCCGATGTTGGCGACCGAAATTACAGCACTGTTATTAGGCATAATAGTACAGGGTAACATTCAATGGTGGAACACTAAAACTTGGAACCAGGTCGCCTATAGCTTTAATGCAAAAGCCATTTACCTACGAACTCACTAGCGCGAATGCTGGGTGCATTCCCACTCAAAGACACCACAATTACGCACCCACTCAAAGCAAGTTAACCGCCTCCGTGGTCGAGTGGTTCGTCCATCGGAATTAAAATCAAGAGGTCCCGGGTACGATCCCTAGGGGGGTACAAATTTGTACCCGGTTCGGTTGCTGGTAGGACTTCTTTGAAGTCCGCCTGGCTAGCTACCACCATCTTATCAAAATCTATCGCCATAATAATAATGTTAATAGCATTATTATGTTCCGACAATTGTGATAAGTTAGCCAGCCCCTCTGTGGTGGACGGTTCCAGGGAAGCTGGATTCCAACTTCGGCCCATATCGTCACTTATTACCATCAGGTGAGATGAAAGGCAAGAGCTTCCATGTTTAACAATAAAAAAAAGTTGTCCAAAGCGGGTAAAATTGTATTTATATACCCAAGGAAATATATTATTATACGGGAGCTTGGATTTTCACATGTCTCTTCAAGGGAGCAGTCCTTAAGTCTGACGGGATTTTATCGATTTTTAAAATGATTTACACGAAAGGTATAGACTCTTTACACGAAAGCCTTGTAGAAGCCCGAGTAGAATACATGACACATTGTCACCACCCTAAATGTCTCTTGTGGGTGTCCACAAGGCGACTAAGGGCTCAAACACAGATGATGAATGCGCAGCAGCGTTCTTGTTATACTACCTAATAATAATACAATTTATGTGCCTGGTTAATGGCAATAGGCTGGCTCTATAACATTGGACCTTACATAATTGGCGAATCGTGGGGGATAATACTATAACCTCTATCTCTGTAGATCTGTGGTTTGGAGTTAGTTTACAGAGCAAAAGATTAAGTTGAAGGAAATTTAGTACACAAAGGAGGTCGATATCACTAACCAAATTGGATTCCATTGTTCAGTTTTGGGGAAAGGACCTCTTCTTAATCCCCTGTTCACTAACTCCTTACATTGTTATCTTACAACAAAATGTAATTCTAAACTTGTAGGTAATGTTCTATATTCGAACCAGCACTGGGTTGGTGCAGTGAGTTATAACTCGAATCTCCATTATATTAATAAAAAATAGTTCAAGGCAAATTTTAAAAGAAGTCTGGATTAATATATAAAAAAATCATTGTATGAAATATAAAATAAGCCATTTTAAATAAATAATAAATATTTTTACACTTACACCTATCAGCTAGCCCAAAGTAAGTAGCCTTAAGCACTTGTGTTATGGATACTAGATGTGATAATTATGTATATAAATGTTGAAAATATACTACATAAACATATACACAATCATGACTCGGAAACAAACATTTGTGGTCATCTCAAAGTTTGCCCCTACCAGGATTCGAACCCGGGACCTCTTGGCCAATACCCAGCAATCTGGGCATTCGACCAAGGCGGCCGTCAAATTTTGATTGACATGATAATATTACCTTTTACTTAAATTACAAACTTTTATTATTTATATTCGATATCATTGTATTCGTAATTTAAAATATATCAGATAATCGTTCAAGAGGCCAATGCCAAAATGTTATGAAAGGGTTATTCAAAACAAAAACCGAAAAATATGATTCCGAAATCACAATTTATAAAAGCTTTTCGAAAAGTTTCTGTTATGAAAACTACGAATGTATCAAGAATATAATAAACAACCATACGATTAATCGATTAAATTATAGAAATGGAGCGAAGTTAAATAGCATAGTTCCAGAACTCTTACGGCGAGCCAACTGAATAATCGGGAGTAATTCACAACACATCGGGATAGCTGTAGGTATGTATTGCAGATCTCGTATCCCGGGAGAGCCATACCATTGTTTGCTGGGAATACAGCGGATTTTCATATTGAAACATGTTTGTTGTGTGGATTTGCCGGTCAAATAGAGCCCTGTAGATATTTGCAGCTTACATTGTACATACAATAATTCACTCTCTGCCTTTCGGTTTTCGGTCTGGATTTGATTATGGGTGAAGATCTTGAAACATTTTGTATGGACGCAGTACAAAATCATTACAAACATTTGCACAATGTTATTGGAACAACTTTTCCGGTGGTCTAATATTTATTCCATGATTATGTAAAATAATTATTCCGTATTAAATATAAAATGCGTACTACATACAGAAACCACGCCTTTTCATCCAATTCGCCAACAAATATAAGACCCATTTCATATGGGGCGAGCACTTTAACATCTACCAGGCACTTTTTAAGTAACATGTTTTGGGTTTATTTTAAGTTTTTTTTTTAGCTTTAGATCAATTTAAATTATTCTAATGAAATGTGCTTCATGTTCCCAATTCTATCTAAAATTACTAATAAAAAAGAAGTATTGTTGACACTTAGCTCTAAGTCTCCGTCCATATTAATTCTTAAATAAGTAATTCGTATAATTATGATTTTTTGTTGGTTGTCCCAATAATAATTAATTCAACATCACTTCCGCATAGTTGGATCAAAGTTCTTATCACTGCGAAAGAAACTTAAGCTCGAAAACTCAATGCGCATTCAACTTCATCCTCTTAGAATCCTTGTAAGATTCCGAACAGCTCGAAGGCAAAGTTTTGAAATTATTTCCATCTGATTCAATTCGCGACAGGGCAAATTGGCAAACGATTTTCTACGTTCACAATGAAAACTGGAGACTGCTTGAATTTCCGGGTGAAAGCTATTTCGGTCGCCATTCCGTTGTGAGTCCAATAGGGCTAGGCGAGAATGTGACTAACTAGGGAAGTTACAATCAATGATATATGTTTAGAGAACTATTGTATTCCAGGCTCACAAGGCAATAGTCACACACACAATAAACGAAAAAGCGTTATTATTTGAAATAATACATACATACATAAATCGCGCCTATATCCCCGAAGGGGTAGACAGAGGGAACCAGCACCCACGTTTCGCCAACTATGGCAGGTCCCATGTAATAGGTGGCGAGCCTATTACGCCGCTGCCCAATCCTTATCACTGGTTTATCCTTAGTCGTCTTGTACGACACCCACGGGAGAGATTTGGGGTGGTGAAAATTATATTCTACTCTGCCGTCACCACACGGCTGTAATAAAATAATTATATAAAATCTATTTTACCAACACACTTTGGACATGCTGCTGTTAGTGGTTTGCCGTCCACCATTCGGGTTCCCCAAGATGCTTATTGGTTTACACCGGGCAATCTCCCTAAGTTGACTTTTATGATACTATGGGGTGAGACGTAGCTGATCCATTCTCCGTTATTTTTCACTCCCAAACCAGCATGGAGGCAAAGCATTATTGAACAGTTTTTCGCCCTTATTAATAATGCCATCGTCTATACGCATTAAGGCACTTTGCACACTGTTTCTCTACAGACGGCAGACGACAAACAAGGAACCGGGTTCAGCACTCGTGCTCGAAGCAAGTGAATTAATTATTGACACTTGAGATTATACAGTGCCGACAGTACTCTTGTACGCTCTTAGAGGACTGTCGTTGCGATCAATATAACCTGTCGTTTTTATCAAAAATCGAAAAGCTGCTGAATTTAATTTATTATTTCTTGCAATTGGACAATCAGTTATTCTGAATAATGCAACTTATCTAATTAGTAATTTATACAGAATGATTAAAATAAAATTTATGGTAATAAATTAGAATGATTACATGGGTATACTTACGTACATTAAAAAGTTTTAATTTAGCGACTTTTTTTAAAGTGACTAATTCTGAATTAAAATGGTTTTATGATAATAATATCAAGGGGCACTGAAAATTCCTCATACCCATCAAGAGAGCACAAATTAAGGCAGTTGGAATTATAGGTATCAATTACAATTAGTTAATTGACATAGAACAACCCTTATCAAATAATCCTTCCTAATATTTACGAACACTTAGATCAAAGAATACCTTCAATCAATCGGTTGTCTAGTCCCGACCTATTCCTTGGTATCCTTACACTTAAAATTTGACATAATTGGTGTTACTACAAAATAGTGTTTAAGACGTATTTTGCTTAAGAAGTGTTTGAATCTGATTTTGTCCCATTTTTATCAATATTGTGTTAGTACTTCTTGAACAAAATACTCATTAAACACTTTTTTGTAGTAACACCAATTGTATTTTATTAATTGCAAAAATACTCCTTGAATTAGAATTTCTCTAAATTTCCAAAGTCGCAGTTATACATAAGCTACACAGTTGTAAGTAGTTGTATAGTCAAATTCACAGCGTTAAACACACTCCAATAGTTTTGTTTAAAATCAAAAGAGACTTCCAATTAAAATGTTTACATTGTATTTCAAACGCTAACCTAGACATACGAGCGAGGCCTGGCGTCACCCGGCCATTCACCGTCGTGCAGCTATAATTAATAAATCGATGGGGACCGTCCAAGCTATGTATGTTTATAGCTGCCCGAACACAGCTGCAAAGGGACATCAGTTATTTATTCTTGAAGCATAAATGTTCAAAAATGTTTGCCTTTTGGTGACGGCAGAGTAGAATACAATTGTCACCACCCCAAATCACTCCTGTGGGTGTCGTACAAGGCGACTAAGAATAAATCAGTGATGAGGAATGGGCAGCAGCGTTCCTCTTATACCACCTTGCAAGGTACTGCGACTTTTGTGCCCAATAAATGACTCGCCACTTATTACATGGGACCCAACATAATTGGCGAAACGTGGGTGCTAGTTCACCTCTGCCTATCCCTTCGGGGATATAGGCGTGGTTCATGTATGTATGTATGACGTATGTAGGTATGTATTAATGTTCTTGGTTGATTCAAAAGCGTTTACAGCAGCATAAGACTTAAAAAAACTACTTTAGAAAGGTTGTTTGTTTTAAACGCAAATTACAAATCTTGTGAGTTGGTATACTATAACTCTTTGTCGTTTTGTAAGAGTAGAAGGGTCAGACACACGTCACACTCGGATGAACACATAATTTAAATTTATTTTAATAATTGCCGGTGCAGGGTGCGAGAACACAATAACTCAACGAATTTTTTATTGGTTAAATAATTCATCATAAAAAAAATAGCGACTAGTTTTGAATTGTCATTTTTTGACAATCAGTACTTATTAACGTTATTTGACGTCTCTGAGTGCGGCAATTAGAAAGATATGACAATAGCATCACTTTGCTCTTTATCGAATCGAAAACAAAAGACTGCTTTTTCATCCAAAAGATAAAACATATTTCGAACGAAAAAGCATTCTTTTGTTTTCTGATAAAACGTAACATTTGATATGTTATTTTCCCCACAACTCCTATAGTCTCATTTAGAACAATGGTTAACTAGTTTTGGTCAAACAAGTCCTATAAATTCGGGCATACCGAAAGCTTTTGTGGAGCTCAGATAATAGAGTTTGTAGCTGTAGCGTGAGTTTTACATCAAGCGCAAACTGAGCTGATCGAATAGACTATTCTCAAAAGCTTTTCTATCGTCAGCTGTAAAAGCACCGTTCAAGTGTGCACACGATTTAAAATTCCCCGTAAGTGCAGAAGTGGTGTTTTGAATTCCAATATATTTTCGTTCGGTTAGCGAGGGACATGTATATGCTCGTAGGTTGTTCAAGTGTCACCAGTACTACCTCTCCCGTGGGTGTCGTATGAGACGTGGGTGACTTACAGAAAGTCTCGCGAGTTGTGGAGGAATCTAGGAGCGGTAGATGTCAATAGAACCTTATGGATCTAATATACCTACCTATATGTTGGGATATAAAATAAATTAAATGAGAAAGAGACCTGATGATAATGAAATAACATTTATGTCAGGGCCATAAGACATTGTTTAGGTAAGCTTGTGATAGGATGACTTGATAGGATGACTAAATACAGATCGACCACTTTAATAATTCCATAGCTTACATGCGCACAAGACCTATTATGAATAGCTCGAAGCATTGTTTTACACTTGCAGTAGGTTGATGTATGGACAGTACTACCGTTGCCCGTTAAAACTAGAATGACATACCAGTAAAGTCGGTCTGGCAACAGCGGACGATTTTAGCCAATCATAGTATAAAGCGGGGAATTCACTACACGGACATGCCTGCCAGACATGCCCGCGCGGACGAGGCTTTAGAGACCAGACTGGCTAAGACGGTCCTACACTATGCAAACATCGCAGTCTTCGCACAGACCTGATAGAAACGAGATCCAACGTGCATGTCGGCGGGCAGGGCCGTGTAGTGAACTCTCCGCTTAAAAGTAGACGTACAATCGCAAAGACAATGTAGTAACACGAGCCGCGTTCTGTGTGTTTTGCACTTAACTCACCATAAATCAAAACAAAACACTACACCAGCATTAACGCGACAGCTGCATGACACTGATTGTTCCTTAACGGGCGTTTGACGTCTTCAGCCTCCCGAGTATTCCGGCAATGTGAGATTAATCTGTTTTGCCTCGGCAACTTATGCTAGGCCACTAACATTTCATCAGAACGCTGTTTTGAACGGTGTTTTCGCAAACAGGATTCATTTGGCAAAATCGAGTTTCGTTGAAGCAATTTTGGCGTTTTGAAAGTTAGGCAACGTGCGTTTAAAAATTTGGCAGTTTTGTATTAGCAAACAAAAAGAGGTCCGGAAACTTTTGAAAAGTTATTTCCAATCCGGGTGGCTGCCAGTCAGCATCAGGAGAATTTTTTTTCAAAATTATTTTTCTGACCACCTTTTCATAATTTTTTAACATTTATAAAATGTTCAAATAAAAAATACTTACTTACGTACTTTGCTGGCACCGTACGGTGTTTTTATTTTCTGATAACATAATTATATTTTCACTGCAGAGTTTTAAATATTTTATTTTATTATTTTCCTATTCAATAACTATTGCCTTTGCCGTGTGGTGATGACAGAGCAGAATATAACTGTCACCACCCACATCTCTCCCGTGGGTGTCGCACGAGGCGACTAAGGGTAAAGACAGCAATGAGTAATGGGCAGCAGAATTCTTCTTGTACCACCTAGCAATATACTGCGATTTATGTGCCTGGTAGATGGCAATAGGCTCGCCACCTATTATATGGGACCTAACGGCCCAACAATATGGGGCCCAACGTGGGTGTTAATTCACCTCTGCCTACCCCTTCCGGGATATAGGCGTGAATTATGTATGTATCATTATTATCTATCATGAATAGATGTATGATTTTATCGTAATATTATGCATAAAGTGCATTTAAAATGTATTGAAATGTCTTACAAATTCATTTTAGACAGACTGTATCCAATGCAGTGTACGTCCAAGAACGTTATGCAAACCATTTGCGATTTATATGATAATGCATCGCTGCGGTCTTAAGGATAGAATAGTCCATTAAGTCACAGAGCTTTACATTTATGCTGCTCTCCACTTTTATTTATTTATTTATTGGTGCTGCATTTTTATTGATAAAAGATATAAAATAAATCAGGGTAAAAGATGACAACCGCTGTCACCAATAAATGTAGATTGATATCGGCAAGACTTTCAAACGTCGTCCTTATGGTGAATGTAATCATAGTATAAAGCGGGAATTCACTACACGGACATGACTGCCAAACAAGTGTTACTGTATAATTGGTACATTATACAGTAACACTCGTTTTTATTACGTTGTTATAGGTAAATCTTGAAAGACGTGGCATTTGGGAGCTTTAACTGCCGCACTCAGAGACGTCAAATAACGTTAATGAGTACTTAACGTCAAAAAATTACAATTCAAAACTAGTCGCTATTCTTGCCGGGTCTATGGTCTAGATTTGAATGAAAATTTTTGGCATTAAGTACTCATTAAAGTTAATTGACGTCTTAGAATGCGGCAGTAAGAGTGTCAATTTATAATGCGTGCAGTGACTGCAGAGCAGAATACAATTGTCACCACCCCCTTTCCCCCCACTGGTGTCGTACAAGGTGAGACAACTAAGGGTTATACATAGTTTGTAATAGCTTGCAACATCTAGCTATCCATCACCTACTGCGACTGTCACGACCAGTATATGGCGATAGCCTCACCCCTGTTGTATTGAACTTTACATATCAAAAAGTCAAAAGTTAAAATTCATTTATTCATATCTGGTATGATTACAATACACGTATGAATCGTCAAGACGCTAGATACCGAAAACCCGTGTGTCCAAGAAAAAAATAGGGGAGTGCGCAGCATGCCTCAGTCTGTAATGATAGGTCTCCCAAGCCCGCCCACGCCCCGATCCGCAACGAAGCGCCGACCCTGACGCGTTCAATACCAAGATGATACTAAACGCCCCAGAGCCCAACGTTCCGCTAGCAGAAGGGCACGCAAGAAGGCTGTAGAGAAACCCACCATTGTCAACGAGTTATGACATTGCAGGTATATTGTAAATTATGCACCAATTGGCTGACATGTGGATGTTAATACATTTCTGACTACCCCTTCAGGGTTAAACTATTTGTATCATTTTTGTTGCTGTCTGTACTTCATTAGACGGGTGATCTAAATTCGGTAACATCACTGTAATATATCCGCCTAAATACTAAAAAGATACAACTCAAAATAGCATTCCTGCAACAATAAGTATTATTGTAATAAATGTAGAACACATAAAGTTTCAAACTATTTATTGAGTTGCGTCTCTCTGGTATTAAATGAGCAATATCGTAAAACTTAGTATTGTCATTGTATACTATTTGACAGTTCGTAATTAATTGTTGGTGACTGTACGCTGACCCACTTATCGAACGATTCTGTCCCCTGATACGACGGAAATATGGGGGCCTGAATCCCACAGGTGCCGTTTCCACTTTTATGTTTCGTGGCTGTCTTGTGTCAAGAAAATAGGTCTCAACCTAATAAGTTTCCAGGTAATCGCACTACATACACTACAACAGACAATATTATTGTGGATGTGTGCGTAGGATCGTCTTGTACAATCAACACAACGAATGACGATTACAACGTTACAGTGTTTGTATTTGTAGTAAAAACTAATATTTATTTAGGTCGAGACAGTTTGTGATAGTAATTTAATGTTAAAGATACTAAATACCAGATACAAATTTGTCGCAACGTTTTAAACGTAATGTACAGTGGAAAGAATTATAAATACAATCTAATTTAAAAAATAATTTATTTCTTTCTACGCCACAGTCTGCTCCATTGAGGTGATAATTTATGTCTTTATTTCTCCCCGATGGGATGAATCCCCTATAGGAATGTCAACATTGGGCATTTAGTACCAAAGGTCGTTAGGCATTTTGTTCTGACATATGACCCACGGCGTACACATACAAAATTGGGCTGGGTATGTTGATAAATGTATCTGCTACTCAATGGTATGGGTCGCATTGTTAAAGCGGGTCAAAACCACCCAATGACCTTTATTGTTTATATATTTTACTATAGTACCTATCTCCACTCTTTATATATTAATAACATAATCTTTAGATGCCCCTCCGATTGAATTCCTTTGTTTACATTTCTTAGCTTTTTTATTTCATATGTCATGAATGTCATCACACCATTTTCACCATAATTTTTTTTTTAAGTTTTTTCACAACTATTTTTTTAAAGTTACACCTTCGCTTTGTGCCATAATTTTAGCACGACGACTGCTACTGATTTTAATTTTGCAAAAGTAGCTTCTAACGCAGACGCTTATGTTAATGAGTAAGTGACAGCACCATGTTCCGTTTCCGTTCATGTAAGCCATGCCCTAATTTACCTACTTCAGAGACCTTATCCATACTTCAAATTTAACGGAAGAAATACCCGTACTCATTCGGAATGAGTACGGGTGTACTAATTCCTAAGCATGCTGGTGCGCTGAGTATTTTTCTGCATTCAGACTTGAAT
Source organism: Cataclysta lemnata (assembly GCA_963931975.1). Lineage (NCBI taxonomy): Eukaryota > Metazoa > Arthropoda > Insecta > Lepidoptera > Crambidae > Cataclysta > Cataclysta lemnata. Next base: position 7,788,229 of record OZ008353.1, on the reverse strand, counting down.
CAGTTTTTTTTAGTTGACGACGTGTATATTTTATATTGACATAATCAATATATCAGGTAAAGTGGACGTCCTTCTTTACAAATTGAAAAATACATTATCTTTGAAAGAAATTGTACTAAACATACAATTATGATCAGCATCTGCGAATACGAACATTGCAGACGTACTCTTTTTATCAATTTGCGGCCATGAATTAATACGACAATAACTGGGACAACCTTCCAGTCATTGTTTTAATTACAACCTAATTGCTAAAAATGATAATCTTTGGAGTACATTATAGTTGGGATAAAGCTTAAATCATCAAAATGATCACCACACCATACAAATGCAGCGAATAAGTGCCTTCGGATGCACGTACTAATATATTTTTGGTCACCCATCCAATGGCTGACCTCAGCAACCATAAACCAATGTTGCATTGTATACGCAATCTCAGCACGCTAGTCACTGCGCAGCTATATTACTCAATAAAAAAGGTTCTTATTGTAGGTATACCTGCAAAGGCGACGCTCAAGTTTCCATGTGATTGGACAGTTTCACTATATTACGGGAGGGTACTCCCAACGGGTTGCCGCTGGCTTTTTTGCCTGTGTTTGTTTATATGGATGACATAACAGGGAACGCGTGTGAGGTTTGAACCAACAAATACTGTTGTAAATCCTTTCACGCCGTGTGGGCGAGTGTGGAGTGTGCAATGTAGCAGTGTGGACGAGACAACTGCTGCAAACTTTTGTGTTGTCTGTTTTGATCTTTTTTGTAACAGACAACTGCTGCAAACTATTGGTAGAAAACTTGAAGATTGAACGCTATCTCTGTAATATTCAATGACTTCGACAATTTTAGTGTAAGCTAACATCATTATCAGTTCTTAGGGTGTGTTTCCACAGACCTACCCTATGGTTGGATTAATATAGGAAGAATGGGCCATAACCCACCACGCTGGCATAGTGCGGATAGATGCAGCTGGGACCAACGGCTTAACGTGCCTTCCGAAATACGTAAGAACCCGAGATAATTTAATTGTGGTCACACATCCGTATCATATCACATATCCGTGGTCACATGACCGGCCTTAGCGAACGTTGCTTCGTTTGCGCAATCGCTGGCCGAGCGCGCCAACCCACTGCGCTATCAAGCTCCTCCTCCTCCTACTCACATAATGTACTAATAAATGCAGGTTATTGAAATTAGAATGGTCAATAAAAATCCTGTCAAAAGACAAGACTCCACAATAAACATTGAAAACAGAATAAATACTCTTTCCACTACAGTCCGCGTTCAGTATTTAACACGTCGGTCGCCGGTCGCATTGAAAAATAACAACGGGCCGTAGTATGAAAATTTCCTGTTACTACGTCGCCAACGTTTTTCTACTTTCGATACTTGGGCTTTGCATTATAAATTATTCATAGAGCCGTTCTGGTGCCGCTTATCGTTCGGGTCGACGGTGTCGAATGTAAAGTGATTTGCGGGAGTAACAGTTGACGGTGTTTTCCTTTTAGCATCTAATTGGGAAAACTCGGGACTTGAAAACAATTGCAATGAATCATGGGAATTCAATATGCCCTGGGATTTTGAGTCCACGGTGATTTATGAGATTGATGAGAATGTGTATTGGGAGCTTAGTATAAGCAGTGTTAAATTTTTAATAACTTGAATTCACTTTTTTGCAGTTACAGTGTCATTTATTGCTTCACCAACCTCTGTTTACACTAGTAAAGTAGTACCTAAGTAGATAACAAATACTAACGGATGAATAGTATAAAAATACTCCTAACTATGCTTGTGTAATACAATTACTCTAACTAGGCTAACTAGATATACATCAATAAAATAAAAAGTAGTTGCTAAAAAATTCATTAATTGGAGTTTGGTGCGAGGAGATAAATAGTTGACTACAATGAAGTGTCAATGGCAAAAAATATCTCTTATCTATAGATCATCTAACGAAAAATAACCTGTGCCTAGCGCATCGGGAATAAAATAAGAGTGACCAATACATTCTTTATTATATTATCAGAATTGTTTTTAAATTTAAACCGTGTAGTGACGGCTTATATTATGGAGTTAACTGTTTTTAAAATAAAGAAAGACTTCTTAGGGCCTGTTTGAAACAAATTCGTCTGAAGTCTTCGATTTTCATTTGTTACAAATGAGAAATGGGATTCCAACAAACTGACTCATCTCAATGATCCTCCTACTTTTGTTAATGAATAAGTGTCACAAAAAGAATTCTGCCCGAAAAAAGAAGGTCCGTTTTATTAAACTGACTTCAAAGGAAATAAATCTCTGCATAAGGTAAATGCAAAGGTTCCTGGTCGTCTGAAATTAATAACTATATTGCTCGACGTTACTTCTCATTATTTTGGCGGGATTAGACGGGTATTGTTGGCTAGCGAACATGATATCTGGAGTTTGAAACAAGGCATGAAATGTTTGTTTTAAGAACGGACATAATTATATCCATTCTCGAGTCATAACGTATATTCTAACTACTACATTTTCCTCGCAATGTAGAATTTAATATTTCACACCCGAAGTAGAAATTTATGAAATAATTACTTAATCAAACCCACACCTATCAAGTTGCTATAGGTCATTGCACAATTAAATCAGCATCTTAAGACTTTGCCATGTCTCCTGTGGGTTCAAAATATATACGGATAAACAAAATTATTTCTGAATCAGTAGCAATAATTGTAGCGCAAATAAACAAAACAATCCTCAATCAATAACAACAATAATTACAGAGCAATATTCAAATGAACACGGTGTGTATTATTGGTGTCTTGTGAATATGTTCTGTGAGTGACACCGATCAATAAACGGGCAAGCCCTTGACAGACTGAACGCTGTTTACATTCTGATAAAGCGCCAATTTCCATGGCATCAGATTAAATATCGAAACATTACGATTAATTAATGCTCGGCGAGCCGTCGCTAATCACTTGCTCTATGTTCTCGTAGTTTGACATCATGGTGATTGTGGCTTATTGATTTGATTGTGACTTATTAAATGAAAAAATGAAAATTCAAAACTAGTCACTATTCTTGCCGGGTCTATGGTCTAGATTTAAATGATTTTTTCAATATGAAGAAGTACTCATTAAAGTTAATTGACGTCTCTGACACGCCTTGGAATGCAAATAATTTCACATACATAATTTGAATAGACATAAATGAATTTTATTATTACTTTGATACTGAAATCCAATAAACTTAGGCGGGTCGCCCACAGACACAAGAGTCGAGGCGGCGTCGGGGCGCGGGCACCGAAGCGGCGGGCCGCTTCTAGCTTTCCTATAGAATAACTAGGCAGTAGGCAGTGCGCCCACTAACCGCGTCGCGGCACGGGCGCTGAAGAGTCGAGGCGGAGGCGAGACGCGTGAGCGGCGGGGGAGCGGTGGCGCGCCCGTGCCTCGACTTCGCACCATTTTGCAAATTTTGTTTCGAACGTGTTGTTGCGTTGAGACGTGTTTACACTTGCCTCTATTTAATTATACAAGTACGCTGGTTTTCATCCAAAAAATGCCTTTTTGATTATAGTCATCTTGGCGCTGATGGTACAGGTGTACGAAGGCGAACGTCCACGGAATTAATAATAAAGATGCATTTGCAATGTCCAATACAAGCAACAAAGTCCAGCGTGCTTGTATAGTAGAGGTCAGTGCGACATGTTGAATGGAACGTCTAAAGAAAGCATAACGCCTCGACTCTTCGCTTCGACTGTGCCGCGACGCCGCGCCGCCGCCGCCGCCTCGTCGCCCCGACTTTGCAGTGGGCGACCCGCCTTAAAAGTACTTGCACTTCTGTTCACAAGTCAAAATACAAATTATCATAATCAAATTTGATTGTTTGTTCCAATTTTTAGAGTATAGTACCAAGCACATTCATCTTAAGACTAAACAACGTTTTTTTAGATAGTCGTTTTTTATAAATAAATAAATATTTTTTACACTCACACTTATCATCTAGCCCAAAGTAAGTAGCCTAAGCACTTGTGTTATGGATACTAGATGACGGACATATTTTTTATATAATTATGTATATAAATGTTGAAAACATACTACATAAACATATACACAACCATGACTCGGAAACAAACATTTGTGGTCATCACAAAGTTTGCCCCTACCAGGATTCGAACCCGGGACCTCTTGGCCAATACCCAGCAATCTGAGCATTCGACCAAGGCGGCCGTCGTTATACAATCGATTTTTGCAGATATCAATTACGTATTTCTCTTAATATCCATTAATTACCCGTAACATGTAATTACAAACATAATTAAGGACCGGCTAGACAGAATTTTAACATATTCCCTAATATCAATAATATCAACAAGAAACTGTTTTTATACTTTTGTGCTTTAGGTACATCAGTGACCCTAGCCAAGTGGCTAATTAGTTCAAATAGAAAAGCCACTTGGCTAGACCCTCTGATCTGTAGAAAACATGTAGAAACGGTCCACACTAAATTCAACCTTTTGGCTGCAGTAATAGAAACATTTAAAGGCTACTCTAGGTGCGGGTAGCGGGAGGGGCAGCTGATACATTTGGGAGTCGACCCTATACACCATAAGATAAAATATAAAAGTTTATCGCAATTTTAAGATGTCACAAAGACAAAAAATTTTTATTTCCCTTACGAAGTTCTCATCTCCATCATCATTGCGTCAATTCATCATCATCATATTTATCACAATATTTCGGCAAACAAGGATATGCTGTATTAGGTAAGACTGATTTATATGAATCTATAAATAGAATCAGTTAATATTCATTTACAAGATACGGACAAACATAATATAATATGTATGTACATAACACGGAGCCCTCTGAAAGGTCAACCTCGATACACCTACAGTCCAAGAACGTAATCAATACTATAATGTTTTGGTAAACAGCGCCTAATTAATGACTGTTAGGTAACTATTACACCATTGGCCTATGGGGGAAGTTAGTTCTTTTTTAAGTGGGCTCGTCACTTAAATTTTACTGGCTAGGTGGCAAATTAGAATTGCTAATGATTCAGGTCAGTTATACACCAAACGTAAACGTTATTTAGTATTAGAGTAATCAGCATTATTATTATTCGTTTCGTTAAATGAACAGTATATAATTTTTTTCATCCCGCCATCTCGGAAAAAGCGTTTTTGCTCTTCGATATCTGAGTGCAAAAGCCGTTTTTATCCTCTAGAGGTTAAAGTAAATTTGAATATAGAACATCGTATGCAATGAGTTTGTGAATTCAAAACATCATTAAACCTATTTATTTCTACCTCCATGGTGCCGAAATTATCATGCAACCTATTTTAATTTGTTAAAAACTCAGACTCGGAACCTTTTTGGTGTACTTTTTTTATAATTTGCTTTGCGCGCGCCATTTTCTTTTCACGTCATAAATTTGTTAAAACCTTACAACCTTAGAGTTCCGTGACGGTCAATCAGCTTGGCGTCAATCTTGCTTTAAACATTTTGATCGTCTACAATGCTTGCTTGATGCTTGAGTCAAGCATTTAAAAGCTTTTTAGGTTTGTTTGATATGTTTACGCTAGAAACGGAACAAAAACATACAAAAAATCAACGTGCTTGACTCAAGCTGATTGACCATCTCGGAACTCCATTAGGGACGGTAATTTTTATTAGGTACTGACAGGTGTGTCTGGATAAATTTTGCGGGTGTGGCTGGGTGGGTGTTGGAGGTGTGTCTAGGTGAATGGGTGTTTTGTGGGTGTGTCTGGGTGTTTTGTGGGTGTGTCAGAATGGATAGGTGAGTATTGTAGGTGTGACTGGGTGATTCGATATTTTGTGGGTGTTTCTGGGTGAATGGGTGTTTTGTGGGTGTTTCTGGGTGAATGGGTGTTTCTGGGTGAATGGATGTTTTGTGTGTGTTTCTGGGTGAATGGGTGTATTTTGGGTGTTTCTGGATAAATGGGTGTTTTGTGGGTGTTTCTGGGTGAATGGGTGTTTTGTGGGTGTTTCTGGGTGAATGAGTGTTTTGTGGGTGTTTCTGGGTGAATGGGTTTTTTTTGGGTGTGTCTGAGTGGATGGGTGTGTATTGCGGGTGTGAATGTTGTGGGTGTTTCTGGGTGGGTGTTGAGAGTGTGTTTGGGTTTATGGGAGAGTGTTGTGGAAGTTTCTGGGTGAAAACAGAAACTGTTGTGATTGTATTTTTTTTTTGTATTTTGCAATTTCCTCGTTGGGGGGGATGAAAAGTTACGTGTTGCACTCGAGTGCAAAGATTTTTCTCCTTGTGCTCTTTTGATTCCCTCGCTATCGCTCAGGATTCTAAATTTTAGAAGCTCGCTAGCTCGGTCATCAAAATTGAGCACGCGGTTAAAAAACAACTTTGCACTCACGAACAACAAATAACTATTATTTATATTCGATATTATTATGCACCATTTGTGTCAGGATGGTAATGACTGGAGTAGGTAGTAGGTCACACGTTTCCGGTCAATGCACTGGTGGTTATCGTAAATTACGTCTGTTTATCTATTGTTTTATGTATTGTTCTGTTAACTATTGTCTGAAGGCAGAGGTGTATTTAAACCTAAATTCCCCCATTTCTATTCGTTTTAATCGATGGCAAAATCTTTTTTTCCAAATCACAAACTATCTGATTGGCAGTTAGGTAATTGTCAATTTCCATCAGACAGCCCGAGCCTTTATCGCGTGATTTATTTCGGGACTCAATTTAAACGCCTTATCGTATATTAAGTGCCTACAGAGCGAAAGTTAGTATCAAGAACTTAATATAATCTGTGTATAAATATGATGTCCGCTTGAATATAGATGACAGAATTAAATTTCTATCAATTTGGAACTACCCTGGAGTACTCAGTATTTATTAAATGAAGATGACTACAATGTTATTAGCAAACACAATAAAATTATAGTCATCATCATCACCAATACAGGCCTGCGCTATGAATGGAAGAATCTAGGGAGGGCATAACCTACCACGGTACCCCAGTGCAGGTTGGATAAAGCCGGGACCAACAGCTAAAAGCGCCTTCCGAACCACGGAATAATACTATTTTGGTCATTCAGTCAATGACTAGCGGATAAATTTAAACTGATTCTTTATTTTTAATTATATTTTTGAGGAGTACATAGCGCGACTCAACCAAATTACGACCAGGGCCATCTGTTATTCTAAATCATGACTAATTACGAACTGGACATACAACAATACAAACGTAATAGTTTGGTTTCAAAGAGTTCTTGGCCCAGACCTTCTCACATAATCAAATTTAGCATCGAGAAATACCGCTGTACGCTTGTTTTTGTAATTTCCCACAGGATAGAAGCTTGTGTGTAAATTAATTATTTATCACAACGCACCAGAGCTTGTCCATTACAGCACATTTTACGTAAACTGCACATGGCGGAGCCATTACAGCTTATTTGAGAATGCAATACCATTTACTTGGTAACCACAAAGTTGACAATGTGTTGTCAGGGTTTTGGGAATCCGTATTTAGATTCTTGGTATTACGTGGTTGAAGTTCGTAATGATGGTGTAGTGTTCAGACTTTTTTTCCTGTTAAAACACAACTCGTTAACAGATACTAAAAATGTACCTTCTACTGGGGTGCAAGCATCACTATGGATGGAAGAGCCGAGACCAACTTAAAGTGCCTTTCGAAGCCTGGAGGAACCCAGGTTAGTATATTTATGGTTAGCCATCCAATGACTGGCCTCAACGAACATTACTTAGCTTACGCAATCGCATGCTGAGAGCGCTGAGCCGCAGTGGGTGTCTCACCTGCATCTGCAGTCCCTAAAACACGCTCAGGGCCAGCGTTGTGGGTTATTGCCAATTCTCCCTATATTCTTGCATCCATAGGGAACTATGCCCCAGCAGTGGGAACATTAAAAGGCTAGTGATGATGATGATGATGATGCTAAGCTTTCCTCAGCTGTTTCCACAGAGATGCTCCGGTGCCCTTGCAGTATTACTTTTATTTATATACTAACTTTTATTTGGTTTCCTTTGACTATTACTTTGACATTGATACGAGTTTTCTCACAGGAAACCAGTTATATAATATGTCAATTGAGTCTATGAAGTAGACATGCTTAACTTTCTTCCAGTCACAAAGTTTCCTTGAAAGATTTCCCGGCAAGGAAAAGCTATCAGAAATGGCGTATTTCTCATTTAATACATATTACGAATGCATTTGTAAAGTTAATATTAATTTGAATATAATCTCCCCAGAAAATATTAATTGAATCCCAATTGAATGTAGAATTTTAGTTATAGAAAGTTCTAGCTTTCTCAGCACGATTACGTTACGAATCCTTGAAACAAGGGGGCGAGTTAAAATTAATTCAAGATAGGTGTGTCCGGATGTATTGTGTTATATTAATTTATTATACATCTTATCCTATTGATAAACACACTCATCCGAAACGTCGTATTCATTTACACACGTCTTGACAAGGAACGGGGCACAAGCCCGGCTACTAAGAATGGTTATTAAGTTATAAATTTTAACATGTTGTAGCGGCTGTCGAGTTACATAAATTATGAGAAATTGCCATGAATTCTCGAAGCGGGGGAAACTTTGTGCCGCCCAGTGATAGGCGACCTGAATGATGGAGTGTACACACAGAAACGTGTGACGTCACTGCCGTGTCGGGTAACGGTTTCTCAATTCAAATTTTCTCCGAGCGATTTGCATTTGTTTTGTACAGTAAGCTGGATCGTCTTTTTTTTAAATGAAGTACCTACACTTAAGCAAAGGGCTAGTTTCATTAATGTATTTTGATGCGATCAACTGAAACGCGCCAATTAAATACAACTTCTCAAATGTAGCGCCACTATGCTGCTATACATTTTTACATGCTGATTATTAGACACTATTTTAAAATATTACACCTACGTCATTTACATCTGCGCTGAAAATTTGTTGAACCGGCCACGTACCAACGTGTTGATAAAGGTTAAATTACTATACAAAAATTAGCTTGGGACTAATTGCAGAATAGATTTTTAATTATTTTTGGTTTTCATCAACTCGTCCTAAATGGGTCGTAGGCACTTGGGACCAGATGACGAACTACCCATTTAACCTTTTGTCTGCAGTAACAGTTTAAGGCTACTCAGGGACTGCTGCTTGCTGGTAGCGGGAGGGGCAGCTGAGACGTTTGAAAACCGGCTCTTTAAGGTTATGACAAAAATCCTATCTACAAACATACATACATAAATCACGCCTATATCCCCGAAGGGGTAGACAGAGGCGAATTATCACCCACATTTCGGCAAATATGTTAGGTCCCATGTAATAGGTGAGCCTATTGCTATTTATTGGGCACAAAAGTCACAGTAAATTGCTAGGCTGTAGGTATAAGAGGAACGTTGCTGCCCATTCCTCATCACTGTTTTATCCTTAGTCGCTTTGTACGACACCCACGAGAGAGATTTGGAGTAGTGACAATTGTATTCTACTCTGCCGTCAAATCCTATCTCTTGCATCCAATCCTCACCTTACAACATTATGTATCACAGTTTCTCGTTTCATTTTACGGTGTATGGACACGTCAGATACTCAATTTTCCGATTCGCTGTCTTCTTTGTTCCTACAACAGACAGCTCGTAGTTCCGTATGTATTGGATTTATATTTTTCTGATAGGGATCCTTATTATTTTATCCATTACAAGCTCCACCAATCACAAAGAAATATTTTTCCTGTTCTATGAAACGTGTTTGGAATCGAAAAAATACGCAGAATGTGACTACCCCAACGTCTCAACTACCCCTGAGGTTTTTTAAATTAAGTCGTAGGTACTTTATGCACCTTAGGATATCCAAATGATGGGGGGCAAACCACTGACAGCAGCACACCCAAAGAGGGTTAGCCTACACCTTGACCAGTATAGATTTTTTAATATTTATGTAATATTTTAATTTAAGTTTCTATATATTTATATATTAGCACCTGTACGATGTGGTATATGATATTAAAATAAAAAAAGAAGAAGTACATAGGTAGCCCGATGACCCCTAACTGATATGACTGGCAGAGGAAACATTGCTGACTTAGATGATGAGGATAAAAGTCATTGTTCATGCAAAGGAGTAAGAAGAAAGTGTTGGGATACTGAAGGTACGTCTAATTATTAGCGAAAAAGAAAGATTTTCCTCATTCGTCGGATCTTATATATAATTATTCTGAGTTCTGCCAGAAACTTTATAGACGTGATTCGGCCAATCTCGTTCTACCTTATCCACAACAGTCATAACAGATACATTAGACCAGTGTTGATTTAACTCCAATGTAACAACCATTTCTCGGTTACTCGATACTTTGTTTGTAGCACGCAGATTAAGTTCGAGCTTGTTTGAAGTTGCCAGTTGAACTTCGAATAAATACAAGATTCCAAGAAGTACAGTCGGAGCGCGGACTTCGATCGCGCACACGGATAGGATTTAGATCTCCAATTATCGCTCGTGTAGTAACATTAATAAGTTCAGCATATCGATATTATGACAAAAAAAGAAGAGGAATGAGCAGTAACGTTCCTGATGCACGTTACCTACCCAATCAAGCCATGCACTGTGATGAATTAATGGTATAGAAAAGAGACCGAACGCACCATGTCGAGAGACCGATGAGCGAAGATAGTGATTGGGATGACAGCATTTCAATCCATACAGTTTTGCTCAAGATTTTGGTTTATGTTTTACAACCAGCTGCCTGTCTGACACCAACCCTTTGGACACCCTAAGGTACCCTTTTGGATACTTTATCTAATATACCCCGAATACAGAAACGCTACTTAAATTTTGGGGACTGCTTATCAAGTTAAGTGGACAGTATCTGTCAGAATTTGTATGGAAAAAGTAAATTTTCACAATAATTAAATGTTGAGCAGGTCTCAAACTTACACTTATACTTACTTAAATAGAGTCACTTTATCATTCGAATCGTTTTATTTATTATTTAATTGATCAGAATTAAATTACGATATCTACTCACAATACTACTTATATAAGTGTTAAACAAACTAGTGTGACTTATACTAAATAGGTATGTAGACAAAATCGAAAGCTAAGTCAAGCGCACTAGGGATCATAATTTTCGTGACCTCAAATCGTCTCTAACATGCTTGCAATCTCACCCTAGACAGCTTAACATGTCGAGACGGAGTTCAATATCATTATTTTATGTCGTTCGTTGTCATCTGTCTGAACTTAAAATGGCGTCAGTCCTCTCCCACTCAGAAATGATTCCACAATTCATATTTTATTGCTATGTGGATTTTACTCTGATTCGAAAAAGGACTTAACTGTTTTATAATTAATATTTAATTATTATGGTAGTCTGGGGTATTTAATACTAGCTTAATAGTAACCAACTAACTTAGAATGTGCCAATTATCTCACACAACAAGCTTATTTATGAGTATTTAGACGATCATCTGTTTAATTTTCAGTTCTAAGTATTAGACAAAATGTAATCATGTTATTATTTGTATTATGGATCTTTCACCAATATTATTAGTTAAATTATAACTATTATAACAGCCGTGTGGTGACGGCAGAGTAGAATATAATTGTCTCCACCCCAAATCTCTCCCGTGGGTGTCGTACAAGACGACTAAGGATAAATCAGTGATGAGGAATGGGCAGCAGCGTTCCTCTTATACCATCTAGCTATGTACCTACTGCGACTTTTGTGCCCGATAAATGGCAATAGGCTCGCCACCTATTACATGGGACCTAACATAACTGGCGAAACGTGGGTGCTAGTTCACCTCTGCCTACCCCTTCGGGGATATAGGCGTGATTTATGTATTTATGTATGTAAATTATAACTAACATTAGAAATGCAAAAGTGAGTATGCTTGTTACGCTTTAACGCCTAAGCCACTAAACCGATTTAAAAAACTGTTCCGTCAATAGGAAGCTACATTATGAGCAAGTTACATAGGCTGTATTTTTTTATTGTATATTCTTAAGAAAATAGTAGTAAAGGAGAAAAAAAAGATCTAGAGAAAGTTGCGGGAAGTTGATGGATGCGAATCGCAAAGACCGATTTGGTAATGGTTCCTTGGAGAGGCCTATAATATGTTTTCTGACCTCTATTTCTTTATAGTAAGCGAGGCTACTAAGCATTTAGGATGTTGTATTTGAACACACCAAGTGTGAATTTAGTGGGACATTACTGAGTTTTGAGAAGTTTCTACACTGGAATGTGTGTCTAAGGCGGCTCTCGAGGAATTTTATCAAGCATGCAAGCAGAGAGAGAGGCATGGCAAGGTGAGTGTTGACTAGTTGGGACGCCCCGTAAACCTACCCTTGGGTCACAAGTCCCAGTCGCTGCCACTGACTGCCTTCTCTGACACACTATGGACCCGGCACCGACTCGTTGAATCCATGGTATGCTAATTCTTATCGTCTCTCCCTATTTTGTCTCCAACCTACTTATACCTATTCCGCCATCCGTCCCCTTCGGAGCCGATATTAAAAGTAATGCGCTAACAGATTTAAGGTAATACAAGGTTTTTGAATACTGATTAAAAAAATACACCATTCCGCAGTTCTGCGATAACATTTCTCATAAAGATAACAGTCTGCCGTGCATAATTGGATATTGCCTATCTAAAGTGCCTGAGCTAGTAATAGATAGTGCAAACATTTATAATTTGCGTGTAACTTGGTCTTTTGCCACCATTTTCGTGTGGTATGCTGGCATGGCAGAGGGACACTGGTATGGCAGGAAAGATTACAATTTGCCACTACTCCTCTCTCTTATCGCGTGGGGGTCGTATAAGGCGACTAACTGCCGCACTCTCAGAGACGTCCATTAACTTCAATGAGTACTTAATGGAAAAAAAAAATCATTAAATCTAGACCTTAGACCCGGCAGGAATAGCGACTAGTTTTGAAATGTCATTTTTAGAGACGTATACTCATAACGGTACACTCATACTCATACTCATTAATGGTAATTGACGTCTGGCAGTAACTGCCGCACTCAGAGACGTCAAATAACAATAATTAGGGCTTAATGTCAAAAAACGACAATTCAAAACTAGTCGCTATTCTTGCCGGGTTAGACCCGGATAAGATCTTGATTTAAATGAATTATTTTGACATTAAGTACTCGTTAAAGTTAATTGACGTCTCTGAGTGCGGCAGTTACTGCTACTTTAATGAGTATTTGATGTCAAAAATTTTCATTCAAATCTAGACCAATTATATACCCGGCAACATTATATTCTTGCCGGGTTAGACCCGGATTAGATCTTGATTTAAATGAATTATTTTGACATTAAGTACTCGTTAAAGTTAATTGACGTCTCTGAGTGCGGCACTTACTGCTACTTTAATGAGTATTTGATGTCAAAAATTTTCATTCAAATCTATAGACCCGGCAAGAATAGCGACTAGTTTTGAATTGTCATTTTTTGACGTTAAGTACTCATTAACGTTATTTGACGTCTCTGAGTGCGGCAGTAAGAGTTTTAGTATACGGAGGAATAGGCAGTAGGATTCCTGGTGCACCATCTAACTAATTACTGCGATTAAAGTTCCCGGTGTATGGCAATATGAGATCTATTGCATGGGACCTGAAATAAGCAGGCGAATGCAGGTGTTAAAACACCTCTGCCTACCCCTTAGGAGAGAAAGGTGTCAATTATATATGTGACTGGGTATTTCGATGTAATGACTTGTTTTTGTCACTTACGTGGCATAAGTGCCTCTTAAAGAATATATTTCTTAATTATTAAGGGAACATGAAGATAGTTATTAAATCAAATCAAAAAGTTCTCATCTGTCTCCTTATGGGTGTATGAAAACAATTTTATACGCTTTGGGTCACCTTACATAAGATAATGTTGTTATAAGTCCACCAAAATGAAGCACGTTCCGGTCATTAACTTAATTGTCCATCACGCGACGATCTTATTAAAGATTAATTAGCATCTTGATCAAATTACGTGGAAAGATTATGTCTGGTGATACTTTTCTTTTAAGTATTGGTATAGAGTTCTATTGCCGGATAATATTTTTTTCTAAAATATATTACAACCGGCCAAATAAGAGTAAAAATAAGACTGGTTATGCAGTTATATAACGAAATAATTTTTATTTAACACAATGGAATAGAAATTCAAATTCTTAGTGGTTTTTTTTTTTTTTTTTAATCTTTACAATTCATCATTCTTTACATTCAAAAACACAAAATGCAAAAAAATAAACAGAAACAACAGCAGAAGCTTTCCGCCACAAAATTCCTACTAACTCAGTTGTGTAGTGCTCGTGCAAATATAAGAAAATAACTCAGTTAGGTCTAGAATTTAGCACAGATAATCCAAACTCTACTAAACGCTAATAGAGACAAACATGAGCAGCGATAACTCAATCGGAATAGCATCGTAATATATTTGGCGTGAATTTCCAAACACTTGATTCGAACAGCTGCCGGCTTAGCTTGATTTATCAGGTTTCTTGACGGACGTGCAGCAGTGTACATCAATTTTATTGTTTGCTCCTAAAGCAACAAGGCCGACAGCTAACTGTTCCCATTGCAACTCCTAGAATGCAACAGCAGAATGCTGAACATTTATCAATGTCCATTTATTTATTAGGATAATAAAACAGATAACACTCTGGGTGCCTCGTCCATATTGTAGCATAGAGGGAAGGCAGAAGCAGCGCTTGGGACATGTGACCCAAGTGTAGGTTAACGAGGCCCCTTCACATCGTGTTTTCTAAAACTCTTTTCAGGGTTATTTCGTTGGTTATGTTAGATCAATTAAAAACAAACTTTTTTAATTAAGACTGGAAAAGGCGTACCTACAGAAGAATAGTATTAATTATGTGGCATAGTCGACTGTTCAGGATTACGTGATCGATTTGTTCTCCAATTTATTATAGACAACTTTTCCTAATTGTTTTATATTATTTGATATAAAAATTACACTAATAATTTTGAACTATTGCCAAAGACAAAGCCAAAGAGACTGTCGCAATGCTGGTCGCTAACAGCGACATTAAATGTTCTTAAAAAATTTAACACAATCCGGTGACGCAATTAAGAATTATTTGCTGATCGTAGCCAACAACAATAAATAACAACAATTTATAAATTGCGAAGAAAACAATTCACTTTATTCTTAATAAGTGCAGGTATAACTAACCAAAACTGTCAAATTTATTCAATCCATTGGCAACCGTAACTAGTTTGTAGTAAAGCACAAAACCGATTAAGAAAATTTTACATTTTGTGGTAATAGAAAATTTGATAGCCTAATTGCACCATCTAAATAAGTTTGACGCTCTCATGACTCTAAAGAAATATTTCACTGAAAACAACGTTAATTACTCTTGCACTATCGCAAAGAGCTGCCTTGTATAATTCAACCATTACAGCCGTGATAAAAATCTGGTTGGACGTACAACTTTGTCGCTAAATAGAGGCACTGAAATATTGTTTTAGTTTAGCCGCGTTAAAGCGTGTAAAATATAGAATGCAGGCGTTATAAATACATTGACTTATTTCAGCCGTTCGTAGAAGAATAGTAAACTCAAGCGGATTTTTGAACATTAACTTACGTTCTACTTTACAATTAGATTTTTATTTGAACTTTATTATTAAATGTTAGAAAAAACATTTCAAAGAGAAGTAAATGTGGTTAGTTCTACTTTAATTACTTTGTTCCATGACGCTGAGACTAAGATGTGAATGTTATGATACCATATTAAGTTGGAAATTGCGCAATTTCAACGAATATTTATCTTTGTCCTGTATCATGAAACGATTCAACGATATCTACTATGAAGACTGTTCTCTTATTGACACATTTTAATTATTATAAAAAGCAATCAAATGTGAGAGTAGTAGATATTTTGTACTAAGATTTTGGTGGTTAGAAAAAGAATTTCGAAAAATTATGATCTTGAGGCGGAAATCGAACCCGCGTCCGCTGCTATCCGGGCAGGTGCCTAACCTCTCGGCCACCCAAGACACTAATTAACTTGCCGAAATTCTTCTAACCTTTACACTTCACGTTGTAAGCCAACGTCTACCCTCGTAATGTAGAAATAAATTTCAAACATTCCAAAGCAAATATTCTTACAAATACCGTGCGTTCGGTTAAGCTTGGGTTTGCTTTATAAACTATTCGATTTTAATTTTAACATTATATAAATGTTAGTATGTTTTCTAACATTTATATAATGTTAAAATTAAAATCGAATATTTTGTACTAGTTCCAAGTCAATGAATTTTAATAGGATATACCGTTCAATCAAAATGAGCCACGGAAATAGAATCCCAGTCGCTGAATCAGTCCAATTTATGAAAAAATAAAAGACGATCATAGTAACGCCCTATTGCTTGTACAAAGCAATTTTGTTAGTTGCCGCTTCCAGGAAACGAAAATCAAGAATCCGTTACGGAAAATCGCAAACTACCCCACTTCGTGTTGCATGTTCCAATGTAGTCGTTTTGCCTAACCCCTAATAAGCAGTCTCAGTTTTAACCCTACATTGTCTGCGAAGTTCATGAATTATTCAACCGCCGTCGAACCTGACAGGCTACTTTCTTACCATTTGCCAATTTCAGCGACAGATTCCGCAATTTTTCTAGTGCATGGCTTAATTTGCTCAGAAGACGGTCGAGTGGTAAGATTGACTAAATTTTTCTAGACATTCTTTGTCCTGGCAAAGGATAATTAAAAATATCTTGCATGTTTAGTTTCTTATCATCTCAATTTCTGGAGCCTAGTCCTGGAAGAGTATAGGGTGAATGTTGAGTTTATTTGTATTGTACTCTCATTTGTAACCATTAACATAAAATTAGCATCATAATTTTCCTGCCCTGTTCCCAGTTTATCTGTGGTCGGCGCAGAATGTTTCCTCTTCGATTCATATCGGTCAGACGACATCAAGCTTTTGATGATATGAAAGCTTGATGATGAGTGATTGGAATAACAACATGCCAATCCACACTGCTCAAAGTTTTGGGTTAGGTTTAACAGCCGGCCGCCTGCCTGTCACCGATCCTCTTTGGGTCCTGTTTGGCTCTTATTAAACAGCATAATATTATTGTCACTAAAAATGGAAAGTTTCATCTCACAAAGGCCTAATGGGAACATACCGGTCAACATTCTGAGAGAAAATACAAATATACCGTTAGGAGTTTACCTCCAACGCAGTTTCATGTTCAGTAGAACGTGAAGGTGTGAATTCGCCAACTGATTTTTATGTGGGAACGTGCTTCGCTCTGAAAGTCGTATTTTCCTACTGCGAAATTCCTTCCTTGCTCCTTTAGAGGCTGTTTTTAGGTGGAGCCTTTCGAAGATTAATCGCTCAGTTCGCTTATGCGGCATACGCGACGAGGACCAGGTATAGTTAGTGACAATTAAACAATTTCACTCATTAATTTTCTATAGCATACCTTATACTTAACAAAAATCTCATGCCCCGACTGCCATGCCGATCTGTCGCGAACTATAGATCCATTTCTGTGTTACGCTAGAGTCCGAAAGCCCTATTATTATTTTTACATACATAATTACGCCTTTCTTACACAATTTACTTTTATATGTCTATAGTGTGATTGTAGACAATACTGTCATTAATATACCCGGTAGATAAATAATAGGTAAATGAGCCTAAAATAAATAAAAAAATAATATAAATTAAGTATAATTTAGAAATACCATCCGCCACCCTTTAGTACCGATACCAGCGTATACATAAAAACTATGGTCAGTGGAATAAAATCGCATGCTTAAAAAGCATAAGCCCTTCTGTTAGATACAATTGTTAAAAGATTTGGTAAATCATTATTGTTCTCTTAATTGAGAGAGTTACATGAACAACTTCCACAGACAAAGAAAAGCACTTAAAATGTTATGTGGTGACATTGCATTTTAAGTAGTTTTCTTATTTACTACTACTTACACCTTTGTACTCTAGATCAAACCTCAAGCTGTGAAATTTAGAGGTCCCCTTAATTATTTATACAGGCTCCACGGCAGGCGGCGTTTTGTCACACCAATCCTTTCCAACCCGAAAGGTTGTTTCGTGACATTAACTCTAAATTGCTAGCGTACTGGTGATATATTTCGTTTCGTCTCATATTGTATTCCAGAAGACTTTATTCACAACTAGCCCAGACAGTCACTTCGACTGTTTAATCGCATAAAATCTTACTTGAGATATAAATTCGAAATTATAAAAAAATAAAATTCATTAATGTTGGTCGAAGCGAATTTAATTTACTATTTCTGCCCCCAGTATTCAATGTATTGCGAACTTCGAATTTTAGAAATCTTATTGCCTTCTGACGTGTCGTGACGAAAGATCAGAATGCAATTGTCACCATCCTTCTCTCCCGCGGGTGTCGTACATGTCGGCCTAATATGGTGTAAATAGAGTGGATAGCTCGATGACATCTGGCCGATATGAATGGAAGAGGTAACATTGTGCCGACTCCAGATAAAGCCGGATCCAAACGAGTGTAATGTAATTTAACGTGTAATGTAAAGCCAGATCCAGCTTCGACGAGTGTAACTTGTAATGTAATCTAACGTGTAATGTAACACGAATTCTACGTTAGCGTTACATGCGTTACATATAGTCGTCGTAACGTAGATTTCGTGTTACATTACACTTTAGATTACATTACATGTTACACTCGTCTGGATCCGGCTTTAGACATACTTGCCTGCTACAGAACGGTGAGTTCAACTGACTTGGCGAATCTTAATCTTAATCTTAACATATTCCGAGAATTGCCTTTCTTACTCCGGCAGTGGCTGGGTAGTCGAACGGTAACACACATATTTTCGAAAAAATTCAGTACTCTTTTTCTCTGTGATAACGAAACAATGCAAGATTCACGCCATGAAATTCTAATTGCGACAGCATTTTGTTTTGGCGGTCAACCTGACCCTAACATGTTTTAATAATTCACAGCTTAATTAAGGACTTCGTTTGCAACTCGAATGAACGTTGATGTAACAGGAATGGACACGTATGAAAAGGTAGCAAAGCGTCCCTAAAGTTAATGGGGTGTAATTGGAAATATTTTGCTGTGACCAAATAATTTAGGTACCATTTATTTAATATTAGGGGTTAAAATATGAAATTGCTGTTTTTTACTTAAAATCGTCTATTTTGTTAAATTGTTTATTTTTTAGTTTATAGCAAATTTATTTAATTAAAATAATTACCATTATTATCTATACATTGCTGCCATCTAATAGGAAGGTCATTTATGCCTTTGAGATAGAACTCTGAGGATCTAGACTGCACAAACTGTGTGAAAGCATTATGTACTGCCTTCTGGGAAAAAAACTTCTTGTCACGTAGATAATTGTCGTAGTGTTGTTTCACATTTTTTTTAAAAAAGAACATAGAAACCATGTGAAAAAACTTTCATTCGAAAACCTCAAACCATGAAGATTCTATGTCAATTCAAAAAACCCATTACAATAAAACGGCAATTTCATACTGTAACCCCTATTATTTAATTTTAATTTGAACATTTATATAAATGTTATAAACATAATATACTAAGAAAAGAACGTCAGAAAAATTTAAAATTGTTCTGATGCGGGAATCGAATGCGGTAGCTGCTTATACCAAATGTCCTGATTTTTTATTTTTCGATATTTTTTTGACTTCTTTTTCTTTGTAACATTCTTAATCATTTATAAAATGTCCAAATAAAAATAATAAAACACATCTTATAAAAAGTGGCTCAGCAATCACAGCAGACACTGTATAAAATATAAAACGAAAATCACAACTGAAAACATGCCTTCGCAGCAGACTTCTCAAACATTAAAATTATCACTGGACATTAGGTGAAAAGCATAGACAGCGCTTCGAAAGTAACTCCCTCTTTAATTATTCACGTGCAGGTTACATGATAGGACAAACCTTGTCTGACGGCGCGGTATAAATAAATAATCTAATTGGATTACTGTGAAATGAAACTGGAGCTAGCAAGTAATACTATTACTGGACTCACTAAATGATCCACTATAACGAGTCTCTTTTCTTTTTAATAAATAATTGCCATCCAGGGGCTAATTTACGAAGAGGCATTTGAAAGTCGAAAATAGAATATTGATTATAGTGAATTAACGGGTAGCACAATTTGAAATAAACCACCGAGATATTGAGTATCTTAAAAAAAAATTGTATAAAATCTTTAGTCGATAAAAATTGTAGAGAGATTTTTAAGTCAGTCTTTCAAAATAATTTTTGATCCCTCGGGAACTAACAAAAAGGCATCACCAGTCAGCCGTGTTATACGCATAAATAGAGTAAAACAACACACTTACAATATAAGGATATACCTATTATAACAAAATTTTGACTTGGTTAAAATTTATTTTGATGGATGTCGAAGTAGAAGAAAACCACTGAAAAGGTGGATGGATTGTGTGAGGTATTTAAATAGCCAGGTGATTGCGAATCCATTCGAGTGCGCCATTTTAAAGCTAGTGGAATTCAGAATGCTCTAAGAATAGTCAAGAATAGTAATTTTGCATTTGCAAATTCATTTCATGTTTACCCACTGAGTGGTGTGTGAGTTTGTTTTTGGAAATGCAACCATCGGCGCAGCCTGATTGCAGTGATGCAGATGGCATGCAGTACCACTTCTATCTGCACATCGACTGCATCAGAACTGCACGGTCGGTTGGCTGTTTCACTGCAGTCATTCTGACTGCAATTTGGCAATCCATTCAAGTCACTTATCGCTTTTTGTTACTGATATAGTTAGTGGCATTAGTCCAGCAGTTGACATAACAATTCCAGCTTTTACTTTATTAATTTATATTTTTTTATTTATTTTATAACGGCCCCAGTAACTAGGTCCACGCAAGCAAAACCCAAGGAGTGCACCGCCAGTACTTCCCGAAACCAGACGATCACATGTTTATTTTGATACAAGTAAGCACTCACCTTCGCATTTCCTTTCGGACTCTATAGACGTAGCTGATTGACGTACGCTCGTCTCTCTCCCACGTGCACGGTGGTGGTGAAAATGCCGGCATGCTTTTTGGAAGTTGGGAAAGCTTCCAGTCCGCGATTGAGCGGCAAGGCAAGCGGACGTTCTGTACGCCACCGCAGCACTTGCCGCGAAATTCAAAACCTTCGTTCGCAAGCACGAAAGTTTAATTTCGCATAGCAATGGAAGCAATTGTATTAAGTGTTTTACACAGCCGTTAGCTAGTTCTGGAACAACTTTTTGTGTGAAACTCAACGGCAAGAATGTGTGATCGCCGCACTATGGATGTGTGATGGATTCGTTGTACAAAGTTTATTTTCGTCGCTAATGCCCGCATATGTATATTAGTACGCGTAATAGTAACCTTTAGCCAAAAAGCCCGCTCCTGCACCTTAGATGTTAACCAGTCGGTCCAACCCAGTGACTTATTAAACTTCAAATATCACAAAATATATCATAGTCTAACTTTATTCATATCCCAACTTATATATTATTATCTCTACCAAATAAGGAATTTACCAACGAATTCTAAGAAAATTTTTGGACCAATATTTTGAAGTGATGGAATTGGATTCCAAATTATCATGTGTAAAGCAGTGAAAGTGTAAATATAATAGTTTGCAAATAGTTATGGTTTGATAACAATCCATTTCACCACTATTGGAGTTCTAACCGCCAGCTGATGTATAACTGACTTCTAAGTACTAAAGGTAAGATTGCAATTTTATTACTAGCAGTTATGTTACTGAGTCTGCTTAAAGCTTGCGTTTTTATGTTGTCTTATTTATTTAATTGATAATAAATAGGAAAAATAGAAAATGTAATACCCATATTGATTGTATTTTTATACAACTTTTTTGTTTTTCCATCAATAATTAAATTAAAACGATACCCTGCTTTCCCTAGTCATGCCATAACTTCAGAACGACTTTACCTATTTCAATCATCGTTTTATTAAGTTTTGTAATACTTTGTAGAAGGTTCTTACGCAAAGAAAATTTAAGAAAATTGCACAGATTTTTTTGACATGTCTGGAATATACTTTTAGAAGAAACTTAATTGATCAATGTATTTTTTTCGAGCTTTTTCTAACTATAATTTTCTTTTGGTAGTAAAATCTAAGTTAGAGAAAAATACGTTATAGTGAAACACTCATGTCACCAGATATCTTGCTGCATCAAGGTAAAATTTTCCGAAACTATTATTTATGGTTTCCGAAACTTATCGTCACATAATTGTGTAGAAAGTGTTGAGTTTCGAAAAACCCCCAATATTTTGTCGCCCCGTAAAATAAAACTTAGAAGAAAAATACTAAAAAAATATATTGACAATTAAAACAAAGAACATACATGACGAAAATACTAAAATAAAATCAAACCAAAAATTTAATCTAACATTCTTAATATAAAAACAATAATTTTTTGAACAGGATGTTCACCAATTCGTAGCAGACAGGATCAGTTAATATCCACAAAATGAGCCACTCATATCCACATACGAATTTCCCTATACGACATGATTTTCATGGACATTATCGCAAAATCCAGCGGCTCACACGCAAAAAGGTTCGCGAAACCCAACGGGTAGATGGATATTTGGCATATTTAAGCGGCAGTCTAGATAAGTGGGTACCCTAAATTGTAATACAGCCCGTTTTGTTCTGAAGCGAACTTCAAAAGCCCTTCTAATCCTGTGGCGAGAAAGAGTGTGTTTGTTTAAACCTTCAACAACAACGATGTAATAGATTCCCACAGGAAAGATCCGCTGTAATAAAACCTGAAAGTATAGGCAAATAAAATATTCAGACAGCGAGCGGCTCGTGGATAACTAACTCGATTTTTGGGATAATGAAAGCCGTTAATTATGTCATTAGTAAATAACTTACATAAATAAACAGACTGATACATAAGCCAAAAAAACACATACACATCACGCGAATGTATATCTTCATATCTGAGGAATCAGACAGAGGTGAACTAATACTCACATTTCTTCAACTGTGGAGACGCGATCCAAATCCCATCTACCAACCCCTTAATCTCAGTATTAATCATAATCAGCCCCTTAATCTCCCAACTGCCCGGCAGTGGGGAGATTAAGGGGCCTCCCCACTCTCCCTCTCTCTCCCCAATCTTCCCATTGCTGGGGCACAGACCTTACCTATATATGGAAGAATATAGGGAGAATGAGTCATAACCCACCACGTTGGCACAGTTAGGATTGGTGGGTATTATCGACTGCAGATGCAGCCGAGACCAACGGCTCAACGTGCCTTCCGAAGCACGAAGGATCTCGAGATAATATATTTTTGGTTTCCCAACCAATGACCGGCCTTAGCGAACATTGCTTAGTTAACACAATCGCAGACTGAGCGTGTCTTGCCACTTTGCTAGCGAGCTCCTCATTTGTATATCTATAAAGATACAAAGATTTTGGGGTTAGAAAAAGAATTTCGAAAAATTATGATCTTGAAGCGGGAATCGAACCTGCGTCCGCTGCTATCCGGGCAGGTGCCTGACCGCTCGGCCACCCAAGACACTATAGTGTCTTGGGTAGATACGGATAGCAGCGGACGCGGGTTCGATTCCCGCCTCAAGATCATAATTTTTCGAAATTCTTTTTCTAACCCCAAAATCTTTGTACTAATTTTTCTAACATTTATATAATGTTAAAATTAAAATCGAATAGTTTATTAAGATACAAATAAATTGTGAAAAAATAGTAATGCCGGCTCTTAAGTAGGTGCGTTGCAGCAAAGAACTCTTTTATCAATTTAAAAATATTCTTTGAAAAACCCTAAACACAAACAGTTTTTCCGTTTCCAAAAGAACGATCTATCAAATTTAGAGGTCCCTTTGGGAATCTGCTCGTTTGGAAGGAGAAAATCTAATTAAGGGCATGAATTATACCCCCGCGAACAGAAAATGTGCTGAAGAATTATGCCACTGGCGATTTCCTTTGATTAAAACAGTATTTACAAAGTAAAGACTTTGTCAATCGGCGAAGCGCCAAATTCCAGTATTCATTTGAGATTAATTAACAAATTGTCTGAAAATACACGTTTTAATCAAAAATAGTAGATACAAGGCTTGTGATACATATTAATAACACACATTTTACAAAGAAAAATAATTAATATCTGAATAATAAAAATGCTGTTTTTTTTTATTCAAATAATAATGCAATATTTTTTTATCTACACTCATGCTTTAAAGCTCTATTATAGTTTCTGAGAAAGTTATTGCCTACATTTAATGATCCAATATCATAATAAACATTACAACACTCTTTGGGTTATGACGTTGTATTCAATTTCGTTATACAACTCTTTGGGCTTTTATTTCGTTTTTCAACAGTCTTGATTACCCAAGAAAATGGAACTACCCATTAAAAAGTCACATTATGTCTACTTAATTCGGGGTATGTTTATAAATTTCAAAAAATAACATTCGTATGGACGCATATAAAATAAAAAAGTTAATAGTTATTTGTTGTGCGTGAGTGCAAAGTTGTTTTTTAATCGCGTGCTCAATTTTGATGACCGAGCTAGCGAAGGATTCTAAAATTGAATCACTCGCTACGCTCGTGATTCAAAAATTAGAATCCTGAGCGATAGCGAGGGAATCAAAAGAGCACAAGGTGAAAAATCTTTGCACTCGAGTGCAACACGTAACTTTTCATCCCCCCCAACGAGGAAATTGCAAAATACAAAAAAATACAGTCACAACAGTTTATGTTTTCACCCAGAAACTTCCACAACACCCTCCCATCAACCCAAACACACTCTCAACACCCACCCAGAAACACCTAGAAAATCCACTCAGGCACATCCACAGCACACATCCATCCACCCAGATACATACAACCAGACACAACCACAACATCCACCCATCCACCCAGAAACACCCACAACATTCACACCCGCAATACACACCCATCCACTCAGACACACCCAAAAAACACCCATTCACCCAGAAACACCCACAAAACACCCAATCACCCAAAAACACCTACAAAACACTCATTCACCCAGAAACACCCACAACATCCATTCAGACACCTACAACATCCACCCAGTCATACCCACAATACTAACCCATCCATTCAGACACACCCACAAAACACCCATTTACCCAGACACACATACAAAACACTCATTTGCCCAGACACACACACAAAACACCCATTCTCCTAGACACACCCACAAAACACCCATTCACCCAGACACACCTCCAGCACTCACCCATCCACCCAGCCACACTCGCTACATTCATCCAGACACACCTGTAAGTACCTAATAAAAATTACCGTCCCTAATGGAGTTCCGAGACGGTCAATAAGCTTGAGTCAAGCACGTTGATTTTCTGTATGTTTTTGTACCGTTGCTAGCGTAAACAAATCAAACAGACCTAAAAAGCTTTTAAATGCTTGACTCAAGCATCAAGCAAGCGTTGTAGACGATCAAAATGTTTAAAGCAAGATTGACGCCAAGCTGATTGACCGTCACGGAACTCCTAGGTTTTAACAAATTTATGACGTGAAAAGCAAATGGCGCGCGCAAAGCAATTTATAAAAAAATTAAAATAGGTTGCATGATAATTTCGGCACCATGGAGGTAGAAATAAATAGGTATAATGATGTTTTGAATTCACAAACTGATTGCACACGATGTTCTAAATTCAAATTTACTTTATCCTCTAGAGGATAAAAACGGCTTTTGCACTCAGATATCGAAGAGCAAAAACGCTTTTTCCGAGATGGTGGGATGAAAAATGTATTATCTATTATGTAATTTGAATCCTTTTATAGAGGATAAACATAGAAGTGTGGAGATAGAGTGAAGAATATAGATAGGTTGTGTGAGGTATGAATATGAAGATGGGATGAAGATGGCGATGGGTTTAAATGAAGAGATGATGAGTGGCAGAAGAGAGTGGAGAAAGAGGACCCCACGGCGACCCCAAATAGGTTGAGATAATGGGCAGGGCGATGACGATGAAGACGTCACTGAACATAATTAGGTTTCAAAACACTGTGGAACCCACATGAGTGTTTTACACTGACGGCCGCCTTGGTCGAATGCTCAGATTGCTGGGTATTGGCCAAGAGGTCCCGGGTTCGAATCCTGGTAGGGGCAAACTTTGTGATGACCACAAATGTTTGTTTCCGAGTCATGGTTGTGTATATGTTTATGTAGTATATTTTCAACATTTATATACATAATTATATTAAAAATATGTCCGTCATCTAGTATCCATAACACAAGTACTTAGGCTAGGGGAGACCGGGGCTGGTTGTGACATTTTTTTTACAAACTGTCATATCTTTTAATTGGTGAGATTGTTTTACCTGAGTATAGGTTTGTTTGATAAAGTAACTATTAAGGATCTTTATTTAAAATAATTGTTATGTTGTAGACTAATATTAATGACATAAATGTGTGATTAGTGGAAAAAAAACCGTGTAACATCCAACCCCGTGCTTGGGGCTGGTTGTTACACTACATGGGGTAAGTTGTTACAGTAAAAAACAAACGTATTATATGATTTTTTATTAGGAACAATATCACAATTTGTTACGTTTCTTAATTTAACTAACCTAACCTTTATATCTAGAAGGCAGTCTTTGCCTCATTACAACGAAAACATAATATTCTAAAATAAAACGAAAATACAAAATTAATATTTGGTCTTCTACTGCGTAAAAACAAAACAAAGATAATTTCTCATCTAATAATTAGATTATAAAGCTCAACATTAAATGAAACCCTTGTACACACTAATCAACAATACGTGTTTTAAAATTTAAGATGATAAACTATACTTTTAAAAACACAATCAGATCTATAAGAAAAGCTAAGCAGTTTAGTCACTGAAGTCTGAAAAATCAGTTTCGCAATTCAAACATATATAATGTATAACATTACCATTAACACATTTCACATGTGAC
Organism: Cataclysta lemnata; assembly: GCA_963931975.1. Taxonomy (NCBI): domain Eukaryota; kingdom Metazoa; phylum Arthropoda; class Insecta; order Lepidoptera; family Crambidae; genus Cataclysta; species Cataclysta lemnata. The sequence goes on along the minus strand of OZ008353.1, from coordinate 7,761,281 downwards.
CAATTTTTACAAGCTCCACACTCTACTCATTCCTCACCAGATTTCTTCGGATCAAAGGGATCACAACATATCAGACAAAAATAACCATCTTCTTTTTCATTTTCTTCGTCAGTGTCATGTAATACCTTCCTCTTTACAGCATGGCAGTCACGGGCACCTCAGTTTTTCGAACATACGTCCTCATCCTATAAAAAAGACAAAAACTATGTAAAACAAATTATGCCAATCAGCAACAAGCACCACAGGCAGGTTGTGATTTGTCACTACCTGCCCCGAGCAAATGTAACTTTTAACCCCAACGCCAAATCTGACCATTTAAGGTTATGCAGTGAAAACATCAATAAATATAGCTGTAAAAACGTAGATTCATTGCAAAACGAAAGCATTAGAGTGTAAAAATCACAACAAGAACATCTCTGCCTATATGGAACATAGCATGTAAACCAATATTACTAAAAGTGTAAAATTTTACTAACCTGCGATTTTAATGGCGGCACGCGCAGGCTCCTCTCACAAAAATGCTGGCGCGACTGGCTCTTGCGGCACGCTAGCCGGCGGCGGCAGGAGTATTTGTCTATTTCTAACGTCAATATTGCACTCTCTGTTTCGCGGCTATTGCCACTGTAACAACCTACCCCTGTAACATCCAGCCCCTGTCTCCCCTACTTACTTTGGGCTAGATGATAGGTGTGAGTGTAAAAAATATTTATTTTTTTATTATTTATTAAAAAAAGAAAAAAAAGTGGTATTTTTAAATTTTCCAAAATTCAAAACTAAGTCGGTGGAGTTCACCAACACTTAAACAGGCGATTATTATTTAACCGTCGGTTTTTGAGATTTTATCGTATGGAAGAACTGTCAAAAACTGACAGTTTTTCTTTTTAATCGCTGGTTTTACGTTTTGGTGAACTTGAGCCTAAGAGATGGACACATATTTTTCTATTTTTGACGGCCGCCTTGGTCGAATGCTCAGATTACTGGGTATTGGCCAAGAGGTCCCGGGTTCGAATCCTGGTCCTTACCACAAACTTTGTGATGACCACAAATGTTTGTTTACGAGTCGTGGTTGTGTATATGTTTATATAGTATATTTTCAACATTTAAGTTAAATTATATTAAATTAAATATTTTACACTCACACCTATCATCTAGCCCAAAGTAAGTAGCCTAAGCACTTGTGTTATGGATCCTAGATGACGAACACATTTTTAATATAATTATGTATATAAATGTTGACAATATACTACATACACAACCATGACTCGGAAACAAACATTTGTGGTCATCACAAAGTTTGCCCGTACCAGGATTCGAACCCGGGACCTCTTGGCCAATACCCAGCAATCTGAGCATTCGACCAAGGTGGCCGTCAGATATTTATATACATAAATATATTAAAAATATGTCCGTCATCTAGTATCCATAACACAAGTGCTTAGGCTACTTACTTTGGGCTAGATGATAGGTGTGAGTGTAAAAATATTTATTATTATTTATTTATTATAGAATTATTCTGAATAATACTGTCACAATACCTATAGACCTTCTCTGCCTCTACGAAGTGGATATGCTTAGCAGTTATGCCATCTGCATCACGAATTGCAGTCATTCACCGGTCCATCTTCAAATTCTCCAAATGAAAATGTCTTTATTGCAACAGTCACCAATTTACATGCTTAATGTAGCCCTGACTTCTGAAAAAAGTAAACTTAACAATACGTCACAAAACTTATTGGCTAATGTTGACAGATTATAATGACGCAAACAAATTGAAATAAATTGAAATACAAAACAATAAATACATACATACATACATAAATCACGCCTGTGTCCCCGAAGGGGTAGGCAGAGGTGAACTAGCACCCACGTATCGCCAATACTGTTAAGTCCCATGTAATAGGTGGCGAGCCTATTGCCATTTATCGGGCACAAAATCGCAGTAGATACATTGCTAGGTGGTATAAGAGGAACGCTGCTGCCCATTCCTCATCACTGATTTATCCTTAGTCGCCTTGTACGACACCCACGGGAGAGATTTGGGGTGGTGACAATAGTATTCTACTGTGCCGTCACCACACGACAATATTTCATTTGGGATAGTGATAATCGTAGTATTACCGATCACTAATTTCAAAATTGGATTCCAATAATTTCAAATCACCACGCACCCTTGTTCTCCCAATATTGAGAAATAGAGTTAAACCAATTGTTAAGCAAGATCTTAATGAATGTATTACAGAATCGGGCCCATTGTTTACCTTTAATCAAATTTACGTAAACTTGTTTGCATAGGCTTGTCTATAAACCTTCTAAGTGAAGCCAGTAATCTCCAGTAAGCCACTCAAGAGTACCAGCTTTATAGTTTGCATTCAGGAGTTCGTAACAGTGGATTGATCTTACTGTTTGGTGAGCCTTTATTGTATCTTCATAGAAGTTCCTCCTCTGATTGCTGTTGTTCAATATCGCTCACAAAGGCTTTTCATAAATGACATAAATAGGTGAATTATGGTATTAAAAGTCGCAAAATTCCTCAAATTAGTTATTTAGCCTTAGGGTGCTTTTCCACCAGTGTGTGCGAGTTGACAAAGCGGTGTACGAAATAATTAACCAAAACTACCTCGCAAATTTCTGGTGGTAAAGCAGCTTAAGATTGCTTCATTAAGCATGATCTTCTTTTTAAAAAGTTGACATTATCTGATTTCAGTTTCGCAATTCGTGTTAAGGGAAAATTTTGCCGTTTAGAAAATCTCTGACTTATCCTCAAAGAAAGATAGTTCAAACAATTTCTATTAATACATAGATAATATGGAAATAAAAATGCGGCTACGCATCAAAATAATAAATAATACCATCTGTGTTTTTTAATGGCAAAGTAAGCCGCGTGGTGACGGCAGAGTAGAATACAATTGTCACCACTCCAAATCTCTCCTGTGGGTGACGTACAAGGCGAACGGTAAATCGGTGATGAGGAATGAGCAGCAGCGTTACTCTTATACTACCTAGCAATGTACTGCGACTTTTTGTGCCCGATTAATGGCAATAGGCTCGCCATATTACATGGGACTTAACATAATTGGCGAAACGTGGGTGCTAGTTCACCTCTGCCTACCCCTTCGGGGATATAGGCGTGATTTGTGTATGTGTATTTGTAAGTATTACAGCCAAAGGGGTTTGAATTTTTTAGGCCTTTAATTTAAATATAAGCTAAACAAGATTAATTTCATAAATATAGGTTTGTTTAACTAACTTTATATTGTTAAATGAACTATTGTTTTTTATTGGTTTCTTATTTAAGCAATATTAATAGGTCGATAAGTATTAAAAACAGAGTAAGAAATAATTTTTCGATAAATTTTGACTTTTCAAGTAATAATTTTACATATACGCAAAAAAGTATTGTATACTTACCCGATACTAGTGCTATCCAATATACTCACATAATGACAAAGCGTTTAATCAGTAGTGACACAGCATTATTGTCTAGGGAGCACCTACTATTGTACCTCCGGCTAGTATATTACTCAATACATGGAAACCATATACACGGAGCATTCATTCTATGTAATTAATCCGTATAGTGCTCAAGAATTCTGTATCGGGATGGATATGATGCTTAGATTATATCAATATAAGGCGTGATCGATCGTGATATATTAATACAGATAGATATTGATAGACACTCAAATGGTGGAAGGGATATTAACATAGACACATACGTAAAAGAGCCGTATGGTGACGGCAGGGCAGAATATAATCATCACCACCCTACTTTCTCCAGCCGACCGATGCGACTAAGCTTTGGAACAATCAAGGAATATCCAGTAACATTCTTTTTATACTACGTAGCAATATACCGCGGTGTACGTTCCCGACAGATGACAATAGGCCTCGCTCCCTAACGGGATCTAACATAGTTCATAAATAAAACTCTAGTAAAAAAATATAAAATGCCACAAATGGTTTTTCATTACTCTTACTGCCGTCAATTAAAGTTAATGAGTGCTTAATGTCAAAAAATTTCATTCAAATCTACCCGACCCGACAATAATAGCGATTAGTTTTTAATTGTCATTTTTGACAGTAAGTACTCGTTAACGTTATTTGACGTCTCTGAGTGCGGCAGTTAATGATTTTGTACATACATACATACATAAATCACGCCTATATCCCCGAAGGGGAAGGCAGAGGTGAACTAGCACCCACGTTTCACCAATTATGTTAGGTCCCATGTAATAGGGGGCGAGCCTATTGCCATTTATCGGGCACAAAAGTCGCAGTGCATTACTATTGGTAGGTGGTATAAGAGGAACGCTGCTGCCCATTCCTCATCATTGATTTATCCTTAGTCGCCTTGTACGACACCCACGGGAGAGATTTGGGGTGGAGACAATTGTATTCTACTCTGCCGTCACCACGCGGCAATAATTTTGTAGTAACCTAAAATTCGGATGATATAATTATGATCTCTAATATGCACGAGTATCTCAAACTAAGACAACTCTTACGATTTTTTTAACTTTTTTGGCACTGTTATCGGTCTTAAGCCAGCTTGTTGATAACCAAGAGGCTAAGGATTACTTCAATATACTCCTTGATTTAAATCGGACTACCTAAACATTAACAGTTTGACCACAATCACAAAGCGTCGATGAAAGTTAGCCAAGGCTCAAAAATTATACTATTTCATTTGTGTTTATAAATAGGATAGAGACAGAAACATATGAGATTATGATTAAAGTTACACAGCTATTATAAATATAGTACGTGAACTGTTGTACAAATGGCTTAAATGTTAGTCCAGCTTTTTTATCAGCTTATAATGGTCCACCCCTTTGGCACAGGCCTTTGCTATAGATGGAACAATATAAAGAAAATGGGCTTTAAACCACTACACTGGTACAGCAGTGTAAATATTAACGATTCCAGGTGCAGATAGGGAGGAATCACTTAGCATGCCTTGTAAAGCTTGGAGGAACTCGAGATAATACATTTTTGTCATCCATCCATTCATGTTACTCAAATATCATTAAGAATAATTATATCCCTTTGTGCCAGCGTTTAACATCAGCCATCACTGCGGTATGAGTAATGGACCAAAAAATTTGAGACATTTTTATATACTTTTAAGATTCTTGTATCAACTAGCTTAACAACGATTTAAGTAAGCCGCATCGCTTAGCTTTTTATATACATTAATCTCAATTTCAGTGTGTCGCCTCTAAATGTGTGAAGTCATCATGATGTAAAGTTTATTTTCAATATAAAAGAGTCCCTTTTATTTTCATCTCATTTTCAAGTTTTTGTGATAAACTGTTACATTTAATTTACTCTAGATTAAAATGACTATTTTTATGTGGCATATTTTATATTTTCCATCAACATGTATCCGTAACACAAGCGCATAAGTGCCTGTAGGTGTGCGTATTCAGGTATAATACATACATACATAAATCACGCCTATATCCCCGAAGGGGTAGGCAGAGGTGAACTAGCACCCACGTTTCGCCCGTTATGTTAGGTCTTTTTATCCTTAGTCGCCTTGTACACCCATGGGAGAGATTTGGGGTGGTGACAAATGTATTCTACTCTGCCGTCACCACACAGCTGATTTCAGGTATAATATAATCAAGTTTATCTTTCAAAATCAATTCATTTTCAAGATTTATATTTCATAGCCACAATTTCAAATTTCGGGGAAGTATAAGCTACGCAACGCGCAATTTCTCCCCTGGCTATCTCAGTATCTTTAAAATCATTTATCTCTTTTAAATATAAACAGTTTTTAGGTAGATATTCTAGACATAATATCATCGAGCCAGGGTTCTTAGCGTTGGTGTCAAGTAGGCGGCCGGCCATTTAAACCTAGTCAATGCCTATAGCTATGGATATAAATAATGTAAAGAGCTATGCTTTGAGTTTCTTTACGCTATCAAGTCTGAAACGAACGTATCTATAGGGCAAGCAAAATCACCGACATAGCCAGAACAGTTGCAAATCTTAAAGCATCGTTTCTATCACAGAAGTGCAAGGTAGCTAAGCGGTGCACTAGAAAAAATCATCCAATATGATTGCTCCAATTAAGTTTTACAGAAACAATATTGGTAGATTTGTTTCCTCGCACGCAGCTCGTGAGAAGCTCGCTAGCGCAGTGTGATAGCGCGATCGGCCTGCAATTTCTACATACATACATACATAAATCACGCCTATATCCCCGAAGGGGTAGGCAGAGGTGAACTAGCACCCACGTTTCGCCAAATATGTTAGGTACCATGTAATAGGTGGCGAGCCTATTGCCATTTATCGGGCACAAAAGTCGCAGTACTTTACTATTGTTAGGTGGTATAAGAGGAATGCTGCTGCCCATTCCTCATCATTGATTTATCCTTAGTCGCCTTGTACGACACCCACGGGAGAGATTTGGGGTGGTGACAATTGTATTCTACTCTGCCGTCACCACACGGCCTGCAATTTCTATTATAACAAAGTCCTTAATCAGCATGACATACTGCCATACTCACCGACCGCAAATAAGATTTTGGAGCAGATTACGAAAGAAAATATTGCTCCATCCCCAACATTCATTCATAAGCAGTCACTCTTTTAATTACACGTATTTGGTTTCTTCATAACAAACCAAACGAAACGAAAACGATTTCTTCTCGATTATCTTCTGTGTCAATGCTGCTACTTTCAAACTTGCTCTTACATACTTATTCCTCACTTTATCTATTCTTGTCACAATACTTTTTTCAATATGGTGACAATTATAATACTACTAGCGGTTTTCCGGGGCTGCGCTCGCGTTAGTATCAGTTATTATTAGCCTATAGCCTTCCTCGATAAATATCCAACACAAAAAGAATTTTTCAATTTGAAACAGTAGTGCCTAAAATAAGCGCGTTCAAACAAACAAACAAACTCTTCAGCTTTATAATATTATTATGTCATTGGTATGACAAGATATTAAACAGTTCATCAACCTATTCATAATATTTATAATGCTTAAAACCCACCGAACCAAAATCGAATTACCAAACGTATTCTCGTTGAGGAAGGTCGTAAAAGTGTCACATCCGAAGCATTACGACAGTCGTAATGTTACAGATGGATTACACGTTAAAAGGGGCCTTGACTCTGTCTGGACACTTGAATATCACATGAATTCTACTCAACACGGTGGCTAAGAAAGGGAACAGTTTGGACGACTATTATTTTTTCATTGCTTTATGGTTCCCATAATAACTAGGCTGTTATAATGTTAGGTGTAAATGCCAAGGTCTGTAGGGTAGCTACGCGGAGTCTAACCTTTAAATTTGTGCCCGCCTCAGACGCCGTGTCTTACTCACTAATTATTATGGAAGTGAACATTTAAGAATTTTCAGCTTTGAGTTCTCGTACGTAATATTGTCATAGTTTAGTTTGAGATGGGCGAGGAGCTCGCTAGCGCAGTGGCATAGCGCGTTTGGCTTGCGATTGCGTAAACTAATGGTGGCTAAGGCCGATCTTTGGATGGGTGACCATAAATTTACTATATCGAGTTCATTCGTGCTTCGCAAGGCACGTAAAGCCGTTGGTCCCAGCTGCATCTGCAGTCGATAATACCCACCAACCTGCACTGGGCCAGCGTGGTGGGTTATGGCCCAATCTCCCTATATTCTACAAAGATTTTAGTGGTTAGAAAAAGAATTTAATACTAATTAACTTGCCGAAATTCTTCTAACCTTTACACTTCACGTTGTAAGCCAACGGGTACCCTCGCAATGTAGGAATAAATTTCAAACATTCCAAAGCAGATATTTTTACAAATACCGTGCGTTCGGTTAAGCTTGGGTTTGCTTTATTCCCTATATTCTTCCATCCATAGGGAAGGCTCCTGCCCCAGCTGTGGGGACATTAAAAAGGGCTGGTGATGATGATGGGCTGGGCTGTTTCCGCGCTTTAGCCCCTTGATGTCTTCTTACTCCAACAAACCCAGGCCATCCCACATAGTTTGCAGTCATTTCGGGCTGCTCCAGACTTCCAGGAGCGATAGTGATAGTTCCAAGTAGATAAAAAGTTCATTGCGTCTTTGCTTCCAAATCGCGAATGCGATCTCAAAAGTGCCTCAGAAATGAATAAAGAAGCTTTCAAGATACCATCAATTCATTTACCTATAATGATAACTTAATAAATAAGAATCCCCCTCGGAAACTTCATAGAAATTGAATTAGCAAAACTAACAATTGGTCAACATAATCTTTTTGCTCATCTCCACATTACGTTCCACATTCCATTTGTCTTCATCAAGCTAAAGTGAGATTGGCCACCGTGACTCGCTAAGTTATTACCTAAAAGACACACATAACTGTGGCATTAGAATCATTTGGTCGCGTAATAATATATCTAGATTCCTTCCACGCTCAGTGTCTTTATTTGGTTTGTTTATCTCAATGTGGAACTTCGTGATAATATGCTTGTGTGCCCAATAGATAGTAATAGGTTCGCTATGGTACCTAACAGAATTGGAGAAACATACATACATAAATCATGCCTATATCCCCGAAGGGGTCGTCAGAGGTGAACTAGCACCCACGTTTCGCCAAATATGTCAGGTCCCGTGTAATAGGAGGCGAGCCTATTGCCATTTATTGGGCACAAAAGTCGCAGTGGATGTGGTATAAGAGGAACGCAGATGCACACCCACGGGAGAGATTTGGGGTGGTGACAATTGTATTCTACTCTGCCGTCACCACACGGCTATTGGAGAATTATTTAAGAATTGGAGAAACCTGGGTGTTAATTCATCTCGGGGATAAATAGACGCGATTTATGCCTGTAGTATAATCTGCAGTCCTAAAAAAGTTACATCTTGTCTTACTAGCAAACATTGATAAGGTTTAAAGTTTCACACAAAAATTAACGTTGCAGATCTAAAATATTGTTTATTTAGATTTTCTGTAACTCGTCCTAAATGGGACGTAGGTAGTACGAGTTGGTGATTAATTCATAAAATGTAGCAAACAGGAGGCTGATGACGAATCATTTCATATAGTTCATTTCCAATTGAATATCGATAAAAAATAATTTATAAAAACAAAACCCACAGAATGACTAGATAATAATTATGCGGCATGCAAAATTCAAAGCGTGCACGCAGCTGGCAAAAATTTGATTATAACGCGTGAACAGTTAAATGAATATGTCATATTGTTTTACATTACACCTCTGGTAGAAAATATTGACTTTTACTCACAAGTAAACAGTTTGTTTGAAGTAAGAATACTTTACATCAAACGTCTAACGCCGAGTTTCAATATTCTATTAACAGTTAAAAGTAAGCTTACTGAAGTTTAGTTGCGTGGCATTTTTTGTTATATTACGATAAATACCTAACCAAACTGCCTACGTCTATCTTCAACTGTTGATAGAATATTGAAACTGGGCTTAAAAGTACACGAATTGATTTTCAATAGTTTTAACTTAATTACTCCCTCGTGTAGCTATGTTCAATAAAGCTGTAATAGGAAAAACAAACATAATTAGTAATGTGCTTAGTTATTATTTCTGATTTGTACATTATAAATGTTAGAAACATTGTTACAAATAAAATTGTGCTTAGAAAAAGTTCGAAATTCCATTGGCTTACAACATGAAGTCTAAAGGTTTACTATTTGGTGTTTCGTTGCATGTGTTTATTTGTATATTTGGCCATTTATGTCAATAAACTATAGGAATAGTGTTGGCATGAAGTGGCTAAATAAATAAATAAAATTCGGTAGTAAATTAAAAATAGAATAATACTTTCTTTGGCTTACTTCTACTAACATAGTTATTTAAGTTGCATTGTATACTAACAAAGGTGGTTTGTTTGATTTTTGAAATAAATAAATAAAGGTTGGATAAATTTCGGAAAGTTAACTAACGTCTTGGTAGGCCGAGTGGTATAGGCATCTGCCAAGATTGCAGAGGACGCGAATTCGATTTCCACACCAAGACTATGATTTTTCGAACTTTTTCTAACTACAATTTCCTTTAGAACAGTTTATTCTGTCCTAAGATAAAGCTTTTTCATTAATGCAATAAATTATGCCGAAACACTTACCCAAGCGAAGTCACCCTCAGATTTAAATTATATCATTATGAGTCCATTAAGTAGCTGTTACATAACTTTTATAAGAGGCTAAGGATGAAGAAAAACTGCTGAGTGCGTAAGAGGGAAGTTGCTAGACGATGTCGTAGCAGGTACCACTTGGGTGAATAGGCGTAAACTGAAGTGCGTCCCTTTGCAGGCAGTTCGTGATTTCTTTTGTCTTATTACCGTATTGCGTTTTCCGTGAACTGATTGTAGGAACAAACGCACTAGGATTGTTTTGTAGTATTGTATCAGAACACGAGTCCGAAACACAGCCCCGAAAAATTCCAGGAAAAAATAATAAGACTTATTTATAAGAAAGTTGTGTTTTTTTTTATTATAAGCACCTATCTTAGTCCATTGTTTTGTAGGAAAATTTAATTAGCTATTCGTTATTTTTGCTATTTACATGCTACCTGCCTCCCATCGCCATTATTTTCAGAGAAATGCGAAGGGGAAGGCTTAGGCGGATCTTTCGTAATCAAATTGAAAGTTATTTTTAAAGGCCCAGTCAAGAGTACCTACTCGAAACCGACGGGCATGCACGAGGACATGAATAAAATTGGACATGAAGCGAAATAATTATGTAAGGATCGTATCAAGTGGAAAGAAGTAGGATCATAGCAAGTGGACAGAAGTGATCTGAAAGGAGTGTTTATGCATACCTATACATACACATAAATCACAGCTAAATCCCCTAAGGGGTAGGCAGATGTGAAATAACACCAGCGTTTCGCCGAATATTAGGTCCCGTGTGGCAATAATATTAGGTGGCAAACCTATTGCCATGTACCGGGCACGTAAATCGCAGTATATTGCTAGGTGGTATAAGAGGAATGGTGCTGCCCATTACTAATCGCTGTCTTTACCCTAGTCGCCTTGTACGAAACCCGCGGGCGAGACGGGGGGCGGTGACAAATGTATTCTGTTGTCTCTGTATTTACACGGCTCCGTAAATACAGTGATTATGTACTTCAAGGAGATGGCTGCTATTTATTTATTCTATTCATTTCTTTCTATCTTCAACACCACAATCGTGAGTACTCTTGTTAAGTGTAGCTTGCGCTTGACTAAGCCCATGTCTCTGGTATTTTCCATTAAGTGATATTGTAACGAGGGTCGGCCACGCCCTACCACTTTGTTGGGCTATTAACACTTCATTGTAACAGCTTATTACACCGGCAAATTATGTTTTCTAACACATGTATAACAATGTTCTTAAAGAGCTCCCTTTGTTGTTGATAATGATAGGTCTATATAAATAGCCGTGTGTCTGTTTCACGATCGACAAGTAAGCTCTAAGTAGCTTACTTTCATTATTTGACAGTTGTAATATAAAATATATGCCAAGTGAACTGCAAATTAAGCTACTTCTTACTTACTTGTCGATTGTGAAAGAGGTCCTTACTATAACTAATTTAGTTGTAATAGTGCTATGTGGGCAGATTAGTTTTAGATACATAGGATGAATCTGGACCAATAACTGCACATACATAAGCGAAATAAGCACAGAATTATAATTATAATTTGGATAAAAGCTATTTAGTCATAAGATTGAGATTGAGTAAGTATTATAGTGTGGTTAATAATAATAATAGTTTTAATAATTTAAGTTAAGATATTTGGTTTAAAACGATAATTGATACTTTACTTTTTTTTCTATTTTTTCATGTGTTGATACATCTGATATATATTTTAAGTGCAAAATTCACTGATTTATGTATTTTTATATTTATTGTAAAATTCAGTGTCATATTAAATAAATAAATATAAAATGGTGCGTGATTTTATTGTGATTAGTTGAGTCTATAAACTACACTGATTTAAGAGTGCCTACAGCGAATTAGAAACCTGAATGAAAATAAACAAAAATCTCTTGATAATTACCATTTCGAAATATACAATTTTAAAACTGTTATTTGTATTATAAAGAAATTAAATTTAGAAATTAGCACACTGATGGGCAACTAAAAGTTTTAATTACACTTAATTAAAACCAATACCACTTGAATTTCATTGAATTTTAATTTGGAAGCTCAAATGAAACTTAAGGCGCCAACCTGTTTAATTATAAAAACTAATTTTAAATAAGAACTTTTCGAAATGGGATATTAGTAGATAGTTTGGAGTAGGAGAAGTAGTTTTAAATGGTTGTGGAAAAATTTATGTACCTATATAGGCTTTGGAAATGATTAGTATAGTAGCATACCTAAACTATTGCAATAACTTGCTTACCCCAACGTTTGCTAATCCTATGGCGCATGCCACAAATTGAAAAAAATACATAGCTTTATAATTTAAATTAACTAAATTATCTGTTCATACGGCTCCAAATATTAACTCTTTCACACTCCACTGTTTTTGATTGTTGACCTCCCTGGTCGCTATCTGTTATTACCCAACAGTAAAAAGTAATTATGTAGATGAATATCACATAATTACTGTGAAAATTGCAAACGAATGTACTGGACCAGAGAATTCTTGTCAACAATAAAAAAAAACAGTAACTTCTGATTTTTTTTCTTTCACGCTCTTTTTCTGATCGGAAAGCCTATATATAAATTTTCAAATATCTTCTATTGCTCGCAAGGGATTCAAGATAAAATACGACTTAGTCTACACACAATACGGTGCAAGAAAAACTAATATTTAACCAACCAGACGTAGCCGTCTGAATCAAAACTATTGTAGTGTCGGGGAGAATAAATGTAAATAATAAATTGTTTCCCTTTCCTTCTAGATTTCATGTTTGACTTCCAAAAAGGCTTCTAGCGCACTGTAATACGGGACATAATTGTGGAAGCAGGTGATGCTTCATGTTGTGTCGTTTGTATCTAAGTTTCCTGTTGCCCACATCAAGTCAATTCTTTAATATTTTATTACGATCGACGGGTCAGCACTAAATTTATAGTATCAATACATATCAATATATTATGCGTTTCTTTATCTGCTTCTGAACTTAGGATGGTTTTTTGATATCATTGCGTTTTCGCATGGGCTTCATAAATTATAATCCATTGCGTAGCTTAGCAGGAGCAATATGGATATACAGATAGACAGACGCGGAATGCGACTTTGTTTTGTACTGTTTAAGGATCATTTTCATTGACCATTGTCCTGCAAAGGTCAACGAACCCTTCCTGCGATGCGCACGCCTCCCATTTTCCTATATGATCGAATGCTTCAAGCCCACTCACATCTTCAGGTAAAACAAAAAAATAAGCAATGCGTGATGAAGCCTTGAGAGCCGCTACATGCCCTGTGGATTTCTTGATGCTCTCCGAATTTCATCTCTACTTAACACCAGGTGGGATAGAGTCATTTGCTAAGATCAATAAAAAAAAGAAGTCTAGATGGTGTTGGGGATGCACCGATCTCATTATTGGTGATTTTCCCGCAACGTCCGCTATTTTCGTCATCTATACGCTATTCTTTATTTTAAGAAAACGATCGTTTATTAAATGTTAACTGTAGTGTCTGGGATATTGGATATTATATTTCCTGAAATAAATTTTATTTTATTATTATAATGGTTATTCCAACTCTGTTGTCAGTTTATTTGCGATCGGCGAAGTATGGTTTCCGCTTCCAATCAAATCAGTCCGACATCATCATGCCATCCACTACCTTTGATTCATATCATCCATAATGAATTAATATAGAGAAAAGTGACGGAAAGAACCATGTTCCAATCGATACTGCCTAAGGTTTTCGTTAAGTTTTCAGACGGCCGCCTGCCTAACAACAGCTCGCCACATTACTTTACACCCTTCCTTTGTATTCTTTTTGCTTGTGGTGTATATTTATTTTATGTGTAATATTTATTATAGTTTTAAAGAAACGTCAATAAATGCAGTGTTAATAATCAAGAGTAAAAGTCGATTCTGCAGTGCCGTGTGGTGACGGCAGAGTAGAATACAATTGTCACTTGCCATTTCTCCCGTGGGTGTCGTACAAGGCGACTAAGGAGAATTCAGTGATGAGGAATGGGCAGCAGCGTTCCTTTTATACAACCTAGCAATCTACTGCGGCTGTTGTGCCCGATAAATGGCAATAGGCTCGCCACCTATTACATGGGACCTAACATAATTGGCGAAAAGTGGGTGCTAATTCACCTCTGCCTACCCCTTCGGGGATATAGGCGTGATTTATGTATGTATGTAAAAGTCGATTCTGATTGCATTTAAATTATATCCAAGACAAAATCTTTTAAATTCATTATTTATTCCAAGTGCTTCACAATTTTCGATATGTCTTCAAAGAAGTGTTCCTTTTAGTCAAGCACGTATTGTGACATTGGAGGTGTAATCGATAAAAATGCTTCAACACGTGAATGATATCGTAGGTAAGGGTTTGTTTGGATTATCGATCAGTGTGTATTTTACCGGCCCACATACGACGCTGAAGCGAAATAAGACTGCCTAGATACTCGTAAAACAATGACCTACCAATACCTTAAGCAATGATTACTGATAGAATTTCAACAATACTATTACAATTGTTAAGTACTCTAAAGTACTCTTATTTGTACTACTGTTATTTCTCCAGATAGAAATGATGAGTAAAATTGTTAGTGAGTTGAATATAGCTACTATACGAGGTTGTTCTTTGTACATTCACTATGAATATTAAACCAGAGAAATTGTTGAAAGTGTAATATTTTATAGAAATGCGAATATCAACAAAATATTCAGTAATTATGTCGTGAATTTAGGCTGGACTATCTTCCACAAGAAAATCACGTAATCGGTGTGATGCCCAAATACTAAAACAAGCGATTATTTACTGATTTAAATTGTTTGTAAATAACAAACAAAATTATGATGAGTACTGAATGCGCCAGAATTCAACTTTTATCATTTTCATAATATGTGTCACATCATATCCACGGCTTTCGATATATCGCCATGTAAATCAAATCTAACCCGATTAAAATACAATTTCGATAAACCGAAAATCCAATTATTACTGTATGATGTTCCACTGGGTCGGATAATATAACGTAATGATGTCACAAATTCATCTGTTAAGCGTATTTGTATGCCTTTATAGCATGTATGTATTATAATATAATATGGAGTTCGATGTATTGCTTGTGAATGTGGAAATAAAACAATGTTCCTGAATCAAATGGTATTTGTTAATTTGCCCTGTATGGCGATGATGTTTTTATCTTACAATGATCTCTTTTTTGTTAACCTCCTCTTAAGTCTCCTTCTGTATGCACAGTCAACAGGACATCAGACTAATACAAACCTGTCAATATCCTCAATCGATTATTAACCTCAAAATGTTTGACGTAATGCACAAATTCCTTTGAGAAATTGACGTTTTGTGGTAGCCTGGCATAAATGTAGACTAAGCGCGGAATAATTATAGATTCCCACATCTATATTATAAACCTGAAGAGTTTGTTTGTTTGGTTGGTTGAAAGCGCTAATCTCATAAACTACTGACTCAAATTTAAAAATCGTTTTTGTGTTGGATAGTCCATTTATCAAGGCAGGCTATATAATAACCGGCATTAACGCGAGCGAAGCCGCGGGCGACTACTAGTAATAAATAAGGCGGATTGTTATTCTGATTGGTCTCATTTACTGGCTGAGATTTATACTCAGCTACAGTGACTGTGTATCCGGTAAGACGAATGAGGAGGGTTTTAACACCCCGTTGGCTCAGTGCGGGTTGCCGGAAGAGTGATGGAGATAAAAATCGGGACTGGCGATGGCTTAGCATGCTTTACCAGTAATGGGAAGTGCGAGCTTCAAAAATTACTTTCATACATCTCAGTCCGATATTGGGAAGTCGGGGTATTACTTAAATACAAACTGTAAAAGTTTACTGCTATGTTCGCTAAGATTTCGATTTCATACTAAGGGCCTGTTTCACAATCGACAAGTAAGTTCAAAGTAGCTTACTTCGCAGATCATTTGACAGTTGTAATATGCAATATATATCAATTGAACTGCAAAGTAAGTAACATTGAACTTACTTGTCGATTGTGAAACAGGCCCTTAGTCTTGTTCTTGCTTTTCGAGTATTTGTATTGTAGCGCAAATATTAAATTGCCAATTGTATTAAATACCTTCAATCAGTCCAGTTTTTCAAGGTCTTATAATTTTTGACCCATTTTCATTACAGCAGTGTATTTTTCAAATATCAATGTCAATATTTCATGCATTGGAATGTTGTTATTCCAACCACTTTCTTTCGTTTTTAGTCTCTCGATAAAAGTCTTTCTATCATTTTTCTTTATAGACATTCTTTCAATACTAGAGCACTTTGCCAGTAGCTATGATTTATGACATAATTGGAAGCAAATTTCACGGTTAGATGACTCCTGACCGATATGACCCGAGGAACCTTCGTAGAGCCTACCTTCCTAGCTTATCATATCATACAAGTTTGCTTATTTGATAATTAGCGATAACAATTTAATTCTCATGTAAGCAAAAGTATAGTCAAAATATTAGTTGGAAATTATATAGCGATAACTAAAGGACTACAAAATTTTAGTTACACTTTTTAAATATATTTTTATTTTAACTATAGTTATGGATTAGTTCCCAAATTCCCAATACTGACGTGAGAGCGTGCCAGAAATGAAAGTACAGTTACGTATCCAATTTCGTGCCCGAATGTGGACACGTCCCAAAGGATTGGCCCCTTTTTGAGAAATCCTTATTTCGTGTCCCAGTGTCAAAAACACTGTATCTATATTTAATACACTGGTTTATTCATGAATTTACGACTATTTAACGCGGCAACCCTCCAGATAGATAAAACATATTGATAAAGGTCAACATGTTTTGACATTTGTTCCCATTGACTAGGTCTTAATCTACGTTAGAAAATTACAAGTTTTGTGCAAATGTCGCAATTTGAATGAAGGCCCATTTCATCCTTCGGCGTGTCGACAATTTGTATGAAGCTTCATAGTAGCTTACGTTGTTCCGCGGGCCAGCTAGCTGTGTGCGCACGCGACCACGCCGAAGAGTGAAAGCTGTGCCTATGCCGCCGCCAGACATATTGTCATTTTTGAGCCGCAATTTGTAAACGAATAATGAGGCCTTCTATGCGGGCCTGGGAGCGAAAAGATAACGTAGAATAGGCCAGCCCCGACTCATCCCATTGGTGTCGTAAAAGTCGACTAAGGGAGATTGCCCGGTGTAGACCAATGGCGCCTTGGGGCACCCGAATGGTGGAAGGCATACCACCAACAACAGCATACCCAAAGAGGGTTGGTGTCAGGCAGGCGGCCAGCTGTAAAACCTAAGCTAAAGCTTTGAGCAGTATGGATTGGAATGTTGTCATTCCAATCACTCTCTCCGTTCATCGGTCTCTCGACATGGTCCGTTCCGTCTCTTTTCTATACATTCATTCATCACTAGCAGCTTTACGGTGTGATGAATGATATGAATCAAAAGGGAGTGGATGGCTTGATGACGTCTGACCGATATGAATAGAAGAGGAAACATACTGCGCCGACCCCAGATGGGCTGGAAACAGGGCAGGGAGAAGAAGAATTTTTAAATGAGTTTGTAAGCCCTGATTTTATTATTGTTTTATCAGTTCTCCGTGAACAAACATTAATGTCTCACGAACAAAGTTTGCGTAACTGTTTCTAACACTCTTACTGCCGCACTCAGAGACGTCAATTAACTTTAATGAGTATTTAATGTCAAAATTTTTCATTCAAATCAAGACCATAGACCCGGCAAGAATAGCGACTAGTTTTGAATTGTCATTTTTTGACGTTAAGTACTCATTAACGTTATTTGACGTCTCTGAGTGCGGCAGTTACCCACTTTGTCTGATGCGACAAAAGTTGACAATGCGTTGACTTGTCCCACTCTAAGTAATATTTGGCCCAAATTCTTTTGTACTTGACGACGGTCTATGACAATTGACAGTTTATGTCTCGACACGAGCCGAAGATATCATTGCTGTCAACATACTTAGAACAGACTAGTGCAGAATTTCTGTAAAAAGATACATTTTCTGCTCAACCAACTTACTACCATTATATTCCTTAAGCTTTTAAAGGTAGGAATCGGTGTGATTAAACCTAACTAGACCTTACAGCAATTCACTTTGCTATGTCTTTGCAAGCATATAAATACAAAACAAATCAGTACTTAACGTCAAAAAATGACAATTCAAAACTAGTCGCTATTCTTGCCGGGTCTATGGTCTAGATTTGAATGAAAATTTTTGACATTAAATACTCATTATAGTTAATTGACGTCTCTGAGTGCGGCAGTCACTCTTACAAGTTAATTCTTTTTGTTACCAACCAAAAAGAGTTTTTGGTTGGTAACAAAAACTTTGTTGATTACTAACCGTTGTATTTATATGACAATTAGCAAAAACTACAAAATTATTTGTGTCCGGGTTGGATCGCTTTTGCTTAAGATGCTTAGTGATAAAATATACTACATACATACATAAATTACGCCTATATCCCCGAAGGGGCAGGCAGAGGTGAACTAGCACCCACGTTTCACCGAGCGCGGTGGCGAGCCTATTGCCATCTATCGGGCACATAAAATCGCAGTATATTGCTAGGTGGTATAAGAGGAATGCTTCTGCCCATTACTCATTGCTTTCTTTACCCTTAGTCGGTTTGTACTACATCCACGGGAGAGTTGGGGGTGGTGACAATTGTATTCTGCTCTACCGTCACCACACGGCTCACACCATAAAATATACTTACTGCCGCACTCAGAGACGACAATTAACTTTAATGAGTATTTATGTCAAAAATTTTCATTCAAATCTAGACCATAGCCCCGGCGAGAATAGCGACTAGTTCTGAATTGTAATTTTTTGACGTTAAGTACTCATTATCGATATTTGACGTCTCTGAGTGCAGCAGTTTGTATCTTATTATGTTTTTTTCTTTATTTATGGTTCACCAACAGTTGATACATTTTGACACTTATAAAATAAAATTTATATTAACTTAGCTTAATGCACAACTACTTAAAAGTAAACACAGCATTGATCAAGTTATAGACAATATTTAGTACTTAGATAACTATTGGTAACATACCTTAACAGTATTTTAAGTATTATATAGTAATAATTGCAAGAAAATAAAAATATTACAATGCAATTTTCCTTGCAATAATAAATTTATTAAGTGTCAATAATTGACAAATGGTCAATTATTTTTTTTCTCGTTAAACTATGAGTATCGTGATATACATCGACAATATCCAGTACTTACTGTTATAATTACAGTAAGTACTGGAAAGTTCTGTTTAATCTGTTCAGCTTAATTCCACAAATTGTTCTAGCGATTGTGTGTCAATCAAATTTGACCGCGTGAATGAATAAAATATCACGCCATTAGCAAGAGATATCATAATCAAGGACATTAATGGCGGGTTCCAATATTCTATCTGCAGTTGAAGAAAGACGCTAAGAAAAAAATCCAGGCAACTAAACTTCAGTAAGATTTTGGTGGTTAGAACAAGTTCGAAAAATTATGGTCTAGATGCGGGAATCGATCCCGCGTCCACTGCAATGCAAGCAGGTGCCTATACCGCTCGGCCAACCAAGACACTGATTAACTTGACCAAAACCACCAAAACCTTTGTACTATTTTTTCTTCTGTACATTCATTATTATGTATAATGTTGAAATTAAAATCGAATAGTAAACTTCAGTAAGCTTACTTTTAACTGTAGATGGAATAAAGGAACCAGTCGTAAATTGTAGGCATTATACTTCTGCCCGACTAAAATATTTTCTATACTAATATTATAAAGCTGAAGAGTTTGTTTTTTTGTATGGTTAAACGCGCTAATCTCAGGAACTGACTCAAATTACTGATTCAAATTGAAAAAATCTGTTGGATAGTCCATTTATCGTGGAAGACTATAGGCAATATAATAACGGACATTAACGCGAGCGAAGCCGCGGGCGTCCACTAGTAAAAAATGAAACAAACTATTATTTAAATCAATTAATAGTACTATTGGTGAAACGTGGGTGTTAATTAACCTTTACTTACCCCTTCGGGAATAAATGGGCGTGATATATGTATGTAAAACATGTATAGTTAAGTGTAGGTTTAATACCGACAGGATTGTTACTAATCAAATAATAAAGCACGGATATGTACAATCTGAATAAATTAATAATTAATATGTACTAAAAGTACACATTTCACTAAATGCATACCAAATTTTTTTTGTTTACGTTATATCACACTGCGGGTCCTATTAAGTTCAACACAAACGTTCAAATTGATTGTTAACATGATTTAATTAATTATAATTTTACCTGGCAAATGGCATTTAATTATCAAGATGGTAATTACGGTATGTTCTTTAAACAGTAAATTTTGCACTTTGTTGAAAACAATTACCTGCCTTATTGAAAATTTCTGCGAAACTTAGCGAATATAAAAATCTTTATTCTTCGTTTAAGCAGAAGAAGTCAGACACAATGTTTAATTAAGTAAGTAAAATTTAAATCTGATTTTTAATTGAACATTGTTATAATGTTAGAAAAATTATCACAACGAAAAAGTTTATAATTGTCCTGGTGCGGTCATCGAACCCGTGTCCTTCACAGTCCGGTCGGCTGCAAACCAACTGGTATAACAACTGGCAGCTGGCCGGATAGGACGCGGGTTCGATTCCAGCATCAGAAAAATCGTTTTTCTTTTCTCTTTTTCTTTTTAAGGTTAGTAAAAAACGTAAAATCGTTTAATAGTTTTTGACGAACGTAAAATAGTTTCGAAAAATTTTACCTATTTATGTTTGAAATACTCTTTGACGGTTCGTATTGATATAAATAGATAGCTGTTAGTGTATCCCGTGAGCTGTTTTTACGCACTCAAGATATCATAGGTAACATGAAACACTTCTGTCTGTTCATGCCAATATCATCGACATTTTTTTCTAGAGCAATATCGATAATATGCTGTGTGGTGATGGCAGAGTAGAATACAATTGTCACCATCCCAAATCTTTCCCGTGGGTGTCGTACAAGGCGACTAAGGATAAATCAGTGATGAGGAATGGGCACCAGCGTTCCTCTAGTAATGTACTGCAACTTTTGTGCCTTTGTGATAAATGGCAATAGGCTCGCCACCTACATGGGATCTAACATAATTGGCCAAACGTGGGTGCTGGTTCACCTGTGCTTACCCTTCGGGGATATAGGCGTGATTTATGTATGTGTATCTCTGTAATATTAATATCGTATTAAGTTTAGAGCTGTACAAAACTGGCCATACCTGAACTACAGACGCAGCGAATTTCGCAACGTTTTCCATATCAACATTCAAATGACGAAGTTCTTTTATAAATAGCACCAACATCAAGACAACCATACCGCTACCACACGCACGCCACATTGTGATACTAAAATTAAATCTTTAACGATATTTGGTGGTGGTATTCGATACACGTAATTATCGATTCACACACGAGCCAGTGCCCCATTTACCTGCGTCACGGAAATCGTGAAATAGTAAAGTGATTGATACACACAACTTCCGTGATACGAATCGATGTGGAAACGGTTTGATCGATACATTGTTTGCTTAGCTGTTGAAGTTCGTTACGGTTCTCTGCTTTGGTTAATCGGGTCATTGTCACAGACTGCCTTTATACTGGGGTAATAAATATCGCGCAGTAAAAGTCTTATTGCCAATATAGTGCTATTAATATCTTAAGAGGTCCTAAAGTTCAATCTAAATAAATAATTATAACTTTACCTATAGGACGACACTTGGCAGGACGACACTGAGATTAAAGTGGCCATAATAGCAATTGATTCGCCCGCTATCAGATTCCCACTGCCTATGCTATTCATCATAGGTATCATGAAGGTGCAATCACGCTACTTACTGCCAAACTCAGAGACGTCAATTAACGTTAATGATTACTTAATTCAAAACTAGTCGCTATTCCTGCCATGTCTAGATTTAAATGAATTTTTTTAACATTAAGTCATTATCATCATCATCATCAGCCCTTTAATGTCCCCATTGCTGGGGCACGGGCCTTCCCTATGGATTGAACAATATAGGGAGATTAGGCCACACATAACGCACTACGCTGGCTCAGTGCGGGTTGATGGGCATTAACGACTGCAGATACAGCCGGGACCACCAGCTTCACGTGCCTTCCGAAGCACGGAGGAACTCGCGATAATAAATTTTTGGTCACCCATCCAATGACCAGCCTTGGCGGCATTGCTTAGTTTACGCAATCGCAGGCCAAGCGCGTTATACCACTGCGCTATCGAGCTCCTCTAACATTAACTGCCGCACTCAGAGACGTCAATTAAATTTAATGAGTATTTTATGTCAAAAATTGTCATTCAACTCTAGACCCGGCAAGAATAGCGACTAGTTTTGAATTCTTATTTTTTAACGTTAAGTACTCATTAACGTTATTTGACGTCTCTGAGTGCGACAGTAAGTACTCGAAGTTAATTGACGTCACTGAGTGGGGCAGTGCAGGCAAATTAAAATATCAATGAAGTCAAAAGACCAGCAGTAGGCGGTCGTAGGCCTCTTCTAAGGGTCTTTAAGCTGATCGGTCCTGCTCTCCCCGCACCCAGCGACTTTCTTCGTGCTTTACCAGATTGATAAGTCCACCACGAGATGGACGGTGCTTTGTGGGGGCCTATCAACTGTTAGGTTTCGTGTACCTACTAAGGGGCAAGCCTATCGCCATTCACTATTCACCGAGAACGTTAACCGGAGTTATTTCTATATAGTGCATTAGGAATGCTGCTCTCTATATTTTAACCCTTATTGCCGCACTCAGAGATGTTAATTAACGTTAATGAGTACCTACTTAAAACAAAAAAAAACGACAATTCAAAACTATTCGCTATTGTTACCGGGTCTAGATTTAAATGATTTTATTAGTTTTAAGCCTCATTCATTAAAGTTGATTGACGTTTGTGAGTACGGTAGATAGTCTCCAGTTGGGGTAGTGACAAATTATATTCTGCTCTGCCGTCGCTACACAGTAGGTAACGTCTGACGATTAAAGTACGAACCGATGTATATAAATCTCTCTGCGGGAAAAATGCTTGACTTCTTCCCCAAATCGGGTGTAATGGATCATATGAATTAAAGTGGCGAATGGCTTGAAGACGTATCACCGATGTAAATTAAAGAGGAAACCTTGAAACAGGGCAGGAAGAAAATAATTTACAAGAATTCTTAAATTTAATCTAATTAAAATATGGTCTAATTGGTACCTATGTCTTTTATATAATAGGTACCATGCCCATCGTTAAGGTTGTCTGGAATAGATTTTAGCGATAAGACTGCCTCATTGTGCTTCATTGCTTAAGTTGCTTCCTTTTTAAATGTCCTGAGATGTTGGTGTGAAATATGGATTCTATTATAATCGTAAGATTTATAGTATCCTCAAAATTGACTAGAGGAATCAACCGTACTCAAGCGTTCTTTATGGGTGCAATTTTATCTTAATGGCTTGCTACAACCGAATGGATTGTGCCTTTGACAGTGAGAAATTCTAAGCCCTTAATCTTAATTTGGCTGTTTAATCTTAATTGTTTTCACGGCTTTAATAATTGCGCATTTTCGTAGTTTCCGTGGACGCTTTGTTATGTATGAATGTGAAACATTTGAAGTTTAATTTAAATAATGTAGTTATTTCATTTTATTACTGTGCTCCAAAAATTTGTGATAATGTTTTGGATTGCTACTTTAAACTAACCTACTTATTAAAAAATAAAGACGAAGTTTTTACTACCATAATATGGTATGGGATCGTCTGAGAGGATTTGTGGAATATATTTTCCAAATACTAATACTTTTACCTTACCCAAGTTTAGGTTTTAGTACCTTATTACTTATTACACAAGATATACATATATGATATTAAATTCAGACAAATGGTGTGGAACTGTGATGTTATATTTCGATTGGATTTGAATGACTATAATATAAACTATGCTGTTATTTTGTCGTATTCACTAATTGCACCAAAATTGCTTACTCAAATGGTAAAATACCAATCTCTACATTCCAGAAATTATAAACATGCTTTGATACTATTTAAAAATGTTGTGATACAAATGTAAGTAGAAATTTTAACTGGCAACACGTGCGATCTCTATTTAACACTTGAGGAGGTATATTACAAAATAATGCTTTCGTGTTTGTGCTATTACGAGCATATGCCTGATCTGTTTTACCAAGAAATAGTGTAGCATCAATAATGTAGTCACTATTGATTTGGCTGATTGGATTACTGGAAATCAAATCGCTTTTATCAATGTTTGATACGCGTCCAGTGAAACGAATAGCCCCACGTGCAAAAAAAATGTGTTGTTTTTATTTATTTAGTTAATTGTTGTTCAATATGTGAGAATTGATAATGACAAGATATTCAGAAGAATGATAGAATTCAAATTCTATCATTCCTCAAGTCAACCCCAAAAGTAGATAATTTAAAATATTATATATAATATAGGAACTGAAAATTACAATATGAGAAAAAGCTATAAATAATCATAACCACTCTGTTGTACTTCTGATCAAAAGTTTCGCGTTGATAAAGATGGTTAATGCAATTTGCAATGTGTGTGCTTAACAACTTTCCCGTGACAACAACACATCCACTTTAAACTTATGATTAGGTTTGAAGTGTCTAGTGTCTGCTTAGACTACATTATAATTAAAATCTGCTTAATATTCCTTACAAAGTTTATAATTACAATCAAACTTGTTATAATGTTTACAGACATGCTAGTCCAGTACGGATTAGTGGGTATTAACGACAACAGATGCAGCCGGGACTAACAGCTTCATGTGCCGTCCGAAACACGATAGAACTTTTGATATTTTAATATATTTGATCAATTTGCTTTAAGCTTGTGAGGGAAACTGACGGCCATTGGGGTGGAACGGTCCTCAAATTGCGACCGCGCACCGGGAGACGTTGATAAGCAGGCCTCACAGGGTGGACCGACGATCTGGTAAAGATCGCGAGAAGCCGCTGGATGCAGCGCAAGAACGATCGGTTTGGAAGTCCCTGGAGGAAGCCTATGCCCAAAATAGGCATCTCTCGGCTAATATAATGTTCGGGTTAGGGAGTTCACCAACACACAGCGATTAAAAGATAACCGCCTGTTTTTGACAATTCTTCCTGTTATACCTTAGGTTAAATTTTAAAAACCGATGGTGAAACAATAATCGGTTATGTTGTAGCCTAAGGCTAGAGTTCACCAACACGTGAAACAAGCGATTAAAAAACAATCGTTAGTTTATGACAGTTCTTCAATACGATTAAGGGCCTGTTTCACAATCGAGAAGTAAGTTCGAAGTAGCTTACTTCGCAGATCATTTGACAGTTGTAATATGAAATATATGTCAATTGAACTGCGTAGTAAGCTACTTCGAACTTACTTGTCGATTGTGAAACAGGCCCTAAATGTCAAAAACGGACTGTTAAATCATGTTTGTTTGTTTTACGTCGCTAGTTTTACGTTTTGGTGAACTCGAGCCTTATTAATACCCAGTGAAGTTCATTTTCTCAAAAACCCCCACTAATCACAGTGATGTATTCAGTTTTTGTTTCGCGCTGTAATATTCATATCGCGTTTTCGTGGAAGTACCTAATAAACGTGGGCTTCGTTTCAAGCGCCACGGTCTAGTTTATTTAGTTTTAAAGTACCGCCCTGTCGAGATTTTAGAGGGAATTTTTAAAACGCACACTTGACACAGTTCAGCCGGCGGCACCAAAAATAAAACTACAATAAAATAGGAGCGTTCGCAACAAACTCGTCACTTTTTAATTTGGTTGTGTAGCAGCTAGGAAATAGATTTGTATGGCATATTCATGTAACACGTAAATATGCAGATTACCTACTAAGTGTTTACTTGTAGCCGGTTTTTTGATGCAAAGTTAACTCAACCAATTTTCAAAAATTGTTACTGATAGTCTGATATGTAACCATTAGTAACTGTTGAGAAACTCTTTATAATTATTTATGGTGTTACGTTTCTATGGAGATTGTTTTTTGTTATACTTAGAAAGAATATGTCAGGTAAACTGTACGAATACGTGTGAGAAATTATTAAACCGTATATTAGTTTATCTGCGTGTTTTTACTCAACTGTAGGGAAAATACGAGGCTTACAGAGATTCCCAACAGTAACAATTGGTTAAACTATTTGATTTTAATTTTAACATTATATAAATGTTAGAAAAATTAGTACAAAGATTTTAGTGGTTAGAAAATGAAATTTCGAAAAATTATGATCTTGAGGCGGGAATCGAACCCGCGTCCGCTGCTATCCGGGCAGGTGCCTGACCGCTCGGCCACCCAAGATACTAATTAACTTGCCGAAATTCTTCTAACCTTTACACTTCATGTTGTAAGCCAACGGGTACCCTCGCAATGTAGAAATAAATTTCAAACATTCCTAAGCAGATATTTTTACAAATACCGTGCGTTCGGTTAAGCTTGGGTTTTCTTTATAAACTATTTGATTTTAATTTTAACATTATATAAATGTTAGAAAAATTAGTACAAAGATTTTAGTGGTTAGAAAAATCTTGGGTGCCCGAGCGGTCAGGCACCTGCCCGGATAGCAACGGACGCGGGTTCGATTACCGCCTCAAGATCATAATTTTTCGAAATTCTTTTTCTAACCACTCAAATCTTTGTAACAATTGGTTAAGTTAACTATGCTTCAAAAAACCGGCGACTCAACCTATTGTTAAAAATTGTAACTAATTAATGATTATTCCGGGCCCCCATGTGCCGTAACGATGGACGTTACGCTGTCATATAAAAACAGCAATGAATGTTGATCAAGGCGCTTAAAGTCGGTTCGTCAGCGTATGCCTGTTGTATGTTTCCATTTTTCTCTTATTCTTTTTCCTTCCTACCTAGTCAACCTCATCACCAGTCCTTTATTATCTCCACTGCTGTGACACAGGCTTTCCCTTTGGGTGAAAGAATACAGGGAGAATGGGCCATGACCCATCACGCTGGCCCAGTGTGGATTACTGCAGATGCAATCAGGACCAACAGCTTAGCGTGCCATCCGAAGCACGGAGGAACTTGAGATAATATTTGAGGTCACTCATCCAATGACTGGCCTTAAGCGGGGAATTCACTACACGGACATGCCCGCCAGACTTGCCCGCGCGGACCTCGTTTGTGTAGGTCAGACTTACTATGAGGCAAACATCGCACAGACCTAATAGTCTGCGTCGGCATGCACGCGGGCATGTCCGTTTAGTGAATTCCCCGCTTTAACGAAAATTGTTTGGCTTGATCAATCGAGGTCTTAGTCAAGTTTTTATTTCAACATAAAATAAATATAATTTTATAGGAATTTACACAAAAATCTCCAAACCCTATACACTCGACCCAAATAGAAATACCAAGTACCTATTACTGTCATCCATATTATATGCAGGTTAAAAAGTTCGGCACATTCCCTACCCGTCGGCATTCTACTTATGATTTGCGCTATAATACTAATCGAAAGGGGAGAGACCAAAGTAATTGGGTTCGAACTACTGATAGGGAAAAGTACGAGAGCCATTACTTAGCCGCTATTTGCTTAAAAGCTATTACGTGATATGGTATCGCGTATTTTAATTTGCTGGACTCTGTTGGAATTAAATTAAGCAAAACAATTAAAGTTTAGTGTGTTGTGTTTTGAAACTTTTGTTGAATGTATCAATATTATAATATATACATAAATCAAGTCTATTTATTTATGTAGGCAGAGGTGAAACAACACCCACTTTTCGTCAATTATGGTAGGTCCCATGTAATAGGGTTGTTATGTAATTGCCATGTATTTGCAATCTTACGGGCATGAAAATGGCAGTAATGCTAGGTTGTATAAGAGGAACGATGTTTCCCTTATTTAATTACTCTATTACTTAATGGTTAATGATTTTGCTGGTTAGAAAAATAATTGTTCGCGGGTTCGATTCCCGCATCAAGACCATAATTTTTCGAAATTCTTTTTCTAACCACCAAAATCTTTGTACTAATTTTTCTAACATGAATATAATGTTGAAATTAAAATTTAATAGTTTATAGTATATAGGAGAAAGTTATGGACTGCGTGAGAAATGGCATGAATATGAATGGAGTGAATGAGGAGACGACAGCTAACAGGAGTGAATGGAAGGAGAAAATATGACCGATGACCCCAAATGAAATGAAAACGGATAAGGGCAAGCGGATGATGAATTGTAAAAATTAATTACTATATAATTAAATCCGTGATTGTTTTTGTTAATAACACTAACTACCGCACTCAGAGACGTCAAATAACGTTAACGAGTAATTAACGTCAAAAAATGACAATTCAAAACTAGTCGCTATTCTTGGCGGGTCTATGGTCTAGATTTCAATGAAATTTTTTGACATTAAATACTCATTAAAGTAAATTGACGTCTCTGAGTGCGGCAGTAAAACTAAACAATTATTATTCAAAACACGAAACCCACAAGGCCGTAGCTCAAAGCTGTTTCAACGCTACATTTTTTGTGGACAATGCTTTGCTTACACTAAATAAACTGCAGTTCGCGTGCCAAGTTTCGTATGTAAATATTGTAACATTTAGGAGCAAAAACAACCAGAAACAAAATTGTGGGAAAATAACAATAACGCGGTATTCGAAACAAGTTACAGCGTGTGGCTTAAGAACTTGGTAAAAGATATGGTAATAATGTCTGAAAATTTTATTATTTAATTATTTTGAAAACTTACTAGTAAATGTCAGTTGTTATTTATTTGAATAATAAATAAAATAAAAATATGGTTTATTCATATAACGTATCATTACATGCACTCATGACTCGTCAAAGAAATAACGTTAAAGATTGGAAACGTGTGAGTCAAAGAAAAACGGTTCCCAATATTTAACGTTATAAGTTTCGTTGGATTCGATTGGTGAGTTGTTTGTTGGTACGAATTGAAACTAGTGAAAATTTGCAATGTGTCTGCAATGTTTTGTTGATTGCCGGTTTGGTCGAATGGTCAGATCGCTGGCTATCAACCAAGAGGTCCCAAGATCGGATCCTGGTAGGGACAAATCTTCGAGTTGAACATAGACATTTCAGGTCTCGAGTCATGGTTGTTTATCTTACCTATATTATGTTATAACTCTAACTGCCACACTCAGAGACGTTAATTAACTTTAATGAATATTTTATGTCAAAATATCGTTTAAATTTATACCATAGACCCTGCAAGATTAGCCACTAGTTTTGGATTGTCATTTTTTGACTTTAAGTTCTCATTATCGATAATTGACGTCTCTGAGTGCGCTTTGTAAAATTAATGAATGAAATAATAATGTGTTTCCTCTTCCACACATCTGGGACAGGCGTAATTGAGCTATCTATTTCTATTTAATTCATGCCATCCGTCCATCCGGACAGGTCATAATTAGCCCATCAATATCCCCACTGCACTGCTGAAGCGCAGGAGCCTTACCACCGACTCTAAACGCGACTCAATCCCCATTGTTAAAGTGAGACAACGCTATAGCCGAGTAGAGCGGCATCTCGTTTTGTCACCCGCGTTTGAATCGCACTAATAATTCATGGTACAGCCACAGGCCTTCCTTATGGATAGAAGAATATATATAGTCAGAATGGGCCATACGCACCCCTCTCCCCCAGTGCGTATAGGTGCGTACGGCCAGGACCAATGGCTTAATTTGCCTTTCAACGTACAGAGGAACTCGACATAATATATTATATTTATGAATAGTCATCCAATGACCGTACTTAATGATCATTGCTTAGTTATAAAGCTATCGCAGGTCAAGCGCACTAAAATCACTGCACGCACCGTCGAGCACCACGGTGAGCTTTTATTTGAACTAAATAATAAATCTTCAATATCCATCTTGCACTCTTCTTCTATAATTTGGGAAGTTGTATGGCCGGGTGCAATCTTGGTGGTTGCGGATGTGTTCCGTGGTAGTAAAAGGCAGGGTTCATAAAAGTAACTGACTGTACTTCTAAATATGTACACGGTTACAATATATACAAACTGGACAATAAACATAAATCGGAAATAATATTTATAAGGCTTAGAAAATAACCATACTCTCCAGCTCGGAATAAAATTCTCATCTAATTAATTTGACAACTGTCACTTAGTGAAAAACATTGTGTTTGTCAAACATAGACAAACAACAAAGGCGGTCGCATTACAAGAACGCCACAATATCATTGAGAAATTGTCTACATAAATAAATAAATATTTTTACACTCACACCTATCATCTAGCCCAAAGTAAGTAGCTTAAGCACTTGTGTTATGGATTCTAGATGATGGACATATTTTAAATATAATTATGTATATAAATGTTGAAAATATACTACATAAACATATACACAACCATGACTCGGAAACAAACATTTGTGGTCATCACAAAGTTTGCCCCTACCAGGATTCGAACCCGGGACCTCTTGGCCAATACCCAGCAATCTGAGCATTCGACCAAGGCGGCCGTCAATATATACTCAGAAACATAGAAATTTGCATTTACCTGTACCACGTCTGATAATAGTGTTTAACATAGCAGCAAGACAATAAGGGCATCGACCGCATTTGCATCCAAGAGGACTTTGTAACTATTTCCAAGGCTCAGAAATGGTTGGAATGGTTATGGATTTCAGACGATTAAATTAAAATTGCAGCCGAAGTATTATACTGGCATACCGTAAGTTACGCAACGTTCGCAAAAGCATTCACTCTATTAATAGAATAGAAACAAATGTGTGACCATATATGTATGCACGGCCGGTGCAACCCAGCTGAAACGTCAGGCATTAAAAAGTAACTTAATCGCGTAAAAATACAAATATACAAAATACATAATCATACAAAAAAAATACACAATCGCGTTAATTCCCGTTCTAACCTACTTATATTGGTCATGCAAAGCGAAAGTTTAAAAGTGATTAGATGGCGACTATCGTGTCGGATGTAAGAGTTGTTGCAAAAAAAATCATTTGTTTGATATGTATCGTTTGCCATTTTTTAGGACCCATCCGACCCATGTATTACTGAATTGATTGCATGGTTTGCTTTAGCGATACGTATCGAGCTTAAACGCGTCTAAATAACGTACGATGACACGTCCGTATAAAAAACAACTTTTTACTGCATTATTTTATTACGCTTTTGACGTAAAAGCGTACAAATAGAACGTCAGATATTCGCAGACGTTTTCGAGGAGCTCAAACCTTGATCGGACTATTCTTAGCGGGCAGCATTCGAATCACAAATCATGTGAATTTACGAAATATCGAATGATTCTACACTAAAGTATTTGGCAGAGCTGGGTGATTTAAAACTGGGTTAGTGCAACACAAAATATCAATATAGACACACAAATAAATATGGAAGCAACCGCAGGTACCCGCCCGAGAAATATAGATGCTATTATGATGAAGAAGACAATGAATGTTGAGTCAACACTTTCACTGAATGATGATTTAAACCAATAAAGTGCTATTAAAATAAGAACACCTGATACATAATTGAAATTAGCATAATTACTCCAATTACGCCGTATTTCGGGTCTATGGAAACGCTTAGTTAACAAATGTTCCGCTGTAAAGCAAATTTACTGTACCGAGTAGGGCTACGTGGCTGTAATTTATATCATCCCTGGCTGCTCCTCGGTGTTCATTAGGAAGCGTTATGTTCGTACCCTATAACGCGATATTTTGGCTTTTGGGGAGTTAAGTTCGCCAATTTGTTGGTTTCTCGCTGTCGCCTTTTATCTTCGGCGAGCAATTAGAACAATCCGATGCGCACGGAAAAATTAATCTTGAAATTGACCTAACATTTCCATAGAACATTATTGGACTGATTTATTTTAAGATGAGGGCGTTTCTTTTATAAAGATGTTTTTTTTTAATGTTTTTCAAGTTCAATTACAATCCCAGATTCATCATCATTTTTTAAATTTTATCTTCTTACACTGTTATCAGGTTGTACATTGATTTTGATGATATTGATGAGTCCAATGACATTGGTCACACGTCAGTGATCCATCCACTTTCTTCATATCATTCACAAGACCGGAATATAAATCATAGATAATTAAAAGTATAACTTTAAATCAAAATAAAATACATTGGTAATGAAACATCTAAAAATTTTGACATAATAATATCGAATTGTGAAGTTTATACTGTAATAATTATTAACTCGATTTAAATCGCCGGAGTTGACCTTGAAACGGACAGTTCCTTGACGTAGGTTTCCGCAAATTATATGGGAATTTTGATAAACTTTTCGAGCATATCGCCCACACAATCAAATTTAATCGAAGAAGTAATACAGCGGGAGTCATAATGTTACTGGCATTAATAAATAAATTATTAAACATTAATAAATGTTTAGTAGAATGTTACAAACGTACAGAGTTATTGATGTTATACCAAAGTACTCAAAAATTATCCCCTATTAATGTATTATTTGCCTAAAATAATGTGTGTTCATTTTTATTTACATTTAAACAGAAAACGGATTTTTAAGATGAAATTCACAAAAAAATTGACCGCTGAGTCGGTGCGCTATAAACAGTAATTGCAAACAGAATGGAATTCGGTGGGCAGTCAAAGAATCCTCAAACAATTTCAGTTGGCCATTCGATTGGTTAACGGGATCGGTGGCCATTGTTCATTGTTTCACGGTGCTTACGCTCGCCCAAGTTCCTTTTTCAAAGGTTTTAATTGTCATTTGTTCCGATTGTTGCGGTATTTGCAATTCTGTTCCATGGCGCTGTGAATCAAAACATAATTGTGATGAAAATTTTGCTTTTGTGTTTTGAATTCTATTTGATCGGAAATGGTTAAAATTTAATATATTGTTTTCGCCTGCCGCTTCTTCAGGCGTTTATTATATATTTCAAAGACACTCTTATAATCGAAATAATGGGAATTAGAATTTCCCAGTTCATTATTATTAGTTACAAAGATCCGATCGACAATTTAATAAAATCATAATAATAGAGACTTGAGCTATTATTGACCTTTAAAACAAGAATATAATTTTTTTCACATTTTGAACCAATCAGGTTGAAACGTATTATTTATAGGTACTATAAAAATAATCAGATTTAATTTGAAGTCCTGTCTTTGACAGGAATGAAATTAAGTCTCAAAATTTATATTCCGTAATACCTAGAGTTACTATACTGCAACAGGTTAATCACAACTGACAGTTAAAAAGGTCGTTAATCAAAATCAGCAAAGGCGCGGCTATACTAAATTAAAGTAAAAGTCCAGAGGCATGCCTACCATTTTCGTAATGACATCAGACAAAACCATAATTCACGAAAAATGGCTTTTAATCATTATACTAAAAGTGACTAGACATATTGTGATACAGGGCATGCTAAAACGCTGATGGGGCATTTTAAATCTCATTCCCTTGTTGTTGCTTTAGTACGATCAACAAAGAACCGGATGATACTGAACTACGAAATCACTGCAAGCGTTTTCGATCCTTAGTGGCACATTCGTAAGGTTCAAACTCAAATGGAAATTGCTGTTTTGTTCGTAACCTTATACTATAATTCTGCTAGTACTTTGTTCATATCCCTAGGTTAGTTTTATGACAAGATTTCCATAAAAATCTCTGCTTTAGCTCGCAGCATTCGCGAAGAGTGCTATTAGAACTAAGGACATTTCAAAAGATAAAAACGTGAATATGAATTTTGTAGTTTACGGTTTTTTGTAGCTTACAAGCACAACTTCATAGTTTTTGAAACATACTAAGTGATACATGAAACAAACTAAATAAGGATTCTCTTTTATGTAAATACAGCAAGAGACATGCATTTATTGCAGGAAAAAAAAACAAAAACGAAAAACCCCCATCTTTAACATTAGAATTTATTTTCATTTATTAACCAAATATACATTGTGACTGATATAAATGATTGGGTACAAATAAATTCAATACTACGTAAACCAATCATTATCATCATTACGTTGGAAGCTTGTGCAACTGTTAGTTTAGAATCTTATTTTGTTACATAATTCATTGTTGTTATATTCTAAAAACGAGAATAACTTCATATTTACCTACACTTTTGGAGTTACATTCTACCCGTTATTATTTTACAGATTTTTTATTTTATGATTTCGTATTACTCAATTATTCTTATATTTGTAATAGCAATAGCAGCAGCTCTATGAGTACTGTATAAATATCAATAATATTATGTATGTATACCTACACAATCCAAGATATACAATCAACTCAAACACTTTCGCGGTTCTTCAATTTAGGTCTGTAGCGTGCTACAGACCTAAATTGTTAGTTTTAAGGGTGATTTTTCAATATCCTATTAAGATAATTATTTTCCTAAGGTTCATTGAGTCCCTGACGGTATAATTATCGTTTGCCTGTAACCCTATACTTAATAGTTGATTGCTGAAGCATCTGTAGTAGTTCTAAACTTAAGCGCAATTAAGCTTTCTGAAATTTCACGGAAGCTAGCGTTTAATTTTGCCAATACAATGTAGACAAAATTTGATGGACGTTTGAATAAGGTGGTTATTGTGCATTTTCTACTGAATTTGGCTTTAATTAATGAGAAGAGGATTTAATATGACGAGTAATGATTAATTATTTTAATAAAATTCGTTTAATATTTTCACGCGCACTACACATTTGTAATAAAACAACGGATTGATTAAACTCGCGTGTATTTTTAACAAACTTTATTGTAATCGTGCACACTCATACATGATGCTGTAACCCCACGTGATGAGTTATTTTAATAATACTACATATATTTAAGGGTCAGGCTAGCTTAACTGCTTAGAAATTGCCCAGGTAACGTAAAGTTGCACAAACACGAACAATATGTTAATAGTATTCTAACTGCCGCACTCAGAGACGTCAATTAACTTTAATGAGTATTTAATGTCAAAATTTTTTATTCAAATCTAGACCATAGACCCGGCAAGAATAGCGACTAGTTTTGAATTGTCATTTTTTGACGTTAAGTACTCATTAACTTAATTTGACGTCTCTGAGTGCGGCAGTAAGACAATTACACTAGTATTGTAAGTATAACATTTATACTATTGTAAGTATAAAACTAATACTTAAAATACGTTATTTAGGCTGTTTAATTTTATTTTAACATTGAATACAGACTACACGAGTTCACAACTTTCATACACAGTTCATATTGTAAGCTAAATAATGTCATATTTTCTCATATTTTATCATCATCATCTGTTCCTATTCCCTG
The DNA here is from genome assembly GCA_963931975.1 of Cataclysta lemnata. NCBI lineage: Eukaryota > Metazoa > Arthropoda > Insecta > Lepidoptera > Crambidae > Cataclysta > Cataclysta lemnata. Next base: position 7,725,883 of record OZ008353.1, on the reverse strand, counting down.
TCTAGGTATATGGGGTTTGTGCATGTATGTTTATGTAAGTTTTTTTCCTAGCGTTGGTTGTGTTATAGTTCGGTTGCTTTTAATTAGATCTTTTAAGCGGAATAACCACCAAAATCTGTTGACTAAAACTAAATATAAAATCATACGTCGAACCGAGATTTCTGTATTTTAGCTAGCTCTTGGCGAAAACTGAAGAGGGTCATCACAAAATGAATAGGCGGTAGCAAAAAATGAGGTAAAAACCTAAAGTAACTCTTACTAAAAGTCGACTAGGTTGAAAATAAAATGAGCATTTTAATTAGTAGGTGCCCATTACGTCTCGTCGAGGGCTGTACAGTTAGTCCTTGTACAAGTGCTTAAGTATTATACTCAGAATTTCAATGCTTGCGTTCTCAGTCTGTGAGTGGAACTGTAGTACATAAGTAAGGATAATGAATATATATAATATGTAACGTAAACTGCTACACTTATAGTAGATCACTGGTTTGTAGCTATACAATGTAAAACTTAATTAATGCTCATCTTAAAAAACAGTTTCATGAGATCCAGCCATTTCGGAAACTTGAATGTGCAGTTTGGCACCGTAAGAAAATTTCACCAGGGGCGGTTGATTATTTAAAACATACGTATATCACGCCTTTCTCTTCTAAGGAGTTGGGTGTTTTTAGACCCACGTTTCGCCAGCTTTTTTAAGTAAAAAAATAGAGACTATGAAACAAAATAGAGAGCCGTTCATAGGTTGTTGTTAAACAGGTAAGTAAAGCGAAACATATATTGTTTATCTTTTATTAAAATTTGATCTTACCACCAAACTGTGAAAACACACTAGCTACTATGAATTGGATTTGATTGTTTTAGACAGTCCCGGATTAACTGCTTCTTGTCTTGGGTACGTGACTAAGTAGATACTGATCACGTACTGTTTGTTTCGAAGTGTATACAAAACCGAGTATTATACGACTATGCATTAAGCCCTATCAATGAAACTTAATGAAGAAGATGGAAAGAACTTGTAATTATAATAACTAGAGGAATGTTTTAAATGTCCTAATGGACATATTTGAGCAAAAAGGATTCAACCACTAAACATAGTTGTGAGATTTTTAAGAAATAATTGTAATAGAAAGGTTTCTCTGATGAATGGTACCTAATGGAAATTTAACTAATGAAAAAAAAAGAGTATTCAGCTTAAATAATCGTCCTGTATTAGGGTTGCATTCTGTTTGATTACATCAAATTATTTGACAACACAATCAATCTTTAAGTTTTTTCATTAATTTACATGTCTAAACAGCTATCGCTAGTGCACCATAAAATTTTCCCGCCTAATAATTTATTCTTTCTCTCTATTTTATTACTTTACAAAAGTAAAATAGGCGTTGTTAAAGAACGATGTCTCCTTGAATACTGTCTGCTTATCACATTAATGTCTACCACCAGCGGAACAAGCAACGGAGCTCTGATTACGCTGTCAGAAGCTCCGCCAGGAAGTCGTCAAATACTACTTATCTTGTCAGAAAGCCATAATTATCTTTGAAATTCAACTGAAGAAACCTTTTCAATTAACAAATAATATTCCGTCTTGTTTCAGGTAATTATTGAGTTCTAAGGCTTCCGACAGCTCAGTAAATGGGATCAAGGAAAGTACGATTCTTAATGAAATTAATGGACCAAGAAACAGGTATATTATATTAGAACCGAACTAAGTGGGTCAGTATTAGACGGGTAACACCAGTAAATTTATGAATTAATGCGGTACCGCTAAAAGGGATTCGCTTTTGTTCCTTTTTTTTTTAAATAAGGTCAATGATTGAAGCGATTTTGAAAAGATTTACTGCTTTTCTGTTTCAAGTTGTACTCTTCTAACGGCATCATCATAAACTTCCTACCACTATTCCCAGGCTATCTGGGGTCTTGTATTTATAGAAATTGCTATCGAACCATCCACTCTCTTTTAAAACCCACAGTACCTTCACACAAGAAAAGTACAAGTAAAGAATATAATCTTCAGATTTAATCAACCGTCTGTCCACTAAACTAAATTGGAACTATTCGTCTATTTTTGAGTTTGCTTGCAGTATTTTTCTTAAATTTTCAAGATGCTATCTAATCCTCGATTTAACTGTATCCTCGTTTTGTCATTGATAACATGTCTGGTGAACACAAGTGTCTAGTATTCAAACTGATATTATATTAGTTAACCCACAGAACAGATATCTTTCATTGTTCTGCGAGATAACCATCCCATGTTCTACAAAACTAATTAATTGTATGTCTATAATGTTGTGTCTAGCATATGTATGATAAATTCTTTTATCAAACAAATGGTCATGTATTGTCTGTTTTGAATTAAATAACCGCTTTCACGTTACCATCATCACGCCGTTATTCCAATCATTAAACTGTCTAATCGAAACGTGAATCGGACTATTAACGTCTTGACCTAATTTTGCGATTGTTAACGATTACCATCCGAACGGTGGAGGGTTGACGATTCATTGTCCAAAAGTACACTGGTGAAATTAAGTGAAGTAGAATATTAAAGCCAGCTTACAGAGAGACTTAGATATCAATACAAAACATATCTTTATTTAGTACCCAAAAAATTTGCATTTAATTGTGACTTCTACAATGCACACCTCTTTAATAACCAATTTCTTCAACCCCTTTAGTATGGCACTGGTGTATGGCATATGCGTAAATGTGGATATTAAACTCCTCTCTGTCTTCTTCTTTGGGGCTAATAAAACATTAATATTTAATAATTAAATTCCAGAATAACATTTTATATGATAGCACTACCCAAAATGTATTTAAACAGTTGCATATAAAACTTAATTATGAAATTCAAAACTAACTGCCGCACTCAGAGACTCAAATAACGTTAATGAGTACTTAACGTCAAAAAATGACAATTCAAAACTAGTCGCTATTCTTGCCGGGTCTATGGTCTAGATTTGAATGAAAATTTTTGACATTAAATACTCATTAAAGTTAATTGACGTCTCTGAGTGCGGCAGTAAAAATGTGCTAAATTAAACTTAACATAATAATATGACCTAACGTACCCGTTTGCACAGCACCGTATCCTGCGACGCCGCTTGCGCTCTTGCAGGGTTCCCACCTTGGGATCTCGACGCGAAAGCGCTAGCCTCCGTTTACCGGCGCAGTGGCGTAGCGCCGAGTCAAGGACCAAGGAGTGCGACCCCCGCCCGACATCATCCGGCGGTGGTGAGATCGCGCCGAAAGAATCTCTTTGGACTATGAACGCCATCCACCCCAATCTGGAGGCATGGCTAAAGAGGCACCATGGCACCCTCAGTTTCAGGTTGACGCAGGTCTTGACCGGACATGGCTGCTTCGGCAGTTACCTGTATAAAGTCGCTGGACGCGAGGGCAGCCCTCGCTGCCATCACTGTAGTAGCGACGTGGATACTGCGCAGCACACCCTGCAAGGCTGCCCAGCTTGGGCGTCCGAGCGCAGTATCCTTTCCGCATCAGTTGGACAAGACCTGTCCTTGTCCACCGTCATCTGCAAGATGGCGGCCATTGAGACAGCCTGGACGGCAGTCGCCACCTTCTGTGAGGACGCGATGTCACAGAAAGAGGCTGCGGAACGAGCGCGGGAGCAAGACCTGGCTTGGCTGGAGACGGCGGCAGTACGCCCGCCAGATACAAACACCACAGCCCGGGTCGGTAGGTGATGGGGTCCTGTCACTTACACCAAACGCCCCACGAGATGGGGGTGTCTTTGTAAACCCGCGGACACCCCCCCGGCCCTCGTCAGGCCTAAGAGGAGCCTTCATGGGCAAACTGCTGACGCGCGTAGTTGACGTATGCGATGAGCTTCCCACTCGCGCTGTCACATAGCGCAAGCGGAGGATGTCGGTTTTTAATGAGTAGGCCCAGACTAGCTGGCAGAATCTCACATAACCCCGGTCGGGCCCCACCTAGGCCGAGGTATGTATAAAATATTTTCCGACAAAAAAAAAACGTCAATACAGAGAAAGCCCGATTACTCTCTTCCAAATTGTTCCCCGAGCAAGCTTAGACTAAGATATGGAACGAATCAATCTGTAATTGAGTACGAATCCACTTGTCCTTCGATTCATCGGTGCACATTTCCCCGTCAATTACGCACCAAAGGAGGCGGTCATTTATCCCCTCTAACGTTGAAGGATTAAGACAATCCAGAAACAATTTCAGCAACAAATTGTTCATCGATTCCTATAATCCTTAGTGGCGCCATAGACTGGCGTTTTTTGAGCGTTGGCGTTTTTATGCTAATAGCAAAGTATGTGACATATTCTGTTAATAAACTAAAACATGTTGATGGTAATAATATTTAATTAATTTTATTTAATAAACTCCTCCGTTTTTAATAAACTCGTCGGTAACTATTTATTTTTATTGTTCGTATTGGGCACGCCGACTGGAGCTTTTTTACTAATATTCGATTAGAGAATAATACAAATAACATATTATTTAGTAATTGTATATATGTAGGAGGATAACTAGATTTATGAAAAGAATTAATGATACAAGTGAGGGTAGGGAGTTGTGTGTGTGCGGGGGAAAATGGTGGCCCATATTCCCTGCCTATTCGTCCTGTGGGACAGAGTCGTAAGTTGTGCGTATCTATAATGTATGTATGTAATAATTCTATGTCGAAGATCAAGTTTGGACTAAAATGTCACTTACCATAAAGTCGACACGGTATATATTGCCGTCTGGTAGCCGCGCGTGGAACGCTAACGTTCACAAAACGCTCGAGGAAGTTCCCCTACTTATGATCTTATTGGGCGATAACGCTTATTGTGAACCTTTTATTACAAGATAGTGAAAAAGGGAACGCTATTTGCACGTCTACTGGGAATTACAGAAGATTCGTAATTTGTTGCCCGGAGCAAAACATTAAGAGTGCTTTAAGATGTTGCGTGTTTAATAGGTAAATGAATGTGCTGATAGCGATATTTCATTTGAAAAAGCAATAATTATTATCTCTGTGGCTGGTTGCTTAATGTACTTAATGTACTTATGAGAATAATTTTATTTGTATTGAAACAAGATCTTATGAAGTCACAATTAATCAAAAGAAAAAGGATATTGTTGATTGGTTACGGGAAAATAATTTGTCTATTAATGCATCTAAGACAAAATACATTCAATTCTTAAACTACAATGGAATATCTTGAGTATGGAATCATCTTGTGGGGAAATTCGACTGACGTGCAGAAAGCGTTTATTGCTCAAAAAAAATGCCTCCGCGCCATAAGCGGCATTGGACCTCGAGATAATTGTAGACCCATGTATAGAAAATATAATTTACTTTCACTGACGTGTATAAACATACTAGAAATAGGGAGTTTTGTAAGAAATAAAAATATATGAATTTGTTCAAAACAAAAACTTATGTAGAATGGTTAAGACCAAGAGATCCATTTAAATTAGTGTTGCCTAAAGTTAAGAGCTCTCTGCACAACAATAACTGTTTTGTTATGCCTATATACGTGTCAATAACAGAATTCCAAGAGATCAGGCAATTACCCACGTGCTTGTTCCTACGTAAATTAAAACGATGGCTTATTGAAGAGTGCTTCTATAATCTAAAGGAATATTTTGACGTTAATAAAAATATAATATATTAATGTACATTGTAATTCAATAATCCATTATATTTTATACTCACATTATTGACTATATTTTTATTATTATTATTAAATTGGCATTGTATTTAAATTGTATTAAAAAGTTAATGTGACATTGTATTTCAAATAATTCCTTTTAATTTTATACAGTATTGACATTCTTATTATTATTATTAATTGACATTTTATTTAAATGTACGTACCTAATGAAAAGTTTTTGCATGCCGACGTTTCGGTCGATCACGCCTGTACTACAATACTAATCTGTATATTCCTTTGTATACCGTGTTTCTAAAGCGAAGTAAATTAATTAATTTCATTTCATTTATTTATGCTAGACTTCCTAGCTTCCCAGCTCTTGCCTTCATCTCACCTGATGGTAATTGACGATAAAGGCTGACGATGGAATCGAGATTCAACCACAGAGAGGCTGGATATCTTATCACAAATTGTCGGAACACAATAATGCTGTTAACATTATTATTATGGTGACAGATTATGATAAGATGGTGGTAGCTAGCCAGACGGACTTGAAAGAAGTCCTACCACCAACCAAAAATAATGATAAGAATTTTCATCAAAATAAATCTAGACTACCTGCTTCAGCGACATGGCTTAGTCAGCAAAGGGTCCCAATCCCGCTTCCTCCAGTCCAAAAACGTAGGTTTTAATAAAGATTCCGATATTTAGTGACCTTAATTTTCTTTCATTTACTACAATTATTAGACGCGCTTAGCACGAAATTTTGTCTCCCGCATATAATCTTTCACACGATCCATCCATCGCTTCTTCGGTCTTCTCATCATTATAGGTCCATCCACATCCACAATTAACACATCTGTAGTTACGTAACATTTATCCCACCTTATCACATCATAGAACTTCTTGCCATCGAGCGTAAGTGTAAAATATTCTGACATTGACCTCAAAAATACACGAAGCGAATAAATTAGTGAAATTGAATTTGAAAAATTTATAGTCAATATAAATTTACCACTTATTTAGTCACCAATATCTCAAATAGCATCCAGAATCTTCATGTTTAAAACATAAACTATCCAAAATATAACAAGCTGAGTAGTAAAATATTGGTATGCGAAATGTTACAGCAAAGTATTGAAGACCCGATCAAATGAGGGTAATTTCTAGTCACAGGAGGTTTTGGATTCCATCCATCCTTTATCGCACCAAATGGCAAAATGAAACTTGGAAAAAAATTGGTACACATTTTTTATTTACTGGATTTAAGTTTTGATACTTTTGGCTTAGCAATTCAATTTCACAAAGTGGCTAATAATCTTACAGAGACCAACTGACATCTTATTATAACTTTTGGTTTTTACTACTTAAATATAGGAATATGTTTGAACGAATCTATAAAGTTATAGTCCATTATCTCAAATATGACCAACGAATACAAGCTTTGATAGCTCTTAACGAGGTTTAAAGACAAAATCGCGTGCAATCTCATGATATATTATTCACGTGTGGAGCACATTTCCCCTCATTTTAATATACCTTCTCGCAAGGATTATTTATTATTTCATTCGATGTGATAAGTGTTATTATATTTCATGAGAAATGACCTTTTTTTCCTTCCGTTACTCTTTTACGAGGTGAAATAATGTATTATATTAACTTCAATTTGTTATTATAGGGAGCGCTCAGTTATAAAATGTGTTGTTATTATAAAGTACTTCTTTTTTAAGAGATGAATATTCTAAATTACTGCATTCTTCATTGAAGCGGTAGAACAGCAATTTTTTTCATGTAGGACCGGGCTTGATGATATAGTTAGCCCTGTAATTGCGAATACTAAGCAGTGTTCGCTAAGGCCAGTCATTAGATGGGTGAACAAGAACATAATTGTATGTATTATCTCATGCTCCCCTGCTGCAAAAGCAGTTCAAGCCATTGTTGGTCCCGGCTGCATCTGCTATCTTTAATATCTACCAATCTGCATGCGTTATGGCATAATCTCAATATTCTTTTATTCATAGGAAAGACCTGTGCCCCAGCAGTGGGACATTAAAAGAGTTAGTAATGATGATGTAAAATGCATGTTACTTTATACAGCATGTCGTTATAGGTACCTATATAATTATTAATTTTGAACAGCATTGAGATAAATACTTCACATTGACCGGCCAGAATCAATAAACATTTCCATCATTACTTACGGAGTACTGCATTCTCGCTTTATGTACCATTAAACCGTGATGAGCTGTATTGTGGCATTTGAATTAGTACAATCGACCGCAGGTCTATTTTCACCATGTACTTTATATTTTAGTCCTTACTACATTGGCATTACGGCACTATAAACCTTAAGGTGAATCAATTCACGTACATTGTAAACGATGTCAAGTTTATTATCGGCAGTCTCGTTACCTATATTGCAAGATTGTTTCGATGGGAAGGTAAAGAAACATTGTTAATTAAATATTATGTATTTTGTGGCTGCCTATTCACAAAAAATGACAAAGCACACACAGAATAATAACTTTAGTAATTCGAGTTATTACCAATCTTAGCAAAAATTATATGAAACTGAGATGGTCAAACGATTCCTATAACGAAACATTTTACTTAATGCATTAAAAAGAAAAGTGTTTTGTAGCATTATTATTTTAATACTAAAATAACAACGAATAATATTTGGTGACGCGACTTAGCGCGTAATTTCTTAAAATTACTAATATTAAATTACAATACTTTTAATTTGGTAATAAATTGCATTACGACCCTATATTACAAATAAGTACGTAAACATATCACGCATCATCCACTGCAGTTACTTAGGCAAGATGCCGTTGGCGCCACCAGAGTGCGTTCTTCTGCGCATCTTCCACGCGCAGCGTCTTTCCCGCCAATCTCTTGCTCCGACGGAGCCTGAGGAAAACACGGAGCTTGAGACCAGTTCGCGCCTAGCAGCCGTTTCTGCAACTCCCGATACTCACCCGCACCCCGCATCCGCGCCGCTTCCCGCTTTTTACTATTAATTTGGTGATAAGACATTAACTAATTGTTGGACAATTTACGGACGCATTAGTTAGTGAATTGTTGTGCTGGACTGCAACTATCAAGACAGTGAACACACGGATTAGCCTGGGTCGACCCCGGTTTTCGAGCTACGTACGCCTGTGGTGGCGAGAATCCAGGAGTTTGGAGTAGGAGCACCTGGTGAGTCCGTTGGTGGCATTGAGCCTATTTACTGTTTTGCCTGTTGTGTGCTGTGTTTACGTACGACATTGTAATAGGAATACGTGAGCACGGAATCACTTGATTCAGTGCGGCAATTTTATTACCAAATTAAAATTTACAAATGGTAGGCTATTTACACGCCTCACCATTTCTTATGGTCCTTCAGAGCCTAGGATATTGTTCTAGCTACTTTAATTAGTATTAATTTGTGTGATTTGCGTACTATTTGGCAAATTTCTCAGTTAATACAACCGTAACCAACGCTTCCGCTCGCTTGCTTCGTCATTCATTCCGCCCGCCATACGCCATATTGGATAAATTCAATAATTTTACGTTAATTTTATACAAACGCATTAAATATTTTAAATTTATATTTTTTCTTATAAATACGTTCTAAAATGGCCAATAAACAATTAGAGGCTAAATTAGTAATATTAAATAGTAAGAAAGATTCTACCTTCTCGCGTTTTAATAATATATTTAATTTAACTAAGAACATTAGTAACTTTGATTCAAGGTCAAGGGAGAATTTCTTAACTGAGACTGAAACTATTGATAGCTTATTCGAGAAATATGAAAAGTTAATAGATGACATAAATGAGGTACAATTAAATTTAAAACCGGACGCAAAGCCCGATTATTCCGCCTATGAGTCGTGTCAAGATTTATATATTAGAATAAAAAGTGCACGTAATAAATTGACTAATTGTTCAACAGTGCAATTAGGTTCCGCTGACACGTATAAACAAACTAAATGCATAAAACTACCGCCGATTGAGCTGCCCTCGTTCGACGGACGAACTGAGAATTGGCCGATCTTTTATGAGTCGTTCAAGTCAAATATTCACGACAACGCTCAGCTGTCCGACTCACAACGCGTACAATATTTAATAGGTAAATTAACGCATTCCGCCCTTAAAGTCACGGCAGGTATTGTACCTACTGGTGATACCTACCAAATAATCTGGGACAGTTTAGTTAAAAAGTTTCAAGATACTCGTGCATTAGGCACACATTATTTAAATAATATCTTCGATTTTAAAAATTGCAATAATAATAAAAATTCCTTAGATTCATTTGTCGAAAATTACTCGTCATCAATTTGTGCATTAAATCAGTTGGACCTTCCCGATTTAACTGATTTTATATTACTATATTGTGGTCTTAGGAAGCTTGATTCTCAGACTATTCAAGCATTCGAATTATCCGTTCGCCACATTAAGATTCCTTCGTACAAGGACCTCGTTTATTTCTTACAAGATCAAGTTAAGATTTTGGAACGCTCTAATAATAATAATTTCCATGGTTCACGTTCTTTGGTGACCGGTGAAAATAAGACCGCTCCGCGTACATATAAATCGTTCATGTCATGTAACGAATCGACTAATAATAATTCACAAAACTGTGCGTTATGTAATGGCACCGATCATTCCTTACTTTATACTTGTAATCAGTTTAAAAATGATTTAACCGCGAGGGATAGATTCGATTTCATTAAATCTAGACATGGTTGTCTTAATTGTTTAAGTTTAACGCATAATGTATCTAATTGTAAGTCTTCCTCTGTTTGTAAAACATGTGGGAAAAATCACCACACGTTATTACATTTTAATAAACATTCTAATAATATTACAAACACACATATTGTACAAACGGAAGAGGGATTTCTTGCCGATAACAGCTGTTGTGGCAGAAAATCCTCATTCCCGCCTTCCGCGTCACAGCCAGCTTCATCTGCGTTCATAAATAATGCGTCGTCGCTTGTACTCACGCCACATGATCGCGCTCCTAACGCCGCTGCATCGATGGCAGTCAGTGACCCCCAGCGAGACTGTAGTATTTGCGTGCAATCTAGTAAAATTAATAATAATAATCACGCATCACACTCTTTAAGCGCGCGTAGTAATTCAAATAATATTCTTTTAGCAACGGCACAAGTATTTGCCAAGTGTCACTATAGTCAGGATAATAAATTAATTCGCTGCCTCATTGATAACGGCTCACAAAATAATTTAATTACTATTGATAGTTGTAAATCTCTTAATTTGCCGATTATTCCTTTAAGTAATTCTTTTGTTAAGGGAATTGGTTTATCTTCACGACCGATTTATGGTTACGTGAAATTAGAAATACAATCACGAATATATCCGCATAGTAAATATAATATTCACGCTTTAGTTGTTGATTGTATAACCGATAAATTACCTTCCCATTTAATACATAAATTCGATTTTAATAATATACCGCTTGCTGACCTTACATGGAATATTCCGGGTGATATTAATTTAGTCCTCGGCGCTCAACTTTTCCCTTACATTTATTTGGGCAACAAAGTCGATTTAGGTCCACACATACCGCCTGCTTTATTAACTACATTAGGTTATGTCTTAATGGGTGATTTTCCTAACAACACTTATAATAACCCACCGCAACCCGCATGCTGTCGCTCAGCGCCGCTTGTATGTTCTAGAGTTAACATTTAAATCAATCAATTCTTCATAACAAAATTATTATATTATATTTTTATACCGCGTCACGCATTGTTACTCACCGACAATCCTATGTCGCGAATATGTAGTGCCATAAAGCACACTGGGATGTCGTTCAATTGTATTCTTTATACGGCCTAATTTACTATCTAATTTATTAAGCTTTATTAAATTCCGCTTGTTTCCTGCTGCAATTAATGCTACGTTTAGATTCTAAAGTTGATCTGAAATATTTAAAAATCATAACTATACCGCTTACTAATAAATATTAAAAATCTTATACCGCTCTATGATGAATATTTCAAACGCTGATACCGCTTTTCTGATATGATAGGTGCATTATTTATATTTAATTCCGCCTTTTTTCCATGCGTACTAGTCATACGCTACACAGCTACTTACTTTCATGCCTCCGCATTATCTTTATACTGCTAAGGTTATTGTATGTAAAAACTAGTGACTTGTACATTTTGTCACTGATGAATGTACAGCTGTGCAACTGTCACAGCATTTAATTTTTCTGTTCAACATGAACTTTAAATCAAATTGAATGTAACTCAGATATACCTAGATATTCGTAATTTATCCGCATTCAATTAATATAATGTTGATTTCATGAAAGATGAATTGACAAAACTAGTTCTTAGGTTATTTCTATTTCGTAGTTAGGTTTTAGGTGTATTTTAGGAACACCTAAATTATTGTTTGTTTTAACCGCATCGCTGATACATAAACATGTGCTGATACGCTTAATATATTGTTATATCTACTCTCGTTAGTCGCCCGCTTATTTAACATAATACGAGTCGTTCTCTGTTATACTTTATGCTACCTCAACTGTTAATTAAAGAGTTAGGTTTTGTATAATCGCATGGGATGATACTCCTACCAATGATAATTATTAATCGATTCTCTTCATATATGCATGAATTTAGTTTATGTCATCTGTGTAGATACCGCGTCTTCTGTGACATAAATCTCAATAGTTACAGTCACAGTAATACATACTACCTTACCTTATGGGACGCTTAATGTTCAGCTTTTATGCACAAGAAGTGTTTCCAACAAGGGTTGCCTCTTCTTTGCTCACGCACAATTAGGGTTACCTACGCGCGTTTGTCTTAATGGCTAAACAAATTAATGACATTCAATATTTTTATACATAATCCAACGCTTTCTTAAAAATAATAATAATAAATAATATACCACTTATTTACTTATACTTTACCTAATGTATCAATTAACCATATTCTTATATTCTTTTGTTTTGAAAGTTCCATGAACTTCCAAGGCGGGGAGTATGGTGACGCGACTTAGCGCGTAATTTCTTAAAATTACTAATATTAAATTACAATACTTTTAATTTGGTAATAAATTGCATTACGACCCTATATTACAAATAAGTACGTAAACATATCACGCATCATCCACTGCAGTTACTTAGGCAAGATGCCGTTGGCGCCACCAGAGTGCGTTCTTCTGCGCATCTTCCACGCGCAGCGTCTTTCCCGCCAATCTCTTGCTCCGACGGAGCCTGAGGAAAACACGGAGCTTGAGACCAGTTCGCGCCTAGCAGCCGTTTCTGCAACTCCCGATACTCACCCGCACCCCGCATCCGCGCCGCTTCCCGCTTTTTTACTATTAATTTGGTGATAAGACATTAACTAATTGTTGGACAATTTACGGACGCATTAGTTAGTGAATTGTTGTGCTGGACTGCAACTGACAAGACAGTGAACACACGGATAAGCCTGGGTCGACCCCGGTTTTCGAGCTACGTACGCCTGTGATGGCGAGAATCCAGGAGTTTGGAGTAGGAGCACCTGGTGAGTCCGTTGGTGGCATTGAGCCTATTTACTGTTTTGCCTGTTGTGTGCTGTGTTTACGTACGACATTGTAATAGGAATACGTGAGCACGGAATCACTTGATTCAGTGCGGCAATTTTATTACCAAATTAAAATTTACAAATGGTAGGCTATTTACACGCCTCACCAATATTAATCATATTGAAAATCATTAAAATTCATATCATTTATCTCATTATCTTTTTACATTACTTTTCTACCTTTCATCATTCTTGCTTGTAATACAGTAATTTCCATAGAAGAAGATAATATTATAATGTTACAAAATAAAAAAATTAAAACAATTTAAACAATTAAGATTAATTTTAAACAATACCATTCATTTCATATTTATAAAACCGCAAAATAAACACAAGATATTTTGCGAAAGCTTAATAATATATTTATAGCTCACCCTATTATACTTAGAATACACGCATAGATAAGTACTGATTCTACCGAAAACTGGTGATGTAATAAATTACAGAGTTCGTAATAACCTCTTAAACAGCGGCCCGTAGCGAACGCAATCTACATGGAAAATAATATCACAGCAGAAAAAAATCTTATGGGGAACCGTTTCAAATTTATTCATAATATAATTACTTTTCATTGTTATGTTTACTGTGAATATGTGTCTATATGTCTAAGCATAACAATTCGAGTATAACACATTTTAATCCCCTGAATCTTACGTGAGCATGAGTCTATTTTCTAAGGGTAGAAAAATCCTGACTAAATTTTTTAGAAATTCATAAACTCTTGTATTTTATCTTAACGAAATATTCCGCGAAAAATGCTAAACGACGCGACTCTGAGGAAAAAAAGTAAGATTAATATAATAGTTACTTGCTTTTAAGAAGACATCAACAAGAAACATCTGTGGTCGTAATTAGTTGAGTTTTCTCAGTGTGGAATGAAAGCTTGAATTTTTCAAGAATTACTGTTCTCACTCATTAATTAATTAATTAGACGAGTGTTGAATGAAAGCTTAAATTTGCCGGGAATGTTCAATTAAATCCGCGTTACGCTTGAAGTAATCAAAATTCAACAACACATTCGCATCGGTACTGAAGCAATTTCTTTCCTGGAACAAACTTGTGTTAATAAGATTAAGACGGGTGTGAATAATGTAAACGCAATTAGCCCGTTTCAAAATTCGCCTTGACGAACTGCGGGGAGTCTTTTAAGTTAATTGTCGCGATTCGCAACTCGCCCCGTCTCGTAATATTACGGGTGAGGAACTTAGGCGGTTCCTTGGGTTTGTTAATGCAGATCATTTGTAAATTTTGCTCTTCAATTTCGTTTGGTTAGTTGGAATTAGTTGCCGTGTTCCGGCGATGACGCCTTAGAATACGGTTTTCATCACTCCCATTGAGAGTCTATCACTATCACAAGACCAAAACCATGGTCCTGTAGTTACTTTGGAATTGAAAAAAAAAGCAAAAAGCCTCAATAACTATTTACATGATGGCAGAGTAGAATACAGATTGTCATCACCCCAAATCTCTCCCATGGATGTCGTACAAGGCGACTAAGGATAAATCTGTGATGAGGAATGGGCAGCAGCGTTCCTTATACCACCTAGCAATGTACTGTGACTTTTGCTAGTTCACCTCTGCCTACCCCTTTGGGGATATAGGCGTGATTTATGTATGTATGTACTATTTAGATATTTAAAATACTTCATATTTCACGCACCGCTATAATTTAATATATTTGTAAACCTATAGAGGTTACAATCGAGTTGTCACTTCTATGGAGTGACATCCACTTAAGCATTAGAGAATAAAAAATCTTTAATGTTAGTACCTACCTACGTAACAATGCTGCGTAGAATAGTCACCATCATAAGCAAATAACCACTCTGTCATACCGAGGACAGTATTTATTTTGTTCATTATCATAAGAGCCACCATATTGCTTAAATTAAAAGACAAGATGCTTAAGTGTTCTTCAACTAAAACGCTGGCCGTACCATGGAAAAAAATATAGGCCAAAACGGATTTAATAAGAAAAATGCCCAAATGGTTAGCAATGATTATTTCTGAAATTTGTATTTTGACGAATTTCCTTAATTGGAGCTGATGCTGTGAGCGACTGTTTGTGTAACGTATTTAGGATCCCAAAATGTTCACTACATTAATAAAGTCACTAGTCACTACATCAATATCCACTACAACAAAACCCACTAAATCAATATCCAGTACATAAATAACAACTACATTAATATCCACTACATTATTGATGAGGAATGGGCAGCAGCGTTCCTCTTATACCACCTAGCAATAGCAATGTACGGCGACTTTTGTGCCCGATAAATGGCAATAGGCTCGCCACCTATTACATGGGACCTAACATAATTGGCAAAACGTGGGTGCTAGTTCACCTCTGCCATATAGGCGTGATTTATGTATGTCTGTATGTACATTATTATCCAGTTAGCTCTCAGTTGGAGTTATTGCAATCACAAATGTGTCGCTTAAAATAGTGAGACGACAGTCTTAATTGGAACCATTTTCAGCCAACCTGGGGGCCTACCGCCTAACTCGATTGCTGATGATAGCTATATTGCAATGCACTGCTTACGGCTATAGCAGCCATACTGAATTTTTAGGCGGCACGGATTTTGTGCCAAATTCATACAAAATCATTCGGTGATCATTCGTTCAAAGCTATCGCTAATAGTTTAGGTACGTTTGGTGCGAAATGACAGCATGACGTCATAAATTATAGCTTTTCCTTTAGCAATCGAGTAAGGTGGTAGGCCCCCTGGCTTCCACAAATTTCAATTTCGCTAGCAACAATTAGCTAAGTTTGAAACTTCAATTTTAAAAGCTTTTACTCTAATAAATTGGTCCTTATTAAAACCGTGGGCAGAAATTCTTACTAATTCGTAAGCCAACTAATAATAAAACCTACGCCCGTAAGATAATTAAGTCTCAACCATTTAAAATAAATTGTTGAGACGAAGAGAAGGTCAGCCCATGATTTAAAATGTAATAAATTTACATGAAGTCGTTGCGTAAATAAAGCAATGGTTTCAAAAGCCGGTTATTGGATGGGTGATCAAACGTAACGTGCGTCCAAAGTGCCTGTTAGTCAGGGCTGCATGGTGGACAATCTGCCACACTCAGAGACATCAATTAACGCTAATGAGTACTTAATATAAAAAGTCAAATCAAAACCAATCGCTATTCTTGTCGGTTCTATGGTCTCATTTTTAGTCGCTATGGTCTATGGTCTTATTTTAATAGACATTTTATTGTATTAAGTACTCATTAAAGTTAGTTGACGTCTCTGGATGCGGTAGTAAGGCACATTCTCCGTATGAATGGTATTAAATTTAGTCATCATTGTACAATGAAGGTCTGTGATATTTATAGGGCCATGTATTGTGTAACGTGCTATAACGTTGGACGCGTTTGGTAACTAAGCTATGGGCCTGTTTCACAAACGACAAGTAAGTTCGAAGTACCTTACTTTGCAGTTCAATTGACATATATTTCATATTACAACTGTCAAATGATCTGCGAAATAAGCTACTTAGAACTTACTTGTCGTTTGTGAAACAGGCCCTATGTATTGCAAATTTATTGCACGGAAAACCAGCACAATAATAATTACAAATAAATTTATCTGCGTCTATATTGCGATGCCTGTGTATGGTTTTGAGCATAAATTTTCCATTGATGCAAGCCGTCAACAATCCATTAGCATATAATAGAAGACTGGAACGACCTAAAATATAGCTGGTCTGAAATACTCCATTTGCATAATACCCGGTGGTTCGACTATATTGCTTGTGGATAGTAAAAGCATATTGTGAACTGTTTATGGTTGTATAAACTGCTTGGATCAACATATTGATGATAATGTCGTTGCGCATAAATATAACGTAAAGACATACATCAATCACGCCTATATTCCTGAAGGTTAGGGTCAATAGGTGGCGAGCCTATTGCCATTTTTCGGGCACGTAAATCGCTAGGTGGCATAAATATAAATATTAATCTTATAAATATTGTTTAGAAATACAAGAATGAATACAGTGAGGTTTAGTGATGTAAAAAAGGAAATTCGGCTTGATATTGACAGTTTTATGAGAATAAACGAAGATGCATATGAAAAAGAGTGATGCACATCAATGTCGCGGGATGGAGAGAATGAGGATGACTGCAGTAGAGATTTTATCTGTTTGAGTTAATGAATGTGAATGGAGTGAAAGAGGAGGTGACAGCTAACAGGAAATGGAAGAAAAAAACATACTGCGCCGGCTCTAAATGAAATGGGATAAGGATAAGAGAATGGTGATAAAAATATTATTTTGTGTCTATAGTAGTGTAGTATATGTAGCAAAGGAGCCAGTAAGCGCTAACTCAGCACAAAGAATCGACTATATGAAAAAAACCTTTAAAAGATATTAACGTTTATGAATGGCAGAGAAACACACTGCGCCGGCCCCTACTGACCTGTTAACAGGGCAGAAAGATGAATTCAGGCATGAATTGAATAACTTAGTACATACGCTCAATAGAAATATAGCACCTATGTGTGCTTCAATAAAGTTGAAATGTTCACCAATGTGAATACCGTATGTTTAAATGTACAAATTAAATTTGGGGGAATTTAATTTGTACATTTAAACATACGGTAAATACTTACCCACCTTTAAATTATTTCCTCGTTTACAAACATTCAACGTAGAAGTTCATGGACTAATTACGCAAAATAAGTTCGCATACAGATTTTCAATAGCGTAACTGCTTTAATTACGTAAGTAAATAAAACAACATTCGTTATTTGAAAGTAGCAGGAGCAATGCCAATTGAAACCAGTACGAAGTTATTTTCGCGTAGTTTAATAAGCGGTTTCTGAGAATCCTCACGATCTAGAGCTGTTTGCAATGCTTTAAAACAGGTCATAAAGATTTATATTGTTAGTATTACATTTTTATAAAAATGTATTAGCCACTAAATGGGAAGTATTTTTTATAAATTCTAATAAGTTATTGTGAAAGTATTTGAACTGTTGTTTGCTTTACAGTTCACATGAGTGTGAAGGTTACTCTTTCATTTCCACATTCTAAGCCTTACAAAAAATGGACCATTATTATTAATTACCATGAGGCTTTGATGACGCTTCACAAATGTATTCAAGCCTGATGCAAAATGTTATACGTCTAGCTAGACGATAGAGAGATAAGATACTCGTAATAGCAATTTCTTTAGCAATAAATTCGACTGTAACAAAAATATTTGTTTTATATTTTGATTTTTCTAATGAAACAGTGTGTTAAACTTATATCTGGAGCACTCGTTGGATTTTATTTCGAAATTTCAGTAGATTAATATTTTCAAATGTCTTAAATAATATTAATGGTTTTAATTATCTCACCATCAACTTGATGCTCTGTACCCAGTTCACTTGGAATCGACACAATGTTTCATGTTCCATTCAAATCGATCATACACAACCATGCCACCCTCTTCCTTTTTAGTCATTTAAAAGTGATGAAAAGGACCACGTTGAATCAAAATTGACGTTTTTCCATAGAATTTCTGACAGGTATTGTCCACTTAACTATATAAGTAGTGCTCAAAATTCTGGATTCGGGGATTATGTATCTAAATATAGCAATGTGGTTGTGTAGCAAATACGATGCATCAATTTATAGGCATTTGTCTGACTTGATCCCGAGCACTGCGGGCTTACAATAGCTCATACAATCCATAATAACATTGCAATTTTGGCGCCCTCGTTCTAATAACTTCACGTGCCAGAATATCGGCTCCTCGGTGTACTAAAACGAGAATCTAGAACCGAGTTGTGCTCAAAATAAGTATATTGAACGTAAGACAGAAACAGTAAACAAAAATAAATAATACACAATCATCTTTTATTTCGCCATTTATGTTTTATTATTATTAAATAAGATAATATAAACATTTCTTTCCTGGGTGGTAATGATGGGTGGCCAAAAATATATTAACTCAAGCTACTCCGTGCTTCGGAAGGCACGGTAAGCCGTTGGTCCCGGCTACATCCGCAGTCGTTAATACCCACCAATCCGCGCTGGGCCAATATGGTGGGTGGCCATTCTCCCTAAATTCTTCTATGCACAGAGAAGGCCTGTACCTTAGTAGTGGAGACATTAAAGGCCTATTGATGATGATGAGGATTCGAACCCGAAACCTCTTGTCCGATTGCCAGCGACGTGATAATTTGTGCAAAATGTTTTGTTTTGGATTGCATATTACAGATGAATGTCAGTAGATATTTATAAATATCTATTACAGTTTAAAGATAAGACGGTTGTAAACAAAACCTTGTTTGTACCCATTACCAAATCCTCTAAAACCGCAGAAACATGGTCATTATACTACCACAGGCTTAGGCTTAGAGATTTGCTTTGTGAACGGTTGGACATCACAAAGTAGGTATCTAAATATAATAGTACTAATGCATTCATAGATATACATATAGCTTGATGGCCCCTTGTCTTAGCGCGCTTGTGTACACCAAGCAAAGCTCGCTAAGGCTGGTCATTTGATGGGTGACATTCACGCTGGGAAGGTACGCTATGCCGTTGGTCAGTTGCATCTACTGTCTTGACATCAGTCTGCTGTTTTGACCCTTAGCTACATACATACTCGTACATAAATCATGCCTTTTATCTCCAAAGGTTTGGGGTACAGGTGTATAAATAGTATAGGAAATTGTAGCATGATGGGTGAAAATCATTTATCTTGTAAAATATTTCTAAAATATTTTAAGCGTCATTAGTTAATTTGGTCACTTTGACCATTTTTCTCATGACTTATCCACTTTCTTTGACCGAACCAATTCAAGAATATTTGCCAAAATTGGTATATTATTGCTCCAAAAATATCACCGTTCATTCTTACACAACAAAGGCAAGTAATCTAGAAGTGGCAAAAAAATCTAGTTTAATCACCAAGGAACAATTTGTGTCAGAGATTTCTTGAAAGTACCACATTGAAAGAGTCATAAATTAAGTGTTTGAACTTTATGAACATTAAGTTAAGAGCCAATCTGCAATAAACAATCGACTTCGAGTTAACAGTAACAAGCGAGGTTCCTATCGGATTTGTTAGTTTCCATTGTTTCTGACAGGGTACCAATAGTAATTCTATTATTTGAAACCATTCGGGCGCCCATAAGCGAAGCTAATTGAATAAGGAAATGGAGTATACTCGTAGCCGTTTTGGGGGCGAAAGTCTATTTCCGATGACTTTACACTTTATTTTAGTTTATACTATTCCCACTGGAGGATGTCAATAAACATTAAAAGGAATTTTTATATATAATTAAAATAATAATCATTAGCAGAATGATGTATTTGTATTGATGTATGCATTAAGATCTATTTATGAAACTCACTTAATTTTAAATTTAAACGGGGGAATCAAACTTGCTGACTTTCTTGTCCGTTCTCTTCAGAACTCAGGGTTTTGATTAAGGTTGTAGTTTTAGCAGGCTAGTATCAGGTAGCCGGCCGGCTGTCTGACACTAACCTGGTTTTGGGTATACTTTAGTTGGTATCTTGCCCTTCTTTCTTTCCAGCTTTCTCCACCTCGTTGTAAGGTAGTGTTCTGATAAAACACTGCCTTACGATTAGATGAGTTGGTGTAATACGTACCTCTTTTTCTATCTTCGATAAATTATTGAAATCATTTATCCACTATCCCTGGTAAATTCAATAGGGTCTATTCAACCTTTGTCCTTCACAAAAATCCCAGTACGAAACCAAACTAAGCCAAGCTAAAGCCGTAAAGCGCATTAAGCAAAAATCATCCATATAAACGACTGCATATTTCAAAATAAACAAAGAATAGTTTCCTGTTGTTTTTCACGTTCGTGACTTAGCTTGACATGTTTGCTCCTTATATAATTGTATTAAGGGCCGATTTCACCATCTCTCATAGAAACTGAGTTTAATAAAACTTGGTTTTGATTATTGCAAACTATGTAGTGGAACTCAGTTTAGAGCATAAACCGAGTTCGGCCCTAAGGCGTTTAGGAATGACTGTGTTTTTTGCGAGTGTACTCCCATATTGGGTCAAGGATTTCTTAACCTGTTCTAAATTCAACTCCTTATCGTGTCAAGGGGCCATAATGCTTGGTAAAGTTTGCCGTTATTTTTTGTAGCCCTTTAAATAACGTAGAATAATACTTAAAATTATGGCATTAGAGTCCTTATTTCTTAGACTTGGATGAAACTAATCTGTAGTTTTGCTACATAGATAACTAAAGTACAAGCACATAATAATGTTAAACTTATCTAACTAGAATCGAGTTATGCCGAACATCAATTATATACTCATTACATAAATAAGAACTACTAATAAAAACATCTGCGTGTTCGTAATACTGTATACGGACAGCCGGGGCTACCGAAAATATTAAGTTTTTTTATTATTTTGGTGGTTAGAAAAAGAATTTCGAAAAATTATGATCTTGAGGCGGGAATCAAACCCGCGTCCGCTGCTATCCGGGCAGGTGCCTGACCGCTCGGCCACCCAAGACTTCGTGTTTTGGTCTGCGTCTTAGTCTTAGTCTGGACGGATAGCATATTATTTTAATTTCTCTAACAACAATTCACTAAATGCGGATCCAGACGAGTGTAACGTGTTATGTAATCTAACGTGTAACACAAATTCATTCAATTTCAATTACATGTAACGCTCGTAGTGCCATCCTAACGTGGAATTCGTGTTACAGTACACGTAACTCTCGTCTAGATCCGGGTTAACATTCAATCACTAATTTATTAATTTCCCTCATTAATGAGTGAATGTTAGTGATTTTTTTTATTATGTAATTTAGAACCAAAATTAAATGCTATGACAATTTTATATGAACATTATAGTATGTGAAAAAAAAACATTATATTGATAGTGATAAAAAATTGTGAGATGATTTTTTAGATAATGTTTTCTTATAGTTGTACGAGCACTACACATTTGAAATAAAACAACTTTATTTACAGCGGCCGTGGTCACGGGGGGACCCGTGACCACTGCCGCTGTAAAGTGATCGAAACGTCGGGTTAAATAATTAACATGCCAAACACCTAATTATACGCGAGTCTTATCCGTAAAAGTTGTTTTATTTCAGATTTTTTAGATTCATAAAAGAATTCAGAATTCGTCAGAAGCATCCTGATCTTTATCCTGATTTTAAATATACTAATAAAAATCGAGTTTGTACTTTACATCAAACAAGTTAGGGCCTACAATGCGTAAGAGATATTTGATCGTATTTTTATAGTCTGGCGTGCTGTTTAGTGTACATAGACAATATCAAAGAAGGTTACACAACTACGCCAATTCAGTATGGACTTACCGACGCGACGTATACCTACATTAGACAAAAACCGGCGCAAGTTGTGCCCTACGGCTGTTTGCTTGTACTGGCGTTTGATGTGTCAAAGGGTTTACAGTACAGAGGATTTGAAATGACATGATACCGACATCAAGGCTACATTGATTGATGTCTTAAGAATGAACAGGAATTTAGAGAATCCTTGTGATTGCACTAACCGCCACTAAATTAACAAATTGCTGTCTAATATTATGGTTCCTTTTCAATTAACTGCGTCCAAGTATAGAACTCAAGTCTTACTGCCGCACTCAGAGACGTCAATTAGCTTTAGTGAGTATTTACTGTCAAAAATTTTCATTCAAATCTAGATTCTATAATCCCGGCAAGAACAGCGACTAGTTTTGAATTGTCATTTTTTGACGTTAAGTACTCATTAACGTTATTTGAAGTCTCTGAGTGCGGCAGTAAGACTTGAGTTCTATATTTGGACGCAGTTAATTGAAAAGGAACCATAAAATTAGACAGCAATTTGTTAATTTATAACAATAACATTACATTTTTTCAAGAGTAAAATTGTGAAATTATTTGGTTTGGTATGATTTAGTATGTCCAAACATTTTCGCTATGCCGTCAACACACACACGGCATCACACACAAAAGCGGTATGGAAATCCTGTTAACTTAATATGCTTTAGGCTACAGAAAATATTTTATATTTTATTTGACAATAGATAAATATTAGAAAAGTTATCACAAACAAATTTGTGAAAAGTTCGCAAAATTATAGTCTTGATGCGAGAATCGAACCCGCGGCCTCCTATGCCTATACTACTCGCCAAACAAGACGTTGTAAATCCAGCATCAAGATAATTATGACGGCCGCCTTGGTCGAATGCTTAGATTGCTGGGTATTGGCCCAGAGGTCCCGGGTTCGAATCCTGGTAGAGGCAAACTTTGTGATGACCACAAATGTTTGTTTCCGAGTCATGGTTGTGTATATGTTTATGTAGTATATTTTCAACATTTATATACATAATTATATTAAAAATATGTCCGTCATCTAGTATCCATAACACAACTGCTTAGGCTACTTACTTTGGGCTAGATGATAGGTGTGAGTGTAAAAAAAAAATATCTTTTTCTACCACAAATTTCTTTGAAATAGACGTCTGTTTATTCTCTAAATATGCAGACATCTGCTGTTACCCTTCATTAATTTTCATTTAAATCGCTTGTTGTATACAAACCAACATTGCTCCTTAACGCTCAGTAAAACCCTGCAAGATGTTCATAATTTGTTTAATCCCTTAATAATAATAAGCAATTATAATATTACTAGTGGTCGCCCGCGGCTTCGCTCGCGTCAATGTCGGTTACTGAATAGCCTTAAAGCCTTCCTCGATAAATGGACTATAAATATTTTTTCAATTTCATTCAGTAGCTCCTGAGATTAGTGCGTTTAACCAACCAAACAAACAAACAAACTCTTCAGCCTTATAATATAATCTTCTTCTCCCTGCCCTGTTCCCAGTCTATCTGTGGACGGCGCAGTATGTTTCCTCTTCCATTCATATCAGTCAGACGTCATCAAGCGATCCACTCCCTTTTGATTCATATCATTCATCACACCGTAAAGGTGCTAGTGATGAATGAATGAATGCGAGACCGATGAACGGAGAGAGTGATTGGAATGACAACATTCCAATCCATACTGCACAAAGTTTTGGCTTAGGTTTTACAGCCGGCCGCCTGCCTGACACTAACCCTCTTTGGGTATGCTGTTGTTGGTGGTTTGCCCTCCACTATTCGGGTGCCCCAAGGTGCCATTGGTCAACACCAGGCAATCTCCCTTAGTCGACTTATACGACACCCATGAGATGAGTCGGAGCTGGCCTATCCTATGTTATTTGTTCACTCCCAGGCCATCATAGAAGCTTTATAATATAATATAGATACGCAATTATTATATACCTTTGGCCTGACGTCCCAAATTTAAAAACAGGTAAAGTTTCGTCTTTCCGTAGCAGTACTTGATTGTCTAGAAAGTGGCTTTTCACTGCAACATTAAGAGCTTTAAGTTGTTAGCATTACGTTCGGGACGTTAATATCCTACTTTTAAAGTTCCAAGTTGTTCAGTATTCTTCAAACCTGCCTACATAGCTTGTGTTTTTACGTCATTAAGAATTGCGGTTTTGTTTTTAGTCGCACCTAGTATGTAAATGTACTAACACAAAAATACATCACGTGATAACATAGGCGTTTGTATTCACTGAGGATTGATATAACAAAGGAAAGTCAATATAACAGTTTAATTAATAATCATGAAATTCAATTTATTGGAATAATTGTAATTTCCTCTAAAATATTAATAAATCAACAAATTTGTCGTGTCGTAAAGACAGAACAGACAACAGAATACAATTAATTGTCACCATCCCCTTCTTTTCCGCGGGTGTCGTTGGCTGTTATGTTATGTGTTCATTCACCTCTGTCTTCTATCTCTGTCAAAAATTGGCGTGATTTATGTATGTATACAAAATACCTATCTCTTCGTAATAAAACCGGAAGTTATGATTGAAACGTTTGATAAGGCGACCAATTTGAATCGACGAGATGTTTTTTTGGGTAGAGCCGAAACTGATAGCCTATTTCCGACCAATTTTTTCAATAAAGTAAGGCGCTGAACATATTTTGAAGGGACTGATTAAAATTTGTCCTCGAATTATACGTTATTAAAGTAGAATACATCTCAATATCCTGGCTAAGTAAGCAGTCGTAGTAATATAATTGCTTAGGAAGGTAATTAATCATATTATTATACAAAATAACGTGTGGTGACGGCAGAGTAGAATACAATTATCACCACCCCAAATCTCTCCTGTGGGTGTCGTACAAGGCGACTAAGGATAAATCAGTGATGAGGAATGGGCAGCAGCGTTACTATTATACCACCTAGCAATGTACTGTGACTTTTTGTGCCCGATAAATGGTAATAGGCTCGCCACCTATTACATGGGACTTAACATAATTGGCGAAACGTGGGTGCTAGTTCACCTCTGCCTACCCCTTCGGGGATATAGGCGTGATTTATGTATGTATGTATGTACCATTCGGTTGCCCCAAGGAGCTTTTTGGTCTACACCGGGCAATCTCTTTTACAACACCTCTGGAGTGAATTAAGGCTGGCATGTCATTCTACGATATTTTTCGCTCCCAGGCCGGCTTGGAAGAATGGAAAATGTATTATACTTACATAATAATTATAGACAACATTAAATAGTATTCGAAAACATGCATCATAATTTATTTATTATGATATTAAGGGTCTGTTTCACCATCAACGAGTAGAAACAGGCCCTTAATAGAACTAATTAGACCCCAATTATAAGAGAAATTATTAACGTATTGACTGGCAAGCCCTTTGACACGACGCTCGTTTTACCCACAACGTAAACATGAACTAGGTATATTAGCGTAAAACAGTCGCACTAATGAAATATCAAGAGCACTACAAATATTAAGTTACATAAGTAACAACCGACTTGTAGTGTGGCGTCAACCCGTTTTAATTTACTTAGCTGCACACGTGACTCTAGTAACTAATTAAGTTACAAGCTCTTCTAGGGTTGTCACAAAGGTAATGAGTGGGTAAACAAGTTTGCTTTGTCAGGGGTTCGGTTTTGCGCAGCCCTACCGAATAATAATAAAGTCTTATTCAATTCTAATTGTTTTATTCTTGGCCGTGTGGTGACGGCAGAGTAGAATACAATTGTCACCACCCGTGACAATTGTATTCTACTATTTGTCTAATTCTGTCTTTGTCAAATCACATTGTCAAATCTCTCCCGTGGGTGTCGTACAATGTGACTAAGGATAAAACAGGGATGAGGAATGTACAGCAGCGTACCTCTTATACCACCTAGCAATGTACTGAGCTTTTGTGCCCGATAAATGGCAATAGGGTCGCCACCAATTATATGGGACCTAACATAATTGGCGAAATGTGAGTGCTAATTCAACTCTACCTTGGGTAGGTAGAGTTCGGGGATATGGGCGTGATTTATGTATGTATGTTTGTATGTTATTCTTTACTTGATTTTGCATGAGACTCCAAGTCTCAGGCTGTTGAAATTGGGGTAAGTGAAATCGGTCGGGGCCGTGAATTTATAATTGCGATTTCAAGATCACTGTTCTTACTAAACTTACAAAATTTCTTTAAAAATCTAATACTGCTATGTGAAGTAACGTAAAACCC
This sequence comes from Cataclysta lemnata, assembly GCA_963931975.1. Classification (NCBI taxonomy): domain Eukaryota; kingdom Metazoa; phylum Arthropoda; class Insecta; order Lepidoptera; family Crambidae; genus Cataclysta; species Cataclysta lemnata. The sequence goes on along the minus strand of OZ008353.1, from coordinate 7,699,094 downwards.
AATTTACATTGGAACTTGACCTTAAAACCGAGTTGTCACCTGACCTTTAAGGGGTTAAGTGACACTCACCAAAATCAGACTGGTCCGCGAAATTAGATTTTCTTTTTCAAGGTCACCGTTTTAACCTATCGATACTAACTTAGTTTAATAACCTACAGCTACTATGTTAATTCAATTAAAATACTACTCGTTAGAACTTGACAAGAAAAAAACCTTAAGGACTAAAATGATTTGGGGGAGTTGTCACCTTACTTTCAAAATCAACTCACTGTAATATTCAGCTCAGCTAGGTACAGCTACGTTATACACACACTTTTATACCCAAAAATTATTATCTTAAATCGATCGCCTTTACATTAACGGTGTCTAGATTCCAACGCAGGCATAATGTATTGCTTATAAATTGTTTCCTACCTGTTTACTTACGAGTTTGCACGCGTGCTTTTATAAAACAATTACCACAGAAACAAACTAAAATGTTACGAACTTGCGAACTTCTGTCGGAGTTCCAGAACTTCCACGATGTATTAATTCGTTCAGCGATAAAATAATAAGAAAAAATATATATATAGACCAATAATTTTATCTCGAAGTTTGTTGTCTCCCCAAACATTGTATGTACGTACATGGCATACATTATCTGTGTACCTGGGAAGTTTTAATCGAGTAAATGCTTGTAACCTACCCACATTTATTTAACCCACGCTTTCTAATTTGAATGACAATATTATAATAAAGATGCTTCCACACCAGTGTGATTTTGTAGAACAACATTTTGCCAAGTTATTATCATTAAGTATGCGTTTTCATATTCGTTTTTTTTATAAAAATACTGAAAACATGGATGAGTTCGATAGCGCAGCGGTGCACTAGGCCTACGATTGGGTAAACTAAGCGATTCTCCCTGATCAGTGGGGTCATTAAAGTGCTGTAAAGATGACTGGAAATATTGCTCAACTATGTTGAGGAGGCGTCAATGATGTCTGGCCATTCCACACATTCCAATTAATTCCACACATTCCACACATTCCAATTCATTCCACAAATTCCAATTCATTCCATACATTCCAATTCATTCCACACATTCCAATCCATCCTCCCCTGAAACCAACTGCATGTAGGTACTGTAGGTAGTATCGTTTGAATTTTTATTAGAAAATGTACATACCTACTGTTGTATATGCTTTCGTGTTATTCACTATACGTAAAACAGGATAATAATAATAATATTTGTTTTAATATTATAGGTACATTGTAAAAATTTAATATTTAGAAATATAATTTTGTATGTATTTTAAATGTAATAAAGGAGATAATATTAATAATAATATTTTTACACTCATACCTATCATCTAGCCCAAAGTAAGTAGCCTAAATACTTGTGCTATGGATACTAGAAGATTATGTCATAATAATTATGTAGGTATATAAATGTTGAAAATATACTACATAAACATATAGATACACTACCATGACTCGGGAACAAAATTATTTGTATTCATCACAAAATTTCCAACCAGGATCCCGAACGACTTCCCGGGACCTCTTGGCCAATACCCAGCGATCTGAGCATTCGACCAAGCCGGCCGCCATGATAAAAACAGACATACAATATTATGTAAATATAACTCACGCCGTGTAACAGAGACAAGCCTATTGCTGTTCAGGTGGAACTTAAATCGCAATAATTTACTTGATAGTGCACCAGGGAGGCTAGTGCCCCTCCTCGTTAAAAATTACTCTTATTAGCATTGTACGACAGGCGACAAAGGTAGGAGTGGTGACTATTGTATTTTGCTCAGTGAAAAATGAGGTAACATTAATATAAAAAAATCATTACTTAAAATATTGCAACTGCGAAAATATGTCACGTTGTTTAAGTGTTAACTGGTATTTTACTTAGTTATTCAGTAAATCTAAGTTAGCTTTAATCTTGAATCGTTTACATTACATACGTGAACCGTACCTACTTATCCTAGAAGGGATAGGCAGCGATGTATGGTTGGAATATACTACGGAAATAGAAATTCCCTGATGATGGAGGGAAATCGGATGACGGATTTTGAATCTAGTGCATAACCTCTTTTTTTATATTTTTTATTAGCCAATTAGATCCCACTGCTGGGCAAAGGCCCCGCAACCCTCCATCTCGAGCGATCCCGAGCCAACAAAGTCCATGTTCTGCAGTATGCCTCGTCTCTTCACCTCTTTCTAGGTCGACCCCGACGCCTTTGGCCACTCTGAGGTGTCCACTGTGTGGTGACCTTTGCCCAGCGATCCGGATGCATACGGCCCACAATATGTCCCGCCCAATCCCATTTGAGCTTCGCGGTTTTAGCTCCTACGTCGGCAATACGTGTTTTTGAGCGCAGCGTGGTGTTCCTAACGCGATCTGTCCTTTTGATGCCTAATATGCTGCGCTCCATTGCTCTTTGGCAAACCTTGAGTTTGAACTTTTGACTCTCAGTTAACGACCATGTTTGAGCACCTCTTATAAAAAATAATTCTGCTACTTCGGAATGCCATTTCTCGGATTCGGACCTGACAATACATTGTAGATAAGTGCTTGGGGATTTGCGAAATAGGCAAAGACTTAAAGGTTCCTTTAAATATGCATTAAATTCAGTTTTAAATGCAGCATGCAGTATCACTCATATCATATACTCACCGTAATTGTGCATTAACACTGGCTTTCAATGAGCCCGCTCCCCACTTTCATTGCCTAATTTCATAAAAGCCTATTAATGCACATATAAAAGCGCTATAGAAGCGCTATAGAAGTGTATCTGGTATAGACTAGTTGGCAAAGTTTAGTTGTAAGCAAATGTTTTTATCGTGCTATTTGAACGTATACTGTTATATTGCAGGGTAAAAGGGCTCAGAGCGGGTAAGCTGACAAAAATGGATATACATATTGAAAAATAATTTTGATAATTATTTGATATACTTTCGGCAACCTCGTTATCTGCTCCCCTAAGGATGTAGAAAGGAACTATGGGTCCCACCTTGCGTATTGGCAATTAGTTTAAGACATGAGAATACCCAGTAGGCAGTGTGCCCATATTGGACCACCTTCCCCTATAATTTTCGCTTCTTCAGACAAGAATACTGTTTTTAAAATCCCCTACCATATTCCGTGCGTTTTGTGAGAAGTGATTAAGTCTGTGCGATATTTCCCTAGTGTAGCACGAGGTCAATAAATATTGGTGCAATGCAATGGAGGGTGCAATAAATATTAAATGAAAATAATAATATGAAGCAAAATTTAGTGAAAGGCTTGATGATGGCGTCCGTGTGGAATGAATGCAAGAGGAAACATATTGTACTGACCCCAGATAAACAGGGAACAGGGCAGGAATACGATAATGAATATGGAAACCTTTCAATTTTTTGTTCCCAAGGTAGTACACCACAGTACTAATTAAGAAACACATTCCACGGGGAGATGAAAAAAATCCACTTTGTATTTGGGGAATTTGTATTTCCGTCTCTTTGTCAGCACTTGAATCTCATTTTCATTAAGAACTGTATGGATAGACGTTTGCTTTAGTAATTGGGTACTGCCCTGTTTGCCGCTTTTATTACCTCCAGAGAGATAAACTTTGTTAGCTTTGCTGCAGGCACGGATTTAGGAGGCTAAATTGGACCTACTAAGTAAAAAGAATAACTTGAAATCCATTTTTTGTTTGAACTTTAGCCTGACCATGTATAATAATGTATCCACATTTTATAAACTCGACTTATAGAATTTCTTATAAAACTTATACAAGAGAATTGGCAACTAATTTGCCACCCTATTTATGTGAAGCTAAACGGTAATAAAGAAAAATAAAAATAAGTTTTATCTTTTCCTTCACAGAATGCGGAACAACTTGAATATATCAAAATTTATTACAATAAAAAAAATATTATTCTCTTTAATAACCCAATAAATAAAAAAAAATCTTTTTAAATATTTCTTTCGCCTACATTTTTTTCAGTAACGTTAAAAAAAACAAACAAATAATATTCTAGGAAATCGCCCAGAATAATAACTTTACATAATTATTTAAATATTATGACAAAGCTGTGGAATATATTCCGGTAAAATAATTAAAAATGATTTCGTTTAAGCCTGACTTGGCGTTTCGTTGGAAAAACAAATGAAAATGGAAATCCTATTTCGCCCCTGCTTTTCAGGAACGTAGACTGAGAGCTCAATGCCTTTCGAATCATTAATGTCGAATGCGGTGAACGTGAAGCTAATCTCTTTTATAAAGATACGAGCCCTAAGGGATTGCAATACAAAGAAAGTGGGTGTTATTAGGCGCCACTTGATTTATATTTTGGTGCAGAGCAATTAACGAACAAAGGCACTATAGGAAAGTTACTGTAATTGAAGAATATAATGAGTGCGTTAGTCTGGGCTTAGCTAACTTAACATAGGCTTAGAATACCAAAAGAGAAACACACAAGAAGAATATTCATGTTTACATTATGCTGCGTTTGATTATTATGTCAAACATATGACTTGGAAACACTTGAGGGTACAGTGTGTCCCAGTCAAACCGATTCAGCTACAATACAACCCAATCAGATGGATGAATTTCAATTCACAAGTCCTCTATAGGAAGCAGTCGATAAAGACGACGGAAATAAACCCGTTTTTAAAATGAATTTTATACACAAAAGCACCCGTTTCAACCACCTTCCTCTAACCTTGACTAAACGTTTCACATTTCCAGGTCACATGCTTAACATAATCTCATGCAGTTAGCCATTGAGCTCAACCACAATACAACCATTAAGTAACCATCTTGCCCGCAGTTCTCCTACTCAGTTTCATTGGTTCGCTTCAGCGCTCTCTGTTTACATTTTCAATCCAAAATTCGACTAACTTTTAAATGAGGTTGAACGTGGAAAGTTGTACCGTGCACCAACAAAGCAAGCAGCAAAACGGACTCGAATCAGATAGACGTTCATGTAAGTATCAAATTTGTCGTGACAGTGTAGTAGAATTATACGCGGAACTTCCAAGGACTTTATTAAAGTTTGTTTAACGATGGAGCCTTTTAAGTGTCATTGTGGGGGTTTTATCACAGCACGTAGGGTGGCGGTCTGTGTCATGTAAAGTTTGAAATGAAAATTGAGTGATAAACTTACAAAAAAAACAAATAACTTTCTCCTCTAAGGCAGAGGAATTATCACTCACATTTCGCCAGCACATTTGTGACGACGATTCGACACCCACAAGAGAGGAGGGGATGATGACAATTGTATTCTGAACTGCCGTCACCACACGCGGCGTTAAAATTAACTATCGATTGTCTTTTGTAAACAATTTTTGCTCGACATATATTCATTAATATGGTCTTGTTACACAGACAGACGCTGTAATATTTGCCTTACAGATAATGTACAGTATAAGTATAAATAGTTCACAGAAACAAACCCAACAAACTTACAAAAAAAATAAAAACATAAATCTTCATTTTGTTCGCACAATACTCTTCAATAATCACTTCCAACATTGTTTTATTAAGACAGTAAATAAGTAATTTATTCCGCTATCTAGATATGAATTAAAAAGTAGTCCATTTCATAAGTTATAAAAAGCCAGTTCAGCAATAAGTCTATTAAAAATTCGTCTCGTGACCTTTTAATGCTATAATAATTTAGGGTAATAAATGGATTTTTCAAATAAAAGGCCGTGACGACATGAATTTAAATGAGCTAAATATCCTGCGGGTCAGTCAGTTTTTTAAGAAGAATTATTCGATAGAAAAGAAAGTAAGGGTAAATAAGTTTTTACGCATGGGATCAAGTAGTTTTATTTCTCACAGAAGTCGTAAAATGTAAGTTACGTTTTTTATCACGTAACTTTATAAACTGACTTTACACAAAGGCTCTACGGAGCTATGGCAGAGTAAGTGAATATTATAAAAATATTGGTACTTATTTTTTTTCTAATTGCTTAATAACTAATTTCTGTCTGATCTGTCAAATCAAAAATAATCATAAATCAAAAATAGGATAAAACATATTTTGCATTAAATTGCATTTCATTTAAAAGGTGTTAAGGTTGGATATGAATAATTCAATAGTTCAGTTTTGAATAAATTGAGGTGGTGTTACATTTGCATTATTATGCAAACATATCATTTTCAACAAAAGAAAAATCGGAGCATACGCAATTGGAATTTGAAATAGCACCAAACTTACACTTGATTATTCCAAGGTCATAAAAATAATACAATAATTAAAAAAATAACAATAATATCAAATATCTAGCTCAAACCTTTATATTCTACAAATCCAAGACCATTGTCTAGTTTTATAAGAGATTATGTAAAATACAAAATCATTCTATTGAGAGGGAGCATTATTTTGTAATCCCAGTTATCGTATTGCTAATTTGCTTATTGTTTATTTGTCTTCGATCATCTGTTATATGATCTAAGCCTAACATTGTGTCAATAATTTATGTTAAGTCGCTTATGCAATACTCACAAGCTTATCTGTAGACTATGCTAGTACATTCGGAGTAACAACTAGGTAACATATTTATAGTAACTGACGTTTTATAAATAGACAGTAGTCTTCCGCACGGTTACTGGTAAATATAACTTTAGACTCAACAGATTCGTACCTTAACTCAAAGAGCATTGCTCTCGGAACAATAATAGATTTGCATTTGTATTATATGCCAGCTCAAAATAAACCTTCAATTGACACGTGCGCTCCGTTGGATTGACGCTGATCGAATTATGAGTCTATTTCTAGGAGAGTTCAAGGAATGCATAGTGTAATAACAATTGGGGAAGTTATTGGCGCTTACTTACGTACTTACTGCCTAGGAGGTTGATGGTGTAGTCACTTGCATAGCGTCTGCGATTGAGAATAATAAAAACGTTAATATATTTTAGGCCGTGTTATAGGCCGTGTGGTGACGGCAGAGTAGAATACAATTGTCACCACCCCAAATCACTCCCGTGGGTGTCGTACAAGGCGACTAAGGATAAATCAGTGATAAGGAATAGGCAGCAGTGCTCCTCTTATACCACCTAGCAATGTACTGCGACTTTTGTGCCCGATAAATAGCAATAGGCTCGCCACCTATTAAATGGGACCTAACATAATTGGCGAAACGTGGGTGCTAGTTCACCTCTGCCTATTGCCCTTTGGGGATGTAGGCGTGATTTATGTATGTATGTATGTAATATATTTCTCGAGTTCCTCCGAACCCAGTTGCATCTGCAGTACTTAATAGACATTAATTCGTGCACTACCATAGTGTTGTTGCGGTTAGAGCATCCCCCTCTTACGCCATCCAGAAGCCACACATAACCTCGAGCTCCATCAGTGCGGTTATTAAAGAACTGGCGCTGATGATGATAATTTACAACTTGAATGAAAAAATAATTCTGACTTACCTAAATTGTCCCTATGTGTATTGTTTTTTTTAAATGACATGGGTCTATACTTACAAATTTTATTTACAAATTTCAAACCGTATGCCATCAAGAGAAATAATATCAACATAAATACATAATTGCACTAAACAAGTCACACACAACATTTTTCGAGAGAAATCTTTTTCTCTACATAAACTACAATGACTCTTATCATAAAATAGGCAATCATTTATAGTCGTATAGTATCCATTGAGGAATAAAAACGTTGGGCGCACATAAAGGATATTCCGATACAGAATAGTCAATGATAACACATGAATTCGTCGAATACACTCGAATATAAGAAAAGATTTGAATATAATAGTAAACCACTGAACACAAATAAATGATAGTTCTGCAGTCGTATAAGATATAGGTACAGTATCTAAATCATGTTTAGTTGGTTATAAAATAAGTCAGTTCACCAATTCTCTATTTTTATTTTCGTAATTTTTTATAATAATAATGATTATAATCAGTTCTATCCGCTGTCGCCACAATTGAAGCGTAGAGCTTCATGATGTATAAGAGGTCCAACAAGGTTTAGTTGAGTAAATATTGGATAAACCGTCTTTTTAGCTAGCATTCCTAAAGCTAGCTACCTAAAGTAAGAAACGAGAATTCTAGCACCAAGTATTTATTATTCTTGAGCAGGTATGGGAGTTTTAAACCACGTATTTGTAGAATAAATAGAAATGAGAAGTTACCGGATAAAATACTTGGGTGTCCTAGTATTTTACTGTTCACCAAGTAAATTTCGGTACGCCTAAAAAGCTTCCTGGATTAGCTCGGCTCACTGAATCATCACCGATGAAGCCATGTACAACGCAATGTTCACAAACAGGCTTGTAGAAGCATGGCCAGTCGGAATGTCTGTACAAACTACCAAATATCTTACACCCGTATAATTAAAGTATTAGCATCTACCACTAGTACGTTAAAAGCAAATATTTTTTTTTTATGTCTTATAGATAGTCTACTTTATCTAACTTAGTTATAATAGAACCTACTAGGTTAAATTTAGAATACCTGGCTATTCACATAATTTTGTGTTTCAAAACAAGACAAGACTCCTTTGAAATCAAAATTCGTTTATTCATATCTGGTATGATTACAATACACTCATGAATCGTCAAGACAAGAAATTTACGCCATCCGTTCGTAAACTACCAGGAGGCCCTGTCCTGAAAATTGAAAGATGTCAATAACTTACAACGTCAAGTAATAGTATGTCAATAAAGGTACAAATTCTGAAGAACTATAGCATAACCTTGTAAACCAGGTTTATTCCATAAGCTGACTAAAAATACAAAGATTTCATTAAAATTTCAACAGTGACCCACTAAATCAAGCAGTCTTGCCTTGAATGGGTCAAACCTAGTAAGTTTAAGACCTTTTGTGATCAGAAATTGGAAGTTAAATCAACGAACGTTGAAATCTGATTAAAAGTTTTCTGTGAAGTTATTTAGGTCTTTAATAGGTACCTTGAAGATGCTGTGACAAGGCGGCCCTTTAGTCTGCAATATTATCTTCGTTTAGTTCAATTAAAGCAATAGATCTGACAACGTCGATATTTCGCGTCGTCATGTAGATCTTTCAGAATTAATCCAAAGAAACGGCTTAAGAGCTTGTGTCATGGATATCCGACGGGGGATAAATTTACCTGTCGCGTTGAATCAACATATTATCATCTTTATTAGCGTTTACAATAATACGATAAATTTGCCAAAAACTGACAAACTTTGATGTCACTTTCTACAGTGTAAGACCTAAGCCAAAACCTTGAGCGGTATGGATAGGAATGTTGTCATTCCAATCACTGTCTCCGTTAATCGGTCTCTCGACATGGTCCATTCGTCTCTTTTCTATATATTCATTCATCACGAGCACCTTTTACGATGTGATGGATGATATGAATCAAAAGAGAGTGGATGGCTTGATGACGTCTGACCAATATGAATGGAAGAGGAAACATATTGCGCCGACCCCAGATAGCCTGGAAACAAGGCAGGGAGAAGAAAAGTTTCTACAGTAGGGATCGTAGCAAGTAGAAAGAAGGGATCTCTGCCACCCCCTGTGGGAGAAAGCCGTGACTTAAGTTTGTACGAATTGTATACATTCTACAAATGGCAATAGTCTCGCCTCCGTTATATGGATGCTGAAATAAGCTGGCGAAACGCGGGTGTTGAAACATGGTGTTGAAAGGTATAATTTATGTATGTATCTGTGTACTTTAAAGAAAAAAAATGTTCTGGCTTTAAATAACAAATCTTATGTAAAAATTATCTAATGAATAAAACAATATCACGAGTATAACAGTATTGAGTATTCAAAGTAATGAAACTCGATTATGCGGCCTCATAGATGCATCCCAACATGATGAGCATCAATTTATCATTCACCAGGACCTCCGTCAGTTATATGAAATCCCGGTGCTTCCTGGATACGGTGCAAGAATGAGCGTTACGTGGAATGCGAGTGCCTGCTCGCTTGAACTTCGTCACGGAAGTATGTGGGAAAATATTAATAGCGGTGATAGAGGCGGTTAGCTATATTGTCTTTAGCTTTAGAATTTAATATAAGAGTTATCGATAAGTTAAATTTTTATTTTCTACATAAATAATATCAACTCATATAGACGCAACACATACGTATAGAGTTAACAATATTACACACACACACACACACACACACACATCACTTGAATTTAAAAATGAGCTCAAAGAATCTATGTATCGTTCATTGTTTTTAATTATTAATTACGTAATCAAAAACTCTAAAAGTTAAATTTAAGCTGTTCAGTACATTACGTAGCCTACATCGACAAAGTTTAGGCACTGCTTCAGATGGCGACGGAAAAGGGGGTTGGTGTTTTATTGGCCTACTTTATCGCTAAAATGCACAAAGTTTCGATTGTAAAATAAACTGTTAGAATATTCGATTGATCGTAAAAGATACATTGTCAGTGTTGCAGCTGTAAACGAGTCAAATATAGCAATAAAAATATAACAACACCGAGTTCGCATCCATGATACAATGAATGTACTTTTACAGCCACATACTTACCACACAAGAGCAAAACGGATTATCATACGTTTTATGAGAGGGGTCGTTATGTATATTTGACATTCGTCGCGAAAGATACAGCGATGTTTATTGCCCTTTCACGAATGATGTCTCCAACTTCTAAAAAGCTAAACATACGCGTACCTACGTATTTGTATTTATAAGCTGACTTCAATTCCTTGTGAAGACATAGGAAGATGATCCGCTTTGAGAGTAACGCGCGAGGCTTTTCGTATTTTCAAATATTTACACGGTTTTACGGCAGGTGACAAAACCGAGTTGACTGTACAATCTAAATTATTTTATTTATTATGGACAAGATCTATACTTAACTGTAGGAGGGACCGCTGTCATATCCCCATAGCCAATTTGCAAAAGTTGTAAAAATGAAATAAAGATAAATAAAATAAAATCATCACTGACTGGTTTGGTGCTGTGTGTGTATATATAATGACCATAGACATAATTATATATACACACATAGTATATACACACACACACTTATACCTTTATACATAAAATAATCTTCTTTTATACTATTGGTAATATAGGTTAGAATAATTTAATGTACATAATACCTACTAATGTTATGCTAACAAACTTGATGTGTCAAATGAGAGAGGACACTGAATTCCATACTACAGACATATGTCTATTTTGAAAAACAGGGTAATCAAACACAAATTGTAACTTATTTATCGTTAATAAAGCATTATTATTATTATTATACAAAAAACAAAGGTAGATAAATATTTAAAGACAAAAAACAAGCTTATTTACGGAACCATTGATGAAGAGCCTAGAATTTTAATTAGTATAGTATGAACAGTTACTGCGTAATAATGTAAGATAAAACTCTGTTTGCCGTTTAGAATTAGCCCAATGTCACAGATGGATGAAGAATTTCGCCGCGAATCAAAGGTAGATTTATTATTAAGTAAATTAATTGAGGCATACCTACTTGTTAAGATAGTCCCACTTTGATACGTATATCAGTGGTGGAAATTTTAGATTAGCGGCAAACGTGGAACAAGGAACTATTTACGAATGCAGATCGATATTTCAATAGTAAGCTGGGTCATTTTTCGGTAGCTAAATTCTCTATGAAATGGGTGTCGTTGTGACAACTTCTTAGCAAGATTCACATGCACGGGCATTTTAAGATCTATCGCCTTCAAGAAAAGTAATCCTATGTAAAGAGACCTCGGTAAATATTGAGGTTGCCGTTTTGTATATAAACGGACGCCAAAGTCACGCTACCAAAATGAGAAGCAAATTGCAATTGTCGACAACTATAGTCGAAAGTCGACAGTTTCAATCGATAGGGGAAGGGTGCCCAAACCAGGCATACTGCTTAAAACGGATACTTTCGCGTATAAAATGGTTTCTATACACGCAAAGTTCCAACAAATGCTACTTTCTACAGTGATGGGACAACTCGTAGCTGATTGATATCTATCTATGTCGATAAGAACCACTGACGATAGATGGCGCTATCTGCCAAATGCAATTCGCATTTCTAAAGCCCACAATGGCACCAGTCCTTAGAAGTGATTATTTCAAAATAGTTCATTCATAAAACTGTTGCGTGATCGCCACCCATAAATAATTATGACAGCAAGAACAGAATTAGAGTACGCTAAGCGCTGAGGCGTTAGTCGGAAGCGTTCTATGGCTTCAGTCGTTAGTCTTCTAGCGCACGGCATCGTTTTAATATTGTTCTCATAGTTCATCAATCGTTGAACACATTAAAACCCGATTAGTATGCTCTGCGTTCTTAATTATAGTTATAGTTTCAGTTTAATTTTGGATAGAGAATACGTACTTCCATGCATGAACCACGCTTATTTATCCACGAAACTGTAGACAGAGGTGATTAATCACCAACGTTTCGGCAATTATGTTAGATCCCATGTAAAAGGTGCCAAGCCTATTGCTATCTATCGGGTACGTAAATCGGAGGTAATTGCTAGGTGATAATTATGTGTGAGAAACACAGCTGCCCATTCTTCATTGCTGCTTAACCTTTAGTCGTCTTGGTACAACGCCCAGGGGAGAAATTGGGGTGGTGAAAGTTGTATTCTGCTCTTCCGTCACCACACTGCATGGATAGAGATTAAAGTTTTATAAACACGAATAATCGAGCGCGTTCGTCCTGAAATTAAGCAAAGTTCTGAAAGACCGATCATTTTTGATTAACGACCAAAAATATAACAGTATAATTCCTGAACCAATAACAGATTCTCAATCAGAAAAATAGAACATACACATAAAAATCACACATGTGTTTCCCCAAAAGGGGTTAACACCCACAATTTACCTATTGGCTTAAGTCCCTTTTAATAGGATATAAATAAAGGCTAGCCTATTGTCGTCCATGCAGGTTAATTGTGCTATGATTTGGTGGTATACCAGGAACGCTGCTGCCTATCGTCAACATATTAATATACCTGTCTTATAAAACGTACATTGATTTAAGTATTGAATACGAACTACAGAATATTGATTATCATGACTCAGATCAGCTCAAGAAACACAGAAGACTCAAAAAAAGTAAAAGGATTGGCAAGAATTTAGTGTCGAGTCATGTTAAACGATTCTAGTCTAGCAATTAGGCTTAATCGAACCATCTGTTTTCGTATAGATATATTATCATGACTCAGATCAGCTCAAGAAACCCAGAAGACTCAAAAAAACTAAGAGGATTGGCAAGAATTTAGTCTCGACTCATGTTAAACGATTCTATTCTAGCAATTATTAGGCTTCATCGGACCATCTGTTTTCGTATAGATATATTTTATGCAAGACGTCATAATTTGAGGTAAAGGTCACATTCGCCCACATTACCAAATCAAATAATCCAATTCAAATCAGTTCTCTCAACGCGAACGTAACAGAGCCATTTGTAACATTTAACGAATCAAAAATAACTTTTACGTGGAATTAATAATAGGATCAATTTATTTTCGTATTTTTAAAAATCAGCTCTGAACAGCAAATTGCTGTTATGTTTTGCACCACTATGTCGTCCATATAGCGACAATAAAGTGTTCCGAGCGTTAATTTTGCCAACTCCTCTTCTTTTGTTACGAGCCACAATTTGAGTTGACATGACAAGTTTTTGTTATTACTTTCACACGGCACGTATCGAAAACATCGTGTTAACGCCAGAGCAGACAACAGTTCTTATCACCTTTATTAGCTTATGGGTATTGGTGGCTACCGTCATTTTTAAATATATCCAGACATAGGGAACGGGTATAAACAAATTAATATTTTTACGCTCACACCTATCATCTAGCCCAAAGCAGTAGCCTAAGCATTTGTGTTATGGATACTAGATGACGGACATATTTTTAATATCATAAAAATGATACATCTTCTTCTCCCTGCCCTGTTCCCAGTCTATCTGGGGTCGGCGCAGTATGTTTTCTCTTCCATTCATATCGGTGAGACGTCATCAAGCCATCCGCTCCCTTTTGAATTTTTGATTCATATTATCCATCACACCGTAAAGGTGCTAGTGATGAATTAATGTATATAAAAGAGACGGATGAACGAAGAGAGTGATTGGAATGACAACATTCCAATCCATACTGCTCAAAGTTTTGGCTTAGGTTTTACAGCCGGCCACATGCCCGACACTAACCCTCTCTGGGTATGCTGTTGTTGGTGGTTTGCCCTCCACCATTCGGGTGCCCCAAGGTGCTTATTGGTCTACACCGGGCAATCTCCCTTAGTCGAATTTTATGACACCCATGGGATGAGTCGTGGCTGGCCTATTCTACGTTATTTGTTCGCTCCCAGGCCAGCATAGAAGACTAGCATAGAAGATAAAAATGATACATAAATGTTGAAATTATACTACATAAACATATACACAACCATGACTCGGGAACAAATATTTAAGTTCATCACAAAATTTACCCCTACCAGGATTCGAACCCGGGACCTCTTGACCAATACCCAGCAATCTGAGCATACAACCAAGCCGGACGTCAAAACTACGTAAAATCTTCCAATGCAACGATTAACTTACTTGTATTTCAATAGGCTCTGACTCTTCTATCACATTAGGAACATAAACTGGAAGAAGTGGATACTAAACCACGTCTGATTACCTCTTCATTTGATATTTGCACAGCCCAAGCTTAACAATAAGTTCATAAATATACACGATCTATGGTAGACGCTAAATTTATAACTCAATTAGGCAAAGAACAGAGGAAAATAAAAGACATGTGGCTACTGGTTAAACATATTAATAATAACTCAATTATGGTAAAGAATAACTCAAATAACTCAAAGAATAGAGTAAAAAAAGGCTGAGCTCCATAATGACTAAGCAATATTTGAAGATCCTAAATAATTGAGTTGATTTGAACCCATGGAAAAGGTATAACTTGATTTCCTTTTTACCGAGTCACCTTCATTTTTGTGATCAATTTCACGAGGAAACGCCGTAAACATTGCTTATAATAAATTGATAACACACCAAGCTTATACAATACCTGCACCACCCTCACAACTGCAAATTCAATAATTTCTTTCGCACGTTATCTGATGAATGTAGGTACTTATCTTGGGCCCGTGTGCATCTGTAAATCGGTCATAGTCCTTGAGTAATACAAATATATTATATTATAAGATGAATACGTGCTTAAAATTCATTAACAGTACAGGAACATCGATGACTACATACAATGCTTATTTTTCTCTGCCTCCTAGTTTAGGCATACCTGTGTTCAAGGTGACAGGTACTTCCCTTCAATAGGATAGTTAAAGAGCACTTAAACATTTTATATAGGTAACGAGTATAAATTATACACTTAATTGAACATACTGCGAATGATTCGATGCAGTCACGTTAGCGGGTGTGTGAGAGCTTATTAGATAAGGTGCCTATTGTATTTAATTTAATTAATGTTATCTTTTTAATGTATTGTATGTATAAATATAATTATTGCGGGTTATTATAGATATCTCATAGGAAATTAAAGCAAAAGATTTTCAGTTATATTTTGGTCCATCTGTTGTAGCTCTCGTGTTTTTATTTTACATACCTAAGGGTTTTGGTAACTAGTAAATTTCTATGTTTTTGTTCACCTTATTATACAGATGACAAACATACTAATGGAACTGCGGTCGTTATAACAACATACAAATCTACTAAAGATGGCTGCGCACTAGAGCTGATTGCAATCTGGAAATTAGATTTGCATTTCAAAGGGTTGAGACTTGAATGTAGTAATGTCCATGTAGAAACGGGAGTCATTTAATCAAATTGTGCGAGCAATTTAGCCTAGATTACTCCCTCGCTAGTCGAGAAAAGGTAGACTTGGAAAAATGTAGGTTGGGTTGAGTAGAGTAATGAGGATGATGTCAACCAGCTGTGTTAATATAAGAAGGTTTATTATACCTAACGTAATTTTGTAGGTTCGTAAGAACACCCAAGATAATAGTGAATTGTGTGATGAATACCGTGAATATAATAGATGTGGATGAAAAAAAATAAGAGAAACATAAAAGCATTGCAGGAATAGAACATACTGCACTGAGCCTAAGATAGAAGAAGATAAGGCAAGGGACAATTGAAATTTTCTTTCAAATATTCACTCCAAAGTTTATAACACCGCCACAGAAACATAATATTGGGACATATATTTACGAGATTTTCTAACTTTTCCACCGTCTATTTTCCAGTGTATAATATTTTAAAATTATTAATTACAAAAAGAATTATTGCAATTAAACATAACATTGAATCAAATAATAATATTATAATCTATTTTAGACTACTTTTATTTCCAACGTAATACCGGAATCCGTTCCGTGATATCCATGGCTTGTTTGAGTTCTACTTTTCATAACGGAAACAACGAAGATAACGAAGGCCATTGTACTGAGTTCGAGTAGTTTATTTATTTAGAGCCACTATAATACCAATAAATTAATCAGACGACTCGTAAATCAAGTTTATGTGTTTACAATTTAAATTAGTGCCAGTTAGCTCACATAAAGGTCGGTTTAGAACTATGTAGGTACACACGAAGCCTAAAGCCGAATAGCTAAAAGCTCGTAAAAGGATACGTATCGGATTTAATGTTGTTTGTCAGGATTAATACTCAGACGACATTCTGTAGTAGTCTGGTTATATTTATTTATAACTTTGCTTTACTATTTTAATTTGTACATTATATAAATGCTAGAAAAAATAGAACAAAGGATATTGTGATTAGAGAAAGTTCGAAAAATGTCTATTACTACTCGGCCAACCTCGGTTAGATCGCAGAGCCGCGGATTCGATTGCCGCATCTAGACGCATTTTTAACTATATATCCACAATGTTCTTTATAACTTCACTTTAATTTAAACTGCAATTTTCAAGTCAATTATTTTAAGTTGACTAATGCCAATGCACTTTTGTTTAATTTAATTATGTTATATTATTTCTATGTCTTCCGCCATGGGGTGACTGAATAGCAGCATACAATAAATTGTTCTCCCGTAGGTATAACGGACACTCCAGTCGGGGTAGTCTATTGCCATTAACCAGGCGCTTTTATCACAGTATTGCTAGGTGGTATACCATTAAAGATGCTGCCTATTTATAATTTATTAGTATACATTTTACAAACCTTAGCATTTTAAGAACTAAATTTAAAAATTCAATTTATTTTGTGTTACCATCATTCTTGTCGTGTTGTGACGGCAGAGCAGAATACCATTGTCATCACCCCTAATCTCTCCCGCGGTTGTCGTACTAGGTGACTAAGCGTTCCTGTTATAAATACCATCTAGCAATACTCTGCGATTTACGTGCCCGATAGATGGCAATAGGCACGCCCCCTGGCACATGCGACCAAACATATTTTGGGTGTGGGTGTTAATACACTCCTGCCTACTACCCGTGATAATGTATGTACTATAATTCTCTAGCGAAAATAATTTCATCCATTTGATTCCCTTTTCCGTATTTAACATTCACAAGTGCCAACAATTGGATATTATCCAACTTGTATTTTGTAGTAATCTGTTGCTAACGGATTTGTTATTGTTTCGACAGCTTTTACATTTCAAAACAAATGTACCTGTTCAAAATATTATTACGTTTTCTTAGATGTTGAACTACAAACAAAAGCCGTAGTGCTTATTTACAATGAAGGAAATTTAGGATGTGAGTTTGGTAGATTGCAAAATAGGTACTATTGGGACCAACTTCAAATAAACACTGATACAGCTTTCTTGCTATATCGGTCTGTTTATTCGAAAAGTAGGTACGTATTAAAAAGAAAAAGAGGTGAGAAATGCAAAAGACCGGATTGTCAAGACGCGGGTTCGATTCCCGCATCATGTCAAAAATTTTCTGACCTTTTTTTGATATAATTTTTTTTTCTCTTTTTTACAAAATGTTCGAATGAAACGAAATAATAATGTTTTTTTATATCAGCCTGTTAAATCACACTGCTGAGCAAAGCCCAAGTAAAATATTACTTAATTAAAAATAATTAAAGAATGTTTTTGTTGGTATTCTTTCCGTATATTCATCCATCTATAGGCAAGCTCGGTTGTAGAGACATTAATATTGCATGTTAGTGTCGATTCAATTGTTTAAGGGTACCCACAACTCAACGACTCCCATCAACCTTTAGGCTCCCCGCTCACATAGTTATCCCAACGATCTAGTCTATTCATTCATTCATGCCACGTCAATAGGCAAATCTGAATAATGCATAGGCCTTAACCACCAACCCTTTCAGAAAATCCGTCTATCCAGAACTGTATTACGATGGGAAAAATGTATATTTTTCTCCAGCAGACTTTATTATTCATTGACACAGATTGGATGCTACGTTAATGTATAATGTGAAATGTAGTCCATATAAAAATGGATAGGAAACCACCGTGTTCCCAATGACCGATTTACGCGTCCAATAAATGGCAATAGGCTCCCCCTCCTTTACATGGGATCAAACATACTTGGCGAAATGTGGGTGTTAATACCCTTTCGGTTATAACATATATTTGTAGGTAATATACATAAATAAATGTAAAATACCAACAATGAACATGTTGGTTGGCAGTAAGTGCCTCTAATATCACTCACTATCACCATTGACTAATAAATGTAATAATTTATTTTCAGGAACACAACAGAAGAGTGGAACGGTGCGTGTACACTTTGCTATTGTATCTTAATTTTTTTGAAATAAGACTTAGGGGAAGGTAGCCCAAACCATGTATGGTACCTAAAGTAGGCACTCTCGTGTATAAGACTAATTTAAAATTATTGACTACTGCGATGTAGGAACAAGTGTAATTGAAGCATCTATCTGTCCCCTAGGGTGTACGGTAACAAGTTAATACGTATACGTGAGCATTGTTATTATAAACATTAATAAATCGATTCTTCAAAGCCACGGCCATTGGGAGATAGGTGCGAGGAAAAAGATGAAGATGAAGATCCTCGCGTAGAAACTAATAATGTTCCTCTGTAATAATAGCTATAATATCTCCCTATATTCTTCCATCCATAGGGAAGGCCGTGCCCCAGCAGTGGGGACATTAAAGGGCTGGTGATGATGATGAATAATAGCTAAAAATATTCAGTAGAAAGGTAAGCGAGAATCACCTGATTGAACTCAGCTGTGGCGGTGCCAAGCTTACAGTGAGAAAATTGCTATTTTTTGATTGAAGCTACTCTTTTCACGATACTAAAGTCGGTTCCAATCTAATTCTTCCACAGCAACTGTCAAACGAAAATCTTTATGGAGAACCCACGCTTGACTAATGTCAATCTAATGGTTCCTAAGATAGTTTTCTTGTAGCTTTTACGGTTCCGAGTTCTCTCATACTGTCCCATTAAAAATAAAACTGGCCAAGAGCGAGTCGAACTCGCGCACGAACAGTTCCGTACTATTCTATCTATAGGTAAATAACACACAGCCGTGTGGTGACGGCAGAGTAGAATACAATTGTCACCACCCCAAATCTCTCCCGTGGGTGTCGTACAAGGCGACTAAGGATAAATCAGTGATGAGGAATGGGCAGCACCGTTCCTCTTATACCATCTAGCTATGTACCTACTGCGACTTTTATGCCCGATAAATGGCAATAGGCTCGCCACCTATTACATGGGACCTAGCATAATTGGCGAAGCGTGGGTGCTAGTTCACCTCTGCCTACCCCTTCGGGGATATAGGCGTGAATTATGTATGTATGTATGTATGGAAATAACACCTTCGTTACGTAAAAAAGGTGAAATGTACGTAAATTGACTTTTTTTTTGAAGGACCTTAGCTGTTGGCTTGGAGGCCTTTACAGCATCTACCGGGTTTTTTTAGGTGAGTCAAAGAGCACTCCCTGGGAGGAATTCTCCACAGCAGGCCCCTTGTGGAGGGGGACGAGATGTTGTTTTTTTAATTCATCATTATCATCACCACCCCTTTAATGTCTCCACTGTTAGGGCACGGGCCTTCCCTATGGATGGAAGAATATAAGGACATTGGGCCATAACCATAACCCACCACCCTGGCCTAGTGCGGGTTGATGGGTATTAACGACTGCAGATGCAGCCGGGACCAACGGCTTAACGTGCCTTCCGACTGAATCACAGGTATTACATTTTTGGCCAGCCATCCAATGACCGGCCTTAGTTATGTTTGAATGGGCACTATTCAGGGTGAAATATCTATAACATGTTGTATAATTATGTACATGATAACTCTCAAGTCCACTATGAAAGTTGATTTATTAACATTCCTCAAAGTATAGCTTAATATTAATGAAAACATTTAAAATTCCAAATTTAGAAGTACACTCCCTTTTAAAACCAGTTCAATGTCCCCAATTGACAGTAAATAACATTTTTTTTTCTTGTATTGTCCTGGACACTAGGTCAGATTGTATTTAATATTTCTTTCGTTACTCAAGTCATTTTTATTCCTGGAGCTCTGTGTTCATAAAACAAACGGACATCTTGGTATTGGTCAGTTTTATGATTTATATTATCATTTCTGTCGGACTATCATAAAAGAGACACTTTACGATAGTACCATAAAGGTACTCCAAGATGAGATGGCTGATACATTAAAGCGAGATTATTGCTTAGAATAGAAAATGTCAATCTGATTGTAAGGTTTCCTGTGCAATAAATAGTACTGAATGTTTAAAGAAGAGTTATATTTTCAAGCGATGTATTTTAAGCGATTCAATTGTTTCTTTGCTTGTTGTTTCCATCTTATGGGTACACTTTTTACTTAGTTCACTTTCTTAATTATTAAATTGGTTATGCCCAGTGACCAGTGATACGAGCTAAGAATGGTTTATCGAACATTACTACTATTAGCTGAAAGCATATTTTGTCGAAAATATTCATGACCTAGACCGATGATCATGACCTAGACTAGAAATGGTTATAATAATTATCTAATATGACCTATACCATTCTAATAAATTTATTTATTTTAAAGTTAAATTTTACCTCTTTCGCAAGTCACATTTTCATCACACACACGTCAAATGCGTCTAAATACAAATAAAGTATGGAACTATGACACGATAATAACAATAAAACATTATCTTTACTACGAAAATGACACAAATCTTTCACAGAGATTTTCATGAGTTCTAATCAAAAACATTTTATGTTTAAACTCATGAACAAAGTATCATTCATAGAATATTGTCAGCATACGTATATTGCAAAAACCTGAAAAATCATAATAAAATTGCACTCTTATTCCTTGCCATATGAGCCAGTTTTGAACTAAAACCACCCTTACAAAGTTTACTCATCAGATACCCCGTGTCAACTTAATAGTATCATCGCGTGACGACCTTGCCACACTTTTCTTCACTCATATTCGATAGTACAAGAAAATTTTATCGATTAAGTGCCTACCAAAACGTGTCGATCGATTTTCTTTCAATTACTGAACAAGACTGAGTTCACTAATAATAGCTGGTAGCCATTTTTTTATTGTAGTCAAAGGAAACAGTAAAAAAATATTCTCGATATAGAATAATATAATTTTGTTGCCATGGAACGTTATAACATTTTAAATTTAATGTTAATTTTTACCAGAATTATTATATTATGTTTAAGAGTACGTTGATCATTAAGTGCTTCAAAAGGCATGTCTAATAGTTGTAGAGGCTACAGCCAACTGCCACTGGGAATTCTGGTTAGATGATGATCTACAGAAATAATACCTGTTTTCAACCAAAAAGATAAAAATTTCGTTAATGCCATTATTTTTATTCCCTATTTCTTCAAATATGGCAAAAAATTTTGAATAGCATGAATTGAACTTAATTACTTACCTCATTTACATTTCAACACCTGTAATTATAATTAGGGATATTATTATTTGTTTCTCAACTTTCATGTCACGCTTAGTATTATTACTCTTATTAAATTGATTTGAGTAAATCAGAACAGAACACATCAACAGTATTACTAATTTTATTCCGCCTCCTTCTCTCGAGTTTCTTCTTGCATCAGGTTTTCAAGGGGCCTTAAATAGCTCTTCGAATTTATTTTTCTCTGAGTAGAATTCATTAATTTATAGATTTTTAAAATATGCAATAACTACAATACTTAACAGAAATGTATGAGATAGATGATTTTATCATAAGCTTAATGTTTGCCCTGTATTAATAAAAGTTTTCCTTTTATTTGGTACTTTGATGACAAGGTACTTTGTTAGTATAGAGTATTGAAAACCACTAAAATTTCACGGCGTATAAATGTCACTTTAAATTGTTACAAGATGTACGAGTATTTAGGAACTTCGATAAAATATAATATTTTTATGCGTATCTATTTCAGTCCAGGTAATTGGTTCAATGTAACATTATTTATGATCGTTGCTTTGCATAACCTTCAAGCGTCGGCTTATTGATTTTATGACATTGCCATTATGTACATAAACTTCTTCGTCTTCGACTTTAGTTCGTCTACGAAATATTTGTTACTAAGTACCTAGCCGAGAATTGACATTGCTGAATGATTTTAATCCGTATAGTTATAAAAGTTATCAATGTCAGATTCATAATTCTGTATAGTCTTCTATGGTGGCCTGGGAGCGACCAAATAACGTAGAATAGGCCAGCCCCGATTCATCCCATGGGTTGTCGTAAAAGCCGACTAAGGGAGATTGCCCGGTGTAGACCAATAAGCACCTTGGGGGCACCCGAATGGTGGAGGGCAAACCACCAACAACAGCATTCTTCTTCTGCACCACGGCTGTAAAACCTAAGCCAAACCTATGGATTGGAATGTTGTCATTCCAATCACTCTCTCCGTTCGTCGGTCTCTCGACATGGTCCGTTCCGTCACTTTTCTATACATTCATTCATCACTAGCACCTTTACGGTGTGATTGATGATATGAATCAAAAGGGAGTGGATGGCTTGATGACGTCTGACCGATATGAATGGAAGAGGAAACACACTGCGCCGACCCCAGATAGTCTGGGAACAGAAGAAGGCAGGGAGAAGAAGAAGATTCATAATTCTGTATACGGTATTTGTTGCAATCCCACCATTTCTATTTTTATAGCAATACAGTTTATGTGCAAGCATGTGTGGCATTTTAGGCCTTTTAAATTTATTGTTTTTTTTATCATTGCTAGTAGTAAATTTATGATCTACATGCATACATCACATTACACCTTTCTCCCCAGATAGAAATCATTTCTTTCCACCTGTAATACTCGAAGCTGACGTATCAGCTTCGAGTATTCTTGAACGATATGCATACATACATACATAAAGACGCATATATCCCCAAAGGGGTAGGCAGAGGTGAACTAGCACCCACGTTTAGTTAACTATGTTAAGTCCCATGTAATAGGCGTCGAGCCTATTGCTATTTAACGGGCACGAAAATCGCAGTACATTGCTAGGTGGTATAAGAGGAACGCTGCTGTTCAACACTGTTTTCTCATTAGGCGCCTAGTACGACACCCACGGGAGAGATTTGGGGTGCTGACAATTGTATTCTACTCTGCCGTCACCACACGGCTAATTCTTGATCGGGCCCTTTCTAATAAGCTTTCAATTTCATAATGAAAGATCGCTCTAGGCCTTCCTCTCCATATTTCTCCATTCACTTATTCTTTCTACGTGCCTAAACCATGCGAGCATCTCTTTCTCAATTCTTGTCGTTACGTCTTCAATTTTTTTACTCACCCCTATCATCTAGCCCAAAGTAAGTAGCCTAAGCACTTGTATTATGGATACTAGACGACGGACATATTTTTAATATAATTATGTATATAAATGTTTAAAATATACTACATAAACATATACACAACCATGACTCGGAAACAAACATTTGTGGTCATCACAAAGTTTGCCCCTACCAGGATTCGAACCCGGGACCTCTTGGCCAATACCCAGCAATGTGAGCATTCGACCAAGACGGCCGACGTCAATTAATTAATATTTACCCACTTCATCATCATCAAGAGGATGATTCCATTTTTGTTTGTGTTCAGCGGAGTATGTTTCTTTCTTCCATTCGCTCTTGTTAGCTGCCATTTCTTCAATCACTCCTTTTGCATTCATGTCATTTCGCACACAATCCACCCATCTCTTCTCCGATCTTCCTCTTCCTTTGCATCCGTCAATATTCATGTTCATAACTCTTTTAGTCATAATAATATTGTGCATTTCGTTTCTAATCATAACTTATTCATACCAAGTTAAACGATTCCCTTTTATCTTCTCTGTCAATGGTCCTAATTTATTTGACGACTTATATTTAATATTTACTGTTTCATTCTGACGGGAACTATTTCCATGACCTTTGATTAATCATGGACCATAAAAATAGCTGTAGTAACTGTTTTACTTTCGCAAGGTCGATAAAGGACCCCCATTGTACGAGGCGCCCTTTCATCGTTCAACATGAACTTCAAGTATTCAATATGAAAAAGGTCATAGAGTATGACTTTTTAAATTTGTAATTGTGTGTTGATAGGCGAATAGAACTTATTACTGTTTTAATAGAGTCTACAACTATTTGCTCACAATCAGATATACCAATATCCAATTGCTAGACATTTGTGGCTGGGTGTGGGCTGTTTGTTGATACTAAGCTGACAAAAGGTCAATACACTTAATAGACATTCGACGAAGTCATCAATGAATTGCTATACGATGATAATGTTATTCGAAATTGCATATTCGACATGGGTTCACCCATGTCATACGGACACCTACATGCATTAATCCCGCTTTTTTCCACAAAGGTGTAGGCAGTATAGAACTACTATTATACAAAGTATTTGCAACGTATTTTATTTGGTACACGCATACATTTACAAGGATAGTATTGCAGAATAGCAAGCCAATTTTTTGTCACTTCTCATGCTCTGAAAGTACTTATTTGTGCAGGATATAGGCTGCACAAAATCGATTTTTGTGCTCTAGAGCATTAACGTATATACTCATAAATGTGTCTCTATTAAGGCAAAGAAAGTGACCAATTGGCTGCATTGGAACACAATAAGAAATTCAGAGATAGAATTTGTTATTTTATTATTTACTTAAATTTATTTGCCTAATGCGTTTTTTAAGACATAATTTTAATTTATGTAGGTACGGTAGGTTATTAAATTAACTTAAGAAAATTATTATTTCAAAATTAATTTAATACTTGGCTGTATAGGTCTGCAGCCCAAGCCTAATACCAATGGGAAAAACAATTTCCTTCAGTATTCAAAATTGTACTTATTTTAGTTTGAATTTAATGAAATGTTATGATAAACTACTGTATTATTTCCTCGCAATCGAAGTGAAAAGCAGAGTTTCTACCTCGTCCACAAAACCATTTTTATCCTCGACATTACTATCAGCCCTCGCCTTCGGCTCGGGCTGCTAAAAGTCTCGGACAAAAATGATTCGTTTTGTGCACTTGATGGAAAATCTACTATTATTGTATACTCGGTTACATCGCGACTGTTTAACCCTGATGTGTTAGGCAGAGGTGTATCGACACCACTCTTTTTACAGCTATGTTAAGCTCATAAGGTAAAGGGTGACTCTTTTGTCATCTACCAGGCATTTCCATCGATCTTTCTCGGTAAAAATAGCAGAATTCACCGTAAATCGTTTCTGTGAAAATTCTTTCCTTTTATATCATTTTGTGACTTCGCAGTACAGAAGGGCTCTCGAGGTAAAGATACACACATTTCCAAGCCACAACAGTTCATTTGTGAACAAAAAAGACGGATATATTCTCGAGTTCCGGACAATCAAGTGGAGTTATGACTTGTAGTGTCACAGAATTCTTTCACGTAAATGTGGAGAGGAACATTTTATCTCGGACATTGTTTTCTTAACAAATTATTTTTATGTTTTCTTAGCAAATTATTTTTACTCTCTGATTTGTGTGTTTTATTTCTGTTTACGAGGTGTCTGTATATAAATCTATTTTGTTCTAATAAGCTTATGAATGTCAGACACACGATTGTCTGCCACAGGATTTCTCCAAAAGTCAACTAATAAAAAAACAACTGCAATTTAGAAAAGTCGAAAATTTCGTGACTAAAAATTTTTCAGAGGTACGACGTTAGCTCACATTTAAAATAAGCCAGACTCATCAAAAAACTTTTCAAAAATAAGAAAATGTCATCATATTACGTACATTAATTTAGCCATCTGAATTATCCTATTCTTTTGCATCTAAATGTTCAATTATTTTGTATTTTATAAAACACGTTGAAAAGACGTGTTATTACAACGTGGTACATACAACACAATCCACTTTTGCAATCAAGTTAGGGAAATATTGAAATTAAACCTGCTTGGTCTAATAGCTCGTATAACCGTCTCAGAAAGGGATTTATAACGTACTATAAAAGCAATATGAGCGCAGATAATTCCATGCAATGAATAGGATTCTATCCCTTAGTATTATAACAATATTTTAGCTGAAACTCTCGCTCGGGTAAACTTACTGCAGACGTGGGTCTGTCGGTTAGCTCTATAAGATATCTCGATGATAACTTGAGAGAAACCCCAAATTTTAGAGCATAATAATTTCTAAGAGAAATAGGACACGAGATAATAAAAAAAAACACTTGTACGTTCTTACACCCGCATACAGTATACACACAAGAATCACTCCTATTTATCCTCGAAGGGGTTGGTAGATCTGTATTAACACCCACGTTTCGTAGTGTTGAAAATTTTATACTGCCGTAATACAAGACATATTTTGTTTACCTTTAAAGGTCAATATTAATTATGAAAGTATTAATACTTTAATATTCAATTAAAGCAATTAGCAAAACTTTAATGGGCCTTTTAGCATTTATAAGTCAATGCTGAAAATGGGCGTGAAGGATTTAAGTTAGAAGGCCTTTTGTTTCCGCTACGGCTTAACGCGAATGAAATAAACGCTTCAGTTGCGTGCAAGACCACCTAATGATGAATTTCACGTGACAAAACAATTTTCTTCAATTGCGGAAATTACGATCTTTACAAGAAATAAAACTAATTGAGCTAAGGGAAATTAGCTTTAACACGCGCCTTTGAGCTTTTCAATTGCGCTCCATAAAAGTTTATCTTTGATCTCCTTGCTTTAACTAATATTAACACTATGAACATAAATTACGCCTATATCCCCGAAGGGGTACGCCGAGGTGAACAATATCTGTTATATTTATTTTTGCCTACTTGGAGTAGGAGAGAACAGAGATAGTTGACTATTAGCGGGGATATATAGTGATCTAGTTTAATATTTACTTTTAACTGATTTTAGGCAAAAGTAGTCATAATGGAGGCTTTTTATTCAACTAGGCACCATACTAATCGACTATTAACGACTGTTAAAACTCCCAGTCAATCGAAATACAGGTTAGGTTAGTATGGTACCTTAATAATCTTCTTCCTGCCCTGCTCCCAGTTTATCTGAGTTTATCTGTTTAGTATGTTTCCTCTTCCATTCATATCGGTCAGAATTCATCAAGCCATCCACTCCTTTTTGATTCATAATTATCATCCATCACACCGTAAAGGTGTTAGTGATAATGAATGTACAGAAAAGAGAATGGACCATATCGAGAGACCGATTAACGGAGACAGTAATTGGAATGACAACATTCCAATCCATACTGCTCAAGGTTTTGGCTTAGGCTTAAAGCCGGCCGCCTGCCTGACACCAACCCTCTTTGAGTATTGTCACCAACCCAACTCCAATAATTATTATTAAGGTACCATATCCAAAGAGGTAAGAGCTAATAATAAATATATTTGCTCTATCCGTCAGTTAGGTTAAGTAAGTTTAGTTTTGGTGTTCAATTGGTTTTGACTGGCTAGGAGTTGAGAATGTAACATTACACGTCATTGATATAATCAAAACAGTTCAGTGCGATCGTAATGATTTCTCGCAACGTTGTCGACAACCTAAACAAAGATACTACGGCCTCAGAACTGCTCAGGGCGACATGGAAACATCTAATGGCAACTAATCACTTCTTGTCTTTCATTAGTTGGAGGGAGAGTAAACGTGTGATGGATGAGCTCGGAAATATTCCCTTTAGTTCCATCTTTTCTAACAGACGGGAAGCAATGAAAGAATGTTTTGATAGTTAAAGCATCGTCAGATTTTACTATGATACCTACTTATTTTAATGATTTGTCAAAGAAATTCTAAATTCTGCATAGATTGTCGAGTAGATGACTATTGGTCTTTTTTCGTCGTTTGGATGATCAACCTATACAAGCATCGCTTTGCTTAAGCGATCACAGTAATGATGCTTTTACATCACTCAGCATTGAGTAGGAACATCGCATAAGGGTCATTAATGTATCATTATGAGGTATAAGCCGATTTCGGAATTTGGAAGTGTGATTTTGCTTACTTAGAGGTCAAAAGAATAATGTGGATATTCCTCAAATTCCGCGATCTTATAACTACTTTATTATAAAAATAAGTTAGACATTGGAAACCTGTGTGTCAGTGTATGTATGTCGATATGTTCATACATAAATCACACCCATCCATTCCTGATTGGGTTTTATCACTCAAGCTTGACCAATTATGTTGGGTCCCATGTTATTATATTGCGATCTATCGGGCACGGACGTCGCAGTATATTGCTGAGTGGTACAGTAGGAATGCTGCTGCCCATTATTCACCGATGTCGTAGTCACCTTAACCCGTAGTCGCCTTGTAGGACACCCGCGGGTAAGATTAGTGTCTCAGTCTAAGGGTTCTCAATATTTAACGTGCCAAGCTACGTAATCCGTTCGTAAACTACCAGGAGACCTGTTTTCTGAAAAGAATGGGTAATAAACTTAGCAACTTTGTTCCCTTTACATGATTTTTTAAGTTTATGCAATACAAACTCAAAACTTCTTGTAAAGAGAGAAGAATAATGTAATCTTGAAGTTTACTGTCCTCAATAAATAAATGTACATAAAGAGCTACTTAGGTATCTCACATTGATCATTGCATATTTTTATCCCTATATTTTTCCACTCCCTCCTCGGGTACATGGCATAAGCCGAGGCTCGCTCGCTGGCTCCTAGCTGGGCCTTGCCCCTACGGCAAACCACCCGGCATATGGTTAGACCGCGCCGAGGGTCTCGCCGCCAGACCGAGATCGAGTGCGGGGGGGCGAAGACGGCGGCCCAGACCACCGGGAGACTGATGTCCCCTGAGTTCATGCCCGGGCCATGAGCTCACGCCATGCTCGATGCCCGCAGCCCGCCATTAGGCGGATGACCCGGATGATGTTGCTGATGGTAACTCTAATATCCGAATTCATTAAAGTAGATAGAAACTTTTTATTATACCCAGCGATCTTTAAAACGTTGTATTATTTATTAATTTATTTTTAAACTTATTAATTTATTAAAATTCAGTATAGGGGAGCTATTTATGTGCTGTTTTTTTTTCATTATCCTACAAGATCCCACTGCTGAGCAAAGGCCTCCCACGCAGCCCTCCATCTCGAGCGATCCTGAGCATCAGAGTACATAAGTAAATATAATATTGTCATTAAATTATGTTCATGGGATTGATTCATAGTGTCCATATTAATATCAACATTTCGTAATGTCGTAAACTAATAGCAAAATCACACTCCCTTACTCCGAACCCTTCTAAAGTAGGAACCTGATAATAATGAATATTTGTATGGTTATAACCGGCCATATCATGTTTTATTCAAACACTACCTATTAATATATGACCTGACCTAATTACGTGCTAGTCTTATCATTCCCCCGTGTATTGCCACTGAATTGTTATCTGCTATGCCATCTCCAATAGTGTAAAGCGTGAATTACAAATAGTTTACTGCTGGATTTCTTCTTTTAGCATTAACACGTGTATTTTATTTCTTTGCCGTGTGTTACTAACACCATTACCAAACTCTACAAAAAATCCGCGTGTATTTTTCTCACTACATACATTTTTAGCAGATACGTGAATCCAGTTAGTTATCTTGAGAGCTTTTCTTTCATTCAACGTTAGACATACAACGCAATCGACTTCAAAACAAAACAACCAGTAAGACAATAAAAACAGTTGACTTATCTGCTGTCCCTGTCTATCGTTGGACTATCGTTGTCACGAAGTCAATGAAAGGTCTGCATCGAAACAAACCATCAAACAACTCTAAGATCGTTCGTGCTAAGCCCATCCGAAGTTTTCACATTTGCTTAGAAAATGAGAATCACTTCGCAATCCGTTTCCATTCCATTTTGTCTAAGCCCAGTTCGGAAAAAGTTCAGAATCTTACACAGTGTTATAACACCTGATCGTAACGTTCTAGAAAAAGCTTTCCAACTTTTGTTATATTGGCAAACATTATTTATAAGTTTCTCTTTCACGCGCAACTTTCTCCTTGAAATCAAATAAATACTGTTATTTATCTAGATTCTAGATGACACAATTGGCATCTCTTTTTCTTCTAGTATAGAGCTTTGTGGTGATTGTTAGAGGATTGTATTGCCTTATTGCTCCAAGAGGATTAATGACAGTTTCCTAATAATAATATCAATAGGTAATATCAATGGATTCAGTAGCCGAGTTTGCGAATACATATAACTAAGTGTGTGTATGTATATATAAAGCATTGTTTTCTAAAGCAGGGTCCGGAGTATGAAGAGTATAGATAGATAGATAGAATATTCTTTATTGTGCACCGATAAATGTTCTATACATAAAGAAAACAGTAACAAAAACAATGTACAATGGGCGGCTTTATCGCTATATTAGCGATCTCTTCCAGACAACCCTTGGGTGGATAGGAAAGACGTAGAATAATATATGAGGGAAGTTGTTGGTGTAACAGTCATTAATTATTACAAATTCGATTATAAGTTATAAAAAAGTGGTTTCTATACACTACATATAACAAGAACAAAACTACTATATTAATTATTACACTGATCTACTGAGTATACTGATCTACATACATAGATAAATCACGCCCATATCCCCGAAGGGGTAGGCAGAGGTGAATTCTCACCCGCGTTTCGCCAATTATGTTAAGTCCCATGTAATAGGTGGCGAGCCTATTGCCATTTATCGGGCACAAAAGTCGCAGTACATTGTCAGGACGGTAGTATAAGAGGAACACTGCTGCCCATTCCTCATCACTGATTTATCCTTAGTCGCCTTGTACGACACCCACGGGAGAGATTTGGGATGGTGACAATTGTATTCTACTCTGCCGTCACCACACGGCTGACTATATATACTGATCTGATATTAAATATTATAAAAAATCATCATATCCACCCACTGCCGCTGTTTGGGTATGTATGTATACTATGTAGTGTTTAACTTCATCATATTTTGTCAGTTCTATCTATTTTTCTCCGTACATACATACATAAATCACGCATTTTTCTTTGTGACTGTTAATAAACCTAAAACTTTCGGCTTCAACACCGCTGCTGAAGATCCTTATTTAATCAGAGACAATATTATCTAACTTTGATATAAGTAAAAGTTTTAATTGAATCAAATCCTGATTCAATTAAAACTTTTACTTAAATTACTATGCATTTTAATATTGTGAACCATAAAATAAGCATCCCGCTTCTTTAATGTAATCAAGCGATTTATTAAAACCGGAAACTGCCTTTAATATTTTTATATTAGTAAAGTAATAATGTGAACATTTTTATTAACAACTTTCATTAATATTGTACTCATCGGGGAAATAAAGTCATCCACAATCATTTTCAAAAAAAAATTTAAAAATTTAGTTTTTAGCTCGATGAGTATAAATTATCAATATATTGTTTACTAATTAAAAGACAAATAAACAAGTTTGAATTTTCTCTAAATTAAATCAGAGTGCCTAGATGATAAACATAGCCACATTTCTAATTAAAAGTTAAATCCATTTTCGTCTAAGGCACAAGTTATGATATAATATTTACTTCATTTTGCTTGGTGTACAAATTAACGCCATTACCTTAATTAATATTAACTTTTCGTAAAATAAGGAAGCGGGAAGATGAGAACACAATTGCTTAAAACAATATTAACGCTTGAATGTGTATTAAATAAAGTAGCGATTAGATTGAATTGAATGAATAGAATACAATTATTATAATGTTATTGTCATCACCCCAAATCTCTCCCGTGGGTGTCGTAAGGCGACTAAGGATAAAACAGTGATGATTTCAATGTACTAGACTTTTGTGCCCGATAAATGGCAATAGGCTCGCTACCTATCACATGGGACCTAACATTATAGGCGAAACATGTGTGCTAATTCACCTCTGCCTACCCCTTCGGGGATATAGGCGTGATTTATGTATGTATATGTATTAAAAGCATGCGACGCGTCGAATTTTCCGCTAGTTACCACCGCTCCATTCGTTTTGGCTTCAGTGCAGTCAACCGTAGGGCGGCTAAACTACTCCAGGTAGTTCTGCGAAATGTTCAATCCCCTAAACTATGTAATTCCACAGGCTATGCAACCTCGGGGCAAGCATTCGCGTGTGAGAACGTGGCACCGAGAAAATTGGTTCCTTTTCTTCACTAAGAAAGCTGTCGGTTCACAATAGCGGGTCCGGCGTTTTGCAATTGTTTATTTATTTCCCTTTGTGAAGAACGCTGTTGTATCACGGAAAATGGAAACGGAATACAGTAAATGGATAAATCTGGCGTGATGGGAATCGCAGTGAACAAAAATACAAATTCTAGATGATTGTTTCGAAGAACTATGTAGACATAGTTGATTCTTCGAACATTAATTAGCAGGATGTTTCATTAGAGTTCTCCAAATAGTAGATTTTCCGTCAAGTGCACAAAACGAATCATTTTTGTCCGAGACTTTTAGCTGATAGTAATGTCGAGGATAAAAATGGTTTTGTGGACGAGTTAGAAACTCTGCTTTTCACTTCGATTGCGAGGAAATAAAACAGTAATTTGTCTTAACATTTCTTAAAATTCAAACTAAAATTAGTACAGTTTTGAATACTAAAGGAAATTGTTTTTCCCATTGATATTAGGCTTGGGCTGCAGACCTATACAGCCAAGTATTAAATTAATTTTGAAATAATAATTTTCTTAAATTAATTTAATACTTACCGTACCTACTTGAATTAAAATTTTAATATCTTTTATGTCTTAAAAAACACATTAGGCAAATAAATTTATGTAAATATTAAAAAATAACAAATTCTATGTCTGAATTTCTTATTGAGTTTAGCTGCATAGCTCATTTTCTTTGCCTTAATATAG
Organism: Cataclysta lemnata; assembly: GCA_963931975.1. Lineage (NCBI taxonomy): Eukaryota > Metazoa > Arthropoda > Insecta > Lepidoptera > Crambidae > Cataclysta > Cataclysta lemnata. Next base: position 7,665,863 of record OZ008353.1, on the reverse strand, counting down.
ATACTTTTATGATTAGATACGTTAATGCTCTAGAGCACAAAATTCGATTTTGTGCAGCCTATATCCTGCACAAACAAGCACTTTCAGAGCATGAGAAGTGAAAACATATTTACATACATAGCCGGCACTTACATTGGGGAAATTAATACATAAATACATTGAGGGAATTAAAAGACTAATAATGATGATGATGTGCAGCTTTAAAATAACTTCACAAAGCCTCACCAGTAAAGGTACCATTATCAATAGCTAGTTTTAGTTCGCAACCAACTGGTTGATATTGAATGGTGATCAAATCTGTCGTACAAACCAGCACAATTAATATTCAAAAAAACTGTATGCCGCTTTGAACTGTGAGCGAAAGCTTTGCGGAAAATACGTTGACGAGGCTCTTCTGCTAATGAAAACTGGATTCTAAATTCAGCTGGATGTGAATTGAAGTCAAATACCGTTTTTATTTAAATATAATATTTGACGCAGTGCATTGCTTTGTTTCAAGCTTTTTGTTACACTGTTTGAGCAAATACCTCGCTCCCACCTAATGCTGAGTGGAAAGAAATTCAGACGCCGGTGCAGGTAGTACCGCATTGTATGCGATTACGTTTATTTATCCTCGAAAGGGTAGGTGACCCAGAGGTGAGCCATGTTTCAATGAAATTAGGTCACATATGGAGGCGGTCTATCTATCGGGCACATCAATTGCATACATACATACATACATAAATCACGCCTATATCCCCGAAAGGATAGGCAGAGGTGAACCAGCACCCACGTTTCGCCAATTATGTCAAGTCCCGTGTATAGGTGGCGAGCCTATTGCCATTTATCGGGCACAAAAGTCGCAGTACATTGCTAGGTTGTACGAGTATAAGATGAACGCTGCTGCCCATTCTTCATCACTGATTTATCCTTAGTCGCCTTGTACGACGCCCACGGGAGAGATTTGGGATGGTGACAATTGTATTCTACTCTGCCGCCACCATACGGTATAAATTGCAGTAATATAATTAATTACTAGCTAGTTTATAGAGGAATGCTGCAGCCCGTTACTCGTAGCTCTCTAAAGTTTAAGTCGCCTTGTATGACATGACACCCGCGGGAGAGAATTGGATTCTGTTCTGCATTTATGACACAGTTGTATGACGTAATGGAATAAAACGTATTTTTTTTCAAACACTAACCGTCTTATTAATAAACTGGTAGTAAACATGTTATAGCTATTTCGCGTTTTGTCTACGTCTTTGACATGATTTCGACATGATTTTGAGATTTGAGACAAAACATTGAGTAACTAGTCTATACCTACTTAAACCATGTTTATTAATTATTAAAAATATGCGATCTGAGGCTTTCTTTTTAATCGCCCGAGTTAATTATACAATTTTATGTCACCCCTTGACCAGGAATTGGGTTTTTCAGTACCGACGCGTAGTGAGCGGAAAAGTCTACTTTAAGGTCAGGTGTGACATAAATAAATAAAAGTGCCTCTCGAACAGCTCTCCTTTTGCTCAGTTTCTTCTTCGTTTCAAGTACCTGATTAGAGGAAGATGGAAAGAGGGAAAAGTGAAAGGTTCGTGAAGGAGTTTCCTATTTCAAGCGTATTTTATACATAGCTGTAACTGTTTTCCCAGTATACCAGAAATGAGCCGACATCCGCTACTATTTAATAAAAATGTATACAACCTTCTAGATTCAACTGCTCAAAGACTATGCGGGCCAGCTGTTTCTAGATTTAGTTCTGTTAGCAATATTATTTTACAGTGTTTGAATAGAGAGAGTCTTTACCGAGACAGTTTTCATTACTAACAGAACAATCTATTTTTAGAGTTGAACATTGTCTCAACAGATTATAAGTTTAAGATTTCAATGTAAGATATTATTTTTATTTTGTTTTAATGGTCTGATAGATCCTACTGCTGGGCTCTATCGGCATTAAATATAATTCGAAAAACTATTCCAATTCAAAGCAGCTAAAAATGCATATTTTTTCCAAAACATGCTTCTGTTTGGGTCTCACGCAATCTGACAACAAATTCAGTCTACAAATCAATCTACACAAGGATATACTCCAGGTAAAACCGATCTCTAACAAACACCTTAAAAAGTCTTGCCTAACTCCCGAAGAGGTAAGCAGAACAGTTATAACACCCGCGTTAAGCCAACTTGAAATATAAACTAATATTTAGAAAAGGATTGTATTTAATTGATTAAAAGATAAAAACCTAATAGAATTTAAAGAAAATAAAAATAATTAATTGTCAATAATTTGTGGCTCAGTCTTAACTTTATTATGTATACTTTAGAAATATTTCAATTAAGGCAGTGATGAACGCGTTAACACAAAATGTTCAATAAATAAAATAAGATTTTTTGCAGATAATTGTTCAATATCAAATTAAATTCTAAGAAAAAATTATACATACATACATAAATCACGCCTATATCTCCGAAGGGGTAGGCAGAGGTGAACTAGCACCCACGTTTCGCCAATTATGTTAGGACCCATGTAATAGGTGGCGATCCTATTGCCATATATTGGGCACAAAAGTATAGTACATTGTAGTAGTACATTGCTAGGTGGTACAAGAGGAACGCTGCTGCCCATTCCTCATCCATCACTGTTTTATCCTTAGTTGCCTTGTACGACACGCACGGGAGAGATTTGGGGTGGTGACATTTGTATTCTACTCTGCCGTCATCACACGGCACGAAAAACTTAAGAAATGATAATATGGTCAATGGTCAGATTGCTGGCTATTGGCCAAGAGTTTGAGTTTTTTCCCGGGAATTCGAATCTTGGTCCTTACCAAGATTCGAATCACACGAAGATCTTTCCTTATAGATGTTCGTGTGATAAACATACGAGGACCGCCTTGGTGGAATGCTCAGATTGCTGTATTGGCCAAGAGGTCCCGGGTTCGAATCCTGGTAAGGGCAAACTTTGTGATGACCACAAATGTTTGTTTCCGAGTCTTGGTTGTGTATATGTTTATGTAGTATATTTTCAACTTTTATATACATAATTATATTAAAAATATGTCCGTCATCTAGTATCCATAACACAAGTGTATAAGCTACTTACTTTGGTCTAGACGATAGAGAGTGACTGTAAAAATATTTATTTATTATTATTATTATTATAGATACTTATCTTGACCAGGCCTATTAATATAATCATTTCAAAATATGTTTAAAACCATTTAAATTTATCTATGTTTGCAATGTTTATATAAAATAATCAAGTACATCATTAATTACGTCATCTAGTTTCCGTAACAGAAGCGCTAAATTAAAAGCCCTCTTTGCTTTAAGGGTCGAATGGTAGGTGTGAGTGTGTGACTGAATTTAAGAAAAAAAATAATTTATTTAAAAAAATAGAAAAACACTGTTTAAAACGCATCCTTAGCAGCGCACAGAATAATTAATCTGCAGCGGACGGCACTTGCAACCCGGTTACCCCTGTAATGGGTTAGTCAAACGTGAGATCCAGGACGATAATGGTGTCCGCCTCCCGTGTGCCTGCCCCGACCCAGATAAACCGCGTTTATGACACTACGTTCGTTTAATTCTCCTAATAAAACATGCTCCTCGTCACATTTTTCCCGCAACGTCGACTTTAAGACGAATTCTAAAGCATTTAGGCGGTAATGGTTTTAAACCACCGAAATAATAATTTTAAAAATAGATGTTTGTAAAGACGTACCTTAATACAGTCACTGTCACTACCCTCCTATCCTAGGGGCATATAAGGTGCCAGTGTTAAAAATATAAGAAAGAACGATATGAAGAATAATGTGCCGTGTGGTGACGGCAGATCAAAATACAAATTGTCACCATCACCAATTTATTTCGAGGTGGATGGGGTGGTGACAATTGTATTCTGCTCTTCCGTTACAATACGGCGTATAGCACAATAATACAGTTAGCTTTATTATTTAGACAATAGATTTTGACAAGATGGTGGCAGCTGGCCAGCTGGTGGACTTAAAAAAATCCTACCACCAACCAAACCGGTACAAATTTGTACTCCCCTAGAGATTGAATCCGGGGCCTCGGTATCAAATTCTGGGAGACGAGCCACTAGACCACGAAGGCGGTTTCAATTAAACTAACTTGAGTGTAAGCTCCATTATATCTCTGTCATAAATGATTAAAATGAGTACCTATTGAAATTTGAATTCTTTCCTCTCAACAAAAAGAATTTTGACTGTGTTTGATATTTCATTCTGCCTATTTCAAGTCAGCGACAGCTTCTTAAGTCTTTGATCAATCAACCACAGTTTGTTAAGGTTTGCTTGCCAGCAAAAAATGTAAGAATAAGAAGTAAGTAAATATAAATAAATATTTTCTTACACTCATATCTATCATCTAGCAATAAGTATAATCACTTGTATTATTATTATTATCGATACTAGATGACGGACACATTTTAATAATAATATAGATAGAAACATTTATAATCTACTAAATAAACATATAAACATCCATGACTCTGCTGAAACAAAATATATCTGTGTCCATCACAAAATTTGCTCCTATCAGGATTTGAACCCGGGACGCTTTGGCCAATAGCTAGCAATCTGACCAAGCCGGTCAAATTATATTATAACAAACTTTTTTCTGTCAACCACGTAGAAAGCTGGTTTTATTTACTCAAAACAAAACATGTCGGCATCATTCGCCTGCCTTTTTCCCAGGCTATCTGTGAAAATTAAAACATTTATGTAAAATAAACATACTGACGTGAGAACTTGACTTACTATAATTAATATTAATATATATTTTTTTTTACACTCACACCTATCATCTAGCCCAAAGTAAGTAGCCTAAGCACTTGTGTTATGGATACTAGATGACGGACTTATTTTTAATATAATTATGTATATACATACATACATACATAAATCACGCCTATATCCCCGAAGGGGTAGGCAGAGGTGAACAAGCACCCACGTTTCGCCAATTATGTTAGGTCCCATGTAATAGGTGGCGAGCCTATTGCCATATATCGGGCACAAAAGTGTCGCAGTACATTGCTAGGTGGTATAAGAGGAACGCTGCTGCCCATTCCTCGTCACTGATTTATCCTTAGTCGCCTTGTACGACACCCACGGGAGAGATTTGGGGTGGTGACAATTGTATTCTACTCTGCCGTCAGCACACGGCAATTATGTATATGAATGTTGAAAATACACTACATAAACATATACACAACCATGACTCGGAAACAAACATTTGTGGTCATCACAAAGTTTGCCCCTACCAGGATTCGAACCCGGGACCTCTTGGCCAATACCCAGCAATCTGAGCATTCGACCAAGGCGGCCGTCAAACAACTATGATACTGATGTTAGTATATAAGAGGTCAAGTGCTCTACGAGGCCTTCTCGAGTGCACAGACAGTGGCATCTTCAATAATCGATATTATACGATACATCAAAGTCCAAACTGTTATTTTATTTGTATTCGATTTTCGGAAAACTATCGCAAGCATTTCTTTCTATATTTTTTGATAAGAATTGTTTTTTACTATTGGCTCCGCAGTTAAATGATGGATTAATAGTAATAGTTAATTAAATAACCTAACCTTAACCTAGTTATTTTTTCTATTTGTGTGACTGTATTGTTTCAACATGAATATTATGTTAAAAATTGTTATTCTGTGTAATAGGCCAGAAAACTTAAAAATGTATCTCTTACTGTTGATTTCAGCACTATTTTTGATAAAAAATAGGTAAATTGCTCACAATATATTCTTTTAAATCTTTGTCAAAAATAGATAATAGTTGAAAATCTTATATAACAAAGTAATACTTACCAACAATATTTTGAAAAAAAAAAACAACTCAACAACTTATGAACAAAACAATGACACTAACATGAGTGAATTATAAGTTACACTTCATTTCACTACAAATATAATATTAAGTGATTAGTTGACTAGTCTACTTGGCCGTGTGGTGACGGCAGAGTAGAATACAATTGTCACCACCCCAAATCTCTCCCGTGGTTGTCGTACGAAGGCGACTAAGGATAAAACAGTGACGAGGGATGGGCAACAGCTTTCCTCTTATTACACCTAGCAATGTACTGCGACTTTAGTGCCCGATAAACGGCTATAGGCTCGCCACCTATCCTAGCCACAGGGGACTTAACATAATTGGCGTAACGTGGGTGCTAGTTCACCTCTGCCTACCCCTTCGAGGTTGGTGTGATTTATTTATGTATTCACTAGTGTCCAATTACGTTGAATAATTTTGGAAATCGCTAATAGCTAAGAAAGTCAGCAGCAGTAAGCCAATAATCAGATTTAGGTCACCCATCCGTTGTTCACAAAAAAGGTACTTATATATTTTCGCAACAGCCGAACAGAGATTCCTCTCATAAATTAATTACATGTGTAAAGTGCAATTTGCATCCACCTTGTTTTTTGTTTCAGTCTCTGCTTTCAGTCGACACTAGAATTAATTACGTCGCTGTCCCCGTAACGAACGTAGCCTTTTGCGTTACAATCTCCATTCACGATTCCAATTCGTTATTGACTTTTGGCACGAGCGAAACAGCTTAAAACTTTTCCTGTTTGCCAATGTTAGCTGGCTCTTGCATAAGCTAAAACCTCAAGTTAGTAGGTACTGCTTAAAGGCTTAGGACTGAAAATACCTTAGAATACTGATATAGAAAATCGCCAGTGATCTCATTCTACGATTGCGTAAACTAAGCAATGCTTACTAAGGGCCGGTTTTTTGATACATAGTTAACTCAACCAATTGTTGAAAATTGTTTCTATTTGCTAAATACCAGCCTGATATGTAACCATTAGTAACAATTTTAGTTACTAATGGATAAATATCAGCCTCATATTGTTACTAATTGTTAAATATCAGTCTTATTTTTAAAGATTAGTAACAATTTTTAACAATTGGTTGAGTTAACTATGCATCAAAAAACCGCCCTAAGGCGAATCATTGAATGGCTGATGAAAATTATATTATTTCGAGTTCCTCCGTGGTTGAGAAGGTATGTTGAGTCGTTGGTCCCGAGTGCATCGGCGATTGTTACCCACCAATGCGCAATCGGCTAGCGTGGTGGGTTATGGCCCATTCTCCCTATATTCTTCCACCCATAGGGAAGGCCTGTACCCCAGCAATGTTAAAGTTAAAGGCCTGGTGATAATGACCCAGTAATAAACTGAAATTGTCGTGCTCAATAGAAGGCTAGCCCCTATTGAAATGTGGTGGTTCATTAATACACATCTGCTTACCCCTTCGGGGATAAATTAGCATTTAAGAACGAAGTTGAAGTCATGATTCACATTATGTCGACAACACACTCAAAATTCTCATCCAGCAATATTAGGCATAACAAGGAATCTCATTAGCAAACCGGAAAATAATAAAAATTCTTGGGATGACTTTCTTCTTTTTAATACATATTATTTTGGAGCCAAGCAATGAAATGCTTGCATGCTACATTTACGAGTTGGATATGAATTTTACGCAAAGAGTTGTATGTTTTGAAAGAAATTCTGCTAATGAGATTCCTTGTTATACGTAGTTAGCTGAGTGGTATATAGGTCACCGCCCGGTAAGCGAAGAACCCGGGTTCGATTTCCGCACTCTGTGACCTTGGTGATATCCTAATCGTGTTTCGACATTTCTGGTGTACTGTTGTTCATCTTGGAAATAATTAAAATAATAAGTGAATAGAGGCACCTTAAATTTTTTTTTTAGGTGAGAAAAAGTTTTAGTTATCATAGTCCTGATGCGGGAATACTACCCGTGCCTTCCGCAATCCGGTACTACTCGGCCAATCAGGACGTAAGTTAACTTGCCGAAATTTGTCTAACCTTTACACTTCACGTTGTAAGATCAATAATTAAGCTTGGGATTGATTTTTAATTATTATTATTTATTTGTCCATACATACATAAATCACGCCTATATCCCCGAAGGGGCAGGCAGAGGTGAACTAGCATCCACGTTTCGCTAATTATGTTAGATCTTGTGTAATAGGTGGCGAGCCTATTGCCTTTTATCGAGCACAAAAGTCGCAGTGCTATTGCTAGGTGGTATATGAAGAACGCTGCTGCCCATTCCTCATCACTGTTTTATCCTTAGTCGCCTTGTACGACACCCACGGGAGAGATTTGGGGTGGTGATAATTATATTCTACTCTGCCGTCACCACGCGGTCATTTATTTGTAATATTTTTACATCAATTATATATGGCTCATCAAAATCATTAGATACTATTTTTGTGAAATTTTCTCACCCACACACCATACGGTAAGGTCTCCCTTCGTTTTCCTCAAAACCTTTCCACCATTCCACAACCTGAGAAGTGCATTACACTAACGACTTTGCAAAGCGAGTTTGGCTGTTGTTTCTTTTGTAACTGAAGAAAAGTTGCTTTGACCTAGAAACAAGTCTCGCGTCCGCCGGCTATGTATGAACAAGTCGCGTTTTCAAATGCATTTGGGACAAGCTACCAGAAACAATGCAAGATTGTCGTGAGAATGGCGAAAGCACTGACTCGCAAGTCTTTTAAATTAATCTTATCTATACTCATATTATAAAGCTGAAGAGTTTGTTTGTTTGGTTAAACGCGCAGATCTCAGAAACTACTGGCTCAAATTAAAAAAAAAATTTTGTGTTGGATAGTCCATTTATCGAGGAAGGCTATAGGCTATATAATAACCGACATTAGTGCGAGCGAAGGCACTAACTCACCCGGCAACGTTGTTTTGCTCTTGTCAGCCATGCTTATAAAAAGTAGTCTAACTGCCGCACTCAGAGACGTCAAATAACTTTAATGAGTACTTAATGTCAAAAATTTTCATTCAAATCTAGACCATAGGCCCGGCAAGAATAGCGACTAGTTTGTATTGCCATTTTTTGAAGTTAAGTACTCATTAACGTTATTTGACGTCTCTGAGTGCGGCAGTAAAACCTATTTTCCGACCTGTTAAATTAAGACAAAATTTTAATAAAAACCGGTCAGCCGTTTCAGAGGAGTTCGAAAATAAACACTGTAACATGAGATGTTTATGTTTATGAGATAATTGCCAGGTGACAGTTCAGCATAATACAATTGTCACCACCTCCCATACCTTCCACGGGAGTCATACAAGGTGACTAAGGGTAAAGACAGCGATGAGTAATAGGTAGCAGTATTCTTCTGATATTCTACTTAGAGATAGATGGCAATAAGCTCGCCCGCTTTTACATTAGACCTATTCATAATTGAAAAAAAGTGGTTATTTTTTCACCTTGGCCTACCTCTAAATAGGCGTGGTTTACGTATCTATATATAAAATCATTTCGAAATAAGCAAGCAAGAATTCATTTCAAGTTTTCTATTTTCGTACATTTAGTAAAGATGTTTGCGACAAAATACGTGGAAAATGAATAAAACCGCTTTTGATACGTTGTATGAAACATAGTGAAATAAGAGAAGCTTTTACATTTAACATTTAACCTGGAATTCGGGAAAATACATGCTTAGGAATACCAATGTTTGGTGGGACGGTTAACAGGAAAACTGAAATAGAAAAAGTTTTCATTCTCATCACGAAACTTTTATGAATTTACGGGAATCATTTCGAGAGGGCTTAGTCGTAATATTAAAACCAGTTTCGATTATGTTTGCCTCAAATGACAAAAAAAATATTATGCAATTGCATTAGGTTTGTGGTGACGGCAGCGTAGAATACAATTGTCACCTCCCCAATTCTCTCCCGTGGGTGTAGTACAAGGCGACTAAGGATAAATCAGTAATGAGGAATGGGCAGCAGCGTTCCTCTTATACCACCCAGCAATTTACTGCGACTTTTGTGCCCGATAAATGGGCTCGCCACCTATTACATGAGACTTAACATAGTTGACGAAACGTGGGTGCTAGTTCACCTCTGCCTACCCCTTCGGGGATATAGGCGTTTATGTATATATGTATGCATTAAGTTTATCCAATAAAAATACTAATATACAAAACACATACTAACATACAACAATCTGCAATAGATTAGGTAATAATCGAATTGTGAAGACCAAGTGATCATAAATTTCCACCCCATTAGAAAATAATAGAATTGTGATATAAAATAAATCTATGGACGCTATAACATAAATGTAGTTGATCTAATAAATTCTTTAAACTCCTAACAAAATTTCTTACTCTGTGTCGATTGAGTTTAATTGATTTAAACTCTATCGATGATATTAATTGACAGTTTTGTATGAAATGATGTGGCGTTGAGTGTATCACATCAGACGATATTATTTGTCCTTCATTATTTCCCCGAAATATTAATTTGAAATCCTAAGACAAACGGGACAAGGTTTTTTGTAAATGGGTACACACTTACCGGAAAAAATATTTTTATCCAAGAGTGTATATTCTGTTGGTCCTCCTACAAATCCTGCTGGATTACCGAATATCTACAATAATTTATTTTTATTCTCCGTGGACAGAATGATGAATGCTTGTATACTATGAAATAAAAACAATCTAAGAATATCTAAGCACACCAAAAATATAATGGCACATTTTACTTCAAATACGTATGTCCAAAGTATTTAACAAATTACATGACGTATTTAGTAATTAATTGAGATTAAGTTTGTTCATGTTTGTAAGCTAATATTACATTCACTATTATAGGTAATAATACTACACAGAATAACAAATAGTTCAATATAAAAGATTTTGCAAAAGATTTTCAAGGTTTAAACATTACATTTTCCGTTGTTTCAGATAGCCTGATAGCCTGTCAACATGTCAGCCCCAACAACTGATAGTACAGAAGCCATTACTAATTCCGGATACGGGAGTAGCGATGAAACTGCCAGTCTTCTTGTATCTGGGCCATCTGTCACTGTCATAATTCCATCATCAGAAAACCGAAGCGTTAAGCCCGTGTTGCAAAGGCAAGACTGTACGACACACCTGCGGCCTCAATTATCAGGTGGGCCAGGCAGTGAAGAAAGTGCAACATCAGTGAGGATGGAAGAGGGCGCTGCTAGAAGCGTTCCGGACATAGAACTCCAATGCCGCGACCAACCAGCTGATCGGCCGCAAACGCTAGTCTCCCCTATTACAACCTGCTCCCACAGAGGATCAGTGGCCGCCTGCCAGTTAGTTCCGCATACGTATACAAGATGTCGCGTCTGTGAAAGGAGGCAGTCCACAGCACCCATGTCGGCGTTGCAACTAGCGCGATCTGTGTCCAGAGAGAGTGTACGGTCCACTTTACACTATCCTTGTGGTTGTAGTTCACTACACGCTGTCAGTACCTGTCCCGTCATCCAACCTCCAGCCTTATTGTTGCCGGCGTCAAGTACTAGAATCATCCGGCAGAGTTCACAGCCAGAGTCTAGCGCATGCGCGGCGCACTGCCCTCACCACGCCCATCATCACCCTAGCGCCTCACTGCGGCAACTGAGAGAACCGGGGGACGGAATCGCCGGCATAGCAGCTGATTCTTTGCGAATCAACGGGGGAATGCGACCCTTCAAACAGGTAAGTCTATCTAACGGTAGATGGCGCTAATGTGAGAACGGCATTTTTGTATCGTAAAAAGGCTATTTCTTGGTTGAAACTTACAGCCATGTAATTAGGGTACTATTTGGATTTGAATGTGCTCAAAATTTATTTGGATTATAATATATACATAAAAATTAGATGTAATCTTTTGACAAAACTTGAACGACACCGATAAATAAGTATCATGCTGTTTCGTGCTTTCTGTGTGCTTTTTAAATTTGCCATTTCTGATTGGTTTCTCTGCGTCATTATTTAATAATAATGTAATAATTTATCGATACTGCTCAGTAAAGGTACCTTATAAAATTTTAAAAAAAATGATATGAGCTCCAAAGTAATTAAATACATTCCTCGTAAAAGTCCCCTTTATGCAAATCGTGGAATTTTAGGCTCTAGTCTCACATGAAAGCTTTCCGTTTAATTGCCTACGCCAGCCGTCATTCAAACGCTGTTAAGTCACTTAGCAGTGTTATACAGCTTTTTGGTCTAGTAGTGGCATTTTTGAAATTACGAATGGTGCGAAATTACCGCTAAAATTAATTTGAAATAATCTGTTATTATGTGATAGGTAATAGCTCGCATGAGATTACCAACAATATCGACGGTAAGTGTTGTAAACAGAACATCATTCTAGCTGTAGACCTCATATCCATTAACAAGCCCTACATACCATTACGAAACACCGCTAATATTAATGTTATGATTATTTGAATTATGTGTTTAAGACAAAATTCGTTTACAGTTATTGTGTAAGTGCTGTGTAAGGATCTTGTGACGGGTTTCCGTAAGGGCCGGCGCAGATTGGCGGCACAGCATGGCAGGGTATTTTTAGGCGACGAATAAAAATATAACTAAAGAGTTTAAGTAATGAGAAAATAAAGTTGAAAGTTCAATGTTGAAGGTCGTCGGTACAAAAACAATGCCGTGGTATGCTTAGGCATGCCGTGCCGGCAGCCTTCGGTACGCCTCGGCATCCCTCGGAACGCTTTGGCAGTCTTCGGGGTACCGAGTGATACCGCGACAAAACAAGACCTGAGAACGCCTCGCCATGCCTTAGGACGCCTCGACACGCTCAAGGATACTACGGCATTTCTACCGCCAGTGTATGCTTACATGCAGAGATGTCTGAAGAAGGTCGTGTGTGTTGCCAGTGATGACCTATGAGACAGAAACGTGGCCACTTATAATAATGCCCCTTCATTGCCAATTTTTGGCAATTAAGTAACTTTGAGCCTAGTCACTCAAAGGGAAATGAAGAGGGCTATGGTCGGTGTTTCCCTGCGTGATCATATCAGAAATGATAAGATTCGCAGAAAAACTAAGGTCACCGACATACCCAGAAGAATTGCGAACCCTAAAGTGGCAGTGGGCAGGGCACAATGTGTGGAGAACTGACAACCGTTACATGTAGGGATGCCGAAGGATCCCTTGCCGTGCCGTGCCGTGCCGCCGATGTGCGCCGGGCCTAAATCAAATCAAGTGCGGAATTGATTTGATCCCTTTCCGACCTGCAGGGGCTGCTCCTCTGCCCGCAAACCCTGTCGCAGACTCGCCGGGCCCGACTGAGACGCGCGTTTACCGAAGCCACGGGGGAAACAGTTACCTACGTTAAAACGGTGGGCTTCAATTGGATTATGCACCGCCTACTTATTACCGCTATCGGCTGTACAATCCACCACTAAAATTTTGCGCTTCTGTCGACGATGAGCATCAATGAAAAAAAATACACTTAACAAAATCACACCAAGGCCCGAGTTCACCAACACGCAAAACAAGCGATTATTACTTAACCGTCAGTTTTTGTCGTTATTTATCGTATGGAAGAACTGTGAAAAACCGCCGATTATCTTTTAATCGCTTGATCGATTTGGTGAAATCGAGCTTAGGACCAATAAGGGGAAGGGACCCCAAAACGGGGATACTGCCTAAAGCGGGTACAATTAATATTCGGCACATAGGTTGCCTATGCGCCGAATATTAGTTTACCTATGCGCTGCGCAGAAAAACGTTTTTAAGTATTAATTGAGGTGCGACGTGTGTCTGTAACCTGATAGCTGCTTCTGCGCGTTCAAAATTTAATTTAGACATTTTTCCTTCAATTATACCTACGCAGACAACCGTCATTTTGGTTTCATTTACGTGCCGGGAACTATACTCTGGTGTATATAATATTTTCCATACCAAGGAGAATGATGAAGATATAAATTTTCACATGACCTCTAAAGGAACCAGTCAATATAATCGTTTTGAAAATTAAATTTATACACGTGAGTACCCACTTTAGGCAGCATATCCGTTTCGGGCCACCTTCCCCTCTTTGTAGATTATTAGACCCAATTTTAATTAATTTCCAACAGAACTAGAATAAACAATCCTTTAGTTTTATTACGTAGTAACCTACGTAGTGGAAATTAAACAAAATACCCGATACAAGCCGAATTAGACCTTGTCGCTTTTGAATAAGGTTGTACAGTCGACGAGCAGGTAGATGTGGAGAAATCACCTAAAGTAATAAATTAGTTGGCGAATGTGTCGTCCCTATAGCTTCGTCGATTGACCACCGTTAGCCTTTCCCCCCACGCCCCTTACATCGTCCTAGCACCGAAAACGCTTCTCACGAACAAATCGTTTTATATTCATCACAGTGTCTAAAAGTGTCATTACATCGAGCACATTGGGTCCTAAGTGAGAGCTTCGCTTTCGAATTGACATTTTCATGTCGCAGGTTTGATTTGATACTTTGGTGGCGGAACTTGCAACGAAATAAATGTTTTTGTTTCTTTCTTTATTTAGATTTAATGAAAACGTTTTGTCATAGCTTCAAGGATACCCATTACTCGAGCACTATACACAGCACCTACACTGCAATTAGAGTTTATACCATCGCATTTGGTGGATATGGCATTGCACCTTAGATGAAATAGCCGCACAGTGCTTATTAGTGACTAGCAACATTCATACATGTTATTATTATAAGTTGTTGAGTTGGAAAAATTAAATTTACTCCTTTTAAATGTAGTTCAGACAACAACAATATTAATTAATTGTTTCGTAAGTAACTATCAGAATTCTGATTAATGTGTTTAAATAAACGAATGGAAACGTTTGTTCCAAAAATACCTTTAGGACTAGAAAGCACAATTCTGAGTTGTGTCTATAGAATCCACAGAGTGATTAAGATAGCAGTATAGACAAGGGTCTCGTATTACAACTACACAATGAAACACACCCAATTACATATCTCGTACATTTGTATCAAGCGCAGAGCGATTCTCCTTGAATTCTAATGTTGCAAGGCACAATGCCCGGAACAATTCCAAAATTGTGCAGACAACTAGGAAACACAAGCTTTTATTTAGCAACGACCAAATCTTGCTGTATCAAGATCACGTGTAGAAGCTCAACATAGTGATATTAGTTATATATTATCATAGTGGGCCACTACAAAATCACATTACCGGCTTCATAAAATTCAAAGTTAGTGGTGAAATCTCCGGAGATTCGAGAATATTCAGCGTCAGTTCCGAGGCATTTGCCTTGCAAAGTAAGTAACCGTGATATTGGAGATTATTCTGCGCCACTTCGTCATTTATTGTCGTCACAAAGAGAGTGCTTCCACATGATGGCTATAGGCACTTCATATTGCCAAGCGCTTTACAATGTCCGTGTGCATTATTGGTCGTTACAATTATAAAACTTATTTAGCATTTCATAAGACAAGCTGCGCGACAAACTTCATATTCTCAAAAGGAATCTGTCACAGCTTAATATAAAATAAACAGCCTAATAGAAAATAAATAAATAATCAAATCGTATAGTCACTTCGTTTTTATTTATTGATTTAATAATATAAACAACGACTACTTTAAAAAAAGAAATTGTTATTTCGTACATGCAAGCCTTTGGTAATAATGTGATGATATTTTCATTCTATTCCTTTATGGTACACGATTTTTTTTGTTTGATAACCTGGCGCGTAAACTAATAAAGCTGACGATTTTCAAAATCAGAGAATAGAGAGAAGTATGGCTCTTAAAAATAACGCTTAAAGTATACTGCAAGAGATGAAGATTGCTAGTATTAAATATTTGCACCACTTGGCTTCAGGCCAAACACCTAAACGATTTGATTACTCCAATTAGTGCAGAGATTCATATAAGTTTGCATTTGTATTCAAAGCCAGAACCGGGAATAATGATTTCGCTGGCTTACGTGTAGATAAATTCATAGGGGCCTTGATTTTGGGTTGGAAATCGGAAATATAAATTATAACCACTTTATCCAGAACGTTTATTGCAATGCGTGAAAGCCATAAGTAGTTAGAGGTCGTTAGCCTTGAGCAATTCTTTAGATGTTGTGCTACCAAACTCCTTTCTTGTACTTTCGTTTCGGTAACGAAATACCAACCGTATTTCCCCCTAATGGACCGCTGTTCTGTCGTAGAAATATGCCAAGTTGTGAGTGGATTGGTTCGCGTTTCAATTACACTTTCTTCAGCTGCTGTAGTGAAACAATGTGTTGAATAGGACGTGATGTTAGAATTCCTTTTATTTTTCACAAATGGTGCTGTAAAGATAAAACGTTATTTGGGTAAATTTCTAAACTTTATCACTTTGACAAACCTTTAATGTAAATTTCTAAAATGTTCTAGAGGAATAAATGTTTTATTCGTCATTATTATTATAACTGACAACGTTGAACGTTTCCAACGAAAGAGAACAAATAAAAAGTGGAATAATGACAACGAAATCCTATTCGAATATTCTCAGGAAGAAATATTTTATGCCAAACCAGGTGTTATCTTCCCAAAGAGATAAATCTTATTTGATACTGAAACAATTTGATCGGATAGGTATTTTGCTCTGCCGTAAAATTCATCTGCTCTAGTAACGACCGATGGCATATTTATTACTGTGTTATTATTGCATAATATACATTTTGAAATACTGTACTCTTAATAATGCCTCTAGCAAAATTGCTAAAATATTGTTTTTCAACTAATGTAAGGTGTGTTTGTTGTTCTAGCTTTTGTTTGGTGCTATACATATTCACTACTAATGTAGTTCCATTGGTAATGCATAGGTAATAAAATAGATTTCTTCAACCAAATGTGCGTAGGTACATGCAAGAAATCGGTCATTGTAATAATTGAAAAATCAAGAAATAGCTAAGCAATGCATCGATTAAAATTGACGCCTTACTCCCGCACTTACAGCCGCACTCAGAGACGTCAAATAACGTTAATGAGTACTTAAGGTCAAAATGACAATTCAAAATTAGTCGCTATTCTTGCCGGGTCTATGGTCTAGATTTGAATGAAAAATTTTGACATTAAATACTCATTAAAGTTAATTGACGTCTCTGAGTGCGGCAGTTAGAGACGTCAAGTAACTTTAATGCGTACTTAATGTCAAAAAATTTCATTCAAATCTAGACCCTCCAAGAATAGCGACTAGTTTTTAATTATAATTTTTCGACATAAAGTACTGAGTGTAGTTAATTGACGTCTCTGAGTGCGGCAGTTAGCCCTTGGGACTGTTTCCAAGTGAACGATATATTCCATAATACCTACACCAGCTTCTGGAATCTTGCCCATGCCAAATCTGTATCGTTAGGTTCCAGACAGTAATATTTTAAGTCTATTTCTGTCAAGTTATCACTTTGATAGTAGTACCTGGAAGGTGTTATTAACTAGGCGTGTATTACAACAACACTGTAATGATGATAACTATGACGGTATATTTTTGCCTGAGAATGACATAATTGTGTAACAATCTTACTTGAAGTAGATTTTTATAAACTATTCGATTTTTAGGTGGTTAGAAAAAGAATTTCGAAAAATTATGATCTTGAGGTGGGAATCGAACCCGCGTCCGCTGCTATCCGGGCAGGTGCCTGACCGCTCGGCCACCCAAGATACTAATTAACTTGCCGAAATTCTTCTAACCTTTACACTTCACGTTGTAAGCCAACAGGTACCCCCGCAATGTAGAAATAAATTTCAGCAAGTTAATTAGTATCTTGGCTGGCCGAGCGGTCAGGCACCTGCCCGGATAGCAGCGGACGCGGGTTCGATTCCCACCTCAAGATCATAATTTTTCGAAATTCTTTTTCTAACCACCAAAATATTTGTAGATTTTTATGTTAAAGGGCCCGATAAATTTATACCATTGTCAAGTAACACGTTTATACTACAGTCAACTTTATTTTTGAGCAACATAGCATTTCAATAGTCGTAGTAAAAATGTCTGGGTTATTTTAAATAACTTAAATACTTATCTAACAATTCGCATTGAAAGCAAGAAGAAGAAGCAAGCTCAAACTCTAATTACCACACCAAGTGTGTCCCAAATGTAGCTAAGTACCCACTCGAAAAATCCACCCGCCATCCATTGGTAATGAGCCCTAAGTATTAAGAATAATGAGCAGGAAACTGGGCAAGATCTTATCCCTACTTGGCGTTTAGTTATTCACTTACTTTTTATTGCATATCAGATACGCACATACATAACAGGAGTGTCAAATAGCTGCATTTTGTTGTTGGTTTAGGCTAAGGCGTACGTTCAGCATCAAAACTTGCAAAAAAATGAACGTCAGTCAGATAAATAAATATATTCCAAGTTCGTTTATTCACCGTTTTTTATCAAAAACAATTGGAACGTATAACAATAATTATTTTCTTATGTTATATTTATAAACATTAAATTTTACTTGTAAACATATTGTAATACATAATATGTAGATTCTCAACAAAAAGTGACGAATATGAACTACCAAAACTGACTCGTATATATTTTCAATAAATTTTTCATTTGTGGAGGAACCATAGGGTGCGGTAGCTAGCGGCGCTAGCGCTGAGCAATGTTTGCTGAGCTCTTGATTCTATCATCACCATCATCACTATCACTTTAATGATCCCACTGCTGGGCACAAGCCTTTTCTGTGGATACTTGATTGTATGATTTTATCTTAGATGACCCCAGATAAACTAAGAACAGAGCATGAAAATGATGCTTTTACTAGAAAACATACAGCGTGTATGGAACAAAACATTTGTGTATCATAATACAATAGCAGGCAAATTAAATTTGCTCTTATCCAACGCTACCGCGGCCAGTATGAAGATAATTACACCCAACCGCAGAGCAAAGCGATGTACAACAACGGAAGTCTATGTTACAATGGTACTACAAAATGTACCTATCTTTATTTTGATTAATAATTTAAGAGTTCATATTACAGATTATGAGATATTTTTAATTTAATGTTTTTTGGAAAATCTCGTCGATGTCGTATAAGGCCCCTACCACTTAGGGGAAAACGGTTTGCTTTATGTAGGTATGTAAGGTACAAAATCACCCGGAATATTTAGATAATTACGTATGTAATTCTTTTGAAAAGTCATGTAATTTGCTGGTCCTACCAAAAGGGAGTCGCAGAGCGGTAGTAGTCGCACCCGGATAATATTCATTATCTTCTGTTAATTGGCAGGCTATTATACAATATATATGATATTAAGAGACGTCTTCGTATGGGGCCATTTCCTCAATCCGATACACGTTGTAATAATGTCAGTTTGAAGTATATTTTTCGTGGTACATTTGTCTGAAGATTAGATAAAACTAAAACATAATTAAAATGTAGTGATTTTCAATTGTAAGCTCGTTTTTTAAACAATTGATTTTTTGACAGTTATATTCATAAAATTACCACAAATAAGGTTCGATTCCTGGCAGAGGAAAATATTTGTCTGATGAGCACAGATATTCTCGAGTCATGATTGTGATAAGTTCACTTTGGATGCCTAATTGAACTAGTGCTCGGTGCGAATATTAATATAATAATAATAATAATAAATATACTTGGCATCAGCCCGTATCTCTATCATTATAAACCGACATCTCGTCGAGAAAAAATAAACTTAAAAATAATAATAATAATAATTTATTTATCAGACAACAACAAGATGGTCCAGAAAAATGTTAGTAGGTCTTAATCTAAATGTTAGTATGCTATCTTATTAGTAGTCCCACCCAGTACTTAAGGATGGGACAGTCCATTTTGTACGCAATTACAGATAGGGATAAGGGCAAGATCCATGGGGCGAGTTGAGCTGTAACCGTGAAATCGTCTAGATTCTTGTTATTCGTGTGATCTTTCACGAACAGTCCTTCTATTTCTAATGGAGACGTACCCCCAAATACAGAAACGCGCTGCTCAAAGTTTGAGTCCTGCTTAACATTTAAGTATTGTCAAAATTGACGTGTGTACGAAATACAAATACAAATTCTGAAAGGTATTGTCCACAACTTAATAAACAGTGCTCAAAATTTGAGCAGCGTTTCTGTATTTGGGGGTTAGTCTTCTACTAGTCACACTACATTAAATCAATTTGGCTCTTCATCCCTTAATAATAAGGAAGTGTTTAAAGTTGGTTCAAACAATTTTTCATTTTAAAATAATAGGTACGGTGAACGTGCGCCAAATTATTTTTAAATGCACAAAGAATTCAAAGTCGTTACCATAACTTGGTTTGCGTCTGGAGAGTCGTAAAAAGCTTTCGACGGACCGTAGTTTTTCTGCCAAATAAATTTTAAGACTGATCATTACGGTGTAACTTCCCCGTCATACCAGAGGGAACAATGAGTGGGTCACGTGCTATCATGACGCATTAACAGGATGATACGGGCGCTCAGCAATAATTTTATGTTCCGTGATGCTTGTGGAATTTGATGCGAAATGTTGGCTACTTTGAAATCCGACATATACTAAATTTATTATCCAGAGAATTAAATAGAGTATACGACGTACACTATATTTATTTCTCTGAATGTGTCAGAAATATTTAAATATCTCTAATATAATAATTAATATTTCCAAGTTTGTATTGTTGTGCAAATTATCCATCAGACACACGAAACTTAACAGTATTCCATCGGATTCATCGTGCGTGCCGACTCCATAGTGTGGCAGAGAGAAGTCAAGAGCAGCGCTTATTAGGACTTGACCCAAGTGTAGGCTTAGAGCTCATCTTATAATATAAAAAGAAAAATGGCGTGTGGTGACGGCACAGCAAAATATAATTGTCACCATCAACTTTTACCGCAGATATTGTACAAGAAGACTAATTAATTTTTTAGATGCGACGAATCGAAAACTTTCCTAGAAAGTTTATTTATGATCTTATAGGCGTAAGAGCTGTGCGCGGTTGCATCATTTTTATTGATACATAAATATCAATTACTGCCGCACTCAGAGACGTCAAATGACGATAATGAGTACTTAATGTCTAAAAATGACAATTCAAAACTAGTCGCCATTCTTGCCGGTAAAGTTATTTGACGTCTCTGAGTGCGGCAGTTAGACACAATGTATATGTTTGTACATTATTTCTTGTATTCCATACTCGACTGTAAATTACCCCCTTAAAGGCTCGCACTTTTTTGCACTCCGAATAGACAAACTTGCAGCCTTAAGAATAAACTAACTCGAGTAACCGTAAAGTGAATTAAAACTAACAGTAACTTTACTCTGTCTGATCGCAATAAATCTCAGTTAGTTGTTAACCAGCTATTGTTCTTAGGATTGAAACTTGCTTGTTTGGGTTGATTGGAAGAGAACTTTCTAGATGTACATTAGTAAGTAAGAGATATTCTTCCGTTTACTTTACTTTCAGTAAAGGATGATGGAAATATTCCATTTACTGAAAGTAACGGAAAATTTATTACCATGTGTTTGTTACCTTTGACATTATTATTGTTGTTGAATGTAATAGTGTCAAAAACAATAACTTCAAAGCAAAGACTAGGCACAATTATTTAAAAATTATCACGTATATTTGTTACATGGGAGCTAACTAAGTTGACAATATAGCAATTTCGCATTATGGAATCGAGATTAATCGAAACGATGTTTTTGTCCTTTCCCTGTTCCCAGTCTATCTGGGGTCGGTGCAGACTGCTGCACCGTGCAGTATGTTTCCTCTACCATTTATATGGGTCGGGCGTCATCAAGCCATCCACTCCCTATTGATTCATATCATCCATCATACCGAAAATGTGCTAACGAATGAATGTATAGAAAAGAGACGGAACGGACCATGTCGAAACACCGATGAACGGAGAGAGAGAGAGTGAATGGGATGACAATATTCTAATCCAATACTGCTCAAGGTTTTGGCTTAGGTTTTACAGCCGGCTGCCTGTCTGACCCCAACCCTCTTTGGGTATGCTGTTGTTGGTGGTTTGACCTCTACCATTCGGGTGCCCCAAGGTGCTTATTGGTCTACACCGGGAAATCTCCCTTAGTCGACTTCTACGACGCCCATGGAATGAGTCAGGGCTGGAAAAGTCTACGCTATTTTTTCGTTCCCAGGCCAAGGATGATCGAAAGACATACTTGTGGCTAACTTATTAAGCAATTTAATGTGTAGCTTGAGCCGATAAATTTAACAGCATGGTCAGTTCTAGAGTCGACCACCATCTGTGGCACCGCTATGATTATGGCACAGTTCCAATTCCATACAATGCGCTCGCTTTACAGTGCCTTGTCATATAAATTATGCTCTGGATGCGACCACACAATACGTTCCATTACATTGAACTAATGCTCCCGTGATCGAGCTACGATATCCCGTTTTAATCGTGATTGCGTTAATTGAGATCTAGTCCCGAATTAAAATAGGTGCTTTGTTTAGAGCTGTGGCCGTACCATGAAGTATTAGGACGATCCAAATGCGGTTGACAAAACGGGACGCCGCTCTACTCGGCTTATAGCGCTGTCTCACTTTAACAATGGGAATTGAGTCGCGTTTAGAGTTGGTGGTAAGGCCCCTGCCTTTCTGTTCGACTTGTGGTAAAACCTGCTGGAACTGGATTTATGGATCAAAAACAGTTTTGATGACCGATCTAAAGGTCGAGGCTGAGTTTTTATCCAAGTCATCCAAGCCATGTGTCTTAACGGTCGTGTTGATTAATAATAATATGTTATTTCCGTGCTAAGTCTGTTCTATCAGTAAAACGTGATTTAGCTACCACCATCTAAAATTTCTGTAATTTTGATTTGGTTATTGTTTCAGTAGGTAATGATTTACGGTGATTTTCTTTTGTAAGCAATGATTTTCATTACGCTGTATTGACCCCACAATAATACATACATATGTACATAAATCACGCCTATATCCCCGAAGGGGTAGGCAGAGGTGAACTAGCACCCCCGTTTGCGAGCCTATTGCCATTTATCGGGCTCAAAAGTCGCAGTATAATAATATATAGCAATTTATAGTATAGTAAGCATCGTGAAAGAGCGGAGCTGCCTGAAATGTATAGGTATAAATGGCTAGGCAGCTCCAACTAATTGTACTTATGGTATGGTGGTAACTAATGGTAACGTATATCCATATATACTCGTACGTTTTTCAATGAAATAAAATATTTTTAATTTTTTTTATACTGGTATTTGACTAAGTGATTTGAATAAGGATTCAGATTGATGTTCACCACTGGCGAAACACGAGGAAGGTAAAAGTATGTCCAAGTATACGAATTATTAGGTTCCACCAATTCTATTAATATATACATATAGGGGGATATACAGGGCGTCCCACGGCCATGCCACACGGAGGGAAAGTATAATATTAAATATTGAACGTAGGATATTTTACTAAAAGAAGAAATCGTTTTATTTTTAATAATAAGTAGAACTGCATTCACAGATTTTTTAAAAATCGCCTACCTCAACCGTAAAATCGAACCCGCCAAATTGATAGAAAAATTACTTGTATTTTATAATAGCGTTTGAAAGGGCTACTCATAAGCATTATTTTTTCCTAGATAACCTAGCATATTAAATTAAACTAAGATCATAAAATTTTTCATTTTAGTTAAAATTTTGTTCAGGGAAATTTCCGAGATCCCCAGATCTAACACCACTTGATTTATTTTATGGGGTTATGTAAAAGATTTAGTTTACAGGAACCGGTACAACAGTGTGCAGGAGTTACAAAATGAACTTAGACGTATTATTTCAAACATCCACCATGCAAAAATAAGTAAATCGACAGGGAGAGAAATTATCAAAAGAGTGAGAATTTGTATACAACAGAACGGATCACATTTTGAGCATTTGATAAATTAATTTTATTTTAAATAAAATGAAAACTTTATGATCTTTGTTTCATTTAATATGCTAGGTTATTTAGGAAAAAATAATGCTTATGAGTAGCCCTTTCCAACGCTATTATAAAATACATACATACATACATACATAAATCACGCCTATATCCCCGAAGGGGTAGGCAGAGGTGAACTAGCACCCACGTTTCGCCAAATATGTCAAGTCCCATGTAATAGGTGGCGAGCCTATTGCCATTTATCGGGCACAAAAGTCGCAGTACTTTGCTAGGTGGTAGGTATAAGAGGAACGCTGCTGCCCATTCCTCATCACTGATTTATCCTTAGTCGCCTTGTATAAAATACATGTAATTTTTCTATCACATGTGGCGGGTTCGATTCCCGGTTGAGGTAGGCGATTTATAAAAAATCTGTGAATGCAGTTCTACTTATTATTAAAAATAAAACGATGTCTTCTTTTAGATATCCTACGTTCAATATTTAATATACTTTCCCTCCGTGTGGCATGGCCGTGGGACGCCCTGTATAGCCTATAGGTGGGGATTCTCAAAAGAGAAATAGGTTTGCATGATCGAAATACTAATTTTCAATCTCCATCCTTATTTCAAACGAAATCCGTAGACCGCTTGATTTCTATTACCTGATTCATGATTCCGATTGTAAACCAATTAAACCATTCACAATATGCATTTTCTGCGTAATACCGCTCCGACATTTGCAAGCTTACTCCGTTGCTGCATTCAATTTGATTTCCATTGTAATGGATGGCGCATAAGGTTGAAATGGTAGTGGGATTTAGGGAGGATTTATGCTTATTCCTGTTTCATTCATTAAAAAGGTACAATGTATTTTTCAATACGTGGAATATTTGTCTGGCGCCGATTGTGTCTGTACCGATACTAGTATGTAGCCTTCTTCTTCTTTAATTATTTATCCACCAGCCTACCCTGGGTCTGCATGGTATGGCGAATTTTCCTTTAATTCTTATATAGGGACAAAAATGGCATACTGAGGCTCCTACTTAAATCATGCCGGTTTAACTCTGAAGGGCGTGAATTAACAACCACGTTTCGATTCAATTATTTTATGTCACATCATGTAATAGGTGACAAGCCTATTTCCATCCATCGGGTACGTACATTGCCCATCCGATATCGCTGCCTTCGCGGCCGCCTTTTACGACACTTAACACTTAACAATTGTATTCTGCTCAGCCTTCACCACACAGCAGTTCGGTTAAATGAAATAGGAATATTGAATTTGAGCATTGAAATGAAAATATTTTAGGCCGTTCGAACGACACCCACCCTTCCAGTGTGTTTCAAAATGCGTCTCACATCCCGTCCCACGTCTACAAACTGGCTGTAAGTGTAAACGCAATTGAAAAGTTGGCGCAACCCCGTCAAATCATTAGGAAACTTAGACGGTGCTGGAGTGGTGGAAACTTTTGTTTATCCCTCAGTCCGCTAAATATTTATGTTCAAGATTCTTTTGATGTTAAACTCGAACTACGGACACAAAGCTCCCTCCCACTCTTACACAATAACAAATACTAATTTGTTTTAATAGGCATTTCCTAATTTATCTGCGAAGGTTTACGCACGAATTTTCGCCCCCAAGTTTTCTTAAGATCCTCGGCGTTCTGCCTCCGTGTAGATAATCCCCTTTTAAGGGGTTTTCACGAGTACAATTTGTTGTTGTGGCAAAAAATGTAAATTGGAAAATATTTTCGCAATTCATCACTCTTCCGTTTGGCATTTTATTTTTATTATTTTCTATTTTCAACGGGTTTCGCGATTCGGGCGCAGAATTGTTAGGTAACAGGATATTTTTAATTTGGGAAAGTGAGAGTGAAAATAATATGCTTGAAATAATTTTATCTTTATTTACAAAATAAAATACGCAACACAAAAGTTTATTTGCGGAAAACACAGTTATTACAGTTGTTGAAAATTGTTGGCTGCGTGTGTCTTCAATTTAATTTAAAAAGATTGAGAACCAAAAATAAATATATATATATCAAAACGACCTAATCTTTCCAATCAAAATTTTCCTCAATGCCTCTGGTTTATCTATGTAACCCCCGAATACAGAAACGCTACTGAAAAGTTTGAGACCTGCTTAACATTTAAGTATTGTCAAAATTTACGTTTTTCTACACAAATTCTGACAATCTACAATTTGAGTCGCGTTTCTGTATTCGAGGGTAAATGACTCAAAATAGCAATTAAAACGTTTTACTTTTCTAGCTAAGTCCATAATGCCAACTCTCCCGAAGAAAACCACCAAGCACCAATTATAGAAAAAAGTAATGACTATCGCCTCGCATCGTGAGGCTCTTGGCTCTTATAGGGTTTTCTGCGGCACGGGAAATCACTAATTCAATTGAAGACTCTATTTCCTTGATGCAAAGTACATTTTCCTTTGCATTTTATGTTGCGTCGTTACAAGGTTCCAGCGTTTCCCTTTTAGTGTACAAATCGAAAAGTGTTAATTTACATCTGAAGTCGCTGACTGTATATTTTTGAAAATACTTAACGTAGACAAGGGGCCTAGAGAAATTTTAATGGCCAATCTATTCGGGCGAATAGAATAAAAATGTATGAAACTATCGGCTTCTGTCGTGTCAAAATTTTACATTTGTTCAATACAAAACATTGTATCGTTGCCACTTGGCTACAGGTAAAGTGACTCCATGATCAGTAAGTTCATATAGACATACAGTTATTTAATAACTCGTCGACAATGACACGTTTCTCAACAGCCTGCTTGCGTGCCGTTTTTCTAGTGAGGTGTAGAGCTCTGACGCGTTCATTATCAACTTTGGTATTGAATGCATCTACGTCAGCGGTACGTTAGCGGATCGGGTGGTGAGTGAGTTTTTGAGACCCATCATTATAGACTGAGACATGCTGCGCACTCCCCTATCCTCCGTTTGACATACAGGTTTTCGATTTCTAGCTATTTTTTTACATTTATACATAAATATATTTGCATGTGTATGTATCTGTACCCAAAGAGGGTTGGTCTCGCTCAGGCATACATACATACATACATAAATCACGCCTATATCCCCGAAGCGGTAGGCAGAGGTGAACAAGCACCCTGGTTTCGCCAATTATATTAGGTCCCATGTAATAGGTGGCGAGCCTATTGCCATTTATTGAGCACAAAAGTCGCAGTACTATTGCTAGGTGAAGAACGCTGCTGCCCATTTCTCATTGCTGATTTATCCTTAGTCGCCTTGTTCGACACCCACGGCTCTCCCGTGGGCCCATTTGGGGTGGTGACAATTGTATTCTACTCTGCCGTCACCACACGGCTAAGGCACCATACGGCACTCGCTCAGGCAGCCGGCTGTAAGCCTAAGCCAAAACCTTAAGCAGTATGGATTGGTATGTTGTTATTCATATCACTCTCTTCGTTCATCGATCTTGACATGGTCCTTTCCGTCTCTTTTTTATACATACATAGTTATTAGCCGTCACTACAGAGTGATACTCACATTCGTGGCCATCCATTGTTCACCTTATAGAATTTTTCAACGATTCCGCTGACCGGAGTAGTTGCTACATTAACTTTATGATCCGTTTTATGAGCGCGGGGATTTCTCGTGAGATTGAGAACGACGTGTGATATTATTTGCGGGCCTTGTTAAGGGTTCCTTCTATTCAGTCTGTACATCAGTAATAAAGAAGAAAAGTTTTTACTTGAGGAATCTTATAGAAAAATTGTGACTTTTATACACAAAGAAAATAAGGTCACTTATATTTCGATAAATTATTTCTCCTGATGCGGGATTTTCTAACATTATATAATGTTCAAACAAATATAAAATCACTACTTTTATACACATCCAACAATTGTATATGCTTCGAAAGTATAACACGATAATCGCTGATTTAGTCTGGATGATAATTGATTCAAAGTTTTTTTTATTACAATCTACTTCTCCCTGCCCTGTTCCCAGTCTATCTGGGGTCGGCGCAGTATGTTTCCTCTTCCATTCATATGTCAGACGTCATCAAGCCATCCAATCCCTTTTGATTCATATCATCCATCCCACCGTAATGGTGTTAGTGATGAATGAATGTATAGAAAAGAGACTGAACGGACCATGTCGAGAGACCCATGAACGGAGAGAGTGATTAGAATGACAACATTCCATTCCATACTGCTCAAGGTTTTGGCTTAGGTTTTACAGCCGGTCGCCTGCCTGACACCAACCCTCTTTGGGTATGCTGTTGTTGGTGGTTTGCCCTCCACCATTCGGGTGCCCCAAGGTGCTTATTGGTCTACACCGGGCAATCTCCCTTAGTCGACTCTTACGACACCCACGGGATGAGTTGGGGCTGGCCTATTCTACGTTATTTGTTCGCTCCCAGGCCAGCATAGAAGTTTGTTTTATTACAATAAACCTTACAAACAATCATCTTCTTTCATGTTTGTAAAGATACTGATTTCGTAAAATAACTAGTGGGTACGGAAATAGTAAAAATACAATTAAGCGGCTCCAATTACCATACTCATTGTAAGCAAGTCATTATGGACATCGACTAACAACATTCGTCCAATCATTGTCAGAATTCAACAATAGACACAGAATAAATAAAAAAGGCATCATTAAGCAAATCGAATTCACCCTTTCTCGAAGTTTCGTTAAAACTGGTGTAGTAAAGACGGAGCTTGAGTAAGGGATCTAAATACAGATTCAATTTTGTGGCTACAAACATTACATATGAATCACTCCCTTGTGTTGTGCTCTGCCGTCACCACGCGCTATGTTATTAGAATAAACTTAATTAAGTGTGGTGTGCGATTCAAAGTTAAGTGTTAATTAATTTATTCATAAATTATCTCCTTTTAACAACACCTTTTTATCAACGAAACTGCATTCAACTTGAGCCATAATTCAGTAAGACTAATCCCAAAACGGTACTTGGACTTCGTAATACGCTTTGCCTTAAACCCTATACAGGTTGCTCTGAAACGTAGCTAGGAAATTGTTGATTTATTTTATCTCTTCCACCAGTTGTTTGGCAAGTCTTAACTAAACTCTTCGCGTTACAAGACAAGTTATAAGCTTGTAAGCATAATCTTCGCACAATTTATGCTTGAGGTTTACGTCTTTAAACGTTGTTGTTTAAGAAATCGATTGTATATTTACATGTGACAGTTGGTGGTGATAATTGTAAGTATTCTGCTCTGTCGTCACCACACGATATTTAGTGATTTAGCCACGATGTTTCTCATAAAATGACTCGAGAGAGTTTATTGACTCTCAGAGCATCAAGACCGATCCTAATGAAATTCGCAAAAGAGCTAGGGATTTGAAAAGCCGCCAAGATAGCTGCCTAATTCAATAAAGCGATCGTCGTTTGGGAAGAAAGGTTGTTGAATGCCGACCATACACCGGAGCATAACTTGCCAAAAATGAGCTCTAAGCCACTAGATTGCTGGCATCTTTTAAGCGAAGAGACCACTGTATTATGTGTTGTTTAAAATGAATTAAATAAACGTCTTATTAAATATAGAAATGGTGTTGGTTTCTTGAAAAGGTACCTTTAAAAGATTTTCCTGGTAAATCTGAACGTATCTATAGTTAAATAAATTACCACGCACTGAAAAGAATCGATATACCATCAATCTTGTGGTAACGGAAATATATTGAAGCAAAGGTCAAATTGCCTACGAATGTTGCAAAAATAATGAAGTGTCGCTGTAATAAATATTTTTTAAAAAAGCTGTTAGCAACGTGTTTCGTATTCTAGAATTGGTAATATGCTACAATTTTCTTAGTAGTATAATTCCGCTATCTCTTCAAGTAAGTGCGGGTATCAAGAGACAAACGTTTAACTAACAAGATAATAAAACCAAATTTGAAAGCCTATACAAACTAATTCTCAGGCAAAAATCACACATGAAGCCGTATTTCGCCAAATGCCATCAGCCGACAAGTACGAAACGTGTTAAGCCTATTTGCATAAAAGGGTTTAACTTCGAAATCGTAGTTTTATATCGCTGCTTTATTTGCAAGTAAATGTGATTTTGACATGGCCCCGGGCGGTTTCTTTACGTATGAGCGCTCCCACTTTTCCACTTTTTAAACAAAGAAGCGCATATTATGAAAAAAAAAGGATTTGCCCCTCTTTAGCATAATATAGTATTTTTTCTACAATATTTAACATAAAGGCACCTTTGCCCGAGGACTTTTGTGCGGTATAAGAGACGGCATTCCTGCGTATATTGCTTTTATTTGTTATTACTTTCCACCCTAACTCTAATATTGGTTAGTATCTAAGGTATCGAGATATTGAAAGAGATTGAGGTTAAAGTATGGAAAGCAAAATTTTTATTTATTTCTTTATTTCTTGGCTCATAAAAAGAGGTTATATTTTATACATATAATAGAATAATCTTAGTTGCCACTAGGTGACGTCGATGATACCTAGTGCTAAATAAAATTGTGACGAACAGGGCAGAATACGATAAATTGTCACCTGTACCATTTCTTCTGTGGATGTCGTATAAGAATAGGTCAGTGCATTTCTGATAATACTACGATTAACGTGTCCAAAAGGATTTGGCGACATGGGGGTATGTTTATACATATCCTCACCCTTTCGGGGATAAAAAAGCGTAATTTACGTAAACATGTATGTAAATAGCCGTGTGTTGACGGCTGGATACAATTTTCACCACCCCCATCTCTACCGGGATGTCGTCTAAGGCGACTGAGGGTGAAAAGATACATACATACATACATAAATCACGCCTATATCCCCGAAGGGGTAGGCAGAGGTGAACTAGCAACCACGATTTGGGGTGGTGACAATTGTATTCTACTCTGCCGTCACCACACGGGTGAAAACAGTGATGAGTAATGGGCAGCAGCATTCCACTCATACCACCTAGCAATATACTGCGATTTATGTGCACGATATATGGCAATAGGCTACATATTACATGGGACCCAACGAAAAGTAGGTGTAAAGTGCCTCCGCCTACCCCTTCGGGGATATAGGCGTGATTTATGTGTATGTGTGTGTGTGTGTGTATGTAAATATTTTTTGACGGCCATCTTGGTCGAATACTCAAGTTGCTGCGTATTGGCCAAGGGGTCCCGGGTTCGCATCCTGGTAGGGGCAAATTTTGTGATGAACACAAATATTTGTTCCCGAGTCATTGTTGTGAAATGTTTATGTAGCATATTTTTAACATTTTTGTACTAATTTATATGATATTAAAAATATGTCCGTCATCTAGTATCCATAACACAAGTGCTTAGGCTAGTTACTTTGGGCCAGATGGTAGTTGTGAGTGTAAACATATAAAAAAAGAAATAAAAATCGCCAACGAAATTAGGTCACGGTCTGTCTACCCTGTGCCTTACAGTCGCACTGTTGACTCGCAACAGTAAAGCGTGAAAATGAGCCAAGGACCGGTGTATAACCTCAAGGCCGCGAGCGTAACTTCAGACGTAATACAAACGAAGGTCGATAGACCATTTTGTCAATGAGATAGAGCGACGATTCGGCTACGCTCGCTCAGACAATATTTCTTTGTTTCACTTCAGGCAAGATTATATCGATGCGAAGCGGTCTTTCCCTTCCTTATCCAATGGATAAGCCAAAAATTACGAGCGTAATTCTCTTATATGTGTGTTCTGTCTGTAGGGCGTAGGATGTTTACATATTTGCTTGGCAATAATTAACCTTGTATACAAACCTACTGAGTAGATTTCTATTATTATGCTGCTCTGAGAGCGAAATAGTTGTGTAGAATGATGACAACATTCTGATCTATACAGTCTAAGGTTTACAGTCATGTTTTACAACAGGTCTTTGCCGTGTGGTGAGGAATATAATTGTCACTACCCTGAATCTCACCCGCGGGTGTCGTATAAGGCGACTAAGGGTTAAGGCAGGTATGAGTAATGGGCAGCAGCGTTCGTCTTCTAAGCAATATGCTACGATTTATATTTTATTATAAATGGCAATAGACTCGCCATCTAGTGCATGGGGCCTTACATAATTGTTCGAGTGTTAATACACCTCTGCCTACCCCTTCTCGGAAAAATAGGCTTGATTTATGTATGTATGTTACAATCGGCCTGTCTGATATTAAACTTCTTCGGGTTTGGTGGTCTGGTTACATTCCATCGTTTAAGTATACACCGAGCAATCTCTCTACGTCGACTTTTACGATATCCCTTGGGTGAGTCGGAAAATCTACGTTATTGTTTCGCTTCCAGGCTAGCGTTGAAGACATAAGAACTGACATCGACGACATTTGTGTTTAATTAATACACTTCTGCCTCCCTTTGGGGCTTATATATTTTATAGAAGTAGAGGATAAGTGGAACATCGACCTTCACCGATCTGATAACTCAATGAGACAATTTTTTAATCAAATATAATTTATAAGCAAATATTATTTTATTTATTAAGCATATTTGGGAAACATACAATATTTATATACGATTACAATTAGAGCTATAAAAAATAGTACATTTATCAATAAAGTTTCCACTAATAAAATTATTATATTATTATGCCTATGATAACTTGCTATCGAAAAGTGTTCATAGCTATTTTTTATTTAATAATTAATTTTTTCATCTCCTTCGCTCTTGTGATAACCGAATCAGTTTTATGTCAATTGATAGTTTTGCGCACACATAATACAACTAGGTAGGCTTGCCTACTTATTTCTGTTCTTAGGCTACTTACTTTGGGCTGAATGATAGGTGTGAGTGTAAAAATATTTATATTTATTTATTTTATATTTATGTGCACAAAGCCTACACATACAATCATGACTCAGGCCTGTTTATGCCCGTAGTCACTTCATGTCTGTAATTCTTTTATTGCCGCACTCAGGGACGTGAATTAACTTTATTGAGTATTTAATGTCAAAAATTTTCATTCAAATCTAGACCACAGACCCGGCTGGACAGCGTTCTGGAAGCCACAGGGCATTTCTGAATTGATTAAATTTCCAATACAAGATAACTTGCAAGTTCCTTGAAAATAGACCAGACTGTTCTATTTTCGTAAATATCAGCAATCCGAAGTGGCGAAGCAGCCATTGAATGAAATAGAACTTCAAATAAGACGCGAAGCGATATTGTGTTATGAATAAACTTGCAGTACCTACTCCCCGTGTTCAGAACAAATATTAAATGGACGCGATCCCTAAGAACTTTATTTGAACAGCCCTTATTAACTTTGATGACGTTGTTACTTCCAACGTGCATTTATAGAGCAAAATAAGCATTTTTAGCTTAAACACTGCGATAAAGCTAAACACGCTTGCTGATACAGATTTCGGTACAATGCCTTATAAACACGTAGTGGGTCACATGTAGGCGTAACAATAAAGCTTCTGTTGAATTTAACGATGTTGTTGTTGAAGTTTAAATTGTTAAAGATGATGTTGAAGTTGTTAAACCACCAATCGCAAAAGGGATGGTGTTATATTACATATTTATTTATTTATTTATTAGGCACACCAACAACATATACATTAAACATTCGCTATAACAGTTTTTCTTATGTAGTAGACCTGATATACATGTCAATTACAGGTGAGCACATCATTCTTTGTTTTGAGCATTTAAGAAATAGTAATAGTAATCTAATTAACAGAGTTTAAGCAACATGAGTTGATTCAGTGAACTGTATAATTTTATTTTTGAACATATTATGGCTGTCGTGGAATATGTCTAAGTCCTGTATTTTGCTTTGAAGAGTGTTGTACTCTGTTAAAATTCTATTCATTGGAGATTGAAGTCCAAGATTTGTTCTGGAAGGAGGTCTTGCAAAGACTTTATTAATTTTATACCTTGGGTGTCTATGAGGTACCGAGAGAGAAATGCGTTATGAAAAATATATTATGAAAAATGTGCGGCCGTGTGGTGACGACAGAGTAGAATACAATTGTCACCACCCCAAATCTCTCCCGTGGGTGTCGTACAAGGCGACTAAGGATAAACCAGTGATGAGGAATGGGCAGCAGCGTTCCTCTTATACCTACCACTTAGCAAAGTACGGCGACTTTTGTGCCCGATAAATGGCAAAAGGCTCGCCACCTATTACATGAGACTTAGCATAATTGGCGAAGCGTGGGTGCTAGTTCACCTCTGCCTACCCCTTCGGGGATATAGGCGTGAATTATATTATATGTATATATGTATGAAATTTTTTATAATTATTACAAAAAAACTGTGGTTAGTTAAAGTTCAAAAAATTATTGTCTTGATGCGGGAAGTGGTATAGGCATCTACCCGGAGGACGCGGCTTCGTTAACCGCACCAAGACTAAAATTTTTCTCAAGAACTGTTTCTAACCAAAATTTTCCTTGCAATAATTTTTCTACATACATAAATCACGCCTATATTCCCGAAGGGGTAGGCAGCGGTGAACTAGAGTGGAAAGATTTAGGGTGGTGACAATTGTATTCTACTCTGTCGTCACCACACGGCAATAATTTTTCTAACGTTTATATAATCGTCAAATAATAATCAAAAACAATATTGTTAACATTACTTCGTGGTTATATAAAAATTTAAGCGTTAAAAATACCTATCTCACTTCTGCCAGTGTCATTTAGTAGATCCAATGGAATTACTGTCCCTATTCTTGTGGGTGAATGGGACAGCTAAGTTAAAGCATTGCATTAGGAGTTGGATACAATGGGTTTCCTATTACGATGTGGGCGCGCGTCTGGGGAAATATTTGGACCTTACAACACACCGTAGCCAATTAACCCTCGAAGTAAAATGTTTTCTCTGGTCTAGCTATTCTTGTCTATGCGTTTCTCAGTAATGGAAAGATGTAATTTATTTAACAAAGTTCGAAATTAAATCACCCAACTCTTCTAAAATTTACTAATTTAACAAGATTTTTGTTACTTAAAGAAGGTTGAAATAAAATAATATCATTATAAACAGTTATTAAAAAATAGTAATATTTTTTATAACACTATTCAATTAATCACGCCTATATCCCAGAAGGGGTAGGCAGAGCTGAACTAGCACCCATGTTTCGCCAATTATGTTAAGTCCCATGTAATAGGTGGCGAGCCCATATCTCGAGTCATAGTTGTTTTTAATTTGTTTATTTAGTATATTTTCAACATTTACATTCAATTATTACGTTTATTTATCCATCATCTCCTTTCTTATTATGCAACATCTAATAATAGATAAAAAAATGGTTTTGAATGATTTTGCATCAAATTAAACCTTTATCTTTGAAATTCCCCAACCTTTTCAGTAAGTACTATTCCATCATATTACAGTGAAAGTTTTCTGGCATATTATTATAAAATCTTTCGTAAAATAGTTATTCATTTAAAACACACATAGAAGAAATATGTACAAAACATTTCTATAGAGCCAAGCAATTACGCGGAGGTTGGATTTCATGAAAAATTCACTCGGCTCACTTAAAAAGAAACAAGTGACGTACACAAAATAAGGAAACTTTCCGAATTAGCTTTAATAGATAATAAGATGCGGCCATATAATATTCTCATAGTGTATTTATACCTTCCTATGCATTACTATTATTTTAACATATTGAATCGTTATTTATTTACATCACAATACATTTATCATTACAACAACCAATACTTTATTCGATAAAGCAGCATACAGATATAAAATAAAAAGTAAAACAAAAAACAAGATCTAAATTCTAAAACTTATAACGTAATTTTTGTGAATTCACTCATAGAACATGAAAATATGTCTAACGTTTCTGTGACCTAATCATAATTATCTTTTTACCTAAAAAAATCTATAATTTATTATTCATCATCGACTTAATATTATTTAAATATTTATCCCCGGAGGGGTGGGCAGAGCTATATAACACCCATATTTCACAAGCTATGTCAGTATCCATATAATAGACAGTGGGCCTATATGATGATCACTTTTGACCCTCAGTTGCCTAGTACTATACCAATGGTAGAGATTCAAGGTGTTGCCACTGTTTTTTCAAAGCACTCCTTTTAAAGTGTCATTTTTTAATTAATTAAAGCGACAATACAGTCATGTTATATTTTCTTGAAATACGGTCTTAGTTTGAGATATATGTTAATTTGTAAAAAAAAGTATTGGTTATAAACACCAATCATGGCGCCTATGATACAATTCTATAGCACCGGCCGCGGTTCGAAGCATAAAATTCTCTATCTGTCATAATATTGACTAAGGTCGTTTATCAATCGGGCTTTCGCAGTCGCATTGTTAGCGATACGCCCATTACTCATTCAAAACAAAAGTGATAGATGCGTAGAGCATGATCATTGTTGTGTGTTTAAAGATACGCTCTTCAAAATCCAATTTTGTTCGGAGGATCAGATAAAAATTATATGCAAATTTTTTGGGAAAAATGAAACCGGCCGTCGCGGTCACAATATTTGCAGACTTTGCACTGCACGTCTGTTTCAACGGACTAATGAAACCGGGTACAATCCCACCATTTTGGATAAGCACATGTTGCGTAGATTATTTCCTATACGCTGTTGTGGGTAGGCGAAAAGGACCCAAAACGGACACGTTGCCTAAAGCGGGTACTCTACATACATACATAAATCACGCCATTATCCCTGAAGGGGTAGGCAGAGGTGAATTAGCACCCACGTTTCGCCACTTATGTTAGGTACCATGTGCGAGCCTATTGCCATTTATCGGGCACAAAGGCGGGTACTCTGATGCACTTACTTTGCATGCAGCCATGAAGACAGATGGGAAATTTCACATGTCCTCTCAAGGAAGCTGTCATTAAAATAGCTTCCTTGAGTAAAAGCACTGCTGCCCATTCCTCCAACCATCCTCATCCATCACACTTCGCCGTCTACAACGGGCGTCTAAAATATGAGGGTCTAAAATAGCCCATGTGAGAAACGATGGGTTAAATACATTATTTCTAAACGCGAAAAATCTATAAACGTTTAGAAAGTATACTTTATGTTTACTGTAAATAGGCTCATTCCCGATGAGGGTCTGAATTAATATCGGTGTATCCGGGGAACCGTATATTTTCCGGGATTGAAAGTAATTTCTTTTTCTGGACTACAAAACATAAATGTACTTTATGGATATCGATTTTAGCGCATTCGAGAACCTTCTTAGTAAATAATATTTATAAAATATGCTTATTTATCCCCGAAGAGGTAGATAGAGGTGAATTGACCCCCACGTTTATTATCTATATTAGGTCGCATATAATAGGCAGCGAGCCTATTGTCATCTATCGGGCCAGTAGGTAAATCGGTATAAAAGGAACACTGCTACCTATTGCTTATCGCTGTCTTTACCTTGAGTGGCCTTATACGACAACACCCGCGAGCGTAATTGGTGGTGACAATAAAATTTTATTCTGCTATACCGTCACCACACTAAATAAATAATTTCTCCAACAAATAACGCTGAATACCTACTCAAATTTAAACATTTTTACGAAACGGCACGACATAATGAATGCCTTTGAAGAGAACCAACAGAAGACTATTAAAAATAAATCGAGAGTAACTGCCAGCTAGCAGAGGCACAAAACGTCCCTTACTGACATTAAATAGGGTTCTATGAAACCCCGTGCATAGGATAAAGTTACAAAATGTTTTGTTGAACAAACCCTTTCCGTGAAATGGCGTGAGTGTAACTTCTGTATATGTGTTTTGTTTAAATAAAGTTGATAATATGGGGACTGACACGTCTCCAGCTAATAATCGTGGTATTAAAATGGTTGCGGGGTGGTGGTAAATTAATAAATTGTTAATAATAAATATACCAGACTCGATAGCGATACAGAAACCTTTAACTGCGCATCAACTTTTTAAAACATACAGAAACCTGACTGGATAATGAAATGTACTCAAATGTATTATTAAATATTATGACGAAAACATGATGTTAAGAGGTCGTTAAGCATGTTTTCGTCTATTTTTTTTGGCAATATGGTACATAGTGATGTAATGTAAGAAAGTCTTAAAACAAAACCCTACTTTATCTCAAATGCAAAGCAAGGTAAAGCCGGGTATATTGACTCGGAGGATTTAGTTGCAAGTATATTGTCAGAAATGTTGCACGCTTATTACAATGCGTCATATGCATACAAAGTAGTGTAAAACCTTATTTGGCGCAAGAAGTTTCCCACTTTAACGTTTTCAACTGAGAGCAACATTGTAGTAGCTTTGAATAAGAAAAAAAAAAACGTTTAAACCATTATATTATGAGAATGCAGATTCAGATTTAGGTGATGAGCGTCATACAACTTAAATAACTATCATCGTCTCAGTTCATTTCTTTCATTCATATCGGTCGTCGAACGTCATGAAGACGTCCACAGACCACTCCCTTTTATTTTTTATCATTCATCACACCGGAAAGGTGCTAGTGATGAATGAATGTATAGAAAAGCGATGGAAAGGACTATGTTGAGACACCGACGAGCAGATAGAGAGATTGGGATAACAAGATTCCAATACATACAGGTTTATGTTTTGACTTAGTTTTTACAGCCGGCCTCTAATCCTCTATCAGTATGATGTGGTTTGCCTTCCACCATTTAGGTGCCCTGGGAAGATTATTAGTCTATACCGGGCAATCTTCCTTACTCGACTTTTATGACAGCTCTGGCACATTCTATGTAATTTTTACGCTCCCAGGTTATAATTCATACAAAATGATCCAAAAACCTTCAAATGTTCATATGATAATTTATAATTTCGAATTTGTTATAAACGCTTTTATATGGAACCTTATTTGATACTAAGACAGTGTTTTGTATTTTATTGGAATATAGAATACGTAGCTTGACATGTTTTGTCTAAACACACTTCATCTTGTTCTTTCGATAAAATTATACGTCTTTACTTTTACTTACATATTTCTACTTATTTCTATTACCATCTTAACCACGCAATACATAACGAACAACAACAGAATTCAAATGCATTCCAATTAAAATTAAAAAGTTCTTTGACTTACCGCTCGAACCAGAAGCATTCTAGTAACGCAATTAAACGACGCGAGACATTAGCAGTGCTAATATGACATGTGCATTGGAATCGACTGATCCCGATTTAGTCTAGCGCCTGATCTGAATACTTATGATAGTGTTGATGGTTTCAACCATTATGAATGACTTTTGTAGTGTTGCCAAACGTGACAATGCTAATAGGAAGAGTAGTCGACATAAAGTTGCTTAGCTTTACGATCGGGGTAGTAAGCCTAGCACGCAAAAACATAATTCACTCTTATTTATACCGACATGGTGAGACAGAAATTTATTAAAACCTTTTTAATTTATACTTTAAGTCTTATGTAATAGGAAGCCATCTTGTTAATATCTACCGGACCCGTTAATGACAGGATTCCAAGGTGATACAGGAATACAAGGTGTATACAAGAAACGTGTTACCAATTAATCATCATAATTATTTGAAATTCTTAGTCACCATCTACGAGTAGTAACTAGTTCTCGTAGATAGTTCAGGCAGTCGCTAATTTAACTATAATTTAATGTATTTGTTAATGTTAATTTAATGTATAGAGGTTTCTATACATACAAATTAAGAAAAGCTATAAAGGCCTTGTTGGCAAAGTATATTATACTGAAGGCACCTGAAAATGTATTTTGCCAAATTGTCTAGACTCTGATTGATCTTCGTACCTCGTAACATAAGTTTGACTGCATAAACGCGTAGTAGGTATTACAAAGTACTAAACTGATAATTTACTTGTAACGCCAGGCACAGCCTCCGTAAATATTAACTGATCAATAAATAGCATTCGACTAAAGTAACGATTTACCCCAAGGCCATCGTAACTCATAACTACGCAGCTGTACTCCGCAGAAATCTCGGAAATCCTTTAAACTGATTGAGAACCGGCCTGCATTGCACCAACCGGGACAAATAACAGAATGTTTCCTTTGAAGCATGATAATTATACAAACTCTCTCAAGACTATTAAGAGGATCGAGAACAGATTATCAATCTGTTTATGTTAGAAAATCTGAGTATAACTCAGATAGCCATTTTATACATTATTAGATTGCATATGGATTGCCAATTCGGTATTATATGATCTGGTTGGTCCTTAACTTAGGAATCAAATTAAGTAGGTTAGCCATTCTATAGTGAACATTCCACTTCTGTTGGAAAGTGTATCATTTAAAAGAAATATACACATAAACCACGCCTATTTGTCCCCGAAGGGTGAAATGTTTGTGTTAATTCAAACACAAACATTTCGAAAATCATGTCAAGTCTGATGAACCTATTGCCATTTATCTGGCACGTATATGTTGAAGTATATGGGTGTATAAGAGAAACGCTGCTGCTCATTACTCATCACTGTCTTAACCCTTAGTCGCCTTGTTGGGAGAGATCACACCTTTTAGGAAAGATCAGGGGTGGTGAAAATTTATGTATGTAACCTTTTAATTATCAAAAAGTAAGTGGAAAAACAAAGTAACAACAACTGTTAGGTCTAATGAACTCCCAATTTTGATATCTAGGGGTATTATACTAAGACAAGACATTCAATGGACTCATCTGGCGAATGCTCGATCCAAAGTTTTGATGAGGGGTAGCCTATTATAAGCAATATAAGGAACTTAAGGGCACAGAGTAAGTTATATATCAAAAAACAATTAAATTAGAATAATATGAATAATACCTGCATTTGGATAAATACAAAACCGATTGACCAATATAAAAAAGGTTGTTGTTTGGCTTCGAGAGCCCAAAGGAAATTCGATATAATCGAAAACGCCAGTAGTTCCAAAAGTTCACATAAGCTGGTTTGACTACTTAAATAGTTCCGACCCAAATACTTGACCAAAGGATGCCGATATGAACCCTTTTGCCCGTCGGAGCGCAGGTAAGCCGCATATCCGATCGACATCTTAACTAGTTCCATAGGTATCGCTGACTATTACCACCTGATATTAAACCGCAAGGTTTCCTTCGAAGAAAGTCAGAGAAAAATTGCAAAAGCAAGTTGTACATTATTTAGTATTACAAACTTTGAAACTGCATGCCACAGTCAGTTTTCACAAAGAAGAAGCTTTTTAAATGGATAAGCGTCAAAACAGCAAAGATATATGTTAGATAGAATAATTGAGTATGAATTAATAAATTACATTCTTATCGATTGTTATATTTGACATTAATTACATGTAAAATTTTATGATGATATTTTCTTTCAATTTCTCATCATAATTATTGATTATGTCATAACATTCGTAAAAAAGTATAATTAAACCTATGATCTTGAAATCTAAGCTACTGGTAAGCTAGAATATGGATTTATGAAAAAAACCACTAAATCCCATATTACCCTCCTAAAAATAATACCGCCAGCAGAAATAATGAAAACTTCAACAATCCCTCTTTAAATCCGCCACCATTCCCAATATAGCAAACACGTAAGCCAAGCACTTCAGAATATCGACAAATAGACCAATAAAAGTTGCATTGCGTTTCAAAATAGCTTTTTAACACCCACTATTAGCGGTTGAGTTCTAAACGGTAACGGCTTGTGACGGATTACAGTAAATGTAATCTCATGTTGGCAATATTTACGTATTTGATTTGAGACTGCGAACCGAATAACCTTATAGACAAATCACATGGGCGTAATATTTATTTAACTGTGTAATAGGTATAAGCTTTGTGGTTACCACTATGGATCTAAGGGAACTTTGGTGGAAATTCGGGAAACTTTCAAACGATTGTGGTGCCAGAGATGCTTGATCAAAACTTAATCACCTCTAGTTCCTTTACACAATACTAATACTGAGCATTTAATCCCCTTCCTTGTGAATATTTAAGAACAGTTTTGATTATATCTTAACCTAATCATTTGAATAAGTATCACAAACAGCATGCAGTTATCAAAATAAGTTACCATGCATCTGTCTATTGCGTAATTTTAACAAATAAATAATGGGTTCTTCCTGCGATTGGTCTAACTAAAACCAATGTTTATAAAAATCAGTCAAATAGGAAATGCCTGCATGTGCCCCAGCATTGAGGGCATCTAAAGCCTGGTGATGAATCTGTATCATAATTATTTTTTAGAAGATATACTTCCGCACTCAGAGACGTCAATTACCTTTAATGAGTATTTAATGTCAAAAAAATTCATTTGAATTTACACCATAGACCCGGCAAGAATAGCGAATAGACATTAAGTACTCGTTATCGTTATTTGACGTCTCTGAGTGCGGCAGTAAGACCTTTGCGTGTCTCAGATACGTTTGACATCCATTGCCTTGGTCGAATGCTCAGATTGCTGGGTATTGGCCAAGAGGTCCCGGGTTCGAATCATGGTAGGGGCAGACTTTGTGATGACCACAAATGTTTGTATCCGAGTCATGGTTGTGTATATGTTTATGTAGTATATTTTCAACATTTATATACATAATTTATATTAAAAATTACGTTCGTCATCTAGTATCCATAACACAAGTGCTTAGGCTACTTACTTTGGGCTAGATGATAGGTGTGATTATAAAACATATTTATTTATTTTTTTGAATCATTTTGGATTCTTGCGGTGGGTTAGGAAAAGTTTTCCCCAGCTAATGGTGTAATAATTAGACCAATTTGCGAATGATACTAATGAACATTTTCATTAAAATTTAAATAGGTTATCATAAATTGTGTGGAATCTAAATAAGTCTGACAGTTTTAAATGCATTCGTATGTAGTCATCAATGACAGAGTTGGAACTCGCTTCTTTACTTTATTAGTCAAAATTAGCTCAGAATCAGTCGCAGTAAACATACATAAATCACGCCTATATCCCTGAAGGGGTAGGCAGAGGTGAACTAGCACCCACGTTTCGCCAATTATGTTAGGTCCTAT
This sequence comes from Cataclysta lemnata, assembly GCA_963931975.1. NCBI lineage: Eukaryota > Metazoa > Arthropoda > Insecta > Lepidoptera > Crambidae > Cataclysta > Cataclysta lemnata. The sequence continues at coordinate 7,623,297 of OZ008353.1, read as the reverse complement.
ATAATAGGTGGCGAGCCTATTGCTATTTATCAGGCACAAAAGTCGCAGTACATTGCTATTGCTAGGTGGTATAAGGGGAACGCTGCTGCCCATTCCTCATAATTGATTTATCCTTAGTCGCCTTGTACGACACCCACGGGAGAGATTTGGGGTGGTGACAATTGCATTCTACTCTGCCGTCACCACACGGCATTAATGTATTAAATATCCGATTTTAATTTTAACATTATATAAATGTTAGAAAAATTAGTACAAAGATTTTGGTGGTTAGAAAAAGAATTTCGAAAAATTATGATCTTGAGGCGGGAATCGAACCCGCGACCGCTGCTATACGGGCAGGTATAGCAGCGGACCTGACCCCACCGCCACCCAAGATACTAATTAACTTGCCGAAATTTTCTAACATTTATATAATGTTAAAATTAAAATCGAATAGTTTAAAAAGCAAACCCAAGCTTAACCGAACGCACGGTATTTGTAAAAATATCTGCTTTGGAATGTTTGAAATTTATTTCTACATTGCGAGGGTACCCGTTGGCTTACAACGTGAAGTGTAAAGGTTAGAAGAATTTCGGCAAGTTAATTGGTGTCTAGGGTGGCCGAGCGGTCAGGCACCTGCCCGGATAGCAGCGGACGCGGGTTCGATTCCCGCCTCAAGATCATAATTTTTCGAAATTCTTTTTCTAACCACCAAAATCTTTGTATTAAATATCCCTTAAATTAATGAGAGAGAAAATATTTACGAACGAATCATTATTCATCAAGTTAACATTAAATTATTTTACGACTTCAAACATAAATCATTGTACAACGGACCGTAGATCATTAATTATTTTAGAAACAAACGTAATAAAGGTTTTGTTGTGATAGTTATGATATTGTTACCGACCTAAATGCTTTACCAAATATTGTAGCTTTTTGTATACACATTCTAAATTGAGTCGTGAACAAGAAAAACGTGTGCACATAGTCGTAAGTGGTAAACAACATCTCACTATAGTATGTAAATGTACAAGCGAAAATCCAGGTAGAATATTTTCCTAGGGAAGAGTAACAGTAAACATTTTTCAAAATAAATTACATTCTATTCCTACCTATGTGTCGGCGTACAATTTTATGGTTAACCTCCATGTGACCCTTCGAGGCACTTCTTTCGTAAACAAATGACGGTGGCATTCGAAGGCAATCCACGTAAGTTTAAGCTTATCTAAAACACTTAGCTTGGACGACTTTTTTAATTTTCAGCCTTTCTTGTAAATGGAAATGTGTTTGTGTAAAAGCGTTCTCTTTACAGCTTCACACATTTTCCCAATGAATATAGAACAAAATGTCATTTTACCAAAACAGCAATGATCTACGAAATTGAGGTCACCCAAAGAACAAAGGAAAGGGCTATACTAGGCATTTTTGGTAGGCCTCAAGTTTGACCGAGGATCTTGGTAGATCGTCGGTAAATAGTGTCGGTTGATCGTGTCGGTAGATCGTGTCGGAAGATCATGTTGGCAGATCGTCAGTAGCTCATCGGTGAATCGACGGTATATCGTCGGTCGATCGTCGGTAGATCGTCTGTCGATCGTTGGTAGATCGTTGCGAGCTCTTTGTAGGTCGTGTTCGTAGATCACCGGTAGGTATATCGACATTCGTTGTGAGAGGTCTTATTATTTTCTTATGTGGGACGTTTTAAGGTTTTAAGTTTTACGGGAGTGTTGTATACACCTTAAAAAATATGAATATTATTTCCATAATAGTATTATTATATTTTTTTATTTTTATTTATTTTATTTTTATATTATTCTATAATTATCATAATAAGTAATAGCGAGTCTTAATAACCAGTAATTTTGTGAGTGCAATAAATATTTAATACACACAAAGTTTCGTAACAAAATTTTCTGGGCGCACCTCAAACATCAGAACAACCGCTACCTATTTTAACAAAATCAAAACGATACGCGCCCATTTAACTTAATTGGGCCCCTGCCTATTTGTTCGGTTTCTAGTCCATGGCAATAGTATTGAGTTACGGTGTTCGTAGTCGGTAAACAAAATCCAAGCGGCACAGATAACCGCTTGCCAGTCAAATATTTACTCGTACCGGAATCGAATACACTAGCCGATCGATGGAACTTTAATCGAGCACTCTGAAGCCCCTCGGCTTTTCCAGATGTTCAATTCTCCTTCTTGATTGCAATCGGTGAACACGTGAGCTTGACTGTTAATCGCGGTTCCAATAACCTAAAGGTACTGACAGACATGCTTATATTTAGCATGCTTGAAACTAGCATGCTCTGCATCTGCTAACACTGTCTATCAATAAGGATGCGAGCTCGAAGCACTCCCGCGCATCAGGTAACATGCTCGAAAATAAACGAAAAATAACGTTCGACTGTTGATTTTTGAGCATGCTCGAAATAAGCATGCTCAACACTAAGCAACGCCTAGACACACATGCTACCAAGTGACAATTGCTGATTAATTTAAGATGTATGTATTTCGTGTTAGTATTTAACATGTCTGTCAGTACCTTATTGCAATTTCAACGGTACCGGGAAATCGCTTGACTTGAAGGGTAATTTCTCTGTAGTATCGTGTTCTTGTTGATAGCGATAGCCATCCAGTTCCTCTAGATAAGTGGTCAATCTATTCAAACGAATTTTAATACAAATCCATGACTCTGGCGTATTGCACATTAAAAAACATAGCTACTGTTGTGTAAAAAATTTAAGAGAACGACGTTGTCACATTTGTATTCTTCCTATATTTTAGGGAAGACAAAGGGTCTAGCCCATACAGCCAAGTCTTTGGTGTATATTTTATCTGTAGGCTTATGAATTAATGAGTGTCTATTCGTTCGAATCAATCTTTGGTTACTTGTCATCAGTTTTCTATAGATTAATTCATCACAGTATGATGGATGATATTCATCAAAAGTGTATTTTTGTAAATGCTATTTTCGTTTATGCGAATTTAAATCGTATGTCCAAAAGTAGCCAAGCACAATAATTGCAAAGTTGACGCTAAATCTGTGGTGAAATTTAGACATATGTGTTAAGGACGGCACTCTACGCTAGTCAAAATGTTTATATTATTATTTGAGTACCGTAGTGGCGTAGCGTCAAAATGCTACGACATATTATGTCGTAGCATACGTACGCTACGACATATTATATTGTAGCATTCGTACGCTACGCCACCACCAGCAAGTGAACGTTATATTTAGAAGAGTTACAATGTCCTCCTCGATTAACCTCTAAGTATGCGTTAGGTCTCATCCTAGTTTGTTCCACGCCAGAGCGGAATGAAAATTCCTCTTTGAAATTTTCATGATTCAAGCAATGCATGACTCTTATTTGCAATTTACTTTTCCTTCGAAAATCTGGACTTTTGTTTTTTTGGAGTTCCGGCTGAAAGAATTTGGTTGAAGTAATATGACATATATTTAAGCTTACTTACTTTTTTTTTAAAAGAGGAGTTCGAGGACTTTACTCAATAGTAGACCAAGCGCCCTAGCTTGGTCTACTATTGAGTAAAGTAAGCAATGTTATCTAAGGCCGGTTATTGGATCGGAGAGTAAATTTTTACTATCTCGAGTTCCTCCATGCTTCAGATCACTTTAAGTCGTTGCTCCCGGCTGCATGTGTTTTAGTTACAACCTACCAAGCCACACTGGGCTACGTGGTGGGTCATGGCCCATTCTCACTATAATTTTCCATCCATAGGAAAGGCATGTGCCCCAGCAGTGAGGCCATTAAAGGACTACAACATTTTCATTCAATATCTGTTCTCGTAAAATATTTGTTTACACTCTCTTCACACAACTTTGATATCAATATTGAAACATTTCTGACACATATTTATTACAAAGTATCTAAAAATTTTTGAGAAGAATATTAATATGAATTATGTTTGAAGTCGTAACGAGATTTCGGTGTTTCATTCAATAAATTTCGAATGAGACATTTTTTGGCAGGGAAAATCGTCTTGGAATTGTGTCATGTCGTGAACATTTCTTTATCACTGGTTGCCATGGCGACTGTGTGTCAGTCTTGTAATATTAACGAAACAGTACCCAAGAGTATTATGATCATTGCAAACCCAGATACAGGGAACTTTTTTTCCTTTTTATCTCCTGGGAAACCTGAATAAGGACACTAATGGCGGACTTTTTTTTTATGTAAATATTATTTTGTTGCGTGACCAACATAAAGCTTATGGATTAATTTTTTGGTTCAAAAATTTAAAGAAGTGATATGTATGGCAAACATTACTATTTTAACTCACAATATGGTTTAGAAATCGGCACGTATCACGTCTACATAATAATATACATTGTACATCTCTAACGTATGGAGTTGGTATCACTTGAAACTTTCAAATTCAAAGATGTTATGATAGGAAGTTTATGACAACAATACTGTCCTAAAAGTAATTAACCAAAGGAAGACGCAACTTGGGTATTTGTTCGATAACATAATATTATTATTCTAAAGTAAACCTTACGAGTGTGTTTGTGTTTATAATTTCAAACGTTATTGGTTTCGGTTATACGATCAATAACACTATGGGAATTAAGAATTGTTTATCTTTGAATAATTGTCGTTTTGGGAAAGAAAAAGTGTTATAGAAAATAGAAGCTATGTCCTTATGCTGGATATAATTTATCAAAATTCTCTCAGCGCATTTTCTGTGAATTTTTTTTTCTTATCAAATACATTCATACTTGGATTTGAAACCAGCTGATTTCAAACCAGAGTTGATTTCTTGCAATGGTTAATCTCGTTGACTTTGGGCAGAAAAAAAAAAAAAAAAAAATATAGGTAGTAAAGTTTTAAAAATTAACCTGTTTTGCAGTATATCCGTTATGTGCTCACTTGGCCTTCTTTAACAAGATTCGCTTAAGACTTTTCCTGAAAAAAAAATAAATCTTCCTACGGTGATCTAAAATTCTGTAGGTTTCGGCTAGTTTTATATGTATAGCCAAGCGATAGACTGACGCCAACCCTTCTAGATAATGCTTTTGTGACTATCTTAATAGCCACTGCACGTTAGACCGGCAAAGATATGCAGAGTCTCAGTCTCTCTTTGCTACAAAAGTGTTGCAAAATTTCGATGAAACAAAAAACTTTTAAATATATTTTGCAAGGAAGGAAACTTTATACGACTCAAATCACACACTTGGATGGTAAATCGGTATCACTGTTTATTTTCCTTTTAATTTCTTAGCGATAACTCTTTTGAGTTAGATCACTTTTCTTCTGAAGGTGCGAGAATAAGATATTGGTGAATATTAAATTGTTGTCACTACACAGAGGTCTGTAAAATAAATCTCTCTGAATACATACAGAGCAAACAAAATTACACGACCCAAATACTACACACGCCTACTCCTCGTCACATTTTCTTCTTAGATTTATTGTACCACACTATTGTATAAGTGCTCACAAAGAGACAGATTGTAAATAATCTTCTTAAACACAAAAGAAATCCAACTCAAACTTGCATTCCTGCAAAATTGAGTCTTACGTACGTAAATTTAGAACAGACAATGTTTCCAAGTATTTTTCGAGTTGCGCCTTTTTCGTGTTAAATAAGCGAGATTTATAAGGCAGCTTAATTTAATTAACCCGTCTGTCTGTGGTTGTCACACGCAGGAGGGGTGATTGTGAAACAATTTAATGTACACAAAAGCTGTTTTTATCTTGACTCACATTGAGTTTAGTAGAAGCATAAAGCCTCTCACAGACAGACGCGGTCAGCGCTGGCAGCAGAGGTGGCGGGCAGTTGTAACGTTGGTACAACTTAAGGACATTATTCAAACCAGCGCGGTCAATGATTGTTAGGGTTCGCCACCGCCACCGTCCCGCCACTGCTGTTTGTGTGAGGCATAAAGCCTTATGTTACCTACGTTACAACTGCCCGCCACCGCTACCGCCACCGCTGACCGCGTCTGTCTGTGAGAGACTTAAACAAGTTTTGGTAGGGGGGCGGGGGGTTCTGTGTTATGCAACATCGAATTTCTCGACATTTTGAGTGCGCACAGTAGTAGTTATTATATCTAATAAAGTATTTCCTCACACTTGATACGGATCGTAAAGAGAACATGCCGCAATAAATACTCTCACTGTCCAAGACAAAGGGCCATAAATACATTTATGGCAAGGACAAATGGCCGCGAGTTATAACGAAGAGGAACTTCTTCTAACTGCTTTTTACGTTTGCAGACATTAACCTCCTGCAGAATATTATAACCTATCAAGAAACCGTTTCGTAAGGATTGATTGGTGACGTGTTAGAATGATTATAATCAGCAAATTTACGTCAACAATGTATGATTGATATGCTGCCGTCCTGTAACTAGTTAAGCCCAAAAAGTAAATTTTGAGAAAATGACAAAAAAGTGCGAATCATTGCAACCAAATAACGTGCTTATGATAAATTGAGACTACTATGAGCAAATGCGACATTTTAACGCAAATACCTCTTTATGTTGGTTTCTGAGAAAGCATTTTTAGGTATATTAAGGGAAATATATCTAAAAAGCTTTCTGTATGGTTCTCGCTGTCGCTTATAGTAGGAACTTACAAGAGTTTCGACCGACAGGGCTGAGTGAGATCAGTTAACAAAGTGTTTATTCTGAAGGATAACCTTTTTAAAATAAAATTATTTTAGGTATAAATTTTAGGCGATCATTGTGGTGTTGTAATTGTTTAACAGAGTAGAAAATCTAATTCGGCCATATCCTAGATATTCCTAGATATAAAGAGCTCAAAGTTTATTTGTTTAAGATGCGAGGGTCTGAGGGACAAAATATGTCTGTCTTAATTAGTTTTTAATTAAGTCTTATTTCTGTAAACGACACTCACTGCCGCACTCAGAGACGTCAAATTAATGAGTCCCTATAATGTCAAAAAATTTCATTTAAATTTAGACCAAAGACCTGACAAGAATAGAGACTAGTTTTGAATTGTAATTTTTTACATTCAGTACTCATTATCGTAAATTGACGTCTCTAAGTGCGGCAGTCACTGTTCGGCTTGCAGAAAATAGGACTTGAAAATATTTTAGTATGATGACAAACAATAAAGTCCCTATGACTAGGCTTTAGGCTAGTACCATTTGCTTGCCACTACACTAGAGCCACCAGCGTTGTGGCTAGCACGACTGTTTAGGAGCACATTTGGTCGAAAGCGAACTGTTGCCGTACCATGAAGTATTAGTGCGATCCAAACGCGGGTCACAAAACGGGACGCCGCTCTACTCGGCTTATAGCGTTGTCTCACTTTACATACATACATACACAATTCACGCCGCGCTTCGTCAATTATGCTAGGCACAAAATTAGCAGTACTTTGCTAAGTGGTAGGTATAAGAGGAACGTTGCTGCCCATTCCTCATGACTGATTTATCCTTAGTCGCCTTGTACGACACCCACGGGATAGATTTGGGGTGGTAACAATTGTATTCTACTCTGCCGTCACCACACGGCTGACGTCACTTTATTAATGGGAATTGAGGCGTTTAGAGTTGGTGGTAAGGCCTCTGATCGTTTACTGGCAAATAGCCCAAAGCGCGGTAAGCGAACTCACCGCTCACTGGCTACACGCTCGTTACCGATTGCTGTAGGCTATATTCCGTCTTCCACAGAATACGAATTCAATCCTCAAAAGTTTTGACGTTCTTTTGTGATTTTTGGGTACGGTACTGTTGTTCTAGCTGTAAAACTTAATCAATGAAATGTATTTGAAATTAAAAAGCTAAAACCTTGAGTATGGGTTGAAAATGTTGTAATCCCAAATATTCTCTCCATGACATAGTCCGTGCCATCACTTTTCTTATTATTAGCACAATTTCCGGTGTGATAGGAGATAAGAATCAAATGCCATCTATTCCGGATGGCTTAGTTACTAGTAATAGAAAGAATGATGGGTCACAAAAGTATTATTACTTTTTCTATTCGAAAAATTGTTGTACATATAGGATCCCGAATACGCTGAGAATCAATTCCACTCTCCTTTTGATAGGAGGTCACAAAAATATCTATATACTCACTATTTCCAGTAAATTGCAAGTGTACGCTACATAACGATGAAGACACTATATATTATTATGTATATTATGAGTATGACACTACATAGTTACTTTTTTTATTTCTTTTATGTTTTTGTCGGGGGCAAATAGCAAAAACAAATAAACTGTAGTCTCCGCATGCTGCAAAATGTTTCGTCTATCAGGCAACTCTAAAATGTAAACGGAAAATATCGCCATTACGTACCTACCCCGCCGTAACTCTTTCGTTCAAGTTCCAATAAAAAATGCACCATAAACACAGGAAGCCAGAGTTCAAAATCCTTTAACACGTGCCCAATCTTCAATAAATCATTAGGTATAAACGTATCTACACGTGAATATGGACGTAAGAGAAATCTGTACCCCTATTGTGCTTGCTTGGCTAACTGCCAAGGGTGCACTATAGTAACCTTACACAGGTTTAATCGTAAAAATACGATTAATAATAACATTTTTTTTTTCATAAATATGCTAGTGTTACGAGCTAGTTTCGGGGATAGGACATTAAACTTGCTGATTAGACAAAAATAGATATGGTATAACATAAATAAACACTGACTAAAACACTTATGCTCGCTTTCACCAACCACCACCAAAACTTTAAAAAGTCCCCAAAGACGTTGTATTTTCTATATAAATAAAATTTAAATAAACTCATCACTCTGTATTAAGGTATGAGGGGAAAGGGGCTCAATGTGGGTCTATCTAAACGGGCATTTTATTTTATTTAAATAATTTAAAGACTTGATATATTCTCTTAAGCAATATAAATCGCTCCCGTGATCGACCTGGTGCAAATTTCATTTCACATAAATGCCGTTGGGTGTATAAAATTGATTTTACACAGGAGGGCAGTTAGACAGTATGTCCGCTATGAGCTACCTTACCCCACGTAAGCAAATACAAATTAATTTATACACGTTTATTTGAAAATTTTGGTGTTTTATTTGAACCGAGGGACCTTCAAAGTTACAATCAGGAATCAGTCACACTTGGACTCCTTACGTGACAAATCAGTGGTCACCTCACTTAAGCTTGCACCAATTTACTCTGAATAGATTTCTAACTGCCGCACTCAGAGACGTCAAAAAACTATAATAAGTACTTAATGTCAAAAAATGACAATTCAAAACTAGTCGCTATTCTTGCCGGGTCGGGTACTCATTAAATTTATTTGTCGTCTCTGAGTGCGGCAGTAAGAGCTTTGCCAGGAGACTGATTCGTAACACTAGTTTTCTTTTCATGAATAGAAGTTTCGAAAACCAATTATTTGTCATCGCGTCTAAGTATACTGATATAATACTGCTGAAGTTTAACATGTTGACTTTGGAAGAACTGCTGATGCTACCGTCAGGGTGTAAAATTATTATGTGATTTACTTAATAAAGAATATTCGGTTACAAAAGTTCCGGAGTAATGGATGCGACGTTATATGATGATCAAAATATGTTTACACAGTTTTTTCAAACGGTAATTATATAATACTGAAAGTAATCTCCTAATTAAACATCGCTAATGCATATTTGCCTTACAAACAGACGCGTCGTAATTATATTTTTGTATCAACTTTGTCGGATTTCAGTCAATATATTTTTTTATATTTTCTTAAATCAGGTTTTTTAACGTAAATGTGAAGACAAGTTGTATATAGATATCATTTTGATTAAACATATTTAAAAAAAATTAAAACTTTCTATTAATTAACTTCGTATTATACCCAATATAGTTAGTGGAAGTATAAATTGGAATACGTATTTCTAATTTAATTCTTACCTATTTTTTAATTGGATAAAATGTTATTCGTATTAATCCAATCGCCAATGATAGAGCAAAATTTTTTATATTAGCTTATTGGCTGATTCTCTTTTTATTTGATTCTATTAAAACGTTTGTAGTATATAACTTTCTCGGTTAATACCTACTGTTTCCACACAGTCGATTGAATTTCGATTGGTGCTAAATATTTTTCTCTCACAAATTCTGATAATGCACAATTGTTGTCGAATTTCAAATCACTCTTTGCGTCTGAACTATCTGTGCTAGTTTTAAGAATTATATTTTTATTTCTAGGGGTATCTGCAAACACATTCTCAATATATAAAGCATGGCCTTTAGTATTTTTGCGTTCTGCTTGTAGTGAATCGGAACTTTGCCAATAGTGTTTATATTTGAAGTTCTATTTGAACTGTCTGCAAAACATGATATTAAACATCACTATGCGGTCCTTAGATTTCATTTCTCACTGGATTTTGGTATTGTCTTTCACTCTAGTGCTTCAAATAGAATTTGTTCGTTTTATACTCACTGACTGTTCTTTGTTCGCTGATTATGATATTTTGAAGCGAACATTCAATGTGGATCGCAATAACCTTGTACAAAGTATCTTTAAATTCTGTTTTAGGCCTGTACAACTCGGGATCAGGTGTCACAGGTAAATTAGTCAAATTACTCGCTTATTTTTGTATCTTTTCAATTGGTTGTGTAATGATTTGTTTACGTATTGAGACTGTCTACAAGTGTTAATTTGGCTGAAAATGTAACTCGAAGAAATGGTTGCAATCTCAATTCTATGCTTTAGGCATATTGCTATTTTCTTTTTCTCCAAATTCTTATTCATATTGTATTAAAATGGCCAGTAGCTGTTTAATTATATTATAAAATACATAATGTTAAATTATTCTATGTCGTTAACTATTTGATTCGAACTACGTGACTGTCAATGTAAAATAGAACAAGTGTCGGAATACAAATTGTGTTCTTTACACTTGTTGGGTTTCTTTTATGTCATGTTGTACTCAATATCTAACAAACTAAAAGGATTACAAAATAATACTCTTTGTTATTAAGAAGGTGAAAAAAAGATTGAGTTAGAATTATCATACGTTTTTAACTAATATAATAATTTACATTATATTTTTGGCAAGCAATTTATATTCATGTTTACAAAAACTCTAGTTACGACCAGAGTCAGAAAAATATCCCAAAATAAATGTAGTGGTAGTATTTTCTATGAATACAAACAAACTCCGAAGTTGCTCTGGAAATTGAAAACAAACCAATACTCCGTCTGATATAGGCCAGCGCAGCTATCAGAATGATTACCATAATGACTGTCCATTAAATAATTTCTATGACTGACCAAGAAAGTAGTTTTAAAAAGTCATGGACACTAATAATGGTTCTGTATCGACAATATCCGATAACTGTACATATTGTGTTCATCAAGGAATCAATTGTTGGATCAACATTTTCAGAATAGGGTTTTTTAATTATCGCCTTTCATTGCCGCGCTTATAAGCTCATAAGTGTCAGAATAGCATCTCCCGGGTTATCACTCTTGATGCAACTCTAGATGGCGATACTAATATGTAGGTACTGGGTTTCACCTTCTCAGACGACAGCGAATATGTAACCCAGAAATGTTTCTTGCGGAATCCATATTGGCACGGAGACTAGCCACCACTGCTCTGAGCATACATTACGATTAGGTAACCGCGTGTAAGCTAAAACATAGTCCGGGTTTGTTCCTTAAAATTTATGAGTGAACTAGTTTTTTTTTATGGGATTTAGATGTTGGTCGAAGACTCATCAAAATGAACAATGTTGATGATTCTTCGCGATCTTCCTAATTGTCAAAAACCACAGAAATTGTACACTTAAATAGGCAAGATATTTACAGTGGCCATGTCCTAATAAATAAATAATAGGTACACTATGCAAACTGACAATGATCGTTTAACTCTGCCCATTGATCTTGCTGATTCGTGGCATGGTGTGACCAATGACGGCTGGACTAACACCATTGGGATCGGCCTGCGTAGAAATAAGTAAGAAGGAATGACATTCATTGACCCATATTGTTCTTATATAATAAAATTTACATTTGATATAAAATAACTTATACGGATTTAACACCTAATTATACGCGAGTCTTATCCGTAAAAGATGTTTTATTTCAAATTCCTTGGCAATTTTTTTATATCAATTTCAAATTTAAAAGACAACTTTAAAACATTATGGGTAATGTGTCATGTGAGGCGAAAGTTATAATACACATATCCACCACAACCACTCTGACCACGACATGTCAAAAAGATCTTGTCTTGTTTTAGAGTACGTTAGGGATTCAAATAGAAATACAGGAATATACTATTAAACTATATTTAAGAGATTTTATTTTATACTTATTTATTTCCAAAAATACTTCTTCGCTTACAGAGAAACATCCAACACGCCCATAAGGTACATTTTAAATAAAAAATAATAAACCATAAGCAAAATTAACTATACATGCTTAATTAAATCACAACACAACAAGATATATTATCTAGCATTAATAAGTCAAACAGATATTTGTGAAATCTTAATAATTAATATAAATAGAATAATTATACAATCAATGTCCAATTTTGAATAATATAGTAGAAAATTGTTTATACACAAGTCAATAATTTGAAATGTCATCTAAAATACAATTAATATAAATAGAATAATTCTACAATCAATGTCCAATTTTGGATCCAATATAAAACGATACAAACGATAATCTTACAGCATTGTTTATACGGTCACTCCGTCGCACTCAGAGCCCTCAATTAACGTTAATGAGTACTTAATACAAAAATATTAAAATTAAAACTATTCGCTATTCTTGCTAGGTCTATGGTCTAGGTTTAAATTAAATTTACGGGCCTTATATTCTATGGATGGAAGAATATAGGAAGAAAGGGTCATAACTCACCACGCTGGCCCAGGCTGGTTCGTGGATACAGGACTTTCTGATCACAATGAATTCAAAATTCAATATGTCTGTTCCAAGAGAAGCAGTACTTGGAAGAAGACCAACGAAAAAACAATTTCCCTAAAGTGGAGCGTTGGATGACCGATTAATTATTCGCGCTGGCGGCGAATGTCGAGATTCCACGCCAGCGACATCGATTCCCGATAGACGAATGTTGTATAACCAATGCTGTGATGACGTGATGCGCCTCAACTAACAGTTCAAGTGAAGGTGCACAGCACTAACAAGGTGATGCGCGCTTGACCTGTGATTTTGTAAAGTAATGTTTGCTAAGGTCGGTCTTTGGATGGGTGACAAATGACTACTAAGGTATATTTAATTCTATATAAAAGAATGGCCCTTATACAGACACGTGCAGATAACATATCTTGCTCTAAAATAAGTCTATGAAGCAACTTAATACGTACACTAAGCAAAAGGCCAGTTATATGATGGTTGACCCAATAAATATTGTGTTGAGTGTCTCTTTGCTTCGAAAGGCGCGTTAAGAAGTTGGTCCTGGCTTCATCTGTCATCAGTCGTTACCACTACTACGCTATAGGCTCATGTGCTTAATTAAGGCCCATACTGCCTTAATTATTCCACGGAAAGCAAGGAGAGTCGCTTGAAGCCCTGTGTGCTCACATGTTGTCGGTGGGTGCAGGTAGCCTTAAGAAGCGTACCTAGTATTTAAGTTTATTTGTAATCTGCTCGGGGCGAGCAGTAGATCAGGAAGGCCGTAAGGGATTCAAGCCGGGGCCTTACCACTAACTCTAAACGAGACTAAAACTCAATTCCTATTGTTAAAGTGAGACAACGCTATAAGCCGAGTAGAGCGGCGGGGTCCCGTTTTGTCACCCGCGTTTGGATCGCACTAATGTCTTCATGGTACGACCACAGGTACCGTCCAGTATATTAAACAGGGCAGATGATGATGATTATATGACTTTATATTACAGATATACATCATGCCTGTGTATCACCGGAGTGGTAGGCAGAGGTGAATTAATTAATACCCACGGTTAATCAATTATGAGTTATGGGCACGTAAACGCAGTATATTGCTAGGTAGCAAAAAGAAACGCTGCTGCCCATTACTAATCGCTGTCTTTACCCTTAGTCGCCTTATAGGTACGACACCCGCATGAAAGATGGGTGATGTTGACAATTGTATTCTGCCCCGCCGTCACCACACGGCATGGTTATATTCAAGTTAGGTACATTATGTTATGAAAGGTCAAAGAGCCTGAAGGTCTTTCACTACATTTTGTTTGCACAAATATTTTTATTGTTCCAACATCGTGCACACGAATGGGTATTACGCATAATTTTTATTACTTTAATTAAGGTAGCATCGTGGGTAGCAATCGGACAACCCGTGTCTACTGTGTGCTTTTACCATTAAGCATATCACACACAACGAAGATAATTACTTTGGGCATGATATGCTTTAGTATGATTTAAATTGATGCCACAAATATTTGAAAGATTTTTGAAAAATTATAACGTGAATTGTTTGCCCCTATCCGTGATAACTGTGCTTGGTACACCAAATATTGTGATCCAATTATTGTAAAATACTTTGGATACTGTTTCCGCATAAATGTCTCGTAGTGGGATAACTTCCATCCAGTAAAATACTAGCCACGCCGGCTATACCGCATACGTTGTTATGCCATATAAATTATCCCGTAGCCATGGTTACGATTTGGTAGCCATGGTTACGTCAAATGTTTGTCAGGAAATAAATATGGGAAAATGTAATATGTAGTTGTTTTTACTATTTTTTCGCAATTTTTCCATGTTTTCTCACCTTTTCTGCCTTGCCTGGCCCAACACAATCATTTCAAAACCAAAATCAGCTAAATCCGCTCAGCCGTTTTCGAGTTTTAGCGAGACAAACGCACCGCAATTAATTTTTATATATAAGAAGACATATTACCTGCATCGTATCGCTCACCAAACCATACACCAACGGACCACCAAACACAATGAATATAATATTATATTATAAAACGCTTTAATTTATATTATATTAGCTGTGTGAGACTCGCTTTAGGAAAGGTGGAGATTATTTCTGTTATGCTAATATAAAAACACATTACGGCGCGGAGTTGCTTTTATGATAATCACTATGTATGGACAAACACCCACATCGACCGTAGTTCGGTCAGGTTTAATCAATTATGACTAATCTTTATAGTACGCGATGTGTGCTAAAGGTTTTGTATAGCACGCGACGCATAAAGGTCTATCCACACATATATCAATCCAGTGACCAGCCCCCCTAGCAAAATGGTCAATCTATCGAACGCATAGAATACAAAATGAATGGATGAAACTGACGTATTACACAGAAAACATTACGTCAGTTTCATACTTTTTTTGTATGCGTTGGAATAGATAAGCCACTTGGCGCTAGGCGCTCAGGGGTTTGACCCTGGAAATCGATGGTGATCGGCTTAGTCTAGCCGTCTCTTTCATACCTTGCTAACATACCGAGCGAGTGAGAGTGATGGGTTGAACAGTAGCCATCTTCTTTGACCTAGAAATCCTTCGCATAAAAGCCTTTTACAATCCGCGCAGCTACCAAAACCACCAACCAAGATGTTAGTTCATCATCATCATATTCATCGGCCCTTTAATGTCTTCACTGCTGGGGCGCAGGCCTTCCGAATACTTTTACATCCTCCATCGTCATCATCACCAGGCTTTTAATGTCCCCACTGTTGTGGCGCAGGCCTCCCGAATACTTCACATCACACTTCCTTATCTCCAAAAACGTTAGCTCCATCGAACAATCGAAATGAACATTTACATTTAAAATATCAAACTTTAACTGGCCAACAAAATTTTATAACCGACCGCGTGGAAGCCCAAATGATGAAATTTAATCTCCACGACCGATAAAAGACCCACATTTTCACATGTGAAAACAATAAGGATTAGAAACAGGTCGTATTTATTTTTTGTCGAGGTATTGTTTATTTTACAAACATACATATACAAGTCACGCCTATTTATATTCTGAGGAGTAGGCAGAGGTGAATTAACACCACGTTGTTTATATTAAAGCCTGCTTTTTCGATTAGTTTGACTGAATTCGTGTGCCGTGTGGTGACGGCAGAGCAGAATACAAGTATCACCACCTCCCCTCACCCTCTGTTGACGACAAGGCGACTAACGGCGGGTTCCTATATTCTATCTACAGTTGAAAGTAAGCTTACTGAAGTTTAGTTGCCTGGCATTTTTAGTTATTACGATAAATGATAGTACATCTATCTTCAACTGTAGATAGAATATTGGGGCCCCACGTAAGTATACTAGTAATGCAGCTACATATTGCAGTAAGCTTGCCCTTTGCTTTTATCACGTATATTTCAAGAAACCACGTCAAACTTCACATAGCTGGCGAAACATGATTTAATAAGAAGGGCCTCTTTAATGTCCCCACTGCTAGAGGGCATAGGTTTTCCTATAGATGGAAAAATATGGGGAGAATGGGTTATATCCCACTACGCTGGCCCAGTGTGGATTGGTGAGTATTAACGACTGCGGATGCAGCCGGCACCAACAGGTTAACGTACCTACCTTCCCAATCACGGAAGAACTAGAGATAATTATATGTTTGGTCACCTCTACAATGATCGGCTTTAGCGAACATTGCTTAGTTTACGCAATCGCAGGCTGAGCGCGCTAACCCACTGCGCTATCGTGCTCATCAGTGGGTATATTGCTTAAAACGGGCACTTTCAAGTATAGTATATTTTCACAAGTCCCATCATCTGCTCCCATGGTGTAAATTTAACTTCCATCCCATATGAGGAGCTCGCTAGTGCAGTGGTATAGCGCGCGTGGCCTGTTATTGCGTAAACTAACCAATCAAGTCGCTTAGCCCGGTCATTGGATGGGTGACCAAAAATTTACTATCTCGAGTTCCTCCGTGCTTCAGGAGGCACGTGAAGCATCTGCAGTCGTTAATACTCACCAACCCGCACTGGGCCAGCGTAGTGGGTTATGGCCCAATCTCCCTATGTTCTTCCATCAATAGAGAAGACCCATGTCTCAGCAGTGTGGACATTAAAAGGGCTGGTGATGATGATGCTATGCCCCTAGGTATATAGAAATTATTTCTCAGAGGCGAGTGCCTGCTTTAATTAGTATGTCCGTTTTTGGCTACCTTTCCCTATTCATGTATGTTGACTGAATACCGCTTTTGAGCTCAGCAGACATCGCGGTCGCCTGAAGCTAAATTACCTTCAACATCGCAGATGTTATATATCGTGCAAAGTTTAAGCCGCTAAATCACTATGATGTATATTATAATATGTAGGTCGTCTGCCGCCATAGCCCTATGCAATTGTGATAAGTGCTTTGTGCGAATAAAGTGACGCAACTGAGTGGTTATGTATCATTGAGAATGACACTGACAAGATGGATTAGGCATACTGCATAAAATATGATTATAATGATTTTACAAAGAAAAAGAAAAAAAATCAGTATATTGTTTCTCTCTGATCTGCCCCTGATGCGGGAAACAAATAATTTTTCGATTTTTTTTCTGTCAGTTAAAAAAAAATTCGAAAAATTATTTGTCATACAATTGTGAAACAGGCCCATAATGTGTGTTATCACATTTTATTGAATGGTATTTACAACACTTGCTAAAAATTAAAAAAAAATATTTATAACTTTTTATATTAGATTTTGTATTAGGTAAAAATTATAACAAAGACATAAATCATTTAACACGATATTTGGGTTTTTGCAAACGGCACTGTCGAATTATCTAAAACAACAATTTACTGTAGTAAGAAGCGTTGTATTGAAAAATTCATCATTATTATTATTTAACTCGATCTCTAGATACAGACGAATCCTCTGGTGAATTTTATAACACTTGATGAGGAAATTGCATTCGTTGAAATAGACGGATAGCGGGATTACCTACATCGGTTCGAGCGAGCAATCCCCTTTGTACATTTTGGAATCCTAGTAATAACTTTTATGGTTTATGAAATTGAACAACGCCTGATAGTAACTCGGTTTCAGATTTCGTTCTCGGAGTACAGCCGGCACTTTGATACTTTATTTACCGACGTTCCGAAAGCGCAGACGATGTAGTGATAGACGTTAAATTCAAATAGGATAGGGTTGTAAATCGTACTCGGACATAATACTAGAAAATATGATATTTTAGCCGTTACTGTTTATTCTCTCCTATCCATAACTAGATCTGTAAAAAGAACGAATACTTTTCAGTAATCTTTGTAGAGTTACCACCGAGGGAAGTTAGTGTAAGCCCTCAATATTACAATATAAGATAATACTATTTAAGTTGGACAATTGTTATTACTTATTTATATAGCCACTTAATATTGCCTTAATTTTTTTTTATTCTGATACCACCAATCTCTGTTATATTGTATAAAGCGTGTATCTGTTGAGCCTTTAAAATATTTTGCCCCTGATGTCTATTGGATCTCCCAATTATCTCCTTTCACTTCAAATGGCTTCCACAAACCTTTTCTATCTTGGCCCAGGGACTGTTACCAAAATAGAACTATATAAATTACATTTCCCACCTTAACTCACTTCACTTCTTCACAGAGAAGCTATTATTGAACTTGGCTCAAAGGAAAATTCCAATGTACAAAGAGTAACAAGGTATTTTTAGTCCGGAAAATACTTAGTTCTCGGGGGATACGTTATTCTGAACCTATTTATATGAGTAGCTTCAGGTAAAAGTAAAGGAACACTGGAAATTAACTACTAACTGACGAAATTAACATTATTATCAGGGTAAATAATTTTATTAAGATTCGCTAGTTTCCTCCTAAAATAATAAATATATCTACGAGAAGCACAGGCAACATCACATCCACCAGCTACAAAACAGGAAAAGTCGCCTATTAAAATAACCTCAAAGTGTTATATTATCTTATAATTATAATCTTTAATATTTTATATTTGTTCGGTCTACAATAAGCATTATTCTGAACCTATTTATATGAGTAGCTTCAAGTAAAAGTAAAGGAACACTGGAAATGACGAAATTAACATTATTATCAGGGTAAATAATTTTATTAAGATTCGCTAGTTTCCTCCTAAAATAATAAATATATCTACGAGAAGCACAGGCAACATCACATCCACCAGCTACAAAACAGGAAAAGTCGCCTATTAAAATAAGCTCAAAGTGTTATATTATCTTATAATTATAATTAATTATAATCTTTAATATTTTATATTTGTTCGGTCTACAATAAGCTATACCAAACCTTATATTGACAAGCTGAGTTTCATTATTTATGGAAGCTAATTAAGATAGAGCTTTGTCAATCAATTGGAGATTATTGCTGTCAATAATCTCCAATTGATTGACAAAGCTATATTTGGTATATTTATTTATTTATTATATGGTATAGTCTACATCCCCCTCCCCCCAATAATCGCAGATGTCGTACAAAGCAACAGATATAATATAACGAAGAGTGGACGGCGACGGTCTCAACTAATTAGCAAACTACTGCAATTTAAGTGCCTGTTGAATGTAAATAGGCTCGCCACGTCTACCATCAAAAAGTCCTAATTTTATGTATGTTTGTATACTCTGACGCGCTGTTAACTGTGTATATGGATGTAAAGTCTCTAGAAACGCTTCACTTAGTCCAACTAGAAAGAATAAGTAAATAATCACATTATTTCATTGCCGTTTCATAAAACAAAACAGAGTGTAGCTGCTTCCTTTGAAACTTGATGAAATCCCGCCTGATAAAAACAAAGCGACGTTAGACGGAAAGCTTTTAAAATTTCCCTCTAGGTTATTATCCTCTTTGTACGATACTGGAAGACAATAACCAGGAGTTAACATAACGGCAACTGATAACTGCTAATCTATTTTCAACCTTAATGCAAAGACCCAAACACTTCAACAAAGTTCAGTTGTCCCACTCTGTCTATTTTTGTCACAGACATAAAACTAATTATCTAATTCATCCATTCATTCGAATCATTATTTTGATCGCCGACGTAGTAATGTTAAAAATATCTGAGTATTTTTATTCCATTGTATTTATCTCCGTATAAGTTACAAAACAACAATAATACAACTTTACAATTCGTTATTAATGTGAACTATTTGATTTTTAATATTAACTTTCACGGTTGTACAAATGAGAAAACAATATCTCACTAATTCGAACTATTGAGAAAAAAAAATACCGTTACAAATTTAATGCAATTAATTTTGGTAGAAACATTAACATTAATCTGGAGTTTGCTAGAAGCAAATATCGGTAGCAAAATTTAATCTACCCTAATAACTGAAACAATGGCAGATTCATTAAACGAACACTAAAAACAAAATGCCAGGCCGATAAACGAACTGTGAAAACCTAGCAATTAATGCATGCCATTTTATTGTCATTTTGCTGTTGAATAGCTTCATCTCTATGAAAATGTCATATCATTCGTGGGGCTTAAGGGAAAAAGAGTTACGGCAACCTAAAACAAGGTCGCTTTTCATTTGGCCGTCGTTTTGGCGTTACATTTTTTCGTTGGCCCGCATCGTGGGTGAGCGTTTCACTTAGGTGGGGCCTTTGTGTAATAAAACGAACGGTTTCCTGTGTCTGGACGTCGATGGCTATGCGTGCTGTGAATATTGTGATACACCGACGCGGAAGCAGTTTGAATTTCTCGCGACCGCAGAAGGTTAAATGTAACACATTACCTTGACCTGATTAGAGCTTTAATTATCCCCGAGAGAGCGTTGAGAGTTATTGCCATTCAAAGAAACGATCGAAAGTTGTATAAATAGACGTATTTATTTAAATCGTAACAGAGTATGCCGTGGCTGTCGTAAGAACTAGCTAAGGAGTCTTCAGCATATTGTATAGGAAATTATTAGGGATCGCTTTTCCGATCGGTACCGTTTGATGAGTGACCAAAAATGTTAAATGTGCATATTCCTCTGTGCTTCGGGAGCTACACATCGCCCAAAGAATAAATATAATAACGACACGTCTTATGAAAAACTTCAAAACAATGTGTTTTCGAAATGGTAAGATATGTTTTTGAAAGAAGGGGTTTTTGATTTGTGCCTCATTGATATTATTCAATTATTCTAGTTATAACAATTATTTAGAGCCGTAAATTCTGGCTTAATCTAGTCGTCAACACTCACCCAACAGCACCGGGGAAGCATGCTATATTATTATGACCTATAATATCCCTAAAGGGAAGTGGGCGAATGATGATGAACTTTGCCATAGGATTTCACGGAGTCAGATCCAATGTTACAGGAGTTAAATATATTTTTTTTACCGTAATATTTATTACCGTTCAGTATTTTATTTCTATAACCTTATTTTAGTTCTAGTAGCAGACCTCGATTCGGGTTAATACACAGACCATTTGCGAAAGTGATTGTGTGGCATTATTTGAAGTGTGTAGGCTATTATGACATTAAGATTGAGCTAGGCAATGTTGAAAAGGAAACTGGCAAATTGTAGTAAATTAACTAGGGGAAGGCAGCGCAAGGCGGGTATACTACCTAAAAAGTCAGTCCCGTGTAATGTTTTTATAGAAATTGATACATTATTCATCATCATCATCATCACCAGCCTTTTATTGTCCCCACTGCTGGGGCACGGGCCTTCCCTATGGATGGAAGAATATAAGAAGATTGGGCCATAACCCAACACGCTGGCCCAGTGCGGGTTAGTGGGTATTAACGACTGCAGATACAGCCGGGACCAACGGCTTAACGTGCCTTCCGAAGCACGAAGGAACTCGAGTTAACAAATTTTTGGTCACCCATCCAATGACCGTCCATTGCTTAGTTTACTCAATCGCAGGCCAAGCGCGCTATACCACTGCGCTAGCAAGCTCCTCGACACATGATTCCCACATCTTTATTGTTAGCTTTATTGATAGGGCAAATGTCTAAGATCCCGACTGTCCCTCAGCCGCATTTATAAAATTTTGTAAATAAGAGTGTTGCTATATACTCTTCTTCTTCTCCGTGCCCTGTTCCCAGTTCATCTGGGGTCGGCACAGTCGCACCTCTTCCATTCACATCGGTCAGACGTCATCAAGCCCTCCCTTTTGATTCATATTATCCATCACACCGTAAAGTTGCTAGTGATGAATGAATGTATAGAAAAGAGACGGAACGAACCATGTCGAGAGACTGATGAACGGAGAGAGTGATTGGAATGACAACATTCCAATCCATATAACACAAAGTTTTGGTTTAGGTTTTACAGCCGGCCGCCTGCCTGACACTAACCCTCTTAGGGTATGTTGTTATTAGTGGTTTGCCCTACACCATTCAGGTGCCCCAAGGTGCTTATTGGTCTACACCGGGCAATCTCCTCAGTGTTCCTATATATACTATTATGTACACAATTTTATTCATTCAGCTGGTATGCCCACTTTGGAACATTTTCCCCTATTTCCTACAACCGCTTGGTATACCCACTTTGAGATACTTTCCCCAATTTCCTATCTATAAGAGGTTTTGTTCCATGATCACAATCTCTCGAAAATTTTCAGTTTGTCTGAGCATAAAAGACGGCCTGATCTATAAATATTCCAGACTAAAAGCTTCACCGGAATACCTAATACGTTTCGTCTCTCCTTGCTATTTGTTATTTTTTTTTTATTATGACGGTTGAAATGCAGTGAATATGAAAGTGAACGGTTGAAAGCTTCCATCGAAACACAGCAGACTTGTTTTTGTACAGTCCATTATTGAAAAATTAGCTCAACTAATCACGAAAATAAATAATGCATAAAATATTTTACATAAAATGTAATAGAAGATAGATCACCGAGGGAAAAAGTGATCGATCAATAACGAAAGTGTAAAACAAAAACCCAAGACACCGAAGAGCATACTGCTTTATACAGTTAATACAATTAAGACGAAATATTCTGTTTACGCAAGCGAATTGAATGTTCAAGCTTCAATTAAACTTATAACAAATGCTGTTACTGTTAATTTGTCAAGCCAAGAAATCAAGCCAATGAATACTTTTTTTTAAATTTCGGTAAAAGAACGTTTTGTATTTTGGTTGCATATTTTGTTGCTTTTGAACTTTTACCAGCAGTCAAGAAAAGGATTTCATGCAACTTTTTCACCCTCACTAGCAAAGAGAGATAGAATTCCATATTATTACTTTTATTTCCGGCATAACAAGGACAATAAAGACAAACTTCCTGACCCGTTCTTGGGCAAGTAAGTACTTACTTTCCGAACAGAGCGTACTATGAAAGTTTTCTAAAGCATTCAAGTTATTAGTCTATCGCTGAAGCTACTAGTTACCTTATACAGCTCTTAGAAAACATTTCAAAGCAACAGAACAAATCACTACACCCGCCTTATTACGGGCACGCAATAATAATTAGGGTAATGTAAGCCGAAAACTTTCGTTTCCGCCGCGCCCCCAGGTCGGTCAGTTGTTCTTCGCATTCGCAAACACAGTTGTGTTGCCATGTAATTAAAATGTTAATTTGTTAAAAAATCGCCGAGTCAAATTAAACTTTGTCAGGTTTCGCGGTGGCCAACTGGCTGCCATTAAAAAGTACCCGTAAGCCGGAGCTTCCTGTGCCATAAGCACGAACTTTTCGAAGATCCGTATTCGCTATCATATCGAGAAAACACTCTAAAACCAAAACAAAATAAATACTAAATTTTAAATCGAAAATAATTAATTCTTCTTGGGTAATTGTATTAAATTAATATAAACATATTTATTACGTATTAAATAATTTTAATTACCATAAAATCTAACATAATAGGTGTTGAAGATAAAATAAAATAATAAAATAAAAATCTTTTATTTCTCAAAATCATAATTACATGTGTTGAGACTCCCCAGAAAGTATTAAAACTTGTGTCGGGGATGTCTCGCTCTAACCCATTCAATTTACAATTTCGATGAGGTATAAAAGTTTACAAATCAAAGTTCCAAAACAAAATAATAATATAAAATAAATAAGATTTTTTTTTTTTTTTTTTTTTTTTTTTGTATGGTAAACAGTGCGTGTTTATTTGTGTGTGTGTGTGTGTGTGAGCGTGTGTGCGTGTGTGTGTGTGTGTGTTGTGTGCGTAGAGTGTGAGTGTGAGTGCGCGTAAGAGTGCGTGAATGTGTATATGCATGCATATGTGATTCATGTTACTACATTCAAGAGTTTTTCCGTATCCTCATAACTTAGTCCTAGTAGAAAGTCGGTCAATATCCTTTTACATTCGTAAAGTTTCTTGGGGTATATATTCAATTTATTATTAATACCATTATATAAGTAGGCGGACCGCGATGTGAATTGACGACGAGCAAAAGCAGTACGAATCCGACAGTACCGAGTAACTTTTTCTTGGCGTCTTTTATTGAGGTTGTGTTTACTGAGATCAATAGGTAATTTTTGGTGTAGATTAAGTACAACTTTCAAAATATATAGTTTCCTAACAGATAGAAGACCGCAGGTGTTATAAAGTTCATGTGTTGGAAATCTATACGGCTTAAAATACATCACCTTTAAAAGCGATCGTTGAGCTCTTTCTAGGTGAAGAAACTTAGTTTTTGTAGCACCTCCCCATACAGCGATACAGTATGTGAGCACAGATTGTACTAACGCAATATATGTTTTATTTAATAAAGTACTACACATGACATGACGTAGATTTTTAAACATCCAGATTAGTTTACGAGTCCTACCGATAATCACATCAAGTTGTAAATGCCAAGAAAGCCTTTGGTCGATCATCACTCCCAAATATTTAGTGCAATCAACCTTTCGAATTTTAGGACATAGGCAACTGTTACCACTTTCATTACCACATGTATGAATCCTAATTTGAAATTCGGCTCCCGGTTGACCTCTTTGATCAGGAGCAAAGCAAATGAAATTAGTTTTTATAGTATTTAAGGTGAGCAGATTTGAGTTCAGCCAGTCAGCAACCTGAGACAAGCCCTTTTCAGCAATATTTTGTACGTTTTCCCATGAGAGTCCAGAGAAAACAACAACTGTATCATCTGCGTATGAAAACAGCTGCCCTCCACAGTTCCTCAGATTACATAATTGATTAATATAAATTAAAAAGAGAGTTGGTCCGAGGACAGATCCCTGTGGTACACCGTAGGCTATGTATTCTTCATGACTACTATGCACATCAATTTTAACCATTTGTTTTCTCTCAAGTAGGTAGTCTTCAAATAGTGCTAGAGCTGTGCCTCTTATGCCTATGTTTTCAAGCTTACGAACGAGGATTGGAACAGAGACGGTGTCAAATGCTTTTTTAAGATCGAGAAAGACTGCAAGACACTTTTCTCCACTATCTACCTTATCTATTATTAACTTAGTCAAGTCAACTATTGCATTCTCTGTTGATAAACCTTTTCTGAAACCATATTGTGCATTAGATAGTACTTTATTTTTACTCAAATAATTAAGAAGTCTTTTGTTTAACAGTCTTTCCAAAATTTTTGAAATACATGGTAGAACGGATATAGGCCGGTAGTTGTTAACATCGTCTCTGTCCCCGCCCTTATACACAGGAGTGACTATTGAGCGCTTGAGAGCCTTAGGGAATTTTCCGGTTTTAAAACTTAGGTTTGCCAACTGACTGATTAATGGAACCACAAAGTCTCGACACCTTTTCAAAAATGCAGTTGGTATACCATCCCAACCGGGGGCACTACCAGAGTCAAGACCCATAAGAATGTGAGCTACTTCTTGGGGGTCAGTTTCTAACAGAACAAAAGAAGCAACACTTGAATCGGTGCTAGTGTTTCTAAGTGGAGCCAGTGGGTTACTTGTTATTTCTTCAGCCAAAGATTTTCCTATATTAACGAAGAACTTATTAACCATGTTAGCCGATTCTAGAGGATCTGGTGATAGATTGAGGAGCTTAGTATTTGGAATTTTAGTTTTCTTAAATTGAGTAATTTCATTTATTTTAGACCATAACAGCTTAGGATGTTTAGACGACGCTTCTAATTGGTTTTTATAATATTGTCTTTTCAGTTTCTTAATTTGATTTGTGCAAAAATTTCGAAAACGTTTATAGGTTATTTTTAGTACTTCATTTAATGGTTCTTGTTTTAATTTCATCTGCATACTATTCCTGAGCCTAATACATCGCAAAGCGCCCATGGTCATCCATGGTTTTAACATTCTCTTGCAGCTGCTTATTATTTTAATTTTGGTGTTCGAGAGTATTGCTGTTTTTATGGTTTCAATCATGATATTAGCAAAGGTGTTTGGATCGTAGCAAGTTTTGAGGTAAGCAATGTCTACATTTACAATTGATTTATAGGCCAATTCAAAATCGGTAATAGACTTAGTTTTGGGTAAACTGTTTACTAGTTTAGAGTATCTTTTAAGGCTAAGTAAAACCATTGCATGATCAGTGATTGTTGTATTCAGGACAGCAATATGTGCCGAGTTCATTGTTTTATCAAGTTTTAACATTACATGATCCAAGCAACTGTCTTTTCTAGTAGGTAAGCAGTGTCCAGGCAGAAGGCCATATAAAGATAAAATATTCAGATACTTCTGCCTGTTATTATAGTAGTGCACTTGTTCCGTAGGCTTAGCAATTAAGTTAATATTAATGTCGCCTGTTAGTATAATATTATTACGTGAGGCAATAGATTCTAAGTGGAGATTTATGGAGTCAATAAAATGATCAGCATTAGCCGTTGACGGTGATCTATATATACCCAAAATAGTGAAGTTACCAGTAACGATTTGTAATCCTGTTGCATGTGTCAGCATTATTTCAGATACTTGTACTTGCAGATCACTTTTAATATATGCTACAACTCCATCATTCTGATTCAATTGACGCGAAGTTTTATATGGTATATAGCTGTTTAATGGTGGTATTTGTTTATTTTTGTTCAGTCTGCATTCAGTTAAAATTATAACGTCAGATTGGAATGGCAACTGCGACAGGTTAATTTGAAGATCATCATGGTTGCTGAATACGCTCCTTATGTTCTGAGTTAAGACAGTTAAGTTGGATCCTGTAGGTTGTATTATCTTTGACAAGTCATCTATATTACATATTGCAGAATTTGCAATTTCCGTATTGTCCAAATCTTCAATTGTTTTCATGCAACTATCCATTATTGTATGTTTTATTGGTTGAAATGTTGTTTCCACAGAAGGTTGTATTAACTTTGATTAAATACCTATGAATTTTTAACTCGTTTTTTCTTATGATATTGTTGGTAATATAAAATAATAGTGTAAGACCTATAAAGGAGCAGTCATTGGAAATATAAGGCATGTTGAAATAAATTGCGTTAGTGTGTGTAATTGCTTTTGTTTTAAGAATTTGTAATTGTGTGGTTCTTTTAAGGTGTAAATAGTGTGTTAGGGTGTAGGACTGAAATTTTATAAAGTAGTAAACACTGTTATCATAGTATACAATCATTATGACCAACTTAATATTTGAAAGCTTTATCATCTTAGATAATTTGCAACATAAAGTAAATATTTTCTTAGTGAATCTAGTTTTAAGTACTAGAAAAGACAATACAATTGATAAAACAATTACGGAAAGTAGTCATGCATCTTGCATTAGCTGTTGTATCTGAGTTTCATTAGTTAACATTATGATTCGGGTGTTATCGTCTTGCCGTACAAATACCTTGCCAAAAGACGTCCAACAATATTTAAACTTTTTTGTCTTAATCAAGTCCCGAGCCAGGAAGAACAGACGGACGGCTTTTGGAGTCAAGTGTTCAGAAATAAAAACTGGATTATCTTCATTAGTCCTCAGACCAAGATGCTTCGCTTGTAGCTTATTCCTATTTCTGATATTAAATGATTTAGTTTTTTGCAGCAAATCACTCTTTAGTATGACAGATCCAAGTTCGACGATAATGGGAGTATTTTTAATGTTTCTATCTTTTCCCTGCACTCTAAAGATGTCTTTAATGTCATTCGATTTCATATCCAGGTTGATGGTTTTTGATAGGTTGAGAACCATTTTTATAAGATCGTCTCTTTTCTCTTCTTTATCTCTTGGTACGTTTTTAATTTCAATGCTCGTTTTTCGTAGT
The DNA here is from genome assembly GCA_963931975.1 of Cataclysta lemnata. NCBI lineage: Eukaryota > Metazoa > Arthropoda > Insecta > Lepidoptera > Crambidae > Cataclysta > Cataclysta lemnata. The sequence continues at coordinate 7,595,370 of OZ008353.1, read as the reverse complement.
GTTCTCTGTAGATCCTCCACCTTCTGTTCAAGGACTCTTGTGTAATCCCGATCGGCCTTAACCTGCTTCTCAAGAATATCAACTCTCTTACTTAATTCCTCATTCTGGCTGGCGAGCATTAATATAGATGTGTCAATATTCGCATTGGTGTCCTTGATAGATTTTAAGTCACCCGTGATTTCTTTTAACTGTACAGCCTGTCTGTCCAGTAATGATGAAATAAATTCCTTAATTTCATCTTTAAATTTGACGAATTCGGTTGGTAGGTCATCTTCTCTCCGTCTCTTGTTACGCTGTGCAACAAATCTTAATGGGGTATCTACAAGACCCAATTCATCAACATCCGTAGTTGAAAATGATTTATTCATGGTCATGGTTATTTTATGTCCAGAATACGGAGGTCGATATTTAATTGTGAGAATACGGACGTTGAGACTTTAACGGAATATGGATGTTGAGATTTATTTCAGAATAAGGACGCCGAATAGTATAGGCCGGAACGCATGAGACGAACGAAGTCAACGCGGGCCGCGATCATTACACGGCGACCGGCCGGCGTTGGCGCACACAGACGCACGTATAGGTGAATGAATAAGTCACTTACGAAGCCGCGCCGGTACGCACCACGCAGTCCGCCGCGCTTGTGAGCCTTGTGGCTTGAGCTCCAGTAGCCTATGCACTCCTATTATTTTATTTTAATTTATTAAGAGAAAACTTCGAATAATTAATTTTTGACGTGATAGAATAAGGTTTAGATACGTCTACTCGAGAACGAGGTCCGGGGGGAAGAGTTGAAGATAAATAAATATTTCTTGATAATAATAAATATTTCTTGGTCTATGAACGCTTTTCGTGCGTCTTTTTTTTGACGTTTGGCATCGAAACTAACAAAGGATGGCTTTAAAGAGAAATGCTAAAGTTTTGCCTCGAAAAATTTGCTGTCGAGAAAAAAAAAATATTCGAAACTGGCGCTGTCAAAAATGAAGGTGACAGTTGAAACCGTTCATATTTTCAAACATTGAGTGCTTTCTCGATACGATTACGATACGAATGTTGAAAAAATTCGTGCTTGAGGCGCTGATTTCGGGAGTGAATTCGGCTTGTGGTCACGCGGCTAGGTGAGCCGGCCGCACCGAAATTTTCATTCGAGAACTTTTTGATGAGGGTGTATTTAAACGCCACTGCTGCACAATGAAAACGACTGTTGATAAAAAGAATTGAGCCTCTCACAGATAGACGCGGTCAGCGATGGCGGTAGCCGTGGCGGGCAGTTGTAACATAGGTAACATGAGGCTTTGAGCCTCACTCAACAGCACCACGACAACTAAGTCACGGCTGATCGCGCGAGACAGGATTCGACCACTCAACATCGATGATGTTCATCCCCACAGATATCTCCTCGACCCGCCATCAGGTTCCCTCCCCGCTACTTCCGCTCCCTCGGGTACATGGCATAAGCCGAGGCCCGCTCGCAGGCTCCTAGCCGGGCCTTGCACCACGGTAAATCACCCGGCACATGGTTAGACCGCGCCGAGGGACTCGCCGCCAGACCGGGGTCGAGAACAGAAGGGCGAAGGGGAGCACCGCCGCTTAAGACGGCGGTCCAGACCACCGGCGGACTGATGTCTCCTGAGTTCATGCCCGGGCCATGAGCTACCACTCGATGCCCGCAGCCCTCCACCAGACGGATGACCCGGATGATGATGATGATGATCACTCAACAGCGGGACGGCGACGGTGGCGAACCCGAACAAACGTTGACCGCGCTGGTTTGAATAATGTCCTTATGTTACCTACGTTACAACTGCCCGCCGCCGGTTAACGAATTACGAAAACAAATGACCGTCCGAGACGTTGCGTCGAGCTTAACTTAAAATTCTAATCTTTAATATGTGTTTGAACTTTTGATTTGTAAGGTTTTATGACCTAATTTATAATTATGCTTTGTAAATGTAAAGTTTGAAAACCTGAAAAATGAATTACTAGCATGTTATGTAAAAATTTTCCTTTATACTAACTTGAGTCTTAGTATGTTATTTCTTTCATTGAAAGAATGAAAGAAATAACATACAATAATAATCTTGTGGTTGTTATCATGATCGAAAAGCAAACCCTTTTTGTTGATCGATTCCGAATGCTGCATCTCAATATCTTGCTTGAGTGTCATCGGCTGTTGGTAGTAGAGATTGGATCGGAACGGTGCTAGTGGTAAATGAATATATAATGTGATGGAAACCTTAATGTGGAGAGACCGATGGAACTGATTAGGTGATTGGGATGATTCAACAGCCTTCCTATCTACTATTAAAAGTTTACAGTCGTTGGGTATGCTATGGTGGCTTGCCCGCCACTATTCATGTGCCCCAAGGTGCTTATACACCAGAAAATCTCTCTTAGTAGACCTTTACGACACCCATAGGGACTGTCTAAGTTTTTAATCGCTCAGGCCAGCTTGATGATACAAACGCCTTCCACAATATAAAATACTAGAGCAATGAAACATAAGGGGTGTCGGCGATGCATATCCGTCTATCAGATAACATTGTACCCATCTCATTACTCAGACTGTGAGCTACACACACCGTGTAGGTACCTGTTGCCCATTGTTCGCATCGCTGCGTCCATTTTTCAGTACACCACACACACATGAAAATCTATTTTCAGGGATTAGTCTGGAAATTTTATGAGGCTGTAACTCTGAAAGGGTGTATTCGCGGCTGCGTGTATTTGAGTGTACTATTTTTAGTACCCTATGGGGTACTGATTGCGGAAACAAAACAGCTTTCCTTTAGGTTGGCAATGATTTTTATGTTGTATCCACGTGTGTCGCATTGTCATCAGGCGCCTGATTCTACTAATATAAACGTCACTACAGTATTTCAAAGACATTTCATTATGAATAGAATGTCTCTAGTATGTATCCATAAAGCATACTCATTCTTAGTGGTGAACCCAACAACTCGGCACTACTTTTCGAGTCCTGTATTGGATGTGAAACTCTATGGGATATGAAAATGCCTTTGACAGTAATAAAAATGGTAATAAAAAAAGTACGTTCACATTAATTGTCTCCAGTTTTAAACAGGGGGGTTATTTAACTGTGCTTCAATAAATTCGGAAAAACATCCATCATCTATCAAAAAAATCTTCAGTTTATCTCTGGCTTAAATAGCTGACGGATTGCATCTAAAATTCAATTCTAAATTAACTAGATTACTAAACATTGCAATGGTAAAGCGATTACTACTAAAAAATTTAGGAAGTCAATATTTTCTGAGATTAATTTGAAAAAAATCACTGTTTTCCTGTACCTAAAGATTTAAGACCTTTCATAAAATATTATTGGGTTGGCCAATTTATTAATAACAGCTTAAGCCAACGAGGTCTACAGACATAACATTACTGAATGTTTTGAAACCGATAACTGTAATGTATTTTGTACCCTGAACATAGCGCCCTACGACCTTTTTTCCTTCAAATAATATACGGCATAACTAGCACTTCTAAGGTCGACTCCATAAATTTTACGTTACAAACTACGGGGTCGGAATATTTTGGACATTCGCTACAGTGCGTAATATTCGGTATGACCGTGACATAAAATATAAAAAGGACCAAGTCATAAAATTTATTTACAGCTGTGCTGTGATAGGCCAATCGTCTTGCATATTATCATTGGACACCCAAAATACTTCATAACTCAACTAAAAAAGAAAGTCCTTGTTTTTAAAAATATGTACATTACTAAATATCTTTATTTTTTTACAAGTCCGTTTGTCGCGAGGTGACAGCAGAGGGGAATACAATTGTCGTCTCTCTAATTTCTCCCGTAGGGGTAAAGACAGTGACGAGTAATGGTGAAGTGAAATCAAGTAAATACGGTGATTTACGCTTAGGGCCTGTTTCACAATCGACAAGTAAGTTCTGAGTAGCTTACTTGGCACATCATTTGACAGTTCTAATATGAAATATAAATCAATTGAACTGACAAGTAAGTCCATACTAAATGTAAATTTTAACTCACCTCTTAGTCTAAACCTTCGGTGATAAATGTGTGTTATTACGTTATAAACTAGTGATTTTATTATAATTATCAAACGGTTATAATCTGAAATCACCTCACCGTCAAGGTGTTAGTGATGCAAGAATGTAAAAGTGATTGAAAAGACCATGTCGGACCCAGGAACGGAGGAAGTAATTAGGACAATAACATTGCAATCCATACTGCTCAAAGTTTTGGGGTTTGACACTTTGACAAACTGCTCGAAGCTCAAAATTCCGTTGTTAGTGGCTTGCACTTCACCATTCGGATGCCCCAAGGTGCTCATTGGTATAGAGCGGGCAATATCCATTACTCGACTTTTACTACACTGCTCCCAGGCCAGCATGGAAGAGAAAACACCGACCTCATTATTCGTTTCCATCTAAATTTCAGACAAACTACTTTATTTGTGTATTGTAAAGTATAAACAAAACGTTTCTATAAGCGTAATATTTCAAGTTCCGTCACAAGCTGCCGGCGAGTTAAGTAGTTTCCTCACGCATTACTCATTTCGAAAGGCCGCGGTAATATTGTGAGTTATTCCTTCGCGCGGGGAAACAGTCATTAAGTAGAAAGCTTGATATGGTCGAACGTGCATTTATATTGTCTGATAGAGCCGGCTCATGTTATAATGTTTGCAGGATCGAGCCTCCCTCTTCGACCTTGCCAAATTTCCGTGTTCCCCGGCTATTTTCTTAAGCAAGATCCACGACCTACGTAATGGGGTAATAACAGAAGTGAAATATTCAGGAATTTCTGGAGACTGCCGGGGAAAAACAAAGGGTTTCACCGTTATTTGCAAACGTGTAATAAAATTGAATAGTTTTCCAGTTCGCTGTTGATTTGTTGCGTCTTTGTTTATTTTTTGTTGTATTATTGAATAAAAACAAAATATTTTTACATTACAACAATTCCATTTCACTGATACAGAAATAGACATGCAAATACTTTCGCGCATAATATACACAATCGTTTATTAAAATAAAAATAAAACAATTATCCCTTTTTGTAAGAGTCTTTTTTCTTCGAAACACGAAAACCATCTGGCAAACAAACTTTTTACCGAAATAAGTATTGCCATTTTATACAAGAGCGAACATTAAACGGAATTGAGTAAAAATATCCGAGCATCAACGTTATTAATTTAGCTCTTTTTTTCTGGCAATACAAGAAATAAAAGTTACCAATTTTCCCTTTAAAACTCAAACAGATAACAAAAAGTCCTTGAACTCAAGAAAATCCGAGTGTACAAGGAAACTATGCCATCTATACGAATTTATATACAATGTTGTGGACATGCGTATTGGCCGCTTGTACGAACCGAAGCACGAATCTTCTTCACCACAAATTTCCGTGCGAGCCAATTTGAGCTTTGCGCCGTTGGAATGAGGGCGGGAGTTGAGCAAGCGCTCCATGTTGGGCGGAGGCATCGAATCGTCGGTGATTCAGTTGAAACCTTACCGTGAAAGGGGGTAGTACCGCGTTCGCACCCCGCTCAATATATTACCACTGAGCAAAATTGCGAGATGTTACCATTAAATCCATCCACGGATATATTTTAGCAGTATGTCAGTGTCTTAAATTAGTCAATATCCTCTTAGTAGTAGCAATTATAATTTCGATTGCTTCCAATCAGATGCCGGCTGTCATTCGAAGCCAATATAAATAGAGACGCGTCACTTCGCGATATCTAGATAAAGTTTAAATGTTGTAATGAAGTAACATTAAGTTTTTGTGTCTTGCTCATATAGTTTTAAAATTTTAGTGTAAAACTGGGAATAGTGTTTCAATTAATGAGTGGTCGAATTGCAAAAATAACATTGAATGGATATACCTAATGCCTGAGTGCATCTGCAATGGCTGTGATCTAAATCTTCGTCGCTGGGTATAGAGAATATTTCCTTAATTATTTTCTAACAGTTGTATCGCTTTGAGGCTTCATTAGATGCAATTGGCGCATAATTAAAAGCAATACACACGACTGGTACTAGTCATTTTTTAAATTGGCTTAGTATTTATTGACTTATAATACTATAACTTAAGTAAAAGCTTTTGTACGATGCGCTCTCACAGGTATTTTTGGGCACACATACAGAATTTCCTTAATTTTTTTTCATAAATTTTATTACTAACTCTTTTACTATGAGCACTTTTAATTTGGTTACCAACAATTAATTTAATTAAAACGCAAACGCCACATTACTGTAGTGTTTGACACACAACAACTCTTAACCTACTTTCCACGCAATAAAAATGTTCCAATCCAACTATAACCTACATAGGGCAATGTTATCGTGAGATTAACCAAAAACAAATATATTATAGTTAAAAAAAACCCTTGAAAGTCGTAATTTTGATGGTATGTAATTATAAAATAATTATGTCCGCTGGGCTTCGTACTCTTGTTAAACAAGAGGAGTAGCGTTTTGTTGATAAAATTAAATATGAAGCTATCGCGTGTGGTGTTTTACATCGTAGAGAAACATTGAGTATGTTGAGAAAATATTAGTATATTTGTCGACTATACAAGGTGATATTAGTTTTTGAAAATGTGATACAGATAAAAGTTATTAGTCTGGTATCGTGTTAGACGGTCATTTTAAAAATGCCATGATATTTTATGTATGAAATGTGAAAAGTCATTTGAGTGATTAATGGTTAGGTACCTACCTTATGTTGTACTGAGGTCAAGATAAAACTATGCTACTACATGCTTTCATCAAGTTACAGTATTTTCGTTAAGCACTCTAACTTTGACTTTTTATCTATTATAATTTTTGCTGTTTGCTAAGGTCATCGTCTTTTTCTGTAACCCAAAATAGTATTTATTCCCGTATATTTTCTGATATTATCTTGGTAATTACGTTATGTAAGTTATTATTTTGATTTCAATTATGTTAAAAAACTTAGTACAAAGAATATTGTGGTCAAAAAAGTTCGAAAAATAATAGTCTTGATGCGGGAATCGAACCCGCGTCTTCTGCAACCCGGGTAGATGCCCATACAACTCTGCCAACCAAGACGTTTGGTTTAACAATATTCTATGTAGTAAAACTATTGATTAATTTTGGTTTTATCTAAATTTGTTGCTGGTCATTACAATGTTGCACCAATTTCCACGAGAGAGGGTCCACAAAACAGAATTTTACAACACTAGGAAGCCAAGCTTTGTTCAAAACAATGCTTAGGGCGACAATAAATGCCGGTTAGTACCAAAACTTTTGCTGAACATGCGTCGTACAGTTGCTAAGTGGTTGTTACACTATTTGACTACCAGTTCGCGGTTCTTCTTACTTATATTTTTAGACATTAGTATCTTTATATTCTTATATTAAAAAAAAATTAAGTATTTTCTTCTGTCCCTAAATTTGAAATAAGATTAAAATATTTTTTATAATATTTAAGGGTGTAAACATTTTAATAGGCTCTAAGCTGAATCTTAAAAGAAGTATTCACTAGAGAATTAACGTTGTTTTAGTTTTGTCAGTTAATATTCAAATAAGTATGTGAAATAAAACTTCAACTTATATAATATTTACCTACATAGTATTATTAAATTTATAAAGTAAATGATAGTTCGTTCTAATACAACAAATAATCATTTTTATGTTTAAAAAAACGACCAGTAACTCTCCTAGTTTCAACTGACGCTAATTATAAGGACTGATGGACATATTCAGGTCTTCACACTCCCATTCTCCATCTAGTGTGTAAACGGGGACCATTAAAATTTTATTCGGCTAATCAAATTATCATATTCAAAATGATAATTTATTTTACAGAATAAAATATCGTTCTACCAGTAGCGTCAAAATAGGTTCCTGCATACTTACGCCATGTCCACATAATTGCACATAATTATTCATTTGTTATACTCAATATTATTAAATTTGACAATTGTGGTCTCAAGTCATTCAGAACCTTGAAATCATGCGTCATTATAAGAAAATGTTGATGGAAAATATTATAACCTAAAAAAAATATCTTCTGCATTCTCTGTTCCTGTTTAATAAACTACAGGGGTTAAAGCCATCATCTTGAATCACAGACCATGGACCACCTTATCACTTCATGTTTCAGTGTTACAACCGGGTAATAACCGTATTCTGTTCCGGGTGGGGGGCAAATAGGCTCACAAGAATTATTACACTTGTCGTAGATCTTGGAAATGTACAATGCTTGCTGTGTTTGGACTAAAGGTCTTAAAAATTATCAGCAAGCAAGTGCTTGGGAATATGTGTATTGGCAATTTCTACATGCCGTGAGGTAACGGCAGAGCAGAATACAATTGTCACCACCCTCTCTCCCGTGGATGTCGTACAAGGCGACTAAGGGTTAAAACAGTGATGAAGAATGGGAAGCAGCGTTCCTCTTTTAACACCTAGCAATATACTGTGACTTATGTGCCCGATATATAGCAATATAATTGGCGAAAAATGGGTGCTTATTGACCGACAGAGACCCCTTAGGAGATATAGGCGGGATTTATGTAGGTATGTCTGTTATAATATAAAATTCCATACTCACTCATGAAACACACACTCATGAATCGTCAAAAAACCCGTTACTTATTGGAAACATTCCTAATACAGTCAAAAGGTTTCCAACATTTAACGGGATAAGCTACGCAAGTTATAACATTATTCCTATGATTCCCCTATATATTCCAAGTCACACATCTTTGCATCGTCACGCTAAGAAAACAAACGAAGATGAAATGCCTTATATTAATACATGCAGCCAAAACATAACAAATAGCAATTAAAGATTCAATAAATTATTTATTCTTGTTGTGACAATGTTTCCGCAAAACGTGCAGTAACAGGAATTATGGGAAGTTAAATTCTTGTTTGTCGCTTAAAATGCATTAACTCCCACATTTCGAAAACTATGCGAGGTCCTATGACTTAGGGGGCGAGCATATTCATCGGTCACGTCAACTGCATTTAATTGCAAGGTGGTATAACAAGAACTCTGTTGTCCATTTCGCTCCTTGCCTTGTGCGACACTCACTTGATAGATTGGGGGTGGTGACAATTTCATTCAGCTCTGCAGTCACCACATCGTTTATAAATTGAGTTAAAGAACCGTTATAAGCAGTGTAGCTTTAGGCCGGCTTCCCCTGTTGTTAATAAGTCGGGTAGTCTTGTATGAGTCAGCATAATTCTTTCACTGGGGCGCTTTCATATTATGATGTATTTCGGATTTCTTTTGTAATTTCAAGGAGAAAATGCTCAACCTCTGTTGAAATTCAAATTGTCATATAATCGTGAGTACGTCACAAAATAATTGAGAGTTACCAATAATAATTGTGCCGATGACGTTAAAAGAATCCCAATTCCATCGTTTTGCGTCAGAAAGGACTCAATCATTGGGTTGAACGGTATCCGTTTTTCTGTACTTTTCTCATCAAATGTGCATGCTACATTTGATTACCTAATTTATCTAGTCAGTATTGTTGGTGATTGGTTACGTAGCTGGGATCAATAAGACCAACCCATGATCGTTCCTGTTGCCTCTAGCCTGGGACCTAAAAGTAAGGTAAGGTAATGCTAGCCTGGACTCAGCTCAGGGGGGTATCGTAATTGGGGACTGAACAGAGAGATGTAGATGCCCGGTGTATACTAATAAGCACCTCGGGGCACCCTAATGTTGGAGGGCGATCCTCCAACAACAGTATACCCAAAGAAGGTTGGTATAAAATATATATTGGCCGTCTGGCCGGTATAAATGGAAGGGAAAAAATATTGCGTCGATCCAAATAATCATTGCAGAAAGATTATAGTTCTAATAATTCCTCTACAAAAAATAAATTCCAAGTAATTATACAGGGAAGTATTTCTCTCTATACTAAATAGATTATTAAGACAAACAAATCAGGCTTAAGAAAAGGCATTAACACTATTGAATATATTGAGTTAACTGTCATTCTACTATATTGTTTGGAAAACCCAATTTTACTATATCAAATATAATGTACTACATAATAAACCTTTATATTGTAATAGCTCGAAACGCAGTTAAAAAGAGACATGAAATGACTTACCTACTTATAGAAATTGTGTAAAAAATAAAGTATAAAAATTAACGTGCTTGATCCAGATAATTTGTGCCAAGAAATTACCTGTGTAGTTTGAATGATCAACCTTAAACGCAAAAGTAGGATAATCACATTCGACAACATTACCGTTCGCGTAATATCAGCTTACAAATAGATTCGGAAACACAGACAAATGGCATCCTTTCTGAACAGTTGCTCCCAATGTGGGGATTCCGAATCATGTATCATTTTCCAATATGCACAATAATAACGTTATTTTATCATTTTGCAGTTTCGTCGTCATCATTAACTTCTTCCTGACTTGTTCCCAGTTTTCCTGGGGTCGGCGCAGTGTTTCCTGTTCCATTCATAAAATATTCATATTGTATTATTTAAAATTGCATTACTGTAATTGTAAACATTTCGACGTCACCACTATTACTCTATAATCGTAATTGTATATTTTACTGTAGCAATGCCGGCATTTGTCGTGTCTTCTGCATCTATCTCGTTTGTTCTTCCCTAAATCATGGCAGAATTAAGAGCCGCGTGGTGACGAGGGATCAGAATACCACTGTCATCACATTGTTGTAAAGTTTCATTTAAATCCATTTAAGTAGCTTTTGCGTGAAAGAGTAATAAAAGCACACATCCATACAAACTTTAACGCTAGTAATATTAGAAGCGTAGGATTGAAAAAAAAAAACCGTAGCGCTACGAATACGGAGATCCTCCTCCTTTACTTTACTTTATTTTACATTACTGTTATATTAATTAGACTACGCATAGTTATTTGTATGAATCGAAATGGAAATGTTTGTAATTTTTATTGGCCAAGTAAGCGTGTTTTCAAAACAATATTTTTTAATAATAAACGTCAAAGCTTGTATAAATAAAAAATGAGAAGCGCCGTTCTTACCTCTCAGCAGATGTTCAATGCAGATAAGAGTTGAGGTGGAAACGCTTTTCACCCGGAATCCACAATCACTGAGGCCACAACAATGTAGTCAATGTTGTTGTGGCGACAGAGTTGATTCAGATAAGATTATGGAATGTAGGCACCCGGGCTTGTCATAACAAGTTTTATCTTTATTCCCGCAGTTTTGTCTTTATTCATATCATTCAAATAAATACAATATTAACATTAAAAACTAGAATACAATACACATATCGCTCATTTGGTGGAGCATTGACATAATAGTAAAATTATGGTTTTTTTTTTACAGGAGAAAAAAATAAATATAAATAAATTAGATTATAATCATTGTTTAAAAAAATGTAAATGTGTCATTGTTGCACCAAATGAATGATATACTGTATTGCACAATTGGACAATACAAGTTACTGGATGAAATACAAGAGACAGAACAATATACAGCCTTATTGCTAAGCAGCAATATCTTCCAGGCAACCAAAGAAAAACTGAATGTGGTAATGCAATTATTGTAGCTCTAGATGGCTATAAATAAATATTGTTGGTTCAGACGCGAATTTCCTTGAGAAAATATAAATGTTTGCTCTCTTTTTTCCTTTAAAATATACGTCTACTCAGAATCTCAGTGGGGATCGTAAATCCTGAGCCTTTTATCACCAAACTCAACCATAACGGTTATGAAAGATACTCGCTAATGCGGTTAACTATAGTTTATGATGACTCCGTAAAAAATATAGTTTATTTTATATCGTTAAGTTTATTTGGACCTTATTTTTATAATAAATATACTTAATACAAAAAATGACGATTCAAACTATTCTTCTCGAGTCTATGGTCTAGATTTAAATGAAATTATTTGACATTAGGTACTTATATAAGTTAATTGACGTTTCTGAGTGCGGCAGAAAGAGTTTTAATATTTTCCATGAATAAAAATGTGTGAATTTCATGGGCGTCTTGTCTTTCCATGCATTCTACTTTGAATTAGTCTTTGGAATTGGCAGGCTGGCTGCACATAGATGGCTCTTCTCAAACGCCGATCAAGTATTTCTACATTTTAATGGACGGTTGCCAAAGTGAACTTCGTATTGTTCACACAAACAATGGATCTTTCCAAGCTCTATGAATGAGCATTTTTATTTCCTCCTTATTAAAAATCAATTGAATAAGTGGGCAGTGCTTTCTCTCATAATGCTCATAACATTATCGAGAATATTTTCTTCTTTCCAAATAAAATTATGTTATGGTATATGCTGAGAACTATTTTTTTACATTATTTGGACTCGAGACAGTGTATGTTTTCTTCCATCCAATATCGAGCCATCCACCCATTTTTATTTGATATCATACATCAAGTGATGAATTCAATTATAGAAAAGTCGCGGAAAGGATTATGTCGAGAGACCTATAAAGGGAGAAAGTGATTGGGATGACAGCATTCCAATCCATACTGCTCAAGGTTTCGGCCTAGGTTTTACGGCCAGCTGTCTGCTCGATACTGACCCATTGTTTGCCCTCCACCATTCGAGTGCCCCAAGGTGCTTATTGGTATAAGCCCAGCAATCTCCTTAGTCAACTTTTACGACCCTTTTTACGGTATTTTTTCGCCCACAATACAACAATGTACACTTTGATTTCGCTGTGATTATTACATTACCACGGCCATTAGACAGGAAATTCTTTTTAACATCTTATACAACTAATCCCATTAGGCGGAAATAAGTTTTCCTTGTAAAGGATTCGCATGTAGCGACAGTGCGTCTGAATATATTTTCTGAGAATGATAATTTTGATATTACGACTGTGTTCCCTCTCACAATAAATATTCAAATATCCGACTCTATCTCTGGGAAGGATGAATCATGTTGCCGATACGACTTCAGCGTTATCGACTGTTTTTTTGTTAGTTTTAGGTAGTTTCTAATGTCATCACACATAGGTAAATAAATTAAGTTTCTATTTATTCCCAAAGAGGTAGAGGTTTATTCCGCACACTATGTATGGTCCCATGTAACATTAAATTATAGGGTGTGCAATAGGAACACTAATGCCCATTCCTCATCCCAGTTTTAACCTTTAGTCGCTATGTTCGACATCCGCAGGGGAGATTAGGGGTGATTGCAATTGTATTATGCTTTCCGTCACCACACGGCTTTAGTGAGTGCCTTGTCGCAAAGCGGTGTTGCACAATGCAGCACATTGTACATATTACAACTCAAAGAAATACGGAGGGTCCTTTTATTTTATCTACAGTTCAAAGTAAGCTTACTAAATGTTAGTTGCCTGGCGTGAAATTGTTATATTACGATAAATAACAGAAGTTGCTAAGTAACTAAACTGTAGTACGTCTATCTTCAACTGTTGATAGAATATTGAACGGTGGGTCCCACCGGTCCCACCGGGACAATGCTTAATGATAACTGGCATTCCTCGTAATTTTTGTTACAGATGAAAACAACCCTATTTACTACATAAATATCTTAAAACACATACTGACCCGATAAATACTTTTAAATAAGGAATTTTAGTTTACTTTGAAATTATTTTAGGAAATAAATTAATAATTGAAAGTAGGTATACGCAGCTAACTTTTTCTCTTCTATTTTTTTGTCCTAAACATTTTTGATTACTGACTCGTGTCCAAGAAAGCTTATGTAATTATTTTGTACAAGATGCCGTACCGCAACTTTGTACAAATTAAATTTCTGCGTGATTGAGTGATCGACTTCGCAACTTCCCGCTTAATTACATTAGTAGATTAAAATTTAATTTCATGAAAATTCGGGAACGCTCTATTGAGTTTTCTTACTGGACAAAAAGTTTTACGAAACAAGTTACCAATCTAAGTTTGGAACAGAGAAACTAATATTACTGTAGACGTCTGTGAAACTCTTTGAAACAGAAAGTAAACACTTTTGGATTGGCTTCATTCGACTAATTCAAAGAAATGTGCGAAACCGCTTTTATTAAAATGTTTGATAAAAGTATTGTTCTTAAACAGAAAGCCTTAAAAGTATTTGTAGTACGGTCTCAAGTACTTACGATCCCAAGTTTATAAGTTGATTTGGAAATTATGTTTTAGTAATTAGTCTAAAAAAAGAAAGCAAACATTATGTTTGCATCGATTATGTTATTGTATTATCACAATGATCAGTAAGGTGGAGCCAAAGCAGAACACAATTGTCTTCAACATAATCTCTTCGCCAGGTGTCACACATGGAGATTAAAGGTTACAAGAGCCGAAAAGGAATCTAAAGTTGGCAAGAATGTGAATGAGACTGAGTAAATAACATGCAATATTCAAAAATATTTCTATCGGCATCTCTGGAATATGTTCCCGTACAACATCGGTATTCCATTCTACAAAAGGGAAAGCTCATTTCGTATTCATAAGTGAATTAAGAATTTGCAATGTAACTTCAAAGTTGAGTAGATATAATGAATTTTAAAGTAACTACTCCATAGATATAGTGACTATTCAATATGATACAAGAACTTCGTGAAAACATGTTTTTCGGTGACAAGAAACCCGTACGCGTAGAAAAGCTGTAGCTTATTCTTATTTACATGTTCAACCAAGACCTAATACAGCCTCTAATACAGCTTTAAGCAATTGGACACAAACTTATAATTGTCAATAAAAACTGACACCAACGTTAATAATGTGAAATGTCATATTTTTGATAAAATTATATAGAAAAACAAAGTTATAATGAAATAATCGCATTAACAAATATCGCGTATTTAGCCTTGAAGAAGTAGGGGCGATGTATTAACAATTAGTTCTATTTTTCTCATTGCATTGTCAAATTTAATAAACATGTTATAGTTGTCTGGGAGAATGCGTGTAGTCTTAAATCTGCTATTTTTACAATTATTTTCCCGGATATTTTAATCGATGACTTTTCTTATACTTAATCCATATGTAAAATACACACATAATATTTCTCAATAAATTAAAACTAAGTCTCGAATACGACAAAAAGACAACGGCATTAAAACAATTTGAATTGCTCCATTTGATATCGGGTATAGAGTCCGTCCTTTCGTTATTTACGCACAAAGACGATAGCGTATAGAGATAGCGTGACCTTACCATAAAGAAGACCTCTGAAAACCATGATCATTAGCACGTTCGTCCTGCCATTACCTCGGGTCAATTCCGTTTTACAGGAAAGTACCCATGATGAAGACGTGTTCAGAATGTTAACACCGGTTTTATTGTAGACGTGACATTACTGGTTATATCGGCACCAATACGAGGCATATTGTTCAATTTTCTCAATAGATATAATTGTAGGGTGATATAATTATAATTATCTTGATGAGGTGATTCTATATTTAATTCACGAGCAACTGGGATCGCATTATTTTTGGTCTCAATGTGTTCTTATGATTTGGGACCAAAAACAAAAGTTAATATAGAGGATTGCTTGCTTTCCAGATATGGAACCTACAACAAGCATCCTGTGCTGAGTCTCAGTTTAAAAATTGTCATTAATACTATCGTATGCTTCCACTATGCAAGTGGAAATTTCAATTCACTATAGCGACATTAATAAATTCTCCATAGAAATTATGCTAATAATTTTATAGTTTAATAAAATTATAAGCGTAACAGAAGAAAACTAATATTTCGAAATTTGGCGATGTTTTAATTAGCTTGGTGCCAAAAGTATTATTAAGTTTTTAAAGCGTAAAAAGTAGCTTCCAAATTTAAATTTTCTGAATACTATTACTGAACTTTTCTCGATTCAACAGTATAAAAAGTTGTAAAGATAGCATTTAGCAACTGCTGCTTTCTGTAAAAATAAATAAATAATGAATGAATAAATATTTTTAACACTCACACCTATCATCAAAGTAAGTAGACTAGGCACTTGTGTTATGGATACTAGATGGCGGACATATTTTTAATATCATAATAATTATGTAAATAAATGTTGAAAATATACTACATAAACATAATATATACACAACCATGACTCGGGAGCAAATATTTGTGGTCATCACAAAATTTGCCCCTACCAGGATTCGAACCCGGGACCTCTTGGCCAATACCCAGCGATCTGAGCATTTGACCAAGGCGGCTGTCAGAAATGTTCCAAGTGAAACTGTTTGCAGTTTTAAAATTGAATCAATTCGAAATGGGAGTAAAAAAAATGCTTTTCCGAATCACCGTTTTGGGAACGCTTTACCCTACGTATTGCGAATTTGTATCAGTCTGTGCATAAGCATATTCATTGGCTCATAAACGCACATAGATCATCAAAGCAATAGCATTCCCATCCACGACTCGCAAGTAACCCCTTTCCCAATCAGACAGCTGAGAATAAATTCTTTTTCTCATCGCACGACTCGCAAATAACCCCTTTCCCAATCAGAGAGCCGCGAATAAATTCATTTGATTTAAAATTGAAGTTCAACAACCAAACAAGAAGCGATAGCGGGGAACTTAGCAGACTACGTCGATAAAGACACAGAGACAAGAGAGAGAGCATTCTCTTATACATTTAAAATACAGTCGGCGACGGAACGAGACGATCCCGAAGTTTTTATTGTGATGCGTGCATCGACCGGCCTGTGTCGCCGGCTAGTCTGCCACTATCTCCGCGCCAGTGCGATGGCGTATAGGTATATGCGGAATGGATATGCTGGGAATGACTCTCAGAATTTTTTCCTGAATTTATCATCGGTACCACTGACGTCATTACGGAGCCTTGTCCGCGTAGAGAGTGTAATGGAATTCGGATGATGCGACGTGTTATCTGAATTTTATGTAAATTCAAATATTACAAACACTTTTTCGATGTGTTCTGACCTATTTTTTGACTTGATAACTTTTTGAAAAAAGATACTTTTTCGCTTATGAGCAAAGAGTGAAGCTCTAACATTGTTCACATCACTATTTAGTATATCTTAGGTTAATAAGCCTCTTTCATCTTGAACAATATTTGAATCCGCTTTTATTTTATCTATATATATAGCTTTTATTAATCTATTTCTTTTACATACAATAGACTCCCCTAAAAAGGGATGCATCCAGGCGAGATAAATAACCTAATTGGTAATATAAATCAATCAAAATATTTCTAAGGACATTGATGATTTTATTACTTCTGTAATTTTCAATCAAGAAAAATTTATAATTTTAAGAAGAAGCAGGGACTTCTTCTTAAAAATGATGATAAGCAATCTTATTTTACACCTTAATACAGATAGTCAACAATCTAAAAATAGAATGCAAACATGAATGTACGCTATGCGACATGAGAATAGAAATGAAAAGGCTTTGGCGCCATCCAACCGAGCAAATTGTGTGGGCACACTCAATTTGCTTACTCCCATAAATAAATTTGTTTGGCAAAAGCTACGTGTTAACATGTTACGTGTTAGCATTAAGTCTAGAGCAGAACTTTGTTACGACACCGACATCTCACTCGTTAACTTTGGTTAACATAGTTTGTGACGTAATCATGCCGTCAACAGATCGTCAAACCGAAAACCGTGGAATTTGGCCACATTGTTAAACATTATCTTCCCACCTGTTCGCAGGCTATCTAGGGTCGGGGCAGTATGTTTCCTGTTCTATTCAGAAGTCATAAAGCCAAATCCACTCCCCTTTGATTCCTCCGAGAACAGTAAACTCTCTTTATAAATTATATGTTAACGTCTATTATTTGATTTTTATTTTAACATTATATGAATGTTAGGAAACTTTTTCGCATAGAGCAACTTTACTTTAAAAATTTAACCCTGATGCTGAAATCAAACCACCGTCTTGCGCAATACCAAGATTGGCCTGATATAGAATTTTTCTGACCTATATTTCATTGTAATGAAAATAAAATCCTGACATTTTAACCTAAATCTAATTTACTGGAGCAAAATCCATTAATGTCGACAGTTTGTATTCATGCCCTCCAAGAGTGGCCGTATGAATTTAAATTGCAAAATATTAACATACTTTTCCATACTTACATCGTAAAAATAACTTTTCATTGAAAGCGCGGAAAGTTTGCGTGTCTAATGAATAAATGGGTGTCTCGAGACCACTAAGTCAGATATTTTCGTTTCAGCACTCTCTAATAAATAAAGTTTATTTAATTAAGCTACAAACGCTTATTTGGAAACACTAGGAATCGAATCGTTTTACAGGGACCTATGTTACTAAGACGAAAGTGCCGACAGTAAAACTTTCATGTTTATTACTACCAATTAATATTTATTATTTTTTTGGTGATATCGGAGTTCAGTAATACATGCGTAGGAACGTGGTCTTGGCTGTATTTATTAATGAATTCATGTCCTATATTCTTTCATTCATGGGAAGGCCTGTGTTCTAACAGTGGGAATATTAAAGGGCTGCTGACGATTATCAAAGTATTTAAACTGTTTAAATCTGTTTATCCAGCTTTAGATAGTAAAATTAAAACTCCAGAAAATAATTTATCAATCACCAACAATTCTTAACCAAATAAAGTCAAACAGATGTTCAAACAAATTTCATCATATTCTTTGTTGTATCATCATCATCTTCTTACTTCCCTTAGTTTTTCTGAGGTCGGCACAGATTGTTGAACTCTTTCATTCATATCGGTCAATATTATTACTTGTAATTTTGATTCTAATATTTATACAGTGTAAGGGGATAAAATAATATACACAATTACTAGCTTATCCGGCATACGTTGTTTTGCCCTTATCATTATCAAAATATGTATAACCTACGGTCTATTATCAGACCAACCAAATATACACAAAAAAATTCATAACAATTATTCAAGCCGTTTCGGAGGAGTTTTTTAATAAACACCAGATTTATAAATATATTAGATGTATCCGAGATTACTGTGCCTGTGATCAAACATAAAATCGAAGAGTGAGCCATTGAAAATCGTTGAGCCGCGATTCGTATTCCGCGGAAATTCATTTCCGTATTGTAAAACAAATAATGCTCTCAAATAAATCGACTATCCAATTTCCTCGATATAAGAACCTTCTACACAGTTTGGGGCTACGCGTGACTGGTTTTTATGAAGCCGTCGCTCCGACACCTCACAAAGGAGGTTGACTCCTGTACTTTGATCTGATGAAGAGATATTGGGACCATTTATTGGTCGGGCATAGAGTGATTCAACTGCCTTAACCAGAAGGTCATTGGCCTAAACCATCCAATTTTGCTTTCAAAGATTGTGTAGTAATTAATCAATACAAAAAAAAAACAGACGTTAGAAAAAAATCGGGAAATTTTTCGGGCCCTGATTTGGAAAATTTACTGACCTCGGTTTCATTGTAATAAGGTTTCTATCATATAGAATGTTCAAAACATATATGTTCATAGCATTGTGATATTAGTCATCTTCACTCTTATCTCTCCCTAAATGGGGTAGTCTTCGGCATTACTCTTATTATAATTATATGCTCATACTAGTCCTAGCAGTATAACATTAATCTAAATGACTTACATATTATTCATAAGAAACTGAAATTCAAGCTCCCTACTGTACTTGTTAAAGTTTTTGCCAATGATTTATCTGCGTGAGTTTGCCGTCATTATCCTTTGAGAACTTCTGAAGTCTGATTCTGCTAATATTAATGTAACAAACGTTTCGCACTTGTGTTGGAATATAAAGCAAAACATAAGAAAGAAAATATGAATAGAACATTAATACATAATACTGAGGTATTAAGGTCGTATTAGGAACTGCGTGTGAACTAATTATAACAAAATCCTTAGGAGAAAATGATTTTTCGAGCATATTTTGTCTGTCATAGCTCTGACGCTTCATGGATTACGGGTCTACATTTCGATAGGCTTATTTCGCTCCTTATAAGTAATCGATTCGTATTCAATTTCACGGTTTTTGACTAATACGTGTTGGACTTCACCTTTTACCTTAATCCAATTATGCACGCCATTATCTGAATCACACTGAAAATGGATTGAATAGAGAAGCTTAAATTCTTGTCCGTCTATAGTAATACCACATCTCACATAAAGTATGACCTAAACCACGTGAACGCAGTAATCAAATAAATATACGGAAGTCAGTGGACCGAGAAAGCTTCACTAAGATCCCCCTTTCCATTTCATCGGTGAACTCCCGAGTCGTTGGATGAAAAGGGCAAATTGGAGGCAATCAAAATTTATTGGATTATTTCTTAGTCCATTTCGCTTTGGACTCTTTGTCGTTTTGGTGGAACTCGGGATTGCTTATTAACCAACTCGGGATGCAAATCTATTTACGCTCGAACAATTTACAGTCGTCGTTATTTTTTCTGCTGCCAACAAGTTTTAACTGTACGCTGTTTTCAACTAAGTTTACGGCCTTTCGAGATCACATTCCATGCGACCATGAAACGGTCCATAATATTATTCTAATCGCGATCCCTTGGCAGAAGTAATACCCTCTCTTGCGCGAAACACTTACTTCGAGTACTATTGTAGCCGGTCCAACTGCCAATTACCTTGCCTATACGAATGCCTTGCTGGTACCGACTTTCAAATTTCGGCTATTGTTCCCGCACTCACACATCCACGATTTCTTACAACATTAGGTTGTTTCCAAGTACGGACAATATTTATCACATTGAACGTGATTCATGTAATACGAACGGTGTAAATCATAACAATAACAAATAGATGTCTCCTACATATTGCTTTGCCGCGACGAACTATCAGTTATATTCTATTGTGCTAGAATGTACAAGGGTTCAGACTGCTATCCCAACGTGATGTATGTGTTCTGTACACGAGCTGTCTACACTGGCTCAGCGCTGTTGGCACCGGTTGAATAACGGAGCATTGTTTCAGGCCTAAGCTGACCGTTGAAACAGATGCTAGTTTGAGTTTGTAGCAAAAATAAAAAACAAAAAGGACCTTTGATATGGGCTTAACTTTACATACATACACTGCTCAACGATGTGTAAGGATATTAATGTACACCATCTTCATGGTCTATCAGCCTCTATTCTTATAATACAGCTAATTTCCATTTTTTCAATGACTTACTTATTTTGGTCATTCGTCATAACATTGAATATGCTGCATAGAAATCGTCAGTATTTTAAGAATGATTGCCGATTACAGAAGTAAAGTCAATAAAATATCCTTAAATAAAGTTGATGAGTGTATTCATAAGCCTCTCCTATTAAACCCCAAAGGGGTAATCACAAATAAATTACCACCCATGTTCGCCATTACCTAACGTTATATGTAATAGGCGAGCCTATTGCCATCTATCGGACATGTAGATCGCAGGATATTGTTAGGTTGTATACTCATAGCTGTCTTTACTCTTCGTCACCTTGTACCACACCCGCGAGGAGAGACGGGGAGTGGTGACAATTGTATTCTGCCTTCACCACACGCCAACATTAGTTTCCAGCTAGTATTTATACCGTGAAACTTCAAACTTGGCTAGTGGATTGCTTGGAGAATACACGGAGCTAAGTTAGGTTCCGTCAATACCAGATTAGGTTATGCGAAACTTGCAACACGAAATACCAAAACTTAATAAGTATTTGAGTCGTAAAGGAGAACCTTTTACTTTGAATAGTCTTTTAAAAGGTCATAGGTATAGTCATGGCAAATTAGAATAATTGGTCACCACCTCTCATGTCTCCCGCAGCTGTCTTAAAAGTCAACTAACGGTAAACCGCATTACATATCCCTCTTATACCGCCTAGCAATATACTGTGATTTATTTGTTCATTAAATGGCAATATGCTCGTCCCTTATTACACGGGAACTAACATAATTGGCTAAACGGGTTTTAATTCGCCTCTGCCTATCCCTTTGGGGATAATTAGGTTAGGTTAATTTTAATATATGAATGAAGCTCAAATCCTTTTTACCACTTCTCAGAGCAGTAAGGAAAGTTGTAAATAATGCACAGCACAATCTGAACTTGCAAACAAATAACTAACTAAATGATCAATGCTCGCGGACTGTTGTGACCCTGTAACTGAATTCTAAAGCAAGTGTTCAATAGTGGAGTGGCACAGAAATGTGTGGACCTTTGATAGTGAGGTTCGGGGACGGTGGGAGAGTGGAGAGAAGTTGAAGAGAGAACATGACAAGTCGACGGGCGCGCCGACACGTTTATTGTTCTAGCTGATGCTGCATAAACCCGTAGATGATAGTCTGCTTCGTCGCTGAGCTCACGTCGTTTCAGGTATGTACCGTACCATTCAGTAGAATTTACCAAATATTGTGTAATATGTAGTAGGTCCATAAAATATATCTCGAACAGTACAGTAGATATACTCTACTGTACTGTTCAAAAAGGGTCCATAAATATCTCGAAATTTTTTCACATGTTGCACCATCACATTTGCAACGGGATCCCATGAATATAACTAAAAAAGTAAGTGACCTTAATTGGCAAACCTACATTTTGTCAAAAATGTTTTTTTTTTGGATCAGATTGAATTCAACTGTAATTTGCAAAAACGAAAAAAACTGCAAAAAAATAATCGATTACCTATTTACCAATGGTATTTTAGATCTTTTTATAAGTACATACATACATACATAAATCACACCTATATCCCCGAAGGGGTAGGCAGAGGTGAACTGGCACCCACGTTTCGGCAATTATATTAGGTCCCATGTAATAGGTGGTGAGCCTATTGCCATTTATCGTATATTTATCATTTATCATTTATCGCCATTTATCGTACATATATTTATTGTTAGGTGGTATAAGAGGAACGCTGCTGCCCATTCCTCATAATGATTTATCCTTAGTCGCCTTGTACGACACCCACGGGAGAGATTTGGGGTGGTGACAATTGTATTCTACTCTGCCGTCACCACACGGCCATAAGTACATAGTATAGAAAATAGTACATTTATTGCCGATTCAATTATACATACAGACTAAAGCTATGTGCCATCTTAAAGTTCCCACGTCGTGCATTGCGGACTGTTTTGTTTATCAGTGTTTTTTTTTTAATATCAGTCCGAATCCCGTACTTACTAAAGTACGCTACTTTTGAACTGTATGTTTACCTTACAACCGACACACGTCACAATTTTAAACTTAGAAATTCTGGACGAAACGGTTGCTCCCAGATTTTAAGAGGTTGCAATATTAATTTTGGCATACTACTCTAGGATTTAATGGAAGGCCGCCTGCCTGACACCACAGAATAATGTGCTTGCGTCAATGTAGTTCAAAAAATACAACATTGTAAACTATAACGATGTCGTTGCAAGTTGTTTGGTCTTGGAGGGATTTTGTAAAAATAATGAATTGAGCCATATAACCAGGATAAAGGTACTAAACCGAGAAAACAAAATATCTTTTTTACACTCAAGGTAAGTTGCTTAAGCACTTCACTTTATAATTATTCATAATGTTTAAAAATATTGAATATATGTTTTTATTAATACGTAAACACCAATGAGCAACTTGAGGATAAATGAGAGTCTAAATTATCATACTAACATTGGACCGTAGTCTGATTCGAACCTGGGACCTCCTGGACCTTATAGCCAGTGATAAGACCATAAGACCAAACTATCTGTCTTTATAGACACCATTCTTCTTCATGTATCTATCACGTCAACTCCAATATTCAAAAACAAGTTGAATTGTTTTACCGACGCGCCTACTTTGCAGCCCACTGTACCTACTACCTATAAGCTGTTCGAAATAAAAGAAAACGTCAACCCCTTGAAGACTAATGCACTATAATTTATTATTCATCCAAGAAAAGAATTGCGACAATAGCTATGACTTAACATAAACGTATAAAGGAATAAAGAGGTAAAATAGCATTCAAAGCTTTGTCACATCATCGAAATAATGGCCGCTCGTTTCACCTCTGGCGTCTGGGTTTTTACAAAAAGATAAGGAGAAATAGCGCGAATAAGCTTATTTCTGGCGCAGCCGTGGAGACGCTGAGTCAACTCAATTGCTTTTTTAACCACCGCCAATCTGACACCGTTTTCTACTTAAGTTCCGCTGTACGGGAAATCTGAATATTCTTAGCTGGCTAGCCTTGTGCTAGGCCAGTGATTTGTAAATTTAGCTGTGAAATAAAACCTGATTAGGTTAATCATCATCATCACCAGGCTTTAATGTCCCCACTACTGGTGGACGGGCCTTCCCTATGGATGGAAGAATATAGGTATTGTTGTATCATAACCCACCACGCTGGCCCAGTGCGGGTTGGTGGGTATTAACGACTGCAGATGCAAGCGGGACTAACGGCTTTACGTGCTTTTCGAAGCACGGACGAACTCGAGATAGTAAATTTTTGGTCACCCATCCAATGGCCTCGGCGAACATTTCTTAGTTTACGCAATCGCAGGCCAAGCGCTAGCTAGCTCTTCCTTATTAGGTATAGGTTAACTTAAAATATGTTGAAAAAATAACTACATGTAAATATATTATGTTCCAAGTACCCAACAGTTGGTGACAGACAGCCGGCGGAAACCTTGAGCAGTATTGATTCGAATGTTGTTATCTCAATCACTCTCTCCATTCAATTGACATGGTGCCATTACTTTTATAAACAATTGAATTGAAAGAGTGGAGCTCGGTAACGTGTGACGACATAATGCACCGTTCCCAGATCACTTGGAAACAGGGCAGGAACACGATATTTACAAATATTTTTCGATCCTGGTTTTATAAATACTTTTATACTTTTAATTAAATATATTAATGAAAACTAGCCAGCTAACCATAAAGAAAATTGTAAAATTATCATCGAATGGGAGTCGTATATGATAGGGTAGATTTTGAATAACGAAAATGTATTTATTTATGTAGCAATAAATTTACATGCATTTACATGCACTGAACAAATTTACACTAAATTCTGTGTTTGAATAATTACTGCGCAAAACCGTGGATGTTTTCGCGGGAACGACGAAGAAGCCAACGAGAAAAGGCAGCTGTAAGTACTTCGGCGGTGATTTACAACCCTACCAAGAGGGCAAAGTTTGCTGTCATCTGAATTATGGAGATTAAAATTTCGGCAGTTGCCGAAACCGGGGTTATAGTTGCCTATTTAGCAGGTATTTGTGCAGGTCTTCTATTAATATTCCATAACTCACCACCGCCCGGTTCTGGTGCTCGCGATATTGAATTTTAGACCACGGTGCTGTTTAGTGAAACACCGCTGGAAAGGGTTTTACGCGATTACTATGCATGACATACCCAAATTTTGCACGTAAGAATTTACGACGAGCCAAAATATTCGGCTCATCGGTTAAGTCATCTCGTGCTACTATTCAATAAAACCTTTTTGAGGTGAAACTATAATGGGTCGGGGCTCTGAGCTTGCTTTGCAGTTAGAAGACTGTGTATTTTAATAGTATACCAAAATGCTGGGGTACGGGATTAAAGGGACGGTAGCCGTATTGCCTAAAACGGACACACTGGTGTGTAAAATTATTTTCATTCCATCCAGGGGGCAGTTGGGTACTTAAATTTCCAACTATCAAAGGGCAAACGATAAGGCTGAAAGCAAAATATCCCTTTATGCTTAATATTCTAGATATTAACCATTTTATACATAGATTAGCCAATATTCCAGATTAAGGTATTATAATATCTAAACATACCTGATTAATATAATACCTAAAGGAGGAGCTTGCTAGCGCAGTGGCATAACGCGCTTGTCCTGCGATTGCGTAAACTAAGCAATGTTCGCCAAGGCCGGTCATTGGATGGGTGACCAAAAATTTATCATCTCGAGCTCCTCCGTGCTTCGGAAGGCACGTTAAGCTGGTGATCCCGGCTGCATCTGCAGTCGTTAATACCCACCAACCCGCACGGGCCAGCGTGGCGGATTATGGCCCAATCTCCCTATATCTTCCATCCATAGGGAAGGCTCGTGCCCCAGCAGTGGGGACATTAAAAGGGCTGGTGATGATGATGATGATAATACCTAAAGATACCGCAGTATATTGCTAGGTGGTTTAAGAGAAATGCTGCTACCCTTTACTCATCGGTGTCTATACCCTTAGTCACCTTGTACGACACCCACTGTAATACACCACGGGAGAGATGAGGTTGGTAACAATTGTATTCTGTATAATGTTCTCTTATATTTGCACGAGCACTACACATTTGAAATAAAACAACTTTTACGGATTAGACTCGCGTATATTTAGATGTTTGGCATTATTATTTATCCCGACGGTTCGATCACTTTACAGCGGCCGTGGTCACGGGTGACTAAAGATGACAGGTGTCTTCATCGTAGTTATAATTAACTACCGTCAAATTATTTAATATTTATGTGGTCCGATTTAAGCAGACGGAGCTCACTGTGTCTATGGATTTGGCAGTATGAGGACGGTGTTGGGAAAAAAAAAATGTATTCTGCTCTGACGTCACCACACGGCTGTCATCATTCTAACGCTTAGATATAATATAATGTTTAAATAAAACTCAAATAATAACAAAACGTTAATTCAATTACTATCGATTTCGATTCTATTTATAATTCAAAATATGATTGGGCCTTCAGAACTGTTGATTATATAAGGCCTAAAGAATATAATACACAACTCAACCCAAATTGTGTTAAGATGCGAATTGTTATTCAGATCAGATTTAGTTCACGAATAAACTGGGTTACTTGTTAAGTTTGTCCAACGCTCAATAAATCTTATTGAGCTATTTTATTCTGGGAGAGGGAGAGGAGACAAACAATCGCGTCATGTGGTGTAAACACCTTTTTCGATGTTTACGGCTAAATTACTTGATATAAAAATTGAGCTTGCCGTCTAACATTTATAAGCGCCTTTTCTGTGCAATTCAAAAAACTTTGTATATTTGAAATTTTATATTTAAAAAGGAACAACAATAATAATAAATTGGACATGCTAATAAATCGAATCCATTATTAAAAAAAATATTATGTTTTATAATGTTATACATATAATCGTCACTATTCCCAATGTCTCTCTTAGGTGTCGTATAAGGTGACTATGGTTAGAAGCAGCCATGGAAGGGCAGCAGGATTCTAATCTCTTCTACCCAGCAATATACGACGATTTACGTGCTCGCTAGATGGCAATAGGCTTACCTCTATTGTATAATAATACTCAATTTTGTTTTTTTTAGATGAATATTATCATAATATAAAAGTGTTACCTTTAGAGAAGCAAGGTTTTTGATCGAATATTTTCAATTTCCAATAAAACAAAGAATTTCTTCAAAAAAAACCTCAATATTTTTGACCATTTTGTTTTTAGCTCAAAATACATTAATGGACTATGTATAATGTTCTATTAAACAAAATAAAACATTCTTCGGCAATCTTAAAACTACTTTATTCAACTCTAATCTCAAAAACCGCGCTTATTTCAACTCGGTCTATTAATATTTGTTTCCAACAAGGATTAATATTTGCCTGATCTCAATAACCCTGCTTTTGTTTCCGAGCTTTTAAGGGTAACTTTCTGATTAATAACTTAATTTTTAAATTTTGGAAGTTATACTGTTAAACTCGTACCCTGGCAAATTTGTTTTCGTGGCTACATCGTATCGATTGCAGCAGCGCTGTATTGAGTGCTTTTTGCATAAAACTGATTTTGTGTGATACTGTTTTAAGTGTCTAACAAATGTATAGTGTTATTATTTATTACGTTAATTGTTTATGGATATCTATTATTTTTACTTTAAGTTTAGTCAAGCAGCAATAAAAGGAAGGTTTATTTCCCGTATTCATAAGTTGTATTTAATATTTATTTTCAGTGCAATCAGCATTATTATGGGACTTTACCAAAACAAGATTCTATATTAAATGACAATGGACCACTGCAACAACGATAAACATGTTCTTGGAGTAAATTTTTCGTATCTCCCATAAAACTCATGGCACTAAAAAAAGAAAGTCGACAAATAATGTCATCTATGAAAGAACAATTTTTTAATAGCTTAAACTTAGAACGAATATAATATCCTATATAATAAATTAAAAAAAATATGTAACATTTAAAAATATCCCTTTGCCAATAATAAGAAATATAAAACAAAAATCGTACCTAGTTAAACTAATTACCATAGCTTCTTTGGGCGTCTTTATCGTTAGTCTTTCAAAATACTCTGTGAACATTGAACGAACTAATTACGTCATATAGGGGTTAAAGTTAAATACAGAGTGGAATGTTGCCTATGTTCAGCCGAGTATGTCTACAGTATTATGTTAGCGATGTATTCGGTAATTAAATTAACTGATGAGTCAGTAAGTAATAATTTAACTGGCGATAAAACACTTTGAGTTATATTGTAATAAAATATAAATATCCTCATTGTAATATTTGGAATATACAATTAGAATAAGCCTGCGTTATTTTGAAGATGAAATAGCACGATAGTGCACCTTAAAGATTAGATCATGAACAAACCAAATCCAAGTTATTTACACTACACGGTAATTAATGAAACCTAGAAAATATTTAATGTTTTATTTAAAATAATTTGACTGATTTCTCATTTCAATCAGTAGTGGTTCAGTTAAATTAAGGCTTAGAAGTTAACTGTAAAATATTCTACTTAATCATTCTCCTTGTATTCTACTTTTAAGGACTTAATATTGAACATTGTTAAAAAAATTCAAACAAGCTTCAAAATCACCAAACAAAAAAATAATTATAATTTTCATACATATGTCACGCCTTTCTTCCACAGGGGTAGACAGAGAACACTTCTTTCCACTTGCTACGATCCTTACATACTTCTTTCGCCTCATCCAATCTCATCAATCTTTTCATGCAAGCCCAATAAAATAAAATAAAAAACTTAATTTACTCATTCGTAAATAATTGTCACTTATTATAAAACATGAAACCTTATACACGTCACAACATTCTCACGACAGTACAAAGCCACCAAAACGGATTCGTTGGTGGCGATCATTGCGTGTCATATCCACCCCCAAAGTACAAATTACTAGGTGACATGCGTGCTTGCGCGACCTTTTTCTGAATATTTTAGGATAACTTGTATATTTGGACATGGGTCGTGGCACAACTCACCTAATGTCAGCCAACAATTTTTCCTTATCCCCTGGAGTATCTCGCTTCATTGCTTTTAAAGCGACTGAGAAAGCCTTAGAATGGACTTGAAGGCCAGATATGTATGTGGGGCTGTGAATATTTCCCGCAGCCTTCTAACGATGTAAGGTTCTCTTGGTGTTTATTCGAGTATGTTTCGTTCGAGAACGTACGTTCGCCTCGGAATGCTTGGTTTAATGATGAAATGTTTATCGTGTTCACCGAATACCAGCCACGTGTTTGTATTCCAGGAAATCTGTCGAGATATTTCTCGGCCGACTTGTTTTGTCACAACGACTCTTATTTAGATACGGAAAAACGCGCTCCATTAGGTAAATAATCGGGGTGAATCACTTTCTAAGTTTTTCTTAATCATTGTAACTCACGACCTACCCTTTCCCACTATCTCGGCAAACAGCAAGTAAAATAAACTTGACTGAAACTGTTTCCGCCTAATAAGACGTAATGTACAAAACGTCGGTTAGTCTGCGCAAACAGCCATTTAATTAAGTAGGAAGTTCCGAGGACATCCGTCCCCCCAGTTTGTTTTTGACGACGAAATCCCCTGTGTTCCGTGTAGAGGCCTCGATGACAAACAGCAGAATTGCGTGTGCCGTTGTAAAAGAATTTAAATTTTTGAAACGGTCCGCCGCTTGTGGAATGGCTCTGTCTATTTGCGTTCCTTTATATCTTTTTGCGAGTCTGATGTCCGCTTATTAACTTCATTATGTTTTATACACACACGTACCTACTGCTACACATCTTCGTTTGTTTTTAATTATTCAACGAAGCAGCGGTTTTTATTTTACAGGATGCTCTGCGCAGTATTTGCAATAAGGTTATGCTGATACAATTATACATAGAAATAAACAGAATAAAAAAATCAATTATTCATGAAATTAGAAAGAGGTAGTAGAAATGTGCCATTTTCTATTATTACATGATACATATTAAAACACAATACTGTTAGCCATTTTGATCATTTTCACACATATAAATATCGTGATTTTAATCATATGTTAATAAAATAATAAATATTTTTACACTCACACCTATCATCTAGCCCAAAATGAGTAGCCCAAGCACACACAAAACATATTTTAAAGGAATTACCTATATTCAATTTTATTCCATATATTATAATCGTAAAACAGTATATTTCTTTTATCTAAGTACGATTTAGATTTTAATCTGCTCGCTGTCCGATCCCCTGTTGCCTAATTTAAAATTATGCTACTATAATAAAAGTCCCTCAAACTCAACTTTCGGGCATGCCTATCAAGTGATACGTACCCAATCTCGGCGAGGTAATAAATTATCAACAGTAACACCCCAAGATGTAGTCCTTTTAAAGACTTGTCATAAAACACTTTTCGTTTGGTAACATAATAATTATTCAAGTTCATTTCCCGCTCGGCAGGTAATGCGGAGCGGTAAAGAAATCTGTCATTCCTAAATGGTTTTAAAAGAACTTGCCCTTAATTAAGCCATCTGCTAGTAACGGGTCTTCTTCTTTTGTGTCCTTATAATTGTAACTTTTATTTTTGAATAAAAAGCTCTACTTATATTGTCAGATCTTTAAACATAAAGAAATAAAAATTATAATTCAAAAATACTATTATTGCGTTATAGTCAATTACAATATTTACTAAGACAACCCCGGTAAGTAATATGATACTAGTGTCGGGAGTGTACCAGTCTCCCAAAACTATTGTCAAATGTCTTATTTGATATATGCCGTGTGGTGATGGCAGAGTAGAATACAATTGTCACCACCCCAAGTCTCTCCCGTGGGTGTCGTACTAGGCGACTAAGGATAAATCAGCGATGAGGAATGGGCAGCAGCGTTCCTCTTATATCACCTAGCAATAGTACTGCGACTTTTGTGCCCGATAAATGGCAATAGGCTCGCCACCTATTACATGGGACCTAACATAATTGGCGAAATGTGGGTGCTTGTTTACCTCTACCTACCCCTTCGGGGATATAGGCGTGATTTATGTATGTATGTATGTATGTTATTTGATATAAAAAGTAATATTAATGCATAAAGCCGTGTAGTGGCGGCAGAGCAGAATACAATTGTCACCACCCCAAATCCCTCCCGCGGGTGTCGCACAAGGCGACTAATGGTGGAAACAGTTCCTCTTATACCACCTAGCATTGTAGTACGTTTTTCGTGCCCTATAAATGGCAAAAGGCACGCCACCTATTTATTACATGGGACCTAACATAATTGGCGAAACGTGGGTGTTAATTCACCTCTGCCTACCCTTCCGGGGATATAGGCAGTACTTGATTTGTATATGTATTTATGTATGTCAAATGAAAAAATAGTCCATTAATCGTCGCTGGCCTAGCTCTAAGTCGCCTTGTACGACACCCGTGGGGGAAATTGAGGGTGGTTGTTCAATTGTATTCTACTCCTCCGTCTCCCCACACGACACTTTTATTTTTTTGATCATGATGTAAAAAATTTCCAATTATCTTAAAAGTGTTGATTGTAAAAAGTAACTTGTACTGTACTTTACTTGTTACAAGTAAAAAGACGCTATTATTATCTATAGAAGAAAGGCAGATTTAATTGGACCATTTCCACCATCTGAAGGTAACAGATATTGCTTAACTTGCATCGACAGATTTACAAACTGGATGGAAGTTATCCCATTGTCAGATATTTATGCTGAGACAGTATCTAAAGCTTATTACAACTATTGGATCACTAAGTTTGGTGTACCCAGCACAGTCATCAAAGATAGAGGCACACAATTCACGTTATTATTTTTCAAAAATCTTTCAAATATTTGTGGCATAAATTTAAAACATACTACAGAATATCATCCCCAAAGTAATAAAAAAGTCGAGCGTCTGCATAGAACTCTGAAAGCCTCAATCAAAGCTCACAACCAGACCAAATGGAGCGAAACAATACCAACAGTATTATTAGGCATGCGCACGGCATTACGAGAGGATGTACAATACACAATATCGCAAATGGTGTATGGAAAAACTATCAGACTGCCTGGAGAATTTTTCCAAAGCTCAAAGACTGAAATCCAAGAAGGCTTTTTCAAGAAATTGCAAAACGTCATAAGCGATATAAGACCAACGCCCAACAAAAATAATAGAAAAAGAGTTACTTTTATACATAAAGATTTAGAAACATGTACACACGTTTTTATCAGAATTGACAGAGTTCGGAAACCACTGGAACCTAGTTATGATGGGCCTTACGAAGTGTTATATAAACATGATCAATATTATACTGTTCTGATTAAAGGCAAGGAGGATAAAATTTCAATAGACCGTTTTAACCAGGAGGGGGAGTGGTGTAACAGACCTCCTTGTCAACAGTCGACATTTCAGTTTTGATAAGTATTTTATTACATGTAATAGAGAGATAGAAAATATACATATTGAGTGGAAGTCGTATTAGTTATTTAATATATCTAAAATAATATTTTGTGGCTTCGCGCTGCAATACCCACCTATGGATGGAAGAATTTCCATCTATAGAGAAGGACTCCACCCTAGCAGTGGGAAAATTTCATACTTGAAGATGTAGGATGGTGGAGATTAAAGTTAATTTCTGCGCTAAGCTTTGTTCTATTTAGTCTATTGGAGCTGACTGCTTAGAAATGTATATTGTTTGAATATCAAACGCGACTTTCGTCAAGATAGATAGCTATTAGTGCAGTGTACTTGAGTTCACAGCTTACCACTGCTTAGCCAAGCATAGCTTACTTATGCTTAGAAGCCATTACGTAAAGTTCCAAACTAGTTTGCAGTTCGCTCCCCGACTCTTACCTGCTTCATTAAAGAGAGGGTGCACTTGAAAAGGCGCTTGCACTCTCTCCTCGCAAGTGCCAGTGAAAGAAGTGCAAAGATACAGAACTTCGTTCAAAGTTTGCCGTTTCTTTCGTGTTCTCGGGAAAAATGAGAGCTTAAGCACTTTTTATAGATTTTATCTGTATTTTTTGAATCCAGTAACTTAAATGAGCTACAACTTATACATTGTGCTTTAAATTAAAATACTATTTTAATTTAATTTATAAGTCAAATAAATTGATAGTAAATTTTATTTTAACCTTTTAACGCTGTTGGGCGAAAGCAGGCATTAATGTCATAAGTTTAGAGCACGCAACGTTTTCAAGCTTTTCTTGAGTTGCGGCGTTTTTGTATCAAATGCGCGATTTCACCCCACTTTCCAGTTAGTACCTGACTTAATAATTCAGACAGAGGATTTAATCTTGACTCCAACCAAGATCTTTTGTTTCCCCCGTCAATTCCCCCGTATTTAATTACAGAACCGAGTATCAAAGCGCGTGCTTAAAAGCTAATTAATCGAAATTAAATTTCAGCAACAGAATCTTTTGGCAACCGCTAGTGAAAGCAGCTTCTACAAATATTTCTTTTCAGAGTTGGCTTAGTTCAATCTTGTTTCCTGGCTCACTGTTGATGAAATAAATTTGGTTCTTAATAATAATTCTGTGAATTTAAGACAAGACTATATACATAATACATAGACTGCTATCTACAGGAATGTAATAAAAGCAATAATAATTATAGTATATCTTGTTTATGATATTTGAAGATAGTACATGTTAGAAAAATTATTAGTCTGAAAAATTCCAAGAAATTATACCTTGCTACTATATTATACATGTATATCAAAATTGAATACTCCTTCAGAGTCCTTGTTGTTATCTAAATTAACGTTAACATTATCCAGAAGCATGTTGGAATTACCCTATGTAATAAATATTAAGAGTTTAAATCAAAATTTCTAAAGTTCACGTATAGCAGAAATTCCAGAAGCTTACATGAAGGGTGCCGTGTGGTGACGGCAGAGTAGAATACAATTGTCACCACCCTAAATCTCTCCCGTGAGTGTCGTACAAGGCGACTAAGGATAAATCAGTGACAAGGAATGGGCAGCACCGTTCCTCTGATACCACCTTGCAAGGTACTGCGACTTTCAAGGTAATGGCAATAGGCTTGCCACCTATTACATGAGACCGAACATAATTGGCGAAATGTGGGTGCTAGTGCAAAAATATAAAGCATTATACATACATACGCCTACCTAAACATCCATTACGCCGGGCAGTTATTTTGCAAAGGAAACCATCAAGCAAGGCCTTGGTCCATAAAGAGATATGCTCCTTTTCGATGCTTTTAAAACGATCATTATGGACAACGGACACTTACATCAGGCCATTATACGTGTAAAGCGGCAATTAGCCGTGAAATATGGTTTTATTCAACTTCACTACATGCCACTATAAGTTTTATCGCTTTCGTATAAGGTTTATTTAACTTCTTTATAGATAGAGTTAATAATTTAAGTGAGTTTACCAAAATCAATATAAGCTGGCTGAGTTTATACGAGCTTGAATAATTACCACATTTATAATAAACCACCACACAAAGCTATTAAACACATATGACGTGGTATGTATACTTTGAAATCATAAAGTTAAATGTTAGTATCCTTGGAAACTTTGCAACGTGTTTCTATCCTGCAATACACTAAACAATTGTACGGGATACTCATTGTTACGATCTATCAATACCCTAGAAGGCGATATAGCTTATTTGGCTTGTAGGGAGACTATGATTATCAATCTGATGATATATGGGATTTCCGATCTTATGGGCCATGTGGATTCGGCCTTTATTACTTACTTTAATTGGCGAAATTTGAGTTTTAATACATCTCTGCCTTCTTGTACAGAAGGTGATTTATGCATGTATATTTAATTTTATTTATGTATATATTTTATATTGTCACGCTGTCAAAACACAACATGACGTTATTTATTTATCAGAGCAACCGGCTGAAACGCATGAACACGTTTGAGTACGAAAATTATGTCGTTTTCCTACATCGTAAAATGCAGAAATGTGTACATACGCAAAATTTGAACGTAGGTACCTACACCGTCAACTGGCCAATGAGACTTTTATGTTTATTGACGATATAAAAAGGGCCCCGCTGTATATATATACACAATGGTATGTTGTATGTATGTAGACTGTCATTTGTTTAAAGGTGCCGCCACACTCGTGTACGCCTCAATTTGTCTTCCTCAATCCGTCACGGGCCGCGGCGCAATCCCTTGCTGGCGTTCTGTGTGGTTCGAGCTTTATTTGACTTGTTTTAGATAATATTATTATATTGAGTGAGAATTTTAAATGTTATATAGCCGATCTTAGGTATTCATTATTATTTTGATTTTTATTTGAACATTTATTACCTACTATAAATGTTAGAAAACCCGTATCAAGATTATAATTTTTCGAAATTATTTTTTTCTAACTACAAATTCTTTAGGTATTCATGTATGAATTATTAGCCATGAATTAATCGTCTTTAATATTTTTTTTATAACAATGAAGTAGAAACACAAAAATTAATAATATTAATAAAACTTGAGGTCATTTTTTATTTCACTCAGAATGGATAAATTATATTATAGTAAGGAAAATAAGTTTTGTATAGACAAGGGAGTGGATGATTCTATGCCCTCTGACCGATGTATGGAAGTATATAACTAATTGCGCCTACCCCAGATAACCTGGAACAGGGCAGGCGTTGATGACAGTTTTGATCAACCACCCAATGAAAAATGAAAATGAAAATGAATGAGTGCGTTACCCTATTAGCTGATTACTGTGCTAGCCTCCATGGAGTTCCTTCATATAACTCTACCGTGACACAACAACTTAGAAGAGTTTACTGTAATCACAAAATTTAATTTTCATATAAATCCGAAAAATTCAACACAAGCCGGAAATAATTACTAATCACAACCTAAACACAATTCTGCTTCCGATAAAGTTTGGCAGCGTACCGTCTTGTTAAAGGAAATATTTTCGATGAAAGGCAACTGCTGTAACGACTCAACTCCCGAGTCAAACTTTTAGTATTCAAAATTTTGTTTGAAAAGCTCTCAAGGAATAATATGTTCTAATTAATTCCGAGTGAGCATTGAGTATGGCATATACAAAGCGAAATAAGTTTGACTGCTTATTTATAACTGAAATTGTGCGCAGTTGGGAAGTTGTAATGTCATCACATCATCACATCACTAGCCGTTTTAATTAATGTCCCCACTGCTGGGGCACAGGCCTTCCCTATGGATGGAAGAATATAGGGAGATTGGGCCATAAGCCACCACGCTGGCCCAGTACGGGTTGGAGGGTATTAACGACTGCAGATGCATCCGGGAGCAACGGCTTAACGTGCCTTCCGAAGCATGGAGGAACTCGAGATAATTAATTTTTGATCACCCATCCAATGACCGACCTTAGCGAAGATTGCTTAGTTTACGCAATCGCAGGCCAGGTGCGTTATGCCACTGCGCCAGCGAGCTCCTCCTCCTCAAGAAATATTATGTTCATTTGCCCTGGCAAGATTTCATCTAAGCTGAGAATTTGAACTGTACCCTTCCTTCCTTCTTCCTGACTTGAAGTATGTACGCCATGCTAGAATATTTATTAAAACAATTCGAGTTCCCACAGAGGCCGTTGCAAAACCCTTCTTATCCCTTACTAAAAGGAATCTCATGCATAATTGTTAGTTCGGAGAGCCCTTACGAATTGAGTAAGAGGATACTTAATTTTATTTGAACTCCAGTAAACATTGCAATATCTTTTTAGTATGACATTTTTTCATGTGTAAAACTCGGGCAGAGGTACTGAGAATTGTGTTTTGAATTAATCACACAATATTCAACAAAATGTTTAATAAATATATTGTTATAATTAAAGTGTTATTAATTTGATTTTTATTTAAACATTATCTAAGTGGAAAAAGATCACAAATGATTTGAAACATTATGTCTCTCATCAGAATATCTTACAAAATTGGTTTGACCTATTTTCTTTGATAGATACCCATTATCCATTTATATTGAATCTGCATTTATTTCATGTAGATTCGATAAGAATCTAATAGATAACGAATGGATACGTAAAGCGGGCCTTAAAGAGGTTTCGGTGTTTAGACAAGGTTAGAGTGATTATGATAATGAAATCGGTTGGTATAATACACTTTAAAAAAGTGGCGAATAGTAATGAATGTCTTATTTTAGGCTCAAACGAGGATTGGCGTTGAATATGTCAAACCAAGTCTTCGACAAAATCTGCATCGTACTAATGTTCCTCCACCCCCTTATTTTCGTCACCATTTGCTATTCTTATTTCGGATAAACAACATTACATTGCTGCCACCATAACGCCAGTATTAAGTTATGACTTTGTTTTTGCCGTTCGACTCTTTGTCTTCTATCGAGCTTATTTCAGGGTGTGCCTCTAATTTTGTCAGTTGTTGTTTTCCGGAATGTCAAATAAACAACCTACAGGCATCTGTTCAACTTTTCAGCTTTTATTCGAATGGAAATAGTTTAATTTCATTTTTAAACGACACTCATGCTATAAATCCTCTAAAAAGTTTCTGAAACAGATTATTACACACATAAAATCATCCGCCGTGTGGTGACGGCAGAGCAGAATATAATGAGTCACCACCCTCATCTCTCCCGCGGGTGTCGTACAAGGCGACTAAAGGTCAAGACATCAATGAGTAATGGGCAGCATCGTTACTCTTAAA
Source organism: Cataclysta lemnata (assembly GCA_963931975.1). Lineage (NCBI taxonomy): Eukaryota > Metazoa > Arthropoda > Insecta > Lepidoptera > Crambidae > Cataclysta > Cataclysta lemnata. The sequence continues at coordinate 7,557,706 of OZ008353.1, read as the reverse complement.
CCGGCTAGCAATATACTGCGATTTACGTGCACGATAGATGGCAATAAAGTCAAAGTCAAAATTCATTTATTCATATCTGGTATGATTAAAATACACTTATGAATCATCAATAGGCTCGCCACCTATTAAACGGGAGGAAAAGTAGTTCGCCTCTGCTTACCTCTTCGGGGATATAGGCTTGATTTATGTGTGTGCGTCCTTTGGAAAAAAATATCGGAAATATACAAAGTTTAATTAGCGGTAAGCGACGAACTCGCAGAAAAACACTTATCTAGGTTGAGGACGTAATCCGCGACATAAATTATTTTCAGAACGAAAAACTTTCCGATCATCAGTCACCTGCTTCTAAGTTCGCGGAATTCGCTCTAGATTCAAGCAAGCGCGCGTCTTCGGATTTATCGTCAGCTCAAATCCATCCCTGGATTACTCTAAGGTTTTTACGGCTGGAGCATCCAGCGTGACAATCGAAAATTTCAAGCTTGCGCTTTTAAGGACATAAAACTATTAAATCCGAGGCGCTATCGCCACTGAGCTGTCGTTACCCGTGAAAATGGATTGTGCAACCGGCACCAACCGGTGTGATACCTGACTTCGGAAAGTGTGACACCGAATACCTACCACGTCCCCGTAAGTTTACTAATACGAATCACTTAGCAACGAATGCACGCCACCACGAAATTGTTGTAAATGTTACTATTTACCGACATGGGTTAGTAGGTTGGTTAGATTAGGTGATATGAACGAACGAACAGCACGAGCCGAGCGAGCGAAGCGAACGTGCTGCAGCAGCGGCCGGCGAGGGTTTTTCGTGATGGCTTGGATTCGTTGCTCCGTGATTCGTATTTGTAGCGGCATCACAGCATGTCCTACATAATTACACGTAGTTAGATTCATCACGTTTGTTAGTTAACGTTAGATACGCACCATATTACTTATATAAGCCCATATTTAATAAACAGACTTACTGCCGCACTAAGAGACGTCAATTAACTTTAATGAGTATTTAATGTCAAAAATTTTCATTCAAATCTAGACCATAGACCCGGCAAGAATAGCGTCTAGTTTTGAATTGTCGTTTTTTGACGTTATGTACTAATTAACGTTATTTGACGTCTCTGAGTGCGGCAGTTAATAACACCGTCAAGTCTCGTTATACATCTTGCCCCTGGCAAAGTATTAGTAAACTTACGGCGACGGACGTGGTATTCGGTGTTACACTTTTCGAAGTCAGGTATCACACCCGGCACCAACTGCGTTTAGAAAGTTCATTTCCAACTGGAATTCTCGAAGTTCTCTGTCGGTCATTGAGCTAAACTTCGCAATGAGACATTTTCAGACTTTATGACAGAGGCGCAGAGGGTCTTTTGAAACGACGGTTGGGACCAACGGCTTTTTTAACAAGAATACCAGTCGTTATCGTTAGTCCGAGCTTTGGGTTTCCTGATTACATACATAAATAAATTACGCATAAATCACAGAAGTGGTAGGCAGAAGTGTATTAAACACCCACTTTTCGCCAGTTAAGTTAGGTCCCATGTTAGGTCCCATGCACGTATTGCAGTGTTGCTAGGTGGTATAAGAGGAACGCTGCTGTCCATTACTTATCACTGTCTTTACTCTAGTCGCCTTGTAAGCCACCCACGGGATAGATGGGGGTGGTGACAATTGTTTTCTGCACTGCCGTCACTACGACACTAAATTTATGCCGTTCTTTAAAATAATTTAATTTCGAATCACAAAATAATTTCTAATATGATTTCATCCATAAATATAGATTTTTTACAAAGAAATTCTTTACCTACTAAATTAATATTTGAATATTGCGACGAAGCTATCACTGATCAGATAATTATGTATATCAAATAGCCTGTTCCAGTGTTCCGTGAACCGATTTCTGTGCTGAAGAGTAACGATGCTTGCCCTTGGTTAAGATTGAGTGGCTCGCGTCTCCAATACCTACTTAGGCCGTAATTCCACAGTCCCAATTTCACGCAACATCGATCACTGGGTGTAGTGAAACTAAAAAAACGCGGAATTGACCCCTCACTTTTCTCTTTCGTCGCTTTCCGAAGGCCAGATAAAAAGTCGGAACAAGCCGAAAGTTTTATTTATTTTTATGGGCGACCATTTGTTAAGGCGCAACTGATTCCACGGCCCGCCCTTAAGTACGTCACGTAGTGTTACAGTAGCTATCATTCGCTTTCAACTTCAAGGGAATAGAAAAAGAAAATCATGTTGTTTTGTTTGCAGACATCGAACCAAATGATTTTTGTTAAATATGAAAACTTTTACTGTCGCATCCGTAACTCGTGTTTGAGTTTTGCCTTTTTTTATTTTAATCGTTAATGCCCGCGGCCGGTGTGGTGGGTTATGGCTTATTCTCACTAGATATTTCTATCCATAGGCCTGAGCCCAATCAGTGCTGAATGAAACATTTTAGCCTGCCACTCTTAGCTCGCTGGACATTGTTTTGTGTAATGTAAATTGTGTAGTTTTTTGCTAAGTAAAGTACTTGATCATAATCTGGGAAAAGCATGATTGGGATCGAATAATCCAACAATAACCCGCTCACCTGCACACAATCGAGGCGCTTGCAGTGCCGTATAAATAATTACAACGAACACACCAACTCGTCGAAACGACAGCCCGTAATGAAGCGTACAACGCCACGGCGACGGTAATCCAATTTGTCGACACATGTTGGAGTTAACTGTTTTTGCTGCAACTCGAGATTCAACTGTAATTGTGATATTTAGCGGCAGTCGTGAATTCGGGGGACCCACTGATGGCGGCAAATTAAATTACCGCGTAGATACATACACTGCTGAATCGGAGTTAGGGCAATACGTTGCATACATACATTGGTAACAACGCCATATTTTGTTCTGTTTATATTTATTACGCTTACAACCGCTACCAACCACTGCGCATAGAGCCATCGTATGGCCTGTTCAACCTATATATCCTAGCTAGGGAACATTGAAAGACTGGTTTTGATGATGATGCTTAAAAAACTGTTTGCAATCCCTGCTTTTAAGAGTGCAGTGCAGGGCAACTACTCCATGTAAGTTCAGCATGGTAATTTATTAGGAAATCATATTATAATCGAAAATAGCTCGGATAACTGTAATGTAGATACTAGAAACTGTCAAATGGTTTTGAAGGAGTTCATTGTTTATTATTTCTTATTTACAAGGAAAAAGACTTTTCGATCTAATACTCAATGCCAAACACAGCTGTACCAAAAAGTGTTTAGGTATATAAAATGCACGTAGCGATAAAAGCGGCCTGTTGTTTCATTTTCAGTAAAAAGAAAACCACCCGAAACGAACATAAATTGCATATTATTCTCTGTAGAGCTCCCCCGAGAGCGGTAAGTTCGATTCAATAGCACAACGGCCGATAAAGAGCTAAATAATTCTCGTTTAATCTCCAGCCTGAAGCGATTTTAGGGCTACACAGGTAAATTATCAAGTTAATGCCTCCTTACTGGGGGTGAAGTTTTGCCTGGACTTTTCTTAACATTCAAAAGTTAGAATGGCGACTCTTCGTATGAAGTCGCACATTTCTACATTCCTTGTAATTAACGTAGAGTGAATAAAACAGTATACATTATATACCAAGGGCGATCAAACAAAAAATGTCTCAGATCGCAAATATTTGATGATTTCACGATCAATATGCGATCTGAGGCTTTCTTTTTTATCGCCATATATATATATATATATATATATATATATCATAGTGTATAAGATCATAGTGTTTTGTCAGCCTCATAATAATATTCATAATAATATTTCTACTCTACTCATATCTATCTGCTTGTGAGCTAGCCTAAAGCAAGCAGCATAAATGGTGGTGTGCGGGTGCATGGGTGTGGGTGGGTGCCAGATGACCTATAAATAAAATTTTATAACATCTCTAAAAAAATATTTTTTATGAGAGAACCGTCTCTAACAGAGACTAGGTATAATAGCATGTGCGAGAAACAGAACCACACACCAAAGTATAAAGTTGAATTTTGACATCAATTACTTTTGAAGATTGCCAGTGTATTTAGAAATAAAAAAGAGGTATTGAATAATACCATGTTACAGTTACAAAGTTAGCGCCAGAGTGAGAGCCTACTTTGATTCAATCGTTCGGCATAATAGTCCAGAATCTATTTAGAGATTGCATTGCCCGCGTAGTTAGCACAGCAATATGTCAATTCACCCGAGAGATAGATGACTAATTAATTACTATCCAACTGACTAACCTGGGTAACTAACAGCCTCAGACGTCAATTATCTTAAATGGTATTGAGCGAGCACGTAATGGAAGATATCCATTGGGCAATGGGTAGTGCGCTCCGCCGTCGATTGCACAAACAAATTAATGTATATTAATGTCAGTTGTTGGATCATCATCATCATCACCAGACTTTTAATATCCCTACTGCTGGGGCACAGGCCGTCCCTATGGATGGAATAATATAGAGAGATTGGGCCATAACCCAACATGCTGGCCCAGTGCGTGTTGGTGACTGCAGATGCAGCCGGGACTTAACATGCCTTCCGAAGCACGGAGGAACTTAAGATAATACATTTTTGGTCACCCATCCAATGATGAATGAAATCGAAATACGTTGTTTTAACCCTTAGTCGCCTTGTACGACACCCGCTGAGATTGGTGTCGTAACAATTTAATTCTGTTCTGCCGTGTGAATCAAAACTATTTCACAGATATTGGGGGTTTTAGGAGTAAGTTTGGCCTTCTAGATACTCTTTTATTATCTTTAAAGGAGTATCTAAAAGGACGAAAGGTTTTGGTGCACTGACTTCGACAGCGCCTAAATTTACTTTATCAGTTTGTTTTATATTTTTAAGGTATTTATGGCATTTTTTTAATTAGCTTTGAATACAAAACTCCCTTTTTCAGATAGATTATATTATTCTCTACTAGTAAATCTCTCGTTGATATATAAGATAATCTGAAAATAATTGTGCATAAATATTAGATAACTATTTTACGGGCCTGTTAAATACGAGATTTACTATTTCCCACGAAAGCTACACTGCCAAGATAGAACTAGTAGTAAAGAGATATATATCTCTATACTACTAGAGATCGCCAGAACTGTATACATATTTGCAGAAATCCCAGAAAAATACGACCACATTCCGTCGGAGCTTTCCAATTAACGTATCTTTAGGTGATGGCAGTTAACAGGGTGAGCAATATTTTTTATGGTCGTATGGCAGATAAGCTGACCCCGTAACGATAGTTATGCTGCGGTGCCAAAGTTTTTCCATTTGAACAATGGCTTTGTTTTTGGTCGCATCACTTAGTTTATGGTTGACTGATCCATTATATTAGCGGGCCAAGAGATATACGATGGCACCGTTGTTTCAATACTTACGGTCTGATTGAATTGTTTTGTTTTGACGTAAGTGTGGTCAACTCTTCTTCTCCCTGCCCTGTTCCTAAGCTATCTGGGGTCGACGCAGTATGTTTCCTCTTACATTCATATCGGTCAGACGTCATCAAGCCGTCCACTCCCTTTTGATTCATATCATTCATCACGAGAGACCGATGAACGTGGGGAGTGATTGGAATGACAACATTCCAAGTCATACCGTTCATGGTTTTGGCTTAGGTTTTATAGCCAGCCGCCTGCCTGACACCAACTCCCTTTGGGTTTTGCTGTTGTTGGTGGTTTGCCCTCCACCATTCGGGTGCCCCAAGGTGCTTATTGGTCTGCACCGGGCAAATGCCACAGCCAAAATGCGTGTCGACACTCATCAACACTTGTTTATTTTTTATTGTTTTGTTCCAAGTGCAAAATTATGATCTTTCAACTATAAAAGCGCAGTATAAATTTGGTCCGTAAAAGTTAATGTTTGTGAAACCGGAACATTCTTTGCTACAACTTTTTGTCTGTAGCTGAAAGTATTTTATCTGGTGGTATCATAATAATATCTAGATTGTTCTGTACACAGTTATTAAACTAGACGAGGTTACGTAAGAATAACAACAAAACTGAGGCTGAGAAGTCCCGGGTTGACTCCTGGTAGATGCCAAAATTTGTGTGATTATGTTTAATAACCAGTTAAAAAACGGTATCTGGAATAGATATCACAAAAAAATGCAGAAAATGGTCATTTATACCTGATTATACTGGTGTCAAATTTTAAGAAACCAACAGAAGGTAAAATGTTTGAACAATCACTCATGAACAAACATACACTTTGTTTCGGCACTGGCCAACGAAAAACAATATATTTTTATTTAATACTAGTTGATCCGTAATACGCTATCATGCCATATAAATTATCCCGTAGCCATGGTACGAGTCGGTGCTGTCATGCCCAAACACGACAATACTCAAGCGGACATGACTCTACCGTACCGAACGGACGAACGTCAAATGTTTGACAGGAAAGAATATTATAAGGAAAAACGAAATTGTTTTTACTATTATCCGCGAAATTTTTCCATATGTTCTTACCTTATATGCCTTGTCTGGCCCAAGACAATCATTTCAAAACCAAAATCAGCTAAATCGGCCCAGCCGTTCTCGAGTTTTACCGAGGCAAACGAACAGTAATTTATTTTTTTAAGAAGATGTATCTATCCCGTGAAAAGCCATCAGTTAAATGAAAATAAAGTTTTTAGTCAAAGTTAACATTAATATAGGTAAAAAAGCGACCAAGTAAGCCGAGCGCTACCCAGTATATTCATTACAAAAAGAAATCCAGGATTTGTCCACAGTCTTGAAGAATGGCACCAATAAAAAGGTCCACCACTCGTAACGTTTTCATTTCTCGACAGTACATTATGATGTCACTTCAAATAATTTATACCCGGGAATCTTCGCCTTAATAATCGTGAACAAGGTGAGAAAAAGACATGAAAATTACGTCAGAACCCCGCTCTTTTGTGAGTCCGTGTAAAATTGTCTTCACTCCACTAGATTATGCGGGTACTTCAAAGTATTCAAATTTTTGGAGGAGTGAGGTGCTGATTACAAGCACAAAGGAAAATTATAATAAAGGCACTCACGTTTCATTGGCTAATCAATATTATTCAAGGACAAACCCCACTTAAAATAAAGACTGAGCTTCGGTCACTGGTAAACTTAAATAAATGATGCAGTGATGCTATCCGTGGTCTACAATAATCAAAGCTAAGCAGTAGTGCTGCTTAGCTTTGATTGTGCTGCTTAGCAAAGATGGATTCGATGGGCGACTGCAAACAAATTTGGAACTTACTTTATACAGTAAGCAACTACTGATCTGCAATGTTTTCATATGTTTTTCTCTCAGATTATGGTCCCTAAGGACCACTTTGACAAAACAAAAGGAACGGAAAAAATTAAAGCTACAGGTCGAGAAGTGAAATTTGTTTGTCACTTTTACAGATTATATTGGCAATAAACAAATAACTGTACAAATGTCATTAACTGTGTGTGTTTACAGTAATTTACATACATACATAATTCACGCCAATATCCCCGAAGGGGTAGGCAGAGGTGAACTAGCACCCACGCTTCGCCAATTAGAACTAGGTCCCATGTAATAGGTGGCGAGCCTATTGCCATTTATCGGGCACAAAAGTCGCTAGGTGGTAGGTATAAGAGGAATGCTGCTGCCCATTCCTCATCACTGATTTATCCTTAGTCGCCTTCTACGACACCCACAGGAGAGGTTTGGGACAGTATTTTAACCCGTATTAATTAGGCTGTATTGTGATAATTATGAATGCAAAACTACCCGGTCCTACTACAGTCCTCAAAATCGGTAACAAACATTGAAAAAGTTAGGCGTTCACTTGTTTTGTTGTATTTTTGAAAGTCATCACTCAATTCTGAGTGTGGTTTAGGCAGTCAGTTTTTCGATTGTGCCAGAATTCATCAAACACATATGACGAATGCACAGCCTGAGGGATATCCATTGCAATTTGCGGGTTTTCCCCTAACAATAAACGGAATCTATTTTGTCGATTCCAGTTTGAAATGCTGGCAGGAGTCCCGGTAGTATCTAGGCTACCTGTCAGGCCAATATCGTGATTGAAAGCTGCCGCTGGTCGTCAATGTTTTTTTTTGTATACAGCCTTTCAAAGTCAATAAAGAGGTAACTCTAGTCTAGGGTTTTGATTGAGACTGAAAGGAGAATTCTGACCAACTTATCATAAAGCGGTCGATATTATATTGTTTGTGAATTTTTTTAGAATTAGTAAACCCTTTAAAATTAAGGTAAATGTTTATTTTTTATTTCATTAAATAATAGGTATCTCATTCTGCATAGATACTAATTAATAGCGAAACGTTGGAGTTATTTGAAAAATGTTACAATTTACTAAACAGGCAATGAACAAATCACTTACAAATAACGCAATGATATATATAGTTTTATTATTATAAGTAATCGACGAGAGTACATGCATTGTAGGCAATTAAAATATTTAATGTTGATTACGCTAAGAATGTTTTGTATCCGACGTGCCGCGTTTCGAATTCGAAGTCAATTTATCTAAATTATGCTTTGAACTTTATGTAACGAGCTTTGGTATATGCGATGCGATAATTTCCAAAATGGTTTTTTAATTATGTGTTGAATTTCAAGACAAGCTCATTGGTACGACGTAGTATCAATTTATATGATATTCAAAATTAAAATATCATTACATATTATGATGATAATGAATATAAGTTAGAATCTATATGAGCACAAATCATTGGCACAATCGTTGGTTCATATACAAACCTAACCTAACCAACTTAACCTATTCGGTAGTAAATCATAATTTTATCAATCAAAAGTGGTTTTGACTGGCTTAGAAAATCAGTCAAAACTGGTTTAAAACGGATAAGAGTTCTGACTGTAACATATATAAATACTACGGTACCGACTTCAAAGAAATTAGTTATAAGGTAGAGGATTAAAAAAATATTGACACGAGACATTATCTATGAATTTCACCTATATTATTATTGAAAAAGCAGTGATTTGTATAAGAAAGCTAACGCGATGTGACTCCATGTTATTAATGAATTAGTGTCCCTCTTATACCACCTAGCAATATATTGCGATTTACGTCCCAAATAGATGGCAAAAGTCTCGCCACCTATTTCATGGGACCTAACTACTTATTAATTGGCCTTATTGGCGAAAATTGGGTGTGAATTCACCTGTGCCTACCCCTTCTTTGGGGATACAGGCGTGATTTATGCGATGTGACTTCAAATTGAAACTGCCAACAAACCAATTGCGATCCAAGCAAAGGCTTGTGGCCTAGTTAGAAGTTTGCGACGAGTTGTAACAAGTACTCGTTTTCTCTGTGAAGAAAACAGACGCTAATCGAATAGAACGAATACTTACCAGTCGACGAGCGACGTGTATAAGTGTTTGTCCTACATTTGTAACAGAGTAAAATGTTCATTGCATTTAGCTTATAGCGTACAATCGTTTTTTTTTAGTAAAATGTTCATTGCATCGGATTACAGCTTACAATCGATTTTTTTTACTGTTTTCACTGCCCAGCTGTAAGTCAGTATAATAATTATTATGTCTTCCTCTTCCAAACTCTTATATAAGCATAAATTATATTCTTTCTCGTATCATCTTTCACACAATCCAGAGATCAATTCTTTACTATTCCTCTTATTCTAGGTCCACCCACATCCACACTTAACATGTAATGTATAAGTGTGGATAAAATAATACAGTTTCATGTTATGTAACATTTATCCCTCCTCATCGCACAACGTGAAGTCGAATTAAAGAGAATTCGTCAAGCTTCCTAACATTCTGGTTGATAAATGGTTTACGCAGCCATCCGGATTGACCTGTGGGTTTGGGTCACGTATCAGCTCAAACATTTTCTGACTCTAGATCATACATACATACATACATAAATCACGCCAAATCCGAATCGAAGGAGGTAGGCAGAGGTGAACTAGCACCCACGTTTCGCCAGTTATGTTAGGTCCCATGTAATAGGTAGCGAGCCTATAGGCATTTATCGGGTAGGTACAAAGTCGCAGTAGGTACATAGCTAGATGGTATAAGAGGAACGCTGCTGCCCATTCCTCATCACTGATTTATCCTTAGTCGCCTTGTACGACACCCACGGGAGAGATTTGGGGTGGTGACAATTATATTCTACTCTGTCACCACACGGCATCTCCAGATCATCCCATAACCTAACTCCCTAGCTAAGTGGCTAATCTATTCGAACGCATAGTATTTAAATTTAGCTGGAAAACTGTGGGTGTTATCACGTCTCAACTTCTCTGGGAGCAAGCAGTTTCTTGCATTATTTATATTATACGTATGATAGTGAAGGTTATCGGTGGAACCATTAACATAATTATATTAACTACGTTAATTTTTAGGCCCCATTGCAATTATTAAGTAACGCTTGTTAGTAAGATTTTGGTGGTTAGAAAAAGAATTTCGAAAAATTACGCTTGTTATATAAGTACTAGTTGATTTTAAGATTCTTCTTAAAACACCGATTTAGATCAATTTAAAAGCGAGGCATGAATAATAAATTACTAACACAGCCTGTGCATCAGACTTTTTAGTGGTGCGAAATTATTCAAATAGCCTTCATAATCACAAGTTAGGCGAGTGGAGTATTTTATTAGCTAATGAACGGTAAATGAAATTTAAGGCCAGCCATTTCCACTCCAATTAGATATAAATGAAAGTGTTCATTATGAAACAGCTGCAGTGTTATTTGTGGGCAATATTTCGTTAGAAGACCTGGAAATTTTCTAGGCAATTTTCATGTTTACTGACGAATATTTATGAGGAAAACACCTGTCAAGTTTTCGAATAGCAGTGGCTAATGATATTAGTGTTAAAACATTTAATCACATACAGTTATCAGAAGAAATATGAAGCGTAGTGAAATTCATACATACATTAATAAAATTTATTCCGGAAGACGTCGGCACTTGGGGATTTTCACTTCTACAAAAAATTAACACGCACAAAAAGTAACATATTATATTTAAAATTATCTATTATAACAGCTTACTATGAAATGAAAAAATATCAAAATGGTTTTGCCTTAAGCTTTGCATCCGACCGCCTGCCTGAAACCAACCCTCTTTGGGCATAACAGCTAATATCCCAAATGTAAAACGTATAAAGTCAGCTGATCTAAAATTTAAATAGTTTGTAACCCGTCCACACCAAGGAAAAAAGGCTAAAACAGCAACGAAGTGTGGATCCCAATTGTGAATGTGCATTGTTGAACGCGAAGCCGAATTCCGACAGCGAAATTTTGCAACTTTTTAACTTCCTCTTTGAAAATGCGCAGAATATTTTTTTGCTTTTATGTAAATAAAAACTATTTCGCTGGAATCCTTTGAGAAGTTTTGTTTAGACAGTCAGAAAAAATTTGGTGTATAGGGTGGGACGCATATTTTATTTTATTCATGTTTATTGTTATACTTAAGTTTCTAGTGAATTAGCTTTGAAAACAGGACAATTTAGGAACAATTTTGGTGGTTACCAACAAACGCTTTTAAAAACACTCTAGAAATTTATATTTAAAATTTATATCAAAAAATTTCCCAGCTCCAATAGTTTTAAATGTTGTGTCAATGAATTAGCACCGAGCAATTGTCGGCAAGGTTGTTGGGTTTAAAATTTGAACAATTCATTAAATACACATGCATACATACATACATCGCTCCTTCATCCCACAGAGATGGGCAGAGATCGTCCCCAAGGCATGTAATTTTTAAATTTTGTAAGCATATACATATTATAAAATAAATTACAACTGTTCACCCCTTATGATCCTGTGGTATGAACCCTTGGTAGGTAGAATTCTATTTACTCCCACATTTTGACAACTATGCTATATTTATTACTAGGTGTTATGTATTAGGGGTCAACCTATCGTATCCAACGAGCTGGTAGTTTACGACGAACGCTGCTTCCCTTTCCTCATCATAATCATAACCCTTATACATCGTCAGGTTGATGAAAATTGTATTCAGATCTGATTCTACTATCACTATACGCCAAGTCTTAAGTTGATGCTATAATTCTTCCAGACCATTATGATTACACACCAAAAAAAAGAAAATTATTTCCGTTCTTCACGGGATTATTTTATTAGATTAGGGCGGCTCTAAATTCTTGAGGTGTTGAATAAATAAGCAACTACCTCTTATACTGGAGATTACGTTTTAAATCATTTATTTATCAAATCTCGTCTTAATCCTGGTATCGTGCATCAATTTTAATTTCCTGTTATAAATTGCTGAGTTGTTGTACTGTGAAGACAATGGAATATCTTATTTGAAGCTCCATATTTTGCTTACGAAAAATTTAATTAATTTCTAGAGGAGCTTGTCGGTATGATGATTATAATATGAACAAGAGCAGGAATTTCTCGATTTTCGTTATTCCATTATTATGTTCTACCAAATACCGAACGTCATATATTGTAAGATTTTTTTAACCAACGAAATAAATATTGTTTTCAAACAATGCTTTTAAGTAGATAGAGATTTCTTAGTACTTTTTAACTTCTGTTAATTTTTATATTTAGATATCTACTGTCATTACCTTTCATAGTATATATTGTAATGGATCACAATGTTTTACAATCTTCATAGATTATAATGTAACGGTATTTACAATTTTACGCTTACACATACATATGTATGACAAAATTAAATATGTGATTATGTGTCTCTTCTTGTCCATGTAGTGACGGTAGAGCAGAGTACAATCGCAAACTGCCTCTCCGGGGGTTGTCGTCAAAATAATTTAAATCTAGAATACATACATACATAATTCACGCCAATATCCCCGAAGGGGTAGGCAGAGGTGAACTAGCACCCACGCTTCGCCAATTAGGCTAGGTCCCATGTAATAGGTGGCGAGCCTATTGCCATTTATCGGGCACAAAAGTCGCAGTACATTGCTATTGCTAGGTGGTAGGTATAAGAGGAATGTTGCTGCCCATTCCTCATCACTGATTTATCCTTAATCGCCTTGTGACAATTGTATTCTATTCTGCCGTCACCACGCGGCAAATCTAGAATGGCATTGTATACCTCATTATTATATATTTTAAATCATATTATTTTACAAGGAGTTTTAAATATATTAGGTGCTGCTAGTACTACTGTGTACTGAAGCAATCAGTGTTCAGTTGAATGTTACGCTCCTCACTCAAGACTCGTGTTAGGTCTCAAAGGAATATCTCTGTACACACTACCTACCCAGACGGATTCTTGTACAGGAATCCAGTAAGCAAATCACATGTGACAACTAAGCGCAGAATTGTTAGAGAACAAACTGCGAAGTACTTTTACCTTTCTCTTGGATTTTATTTAAATTGATATAATGCTCCGACGTGTCTTTACTGCTAAAAATACCTGGGAAATTAGTACGACATATGTGGTGCTTAAGACTTTTGCAGAAACGATTCAGGCGGTCTACTCTGAAACTCCGAACGATTAACTCACATCTTTCCGTCTTTCTGACGCCACTACGTGTTAAAATAAGAGCGACAAAGACGATCGAACGAAATAAACTTCCAGAGTAGCGCCTCTGGTTCCAGCAATGCATATTGTGTACAGAAAAATATGCAAAGAATTTGGTATTAACTTATGTATATAATTTAAATATATACATAAGTCACATCTATTTATCCCTGAAAGGGTAAGCAGGGTTGAATTAACACCCACGTTTCGCCAATTATGTCTCATTTAATAGTCTAATGCCATCGTAATCGCTTGAGAGGAACGCTGCTGCTCATTTACTCATCGGTGTTTTTACCCACACTTAATCGTCTTATACGAAAATCACGGAAGAGATAGGGAGTGATGACAATTGAATTCTGTTCAGCTATCACCACAAGGCTAACTTAAATAGAATATATTTATGTATAAAATGTCCAGGCATTGTTTCCATTATTGATGATGAAATAACCAAAACACGAGAAATCCATAGACCAATACAGAACTATGTGAAACTTCACGAGTAGCTTAAGAGCATTTATTTAAGCTTCGAATCTGGACTAAAACGGACGGCTTAATTATACAAAGCGAGGTAAACTTATCTGACCGTTTTAATAATCTAAATGCAACGAGGACGCCTGGAAAATCAATGAACACTCTAAAAGCGTTTCGCTCCGGCAGCCCACACTCGTGTTCCAAATTAACCACAATTCTAGTCGGACCTGGTCGCCAAAGTAACGATTAACTTGCCTCTATTGTTAGATTGGACCCGAGAGACGACGTCGAATCTAAGTTATCTATGTACTGTACCAGGAGTCTAAAAAGGCAACATTTGCAATTTATTTTATGATCCTATTATGGATCATATTGTAAATACTTAATTTAAAATGGTTCAAAAATTAGATTAATTGGATATTGTTAAATAACTTCTCATAAAATAATTTCAGAAAAATTAATTCTTTTTGTCGATATTGATTAATTATTGCCTTTCTAAGACAAAATAACGATTGTCTTTCTTCTATTCTTGGGAATTTAACAATCTGCCTGCGAAATACACAATAATAGTTTATGTATAAATATAGTGTATCATTACAAACCGTTATGCTCCCGCATTCTACTAATTAGCCCTTACTACGGGGCTTGCAAAATGTTTAAGCTACTTTGTTCTTGAGAAAGCACAGTTTCACTCGGTTGCCGAACTGACGGAGTGTAAACATTTGTTAATTAGTGTACTTTGTCAGTCTTCTGACGAAAAACTGAAGCCACCAGTAGTAAGTTCCTAATATTACAAATTTAATGATATATTTTGTTATCTGGGGTCAGCACTGTTAGTTTTACACCTCCATACATCAGCTGTCATAATTTATGTCATATTCACTATTTATCCTTAATAATAATTACCTATAGTATAAATGTTTATTACAAAGAAATGGGACAGAACCGGATTTATAGAATTTTGTTATAGGGATTTTCAATTTGAGAAACGCCTTTTCTTTTAAATAAAACTAATTGCAAATAAATTAAAATGTTTGTAAGAGTAAGTGGCAGAGGAACAATTATAATGTAATCAAAAATCTGCTTTCTGTTTCACTTTTTTTAGCATCTATTAAAGATAAACTTAGGTGAAAAACAAAAGAAAAGTGCGTTTTGTTCTGCCTCGGGTTTTTAAAGGAAAGTAATGCTATTTTTCTAAAACAAAATTGGTGCTTATTATGTATGTGGGGAATGGAATTGCACCTGCATAAGTGCCTATAAAAAGGTATTTACATCAAAAATTTAAAGAAATGACACTTGGTCATCGGCTCTTAAACTAGTAGAATATAAATGGAATAACAGTGAATAAAATATAAGTTAACATAGCATTAAAACTGTTCACTTTAGCATACTGCCTAAAGTGAACAGCTCTATAATAAAACAAGGGGAGATGAAAACTTCAACTATCACGGTAAAGTTGATGATAAAGATCACGGATAGCTTGGGGAAGGGCTATGCCCAGCAGTAGGCGCTTTACGGCTGAAATGATAATGACGACGATTAAAACATAATACACACTTAAACATTTGTATCCGCATACAGCCCGTAGAATTTGTAAATTGATCAATCTTCTTAGGAGCAATCGACTGAATCTCTGCGACTAAAATACACTAATATATTCAGACCTGAGTTAGTTCTAACTAATAAAACAAATCTGTCGTTTGTCACGCCCCATTAAGACCGAGGGATGCAATTAACCATGCTAAGGGGAAGGCGAACCAAATTGTGAGTCGAAATCCATGAAAGTGTCAGAGTGTTTTAGGCACTATTTTAGTGCCTAAAACGGACACTTTCATTGATAGAATAATTCGATGACTTGATATTCCCTATATCCTAATTATCTGCTCTCTTGAGGGGTTTAATGCAAATTGAGATTCCGACTATTATGCCCTACTTATGCCCTAATTAACCAATATTCCCATTTTGTGCTTCCTTCCTCTAGGTCTAGAATTACGAGTAGTGTAAACTCTCTTTGTTTAACAGCGCACGTTTCCTTTGGTTCGTCCGCAAACTCACTAAGAAGATTCGGGCGTAATGCCACAGTGGTCGTAATTATTCACTATAATTGCATTCGGACCCCAAGTTACCTGCGAAACAGTAGCAGTTAGGTTTGATTACTCCGAAATGCTGGAAGTTTTCACAGAAACAAGAGATCTGTGTAGAGTGCCAAGCGATGTTCGCTTTGGCCGGTCATTGAGCGATCAAAATATAATATTATCTCCAATTTTGTTCCAATAATCAAATTAGTTCCAGTAACACCAGTCTTCTATATCACGTCACGCATAATCGTAGAATAATAAAGAAACGTAATTACAGTGATTTAATTTGGGCTTATTGGGCCAAATTAAATTTGTTGTTTGAGATAATAGGTATTTATTTGTTCAGATCTTTTATTACATTTTTCCCTGGTTTTTCTACTAGTTACACAGACGAAGAAATTTGTTTCAAAACTACGAATTTACGGTTCTGTTTTATTAATATGAATTATTATTTTTGTTTTATCTTTTAGATAATATTATAAATTTTGATTGCTGTATCTCATTTTAGCGAAGGTATAGCTGATGACTGTACCATTGTTAAGATGAGCGCAAATTGAAAATTACATGAAATCTAAGTTCCAGTACAAGTGAAATTAAAACTAGAAAATACCTAGCTCGTTACACAATTATGTATAAAGCTAGAGTTACCGTTAATAGCACACATTTATACCCCTTCTGGGCGCTATAATTGTCGGCCGAGTGGCATTAAATTTAGTTTGTAGGTACTTTTACAAGCGCAGTTTCAAATCTCTTCTAAAACGTGGATGAGTTTTTTAATTAAAACGTAATAACATTTTTACGTTCTCTATCATGTTTTTTTAACAAAGCTAGTGGATAGTGTATCGCACTTTGTCACCTCTAACGGTGACCGAATCATTTGGTAAGGGCAATAATATGGCTGTTTTCATGGGCTAAAATGTAATACGTATTTATGTTTATTGTTTTTCAAATATTATGCAAATTTTAAAAGATAGGAAAATTTACAAGAATTGGTTCATGATGAGGAAATCGAATGTCTCCACTACTGGCACAGCCAAGACATATGGTCGGTTTACTGAAACATTTTGATTTCTTCTAAGTACTGCATAACTTAACTTGAAATAAATAGAACTTCTTCTTTGATTGGATGTGTTCAGATTACATTAGAAAATGATAAACACTCTACGTAAATACGGACTTTGAGAACAAAATTATTTTCAGCAAAACATGAAACATTTTGACGAATAGTTCTTCTGTAGACCATTCAGAACATAGTGCTTCTATAGACAATTCAAATCTTAGTGCTTCTATGGACCATTCAGAGGATAGTGACTCTATAGAACATTCAGAGAATCTATAGAACAATCAAAACTGGATTTAAATCAGATAAAACTTGTCAGACATGAGTACATTTTATTGATAAACATAGTTTATACACAACTATAAGGTAATACATTTTCTAGATACCTAAAAAAGCTTTGCATTGTTCTAGGTTTCCTATCAAAATTAAACGTTGTCTCTGTTATTACTGAAGTCACTCTGGAAAAACATTTTATCGTGATATTTATTTCTAGAGCTCCTGTAAACAGGATACTACTTCGCTAATCTTATTACTTACAATACGGTTTACAAACAAAGGACAACATGATAAGTCTGAGACATTGCTCCAAATAAAGCCTTAATACGAGTGGGTGAAGAAACAAAGTTCCTTGTCGATGTTGCAAATTATCATTTAGCGACTGTACAGCAGACGTTATATTTAACTTTGTTACGATGCTGGGTTATTCACATTGGTAGGTGACGATAAATATAGGGTTGGATACTTATTTTTGAGTTTTATTTAACCAAAAAGGAGTTAGGCAAAATATGAGTTTGAAATCTTCTAAATAAGGATTTCGTAATGTTAATAAAAAAATGGGTAAAATTCTAGTTCCAATTTTCGCTGCCTAGCAAAACAGATTGGTGGTTTGCAAATTGTGCCAGTAGACCTGCCCCGGTACTAGCTGCTCTCTCACTCCATCTCCACTTAAATTAGTGAAATACTTGCTCACCCCCACGAAAAAATAAAAACGAAATAACCTGTGACACGTTTACATCACAAGTTTCATGTAAATATTCCGTTACCTCCTTCTAAATATTTTTATTACAATATTACTGCGTGCTATCCCACTTTTCCAAGGAAAAATATGAGGCAGCTATATAAATCTTACACAAAAGAATCTTAGTGTGTTTTAACATGCAACTCTGAGAGTCACAACTGATTCTCAATTCGATAACAAAACTGGGACGTGTCGTTTATTTTTAAACCAAGTTTATGTAAATGCGTGCAGTTTAACTTGAGGCTTATCCGGTTTACAGGCATTAGTTACACTCTCGCGAAAGTATTAGATTTTCCAAGTTAATTCCCAGTTTTATTGTTTCACGAGCAGAACTGTTAAAACAAACAAGCGTTTGAAAATATTTTTAAGTTTAATTTATAAAAAAATGCACTAAATATATATTATATAGCTCACGACGGCTCACCATAGCACTGGTATAATATAGATTAATAATATATATCTATCTGGTTACTGAGGTAATATTCATTATATCATCAAACGATCTATGCACACATAGGTGTAAGGGGTGTTTTTGGCTAAGTGGTGTGCACTCGGGTGTACATAAAGTGCACGCTCGTATTGGTTAGCGATTTCTTTTTTCTTCCATACTTTTTGGCTCAAAATACTCTGTTTTTAGGGATTGAGTTTTGTATCTGATAATAATTTGTTGTTCGTTTAATGCAACTCAAGAAACACTCAAAACCGTGAGGTAAGGGTAGTTTTATGTTCGACCTTGGGGTCTATTAATATACTACTGCTACGACAAGAACAGTAAAGGCCTGTTTTATAATCGACAGATGAGTTCTGGATAGCTAACTTGGCAGATAATTTGACAGTTGTAATATGAAATATATGTCAATTTAACTGCCAGATAAGCTATTCAGAACTTAACTGTCGATTGTGAAACAGGCCCTAATAATTTACAACTGCCATACAAAAACTTTCTCTTAAACGAGAACAAATTTATTGAAATCATAAACTACATGCACTGCTTGTTGCCCCGGTCACGTAGAAGGTTGGGGTGAAAGGATCTTGTCTTCATAGTAAATGCACCACAATAAATAGTTCTTTATGTCTGCCTAAGACGTGTCGTTTCGAGTTTTGTTTCTGGGAGTTAGCTTTCGTTTTATTCTAAGGAAAGCTCTACGTTTTATTAAAAAGGGAAACTACCAGGCAGTTCTCTGAAGTTTATTAAAATTGGTTAACTACTAAATTTAACGAATTGTAATTATCACGACGAAAAAGAAATCAGAAAAATTATTGTCCTAATGCGGGAATCAGACCCGTGTGAGGACATATTCCGGGCGGATGCCTATACCACTTGGCCAACCAGGACCAAACCTAATTGCTATTTCCTTTCCAAAACCCTTTTTCCTTTCCTAGGAAAAATACTTAGCTAAAATGTAATGTGCCTACTTAAACTAAACGATAGCATTAAATTTGAGTACTAATCGCCCGTTGTCTCAAAGCTTGTCTGCGATGTTTGTTGTTGTTTACGTCTAGCCACGAACTAATTAATTGGGCTCGTAAATGTAACTATTGTTGAGCATCACGAAGCACATGATTTTTTAGCCAGTCGTTATCTTCCCCTGTAGCTATGTGGTGACGGCAGAGCAGGATACAATTGTCACCACTCCCAATCTCTCCAGCGGGTAGCATACATGGTGTTATGTATGCTACCCGCTGCTTAAGATAGTAAAAAGTAATGGGCAGCAGCGTTCGTCTTATAGATCCTAGCGTTATATTGCGATTAACTTGCCCGCAAACTGCAATAGTCTCGCCCCCTATTACATGGGACCTAACATAATTGGGGAACCCACGTTTTCCCAATTATGTTTATTCAAACCTGCCTATCCCTATGGGGATAAATAGTCGTGATTTATGTATGTTCCTTCCTGATATGCAAGGTGCTTTTTGATATACATCGATCAGTTTTTTCATCGTTTTTTCAATCATTTTTTCGGTATCAGCCCTGCATGGAAAAATGGTTTGTTAGTAAGGATAAATTAAAACCAGTTTCTGGTTTATGTAAGTATGAGGAGACCGTCATGTGTTTAATCCCTTGGGAATATTTTACTTATAGATACACCTACAAAATCCCTTAGTAATAGGTGTAACATGTCTATTGAGATGAAGTAATTTATGTTTTCGGTTGCTTCTACTGGAACAAGCAGAGATTCTTTTCAATTGGGGTCAATTTGTCGTGCAACGGGATCAGAGTTACTATGGTGGCTTTTGCTTTGTAAATAACTAAAAGACGAAAGTCAAGATACTGTGGGATTGCTGCCAACGAATCCACATTTATTTTGCTTGATAAAACAAACATCACATCGGCTACATGTATTGGGAACTTAATCGGAGGTATCTAAATTGGACCTAAGAATGAAAGCTTTTGAATAGGACCGAAAGAGAGTAGAATTTTAATGTAGATATTAAAAGTGGATAGGTATTTATTTTTATAATCGACTTTTTTGGCACGGGATCGCTCGAGATGGAGGGTTGCGGGGGAGGCCTTTGCCCAGCAGTGGGATCTAATTGGCTAATAAAATAAAAAAAATGACTTTTGCCCGTGACTCCCCTGCGCATCGCTTTATAAATGAATGTCCATAGTAACTTAAATTTCCTAACAAATATTTGTTACTTTGTGTTACATTATTGTAATGTAAAGAGATGTCAATATAAAAAAATACAACAATAAGTTATTGGTTCATAATGTAACTTTCTATTGGTGAAAGAGGTTTTGAAGTTAGGTTATAACGGTTACAAGCTTTGTGTTGCATATTATGCCAGCGTCCACATGATATGAAATAACTCGATTCCGATGCCGATTGATAACGTTTTAAGCATTTCAACAATAAGGATTAACGAGAAGTAACAATTTGTAACTGCTCTTATTTATTGTCAAGACAATCTCGTGCGGCTTTTCATTTTAAAATCCCAGCTCGCCCGTCGCCTAGCGGTGTTTTCGCGTGTGCGATTTTAATGCGAGCTCTGCATCTTTTAACGTCTTTTTGGGAGGTGTTGTCGGCAATAATGCTTTATGTGCCGAAAATGAAACAAGTACGAAATCTGTTATTTCCTAAAAAGCTGTCGTTGAGCTTATAATGTTTGTAGAATGAACATCGTGTTGTTTGATGCTTTTCTGTGTGGAATATAAGACAAGAACAAAATTCTGTTTTTTTTTTTTTTCATAATTATAAACTGTCGTTGAGCGTACAATCATTATTCCAGAGTGATTTAGTGAAAATAACTTAATGTTATCATGTTGCCGAATCATCATTATTCTACCTCTGTTTTCAGAATACCTGGGGTCAGAGTGAATTGTTTTCTCTTGTTGTTATTGGTGGTTTGCCTTTGCCAGTATTCGGGTTTCTCTAGGTGTTTATTGGTACAATGGGCAATCTCTCTTAGGCGACTTTTACAGTGAGATGGTGCTGGCGCATTCTACGCAATTTAATCGCTGCTAGGCCAGCATAGGGGTGTTATAGTTATCGTGTTGCCAAATAACGATACAACCGAATGCAAAGATGACAAAAATACGAGGGTAAAAAGCGATTCATCATTATCACCAATCCTTTAATGTCCCCACTGCATGGACACGGGCCTTCCACATGGGGTGGAAGAATATAGGGAAACTAGGCCATAACCCACCGCGCAGGCCCAGTGCTGGTTGGTGGGTTAAAAAAATATAAAAAGTAAAAAACCATTACTTTTGTAAAAATTACTAGCCAATTTACAATTGAATTCCCCTCTGCCACAATTCCTAATATACACTCCGTTTAATCTCACACGACCACTCCAACAAATAAAAAGCACGAAATGAAAATAGTTTCTTGCTTCAAATGAGGTTTTGCTAAACGGAAGATCAAGAGGAGGATTTTCACTTAACATTCCCGGCGTACGCCGCTTTGCCAACCTACTTTGTCTAGTCAAAACTTTCCCGTAGAGAGTCAGCTTTATTAAACGATGCTATCTAGTCGATCTTTAGAGAAAAGAGTTAGTAACTTGAGAGGTAGCTGTTATGAAACCAGCTTGAAAGTTTTGTAGCGAAAAATTGAGGCCGTCTATATTTTAAGACTAATAAACTGGAAGAATAAATTGTTCAGCTCGTTTAATTGATTTCATCATATTTAAAATTAGTGCAAGTAGGATAAGCATATTAATATTGATACAATGGCAGTAAAATTATCCGGTGGCTGTTCTGGTATGGGAATGTAATGAGAAGATAATTATGACACGCAACCAAAATAGTAATACTAATAAACGTTAGTGGGTGGTAAAGACAAAAAATGGAATGATTGCGTTAAAGACTGACAAGGGAGTGGATGGTTTTATGACAGCTGGTCAAGGTGTAAGTATAAAATTAACTGCGCCGAGCCCAGATAACCTGGGAACAGGGCAGTCAAATAATGATGACTAGTAAAATTTTTCGGTGAAAATCTAAATTGTTTTATATTTTGTCTTTACCTCGTTATCTATTTCCCATATAGATAACGAGGTAAAGACAATATTTAATCATAATTCCCTGATTTTCTAATAAAGGCAAGTAATTATCTATTTGTCGTTTGAATATCGATCTTAGTGACTTCGACAGATTTTTTTTGTCAACGTATAAATGTCAATTTCTAATTCCCTGATTTCCTTATAAAGGCAAATAATTTGCTAATCGAACATTATTTGTATTCCAAGCCCCGTCACCTTTTAATTTCTTTTCCTAACAAAATACATGAAGAAGTGTACACCAGTGCCCTCATGGGGGAATCCATTGTCCTACATGTTACATGTTTTAATTTGGCCATCTCTTTGTAAATAAGGATGCAAAATGTATCAGCATTTACATAAGAGAGGCAGCTACATGGTCTAGCCGTCCCTGTCATTTGGAACAATTCCAGATTCAAAAAAGTTGGCTTCCAAATACAGAAATGAATTCATGAATCACTTTTTTGGGACGACGGGCGAAACTTCAGCTGTCGACTCTTACGATGCTCCATTTGCCGCCAATTCAGCAACGCATTCGGTTAGAGTTCGTTTTTCAAATGTCAAATCACCATGTCCACCATGGTTTTCCGCTACAAAACTAAAGACCATTCTGCCTTTATCCTTCTATTCACAGGGAAAGCATGTGCTCCAGCAGTGGGGACATTAAAGGGCTGGTGAGGATGACGATGATTTGCTTTTTATGTGAATTCGTTATTGGTAAGGTAGTGTCGTAGAAATGTCCTTTAAAGCCCTTTACTCTACGATTTCATTATATAATAGGAAAATAATATCCGCAACAAATATTTGAAAATTCTAACTTTTTCTTGTTATGGCCTATAACCATTTAAGTGTTGTACAATAATAATATAAATTTTTGGTATCTTATACAATGGTCTATATAGTTTCCGCACTCCTAAAAATGCAATAGTCATTGTCATAAATAATCTAATAATGTTCCATGTACTGTAAAGTACTTCATTAATCAGTAAAAGAAGAATATAGGTACAGTGGTCCATATCCCTCCACGCTTCCAAAATGTGGGTTTGTCAAAATTTAAATAAATGTTATTCATTTGTTAAAATTAATTCACGGCAATGTCCTGTGGCATGACACAGAATGGAGTGTTATACCTTTTTTTTTGCAATTTGTCCGTAGGCTCATGTTATGGCTCCATTAACTTACATGCCACACTATAACTGTGTCTAGCGTCAATATAAAGGGGAATATACTGTAGAGCCGCTACACTGTCTCTCACAAACCCCAATAAGCTTGTCAGAGCGAATGTAGTACGAATACAGAATAATTAAGCTCCTGGAAGCGTTATTAGCATAATGTTGATGGGTTCAGATTGCGTTCAGATGGATTGTGGCTGTTGGACAAAGGAGCTTTGTGATTGTAAATTTATTTCCATAATCTTTTAAAAATTAAATTAATTATTTAAAGTACAGATTATGTATAATTATAAATCCAATATTTACTTCCTCGTTACTTTCAGGAAATGTCTATTTCTAACACCTGTTTTCTAACAAAATGGATAATGCAATTAAATTATTGATTAGTACAGATAGAAAATGGAGAAGTATAGTTACACTAACAATTTTCTTATTATTTTTACTTACCTTTTATGACACTCACGGGAGGGATTATTATAAGTGTTAAATTTCTTACGAATCTATAAAATTTCTATAAACGTATGCTTCATGAGAAAGGCGGTGATAAAGGAAAATATGTTAATACAAAATTGCCCAATGTTTCGCCTTCTATGCTGGCCTGCGAGCGAACAAATAACGTAGAATAGGCCAGCCCCAACTCATCCCATGGGTGTCGTAAAAGTCGACTAAGGGAGATTGCCCGGTGTAGACCAATAAGCACCTCGGGGCACCCGAATGGTGGAGGGCAAACCACCAACAATAGCGTACCCAAAGAGGGTTGGTGTCAAGCAGGCGGCCGGCTGTAAAACCTAAGCCAAAACCTTGAGCTAATCACTCTCTCCGTTCATAGGTCTCTCGACATGGTCCGTTCCGTCTCTTTTCTATACATTCATTCATCACTAGCACCTTTACGGTGGGATGGATGATATGAATCAAAAGGGAGTGGATGGCTTGATGACGTCTGACATATGAATGGAAGAGGAAACATACTGCGCCGACCCCAGATGGACTGGGAACAGGGCAGGAAGAAGAAGAAGAAAGTTTCTACTGAATCAACAGCAATTGGCCATTTTATGCATGTTGATCACTTTCTCGCCAATATCTGGAAAAGTGGCCTAAAATAGAAGGAAAATCAATAAGTGACGAAACTAATACTACCAGAATACTCCGAGATCTAATTCTCGAATATAAGACAGTAATGAGGTTCGGCAATCTAAATTCCTGAAAGTTGAGAAGGGTAGACACTTTGGGTCAGTTGAATATATATGTGGACCTTTCGTGGAGAAACGATCGCACTGACAAAAATATAGACGTGTCATGTTAGGTAAACTTGAAAAATAATGCTGTCATAGTTTTGTTTTGATAGGATAATGTATAACTGTAGCGCTTATATAATATTGATGCGTAATCGGAACCAAGTAAGGCCCCCATCTAGTGCAGATATTGAAAAGTCGGATATATTTTGCAGTAGGTATCTGGAATAGATAGACTTGAAAAGTTTTATTATTTCTTCTTGATAGCTTAGCTGAATAAGTTAGAAAAACATTTACAAATTCCCCACCAGTAATTTGTTGTCAGTGACCAATTAGAATTGTTATGATGAAGCGGATAACGTCCGTTAATGGTGGACGTTAATATTTAACTTTAACTCCAGGAGGGTCCACCACATAAGATATTTGACCACTGTATCACTTTTACCTCCGAATACAGAAACGCTACTCAAAGTTTGGGTCCTGTTTATATTGTAAAAATTTACGTTTTTCTATGCAAATTCTGCCACGTATCGTCCACTTAACTTTATAAGCAGTACTCAAAATGTAAGTAGCGTTTCTGTAGTCGGTTAGTTTCTTAATCCAAAACCGCCCGTTTCCTAATAATTTTACCTATCAGCAACAACGGTTGTGTTTTTGCATTAGGAACTTGCTAAGCACGCCATCTATCGGAAAATTTTCGCATTGTTGCTGTAGCCTTATAATTGATGAATTATGAACAGTTTTATAGTACTTCGGAAAAGTTGGCAAATACTCTCACATAGTACAAGGCTTATTACATCGTTCTAGCCAAGTTTCATGTTAAGGGTAGACACTCTTAGATGGTCATAACGTAATAATAATTTCTACCGTCTAAAATGTTATGCGAGCAACGATATTATGTATGTCCATAAAATATTTTCTCTATACTTGTCGAAAATCAGTTTTAATTCACCCCTGCCTACTCCTTCGGGGATAAAGGCGTGATTTATATAAGTACTAGTATGTATGTTGTTCAAATTATTTCATCTTATACTATTATATAAACCTTTATTATTATATAAATTGATATTATGTCCCTTCTATATAACGTACTCCTTGGACATGGTATTAATTAATTCGGGATTTACGAAGGGTTTAGGTCATCGGCCTATTTATGTACTAGTAACATAAAAGCAACCTCCTAATATTCTTTGTAATACTATTTCAACTGAAATGAAATCAAAAGGAGGAAATTACTAAAGCCACAGTTTGTATTTTAATATTTAGGTAAATGTTGACATTTTATTATCAATATTTATGTAAGCTGGTACCTTTTATTATCAAGGAGAGTGACTAATTGACTATTCTTGGTAATATATATATATGTATATACTTTAGTCACAATATGTAACCGAAACCAAAACCATAAGAGCTCACAGATAATATCAAAAATAAATCTTACGACTAGTTTTTAAAAATCGTCAAATTAAGGGCGATTGATACTTCAAGATTTTGTTTTCGTAACTGTCTGAGTATTTGTAACAGTATTTTGACGCCATGGGCGCATGTCATAACCTGTAAAGTGAACTGTTTCATTGATTTACGTGTGTTGTCACGCGACCTTTTGGACTTTACTAGAGATGACTCATTGACCTTCGTTTGTTTGATGGGTCATTAATGCGTACCTTGCCACACTATTACAACCAAGATCTCTTTACGACTTCACCATTCATCGAGCAAATTGCTTCTGAGCCCCGTGAAACCAGCTAGATTTTCTTACGGAAATGTTAGGAGTAGATATTTATTGATAATCAAGAAATTGAAGATAGATTATTTTGTAATTTTTTGAATCGTAAGTTTGCCTAAAAATAGCCAATATTGTAATTACCTATAATTAATAACCTATATTGTAGCCATCATTTTAAGGATTTGCGCACAATTACACAAACTACAAAATGTGAATGCAAGTATATACCCACAGAGGTTTGGTGTCAGGCAGTCGGCGAAATATTCAGTAATATGGATGGGAATGTTGTCTTCCCAAGCCCTTCTGTGTTCATCGGTCTCTCTATATCATCCTTTTCATCCATTTTCCATCCTTAGCATCTTTGCGATGGATAGGCGCCCACCCATTTAAAACAAAATTAAATCTTTACGTAACATTTTAAGTTGACAATATTCAAGTTGCTTGCAATAGTTTCGTCAATTAACTATTTAGTTATTCATTAAAATATTTCGTTCTAAAGTGATCACACATTATTTTTTAAACATAATATTCAAACCAAAACTCGTACTTTGACTAATTCAAAGGTTAAACGTATTATTATTCGCCAAAGTCCAGTGACTGGCGAAGAACAGTTCCGCACCCATGATGCCAAATGACATGGGCGTTCTTCGGTCACGCACACTATTGCCCCTAGTTGGAAAATGACCCGTGACATTTGAGGCAGAAAAGCTATTTTTGAACGCACCTAAAATAGTAAAGCGGTGACCTCGCTGCAATAATTACAGGCGATGATAATAGGACAAAATAAATTGTGATTTGACCACGATGTACGTTAACTCAGTAGATATTTATTTAGGAATACAAAAATTACATTTGTTTTAATTTTTTTTTATCAGGACAAACAGAAGGACGATTCTGCTAACGTTAACGCAACAATGCTATCTCAATGGTAGGTATTCCTATTTGACGTATTCCATGTGGTCCAAACTGTGGAACTGTGGAAAATAATTTCTGTAAACCCAAGGGCATGATATGTGGGAACTGAAATGAACATGTATGATAATTAGATTTGCGGGATTATAATCAAGTCTTCAAGTTATCTTATACCAACTATAGGCCACCTTCCTTTGCGTCATGTTTTTAAAGCTGAAAATAACAAATGAATATAGGTACATACAAATAACACATTATGGTGTAACAAATGTATTAGCTATTTTCTTTTCACACCATCACTTTTTACAAACTTAACAGAAATGATATTATGACTTTTATTTATGTATACTTAGAACAAATTATGTATGATACTTTAATTATTTTCGTTAGCATTAAGCCCGCAATTTGTATATATGTTTATAATGGAGCAATAACAATTAATTTAAATAAACTTTAATAGGAAAATGGTCATATTTAAAATTATTAATGAAAACTTATAAAGCTAGTCGTGCTCTCAATAATTAGTTATGATAATCGTTCAGCTTCACCATGGATTTTATATTAAATAACATTTTAAATTATTTTGGTAATGACCACAATTGTACTTTCTTAATTCCCTTTGATTGTGTTTTAAATGAATTACGACTACCAACACAGCCCCGGAGAGCACTATAATAATTGAATTAACAAAGGAATGTAATTTAAAACGTTAAGAGAAGCAATTTAGACGTAGACATTGGAGTTTTTTTTCATAATAGCCATTATGCTATCTTCAAACAAGTACTGATAACACCACACCATGTTAAGCCACCTCAACCTTATCGTGATGTAAAAAGGGTCTTTTTTCTTCGCCCTTAGCTGCACCAACCTTCTGAGCTTCTGTAAATAAAATGTAGGCACAAATTTTATCGTATTGCAGCTGTCATTATATTTTCTTTTTCAGTGTCTGGCGCCCTTATCTTACGTAAAAAGAAATAAATTGTCTGAAAGGGTTTTTTTTATATGACCTTCTTTTAATGCCGTATCTTATCAACGGTTGACAATCATTAAGGACGATTCTCGGAACGCCCGATAGTATAGTCGTGTCGGAACATTTGCGCAAGTCGTAGATGGAATGTTTAGGGTGGGTACAGACGGCAGCACGTGTCAGTATACCACAAATAATAAAATTGCTTACTATGTTTTGTTTACACCATAGATTGTTACGGCTTTATTTATGTAATACCTACGACGCTGCTACGAAAAAGGTATAGTGTGAAGTAAATTGTATACTCTTAATGCAAGCTTAGTAATGTTTTTTAAACATGCATTTAGGTACAATAGAGTCAGAAAATTACTGGTGGACTATTAGGACGCGGGTTCGTTTCTTGCATTTGGACAATCAACTTTCGAAATTTTTGTGACTCTATTTACTTTGTAATAATAATTTTTAATAATTATAATCTTCTACATCTATTTCTCTTGCGCAGAGCGTGAATAGTCTAGAACAATGACGAGTGACCGTGAACTAATGTATTGAAAACTAAAAAGCTTCACGCCTTTGTCTGAATAAAACAAAATTTTCTTCGATGATGATACAAAGGGAAAATAATTGGGTTACGCGCTCAAAATAAATATTTTATTGCCAGTCCGATATTTCAGTGGAACAGCAAGACAAACGGGAATTTCCATTCTGCATAAAAATGGTTTGTTAAGTCACGGTTCGTTATTCGCAGACAGCAAGGTGCAAATATTCGTTTTGAAACATTTTTGACTTGACTATAACTACGGTTCTACGTTTTTAAGTGATTCTGTACGGGAAAAGCTAAAGCCAAAGCCAAAACTACATCGATAGATTTTTTAAAATCTATCGATGTAGCTTTGGAATCGCTTCGATGTTTCAACATCGCTCGGGGTAAATATATTGTCTATGTTTATTCTAAGCAAAGTGTGTCTTAATTTAATAAAATTTTTTACTTTCATAACATCGTCACCGTCATGTTATTAACCGACGTAAAAATGGAGGAGGTTACTCAATTCGTACCCGTATGTTTTTTTTATTGTGCATGATAGAAGAGCAGAATAATTATCTACCCTAATGTGAAAACCATTTGTTTAAGTTTAAGAAAGTTTCAGGAGTCCTTTAGGATTTTCCTTTAATGACTGGTATAATAACAAAAATAACCCTTGCTTCGGGAACGACAAATTTAACGTTCATGTTCATTACACAAATGACGCAGTTTTAACTAGAAAATTTTATAATTTGTGAAAAGTTTATATTTTCAAGGATAAAATGTATCCCTGTGATCATGATGTCACAAAACCCCCTTAATAAAGTCAGGATACTGACAGAAAACAAATTTACAGAGGCATATAATGGCGAAGCCCTATATTTGGACCTAGAATCCCCAATTATGTCACCCCGATAGAGAACATAAAAGCAAAAAAATAGCAGACTTTCTATCTTCAAATGACTCTAGTCGTAAAACTTCTTCTTTACTGTCGTTATAAAATATTCCTTTTTGTTTTATGTAAGAAAATATACATACTCTCCATATTCTAGTAATATTCATACTACGTTCAAACATTATCACTAGAGAGATTAGATTAGAAAGACGAAAACTCGAAGCATTATATGGAATGACTGTGCGGGTGCCGGGTTCATAGTTTGGCAGAGAGGGAAGTCAGGAGCAGTGCCTGAGACTTGTTACCCAAGAATATGTTGATATAATGTAACGTATATGTTAGTGTTAAGCCCGTACTACGGTCAATCTTAAGATTTTTCGGTAAATCCTAAGATTTACCAACTTTTGATGGCAAAAGTCCGAACTGTTCAGAGATCATCGTTCGATTCGAACTTTTACCATCACACGGCGACAAATCTTAGGATTTACCTCAGAGACAAGGTAAATGTTGTGAAATATACAAAAACAACGTGTTCGATGCATCGTCGCGTTCTCGTGGGCAGTCTACGAGTATATCCCCCCGCTAGCCATATCTCTCGTGAGTGTGACACGTGAATAGAAAATGTTATAGATTTTGGTAACTTGTTCAAAACGTGCAACTTGTTCAAGCGACTGTAATGTAAGCGACTCTTGCTAAACAAACCACGTTTTAACTTTTTAAAACACCTGCCCCTGGCGGGTTAAATATAACAAACACAACTTTCCTTGAGAGTACATAAAAATGAAATACGATGTCGTTAAGTTTAAAAGTGGAATATTTTAATTTTAAGCAAACCCAGTTGTCGGAGAGGGCTCTCTCCGGCAACTGGCTCTAAGGTCCAATAAAATCTAGTCATTTCGTTCGCACCATAATATTACTTTGCGCGACTGCCTCGGATTGGAAAATGCATGCAGCAAAATACCTGCGGATTC
Source organism: Cataclysta lemnata (assembly GCA_963931975.1). Taxonomy (NCBI): domain Eukaryota; kingdom Metazoa; phylum Arthropoda; class Insecta; order Lepidoptera; family Crambidae; genus Cataclysta; species Cataclysta lemnata. Next base: position 7,526,701 of record OZ008353.1, on the reverse strand, counting down.
TAAATCGCAGTGTATTTGCTAGGTGGTATATATATAGTATATATATGACGGCAGAGTAGAATACAATTGTCACCACCCCAAATCTCTCCTGAGGGTGTCGTATAAGGCAACTAAGGATAAATCAATGATGAGGAATGGGCAGCAGCATTCCTCTAATACCACTTAGCAATAGCAATGAACTGCGAATATTATGCCCGATATATGGCAATAGGCTCGCCACCTATTACATGGGACCTAACATAATTGGCGAAACGTGGGTGCTAGTTCGCCTCTGCCTACCCCTTCGGGGACATAGGCGTGATTTATGTATGTATGTATGTATTATGAGGAACGCTGCTGCTTATTCCTCATCACTGTGTTAAATCTTAGTCGCCTTGTTCGACACCCGTGGGAGGAATTGGGGGAGGTAAAAAAGGATTCTGCTCTACATTACTAATAATAATCTAACATAATCCTATACGCAACCTCATCAATCATCCTTTTATACTGTCTATGTTTATGTCCAATATGTACTTTTCTTTGTGTGTCCAATGGAGTTATTATAATTAATTATTATTTATTTGACATTTCTGGACATGTATCCTATTGCTATGCAGTTCATAATTATTCAGAACATTTTTAGGGTGAAAAATTTACGGTCAAAGGTTCCGTTCATCGGTCATTCGGTTGTAAGTAAACCGCCTGAGAACCATACTGAGCTTGCCGAAAGGGTAAGGTGATGTTATTACCATACAGTACACGTGTTTTATTCATGCATGTAATCTTAGGCAGTAAATAATTCACGGCGACAACAGAGGTCTCGGGTCAATGCCTCGTATACCTAGTACTCTCGGCTTATAAAAGCTAAGAAGAAAATGGTAAACAAGTTTATATTTAGTTGCCTATTATACATGAATAATATTTGAAGCTTTATAAGAACGATCAAAATACGAAAGCTGTGTTCTGATTTTTACATTTTTTTTAAATTTTTTACCGCCTGCTTAATGATATTTTGCTACAGAGGCGGTTGCTAGTCGGTAATATTCCTTACCAAAATCGGTAATATTCCTTACCAAAGATTAAATATAATTTTTTCTCTTTACTTTTTAATCTTAAGTAGCAGTACGCTTAGAATAAAATGTTAAGCAGGATACAACCCCTACGGACAGCCTGTAGTGCATAATAATTAATAAGATTTTGCATTCTCCATTTTTTAACCAAATCTATGGCAAGAGTATCTATCGTAGAGTATAAAAAATTTGCCTAAGTAATATTATTCTCACTAAGTTTACACAATTAATACAGCTAGTGACGGTGTGTACACCAGTACACAATTAAAAGGAAACCAATCACGACGAAACAAACAAAAGTTTCGCGAAAACAGTGAAATGCAAAAACTCATGACACTTTTAATAAAGTTAAGCAAATTCGTGCTCACCGAAAAACGTTCCGCGTTTTTTAATTTATCAGTGTGACGTTATTTTCGGAGCTGACCGTGGTGTGCAAATAAAAAGATAAAAATCTGCCTTTTCCGCTATTGGAATTAAAAGCCGGGCACGATTTTGTGTTTTACATGGGAAATGTTGTTTTTAGAGTAATACAGTAGAACGTGCAACTGCGCTACCTTATAATACGATCAACATCTGATAAAGCGTTCTACACGATTTGATGTTTTTGAAAGATTAGCTGAGCCGGCAAAAATGTTGGCATGTTTTGAAAATACCAAGAAGAGAAGATAAAAGTTAACGTGTCTGATTACTGCAAACACAATAACTACACATTGCCACAATGCCAAATGCTGCATGCACATCGTATTGTATCTAATTTACAATTTTATACATACATTTTATTATTAGAAAATAAAAGATTTCGGTGGTTAGAAAAAGAATTTCGAAAAATTATGATCTTGAGGCGGGAATCGAACCCGCGTCCGCTGCTATCCGGGCAGGTGCCTGACCGCTCGGCCACCCAAGACACTGTCAGTGTCAGACAACAAAATCTTTGTACTAATTATTCTAATATTTATATAATGTTAAAATTAAAAACGAAAAGATTAGAAAATAAAGTTAAGTTTCGACGAGCCTCAGTTATATGCTAAATCAAATAATATCTCAGAGACGCCTGGCATAAAATCAGCAGCAGTTGTACAAACGACGGTCTTTAAGACGCTTGAACGCTCTCAAATTTCTCCAGAAATGCAGTTCTTGTAAAATTAACTCAATCCGAACATTAAACATTGCCCAGTCTTCCTTAAGGTCCAATTTTATTTGCACAGCAAACTGACTTTAAGATCGAAGTCGATTAATCGTTCTTCAAGTTGATTTTAGAGATTTCCGAGTGGGAACGGCGAGTTCAATAAAACCTTTGTTCTGATTCATTGTGAAAATATTTCTCTTCCTTGACAGTGACGGATGCATACTTCGGACAGAAATACAAAAGGAAGACGAAAGCGAATTTATTGTTTTCATCCCCGACCATAGTAGTACGACGGACTGTCTGTGTGACTATCGATAATATAAGTACATACAGCTTAGCCATATATCCGGCTGAATAATTTAAATACAACGATCTATTTTACAGCAGGCAAAGACGATGGATTTGCTTCGAATTTATAAGGGATAGGGAATGACGAGAGGATTCTAGAGGTAGACCACAGAAAAGATGGATGAATTGTCTGAGGCACGAGTATGATATAAAGGTGTAGGGTGTAGTAATTATGTTAATAAAATAAATAGATTTTTCTTACATTAACACCTAATAAGAGATATACATATTAATATTATACTGACATTGATTAAGTCTTTTGCACTAACAAATTATGTTGAGTCTTGTTACTTATGTCAGATAAATAGATAAAATAAAAACAAATCTACTACTTCGCTATGATAATATTCAGTTAGTTGATTTGATGATACATTTGTAATACATATCAGTCTAACCTACTGCATTCATGTTGCCATGTTGAAGGCAAAATATTTACCTATAATAAAGATACTTTTCTGTCTTTGTTATTCACAGGCACCTTTATACTACCAATCCTCGGATATTATTCGAAAGACACATCCATGTATACAATGAACCGAAACTAACTGTGGGCTAAGTCACGTACCGAGAAAATCACCGACTCCGAGGGACGGTGGTCTTTAAAACTTTTTAAAACTTTTCCCATCAGAGCTGGTTTTGGAATTGACGATTAGTGAATTACATACATACATACATAATTCACGCCTATATCCCCGAAGGGGTAGGCAGAAGTGAACTAGCACCCACGCATCGCCAATTATGCTAGGTCCCATGTAATAGGTGGCGAGCCTATTGCCATTTATCGGGCACTAAAGTCGCAGTACTTTGCTAGGTGGTAGGTATAAGAAGAACGCTGCTGCCCATTCTTCATCACTGATTTATCCTTAGTCGCCTTGTACGACACCCACGGGAGAGATTTGGGGTGGTGACAATTGTATTCTACTCTGCCGTTACCACACGGCCAAAGTATATTATATTCTAAAAATGTAATTTATACTAAAAATAGCATGTAATTGAAAAAGAATGACTACAGATCAGATAAATGAATATGGTGTTTTGCTATTTGGATATTATTAGAAAATTTATTACAAATAAAAATTTTCGGGAATTTTTGGCTAAACTGTCCCATTTTCTTCGGAAATAAAATGAATTGGGCCAAGTATGCAAAAACTTCAGGCTTTGTTTAATGAAATCTATTAAGAAGGTATAAGATTAACACAATAAAATCAGATAATTGATTAATACAAATTTATTACTCGAAAATAAATATCTGTGAAAAAATATTTTCAATACACAATGATCAGTTATGTATAAACGTCCGTGTATTTATAATACCTATGAAGTTTTTAATTTATAATTCCTATAGTGTTATTAATATAGTTGCATATTTAAATTTCTCTTCAAAAATTTATTTATATGCACATTATAATAATTTTTATAATATACTTACCAAGTAAGCGTACGTCATAGCTCAGTCACCCATCACCGCAATGCTGAGAGAGTTCTTATTTGGAACAACAGTAGGCACTGAACTAAGATCGATGACGTAATCCATGATTACATTCCGAAGGGGTATGGTGTTTGCAGAGCGCTCTTCCGAAAAGTGGGTGAAAGTGTAGTAAAAAAGTCACTTGGAAACATTGTGCATTCAAAATGTATAGCGACAAGACTTATTTTTCAACGAAAAGAATTTTAGATTTATGTCTCTTTTTATATTCAAGAAGCGATAGTTTAAAAAGTATTAAAGTGCGGTCCGCTCACAGTGTGATATTGACAATAAACTAGAGAAGTGAAGGTTTTGATAATAATCATCATCATCATTGTGCCGCCCATTAATGTCCCTACCGATATTCGTCGATATATTGATGATGGCTTGTGCCCCACAAGTAATATCGAGTCCACCACGCTGCCCAGTGCTGATGGGTGGGTATTAACGACTGCAGAAGCAGGCAGGAAGGCTTAACGTTCCGATGCACGGAGGAACTCGAGATAATATGTTTGTGGTCACCCATGCAATGTCCGGCCTTAGTGAACGCTGCTTTGTTTCCCCAATTGCAAGCCAAGCCTCTCCTCGGCCAGCTCCTCATTTTATTTCAGAATAATAGTATAATAAACGATTAAAATTCTTCTTCGTCTGCATTCATCACATAAATACTCTTTAGTTTTAATAGCATATTGCCTTATTTTGATTTACGACAAGATTATGAAATAATTTTAAGTAAATGAGGCAAAACATTAAAATTTAATCTTCCTACAAAATATAAACCATTCAAGTGACATAATTTAGTTTTAAGAAACAAAAATCCATGTGCCCTTTATTGGAAATCCTATCTAAAATACAACGTCTTTAAATCTCTATACATAGTTTTTGCTCATACGTAACATTGCGGCTTTACCGACTGTGGTCTTAGCTGTCATTCGTCGAAAAGCTGGCACTTGTCGGCATATCGTTTATCCCTCTGTCAGGTCATTTAACTTGGGGTTAAGCTGCAAGTTCGAAAACCACTTTAATCCGAAGGCAATTTCCAAGACGAAAGCACTGTGGTGATAGCGGCGCAGAAACTATTCAAACGATTTATCTTTCTTATATAAGAGCTAATGTGATACCACCACATGGTGATCGTAGAACGGAATACAGTTTTCACCTACCACTTTTCATCCTGTTGATACATACATACATAAGTCACGCCTATATCCCCGAAGGGGTAGGCAGAGGTGAACTAGCACCCACGTTTCGCCAGTTATGTTAGGTCCCATGTAATAGGTGGCGAGCCTATTGCCATTTATCGGGCACAAATGTCGCAGTAGGTGCATAGCTAAATGGTATAAGAGGAACGCTGCTGCCCATTCCTCATCACTGATTTATCCTTAGTCGCCTTGTACGACACCCACGGGAGAGATTTGGGGTGGTGACAATTGTATTCTACTCTGCCGTCACCACACGTCCTGTTGATAATAGATTATTAATAGCATTCCTCTTATATTACCTAAATATACGGCTATTTACCGAATATATAATATTATAGTGGCCGATAGAAGACTGTCAAAACGTGAGTGTTAATTCACCTCGGTCTACCTCTTTGGAGCTTAAAAGCCGTGATTTATGTATTTGTATAACCGTCAAACAACACCATTCCATTCGAAAGATTATTGGCAGTCGGGTGCCCAGCTATGGTTATTAAACCAAGCCATATATTGACATAATTGGCGAAACGTGGGTGCTGGTTCACCTCTGCCTACCCCTTAGGGGATATAAGCGTGATTTATGTATGTATGTATGTGTATATATTTTACCATGGACCACCCCGAACCTTCTTTTCAATTTATCCGACCGTAGATAATTTGAGAATATACAATAAATAAGAAGATAACTCTGCTCTTGAGAGAGTTATGAAGCTTTGGATTGGTGTAAAGCCTCTCACAGATAATGTTGTCGCGTATGTAACATAAGTACATTATTTAAACCAGTGCGGTCAACGTTTGTTTGGGTTCGCCACCACCGTCCCGCCACCACTGCTGTTTGAGTGAAGCTTAAAGCTTTATGGTACCTATGTTACAATTGACCGCCACCGCTGACCGCGTCTGTCTGTGAGAGGCTTAACTTTGATCCAAAACAAAGTCACTTTCACCACTTGCGATAAATTTCTTGAATCTGTTGCTTGTTCGTGCTTCTGAAAGCACGGATGTCGACTCCATAAGCCTAAGTTCACATAAACGATAAGGTTTTGGCCGAAAGCCATGCGGGTCAATGTTAAACTCGAACACCTATTTATCGAATTATACCGCTGGGTAATGCGATTTCGTATGTAATGTATGGTGAAAGCAAATGAGAACTATTTGATTCATTTGTGTTATATTTACATTAAAAATAACTACTATGTATTTATGTGCTATTATAATTAATATTTTTTCAGAGAACTACACATTTGAAATAAAACAACTTTTACGAATTAGACACATTTATATTTAAATGTTTGGCATGTTTATTACGAGTATTTAACCGTAAAAGTTTTGATCTTGAGGCGGGAATGAAATGGAAATGGAAGGAAATGGAAGAAATGTCAAAAATAGACGGTTAACTTTTAATCGCTTGTTTTAAATATCAAAAAGAACCGGTAATATAATAATTGACTTTTTATGTGTTGGTGAACTCAAGCCTAAAACTCCTCAAATTTAATAGTTATAATTCTAACCTATACTGAAGCTAGGGCTGTTTTTTTTAAAGAGTGAAAATTAATTTTTTTTTTAATTTCCCTGGCATAATTGTCTGTAGGCCCAAGTAGAATATTTCATAACAAATCGGTAAAATCATTTTATAATTTTTACAACTGGCATAAAATAAGGATTGTTTAACACTCGTTAAAACTCAGATTTATATGATAAATGATATTTGAAAACTTGGCTTCATTATCTCAAATTGGCTAATAATTCACTATTATAATGTCAATAGACTCCCTTTGTTTTTCAAATCGTTTTGTAACTGTTTACTTCCGAGGCTTAATTTCTAAGGCACAATAAACACGCCTTAATGCTTAAAGTTAGTTGTTTATGAATAACAATGCTGAAGTTCTAATGTGGGTTAAACGAGTGCCATTGAAAACTAATCTGAGTTTACTGACGAATTTTCATTGAAAACAAAATGTAGAACAATTACGTAAATGTATTTTTGGAGGAACGATAAACAATTTGTACCATTTATCATGAAATCAGCCTTCTATTCGCGATTAGTTATTTTAATACAATTAGGTTAGCACAATACTTTATCTGCCGCACTCAGAGACGTCAAATAACGTTAATGAGTACTTAACGTCAAAAAATGACGATTCAAAACTAGTCGCTATTCTTGCTGGGTCTATGGTCTTGATTTGAATGAAAATTGTTGACATTAAATACTCATTAAACTAAATTGACGTCTCTGAGTGCGGCAGTATGACTGTTATTTTTTCATCCATTTTTAATTCAAAAAAGCAAATCAAAATACATTTCAGTTAATTACTTACTTTTCATACCAAGAGAGGGAACTGTACATTTTTAGATATCGCATATAGTTTTGCCTTCAAAAACAAAAACTTAACAAGTTTTTTTTTAATTACTCAAGGGTGATCAACATAACGATCTAGTATAATACCTATTACCTTCCTACGTTATTATAGTGTAAAGATACTGAAGACGTCAACAAAAGACGTTTGTGCGAAGAAAACATAATCCCCGCCTTCTGAACTAATAACAATGAAATCCAGCTTAAAACACAAAACCACGTGCGCGATACTTCATTCGATTGACATTTGCAGTAGCAGCGGAGTTGATCTAACCTATTTTCGTTGTTATTAATCTTTTATCGATACACATTTCCAGCTATGAAAATTTTACTACGTAATTACTGCACGACAACTTCTATAGAGCTGTAGCAAATTTTTTTATTATGCAGTAGCTACTAAAGAAAGTCATACATTACTTATTCCGAGTGCCACATTAACATAGCATGCATATGTATTGTGTTCGAATCCTAATTTATAGGCTAAGAAAAATTCGGTCTATTCATATGGAGCGTATTCGTTATCGAATATCATTGCTTCATTTGCTAAAATGCTTTTAGTAATAGTGAAATGTAATGCGATGATTATGAGGCTTATTGTGGTGCCGTGCCGTGTGGTGACGGCATAGCAGTATACAATTGTCACCACCCCAAATCTCTCGCGCGGGTGTCGAACAAGACGACAGAGGGTTAAAACAGCGTTGGAATGGGCAGCAGCGTTCCTCTTATACCACCTAGCAATGTACTGCGACTTTCGTGCCCGATAAATGGCAATAAGCTATTACATGGGATCTAACATAATTGGCGACAAGTGGGTGCTTAATTCACCTCTGCCTACCCCTTCGGATATAGGCGTAATTTATGTATGTATGAGGCATATTATTTTGCGAACGATAAAAATGAACGATCAAATGAACATTTCACAAATAAACGCAATAAACTATTTGGTGCTGCACCCGAAGCGATGTAAACTTTAACAAAGAAATAAGAGCGAAATGAAATTTTACTTCAAAACATGAAGTTAAGTGAATTTTATTCAATGTAGAAAAGTTTGTACTAAAAAACTAAACAACTAATGTCAATGATCTGGGAATATTTTAAACTTATCGTGCATTCCTTGAATAAGTTTAAGATCGTTACAGGAATTTTTAAATTAATTAAAACGTTGCTAACGTGTTATTTAACCGATGAATAGTCTTCTTCTCTTCTTCTCGGCCGTGTGGTGACGACAGAGTAGAATACAATTGTCACCACCCCAAATCTCTCCCGTGGGTGTCGTACAAGGCGACTAAGGATAAATCATTATGAGGAATGGGCAGCAGCGTTCCTCTTATACCACCTAACAATAGCAATGTACTGCGACTTTTGTGCCCGATAAATGGCAACAGGCTCGCCACCTATTACATGGGACCTAACATATTTGGCGAAACGTGGGTGCCAGTTCACCTCTGCCTACCCCTTCGGGGATATAGGCGTGATTTATGTATGTAGTATTTTTCTCCCTGCCCTGTTCCCAGTCTATCTGGGGTCGGCGCAGTATGTTTCCTCTTCCATTCATATCGGTCAGACGACATCAAGCCATCCACTCCCTTTTGATCAATCAAAACTATTATCTTAAAATCATCCATCACACCGTAAAGGTGCTAGTGATGAATGAATGTATAGAAAATACACGGAACGGATCATGTCGAGAGACCGATGAACTGGAGAGTGATTGGAATGACAACATTACAATCCATACTGCTCAGGGTTTTGGCTTAGGTTTTACAGTCGGCCGCCTGCCTGACACCAACCCTCTTTGGGTAGGTAATAGTAAACATACATAATACACGCCTTTCTCTTCATAAAGGGGAGGCAGGGTTTTTTTAATAACCCCGTTTCGCCAGTTTATTTTATATAGATCCCATGCTATAGGAAGCAAGCTTATTGCTATTTACCGGAAACTTTTATCACAGAAATTTGTTAGATGGTGAACCAGGAACGCTTCTGCCAATTCCTCGTGTATAACTCTTAGTCGCCTTGTACGACACCGACGAAAGAGACAGAGGGGTGATGACAATAGTATTGCTCTCTGGTGTCCTCTCACAGCTAGCTTAGTATTCATATATATGTGATATGAAATACAAGTATTCAGCACTGTACGTACCTCAGCACTGCTACGAAATTGGCATTGAATAAATTATTAAGTCTTGAAAACTTCAAATGAAAACTAAACATTTGAATTCTGTAATAAAATACACCCATATTTTCTCTATCGTCAAATGATAACTACTGAGCAGGGACTGTATTTTCTGCCGCACTCAGAGACGTCAATCAACTTTAATGAGTACTTAGTGTCAAAAAATTTCATTCAAATCTAGACCATGGACCCGGCAAGAATAGCAACTAGTTTTGAACTGTAATTTTTTGACATAACGTACTCATTAACGTTATTTGACGTCTCTGAGTGCGGCAGTTATTTTAATGATAATAAAATTATAATGTAATAAGCACAAACGTATTCTAGTCAGTTAAAGATAGAGAAAAAAAAGCAAGTGACGTGAAAATGACAAATAACGGAAAAGATAACTAAATAAAGTGGTTGTAAACATTAATAGTATAATAGGTTGTATATCAGTCAGTTTCCAACATTCCGCTCCCAGTTTAGTAACGTGGCTACAAAATTTGCCTATATCGGTGAAATATCTGTGGAATACTGAAACAATTAAAATAAACCTGTCACTGGAAATACCGCAGTGCAATGTGCTTTCCCGGTATAATAATCTGCTTGCCAACTCTAAATCATATCAGTCGGTTTGCTGAATTGCGCGGTCCCAAAACTGTTAGCTGAATTCTGCCACGGAATCTGCTTTTCATATGGCTCCATAAAATTTATAATTGATTTTGATGTGTTTGTATGTACACGGCTTGTTGTTCACAAACAATCATCAAAGTTTCTACCTTTCTTAATTTCAGCAGAAGATAACGTCTGCTAATGCCTTTATAGGCAATATCAAAACAAGAATCCGAATAAGAAAATGTTTTAGTAACATTTTTAATAATAATAAGGTGATATTGGTGTATTATGGAAATAAATATAATTTACACTAAAGATAAACCCCCTTATTCATAACAACAAAATCAATATTTCAACACTGTTTGGATTAAATTAACCTTAACCCTTAACTGGTATCGTGAGGGCCGCGGGGCCACCACGCGTGACGTTTTTTTGTTTTTCTAATAAAATAAGCACTATGAGCAGCCATAATTTTATGTATTCTCATGACGTTGCTATTAGCGGCGGGTGCCGGACTTGTATCACTAAGGGCCGATTTCACCGTCTCTCAAAGAAACTGAAAACTTGGTTTTGATTAATGCAAACTATGTAACGGAACTCAGCTTAGAGCATAAACCGAGTTCAACTTCAACTGACCGCGTTTAATTCCGCGGTGAAATCGGCCCTTAATGGGACGGAGGTATGCACGTGTTGGGGTCCGCGCGGCCCCCACGATACCAGTTACGTAAGTTTTTTTCCATAGTAATTTATGTTATTTTTTACAGTTATTTATACAATTCAAACTGCAATAATTGTTCACAATTCATTTGCAAAGCCCATAGTAGACAAAAACACTTTGTGATAATTGTCTAGACTGAAAAAAGTTTCATATTAGTATTTTTGAGCCTTAGAATTTGAAGGTAATTATTTCATGATGATTTTAGTGAAATTTTAATTAGAGATTATAAAACGTTGTTTGTTTTTTAGTTTACGTATTATAGATTAAGTAAAATAATGTTATTTTTTATTTTAACTTTCATTGATATTTGTAACAGAGAAAAAATATTACCAAAATGTTGATACTATTTTGTGATCTCTTTTAGTATTGAAGTAAGAAGATTTATATTAATACAAACTATTTGATTATATAAAACAAGCATTATTACTACATTTATTATTACTGACCATTTTTTCAAGTAAATATTTAAAACTTACTTGCTAAAAGCAAACATACCATGGGGGCCGCGCGGCCCCCACGATACCAGTCACGTATGTCAAATCTACGATACCAGTTAAGGGTGAGTCTGTGTGCGGCAGTTAGACTTATAATGAATACAACGAGGAATGGGCAGCAGCGTTCCTTGTGCAGCATCTGCAAATTACTGCGATTATATTGCGATTAATTCGGTACCATATTTAGGGTGCTTGCCCCCTAAATATGGTACCGAAACATGGGTGTTAAAACCTAGGGCAGAAATGCATGATTTTATAAATGCATAATGCATGATGTATGCATGCTAAATTCATGTTTCGAAAGCGACCAAAGTCCTGGGTAGATTACACGCCTAACGCAAGAGGGCTGGCTTACCGAAGTTATCAAATTAACATGTCACAAGAATTGGGAATATGATATCTAATTCGGGAGACGTGCAGGCTCCTCCACGCGGGTCCCTCCCCGCGAATTCCGAAATGAATTGGGCGGCGACCGTATTGGATACCGGGCCGATACTTTATACGAATGAGACCATTACCGCCGGATCGCCGAAGTTTAACCGAATTGCCTACGTGATACCGCGACGCCGTTCAACGTTATTGCAACGTCCAAAGTGGAAGAACAAGTTGCGAGTCCGCCGAAAAGTGTCTTGGAAAAAGCGTTACGTTCGTACTGCAGTTAATTATTTGAAATAAAACAACTTTTACGGATAAGACTCGCGTATAATTAGGTGTTTGGCATATTGATTATTTACCCGACGTTTCGATCACTTTATAGCGGCCGTGGTCACGGGGGGACTAAAGATGACAGCTGTCCTCACAATAAGTAATAGTTAACTACCGTCATAATACTTGATACTTTAGGTGTTCCGATTTACAGAGCTTACAGTATCATTGTTTTTGGCAGTATGAGGACGGTGTATTTCAAATGTGTAGTGCTCGTGGAAATATAAGAAAACATTATCCAGTTAATTATGTTTCATTTGGACATAGAATTGGTAACAGATACTACATGAGAATACGAGTATACCATTGTGATTCACAATGTAATAGGTACTGAGTGTTATTTTCATAACGTTGTTATTGCCATTTTTTGCTCCATGCGGCTATCATTCGTTTTGTATTAAATAGTAGAATTCTCTGCTTGCGTTTGAATACGAGTCGGAAACTTAGCAATTTATATGATTCACCGTGCCGGTGTTGGGTACCTATATAGAAAAGTCAGGAACTGCGCTTGAGACTCGTAATCTAACTGTAGGTTTATGTGCCCCTGCACAAGCCCAAAATTTATTTCATACCATCTGGCAACCAGGCTCATAAGCATCATCACTAAAATTAGAGTTTAAAAAGGACAGACCAAATTAATTCTATAATTAGATAGGTGCCGAAAGGTCAAAGGATAACGGGTTGACGTTTGTAAATTATGTAATCATTTAATTAAGTTGTCTTGGAAATGTTTATTTAAACTCTTTCGTATGTAATGTAACTTTTAATCATGTTTTGGCTTTAGATAACTTTATTAATATTTACATCCGTCGTTTTACTTCTTGATGTAGGTGTTAGCATTTAGGGACTGGATAACTAAATTATATGAAATTTCAATATTCCTTTTTCGACGTGTATAGTAATTTGGTCATATAATAAAAGGCAGATGTAACTCCAATAATACTTAGAAACATTTTGTGTTATAAATTTATGAACACTGTTGCTCCTGGTAAGCAGTAGTAAGAAGTGACGTCACTAACGCCAACCTTCTCTTCTCTGCCAGCAGCGTAAGGTCGATAAAATCTTCTTTAAATTGCACCACTTTAAATGTTGTAACATATTTAACAAATGCAATAAATAGTAATGTCTTCAAACTCATCCACTATAAATTGTATTATTTCAAATATTGTAACACACGCAACAAAGAATACATGCATACAAACTCCTGTAGCAGAGTGGTAAGAAGTGACGTCACTAACGCTAACCCTGTCTCCTCTTGCAGCTGCGCTAGCCGGTGTCCACGTTGTCTATTAAGTACACCTTTGCTAACAATAAATTGTACTATTTTAAATGTTTTTAAAAGCAAAACATTCATTATAAATGCAATAAATAGTACACGTCTTCAAACCCCTGTAAAGCAGTGGTAAGAAATGACGTCACTAACGCTAACCCTGTCTCCTCTTGCAGCTGCGCAAGCCGGTGTCGACGTTGTCGATTAAGTCTACCTTTGCTAACAGTAAATTGTACATACATACATAATTCACGCCAATATCCCCGAAGGGGTAGGCAGAGGTGAACTAGCACCCACGCTTCGCCAATTAGGCTAGGTCCCATGTAATAGATGGCGAGCTTATTGCCATTTATCGGGCACAAAAGTCGCAGTACTTTGCTAGTTGGTAGGTATAAGAGGAATGCTGCTGCCCATTCCTCATCACTGATTTATCCTTAGTCGCCTTCTACGACACCCACGGGAGAGGTTTGGGGTGGTGACAATTGTATTCTACTCTGCCGTCACCACACGGCCAACGGCCACAGTAAATTGTACTATTTCAAATGTTGTAACACACTTTATAAATGCAATAAAGTGTAGATACATGTCTTCAAACTCCAGAAAAGCAGTGGTAAGAAGTGACGTCACTAACCTCAACTTTGTCTCCTGTTGCAGCTGCGCAAGCCGGTGTCGACGCTGTCGATCCCCGGCGCGATGAAGGCGTACTCCGGCGGGGGGCGGGACGCGGGCGGCGAGGAGGCCGGGGTCGCGCTCGTCGGGGTGCACAGCGAGTACCCGCGCTTCGGCGAGGAGCGAGCGCTCGGCGGGGGCACCTACAAGGGCGGGGGAACGGCCAAGCACAAACCCAACATAGGATATAGGTGAGTAACCAAAATGATGTCAGTCATAAATCAAATCCAATGTCATCAATTGTCATCGTCGAAATTAACATTATTAAAGTAGCAATTAAATCGAAATTCTTCCCAGACTTTAATTTGAAACGTATTTTTTTACTTTGAAATTGATCTCAAACATTTCAAATAAATTGATTTATTTTTGAGACCGGAAACGCTAGTACGTCAAGTTTGACAAATAAGCTTTTTATTTTCCGAGTCAAAAGTGATTTTGCCATTCCTCCGATGTGGTGACGTCATTTGGCGCTTACGTCTGTTTGGAATGACCGGAATTTCAATCATGATTTTTTGTATGAAAACGGCGGAATTAAAAAAAAATAAAAAACATCGGTCTTCATTTTCGGTTTAATATAATATAACAACATAATAAAGGTATTTTGAAAAAATGAAATGTTGTCAATTTTGGCAACCTCGTCATGTCTTTCTGCCGCACTCCGAGACGTCAATCAACTTTAGAGAATATTTAAAACAACAACAAAAAAAGGCGATTCAAAATTAGACGCTATTCTTGCCGGGTTAGGAGCGAGCACTGGCGGGGGCACCTACAAGGGCGGGGGAACGGCTAAGCACAAACCTAACATAGGATATAGGTTGGTAGCCAAATTGATAACCTTAAGGCATCATCCTTAAGGCTCCTAATAGAACGCGACTGCGCGATCATGGCAGGTTCGCGCGAATTTTACTCGTACGAACGCGCGATCTAACCTATTGAACTCGAATAGGTGTCTTAACTGACAATCGCACGACGCTGCCACGCGACTTAGGCTGGAGTTCACCAACACTCAAACAGGCGATTGTTATTTAACCGTCTCTTTTTGACATTTTATCGTATGGAAGAACTGTCATAAACTAACGGTTATCTTTTAACCGCTTGTTTTACGTGTTGGTGAACTCGGGCCTGTGTCTGATATTGTGGGTACCACTCACACGTTTCTAAAACATTAATGTCTTCTCATTGTAAAATAATAGTAGATTATAATACCAAGGGCGATAAATAAAAGAATGAGGATTATTTTTTATCGCCCGACGTAAGATCATAGTTTTATGTCACCCACTACTTACGGGTCTGCTTCCTTACGCAAGTACTTGTATCGAAATACGAGTCTAATTATATCTAGTAAAAATTAATTTTCTCTGCAAAACATGAGCACCCCTTAATGTAACATCATTAAAATATAATACCAGATGAAAATAATGCATTAATTATTATTTTAATTCTAAGGTAGTCACGATCAAAACAAATGGGACGGGTTCCTTAATTCTGCTGATTAAAGTCGAAATTGTTCTAGCTAAATTTTAGAATGATTAAAACTATAGTTGCGCTTTACTGACAGCGCTGAATAAAGACAGCCACACTAACTGTGGTCTCAATATTCTATCAACAGTGGAAGATAAACTATTGTACTGTACTACTGTACTACAGCTTAGTTGCTTAGCAACATCTGTTATTTATCGTAATATAACAAAAATGCCAGGCAACTTAACTTAAGTAAGCTTTCTTTTAGCTGTAGATGGATATTGTGACCCGGCGGAAGTATTTCACTATGCAATGGTTCCTCTTCCTCTTCCCACTCTTAGAGGCTCCACCCCTAATTGCAGGCTGCATCAACTTTACGGATACATCTTAGAACTTCGCGTTAGTAGCTGTCACAGCATCGTGCATATAACACGCGTTGAAATCCACGACCTAAATTCGCGACGACCAACCAAACGACTTTATGGAAGTGAAAGAAATAATTAGTTCACCTTCGTTACCGGTTACTGATAGAAGTCCATCTGAGAATGTTTCCATAGAGATCTACATGATACAAAGTGATAACAGGCCTGGTGATGCGAATGAATCCAAGAGTCGGAGCAGCGACGATCTGGTCTGGTTACCGGAAAATAAAATACCTGAGACCCAGGCAACCAGGTGTGTAATCAAGTGTTTGATCTGGTTGTGGGGGGATTAGGTAAGATGAAACTTACCTAATGGCTGACTAAGCTTTTTAATCCTCTGTCTCTTGGTACGGACATATAAATATGAAAACAGTTGATGAGCACGTGAGCAGAAAATGCGAAAAGATAATAGTGGGTTCCGGAATCCGGTTTAAAAAAAACTTGGTATATTCTGTGAAGAAAACCTCAACGACCTCAGATAACCTGGGGCTTGGCAGGCGAACGATTATGTCACCTCTAGGAGTATTGTGCATGTAGTACATTAGAATTTAATTCCCTAGAAGTTTGGATTGACATATTATCAATGCCAATCACTCTATTCGTTCATCTATCTATCGGAATAGCCCTTTACATTTACTTTTCTGTACATGCATTTCATCATTAGCAACCTTCCGGTGTGATGGGTGTTATGAACCATAAGGAAGTTAATGGCTCAATTTACTTTCTTACGTCTTTTTCACAGCCCAACATTCCGATCCATACAATATAAGGACAGGCGTTATATAACCGACTTGTATTACTGTTATTTTCCCTACTCTTTAATATATATACCAGAGACATGTCGTAAACAATGACGAGATATCTTATTTTTCCATAAATGTATCCTGTTTCATAATTCAGAAACAAATACAGACATACATCAACTTCGATTTGCAAAAGAAAATATGATAATGAATACGTAGCAGCGTGCTACGAATGTAGACGATCATACTTTACGGCTTAATGCGACGCCGTAGCTCGCCACACCCGATGTAGCAGATTTTATATTGACTGGGCTACATTATGTGAGCGATTATTCGATTTGGAGATTTGAACTTGGGAGGCATTCATCTCTGATTTCGTATAGAAATTTATTGCTACAGGCTAGGCGAAAGAGGACAAACTCCCAAATAACAAATGTTAAAGTTAATTCTTATATAGGTATTTAATTGTTTTCACGCAATTAAGTTGTTTTTTTAATATAGATAATGGTAATGCATGTATTCGTGTAAGTTTTGTTGGTTGTCTTAATAAATAAAATAAATAAATAAAGCTAGTCAAATACCAAAATTGAGTTTTCAAACCTTCTTTGTATTTAGTTCATTTAAGTTTGACTTTGAATGCAAAAATGATATGATTATTTTCATTAAAACCAGTTTCTAGGTCAACCGCTTATGATTCGTATTACGTATATACGCTGGTACTTATTCTACTTATATGTATTCGCTGCATTTTGAGAAGGTTTAATTAAGCAGTTAATCAGGACGTAACATTATTCTACCACATTGCTCGCGCTGTTCCTCGCTAAGCGAATACGCACTTACAAGGTTTCCGTCTCAATTTCCCTTTAGCCGATTAACATAAATGTTTAATGATCATATTCTGGATTCAGATTATTTAAAATTCAACATTCTACTTGAGCGGTGTCTTAATTAACTATGAATTGCTAAGCCTGCGAAAGGTTTGAATTTCGAACCACCCTATTGGTGGATTGATAAAATCATCATCACCCTTTTGCCCGTATCACATTTCATTAGGGTTCGGCGCAGTATTTTTTTTCTTCATTGTCTTATAATATTGCGTTAACAGTTCAAGGAATACTGATAGCTGTTCTTTTCTTATTCACATTAATGCAATTTTTCACGCAATCCATCCATCTCATCCATCCACTCTCATCTCTTCATCTCCGTCACGAAATATTCATGTTGATCGTTCTTTTGCTTTTCTGCCAAGCAAACGGTCCGGTTTTATCTTGTCTGTCATTGGTGCTACTTTCAAGCATCTTCTTATTATATTCATTCGTAATTTATCCATTCTTGTCACGCCGCACATATATAAATTCACATTTCTGCTGCATGCAATTTTCTTTTTTCACCAGCGCTTTAATCTTCTTCTTCTTCTTCTTTTTGGTTAATGGTCTACTATTCGTCGTCTATTCAGGTTATCTATTCAGTATATTTCGCCTGTCTCAAGTTGTTGCACTTTAATCTGTGCTGGGGCACAGGCCGGAAGAATATAGGTGGAATGGGCCATAACCCACCACACTGGCCCAGTGCGGATTGGTTGATATTAATGACTCCATTGATTGACGCGCTAAGTTACTGCGCTATCGAGCTCTGGAAAATTTCTATGTAATAGCGGATTCGTGTTAGTGCTGCATTACAAAAGCTTAATTGCTTTACAAATATACAGCGCTTTGCTAACTGACGTTTTGTAAGCCGACAAATAGACGCTCAGCTGGTGCCCATGTATTGCGGGTAAACAAAAGTGTGCCAGACGCAAGTAGGGCTTCATGCTCTACAATAAGGTTCACTGTAGATCCTTACTAATTTACATTTTAGGGAAGCATCAGTGAATTGTTTTGTCTTATTCTTTGCATTTGCATGATATTCATTGATTTGTTTTGGTGTTGTTTATTTTTATTTATATTTTAAAGTGCATAAAATATAGCAAGAATAGACTGAGCTGGGAATTTTAATTTGTGACATTGTTCATGATTCATTTTAAGCCTAACTTCTTCCCCTTTATAATAAAACATGGACTAAAGTTAGTTATAGCTTAAAACTGACGCTGTCACTTTTATTTGCTGATTGAAAGACAGGGTTAGCACCCATTTTAAACCATGACTAACTTTAGTCCATGCTTTATAATAAGGGGGCTTCTTATGTTTGTATTAAGTGTAGAAACCTTTGATGAAGGTCAAATAATAACAATCGTTATTATTTAACCGACACGTTTCAATCACCTTACATCGGCCAAGGTCACAGGAACGCTAGTAATTGTCTTCTGTTTTATTTTTATCTGCCCTTGTTCTTTTTTTATAAATTTTATTTTTCGTTTTATAACAACTTTTATGTAGTCATAAAATGTAATAAAAGGGAATAAAGTAGAAGGACCCACAAATTACTAGCGTACGAAATCTCGGGAATATATTATACATACATACATACATACATAAATCACGCCTATATCCCCGAAGGAGTAGGCCGAGGTGAACTAGCACCCACGTTTCGCCAAATATGTCAGGTCCCATGTAATAGGTGGCGAGCCTATTGCCATTTATCGGGCACAAGAGTCGCAGTACATTGCTGGGTGGTATAAGAGGAACGCTGCTGCCCATTCCTCATCAATGATTTATCCTTAGTCGCCTCGTACGACACCCACGGGAGAGCTTTGGGGTGGTGACAATTGTATTCTACTCTGCCGTCACCACACGGCTTCGGGAATATATTATAGTGTGTAAATAAACATAAATATACAGAATTATTAAGGCAAATTAAATTCTTTTAAAATCATTGGCGTTTGTTATCGTATTAAAACCGCGACGAAATGGCTATCATCAACTCGGAAACCGATCGACCGCTAAACCGCAAACCGCTGTAGATTTGAGGGAAGACTGCCGTATTTAATTTACCTAAAATCTGACCACTACGCTTAAAATCACAGTTAATTATCATGTGAAATGAATGTCGTTAGTAGATCCGGTATATTCGCAGTTTCCCCCTAATACTTTCCCGCGATCGGCGGAAGCAGGGAATTTTTGCCGCATCTTCCCCCGAATTCATAATCGGCGGAATCTGGGAACAAATTGGTCCCATTTTCCCCCGAAATATTATTTTATTTATAAATCCATTTGCTATCATAGGAATTCAGGAGTTATCGAAAGAATTCAAAATATTGGTGAGTACAATTGAGTACAGTTTTACTGCCAAGAAGGTTTGTTCAGGTATGAGATTATGTAAGTCCTAATCTGGATTCAGAAACTTAAGTGCCGTGTGGTGACAGCAGAGTAGAATACAATTGTCACCACCCCAAATCTCTCCCGTGGGTGTAGTACAAGACGACTAAGAATAAATCAGTTATGAGGAATGGGCAGCAGCGTTCCCTCTTATACCACCTAGCAATGTACTGCGACTTTTTTGCCCGATAAACGGCAATAGGCTCGCCACCTATTACATGTGACCTGACATAGTTAGCGAAACGTGGGTGCTAGTTCCCCTCTGCCTACCCTTTTGGGGATATAGGAGTGATTTATGTATGTTTGTGTATGGTTTCCGAAAATCACTCCTTTCTTACGTACCTACTCTTTCCCGTAGTGCACATGATTTAGGATTCGAGTAATACTCCACATCAGTTGCGAATTCTCCAAGGAACAGTGCCGTTGGTTGCCCAACAATTGAGTTTCCCTTTCTTACCAGCCTTATTAGTCTCACATGACCCACGAGAATTAATATAGCAATAAATAGCGGTTTGGCAATATAACAATATGAAGCATTGTTTGCTAGCGGTTGTTTATTCACAAAGCCATTAAACATTTTGATTGGTTGTAAAATTGAATAGGAATTTACCGAATCGGAGGCCACTTAATTGTCAACGTTACACGAAATACCATAATTCGTTATTCAATTGGCAGTCGAATTTATAATAAACACATGATTATAATAATCAGTATTATTAGAATACCTAATAACACTGGTTATTATAATCTCTGCCTTCCCACCTGGGTAACAAAATAGACGCGATGGGGCGGCAAAATATGAATGTAAAACTAGGTTAGAAACTTGTTGTTTGTAATCTGTTTTTCACTGCACTATAAGGCTATTAACCCAAACAACCATATTATATGATAATAACCTCACTATAAAAAATAATAACCAATATTTCATCATCACCAGCCCTTTAATGTCCCTACTGCTGGGGTACGGGCCTTCCCTATGGAAGGAAGAATATTGGGAGATTGACCATAACCCACGCTGGCCCAGTGCGGGTTTGTGGGTATTAACGACTGCAGATGAATCCGGAACCAACGGCTTACCTAACATGCCTTCCGAAGCACGGAGGAACTCATGATAATAAATTTTTGGTCACCAATCCAATAGCCGACCTTAGTGACACGGCTTAGGTTACGCAATCGCAGGCCAAGCGCGCTATGCCACTGTGCTAGCAAGTTCCTTCCAATGTTTATTCTTTTGAAATTTCGCGTCAGCGGCCCGCGGCTCTGAAAGGTATTTATTAATGACTAAACGTTTTAATTCAGCCTTGGACGAACGGAAATAGCCTGCAACGGGGCCACATCGATTTTGTCGGATATCGGAATTATTTAAGTGCATTTTCTATTGCCTTTATGATTTCAATTACAGCGTGTTTGTTGACGGTTGTTGTTCCTTTTGTGGTACTTTGTAAGTCTAGTATAAGTGGTGTCGCTATTAATATTCACTTTCCAATGGTTAATAAGTAAATTGCAATGCATTTGCATTTAAAATCAATTTAATATTTACATGTACTACTTACTATTTACGTACAAGATTATACATCCTACATTTACCCTTTAAATTGTTCAGAAAATGTTTGAAATAATTATGTTCTGATGTGGAACTGGAACGCCCGTCTTCTGCAATCCAGGCGGCTGCCTAAACCATTAAGCCAACTAGGACGTTTTCCAAAGCAATATTAATATTTTTCTGTGTAATAAGTTTTCCAACAGTTATATTAAATGATTGATAGTTCATAAATATAACTTTTACAATATTTTCATTAATATTGTACTACTATTTACATTGTACAAAGAATGAAAGAAGCAGAAATAATAAACAAAAGATTCAAAGAAAAGAAAAGTGATGAAAATCATCATGCATGTCAAGGGACTGATGAACGAAGAGAGGGATTGGTATAATTCCATTGCATACCACTCAAGGCTTATATTTTACAGCCGACTGCCTGCCTGCTACTAATCGTCTTTGCGGATGCTGCTGTTGGTGCTGAATGATCTATACTGGGCAATCTCGTTTAATAGAATTTTCAACATTCCGGGCGGGATAGTTCGGGGCTGGCAAATCCTACGTATTTTTTAGCTCCCATGCTAGCATGTAAGGAATTCCAGTAATCTCTTTCATAATTATTCAACATCGTTTGTTTACAAATCATTAACGTTAGCCTCTTAACTCGTCGCCATTCTGGCAGGCACAAATTGGCATCTGGTCCGAATTAGAGAATTCCACTTGGAAATCCGTTAATATCGCCAAAAGTAACATCGGACGGGTACGACGTCCCATCAATAAAGTTAATCCTGGTATTCCATCTGTTGGCACGAATGCCGCCCTGGTCTGTATAACAGTGATTGCTTTAATTACGCTAAATTCACACCCGTCTAAATAATACTTGATTGTCATTAGAAATTCTTATAAATGTTATGAAAGATATTTCCAAGCAGGCTGTATATATCACACCATTCATGACCATCATGGCCATTCATGACCAACTGTCTTGGAAGCAGGGTGAAGGAAATTCGAAAAATACTGATCTATTCTTTTTAAGTCCTGTTTAGTGAAATAATTACTTCAAATAATCTTCATAGAATGGTGCCCAATTTTATAATCTAATAATTGTAACGCTATACCTGTCGGTCATCCAGGACTATACAAACTGTTTTGTAACCATCACATACACCCGTAGGGGAATTCGAAATTCTTATTCCTGTTTAGAGAAATAATGACTTCAGAGACTGACAGAGTGATGCCCAATTTTATCAACTTACATACATACATACATAAATCACGCCTATATCCCCGAAGGGGTAGGCAGAGGTGAACCAGCACCCACGTTTCGCCAGTTATGTTAGGTCCCATGTAATAGGTGGCGAGCCTATTGCCATTTATCGGGCACAAAAGTCGCAGTAGATACATAGCTAGATGGTATAAGAGGAACGCTGCTGCCCATTCCTCATCACTGATTTATCCTTAGTCGCCTTGTACGACACCCACGGGAGAGATTTGGGGCGGTGACAATTATATTCTACTCTGCCGTCACCACACGGCTTTATCAACTTCCTACCCGTAATTTGTTTCTTGAGCGACTTAATTACCATAAAACTAGTCAAACTATTATTATAATATAAAGTTGTTTATTTTAGTTATTCGCCATTTTAATCAGTAGATGTGTCACTATAATTAGATACAAATGGACAACACGAGGACCCTTGTCTTACATGGATTACAGCTAGGCTTAGTGTGTCGTATTGGAAGATTACACACGTAATTTGATATCTAACTGCCGCACTCAGAGACGTCAAATAACGTTAATGAGTACTTAACGTCAAAAAATTACAATTAAAAACTAGACACTATTCTTGCCGGGTCTATGGTCCAGATTAGAATAAAAATTTTTGACATTAAATACTCCTTAAAGTTAATTGACGTCTCTGAGTGCAGCAGTATATGTCTAATTTATTCGTGATGATCATTTATTTTTCATCGTATAATTCACAGCAAAAGTTTTGTTTTATTAAGTAGTTTTACAGGAAATTAAAGGGCTGATGACACGACATTTAAAATAGAGCAGAGATGTATACTAATGATCATCAGTAATATACTAGCAAACCAAATCGCAATGTCACTTCTTTAAGCTTGGAAATTTAACGAAAAGTTGGGATGTCATTGGTAGAAACGCATTCAGCCGATGAGATCGCCGCTTTTAAGTTTTCGTTGACATTCGGTTTGGGCTATAGAAGAAATAAAACAAAAATCGCTTTGGCACGAAAACTATATAATTTTTCATTAGATTGTAAAACGCGCCACTGAAATCCATTATAACTCGGATTCTTTTACTCCCTCACTCAAGCTCCGAAGTAAAACTATCTCGCATATTATGGGTAATTTTATCCCCTTATATAAGAATTTACTATTTGATAAATTGATCTTCTTACGGCCCATGATATGATACCCAAACTCGTGATTTCTTAAGTTTACGTGACATGGATATGGATATTATCAGGACGTTCTGCATTATGTTAAATGGCATAAGACGCCGAAGAATATATGTCCCTTACCCAAGGTCCCTGAATTTATCGCACGGAGGAGCACAACTTAACCCATAAGTCACTGTTGTCTTGATCGTGACCATTCGCAAAAGGTCAATTTTTTATGCTCATAGCAATTTGTGTGTGTATGTAGATGATCTAAAACAACATCGTTTTGAAAGCATCATGGGACTGGTAATATTCTGAAACGTTTTTGTAGGGCATTAGTAGTGTTTAAGCTTCTACTGAACTAGATTCTTAGTATTTAATTTTCCGATTAGACACAATTATTATAAACTAACATCAAATTATGGACCTATTTCTGAAAAAGTTGAACCACTATTTATTTGTGTGCCAAAGTGTGACCGATTTACGACCAATAATATTTTCTAAGCAATGCATATTGATTGACGGTGTTTTGATTGCCATTAAATACATCGCTGAGAGAATGCGCTCCAATATCAGTGTTATATTTTGCACAGCAGTATGGCTCTGTTAGAACTGAAAAGGAGCTGACTGCATTCTCTCAGCGG
This sequence comes from Cataclysta lemnata, assembly GCA_963931975.1. Classification (NCBI taxonomy): domain Eukaryota; kingdom Metazoa; phylum Arthropoda; class Insecta; order Lepidoptera; family Crambidae; genus Cataclysta; species Cataclysta lemnata. The sequence goes on along the minus strand of OZ008353.1, from coordinate 7,502,063 downwards.
AAGCTGCACTGGAAGAATGATGTTGCAAAAAGTTGCAATCCATACTTTGTAATCATCTTATAAATATTCTTACGAATAATAAAATTATTAAAATATTTTTCTTTTCTCATTTCAGATTAGGTAGAAGAAAGGCGCTATTTGAAAAAAGAAAACGAATAAGTGACTACGCTTTAGTAATGGGGATGTTTGGTATTATAATAATGGTTATAGAAAACGAACTTTCTAGTGCAGGTGTTTACACTAAGGTAAGAGACAAATGGCCGTTTCCACCAACTACACTAACTTCTAAAGGTTCCTAAGACATTTTTTTCATATATATGTATAAATGCAGTTCAAATAAACTAAGTACCTAGGGCATGAATGATTTTACGAATGTATAAACATGAAGAAGAGTATTATGGTTTCGTGAATACTTGAATACGTCATAATTATGACGTTATGCAATGATTAGTGTGCGTCGAACGCAGCAATAACTATATCTTTCTTTTACTTGCTGTTTCCTATCTTTCGTTCTACATATTTGTTTTATGCTGCGCGAAAATAATTTAGTTGCAAACTATTTACGTCACATAATATCTTTCGTTTTTAAAATATCATTCGTATGTACACTGTAAGCATAAGGTAGGTAGCAGTTTATATAGCAAATATGAATTATATTACAACACGTTATCTACATTTCGTTTAACACTATGAAGATAATATTTGAATTAAGGGACCCTTAAATTTAAGGGTCGTTAGTGAAAAGAGGTATAATTTGTAGGCTGGCTTAGGTAGCAACCCGACCATAATAAGTCGGCCACAAATTTGATTATATACTTAGTATAACTTTTTCGGCCTAACAGACTAAAATTTTGATACTGTTTCCTGTCTCATTTATTCAAATTAAGAAAAAGGGGTCTTAATTTTTTTTTGTCATAATCGATCGCTCTAGCCTCGACGTTATAACATTAACGTTGGTTCGTTTCCCGTTTATTAAAACTGACTGTAAATGAACAGAGGTGCATATTCATTTCATTCGTGAGCGAGTGCTTTGACAGATATACAGCGAGAACACTCGCGATCGCGGGACACTGTACAGTCGCCTTTAGAAGTCCACTTCTTTGAATGTTAGAAAACACTTAAAAACTGAACACTGACACCTGCTACTCTTTTGATCAATAGCTTCCTTTTAGTAAATTTATTAATCTAGATTCGAATATCAGGGACCTGAAATTGTAGATTTATCAAGATTAAATTAAGACCAGTAAAGTTCCGTAGGTAGTTATATTGCCGACTTAAAACAAAAATAACATCTAATTTATCGCTCGAGATAGAGGGCGGCCTTTGGCCAGCAGTAGGATCTTATATAGCCTATTATACAAAAAAAAATGTCACAGTGTCGTGCGACGGAATTCTGTTCCTAATCCGACAGAGAAGTCCCTTCCTAATTATCCGGGTTCGATATTAATTGGATTAAGTTTGAGTTACAATGCATCACGAAAGACTGAAATATTTGGAGTATCACGCCCGAATCAGAATCGTTCGATTTAATTAAAGCGCTGTTAAGGCCTTCTTAATTATCATACTTGAGTATTTGCATAATAAGTAATTTGCATTCTCAATTTATTACAGTATTTGGAGGAGGTCTAAATTAATTAATGTGCCTCAGTGATAAATTATTTTCTTTTCCACTGAATGTCTGTACTAGCATTTCATTGTATACTTATGAAAATAGCGGGCCTAGTTGCCAGCATAGATAATGGTGGATATTAAATATTCCATTAATCACAGCAAAATATAACGACATGAACACTCACACTCAATAATCAGGATCAATGATAGCTGTTGCGACTACTAACACTAGAATAGGTTTTGATGTTAATAAAATAAAGTCCAAAATAAAGATTTATTATTATTATACTTTTTTATTACATTTAAAATACATACAAAATCATATTTCTAAACATTCAATTTTAACAATATAAAACATAAAAAATATAACATTTAAAAATACAAAAATGCAGTTCCCCATCGTTAGCAAGATCAGGGCCCTGGCTACCGGTGGTTAAGGATCCAGAGACAGGAACCTCCTCACTATACGCGCCGTGTCCAGAAGTACTGCCTTCTGCATCTGACTCTTGACCCAACCACCTAGCGCGAGCCTCTTAAGATGTTTATCGAGGCTCTTGGCTATCAAACTATGGGCAGATATAATAATAATAATAATAATAATAATAATAGTTTATTTCAGACTGTAAGTGGTCCATATAAAGTAAATATCATATTACAAAAAATTCATTTGGACAAAACAATTTGTTAGTAGTAATGTTAGTAACGTAATGTTAGTAATGTTAGTAATATAAAGCTATCGAAACAAATTATTATTATTGTTATTAAAGTTTCGATATAGAGTACTCTTTTCTACTATAATCTTATCTACTGCATCAACTTACCTCGCATTCTCTTATATGCTTAAAACAATCACTGTCAATTTTATTTTATTTTTCAGGCATCAATTTATTCACAAGCGTTAAAGACGCTTATATCAATGTCGACTGTGATTTTACTTGGCCTAATCGTCGCGTATCACGCATTAGAAGTACAGGTAATTATTACATTGTAGATAGTTAGTTATTAGTTATTAGTCTGGTGATAGCAGAGAGGAATACTATACAGTGTGGAAAGAAAGCATGGGCCCTGGAGGGAAAGTACCTTAAATCTTTAAAATAGATCAATTTGCTGAAAGAAAACATTCCTTTATTTTTAAAATGAAACCATTGACAGATTTCTAAAAAGCTTACCTGAACCGGGAATCAAACCAACTAAAAATTTTAAAAAATTAACCCTCGCCATTTTATTTTACTAATCGATGTTAACGATAAATTTTCTCTAAGAAACATAGGGTCTTAGACAGAAAAAAAACATTATGATATCTACATTTATTTTACTATCTAATCAAATCAAATCCTCAATTTTTTATTATTGCTTGCGATTTTTGTTGGTAATTACAGTTGAAAAGAGACAGTTTGAAAATGGAACGTTTAATTTGTTAACGGTGGAGCATTTAAAGGCTATTTTAAAATTCAAACGAACATCTTGGAAATTTTTATTGATTTTTTTTTTGTTTTGCCACCATTTCGTAATAAGTATTTCGTGTTATTAGTTAATAAAATATTGGCATATCAAGAACAATTAGATTTAATAGAATCGTACATTTCAAACTAAAATGATTACAATTAAGCTATTCAGTGATATGGTGAAAGGTATCCGAATAGATAAATACCGCCGAGAAAACTTATGGCGCAAATGGTTAAAAACTTAGTAAATGTTGGAGGTTAAAAAAACATTTAGTACGAAGGCCACATCGTAATCTGCACATTTTCGATATGGAATTTATTAGTTAAATTATTAGTCTCTTGCTCGGTGATATTTTTCTTCCATATAAGTTTATGCATCTCTCAATTCTAATAAAATTAGATTCTCGTAAGGATTGAGAGTATTCCAGAGTAAAAGTAAAATGAACTCCAGATTTCATGTTTTTTTTAATTTATAAGACCATATTATGTTTCTCAGAGATAAAATTATCGTTAGATAACATCGACTGCATCGATTAGTAAAATAAAATGGCGAGGGTATTTAAAAAAAAAAAATAGTGGGTTCGATTCCTGGTTTAGGTACTTTTTTAAGAAAACTGTAAATGCAGTTATGTTTCTTTTTAAAAATAAAGGAACTTTTCCTTTCAGTAAATTGAGCTATTTAAAACATTTAAGGTACTTCCCTCCAGGGCCCATACTTTCATTCCACAATGTATAGTCAATACAATAATACCCCGTATACCGTCTGCAGGTGTAAAATCAGACATGAATAGGACCTAGCTTACATAAATTATAGATAAATTACGCTTCTATGGAAATAGTTTCTTGTCAATTTTTGTCTGTCAATTATAAACTTTGTCTGATTTGTAAAAGTCATTCAATCGTCTCGTTGCTTCATAATACAAAGTACAGTCAACACAAACATAAAGAATAGTTTCATAGTGGCATAATCAAACACGACATACTCTATTACTCCTGCCAGCTAGACAGTCCTGTATATGTCGAATAAGTAAATTTCATTTTCGTCAGTCAATCGTGAATGACGTACAACCTGATATTGAATTTATGGAGTAGCGATGGAAGCCGTGGATTTCAGACTGACAAGATGACAGTGATGGCCGGATAAACAATACTATTATTTTGTTAGACTCATCTATACACTTACATAGAGTAAGCAGTACTTGAGGTTACCAAAATATTTCAAATTGTCTCAATCGACTTTGTGCTTTACATCAAACAAGTTAAGGTTGACAATTTATTGGAAATTTGACAGACTTGTATAGTTCCGTGCCGTGCTGTTGACTGTGCATAAATCACACTTGCTTATTCTCGAAGGGGTAACTCCTGTATAATCAGGCCCCCAATGTAATAGAGACGAAGACATAGCCGTGTGGTGACGGCAGAGCAGAATACAATTGTCACCAACATGAATATGAGTGATGATGAATGGGAAGCAGCATTCCTCTAATACCACCTGCAATGGCAATAGGCTCGCCACCTATTACATGGCACCGGACATAATTGGCGAAACGTGTCACCTCTGCCTACGCCTTCGGGGATATAGGCGTGATTTATGTATGTGTATGTATAAGGCCTCTTGTACACACATGGTTTTTCAACCGTACGGGAGCTTGTACATGACATGTTTTAGCAGGCGCCGTGCCGTGGCGCCGCCGTGCACGCTAACAACCGTCCATAATGATCCATACAACACTGACGACCGTGCCTACACACGGCGAATTTAACGTAGATTTTCACGGCGAAAAAACCGTGTGTGTGCAAGATTCCTAATTCAAATTACCATATAAAATATTATTTAATTTTTTATATTTCAGTTATTTATGATAGACAACTGCGCTGATGACTGGCGGATAGCAATGACGTGGCAGCGGATAGCTCAGATCGCCCTAGAACTCGCCATATGTGCCGTCCACCCGATTCCGGGCCAGTACACCTTCACGTGGACCACGAAACTGGCCAATAAGGGTGGTGTCATAGGAGTAGAAGTTGTAAGTACCTATCTCTCTTTTAAAAGTTACTCTTAATACTTCTGCCGTCCTAATGAACCCTATACCCCTATCACTTGGGCTTGAGACAAAATGTAAACAATCTTGATATGTCTCTATCTACGAAATGCTCTGAAAACTCACGTTCCTTACGTGTGTCTAAAATATATCATCAAATACTAGACAAATAAAACTGTCAGCTGCTTTGAAATATTGGTGTTACATATTTTTATTTTTATATTTTATATTAAAACACACACCAAGATTGTTTACATTTTGTCTCAAGCCCAAGTGAATGGGGTATACGGTATAGAATTATAGATGCTTTATGTTCATCACACAACCATTTGTGGGTTGAGTTGGAGCAGGGGACTGTGAAAACTTAAATCTTTGATTTCGTTAAATTGGCCTTATTAAATAATCAGTGTTACTTTTATCATTCTTAACTTCTTACTCATCGTAATAGTCTAGAATATATCAAAATTTATAGTATTCGACTTTCACAAAAGTTTAATTAAAATTAAATCTACTTAATCCCAATAATTTCTCTTATAAAATTGCTATCTAAATAAATATGCAATCAATTTTATTTTTCATCTTTAAATTCATTGTTTTACTAACGTCTTTCATTGACACGATATGAAAACGGACGTGATGTAGGTTTTTTCGAACATATTTTTTTAGATTTATATTCACAGTCATGTTTGCTACCTACTCCATAAAATTTGGTCAAGCGTGCTTTCAGTAATAAACTTGGCTTTATGTGAACTCCATGGCATATTGTTAAAGTTTCTTATTCACATTGACTATTTAATTGAAACCACCCATTGACTATTTAACTGAAATATTCTTAACACACCTAACACATATTATATTTATATACCAATTCTGCAGTTATCTTGTAAATGCTCACAAACAAGAAATATAAGTGTAATTTTGCCACAAATTAATGAATAACATAATCTTTAAATGTCTTCCTTCATAACACAGATCATTTCACCAGATGAGCATTATGAGGCAATGACCCAATTTATACTGGTAGGCTGGACATCAGACTTGTGTAACTAAATTTGGAAAATATAATTCTGCCCATAAAAACTGAATGTGTTTACATTCAGTTTAAAAAGTTTTTTTATTAAAAACTATTTTCTTGTAGGTTTTTTGTTGGTATGGTTATATTATTCTGGTGAACGATGAAACCGAATAATTAATAACCAATTTTCGTTCACATAAAATTAAACCAACAAACATGTTCGTTTACATTGAACAAGGCAAGAAAATTAACTTTTCTCACGAAAATCCTATTCAATTTAACAAACTATTCAATCTATGAATCACTACACTTTACTACAGAATACATTATGTTATTTATTGGTAAAGTACAAGACAGTTATAATATGGAGTCACATAGCCCGTTTTTTGTTTGCTTCACCAAATTAGTAAGTGTTTTCGATTGATTAAATCGGCAAATCTTTCACTTTTTTAATATAAGAACGTAGTCAACTATATCTCTGCAAATTATTTTTACCTCACCGGCGTGACTCTGAATAGAAATTGATTTGATTACGAATCAAAAATTCTGTTTTGATCAACTAAGGTAGAATTCATAAATAATATTCATAAAAAGCCCGCAGGTATTAAAAAACGCTGTAGCTTATTATGTTTGCTAAAAAATATAAGATGTTTGACAGATTTAATCGCTTGTTTAACTCGGACCTTAAGTAAATAAAGCAATATGCTAACAAAGGCTTGTCATCTGATGAGTGATTATAATATAAATATTATTTTGAATAGCACCTGTTAGTACCCGTTGCCTTTCATTCTAAAGTTAAATGGCTAGAGAAATTCTGTTAAGTTAACTTAAGTCCTAGTTGGCCGAGCAAAAACAACCCCGCAGATTGCAGTCACACATGAGACCTTGTTTATGTAAGCCGATTGCAGTTTCCTTCGTCTACCTGTCTCTCTCACTCATTGAGACTAATAGCAAAATGCGAGAGTGATGGGTAGACCAAAGCAACTGAAATCGGTTTACCTACATAATACGCGGTCAGAAATTTCACAATTTTTACTGACCTTAGTGCCTAGAACCAATCTATTCGAAAGAATAGAAACAAAATCTATGAAACTGGCTTATCAATGGGAAAACATCATGGCAACCGTCGTTGTCAAAAATTAGAAATGCTGTTTATTGCTGGCCACTTGGCTCGGGCACCCTTATTTTTTGATGATATCTATTCAATTTATTAAATGGAACTATGAATCCTGTGTTATGGTATTACCTGTGTCGTAGTGTGGCACCGTATGGTGCTGATGTTCGGTGTTTCGTTCGTAACATTACCGCTGTACAGTCAGTAAAATTGTTTCGGTTTGTTTTTGTAATTTCAACAACAGCATTCCGTAGCCCATTTCCCGAATATCCGCAAACATGATTTACGCACGGGAACGTTATTATAGAAACGCCCAAAACGGAATAATAATAATTTTTCCTCGTTAATTTGCGTTTTATTATTTTGCTTACTGACAGTACTTTTTCTCCTTAGGGCACAATGTATAAGCAAATTCAGGTCTGTATTAAGATTTTGACAGTTTGTATAAGTGATGTTGGTGTGCCATAGCATGTGTTGAGTTTCCGTTCATTGTGTACGTCGACTCTTTTTGTTACTAATATTAATGTTGAACATATGTCTTGTGATAGCTTTAGGTCGCTATTTGCTTACTTACAGTTAATTATCAACATATTATTTTTATAGCTGCTTACTGGCGGATTCATATAAAAAATCAAAAAAAGTTATACCAATCCTGCAAAAATCAAATGGGCAGCAGCGTCCCTCTTATACAACCTAGCAATATACTGCGATTTACTTGCCTGATAGATGGCAATGGCTCTCCCGCTGTTACATTAGACCTAACATTTATTAACATCACCAATATCTTCACCTCTGTCTATTTATTCCCTAAGGGGTCTTAGGGAATAAATAGGCGTGATTCAAGTATTTTAAGATACACATTTAGAAATCACTTTAACATTAACTATAATTTCTTTTCATTTACCTACTCCTACAAGAATACTACAAATTAAAAAAAAGATATTGATTTCCAAAGGGAATTCTTGTATGGTGTTTGCAAGTGTATCCACAAAAAATTATGCAGATTAAGTTAACAACTTAATTGTTAAAAAATGTTGAGAATTATATGGGCAACCCCGTTGGGATACCGGGGCACGAAGTAAGGGTTATATTGCTAGATTTTGTACGTACGATGAACCTTGCTGCAAATCCCCACCTGATAATTCTCAGTCGTCTCGTACCTACGTCTCATGAGGGAATGCTATGGATACTGACTATTGTTTACCGTTAAGAGGATTATGAAGTGACGATACGCGTCGCGAGTAATACCTACATTTCCTTTTTGAATACTTGTGTTGAGCGATAACGTTTTCATTCCCCTAAAACTTTACACAACGAGATAATTTTGACTTTTAGATTCAGTACATCCTAATCTAAGTCTGTATGGTTTTTTTAATAAATTCAGTTTAGTTAAATTAAAAAATATATATAATGCTCGAGTAAGTTTTTATGTCTAAAATAAAGATATTTCGATGCTAACAACTTTTATCGTAAGCAATATACAACTAATTATTATTTGGAGCACCTTTATGATCATGACTTTCTCCCAAAGCGGTAGGCAGACAGCACTTTTTCTTTGTTACGATCGTTACACAAGTCTTTCACTTCATCCATCATTACTGTTGTCATGCATCCTCGTCGGTTGTGAGTACTCTTGATCTGCCTTTTTTTAATAAACTTTCAATGTAATCAACATTAGATCTAAAATAATAAACTAAACTAAAGGTCTGCCTAGACCTTCCCCTGCCTAATTCTCCATTCACCTCCGATATATAAATCTTTTTGTCATTTTACTTTTTACATGACCAAGCCATGATCGTCCTTTTCTCAATTAGTGTGTACTGTACTGTACTTCCAAATCACACCTTTCTTCACACTTTTTCAGGATGTAATTAGTTCATACATCTTATGTGTTAATACAGACGTACGTGTAAAATATAAAGGAAATCGAGTTGACATATTTAGAAGATTGAGGCTCTGTCAGTAAGCAGATTAGTTTTATGTGAGGTGAAAATTTTGAGTTTATTCAGGTATTATAAATAATTATCATAAAGGTTTGTTATCCTAAACTGTCAGTTCCCCATTAAATTGTGTATGCATAGCAACTTTGAGTAATAAACGTTGTATGCGTAATTAAAGCTCCAGTATGTCAAAGCTATCTCCTGCAATTATTTAGTCATGATGGTTATTGTGTAATACTACACTTTTCATTATGGGCAGCCGTTTAATTTAAGGTATGTCATTTGCAACTGACAGTAATTTATAGTTGACAATTTACGTTAGTTGGATGCCTGTTTGGATTTTTTTTATTGGGACATTACGTACATTTTTAAACTTATCAATTGGATATGTGAATTTTTACATCGTTTTTATATCAATATTGCGATTTTGACTAGACATATTTTGGTAATTCGTATGTTTTTAAAAATCACATTTCAGGTTTAGTGTTTAAAACTGAAAAGGTTTACCGGACAAAAATTTTCACCTCAAATATTTTCAAAATATTTTTTTAATTTTGCAATGAGGACCAATAGCGACCTCTTTTGATAACTATAATTTTTAGGAATTTAAATTTTGTTTCAATAAATTAAACCACTGACTGTAGTTACCTTGTCACATTGTACAGTGCGTGTGATTAGTTTTTTTACACATAATATATTAATATAGATGTAGAATATCTAGAAAAATCCAACTTCAATAGTATACCGGACAATAATAGTATAAATTACTGATTTGTATCTTTATTCAACCTGAATAAATAAATTGTTATTGGATTTTTTATTTATTCGTAATTCATGCCATGTAATGAATATTCCTCTTTCTAAAGGTCCTGAGAATGAAAGTCCATTAGAGACGAGTGCAGAGGTGCAAAGATTGTGTAAAATTCAACCAATGACATGCTTCTAAAACTTTTGATCAGATTTTGATCAGATACGAGGCTCTATTATTGGTTAATTTTCACACAGCTACACTCCATTCCCCTAACCTGTGCTTCAGTGGTGTGGCACCCGAATAGTTCGATCATTTTAAAATAACATTTTCCAGCCACCGCTGAATAATGGTCCCACGCTTTTCCTTCCCCTACCTGAGTACCGACTCATTTTGATTGATTGAGCAAACGAATTTTAAAATCCTTTTTTGTATTTTTCAGGTCCCGTATGATGTCACGCTGTCTCTGCCGATGTTCTTTCGGCTGTATTTAATATGCAGGGTCATGTTGCTACATAGCAAGTTGTTCACTGACGCTTCTTCCAGAAGTATAGGGGCTTTAAACAGGATTAATTTTAACACTAGGTAATACTACAGCCTTATTTATTTATTTTTTTTAAGTTTTTCTTAATCATTTTTGTCGTCGGAGGCAAAACTTTAATAAATGAATAAATTAGATTTTTTATTGTTTAATGTAGGTACATTTCTTTACGCCGCGTTTATATAGAACTAGACAGTCCAGGGCAAAATAAAATACTAGTGTTTCATGTCGTTTGTGGTGTAGCCATAAGGGATATTTTAATGGCAATGGTATTTTTGATAGCTTTATGATAAATTTAATATTACTAGTGTTAGTTATTTTTCTAATAAATTAATAAAGAAAAAAAAAGTCTAGCTTAGTTTCGACGCAGATTTTTAAATCTCTTATTACTGTATATTGAAACATAGAACGTCCATCCATAATTATAAAATAAATAAGTAGATACGTTTTTTGTTCACTGTATTTTGTAGAATAAAACATCTGAGTAAAAAAATATTCAGCCTTAATTTAACCATTTAGTAAGTATTCAAAATAATCATAGATATTGTATGTATGACATAATAGGATTTACCCAATATTACTATATAGTAAACAGAATGCAAAGCGATTGTATTTTTGCTATAGTTTATGCAGAATGGTCTGAATTGCCTCAGGGTATTATGGTGAATTGGTTAGGGATAAATATACTTATAGCTCGCTAGTGCAGTGGCGCGATTGGCCTGCGATTGCGTGAAGTAAGCAATTTCGCTAATGCTGGTCATTGGATGACCAAAAATTTAATGTCTCAAGTTCCTCCGTGCTTCGGAAAGCACGATAAGTCGTTGATCCCGGCTTCATCGGCATTCGTTAATACTCATCAACCCGCCCTGCCTGGCTAGCATGACCACCGAAACACGATATGATATAGCCATTTATCAAAAATTATTGGATTTTCGACAGTTCAAAGCTATCGAAGGCTATATCTTTATGATATATCCTTTATGATATAACTTTATGATATAGCCTTTATGATATAACTTTATGATATAGCCTTAGAGGCTTAATCAATTATTAAATTCAGGCTTATTAAAATGTTAAAAACCAATGATCTTAGACTGTTCAACGCGATAAATAGCTATATCATATCGTGTTTTGGTGGTCATGCTAGCCGGGCTGGGCTAGCGTGGTGGGGTATGGCCCATTCTCCCTTTATTCTTCCATTCATAGGGAAGGCCTATGCCCAAGCAGTAGGGATAATAAAGACCAGGTGATGAAGATGATGACGACTTATATTTAGAATTAACTTTAATTTATAATTGATATATTGCTTATTTCTTTCTATTTTATACTTACATAAATAAATGTATCATAAGGGGTAAAGGCTACATAATTTTATTCCTTTTCCAGGTTCGTTTTAAAGACACTTATGACGATATGCCCGGGTACTGTTTTATTAGTTTTTATGGTATCATTATGGATAATTGCAAGCTGGACGCTAAGACAATGTGAAAGGTCAGTATTTAATGATCAATGTCGTCAGTGATATTTATTTTCTTTTAAGTATAATTTACAACATTAACGTGCAATTATAATTACAAGTTGTCATAATTATAATATATGTTGTTCTAGCTATTGTTTTTTTCTTCATCTTATTGTTTTATTACTTGGTTACAATCATTACAATTATCATAACTGTATATTATGTTAGAACCTTTGCTTCCATTATTATTTTACCATTACCACCTTAATTACTGTTCACGTATATTTTGGTGTATTCATATATATTTCACCAATATTGCCTACGTGGGCATGCTGTTGCTTTATTGTGATGTGGCGTTGTATATATGTATATTGCTTCTCGACCCACTTTGTGTTTTGTTCTTAATGTATACGTTTAATATTTTTACGGACAATTTTTACGTAGTTACGCTAGGATCATATTCATCAATTATGATAACAAAGAGTTTGACTTTGACTACTTTCGCAATCGTAGCTTTATAAGAGGTAATTTAAATAACACTGCTACAAAGTTAAATAGTTTATGTGTTAGATGTAGTAACAAACTTAGTATGACAACAAAAGAGGAAGCTTGTTGTGATACACTAGAACACAAATCACTTAGCACTGAAGAAGTTGTTACAGAAAACAATGTATATTATGCAATAATGAACACAGTCGCACCAAACAATGTAAAACAACGTATAAAACATAATGTAAACCCGTACGCTTAAATGTTGATACAATGACAATATCGAAGCAGATTACGCACAAAATGGCTCTAACGATAAGATATTGTTCACCTAGTTAGCTTGTTGCCGATATCTACGTACATGCACCAACCAAGTACTGCACTTGTGACACAATCATGCATCAAACCAAGTTACCTCTTCCCCTTCTAAGCAAGTTGCTTATATCTTTATCACTATGTGTTTCTTTCTCTCCTGTTCTCTTCTATCTAAGTGTTTGTTGTCTGTGTTTCCATGAACCTTTCACCTTTAGGTAAATTGAAGAATTGATTCACGCATGGCTAAAAGTAATAATTGTATAGTATTCAGTCCAATAAATGTTTAGAATGCACGTTGTATTTAAAAGTTTATTGTTATTATAATAATTAGCAACTAAATGTGTAGAGGGAAATTTGTTTTCAAAATTTATTGGGCATGTTGCTATGTTTGAAATGAAAATTGAGTCTATGTATTTATAGACAATTTTTATTTTGTTCCTAAGTATAAATTATTGGAAGAAGTTATTTATAGACTCATGCATTGGTATAAGTGCCACGATTAAGTTCCGATTCTTGCTTTTAGTCTTCGAATGTTCGTGGGTTCGTGAATATCCAAATTGCTTATTTTTGTATATTGTCTGGTATATGATAACAATCGGTTATTGTGGTTCTTGTCGGGCATTTTGGCTCCCAGGTTCCATGATGAAGACCATGCCAATTTGCTTAACTCAATGTGGCTGACTGCTATTACATTCCTCTGTGTCGGCTACGGTGACATAGTCCCCAACACTTACTGCGGACGTGGCATTACCCTCACCTGCGGTATGGTGGTATGTATTACAACCAATAGGATAATTTGGGTTGATATTAAGGTCATCGTCACTTCCGAATCTCGCGATGTTAAACCTCCACTAGGCATAGCAAACAGAAATGACAAAACTAGACAAAATTAGGGAATTGATTGAGAAATACATTCGAAAACTGGTAAAAACAAAATGTCTTTGTTTGCTCTGCCTAGCGGTAATGGTAGGTCAGAAAAGGTGAGCCATTTTATGTGTTTCAACAAAATCAAATTTTTGAAACAATTCATCTAACTTCAATCAAAGTCAAACTCTTCGAAACTAAATAAACTACCGTTCTTTCTTTTAAATCACTTTTATGACTATAATCACTTAGCACATAAAAGAAACTAGGTAGGCGCGAACACACGGCTGTTAGGCTTATTTTAAGTTCAGTGTAGGCTGGCCTGATGAGTAAAGCTATGAAATTTATTAACGATTCAGGTTTCACGATGAAGAACACGCTAACCTACTGAATGCGATGTGGCTTATTGCGATTACGTTTCTCTCCGTTGGTTTTGGTGACATTGTGCCCAACACATATTGCGGCAGAGGTATAGCTGTTAGCACCGGCATTATGGTAAGTTCCTGCAAACAATATGTGTACTTGTGTTGACTGCAACAGCAATAAAGCTTATGGGCACGGCTCTGGAATTTACTCACTATACTAATGAGCGTACAATACAATTATCCTTAAAATAATGACTTAAAACAAAATAGATTATATCAAGAGGAATAGGTTAAATATCTAGTACTATCGTACTATCAATTATAGATATATTATATATTTATGATTTCATAGCTTATTTAAGCATGTGAAGTTTCAGAAATAATCACAATATAAAAAAAAATATTTGCTATGCAATGTTCATCGTTTAGGCAAACATCTAAATCAAAACTTTGAATGACATTTCTTAATACAGTAATAATATATAAATAAATAATAATGTATAAAATATAATAATAATAATGTATGAATTAATAATCTCGATTGATTTCCAATAGTTACATTGAAAGGATTTGAAAGAATGTTATTTTCGAAGATATCAATGTAATAAAAATAAGCACAAAAGTAACTTCCTTACCAATCTGCATCTAATCAGCACAGTCTATTTTCTTTCCTTTTCATTAACATTTTGGTATCTTGTTGGAATTTCGAGAACCTATTGAAAATATAGGCATTTTTTTATACGTAATAACGATAAGGAACGCGTTCATCCTAGGAGAAAGTGGAGTACAGTACATTAGTGTTAATAAGAGTATCTAGAAGCGTGTCCATATTCTAGGATTCAATATTGTATGGGCACACCAACTCAATTTCGTTGGAATGCTTTTGATGTAGCTGTAAAAACTAAAGGATGATTTGCCGGCGCCCAAAGAAAAGTAAATCATGAAAGATAAAATATTCTTTCTGCTGAGATATAATGATACATAATTAATTTTCCATATTATGACTATATTATGTGGTGTATATTACTTTTGTATGGGTACCGAACAGTCGATCCTAAGTCAGTCAATACATGTCTAAGTGTATCCAATAATCACACACAAACAAGTCGCTTTTCACTTTATGAGAGTTGTTGGACTCACCAGTTATCGATGTTTCAGTGTTAAAAATTTTCTTATATTGAATGTGTTGGAGTTTTTTTCTGTATTGATAAGAAGAACTATGATTGTATATGCAATTTGTATAGACCACAACAACTATATTAACAGTGTCACAACTTCACACTCAGTGTACACACTTTTTACAATTACATTATATTAATCACACAATTCTTATTTGTTTCTCTTACCGCAACAGATCTCTGTAGAACTTGATGCGGATATGTTGGATATCAGCGAATAAACAGTATTAGTACCGTATTTGATATTTTTTTGAGTATAATCAACGTCCATTTCCCTGTTAAAACCAGCTATTAGAAAATATTATATTTTGTAGTATGGAATGCTTCATTTCTACTTACTCTTTCTAGTTCTCTCTTCACTTGGATATTTCACTGAATTGCACAATACGTTTGTTTTTAAAATGGCTCACTTTTCCTGTAACTAATTAAAATAACGAAGTGTATATTAAATCTTTTGCACCTAATAGTGTTTCTGTTAAATGTTCATCAACTAACTTTAAAAATAGATGTTCTTAATGTTAAATGGAAGTAAGCGTTTGATTTGGTTTATGCACTAACTAGATGGAAATGCACTAAATGAGAATAAAACTCACAATTGGTTTAAGATAATGTTAATGTTATTTACATTACGATAAAAGTGTGAAACATCGTATTTAAATTCATAACATTTTATCATGATTAATATTGAGCGATATTTGCACTTTAGTCGTTTGTCATATGTTTAGAAGTTTGCTATTAGCACAAACGTAAATAGATATAAAACAATTAATTAAAAATTAACTTACCTTATTAAAATATTAACCTCCATTACGATAAATTGAAAATGATTAAATGAGGCAATCTGAGTTTTGTCAAATTATTTAATAGAAATAGAAAAGTAAAACTTAAATTATCCATAGATTATTCAATTTCGCGTACTTTTCACAAACCGACCGGTTGTCTCATTTATTCAGAACTAAAAACGATATTACTTTTTTCCTAACTAAAAGTAAGCACATAGCTGAAAAATATAATTTCTTTTTGATTTTTAGCCTTCGATAACGCCTCTAATTGGAATGTCAAAATTCTTGGATGCTTGTACACGTTCGCTTGCATTTTACATTAAGATATTCACTTAACAGGGAGCTGGATGCACAGCGTTATTAGTCGCGGTTGTTTCAAGAAAATTAGAATTAACTAGAGCTGAGAAGCACGTTCATAACTTCATGATGGACACACAACTTACTAAAAGAGTAAGTATCGCGGCGACATAAGTTCATCACGATTATTGTTGATGCATTAACAGGGGGCGGGATGTACAGCATTATTAGTGACGGTTGCCTCGAGAAAGTTAGAGTTGACTAGAGCAGAGAAACATGTGCATAACTTCATGATGGAAACACAGCTAACCAAAAAGGTAAGGTACCGTCCAGAAGTGACGAACGGACCGCGCGAAGGTAAGACTTTGAACGCTAGACTTTGCTACAATGTTGATGTCCAAATAAAGCTAAATGAGCTTCCGTTAGAGCGCCTTCACACTAGCGTTTGTCAAGCGACAACGCAACAACGTTGCGTTGTCTCGGCGTTTCCTCTGCAGATGGCCAATCTATTCGAACGAATAGAATAAAAATGTATGAAACTGACGTACACTCATCAACTTTGTCTAAGGATATTTTTATTGATTTTACTTTATGTTGTATTAGCGATCATTCTAAACGATTGACGATTGCTATGCAATCTATTCATTGATATTCACTGGTACGACCGATGACCACTTATTAAGTAAGTCATTGGAAATCTGCAAATAATATGTCAGTATTATAAGAATATGAAGCTGATAGAAAATGGAGTACAGTGTACATAAAATATCCTTAGACATTGTGGAGCAAGTAAAAGTAGTTGTCGAAAATTATCATTTGTTTGATAGAAATGTTGTATTGTTTGCCACTTGGCTGTAGCCACAGTAAATTTAAAGCTGCTCGAGCGTGGCGTGGACGTCACACAAATGTCTTATGTCATGTGCCTCAGCAGAGAAGCATGCGTTGCGTTGTCGCTGCATCAAACGCCAGTGTGTAGGTGCCCTTAGTGAGCTCCTCACTTTGACACGAACCTTAGAATACTTTTTGACAGTACACTATAGACATAGAATAAAAATGAAAATAAATATTTGACGAGATTGCCGTTGTAATTTATTACCTAATTAAAATATTGTGATAATGCTAAATACACACACAAAGTACCATTTGATTCACTTGTTTGATGCGCATTTTCAATTTACATAGTTTATAAAGCTAATAAAAAGATAAAGTTTTCATAAATCGTAAAAATATAAACTAAGCATCTCGCAGTCTTAGAACTAAAGAGTCCTACCTGAAAACTAAGAGTTTCGTCTATTTCGCTTGAATTAACGCTTGTGAGCAAAGATAAAATGTGAAGTAGCTATTTAAAGCATAAACTCACCCCATTAATAAGGCCTTTGTTACAACTCCTATCAGGCATTTATAATCAAGAAATATGGAGAGATCTCATCTGTTTTAAAATTGCTATACGTACTTAGACGTTCTATAACAATGGCATTTTTTGTATGGTCAGCGACCAGGGTCATAAGTTGATGAGAAATAGTAAGCGGTAAAAGGGTCGAACAAATCTATCAAATTAAAGTGGTTCATTAATAAGGCTGAAATTTATTCTTATATTGGCTCTTTAGTTCTAAATACAAAATAAATACGTTCCTGCAACAATTACACATTAGATAGTTGAACAGTATCCAAGTTACATGCGACTGCAGGTCAGGCTATACGTTAGATCAAAAAGAGCTCTGTTACAATGGAATAAGTTATATAATTACGTTTGTGCCTGATCTGCTGTTCCCGTGTCACTATGATATTCACCTTCTAGCCTCGAGTGAAATATGCTAAGAAGTGTAAAATCAAACTTTCAGCTGAAAAACGCCGCAGCGAACGTACTACGGGAGACGTGGCTGATTTACAAACACACTAGACTTGTCAAACGAGTCCATCCGGGAAGAGTGAGAACACACCAACGGAAATTCCTGTTAGCTATATATGCGTAAGTATTTGAATATGATATTACAGCTCCCTTGCATTGAAATGGCGTAAATGAAGGGATATTTACAAAGGCTGGTTATTAAATTGGTAACCATAATACACTACGTCAATTTACTCCATCTTCCTAAAGTACGGTCACTGCTGCATCTAAATTTGTTACTGTCAAAAAGGGGTCAAAACTTTTGATTCTTTCGAATTGATATACATACATACATAAATCACGCCTATATCCCCGAACGGGTAGGCAGAGGTGAACTAGCACCCACTTTTCGCCAATTAAGTTAGGTCCCATGTAATAGGTGGCGAGCCTATTGCTATTTATCGGGCACAAAAGTCGCAGTACTATTGCTACGTGATATAAGAGGAACGCTGCTGCCCATTCCTCATCGCTGATTTATCCTTAGTCGCCTTGTACGTCACCCACGGGAGAGATTTGGGGTGGTGACAATTGTATTCTACTCTGCCGTCACCACACGGCTAATTGAATTGATATACCTAATAATAATAGGCATTTGGTGACAAAAGAGGACAATAGAACTGTCAGCACCCCTAATATCTCCTATGGGTATCGTATAAGGATACTAAGGAGGAATGGGCAGCAACTCGGTTTTAAGTACGTGCATACATCGCGCATTTTATTACGACTTACGTGCTCGATTAATGTCAATGGGCTCCCCTTTATTACTTGGAACCTTACCTAATTGGTGAAATATTATTTCATCGCATAGCCCATACGACCTTTTTACAACCATCCATAGGGAAAGCCTGTCCCTATCATAGCGGACCATAAAGAGTTGATGATAATCCACCTCTCCAGGACTAGGCGTGATTCATGTATTTGCTATTAATTTTTGAACAATAAAAATACAAGGAATGCATTCTCCTTTCCAGATTAAGAAAAGTTAAGATGGATCAAAGGAAGCTGATGGATAATGCCAACACAATAACAGATATGGCAAAGGTATGTTGATCTCCAAGTAGATCTAGTTGCTAATGCTACACTCATAAAATTTTTACACTCCCATTTAGCGTTTAGTTAGCACTCGAATAGCGGCATTGAACCAATCCATATAATTACCCTTAGCTTTGACAGTAGTTGCAAGAATTTTTATATTTATAGCCTTTTGAGAGTAATCAAGCAAGATTATTTAATTTTACTACGGCTAGCATGTAAGACTTTTTTAAATTTCATCCACTTAGCTTGAAGCATGCGCAAAACAATTTTTAATCTAAAGTAGGTATCGCATGATGAAGCTACAGTTTTTGATTCGGATAGTGTTGCAGTAATTCAATTAGATAAGTTCGAATACACGATTCTTAAGCAAATTATTGACATGAAAACGACTGGACATAACATACACAAAACACACACACACACACATCTTCGATGTAGCATTCAAACTGGACAATTACAGACAATACAGAAAATTGTGAATAGGATCAACAGTGAACGATGAACTGCAAAGCGATTGATATTAGGACCCCTTCCTTTTACAGACGCAGAATACGGTGTACGAGATTGTGTCGGATATGAGCACAAGACAGGACACCATTGAAGAGAGGCTGACTAGTTTAGAAGAAAAAATTACTTCATTACAGGTATGCTCACTATTTTATAAATACGCGTACATTACATAAATCACCCCTTTTCATCCCCGAAGGCAGGGGTGAATTAAAACCCATGTTTCGCTTTGTTTACTTGTCATTTTATTGCTGGTCTTATCACAGATGAGTTGGGAAAAAAAAATATAAAAACAAGCATGGGCAAGGCAGCTATTTTATTGCGATAAGATCACAAATGATTTGGGCAAAATTAATATAAATTAGCAAGCATGGGAAAGGCAGTGTACCGATTACTTACCGATTAATTACTTAACAGATATTAATATAAGTCGTGATTACCTACATGATAAACATTTGGTGAAGACTTTCTCAACACATCAAATGTTGAATATGCAGTCTATACCCCTATAGGAAGGTAGTTCAAAATGGGCATATTGGTTAAAATGGGCACTCTCCTGTGTAAAATAATTACTATACACCTTCCAAAGAGCTGATATTGAGGGAAAAATACAGCATCATTTATCATGAACACGAAACTGTCTGTTTTAGGCACTATACGCACTATGGGCCGCCCTCCCCTATATCAGATTTAACATATAATACATACTGTACACTTTTTCACCAGTTATGTCTAGGTCAATGTGTATGACTGTAAAGGTAAATTAAATAAATGTTACAAATGTTTCCAGGAACAAGTGAACACCTTGCCAGATGTGATGGCAAGGTGTTTGCAGCAGTGCTGGGAGCGAGCCGAGCAGCGTAGGAATTTCCTGCACCCTGACACTGCTGCAGCGCCCACACCACCCTCGTCTTCAGTAGCTCCTTATGCTAGGTATAAGACTTAAATTCGAATGAGTCAGTCCGGGAGAAGCTCGAAGCGGTCATACTGTCTGTATGCTCTGGGCTACCTTCCCCTATAATATTGTTATGCTCGAAACTGTCAAATTGATTTTCAACAATAACATGTTCCGCATAAGTGTTTTTCGCCTCCGTGGTCTAGTGGTTCGTCCACCGGAATTAAGATCCACAGGTCGATCACCAGGGGATCCTGGGGTTCAATCCCCAGGTGGGTACAAATTTGTACTCGGTTTGGTTGGTGGTAGGACCCCTTTCAAGTCCACCTGGCTAGCTACCACCATCTTATTAAAAATCTGTTGCCATAATAATAATGTTTGCTGCATTTTTGTGTTCCGAAAATTGTGATATGATAGCCAGCCTCTTTGTATTGAGGGTTCCAAGTGAAGCTCGATTTCATCTTCGGCCCTTATCGTCACTTATCATCAGGTGAGATGAAGGGCAAGAGCTTCCATAACTAGCATAAAAAAGTGTAAATTGGTTTAAACTTTTTGAAAAAATCTAATCAATATCCTTATTTTCAGAACTTTAGCGTCAACAACGCACGCGTGGCCGCCCAGTCCGGTGCTCCAGCCCGTAGGTAGAACTCACTCAGCCCCGGAGACCACAGCGGCGCATTCGCCCACCCCTACTGCACCCCAACCGTCGAGCCCCGCTCCTCACTCGACCCGGCCCCCTCTACCCAGCTGAGTACCGCCTTCCAACTCCGAACTCCTGTGCTGAACTCGACGAAACTCGGCGCCCCTCCTCTGATACCCTTCTACCAAGACTACGCCCCAGAGAGGCCGCCGGAAAACTGTAAACGCTCACTATGGTGTGAATGTACAAAAACGTATGCTAAATACTGATATGTTAACGAATTTATCTTAGACGGTGGTGGTGTCAAAACTTTTCAAATCAGCTTTCAGCTTCTCTGATGGAATCGGTTTCAAAATTGATATTACTCAAGCTGGACCAACGTTTTTACTCATACCAAGCGTGTATGGAAGCACAACTAGCATAAATTTGTATAAATAAGCACTTTATGAAAACGATTCTTTAACTTCAGTATCTGACCAAAGCTTAATATACGTGTTATTATATTACGAAGCCAGTGCTAGCACTTTAAAACTGTAATTCTAAGGTACCTAATGTAAACAAAGCCTACAGTTTTGGTTTCACCACCTAAAGTTGCCAATATTTTCTTACGGATTTGAATGTAATGAATGTTGCCGCGTGAGAAAACTATTTTTTCCGGTGAGCTGTAGACCACACCGCGGAGCGAGACAGGCCAGCCGTAGTATTCTTCGCTGTTCCCAAGTTTCGGAAGTGCCAGACTGTTTTCTAGTGATATTTAGATAGTGAATGAAATTGTGTGGAAAGGACTCGACGTTGTGATTATACATGATGCTTTATCAATAGACGCTTTAGATTATACGTTAGAGGATATTTTGAATACATTATCAGCGTTAGCATAGTTAGATGGGTACTACACGTCTGTTCACGTTTTATCTAAAGTTCAAGGAACCAAATTACACTGTTTTATATTACCTTCGTGTGTTTTACTAAAGTTTATCGTGAATACAACTCACAGATAAGTCACATTTTGAATCTATTGAAGCACCAAGTATTAGGTTACGCTTTATTAGATTTTACATGTGACAAGAATAGATAAATAGATCAATACATAAAGATATAGGGATTAGACTATTATAATAGTTTATACATAGAATGGATGCATTTATCGGCATATTACTTATTCGAATATTTAATTGGTATCTTTCGTTTCGGAAGTACCATCTATTACAATACAGTAACATTATAATGGACACTACAACTATTATTACCACTCGTCAGATTTAGCACCAAAGTCTGATTTTAGTATCGTTTTCTATCCGTTTGGACATAAGTGAATGTTGTGCAGGTCAAACATTACAATTGTTAATAAAATAATCATAAAGTTTGACTTCGTGATATAAATTGTATGATCCTGTATACACACTTTATTTAGATCATAGGTAAATATATAGTTAAATGATTAAATTGTTACTACCTGCCTATTGACATGTAGATTATAAACATTTTTTAAGATATAATTTAAGTAAAAGCTTTGTATAAGATATAAGATTGATGGCTGTCTAAATAGTGCCTAAAACACTACGAAAATTTCGATAATTCAGTTTTATTATCTTGATAACTTATGAAAATGTAAATAGGTTTACTAAAAATTGAGAGCGTAATATTTAGTATTGAATTCGTAGTTTACGAAGACGTATAATGGGAACAATTTCTTTGTACGTTTTATTTAAGTAGCCTATTTTAGTTGACTCCTTAAAGATTTCACTCAACTTTCTTCTAGAAAAATCTTCTTCTCTACATATTTTGAAGTAATATATTCCTAATAGTGAAAGGTATATTAATTAATTATTATGTCTAAACTATTTGATTAATCCAAGAACTTAGTTCATTTATAACTTGCTCTCTATCCAAAAAAAAAACTTCTAATTAATTTGATTAATATTCTCTAATCTTACAAATACATTAGTAATTACATAATTATTGTTAATCTTATCTCAATACTTGCACTAAGGTTTGAGGTAGGCACACGGACTCTGATATTTGAATAGATCTGTCTTAAACACAATAATGTTACAATATTATGAAGCAAATTAGATAGACTTAATGAGCAGTTTAGTCGAAAGTACCGGTACAATTGAGACGGAATTCTAGGCAACAGTAGGGGTTTTTGTTGAAGATATAGTTTATACACACGGATTTATCTCAAATACTTTTAATGAGTTTTGCTGGTACGAAGAAATGTTTGGAGAAGCACTCATAAATCTAGTCACATGAAATGAAATCATGCGTAAATGTGTTAATTATTTATAAGTTTTATCTGACGTTAGCTTTAGTTGAGAAGGGCAAAAAATGGATAGGTATGCGGTAAGGTGTTATAAATAAGCAACACAGCATCAGGATCTTGCTATTACTACGAAGTTGTCACAACGAGTATTTTGCTACGTATTAATGATATTTTGGTAATTATAACCACTGTGATACCTCATCCATCTTTTGCGCCTCCCCAATTGCGTGTGGAGATATAACGATAATTTTATATCGTGAATTTTCTTGTTCTAGTGATTTTGATTTTTTTTATAATTATGTTATAATGAACACTCGAGAGTAATGAAAATTTATTACAAGCTGCCAAAGAAAATAATTTGCACCAATTATATATTATTTGACTACGAACGACAAACAATTATGAAATATTATATTCAGGTTTGAAGTAACATACCTATACTATAAATAAGTCTAAAAATTATAGACGAAATTATATCTTAATTAATAGCCAAGGCCGTAGTGCTTTTCAGGTTCTGTTTCGTGACAAATATTAATATTTATTTATTTATTCGGAACTGTTAAAAAATACCATTTAGTGTAAACCATGTAGTATTAAAAACAGGCACTAAACATTGTCCAACACAAATATTACATCAACTTACTTATAATTGATAAATGTTACTAAAAAGACATATTACACATATAGACCCAAGGCCATTAAAATCAATTTGTCTTTTGATTGAAAAGGCTTATTTAACTCTAAGATCTCAGAAAGGCAAAACATCTATGAATATTAGTCGTTGGCATCTAATTCCGTATATCCTTGTTCCTAATTATTATTTTATGATCTTATGTATATTGCGTCAAACGCGGCTCTTGTTACTACATCTGTTTCACTCTATTGTTATACCTCCGATAAAGTATTCAATCTTACCTAAATTTAATAAAAATATTTTTCATAGTAAGTAAATTCTGTAGTAAATTGTCCTATTATTTATCTAATCGTTCGTACGCAAAACACCAATTAGTATATTTAGCAATACGGTCGATATAGAATATTAGATAATATTTCTTACATACATTTATTGCATATACCCCATCTACGAAATTTTGTCCTCAATCTTTCCTAACCGTTCAAACTTCTATTCCCTAGTATTAAAAACTACCTCGTCATAAGTAATTTATCAATATTGTAGTATTAACCTCCACTTCTACCATTCATTTGATAATTATTTATATAGTTTCTAAAACTTTTACAACGAAAAACGGATCCTATGCGCATATTCTGAAAGATCATTAATAGTTATACGAGGACAGTGTGATAAAGACAAAATTACAATATTGTAGTTATTTTTAGCGCACAATGATTCATAAAGATACATTAAAGTGGTATTTAACGGAATGTACTGTACGCAGCACGTCTGTACAGTACGGTATAATTTCATCTTTAACATCAAGTGGAAAGTCCATGGACGGAAATAGACAATAGTTCTATTATGTCTGGTATATGTTCTTTTGAATCTTAACTAACAGCCTAAAACGATCCCCATTTTTTTTAATCTAGTCAGTAAGAATTGCTTTATAACTAGCCTGTTATTGTCGTATTCACAAAAGACGGAATTGAGTAAATTCAAAATTTTTTCATTAGTTACTTAACACCATTTACTAGAAATTTAATATTTCTGCGAATAGGTATGTCTCCTAGCATAGCGGATTTGAAATTAAACTATTTATTTGTAATAAGAATTGACCAAATGTTGTTTAAGATTGATAGGTAAAAATAGAATTTGTAAATAATATAGGTGCAAGTCATATGACAATGTGTACTATAAAGAAAATTGATTATGTAAATATCAGTTGTATTTGCAAGTTTTAATGTAAATAAATATTTTAAATGAAAAATAATGTTCCAGTAAAATTATTTTTAAATTATTAAGTTCGATTGTATTGTGACAAATTTCAGTTGTATGCCAACGGATTGTTCTATGCGGTGCGTAAACAGATGAAAAGAAACCCTTGTGATCATTGTTGATGAGATGAAAGTGTAACTTGGATTATATGAGCTGTAGTATTTTTTAACATGCATTTTTTTTATTTACCCCCAAAGAGTTTCTAGGAGGTTAAAATAAGTTCCAGAAGTTCAAACACTTAAACATACACCTTCATGCATGGGTCCCTTTCCATTAGAATTCGAATTACTACATTCTCCCTGAAATGGTAGCCGATGGAGCAATAAGGATGTACATACATACATACATAAATCACGCCTATATCCCCGAAGGGGTAGGCAGAGGTGAACTAGCACCCATGTTTCGCCAATTATGTTATTGGTGGTCCCATGTAATAGGTGGCGAACCTATTGCCATATATCGGGCACAAAAGTCGCAGTACATTGCTATTGCTGGGTGGTATTAGAGGAACGCTGCTGCCCATTCCTCATCATTGATTTATCCTTAGTCGCCTTGTACGACACCCACGGGAGAGAATTGGGGTGGTGACAATTGTATTCTACTCTGCCGTCACCACACGGCTTAATAAGGATGTCATTACCATTAGTATAGAATAATTTATGACTCAGAGGAGGTAGTATAGCGCGCTCGGCCTTCGAGTACGTAAATTTAACAATGTTCGCTAAGGCAGGTCATTGGATCGACGGCCGCCTTGGACGAATGCTCAGATAGCTGGGTATTGGCCAAGGTCCCGGGTTCGAATCTTGGTAGGGGCAAATTTTGTGATGACCACAAATATTTGTTTCCTAATCATGGTTGTGTATATGTTTATGTAGTAGATTTTCAACATTTATATACATAATTATTATGATTTTAAAAATATGTCCGTCATCTAGTATCCATAACACAAGTGCTTAGGCTACTAATTTTAGGCTAGATGATAGACGTGAGTGTTAAAATATTTACTTATTTATATATTATTTATTGGATGGGTGACCGAAAATTTATTTTTTGAGTTACTCCATGCTTTGGACGGCACGTTAAGCCGTTGGTGCTGGCTGCATCTGCAGTCGATAATACCCACCAACTGGGCCAGTGTGATGGGTTATTGTCCATCCTGCTAATATTCTTCCATCCACATAGAAGTCCTGTGCCCTATCAGTGGGGTCACTAAAGGGCTGGTGATAATGATGAATTTATGGCTTGAATAAAAAAAATTATGAACCTGTGTATGATGAAATCCGTCCGTTCAATGCTCGACGATCCACTAATGGTGCTTCTACACGGTGCATGTAGCTTGCGCATGTTGAAGCACTTGTGCAGGTTATATTCATCCTGTAAACGATTATGCCGTGTGTTGACGGCAGAGTAGAATACAATTGCCACCACCCCAAATCTCTCCCGTGGGTGTCGTACAAGACGACTGAGGATAAATCAGTGATAAGGAATGGACAGCAGTGTTCCTCTTATACCACCTAGCAAAGTACTTCAATTTTGTGCCCGATAAATGGCAATGGGCTCGCCACCTATTAATTGGGACCTGACATAATTTGCGAAACGTGGGTGCTAGTTCACCTCTGCCTATTTATGTATGGATGTATGTGTGAACGATTACAGCGAGTCCGGCGACTCGAGGATGTACCTGCACAAGTAACATACGCAAGTAGTCTGCGCGAGCATCACATCGCGTCATATGCCCATGTCATATTCCCAATAGCTGATTTACTTAATCCATTGCAAAGTCATTTCCTTTCAATGCTCGACAATGAGTTTAAGGGCCTGTTTCACAATCGACAAGTAAGTTCTAAGTAGCCTTACTTCGCATATCATTTGACCGTTGAATATGAAATATATGCCAATTGAACTGCAAACTAAGCTACTTCGAACTTACTGGTCGATTGTGAAACAGGCCCAAATTAAAAATGATGTTGGATTGCATTTTTAAATAAACGCACATCCCTATTATAATTGTCATAGCTTTTATATCATTTATTTTCTTTTAATTACTCCCGTCATTAAGGCGACCGAGATTTAAAAATATCCTTTAATAATTCAGTCGATTAAAAGTAAAACATCAAGGAACTCAGGATTCCTCGCTAATAATATATTACATACATACATATATAAATCACGCCTATATCCCCAAAGGGGTAGGCAGAGGTGAACTAGCACCCACGTTTCGCCAATTGTGTTAGGTCCCATGTGACACCATCCCAGGTGGCGAACCTATTGCCATTTATCGGGCACAAAAGTCCCAGTACATCACTATTGCTAGGTGGTATAAGAGGAACGCTGCTGCCCATTCCTCATCACTGATTTATCCTTAGTCGCCTTGTACGACACCCACGGGAGAGATTTGGGGTGGTGACAATTGTATTCTACTCTGCCGTCACCACACGGCTTCGCTAATAATGCATCAGAAAAATTGTCGTATTATTATAATTATCTGTAACGTAAACGATCAGATGTCATCGGAATGCTAGACATATAAAGTCAACGATGGCAGTAATGGTTGTTACGTTTTATAAAACGGCCAATTGCCAATAAAACAAAGAAAAACAAGAAGTCAAAGATATTTCCTTGTCACTATAAGACGAAGTTATATAATTTATTATGACTCCAAAACATGTTGAGCTCAATCCGTATAAAGGATCGTTGACAGTCAGTAATATTTATTTTGGCCAGTTACTGCTTTTAGCAGACGAAACTTTTACTACATCAGCTTCGCAATAAAACGGTAAAACTTTTATTGTTCGCTGTATGTTTTGCTGGTTGGGATTTTAGGGTGCACGTATCGTACTTCGCACGTATCATATAACAGATCATTCTTCGCCATTCTTCACAAACATGATTAGAGCTGGAGTTTCTAAAATATGGTAACTTTGGCATTGAAAATAAGAGCCGTTTTAAGAGTGCAGTCTGAACTTTTCACTGCAGCTATAAAATTTATCAGGTTGTAGGTGAAGATAAACCCTGTATTGAGTTACGACATTCAAAATGTCGTCGGGTATAAAATGGTCCTGAGCATAGCATGTAACGCCATATCGATTGTGCTTCGATACAGTAAGTCTATATTATTACCAGCTTAATACATGTTTATGCGACTAAACTAATGGAATTAGCATATAACAGACATAAAAATACAGTGTACCGATTATTCACAACAAAGTCAATAGTAATCATTGATAATAATAACTTTTTTTGTATTCTCATTTGGAAATGTTTTATAACTGCGATCAGTATCTTAGGGAAAGTTATTCCAATAAGCAGCACTTGCGTAATGAAATACGATGCAACTTTTCGATACAATCGAGAAAAGTTTTGTAATCCAAATCTTCATAAGATTTGAATTTGGAAGCTAAAAGCGTCGAAAGATAAATTAGCGAAACTTTCGACGTCAATCTGTATACTAATTATTTCCTTTTTAATAAGTAGTTAAGTTTTTGAAATGGAAGTAGAAAAGAGTAGTTTATTCTGGTCGACCTTCCTCGAATTTTGCAACACCACAATGGGGATAAGTAAGGACTGGCACATTCTAATTATTTTTTCGCTTCCAGGGCAGCATGGAATGCAACTTTACTACAACTTAAGAGCCTCTTATAAAATTGCGTCCCACAAATTCTCTCACAAACCCTCTTACAAAATTCCATTTCATCGACATCTTTGTGTACGAATAACATTTTTTTAATTAATCTATAAGATCCCACTATTGGGCAAAAGCCTCCCCCGCAGCCCTCCATCTTGAGCAAATAACAATATGGCTCAAAAATATAGCTCCACGATCTTCTGCTTCATCTTCTCCCTGCCCTGTTCCCTATCTGATGTTTCCTCTTCTTTTCATATCGGTTAGATGTTATCATGCCATTCACTCCCTTTTGATTCATATCATCCATCACACCGTAAAGGTGCTTATGATGAATGAATGTATAGAAAAGATACGTAATGGACCATGTCGAGAGATCAATGAACGGAGAGTGATTAGAATGATAACATTCCAATACATACTGCTCAAGGTTTTGGCTTAGATTTTACTGCCGGTCACCTGCCTGACACCAACCCTCTTTGGGTATAAATGTAACTTTCATTTCATATGTAAATATTCCATTAATAGAAAGGTAAATGAATATATAATTCATTTTACGTCAAAAGCTCCCTAAAAACCGAAATCGTCCAAAAGGTTTCCTTATAATGCGTGTATTTCGGCGACGTCGAAGTTTCCTTTCAGGGCAAAACATTACTGCGGACTAATGCAGAGCCCTTTACAACAACGACATTCCACGCTTCTGATAGACTAATAAAAGGCACAAGAAAGTTGAAATTGGTCTCATAAATTGTCGGGGCAAGACTGGGAGTTTTTGTTAGATAATCTAGCTTAGCATAATTCGGAGATCACTTTTGAAGTCACAGAGATTGTTTTGACATTCTCTCATCTTTTTGATGCTGAAATCTTGTAGAACCAAACTTTTTGCATATATTATAAGGGCATAATTATTAAGGTACAAAAGAAACGGGGATGGCAACGGAACAAATTCGTTATTTGATAAAATATTGCAATTAGAGCAGAATACAATTATCACCATCCGAAATGTTGACGGCGCAATGTGGGTGTTAATACACCTTAAACCCTCTATTAGGGCTTAATGTAGCTTATAGCCAGGTGAAACAGGCACTTTTGCAATTGAAAATGTTTCCATACACCAAACAAAATAAGTTGGAAATGCTACAAAAGTCAGTGATTACACGTCACTTTCACTTACAAAATATTGCTTGCACCTTAATGGACAATGCTTAGACAATACTGTATAGGGCCAATTTAGCAAGTTTAATGGGATTCATGCCCACAACATAATAAGGCCTTCTCTTGGATTTAGATTCTCTGGTTATAATTGTATGTTTTAAATTCCACACCAGCCCGGCTAGCATGATCACCGAAACACGATATGATATAGCTATTTATCGCGTTGAACAGTAAACAATCATGGATTTGAACACTTGAATAAGCCTGAATTGAATAATTGAATAAACCTCTAAGACTATATCATAAAAATATAGCCATTTATCGCTTAGAACTATCGAAAATCCAACGATTTTTGTAAATTCAATGCGATAAACGGCTATATCGTGTTTGGGTGGTCATGCTAGCCGGGCTGCTGCAGCTAAAAGTTCCTAGGCGATTCTGTCGGCAAATTTAGATTACCCGTACTAACTAAATCGCCGATGAACTTCCTCAGAATTGCCACTCCAGTGTGACTTTTTTAAAGAAAATTGAAGAGGGCGAATTTTATTGCTTTCTGCTTTGAAGAATAACTGCGCTGTCCGCGCCTTTTCTTGGACATTGCAACATTCTGAGAATTGCAAACTGCTGAAAGCCTTTTGAGAACAGATGAGAATCAGAATGGAACATAAAAACAATTTTTTTTTTATCTACCTATAAGATCTATCTAAAAATCTAAAGGTTAGTAAAGAAAAATGTTTGAGGTTTCTTGGATAATTTTGGGTAATATTGCAATAATAAAAGAATTTCTATTGGCTGATCTTAAAAATTTGATGTTAAATCTGAAATGCTTGTCTAGACTGAAACCTAGAATTGCGTCACAGCAATTATTACGTACAGTTTATCAGATTTATCAGTTTATCAGAAAATTTAATCTAAATTTTAATATTTTGAAGTACCTAGGTTTTATGGTCATGAAGGAAATCAAGATATTATGATTCAAATTGTTACTTTTATTTGCTTAATTACTTATGTTTTTAACACCAAATTGGTAGTGTACAGAAATATGGTGCGCTTTGAAAAATAATTATACATTTCCAATCATGATCTACATCACAGCATCAAACAATTTAAGAGGGGCTAAGATTTTACAGGTCAAAGAGTGTTCAAATTATTATTATACTTACACATTCATGTTGATTATTAAATTAATTAATTCTCATTCCCCAATAACGATAGCTTTCAAATAATAAACAACCCTTTGTGAATATTGTAAGGAATCTAATCTGCAGTTAACCTTATTAAAATTCTGTTCAGTTAGATTTTGGGGTCTCCAGAATCAGATAGGCTCGTATTTCCTCGTGTCCCTTTAGATAACATACCTAGGTTGCCCTTGGTTGTTTATGTCAAAAATTTGGTGCGTGTTCGTCATAAACTTCGGAATTAGTTGATTCTAAAATATTGTATTACTCGCCCTCTACTTTTCAATTATGGGCGAATCTAGCTGGGTGTCATTTTTATTGATGTAATCAAAGTTGTTCAATTTGATTTATTTATCTAGATCAAAGTGTTGATAGAAAACATTACTTCACAAATTGTTTTGTAACTGTAATACATCTGCAGATTTTAAAGAGCAATTTACTTAAGTATATAACACTGTTAGTTGATGTCAATGGATAAAACTTTAAGTAGAAAGTAAAATAAGATTAGTATATTTACATAAGTAATTAATCAGATATTGCCATGGGTGAAATAAAATTATTCCTAGTACTTTATCACACCTCAAAATGATCGCACCGTTAATTTGCAAGTAAGTAAAAGATTTGCATAAGATCACTGGAAATCCATAACTAATAAGTGATATTGGGAATTATATTTCGGCACTTAACTAAACATAGCCCTTCACTATTTCGATAATATTAGGAAATAACATTAAATCTTGAATACAAACACTAAATACTTAAAAACCTAACATTTTGTCCAGCAAATATTGGATATCCTTAAAACCATACGATAGTTATTGCATACATTTGAAAGTTAAGTAAAGCGTCCCAGAAAGTAGTGTGTTTTGTAGTTTTCAAGGCAACCAAAGCTAATAATATGCCATCGCTGCAAGGTCAAATTGCTACCACCACGTACAGTGTGCCCTTGGTCGTGGTGACGGTGAAACGCGCTCATTTTCTCCGCCTTTCAAGTACAGTGAAGAGTGTTACACAATTTAAAATTTAAAATGTGTTCATGCCAGGACTGTAACCCGATAATAACCAAACAACCTCATTGCCGTCAATGTGTAAGAGTCTTCGAGCCTTCTCTAAGCCGGAGTCGAGTAACCGCATACCACAAGCTCGTTCCGAACTTCGAATGGGATTGTAAATACTGCCATCAAGAATTACGCTCGTTTAAGAGCACAAGGCAACCACCACCTGATCTTGAAGACATCCTGGGTGACATAAGCAAATTGAAACAAAAACTAGGCACGTTGCTGAAAGACGTGAACGAAGTGAAAACGGACCTTGTCGACTTGAAAACCACTGCAGCGTCCACTTATACGTACATGCGGGGTGTGAATGGCAAAGTTAGAAGACTAGAAGAACGCATAGTGAAGCTGGACAAATCTTCGTCGAACTTTCAAGACTTACAGCAGACTCTCGCGAAATTTGAACACCATATCGGTGATAAAAATGCAATTAAGACCAATAACAACAATTTGAAGTATAACGCTAACGAAATGCAGTACTACGATGTCGTTCCAGTAACACCAACCGGAGATGAGCTAACTAAAGACCAAGGCAGTTTCATAGCAAAATTTCAATGTAGAATGAAAAACGCTCCAAAAAGGCTATGGTCAACATTTTTGACTGACTCTAATAAGAAGACTTCTTTACTTCGGTGTGAAGTTTAAATTTAAAGCCTAATTATTTTATTGTAACGTCTACTCTTTGTGTAAACAGCCAGATGTCCCGTTTCAATATTCTATCAACAGTTGAAGATAAACGTACCACAGTTAGGTTCTCAGCAATTTCTGTTGTTTATCGTAATATTATTATAATAAAAAAATCCAGGCAACTAAACTTTAGTAAGCTTACTTTTAACTGTAGATAGAATTTTGAAACCCGTGCCGTAAGTGAATTTGGTAAACTGTCTGAATGAATACATAATATTGTTGATTTTATTTTGTTAGCCTACAAAATAGTTGTGGATACATTAAAATGTTTGACTATTATCCTTCGTCGATCAAGTTTTACGAATTCTTAGCTGTTTCATTTTTATCAACTTTAAGAATATTTTAAACAAAGGCTTATTATATGTTTAATGTGATTTTGTATTATGCAACAGTATGTATTGTATTGTGTTTATATTTCAGACCAGCTTTTAAACTAACTACAAGCCGGCAATGCCGTGAGCATACCAAATGCCCTTGACTGTATTATCGATTGTACATTTACTCACAAATGGAAAACGAGTCGTGCAAACGAAAATAGAATTACCCACATCACCTACTGGGCTTTTATTTTGTTATTATAAAATACAAACACAAATCACACCCATACTTATCATCTCAAAGTTCGGCGGAGGTAGTATTTAACACACACATTTCGCCAATTATGTAAGGGTCTCATATTATTATTGTGATAGGGGCGAGCTTATTGCCAATTATCGGAATAAGAGAATATTGCTTTCTCAAAAACAACAAATACAGTTAAAAAAGATGATTTGTTTTAAATTCCTTCCGATTTTTGTTTGTAAAAAAATTTTTATAAAATTCTCCATTGTTTCTAATAACGTCCTACCTAGTTAATATTTAGATATCGAAATTAAGATGATATTACACCTGTCTCCCTTTCGTGGATAAGCCCTAAGACCCTGTACAGAAGTACGCGCGAGTTTGCCGCGTTTCGGTATGCATTGCTTGTTATAAAGCGCTTTAGTAAAATTGTGTAGTGTCCTACCAGTAATGTACTCGAAATCGCTGAAGAATTCGCGTGTAATGCGTTCCACCTGAAAATTATCTAAGGATATAGCGAAAAATTTTATTTGAACATTGAATTTTATATTAATAGAAGGAAGTATAGAAAAAAGATCGGTATTTTTTTCTATTAGGTCATGTTGGGTGATAGTTTGCACTCACTGCCGCACTCAGAGACGTTAACTTTAATGAGTTCTAAATGTCAAAAAAAATCATTTAAATCTAGACCATAAACTCGGTAAGAATAGCGACTAGTTTTGAATTGTTAATTTTTTTACATTAAGTACTAATTGACGTAAATTGACGTCTCTGGGTGCGGCAGTAAATAGCATATTTTATTGAGAGTACACGTGTCGATTATACAGTATCGTGTACGCAGTCAATACACATGAGAGAAATCACGCAGTAATGGATAATTACATAGCTATTTAATCAGTTAATAATAATTATTGTAACTGACTCTATTGAGACGCGATTAACACTGTAATTGGCGTGACGTCATGGACTCTAATGGCATGTTGTTTTTTTCATTGAATACCACATACAATGGGAAATTTATCATAACGGATAAACGCATTTACTTCTTGTTATTAGAACGGGTTTTGTAATCAAACGCATTTGATTACAAATAGATTTGGTATGATTGTCTTCCATGCTGGCCTGGGAGCAAAAAAATAAGGTAGAATTGGCCAGTCTCGACTCATCCCATGGGGAAAAACGGTTACTCAACTGATGAAAAATAAGACAGCCTTATTTTTTCATTTCTTTCTAATAAGACAGCCGATTAAAATTATTCAAATTAATAATAGACCTTACAGCTACAGTCATATGGCGGAGATACTTAAATCACGTTTACAAAATTTCCAACACATCTCAGAATATACAGAAGCCCGGCAAAGTACGTTGAACCCTGTGCGCATGTCTGGTTCGAAGGAAAACCTTCCGCATCCCAGCACGCACCTATGAACTTTTTCATCAATCCTTCCAAAAATATAATATATTCTATACGAACTGGAATATCCATTACTTCCAAATTCTATTTTTACTAAGCATTCCTTGTAGGAAAAATGTGACGACACATCCTCATCTTACACGATTCCATTAGTACGAGTAGCGCGTATGGTATTCGAATGTCAAACCATCTATCATATTTTACACCATAATTTATCATAACTGGGGACATAATGCATCCACCTAATATTACGAATAATTCTGAAGTTGTCATCATCTGAGCAGCTGTGAATAAAAGTATAATAGAGGTGGAGGACAGACTACAGGTTGAAAATTCAGTTTGCCTCGAATTATCAGCAACAATATTTTAAGTTATTCGATTTTAATTTTAACATTATATAAATGTTAGAAAAATGAGTACAAAGATTTTGGGGTTAGAAAAAGAATCCCGCTCGGCCACCCAAGACACGTGTCTTGGGTGGCCGAGCGGTCAGGCACCTGCCCGGATAGCAGCGGACGCGGGTTCGATTCCCGCCTCAAGATCATAATTTTTCGAAATTCTTTTTCTAACCCCAAAATCTTTGTAATATTTTAAGTGTATACTATATGCCCGCCATCATTAGGCTGTTCTAATAATGTGCTATTTGGTCTACAGTAGACAATATCCCTTTTTTTTTCCCTTGCTTTTTTGATCCATAGTTCACTCAACCAATTGTTAAAAACTGTTACTAATTGGTAAGGACCGGTTTTTTCATGCATAGTTAACTCAACCAATTGTTAAAAATTGTTACAAATCGTTAAATATCAGGCTGATATTTAACTATTAGTAACAATTTTAATTACTAACGTTACTGATGGTCAAATATCAGTCTGATATTGTTACTAATCGTTAAATATCGGACCGATTAAGATGATGATGATGATGATCAATTGGTTGAGTTAACTATGCATCAAAAAACCGGCCCTAAATATCAGTCTGATATTGTTACCAATTGTTAAATATCAGTGATATTTAAACACAAGTAAAACATTTTAACAGTTGGTTAACAGTTAACTATACATCATAAAACCGGCCCTTAGTAGATTTTTACGATGCACCTGGGGTGAATTAAAAATACAAGCTACAAAATGCGTAATTTCAAAATTTGCTATTTTGATATTGAAAACAGTCTCTTTTGTTAAGACTGTGTAAGCGGAAGCAACAGCATTCTATTGGCTCATTATTCAAACAAAGTTCTCATTTAATATAATTTATCTCGATTAGAAGCTAAGACAATAACAGGCGCTATAAACAACACAAGATTTATTAGAATCTGCAAGGTCTATTAACAAATTTAATTAACGAATAGGCTTAAGCTAACCGCACTCTACATCGCCTGTGATAGATCCTTTTCATTACAAGATTGCTAACTCAATTTCAAACTAGATTTATTGTAACAATAGAAAATAGTATAGGATCATTAACACTAATATCAATATATCTATCATTATATTCAGCTAACCGTCAATTACTACTACTAGGCTCGAGTTCAACAACGCTTAAACGGGCGATTATTATTTAATCATCATTTTTTGACATTTTATCGTATTACTATGAAAGAACTGTTAAAACAGATGGTTATCTTTTAAAAAAAAGACGGTTTACTTTTAATCACTTGTTTTACGTGTTGGTAAACTCGGGCCTAAGGCTGGAGTTCACCAACACATAAACAGGCGATTATTATGTAACCGTCGGTTTTTGACAGATTTCCCATACGATAGTTGTCAAAAAGTGACGATTAAAAATAAATAACAATGGCCCGTTTAAGTAGCCTTAGCCAATTTTCAGTTCCTCTTGCGGGAATTTATTTTTTATAATATTTTTGCGAGTACTATGTTATATTGCAATTAGACAGTTCAGGTGTAATTACAGGACATGATCGTGAGACCTAGAAAAATATCAAGCGAAAATGATCTCAAATAGGGATGTACGTTGGGAAAACCAGGAATACACTTAAGAAAATGAGATCCAAAGCGGCACTGTTATGTATAACATTATTTCTTATTGTATATTGAGAACGGTATCAGACGGTGAAACTGATCATAAAAACTGCTCCGCCGTCATAACACAGCATACAATATAGATAAACATTATTATGAAACGTTTCTTAGTATTATAAATTATTAATAAATTTGTCTTACATAATCAACGTTATGCTAAAAATAGGCTAGCATTCGTAAACTTGGCAAGTTTCATTAATCATGTATTGTTCCTGCGAGTGTCAGGTGCAGAATTCGCTAATTAGTCACACACGTTAAGTTTTTTTTAGAAAAGAAGTCGCATAAGTCAATGTTTTCCGCTTAAGACGTCTTAAAGTAGGAACGCTATTGTATTTTTATAATAATTATGCATTGGAACAGAAGGCTCAAATCTGGAAGGATATACAGTTTCATTTTGTCAAATGTACGTGGGCTGTAACCAATTGTTTTTACTAGACTTTTGGCGTTTATGTTCAGAGAGGGCAGTCATTGAATCTTAACTTACAATAAATTCATTTAAAAAGGTTAAGGCGTCTGAGTGTTTTGCAAATTTATTTACTATCGAAGTTCTTCTTTAGTGCGAAGCCGTAAGTACCAATTTTAAAAATAGTGCCACATAAACAAAAGTAAAAAAATTAGTGGAGATGTAACGGAGCTAGTTATTTTTAAAATGTAGGTACCGTTTACGTCACTTTTAAGGTATGTTTATCTGTACGTCTGTCAGGTCTTACACCTATATAACATTGGCTATTAATAGGGAAACATGATTAAAGCGGTACGCCATTCCCACGTGTTTAAATTTATGTACAGTTTACCTGAAAAAAGATCTTATTACGTTGGGTTAAAATTCAAAGTACGTAACGATAGGCCGGAAATGTTAAAATTCATTTTTGACTGCATTAAAACGTTAAGCACGCGTGAATTTTTAAACCAAACTGATATAATTTCCAAATTTACTTTAATGAGTTTTTCTGAAATACCAATTTTAATACTGCCAAAATGTTTGCTTTAGCATCACTTGGCTGCTAGCAATGGATTTTATACTTTAGAAAGCAACTGAGAAAAACGATTTTTGCATAACACAAACAGGCAACCGAAAACTTCACTCGTTCTCATAAAAAGCTAAATGTCTCTGCTATTATTAATGCTAGAATTTTGTACGAACATAAACCGGTGTTGACTTTGAAACTTTAAAAACTCAACTCGAAAAACGATTTGTTTTCACTCGGTGGCTGTCTTTTTTTCAATTTTCAGTAATTGCAATACGTAGCTTGAGGCTTGGCACTTTTATAACAAAAACTTTATTATTTTTTCATTGGACGTTAGGTTTTTGCCAAGATGAATTAGTGCTAATAAATTAACACCGTTAGTAGAAATTTTTTTGATTCTCAAAAATAATATGGCGATTGCAAAGCAGAATTTATCCAGTGTTACAGCTCAACAATGTTAAAATAATTGAAAGTAGCGAAAAATGAGCTACGGTGCCATGAGGTAGGTACAACATTTATGTAATATTGGCACGTAAATCAAAGTGAATTGCTAGGAGATATAACAAGTGGAAAGCGAAACCCGTGGAAAAGGGTGATACCAATTGTTTCTGATTCTGTCATCACCACGCGGCTAGATGCCAAATAAAAATACTAAGCCCCTGAAACAATGTGAAGACATTTTCAATTAATTTAGTAGCCAAAAGGGGTACATAAGACATTAATTAAAAGCACATTGGCCCCTGGACTTCAATTTTCGTGGCTCAAGTAATTAGGACGTACGCCGCCGGGCCTAAGTTTAAGATGGAGTAATTATAAAGACCTGAAAGTTTAGAGTAAATTTTATTGGCTCGTAATTTGGGATGTAAAGGGTTCTGTTGCTTAACTCGATACCTAAACATGCTTAGTAAAATGAATTCGGTGAGCTATACGTACTCGTAATCTGTTATTTCATATAACGCTTTGAGCACAAGTAACCCAATGTGAAAATGGTCCAAAAAAACTCTGAATATTTGACTTTACATAATGAAACAAACCAACTAGCAAAAAAATTTAGTTTGTTCTATGTTGAGGAAGAACCGAGGCGTATACCAGCTAAATCCCTATATACATTGCTGAAAGGTTGTCTAGAACTTTCGTAAGTTCAACACTGGAACGATGGCTCTAAAAAGAATCTGAAAGAAGGAAGACCCGATACCCGTACGGTAAATCCATGGAATGCTAAGAGTCTCCATTATTTTTGTTAATTTTAAAGTTTTACTATATACGGAAATAAGCAAACATTTAAACCAGATAAAGTCTTTAATATGCTACTAAGCTAACATGACTTGTGACGCTATTCGCGAGATTTATTTTCTTTAGAGACTCAACTCCTAGCCAACTTTCAGCTTAAAACTGCAACTTTGTCTTCCATATTGTATAATTATAATAAATGTGCCTCTTGACGCGTCTTAAAATAAGCCGGAACTTAGAAAGGTGTTATGTGAACTATAATAAAGTTTCCCTGTGAAACATAATATTTACTGTTTTCTTAAGTATGGTTATTTTTCAAAACAATCTACATCATCATCAGCAGTGGAAAAATACAGGGAGAATGGGTCATAACTTGGTGGGTATTAACGATAGCTTAACGTGTCTGCCAAATCACAGAAGAACTCAATTAATATATTATATTTTTGTACAAAGATTTTGGTGGTTAGAAAAAGAAATTTCGAAAAAATTATGGTCTTGATACGGGGAACGAACCCGCGTCCGCTGCTATCCTGGCAGGTGCCTGACCGCTCGGCCAACCAAGACACTAATTAACTTGCTGAAATTCTTCTAACCTTTACACTTCACGTTGTAAGCCAACGGACCCCTCACAATGTAGAAATAAATTTCAAACATTTCAAAGGAGATATTTTGTTGAGATGTTTGCTTTATAAACTATTCGATTTTAATTTCAACATTATAAGACTATAATTTTTCGTAATTTCTTTTTCCAGCCACCAAAATCTTTGTACTAATTTTTCTTAAATTTATATAATGTTGAAATTAAAAACCGAATAGAATGTATTTTTGATCACCTATCCAATAACCAGCCTTAGCAAACATTGCTTAGTTTACCAATCGCAGGCAGAGTGCACTATACCACTCCACTATCGAGCTCCTCAGAGAGGAAGCTTTCAAGATATTTACGGATTCCCGAAATACACAAATCGCTCCTGTTTAACCCGTAAGTAACATTTTACCAACTGTTTTTGCTACTGTTTTTGCTGTTATCTTTTGATGTCTACACTGCAGGGGAATAGGGCTTTCCTAGAATTGTAAGAATATGCAGAATGAGCTAATCTCCACCACGCTTCTT
The DNA here is from genome assembly GCA_963931975.1 of Cataclysta lemnata. Lineage (NCBI taxonomy): Eukaryota > Metazoa > Arthropoda > Insecta > Lepidoptera > Crambidae > Cataclysta > Cataclysta lemnata. The sequence continues at coordinate 7,461,716 of OZ008353.1, read as the reverse complement.
CAGCATAACGTGTCTTGTGAAGTAAGCAAATAAGAAAAAATTTAGTTCCTACATGACCTTTTCAGTATTTGGAAATACTAGTTTTATATTCGAGAGCGGACTCTTTAAGCAGATAAGCTTCGGAAGACATGTTAAGCCCCGACTGCATTCTGCAGTCGTTAATACCCATCTTGGCCAGCATGGTAGTTCAGCAGCTAAATTCTTACATATTTAGCCATAGAGAAAGCCTATGCTTGGTTGGTGATTGGATTGACATACGATTTTTAGTTGCTTTACTTAAAGAAATTATAAATTTTCTTCAGCAATTGTAAATCAATTACTGATGCAAAAATAACGTTGTCAATTTAAAATCAACAGAATGTGAAAAATACGGATTTCCTAATCGATCCAACCTTATGTCATAATGTAAACAATTAAACCGATTGAAAGTACCTACGTACGGTGTACAAACTTCCTCATTCGTGACTCACTTGTTTTGTTTTTCTTCAACAACTATACTTTATTTTCTTACTAGATCTTCAATTGTTTAATTGACTAATTGTTGGTAGATTTTTCCATTTGCCTTCTGACCCAACTAATCTGTAGTGTCAGCTGGTTTATAATAACAAATAATAAATATTCCTTACACTCACACGTTTATCTAGCCCAAAGTAAGTGGCATAAGCACTTGTGTTATAGATATTAGATGACAAAGTGCTCACTTGACTAAACCGGCCGTAATATAATTATGTGATATAAATAAGTCATAATTTTTAACTCAAAGTTGGTTTTATTAATTCGCTGTAATAGGGGAAGGAGGCGCAGAGTGGGCAGCAGCTACCCAAAGCGGCTATTGTTGTGTATAAAATTGTATTCATACTCGTATACCAAACTAGGCAGATGGGAACTTTACTGTCCACGTGTCCCCTCAAAGGAGCAGTTAATAGAGCTAAAGGTAATATATTGATTCTGAAAATTATTTTATTCACAAGAGTAGCCTTTTTTTGCAGGTTTTGGCAGCATGCCTACTTTGGGATGCCACCTTCGCCAATACATTTTCTGTATACATATTGCTGTATTACTTTTATATAATCTCTTATTTGCCTACACCACAGATTTACACGTAGATTGTTTAACAAATAATGTTTGTAAGTACTTCTAAAGCTTTTGTGTGCCGTTTGATGTTATTAATTAACTTGTAACGCAAAAACCTTTTGTTAATTGCACATAGGCAATTACCCACTATCTACCCACTGTTCACCTGTGAACTCATATATTAATACTGCGTGGGTTCAGTTAGAAAAATGATTCCCTGTTTGCGATAACTTCAAATAAAAATCCGGGAATTACATGTTTTTCATATGGCTTATTGTATGTCACATGTTTCAGTGTCGGAAAATCAGCTGCAATTAATAACGCGTCAAAAAATAAAACTGACAATGTTGAGTAATAAAAAAGCAATAAAATTAACAATATTTTTTTGCGAACGTCTATCGCGTCAGTAGATTTTTTTTACATTTGTGGAATAATATTCTTACTTACAATCATACATACATACATAAATCACGCCTATATCCCCGAAGGGGTAGGCAGAGGTAAACTAGCACCCACGTTTCGCCAGTTATGTTAGGTCCCATGTAATAGGTGGCGAGCCTTTTGCTATTTATCGGGCACAAAAGTCGCAGTACATTGCTAGGTGGTATAAGAGGAGCGCTGCTGCCCATTCCTCATCACTGATTTATCCTTAGTCGCCTTGTACGACACCCACGGAAGTGATTTGGGGTGGTGACAATTGTATTCTACTCTGCCGTCACCACACGGCTTACTTACAATCACTGTATATAAATATTGTTTGATTCCCAAATATATAAATAACTGGTAAAGTGGATCTGAACTTAAGGCGTGACAAAGAGAAGAGAACCAGCCATTAATACATATTACAATTTGATTTGAATATTCATAGCTAAGATAGGATACGACTGTCGTCTCAGAAGTACCGGTATAAAAATACATGAAAAATTTCGCGGTTTCGGAACGCTACTACGTTCTATTTATGCGGCGATAGCAGATGGAGTCTGGTACCTGTTTGCACAATTGTTCTGAGTTACTACACGTCACGTAGGTGCACAGACACATTCCGATGTTTCAACAAACAAGACGTAATTTTGGTTAGCCCTACAATTTACGTTGTTGTGTTTCTTTTAGCAGAATAAAGGATACAATGTACTTATAAACAAACATTCATTAATGTTTTAAATGGTAATTATTGTCTTTATTCGAGTAGTTCTTTAGGACAACATTTTGCACAGGAGTTAGTCAAAAATCAGGAGGAGCCTAGAGACGTAGAACGCTCGGCCTGTGATTGTGTAAACTAAGTATTTTTCGCTAATGTCGCTCTTGGAATGGGTGACTAAAATATACTATGGCCTCTTTCTCCGTGTTTCGAAGGCACGTTAAACCATTAGTAAATTTCAAGCAGCATAATTATAAGGTGGTATAACAGAAAAGCTACTGTCCGATCCTGATCACTTTTTATATGGGGAGAGAAACTTTTTAATTAACTGTCAAAATATTATTAATATTAATGTGTTAATTAAATACACTACGGGGATGATCATACTTGTAAAACTGTGGATTTTGGGCTGATTTGCATGATAATATTCTTTTAGTAATTTAAATACTGAAATACACACACAGATAAATAAGTTGGTCCGGTGAGCTTCATTTTCATAATTATTTTAATGGTTGGACGTATTTTTGTAGGAAATTGTGATAATTATTCAGGGTTCATAGCCGTGACCGTTAATCGGCTATGAAGCCTAAGAAATACTAAAAAGATTTTATTTATATATAACAATTATATTAAAATAAACCTCATATTAATGCTAAGAGAGTTTAACTACAATAAGCAATTATTATGTTTTTGTAACTAAATAAAACGGCTTATTCTCAAAAGGTAACACTCATGAATCGTCCTAAGCATTAAATGCATTTTTGTAGAAGGCAAGTTGGTTCCCCAAATTCAGCGAGATGAGTTGCGGTCGTCAACTACTAAGGGGGCAACGACCCTTTAATAAAATATTATTCAATTAGTCATAGAAATGGGACGCTGTTTTCCGGTGGGGTAGGCAGAGGTGAATTACAACCATGTAATAGGTAGGTCACGTAAATTGGTATATTATTGTATTTTAGGAGGTTGAGGAGCTCGCTAGCGCAGTGGCACAGCGCACTTGGCCTCCAATTGCGTAAACTAAGCAATTTCGCTAAGATCGGTCATTGGATGGGTGACCAAAAATTTATTATTACGAGTTCCTCTGTGCTTCAGAAGGCACGTTAAGCTGTTAGTCCCAGCTGCATCTGCAGTCGTTAATACCCACCAACCCGCACTGGGCCAGCGTGGTGGTTTATGGACCAATTTCCCTATATTCTTCCATCCATTGGGAAGGCCCCTGCCAGAGGAGTGGGGACATCAAAGGGCTGGTGATGATGATTGTATTGTAACAGTATATTGTACTCTACAAATAAGAGAAATAACTGTCGGAACAGGAGAGTAATTTCCTTTATTTGGTATTTCGTAGGCGTTAATCTATACCAAAAGAGGGCTTTAAAAGTTTTCTTTTGTATCACTTTTGTGCTACTTCTTGTATTGTCACACCAAGTAGTACGCCACACTAAGTAGTAAGTAGATAGCCTTTTTATTTATAACAATTCAACAAGGCCTAAAAAGGCTCTCAGCAAATACGAAATGTAGAAAAGTGTTTTATGTGTCAGGCTCAAAAGAATTGCGTTGTCTGAATGAAACTTACTGTGGGTTTCATTCAGTAAAAAATCGAGCACTTACGTGTCTACGTGAAAATTTAAAATGTATGAATTATTATCAAGGTCGGGAAAATGCCACAGAGCATTGGAAACATGAATTTAAGATGTTGTCGTTGTAGTGCTAATAAAGCGCCCCCGTGGTCTAGTATGGTTCGCCCACCGGTATTAAGATCCAGAGGTCCCGGGCTCGATCCCCAGGGGGGTACAGGGGTTACTCGGTTTGGTTGGTGGTAGGACTTTTTTCAAGTCCGCCTGGCTAGCAACCACCATCTTATCAAAATCTGTCGCCATAATAATAATGTTTACAGAATTATTGTGTTCCGACAATGTGTGATAAGATAGCCAGTCCCTCTGTGGTTGAGAGTTCCAAGTGAAGCTCGATACCATCTTTAACCCTTATCGTCACTTAACATCAGGTAAGATGAAGGGCTCTTGCCCTTGTTTCCCTGTCTAGCATAAAAAAAGTGTTCAGAACAATATGACGTCAACACCTTCAATTAAAGTATTCATTCATGTGATGCCGTGTGGTGAAGGCAGAGCACAACTTTCACTACCCCCATCTCTCCCGCGGGTGTCGAACAAGGCGATTAAGTGTTAAGACAGCGATGAGTAATGGACAGCAGCGTTCCTCTTATGCCGTCTAGCAGTAAACTGCGACTTACGTGCCCGATAGATGGCAATAGGCTCGCCCGATAGACGGAAACGTGGGTGATTATATGTATATGGCATGATTTATGTCTGTATTCATGTAATGAAAGGTGACATGTTGAGTAGTCTGGATCTCATAATTATAATCATCGCGACCGAATTCTCTCTCAGTGGGCTAAGAAGAAACCAGCAGAACCTATCCATAACATCAGCGTTCTACGAGGGTTGGCATCAGGCAGGCAGCCAGTCATAAAAATACAATCATAATATGCTCGACACCAACCTTCGGACCAGAGGGCTAAGACAAAGTAGCATACCGACAAAGATAACGAAGTTCGATAAAGAAAAATGTATGGGATTTGACGTAAGTCGTCGTGAAACCACGTGACCAAAATCGTCTTCCTAAGTTCCTAGTTATGTTGGTAGCGCAAGCTAAGACGCTGTAGATACCAAAGTAATATGGCCGATCGTGACGAACATCGACACGTTATCGTTACGAAACGGTTGCCACTTGGCTACGGGCCCAGGTAACCCGACTATAGATGGAAGACTATAAGAAGAATGGGCCATAACACACCACTATGACCCAGTACGGTTTGGTGGATATTACAGACATCAGATGCAGCCAGAATAAACGTGCCTTCCGTATCACGAGCTCGCGATAATGTATTTTTGGTCACCTATCCAATGACCGACCTTGGTTGATATTGCTTAGTTAAAGTAATCACAGGGGGAGCGCACTAAGAGCAGCTTATTCGGGCTTCTCTTATTTATATAGCAGTAGCAGTATTTCACTTGTTTAAGCTTCAGAAAATGGTGCGGAAGGGTTGTTAGCCATATCATTAATCTAAAAGATAACACCGCTGCATGTGGAAACAATGCTATTTATAATATAATATTATTTCCCCTGGCTACCAAGGTTTACCGTGTTACAATTTATTCACTTACATTAGACCTTTCTTTTATTATAATATATTATTTTTACGGCACAAAGCAAGAGCTTACCAATATAGAATAACATGTTGCTTTAATATATTTTAATAAGCGACATAGAATGTTGGTTGTATAATATTAAGAGATAGGTACGATTTATATTAAGATCTACAAGTCTGTTATAAGACCTATCGTTATGTAGGATCAGAATGTACGGCTGTAAAAAAGTCGGATGAGAGAAGATTCAATGCGACATAGATGAGAATGTTGAGATGGAAGTGCGGAGTGACAACAATGGATAAGATAAAGAAGGAGTACGTGATAGAGAGTCTGGAGAAGGCGCCAGTGACAGAAAAGTTGAAGGGGAGGCGTTTAGCTTGGTACGGACATGTTATGAGACGGGAGGAAATTAAAGGTCATGGACATTAATGTTGATGGATGTCGAAGTAGAGAAAGTCCCCAGGTGATGAGTTTGGGTGAGGAGATGACAAGTGACAGAAGAGATTGGAGAAAGAGGACATACTGCGCCGACCCTAAATATAACTTGGCAAGGGCAGGGTGATGATGATGAAAACCACATAGAACGTCTATTGAACACAAACAATGATAATTTATTATGGTTTACAATGATTCCGATCTGTGAACAGATGATACATGCATACGTAATTCTGTTCCCCAAGGGGCAGGCAGAGGTGTATGAACACCTAAGTTTTGTCAGCTTGCCGCGGCATATTGCCATTCACCTGGAGCTTTAATTGCACTTATTTCTTTCAGGGTGCACCAGGAAAGTTGGTTCACATTCTTCATTATATTATTACTCTTGTAAGACAGACAAAAGAGTCCTCTTCTCTACCGTCACCCCATGGCATAATAATATAATAACCGATAATATAATTTCATTGAAACATAAGCATACTCAAAATGAACTCTGCAAAATTAATGACTCCACGAAATGCCAATCACCGTTTTAATTTTGTTACGAGCGCAATTACTTTCTGATTTGTCGACACAACGATCTATCAAAGTGACGTTTACGACGAACTATTTTAAGATGAAATTACACTAATTATTGGAGAATTTTGAAATTGCTGACCCATTTTACACGAGTCGACAATTTAGAGTCATTAATATCAGTTAGACATTCTCTGCAAGTTCAATAAAAGTAGATAGGTAGAAGTGGGTATATAGAATTTATTTTCATCATTACAGTTGTCAGTTTTTGTAAAGATAGGCATACAAAATGTAAATGAAAGTAGGTAAAGACATCGATTGAAAATTCAGCTCCCAAGGAATAACTCACCAACAAACGAAAAGAAAAACGCTAATGGATCCTTAAACAAAGGCATTAAAGTTTGCAATCATAGAACTTTTACGGACTTAGCTCGCGAACATTTAGGTGCTAAGCTATTAACCTGACCTTTCGAATTGTTCCGGATCACCGTTCGTAGTGGCGTCACGTGGTCACGATCTCTCGAAAAGTTGTTCCATTTCCAACGTGTAGTGCTCGAATAATATGATAGAACATTATGTTCCGCTAAGTAACTACTGGAACCCAACCTTCCTCAAAGCAGCCCGTATGATTCAATTTGTAAGGTAAACAAGGACAACCCATATTTTGATAATCGATAGTATTTTAAGCGATAAACGTGACTCGGGTGATATCATCGTCCATCTTTCCTGTTCCCAGGTTATATGGAATTTGCGCAGTAGGTATCCTCTTGTCACGACTTCAAATATCTGCCACGGGTGCGGCACAAAGGTACAAAGCGACTAAGGGTTACTAAAGGTAACCCTTAGTCGTTAAGGGTTACTAAAGGTAACAAAGCGACTAAGGGTTACTAAAGGTAACCCTTAGTCGCTTTGTAAGACACAAAAAGGAATAGGCAGCAACGTTCCTTTTGTACCACCTAGTGAATGTTATGCGACTTTCGTGCCAGATAAATATCATCGTGATTACACATTTAGGTTCTTACTCCTGTGTTATAGATTGTCTAGCTGGGAGAGAACGTCTCTAGTTATAGTTTCAATTAGACTATTCAGTATGTTTCCAAGTCCTTGAGGCTAATTAACTACGAGAGGACACTGCCACGAGCTACTCGTGTTAAAATCCAATCTCGGCAGTAATTTTGGGTACACCTGTAAGTATTTGAATGAAAGATACGCTACGCCATCTTACGTTTTATTGATAAATGTATATTTTTTGTATATCACTTATTTGCACAAAAATAACTTTCTAATACAACGTTTATATTATATTATTTTTGGTTGTTATATATTTAATGTAAATCATTAATTCTGCATGGCCCTAATAAACCACTACTCAGACTCGGTTTAACAAACAATAAATACCCCTCAATAATTTTCCGTAAAAATAGCAGGTATTTCAAATTTTCGAGATTGCCAGATTATTGTAATTGAAATATGACCCAGATTTGCAATAAATCTTTAGGACTTTAGGTATAGATTAAGCATTTGAGGCTCTAACTGCCGCACTCAGAGACGTCAAATAACTTTAATGAGTGCTGAATGTCAAAAAAAAAACATTTAAATTTAGACCAAAGACCTGACCAGAATAGAGACTAGATTTGAATTGTCATTTTTTGACATTCAGTACTCATTATCGTTAATGGACGTCTCTGAGTGCGGCAGTAAGAGCTGTACAGTGACGATTGATACCTAATTACTGACCATAATGGCTTAAGAAAACTGTTAAAAAATTCAAAATAAAAGTAATTTAATTTGAAACAACTAGTGACCCAATTTGATCTAACCAGATGTTTAAGTAACTTAATCCCAAACACCGGTGCCCTTGAGCCGCTACACAAATTTAGGATAAGGTTAATTGCAGTCCGCCGTTGTACTGATGAGCAGTTGATGATTAGATTAACTCACCTATATCCAAGGATTTATCCAAGGCTTTTTGCCCTAATTCTATGCTCCCCTGCGCCAAGATTGCAGAGAGAATGGCATTTATTCTTACATTCAAGCGATTCAATTAGTTAATTGCTATTAACTGATTATGTTATGATAAAAGCCGTTCTTTCCGGTTGCATCTACAATACTTGCTCTTCCTATATTGTTACATCTATACCGATGCTTTAGTGAGGACATTAAATGGGAATTAATGAATAGAATAGAGAAAAATTAAGCATTCATACATACAAACATAAATCACACCTATTTATCCCCGAAGAGGTACGCAGAAGTGAATCAACACCCATGCTTCGCCAGTTGGGCAAATTCAATTATTTCGATTTGTCAACGAGTTTTGATCTATACCAACATCTAGGAGAACCGATATTGTTTTAAGAACTCAATCAAAATAAATGGTAATAAATGGTAAAGGCATTTTTTACATTTATCAAGCCTTCTTGTTTTCCTAATCATGTCTTGTTCATAGAAGTAATTGAGGTCATTGAATTATTAAATTGAGTTTAAAATTTTTTATCAACAGGCCTCAAACAATTACAAAAAAGTCTGAAGCCTGTTTAATTGTACGAAAAAAACATCCTAAACGGTAAATCTTATTTAGGATAAATTCAAAACAAATTCTGGTTCCCTTTAGGAAAGTGATTTTAAATAATCTCTTTCGTTATTTATTTCGGCGCAATTATTCATCGCCTATTCAACCTCTTTCGTGCCCTAAATGTCCTGGCAGCGCTTTTCTTTTAAAATTGTCACCTGAAGCTTTTTTCGGTGTAAGAATGTTTTAATAAAATACTAGTGGTCACTTATAATACTAGGGGTTCACTCTTAATGTTTATATCGTAATAATACTTCATATTATATCCTTTGACACGTATGTGTCGCCATTATAACGATCTTGTTGGTGAGTGCTTAGAGATTGTTCTCCAACTTCCTTTATGAGTAAACTTATAAAAATAATGACAAATAACATTTTAATGTAAGTTCATAGGTTAATTGTGTTTCATCCAATTATTTTAAATGTATTTTTTTTTTGTTTATTAATTTTATTTCTTTCTTTCATCTATTGTAGCTTAAAGTTAGGCATGCCGTTTAATTTTATTTGATTTTTTGTATGTAAATATTTAAGGGTTTCAACCTACATGTAAGATGTAAGTTAATTTTGTAAATACTTTGTATGGCTGTTACCTGTATTGTACATCTTATTAAATAAAATAAAAAATAAAGTGGTCGCCGCGGCTTCGCTCACGTTAATGTCGGTTATTATATAGCCTATAGCCTTCCTCGATAAATGAACTATCCAACACAAAAAAAAAATAATTTGAGTCAGTAGTTCCTGAGATTATCTCGTTAAACCAACCAACCAAACAAACAAACTCTTCGGCTTTATAATATTAGTATAGATTGTAATAATTCTCATTGATAACTGGCGTATATCCAACAGGGAAACACTCATGCATTCCTTGTTGTCATTCCATTTCTCCAACAAGTTCTAGTGGAATTTCTAGGAATCGAACCTTACGTGACGGGTGCTACCTTTTCGGCAAGGGCATTCCATTCGAGTGTCGTTCCACAAATGGGCGACCCACATTCAAAATGCATTGTTCCCTACCTCTTTTTATACAGCATTTGCAGTATCAATAGATCATTGAATTGTCGAAGTTGCGCCACAATACATAGGCCTACCATTAACGGTACCATTATTCACCACAGGATGCCGAACACACTAATTAAATATCAATATTTTGGCCACTGGCCACTGTGTCGGCTCTTTGATAATTATATTAGATTGTGTTATAGGCAATGAATAATTCATGAAGACAACAAGTGTTGAGTATGAATTTATACTTTGTACTAGCGGAATGTTAATGCCAGCACTCTTATTGCCGCACTCAGAGACTAACTTTAATGAGTAGTTAATGTAAAAAAAAAACATTTGTATCTAGACCATAGACCCCGCAAGAATAGCGAATAGTTTTTTGACATTAAGGACTCATTAGCATTAATTGACGTCTCTGAGTGTGGCAATTAGATATCATTCATAAGCAAATACCGAGATCACGGCATTCTCCGATAAGATAAACAGATTTCAATTATTTTCACTCGCTTCAGCCATTTATTATTATATTTTATAACAACAAACAGAGATCTATATAATAATTAAAGTCATGTGGTGACGGGAGAATATAATACAATTGTCACCACCCCAAATCTCGCCCGAGGGTTTCGTACAACTAAGGATAAATCAGTGATGAGTGATAGTCAGCAGCGTTCCTCTTATACAACCTAGTAATGTACTGCGACTTATGTGCCTGATAAATGGCAACAGTCTCACCACCTAGCATGTAAAATAATAGAAATAAGTCCTCTTTTCAGTTCACAACAATCAACCTCATATGAAAAAGAGAGAACCTCGCGCTTCTGCTATTACCGTGTCTCGTGACTGTGTATTTAAATTGCTTTATTATATTCGTCTCCGCATTTTGCGCTTTATGATTCCCCTTAGTATTAAACTCAAAGAAGTCACGTTCCCCATACGATGTCAGAGGGCAATAAAAAGAATTGTGCCAATTGTATAGAAGTCTTTTAAATAAGTCATTCGGTAACATAGAAACTGTTGTGCTATGATAAGCTTCAAGTTCTGGTTACAATTTTGTTGACAATTGAAGGGAACCATGTCTATAGTAAAACAATGAGATTTATAGTAAAATGTGGTAAAATAAGATGGTATAGGAGCTGGAGTCAGTAAAATATGAATAAAAGTTAAAAGTACGTGTAAACAGAAAGATATATTATATTGGAGTACCTACGTCAAAATTTTCACAATAAATATTTACAAACTGCCTAAGTCAACTTTCAAGTAAAGAACTTAGAGTGAACTAGCCAGTAATACAACATAAAATGTATAGTTACACTGAATAATTAAAAGTAAATGTACCGGGGTGCCACATTCTAAATTAATTTCAAATCCCTTTCTTTCATTTTATATTTATTTGTGTATCACGGTGATTGTGTAATATAAATACGGACTACTATAAATATTCAATTTTTTTTATTAACAAAAGTAAACTATTCGATTTTAATTTTGACATTATATAAATGTTAGAAAAATTAGTAGAAAGATTTTGGGGTATGAAAAAGGTGGCCGAGCGGTCAGGCACCTGCCCGGATAGCAGCGGACGCGGGTTCGATTCCCGCCTCAAGATCATAATTTTTCGAAATTCTTTTTCTAACCCCAAAATCTTTGTACTAATTTTTCTAACATTTATATAATGTTAAAATTAAAATCAAATAGTTTATAAAGCAAACCCAAGCTTAACCGAACGCACGATGTTTGTAAAAATATCTGCTTTGGAATGTTTGAAATTTATTTCTACATTGCGAGGGTACCCGTTGGCTTACAACGTGAAGTGTAAAGGTTAGAAGAATTTCGGCAAGTTAATTAGTGTCTTGGGTGGCCGAGCGGTCAGGCACCTGCCCGGATAGCAGCGGACGCGGGTTCGATTCCCGCCTCAAGATCATAATTTTTCGAAATTCTTTTTCTAACCCCAAAATCTTTGTACTAATTTTTCTAACATTTATATAATGTTAAAATTAAAATCGAATAGTTTATAAAGCAAACCCAAGCTTAACCGAACGCACGATGTTTGTAAAAATATCTGCTTTGGAATGTTTGAAATTTATTTCTACATTGCGAGGGTACCCGTTGGCTTACAACGTGAAGTGTAAAGGTTAGAAGAATTTCGGCAAGTTAATTAGTGTCTTGGGTGGCCGAGCGGTCAGGCACCTGCCCGGATAGCAGCGGACGCGGGTTCGATTCCCGCCTCAAGATCATAATTTTTCGAAATTCTTTTTCTAACCCCAAAATCTTTGTACTAACAAAAGTAAATCAAAAAACATATTTACGTGTCCATTGGCCGATAGTAAATAATTTTAATTAGGGCCTGTTTCACAATCGACACGTGAGTTCGAAGTAGCTTACTTTGAAGTTCAATTGACATATATTTCATATTACAACTGTCAAATGATCTGCGAAGTAAGCTTCTTCGAACTTACTTTTCGATTGTGAAACAGGCCCTTAATATAATTAATATTTATTCACTCACACCTATCATCTAGCCCAAAGTAAGTAGCCTAAGCACTTGTGTTATGGATGACGGACATATTTTTAATATAATTATGTATATAAATGTTGAAAATACACTACATAAACATATACACAACCATGACTCGGAAACAAACATTTGTGGTCATCACAAAGTTTGCCCCTACTAGGATTCAAACCCGGGACCTCTTGGCCAATACCCAGCAATCTGAGCATTCGACCAAGGCGGCCGTCAATGAAACGAAACCTGTTAGATTCCTAAGTTACTTTAAGCTTACTCTAAATATTTTCCATTCCTCTACTTGTGTAGACATATACAATCATGTCTCAAGAACAAAAATGTCCACATCCATTCATAAATTGCCAGGATTCGAAGCCGGAACCTCTTGGCCACAATGTAAAAAAGTAGAGGAAAAAGGAGAAATTGTAAAAGCAACTTTACACAATTTACTTTCTAAATCCGGTAACATCATTTAGAAATTAAGGAAGTATCTAATAATAGATTTCTACAACTTCCGATGACTCCATAGCAATCCAAGCAACAACATTGAATACCAAAATGTCAACTTGAGAACTATTCAATGTTATACTATAAAGAAAGGTAGTTCACCGTGTTAAAGATATTTTCTTAGACAAGTTTCACTTAATAGTTTCCAAAGCAATACAATATAAGTCATTTCTTATTTATTTCAGCGCAGAAGTTAGCTGAACTCTGTTGAGACACGTGTGTATTTTCGGGTTCAATGTAATACCGTTAACTTCTCAAGTGTGTGGACTCTGATGGAATTACCTGTCTAGTAAAATAAATTAGGTACCTATAGCAAATTTACAACATGCTTCGAAACAGTTTATGTCAGGGTATTTAGTTAGCAATCAGTAAACTTATTTAGTGTATATTACTTGTATGAGTGTGTATAGTATAGTGTATAATACTTATGTATTACTGTTACTAGTGTAAAAAGAATTGAAATACTCATATCACAGTCTTCCAGTTCTGTTACCAGTTCATAATTATGATGTTGGTGCTGATTAAATATGTTTCCTCTTCCATTAATTATTATCGTTCAGTCATCACCAAACCATCAGCACATTTTTATCTCATATCATACATCACACTGGAAAGGTATTGCAATGTGCTAGTGATGATTCGGAAACGTGATTGAAAGGAACATGTCGAGAGACTGATAAATGGAGGGAGGGGTGGGGGAAAACTAGTGGGGGTGGTTTTCCCTCCACGATTTTGATGCGCCAAGGTTTTTTGTTAGTGTAAGCTAGTAATTTGGTGTTTAGTTACTAAGTAACATGTAACGCAATTATGAAATAAATATTTTTTTTTGTCTGGCTATCAGGTCAGCATGATGGCCTAGTTGATCATTGAAGACTTTTGTATCAAATGGTCGATATAATTTTTATGCACAATTTTATTTTTAAGACACGTCAGATTACCAGAGACAGACCAATTTATTGATTGATTTACAAATTTAACAGGAGTTTTTAACATAAAGTGTCAAGAAAGATATAAATATTTGACAATTTATGAGAAACTAATGTGCTTACAGACTGTTATATTAATATTAGGTATATAATATAGACTGACAATAACACTCCGTCTTATATGAAGTTACATAAAAGAGATGATTTTACAATCGGAAACGAAAACGAGATGTCAAGGTTTTGGTGTCAGGAAAGATATAAAAATACAGATTCAAAGTCCAAATCTCAAGAAATGAGACTCGGTTGTTCTCAAATAGATTAAAAAGCCGGATATGCCGTACAGTTAGATATAGAATAACAGTAAACACCGACAAAAATACTGCGAACAAAGCTATAATTATCTCAGTTAATAATGTTTTTCAAAAACTTATTGCATACGGAAACTCAATTTATAGTCATCAGGTGCAATTGAAATAACGGAAGTTAGGCAATGATTGCAAATAAACCGATTCAAAACATGTGCTCAAATTTCAAATTCAGTATCTTTTTATTAAAAATGTGAAAAAGGTTAAACGTGAATTCGACTTTATTTTCAAAGCCGATTTCAACCAAAAGTTTTGGGTTAATTACTTCCAGATTACAATTTATGTCCCTTTATTTAATTAATGAACAAGCATATTTTACCAGAGTTTATAGTGAATAAATAATTTTTCAACACAATTGCTCGTAAATTGACTCTTATTACACCGTTTTAAATACCATAATGCAGCATATTAGGCACTCGTGCATAATATATTACGTACTAGTGCGTAATCGTATATATTTTTTTTTTTTTTTTTGTTAGATTCTCCCTATATTTTAGGGAAGGCAAAGGGTCTAGCCCATACAGCCATGTCTTTAGTGTATATTTTATCTGTAGTTTTATGAAATAATGAGTGGATGAAATTATGAATGAAATGAATATTACGTTAAAATATGGGTGTCACACATTTTAACGCATCTAGGGAGTGCTTTTGAGCGAATTTAATGGTAACAGAGTTCATGATGGTGCTTGATGAAATGGATAAAACCACTTTATATAGTGATCTTCACCACAACATCAAACACATCATGAGACTTATTTTCGATGATTCTGCATAATTGCACATCAACACGGATGCTTGTGCGTCAAAATAACACCACTTTCACTGCACAAAATCCACTCTGTAACAATTTTTGAATAAGTGAAAATAAATCTGACTGTCACCATTGAAACGCGCCAAACACTCCAAAGTTTATGGTTATTGAATTTGTCTATGGACATTGAATATTTTTACGAATACTAAATTATTTTAGAGTTAAGATAATAAATAAACATTTTATTCCATGTTTATAAACACAAATTAACTATCGTATTAAGAAACACTATTTATTTTATTTTTTATTTTGCTGCTGCGGTTTTCTGTGCCTTTTGAAAGTCGCCATATTTGTTTTAATCAATTAATATTGTGTCAGAGTGATGTTAACTGTTTAAAAAAATGTGTAGTTTTATGTAATAAGTGTCTAAGGAGATGAACAATATAAAGATTTAGTGAAACAAAAGTGCATTTGATGAGAAAAGCGATGAGCATTTTCTTGGTCGATCTACCTCGTCAATCTCCACCAATAAGCTGTTAGTGTAAATTTGCCGCCAAACTCTCCCAAAATGCATTAAAACGTGATACATCCGCGTTTTAATGCGATGAATACTGAAGAAAGTAGACTACATCAGATGAGGCTGTAGGTGCTGGTTCCCTTGCCGTTCCTAGTAATACGGAGAATTTTCAGTAATTATTTGGTAAAGTTAATAACAATACAAGTTTGTTTTTTCCACGCAATTGTGTTGAAAAACGTCGTATGCAACTCGTATGCATTGATCATTACATACTCAGCTTCCTTACCGCGCTTGCCTGCGGCTCGCGCTTACAATAATGCCTCGTATGTAATGACCAAGGTAGCATACTCGTAGTATAATATACTATTGTATACTAATGTTCTCTCATATTATTTGTACGACCACATTAATGGAAATACTTTGCTTGCTTGGAAAGTTTGACGGATTTAAGTCTTGTGTGTTTATGATGATTACTTTTAATTTTTATTGCGACTATTTGAATACTTATCTAAAGGTAAAATATTATAATAAAATATTTATAGTTTGTTCCAATACAATTTAGGAGAAAAGTAAATATTTTTTTTACTTTTATTATGTTTATTAAGACTTATATAAAAACAAGTGGTTGACATAATTTACGTCATTATACATTTACTAAGTAATTTTACCAACTTTAAAACAGCTAATGTGGATCCAATTTAACACTTTAATTTTAAAAGAACCGGGATAAGAGCACTTTAAAATATCAAGTTAAAAGAAATTCCAAAACGCTAACATAATAAAGCGGTTGAACGTTTTTACTTACAGAGCAATTTGTGCCAAAATTCAGCAAAAAGTATCACGGTAACTTATTGCAACGTCTGTACCAAAACTTTAAGATTCGATAATGGCTTTTTGTGATTATTTTCTTTGATATTTTACAAGACTAAAATCAATTTTAAATTAGCATCAAAAGCAACTGTGTCATAGTAGTAGTTCTGGAAATATTCATCGAATCGACGTTTTAATCTCTGCTGTAAAGTTGCAATTACCACCTTATTTGACAAGGGTGAAGCCAAGTTCACTACTGTCAAATTAGTTAGCAAAAAAGCGGATCTACGGATTTGGCGGAATGAAGGTTGAGATTTAATTATTCTGATGAACCGGTCCTAATCCGGTGGTATATTCTAACCATTTTAACCCTATTGAAATTTAGATATTTCTTAATTTAATAGCTACTATTATAATTCTAGGGACTTCTAATTGAATAAATTATATTTCTCACACACGTGGCTCAAAGTACTATAAGCACTTGTGTTATGGATACTAGATGGCCGACAAATTATTTTCATGTTTTTTTTTGTATATATTTGGTGAAGGCGGACATGGAGGAGAATGACCTTATATCTCAGGATGCCGAAGGCCGGATAGTTGGAGTAGGCTTAACCAGAAAAAGCCTGTGGTGCCGGCCGAGCACTACTAGAACGAAGGAGAAGAAGAAGATTTCCCTAGTCTGAGGTCTGAGCAAAAATATTTTTATACCCCTAGGTGAAAAGGGCAAAACAACGGATCAGCTAATTACATGAAAATATTAAATTATTTTATACTACATAAGCATAATATTGAGCAACCATGACCGGAAAAGAAACCTACCAGGATTTAAAACCGGGACCTAGGCCGATAGCGATCTAACCATACGAAAAAAAATTTGCAGCTTATTAAATATTCAAGTCATTTAGTAATCAAATTTAATTGCGAAGTATATATTAAAACTAGATACTCCACGTCTAATTAACTCAAGCTTTTAATGATGAACTGGCCTGAATAATTGGTGATTTGTAACAGTAATTACGCATTTACAGCGGTATAGAAGTCGTAATTTAGCATCCATTACTGAAGTTACGCTGCTTATGTGCTATCAAACGCTATAAACGTTCTGAAATTGTATCGCTATCCCGTTATTGACAGCGAATAAGGTCGAATTTCCCTTAGCAAATACACAAATGAATATTACACGATAAATTTTGGTAATCAGTTCTCTCTGATTTGAATAACGTTTGTCACACTGAAACTGTGTCTTAACTATTTGAAATAAAACAAACTTTTATCTAACCCGGCTTTTTGATAACTTAACAGATTTTGAGCTGGAAATAAATCACACGCGTCCATCAGTTGCGGCTGATTTCTCCAAATGTATTAGGAGAAGTTATTCGTGAGCATGGCACGTTTCTCAACATCATCAGCTCTTTAATGTTCTTACTGCTGGGGTACCAAGAGATGGATGAATATAAGGAGTTTGGGTCATAACCAACTATGCTGACCCGGTGCGGATTGGTGGGTATTAACGACTATAACTGCAGCCGGAACTAACGTATAAACGTGTCTTCCGAATCATGGAGCAACTCAAAACTAATATAATTTCGGTCACCACTCCAATGACTGGCCTTAGCGAACGTTCTTAGTTTACGAAAGCGCAGACAAAGCGTGCTCAGCCTCTAGAACGTAAGAGAAACTTTTAAAATTTAGTTCAGACCCGGCAAACATTTGAAACATTTCTCGTAACAGTTTAAAACTAGGTAACTAAAACCCCTAGCCATTAGAATTCAATCAGGATGAGAATGCTCCTAGACGCGAGAATGTCGAAACGTTGATTACTGTATTTCTAGAATGGCCGTGTCATAAAAAGGTAAAAGGTACGACGTGAAAGAAGATTTACAGTTCTCAGACATAAAGATTCTTAACAACAATTCTCCGAGATACCTTTTGAATGAAACATAAATAGTCTAAGTTCAACCTTTCTTGGCATATTGCATTCCTGTGGGGAGCGAATGCTTCAACAATATTCGGTGAGGTAGAAACGTTCCCGTTCACAAGAAACGTGGGTAATTTGATTTCTTTGAACATTGCCTGAAACATCTGGAAGAGACAATTAAGGAAAGCTGATAATTATCACCACTACCATTGAGCGAAATTAAAGGATAATGTTACAAAGAAAATGAAGAAAAAATATCCTAATGCGGGAGCTTTATTTTCTTATTGTCTAACTTCATTTTCTTTGTAATATTATGTTTCTAACATTTTTATGATGTTCATGTAAAATCATAAAAATTCAATCCAAAATTATCTGGTGATTACAATAATACACTTTTGAATCGCTAACACACTAGACATTGAAAACCCATACGGAAGACACACGTGTGTGTACTAAGTGGGGATAGGGGACTGCTCAGTTTGCCCCAGTATAGTACATATAATGAAGGGTCTCCAAAACCCACCCACGATCCAATCCGTCTACCATTGTAAATTTTGCACCAAATACAATACAATCCCAGTAAAACAAAGTCAGGATATGTGTAGGTACACAAGGGATAAAATTTGCTCAAACTTATATTTTTATGACCATAGACCTTCTGGTCTTCGAATTAATTGAGAAAATGTCATTTTAAAGACAATTCCGATTCTTCTACTCAAGAACCTAGCGGCAAAGCCTACCGACAGCCATATTAATCTTCCTTAAATCTCAACTGACAAGCCTAAATAGAATTTATACATTGTTCTTCGTGACTGGAATGAAACTATTCTGCGACAAAACTAAAATAAATAATCTTTTGTACAGACAAGTCAAGCCAACCAATATCAGATACTAGAATAAAACTATTCTGTGGGTAAACTAAAATAAAATAATCTTTTGTACAGTCAAGCCAACCAATATCAAAAACACAATTTAATCTCTCAATTTTCTTGATCGCCCTTTTCAGGCACAGCAGATATCGTCTGTTAGTTGAATTTTACCCTTGGCGTTGTGCAAAATCGTCTGAGAAACGATTAAAGTTGGGGATAGAGTGTGTTTTTGATTGGACCTAATTAGTTATTTCATTGTCTAACACTTCGTATTTTGTTTGGAGATGAAAGTTAATTTTACTACCAATAAAAATTTGACAGACTTAATTAGAGATATTTCACTTGGTATAAATAAAGGAGATACATTTTGCAATAAACTATTTAGATTCCCAAGAATTTTAAGTCGATCCTACGGTATAAATCAATGATATTATATTTGATATAAATCATATTAAGATCACATAATTAAATAAATACAAACGTTGTTAGTAATCCTATTGCTTTTAAATTTATCATCATCAGCAGCCCTTTAATGTATCCACTACTACGTTAATCTTGATGCATTTTATGTGTAGAGGTATGTAGGGAATAGACAATTTTTGTCAAAGGCGTGATTTTTTTTGTAAAATCTTATTTTCTTTTTTGCTATTCAGCACTGTAATTGAACTTTACTGTAATAGAATTTAAACAACAATCAACTGTCACAGTCCTATCGTCTTGTCAAAGCGAAAAAAAAAGTAATGGATTTAATTTACTTTGGGTGTGATAAAATTGGACAAATAAAGTTTCCTTTCTATTTATTCACAAAGCATAAGCTCGAAGCACAAGTCACTGTCAAGGCAGACCTAGAATTACTTTTCACGAATAGTTGTGATATATTTATATATCCACCTGTGTACCGCTCACGTATTATATTGCTTTTAGGACTCATGCGTCACTGTCCATGGCCATAAGGAGATTTATACAATACGCCAGCCTAGTATTAGAAAGAGTCTGACATTATGGTGCTTCTACACGGTGCATGTGGCTTGCGCATGTTGAAGCAGCCGCAAGTAGCCGGCGCCTTTTTTCATGAACTGATCAAGTAACATGAGCATGCTGCTTGCTCAAATAGGTCGCGCCTTTACTTGCGCCAGCTACTTGAATCGTGTAGAAGCACCATTATAAGTGCGATGTCACCGAAGAGAACGCAATGCCTTTAGTTGTAAAGAAAACAGATAAAATGAGGTCAGAAAAAATCGGAAAATGGTGTTACATGTGGGGGTGGCACCCACGTTTTTGCAATCCCACATAAACCACTCAGCAAAACAGGACGTTAATTAACTTGCTGAAAATTCTCTAAACTTTAAATCTCACTTTGCAACTCCACAGATTAAGCTTTCTTTTTGCTTTTTAATTATTATTTGAACATTCTAAATAAATACGAAAAATAAAAAACAAAAAGCCCTTAGTTCATGCAATTTTGGTTTAGAAGGAAGACAAAATAATGGTGCTCTTTTACCCATATGGAATGGTTTATTGATAATAATATTTTTGTAAGAAATCAGTAATCAAAATTATTGTTATGTTGTAATTATTACTACAAATATTTTCAGCCGCGACAACATTATTAATTCAACACATAGTCAACACATAATAACATTGTTTAAATAGATGTAGATTGTAATTATGTTAATTGATTCTTTGTTCAGTTTCAAATTGACATCTAATCAATATGCCTACAAAACTTATTCGTATTTTATTACACACCTAATTATAATTAAGCAAGAGTGCGAGACGAATAATATTTCAAATAGACATTCCGATGATATTGATCACACTATTGAATAAATTGACGAATTCGGAGGTACTGCTAGCCTCATAATAATATTAACACTTTAGGACGTTGGTTTGAATTTGGGGTAGGGTAAAATTATTGTTTGATGACGCGGGGTTAGCGCTGTATAATTCTCTTCTTGCTCCAGAATTTGGATTAGATTTTATGGCAGGCAGACGCCTGACACCAATCCTAGGGAGCGATGTTAGTGGAGCGCTGGAACAGAGAGCACTTGAGTGGAGACACGTGACGGAGCGATAAGCGAGTAAAAATCCGCTAAAAGCTCACACCCATCATCACATCATCACCAGCCCTTTTAATGTCCCCACAGCTGGGGCACGGTCCTTCCCTATGGATG
Source organism: Cataclysta lemnata (assembly GCA_963931975.1). NCBI lineage: Eukaryota > Metazoa > Arthropoda > Insecta > Lepidoptera > Crambidae > Cataclysta > Cataclysta lemnata. The sequence continues at coordinate 7,440,466 of OZ008353.1, read as the reverse complement.
GAAGAATATAGGGAAATTAGGCCATAACCCACCACGCTGGCCCAGTGCGGGTTGGTAGGTATTCACGATTGCAGATGCAGCCGGGACCAACGGCTTAACGTGCCTTCCGAAGCACGGAGGAGCTTGTGATAGTAAATTTTTGGTCACCCATCCAATGACCGGCCGTAGCAAAATTGCTTAGGTTACGCAATCGCAGGCCAAGCGCGCTGTGCCACTGCGCTAGCGAGCCTCTCAGCTCATGTCCACTGATGAGAAATTCATTTACAAAAAGTTACCACCTTTTTGACTTTTATTACTAATTATTGCGGTAACGTTCTTGTCTAGAAATATAAGAAAAATGCATATATTTTTTTTATTTTTTTATGAATAAAAGCGAATGACATAATTTGCCCTAACTTGCCTTAATAATAAAAATGTATCTGTCTAGCCATAAAACAAGAGAAAAAGACGTCTATGCATTTATAATTTGTGATTGAAATATCACTATTCGATTGTAATTTTAATATTATATAAATGTTAGAAAAAATTGCACAAAGATTTTGGTGGTTAGAAAAAGAATTTCGAAAAATTATGATCTTGAGGCGGGAATCGAACCCACGTCCGCTGCTATCCGGGCAGGTGCCTGACCGCTCGGCCACCCAAGACACTGTCCAGTGTAATATCAGACAAATACACATGCATATTGAAAAATACATACATACATACATAAATCACGCCTATATCCCCGAAGGGGCAGGCAGAGGCGAACCAGCACCCACGCTTCGCCAATTATGTTAGGTCCCATGTAATAGGTGGCGAGCCTATTGCCATTTATTGGGCACAAAAGTCGCAGTACATTGCTAGGTGGTATAAGAGGAACGCTGCTGCTCATTCCTCATCGCTGATTTATCCTTAGTCGCCTTGTACGACACCCACGGGAGAGATTTGGGGTGGTGACAATTGTATTCTACTCTGCCGTCACCACATGGCCATTGAAAAATAACCCGATATAAAATTTTAATAAAGGTTATTCTTTTCTATTATTGCAGCAACGTATAAATTTGTTCTTTAAAGAGTAGTGAGATTGGTGTAACATTTAATGTGACCTTGACTCAAAACAAAAGAGATCTAACCATTTGTGTGTAATAACGCGTGTGTCACGATCGCTATATAAAATTCAATTGGATTTATTAATGTCAAATGCTGCGAACGATGCCTTTATTAAATCCCGTTTGGAAACTTGCTGATGTTGATATAATGAATACGTGAATCAATCTTTGGCTAAATTTGGATATATTTTTAATTAAATTTCTCCATTTTCCTTGAAACGTCAACGTAACAATCTTGTCTCAGTTGTGTTTTAATAGCAAAATAAAGTGATGTTTAAATAAATTGGTAACTGACACCGTTCTTCTTACTAAAATAGAGAATAAAAAATGCATAGACAAAATAATAAAAAGTGGTTAAGCAATTGTGTACTTTTTTATTTTCTGTTTTAGTAACAGATACTGTGTTCAAATGCAACCCTATTGAAATGTCACTGAGTATTACTAATAATAATGATTACATAATTATCATTATTGCATTGTTATAATGAATACATTATTATATTTTCACTAGTGGTCGTCCGCAGCTTCGCTTGCGTTAATGTCGGTTGATATAATATAGCCTAATAACCTTCCTCAATGGACTATCCAACACAAATAGTAGATTATTAACCAAGGGGATAAAGCAGTGTCTTCTGTCGCGGGTGACGATTTAAATCGCGAGCGTAGCGAAAGACTCAAGGTTTACTCCCGAGCGTAGCGAGGGATTTAAGTTTACCCAAGACAGCTTTATCACCCAGGAAAATACTCTAATTTTCGTACCATTTGCGAAAAAATTAACACAATAATAATATGAGATAAGCATTTATTAAAAATAATGACAATTGAAAGTAAAAGTTAACATTCGAAACATTTTGGTCCAATTATTGATAGAGAGTTACATTTTTGTTTGGTACATTTATTGTTGATGAGTTGATTTCAGTATTTCTCTGTTCTTGCGTCAGAGGAACTTGCGTTTCATTGTAGATAGTATACTTCGGAGATAGAAAAAATTTATAATACTTTATATACAAACTCAATGGTGTAAACACAGATGAATTTCAGTATAAATTTCGGTAAGTATTCCAAATTTAAATCACATTCTCCCCCTAGACGATGAATGAAATTCAGTACAATTTTCTTTCCCTGTTTTTAACAGATTAAAAATGACTATTGTTATGTTCGCTTTTTGTGGCATAGAATGTCACTTTTTTGAGCAAGTGGTACGAAATAATTTTTCAATTTGAACAAGTAGTTTCTGAGATTAGCGCGATTAACCAACCAACTAAACAAACTCTTCAGCTTCATAATATTAGTATAGATTGCAAAATCAGGTTCAGGCCGCTATGTGTGAGAGTCTTATTCTTTATAGATGGAAAAATATTGAGAGAATGGGCCATACTTAACGCATGTGTGCTAAGTAGGTACTCGTGGGAGTCGACTCTTAATATATATTTTGGTCACGCATCTATTGACCGGTCTTGGGCATATTGCTCAGTTTACGCAAGTACAAGCCAAGCTCTTAACAATAACCGTGTGAAATTTTATCGAAAAATAAATCAAAATAATAGAGGGGGTACTATTAGGGGTTTAAGTATCAAATTGCCGTTTTGTATGGAGAATTTAGCGAAAATTCATTTTTCCATACAAACATATTTGCGATTTTTTAAGGAACCACAAATCTAAATTTTATATAATTTTGTGGGTATATTTAGACAACATTAAGCTATAGGATACCTAGAGATTTTTTTTTATAATGGAGACGGACTGGTGTCCGTGTCCGTGGATCTAAGTGGTACTTAGGACGAGCTTATGTTTTTGAAGATTTATTATATTTATATTGGTCTAGTGAAAGAAATAAAAATAAGATAAAATTTTATACATAAATATAAGTCCTTGAAATGAAGTTTAAAATATAAAAAGACTATAGTTCTAAAGGAATTATACACTACTACTAAATAATGAGGGAACATCGGCAATTTCATACTTTAACCCCTATTATAATATTCTATTTTTCTATTATTTAGATTTATTTCTAAACTTAATTAGATTAGTTTGGGGGTATGCCTCTGCTTGACCCTAAATTAAATTTTCTCGGCTTATACTTAATACAGACATAAAACACGCATATTTATTCCCAAAGGGGTAGGCAGCATTTATCTCATGCATCTATCTCCAATTTTGTCACTCGTGCGATACTTTTTCTCATCCTTAATCAATTCTACCTGAGGTCCCTAAGACGTGTTCTTATTTTTAACTCCACACACTTTTGCTCATATTAATTCAAATTCTGTATTGCAAATTACAGTCATATATATGTAGGTAGGTATAATTGTCATGTTTCACGCAAACAATGCAATGTTTTTCGGTCTTCCTCTATTCATTACAATGATACGACGTGATTGAGACGTGGGTGGTAATTCACCTCTGCCTACCTCTTCTGTGCTAAGTAGACGTGATTTATGAATGACACGAATAACCGAATCGTAATTGCTTAACCTCTAGTCAGATTTGCACAGGTCGGGAGTCCGAGTCTAGTTGAGCGCGAACTCTCTGGGTAACGAAAATATCATAATTTACAATAAAATACTTTGTAACCCATGTCCGTATTGGGTCACCTTCCCCTAGGAGTTGTGAGTAAAGGGGCTTGGAGGAATCGACTCTTGTACCAACATCAATAATTTAAAAGCTCTTCTCATTCTTCTTCTCTTTGTTCTTTTCTCATGCTTTACCTCACGCCTACCTAGTCTTACGTAAAATCGAGGTTGTATCTTAGTCAATTCAATTGTAGATTAGGTTACCACAGACCAGACGTTCGTGAATGCTATTTGAAGTCTTACTCTCTAGACTTTAATGGCTAAAGCCGTTCGAGCGATTCCAATAGGTTTGTATAAACACGATCTCTTGCTGCTAGTACAATACAAAGGACGCGATTGCTATTAAAACGCGCTTCACATAGATACGGTGCTAGGTCGTTGAACCGAATTGGATTTACTGCCAAATTATTCCTAGTAGGTACTTAATGATTATTTTATTACAAACTAAAAAGGGCATGACACTTATTTGTTTGTGGACTTTCAAGGAATACTTTGCATACTCCTCGTCGTCGTTTAATTCAAAACACTGCGACATGCATTTATAAATCAGAACTGTTTAGCCCCGAACTTAACAGTAAGGAGGAATAGACAGCAGCGTTTTTGTTATCTATAGATGGTTCTAAAACCATGTATTTGGGCAAATACAGGGCTAAATACATGGCATTTATATAGTTTGTGGATTAAAACACCTCTATCTACCCCTTCGGGGATAATAAATTGTCGTGATTAATGTAGTTTTGTATGCAGTGTAAACTTTTGCATCCAGCCATCTCTTTCGTGGGTGTAATACTAGGCAACTAAGGATCATACGTATAATGAGAATTGGTCAGTTAAAAGCTCGCCCCCTATTACATGAAAGCTAATAAATAAGCTTCGCTTAATCTGGATATAATAAATCAACCACCTGTTCACATGCGTGATTAATGTATTTATTTATGTATAAGGAGCCCAATGACTCAGTGGCTACTACGCCAGGCTTTCGATTGCGTAAGCTAAGCTAAGGCCGGTCATTGGATGGGTGACCAACATACCTATTTCATCTCCAAGCTTGCCGGTCGTTAATACTAACCTATACTCACATACCCACGTGGTGGGTTCTGGCCTCAGCAGTGGGCAAAAAGGGCTGATGATGATGCTGATCATGATGATACAACTATGCAATTACATCACCTGTCCAATAATTTGTTCATTCAAAGATTTTAGTGGTTAGAAAAAGAATTTCGAAAAATTATGATCTTGAGGCGGGAATCGAACCCGCGTCCGCTGCTATCCGGGCAGGTGCCTGACCGCTCGACCACCCAAGATACTAATTAACTTGCCGAAATTCTTCTTACCTTTACACGTCACGGTTGTAAGCCAACGGGTACCCTCGCAATGTAGAAATAAATTTCAAACATTCCAAAGCAGATATTTTTACAAATACCGTGCGTTCGGTTAAGCTTGGGTTTTGCTTTATAAACTATTCGAATTTTAATTTTAACATTATATAAATGTTAGAAAAATTAGTACATGGATTTTGGTGGTTAGAAAAATAATTTCGAAAAATTATGATCTTGAGGCGGGAATCGAACCGCGTCCGCTGCTATCCGGGCTGGTGCCTGACCGTTCGGCCACTCAAGACACTAATTAACTTGCCGAAATTCTACTAACCTTTACACTTCACGTTGTAAGCCAACGGTTCATTCTATACGCTCTAATGCAAAGTAAGACGGGGCTGGCACATTCTACGTTATTTTTTCGCTCCCAAAAGGACGAAACAAGTATAACAAATATTTAATGAAACTCTGAATCCGTTTAGATCCCCTATGCTACTTATAATTAATGAATACTTTTGTTTTTACTGAATGGAATACAACCGAACAGTCTTTTTCTTTGGCTGTAATTCCTTTCGCGAGCATTGATCCGTGACTTGTGATGCCACAAGCGGTTTGAGTTGAAGTAATCGGCTTATAAGTTTCTGCTTGGTTGTTTGCCAATGTTTGTTCTACTAGCATTGGTCGTCTTAATGAAATTCAAAGTAATTTTTTTGCTTTTTTCAAAATTCAAGTTGATAGGTAAAACTAATTGAAATACCTAGTGAGTATCAGTCTGCGCTTCCTGCGATGAGTAATCTAAGTCGAGCTGTACCCTTTTTGTGATTTCAACATGGGACACATACATAAATCACGCCTATATCCCCGAAAAGGTAGGCAGAGGTGAACTAATTTCGCCACGTTTCACCAGGTTAGGTTTCATGTGGTGGCGAGCCTATTGCCATTTATCGGGCACGGAAATCGCAGTACATTGCTAGGCATAAGAGAAACGCTGCTGCCCATTACTTTTTGCTGTCTTACTGCCGCACTCAGAGACGTCAAATAACGTTAATGAGTGCTTATCGTCAAAAAATGACAATTCAAAACTAGTCGCTATTCTTGCCGGGTCAATGGTCTAGATTTGAATGAAAATTTTGACATTAAATACTCATTAAACTTAATTGACGTCTCTGAGTGCGGCCGTTAATACTTAGTCGCCTTGAACGACACCCACAGGAGAGATGGGGGTGGCGAAAATTGTATTCTGCTCTGCCGTCACCACACGGCAGATTCATCATAGTGCCTGATCTATTAAATCATGATATTTTTTTATCAAATCAGTTAAATATTTTTTACCAAGATATTTAAAAATATTTCGCATCACGCAACCTGTTAGAGACAACTGGAATGTTTCGAAGTGTATCCGATATATCGTGTGAATTTGCCCCGCAAAAACATTTCGGTTGCAAAATAAAAACAAAATGTAGCCTTTTTTAACAAAACGCTATTGGAATTCGTTATGAGGTCTTTTATTTGTAGTAATGCTGGCATCCGGGCACCTTCCCTTTCTTTTATAAGGCAACAAACGAATTTTAAATCAGCATGCGAAGGTCGCATTAGGGTCCCTAGTGACTTAATATAAAAATATCAGCGAGCTCTAGGAAGAAAACATTGGATCACAGAGAAAATAATATTTAATGACAAAACAACGTCGACTGTTTCTATAGTTCCGTCACGCACTTGTAAACAGTGATATAAATAGTGTAGAAGAATTTATTAAGATTGAATTGAAATCATTTATTCATGACGATCGGACTTGTTGTCGTGGTTGTTGACCCCTAGTTTTGACCTTCATTCCCGAGTGTTCATCACTTACCACTGAGGGCCTTATTAATAAACACGGTTTAAGTATTAGACCAGTTACTCATTGTTTTGTCTGTTTTACTCGCATTCAAAATCATGTTTGTGAAACGAAGATAAAATGCGGAATATTCATGACCAAGTTTACTACCAGTTTATTAATAAGACGGTGAGAATTTATATAAATTAGCCGAGTGGTGACGGCAGAGTATACACGGAATACAATTGTCACCACCCCAAATTTATCCCGTGGGTGGTCGTACAAGGCGACTAAGGACATATAACATAAAGTGATGAGGAATGGTCAGCAGCGTTCCTTTCCTCCTAGCAATGTACATACTGCGACTTTTGTGCCCGATAAATGATAATAGGCTCGCCACCTATTACATGGGACCTAACATAATTGGCGAAACGCGGGTGCTAGTTCACCCCCGCCTGCCCCTTCAAGGATATAGGCGTGATTTATGTACATACATAGGTATGTATGTAATTTATAAAAATATTAGATACTTATGTCAGTTCTTAAGGAGTCAAACTGACTTTTCTCATATTACGGCCATTGACAAAGGTTAGGTCGTAATTGCATATTGCTGGCTACTGGCCAAGAGGTCCTGGGTTTGAATGGTAGAGGCAAATGATTATGTCATGAGGTACTTGATTTTGTATTGTTTTAAACTAAAGTGGTCACTAAAATTTTTAAAATGAAACAAAGCGGGATTTATACCGCGTTCCTTTGTTTTTTGGTTTATATTTCGGCACAGTTACATGCGCCATGATCACGGACGAACTGAAGTCTATGCAAGTCGATGTTTATTGGCAGACAAATCTGTCTACCCTCTTTCTAAGTCTTTTACTACGCTCGGCAACCGGCAAGTACTTGATTTTGTTCTTGCTATTGGCCAAGAGGTCTTGACCCCATATTATGAACGCCGATTTCAGTTGCTTTGGTCTCTACCCGTCACTCTCATACTTTGCTATTCTCAATGAATGAGAGGACCAGTAAACCAAAACAACTGAAATCGGGTAAAATAATACGGGGGTGGCATTCGAATCCTAGTAGGAATTTTTTTTTGTGTAGAAAGAAAAGAAAGAAATATTTATTGAGACACAACAGAGAAACAAAAGGTATTAAACATAAAAATATAAAGTTAAAAAAAATGTCTCAATCGGTCCCAGCTCAGCATATTGCCAGCCTCAAATAATACTAATTCGAGACGTCAAAAAACAAGACACACACGTACACACACAATGTGTACAAGTGTACACATTTATTTGTTGTCCAGTCATGGTTGTTTCTATGTTTATGTAGTATATTTTCAACATTTTTATACAATTATTATTATTTGTATACCTTATGTATTAATCATAGCACTAGGCTTACTTTGGGCTAGATGGTAGGTGTGATGAGGCACGTGAGTGTAAAAAATATTTATGTATATGTTTATGTAGTATATTTTCAACATTTTTATACAATTATTATTATTTGTATACCTTATGTATTATTCATAGCACTAGGCTTACTTTGGGCTAGATGGTAGGTGTGATGAGGCACGTGAGTGTAAAAAATATTTATTTATTTATGCAATATAAACAGATAAATATTTATAGGTAGGATTGTAGGATTGAAAGGATTGAAAGGAGATGAAACGATTTTCTAGAAAATCCTTTCATCTCCTTCACTAAGGCTGGGCATTGGATGGGTGGCCAGAAATATATTGTTGAGTATCTCCGTACTTCGGAAGGTCACGTTAAACCGTTGTTCCTAGCTGCATCTCTAATGCCAACACAATTCGCATAGCGTAAGTGACCACGCTGTCTTAGCCAAACAATACAGGAAGAATGGACCATAACTCACCATGGGCATGGGGCATTTTCCGTGTATTGTTTCATCTATGGGAATTAGCAGGGACATTAATGGGCTGGTTACGGTGATGATTAGGGCCAGCCGCTGCCAGACACCAACCTATATATTATAGGGAACGATGTTGTGGATACTCTACCCGTCTTGCCATGGTATGTGCATGGCATAACGACTTTATTACCTTGGTTGATTCACCTTTAACACGTGACATTCGATTAGTAATATTTACAATACAGTAGTATTTATAGAAAAAAAAGGGAAATTCTTGCAATTCTAGAGATCTTTTGAACGTGGAAAGAATAATATTTCGTTCGGTATATCGATGCTAGAAAAATATATTTACTATTCTATTCCATTAGTCTTAGTCAAGTTTCAATCGCATTATAAAGGTTCGTTTTAGATAAACAAAGAAAAACAACAAACAACTCTACAGCTTACAATAGTAACGAACTAGTACGATGGTGGTTAACATTTTCTAAGTAATTCTTTGACAGTTTCAAAGAATGTTCCACTTGAGTTCGTTTCTTGCGTTCAATATAATTAAAACCAAGTTCATACAAGGTCAAATTTCTGTGCCTGTCCATAAAAGTTCTATTCTTAATTCTATGCTAATTCAGATATATCCATTGCGTTTTTAAATTATGATTTATTGAAATTTTAATCTCATCCAAAAGGACCCCACTATAATAATAATATCAACATAGAAGTATTCTTTATTTCTCTCATTCTTTTTGTGACATTTTTAACATGCCCGATGTAATAATAACCTACTGTAACAATTTCACGTAAAGATCCAATTCTCACCAAAAATAATCATTAACACATTCGCACTGCAAACATTATTTAATTATGTAAAAACCGACGAAGAGAAATTGCCAGGTGTAGGTAGACCTATAAGCCTCCGAATGATGAAGGACCATCCGTCAACAGCAGCATACCCAAATAGGTCTCGGGCAGGCGGCCTGCTATAACTTTGAGCAAAGATTGGAATGTAGTCGTCCTAATTACTTTCTTCCTTTATAGGTCTCTCAACAAGGTCCTTGCCGTCACATTTATGTATTTGTTCATTCATCAGTAACACATTTTCGATGTAATGAATGATATGAATCATAAAGGAGAGGATGGATGACGTCTGACCGATATTAACAAAATAGGTAGCAACACAGATGAAGGCAATTACAAAACAAATATCTAAATAAAGTATGTAAAAGAGCCTTATAAAGATAAATTGCATGGAAAATACATTTAAAAAATACCGAATAACGAAATTGTAAAGACTTATTATCATTCAAGGCAACTATAACGTCTAAATAGCGTCGAAATACATGTGTTCTGTGAAAGCAAATCTCTCATTATAAATAATGAAATACATTAATCTTATTGCATATAAATAGAAATACTCGGAAAACTCTTGTGTCCTTCCACTTTCATATGCAACATTTTTATTTATAACCGGCAAAAAAATGCAATTCCAAATTGTTACAATGATGAAGTTTTTGTTTTCCGACATAAAAGATTGCTGTCTCTTCTAAAATTAAAGTTTTCCAAAAAAACAATATAACTTTTACTTTTGCATGGCGCCAAAAGTAATACATATTTGCAAGTAAAAGTACTTCATTTAAGATACATCATTTCAAACTTGTCTAACACTATTTACTTTATTTAAATATATTTGAACTCCGAAATATGTTTCACAAGAATTTTATTGATTGGAGGACAGATATACTGCAAAGCTGTCAAGTGTTTTAGTACAACACCTCGTAATATTTTGTTTTTATTAAACCCACCGGCTAAAAGTAGTTGAAAAACACAGAAACAGCTGAGAATACAATGACTTGTCTCGGTAAAAGGTTTCACTGGAAAATGTGCTTTATTAGAAAGCGGCAAGAGCGTTAAGTGTTAATTTGTCCAAGTGCAAAGTGAACATTTCAGTTGAGCGTTGCTTACGTTCGAATCAGTCTATAGGACGGTGTCGCGAAGACCCGACGTGCTGGGTGGTATCAATTCGCGGTACGAAGAAGTTATATGGACCATCAAAGTTTTATATTAGTTTCAGAGTATATGAGGCGGAGTAAATAGGTATTTTTATTTGTGTATTTACGAGATACAATGTGTTTGATGTGACTAGTTTATTAATATTGGATGTGCAATCAAGCTTTGATTGGAAGTTCGAAAAATATTATACTGTGGTAAGTTTTATTCTTAATTAGCCTAAATCTTACATTAAAATTGTATGGACGCTCTTCAACAAATACCTTATTAATTTTTTGGAATTGTTATTATTTATAAGAAGAAGAATGGTTGGCCCTTTTGTCTTTTGTCGTATGGAAATTAAGTTCAGTATCAAAGTAGTCGATATTCTATCAAGGCGAGAGTTCACCAACACAGTTTTTGACATTTACCAGTAGGGAAGAAATGTCAAAAATAGACGATTAACATTTAATCGACTGATTTACGTGTTGGTGAACCCGGGCCGTAGCTTAAAATATTTAATTTTTTTGTGATAATAATTTTAATCAAATTTTAATAGTGAAAGAATAGAATAGTGAATAGTGAGTACCTAAGATCTAATTAGAATAATGTTGCTTGAAATAATTATATTGCACTACAAAGGAGAGTTTGTTTATTGTTCTAATAAAAATGCAGCTCTAAATCTAAAATAATAAGGCTGCGTCGCTTTGTGTATGTCCTATGAAAACTCGAAGAAAAAACAATTGAAATGAGGATTCCGTTTTATTGTATTCTTTAGTTATTTGCATTAGTGAGTAAATTATTAAAACACGTCTACAATTTCACGCGAAGTTTTATATTGTTTCAAAATAACTTTATAAGAAGTTAATCAAGTCTCATCCAAGTGTATTTTTAAATTTAATGCTCAATTAGTATGCAAAAAGGTTATTAATGGTAAAGATTCCGAAGTTAAATGGTTGATTTGTGATATTTTTACGCGGCAGATCCACAAGATAATTGCGGTCATTTCGGTGTGAATCGCAGCAGTTAATTCGGTAATTGGATTTTGTAGAAATTAGTTTAAGTTTTAAATATAGGTATGTTTTATTTTGGTCTTAAAACGCTTCAATCATATTTTTGTATATTGCTCAATATTGTATAGACCATGCCTATTTTTCCTCTAAGCTGAATTAAGACCCTCGTTTCGCCAATTATTTTAGTAGTGGTGGCTTGGGTGGTAGTGGTGTAGATGGCGAGCCTATTGCCATCACTCGGGCACGCAAATCAGAGTAAATTGCTAGATGGTATAAGAGGAACGCGCTAGCGCAGTGGCATAGAGCGATTGGCCTACGATTGCGTAAACTAAGAAATTTTGCTTAGGCCGGTCATTGGATGGGTGAACAAAAATTTATTTACCTCCGTGCTTCGGGAGGCACGTTAAGCCGTTGGTCCCGGCTGCATCTGCAGTCGTTAATACCCCATAACGCGCGCTGGGGCAGCGTGGTGGGTTATGGCCCAATCTCCCTATACCTATTCTCCTATCCATAGGGAAGGCCCGTGCCCCAGCAGTGGGGACATTAAAGGGCTGGTGATGATGATGATGATAAGATGAACGCTGGTGTTCATTACTTTTTTCGTCGCTGTCTTTACCTTACGTTGCCCTCTACGACACCCATGTAAGATCGGGAGAGCGATGACAATTGAATTTCTCTCTGCCTTTCTCTTTGTATTCTGCTGCTGTCACCACAAGGCGCATAGCTATTCTTTTGCTACGTCTGAAACCTACATAACGTTTTGACTTTTGACCTTTTGTTTACAAGTTCCCAGTCTTTAGTATGTTGATTTCCCAACTACTTATTGGCTACAAAGATAATGAGGTCAGTAAAAATTCGCAAAAGTATGTTCTGATGCGGGAGTCGAACCTGCGTCCTCCGCGATCCGAGCTTCTGCTATACCACAGGGCCTTTTCTGATTTCTTATTCTTTAAAAAGAAACAAATATAATTGTGGTTAGATTATTGAAGTTATAGTCTTAATGCGGGAATCGAACCTGCGTCCTCTGTAATCCGGGCAGATGCCTATACCAACGAAGACGTTAGTTAACTGGCCGAAAATTCTCTCAACTTTACACTTTATGTGCTACGGCTTAATAGTTGTAATAGGAAATATTTGTGATAAATAATTTTTAAGCGCTCTTTGTGTCCGCATTTTTCGAAATAATAAAACAATTAATCAACAGGGGCTCTTATAGAAAAGATAAGTTCTGGACTGGAATTACCTACCGTATTTGTTTAATAGTAACTTAAGTGTTGTGACGGCAGAGCAAAATACAATTCCGTCGCCACTCCCGTGGGTGTCGTCGTACAAGGCGACAACACAACACATATACACAACGAAGATGATGGTAAAAAAAGTGATGAGTAACGGGCAGCAGCATTCCCCTCATGCCACCAATATACTGCGATTTATGTACCCGATATTATGGCAATAGGTTCGCAACCTAGTACAGGGACCTAATTTAACTGGCGAAAAGTGGGTGTTAATAAAATTCACCTCTGCCTACCCCTTCGGGGATGCAGGCGTGATTGTATGTATGTATGTCAGAGTTAAGTAACTGAAGATTTGAATATCACTTCTTATATTAATTACTAGTGGACGACCGCGGTTTCACTCGCGTTAATTTCAGTTATTATATAGCATATAGCCTCTTTTTATGTATTCCTCGATAATTGGACCAACACAAAAAGAATTTTTCTTTCTCTTTTCACAAAATGAAGAAGGTAATTATTATCTTAAAAACAGAATTTCGAACAATTTTTTTAAAGAAAAACTAAATTATTTCACTTACATTTATTTTTTCATTTGTGTTTTCTATAACACCTGTCATGAGTCGGAAACCGAGTTATATTTTTGTACAAACTACGCTTTCGTGGTTATAAGAAAATATAGTTTGGTTTGGCCGAAGATATCGTGTAACTTTCGGTGAAAAGTTGTCAAACTTACGGTGAAGAGGCGAATTTGGCACAGGCGTTTTTGGCACAGTCGACAGCATATCAAGTTGCACAAACTGATAAAAAAATACCTATATTTTATGTTCATGCACGCTGATATACATTTTGTAAGTGTATGCCCAAATTACGGAAGGAAAGGTCTTCTTCTCCTTGCCCTGTTCCCAGTCTATCTGGGGTCGGCGCAGTATGTTTCCTCTTCCATTCATATCGGTTGGACGTCATCAAGCCATCCACTCCCTTTTGATTCAAATCATCCATCACACCGTAAAGGTGCTAGTGATGAAAGAATGTATAGAAAAGAGACGGAACGGACCATGTCGAGAGGCCGATGAACTGAGAGAGTGATTTGAATGACAACATTCCAATCCATACTGCTCAAAGTTTTGGCTTAGGTTTTACAGCCGGCCGCCTACCTGATACCAACCCTCTTTGGGTATGCTGTTGTTGGTGGTTTGCCCTCCACCATTCGTGTGCCCCAAGGTGCTTATTGGTTAGTCGGTTTTACGACACCCATGGGATGATTCGGGGCTGGCCTATTCTACGTTATTTGTTCGCTCCCAGGCCAGCATAGAAGACGGAAGGAAAGGAAGTGCTACTTCAAAAAATCAATTGTAAAACATCAGGACAGGGATACTTAAACTCTATTAACTTCATCACCAGCCCTATAACTGCTGGGGCACAGGCCATCCCTATGGCCGGTTGAATATAGAGATAAGGGGCCATAACCCACCACGCTGGCCCAGTGCGGATTGGTGGGCACTAACGACTGCATTATGCACCCGTGACTAACGATTTAACGTACCTCCCGAAGCGCAGAGGATCTCGAGATAATACATTTTTGGTCACCCATCCAATGACAGGCCTTAGCGAACATTGCTTAGTTTCAGCAATCGCAGGCCGAGCACGTTAAATTATCCACTGCACTATCGAATTCGCAAACCAAGCAATGAACGCCAAGGTCAATATTGGATAGGTGATTATCTTGCTCCGGTCTTCGGAAGGCACGTTATGCCCTTGGTCCAGGTTCCACCTGAAGTCGGTAATACCCACTAACGCACAATGGCCCATTCTCCTAAAGTTCTTTGATATTATAGTTCCCAATGGATCGAGAATATCGCAGTGTGGATTGAAGGGCTGGTGATGATGACGGCAGACAAGAACACAATTGTCGCCATCCCCAATCTCTCCCACGGTAGTTGCACAATGCGACTTGAAGTTCGCATCTATCCTCTTTGGTGTATAGAAACAATTGTATATGTAGAAGTGTCCATTTTGAACAATATTACCGGTTTGGGCCCCCTTCCTCTAAAATGCTTCTTAAATACAACATAGATACAGATCAAAATTGGATTCCAGAAACTGATGGCCGTGTGGTGACGGCAGAGCAGAATACAACCCCCATCTCTCATGTGGGTGTCGTACAAGGTGACTAAGGGTAAAGACAGCGATGAGTAATAGGCAGCAAAATTCCTCTCATACCACCTAGCAATATACTGAGATTTATGTGCCCGATATATGGCAATAGGCTCGCTACCCTATTATTACATGGGACCTAACTTATTTGGAGAAAAGTGGGTGTTATTTCCCCTCTGCATGATTTGTGTATGTATGTAATATGTATTCCAGAACCAGTAAGTCTTAGGGCCTGTTTCACAATCGACGGGTAAGTTCTGAATAGCTTGCTTGGCGATCCTTTGACAGTTGTAATATGAAATATATGTCAATTAAACTGCCAAGTAAGCTATTCAAGAACGTACCCTCGATTGTGAAACAGGCTCTTATTGTCATAAGTTTTGAACACTATGTTTCTACGTGGATATTTTTTTTCAATTGCGTGTCTCTAGTATTAAATGAAATAAATATTTTAATGACATTTACAATCCGATCGAGCACTATCTAGAACACTTCAATTAACATACCCAGTGGATGGAAATATGAGCCTATTTCCACCCACTGGGCATGTTACTCTTCCTTACTACCTGATAAAATTGAAATTTGAAAAAAATTAATACTATATTCGGAATGCGGACAATTGAATAGACTTTGACGCTACACACGATTTCAAACCAAACTTTATATATTACATACACACATACACATACATAAATCACGCCTATATCCCCGAAGGGGTAGGCATAGGTGAACTAGCACCCACGTTTCGCCAGTTATGTTAGGTCCCATGTAATAGGTGGCGAGCCTATTGCCATTTATCGGGCACAAAAGTCGCAGTAGGTACATAGCTAGATGGTATAAGAGGAACGCTGCTGCCCATTCCTCGTCACTGATTTATCCTTAGTCGCCTTGTACGACACCCACGGGAGAGATTTGGGGTGGTGACAATTGTATTCTACTCTGCCGTCACCACACGGCGACTTTATATATTACATTTTTATAAATTGTTTTAAAAATATTGATCTACTAATAATGTTTATAACTGCTTAAACTGGCGAAACCTGTTTAAGTAAAGCACTAATGAGATGTTTTGGATGACCTTTTGGATGTCCGGTAATGTCGCGTAGTCACGAAGAGATGAAGAATGGGCAGCAGCGTTCGTAAAACTCTTAGCAATGCTGCGACTGTATCTCTCAATTTGGCGTATGTTTTCAAAAGCTTACCTAAATCCAATTTCCCATTAATAATTGATTGAACATTCAATCATCAAGAATTTATTTAGCGGATTCCGTCCTACGCGTGTTATCCGACACTGAGTTTTTCACAGGAAATAGCTTTCATCGTTATTTCAATATAAACGCTGCAAAATTGTCGTTCGAGTCGTAATATTTTATGAGTTAAATGAATTGTTATATCATGTTTGTGGTTCATTGACTAGTGAATGAACTTACGAAAATTTGCTAAAGGACACGAAAGTTTAGGAGAAGAAACGTTATTGTCAATTTTAATACGTACATAAATCATACCTAGATATACCCATAGGGGTAGGCAGAGATGAATTAACTAACCACGTTTAGTCATTAATTTTAATGCTATATTTATATAGCCGTATCTGAAGTGGGGACAGGCCTTGAAGCAAGGAAACCCATGGGGTTGGGAGAGAGAGTAATTGCGACTTTTATTAAAACCTAGAGAACTGTGACTTCTTAATCACGGGAAACTTTTAGGAACACGCTTCTTGAACATAAAAGAGGCACAAATTGAAATCGCTTTTCTTCCAAAAATCAGTCCTAATGCTATTTTGATTACACAATTGTTTCCAAGGATTTTTGAGTCGTGTCGATTTTTTATTCAATGAATCGATGAGCGCCATTTCTAAGTAATATGTTTGTAGTGACCCATTCAATGGATAATCGCAGTTCACTTCATAATCGCAGGAAAACGTTTGCATTTAAGCATAATTCGCAATGCACAGTATGACGGAGATGAGGATATTGCTTACTGTATTTTTTATTTATTTTTTATTTCAGTATTCGTTCGCATAAATAAAGCTAGTACATAGACGTTTTAGGGTGAATTGCACGTCTAGCTCTCCTACACATCCTCCTATGTCATTAGAAGGTCACATGGAAACAAAGGAACCCACATATCAGGAGAGACAGGGACATTTTTGACAAAAGAATGTTTGAAATGAAAAGAACGTTTGTTAGTCACACTCCGTTGACTAAGGTTTAGGTTCCCAAAATAAAATGAAAATTTATGACCGAGTTTTTTGTAAGAGTTATTGTTGTTACTGTTTAGATTATTCTTCTAGTTCTACTGTGATTCTACGATGACTGGTTAATTTTGATGATCATTATACTCTACCAGGATTCGAACCAGGCTGAGTCGACCAAAGGTTGTCTAATAAAAGTAATTATATTAATTTGTGATAAGGTTTAAAAATGTTTAATTCTTTGATACATTTCAGATATCTTCAGTCATTACAAACTCGAATTCAAGTCAAGGAAAGATGATAGGTTTTTGACAATTTCTCTAATCCAGTTGATTTAGGAATTATGTAGTTGCTGAAGAACTATCACGACACGTGTTATTTCCATGACACTTATATTAATAATTCTGGAATTCTCAAAAGAACTGGAGATTCTTTTTAGCATTGAATTGGGTTTAGATTGAGCCCGTGACGTAATTTTGTATCAACTTGTTTATCTGCACTCCAAGTCATGTGAAAATAAGATGGTGGCTTATATAAGGCCATTTAGCCAACTATTCTTATCCATCTAACTAGCTGCAGTTCTAATAGAGTGCTTCTACCACAATATACTTTTGTACTTTCACGATACGCAGCAGCTAAAACACGAATCAAAGTGACAACACTGAACTAAGCAAACAACTTAAGACTAAATAGACGCCATTAACTAAAAAGGAGGAGCTCGCTAGCGCAATGGCATAGCGCGCTTGGCCTGCGATTGCGTAAACTAATCAATTTCGCTAAGGCCGGTCATTGGATGGGTGACCAAAAATTTATTATCTCGAGTTCCTCCGTGCTTAGGAAGGCACGTTCAGCCGTTGGTCCCGGCTGCATCAGCAGTCGTTAGCACCCACCAACCCGCACTGGGCCAGTGTGGTGGGTTGTGGCCCAATCTCCCTGTATTCTTTCATCCATAGGGAAGGCCCGTGCCCCAGCAGTGGGGACATTAAAGGGCTGGTGATGATGATGAACCAAAAAAGAAGCAGAAGAATAGAGTGCTTTGTGTTAACGTAGCATAGAGTTTAGTTCTCCTGTCCTAATGTTTTACAAAAGAATTTGAAAGTATCACCTAATGCAAAAAATTACTTAAAAACAAAATTGTAAGAATAGTCAGTTTTGAATAATATTATGATTTTCTACGTGCTAATAATTATGCCACAAGAGTGGTGGGCTATTTTCTCTATATTCTTTCATACATAGGGAATGCCTGTGCCCCAGCAGTGGGGATTTAAGGGGCTGGTGATGACTAGTTTGTCGTCCGTTCATCATCATCACCAGCCCTTTAACGTACCCGCTGCTTGGGGACAGGCCTTCCCTAGGGAGAATGGGCCATAACCCACCACTCTTGGGCATATTAGGCATTGAATGTGGGCGCGGATTGGTGGGTATTAACGACTGCAGATGCAGCAGGGACTTAGGGCTTAACGTGCCTACCGAAGTACGGAGGACTTCCAGATAATACACTTTTGTTCACCCATCCGATGACTGACCTTAGCGAACATTGCTTAGTTTACACAATCGCCGGGCTAAGCGCGTCAAACCATTGCTCTATCGAGATTCTCCTGTCATCTGAACCTCATTAAAAATTAATATGATAAAAATTAAATAGTAGCCAGAAATTAAATTGATATATCTACATTCTTTAAAGATTTATGTAGAAGTTATCAATTGTAAATGAAATAAAACAGCACATTAGTGAATTTAAAAAACATGCGAAACATCATGCAATTCCAATTCATTCGATACGCGTAAAAAAGAGACCAACGACCGCCGATTATTGACCCCGGGCCTTGACAGTTCTTTGGCACATATTTCGGCAAAATATACTATGATCACAATATCTCGTTTACTGTGTCACCACTACGTTCCATATTAATAAGAACTTGTTTTGCTTCCTCAGAAAAAAACGGAGATTCGATACCTACGTGTCAATTTAAATTAAACTGCCGGTAGTAATTTGTTATGGAACTAGGCTATTAACCCTAGAGGCCTGTACATCATCTTAAGAGTCATTTTTAATAAGACGATTACTTGGATGAACCTCTAGTCTTTTGGGATTTGTCAATTACCTCCCTAGAGCGCTAAGCCACCAGAGCCTCTCATGGGAGCGCTTCGAATAGCATAATTAGGATTCTAATAACTTCGAAAGCTTGTTAATTAGTTAAGCTAATTGTATGTTATTGTATGAATGTACTAATTGCATGAGTCTTACTGATTTCGTTATTTAGGGATATGGGTTCCATTATACACGTCACTTTATAAAGAGTCGTCAAATAAATTAAATCTATAGTAATAAAAAAATTACAATTTACAAAATATTATCAATAGCGCCCAAAGTACGCAATATCTATCTTATGGAGGCTAGAAAGAATTTAACAAATTTATCCTTTCATCTTTTGTTTAATATTCATTTATTCCTTGCTATCCGCGAAAATAATAACACTGATATTTTCGCAGATAGCAAGGAAAAAATTTAACAAAAGTTTTGTCAAAATAGAAAACAGTGCTTACTGCCCTGCGGAGTAATATAGTCCCAATAACCATTTTTACTCCGTTTATTTCTAATCACGATAAAGTTATTTCTATTTTTTTTTTGGCACTAAAAAAAACTGTTTATTTCAGTTAAATTTAATAAAGCTGAGAGTATTTGAGAAGCGTGCGAAATGTTTCTTTTAAAAATACTTCTAATCTCACTAACAGCGGCAGCTCAATAATATAAAAAGTAATGCCGCAGACCTGAAATAAGCCTATCTAATCTAATGAATAAACATAGTTCTTATCCAAATTAGAATCATAACTGAATGCCGGGTTAACTTAATATTGGATTCCCATTTATTTAATGATACAAATGAAAATCGTGGCACTACTATTCATGCTGAAACCGATACTATTGATAAACATAATATTATTATACGCATAATTAAAATTAATGAAGCATAAAATTTACATTGTATTAACGATTAGACTTATAATGATATAGTTAGTGAATTATTTGGTTATATAGGTGTGTAACTGACTTGGAGGTCCAAATCCAATCTATATTAAGTGACAATGGCTACAGCAGCAAACTCAGACTTACCATGCTTTGGGAACAGGGTGTATCTCATTAAAATATTACAGCTTCTTACTTTATTCGACATTGGTAAATATACGCAAGTAAAGCACCTAAACATTCTACGTTTTAAGTACAAATCCTTCTGACTGTTGTTCGGAAAAGTATTTCAATCATTATCAACTCCACTTTATGCATCTAGCTATATTAGTTAGAGACTCAAAATGTATCCAGTTCACACACACCATAGGAGGGGTAGGCAGAGAGTATGGACCACATAGCCATATTATCTGACAGACCGATTATCCGACTGATTCAGATCAGTGTTTGTCTTTTTAGCGTAGATGCTGTCAGCAGCATCTACGCTAAAAAGACAAAGAATGAGGTGCTTCACATTCGTTTTGGCACGATGACGTAAAAATAAATGGCTATCACGAACACGACTTATTAATTTAAGAAATCAAATACTTCGTTTACAAATACCATAAATCAATGTTTACTAGGTGATTTAACATACTAGTGTATACAATCTGTTTGTTATTAATCTTGATTTTATGAGCTTATGCACTTATTACAGTTGAATGGTACCAGAAATAAAAGCACAAATAAACGCACATTTCGCTATCAATGAAGTAATCAAAGGAAGTATTAAATAGCTACAATTATATCATAATGCGTTTGATATTCTTGTCATGAAAATGCACTGAGCTTTTGAGCTTCTTAAAAAACGAGTATATGCTTGGTTATAGATTTTTCCATTTACCCGCCTACCAACGATTGAAAATATCACAGCACACCTAAGAAATATAATGATTCGTAGGTTAGATGCTGTTTACCACAAAGCGTTGTTTTATCATGTTTCTTTCTCCAGATGTCTCTAATCAAATCCGAACTTTTAACCTACTTATAGAACAAGGGACGACTTTTGGGGCAACAAAACACATTAATGGACCCGAAGGAAAAACAAATACCGTTGTAGAAACTACCTATAATATTTATGAGCATCGTAATATTCAACCTTATGTCATTTATAAAAAAGTAAATATTTATATAAATAACCGACAATTAAACTTGACGGCATCGAATTGACAGGCAGATTGTTACCTATAGTATGATCGAATTCATCATTGATATTGAAAGACGCTATAAAAACTATATTCAGAGTTAGAGATTAAGTGTAATATCAATCTTCGTCAAGCTCCTCTGGACATTTGAATACTAGTGAAATTATGACGACAATTTTTCATTTTCATCTTCTGACAATATTTTAAGCGTCTTAAATATAGTATAGCATTTTTAACTGTTAATTACATATACATATTATTAATTTGTTTGTTATTTGACTATTGAATAATAATTTGACAGGTTTCAATAGATATCAAGTGTTTACTTTCCCCGTCAGACCTGAATTAAATATCAAAGATGTATAATATTTTTTATGTTTTGTATGTCAATTGACATGGACATCAGGTTTAAAGAGTTGATTTTCTAAATATTTATAATTCTAAGTACGTCTAGAAATAGGAGAATTGTTTACATTCGGTATTTGATAAAATCCAACAGTACAATTGGTGTTATATTTGCATGTCCATTTACATGGACGTCGGGTCTGAAGGAGTTAAAATTGCTTACATCTTCTTGCTGTGTGACGCAACTAATATGTCATGCAATTTTTTCGACTAATAATCCATAGTATTTTAATAACCTTGTTGATGCTAGGCTTGCGTAATGATAAAACAGACACCGCCATACAAATTAATCAAATAAAATATTTCAGGAATATAATTTGGTGATTCACGAGTTATATTATATCGGAAGCACACAATTAGACAAGCAATAATAATTTTTAACAAGCCCGGAAGTAAAATCGTCTCAAAGAGATCTACAAAGACCCTTTCTCGTGATGTCTGTGTGGAGATTATTTATTGAATGTTGATACTACTGTAAGGTATAAAATTGATATAAGTTATAATAATATCAATTGTATAGCTTTTTGTAAAATTTCTTTGAAAATAAATTTTAAGAAGTTTATGTGACAACAGCGGGGTTATTTTGTAAGCCTCTTTCAATTGCTATCGTCTACCTGTCACTCTCCCTCATTGAGAATATTCGCAAAGTGTGAGAGTGACAGGTAGAAAAAAGCGATTGAAAGGGGCTTACATAATCGAGGTTCAGGCATTCCAAGCATATTTTTTTCTACTTATATTAAATAAGTATTACATTATTATAGGGCTGGTAAAGATGATGACAATTTCTTAACTTATTTACCTACATTCAATCGATATATTAACTAATACGTCCATGCGTGCATTCACTGTGTCTTTACCTACATACATACATAAATCACGCCTATATCCCCGAAGGGGTAGGCAGAGGTGAACTAGCACCCACGTTTCGCCAAATGTGTCAGGTCCCATGTAATAGGTGGCGAGCCTATTGCCATTTATCTGGCACAAAAGTCGCAGTACATTGCTGGGTGGTATAAGAGGAACGCTGCTGCCCATTCCTCATCAATGATTTATCCCTAGTCGCCTTGTACGACACCCACGGTAGAGTTTTGGGGTGGTGACTATTGTATTCTACTCTGCCGTCACCACACGGCATATCTATTATACGGCATACCTGTGTCTTTACCTATTATATTATAATACCCATTTATGATTTTATCTTAGTCTGATTGGCATATTCAGTGAAACTATGATAATACAAATTAGATTATAAAAGTTACTATGCTCAAATTGAAAGATGCCTAGTAGGTAATTAAAATTATCTAATAAACCAATATTCTTTTGTGAACAAATTTAACTAATTGAAATTGATTGGAATTCAATATCAAGACATTTTACAAGAACTATGGTGTAATTAGCTTAACTTTAGGTGGTAACATCCCTGTTACCACCCAACTTAAGCAACGCGGTAACAATAAATGATTACAATACTATCGATATTAGGATTTAACAAGTTGTCTGTTATTTATAAGTATCTACAGTCTTATTGTAGATACATAAGATTGGCGGATACTGGAATATAAATATATCGATACTTTTCTTGTAGTTACCGTTATTTATTATAATATCATCGACATGATATCAAAAATGATACCCTGCTATGACAGTATAAAACTGGTATTCCTCTAAGTAGCTGGATTAATTAAAAATTTCGTGGTTTATGTATAGTAAGCTTATACAATTTGCCTTTTTGTTTTGAAGGAGCCATTTAAAACTTGTTCAACGCAGGCTTAAGAACCGTAAGATTTTGAATCATATTGAAGGTCCTTTACATTGTACTTTTACCTGCGACAGGGATTATCTCTGAAAAGGTACTATAATATAAGTTTTAACACTACTACACGTTTTGGATTTACGTCATCTTCAAAGAGCTTATAAGGAAAAAAGTCGTACCAAGTTGATGTCGCTACGATGTCTTATCACACTTAGATTCATACATAAATCACGCCTATATCGCCGAAGGGGTAGGCAGAGGGAAATTAACACCCACGTTTCGCCAATCAGATAAGAGTCCCATGTAATAGGTGCCTATTGCCATTTATCGGGCACGGAAATTGCAGTATATTGTGAGACGGCATAAGAGGAAAGCTGCTGCCCATTTGATGGGGAGAGAGCTTGAGAGATGGGGGTGGTGACAATTTTATTCTGCTCCGCCGTCACCACAAGGCTCGTCTCGATATTATACACAAATAGGACTGTTCAGTGCTTTAGCCAGTTCTATAACACTTATATTGTTAAATTAGTTGACTGCGTAAACATCAAAATTTGCAAAGTTAAATTACACTACTCGTTACTTTAATTTACGTTTACCAGAAGTTCGATATTATTATCGTAATATTTATTAGTAACGAAGGCTCGGATTTGCAAAGCCTAATCAATTATTTAGCTTTGATTCCCAGTCACTTGGTCATATCAGGATTGGAGTTTTATTGAGTTAGGTAACCTTAATTTGGGATATCTGAAACCTGAACATCTATGATTGACACATACGAGCGTTCGATATTATTTCCTAATGAGTCCTGATTGGTACAGTTTCATATTAAAACTGTATATACCTGTAGTTACTATAAAATTTCCTATAAAATAGCCGTGTGGTGACGGCAGAGTAGAATACAATTGTCACCACCCCAAATCTCTCCCGTGGGTGTCGTACAAGGCGACTAATTATAAATCAGTGATGAGGAATGGGCAGCAGCGTTCCTCTTATATACCACCTAGCAATGTACTGCGACTTTTGTGCCCGATAAATGGCAATAGGTTCGCCACCTATCACATGGGACCTAACATAATTGGCGAAACGTGGGTTCTAGTTCACCTCTGCCTACCCCTTCGGGGATATAGGCGTGATTTATGTATGTATGTATGTAGTATAACATTATGAAGTGAATCAGAAACAAGAAGGAAAATTATTATGATAGTTTTTTGTCTTGTCAACTATTTAAATTTTTCCGTCGCTTCACACAAAAACTAAGTACCTATTCGTTCAGACACTAAGGAGAGCATATTTGATCAAGTTTAGATTTAAGTTTTGCAGCATTGAGATTAATTTCTCGACAATTTTCTACAACAAATTTATTTAAATTTAAGCCTTATACCAGCGATAGAAAACTCCTTAGCCCAGTGATACAAAACTTTTTTTCAAGCCTGCCGAAAATAAACGATCCTCCTCGATTTGGACTATGTGAATAGGACCTTCAGTAAGTTTTTGTAGGCACCATAAATATGTAAGTCATAACAATTAGATTTGACATGTTATTTTTACTGATAACGTTATTTACAAAGCGTAAAAGTATATAGTAATTTAAATTTTCCCTTCTACTCTTTATGCTATGTTGTTATGTCGTTTAATAGGGGCAAACCTTTTGCTACCCACTATTTGAATCCACACCACTTGAATCACAGTATTGTTAGGTGTAGAAATAATGACGCTGCTGCCTATTCTTCATTATATTTATTTACTAGTTAATGTTAATGTCGGTTGTTATATAGCCTTCCTCAACGAATGTAAACGTTAACTAGTAAATAAATATAATGAAGAATAGGCATATAACCCTTACCCCGAATACAGAAACGCTACTCAAAGATTGAGTCCAGCTTAACATTTAGGTATTGTCAAAATTGACGTTTTTCCGTATAAATTCTGGTAGGTATTTTCCACTTAACTTTATAAGCGTCGCTCAAAATTTGAGTAGCGTTTCTGTATTCGGGGGTCAATCGTCTTGTAGTACACCTTTTGGAGATCCCTCATGAGGTGCAATATTGGTACAGTCTTCCGGTACGTGATCACTACTCGATAACCTTTACGCCCTCAAATTCTCCAATTTTTTTATAGCATCTAATTTTTATTTGAACATCAATATTTAATGTCTAGATATCTGATTAAACAGTAGGTACTAAATACGGAATATTAGTACCAGCAATGCAAAATTAATTAACGTTGTTTGATTAGGAAAGATTCAACAGAATTCGTAATCAGAAACGAACCTACGTAGATTCTTTTTCTTTGTTGAAAAAAGGATACCAACAACTCCGTGCGTATATAGTAGCATTGTTTCTTGTAAAATGGAATCTACTGCATTGGCATTGGATATCGAATTGAATATACACACTAGTAAGCAATCAATGCAAACCGTATTCTCCGGACAACAAATTAGGGTAAGGAGGAGCATCTCGGTTAATTTTCATTATTCATATCGAGAGAGTGGGAAATTACAAAATATTTAAACTCAGTAGGTAACGAGCTTTGTAGTATCCATATCTTAGTTCTAAGTTCTTGGACCAACTACTATTAAGCTTAGAATGATTTTATGAGCAGCAAATCTAAGTTGTTGATAAGTGATTTTCTCGAAGTTGTTATTTAAGTTTGCCTGTATCAATATCTTTGCTTAACATTAAGGAATTAGTAGCACGGTTGGGGGGAGTCGAATTTGAATAACGTGATAGTGATAAACTCTAAACAACAGAAAATTCACACAGACAAAAAGTGTTCTATTAAGATCGCCTAGGAAGATAAGTAAAATCATTCTTGCCGGTAGCACCTAGAGTTGTTAGCACCAACAGGACATAAGTAAGAGAGTACCTCTAGTTGCTACAATGCTTGTAAGTTGCTACATTGGCCCTAAGAAATGACAGTATGACGGCGCAGTTGCATAGCGCGCTTGGCCTGCGATTGCGAAAACTAAGCAATGTTCGCTAAGGCCGGTCATTGGATCGGTGACCAATAATTTATTATCTCGAGTTTCTCCATGCCTCGGAAGGCACGTTAAGCCACCATCAGGCTCCCTTCCTTTTCCCCAACCCCCTAGGGTACATGGAGTAAAGCACGTCACAGACAGATGCGACCTGAGCCCACGGCCGCAGTAGCGGCCTGTTGTTTAAATAAAAGTCTTACTGCCGCACTCAGAGACGTCAAATAACGTTAATGAATACTTAACGTCAAAATATGACAATTCAAAACTAGTCGCTATTCTTGCCGGGTCTATGGTCCGGTTTTGAATGAAAATATTTGACATTAAATACTCATTAAAGTTAATTGACGTCTCTGAGTGCGGCAGGTAGTACCATTTCAAACCAGTGCGGTCAATGTTTGTTCGGTCCGCCACCACCGCCACCGTCTGTCTGTGAGAGGCTTTACCCGTGCCCGCTTACTGGGACCTAGCCGGGCCTCAGGCCCTATGGCAAACTACCCGGTATGGGTAGACTGCGACGAGGTCAAAGTCAAAATTCATTTATTCATATCTGGTATGATTACAATACACTTATGAATCGTCAAGACGCTAGATATTGAAAGGGCCCCGCCTCCAGACCACAGTTAGGCACAGGGGCGTAGGGGATCCCGCATGTCTCAGATAATGATGCCTATAGCCCGCATGACCCGGCTAATGATGATGATGTTGCCCATAATAAGCAAGCCTCTTGAAAAAATGTTATTCATTTATATTAAAAGGAAAATAATACTATCCGCACTCACTGGAATCGTTGATAGACCGTTTATTACTGAGTTGACAATAAAGGTCCGAGGCCGAACAGCAATAAAACTTTATTATTCTCCCCCGAAGATAAACCTGCAAAGATTTTTTCACGAGCATCACTCACCCATTGCCTTTTGATTAACTTAACGACATGCTATTATTGCTCTAATGGGAAAGATCAAGAAACCTATTTATTTTGATTACATGAAAAAAAATCATTAAATTGCAATAAACTATTTCATCTTTATTAATTTGAAACTCGTGTTGAAAGCGAAATATATTAAATATTTAATGACAAATATGCCGGTAACATAAATACATACATACGCATAAAAAACACGCTTATTTATTTATTTAAACTTAATTGTACACAAAAGTTACAAAAGGCGTACTTAATGCCAGTAGAAGGAATTTGGGGTGGTGACAATTTTACTCTGCTCTGCCGTAATCACACGGCAATATAAAAAAAGTAATAAATGAAATGCTAAAAAGTAAATTACTACCACGAAATGTCAAAACTGTGGTTTATTTCTTCGACTGTGTCGCAGTATGAAATATCTAGAAAACGTAGAAGCTTCTAAGAGATTGATCTTGTGTTATGTAGGTAGCGAGTTTCAGTACCGTTCACTATTTACCTACTAAATGAACGACTGTATATTTCAAGTCTTTTGTGTATTATATTGAGATTTATAAATTCGGACCTTAAGGTTATAATATATTATAAAAAAAAATGAAAAATTTCAAAGGTCATTATAGACGTTACTCTCGTCACAAGTAATTATTGAATTGTTTAATACGCAATTTGGAACAAAAGTATCAATGAAACCCTATAAAGTTTATTATTCTGATGTAAAGCTAAAACAATCAAAACAATTATAATGCTTAAAGTGACTATCAGAAGGTTTTAATTAAAAAGGTCAAACTTCAGGGTTTTATTAAAAGCTCGGCTTCTCGCTCTAGTGTTTTGTTCATAGATTTGACAAAATTGAAAATTTGAGGCATTTATTCAAAGAATAGTTGACAACTGTAGAGTTATTTAATAGTTTGCTTTTAACTTTGATTTGTTATATAAATTTTAATTGAAACGTTCCACTAATAGTTTCGCCAACACCAACACGTCTGTTCTATCATGCAGTCCAAAAGCAAATGGCGCGCCCTCTAGTGACGTAAACGCTTGAGACGACACTCTTACCTACACCACATTCACTTACATAAATCACGCCTATATCCATGAAAAGGTATTATTATAATGAGCACACACGTTTCGCCAATTATGTTAGGTCCCATGTAATAGGTGTCGAGCCTTTTGCCATGTATGGGGCACGTTCAACGCAGTATATTGCTAGGTAAGAGGAACGCTGCTGCCCATTACTCATCGCGACTAAGGGTTAAGACCCTTACTGCCGCACTCAGAGACGTCAAATAACGTTAATGAGTACTTAACGTCAAAAAATGACAATTCAAAACTAGTCGTTATTCTTGCCGGGTCTATGGTCTTGATTTGAATGAAAATTTTTAACATTAAATACTCATTAAAGTTGATTGACGTCTCTGAGTGCGGCAGTTAGTCACTTTGTACGACACCCACGGGACAGATTTGGGGTGGTATATTCTACCACAAGAGGAGCTCGCTAGCGCAGTGGCACAGCGCGCTTGGCCTGCGATTGCGTAAACAAAGCAATTTCGCTAAGGCCGGTCATTGGATGGGTGACCAAAAATTTATTACCTCGAGTTCCTCCGTGCTTCGGAAGGCACGTTAAGCCGTTGGTCCCGGCTGCATCTGCAGTCGTTAGTACCCACCAACCCGCACTGGGCCAGCGTGGTGGGTTATGGCCCAATCTCCCTATATTCTTCCATCCATAGGGAAGGCCAGTGCCCCAGCAGTGGGGACATAAAGGGCTGGTGATGATGATGATGATTCTACCACATTAACGTTACAATAATAATCAGGAACAGTGAGTCAGACTAACTTCGAAATATTAAAATCCCAGATGGTAAAATGTCCATCTTTCCTGTTTTAAAAAATACACTACGTACTAAAGTTATTAAATTAATAACAGTAAAATATTTATAACCAAATTACCCTTTGAAAGAAGTTGCTAACTGTTTAAATTTATTGAGGCAATTAATCTCACTATGAAAACGTGAGATCAAAACAGAAATTCTACTGCTTGGTAATTATCTTATTACTTCTTGTTTACAAACAAGTAGAATCTGACAGCGATAAAATAATGTGAAATCTGCCATCCCTGACCCGAAAGTGTCGTAAAAGTCAACTAATGGACATTACCCGGCGTATATCACCAACAAACACCTACCCTAATGACGAAGTACAAACAACAGCCAAAAGAGGGTTGGTGTCAGTCACCGCTGTAAAACCTTAGTCAAAACTTTAGGACTATGGATTGTAATGTTTAATGCTCTCACCTATCTATTTTCAATAAAACAACTTACAGGATTTAGCTCGCGTGTGTTTTTGAGTATTTGGGTGTTAAAAAATTGATTATCATCCCAACGTTTCAATATGTGAACATCCAAAACAAACTAGTAAAATATTTTATATTTCATTTAAAGATATATTCAAATGTTATCATCTCCAGCACTCACTCCCGTCATCGGTCTCTGGACATGGTCCTTTCCATCACTTTTCTACAGTCATTATTCATTTCTCACACATTTACTTTATTCATTTATCACACATTTAGAACATTTCGTGTTAAGGTTCTAAATTGATACACAACTCGTAAATTATTTGAGACAGTGAAGAAAATGCTTGGAGCAAAAAAATACAATCTCTTCAAGGATACTTTTATTTTTCCTTCAGATCTGACGGTAAAAAACTAAATATTTGGAAAATCATAAATTAAATTATAAAAAGTAAATACTGTCACTCTAATGAGTAGGTAATGGGCAGCAGCATTTCTCTCATACCACCTAGCAATATAAATTTGTACTGCGATTTATGTGCCCCGTTTATGGCAATAGGCTCGCTACCTGTTACATGGGACCGAACATAATTGGCGAAAAGTGGGTGTTAATTCACCTCTGCCTACCCCTTCGGGGATATAGGCGTGATTTATGTATGTATGTATGTATGAAACATGAAAGATTTTCTATTTGATTACAGTCCACGTTTACTAGCTAACATTATTTACTGGGCGTAAAAATAAGAACACTAAAAAAATTACTGGAAATACGGTTCTGTCGATGTACTCTTAATTGAGTTTGAGGCTTAGATACAATTGCCGATAATGCTTTTGCCAAAAAGGTATATTGAGTTACCGCATGAGGTCACCAGCAGTGCCCATAGTACAGCCACTTTTTCAAGTAAAATCAGTTCTGATTCACGAACCATACCTTTCCTTAATTGAAGGGTTTGGAACGTATACTTTTCTCGCAAGCCAAAGGCGGTATCTCTATAAACCATGACTTTTTGGAGTTAATTTTAATATATTATTTTTTATTGCATGTATTATTTGATTGTTAGGGGAAGGGTGGGCGAGATGGACATAGTGACAAAAGAATATTAAAATCCGAATAAAAGGATATTACCTAATCTTTTACCCCATATTGGTGAAATTCTAATTATTATACGTATATTAATTAATAGTAATAAAGTCGTAGCAAGGTAGAATGCTATATGTATGTTTCTATAACTGTTGTCTAAACATTTCTATTGTTATTCAATTTATTTAATGTTTAAATACTTCTCTATTATATTTAAGCTTCTTATTTAGATTCAATAAACAGGACGCGAGCCTACTGAAGGTTATCAAAAAATCTTATTTAACTTTACACTTTACGTCCAATAAGAAATAGTTAAAAAGCAATAGCAGAAGTTTGATATTTTCATAAAACTTGACAGTCAAGTTATATGAAATTATCAAACTCGTGCTAATAACGATAAATATTTTTTTTCATAAGGCTCCTATTTTACTCAGCGTCCTGTAACTGAAATCGATAGATGTGTTTTAGGTGCGACGAACAGCGTACTGTTAACTGTACAACCAGTCTTTCTTTATTTTAAACCATTCTTTCATCGTAAATGTAAATTCGGGTTGCTTTGTTTCGATACGAAATTGCTGTGATGAAACTTGGTGTGTACGTTACGATCACCATGTGCTTTGTAAGTGATCATCGTGTCTATTATTATCCAAAGATTAAATAAAAGTAGGTAACCAATTTAACAATTTTGGAACTTGGTACTACTATAGTACCAAGAACAATAAAAATATAAATTAAAAGTAATTAATTGAACAATTTTGAATAGTAAATACCCAAGGGAGAGTACGATGGCACAGGTTAAATCGATAACATGACAATATGCGCCTACTAAATATATAATTATTTTATATATTTTGCATTATTTCAGAAATGTCATAAAATACATACATACATACATACATAAATCACGCCCATATCCCCGAAGGGGTAGGCAGAGGTGAATTCTCACCCGCGTTTCGCCAATTATGTCAAGTCCCATGTAATAGGTGGCGAGCCTATTGCCATTTATCGGGCACAAAAGTCGCAGTACATTGTCAGGACGGTAGTATAAGAGGAACGCTGCTGCCCATTCCTCATCACTGATTTATCCTTAGTCGCCTTGTACGACACCCACGGGAGAGATTTGGGATGGTGACAATTGTATTCTACTCTGCCGTCACCACACGGCTAATGTCATAAAATGCCATATAATTATGTAAAATGCTAGCAATTACTTTTAATAATCAGTAAGAGACAGTCAGAGGTCTTTAAAAGTTGTTGGAAAGAGCCAACAAATGGGCTTATTATATGGAAATATATATAAAAAAATAATACTCTAACTGCCGCACTCAGAGACGTCAATTAACTTTGGTGAGTATTTAATGTCAAAAATTTTCATTCAAATCTAGACCATAGACCCGGCAAGAATAGCGACTAGTTTTGAATTGTCATTTTTTGATGTTAAGTACTCATTAACGTTATTTGACGTCTCTGAGTGCGGCAGTAAGCCCCAGAAAGTAACGGAACATTGTCATGCTACCACCCTGAACAGGAGTTATTATTTTTCATTTTTTTTTAATTAATATTTTAAAAAGTCCCTTTTCATAAAATCAGGGACAGCCATTGTGATTAATGTACGGAAAACGGTCGACACATCTCCCCTACGTAAGTCAGCATCATTTTTCATCGCTCAGTTAACTATTAACAGTCATTGTTACGAGACCGCTGCTCACAGGCAGCATTGTGCTAATCCCATTCACAATGAAAGGAGCGGAGGCAAATTATGATGGTCCATTCAAAAGTAAGCCTTCTCAACAATCGTATTTACGAGGTTAACCATGAATCAACTCTGAGCGTCACTAAATGCATTTTTCCTTCGCCAATATTACACGTCAACGCAACTTAAATACATACATGGGTAGGGGAATATTTCGCAGATATACTGCCTAAGCTAAATTTTGAATGTTGGTATTTATGTCAACGCCTTTGCCCCTCTTTTGTGGGAGGGCGTAGGAATTCCATAGCTGTTTCCTGTGTGGAATAGTAGGTTATATACCAAGGGCGACACAACAAGGAATGGCTCAGATGTATGCGATAAATATGCGATCTGAGGCTTTATTTTTTATCGCCCGAGGTAAGTTCATAATTCAATGTCACCCCCTGATCAGGAAGTAGGATTTTACGTCGGCGCAGCGGGCGGAAGAGACCATGTGGCTTAAAGCATTTAATTTACTTTAGTTTTCGCACACGGCTCTCGTCATATTCATCTTTTAAGCTTGTCTCTTTTTAGTCAATATCGGCGCAAGACCTGTTTCCTTCAGAGTATACATAAAATCGTATATGTATATGCTATCAATTTCTATGACGACTGTACTATAAGGCAGAAAAGTTTGTGTTTAGTTGAACGCATTATGCTCAGGAACTACTCAAATTGAAAATGTATTTTTATGTTGGATAGTCTGTTTATCGAGGAATACTATAATTATAATAACCGACATTTTTAATGTGAGTGAAGCCGCAGGCGACCACTAGTATTGCATAAAAGGAAATTTGTTTTACTCTGTTGTTTATATTGAATATCGTAATGAATAAATTATCTAACCGTAACTTTTTAAATTGCGTATGTCTTAACAGTATTTTTATAAACTAGCTTCCGCCCATGTCTTTATCTTTGTTCCCATGGAACTGATAACCGAGACTCCTAATGTTATTATAATTATATTACTATAACGCGCCGCGTGGTGACGACAGAGTAGAATACAATTGTCACCACCCCAAATCTCGCCCGTGGGTGTCGTACAAGGCGACTAAGGATAAATCAGTGATGAGGAATGGGCAGCAGCGTTCCTCGTATACCACCTAGCAATAGTACTGCGACTTTTGTGCCCGATAAATGGCAATAGGCTCGCCACCTATTACATGGGATCTAACATAATTGGCGAAACGTGGGTACTAGTTCACCTCTGCCTGCCCCTTCGGGGATGTGGGTGTGATTTGTGTATGTATGTATGTATATTACTATAAGGGCTTGTTTCACAATCGACAAGCAAGTTCTAAGTAGCTTTCTTGGCAGTTCATTTGACATATATTCATTACAACTGTCAAATAATCTGCGAAGCTACTCAAAACTTAATTGTCGATTGTGAAATAGGCCCTAAGTGTGGTATTCTACAAAACAAATAGGCACCAAAAAAAAATATTTTCATAGCTTATTAGTGCATTTCTTCTTCTCCCTGCCCCTGTTTCCAGTTTATCTGGGGTTGGCGCAGTATGTTTCCTCTTCCATTCATATCGGTCGGACGTCATCAATGTTAGAGATAATAAGCCGAGATTTAAAAGAGATATTTATTAAAGAAAATTATAAAAGACAAATAAAGCAATGTAGTTACAAAGGGTACGAGGAAAAGAAGTGACAACATCAATCACAGAAAAATATAACATACAAAATATATGTGGCCAGATATATAGAAAAACTAAAACCTTCAACACGCCTCCTTTTTCTATATATCACAGCAAATACCTAGGCCACCTACACAGATGTCATGTTTTGTTCTTGATAAAGCCTTCGTCAAAAATATCCGGGACAATTAAATCTGTCGACTTAAGATTCATGTCACATCTTTTCAGAACTTTCATTAGATCTTCGCTATCCAGATGTCCCATTGGTTCATGCCATGTCCAAATATCAACATCCGCCTTATTGCTTACGACTGAAACTTCATCATCAGCCTCTCTCACTATGTACAAATCCCCAGCACAATCTCCAGTAATTTTAATTTTACCATCTCTTTACGATAGCAATATCCTTAAAAATTACTTCGCAATCTACACAAGATTACTCCTAAGATCAGGACCAAATAGTGAACTCTATCCGCGCAATATCATTATTACTTTTAGCTAAGAATCTAATATTGCCTTGTCTCATGACATTTATCGACAGATTGTTTGCCATTATGTAATTTTCCTTTACGATTTTCCAAATTTCCATAAAATTCTTGTTGATCATTGCAACCACTATCAAGAATCCACAACTTTTTCTTTGATTCTAAGACAAATTAAAACTTTCAAAATTATCAACAATTTCTTCATATTCGTCACTGATGACACATTTCGATTCGACATTGACATTTTTCTTCATTTGGCAGTTAGAAGCTTTATGACCAAATCCATGACATTTGTAACATCTGTAGCACAGCGTGCTAACCATGACGGCCGGCCACGGCGCGTGTGTAACCGGCGGGCCGGTGAGGTTCGGGATAAATCTTTTTGGTTGGTTAATGGAAAACAGTTCGATTCACACACGATCAACTTTATTTGACGTTATACCACATAACTCCGTTTACAATAACAATTTGGTACTTTTTAGTAATAATTAACAATCTAGGTGAAAATACCTGACGCTTACTTTCATCACAAGACGTCATAAAAATCTCTCTGACTAATGGCGGCCGGAAACGGAACATCCTAGTGATGT
The DNA here is from genome assembly GCA_963931975.1 of Cataclysta lemnata. Lineage (NCBI taxonomy): Eukaryota > Metazoa > Arthropoda > Insecta > Lepidoptera > Crambidae > Cataclysta > Cataclysta lemnata. The sequence goes on along the minus strand of OZ008353.1, from coordinate 7,405,201 downwards.
CTGTACCTCAGTGGTATTTTAGGGATGCGCCGTGGCCGGCCGTCATGGTTAGCACGCTGTGCTACATCCTCCCCCTCGAGCTCTGGAGAGCGACCTCGCTCCAGGGCTCGCAAAGGATTGTCTGTTATTGCCGACTCTACATTATGCTGACGAGGGCGACCTCTGTTACGTTTGGGCATTATAGGTGCAGTAGGAGAGCCTTCACGGTCATGGAAGCGGGTGAGTTGTGACACATGAAACTTACCAAGTGTGGATTCACCGTCCTGCAGATGAGAAATGATATAAGACGTTGGGCTGACTTGTTTTGTTACGATGTATGGACCATCGCGTTTTGGAACAAACTTTGCTGACACGCTTTTGGCAGCATTGCTCAATACATGCGACTTGAGCAAGACATGATCGCCTACATTAAAATATTCTTCTTTACGGTTTCTATCAGCATACTCCTTTCTTCTATCCTGCTGAGCCTCAACACGATCTCGGACTGAAATTAAATTATTCAGAAACATTTTCAAGTATGGTGTTATCTGTGGGACAAAATTATCTTTGTTAAGAATAGCCCTAATATCATGCCGAACATCCAGTGGTGAGCGTAACTCCCTAGCAAAGGTTATGTATGCTGGAGAAACGCCAGTAGACTGACATACTGCTGAATTCATGGCAAACCTGACCGAAGGAATGTGTTTAGGCCATGACGTATGTTTTGTGTTGACCAACAGAGCCAATTGAACTTTGAGATCGCGATTTTTCCGTTCTGCTGGGTTGGCTTCTGGGTGGTATAATGGTAAAAGCTCCTGCTTTATATCTAAAATAAACATAGTCTGTTGCATTACTGACGATATGAATTGAACCCCATTGTCTGACACTATACGACGAGGAAAACCAAATCTGAGAAAATATTCTTCAATTAATGTACGAGCACACACCTCCGCTGTAGCGTCCTTTAGTGCGTAGAGCTCTACCCAGCGCGTCGCAGTGTCTTCAACTAGTAGGATCCATTTTTCTCCTTGTTCACCCGGAGGAAGGGGACCAAACAGGTCCACTGCTAGCACTTCTCCTCTTTGGTTCAAAGCTGGTGTCTGCAACAAACCTGAAACTTTTTCGTTGGACGGTTTGTACTTTTGACAAGTGGCACAGGTTTTGACATATTCATTAACGATACGTCGCATACCAGGGAAAAAGAAATTCCGTGCTGCTCTCTGAAAAGTTCTTTCAACGCCGTGATGACCTGCAAATGCAGAATCGTGACATTCCTTTAAAATGTCTAATCGGAGACTCAGAGGGATAATCAATTGTGGTTCGTCGCAACCAAAATCGGGATTGTACCTGTATAAGACACCCTGCTGCATAAAATAACCACGATCTGCCCATCTCTTCTCTTCCAGGGATATGGCCTCGCCATCACTTTCGAGTTCTATAATTATTTTTTTTACTTCAGGGTCCTCCAGCTGTGCGCGACGAAGATCTGCTGGGCATCTCACAGGTAAGTCTATAACAACAGAACAAACTCCACATTCATTTGTATTTTCTTCTTTACAGGTGGGGCGGCTGAGCGTATCTGCAACGACATTAGCTCTTCCCGGTGTGTATTGAAACTGTATGTTAAAAGCTTGTAATTTCAATGCCCACCGGATGAGTCTCCCTGACGGCGATTTGACTGTGAGCAGCCATTTGAGTGGTTGGTGATCACTAGCAACAATGACAGGTTGGCCTTCTAGATATCCCCTGAAACGGTCCATGGCCCAAACGACTGCCAGTGCTTCACGCTCCGTGGTGCTGTAGTTTCGTTCAGGTGCTGTGAGTAGACGGCTCGCATATTCAATTGGTCTCTCGTTTTTTTCTTCTCCCTGTAACAAAACTGCCCCAAGGGCATAATTACTTGCATCCGTGCGTACTATAAAAGGTTTTGTAAAATCTGCTTGGATCAAGATGGGTGCAGAGATTAATTTCTCTTTCAGCTCCTGAAAAGCATTGTTCTGGTTGATGTCCCATATCCAAGATTGATTTTTTTTTGTTAGGATAGTCAGCGGTTTTGCAATCTCTGAAAAGTTAGGTATAAATTTCCTGAACCAGGAACAGGTCTGGAGGAAAGTTTTCAAGTGTTTAAGATTTCTAGGCTTTTCCATACCTGTAATTGCTTTGATTTTTTCAGGGTCTGGTGCCACTCCTTGTGGTGTGATCAAGTGTCCAAGATATTTGACACTGTCTCGTGCAAATACACACTTGTCACGATTTGCATGTAGCCGGAAAAGGCGGAGTCGCTCAAAGACTGCACGTAGATCTATCAGGTGCTGCTCCACTGTGGCTGAAATGACAATAATATCATCGCTGTAACCAAGAATTGTGATATCCTTTAATTCAGCTCCAGATCTGAAACGGTCTATTAATCTTTGAAAGGTTGCGGATGAATTACGCAGACCGAACGGCATTCTTTTAAAGCGATACAGACCAAAAGGTGTGACAAAAGCTGTCTTGTCTCTGTCCTTTTCCCTTACTGCCACATGCCAATATCCTGATTTCAAATCAATTGTACTCATGATGCATCCTGCCATTGTAGATTGTATGAGTTCATCTATCAACGGAGTTGGGTACGCATCTGGTTTTGTGATTTCATTCACCTTACGATAATCAATGCAGAAACGTACCTCAATTTCACCACCCTTGCCTGCAACTTTACTCTTAGGCACCAGGACTGGTCGAGACGCCCATGCTGACTCACATTCCTCAATGATATCGCTGGCCAGCATTTTGTCAATTTCTTTTTTCATCGCTTCCTTCTTTGCTGGAGGCAACCGATATGGAGGCACTGCAACAGGAGGGTGATCACCGGTATCAATGGTATGCTCTGCAAATGGTGTGGGCTCTCCCCCTGGCTGAAAAATGTCATCAAATTTAATTATAATATCAGACAGAGTTTGTCTCTGAGAAGATGTAAAAGAGGTTGCCTCATCATCCCTTAATACATTAATAGCAGCATAACTTGATACAGACAGGAAATTATTTTCAAAATGCATAACATGTTTTTCATTACTGTTCTCCCCAAAAAACCATTTTTCATTCCCAAAATCCATAGTTATGTTAAATATTTTTAGGAAATTGATTCCTAGCAGTGTTTCATTTGAAATGGAATTTGGGAATATTATAAATTCTATTGGTTGAGTTTTTGATAGTAATGTTACATTCAAATTACAAATAAGTACATCTCTTTGAGAACTCACCCCATCAGCTAGTTTTACATTTACAGTAGTTTTATACATAGGATGGTTTTTCTTAGTTAATAAAGAATAAAGTGTATGTCCTGCAATGCAACTCTTAGATGCAGAGTCAACTAAGGCTGTCCCCGATTCATTCAATATGCTAATTGACAAAATGGGTCGGGGGGCAACCACTACTACATGTTGCTATAGGCAAGTTACATAATTTTGTGTTGAATTTCTTACATATACACTTATCAATTAACAATTCACAATTTTTACAAATATCAACATTGAGTTTTGTTGATACTGATGATAAGTTTAATGAGTAAAATGACTGACCTTTATTATTATTACTGTTAGCATTATTGTCTTTAACATTACAAATTTCACATTTGGAACGCACCACACCTAGGGCACCGCACCCATAGCACTTAATATCACTGTTACGCATTTTTAATTTTTCACAGTCTTCCCGCCAATGTCCACGTCGTTTACAATAGACACAATATGGTCGTGTTTTCGCTCCAGTAGATATATCGGTTTCTAAAGATGTGGATTGATTCTCCTTTGGGTCTGAAGAAGGTTCCTTTGCGACGGTGGCAATCTGTGGGGCCACTGGCGGAATGTGTAACCGGCGGGCGGTTACACATCTAAATTTGAATTCTTGTGACTTTTCATTTTTGAATATTGACTTCTTTGGTATTGCACCACGCCTTCCATAAAATGCATTTTCTTGCAGCATATCAACATCGTTTTCTTTCCTGGAACTATATTCTTCGCAAATTTTTATCTTTAGAAACTCTATTATCGGTAGCTCATCTCTCGTTTCGATAGCACACCGGAAGTTTTCATACGATGATGGTAAACTATATAACAGTAGTATTGACAGTAAATCCTGGTGAATATCAATCTCCATATCCTCCAACTTATCTACTGCATCAAAAAATCTACCCAAATACTCGTGAATATCATCACTCTCTTGCATTTTATAAGTGATCAGCTGTTTCAACAAGGTTGCCTTTCTGACCGGACCTTTTGACGCATGCACTTTTTGCAGCTTCAACCATACGTCTCGTGAAGTTTCGCACCCACGTATTTGTTTCAGCTCACTCGGACTCAGAGTCAAAACTAAATCGGACTTAGCTTTACGATCTCCATCGATCCATGCCTGCACAGCTCCTTCATTATCCTCGTTCACAACAGGCTTAATTATCTTCCCGGATACGTAGCCCCAAGTATCATTTTTCACCAATACTGCTTCAGCTTGTATCCGCCATGTATCATAATTTTCACGGTTCAATAATTCAATTTTAATCGACATTATTATCAATAAATATAGCCCATAACCTGTTAGAGATAATAAGCCGAGATTTAAAAGAGATATTTATTAAAGAAAATTATAAAAGACAAATAAAGCAATGTAGTTACAAAGGGTACGAGGAAAAGAAGTGACAACATCAATCACAGAAAAATATAACATACAAAATATATGTGGCCAGATATATAGAAAAACTAAAACCTTCAACAATCAAGCCATCCACTCCCTATTGATTCAAATCATCCATCACACCGTAAAGGTGCTAGTGATGTATGAATGTATAGAAAAAAAACGGAAAGGACCATGTCGAGAGACCGATGAACGGAGAGAGTGATTGCCAATACATACTGCTCAAGGTTTTGGCTTCTTATTGTGCACTTAATAAACGCTAATTGATTAATCAGTAATATTACGACCATAATTATGTTTTTATAAACAGATTATACAGCAGCAACTCATTAATTTAAAGGAGGTTTAAAGTATGGATTCCTTATACTGAGTACACGTCATTATTAATAAATGTAGCTTCACCTAATTTCTTAAAGGAATGCCACGATTAATTATGTGTGTTATCGTATGTATAAATAAATTCATATTATCCTACCGTCGCAAGATCAGGGGACCTACCTCGACTGCTGAAGCAAAAGCTATAGTTTACGACGTCATGCTGTCAATTCGCACCAAATGTACCTAAACTATCAGTGATAGCTTTGAACGAATGATCACCGAATGATTTTGTATGAATTTGAAAGAAAATCCGTAACGCCTAAAAATTCAAGACTGTTGCTAGCTAGATTGATAGCCGTAAGAAATGCATTGCTTTAAAGCTATCATCAGCAATCGAGTTAGGCGGTAGGCCCCCAGGCCTCTAGTAAACTGGTAAATAATATTCCGTGATTAGGGGACGGACGGTAATATGTATTACCATCTGTAATCGGCTTAGTTAGGTACGTTCTACAATAATGTTAAGTGCGAAAGTGTCTGCTTTCAGCAGTACGTCTGATGTATGTCTGCTTTGGCCATTTCATCATCGCCACCAGCCCTTTCAAGTCCCCACTGCAGGAGGAAGGGTCTTCCCTATGGATGGAAGAATATAGGAAGATTAGGCCATAACCCACCACGCTGACCCAATACGGATTGGTGGGATTTAGGGACTGTAGATGCAGCCGGGGCCAACGGCTTAACGTGCCTTCCGAAGCAAGGAGGAACTCTAGATAATGAAATTTTGGCCACCCATCCAATGACCGGCCCTAGCGAACATTACTTAGTTCACCCAATCGCAGGCCAGCGCTCTATGCCACTGCGCTAGCGAGCTCTTCATTGGGCATTTCAATAGACTTCTATTAAAACAAAATACTTCTAACAAAGAAAAGACAATCAATGAAGCACCGTTGGAATCGAGAAGTATTTTATTAAAATGGTATTTATTGAGGCTGTAGTATCTTGGTGTTTGTTAATTGAAATGTACAAACTTGGAGGTGCTTAAATGAAATGCTGCCGAATATTATTATCAAGAATGCCAATTAATTATACAACTGGCGATTGACAATTGAAAATTGTTTGCGGACTAAGTTTGGAATTCCACCCGAGTTTAACTGCCGCACTCAGAGACGTCAATTAACGATACTGAGTACTTGGTGTCAAAAAATTACAAATTATAGTCAGATTCTTGCCGGGTCTATGGTCGAAATTTAAATGATTTTTTTATCTAAACCATAGACCAAACCTTAGGGCAGTATTTGAAATAAAACAATTTTACGGATTAGACTCGCGTATATGAAGTTTGGCATTATTATTTATCCCGAAGTTTCGATCACTTTACAGCGGCCGTGGTCACGAGGTAAATGTGTAGTGCTCGTGCAAATATAAGAGAACCTTAGGGCAGTATGACATATCTCAAACAATTTTAATGCAGTATGGCCAAATAAATGTGGCTACGACAAAAAGCATTTTTTTCAAATTCATTCCAGGAAATTCTCTCTGAATCACGCAAATAATTGTTATGAAGAATGTAATGAAAAGTAATGATTACATTACAAAGTAAAAAAAAAAGAAATGAAAATATTTAAATAATATTCTAATAAAGACCAAATTGTAATGTTCATCCTGAGCTCACGTCTGATAAAAGAGAGTGGAAGACATGTTGTCCCGACCCTACTTAGAGTAGAATAAGGGCAGGGAGAAGAAGAAGAAGAGATGTTGACTGCAGAGTTGAATTCAATTATCCACAAATCCCATGTCCCTCAGGTGTCGTGCAAGATGACTAACTGCCGCACTTTAGTCATCTTGCAAGAGACGTCAAATAACGTTAATGAGTACTTAATGTCAAAAAATGACAATTCAAAACTAGTCGCTATTCTTGCCGGGTCTATGGTCTAGATTTGAATGAAAATTTTTGACATCAAATACTCATTAAAGTTAATTGACGTCTCTGAGTGCGGCAGTAAGAGTGAAAACAGTCACGAGCATTGGCAGCAGCGTTCTCGTTACACTACCTACCGTCATTGCGTGGGCAACCATACTAAGTATACATTATGGCTATTTATCCCCGAAGGTGTAGAAGGAGGCGAATTAACGCCCACATTTCGCATATTATTACAGATCCCATATTCAAGTGGAGAGCCTATCGGGCACGTAAATCGCATTATATTGCTAGATGGCATAAAAGGAACGCTGCTCCCCATTACTCATTGTGGTCTTAACCCTTCGCAATAGAGAAGAGATTCGCAATAAAAGAGAGATGGGGGTGATTACAAGAATTGTATTCTGCGCTGCCATCAACTCATGGACTATAGCGATGGGAAACCATATAATAATATATTTTACCAGCTGACTCGGCATACGTCGTTTTGCCCGTGTCGCCTAGAAGTATAAAAATAGCATACGGCCTTTTCTCAGACCTACCAAATATACACAAACAAATTCATAACAAGCAGTCAAGTTGTTTCGGAGAAGGTCGACAACAAACACTGTGACACGAGATTTTTATATATTTAGATTTAGAGTTCCTCCGTGCTTTGCAAAACACGTCAAGCCGTTGATCCAGCTAATCTGTACTGGACCAGCGTGGCGGGCTGTGACCTATTCTCCATATATTCATCTATCTATAGGGAATCAGCATACACGATTTAACATTTATCAATTGTCTAAATAATTATGCCGCGTGGTGACGGCAGAGTAGAATACAATATTGTCACCACCCCAAATCTTTTCCGTGGATGTCGTACAAGGCGACTAAGGATAAATCAGTAACGAGGAATGGGCAGCAGCGTTCCTCTTATACCACCTAGCAATATACTGCGAATTTTGTGCCCGATTAATGGCAATAGGCTCGCCATCTAATACATGGGGACCTACCATAATTGGCGAAACGTGGATGCTAGTTCACCTCTGCCTACCCTTTCGGGGATGTGGGCGTGATTTATGTATGTATGTATGTAAATAATATACGAGATAGAAACTCAGGAACCTTACCAGGAGCCTTACCAAGAAAAAAATATTTAATGATAGCATTGATAATACAAACTTAAGTATATATACATCCACAGCAAATACATTAAAAGAGAATAATGTTGATGGATTTTCTATTGGTTCCATTAAACCCGACGATGGTAACGTTGATTTCAATTGATTCGTCCTCTTTTTTAAGATGGGCACCAAAATGGTTTCGGTCCAATGAACCGGAATGAAATATAAAAAAAAAAACTTACTCAATCACAATCGATGTCATTAACTTCTACTTAACTGGGAGGTTACTGACCAGTATAAATTATAGCATGTTATTGATACCAATAATTTATTTGCATAAGAAATAATAATAATAATTACATGTAGATTTTTTACTAGAATTTTTTGACAGTTATTGTTTCTTTATAACATTAATAATATAATGTGCTCATAAACAATTACAATATTGAACCATATTTTTCATATGATACCCATTCAATGACCAGCCTTTGTGAATATTGCTTAGTTTACACAATCACAAACCGAGCGCTCTAGCCCCTTCCAAAACAAGATCCAGGATACAAAGTATGCAGGTCTCTAATTACCGATTGATAATTAATGCAAGGCTTAAGTATCTTTTCCTTCCTTATAAATTCGAGAGATGCTAAGAACGACCCTCGCTCTCAGTCCTTCAATAAGAAGTTTTTTTTGTCCTGTAAGCTTTTGATTGCTACTAAATAAATTATGTACAAGTTTGCGAGCAAACATTCCGAAGACAATTATAATTTGATTCGCAAACGGAACAAAGTTTTGTTGTCGGCTTAGTTTGCATTACTACGTAGACAGGCACAGCGGTAATGTAACTAATTACTTTATTACTGACTCAAACAAAAGTTAACTCCGTCTCTCTTTGTGGAAAACGTGAAGCATTGTAGTGATAATTTAAAACCCCTCTAAGCTCTCCGTTACACGAGTTAGAGGAGTTGGAATAAGCTTATATTTTATGCCTTATGGCTTATTTAAAGTCTCATTTGCAGGCTCTTATAGAAGTAATTGTTTTCCCGAAATGATTTTCAACAGATTTTTTTTATACAACTGTGCCTATCTTTTTTTTTAGCATAATGGTATAAAATTGGCTAGAAACTGAATTGAATAGAATAAAGAATATACAACTTAATAAGGTTGGCGAAACGTGGATGTTAATTCACCTCTGCACACCTCCCGGGGATAAATAAGTGTGATTAATGAATTTGTACAATCGATACCTGTAATATTAACATGTATTTACATACATACATAAATCACGCCTATATCCTCGAAGGGGTAGGCAGAGGTGAACTAGCACCCACGTTTCGCCAATTATATTAGGTCCCATGTAATAGGTGACGAGCCTATTGCCATTTATCGGGCACAAAATTCGCAGAACTTTGCTAGGTGGTATTTATGGGGAACTTTGCTACCCATTCCTCATCACTGATTTATCCTTAGTCGCCTTGTATGACATACACGGGAGAGATTCGGGGTGGAGAAAATAGTATTCTACTCTTCCGTCGCCACACGGCACATATATTCACCTACAGTAAATTGTTTGCGCTATTCATTGGATGGGTGACCAAAAAATTATTATCTCGAGTTCCTCCATGCTCCCGGCTGCATCTGTAGTCGTTACCCACCCACTCCCACTGGCCCAGCGTGGTGGGTTATGGCCCAATCTCCCTATATTCCTACATCCATAGGGAAGGCCCGTGCCCCAGCAGTGGGGCTTTTATATATATATTAAAGGGCTGGTGATGATGAAAAATGATGATAAGAGTTACTTTTGGGAAATGTAACTGAAGCCCCGCTTGTCAGAACTTGAGTTTCCTGCTTATCATGATTATGGGCTCGTTCCGTCTATTACCATTTCCTATGGAAATGCTGGAATTCGTTCACACGTTTCATATTGTAGTCACGAGAGAAAATATTACCCTTATTTATAAATTGTACCCACATGTTAATACTAATGTAAGATATCGAGAAGGTGGCTCGAAACGGATATGCTGCCCAAAGCGGGAACCATCTATCTATACTAATATTATAAAGCTGAAGAGTTTGTTTGTTTGGTTGATTGTACGCGCTAATCTCAGGAACTACTGACTCAAATTGGAAATATATTTTTGTGTTGGATAGTCCATCTATCGAGGAAAACTATAGGCTATATCATAACCGACATTAACGCAAGCAAAGCCGCGGACCACTAGTCGTGTATAAAATTAATTTTCAACACGGATATAGTCCCGTCACCCTTATTGGCAGCTTCCTCGAGAGAGGCATGCGGAAATTAAATATTTGTGTCCTCGGATGCATGGAAAATGTTATATACACCAGAGCATGCATGCCCGTTACAGGTCCCCTTCCCCTTATGCTCATTCTTAATAGTGAGTGAGTTATTGAGTGTAGTATGCAAAAAAAGTGAAAATTTTATTAGTACAGTGTTAAATAGAATTGTTTCTAGAAATTCTAAACAGTCCTTCGTACAGACGCAGAAAGTGCACGATTTTGGATAGGTATTACTCTCTTAACGCGGCATTTATTGAGGTTATTAAGCATTTGTCTTTTTGCGTTGTCTCGTCGAAAATAACGTTGAATTCCTGAGTAAAAATATATATTAATATTTGTGTGAAAGTGTATGTGTGGTGTGTGATTGTGTGGTATATAATGCTACAGGTTTAGATCAACTCGCAATATATTCAGCCGTATTTGAGTAAACACCCCCAAAATAAAAATAAAAACTTTTAAATACAGGCTGAAAATAGTAAAAGAAAATTTATAGATAAGCTGCTTCATATTGCTGAGAAATCGTCTAATCTACAAGACTTCAATTGGATTTCATTATTAAATTAGGAACTTGTTAATACCAGACTGAATGAATAAATTCCTATTCTACTTTTAGGTCTCTCTTTTTTATTCGATAAGAAAAGTACCTATTAGTTGAATTTAATTTATTACAAATTCTTTTAGCTTTTTGCCCAACAACTGTATTCCAAAAATATGTCCTAATAAAATTTTATTTCCTTTTTAAGTAGATATTTGAAAAATTCATTATGACAACAAAACTATGAAAATTAAATTTTAATTGAGATGTCACAGAACTTTGCAATTACCTTTCAACGCCTCCAAACTCCCCTGCGGGTGCCGTACAAGGCGAGTAAATGTCAATACACAACCCAACAGAAGGAGTAGGTAGAGAGCCTACCCCTTCGGGGTTGGGTAGGCGTAATTTATGTATGTATGTGGTAAAATTAATCAAAACCATGTTCGCAATTTTCCTTCTTCATCATCTCACCACGCCCACTGTTGATCATAATATGCCTCCCTCGAGGAACTCCCGATAGATCCCACGCAGTTGGTATTCAGCAGTTCGTAGCTACCTTCACCAGACCGTTTAATCCTCACTCAAACTGCAACAGCGGTCGGCGGTGGTGGTTGCGGTGGCGAACAGTTGTAACGTAGCTAACATAAAGACATTATTCAAACAAGCGCGGTCAACGCGATCAAGAGGTTTCGCCATCGCCACAGTCCCGCCACTGCTACTGTTTGAGTGAAGCTTTAATTAGAACGCTACGTCTTTAAATACGTGGCTGCTAGTCAATATACCAGTGCCACTAGAACTATGTCGATGACTTCGGTTCTCCATTGGATCTCTTCATTGATTTGATCGCATAGGGAAATTCCGAGCATTGCCCTTTGTACTCATGAGCCTTCTTATGAGTTTTTAGAATGTTATTTTTCCATGATTCCCTGCGTTCATTGATCTCTTATTTTGTATATATTATTCTGAGCGAATTTCAAGTGAAAGAAATTTCGTATCAGTTCACACATAATTGGACAGCAGTCTAAGAAACCTTTCACGGACCGACCTAAACGAAATTCGATTCGAATATGCCTTCCTTCACTTGAATATGTGATATTCGACGCACTAATATGGTCTTCTGTACAGTTATTTTTCGATGGATGATTTCTTTTTATGGCTGAATATAAAAAATAACCATTCCCTTGATCGAATCGTGCCCTTTTTTATTATAGTTTACATTTATATTTTTTAGATTTAACATCACAATTACAACCTTGATTTAATGTACAAACAAAAGCACGTCTGATTACGACAAGCTATTAAATTCTCCAATCGATTTTCAAAATGATTGTTTATCTGACTGTTGCCTGTGCAAAGTTTATAATTCTAATAATTATGTTACTACTTATTCATTTTCTATTAAAATACTTGTAAATAAATAAATTAGAACTACATATTTTAAATCATAATGATTTATTTTACTGCCCATTCTGGCCATTTTAGATTATTGTGGAAATCATCTAAAATGGCTAGAGACAGATAAATCGATATTTTTGACAGAATAAATATCATCGTAATCATCACCAGGCCTCTATCGTTCCCACCAGCATTGGGCACATAAAAACTAAATTCTGTACTTTTCCATTTATAAATGGGCAATAGTAAATCATTTGTGTAATCCTCATTTCAAGAACACCTAGTAACAACGGCTACAAGCAAGATTAGATTAGAAAGACGTTTCCACAAACTTGATTAAATAAAGGCTGGCCGGCTATATAACCCGAATTTACCACTGTTATACAAATGTATTTAACGAAGATTTGGGTTCACGACGTAACCAAAGGAATATGAAATAGATCTGAGGGGCTTAACCCTTGAATAGTAGAATACATTTAAGCTAAGATTCTATCACAGTATCTCGACTATCATCTTCCTAACTTTTGAACTATTCCTTTTCTTTTAATATCATCGATCACCCTGTAAGAGTGGGGAGTAATACATAAAAGCGATAGTAAGCCAAAATACCAATAAATGGAGAAAATTAAGCCTTAGGTAATACAGCACGCCGCCTGCCTAACACCAACCTTCTTTGGATACCTATGCTGTTGTCGGATGTTTATCCTCTATCCTTTGCGTAGTTCAAGGTAATTGTTTGTGTGCCCCGAGCAATGTATCCCGACCGTGAATTGCAATAAGATGATTATAAAGATCAATAGTATAGTCTATATTTCTCTTTTGTGATTTAGGGCCTGTTTCACAATCGACAAGCAAGTTCTGAGCTTCTTACTTGGCAGTTCAATTGACATATAGTTCATATTACAACTCTCAAATGATCTGCCAAGTAAGCTACTCAGAACTTACTTGTCGATTGTGAAACAGGGCCTTGGTGTTAAAGCGAAATACTTTATTGTTTATCATTGTTACGATTAGAATAATAATATATTATCATTCTAATAATAGGGAATATAGGTTGCCTGTAGTACCTAACCTTAAAATCAACGTTTTGTTGTAATATTTTTAAGTAATCTTCTGAAACAATGCGACCAGTTCAAGCATCCATAAGTTAGAATTACTGATGGTCCTGCCATTCGCACTCACATAACATTATAAATTGTTGCTTTGTTGGCTGTGTATACAGCTTTAATGGCATGTAACCAATTTCAAACATGCCATTGGGGTCATTTAAGCTACCAATACGTTTTTAGGGTTATTGCTTATTGATCAGCACATTTGAGGGGATTTATTGAGCAAAACATCTCTCGTCTTCACTCATAGAAGCATTTTGCGAGAATACAAACAGCGCAACGGTATAAATAAATAAAAATTGTAAAATTGTTATAATAATAGTACTGTTAAGAACTCATTTATGATATATAGATTTTAGACAGATTTTTGAATATGGCATATTTATTGAAGTGTAAAATAAGTTACAAAACAAGACAGACTAAAATTATAAGAGCTATCGAAGATTACTTGCTTTTATTGATTATTTATTTACAAGTACATCATTGGCGTATAATAGTGCTTTTCTCAAAAGAGTGCAGGGAAATAAACCATACTTTTTATACTGAATTATATGAATATGAACGCCGACGTCGCGGCTGGGCAGCGCGCTGTTGCAGATCGCGGTAGCGGCAGTGGTGCGCCGCGCCGTAGCAGTTGGCGCCCCTTTTTTAAAAATGTGCCGGGCTCATAACTCCAGCACGCCGTTTGAAACAACATTGCTGGCGCGCTTGTAGTGTTCCAAATTCAAACAACGCGCCAGCAAATGATTTCTATAGAACATTGCTCAAAAGCGTTGTAATATTCCAAATTCAAACAACGAGCCAGCAATGAATTTTTTGAACATCTCCACGCATGTTTAAGAAAAAAACATTGCCAGTTACAACTTTATGGAAACGCGTAGGTATCGGCATTCAAATAATCTATAAATTAATAACTTATTTGACAATATTGGGGCAAAACTCGCCTTTCCTACTCAATGCTCTATAAGCCAACACACTCAATTTCGATTAGCCAAGGATTTGCTCACTGATAATTTCCACCGCAACCAACTTGCAGTTAGTTCTGTATCCACGACATAATTAGAATACGGATAGGGTACTTTATAGAACTGAGTTCTATTAAACCAGACATAAATAGAGGAGCTCGCTAACGCTGTGGTATGGCTAGCGCGCTTGGCCTGGGATCATTGGATGAGTGATAAAAAATGTGTTATCTCGAGTTCCTCCGTGCTTCGGAAGGCACGTTAAGCCGTTATTCCCGTTGGTTGGTTAATACCCACCAACCCGCACTGGGTTAGCGTAGGGGGTCATGGCACAATCTCCCTATATTCTTCCATCCATAGGGAAGGCCCGTTCCCCAGCAGTGGGGACATTAAAAGAGCTGATGATGATGATGATCAGACATAAATAAATACATATTTTTTACTCGCACATGTATCATCTATCTAACAACCATGACTCGAGAATAAAATATCTGTGTTCATTACAAACATTTGCCCCTAGAGGAATTCGAATCTGGGACCTATTGGCCGACAGCATATCTGGCCATTCTTCCAAGCCATCATCATCATCATCATCATCATCAGCACTTTAATGTTCCCACTGCTGGGGCACGGGCCTTCCCTATGAATGGAAGAATATAGGGAGATTGGGCCATAACCCACCACGGTGGCCCAGTGCATTGGGTGAACAACTGCAGATGCAGCCGAGACCACCGTCTTAACGTGCCTTCCGAAGCACGGAGGAACTCGAGATAATAAATTTTTGTCACCCATCCTATGACCGGCCTTAGTGAACTTGCTTAGTTTACGCAATCGCAGACCAAGCCCGCTATGCCACTGCGCTAGCGAGCTTCCAAGCCAGCCTCTTAAGAACTAACTCACTCAAGTCATACATTTAAGTTAGACACATTTCTTCAAATCAAATACGGATACCATTCAAAAAAACATCTAAAGTCTGTCAAAAAGACGCGAAAAGCCATTTCCCTTCAAACTGTTTAAGGATACCTATTACTAGCTTACTACAATAAATTCCATTAAATTTGATACAGCCAAAACTACAACGCTATCTCAAATCCATTAAACTGTGTTCACAGCCTTCAGAGGAAATGATAAATCATCTACCTACCTATAAATAGTCCAACAGCAAATAATTCCAACCCCATTGGAAATAAGCTATTTATATTGGTTCGTGTTAATAACTCGAAGGATTGCGTGGCTGCGATTGGGACGAATTGACGTGATATAATAACGATGTCTCTTGGGTTAATATTAAAAGCATTAATAGACTGTGAATTGGATTTGTCTTCTATGCTGGCCTGGGAGCGAACAAATAACGTAGAATAGGCCAGCCCCGACTCATCCCATAGGTGTCGTAAAAGTCGACTGAGGGAGATTGCCCGGTGTAGACCAATAAGCACCTTGGGGCACCCGAATGGTGGAGGGCAAACCACTAACAGCAGCATACCCAAAAAGGGTTAGTGTCAGGCAGGCGGCCGGCTGTAAAACGTAAGCCAAAACTTTGGCCGTGTGGATTGGAATGTTGTCATTCCAATCACTCGCTCCGTTTATCGGTCTCTCGACATGGGCCGTTACGTCTCTTTTCTCTACATTCATTCATCAGTAGCACCTTTACGGTGTGATGGATGATATGAATCAGAAGGGAGTGGATGGCTTGATAATGTCTGTCCGATATAAATAGAAGAGGAAACATACTGCGCCGACCCCAGATAGACTGGGAACAGGGCAGGAAGAAGAAGAATAGGCTATTAATTGGAAACGCGATCCTTTTTTCCAGCTATACGTATGGAAGAACTTGTTAATATAGATTCGGCACGGAAGTATAATTCGGTTTTACAAACATATACATAAATCATGCCCGCTTATCATTATTAGGTCTTTATTATAAGCCGAAGTGTACTTACATTTTGCATTAATATTTGATGCATATTGGAAATGATATGTATTAAATTCAAGCCGCATAATATTTATCGGTCCCAAGTATAAGTGACGAGCCCATCGGACACGCAGTATATTGCCTGATGGCATAAGAGGAACGCTGTTGCCAGTAATTCATCACCGTTTTAGTAGATTGAGGGTGATGGCAGTTGTATTCTGCTCTGCCCTTTACACACGGCACAACAAACACCGCATAAAAAATTAGGCCAACAAAATTTCAATTGACCCAGTAAAGGAAGGTTTCATGAACTTTTTACGATCAACAGGTAGGCGTAACATTGTATCATTAAATTATTTAATGATACCTATAAAACCAAACGACGACATAGTACGACATGATAAAATGGACTACCTACACCAAGTCAAAATTCACTTAAAAAATTACCATTGAAACCAATGTAATGGACAAGTGCCCTTGGCTGTAGTTGTCTAAACTCATTGACCTTTTCCAAAAATAGGTTCGATTATCGAACAATTGATTACACTTATAGGGAGGGAGTGGGTGTTAACTGCTGAGTAGGTTAGCAAGCAACTAAAATTATAACATTTAATGGGCTTTTGCAACTGTATATAATTAAGGATCGTGAAACTGTAACTATTTCTTAACGGACCATTCACGTATTTAATTTTCTTGATTGGACGTTCTATTAGATAAATGACAGGCACACAATCAGCTGAGCCGTGTGGTGACGGCAGAGTAGAATACAATTGTCACCTCCCCAAATCTCGCTCGTGGGTGTCGTGTCGTACAAGGCGACTAAAGATAAATCAGTGAATGGGGAATGGGCAGCAGCGTTCCACTTATACCAATGTACTGCGACTTTTGTGACCGATAAATGGCAATAGGCTCGCCACCTATTACATGGGACTTAACATAATTGGCGAAACGTGGGTGCTAGTTCACCTCCGCCTACCCTTTCGGGGATATAGGCGTGATTTATGTATGCACACAATCAACTCATATTCGCTAAGGCCTAGAAATATAATGGAATTATTATCCTCAATTATCCATCAGCTCTAGAACAATTTTGCCTGATAATTCTCAAAATCCAAAATCATAGAAGTCATAATGAATTTTTGATCCTATTATAAATAAAAAAAAATCGATTTTGTCTTGGTTGGCCGAGCAGCATAGGCACCTGCCCGGATTGCAGTGGACGCGAGTTCGATTCCCGCATCAAGACCATAATTTTTCGAACTTTTTCTAACCACCAAAATCTTTATTACCCAAGTTGATTTATGATCTGCCACCAACAGACAGAAAATCTATAACTTGATGACGTTGATATACCACCTGACCCTTACGTACAGAAAAGTTTTTATTCGCACCATCTAAAGGTGTTACCAAGCTACGCTACGTCCGAAGAGTTCGCCTTACTGTTTCCGATGTGATGTTAAAAGTTTTTATAGTCTTCGTTGCCATCTTTGGAAATCTTCACTGAAGTTTTTACTGTTGTCTGGAGACCCTAGAAAGCTTCGCGTACTTAAATCATCCGTATATTAGATCCGTAGATCTCAAATCGCCAGACAACTTTTTGTGTTTCAAGATTTTCCTGAAATCTGGAAGACATCCCAAAAAAATCTAAGGGTTGCTAGCGCAATAAATTTGTCCTAGACGACTTTAGTAAGATTTAAGTAGATGACCAATAGAACTTGAGATAAGATCGTAGCCAAATAGAGTGGTTTTGTATGTTCTAAAGACAGTAAAAGGCGTCAGAGTACATGTTATATAAATAACACCCACATTTCGCATGTATGTATGTACGTTAGATCCCACGTAAAAGGGGGGCGAGAATTTACTGTCAACAATCGGGCACGTATATCCCAGTACATTTCTAGGTGGTTTAACAAAAAAGGCGCCTGCTTAAAGCCTAATGTAATTAATTAAGTTTTTGTGCAAAATCTTCTGGCATACTTATAAAATAATAGATTAACAGTCACGTATGAACTCAACAATCATTCCCCCGACAAGTCCTAAGCAAACGAAACTTACGACTCCCCGTAGTTTGATAAACATTGGGTTACATTAATTATAATTTTATTATTTCACCGTCTTAACAATGTGTTCTAATTGTTCATTTACTATTAAGATCAACAACCGTATGGTGACGGTAGAGCAGATTACAAAAGTCACTACTCCCAATCTCTCCCGTGGGTTTCGTACAAGGGTTAAGACATATATGATGGGCAGCGGCGTTCTTCTCATACCATACAGCAATAATTATACATACATCAATCACGCCTATATCCCCGAAGCGGCAGGCAGAGGTGAACTAGCACCTAGCAATAATTATACGGCGATTTAATTGCCCAATAAATGGTAATAGGATCGTGGATGTTGATCACATTCTGCCACGTCGTTGAGAGATAAATAGGCGTAATTTATGTTTGTATTTACTCTGAAAGGTACGTACTGTACAAACATTAGAGGCACACTATAAAGTTATATTGATTCAACTACGGAAAAATTCCACTTCAATTACCGCCTCAGTTCCTCTTTAAAGGGGACATGGCTCGCTCAGCTCTTAATGCAATAATGTGTGTTAAGGAGGAGTTCGCTAGCGCATCGGCATAGCGATTGGCCTAAGTTAACTAAGCAATGTTCGCTAAGGCCGGTCATTAGATGGGTGACCAAAAATTTATTATCTCGAGTTCCTCCGTGCTTCGGAAGGCACGTTAACCCGTTGGTTCTGGCTGCATCTGCAGTCATTAATACCGCACTGGGCCAGCGTGGTGGGTTATGACCCAACCTTCCTATATTCTTTCATCCATAGGGAAGACCCGTGCCCCAGCAGTGGGGACATTAAAAGAACTGGTGATGGTGATGATGATGATGGTGCGTTAAGTGTTAACTAAGGGCCGGTTTTTTTATGCATAGTTAACTCAACCAATTGTTAAGAATTGTTACTGATGTTTAAATATCAGACTGTTAATTAACAGGTAGGTACTAATGTTCCTAATGGTTAAATATCAGTTTGTTATTGTTACTAATCGTTAAATATCAGTCAAATATTTGGCCATTAGCAAAAATGTTTAACTATGGATCAAAAACAGGCCCTTAGTGGGAGAAAGTAGCCCAAAGCAGGCAAAAGCCTGTAAAAAAGCCTGTAAAGTAAAAGATTATGAAATTTTTACCCGCCTTTTTGGACATAGTTGGACATAGTACGTTTTACAAACAGTTTTAAATTCCAGAGATTTTTTAAACGGGGTCTTTTCTTTGTTAAGCGTGGACAGAAGGGATACTTTTTTCATTCAACCATAACAAAACATGAAAACGTAAATTTAAAATTCAGTGAGGTAGACAAGCCTCATAATTAGCTTACAATATTTCAAAGTGACAATACCTTATCAGTGACCGACACTCGCATGAAAAAAAACCTTACGTTCGATGAATACTAATATTGACCACCATGCAAAGTAACGTACCGGCAACAGCTCCGAAATTTTAATATTTGAATATACCATTCAACAAAGACACTATATTAGATATGACGTGTAATCATCACCAGCCCTTTTAATGTCCCCACTGCTGAGGCACAGGCCTTCTCCATGGATGGAAGAATATAGGAAGATTGGGCCATAACCCACCACGCTGGCCCAGTGCGGGTTGGTGGGTATTAACGACTGCAGATACAGCCGGGACCACCGGCTTAACGTGCCTTCCGAAGCACGGAAGAACTCGAGATAATAAATTTTTGGTCACTCATCCTATGACCAGCCTTAGCGAACTTGCTTAGCTTACGCAATCGCAGGCCAAGTGTGCTATGCCATTGCGCTAGCGAGCTCCTCCATGACGTGTAATGAATAGATTCAATTATTTCTACCATACTTATTTTCACGTAGAGACAAACAAAACGCGCTAGTTTGTGCAGTTCATAGAATCAATCAAATATGACAATAATCAAAGGTGTAATACATAGCAAAATATTCGATTTTAATTTTAACATTATATTAATGTTAGAAAAATTAGTACAAAGATTTTGGTGGTTAGAAAAATTATGATCTTGAGGCGGGAATCGAACCCGCGTCCGCTGCTATCCGGGCAGGTGCCCGAGACACTCTTAAGTGTCTTGGGTGGCCGAGCGGTCAGGCACCTCCCAGGCAATTTTTCGAAATTCTTTTTCTAACCACCAAAATCTTTGTACACATACATACATAGATAATTCACGCCTATATCCCCGAAGGGGTAGGCAGAGGTGAACTAGCACCCACGTTTCGCCAATTATGCTAGGTCCCATGTAATAGGTGGCGAGCCTATTGCCATTTATCGGGCACAAAAGTCGCAGTTCTTTGCTAGGTGGTAGGTATAAGAGGAACGCTGCTGCCCATTCCTCATCACTCACATTTATCCTTAGTCGCCTTGTACGACACCCACGGGAGAGATTTGGGGTGGTGACAATTGTATTCTACTCTGCCGTCACCACACGGCCGAAAATCTTTGTACATAGCTAAATCTCTAGAACTAATCCAATTTTCTCTCGCCATGGTTCTTTCGGCATTTTTCTACATAATATTCATCCATTCAAGCCGGTCGTTCGATGGGTGACCAAAAATACTATTATCTTAACTCCCCCCGTTCTACGGAAGGCATGTTAAGGCGTTAGTCCCTGCTGCATTTGCAGACAACCAACCAGTCCTCCTGAGTGATTGCTTAAAGCCCATTCACAATGGTGAAGTCATGGTGAGTCAAAGAATATAATGATATTCTTCCATCAAAAGGGATTGTCTGTGCCACAGCAGTGCAGATATCAGAGCAATGGTGATATTAAAGGGCTAGACGACATGAAAGCATTCTGCACATATTCCAAAATTAAATAATCTATGAATAGGGCCGCGTGGTGACGGCAGAGTAGAATACAATTGTCACCACCCCAAATCTCTCCCGTGGGTGTCGTACAAGGCGGCCAAGGATAAATCAGTGATGAGGAATGGGCAGCAGCGTTCCTCTTATATCACCTAGCAATAGTACTGCGACTTTTGTGCCCGATAAATGGCAATAGGCTCGCCACCTATTACATGGGACCTAACATAATTGGCGAAACGTGGGTGCTAGTTCACCTCTGCCTACCCCTTCGGGGATATAGGCGTGACTTATGTATGTATGTATGAATAGGGTAGTAAAATTACGATAAGCGTCACAGAATAAAAGTCTTGCGGTATAAGCTAAATATAAATATAAGAATATATTAAAGCCAATTCCAATAATTATATTACCAATATACCACATCTTAATATATTATTATAGTATCTTAAAACTTCCGCCAAACAGCAACTGATCCATGAATGATTCTAGGGTTATAATTATTACGAAATGTTTAATCAACTCCGATAGTATTAGGGTTGCCCAAATTAACCAAAATTTGCTTTGTACAATATTTACAATACCCTCTTAATGGCAATTGGCATGCGGGAAAGTTAAACAGTTAAAATATATAATACAGGCAATGAAACCGAGAACTTAACATGAACTAAATTAAACCTTTAGTATGTTAATCAGAACGGATGTCGTGCGGTAATTGTATGGGTTAACTAAACAAGGCATAATAATTACAAAGTGAAAATAAACAGATGATAATCCTGTTTTGATATTTGTATGTAAGCATAATCATTTATATTAATACCTAATTGTTTTAAATTTACGTTATTTTAACGTTACCTACTCATTTACCTACGCACCACCATAATATTTTCGGTACTCAGCTTTCTGGTTGGCGGGTAGAGAATGCCTTATGGCATTAAGTCCGCCAATTGTGCCTTGTATTTTGTGTGCAAAAAAGTTTGAAGAAATAAATAAATAATCGTGGTTTGGTACAGTTAAAAAATAATTAATTGGACATTTAATTTCTGAAAAACCATAGCACAATGTGGAAACGTAAATTTAATATTCAGTGAGGTAGACAAGCTTAATTACTAGCATACAACATTTGCAAGTTTCAATAACATATCTGCGAACAGACATTCGCGTGAAAAAAAGGCCGACGGTTCATGAATACTAATATTGACCACCGCGTTAAAGCCGTGTGTGTGGTGACGGCAGAGTAGAATACAATTGTAAATCAAACGAACTTACCTTAAGTGAAGTTCGATTATAATTATATGAGCAGCTTCATTCGACGCGATTTAAGCTTACATGTTGTAGTGGCGCCCCCAAGCGTCACCCTTGCACGGATTTTTAAAGATATTTTTATTTTTTACTATGGCAATATTAAAAAAGATAAATAAACGTTACTACTCGACCAGTCCGGCCGTTACGCTTCCTCATTATAGTTTATAGCCCGAACCTACCTACTATTCTGTAATTTTGTATTTTATATTTGTCTGGATTTGGGTTGGGATGGACATCTTTACAGATGTTGGGAGGGATCTTATAAATCGCGTCGAATGAAGCTGCTCATATAATTATAATCGAACTTCACTTCAGGTAAGTTCGTTTGATTTACAATTATATTTCGCAGCTTCATTCTTAGCGATTTAAGCTTACATGTTGTAGGATGTTTAGAGAAACGAATATAAAATACAACAGTATAGGTACCATTGGTAACCATTTAGTTAATAAAATGTTATCTCATGGCATTAATTCAAGAACACTAAGCTGATTTTTAGTATTCTAATTAAATTAATAAATAACCTTAAATTATATGGAGTGGTTCGATAACAAAGATCGAGTAAAATCACTATCAAAAATCTTTAATAGAGAGCTATTATAGAACGGAAAAAATATTGTTAGACCATCTAAAAACGATTTGATCTATCTTACTTAGACTAGCACTTATAAAAATAAATAGTGTTTTTATTTATTTTGTATGTTTAATCTTTACACAAATTATTGCGTCTATATTAGTTGATCCTTTTGGTAAATCTTACTATTTACCGACATGAGTTGGTTAAGTTAGGTTGGTACATGAACCAATGAATAGCACGAGCCGAGCGAGCGAAGCGAGCGTGCCGCGGCAGCGGCCGGCGAGTGCGATTAAGTTATGCTTTTATAGAAAAGTTACCATTTAATAGTTATTTTAACATTTCAGCAGGGACTTCAAATATATTCCCTAGAAGTTAAAGTATCGATCAATTTTATTTATTGTATGCCTCAAGAAAAAAAGAATCAATCATTAAAATAGATAACTATTTAGATTTTTTATTTTGTTATTATTATATCTTTGCTGTTCTTAGCAATTTAATCTAAGCTATTTAATAATTAAAACGATTATTTAAGTACCTACATGCCTTAGAATCTTGTGAATGATTCAGAGTTACTGCTGCAACCTGCAGCCTTCCGTATTACATCGATGCTAACCCCAATTTTATTGGCTGTCGTCATGAACCGCGTGACGGGTGCTTTGAGCGCCAAATGTAGATGTATCAACAAATTTTACGAAATTGTTTTTTAAAAGTAATAAATAATTGAACTTCTGAACCACGCGGAAAAAATGTTCCATTCAAATAATCTATGATACCCGTGGCGTGGGAACTACTAAGTACTACTTTATATTTGAGAATTTTGATAACGGGTTGATATTAATTTGGTCTTTACGTATAATATAACTATTCTGGTATAATATAACTATTTATATATTAAGGTTCTGTAAATTACTTTTAGTTTTATTAATGTATATAACCTATATATGTGTTTTGGACCCGATGTGCGGTGGCGAAATCTACACAGGTTGCTGTCTTTTTGGTTTCTATATTGAGATCTTTATTTGGCCACTGGTTTGAAATGTAAGACAATATTAGGTTGGGTGCCAGCTGATATTGTATTTGGTCTCAATCTATAAACTCCTTTCATATATAATATTATATTTCGCAGCTTCATTCTTAGCGATTTAAGCTTACATGTTGTAGCGGCGCCCCCAAGCGTCACCCTTGCACGGATTTTTAAAGATATTTTTATTTTTTACTATGGCAATATTAAAAAAGATAAATAAACGTTTCTACTCGACCAGTCCGGCCGTTACGCTTCCTCATTACGTGTTTCCGTGCCGAACCCTTCGCACGTCAACGGAGCTCACCTACCTACAAATATTTTTTTTAAAAAAATAACGGCTTTCAACATGGGGACTATAGAAAATAACGAGGAAAGAATATACAAGAAGATACGAAATCTAGAAGCTTATTCGTCTACCTACTTATAAATGAAATTTTAAAGAATAACGACTTTCAGCATGGGGAAGTATAGAAAATAACGAAGAAAGAATATACAAGAAGATAAGAAAACTAGAAGCTTCTTCGTCTGACGAGGAATTAAACAGCATAATAATATATTTCGTGATGCGAACAACTAATATCGGGGTTGTATCTGTCACAAACATACAGAATGCGCAATTGCCAATAATCAGGGCTCTTGTCGTTCTTATTAAAAGATGTGCTACTTATGCCAAGGATATTTCGTGATGCGAACAACTAAAATCGGGGTTGTATCCGTCACAAACATACAGAATGCGCAATTGCCAATAATCAGGGCTCTTGTCGTTCTTATTAAAATAAGATGTGAATAGCTACATATACCAAGGCTATATATCCTTATTAACATATTCTCAAGAACCAATGTTCTTATAGCTCCATGCCGGAGCTCAGCACACAGTCCCTTGCCAAGCGAGGTTGACGAATGTAAGTACATCTCATGATGTGTACACGCTCCCGGGACCATCGGCCGTCACTGCCGACACCTCCGTCGCGGCTCGAGGCAACTTCCGAGTCCGTAGAAGTTCTCACAAGGATGAGACCCTTCAGATCCTCGGCGACACACCCGATCCGGAGACAAGTTGAGCTGCTTCAGTTCAGCAGGATATAGCTGCAAGGTCGCACAAGGTCTTAAAAAAGGGAGATCCCTTTTCAAGATTCCTGAGCAAGACTCAAAAGGTTTTTTCTTCAAGTATTTAAGTTATAAATATTTAAGGTAAGGAAAACATATTAATAAATCTGATTCCATCAAATTGTGATTTTTTTTTTTATTCCTTCTATATTGAACCCCGAAGACAAAGCAGCTTTGTCAGTTATTTATATAAAAAAAAAACCGGGGAACTTCAAGACCATATATCAAAAGAAGCCGGATACGGGGCGACCAGCACCAGGCCCGCGAGAGCAGTGGGCGCACCTGCGAGGGCGCGATATATCAGCACCAGCAGGTACCGCCGCCGCCGCAGGCCTACCCGCAGCCGCCTCCGCAGGCGCCGTTATAAGAGGTACTTAACTTATTGTGTTGGTCGATTACGCTACTTCTGTCACGAGTGAACAAGAATGATTTCCTAGGCACATATTATCTAAAAACACATAACGAACATACATAATACGAAATTGCTATTCAAAGTATTTTGCTGCTTCAAAAATTTATAAGTCAAGACTGTTTAATGGCATAAATCAATTGATTTAAAAGATGTTTATTTTTTAGTAAACATAAAAGAGTCTGATCGATCCACCTTTGCTTTAAAAATTGTGGTTGCATTTATAAATTGTTATGTCTACACTTTGGTTTATGTACGGCGGCGCCGTAAGTTTTTAGAAAATACCTTCATTTTAATATTGTGACTGCATTTACGAATTTTAATTTCTAACCTTCGGTTTATATCGTCGTATGTTTTTTAGACGTGGGTGGCTAGTTCACCTCTGCCTGCCCCTTCGGGGATGTAGGCGGGATTTATATATGTATGTATATTTTTTGGAAAGTGGTTTATACCTGTCGGGGAATGCCCTAGAACAAAAAACATACTATATGTATATAATTTATATTGATTCGATGACATCATCTGTTTTGGCCAAAATTATCATGAATGCCTAAATAACCTCAAGATTATCGCTAAACTTGCGATCTGTAGGATTTATCCTAAACAAAGAAGGAAAAAGCTATCTTTTGACTAGTAAGGATGATACATTTTTGGGTTCAACAAAGATGATATCAGAACTAACGTTATAGAAAAGAGAAATAAAATTAAACACTATTTACAACAAACGGCTTGGTTGGCCGAGTATAAAGGCATCTGCCCGGAATGCCGAGAACGCGGGTTCGATTCCCGCATCAAAACTATGGTTTTTCAAATTTTCTCTAACCACAAATTTCTTTAGCCAATTTACAACATTTTATTAGTAACAGTTGATGAATTTACACTATTTTACAAGTTTAATTAGACTACTTATATTACTTTAACTAGCAATACAGTATTCTTGGCTATACACCATAAATGTTGAATATTTTAAATATATAATTACATAATCACAGCTAGAATCAGACCACTGCTTGACCATTCAATAATACCCCCACTTAAATTAAGTGTCTAGGGAGATATGGTAGCGGTGCCGGGTGTAGACATTAATGGAATAGTTACTTTATCTTATATAAATACCAAGACAACTATAACGCGAATGCTTTATCGTGTATGAAATTTTCGGACACCGAATGGAAGCTTAGTGATTACGCCTTTAATGAAATAATAAGCTAGCTTGGCAATTTTAATATACGTAGATCTTTTTGCAAGTCGGTCGGTCCAATGCAAATGAGCTATTTACGTACTTGGCAGAGTGACCCCAACGCATGGAATACTGATGCTTTTACTGATATACTG
The DNA here is from genome assembly GCA_963931975.1 of Cataclysta lemnata. NCBI lineage: Eukaryota > Metazoa > Arthropoda > Insecta > Lepidoptera > Crambidae > Cataclysta > Cataclysta lemnata. Next base: position 7,378,389 of record OZ008353.1, on the reverse strand, counting down.
ATATATATTTCTAGTGATATTTATTTTTACGCGTCCGCGCTTTACATACTAATTCATTAAAAAAAAAATGAAAGATTGTGATTGATAAACCTGAAGGGGTTGTAGTTGTTCCCTACTGGCTAACGCTACCGGGGTTTTCATTATTTAAATTATTAGATTCCTCTCGCTGTATCAGGTTAAGTTGTTTTTCTT